>OZ004342.1:25252480-30052480 GCA_963924445.1 Philereme transversata | reverse complement strand
TGGAGCGTTCCATGCTAGGCGTACACCTCATAGATAAGAGTAGTAGAGTTTCTTGTAAAAGTTCTACCACTATACTCATTTCTGCCTTAAATTCTCAATTCTGCATTAAAATATCGGATTATTTAGATGATAGAGAAGCTTGGGATTGAAACTGCCCCAACTCGTTCAAAATGTTACAATTTAGACGTAATTTCTTTTCTGTGTTATGTATTGTAAAAGGATCATTAAAAAAGCAACCAGCCTTGTTTTCTTGCCTTTCTTTCCTGGCTTGGTCGCGAAGGAACAGGCAGTAAAATTGACGTTTCAAAGTGATCCTTGTGATTTTAATGAATAAAAATATTTGACTTCAGACTTTCTATTATACTACCTCTGTTTATGATCGATCGATCATGTTTAATTATTTCTGAGTCAAATAAATAGCTTATCTAATCCATTATGTGTTTTCTTGACTTTTTGTTCTTAAAAAAAATAAATTAAGGACTTTAAATAAATTCCCGGTTTCCCGGGATTCCCGGAAAATTGACAATATTATTCATTTAGACGTAATTTCTTTTCTGTGTTATGTATTGTAAAAGGATCATTAAAAAAAACAACCAGCCTTGTTTTCTTGCCTTTCTTTCCTGGCTTGGTCGCGAAGGAACAGGCAGTAAAATTGACGTTTCAAAGTGATCCTTGTGATTTTAATGAATAAAAATATTTGACTTTCTATTATACTACCTCTGTTTATGATCGATCGATCATGTTTAATTATTTCTGAGTCAAATAAATAGCTTATCTAATCCATTATGTTTTCTTGACTTTCTGTTGTTAAAAAAAATAAATTAAGGACTTTAAAAAAATTTCCGGTTTCCCGGGATTCCCGGAAAATTGACAATATTATTCCCGGTTCCCGGGAACGAAAAAAACCCGGGAAAGCCGAACCCCTAGTACAGATGCTCAGATATATCTAACTGTGAGTAAACTTAAAGTTAAAGCTGTGCAGAGGCGCGCAGTGTAAATGGAAAATCTCTACCTTGCTAAAGAAATAAGCTTTTCTTTGAAGTTTTAATGGAATACATTGATGATGACAATATAGGTCTGTCGAAACGCTTTTATAAAAATTCATAACATATGGCTCTAACTCTACGTAGGTATACAGAAACCTTGTTCAATTAATCATAATTTTATGATGCTTGTAGATAAAACATAAATAAATTCAGCAAGTGTGAGTCAGATTGCCCATATAGTGGTGCGTGGCCAGATATTTTATTTTACAGGCAATATTTTAAATGGCTTTTTCAGGTGCATTATAACATCGTGGTTTAGAATTAAGACAGAATTATTATTACTTCATTTATTTCAGATTTAAAATAGTTACAAAATTATTAAACGCACATACAATATTCAAAACCAAATTCCGGCCTACCTACCCAAGGAGTGTTCCATGCTAGGCTTACACCACATAGATAAGAGTAGTAGAGTTCCTTATTTATTTATGTAATTTGAACGGTCTTGGCCAAATATACTAATTACAAATGATTAACATTTACAAAACATGTCTTATTAATAAAATATGGATTGATGGAGTAATTTTCACAAATAATTAACAACTGTCAATGTTATGAAAAATGTCAAAACAATAAGATAAAAATAACACAAAAGCAATAAATAATAATATTAAGCAAATAACATTCACACACTCTTCTCACAAGCCTCAAGCACTCCAACATCATCATCTTCCATGCGTCCGCAAACACATCACTTGTGTCCTTGTGTGTAAGTTACACATTACGGTCTGAACAAACTTATATATGGCTAAATTAATCGATCTGTGTTTACGAAAGCCTGTCTCTTGATCTGCGAAAGGAGGTGACACTCAAAAAAATTGTATAAGCTATTATAAATTACTCTTTCAAAAATCTTTGAGAATACTGGAAATGAGTGCAATAGGCCTATAACAGCTCATACTATATCTGTTATTCTTTTTAAATAGAGGTTTGATGATTGTGTAATTAATTTCAATATATCTGGAAATATGCCCGAAACAATAGAAATATTAATAATATGACTTAATACTGGTGAAATGCAATCCACTGTTTGTTTTACTTTTGTATGAGACTTCAGTGAAAGTTATTGATCTAATGTTTATGGCTCAGAAAGTTGAAAGTATCCGATTCTACTATTTTTTCATCGTTTACCAGTATATTTAAATTAGTTTTGCCTAACATTTTATTCCAGTTAAATGATTGCATGAATGTGGTTTTATAATATTTTCCCTTAAGTTATTTTCCTCTAACCACGTAAGTACATTTTGAATTGCATTGTTAATGTCCGTTTCGTTTAACATTAAGTATACAAAGATTCATTATTTGGTTCTCAGAAATAAAATAATTACTGCGCACACTTCTTTCCCATTCTCTTGTGTTTAGCCAAACTACTGTTATAGATAAACGATTTATTGCAAGTGTTGCAAGCATATAGCTTTTCTCCAGTGTGGATTATCTTGTGTGTATTCAAGACACCACTAGTAGTAAATAATTTATGACAAATGTTGCAAGCATATGGCTTTTCTCCAGTGTGGATTCTTTTGTGTTTCGTCAAACTACCGCCTTGAGCAAAAGATATATTGCAAATGTTGCAAGCATATGGCTTTTCTCCAGTGTGGATTCTTTTGTGTGTAATCAAATTACTGCTTCTTGTAAATAATTTACTACAAATGGTGCAAGCGTATGGCTTTTCTCCAGTGTGGATTCTCTTGTGTTTAGCCAAAGTCATGCCTTGAGAAAATGACATATTACAAATGTTGCAAGCATATGGCTTTTCTCCAGTGTGGATTCTTTTATGTGTATTCAAACTACTGCTAGTTGCAAATGATTTACTACAAATGGTGCAAGCGTATCGCTTTTCTCCAGTGTGGATTCTTTTATGTGTAATCAAACAACTGCTTCTTGCAAATGATTTACTACAAATGGTGCAAGCATATGGCTTTTCTCCAGTGTGGATTATCTTGTGTTTAGTCAAAGTACTGCGATGAGAAAATGACATATTACAAATGTTGCAAGCATATGGCTTTTCTCCAGTGTGGATTCTTTTGTGTGTAATCAAACTACTGCTTCTTGTAAATGATTTACTACAAATGGTGCAAGCATATGGCTTTTCTCCAGTGTGGATTCTCTTGTGTTTAGTCAAAGTATTGCCTTGAGAAAATGACATATTACAAATGTTGCAAGCATATGGCTTTTCTCCAGTGTGGATTCTTTTGTGTGTAATCAAACTACTGCTTCTTGTAAATGATTTACTACAAATGTTGCAAGCATATGGCTTTTCTCCAGTGTGGATTCTTTTGTGTGTAATCAAACTACTGCTTCTTGTAAATGATTTACTACAAATGGTGCAAGCATATGGCTTTTCTCCAGTGTGGATTCTCTTGTGTTTAGTCAAAGTATTGCCTTGAGAAAATGACATATTACAAATGTTGCAAGCATATGGCTTTTCTCCAGTGTGGATTCTCTTGTGTTTAGTCAAAGTATTGCCTTGAGAAAATGACATATTACAAATGTTGCAAGCATATGGCTTTTCTCCAGTGTTGATTCTCTTGTGTTTAGCCAAAGTATTGCCTTGAGAAAATGACGTATTACAAATATTGCAAGTATATGGATTTTCTCCAGTGTGGATTCTTTTGTGTGTAATCCAGTTACTGCCCCTGGTAAATATCTTATTGCACTTGTTGCAAGTATACTGCTTTTTATTTAAATGGATCTGCATGTGTTGCACAAGTTTTCTTTTCTTTGCAAATGTTTTGTTGCACACATCACAACAGAATGACAATGCACACAAATTGTTTGTCTCAGTTTTCACTTTTACTGGAAGTTGTTCCGAGCTTATTATATTGTCATTGTCCGTGACATTTTCTACAAGTGTACTCTCCTCTATGTCGATGAGTTCTTCTTTAACTTTAGCTTCAGTATTTCCTTGATTTAAGTAATCAATTATGGACATGAACGGTAAAGCAATCGTAGCTAGGTTATGAGTGATTGCTCTTGGTGGTACTAATCCATTAGCCTGAAAAACGAATATCATTATATTAACTTGTGAAGAGAAGACTTTGTACCTTTTTGTAACATATTGCGCGCACAGAACATTGCGAGATTTAGCATAATTAAAGTTTAAATGGTGAAGGAGTGCAAAAGGTAATATTAATTAAAAAACCGATTGAATTATGGTTATATTTAGACCACTGTACAGGCAACCAGTTATTATTTATGTAGGTGCCTTTGTCATTGTAGTCTGAATACCTGTTTTATTCTCATAATCTGCAAAAATACAATAATTTGTCTTTCCCAAGATTGTTCATAATGTACAAAATAATAATAATTTGAGACTAATTAAATACAGATCACTAGCTTCCACCCGTGGCTTCAAAGAAATCGTTTGTCAATAAAAAGTAGCCTACAAACAGCGGGTCCTAAAAGATAGTGTCAAGTGCAAGCTTAGGGGTACCTGAATCAACCCCATGTATGTTCTACGATTTTTTATAGTTGATTGATAGATAATAAGGCTTTTTTAACAGTTTTGTCATTCTTAGTATCACTAATTTCAAATTTTGACCAATTTGGCATTGATTTGGACATTTCTCTTGCATTGTTTGCTTGTTCTTATGGGCCTGATTCACAATGTCCAGAGTTGACGGAATCGAGGCCACCCTGACTTGAATTGATTGCCACCTTCCTACTCCCTTCGCTCCGCCCCCGATCGAATTGTACCTAAAGGAAATTCCTACCAAATTTAGTATTATAATACCTCAGTGCTTTGTTGTAACAGCTCTCTCTGAATTTGTTCAGATTTGTGACACATATCAGAGAATCTGCAGCACCTCTGCAGCTGTGAGTAGCAGATGTAACATATTGTGTGCGGCCTGCCATCTTCAGCATTCAACTGGAACAATAATATAGGTTGAGTTAATCCATGATAAAACTTCAGAATAGTTATAACATGTTCCATAGATACACAACTCTTTATTTAATAACTACAGGTACATAGGATTTCCAGGCGTCCGGATAAAGCCGGCCACAGTCAGGCTATTTGGTTGCATGTCCGGCCAAATCTGATGGTGTCCGGCCTGTCTGGCATTTTAAATTTCGCACGAGATGGTCATGGGCGGGTGCGTCGGGCGCGGCACTTCATTTATTGTTGTTTCATTAAATCTTAAGAATATTTTATGGTAAATGATAATAAAAGCCTTGTTTTATTTTAAAAAAAATGTCGTGTAAGACTAAAAAATTAAGGGTGTCCGGCTTTTTTACCCAAATGTCTGGCTAAACTGGCTGGTCTGTCCGCCTTTTGAGTTTTAAGACCTGGCAACCCTACACATACAGAAACAATACAAATAAGAGTTAAAGTACTTATACTTTAAAGTATTACTTACTTATATCTTACTTATACTTATAAATTACTTATAGTCAGGTCATATACATTGTCACACAGTAAAAACTTTTCTTTTAGAATGCTGGCCACAAAAAAGTTTATAGAATTCGAATTTCGAATTGTTCATGAAAATAAAAATGTATACTTTTTAGAATTTTACTCATTTTTAAATAAGGAGTGGACGTTTTGCAGTTATTGCGTTGCATCGTTGCAGTTACGCGCCAATTCAAATTTTTGACATACTGAAAAATTTGAATATAACCAAAAGATTCATTTATCGCACCATCAAACGATACAATGAAGACTCTAGTGTAGATGACAGGTCAAGAAGTGGTCGCCCTCGGTCTGTTAGGACTCCAGCAGTGATAAAAGCTGTGAAGGCGCGAATTCAAAGAAATCCCAAACGTAAGCAGAAACTGTTGGCCCTTCAGATGGGGTTAAGCAGAACCACCGTGAAAAGGGTGTTAAATGAAGACTTAGGGCTTCGGGCATATCGAAGAAAAACAGGACATCGTTTGAATGCTCGTCTAATGGACCTGAGACTGAAGAGATGCCGCGCTTTGTTGAAGCAGTACGCGGGAAAAAAAAATATCGCGAAATTCTTTTTTCGGATGAAAAATTTTTACCGTAGAAGAGAGCTACAACAAACAAAATGATAAGGTGTACGCACACAGTAGTGAAGAAGCGAGCAACCGTATTCCGCGTGTCCAACGAGGTCATTTTTCATCCTCGCTCATGGTATGGTTGGGAGTTTCTTATTGGGGCTTAACAGAGGTACATTTTTGTGAGAAAGGTGTAAAAACGAATGCAGTTGTGTATCAAAATACAGTCCTGACGAACCTTGTGGAACCTGTTTCTCATACCATGTTCAATAACAGGCACTGGGTATTCCAACAAGATTCGGCGCCAGCTCATAGAGCGAAGAGCACACAAGACTGGCTGGCGGCGCGTGAAATCGACTTCATCCAGCACGAAGACTGGCCCTCCTCCAGTCCAGATTTGAATCCGTTAGATTACAAGATATGGCAACACTTGGAGGAAAAGGCGTGCTCAAAGCCTCATCCCAATTTGGAGTCACTCAAGACATCCTTGATTAAGGCAGCCGCCGATATTGACATGGACCTCGTTTGTGCTGCGATAGACGACTGGCCGCGCAGATTGAAGGCCTGTATTCAAAATCACGGAGGTCATTTTGAATAAACTTTAGTGTCATAAGAATCTATGTTTTGTTAAGTTCATTTTGGTATATAAATGGTTACATAATGAATAAACTTGTTTCAATTATTTTATATTAAACATGTGACAGAATTTATGACCTGACTAGGTATATTATAGTTAGTATATAATTTATATAACATTTATATTACACAACATGCCTACATTATATTTATTAATTAGGTATCATTGTTTGAAATATTATAATTAGGCACTGGAAACTACAACACAGTATTTTACTAATGCAGTATCCATTGTTCACATTGTTTTAGTTACATTTAAAATGTTCACTGAAATAAATTACAAATTACAAATATATACAAGCAGGTAAGTACTAAGTTATTAATAAAATGCCAATACAATATCACAATAATGTGCTTATCACAGAGAGTGATCTTTTCAAGGCAACCTGATTACTTCATAATTCATAGTTATACTTCACACCCTGCTGGGTGCAGGCCTCCGTGGCTGTGCCTGCCTCATCCAGGTTACAGCAGCAAATCAGAACGTTTATTTGCCAGAATATAGGTGCATACATTTCGATATTACATTTTGTTGATCCTTATACATTCTACCATAAAGATAGTGTGCAAATACAAATTGATACAAAGATGTATTGAGACGCTCGATACATCTTTGATGTTTGTCTCACTTGAATTCAATGTTGATTTAATTGTTTAAGTAAGCTTGCTGCCCATTATGGCTGATTTATTGATATATTTATTAGTACCAAATCACTGCGGGTAAATCTAAAGCTATTGTTCCAGACAAAGTTGGTAGATACATACCTTTGTACTTGTTAATTTCTCGTATATTTCTAGAAGGCGGGTATTTCCAACCCAATCCATTCTCACGTCGATCTCTAGGCACACTCTGCACCATGTGTTTGGAGCCTCGAACTTCTCGAAGCACTCGGGAGACGCCATTTTGGACAAAACCTTTGTATTATTTTACAAGTTTTAGTTGTTGTTACCTACTACAATTTTGTAATACAAGGTTTTGGAATAAGATATATTATTGTACAGACGTAAACCTGTTTTTGTGATTGTTTTAACTTTAACAAGCGTGACGCATTAATAGCAGTCAACACTCACTCAATACAATAACCTCTTATTTGCACGTAGCTATGCCATGCCCATGCCGATGCTGCAGGCACAGCACAGACCACTTAGAGGTTGCCAACTTAGTGCTTTCGGCACTAGATCTAGTGCATTTCTTGATGTTTTAGCGCTCAAAATTCCATAACAGTGCCTAGTGCCTTAATTAGCGCATTTTTAAAAGTCTGCAATTTATCACGCACGTTGGTAAAAACAAACCAATCAATGGCGCGATTTGAAACACAGTTAAATTTAAACAATTTATAGTTAAATCACAAGTATAAACTCCAACAATCAACTCCAACTGGTCCCTTAACTACTCAGCCACCACAGCAACCGTGAATTCAGACCATCTTACTACTAGAAATTAGCACAATCCTAGTGCATTTTAGGGTTTGCTTAGCGCATTTCTTACAATAGCAGTTGGCAGCACTGGGTACGATAGAACGTTCCGTGATAATTGATAATGCACAATACCGTTACGTTACGATATTATTGTTCTGTGATACCGTGCGACGACGTCAGAAAAAAAACCCTGTCGGATTTTTAAGGGTGTGCTATAGTATCGATATTTGGTCACAATCATGTAATTCTGTTACAGAAAAAACAAAAAAAAAATACCCGACTAAATTTCATTATTTGGCGCTCAAAAATTAAAACTTACATCTGGCAACACCGGCGGCCTACGCGGCGCGCCGGAGACGGTGACCGCCCTTTAGACGACGAAGACACGTGCCTGTGCACGTGTCTTTTGTTTTTTTTTTGTTGACGATTGTACTCAAGAAACAATAAGTTTATTGCAGCTCTGAAAAGAGCTTAGGTGTAGATCTGAAAAAAACTTTGGTTTAGCTCTGAAAAGAACTTGGAGTTAGCTCTAACAAGAGCTTAGGTAGGTATTGCTAGGTATGTATAAGCACGTCAACTTGATCAAGACTTCGGCGGTCGTGTTCCACGTATCGACCTCCAGCTTAAATGCACCTTCGACACCGTTTTATAACGTTGGCACGGACTTTTCGCAGCACACTTGTGTCAGATTTTATTGACTCAAAAACTGCGACGATTGGAGCTCGCATTTCCGCTTCCGAGTCACACAGCTTATTAAACACAACTAGTTTGACGTGCCAAATAAAAGTCTAATGGCGTGAGGTCAGGAGATCGTGGAGGCCATGTAACAGGTCCCCCCTGCCTATCCATTGCTGTGGAAACTGTTCATTTAAGTAACCGCGAACTGCACGCAAAAAATTAGGCGGGGCGCCATCGTGCTGGAACCACATTGAACGATGAAAATTCACCGTAATATAGTAAAATTTATTTAATTAAATTATTTATTTTTTAATTATTTTATTTATTTAATTAATTAATTTATTTAATAAATTATTTAATAAAATTTATTTATTTTAATTTAATATAGTAAAATTAGGGGTTGCATCATCATTAAAATCACGAACCCCTAATTTCAAAATCTGATTTATGATAAATACCTAATTAAAGGCAGGATTAATGCCAAGTTCCTATATTCAACTGTCCGTTGTCGGTAGAAAGCAACGATCCGTTTTCTTGCTATCTGGAAGGAGCCGTTTTTTGCGTTTTACAAGTTGTTATTTAGTTTCTCTATCAACGGTTATCCGTCAGTTACAGTCCGTCTAAAAAGAGTAGACAAAAAATGAGGGTGCCACTGTCGTTTAACTGGTATACCCCATACTATACAATAACTGGTTTTGAGACTTGCTAATTATTTATTGTATTATTGGCATTAATATTTTATGATTCTAAGCTAACTTAGTACTTCACATAACCACTTTACATCACAAGTTGTGGTTAAATTCTACTAATACATATTATTATAAATACGGAAGATTGGGAGGATGGATGGAACTTGGCACAGGAATAGATTATTACCTGGAATAACTAGAGGGTGCAGCTAGTAAAATAATAAAATAAGAGTTAAGTGTTATTAATCAAATATTTATTCATAAAATTAGTCGTCCAACATATCAAAATCTAAATATTCGACACCAGACATGTTGTCATCTATTGCCCCAGGAGAATCTTGCCGAGACTAGGCACTACACTACTACTTGTACTACTTACTTACTTTTACTTTTATTACTTGTACTTGTACTTGTACTAGACAGACAGGAATCTTCTGATTCTGCTTCAGACTCGCTGCTGCTGCTGCTATCCTCACCAACTCTTACAATTAATTCTTCTATATTTTGATACAGTCTGGGGCCTTTCAATGTACTCCATTTAATTTTTTTTGACATGGTCACAACATGATTTCCAATGTACTGGAGTTCTACAAGCAAAAGACTCTTCGGTTAATTGTTTTATATCTCTGGATCCAACATTTTGTGCTGCCACTTTTCCTTTTGCCAAAGACCATATAAGTTCAATCGGGTTCAGGTCGCAGTGATAGGGTGGCAGCCTTACGACTGTATGTCCATGCTCATGTCCAAGGTCTTCCCTTAACATGGTTAGTATTTTATTAAGTGTAGGGACTTCTTTTTTTACACTATAGAAATAATGCACTTTTTGTCGGATTGCACACTGGTCAAAATCGTGTAATTCTTTTCTTGGTCGCCCCTTTCTATGTTTAGCAGGAGTACTGAATTTTCCTTTAGTTTTGGATCCTTCTGAAACTATTCCTCGCACTGTACTCTCAGATTTACCTGAAAATAATAAATTATATTGTTGAGTATCAAAACCAGTCACACGCACTATAAATATGTGTTTTATTTTCATAACCTCAACTGTACATATAAAAGTAAATATTTCATGATAAGACCACTCTTGGATAAGACATTACTATTTAAAGGAGTGTAAAGTGACTAAAAGTACTACATTAATTTATAACTTACCAGTCAGATCCGCTGTTCGTTTATAAACGTGTTCCATCTGCGTGAGCAATCTACCGGCTTGGAATTCGGCTAAACATCGCATAAACACTTTGTATGTATATCACTTCACGAGTGCCGCTGCGGATTGTTTTATTCATTTTTCAAATGTTTATGATAAGTTTTTGGATAAAAACTAGAATTGAAGCAAGAATTCAAATGAATGCAAACAATGTTTACATTACAATGACAAGCAAGTGACAAGATTGACTTTTAATGAAGTGTTGCCAGCCACAGAACATAGTAGTTCCTTAAACATTAATTTCTACTCTTTTTAGACGGACTGTACGAGTTAACCTAGCCCTCCCGAACTGTTACGTTTTACGCAAAAGTACATAAAACATAAACCTACATAAAACGTACATAAAAGTTTTTATACATTCATACACAATTGTCAAGCCATTAATATTTGTATTTCTCTAATAAAACGGGTAGACACAAATCAATAATTTACTAATTATGTTACTTGTAGGATCTAAATCTAAAAAACACTATTTTTTAATTAGGTTAAGTTACGATTTTCTAATTTATAACATGGAACGGAACGTCTTAATTATTAATGCAAAATTGGTGCTGTGATATTGTTTACATAACAATTACCAAAGTTGAAAAATATCATAATAAGTGCCACCACCATCCCTGCCAAGGTAATGGACTAACATCGTTATTGCTTTCTTGTACTTTTCAGGGTGGGTAAAGCGCGAAATACGCTCATGGTTACCTGGTACGCCCGTCAGATAACTATGGAAGAACTATGGAAAGGAATATGTGGCACAGGTAGTGTTACGCCGAGGCTGTTAAACAATGAGTAATAATCGAAATTTCTCGAACGCTTTTGTCTTAGGTACCTGCTGTGTTTCTGGAACACCGACCCGTTTCTGGAACGATCGAGATCGTTCTAGTGTTGTGAATTGTGCACGATATAAATAGGCCGGAGAGATGGCCGGACAGTCAGTCTCAGCGAGGCCCTGGAGGACTGACGTGGAGAAGGGTTTCGCGTGAACGGTAGTTGCTCGCGAGTCAGTCTGGATTTTGCTATACGTGCGAACATTTCGGTGACTTTAAGTGGTGCAACAGTGGTGTGAATTAGTGTATTGTGATTACGTGTGACCAAGTTCGTGTATTCATCGTTCTAGTGTTGAATAAAAGTGTTATTTTGGTTAGACTGATTCCCATTATTTTATCCCGAACCCTCAGCTCGTAACAATTTGGTGTCAGAAGTGGGATAAAATAATGCCGGTTCTGCCAAAGGATAACGTGGACGGTGTCAGGACGAGAGGTCAACGACAACAGGAAATGGATGAAAGGCGGTTTGGGGAGTCTCCGGTTCAAGAAGCTCGGCAGAGTCGTCAGCCGATGGAGATGGAATCAGCCCCCACCGAACCATTTGGAGCTTCATCATCATCACCCGTGGGCCAAGCTCCTGTGACAGGCGATCTTGCTGCTATTATGGCAATGCTTTGTCGTCAAGAAGAACAGCGTCGTCAGGATAAAGAAGAGCAGCGTCGTCAACAGGAAGAGCAGGCTCGGTTGCAGGAGGAACAACGCCGTCAGCATTAAGAAGAGAAGCGTCGTCAGCAGGAAGAGCAGGCTCGGTTGCAGAAGGAACAGCGACGTGAACAGGTGGAGCAGACTCGGTTGCAAGAGGAACAGCGACGTCAGGATAAAGAAGAGCAGCTTCGTCAACAGGAAGAGCAGCGACGTTGGCAAGAAGAGTGGGCTCGACTGATGAGGGAATTGTTCGGTTCATCTGGAAAGGAATTCCAGGAAGTGAAAGAACAGATAGAAATCATGAGAGCCGTGTTTTGGAGGCTGGAATTGGGATCGCTGATGAGAAAGGGACTCTGGGTGTCCTGAAGTCTGGAGACGGCAATGTGGCTCCTCTAGTTGCTACATCTTCAGCGCGAGGTGCGCCTAAAATTGTTCATGTTGATCGGCTGCCGCGATATGGGGCTAACAATGCTCGGGACGAGCATGTTTTAGGAGGGGGCAGTGTTACGCCGAGGCTGTTAAACAATGAGTAATAATCGTAATTTCTCGTTCTTTTCTGGAACGATCGAGAACGTTCTAGTGTTGTGAATTGTGCACGATATAAATAGGCCGGAGAGATAGCCGGACAGTCAGTCTCAGCGAGGCCCTGGATGGAGGACTGACGTGGAGAAGGGTTTCGCGTGAACAGTAGTTTGCTCGCAAGTAAGTCTGGATTTTGCTATACGTGCGATCATTTCGGTGACTTTAAGTGGTGCAACAGTGGTGTGAATTAGTGTGTTGTGATTACGTGTGACCAAGTTCGTGTATTCATCGTTCTAGTGTTGAATAAAAGTGTTATTTTGGTTAGACTGATTCCCATTATTTTATCCCGAGCCCTCAGCTTGTAACGTAACAGTATCATTACAGAAGCGTAGCAAACCACGCAGTATCTGTACCTACCTGCCTACTATAGTCAGATCCTGTTTTGGACTGGAGCTACATTTGCTGTTATGATGCCACAACTTCTATAAGTTTTTATTTTTATAAACAACTTTGTAATGGTTACAAGAAGCGAAGTGTGCAATGAACAAGAAGGAAGTTAGTTCACTGGTGGAGCTAACCCCTTTAATCACCAATTAGGAAACAAATGCAGCTTCCGGATTAAAGTAAAGATATTTAGTTGTATGTGGAAAATGTGAAATGTGTGAGAGAAAGAAATTAAATGTGTTTATAAAATAAAAGTTATTTTATTTTCTCATAACACTTCTGAGTGGCTTAGGTTACATAGTGAAAGCTCTTTGAATTAATATATTAACAATAATATAAGCCTGTTGTGTCTGTTGTGAGTAACGAATGAATGAACTTCATACAATACAACAATATTTATTTTAGAAAAGTATGTCCATATTTTGTTAGTAGGTATACAATTAAATTTAAATACTAAAAACTATGTTAGTGACACACATTAAAATACAAACATAACAACTAATAGTCTTAAGAGCCGGTGAAGATCGACCTTCACCGATCTGATAACCAGATGAGACGTATTTTTTATCAAATATAATTTATAAACAAATATGCTATGGGTAGGTGTGGTGTATCCTAGTGTGTTGTGTGGCTAGATAGGTATCTGTCCGTAGCCGGAATAATAAGATAAAGTTCACAAGACACTGATTGTTTATTAACCACAAACACCACATATAAAAAATAGAAGGAGTATAACAGAAAGAAGAAGAAACAATAGTTTAAGCACAAGCATAAGGGTTCCTTGTCAATACACTGAACAAAATATCTAAGCGCGTAATAAAGTTTCGAGCGGAGCACAAAGTGACGCGGGCTTCGCGGCAAAAGGTAGGTTGGGACTGGCCGGGGCCGGCACAGATTAGGCGATAGTTATTATGGCCGCTGGAACCAGTTTGCGTTTCCATACTACACACTGATGGCGGGCGCTCGGTAACAATATAAAATTGAAATATTTTATACAGGGTTACAGGAAAAATCGTGCTAGATCCGTTAAGGGCGTGGAGTACCCATCATTTCTGACTTATTTCACTATGAAACACCCCACCCTAAACTTAACCCTTTTCGAGATATTCGACTTTTATTTTTTTATTGAAAATTGCCGATTTTTAGGCTACTAAATTTATTTTTGTTTATTTTGTGTATCTTATTATTATTATTATTGCATTTTTACATGTGTAATAAGATGCTTTAGGACGTCAATCATTAAAATAGTGCATAAGTTAATTGAATAGACCGTAGTAGACAAGTGAAAGTTAAGAAATAAAAAAAAATATTAGAAAGTTTATTTTTCTCTAAGGGATATATAAAAAAAATATTATGGCAATGGTTCGGCAGATGTTTTTTAAAATATCTACGTTTCATCAGCTATCTAACGAGGTATAACAATCTAGGGTTTGTATTACATTTCGTGGAAAAAAGTAGTTGGGATTGTGTATACTGCGATTGTGTGTCTGCGCAAGCTCGCAACGAATACATAACTCGCTACCCCGGTCGTCGAGTGCCGGATGTGGCCGTTTTTGACAGAGTCTATCGAAGACTTCGAGAAACTGGCTCTGTTTTGAGACGAAATACAGACATGGGAAGACCACGAATTGATGACGAAGAACAGGACAATGAGATAGTGCAACGCTTTCGAGCGGATCCGACTACTTCCACTAATATTGTTGCCCGTGATCTGGGACTTTCGCAATGGAGAGTGTGGTTTACAGTGCATACTGCTGGCCTATACCCGTACCATTACACGCCGGTACACGTTATTGAAGAAGGAGACCCCGCGAGAAGATTGGACTTTTGCAGATTTATGCTAAATGCTGACGTAGAAGACCCAGATTTTCTAAGAAATATCTTGTGGACGGATGAGTCCAAATTTGATAAAGATGGCATAACTAACTATCACAACGCCCATTACTGGGCCCCAAAAGAGCTAAGGAATCCCAATAAGAAAAGAGTGAAGGGGTCCCAACGAAGATTCAGCGTGAATGTGTGGATGGGCATTATCTCCAATCATTTGATTGGACCTTACTTTCTCCCGGATAATCTAAATGGGGAAAGCTTCGAAAATTTCCTGAGAGCAGACTTAAGTGATTTGCTGGATGATCTGCCACTCAACCTGATCAGGGACATGTGGTTCCAACACGATGGCTGCCCTGCCCATTTCAGGAGAAGTGTCAGAGACTGGCTGGACACAAATTATCCAAACAAATGGATAGGACGCTATGGCTATTTTTAATTAAATTAACTTTAATCGATTTTTTTTTAATCTCTTTCATTCTTTTGATAACCAAATGAATTTTATTTCACTGTTAGTTTTTAACACACAGAATATGCCTCAGTAGGCTTGCCTACTCATTTCTGTGTATAGCTACCTGGCAAGCCGATGTGAACAGGTAAGTCAATATAGGTGACTCCATCGTTCTGCTAACTTATCGAAAGTTATATCAAATTTTAGATTACTTTATTACAAAATCAGTCATATTTCAAAATCATTACCTGCAAAAAATCATACTTATAGTATTGTTGCCTAGCTAAAAACTTTTAGATCGCACTTTTAGATAGGCAAGTAATTATAGGCATATTTGTTTATAAATTATATTTGATAAAAAATATGTCTCATCTGGTTATCAGATCCGTGAAGGTCGATCTTCACCGGCTCTTAGACCATAAACAATGAGTCACTTTGCCATTAATGGAGTAAGGACATCCAGTGGCTCACAATCAGACCAGAGATGTCCTTGGGGACAGAAAATGTTAGATTACATTCTCTTCCAGTTAACCTTTGTGTAATGTGGAAACACAGTTTAGGTATTGTATGTAGTGCATGATGAGTAAAGGGAGAAGTTTAATTAAATTCCAAGACAGTATTAACAAACACAAGATATTTCAATAATCTTTGTAATACTTAAATACCAGTAATCCCTAGTACTACAATTCATAAAGAAAATAAATAACAGATGTAACAGAGTATTTACAGGATAACACTCATTTTGTAGCCTTCGTTCATGAGAGTGAGGCTTGTACACTTTGGGATCTCAACGGAGGAAACATACTTGACTACTATTCCATAGTACATTCCATACTATTCCATAGTCTCATAACCGTGATGCTGAATGAATTGCAATAGTAATCTGTATTGTGCTGGGGAGTCAGGTGTTGCAAGGGATGTACAAGACGGTTCTCAGCATACAAGGGAGTAAATCGTTCTTTGAGGTAATATTGTGTTTGGGGATAATTTATGATGTTATATAGAAGACATAGTAGATGGGCATCGCGACATTCTCTGATCTCAAGCCATTATTGTTGAGTGCGGAAGACTGATATGTGGTCATAATTTTGCAGACCATGCATAAAAGTGTTTTGCAACCACTCATAGTGAAAGCTCTTTGAATTATTATATTAACATTAATATAAGCCTGTTGTATCTGATGTGAGTAATGAATGAATGAACTTATTACAATACAATCATATTTATTTCAGAAAAGTATGTCCATATTTTGTTAGTATACAATTAAATTTAAATACTAAAAACTATGTTAGTGACACACATTACAATAGAAACGTAAACAACAACTAAACAATGAGTCACTTCGTCACTAATGCAGTAAGGACGTCGAGTGGCTCACAATCAGACCAGATGTCCTCGGTGACAGAAAATGCTAGATTTTTTATTTATTTTATTTATTTATTTTTCATTTTTTTGCGACACGAAATTAGTTACATCTTATGATTACCTAAGTACATAATCTAAATGACATGCACCCTGTTAGGGCGTGGCAAAATTAATATTGTACTTATATAAACTTATAATAAATCTACCTATACCTGTACATCATACGTACCTTAAAGGTAAAAATTAAATTACATTTCTAAAATTAGTTATGTACTTAATATTAAGTACCTAAGAATATTTCTTTGTTACAGTATAATATCACATTATCCAAATGTAAGCTTATTATTATATTTTCATTTAACATTCTCTATACTAGACTATATAACTAGATAACATTCTCTTTCAGTTAACCTTTGAGTAATGTGGAAAAACAGTTTATTGTAGGTACATGATGAGTAGAGGGAGAAGTTTAATTAAATTCCAAGACAGTATTAATACACCTAGACAAACACAAGGTATTTCAATAATCTTTGTAATACTTACGTTTACTATTTGTAATACGACAACCTCCGTGGCGCAGTGGGCGAACAGCCGGCTGAGACGCAGGAGGTAGTGGGTTCGATTCCCGCCGCGGAACAAATGTTTGCATGATCTACAGATATTTGTTCCGGGTCTGGTTGTTTTTCTATATATTATAAGTATGATTTTACAAAAAAATAGTATATACTTAAGTATTCTATCAGATATTTGGTTCCCATAGTACAAGCTCGGCTCTTAGTTTGGGGCTAGATAGTAATGTGTGAAATGTCCAGCAATATTTATTAATTAAAAAAAAACTTAAATAACAGTAATCCCTAGTTATACAATTCACAAAGAAAATAAATAATAGATGTAACAGAGTATTTACAGCAGGGATTCCCAAAGTCCCGATATCGATGTCGGTTTCCTAGGGGTCGACATAAACGAAAACTGATTTTGGGGGTCGACGAGGACTATAAATCGACCCCTATTAAATTAACACAAGGATACAGTACATACCTACCTGGTACTGTATTGTTTATGTTGTGTTACGGGTACTAAGAATAATTAATATTTTTGTAGGAAATAGCATTGTTGTAGTAATGTAAAGTCTCAAGTTCGTACAAGATGAAAAACTCGGCAAGTCAGTGTGGACAAGTTTGTGCAAGATAATGAGTTCGAGCGTACCTACATACGTCTTTCAGGCGCGTTTTGACTTGCTCTCTATTTGACGCTTACGCGATTTAACACGAACGAATTCATGATCAAGTTGCAAGTTCAAACGTGTTCCTGATATTTTACTATTTAACGAGCTTGCATTTAGGTTGAAAGTTCATTTGCGTTTTGGAATTTGTTGGAGCTTGAACGATAATAACTCATATAAGTACTCATTTATTGCAAGAGATTACAAAGTTATTACATAGGTAAATTAAGTGAAGTAAAGAGACTGAAAAAGGATTTACAAAATGAGCTCCCTACGCGAGTTAATAGCGTAACCATACAATATCTGCAGTTTATGAAAAATTAACAGGGTAAGTACCAAACAGTTTTTATCCGGCACAACGCATCAGCATTGCCATATAGTGGGGCAATGCAAACAGCGTCCCCAAGACGCTGGCTATGTCACTATGTGATTGTGATCAGTTGAGCTATTTGTAGATTGTTTGCAACAGTTTGCAGTCGCCTCAGTTGTTTCAATTGTAAAAAAATACCAGTAAATTTAACAGTTTATCATTGTTTTTTATTTAGGTAGTTTCTTATTTTTTTATTTGCAGGATTACTGAGAAGTTTACGATGGCGGATACGAAAAAAAAAATGCAGACAATACAGTTTGGACTACTTGAAGTTTGGATTTATTTCATCACCATCAAATCAACACTTGCCGATGTGTCTCATATGTGAAAAAGTATTCAGTAACAATGCCATGAAGCCTTCAAAAATGGATGACCACTTATCAAGAGTACATGCTCAAAAAAAAGGTAAGCCCTTGTCATTTTTTCAAGCACTTAAAAAAAACTAGACAAAAGGCTATCCATAAGATCGATGTTTGCGTCATCATCTATTAAAGACGATGCTGGTTTACGAGCGTCCAATATATCTTTACTAAAGTTACTAATAGCGAAGTCGGGGAAAGCCCACACAATTGGAGAGCAGCTTATCTTACCAGCCATTGCGGAGGTCCTTAACAATGTATTTCACAAACCAGCACATGATATTTTAAAGAGAATACCTTCGAGCAATAACACCGTTCAGAGACGCATTGACGAGATGGGACGAGATGTGGAAAACATTTTATGCAAGTTCTTATAGTAGAGGAGACGTGGAAGATCGACCTTCACCGATCTGATAACCAGATGAGACATATTTTTTATCAAATATAATGTATAAACAAATATGCCTATAACTACTTGCCTATCTAAAAGTGCTCATGGCTATTTTTAATTAAATTAACTTTAATCGATTTTTTTTCATCACTTTCATTCTTTTGATAACCAAATGAATTTTATTTCACTGTTAGTTTTTAACACACAGAATATGCCTCAGTAGGCTTGCCTACTCATTTCTGTGTATAGCTACCTGGCAAGCCGATGTGAACAGGTAATTCAATATAGGTGACTCCATCGTTCTGCTAACTTATCGAAAGTTATATCAAATTTTAGATTATTTTATTACAAAATCAGTCATATAGACTTGCCTGCAAAAAATCATACTTGAAGTACTGTTGCCTAGCTAAAACTTTTAGAGTTTTAGCCATCTAATAGGTGCGAGAGAGAAAGTAGAGCGTCCGAAGTCCGTGTGGTAGAACAGGACAAAACATAGCAGCTGCAAGCTACCTGACCGTTGAATGTATCCGAGTGCGCATGCTTGTGTATAGTCGAAAAAAATCATTTATTAGTGACAACACGTGCTAAATAATATAAATTGTGGTTTTAACAATGAGTAAAAAGTGTTTTTTGTGTGGTACGAAAAAAGAAATTATTGACTTTAATGAACATTCATTTAAAACATGCCATTTAAAATTGGCTTTCCGTAAAAAGCAAAGCTTTAAGTATGGAGATATTCAATTAAGCAAAGAATCGTTGGAGTTTGTTGGTTATCATTACACGTGTTACAACAAAGTTACCGTTATAAAAAAAAATACAAAGAAGAGTTCGAAAATTTTGTAAAAAATTATGAAGTAAGTAAAAGTTTTTGTTTATACAAATTAAAAATTTACAATTAGTTATTTCTTTCATATCGATTATTGCTTGAAAAAAAGCCGTACATTGAATAAATAAAAATAACAAAAATAACAATAAATCTTTGAATTTCATTTTTTTATATATTTTTTATGCTTTGTAATAAACGGTTCTAACAACATAAATGTATAAATTTTTTTTCTATATTTATTATTATTTTTTATTTTTTATACTAATATTTTAAAAGTAACACTTATTCTTTCCCACTTTACGGCATTTATTTAATTTATATTTTTTTTTATAATTTTTTAATTTTACAATTTAGCTTTAAAATGATAAAAAGTTTTGTTGAATTAGTTTTTTTAATTTATTTATTAATATATTAACTTATTTATTTTTGATTTTTGCATAGCTGTAAATACGTATAGTGTGAAATAATATAAAAATTGTGATCGAAATTAGTTATAATAAATGGGAGTTCAAAATTAATGACAAGTGTAAATAAATGCTGTCTCTGTCACTCACATGTACACGAGCATGCGCACTCGGATACATTCAACGGTCAGGTAGCTTGCAGCTGCTATGTTCTGTCCTGTTCTACCACACAGACTTCGGACGCTCTACTTTCTCTCTCGCACCTATCAGATGGCTAAAACTAAAAGTTTTTAGCTAGGCAACAGTACCTACTTTAAGTATGATTTTTTGCAGGCAAGTCTATATGACTGATTTTGTAATAAAATAATCTAAAATTTGATATAACTTTCGATAAGTTAGCAGAACGATGGAGTCACCTATATTGAATTACCTATTCACATCGGCTTGCCAGGTAGCTATACACAGAAATGAGTAGGCAAGCCTACTGAGGCATATTCTGTGTGTTAAAAACTAACAGTGAAATAAAATTCATTTGGTTATCAAAAGAATGAAAGTGATGAAAAAAATCGATTAAAGTCAATTTAATTAAAAATAGCCATGAGCACTTTTAGATAGGCAAGTAGTTATAGGCATATTTGTTTATACATTATATTTGATAAAAAATATGTCTCATCTGGTTATCAGATCGGTGAAGGTCGATCTTCACCGGCTCTTAGACCATTACAGACCAACAGATTCTCTCTCCAGATATGTTCGATATATCAAAGATGAAAATTTGTGCCAAGAACTGCTTTTTGCTACATATTTAGAGACTGATACCAGAGGAGAATCGATTTTTCAGGCCGTGGATCATTTTTTTACTGCCAAAGCTATTCCATGGAAGAACATTGTTTCTGTTGCGACTGATGGTGCACCGTCTATGGTTGGTCGTCATCGTGCTTTTATAGCTCACTTAAAGCGACAACTGCCTGATGTACTGGTCATTCACTGCGTGATTCACAGGCAGCATTTAGTAGCAAAAAAGCTGAGTCCTAGATTGCATAAGTCTTTACAATATGTAATAAATGCTATCAACAAGATTCGAAGCAATTCTTTGAACTCTCGGTTATTTGCTCAGCTATGTGAGGAGAACGACGAAGTCTACTCGATTTTTTTTGCACACTGAATTTCGCTAGCTATCTAGAGGCTCTTGCTTAGAAAGATTTTCAACCATTTTTGAATTCGTGTTGGAGTTTTTACAAGAAAAAGATCCGAATTTGAAAGAAAATCTGAACAATTGTAAAAATGACATTTATTACTTAACTGATATCTTTGGAATGTTCAACAAAGTTAATTTGCAGCTGCAGGGTGACGATCTTAACTTGATTAAAACAAAATCGATAATATCGGCCTTCGTGGGTAAACTAATCGTTTATAAACAAAATTTAGGCAAAAAAGAATATTCGCAGTTTCCGCATTTGTCAAAATTACCAGAAATGCTTAAAGATGATGACATTTTATTATATGTCGCACACTTGGACGCATTACACAAGGATTTTACGGAGAGGTTTGAGGATCTTTTGAATTTACAAATTCCTCAATGGATAATAAATCCGTACAATACCACAGCCATAGAAGAAGCCAATGTGATAACGCAAGAAGAGTTGATTACCATCAGCACAGACGAAGAGCTTAAGCAGAAGTTCAACCAAGGCTATCAGAAGTTCTGGTTGCAACGCAACATTGAAACACAGTATCCTACATTGTGGAACATTGCTGAAAAATACCTTATCGCTTTTCCATCATCATACCTAGTTGAAAAAAGCTTCAGTGTGGTAACAAACATTTTGACGAAACAAAGAAACCGTTTGAAAATCAACGAACGTGGAAATTTAAGGCTGCAACTCACCAATATTGCACCGGCTGTAGCTAGATTGGTAGATAGTCATCAGGTTCATCCATCACACTGAATGTTTTATTATCTCTTTGCGAATTAATACTTCTTTAAATATAACTTACTACCTACTAAAGATTATTTAAGTATGTACCTACTTAATTTGTAGTAATCATTATAAATTAAACTTGATATTTACTGAATTGTATGTCTTTTTATTTTGTTAAATTTTGATAAGAAAATGAAGTCAACTTTACTCACTTAACCAAATGCAAAGTTTTCCAATTGGTACCTTTGTACCTAGGTATTTTGTATCAATAGGAAAAAACTAAAGATATGCCCCTTTATTCATAATAGTCTGCTAACTTAAAGCATTGCTAATTCTCACTCTGTCTTCTACTATTGACCTAATTCAGAATGAAAAATAACACTCTGTAGCAGCTGTTTTAAGTTAGCGGACCATTATATATAAGGGGGTTGATCTTAAAAGTTGGTAATTTGGCCATGGGGGATCTGAGGTAACAGTTCATTTTGGAATAGGGGTCACTTGTCCAAAATAGTTTGGGAATCCCTGATATACACGAAGTAAGTACTAAGTTATTAATAATGTTAATTTAATAATGGAACAAATGTTTGCATAATCTACAGATATTTGTTCCAGCTCTGGATGTTTTTCTGAATATTATAAATATGTGCTTACAAAAAAACATCATATACATATGTAGGTATTGTATCAGTTATCTAGTTCCCATAGTACAAGCTCTGCTTAGTTCCGTGCTACATAGCTCTGTGTGAAATGTCCAGCAATATTGATTTATTTAATAAAATGGCAATACAATAGATGGGCTTATCACAGAAAGTGAACTCTTCCAAGCAACCTGATTCCTTCATAATTCATAGATAGACTTCACGCACTGCTGGGTGCAGGCCTCCGTGGCTGTGCCTGCCTCATCCAGGTTACACCAACAAATCAGAAATCAGAACATTTATTTGCCAGAATATAGGTACATATATTTCGATATCACATTTTGTTGATTCTTATACATTCACCATCCAGATAGTGTGCAAATATAAATTGATACATAGATGTATCGAGTCTCTCGATACATCTTTGATGTTTGTCTTACTTGAATTCAATGTTGGTTTAACTGAATAGGTAAGCTTGCTGCCTGTCATGGCTGCTCCATTGATATATTTACTGATAACAAATCACTGCAAGTAAAACTGAAGCTATTGTTCCTGACACAATTGATAGGCACATACCTTTGTACTTGTTAATTTCTCGTATATTTCTAGAAGGCGGGTGTTTCCAACCCAATGCATTCTCACGTCAATATCTAGGCACACTCTGCACCATGCGTTTGGAGCGTCGAAGTACTCGGCAGAAGCCATTTTAGACAAAACCTTTGGTTGTTACTAAAATTTTGCAATTCAAGGTTTTGGAATGAGTGAATATTGTACAAATGTAAGCCTGAAAAGATTTTTTTGTTTTAACCTAACCTTAGAAAAATGACAATATAGAAGTAGCGTCGATGACGTCACTACAAATAGAAAGAACGAGCGATAGACAACTTAGCCTTAGACAGAACGGGACAGAGCTATTGCATCTTGCATCCCTTACGCGTAACCATTTTTTCGTCTGTCACAAAGTCAACTTTATGACAAAAAGTATATGAGCTGTCATAGTGGTCGGTTGGCGAATAGTATTTTTGTTTTTTTAAAGTAGGTCTTGGTGTGAGATACGACTCCATTAGTGTTATAAAAGTTTACACCATGGTTGGGTGTAGTGTGTCTGGCTGCCAAAGTCGTAGTGAATATAGAAATCATGGAATTAGCTTCCACAGGTAAGTAATACTCTTCACCTAATATTTTCAATATTATGTGCGACAAGCTCGTCTCAAATAAATTTCGTATGTAATATTCTTCACAGTAGTATTGAGTTTTAGTCCGTAGTCATCTATTTCGAGTAAATTTGTCGCAATCAAAATTAACATAACCCTAAACATTAGCAAGGAAAATGTTGCCATGAAATGGATGTAGTTTTACCCAACTTATAGGGTAATGATTTTGTTTCACAGTTTGTATCTTGAAATATTAAAAATAAACAATTGGTATTTGCCGTATGTTTAAATCATGTTTTTCTCTGTTTTCGAAAAATATGTTTTCAATTTAGTTAAAATGACATACAGTAGGTGTTTATTGTTAATAATTATTTATAACGGTATTAAAATAAAATAAGAGACATGACAGTATCTAATAAAACAATATACAAAATTATTCTATTTCAGGTTTCCTTTAGATCCAATTGTAAAACCACAATGGATAAATGCAACAGGCCGAACAAATTGGGTACCAAGTAAATATCCAAGAATATGCTCACTTTGATGCTACACAAATAGTAACAAAAAATAAAAACGAGGGCTTGTTGAAAATGCAATTCCAGTAGAATTTGTACATGTAAGTGCTTTATTGTTGCTTAAAATAATTTAATTTTGTATTGTTGCATCACACGGTGATACTATCACTTAGTATTCTTAGTTATTAAAAATTTATTCAATCTTTAAGTAGGTACCTACATGTTTTTTTTGTTTGTAAACTCAATCATCAGGGCCTAGAGCTACAACCAATCAACCTATTGTTGTGGTCACTTGCAAACAACAAGCAAACAAGTCAGAATACTTAAGTATTTCAGAAAAACAGTGTACGTATAAATACTACTATAAATAAAATATTATTCGTATTTATTTACATTCCTGTTTCAGCACTTACTTCATTTTTTTATTTGCAGATACTTCCTTCAACATCAGATGGCACAAGTCAGTCTTCAATTATGTGTACCGCCAAACGACATCCAGAATCTCCAGAAACAAATGTTTCTAACAAACAATGTTTGGTAAGTATTTTTATGATCAATGGGAGTTTTACTTATACTATTTCAGATACTAGGGTTTGTAAAAAAATAATGTGGTAAAGGTTGTAGCATCTCATATAAATAAAGAATTACCTACTACCGCCTATATGCGAGTCTGATTTGCGTTTATAGAGTTGCGTAAAGTTATACATTGCAATTGATGCTGATTTCTAAATACATAATATTTTCTTTCAGATGCTACCTCTAACAGCCTCGCCAAGACGACCTGCTATTTTAATAACCCCCAAACGACTACTGGATGATATAGAAGCAAGTTTTTCTTCGAAAAGACGTGATGATAAATTGATTAATATTAGTAATAAAAATTAATATAATATTTATGCTAACATTATTAGAGCTCTGACTAGTATTCTCGCAATTTTTATAGGCCATCGTGTTTTACATAAATTACTTTTGGTATGTTAGTTATCCTTTGTTATAAGTAACATAACTTTGCTCCTTCACGTGTTCGTTTAAATTGACGAGACAAGCATTGGTAGTGCAGTAGCTTTTTCTAAAAAGCTTAGGCCGTTGATCTTCGTTGCACTTCTTAAAGCATTCTCTGCATAATATGTGCATATATTGACCACATCCTGAGAAGGATATCTCAAGCCACCTCTGTCTTTTTGAGCAATAAAACCGCCAAACTTCTCAGAGCACATTGCCCAAATGCATTCGTCACATTTAACTATATTAGTTAGTTTCGTGGTGATGAAATCAGCTATGTAAGCTACAATTTCCTTTGAATATTGGTTTAGGCACATTGGGCTCACATAGGAAATTCCAAAAGGCCATGACTATGTGGAATGGTCATCCTCATCAATCGACAGCAATCTTTTGACCGCTTTGAACTGCATAGGAATCGTGTTTTACATAAATTACTTTTGTTATGTTAGTTATCCTTTATTATGTTACTTACCTTTTGTTATGTTATGGTCCTATAAATAAATACGTAATTTTCATTATTGCGTTTAATTTATTTACGTAATAATTATGTTTGAATATATACACTCCTAATCATCTGTTGATAATATTACATCGAGTCGTACGATTTAGTTCCTTTAGGGGTAATTTTAGTCATTATATGGCAATACCTAAGACAAAACTATTGCTATCTAAAAGGGGCACGCAGGGACTATTTCTATAGTGTCATTATTCTAAGAACCTAACCGACGCTTGACCCAATAGCTAGCTATGTTGAGCAATCCAATGAATTTTATTCTCTCCCAGGGTTGACAAGAACGTGCGAAAAAGGTCGTGGTCAAAGGCCGGTCAGGCTTCACAGACTATAGCGAAACCCGGGTTAACTCGCAACAAGGTGATGCTGTGTGTGTGGTGGAATTGGAAGGGCATTATTCATTATGAGCTGTTACTACCAGGCAAGACCATCGATTCAGAACTATACTGCGAACAACTGATGAGATTAAAGCAAGAAGTTGACAGAAAGCGGCCGGAATTAATCAACAGAAGGGGTGTGGTTTTTCATCATGATAACGCTAGACCTCACACATCTTTAGCCATTCAGCAAAAATTAAGAGAGTTTGGCTGGGAGGTGTTAATGCATCCGCCGTATAGTCCTGACCTTGCACCTTCAGATTTCTACCTGTCTCGGTCTCTTCAGAATTCTTTAGGCAGTGTCAGGTTAACATCACGAGAGGACTGCCAAAACCACTAGTCGCGGTATTTTGATCAGAAGCCCCAAAATATCTATAGCAATGGGATCATGTCCCTACCTACAAGATGGCAAAAAGTTATCGAACAAAATGGTACCTACATACTTTAGTTAAATGTAAATAAACTATATTAAAAAATGTTTTGAATTTTCTTAAAAAATGCGAAGAAACTTTTTCCCCAACCAATACATCGCGATATGAAATTAGATTCAATAGCCAAGTTCATGAAGCTCGCTTCCAAGCGGTATTATGAACTTGCCTCCCATCATCCGAACCCTTTGGTACACACCATTCCGGTCTACCCGTTGGACCCGCCCGCCAACAAAATCCTCCGTTGTCCGAGACACGTTCTCGGAGACCCGGATGACGAAATCACCTCCGCTAACGCGGAAACGATATCTGAGTCATCTATATCAGACAGAGCAAACACTTCACAGAAACAACGACCTCGCCGGCAAGGTCGACGAGTCCCTTCACCCGGGCGTTTCTCTACTATCCCCACCCCGGCAACAGCCCAAGCCGAGGCTCGTACCTAAGTGGTGCCCTTGCGCTAATTGCCTAAATAACTTACTGGGCTGAGCGCCATCTGCGCTCGCCAAAAGTTCGGTTAAGCTGTCACGGCCTCAGGGGCCAACAGCGAGTTTAGTCCATTCGATAAAATAAATAAAAAAAGTGATCTTAGCTTCGGCGGCGCATGCCTACGCTGCGGACGTCCGCTTGTGCGTGCGCTTCCTGTTCCCACAACCTCATAGATAAGAGTAGTAGAGTTTCTAATTTATTTACTTGTAATTAGAACGGCCTTGGCCAAATACACTAATTACAAATGTTTAATATTTACAAAACATGTCTTATTAATAAAATATGGATTGATGGAGTAACATTCACAATTAATTAATATATGTCAATGTTATACAAAATGTCAAAACAATAAGATAAAAAATAACACAAAAGTATAAAACAAATAATACAAAAGCAATTACCTAATAATAATATTAAGCAAAAAACATTCACAAACTCTTCTCACAAAACCTCAAGCCCTACAACATCATAATCATCTTTCATCCGTCCGCAAACACATCACTTGTGTCCAAGTTACACATTACGGTCTGAACAAACTTATATATGGCCAAATTAATCGATCTGTGTTTACGAAAGCCTGTCTCTTGATCTGCGAATAGGTTATTACACTCAAAAAAATTGTATAAGCTATTATAAATTACTCTTTCAAAAATCTTTGAGAATACTGGAACGAGTGCAATAGGCCTATAACAGCTCATCCTATATCTGTTATTCTTTTTAAATAGAGGTTTGATGATAGTGTATTCAATTTCAATTTATCTGGAAATATGCCCGAAACAATAGAAATATTAATAATATGACTTAATACTGGTGAAATGTTTGTTTTACTTTTGTATGAGACTTCAAGTGAAAGTTATTGATCTAATGTTTATGGCTCAGAAAGTTGAAAGTATCCGATTCTACTATTTTTTCACCGTTTACCAGTATATTTAAATTAGTTTTGCCTAACATTTTATTCCAGTTAAATGATTGCATGAATGTGGTTTTAAAATATTTTCCCTTAAGTTATTGTCCTCTAACCACATAAATACATTTTGAATTGCATTGTTAATGTCCGTTTCGTTTAACATTAAGTCAACAAAGATTCATTATTTGGTCCTCAGAAATAAAACAATTACTGCGCACACTTCTTTGACATTCTCTTGTGTTTAGCCAAATTACTGTTATATATAAACAATTTATTCATATTCATTTATTCTGCTTACATGTACCTATATATACATTTTTATACTTAGATGGTAGGTAGCTTAGAAGTATATACATATACCCTGTAAGGGCACTGCAAGATTTATTGCAAGTGTTGCAAAGCATATAGCTCTTCTCCAGTGTGGATTCTTTTATGTGTAGGTATTCAAACTACTGCTTGATGTAAATGATTTATTACAAATGTTGCAAGCATATGGCTTTTCTCCAGTGTGGATTCTCTTGTGTTTAGGCAAACTACTGCCTTGTGTAAAAGATGTATTGCAAATGTTGCAAAGCATATAGCTCTTCTCCAGTGTGGATTCTTTTATGTGTATTCAAACTACTGCTTGATGTAAATGATTTATTACAAATGTTGCAAGCATATGGCTTTTCTCCAGTGTGGATTCTCTTGTGTTTAGGCAAACTACTGCCTTGAGTAAAAGATGTATTGCAAATGTTGCAAGTATATAGCTCTTCTCCAGTGTGGATTCTTTTATGTGTATTCAAGACACCGCGAGTAGTAAATATTATAATTATGACAAATGTTGCAAGCATATGGCTTTTATCCAGTGTGGATTCTCTTGTGTTTAGCCAAACTACTGCCTTGAGTAAAAGATGTATTGCAAATGTTGCAAGCATATGGTTTTTCTCCAGTGTGGATTCTCTTGTGTCTAGCCAAACTATTCCGATCAGAAAATGATTTATTGCAAATGTTGCAAGCATACGGCTTTTCTCCAGTGTGGATTCTCTTGTGTGCAATCAAGTTACTGCCAGTATTATATGATTTATTACAAATTTTGCAAGCATATGGCTTTTCTCCAGTGTGGATTCTTTTGTGTGTAATCAAACTACTGCTTCTTGTAAATGATTTACTACAAATGATGCAAGCGTATGGCTTTTCTCCAGTGTGGATTCTCTTGTGTTTACCGAAAGTAATGCCTTGAGAAAATGACATATTACAAATGTTGCAAGCATATGGCTTTTCTCCAGTGTGGATTCTTTTATGTGTAATTAAACTACTGCTTCTTGTAAATGATTTACTACAAATGGTGCAAACGTATGGCTTTTCTCCAGTGTGGATTCTCTTGTGTTTAGCCAAAGTATTGCGTTGAGAAAATGACATATTACAAATGTTGCAAGCATATGGCTTCTCTCCAGTGTGGATTGTTTTGTGTGCAATCAAACTGCTGCTTGATGTAAATGATTTATTACAAATGTTGCAAGCATATGGCTTTTCTCCAGTGTGGATTAGCTTGTGTTTAACCAAACTACTGCCTTGAGTAAAAAATTTATTTCAAATGTTGCAAGCATATGGTTTTTCTCCAGTGTGGATTCTCTTGTGTTTAGCCAAACTACTCCGATCAGAAAATGATTTATTGCAAATGTTGCAAGCATACGGCTTTTCTCCAGTGTGGATTCTCTTGTGTGCAATCAAGTTACTGCCAGTATTATATGATTTATTACAAATTTTGCAAGCATATGGCTTTTCTCCAGTGTGGATTCTTTTGTGTGTAATCAAACTACTGCTTCTTGTAAATGATTTACTACAAATGATGCAAGCGTATGGCTTTTCTCCAGTGTGGATTCTCTTGTGTTTACCGAAAGTAATGCCTTGAGAAAATGACATATTACAAATGTTGCAAGCATATGGCTTTTCTCCAGTGTGGATTCTTTTATGTGTAATTAAACTACTGCTTCTTGTAAATGATTTACTACAAATGGTGCAAACGTATGGCTTTTCTCCAGTGTGGATTCTCTTGTGTTTAGCCAAAGTATTGCGTTGAGAAAATGACATATTACAAATGTTGCAAGCATATGGCTTCTCTCCAGTGTGGATTGTTTTGTGTGCAATCAAACTGCTGCTTGTGTAAATGATTTATTACAAATGTTGCAAGCATATGGCTTTTCTCCAGTGTGGATTAGCTTGTGTTTAACCAAACTACTGCCTTGAGTAAAAAATTTATTTCAAATGTTGCAAGCATATGGTTTTTCTCCAGTGTGGATTCTCTTGTGTTTAGCCAAACTACTCCGATCAGAAAATGATTTATTGCAAATGTTGCAAGCATACGGCTTTTCTCCAGTGTGGATTATCTTGTGTGCAATCAAGGTACCGCCACTATTAAATGATTTATTACAAATTTTGCAAGCATACGGCTTTTCTCCAGTGTGGATTCTTCTGTGTGTAATCAAATTAGAGCTTGTTGTAAATGATTTATTACAAATGTTGCAAGCATATGGCTTTTCTCCAGTGTGTATTCTTTTATGTGTAATCAAGTTACTGCCATCAGTAAATGATTTATTACATATGTTGCAAGCATATGGCTTTTCTCCAGTGTGTAATCTTTTATGTGTAATTAAGTTACGTCCACCAGTAAATGATTTATTACAAATGTTGCAAGCATACGGCTTTTCTCCAGTGTGGATTCTTTTGTGTGTAATCAAGTTACTGCCATAAGTAAATGATTTATTACAAATGTTGCAAGCATACGGCTTTTCTCCAGTGTGGATTCTTTTGTGTGTAATCAAACTATAGCTTGTTGTAAATGATTTATTACAAATGTTGCAAGCATATGGCTTTTCTCCAGTGTGGATTCTGTTGTGTTGAGTTTTCACTTTTACCGGAGGTTGTTCCTCGCTTATTATATTGTCATTGTCTGTGACATCTTCTACAAGTGTACTCTCCTGTATCTCAATGGGTTCTTCTTTAACATTAGCTTCAGTATTTCCTTGGTTTGAGTAATCAATTATGGACATGAACGGTAAAGCAATCACAGCTAGGTTGTGAGTGATTGCTCTTGGTGGTACTAATCCATCAGCCTGAAAACCAAATATCATTATATTAACATGTGAAGAGAAACTTTGTACTTTTCTTTAAACATATTGCGCACAGAACATTGCGAGATTTAGCATAGTTAGAGTTTAAATGGAGAAGGAGTGAAAAAGATAATATTAATGTTACGCTGTTACACAATAAGAAATAGTCGAAATTTCTCGATGGCTCTCGACTTACCTACTGTGTCACGGAATACGTAATACTTGGTATGGAATATACCTGCATGCTGTGTTTTTACCAGCAGTTGCGCAGAATGGGGAGTGGTCATTCTGTCGAAACACCGACCCTTTCCTGGAACGATCGAGATCGTTCTAGTGTAGTGAATTGTGCGCGATATAAATAGGCCGGAGAGATGGCCGGACAGTCAGTCTGGATTTTGCTATACGTGCGAACATTTCGGTAACTGTAAGTGGTGCAACAGTGGTGTGAATTAGTGTGTTGTGATTACGTATGACCAAGTTCGTGTATTCATCGTTTTAGTGTTGAATAAAAGTGTTATTTTGGTTAGAGTGATTCTCATTATTTTATCCCGAACCCTCAGCTCGTAACAATTTGATGTCAGAAGTGGGATAAAATAATGCCGGTTCTACCAAAGGATAACGTGGACGGTGTAAAGACGAGAGGTCAACGACAACAGGAAATAGATGAAAGGCGGTTTAGAGATTCTCCGGTTCAAGAAGCTCGGCAGAGTCGTCAGCCTATGGAGATGGAATCAGCCGCCACCGAATCATTCGGAGCTTCATCATCATCATCCGTGGGCCAAACTCCTGTGACAGGCGATCTTGCTGCTATTATGGCCATGCTTTGTCGTCAAGAAGAATAGGCTCGATTGCAGGAGAAGCGTCGTCAACAGGAAGAACAGGCTCGGTTGCAGGAGAAACAGCGCCGACAGGATAAGGAAGAGCAGCGACGTCAACAAGAAGAGCAGACTCGGTTGCAAGAGGAGCAGCGACGTCAGGATAAAGAAGAGCAGCGTCGTCAACAGGAAGAGCAGTGACGTTGGCAGGAAGAGCAGACTCGGTTGCAGGAGGAACAACGCCGTCAGGATAAGGAAGAACAGCGTCGTCAACAAGAAGAGCAGGCTCGACTAATAAAAGAATTGTTCAGTTCAATTGGAAAAGTCCAGGGTGTGAAAGAGCAGATAGAACATCATGAGAGCCGTATTTCGGAAGCTGAAATTGAGATCGCTGATGTGAAAAAAACTCTGGGTGTCCTGAAGTTTAGAGACAGCAATGTGGCTCCTCTAATTGCTACATCTTCAGCGCGAGGTTTTAAGACGCCACCATTTGATGGAAGTTCTTCGTGGTCAGCCTACAAGATCCAGTTTGAGGCTGTTGTCAAGGCTAATGGATAGACGACGGAGCAGGCCATGACGGCTTTAACACTGGGCCTTCATGACCAAGCACTTACGATTTTAGAGGCTCTTGGAAAGGATTTCACCATGAACAGCTGTTGGAGGCACTGGAGTCACGTTATGGTGACGCACATCTGGAACATGTTTTTCGAGCGCAATTAAAGAACCGAAGCCATCGTAACTCGGAGAATTTACAGTAGTGGACTCTTGAGATAGAAAAGCTGGTTCGAAAGGCATACCAAACCTCTCCAGCACCCCTTGACAGTTATTTGGTACAGGCATTCGTGGACGGAATACGTGATTTGGAAGTGAGAGCTGCTGTAAGGCTTGGACATCATGATTCTTTGAAAAATGCCTTGGCCCATGCATTGGAGGTGGAGCCTGTGCGTCAGGACCCCCAAGCTCACCGCATCAGTGAAGTGAAGGACTCTTACACTCACGACAGTCGTACAAAGTTTAGCCCTAGATGCTTCGGGTGTGGAGAAAGAGAACATCTGAGGTCAAGCTGCCCAAAGATGGTGGAGGCCGTGCATCACGACCAGCGAGCTCACCACATCAGAGAAGTGAAGGACTCTTATACTGGGTACAATCGTCCAAAATTTAGTCCTAGATGCTACGGATGTGGAGAGAAAGGGCATCTGAGGTCAAATTGCCCAAAAAGAGAAGAGAGCACGTATGCATTATCACGAAGACCATGCCCTGAAAACTGTAAACATTATGCCGAAGAGAAGCATAAAGAAGCTGTGCCCGTCAGGCTGTTGAGAAGTTTGAGAACGGATCTAAGTGATGAATGGAAAGAAACTTTGCAGCAGGCACAACAGGACGACAAGGACCTTAAACCCATCATTGAAAGGATCACATCGGGTACCACTAAGCCCTTGTGGAGTGACATTGCTGCTCTGAGTTCAACAACGAAGAGTTATTGGGCACAGTGGGACAGCCTGGTTATCCACGATGGGGTGCTGTGTCGCAAATGGGAAAACGCTCGTGGAGATCACTGTCATCTGCAAATGGTGGTTCCCAAAGCCAAGGTCCCTAACTCTACCATGAAGGATGTTCGGGAGGCCACATGGGAGTAAAAAGGACACTGTTAAAAATAAGGGAGCGATTTTACTGGATCCATTGTAGAGAAGATGTTGAAGACTGGTGTCGAAAATGCACTACTTGTGCGGCTGTGAAAGGGCCCCATACGCGCAGCAGAGGAGCATTAAAACTGTTAAAACTGTAATGTTGGAGCCCCATGGGAGCGTATAGCCCTAGATATTGCAGGACCATTTCCTGTGAGTAAGAATGGAAATAAGTACTTCATGGTTGTTATGGACTACTTCACAAAATGGCCAGAAGTTTTTGCCATTCCTAATCAAGAAGCTTCGACGGTAGCAGATAAACTAGTTCACGAAGTTTTCTGTCGTTTTGGAGTTCCCTGGAAATTTACAGTGATCAAGGAAGGAATTTTGAATCACAAGTATTTCAAGAGACGTGCCGAATAATGGGTGCTCATAAAACAAGAACCACTTTTTATCATCCTCAGTCTGATGGAATGGTGGAAAGATTCAATCAGACGTTGGAGAGATAGACACCGGCCTACGCAATAAAATGAACGACATAAATGAACACATTCGACTAACTGGCCAACAAATGTCTGAGAAAATGAAGAGCCGTTATGACCGAAATTCAAACAACTTGCGATTTGATGAGGGATCGCAGGTCTGGTTACACAATCCGATACGGAAAAAGGGAAAATCCCCTAAACTACAAGCAAAATGGGATGGACCATACCGTGTGTTGACCAGGATTAATGACGTCCCATACTGAATTCAGAAGGGAACGCGAGGTGCGCCTAAAATTGTTCATGTTGATCGGCTGGCGCGATATTACGGGGCTAACAATGCTCGGGACGAGCATGTTTTAGGAGGGGGCAGTGTTACGCTGTTACACAATAAGAAATAGTCGAAATTTCTCGATGGCTCTCGACTTACCTACTGTGTCTAGAGATGGGTAACCACCCGGGTTAAAATACATGAGTGGGTTAAAACCCATTATCACCCAAGTCATTCCACCCACTGGGATTTTTGAGCGGGTGAAAATGAATTAAGTAGTAAATATTAACAATGACGACTAATAAAGTACCTAGGTACCTTTATTTATTTATTTTATTTATTAATCCACAAAACAGATCCACTTAGCACTTTAAACCCGACTGTTTCCAGTTAGTTTTATGATCGAAGGTACCTACATAAAGTAGCTATTATTGTTTATGTAAATCAATTATCACCTAATTTCCGTATCAACGTATAACTGAGAATTTGTAGTTCCCGAAAATTATATTCCCTGAATTTGTAGTTAACAGTTCAGAAGTTATGAGCGTTTATCTAGGTCCGTACAGCCAGAAATCAGGCTGTATCGCCCGTCTAGATCCCAGCATCTGGAGACCTTGGAGAATCCGTCAATTGCTAAAGTTTTTGTGGTTAATTTGTAGTTAACTCCTTTTTTTTGTTATGGCTCGTATTCCGAAATATATGGGGTTGAATCAAAGTAACATCAGGCTGTACCGCCCGTCTATACCCCAGCATCTGGACACCTTGGAGAATTCGCCAATAGCTCAGCTTTTTGCAGTTGTTTGGTTACGAATTTGTAGTGGATTTTATTTTTATGGTATAGCTTCCATTCAGAAATATATGGATTTTAGTCAAAATGGAAGTTTCACTTATATCTCCACCACGAAGAAATCTAGAAGAACAGTACAAAGCTCAAAATACTGCCGTAGTCGAGGAAAAGTTAATTAAAAAGTTTTAACGAAATCGGTTTAGTATTTTATGAGATAATTGGATCGAAAGAAAAACTCAAATTAGCGTTTTATAGGTTATAAACACACTGATATACGGGTGACCATGATGTTAAACAGGTACCTACAAGTCAGAATTACTTGAGAGTGTGTAACCCTTGTAGGTTAAAATAAATAGATTCAGAGGTCCTGTTTTTCATCATCATCATTAAAGTTAAGTTTTGTGTGATTGTAATAAGTAAATAAATTAACTTACCTAGCTTACGGATAATGCCATCTTCCTATTTTTACATTTCAGTGCATTAGACTGTACCTACAAAATATTCATTTTAGTACGTAATGATGAAGTTATTTTGGAATTAATGATGATGATGAAAAAAAAGACCACTGAACCTATTTATTTGAACCTACAAGCTGTTTAACATCATGCTCACCCTATATCAGTGTGCTTATAACCTACAAAACGCTAATTTGAGTTTTTCTTTCGATCCAATTATCTCGTAAAATACTGAACCGATTTCGGTGAAACTTTGTAATTAACGTTTCCTCGACTACGGCAATATTTTGAGCTTTGTACAGTTTTTCTAGATTTCTTCGTGGTGGAGATATAAGTCTATTCTAATATAAGAGTAACTTCCATTTTGACTAAAATCCATTTATTTCTTAATAGAAGCCATTACATAAAAATAAAATACACTACAGATTCATAACCAACTAACTGAAAAAGGCTGAGCAGCTATTGACGGATTCTCCAAGGTGTACATATGCTGGGATATAGACGGGCGGTACAGCCTGATGTTACTTTAATTCAACCCCATTTATTTAATAGAATAGAATAAATTTTATTTGACACATACAAAGAAACACAGAACGGATCACAAACAAAATAGTAGATAGACAGGAAAAATACAGTAGAATGAGATATTATAACATGGGCAGAACACAAGTACCTACCCAGCCAGTAGGTAGGTGTACTAACTAGTCCCGCTCCGTGCCACGCATGCCCAAACAGGTCCTGCCTCAGCTTTAAGCTCCTTTATGCAAAGCAGCGCTGGTTTTCAGGCAGGGCCTTATGTAGGGTGACGTCACAAATTTAAAAATATAATACTAAAAATAATAATAAAATGAATAAGCGATAACAACAATACTAATAACAGATACCTACATGAAAATACACTAATAACAATAAGCAATAATAACAATTCTAATCATAAATACCTACTTGACAATACACTAATAACAATATTAATAACAAATACCTACATGACATACAAACACAATAAAATGTTACATATACGTATGTACGAAGTGCGTGACACTTCATTTAGTTTGAATTTGCCGCGTAATAACTTTGACGTATACTTTATCTGTGAACTCATTTGAATGCATTGGTGCTGTCTGTCATATTGACTGAATGACACAGCAGGATAAATATTGAGGTTATGTTATGTACAAGTGAGAATTATATTGTAAAACCATGAAACTCATTATGCATATATAAAAATTATTAACTTAAAAAAGAGAGGAGAGGAGAATGGATCTTCATGGAGAGGAGAAAGTAGAAACGTTACGAAGCTCCCTTCGTAGCTCGTGCGCATCATTGTGGTAAGTACCTACTAAACTATAAGCTGGGAAGATAGAAGTAGTCTTCTATATGTTTTTCTAAAAGTATGTATCGTTTTTAGAGCACGGAGTGGTGGGGGAAGGTCGTTCCAACACCGAGACGCAGCAAATCTAAAAGAACCACGGAAAGTTACCAGCCTGTGTCTCGGTGTTACGAACACGTGAGTGCATTCCCTTTTAATATATCGTGAATACTCTTGTACCCATTTTAATTTTTGGAAAAGGTATTCAGGTTTTTTATTTTTTATGATCCCAAACAAAAGGGTAGCAAGGTGTAGGTTCCTACGCGCTTTCATTTTTAGTAGGCTGGATGTGTTAAGGTACGGTGTCACATGTGAGCGCGGGGGAATATGAAAACAAAACCGTGCACATGCATTCTGCACCCGCTGTACTAATTTTTCAGTTCTGGCCAATATACAAGGTCCGTATACCACATCGCAATAGTTAAGTTTTGATAAAATCAAAGACTCACATAATGTGATGCGGACTTCTTCACTTAGATATGGACGGACTCTGTATAAAGTTTTTAACTGGTAAAAACAATTGCGCACACATTCTGCAATGTGGGTTTCAAAGCGCAGATGTTTATCGATGATCAACCCTAGATTCTTAGCCTCAGCAACACATTCAACGTCCTCCCCTCCCACCCGGATGTGGGGTTGGATATTAGCAAGTTTATTAAGCCCTATCCTTGTACCAATCATCATATATTTAGATTTTTTTGGATTCAGCACAAGAGAATTTGACTCAGACCAATGCTGGATTCGGGCTAAGTCACTGTTTATCTGGTTTACAGAATCAAGAAGATCATTCGGCAGAAAGGAGTGGTACAACTGTACATCATCTGCATAGAGGTGAAATTTGCAGTGTGTAATGGCCTGACATATGCCCGCACCATAGAGTACAAATAGGATTGGCCCAGAATAGACCCTTGGGGCACTCCTCGTGAAACAGTTTTAAATGAGGATTTGAGAGTTTGCCCACTGGGCAGCACGAGCTCCACACATTGACATCTCCGATCCAGGTAACTAGAGAACCATTTTATTGAGTTTATATCGAAACCATAGAAAGCCAATTTAGAAAGAAGAAGGGGAGTGCTGATTGAGTCGAAAGCTCGCGAGAAGTCAAGGAAGACCAACAAGTTACACATACCCTGATCTTGAGCAACTAACAGATTATCCACCACATCCAGAAGAGCAGTCGAGGTGCTATATCCCCTACGAAAACCGGACTGAAGCTGTGGAAGGATGTGATGGTCCTCAAGGTATTTAGTCAGCTGCAAGCTAACCACTTTTTCTAATAGCTTAGAGAGGCATGGAAGTAAGCTTATTGGTCTAAGATCACTTAAAGTAGAAGGCTGGCTCTTTTTAGGAATTGCTTTGATTACCGCCACCTTCCATGACTCTGGAAAAATGCCACTCATAATTGACTGGTTGATGATGGCAGTAATTGCCGATAATGATTGCGGTAAGGTCATGAGTACCATGTCTAATGAGATGCCATCTATGCCTTGTGCATTCGATTTGAAACTTTGCAGCGTTTTAAGAACCGTGAATTCGCTTACCGGGCGCAGAGAAAAGCAAGCAGAGTCAGAGCTATACCGATGATGCTCAAAGTAGGTTAGTTACGATATTGTAACTGAGCCATCGCCCGGGACATCAAGAAAGTGAGAGTTGATAGAATCTGGATCATTGAATTGAACTGGTAACTCACCTGCATTCTTATTATCAGGCAAGATGTTACTTTTTAAATTTTTCCATAATTTTTTCGAATTATGGATATTATTATTTACCTTTTGTGTAAAAAAAGCAGTTTTTTCACTCTCAATTGCTGCTATCACTATATGCTTCATGCTTTTGTAGCAATTTCTGAGCATGTCAGACTTGAGAGATTTGTACCTAGCATGATATCCATCCCTGATTTTTATCATGGTTTTCACAGTGTCAGTTATCCATGGGTGAGGGGGACCACTAAATTTGCTTGTTTTAAGTGGGGCATGTATATCAAAGAGGGTTATTATATTGGAGGTTAGGGCCAATACCTGATCATCCGTTGACGCTTGAGGGTAATCCCAGCAAATTAAATCAAGGTCCCTAGTGAATAACTCCATGATGATGTTCTTTAGTGGACGGTAGGTGACTAAACGTGGGGATGGTTTTTCTTTTTTAATGTTGAACTCAACAACCAACATTGCGTGGCGACCCAGGTCGGGGGTGTGCTTCATAGTGATCTTTCTAAATGGAGTATTTGTACATACAATATCTATTAAAGTCTGGGTATGATCATCATAGAAATGAGTGGGTTCTGAGATAATTTGCCTAAGATCCAGACATTGCAAGAATTGCTGAAGTAGGGGAAGTTTATTATTGCTAGTGTCTAGACAATCTATATTAAAATCCCCGACTAGGATTAGATTGTCACACTTCGGAAAAGAGGTAATAGAATCCGTTATAGCATCGAAGTGTGCAACCGCATCCTGCCAGGGTGCTCGGTACGCTGTACCCACTATGACGCTCCTACCAACTATGATTTAACGCAGCCACATTTGCTCCACCGTACACACAATAGGGTGGGGACATATGCGCGCATTGATGCCCCTTCGTATATGTATAAAATCCGACCCCCCCTCCTCGCCCCTTCTTAATGCTACAATGTCTTGGCATATGAACCATACGGTATCCAGGAATCACAGGAGCCATATCATCCTGACCATCTTTCAACCAGGTTTCATTTACGGCTAGAATGTCCGGATTTAGCTCTTCCAGGGCCACTGCAAATTCAACACGTCCAGTATTCAATGAACCCGGATTAAAGAGTCCAATTTTCAGATGATTTAGAGGAAGTGTAATAGCATTTGATTCCAACTGACATGGTGTAAAAGGATGGTAATGACAGGCACTGAGATGTAACCATTTATGAATGGTAATATATTATAGAATGAGAGGGATTTAACAATATTAAAGTATAAGGTGGATGGCTGTACATGGAAATGCATATAACGGGCATAATTAGGGGATTAAAATAATATAATACTGTAATATGTAAAAATAAATAGTAAAAAGATTTGAAAACTAATGCTGTAGGCATATAAATAGATAACATACTATACATTATGGTCAACGCGGCGTCGTCAAAACTAGTAAGCACCCTGCAATAAAAATTACGACAATAACATACGAGGGGTGATCCAAAAGTAATGATAATCAATAATAAACACAATGAATAATATAAAAAAATAAATTTATTTCTCAACATAGGTCTCCTAGCAAGTCTATACATTTAGTCCATCTCTTTTCTAAACCTAAAATTCCCTTAGAAAAAAAATCTTTATCTTGACTCTCAAAAAAGTCCTCAACCGCGGCCATCACGTCGCTATCATCGTCAAATTTCTTGCCTCGGAGGTGTTCCTTGAGTCGTGGAAAGAGATAGCAGTCACTGGGGGCTAGATCTGGTGAATAGGGGGGGTGTTCCACCAGTTCGAAGCCCGCTTCCTGAATGGCAGCCATGGCAATTGCAGCTTTGTGAACCGGTGCGTTGTCTTGATGGAACAGCACTCCAGCCCGCAGTTTGCCTCGCCTTTTCTCCTTAATAGCCTCCCGCAATCTTATTTGTTCTGCATAGTAGGAGTCTGTAATAGTGGCCCCCTTTTCCAAGTAGTCCACCATGATTATTCCTTTAGCGTCCCAAAAAACAGACGCCATAACCTTCCCTGCTGAGCTTGACACTTTGAATTTCTTCGGCGTCGGTTCATCGGATCGTTTCCATGTCATCGATTGTTGTTTTGTTTCAGGATCAAAATGGTGGATCCAGGTCTCGTCCATGGTCACAAAACGTGACAAAAAATTATCTTTGTCTGCCTGAAACTTTTCGAGATTTGCTCTTGACATGTCGACTCGTTTCTTCTTTTGCTCGTCGTTTAACATTTTCGGTACCCAACGCGCGGAGACCTTTCTCATATGCAATTCGTTCGCAAGGATTCTTTGAATGCTGCCATATGAGATCCCTGTGACCGTAGCTACATGCCTGATAGTCACTCTTCGATTTTCCAATACAACTTCTTCAACTTTTTTCACATTTTCTTCAGTGAGGGACGTCGATGGGCGTCCTTCGCGGTGTTCGTCTTCTGTCGATGTTCTTCCCAGCTTAAACTCCTTAGCCCAGCGTGCAACTATGGAATATGGAGGAGAAGAGTCCCTTAATGTTTCCACCAAGTCGCTGTGTATGTCTTTGGTACACATTTTTTTCAAGCAGAGGTATTTAATGACAGCTCTGATTTCGTGTTTTTCCATTTTTATGTTCACTCCTTGACAGTCCGTATTCAAATGAATGTAGCTCCTTTTTTTTTCGAATGGACTAATCTCGCTGTTGGCCTCTGAGGCCGTGACAGCTTAACCGAACTTTTGGCGAGCGCAGATGGCGCTCAGCCCAGTAAGTTTTTTTAGGCAACTAGCGCAAGGGCACCACTTAGGTACGAACCTCGGCTTGGGCTGTTGCCGGGATGGGGATAGGAGAAAAACGCCCGGGTACATGTTTGTACCTCGTATAGGCGGCGACTGAAGGGATTCGTCGACCTCGCCGGCGAGATCGGTGTTTAATGTAGCTCCCGGGAATCGTGGCCTATTTATATAATTTTTTTTCCTGAACTAGTGGGTAACTGAGCAAGTGACTGATATTTTTTGTATTTTTGTGTGCACTAGAAATAACTGATTATCACTACTTTTGGATCACCCCTAGTATTATAAAAACGTAAGAAAGAAAGTAAACATAAACACAAATAATTGAATTACAGAACTCTACACTTTCAAACGGGACTGGGCCCAAAAACATGTTCGAAATCTGCCTCCAATTTGATCGGGAACGCCTGCTTGCCCTCGTTCTGCCGCACAAAGACTCTGCCTCTGCGGGTCCAGGAGTACCGCCACTGTAGCCTGCGGCACTCCTCGCGCGCCCGATGGAACAGCTGGCGGTTGGTCCGCGTCAGCCGCTCGTTGATGTAGATGCGCTGAGCGGCGTCGCGGCCGGCGTCGGCGGCGGTCAGTGTGCGTCGCACGCGCGCAGCCTGCAGCATCTGGTCGCGCAGGTGATGTCGTGCCAGGCGCACCACGACGAGCCGCGAGCGCGGTGCCTTGCCCGCGGCCTCCGCACCCGCAGCCACGCCTATGCGCTCCGCGAACACTATGTCCCTTTCGTCGAGCGCCACGCCCAACTTGGCAGCCAGCACGGACACCGCATGCACCACGCTCTCCCCTTCTGCTCTGGCAAATGTCCTATCTCCAGATCGGATAAAAGCGCGTCTTGGTCCCGGTCGTTGAGTTCGTGCCGGAGCCGGCTGACCGTGGTCTGGAGATCGGCGACGGCGGCGTCACGCCCCGCGGGCTCGAAGGCGGCAGCGGCGGGCCGCTGCTCGACAGCGCTGAGGCGCTCCTCCAGTCCGTCCATGCGCGCGGTGACTCCGGCAAGAGAGACGCGAAAGTCTGCCATCTCGAGGCGGACCTCTTTCATTTCGTTGCACATGTTTAGTACCCCCGACTTAAGCGACTTCAGCTCTGCAAAGACGCCATCTTGCATTTTTCGGAACTCTTCCAGCAATTCCTTTTTAAACGACCCCATAGTGAGCTGCATTTCCTTCACGCCGAACTCAGTGGCGATATTGAGAGCAGTATCATCGAGTACCATGGGACTTTGCCCTTTAGAGTCAGAGCGTTCTCCCTGCGGTCGGCACTCCTCGCTCCTGGCCCCCGTCGCACTGTCCAGATAGACCTCCGACACACGCACAGGAGTCGACGGATCCCTTCCTTTACGATCCACGGTCTTCATCTGGCAATCGCCACAGCGCCGGCTATCAGGAACCTTAGTTCCAATAGGAACCCTGACGCAGTCATTGTGTGAGCAAGAAAGGCATTTCGGGCAGACAACGCCATCTTTTAAAAATTTTCCTCATGCCGCACACTTCAGAACCATGTTTATTTGGCAGTCACAGCGGGTTCAATAGATAGCAAGGTGGCGAGAGATGAAGTTCACACAGAGTTCAACAGGTGGCGGTAAATACTAAGATCCGGTAGATGGCGCTAAATTACAATCGATGACCTCGCTAGCCGACAACAGATGGCGCTGTATGCAGATATCGGAAACTTATATAGTCAATTAAATTGATTGATCTCCGATACGCAGCGCAGACTACACGACTACATGCCTTCGAGCCCGCGGGGCGTGACGCCGCCGTCGCCGATCTCCAGACCACGGTCAGCCGGCTCCGGCACGAACTCAACGACCGGGACCAAGACGCGCTTTTATCCGATCTGGAGATAGGACATTTGCCAGAGCAGAAGGGGAGAGCGTGGTGCATGCGGTGTCCGTGCTGGCTGCCAAGTTGGGCGTGGCGCTCGACGAAAGGGACATAGTGTTCGCGGAGCGCATAGGCGTGGCTGCGGGCGCGGAGGCCGCGGGCAAGGCACCGCGCTCGCGCCTCGTCGTGGTGCGCCTGGCACGACATCACCTGCGCGACCAGATGCTGCAGGCTGCGCGCGTGCGACGCACACTGACCGCCGCCGACGCCGGCCGCAACGCCGCTCAGCGCATCTACATCAACGAGCGGCTGACGCGGACCAACCGCCAGCTGTTCCATCGGGCGCGCGAGGAGTGCCGCAGGCTACAGTGGCGGTACTCCTGGACCCGCAGAGGCAGAGTCTTTGTGCGGCAGAACGAGGGCAAGCAGGCGTTCCCGATCAAATCGGAGGCAGATTTCGAACATGTACGACTACGAGCACTAGGGGCGCACACTTCACTTCCCTATGGGCGATACTGCGGGGTCGAACACTCTTTTATTTGACTTTATCCACTTTTTGTTGTGAGATATTATAATGAGGGTATTAAATAACACTTTCACAGACACATCAAACTGTTTTTGCTAATAAAACTGATTTCTCTGAATATATTCGCTCGAAAATGACACAAGAGCAACACAACACTGTAAGGCTATGCAGAGAAAACGCCAGTAGTACTTTCCGAACTTTGATTACTCAAAAAATAAATAATTAACACAAGATCAACTGTGCACTCGTCAAAAAGCAAAAGCAAAAGTGTGCAAAAGTGATTAACTACAAAATAACTACAAAAACTTTAGCTTTTGACTGATTCTCTCAGATCCTTAGTTTCCGAGATACAGACGGGCGGTACATCCTGATTTCTGGCTGTACGGACCTAGATAAATGCTCATAACTTCTGAACTGTTGAAACTACAGATTTAGGGAATATGATTTTCGGGAACTACAAAATCTTAGCTACAATTTGACATGGAAACCAGAACGCTAGCGGCCTTAAATAGACAAACACCCATTTTCACCCAGCAAAATGGGTGAAAATGGGTTAAAATCGGAATAAAACCCAAATCACCCGGTTATAACCCAAATGGGAAGAATGGGTTTTTACCCATTACCCATCTCTAACTGTGTCACGGAATACGTAATACTTGGTATGGAATATACCTACATGCTGTGTTTTTACCTGCAGTGGCGCAGAATGGGGAGTGGTCATTCTGTCGAAACACCGACCCTTTCCTGGAACGATCGAGATCGTTCTAGTGTAGTGAATTTTGCGCGATATAAATAGGCCGAAGAGATGGCCGGACAGTCAGTCTGGATTTTGCTATACGTGCGAACATTTCGGTGATTTTAAGTGGTGTGAATTAGTGTGTTGTGATTACGTGTGACCAAGTTCGTGTATTCATCGTTTTAGTGTTGAATAAAAGTGTTATTTTGGTTAGACTGATTCTCATTATTTTATCCCGAACCCTCAGCTCGTAACATTAAGTTAAAAAAACGATTGAATTATGGTTATATTAAGAACACTGTACAGGCAACTAGTTATTAATTATGTAGGTGCCTTTGTCATTGTAGTCTGAATACCTGTTTCACTCTTATTATCTACAAAAATACAATAATGTCTTTCCTGTGATTGTTAATGTACAAAATAAGGCTTTTTTAACAGTTTTAGCATTTTTAGTATCACTAATTTCAAATATTGGCCAATTTGGCACGGACTTTAACATTTCTCTTGTACTGTTTGCTTGTTCTTATGGGCCTGATTCACAATGTCCAGAGTTGACAAAATCAAGGCCACCCTGACTTGAATTGCTTGCCACCTCCATACCCCCTTCGTTCCGCCCCCGATCGAATTACACCTAAAGGAAATTCCTGCCAAATTGAGTATTATAATACCTCAGTGCTTTGTTGTAACAGCTCTCTCTGGATTTGTTCAGATTTGTGACACATATTAGAGAATCTGCAGCACCTCTGCAGCTGTGAAAAGCAGATGTAGCATATTGTGTGCGGCCTGCCATCTTCTGCATTCAACTGGAACAATAATATAGGTTGAGCTAATCCATGATAAAACTTCAAAATGCCTTTAACATATTCCATCGATACACAACTCTTTATTAAATAACCGCACACACAGAAACAATACAAAGATATACAAGCAGGTAAGTACTAAGTTTATAATAACGTTAATATAATAGCGGAACAAATGTTTGCATGATCTACAGATGTTCCAGGTCTGGATGTTTTTCTTTACATATTCTTACAAACTAACCTTAAAGTTATTTTTTTAAAAAGAAACCCAAATCAACCCGTCTAGGATTTATTACTAGCAACGATTTTAACTAAAACAATAACATACTAGTAAAACTTAACCACTGCTTCTAATATGGAAAAACACCAACTCTAGTACTTAAACACGTCCATCGATTCCAAAAGCCAAGCACAGCGTGCCATGAGTCCGAGGCGATGCACGCCTGGCTATTTTCACTACCGCTTGGTCCTGCCATGGGATAGTGAAATTCTCTAAGAATATATTACAAGTATGTATTTTCAAAAAAACAGCATATACATATTGTATCAGTTATCTGGTTCCCATAGTACAAGCTCTGCTTAGTTTTGTTCGACATAGCGCTGTGTGAAATGTCCAGCAATATTGATTTATTTAATAGAATGGCAATACAATAGATCAGCTTACCACCGACAGTAATCTCTTCCAGGCAACCTGATTCCTTCATAATTCATAAATAGACTTCACCCACTGCTGGGTGCAGGCCTCCAGAACATACATTTCGATGTTACGTTTTGTTATTCAATTATATAACTAGTTTATTTCAATCGTTTGATCTGAAGCCTCAATTTATGGAGCCTACTCGAATAACCGACACATATTTTTGCCAATGTAAACATTTTAAATAGAAGTTTAATTAGTAATATTAAATCGGATCATCTTGGACAAATAATTAAAATAGAAATTCAAACAAAAAATCTTGTAAAAAGTAAAATTACTTGTATACCTATGACCATAAATCGGTTGGACAAATTTAAATTGAACTTAACTTCTGTACTTCCATGTGTGCATAATCATAATAATAATCCAAATCATTTATACAACACGTTTTTTAACCCTAGAGTGGTCGCGTGGATTACCTATGTAATCCACACTTACGGAATTGTAAAATTCTCAAAAACCGCTAACGTAAATTACGAGCGCTTCTAGGTACTTTAAGTTAAATAATTGATAAACGCACTCAGTGCTGCGCGCGAGATTTTCTTGTAATTATCCGGAAACCACAGCGACAACGTCAGCACAGACACCAACTCGATCCATAAATCGCTGCCACAACTGCGGAAGAAGCCGCAATAAAAGCACTCGAAAACTATGCAACACGTGCAAAAAGTTTATTTGTGGCGATCATTCGAAGGTTGTTTGCCTGTCTTGTTTAGAAAACATTAATTAGTATTTTTGATTTTTTGTGCCATTTTAGAGGTTTTTTTTGTTTTGTTGATTTTTTTTATATTCAGAGGTTGTGATTCGTTTTTATTGATTGCTTTTAATACAACAATACTTAATAACACTATTACAATAAGAATTAAACATACATAGTTGAAGCTCAAATGTATTTTTATTTGAATTTATAAATGGCATACAATAGTACTCCACGCGACCAATCAGGTCAGGTTTTAGTACGCGACCACTGTAGGGTTAAGAAATTTAGTGATGTGTTTAATTAAATTTTTACACCTAAATCGATTATGGTCTCTGATGGTCAAAAGTTCTGTGACTGGGCAACAGTGGGAATACATAAAAGCAGAAAAAAAATTATGATCTTTATGCTGAAAAACAATATAATTTTAATGAGGAGTTTAAAGAAAAAGTCAACCAGTATTCAAAGATTTTTTAAAATGTTTGTCAGGAAACAAAAGCGCGTCATTTGAGTTAAAAAATTAAAAATAGTCAAAACAAAGTAAAAGCCACTTGGAAAATAATCAACAGCGAGACTGGAAGATTCACAACTAAGAACAATAAGTTTAATTTGAAAATTGGCAATGCCAAGATGAATCAGGATGGTGATGTAGCTAATGCATTCGAAGACTTTTTTACCGATATTCCAGTCTCTACCTCAAAATCCTTAACTCCTCTCCCATAGTCGCAGAGTCATTGTTAAAAGAAAACTTAACGGAATGCAAAACACAGTTCAAATTTGATTATGTAAATAGTGATGACATCATAAAACCTTTCAAACTGATAAATGTTAAGAAAACCACGGACCTATGGGGTATCGCTGTTAGCTTCCTGAAAACATTGATTGACATAATTTCTCCCAAACTAGCTTTAATATTTAATGAGTGTATTGACTGTGGTGTATTCCCTGATTTCATGAAACACAGTAATATAACTCCACTTTTCAAATCAGGCACTAGTTCTGATCTTGGTAATTTTAGACCAATCGCAGTACTTCCGACATTTAGTAAAATATTTGAAAAACTAATTTTAAATCAACTGCTTAGACATTTCAATTTACATAATTTACTGCATCATAAACAATTCGGATTTACCAGGGGTCGCTCAACCACTGATGCTGGTATTGAGTTAATATCGCACATATTTGATGCCTGGGAGAAGTCTCATGACGCTTTAGGTGTTTTTTCTGATTTGTCTAAGGCACTTGATTGCGTAGACCATGACACCTTGATCAGGAAACTACACCATTATGGCATTAGGAGCGTTGCTCTAGTCTTTCTCACTACTTATTTAAGTGGCAGAATGCAAAGAGTTGACGTGGATGAGAAGCGTTCTCTGGGGTCTCTGGTTAAAATGGACGTACCACAGGGATCAATTCTGGGACCATTTTTGTTTTTAGTATATATTAATGATCTTCCACATCTTGTAAGGGGCGATCATGAGGTTGTATTGTTTGCAGATGACACATCACTTTTATTTAAATTAAAGCGACGTAAAACCGATTTTGACGATGTAAACAATGCAATCTCTAAGGTCGTAAAATGGTTCAATGTAAACAATCTACTTCTCAATGAAAAGAAAACTAAATGTATTCGATTTATACTACCTAATGTTACACAAGGAGTTGGCTCTTGTGTACACCACCGTATTCTTAGGTATAACCCTAGATAATAAGCTTCAATGGGGCCCGCACATTGATAAGTTGTCGAAGAGACTTAGCTCTGCGGCATACACAGTCAAAAAGATCCGTCTTTTTACAGACGTAGACACAGCTAGACTAGTTTACTTCAGCTACTTCCACAGCATTATGTCATATGGTATACTGCTGTGGGGGAGTGCTGCAAATATAAACACCGTTTTTGTGCTGCAGAAGAGGGCTGTTCTGTGCAATTTATAATATGGGCCACAGAGAATCATTACGCAATAAGTTTAAAGAAATAAATGTTATGACATTCCCTTATCAATTACATCTATGAAAATCTGATGTATGTTCACAAGAATATTAATTTGTTTAAGAAAAATAGCGATAATCATAATTTTAATACTAGAAATAAAGATAAGCTTGCTGTTGCCACTTGTAGACTCCATAAAGTTAGTAAATCGTTTAAAAGGCAAGGTGTACGCTTTTATAACCAACTCCCAAGGGATGTACAAAAATTGACAATTAATAAATTTAAAAATGTAATTAAACAAAATCTTTATAAAAAAGCCTACTATAAAATATCGGATTATTTAGATGATAGAGAAGCTTGGGATTGAAATTGCTCCAACTCGTTCAAAATTTTACAATTTAGACATAATTTATTTTCTGTAAGGTCAACTCGGCGAAGACCGGCATACTAAATTTAAAACGATACAAATTGTCTTGGTTTGGCTATTCTATAATTTTAAATCCAAATTTGGTTAAACTAGATGTTAGTATATTTAGTTGATCATACAATAAATATGTCAAAATGACAAAGAAACTGTCGGTTCAGAAAATAAACAGCATTTTTTAAAACACGGGAAAATAGACGGATTTGGCTTCCATGTCGGGCTAGACCGTCTAGTGGCAAATTTCTCTACTTTGCGATAGTTAATGTAGCTATAGATACGCACACCTGTATGAATGAATGCGTGTGCAAATAGTAGTTCCTTCCAAATTTCATATTTGTACCCTAAACATAAAAAAATAAGGTTTCATTTCGCTAATTTCGCGAAATTCTGAATTTGTCGGGTAAGACCGGCATACCATGTAATTCCAGGGGTACAAAACCTTAAATAATAACCCACTGCTTTTTAATGAGTAAGAAAAGTTTTATTAAATGATTATATAAAGTTAAAGGCTAAATTACAAACAAAATGTCCTTATAGTATTAGAACGATGAGATCCAAAATCGTAGGAAAGTACCAACTTTAAAATCTATTCATAAGCAGAACCTAAAATTAGTAACGAAAATTCTCTACTTTTCTTTGAGCATAATATTCTTCGTTTTATTAATGACAACAACCTTATATAACAATTGAGAAAAAAAATATTTAAAGTTGTAACATAAAAAATAATTGATCCTAACTGTTCGGCTCTGTTTTATTCAATTTATAAACAAAAAAAGTAAAAGTTTTTCCTTTTACGTATGTTTTTGATGCTTTATAGCCACTCATCCTGCCGCTTTGAACTTCACGTATTGCTTCCTTTAATTTCTCTTTCGAATACGATCCTCTTTCCGTTCTTCGAGTATATTTTCCCATGGCTAAAATAAATAAAAACTTTTAAAAATTTTACAAATACTTTTATTTAGTACTTATTGCGGTTCGAATAACAAATGCTAAATTACATTAAGTATTAGTATTAGAAAATTGTATATATAGGTACCTATAGATATTTTATTATTTTATTAAAAAAAACACCAAATGTTGACAATTTCTGTGTGCGGCGAAGACCGGCATATGACGCTTATTACCCTCCAAGACCTAGACGGTCTTCGCCGCTCCATTATTTTGAGCTTAGTTTTTATGTTCTTCAACCAAAACTTAGTAAAAACGGGTATAATACCATTATAATTTAATAACCAAATAGATAAATTAATAAAGAATGAACCTACTTGCATCGATCTTTCAAATAATTGATATTTAAGCAGATAAAACTTTTTTTGTTAGCACGTGGTACACTCCGAATGCCAGTTGCTCACCATACTAAATTAACAACCGCTTTTTTTTTCAGTTAAACCTACATATACCGCCATCTATGTCAATAAATAAGAACTTAAATGGTATTATTGTTCCGCTGATTGTATTGCCATCTTCGTATTTCCCGTGGATTAGTTGTAATTCTTGTTGTACGATCTTTCCCGATAGACGGTCTTCGCCGAGTTGACCTTATTGTAAAAGGACTATTAAAAAACTTTATTTTCTGGCTTGGTCACGAAGAAACAGGCCATAAAATTGACGTATCAAAGTGATCCTTGTGCTTTTAATGAATAAAAATATTTGACTTTGACGATCTTTATACATTCTACCATCTAGATGATGTGCAAATATAAATCGATACAAAGATGTATTGAGACACTCTTTGATGTTTGTCTCACTTGAATTCAATGTTGGTTTAACTGTATAAGTAAGCTTGCTTCCCGTCATGGCTGCTCCATTGATATATTTACTAATAGCAAATCCCTGCAAGTAAAACTGAAGCTATTGTTCTAGACACAGTTGGTGGATACATACCTTTGTGCTTGTTAATTTCTCGTATATTTCCAGAAGGCGGGTGTTTCCAACCCAATGCAATCTCACATCAATCTCTAGGCACACTCTGCACCATGTGTTTGGAGCGTCGAAGCACTCAACAGAAGCCATTTTAGTCAAAGCCTTTGGTTGTTACTAAAATTTTGCTATTCAAGGTTTTGAAATGAGTTAATATTGTACAAATGTAAGCCTGATATGATTTTTTAGTTCTATCTCACACGACGCGTAAAGCAATAGCTAATTATGAGTTTTATTCTCTCCTCACAAGCCAACAACAATGTCAGTGAGCTTGAACAGAACAACACTCTTTAGGCAATCAATACATTATCCTGTTATTTGCACGTAGCTATGCCATGCCAGAGATGCGTAGATCAGTGCTGCCAGCTCGTATAAGTTCGAGTCCCTAGACTCAATATCAAAAGTAGGATTTATTATACATATGACTAGGTTTTAAAAAATAAATGTAAAACTTCCCCTGGGGTGCTTTCACTCGCGAAACATAAATTCCATTCTCTGCTTCTAGGCTAAAAATGGCTAAAAATTTTCGCGCCAAAAAAATAACGCGCTGCGTTTGGATTAAGTTTTCACAATTTTTTCTATTAGATAGATAGATAATTCCTTTATTGCACACCATTAAATACAAACATTATAAAAAAAATACACTCTTAAATAATAGGTACAATTGGCGGCCTTATCGCTAAAAGCGATCTCTTCCAGGCAACCTTTGGATGGACAAGATCTATGTGAACAAAATAAGGACGGCGGCGTAAATCCGATATTATTAGTACACGTATATTTATAAAAAATATAGATAATATAAAACAAAATGCATAATTATAATGTATAATATAATCATAAAATTACATAAATATTAACCCCTGACAAGCACACATCTAAAAGGTATACCTCTTTAGGCATTGAGGGTAAAAAGCACCCAACACATTTCATTTTCAAATATTTTGGTCCCTAATAAAGTTAGATTTTTTTTTTTTTTAATTATAGCTCGAACAATTCTCTATAAAATAGATATAATATTAAATTAATTAAAGTCAATTGAAATAGATAAAAATACTATCGAAGCTAAAAAAGGTGCGTTTTTGAGATTGTTTTTTTTTTGGGCCGTATCTTTAATTCTAACGGACTAAAATACAAAAAAATATAGTGTTTTGGAAAGCTTAGAAAGTGCTCGAAAGGATGGTGGAATTCGTTTTTTTGTCCGCTTCAAAAAGTATAGTTATTTTTCTACTTGAATGCATTAAAGTAGCGTATGCTAAAAAGTAGGTACAGGACGGATTTTTAAAGAAATCAGAGATCTATTACTCATTGTAATCTTTATTTTCTAGCACGAAAATACAAATAAACATAAAATATATATTTTAAATAGAATTTTTGTTACAACACTCTACGCACATAGGGCATCGATGTCTTTTACACATAGATTTTTCACACTGCGGACACATCATGGTTGTTTTAACTCCTAATGAATAATGACAATATGAACATCTTGTTTTGGATATTGATATGACTTCAGAATAATTAACAGCAGGTGTTTCGTAGTTGAGAAGTTGAGCTATCATCAGTTGTTTCGTCGTTAATAAGCACAGTAGAATTTCTCCTTCGTTTACTCATCTAAAACAAATGTCTCAATTTACGAAACTATTCAAAATGTCTAAAAATATTTTATATGTCAACACATATATATGTATATATATATATGACTTATACATGCATATAAATAAATAAATTTCCATAAGTTCATAATATTTTGTGCTACAATTGTAATCATAAATTATTACTTACTGTAAATAAAAAAAAAACACTCGTATGATCCGATAAAAAACTCTTGAACACTTGACTGTCTACACTTAACTGGCACACTGGGTTAAAAGTACCCACAACGTTCCGCGCTCACTGCGTTGTAACAACTGAATCTCACCAACGGCTACTGAACACGCTTCCTCTAGGTCTCAACAAAACATCGCTGGAAGGGAATGCCCTTTGTTAAATATACACAAAGAATTATAACGAAATAAAATTGTAGGGTGGGTACTTTGTACCCAGTGTGCTTGTCAGGGGTTAATATTATAATACATAAAATATATATTGTCATACCTAAATATATAAATTATAAAAATGTAAAAATTAATAAGTGGCCTAGTGAGCGATGGATGACAGATAGTGTTGTCTGACCAAGTTTTTAAAGATAGGGAGAGATTTAGCATGACGAATTGAGACAGGTAGGGCATTCCAGAGCCTGGTAGCCTGCAAAGTAAAAGAGGAACTATAAAATACTAAGGTATGATGGGGAGTTTTTAATTGAAGGGTTTCAGAGGAACGTAAGGGTCGAGAGTTGGAAAGGTGAAGAAAGTCAAAGCGTTCTTTGAGGTACGACGGAGTAGAAGGGATGACAAGGATGCTGTAAAGGAGGGAAAGGATGTGCGCTTCCCGGCGAAGGCGGATAGGTAACCACATAAGTCTGTGGCGATACTCTGAAATGTGATCGTACTTACGCAAGCCAAATATGAATCTAATAGAGAGATTCTGGAGACGCTCAAGCTTGTTGAGTTGATCTTCAGTTAAATCAAGATAGCTGGCGTCAGCATAGTCAAGAATAGGATGCAACAATGATTGTGCAAGTGCAATCACTATTAGCAATGTATTAAAATCTTATTGTACTAGAATCTAGGCTTTCTAAACGTATAACTTTTATGCCATTTTGTTAGTAAATTGTAGTAAAAATCACAGGTTCAAAACTAAAATTTTACGCCTTTGTTCCCGAATTTCAGATTAAAATGCTTATGATTTAAAAAATAAAACAGTTATCTATGTAAATAACGTTTGTTTTTATTTCTTAATATATTATTTACAAGGTTCAATCAATAAATTAGACAGAAAAAACCCTTACTTATAAATATTGAACCCTAAATCTGCGCATCGTAAAATGTCAACAAAAAACCGACCACACTTGAACATTTGTTGATAAATCCTTGAGCGTAGACGGGTCGACATTTATTGCTGCTTCTGTTTTTATGTAGTATAAACAATGTAGCATTTTATAACAACTATTCAGGACAGTTTTGTTTTTAAATATGAGAGTATTTAATTATTTTAGCAATGACGTCACGTCTTTGGTTGGATTGGGAAAGTACCTCATTAAATGGAGAAAGTAGATATCTTTATATGGTTTAAAGTTATTTATTATTATAGCCTAATACATTATTTATAAGATTTAATGAGAAATAAATAAATAAAATTAGTAATAAATAGAAAATAAATAACTTTGATCTGGTCCCAATTCACAGTAAAAACGCATGACCTTTTTACTTACTTATTATAGGTATATTGTTTATAGTAGAGATTTTTTATTTTTCTTTATCATGGTTTTATTAAGCCTAATAAAATACAAAATAAGATAGGGATTAATAATTTGAACTAATTAAACTCAAAACAATGCAGCCGCGGCGATAAACACGTTAAAAAATTACACGAAAAACAAGTAACAAAATAACAAAACTAATAACTTTTTTGCGGTCGTAAATACTTATTCCACAAACTACACCCGTGTAGCTACACGGCAAATACAAATACTACCGTAAGATTACGTCACATGAAAACATTATCAAACAATGAATTTGATGTAAACACAAGTTGGCTAATGGCGCCAAACGTAACCAATTTTATATTTTGTTTGCTGTCAAATTTTCTGACGCATGACATTTTGTTATCGCCGCCATTACCAAGCCTGCTCTGGAGAATGCGACTGAGAGAGAATCTAATCTATAGACGAGGCCCGCACGTATACCCGAACAGGATCGATAGCAAGTACCTTGCAAGTACATTGCAATTCTGGGTTGCCACATCATACAATTTTTACCCCGATTTTTTAAAAAGGCAGCATTGTGCCCGCGGCTCCATCCTCGTGCATTCCAATTTTGTATTCTAAAGCAACAATCGGCAAAACAGTATGAACCGTGTATAAATTTGCCAACGACAGATGTTGCAGAATAAATAAAAACAAGTCGTTTCTTAACGTCATATAAATATTATTCATGTGCAAATTTTCGAGGATATTTAGTCTTAGCAGTAACACATAGAAAAAAAACAGGAATTGGCTATATAAATTAGGCGCATAAATTATTCTACACAATATAATAGAATGAATTAACAAATATGCATTTTTATCAGAGACTTTTTTTAAATGTCTTGGTTGACAGTATCTATTGATTTAAATCACACATGAAAGTTCACCATTCTTTTTCTGCAGTTGCCAATTTTTGAAGCGAACAGCATTGCACATGTTGCAGTTGACTGAGACTCAGGTGTTACGTTCAAATTGTTCGATTCATCCAAGTTCTGAGACGATTAGAAAACATTTGGTAACATCGTTAGCAAGATGGCATAGCTTTTTTATATTAATTTAGGATATAAAAAGCATAGCTGTATTTTTTGCGATTAAATGCCATTTATATAGGCATATAAAAGGATTTTGAGACTTTATTAAACAACAAAAAATGTGACCGTCTCGGGACGCCCAAATAAATTAATATAATTAAAGAAAACCGTGTCTTATCTTATCATACACAATATAAATAAGTATGACGGTCCAACCAACGGCCTAACACCCCAATCGGCCCAACTTCCCAAATTGGTATTTAATTGGCAGATGATGATATCATCTTATGGCATCGCTCTGAAGCCATGACGGTTTCACATCAAAAACTTTAACTTACGTTTACATAATATAGCTTCGGAATAGATCTTACAGTGTTATTTTTTAGCCCGTCTATAACATTGAGTTTCATAATTTGTTGAGCAGACGCGGGCTCCTTCAGTTGGTTGCCAATCTCGGCAACCCGTAGCTTAAACCCGGCAATTTAATAAATTTAAATCTTAGTGAAATCTGTATAACAAACAATTAGGTTAATTGTGCTGTTGTGGTATAGTCTAAGGCTCTAAGCCATAGAAATGCTACCTTGCAATTCCTCCTGTGAGTTATGTATAAGACAACTAAATGATTACAACAGGGGATGGCACAATCATCCCACTGAATATTTATCACCAATAGTACCTTATCTACTGCGCTCACCAATCTGGGGTTTCATTAAAATCTATAGTACCTACATATTTTATACAATAAACCATAACTAAGAATTTTCCCTTGAAATCATAATAAACCATTGCAAAAAAACTGGATTTCAATCCGTTAAGCCAATTTACATGTACACCGGATGATGATTATAATGCCCTGATAAATTCTGAATGTGACAAAACTGAAAACAAATTGTTGGACTTTTACAAAATTCGATATTACCACGGACGCGTTATGTTACCAACATTTTTGGGAAAATAGGTTTGTTCTTGTTGGCAGCCCGAAAGATCGTATCATCATCATCATCATCAACCTATAGCAGTCTACTGCTGGACGTAGGTATCTCCCAGGGTGCGCCATTGAGCCCGATCCTCAGCTCTTCTCATCCAATCCTTGCCAGCCACAGCGCGCAAATCGTCACTCCATCTAGCCGGAGGGCGTCCTACACTTCGCTTGCCTAGACGTGGTCTCCACTCCAGAACACGTTTACCCCATCGGTTATCGGTTCTGCGGCAGATGTGACCGGCCCACTGCCACTTTAGCTTGCTGACCCTCTGAGCTATGTCGATCACCTTGGTTCTCTGTCGGATAGCCTCGTTTCTGATTCTATCCTTCAGAGAAATTCCGAGCATAGCCCTTTCCATAGCTCGCTGAGCGACTTTCAGTTTGTGGACCAGTCCCACCGTAAGTGTCCACATTTCGGCTGCGTAAGTCATCATAGGTAGGACGCACTGGTTAAATACTTTTGTTTTTAGGCATTGTGGGATGGGTAACGATCGTATAACCTAGCCAAATTAAAGAATACTTTTTATGCGTGATTTCAGCTGGTTTGAGTGACCATGTTATTAGTGTGGTTTATAGTAAGAAATATTCGATTTTAGAAATTAAAAATATAAAGAAATATACGAATTTAAGCAATAGAAAGCCTACTAAATCATTATATGTTTAAATAGGGAGACTGCGCCTTCTCCAGCATTAAGTTATATTGACAAATAATAGCAAAAACACTACTTACCGATGAAAGCTTAAATTTTCCTCTTTCCGTTATACTATCACTTTTACAGTCTAAAATACTACAACGTACCATATTACTAAGTTCACTGGTCCTAGGCAAACACTATTATCTAATTAATATCAACGAAAACCACCAGAAATTGCACTTTACATAGTTTACAAAAGTTTGTTGTGCTTCAATCGTTGGTGCTCCACACCCCCACCCGCAATTTTATCGGATACGCAGAAAGGGACAAAACAATTAGATTCTCTCTTCCTTACTCTTATGTGAATCTGTATTATTGCATTCATTTTACTCTTGGTATCGTTATTCAATGCTCGGTCTATATTATTCTCCGACTACGGGAGAATGACACTCAGAAAGAATGAAAGATCAGTTGAGTCAGTTTGAAATGAAAAATTTAAATATTACCGCGCATTGCGCACGCTCCTGAGGAGCGAGAAACAAGGAAGGGAAAAAACTGCTTGCTCACGGGGAGCGAGAAAGCAGACTAGTGGACTATTTGCAAAACAAAAAATGAATATTTAGATGTGAATATATTATTTTGAAAAAGCTAAATGGGAATTTTTTTGAAGTAAAATCTTTTTTTTGCGCTTATTATTTCCAGAGGAACTTGAAACAAAAAACAAACATGTGTTTGTATATTGTTCTAAATTCGCTATATTGGGCATCAATTGCTCATATTGATCCATGATTAAATGTTCTGTAGCTCCGGAGTCCTCAACTAAGTTTACACTTACCTATATACTTTTCATGTTCGCACTAAATCCAGTAAAAGACGTCTGGCTCTCAGCCTCTGCTGACTTTCCAGACTGCCACGGCGTCCTAAAATAACCTGCACTTCACCCTTGACTTGAGTTGCCACCTCTTGTTCTAAACCTTCCACATTGACTCCTTATAGGAAAGCACCCGCTGTGATGAGTATCTCGACCTGTACCTGACCAGCATTCTGTGACTTTGTGACCATGTTTTCCACATTTGTAACAGGTAAGAAAACTGTGAGTGTTAGTACTTGTATTTTCTTGACCTTTTGAATTTTCTTTCAGCTTGAGTTCAGCGTCTAATACTCTTGAGTGGTGTCGCTACCGTCGCGCATAGACCTAAAGCTCTGTATATTTAAATCATTTAAAAATAATTGTCTGTTATTAAAACACTGAAACAACTAATAACAGTTAAATTAATCTGTGATTCATATGTGATAACGTTATCTTGAAGATTAAACCACAAGAAGAGGTCAAATGTTGCAAATAAACTGACACAGAAAACTACTAGAAATCTGGGCGTAGAGTGATCGAAGGAAATGTAAACAACAAACGTAACGCAAATTCAATGACAACAGTAAGTAAATATTACTTCTTACGCTGTTTAAATAACGATTGATTTAATATTGTTATAAAACTGTTCAATAAAAGCAAGTGAAGGTGGTTTAACAATTGTGGTAGTCGGTGCCTACCCGAAATAATTAATAAAACAGATGCCCAATAGATTTAGCAACAAATGCTCGAAAATACCACTTATTTTCGACGTCGATTATTAAGCACGTCCAGCCTAGCGGTAAGGTTCATGGTCTGAAGACCCGGTGGAGACAGGCACTCCGGGTTCAAGCCTTGATAAGCTAGAAAACTTTTTGCGCTCAAAAAATCATACAGACGATTTGTTGAAGAAGACTGTGTCTGAAGAAGACATCTACCGACTTGTATTCAAAATAAGCGCCATCTAGGGAGCTACCTGGAAATCATACAGCATGCCTCAAACGCGAAATCAAATAGCGATGCAAGACTCAGAAAATCGTTTGCGCAAACTTACAATTGAGTTACAGAAGGCTCAAGAGCTTAACATCAAACTTATAAAGGAACAAGACGAACACTCGGATGATTACATAAACCTACTACGACAAATAACGTCTCTAAAAGCCACCCTGGCATCACAAGAAATTGAATTGAAAGATCTAACACTACAAAACAATAACTTAAATAGTAAGCTACAGCGGCGATCTCAAGACGTAACCGAATATGAAGAAGCATTAAAAGTTATTAAAATTCATGAAAATAATTCTGCTCTCTTTGAACAGCTATATAAAACGGCGCAATTAGAAAATGTTCAATCAACAAAGTTATTGAATGAGGAAATAGAGGAACTAAGACATAAAGTTATAGAACTACAGAAGCAAAATATTGAATTAAAAAAGAAGAGCATTAAAATCAGAACTAGCAAAACACAACCTAAGAAAGCAACATATAATAAAAATTTACCTAAAAGAAACACAGAATCGAAAAATCATATTATGAATAATGGCAAGACAAACGGAAAAGAAAATGATGTAGAGTTAACTATATTGCAAGATCATCAACAACTGGCTACGGGATCTTCATTAGACTTAATTAAAGACAATAGTATTGTTTCTAAGGAAGCTGAAAGTGTCTCTCCAACCGCAGGTAAAAAAGAGACTTCAGTAAAAACAGACAAACAATGTCTCATTTTATGTGATATGTACGGAAAATCTCTAGCTAAATACATTCTGAATAATACAACAGAATACAAATCCGTGTTTTCCGTATGCAAGCCCGACGCTCAACTGATGGAAGTTACTAGCACCCTCACTACATTAACGAAAAACATGAAAGAAGGTGATGACGTCATAGTGATCGCATCGGATTCCAGAGAATTTAAACTAGGAATAATCAGATATGTCAGCAATTGGTGTAAGCTACACAAGCTGAAGTTTCAAGTTACATCGTTGCCCTACTTAAGTATTAACAAGCAGAGAAATTGTGAAATTAATCAATATATACTTTATTTGAATACCGAACTCATAAAACTAGCCGCACATTCCAATGGTATGACTGTAATTGATATTAACCAGTACAAAAGTAGATATTTCAGGTCTAGGTATAATTTGTCGTATGGTTATTTAAAATTCCTTTGTGACATTATAATCCATAACTCATCATTTGAATTCACACATTTATTTGAAAATTTGATTGATTTAACCCATGTGTATGCAAATCCAACGACAGTGACCAAAAATACTGTAGACAATGCGGTAGATTTTTTAGACAATCGTACAGTAAAACAACTGCCCGGGTAAATAAACTAAAAATTGAACTAAAAATCATGCACCAAAACTGTAGAAGCATTGGTAATAAACATATAATAATACATAGTTTGACTGCCACATATATCCCCGATATATTAATTCTGTCAGAAACGTGGTGCAATATTAGTAATGTAAAGAATTTAACTATTCATGGCTACATGCATGCCAATTATTATATAAGAAAACGTAAAATCCATGGAGGCGTGTCAATTTTTGTAAAGAACAAATTGAAGTTTAAGAAAATTAGAGCCCTTGATAACCTGGCTTGTGAGTTCCATTGTGAGCTAACTGCGATTGAAGTTGATTGTAGGTTTGAGAAATTACAAGTGATAGGCATTTATAGAACAGGAAAAGGAGACTTTATCGTTATGACCGACGTCTTGACAAAAATGTTTAATTTGCTAAGTACTCTTCCCAATAGAAAAACCGTTTTGGTAGGTGACTGGAATGTCGATTTTCTTCTTAACTCAACGGAACGTAATGCTATAAACGATATTATGTTGCCTCACGGCTATAGGAATATTGTTAATTTTGAAACAAGGATAGAAAAAGACAAGTCTAAAACTTCAATCGACTTCGTAGTTACCAATATTCATACCTCTGAAATTATGGTAAAACCATTAGCGTCAGGTGTATCAGATCATGATGCTCAAATTGCCACAGTAGTACTACAAAAGGATCGTTTACCTAAATATACTTATGTAGAAAAACGTTTAATAGACCCTAGTAAAATAGAACTGTTTGTAAATGCGATGTTATCCTATGACTGGAATATAATATTCGAGAATTATAATGAACAAACAGTAGATAGCTTTATAAACAAAATTATTTGGAATATGGATGTGTATTTTCCAAAAAAGTTGACAAGAACCAAAACGGTTCGAAACTGCCCGTGGATCTGTGATAAAATAGTTAGAGCTCAGCAGGATATTCACGATCTGTATCAGATGCAACGGCAATACCCCGAACTGCGTTCAATTAGTTATTTAATTAAGAAAAAGGTAGAGTGCCGTGATGAATCTATTCTCATAAAAAAGAAAGAGTATGTAGGACAACGCATAAAAAATTCAAAAAATCCTAAAAGAGAAGTATGGACAATAATTAAAGAGGATACTAATCAAATAACAACTGAATGGAACTGGAACCTGGTAGATAGCGCGTCCAACAATCAGATTATGAGTGAAAATATTCCTGACCACTTAAGTGAGTATTTCATATCGATAGCTAATGATCTTCAAACTAATAGTAGACCGAAACTAAAAATGGCATTATCATTTTTAAATAACTCTACTTCTCAGAAGCCTGATTTTAATTTTCGATGTATCTCTAAGGAACACTTGGTAAAACTAGCTAAAGATAAAATACACCACTCCCATACCAAAGACTTTTATGGCATATCGGGAAACTTTTTCTATCAAATTTTGTTGTGCTTAAGTGATCATATTCTGTTTCTAGTTAATGGCACCCTTATTTCTAATCACTATCCGAAAACGTTAAAAAAATCTCGCCTTAGTCCACTATATAAAGGTAAAGGGGAAGAGTCTGATGTTAAAAATTACAGGCCTATAACCATCGTACCTACAGTATCTAAATTGATAGAGTCTATAATGTCAGAGTCAATAATGAGACATCTACATAGCAATCAAATTCTAACCGATTGCCAGTATGCTTATAGACCTGGAAGGTCAACAATATCCGCTACACAAAAATTTATTGGATGTGTCACTCAATGTCTGGAAAGGCGTAAAAAAGTAGCGGGCATTTTCTTAGACTTATCAAAAGCCTTTGATTCCGTCAACCACGAACTACTCTTAGAGAAGCTCAAAGTGTACGGAATCAAAGGCCAGAGCCTCGAACTGTTGAAATCGTTTCTAGAAAATAGAGAACAGACGGTTGAAATAAAGATAGACAAAAAACTAATAAGATCCAGGCCAGAATGTAGTAGAATAGGGGTGCCCCAAGGATCTTCGTTAGGTAACACTCTTTTCTTGATATTTCTAAATGATATGGCTAACAACGAGATAAACGGAGATATCATACAATACGCAGATGATACTACGGTTGTTATTTCAGCAGATAACACTGATGATCTGTTAAAAAATATTAGTAAATGATTAGTGTATTAGCAAACTGGTTGAACATTAATGGGCTTAAACTAAATGAAGAAAAGACGAGTGTAATGGTATTTAATGCCATGTCTGTGATCAATCCCACTACTCTAACAGTCCCATTGCTAAGCGGCAATAACATAAACACATCAAACCTAACAAAATTACTAGGCTTCGATCTAGACCCAGGCCTAACTTGGAAACAGCATGTAGATTCCACATGCAAAAAAATGTCTAGAGGTATTTATGCTCTAAAGCAGTTACGCCCAATAGTATCGGAATTTACCCTTAAAGAGACGTACTACGCATACGTACACGCCATTATGACATATGGTATTATACTATGGGGATGGTCTACGGATTGTGAAAGGGTATTAAAAATACAAAAACGTGCAATAAGGGTACTAGTTAAGGCCAAATACAAAGACTCGTGTAGAGACCATTACAAAAGGTTACAGATATTAACGTCGACGTCTGTGTATATATTTGAAATATTAAGATATGTGAAGCAAAATATTGGTCTATTCAAAATAAGAGGAGCTAACAGTAGCAGAAGTATTAGAAACGGAATGTGTTTGGAGTCCGCTAGATATAGACTAAACTTGTTAAAAAAACTACCGCTGGTTAATGGACCACAATTGTTTAATAAACTTCCATTAAGCGTAAGACAAATCACCTGTGAAAACTCTTTCTGTAACAAAGTCAAACTACTCCTACTGACTAAAACAATTTACAATGTTAGTGAATATTTAGAAAATGACTACAGTAACTTTAATTTCAACCAGGACACTGATCTGATCTAAACAAAAAACTATGATTATATTTTATAATATATTTTTTTAACTTATTATTTTATTTTTGTGATTTTTATTAATTATTATATGTTACAAATTGACGCCCCTTTACAGCGGATATTACTTTTATAATTAATTTAATGAAAATTATTGAAATGTATTAAGTGACTGTTATGTAATATGTTTTTTTTTTAATTCTTAATATAATGTTGTAATTTGAATATGACGAGAGACTGATGTTACAGTAACTTTATTAACTAATGAATGTTATTGTTCTTCTTTTTCAATAAATGATATTCTATTCTATTCTATTCTATTGATTTTACAAAGTCAAGATTCAATCGTCTTTGTCTATCGTCTCAAGTGTAGTGATCACTGTATCATACCTACTCACTTAGTAAGGAGTAGGTGGCATACCCGGTCTGTATTTGTGATTGAAGCTCCCGTTGACTCCAAACTGGCTATCAAATTATCAAATTTTAGAAACTGGTTTGATAATTTTTCATATTTTCAACTTAACATTAAATACGCACAGTTATCCAAAAAAAAGAAAAAAAATCACGATTTGTCCCAATTCTAACAACAGGAGATAAAACACTGGTGCAGAACTATAGACTGATTGCCATTTTATCATCCCCTGCCAAGATTTTCGAGTGTCTTGCATGCTAATTTGTACAAACAGGTTGAACCCTATCTTAATTATGCCCAACATGTATTTAGGAGAGGTCGCTCCGTTAACACCAATTTGCTCACACTGGTAGACTGTACCTATCACTGCAAAACTTGACACATGCGTGCAAGTCGATGTAGTGTAGGGGTGACAGGGAGAATGCCGTTCACTTAAGGGGAAAACGCATTATTTCTTTTATTAATTGTTTTTTATTAGAAGTATGAAAAAATAACAAAACTACTTATAACTATTTAACTAACAAATTTTCAAAACAAAACGTGTTTATCCTACTTAAAACAAAAGTTATATCAGTCTAAAAAAAACAGGTTTGAGCGCTATTACCCCAGGCTTTGGGTAATGCCGTTCATCCAAACAGGTAATGACGCTCAAACCTGTTTGTTTGCATAAAACAAAAGAGATCCATTTTTATCATCACACAAACACACATAGGTAGGTACTTACATTTTTTATAGTTTTCAAGTTATGAATTTTTTTCCGAATTTTTGAAAATTTTCGACTTGAACAACTTAAAAAATTCTTTAAAAAAGTAGAAAACTTTCTTGAGATTGTTTTTTGCTACTGAATTTTTATGAGTTGCTCTTTTATGCATAAAATAATCAGCTACGTGACTTTGATCAAAACTATGAAAATGTTGGTGTAATTTTCAACTTTAAATTAAAAATCTTAACAAGTGATTTCATGTTTCTTAGATAAGTCTTAAGAATTCTCCAGACTCTCAGCTTTCATAATCATTAAAAAAAAGTAGTACTTAATGGGCTACTTTGGCGAAAATCGGCCTTCAGACAGCGAGGTGGAAAATTCTTAAAATTAGCTATCTGATTAGAAAATAGATTTTGGCCATTTTATCATTCCTAAGTTTAATTCGTTTGTTAACTAACCAAAAATGACCGCAGGAAAGTATTATTTATAATTATTATTATTAACCCATAGAGTCCCACTGCACGGCAAAGGCCTCCCTTCCCTCCTTCCACGAATCCCGGTTATTGGCTAATTGGGGCCACTCTTTCTGGTATGCATCCAGTACATCCCTCCATCTCCGCCTGGGTCTACCACGAGGCCGCCGCCCGTTTGGAACCCATTCTGTAGTGGCTTTTGGCCATAGTTCCTCTGGCATACGACAGACGTGTCCTGCCCAGTCTCACTTCAATTTTGCGGATGTCAAAGCCACGTCAGCTATCTGTGTTTTGGAGCGCAGTGTCGAGTTTCGTATACAAGCCTGACTCCGAGGATGCTGCGCTCCATAGCTCGTTGACAAACACCGAGGCGGGACTTTTGAATATTGGTGAGGGACCAAGTTTGTGCACCGTATGTGAGAATGGGGAGAATGCACATGCCCATTAGTTTTCGTTTTAAGGATAGTGGCAGATTTCCTTTTACGAGGTATTTCATTGACCAATAGCTTTTCCAGGCGTTTTCTGTGCGGCGAGTAATCTCTTTATCCTGTCTCGCCTGGAAAGAGACTATTTGGCCCAAATAGATATACTTTTGGACATATGCAATCTCCACATCCTCGACTTTATTTTCCTCTCCGTGCTGTTGGATCTGGGCACTCACCCAGATCTTGGAGCATCATTTCTAACTCTGATGGTGTTGAGGAGAATAGGACAATATCGTCGGCAAATCTGAGATTGGTTAGTCTCTTTTCGCCGGCGATAATGCCCCGGTCTTCCCATTTAGGCGTCAAATTTTGAAATACTTCAAGGGTGGACGTAAAAAGCTTTGGAGACAGAGGATAGCCCTGTTTGACTCCTCTTTGGATGTTGAAGTGTGGCCCGTTTTTATGGATGTGAATGCATGCTGTACTATTGAGGTAAATGTTTCGCATAAGGTTGATGTAAGTGGTTTCAGTGTTTTGATTACTCAACGAATTAAATATTTTAGAGTGTTTGAAACTACCAAATGCCTTTAAATAGTCTACAAACGCAAGGTAGAGTGGAACTTTAAATTCTGAATGTTTTTCAATTATTTGGTTATCACTTAACTGAAGATGATCAGTGGTGGAGAGGCCACGTCGAAAACCTGCTTGTTCTGGTGGTTGTCTAAGGTCTAACTGACCAGAGATTCTATTTTCTATTGTTTTGTTATATGCTTTGTGCAGGTGAGAAACAAGACTGATAGGGCGGTAGTTGCCTATATCCGACTTGTCACCCTTTTTGTGTAAAAGAATGATGTTCGAATGACAGAAATTAGGAAGAATTGTACCAGATTTTAGTACACTGTTGAATAAGTTTGCAATATGGGGAAGCAAAGCATGTTCTCCAACTTTCAGAGCCTCGGTGGTAATTGAGTCATCACCAGGACTTCTATTATATTTCATGCTTGTGATTACGTAATGAACCTCGTAACCGGTTATGGGCGCAATCTTATTAGAACATAAATATTGTAGATCCGGTTGTTGTGAGGGCATATTATCAGAATATAGGTCTTTATAGAACTGGGTGCATATTTGTAAAATTCTATCTCTGTCACCTTGTTTCACGCCGTGAATGTCCTTGAAGCAGGTTATAGTTGATTTTCCCACTTCTCTTCCCCGCATAGCATTCTTTAAAGATCTGTTTTTGTCTAAGGCAGACTGGACTAGGTGTATGTTGTAAGATCTGAGATCTTTACGAATGCGTCGTTTGACTTTTTTATCGAACTCTCTGAACTCTGGTGTTAGGGGTTTTAGTTTTTGTCTTTCCTCAATCAGGTCAAGGGTATTACTGGAATGTTTTTGACATTTGGGTTTCAAGGATTTGAGTTTTTGACTGGCCTTTCTGATGCTTTCTCTGATGATATTATACTGGACGCTCACATTGTCCTAAACTATCTGCACTATTTAAGAGGCTGAAGCTATTTTGTGCAATTACAGGTCTTCTTCCTGAAGGAAAGGTAGAGTATGTTGACTGGCCAGAGTTGGCTGATATTACTCTTGCCGATCCTCAATTTCATACACCTAGTAAAATTTATGTTTTACTGGGCGCAGATGTTTACGGTCAAATTATCAGAGAAGGGTTGATCAAAGGTCCCAATGGAACACCGACGGCTCAGTGTGCTGCATTGAGATGGATCCTATCAGGCCCCACACATTACTCACAGATTGACGACGGCGATCAACACTGTTATCATAACATCATCAATTGCTCAAGAAATTCTGGCAAATTGAAACCGACTTCTTTGAGCGTAAGATCCCGACTGAAGAAGAAAAGCGCTGTGAAGAGTTTTACAGCAAAACAACTTAACGAGACTCGACGGGAAGGTGCGTTGTACGGTTACCGTTCCGTGAAAAAGATCCACAGTGCAAATACGGACACTCCAGAGAAATCTCTCTGCAAAGGTTTCATTTCCTTGAGAATCGTTTTAAGAAAAATCTCGAAATGAAAGCAAGGTATTCTGAAGTAAATTAAAAATCTAACTCCGTAAAAACTTCAATTTCCTATATAATAAAATAAAATATCTTTCCTTTCAAACGTGTTTTCTCCTTCTCGTCTAACTTCGGCGAGGCCGATGATATCCCAATTGATAAATGTAAGGGCATTTTCCAGTTCAATTAACCTTTCCTCGGTTCTTAAAGTTTGAGCGTTGAACGTTATGATATTTAGTTTCTTAGTGTCTTTTTTATATGCTTGGGTCGTTTGACAGAGATCCCACCCGGCGATTCTTACCACCCCTAGCTCCAGGGAGAATTTGCCTGCTGTCATCGGCAACACACCTACTGGAGCTCCCGGGCACTTGGTGCGTGGGCTTGTGTTGTGTCTTCATAAGGAAAGGGGTTTAGACATGATTATCCACCACGCTTGTCTAGATGCGGGTTGGTGGGGGTACATTTTAGGGGGGTATTTGGCCCCAAGGTTGAACATGCCTCATTTAACTAGCTTCCTGATTAAGTGTGTGGATATACCGCCATGATCGGTTGCCAGAGCCTCGTTTGCTGATCGGCAGGGTGCACCGCTTGCATGTTTGTTGGGCCCCTTACACCCCAGGAAAGTAAGATTTAATGAATATTTGAAGGTTTTATTTATTTTAGTTTAGCTAATCACGTCAGTCGTATGGTCACAGACAAATGGGCAACAGTCGTCACACAATGGGTGCCTGCAGATGGGCGTAGAAGCCGGGGCAGGCCGAGGAAGCGTTGGCGTGACGACCTCGACGCATTCCAAGATGTCTGGTGGGACGTGGCGAGTGATCGTGAGATGTGGAGGAACATGGGGGAGACCTTTGCCCAGCAGTGGGAAAGTATAGGTTAAAAAAAATTGCTAAATTGATGAAATAAAACAACAAGTGTCGGAGACAATTTCACCGCATCACTCGACACCTTCAAGGCCAGGGTCAACTGGAAGGGGAACCGAAGCCACCGGCGGCCCGCGCGCATCGGCGCCGACCCATCACTCATCATTCGAATCGACGGAGACTAGTCGCGCGTTCCTTGACGTTCAATAAACTAGCATTATAATACAGTCCACTGCTTTTATTTCAAACCAACTGAGGAAACCCAACAATTTGAGCCCTTATGCGAGGAATTCGATTCATTATAGACGGAGATCGAGATTCTATCTGACGAGCCACACACCGAGGAAGTTTCCGTGGATCGTGAACAATTTGATAATGATTACTACCCACTTTTGGCCCTAGCAAAAAGCCTGATCACGGCTGGAAGACCCCAGGAAGGGTCTGTTTCGACCTTCGATGATGCTAATTCAGGTGTGCAAGTGAGAAATTTAGTTCGGCTACCTAAAATTGACTTACCTCATTTCAGTGGCGGCTATCAAAACTGGCTCGAATTTAAAGACACATTCCTTTCTCTGATTCATAACAGTGAATGCATAGATAACATAAACAAGTTTCACTATCTTTGGGCTTCTCTTCAAGGAAGTGCCGCTCTGATTATTAAAAATATTGATTTTAAAAGTGCTAATTATAAAATTGCGTGGGAATTACTGTGTGAGAGGTTCGATAATAGTCGCTTACTGGTAAATAACCACATACAGGCTTTGTTCAACGTTGATCCTATCCGCACAGAATCATGTAAGTTATTCGCTTTCTTATTGATGTGACTAACAAGAACATACGAGCCCTCAATTCATTAAAAGAGCCCACCGAACATTGGGACACGCTTATCATTTATTTTATATGATGTCCACTAAACTTGATAGTGTGACGGCATGTGAATGGGAAGAGAATAGAATAAATAAATAAATAAATATTGCTGGACATTTCACACAGCGCTATCTAACCCCAAACTAAGCAGAGCTTGTACTATGGGAACCAAATAACTGATATAATACTTATATTCTTTTTTTTGTAAATACATACTTATAATACATAGAGAAACAACCAGACCCGGAACAAATATCTATCTAAATACTTTAACTACATCTTCAACCCTGTCACAGTTCATAAAATTCTTAAATAACAGAGCTGACTTACCTATTAGAAACTTTGGAAGAAAATAAATCACATAAATTAAAATCTGAATCTTACAAATCTAAAAGTTTAGTCATAAATAGTAGCACTGATAAAAATAAACAAAATAAATTCAAGCCAAAATCATGTCCTTTGTGTAATGATGAGTCACATCAATTGTTTACTTGTGAATCGTTTAGAAGTCTTCCTTAAGAATCTCGTATTTCGAAGGCAAAAGAGTTCAAGGTTTGCTGGAACTGTTTACGTTCTGGTCATACAGCTAATATATGTTTTTTGTCGCATTGCAAGCACTGTAAAGAAAAGCATATCTAACACACTTTTGCACAAAGAAAAGGATTCAGCTTCTTCTTCTCACGATCTTTCTTCTTCGTTGTCAGAAGGCATTGTTTTGACAACCGATCAAATACAGTTATCTACTCCGACGCGTGTTTTCCTATCCACATCGTTGGTGAGAGTGGTTGACAGCAAGGGCAATAAACACACCGCCAGGCCGATATTGGACAATGGTAGTGGCATAAACATCGTGTCCGACGCTTTGTGCAGTAAGCTGGGTTTGCCGCGGCGGAACGTGAGCTCCATAGTGTCAGGTTTTAACAATCATATATCTAATAGTACACAGTCTTGCAACTTATCAATAGTCTTTGAATAGTGACTATAAGGTAGGCTTGGACTGTGACATATTTACGAACGTTACTTCAGCTGTTCCAATCACATACATAGATATATACCAAACATATACATATCCCATCAGGCTTACGTTTATCTGACCCGTCTTATAATTACCGTCAAAGGTAGATCTTCTTATCGGGGTAGATACCTTCTGGGATGTACTAGGTAGTCAAAAGATTAGCCTAGGCAAGCACTTACCTGAGCTTCGTAGTACAGAGTTAGGATGGATAGTCACTGGTAGCATCCTAAACTCTAAAGATACATTCAGTCAATGTCTTTTTTTTTCAAGGAGAACCTGATCACGACCTCACTCGTTTCTGGGAATTAGATAGTGTTTCTTTAAAACATTATCTCTCTACAGAGGAACGTGCTTGTGAAGAGAACTTTTCTCTCAACACGACTCGTAATGAAGATGGTCGCTTTGTCGTCACGATTCCTCTTCGAAAGGATCCTCATGTTTTAGGCGATTCTTTCGAAATGGCTAAACGTCGCTTCTTATCGCTTGAGCGAAAATTCGAACGAGAGCCAACATTCAAGGATAAATACCTAGATTTCATGAGAGAATACGAGCGGTTAGGTCACATGACTGAAAATAAAACCTTATTTCCTTACAGTGACGATAACGTCAACTACTACCTTCCCCACCACGGCGTACTTCGGGAGTCGAGTACAACTACAAAGTTGCGTACAGTCTTCGACGCTTCAGCCGTCACCACTTCAAGAATTTCATTGAATGACATTCAAATGGTCGGCCCTTCTATCCAAGACGATCTTTTATCGATCCTCCTCAGATTCCATCAACATAAATATGTAGTTTCCGCTGACGTTAAAAGATGTTCAGATCTATAGACATCATACCTTCCCAACGCTCGTTGCAACAGATAGTGTTTAGGTATGACTCCTTGCATCGCTTAAAAACCTACAGTCTTAATACAGTCTGTCAAGGGACTGCTTCTGCGTCATATCTTGCAACCAAATGTTTGGTTAGTCTGGCGTCCGATGATAACTTAAAAACAAGTAGCTTGCATGATGTCAAGCAGGCTATCTTGCATGATTTTTATTGTGATGATCTTTTAAGTGGATCGTCTACTGTGAGCGATGCTATAAATCTATGTCGGGGAGTTATAGCCACATTGGATTCCGCTAAATTTAATATAAGAAAATGGAAATCTAATTGCACCCGTATTCTGAATGAACTTTTTTTAGGCGTCAATGTAACGGGCCGGACCTGAATGATTCCTCCACAGTAATAATTCGTTTTCGTAATATTAATAAATATTAATATTTATGAATAGCACATACTTGTTCATTCAGTCATTACGTATTTAAATCAATCTGGGATTTAGAAAAAGTTTCAATATAATAAAACGCCTTGTGCCATCTCTTGGATTACTCATCTATTATATGCGGTGTTTGATCTAGATAAATTGTAAATTGACATACTATCATGACGCTAGATGACAGTGGCTGATAGATGAAGTGACGTGGAGATTGTACAAAATGGTCTGTCGTCTATGGGAAGAGTTGCGCTACTCGCCGGTAGGGGGTCGAATGACTAGCAATTTGTCAATGGGAAGAGTTCCACTGCTCACCGGTAGGGGATCGACAGACTATCAAGTTCTCTATGGAATAGGTTTCAATACACGGCATTATGGGTATGCAAGTAGAAGGCGAAGCTGGATAGAACGGAATATTGTCTATGTTATCATAAATTCGGGGGTGAATTAATATGAAACTTCGTGATATTACAAAATAATAATATTATTAATAGAAAATAATTGATCGTGCAGTTTTTCTATGAATTACGTGAAGCCATTTGTTTACTGTTGAATAAATTTAGTATTTGTATAAAATAAATTATCATCTGTGAAGAGAGTTTTCGCTACTCGCCGCTAGAGGTCGGAGACGGCGGTTCGAGGGCTGAAGTACGGGGGGAAGGGACTGAACGCCTTAAATACGGCGGAGCGGCGACGCTCGATCTCTTTTCCCTTCAGTCGCCGCCTATACGAGGTACAAACATGTACCCGGGCGTTTCTCTCCTATCCCCATCCCGGCAACAGCCCAAGCCGAGGTTCGTACCTAAGTGGTGCCCTTGCGCTAGTTGCCTAAAAAACTTACTGGGCTGAGCGCCATCTGCGCTCGCCAAAAGTTCGGTTAAGCTGTCACGGCCTCAGAGGCCAACAGCGAGATTAGTCCATTCGAAAAAAAAAAAAAAAGGCTCGATCTCTTTTCGATTCCGATCATCGACCGGTATTGCTCTTACTCGGCCCTCCCACTGACCAGCCCCCTGCCACCAAGACTGTGGTAGAGTGGCATAAACTTGAGAAAGCCCTCAAGTCTGCGCACTCGACTGACCTAGATAGGATCCCTTCTGTCATTCGGACATCTGGTGATATTACGGTAGCGGTTGACGCCCTTACCACACATTGTGTCACACTCAGTCAGAGACTCATCAAAGCAGGTGCCCGTAGTGGATGACCACCGGGGCCCCCTGCCAGATGATATCAGACGGCTGATGACTGAAGCTAACGCCGCAGTTAGACTTCATAGTCGCTGCCCCACTAACGACAATCGAGTCTTGATGCGCTCCCTGCACCGTGAGGTGAGAGAGCGCATTAAAGAACATCGCAAACGTGAGTGGGAGAGCCTGCTCTCGGGGATCGAGCCTAGCCATCTGGCCTACTGGAGGTTAGCTCGCTCCATGAAAGCAGACGCTCTCGCTCCGATGCCTCCCCTTATCCGACCCAATCACCCTCCAGCATTCGAAGACGAGGAAAAAGCCGATTTCCTGGCTGAAACCCTCGAATCTCAATGCTCGCCCAGTCTCGAACCCGTCGACCCTGTTCACCGCCATACGGTGAACAGCGAGGTTGACCGCTTAGCCTCCCGACCCCCTACTTCCCCACTTGATCCGATTGAGCCCTCTGAAGTCTTTGACACTATCAAGGCCCTACACCCAAAGAAAGCCTCCGGCCCCGACGGCATTTCCAACAGAGTACTCAAACAGTTCTCTGTTCCCCTTATCCATATCCTAGTCTGCATCTTCAATGCGGCTATGGAAACTTGCACCTTCCCTGATGCTTGGAAGGAAGCCAACGTCATTGGCATCCGAAAACCCAGCAAACAGGCAAACGATCCAACTAGTTATCGTCCCATTAGTCTACTTAATAGTCTAGGCAAGACATATGAGCGTCTTCTAATGAAGCGCCTCTGGGCTCATGTCAATGAGTTCAAACTCCTTCCCGACGAGCAGTTTGGCTTCCGTGCCCAACACTCATGCCCACAACAGGTGCTCCGCATAACGGAGCATGTCCTCTCCAATTGGCAATATACCTGGCCTTCAGATACTGGTGCCGTCTTCCTCGATGTAGCGAAAGCTTTCGACAAAGTCTGGCACAACGGCTTGATCTACAAGCTTTTCAAACTCGGAGTCCCAGACAGACTCGTGCTCATCATACGAGACTACCTACAAGGTCGCAGCTTTCGCTACACCGTGGAAGGCACTCTCTCTAGTCCTAGACCAGTCAGAGCAGGAGTCCCTCAAGGCTCCGTTCTTGGCCCCCTCCTGTTCACGCTGTACACCAGCGATATCCCCCGCACTCCTCAAGTGGAAATAGCCCTATACGCAGACGACACAGCCTTGTACACATCCAATCGGAATCCTGATCGGGTGGGTATAAGGCTGCAGGCTGCCCTTCATTCACTAGCCATTTGGTTCCGCAAGTGGCGGATCGAGGTAAACCCGTCGAAAAGTACAGCAGTGTACTTCTCACGGAGAAACCTCACTCCCAAACCGATCTCTCTATTTGGCCAGCCCATTCGCTGGGCCCCATCAGCCAAATATCTGGGTGTCATCCTCGATAGGCGTCTTTCTTTTAGGTTGCACATCACTAAGAGGTGCAACCAAGCAAAGTTCACCCTAGGACGATTGTCCTCACTTCTAGGCGCGAAAAGTAAAATGTCCCTTAAAAATAAGGTGGCCCTTTACAAAGCGTACATTCGCCCCATTATGACATACTCATCTGTAGTATTTGCCCACTCTCCTAAAGTTGGTGCCATTCAGGTTATTCAAAATCGCTTCTTGCGAAAAGCCTCAGGCTCGCCCTGGTACTTTCGCAATAACGATCTACATCGCGATATGAAATTAGAATCAATAGCCAGGTTCATGAAGCTCGCTTCCAAGCGGTTTTATGAACTTGCCTCTAATCATCCGAACCCTTTGGTACACACCATTCCGGTCTACCCATTGGATCCGCCCGCCAACAAAATCCTCCGTCGTCCGAGACACGTTCTCGGAGACCCGGATGACGAAATCACCTCCGCTAATGCGGAAGGTGAGTCATCTATTTCAGACAGAGCAAACACTTCACAGACACACCGACCTCGCCGGCGAGGTCGACGAGTCCCTTCAGTCGCCGCCTATACGAGGTACAGACATGTACCCGGGCGTTTCTCTCCTATCCCCACCCCGGCAACAGCCCAAGCCGAGGCTCGTACCTAAGTGGTGCCCTTGCGCTCGTTGCCTAAAAAACTTACTGGGCTGAGCGCCATCTGCGCTCGCCAAAAGTTCGGTTAAGCTGTCACGGCCTCAGAGGCCAACAGCGAGATTAGTCCATATAAAAAAAAAAAAAAAAAAAAAAGCTCGATCTCTTTTCTCGTGCTCTTGTTCCTCGTGAACTTCTCGGGACGTTTTACCGCGGGGCTCTTTTCTCGTTCTCTTGTTCCTCGTGAACTTCTCGGGACGTTTTACCGCAGGGCTCTTTTCTCGTGCTCTTGTTCCTCGTGAACTTCTCGTGACGTTTTACCGTGGGGCTTTCTTTTCTCGTGCTCTTGTTCCTCGTGAACTTCTCGGGACGTTTTACCTCGGGGCGCTCTTTTTTCCTGGTGATCTTCTCGGGGCTCTGGTTCTCTCGTGACCTTCTCGGGGCGCTTTCTCGGGCTCTTCTCGGGAGTGGTGATATCTCGGTATCTTTTCGTTGGGGACATTGCTCGCGGGCTCTTGGGTCGCGCTCTTTGCTCGTGGGCTTTTGCCTCGTGGTCTTTCCCTCGTGGTTCTTCACCCGCTAGCAGCCTGCGGAGACACCCAGAGAATACCAAGGTACGTGCTTGTTAATTTTTACGTACTGCCATTGGCAATTATTGTTCTTGTGTTAATGTTTGGTAATCAGTTTCGTGCAGGAATGTATTGAAGTGGATCCAAACAGAGTAAATTATTTGTGTGAATTTAAATGTAATTATTGGATATCCGTGTTATTTACATTGAGGGTTAAATGGGGTGAATTTTGGATGGAAAATCTTAGGAGCCGAGATTTATTTTATTTTGAGGGTAGGAAAAATTTGTGACGGTTAAAATGATTGTTCCTGAAATACAGAATGTGGAATTTGGATTCTATATATTGCTTCGGGAATAATTGTTTTGAATTGCGGGGTGCTTATTTAATAAGATAGTTAACGTTGGGGATTGACATTTTACCGTGGCATTTTCTTTTAGTTTAACAATGTTGTCGGTAGGAATCTTGTTAACCGGTAGGGTAGGAAACGCATCAGGGACGGTGGATTCTATAATAGTCTAATAATCAAATTAATTTGGATCATATGATGGGATGGGAGGCGTTAGGAATTACTTTCCATTACGTTCTATTTATTCTAAAGATGTACGGACAGATTGGCATCAGTATTGCATTTTAAGAAATGATTGGCTCAGGATTATAATACACTAAATACAAAATAACCTTTCACGTTTGATGTTTGTATTGGCAGCGATTTGTTTAACTATTTCTATATTCTATTTCTATGGTCATAAAAGAACGGTGGGATCATGAGAAAACATAGCTTATGTTATAACAATAGGTTACACTGTTACTGTAGGTTACTGTGTCTACAGGAGTGTGTAACCTATTGACGGTATAATATTTCTTAGATTGAGTTATCTAGTAAAGGAAAAAACGTGGGTAGGAAGATTGGATTCCTAAGTTTGATACGAGTATCTGTTGTTATTCTACGTTGGAAAAGGAAATATTTTAATGTAGCATACGGTATAAAAATATATCAGTATGTAGAACAAAATTCATGTAATAAACTAAACTTAAATGAGAGGGCAATTGTGCTTTTAAGGACGGTGGTTTCAAAAAATACACTTTGTAAGATTTAATACAATGTTGAAATTATAAGATGGACTTGTGAAGTTTGACAATGAAATGAGCTCGGATTCAAGGAAGTAAATAATCTAAGTAAGTTGATCTGATGTTGATAGAATCTTTGAAGGCTAAAGCGCTGGGCTTAATTAGAAACAGATGCGAGAAAAAGGTCTGTTTTCTATTCTACGGAGCCAAGGAAATGAAATTCCGTTAAGATTCATCAGCATTGTTAACTGAAAAGGTACTAGAAACATGAATTGAAGTAATATTCATGGTCAAACTACAGTAAACTAAAGACTTTGATAGCTAAATAAAGCACTTATCTACTTCATGCAAACTAGCCGTTCGGAAAAGTACTAAATACGTCTAGCTTCATTATGGGGTTTTACTAAGTTCTACATTTTAGTGCATTCTGATAGTGAATTTAAGAATGGGTTAATTGATAGGTTGCCTAGGTATGTTTAGGCTGAGTGTTTTGGCAGATAGATAGTAGGGGGCGGCTATTTTTAGGATCGGAATCGAAAAGGGTAGGGTTCTAGAATAGGCTACGAAGAACCTAAATCGAATGGGTTTAGTTCTAAAAATAAGAACTTTACTGATTCGCAAGATAACCAAAAAAGAATCTACACCTTGCAAAAGATTATGACCTCTAATTCCCTTAACGAGTAGGAACAACAGACTACCTACATACAATTTTATGTTGTCTCAAATATAAGGTTAAGTATACCTAATAATACTTTTAAATTGTGGAAGAGAGATGTCCAGTCTGGTAGTCGAATCTCATTTTCTTCACAGCGGTGGTGGGGCTGTAGACCTAAGATATTTAAACAAGTGTCTTAGCCACAATTATTAATGTCGATAATCAGTTTGTAGGTAGATCAATACGTTCCCAGTGGGTAGGCTATAACTTTAGCACCAAGCTTACAATAGGTAGATCACAATTATCACTAACTAGAATTCTATGGGTATGTCAATGTGTTTAGATAGGTTTAATTCTCTCATAAAGTAAGTAGCATGATCTTTGGTACTAAACTCAAATTCCTTAAAAGAAACTGAGTTATTACGGATATCGCGGCGTGTGGGTTCCTACCGCAATACTAGATAAATCACGAGGCCAAAATTATTAATCACAATACACTCTTAAGGTAGACGTTAATACTCGTAGGGTTGAATAATTTATAAAGTAGGTAGGTCATGACTAAATTGTAGATAGGTAGCTTAGATTGTAGGCTGGGTTAAACGTTGTAAATTCATGGGGGTTGGGGGGTCGTGTTTGTTTTATAGAGGGGGGGTTTCTTAGGGGGGAGTAGGGGGGGTTACATCAACTTAGATTCAAACACAATATTAGATCTTACAGATAACATCACAAACACATCTTCAAAAACCTTAGGTTTGCATTGGCATTGTCAATTAGATAGTGTAAGGTTTTGATATAAACGAGACGGTAAAACAGCTTTGGATTGCATTGCCGGCGGCAACACGGCGCCAACACGGCGCCAGTAAGGCTATTAAAGTTGCTACCGCCAGTGAGGCGCCTGCGCTGGTAGCGAAAAACTATAAAACGGGCTGAACACTTGGTAAAGGTAAATTAGCAATAAGACCGCCAATTGTATCCATAGATTTACGTAGTTGTTTTTTTTATATGTATTTGTTTCGTGGTGTGCAATAAAGTATTATCTAATCTAAAGGGGACATTTCAAATCCTCCGTCGTTTAAAGTTCGGTTAAGCTGTCACGGCCTCAGAGGCCAACAGCGAGATTAGTCCAACCGAAAAAAAAAAAAAAAAAAAAAATCCTCCGTCGTCCGAGACACGTTCTCGGAGACCCGGATGACGAAATCACCTCCGCTAATGCGGAAGGTGAGTCATCTACATCAGACAGAGTAAACACTTCACAGAAACACCGATCTCGCCGGCGAGGTCGACGAATCCCTTCAGTCGCCGCCTATACGAGGTACAAACATGTACCCGGGCGTTTCTCTCCTATCCCCATCCCGGCAACAGCCCAAGCCGAGGTTCGTACCTAAGTGGTGCCCTTGCGCTAGTTGCCTAAAAAACTTACTGGGCTGAGCGCCATCTGCGCTCGCCAAAAGTTCGGTTAAGCTGTCACGGCCTCAGAGGCCAACAGCGAGATTAGTCCATTCGAAAAAAAAAAAAATAAAATAAAATAAAGGGGACATTTTTGGTTGAAGCGCTCGACTCGAGCAGTCGTGTCGGAGTAGTCCGATACTGTAGTATTTGCCAATGCTTATACTGAGTACTTATGGTTACAACATACGAAATTGTAATTGGGTTACTGAAATAAGTTTTGAACAATATAAGTTTTGAGTTGAACACCGAGTTGGTTATTTCTGAGCTATCCTATATCTCAGAAGTGGGATTCGAAGGTACGTAAATAATTTACATAATACGGTGGAAATACCCACTTATTTAATTTTATTTAATGTTGCATATTTACTAGATTTTTTTTCAAAAAAACATAGTGATCGGGATTGACTTTAGTTAAATATAGGTACCTACATTATTTTACTTTAATTGAATGTTTGTTCGCATGGACCGGTCGGCACCAAACCGAGACTATCCGGCCGTGCTTACATCTTTCAATCGGTGGAATGGTTGGTGCCTGTATTGTATAAAATTTTTGCTAACCTTTATTTGCTTAAAATATAGGTACCTACATTATTTTACTTTAGTTGAATGTTTGTTCGCATGGATCGGTCGGGATTAAGCCGAGATTATCCGACCGTGCTTACTTCTTTCAATCGATAGAATGGTTGATACCTGTATTATGTCAAACTTTTGCAATTAGATTTTTCGAAATGCTAGATCGATTTTGCCAGCCTGGGTCGGTTGGAATCATTCCGAGACTATCCGATCGTGCTGGCTTAACATTCTTGTATTTCGATTTATTACAATATTCTGTTATTATGTGGGCGTGATTTGCTTTGGTAATCTAGAAAATATGGTAGCCTGACAGCTATCCATATTTGATCCGCAATGTTGGATTTGCAAACCGTTTGGTTAGGGCAACTCCCTGATAGCGGTTTTCTAAACCAATTTGTGGGTAGCATTCGTTCATGCATTTCAGTCGGTCGATCGACTATCTGATAATGTGAAGAATGATGGTATGAATTACTTAAGCATTTCAAAAGGCTATATTTAACCAGAATGTTTTATTTAAAAAAATTTCACCAATAAAACTATTTATTAAATAAATTTTATCAGATATAATTTCTAGTGAATATATTCCGCATTAGAGCATATCAGTAGACAATCATTTTTTTTATTCAGGTAGCAATAAAGTGAACCAAGTGCGTTCACTAGGTTAATTAAGCTACAAATGAATGAACTATTTTTGTTTTGTTATTATTTTTATTTTCTTCTTACAAATTCGATGTACCAAAATGAGAAGCAAGTTAATGTTTGTTGTAAGTTAATGTAGGTTGTCTTATCAGTAAAAAGCGATATCCCCCAGACATCCTTTTTTTTTGAATCCTTTGTTCTTTGTTTTTTTCTGTTGAAGTTAAATATTAACAATTTTTATTTTTATTCCACCGCGAGTTTTAAAACATGGATGGAAGAGATTGTACCAGCCGGAACCTGGAAACTCCTCACCGGGACCGATCACTCTCCAGAGGCAGTCGAGCTGGTACATGTCGGAGTGACCGCAGCCGCAGTCACAGCCGCCACTTGTTGGAGCAAGAACTAGCACTCAAGCGAGAGCAAGAGCGGGTTCGATTGATGGGAATCGACCTACAAAAGGCACGTGGTATGGATCATCATCGACATCGGAGCAAGCGGCGTGCTACGCCTGATGCAAGAATGCACCGCGAGGATCGCAGCCGCAGCAGGCTGCCTGGAGGGAGTAACAGGAAGGATAAGGACACCTCAAGCGTCGCTCATCGCACAAAAAGGTCATGTAGCCCTACTTTTTCCTCTAAAGATGTTATTAATATTATACAATCCATTAAGGAGGTCTTACCATCGCAGCCGTTAAACCAAAACCTCTATAAACAACGGCTTATGGCATAAAAATATTATTACTGAGTTTAATCCCTCAGAAAAGAACCAACGACATTATACATTATATAGACGTATGGGTAAAAAAAAGGGTAAACGAGTGTGCGAGAATTTACGGCTGGGATGAGAAGATTTTAGTACATTTTGCTATGCAAAAACTTGCAGGTCTAGCTAAGACGTGGTATGAAAGCATATCCTCAATTTTGTACACTTGGGAGGAGTGGCAAACAAAATTAATAAATGCCTTTCCTTTTGAAGAGAATTATGGACAGGTTTTAGTCGACATGTTGAAGCGGAAGAGTAGGCTTAATGAATTAATAGAAATTTATTACTACGAAAAATTAGTGCTACTAAATCAATGCGAAATTACGGGTAAACGGGCTGTTGACTGCATCATTCATGGCATCAGTGATAGGACAATAAGGTCGAGTGCTTTGGCACTACGTTGTGAGGAGCCTGACCAACTTTTAAAATTCCTTTTAAGCAATAATAAGGAACTTCCCTCACAACAACCGTCTTTCAGGGAAAGACATATTAACACAGTAGATGATAAGCAGAATAATAGGATAAGTGTAAAGGTTAATTCAAATTTATATTGCTATAACTGCAAGGAAAAGGGGCACCCTTATTCTAGATGCCTCAAACCTTTGGTTAAATGCAACATCTGCAACAAAGTAGGACACAAGCCAGAGGCTTATAGATCAAAACAAGGAGTAGGGTCAACAAAGACAGATGCGGTGCCCAAAACCATGCGTATCTCAAGCTCCAATTTATGCGACTTTATAAAGAAAGTGAGCGTTAACGGCATTGATCAGGAAGCATTTATCGATCTCGGTAGTGAAGTGACGCTCATAAGGCAATCAAACTTTGCGAGTCTTGGACTCAGTCATGATCACTTTCCGACTACGATGAAGGGATTCGGTAACAGTCTAGTACATTCTATGGGCTCTGCGAAGTTAACTTTGTCAATAGATGGCGTAGCTGCTACGGCTTCTTGTAGGGTGGTAGATGATCGTTTACTAGAGAAACCATTGCTGATTGGACAGACATACTCTGAGCAGCCACATATTGTTGTCTACGAAGATGTTAATAAACTACAATTCCTACACATTGGTACTGAACTACCCAACCTACAGGAAGACAACGAGCACTTAGAAAGAATCAGGGTACCTAATAGCTCATAGTAAAATTTATGGTGCAGCAAGTATTAAAGCTGTAACTGGGACAATATTTACAGGTAGCGTCGTATTAGAAACCAAACTTATAGGGCAAGATAAAATCCAGAGTGTAATTGATTTTCCACAAAGAGAAAACATACACGCTGCACGCCAGTTCCTAGGACTCGTGAGCTATTCTAGAAAGTTCATACAAGGGTTTGCTTTATTGGCTCCCCCTATTACTAAGTTACTCAAAAAGAATACAGCATGGGAGTGGACAAACTATCAAGAAGAGTCGTTCAAAACTCTTAAAGCCAAGCTGATTGATAGACCCGTACGTTCCATATATGATCCATTGTTAGATACCGAACTCCATACGGATGCTAGTAGGATAGGTGTGGGAGGAATTCTGTTGCAGCGTCCTCAGGGGAGTGAGAGTTCTCTTCATCCAGTAGCATACTATAGTCGCCAGACATCGCCTGAGGAAAAGAACTGTCACTCTTATGAATTGGAGACCTTGGCAGTAATATGCGCTCTTAAAAAGTTAAGGGTATATCTGTTAGGGAAAACTTTCAAAATTGTAACTGACTGTAGTGCATTACGCTCTACTTTCGAAAAACGTGATCTTATCAAGGATTGCTCGGTGGTGGTTGGTTGGTTGGTTCGATTGTTCTGTAGAGTATAGGGCGGGTACAAAGATGGGGCATGTTGACGCACTCTCCAGAAATCTAATTGTTGATCTGGAAACTTTGAATCCCGAGCAATATCCCTCAGTTATGACTATAAATGATGATGATTGACTGCTGACACTACAATTAGGGGATCCAGAGCTACGTCGAATTTGTGATATTGTCAGTAGTGATCTGGATCCTAAAGGGGCTGAATACATCAAGGACAATTACGTACTGAGAGACAAAAAGTTGTTTAGAGTATTAGGGGGTGACAAGGAATGTTTGAAGTGGGTAGTTCCAAAGGGGGCAAGGTGACAGTTATGCAAGATGAACCATGACGATATAGGTCACGTTGGTTTTGAAAGAACCTTAGAACGAATCAAAAGGAACAACTGGTTTGCAAAAATTACGCGATTCGATAAGAAATATGTAGGGGCCTATATCGACTGCGCATACGCCAAAAAAAAATAACAAATACGCGTAAAGGTTTATTACATCCCATAGAAAAGGTTGGGAAGCCTTTTCATACCTTGCACATCGACCATTTGACGTTTCAAAGTGATCCTTGTGATTTTAATGAATAAAAATATTTGAATTTGAATTTGACCACCTTGGACCTTTTGTTAAGTCAAAGAGAGGGAACACTCACATTTTGTCTGTTGTAGATTCGTTTGCGAAATTTCTATTCATCAAACCAGTCAGAAATACTAACACACAAAATTTCATTAGAGCCCTAAGTGATATATAACCTATAACCCTAACGGTCAAGTGGAACGATACAACAGGACCATTCTGGACTCTTTGACTGCACAAAACCTTCGAGAAAATGAAAAAGACTGGGATGACAAATTAGGAAGAATCCAGTGGGGATTGAATAATACGGTGCAAAAGACTATAGGTAGATCACCAGCAGAAGTTATGTTTGGGACAGTAACGAACAGTGAGTCTAAACCTGCGTTAAACGAGATAATCAAAGATACACGTGAGGTCTCGCCTCTACCGTCTATTCGCGATGAAGTCAAACGTAGAATCGATAAAGTACAGGAGTCTCAAAAACAGTATTATGACAAGGGAAGGAAACCTGCACGTGCTTATAATAAGGGCGACCTAATTAAAATTTCTAAGGTTGCTTTTCAGAATGATGGTAAGAGTACAAAGCTCATGCCCTCATATGAAGGCCCCTTTAGAGTGGTGAACATCTTACTTAGGCAACGATCGTTATAGAGTAGCTCCGATCGCAGGATTTGAAGGGATGAGGAACAAACGAAAAACTACCATTGCCGTAGACCGGATGCGACCTTGGATTCATATAGCCTCCTTGGAAATTGACAAGGACACTGACACGGATGTTGAGAATGATGCATATGATAAAGATACTATGTTAGATTGATAAAATTAATACTGTTGGATAATTATTGTTGACATAGTTGGTAATACATGTTTGCAAATTAATTGTGTGATAATTTTGTATTGTTTCAGGTCAAGCGCGAGATTATGGAGAGGCCCGTGACTTGACCTGAGAAATGGTTAACATGATGGTTATCATGATGGATATCATGATGGTTATCATGATGGTTATCGTGATGGTTATCGTGATGGTTATCGTGATGGTTATCATGATGGATATCATGATGGTTATCATGATGGTTATCGTGATGGTTATTATGATGGATATCATGATGGTTATCGTGATGGTTATCATGATGGTTAAAATGATGGTTAACATGATGATTATCATGATGGATATCATGATGGTTAATATGATGGTTAATATGATGGTTATCGTGATGGATATCATGATGGTTAATATGATGGTTATCATGATGGATATCATGATGGTTAATATGATGGTTATCATGATGGATATCATGATGGTTAATATGATGGTTATCATGATGGATATCATGATGGTTAAAATGATGGTTAAAATGATGGTTAACATGATGGTTATCATGATGGATATCATGATGGTTAAAATGATGGTTATCATGATGGATATCATGATGGTTAAAATGATGGTTAAAGTGATGGTTAAATGATGGTTAAAGTGATGGTTAAAGTGATGGTTAAAGTGATGGTTAAAGTGATGGTTAAAGTGATGGTTAAAGGGATGGTTAAAGTGCTAGTTAAAGTGATGGTTAAAGTGATGGTTAAAATGATGGTTAAATAAATGGCTACTTTTATTTGTTTAAGATATTGGTTCGTTATATGCATAGATAGTTGGTTGTTAAAACGGTTAATTGTTTTAGATCATACTTACTGGCAATTACTTCAAGAGGTTTTGGTATGTTAAAATGGTTAATTGGTTTATATTCTAAATACCTACTGTTAATTTCATGGATAGATCTTGATTGGTTTGTTAAAATGGTTAATTGTTTTAGATTTGAGATACATAATATTAATTATATAGATGAATTTTGATTAGTTACATTATTTGGTTAGTTACATGGATAGTTAATCTAGATAAGGTCAATGTGGGTAAGACCGGCATACTTTTCTAAAGTTTGAGTTTGACTGTATATATTGAAGAAGATATTCATTGCAGATCGACTTGTGTGCTCGGATATGATAGAAAATTTACTTGACTATCTATAACATATTAAACATGGAAAAAAGTGCCATAAGCTTTGGAAATACGGTCGTTTTTAAAAAACTGGGCCTGTAGACGGTCTTTCCGTGCAGTGTGAGGCAAGTCCGTCCAGTAGTGAATAATCGTGATACTAACTATAAATCTTAAGCCTAAAAGCATGAAAACAGTTTTAAACGGAAAACCGAAAGAGTCATTTAAATATACACTATTAAACCTTGTGAATAAAGCTGAAATTGCAAAGATATGACGCTTTATATTTTTTTAAGGCAAGACCGGCATATTTTTTGTGTCAGAGGTTCTAAACATTTTTTTATAACTATAAAATAATTAAACATCAATTACAAAATCAAATATCTTTATTGTTCACAAGAAACTTAATGCAAAAAAGAGATCATTTTACTCAGTCTCCAATTAGTTTTCAGAATTAACTTAGTCTTAGAGTTTCACAATATTAATTTTATCTTAACCTAATCAAAATTAGCATTGACACTATTGAACAATGAAATAAACATTCACAAAATATCTATTTAAATAACTTGGTATGAAATTGCAAATTATACTTAATCATAAAAATGTTTTGAACAAACTCCTTGTGTTTCACAAATGAGCAAAAATCACAATATTTATGCATTTGTAGTGCATACATATCTATAAAACAATAATTATACAAACTACTTTTACCAACATAATCGAAAAATGTCAAAAAACTATAAATCTTTTATAGCCAACGTAAGAGCGCGTAGTAGCTCTAATTCTATAAATATAGTTCAATTAATAAAATAATAATAATAGACTAAAAGATAAAAACCATCAGAATGCAATACAAAAATATTCTATGGTGAGATACGATTTGCATAAAATACAATTTGTCATAAAGGTTGACAATATCTGGAATAAGGGCAAGACCGGCATATGACGGACTTCCCTTTCATAGGTAGACGGTCTTGCCCAACTATTTAATTTTAAGGTTAGAAATTTCACACCGGTATAAATACGAAACTAAAGCGATATTCCTTAATTCAATCTCACTTATATGTTAATTAAACATTAAACTACTTACGTGATCAGCGAAACTGTCAAAATTAGTCCAAATTACCACTTTAATTAAAAAAAATATCAATTAGTACACACCGCCGTCTAACTCGCAAAATAGTGAAAAAAATGGCGGCCTCACATATTCTAAACAAGCGATGCTAGCGACATCTATGCTATTTAGATCGGACGACCACGATAAATACTGTTTTATCAACAAAGACTCATGGCGCGCGCTTTTCAAAAACAGAAGTTATTGCCACTAGACGGTCTTTTACCCTAGACGGTCTTACCCACATTGACCTTAATTAGACTAGTTTGGTCAATGGAAAGATATTTTTACACTGATTGAATAAAATTTAGTTTAATTATATTGTCTATAGAGCGTATTCTACGATGTATTCAAATTCTTTAAGGATCAAATTTTGGTTGTTTAAATTTTCTAAATAATAAATTTACGAATGTAATGTAAAGTTACAAATATTTCTGAAATTATACAACTAGTAACATTATTGGTAGGTTATGATTATTTGAATTATATTAGAAAATGCTTCATTTGCCAAGTGTAAGGTTCCACCAGGTACGTGTTTGAGGACACACACGCTGTCAGGACGGTCGAGTGTAAGGTTTTGATATAAACGAGACGGTAAAACAGCTTTGAAATCCATCGCCATCTGAAAACCAGCGCCGCTTACTATCCTCGGATGGTTAGCAGCAACACGCTGAGACGGGGCCTGTTTGACCCACACAGCACGGAAGACTATATTATTTGTAATTACCTACCTATATTATATGTACTTAATTTTTATCTTGTGTGTTTCCTGTTTCTTTGTATAATTTTTCTTTGTTAATAAAATCTGTTTGTAAGTAGGTATGTTCGTTCTGTATATGTTCCGTTTTCAATAGTCTGTCCTGTGTGTGTGTCAAATAAATGTATTTTCTTTCTTTCTTTCTTTCTTTCTTTGGATTGCATTGCCGGCGGCAACACGGCGCCAACACGGCGCCAGTAAGGCTATTAAAGTTGCTACCGCCAGTGAGGCGCCTGCGCTGGTAGCGAAAAACTATAAAACGGGCTGAACACTTGGTAAAGGGGACATTTTTGGTTGAAGCGCTCGACTCGAGCAGTCGTGTCGGAGTAGTCCGATACTGTAGTATTTGCCAATGCTTATACTGAGTACTTATGGTTACAACATACGAAATTGTAATTGGGTTACTGAAATAAGTTTTGAACAATATAAGTTTTGAGTTGAACACCGAGTTGGTTATTTCTGAGCTATCCTATAATAGCTTATCTTTTTCAATTAATATTGAGCTTCAAAAAAAGGTGACAAAGCGCCACATTCTCTCTGTTATCAGTCAGATATTCGACCCATTAGGGCTGGCAGGCCCGTGCATTGTTGAAGCAAAAATGATCATGCAAAAGTTGTGGCTAAATAAATGTTCATGGGACGAAGAAGTTTCATCTGAGATTTTAGATCTCTGGTCTTCATTTGCTAACACGTTACCCTGTCTAAATGAGTTACAGATTCCTCGTTGGGTTCTTAGCGACTCTTGTGTAAAGGTTGAAATCCATGTGTTCACAGATGCTTCGGAAAGTGCGTATGGAGCATGCGTCTACAACCGGTCTGTGCCTAGCTCAGGGGTCGGTCGTGTTAATTTGGTAATCTCCTAAAACAAGGTTGCACCCCTAAAACCAACGACTATCCCACCTCTTGAGTTGTGTGCAGCTTTGTTAGGTGCAAGGCTGTGTGCAAAAGTACAATCGTCACTCACACTAAAATTTGACATGTGTCGATTTTGGTGTGATTCGACGATTGTATTAGGATGGTTATCTACTCCTGCCAATCAACTAAAGCATTTTGTGCGTAATCGTGTACATGAGGTTCAGGAAAGTACAAGCGGTCACACATGGAGCTACGTACCGTCCAAGGAGAACCCGGCAGATCTTGTTTCTCGCGGGGTGAAGGCTGGTTGCATCAGTAACGCCTCCTTGTGGTGGTCTGGGCCGTCGTTTTTGCTACTTTCTGAACTTAATTGGCCATAAATACCTAATTCATCACAGAAACAGAACTACCGGATGTCTTATTTTTGTATAAATTATTATTATTAATTATTAAATTAGTTTTGTATAAAGGTAAACCGTTTTCAAGCAGAAATTTGTGATCATTCAAGAACGCGATTTATACCTTGTAAACTAGCAACTAAGAAGAAAAGTAAATACAGTCCACTTTTGCACAGTACCGAGTCTATCAATGAAGCCTGGGTAGGACCTCTACAAGTTTTGGTCCTCCGACCCGGATAAGCCGTTCCTGCGACGACCGGACCAGTTGTTCCTGCGGAGCCGACAAGACCCACTCCACTGGATTTTGAAGAAATAGTTACATCGTATAACCACTGAAGAGACGGCGCGGGCTTGAAGATCACCCAACGGTGCGACGAGCATCGTTGTCAAGACCGGCGCAAGGGCACGGGGTGCCTGAAGATCACCCAACGGTGCGACGTGCGACGTTGTCAAGACCGGCGCAAGGGCACGGGGTGCCTGAAGATAAGCCCGCGTCCGTTGAGGACAACCGAACGAGGACGTCACCCGAAGAGTGAAGACCCCCCACCCCCTCACGTGGCTGGTCCACGGCCCGTTTATTCCGGCCACCTAACGGTGCCAAACGGTCGGAATAGCGGGTAAACGCCTTAGGGCGGTTTTAGTGTTAGTGTTAGGGACCGCTAGGTAGGTAGGGGCATCAAGTGCTGAAGAAGATGACCACCAGGAGCCCACCAGTGACGAGGGGGAAGAAGGCTGCACTTCGCGTCTACGAAGACTACCCCGCGTCCCCGTCCGAACCCGCGCTTCCGAATGCTCCCGTTGAGCCGCGACCCGCCGAAGCGGGACCCTCCTCCGCTCGCGTAGCGTCAGAGACGACCGCGCCCGCGCCCGCGACCGAGGTAGCACCGCGAGTGACCGCACACGCCGAGCCCGAATGCCGGCGTGCCCCGTCCGTCCGCTCGCAACGCTCCACCGCCAGCGCGATGGCAAGGATCCGGCAAATTGAATTTGAAGCTGAAGAACGACTGGCCGAGATTAAGAGGCAAGAGCTCCATATTCAAGCGGAACTTATAAGGAAGAGGTTGATTGCCGAAGTCGCTACAATACGGGAAGAAGATGAACAAGAAAGCATCCAGGGCACGGGTGCACGGAACGGAGCCCTAGACACAGAACACAGAATAGAGGACTGGCTCCAACGCCATCATAAACGGGGGGAGCCAGAACAACTGCAAGACAGATCACTCACGCCGGACCGAACGCGAGACAGAGGGATTGATCGGTTAACGGAAGCCATAGAGAAGATGGCTCACCGTAGACCACCTCCGAGACAGACGTACGACCTACCTGTATTCGGAGGTGCTGCGGGGGATTGGCTACCGTTCAAGGCAGCCATGAAGGAATCGACGACCATCCACAAGATCTCATCGGCTGAGAATCTAGCGAGGCTTAGAACATGCCTGAAAGGCGAAGCCCGTCAAGCAGTGTCGGCTTTGTTATACACTGCAACCGAACCGGCAGTTATAATGAAGACTTTGGAGCAATGTTACGGTCGCCCAGAGATGATTATAGACAACGTGTTAGAAGAGATTAAGAAACTACCGCGACTGGGCGCGACCGCAGGCGAGTTAAACGCTTTCGCCATCAAACTACAGAACGTAGTAACCGCCATCTCTTGTATGGACCAACGCGGCTACCTGCAGAACCCGATGTTTGCGCGACAGGTAGCCGAGAAGTTGACACCGCACATCCGATCAAAATGGTGCGACTATGCAGAGGAATTTGGCAGCATCAATGAACCAGAAATATTGACGCTGTCCCAGTTCCTGATGAGAGAGGCAGATCGCGCAATGCGATACGCGTATACAGCTACGCCTTCGCAGAGCACCTCAAAGGCCCGACCCATAGAGCAGCGACCCAGGGTGAACGAACGAAATCGTGGGTCGGTGTACGCTACACAGAACGCGGCATCGGAGGAGGAAGCCTCAACGAGACAGAACGTAGCAACGGACAAGAACGAGTGCCGTTGCTGCGGGGGCGACCATAGAACCGTCGAGTGTAGAAAGCTCACGGCGATGCCAGTAGACAAGAGATGGGAATGGGCCAAAGAGACAGGCATATGTTTTCGCTGTCTGAACGTCTGAACAGCAAGCATAGACGCTTTATGTGCAAGAGCAAGCGATGCGGAGTAGGTGAATGCACACGTCCGCATCACGCACTGTTACATGCGCCGAAAATAAGGAACGAGGGTGCCAGTGAGCAGGGCCAGACCGAAGAATCAGCCATCACTGCATCTGCGCATGTAACAGCAAAGAATCAAGTCCTACTGAAGGTGTGTCCAGTCGTGATTAAGGGCAGTAACGGCATGGAAATGAATACGTATGCGTTACTGGACGAAGGATCAACGATAACTCTGATCGATGAAGAGATCGCCGCGATGATCGGAACGGAAGGCCCGACAAAAGCCTTGAACATCGTGGGGGCTACGACTAGTCAGAGGGAACCCGAGAGCCGGGTAGTGGATATCGTGATCCGAGGACACAAGTCGGACTCACATCGGATCACAGCGCGCACTGTGAAGAACCTGACCTTAGGAAATCAACTCGTCAGTACCGATGTGTTAAAATACGCGCACTTAAGGAAACTCCGTCCAGAAGCCGTGTGCTATGCGTCAGCGAAGCCACGCATACTCATCGGGGCCGACAACTGGCATCTTATTGTGACGAGGAAGCTTCTGACAGGGAAGAGAACCCAGCCAGCTGCATCACTAACGCAGCTGGGATGGGTTATCCATGGATCAATCCCCAGGAGCACAATAAGACAGCAGGAGACGGTACTACACGTCCATACGTGCCAAGGTGTCCAGAACGGACATACTTTGAACGACCAAGACGAGGAATTAAGCAAGCTCGTGAAAGCACACTTTGAGATATATGCTTTGGGCGTTTCAATTAAAAGAAAGCCAAACGCAAAGGATGAGCGGGGTCAAAGCATTTTCGACAGAACAGCGAGACGAGTAAACGGTCGTTTTGAAGTGGGAATACCTTGGTCTAGCGATGAGGTGAAGATGCCGCCCAGCTACGACATGGCCATACGACGCTTACATGGGATCGAACGTAATATGGACAGATCGCCGGAGTTTAGAAGTGCATACATCGCGCAAGTGGAGAAGCTGCTAGAAAAGGGATATGCAGAAAAAAGCGAGGAGGAACAGAGTCAGAACGAACGTTTCTGGTTTCTCCCTCACTTCGCGGTGACAAACCCCAACAAGCCGGGGAAGTTTAGAATGGTTTTCGATGCAGCCGCGCGCGCTAATGGAACATGTCTCAATGACGCGCTGCTGGACGGACCAGATCTACTACAGACATTACATGGCGTCTTGTTTCGCTTCAGAACGAAGCCGATCGCGGTCACTGCAGACATTCGGGATATGTTCCTGAGGGTGATCATAAGACAAGAGGACCGTACAGCCCAACACTTTCTATTGCGCGGCGACAACCGAACAGATCCACCGCAGAAGTACATGATGAAGTCCATGATATTCGGAGCGAGAAGTTCTCCATTTCTGGCTCATAGTGTCAGGAACAGGAACGCGAAAGATCACGAGCGGACACACCCGCTAGCGTTTGACGCTATAACTCGGAACCACTACATGGACGACTGGGTGGACAGCTTTGAAACGGAAGAGATAGCCGCCAGAGCTATAGCACAAGTGCAAGAGATGCATCAACAAGCGGGTTTTGAACTTGCAAGCTGGAGCGCTAACCGTGAAGGCTTACTGGATAGTATTACCCCGGAGAACCGAGCGCATGCACCAAAAGAGCTAGCGGCCAATGCACATGTATATGGCAAGCCATTGGGTATTCTTTGGATTACCGACACGGATGAACTCACCTTTAACACTGCCATGCCTCGCGTACCTGAAGATGTTAAGAATGTGGCACGAACGCCAACAAAGCGGGAGGCATTGGGTGCAGTTATGTCGTTGTTCGACCCACTAGGCCTGCTGAGTCCATACACGATTACGGCAAAGATCATGTTACAATAGTTGTGGAAAAAGAACGTGGATTGGGATGAACCTTTGCCAGCCGAGGAGGCGGCGACATTTTTTGAATGGCAAAATAATTTACGCTACGTCGCCGACCTAAGACTGCCGCGATGTTACGACGCAAGACCAGACATAATACAGCGACAACTTCATGTTTTCTGTGACGCCAGCGAGCAGGCGTTCGCTGCGGTCGCGTTTTGGCGAAATGTCAGCCAAGACGGCGTGAGCATCGCTATAGTAGCAGGAAAGGCAAAGGTTGCGCCACTAAAGGCACAGAGCATACCACGAATGGAGCTGCATGCTAGCTTAATCGCCGCTAGACTTGCCGCGGAGATTGTCAAAAGCCACGACTTAGAAACAAATGTAACATTTTGGAGCGACTCAAAGACGGTGCTACATTGGATTAGGAACGACGAAACGAGATTCACTCCGTACGTGGCGCACCGACTCGGGGAGATAGCAGAGTTAACTCGCCCAGAACAATGGCGGTGGGTGCCCACAGCGCTTAACGTAGCAGACGACGCAACGCGATCGAGGAACACTCAGCTACGGAGCGACGATAGATGGTTTACGGGACCAGCGTTTCTATTTGAAGACGAAGAACGTTGGCCTGTAGAGGTTTCATCGCCACCAGAACAAGACGAAGAGAGAACATGTGCAGCGCACGTGAGCCAGGGATCAACGCTCATCGACATGAGCAGGTTCTCATCCCACGAACGGTTAGTTCGCACGCTGGCCCACGCGCTCACATTTTTAAAGAAATATCGACGACGCGGTGGGCAGCTTGGGATGGGAGAACTGCGGGAAGCAGAACGCCTGCTCATCAGAGACTCGCAGCGAGCATGTTTCCCTGACGAAGTCCAGCGCCTGAAGAAAGGGATGAGCGTCGATCGAACGAGCAGGCTGTACCAACTCGACCCTAAGTACGGTGACGATGAAATAATAAGGCTGAGCGGTAGGATCAACGCCGCTACAGTACCGGATCACCTGAAGGATCCACCCATTCTGGACGGAGCGCACCGCTTATCACGTCTACTGATCAGGCGGGAACATGAGAAGAATAAGCACGCGGGCAGAGAACAGATCGTGAACAATCTGCGCCAGCGATTTTGGATACTGCGGTTGCGTCCGGCGGTCAGAACGGTTCTGAACGATTGTACGCTGTGTAAGATAAGGAGAGCGAACCCAAAGAAGCCAGTAAAGGGCGACTTGCCGAGGATTCGCCTAGAGATGAACACGAACTAACTGCGGCATCGATTGTTTCGGCCCTATGTGGGTGGCGATCGGGCGGCGCCGTGAGAAGCGATGGGGTATGCTCTTTACGTGTCTGGTAACGAGAGCTATACACGTGGAGCTTATAGCGAGTCTCAGCACCGACTCGGCTATTATGGCTATCAGGCGAATGGCTGCCCGACGGGGGACTCCTCGTACAATCGTGTCAGACAACGGAACGAACTTCCACGGATCGGAAGTGGAACTAAGAAAGGCGTACGAAGAGTGGCTCCCAGGCCTAAAAGAGTACGCACTCAAAGAGCGGATCGAGTGGCGGTACATCGACCCTGGTGCTCCAAACCAGGGGGGAGCCTGGGAGCGAATGATAAAAACGGTGAAGAGAGCCCTAGCCATCACTTTAAATGAACGTGCCCCGCGAGAGGAGGTGTTAAATACGTTAATAACAGAAATCGAGCACACCGTAAACTCGCGGCCTTTAACACATGTACCCGTGGACCCAGAGGAAAAGGAAGCTTTAACTCCGAACCATTTTTTATTGGGGACGGCAGTAGGTTTGCCATATGTGGGAGACTGCGACGTAGCCGACAGAAGGACGTGGCGCGCCGCACAAGCTCTGGCAAACTCTTTTTGGAAGCGCTGGATCGACGAGTACTTGCCTACGTTGGCGCCGCGAGGTGACGTCAGAAGACAGCAAGAGAACGTCAAAGAAGGGGACGTCGTCATAATCGCGGACGGTTTGCTACCTCGTAACGTATGGCCGCGGGGCCAGATCGAGCGCGTGATTACGGGTCCGGACGGAGTAGTTCGGAGCGCTGAGGTGCGGACGCGGGGAGGCGTTTTCCGGAGGCCAGTGAGAAGGTTGATCGTCCTCCCGATTGAATAAGAAGGCTGCGAGGATCTGCGCCGGGGGGAGACTGTAACGGACGATCAAAGACGGGGCAGGATCGAATCTAGATTTGAAATGTATTAGGTAGTTATAAGATCGAATCAGATTCAAATGTTAATAGGTAGTTAAACTTGTAAAGGTCAAAAGAGTGAGATAGCTACATGTATGTAAGTCCCCGTCTAACTTTGCTGGAAACTTCGATGTATTAAGAATTGTATAACATGATTTGTGAAAGCGTGAATTACGATCCCCGCACCATGGCTAGGGCGAGGAGTAGTTTTGTATAAAGGTAAACCGTTTTCAAGCAGAAATTTGTGATCATTCAAGAACGCGATTTATACCTTGTAAACTAGCAACTAAGAAGAAAAGTAAATACAGTCCACTTTTGCACAGTACCGAGTCTATCATTGAAGCCTGGGTAGGACCTCTACATAAATATTCAAGGTTTACACATTTACAAAGAGTTACAGCTTATATACAAAGGTTTATTTACAATTGTAAAAATAAAAATAATAAATTGATTGATCATCTTTCTTGCGAAGAATTAAATAAATCTTATTATACTTACTGCCCAGTTGGAAATGTTTCCTGACGAATATAATATCTTAACCCATTCATTGCCACCAACGCATCATTTGCGTTCATCGAGATTACTACATCATGCCACCAACGCACCATTTGCGTTGAAAAACCCTTTGAAGTTTTTTTGACATGACATAAAAATGGTAGAAACTTATACTAATTCTTGGCAACATTCACAGTTAAAAATAATTTTCAAATGTGGAAACACAGATGGTTTTTGCTTCGTACCGTCAGTTTTGTTTTGAAAAATAAAAAACGGTTGCTGCTGAGAAGGTCTGTTTTAATTTACAAATATCTGGAGTTTTATGGAGTGTTCAATAAAAAATTGTGAATTGGGAGATAAAGGTAAGCCATAAGTTTAATTTTATCATGCATTTCCATTGTTTCATCATGTATTTACCTATACAATAAAAGCACATGCACGCATACCGTGCGTTCATTGGCATAGCAGTAAAAATCGTTGTTGGATAGGTTTATGTACATAGGAGCTAATAGGGTTTGAAGATTTTTGTATGTAGGGTGGCCCTATGATTTAGTTTGTTTTTTCAATTTTTATAGAGGACACTAAAACAAATAAAAAATAAAAAGAATGTCCTAAAGCGTCTGGTTTCTCAGATGAAAATAACTATATTTTTTCTTCTGAAGTGAATATCTCAGAAACCTGACCCTTGAATAAATTATGTTAGTGCCCATTTTTCATTTGTTTTAATTTCTTCTATCTAAATACATAATTTTTAATGCGCAACGCGATTTTGGAAAGAAAAAATAAATGGTGACTGAAGTTGTGGCCATCCTTCATGCAAGAATCGCAATAATTAAAATATATTTTATATATTTGAATACAAGACACTAAAACAAACGAGAAATGTTCATGTCCTAGTGTTTTTATAGATATCTACCAACATTTATTTTCAGTGCCCTTATAGATCACCAGGACCAAATGATTGCATACTATTCATGTGAACATAAAACAATACGTTGGTACAAGAAGTTAGGAGGTCACGTGTTCCAGCAAATGTTGTATAATTCGTACACACTGCACAACATTTTTTCGACAAAGAAAACTTTCTATGATTACAGACTTGAAGTCATAAGCAAATTATTAAATATTGATGTAGAAGAAACCACGCAGAGATCCGTTCCAAAAAATAAAGTGCATGTTCTTCAACAATGTTCTCGTGCAAATGATGGCAGGAAGAGAAAAATTTTACGACGTCGGTGTAGGTAGTGCTGGGTTTCAAAAAAGTCAGAAAAGATACGTCATATTTCTGTGCCGATTGTCCAGAACAATACGGGTTTTGTTTAAAAGATTGTTTCAAAGTGTACCACAACTACTAATTGTTTATTTTAATAATTAAAAAAATATCTTCAGTGGTTTCTTTTTTTATTTTGGCCTAATTATTCACTAATATATTTTACCATTAGTAGGTACCTAAAATAAAATCGCAGTAAGTTTAGATGGTAGGATTAGGTATTTATTAGTTACACATCAGATGAGCTCATGTTGTATAATACTATCCAAACATCAACGCAAACGGTGCGTTGAATGGCACTTGCGATTAAATTTCTCTTAGCAGTGCCACCAACGCATGTGGTGCGTTTACTATTTTTAAATGGGTTTTTGTTATTTGTGGGGTTTTTTCAATAAAAAACATATTTAATTACGCCTTTCCTATTGTAATCCATAGAAATATTAAGTGGCACGTAGGTGAAGTTTTGAAAATTTAAGTGGCAATGAATGGGTTAAAGTCAGGTAACTCTTTGCCGAAGAACAATCGATTAATATCGTTGAGTCCATTTTTAGATACCAATGATATCTTGAGAGTTGGGGGCAGACTTGATAATTCTCCTTATAGCTACGACATTAAGCATCCTATCTTGCTATGTAGCAAGCATCATTAAAGTAAAATTATATTTCATAAGTATGCATCACTTGAAACTTTTACATGCTGGACCGCAGCTATTGTTGTCCAATATTCGTCAAACTTATTGGCCTTTAGGAGGAAGGAATTTGTCTAAATCTATAGCAAAAGGTTGTATTAAATGTTTTAGATTTAAAGCCAGTAATGTTCAACCCATAATGGGGCCGTTACCCGAATCCAGAACTACACTGGAATTCTCTTTTTTACACTGTTCAGTGGATTATGCAGGGCCAGTTATGATAGCCAACCGTAAAGGTAGAGGTTGCCTGCTGATTAAGTCTTACTTGTGCATTTTTGTTTGCTAGCTACTAAAGCTGTGCACCTGGAGCTCGTTACAGACCTAACTAAAGAGGGATACATGGGAGCTTTAAACCGGTTTGTGGCTCGTCGAGGGAAGCCTCAAAGTATTACCTCCGATAACGGAACTAATTTTGTAGGTACATGCAACGAATTACATCGCTTCTTACAAGACACTAATGCTCAAATTGGTTCTGAAGTCGCTCAAGAAGGTATCGACTTCCTCTTCATTCCAAGCTACACCCCCCATTTTAATGGCATGGCTGAGTCAGCCGTCCGTTCCACTAAAAATCATCTCCGTAGGCTTCTCCAACTTACTCATTTTACGTATGAAAAAATGCACACATACTTGACTCAAATAGAAGCCGTACTTAATTCCCGTCCTATCACTGCCTTACATTCCGATCCTTTCGACTTCACAACTCTTACACCTGCTCATTTCCTTATAGGACGACCACTTGTGTCTGTTCCGCATCCGCAGGTCACAGAAAGGATAACGAGTCTTGAGAGATACAAATGAATCGAGCTCGTCAAACAACATTTTTGGAAAAGATTTTCCGACGAGTATCACCACTTTACAACAGAAGACAAGGTGGCCCACTTCAACCGGTGACCTCAAATTGGATTCCTTGGTCCTAATAAGGGATAAGACACAACCCCCAATGCGCTGGGCACTTGGACGCTGCGTTGAAGTGTACCCAGGGACTCGAGATAAGGTCGCTCGAGTTGCCGATTTAAGGACAAAGGGAGGAAACCAACTGAGGAAACCCAACAATAAGTAATATTTATTAATTATTTATTTACAAAAAGTTTTCAAAATGTCGACCTTCTTGGTCGATACAAATCCTACATCGTCTTAAAAAGTTTTCTTTTAATCGTATGAAAGCTATTCTATTTGCCTTAATTTTTTCTTCGGCCTGTCTTTAGTTTTATTCTTAATTCGGCCATATTGCTGATTTCTTTGGCGTAAACTAATTCTTTGTAGTAGCCCCACACAAAGAAATCGATCGGGTTCGAGTCGGGGGACCACGGCGGCCACGCAATAGGTCCTCCACGGCCGATCCACCTGCCTCTGAATCTTTCGTCCAAATGTTCTCTGACAATTCTCGCGAAGTGGCATGGAGCGCCGTCGTTTTGGAAAATCATGTGCCTAATTGTTAACAGGTCAAGGTTAATCTTCTAATAGGCCGTTGAGGTTATTTCGCAAGAAATTCAGGTAGGCCTCGCCGTTCAATCGGTCAGGTAGTTCGAACGGACCAATCAGCGGTCCGTTTAAGATACCTGACCATAAGTTGACACTAAATTGTTCTTGAAAGTTCGATTCGCGTGCTAGGTGTGGATTCTCGATATTTCAGGAATGGTAATTGTGGATGTTGAAAATCCTACCGCGCTTAAAACGCGACTCATCGGTCCACAAAATAGTTTTGAAAAAATGTTCATCATAAGCTTGCGCCGCAGCATTTCTTGACAAAACGCCACTCTTCTTGGGTAGTCTGCGGGTTTAAGCTGCTGGATTTTTTGTATATGGTATGGGTGAAAACCTTCTTGTTGAAGAATTCGGTGTGCTCGTGATTTCGGGATTCCGATTCGGCGTTCTATTGTTCTCACACTGACAGAAGAATCTCTTGCTACTTCTTCTAACACTGATTCCACAGTACCTGGGTCATGCATTTGAGATGGACGCCCGATTCTTCTGCTTGGTATGCGGCCTTCCATGTAAGAGTTATGGACCCTTAAAATCATACGATGATCAGGCCAAGCTTCGGGCTGAGGATCACCTCTATTTTGTACTTGCTCTCTGTACAATCTGGCAGCTTCAGAAGCGTTTTTTCTTGAATAGCCATAAAAGTAATGCATCTCGGCGTAATCTCTTGGTGAAAATGACATAGCTCACCAAATTAATGTGCTCAAACAGTCCGTTGAGAAGGCCAAGCCCGTATACACAAAAACAAATCGTAATTGCACTGTCCGAAGAGATTAAAAGTTCGTCGAAATCTGTATACACAAAACCAAATCGTAATCACTGTGGAATCAGTGTTGGAAGAAGTAGCAAGAGATCCTTCGGTCAGTGGTGTGAAATCCGTATACACAAAACCAAATCGTAATCACACTCAAGTCCGTAAAGAAAGCAAAGTTCATCAAATTATAATAAATTGAGCGTATAGTACAGTGTGTATCGTAAGGCGCAAAGGCAGGCAAACGACTGGCGCAGAACACAATAGAATCTATTGTGTTCTGCGCCAGTCGTTTCTTGACTTTCAGTCGTCTATTGAATAGATCAACCCTCGCGCCGCAACCCCCTCCACATCACTTTGTCATGCTCATGGCCCAACTGCGACTCAAATTGTAAATTCCGAGAATGCATTTTGAATACAAAAACATAATAAAGCTTCGGTTGCGCGCTGCTCTGTTGTCACCTAGGAGAGTTACAGATATAGCGATAATTCGGTCTCTTATCGGCCTATTGTTATTACAGGTAAAAGATTTGCGTTTACGTTTACACTCCGTTTACAACCACGTTTACAATCCGGATCATGAGTGAGAACACATCGCGCAAAATTAATAACACTTAAATTAAACATTGAAAAAAAAAAGCTCTAAAAAGTTTCTAGCAGTCATTTTTGGTTAGTTAACAAACGAATTATGCTTTGGAATGATAAAGTGGCCAAAATCTATTTTCTAATCAGGTAGCCAATAGTAAGAATTTTCCACCTCGCCGTCTGAAGGCCGATTTTCGCCAAAGTAGCCCATTAAGTACTACTTTTTTTTAATGATTATTAAAGCTGAGAGTCTGGAGAATTCTTAAGACTTATTTAAGAACCATGAAATCACTTGTTAAGATTTTTAATTTAAAGTTGAAAATTTAAGTCATAATTCACCGAATGTAATTTTTTGACTTTACACCAACATTTTCATAGTTTTGATCAAAGTCACGTAGCTGATTATTTTATGCATAAAAGAACAACTCATAAAAATTCAGTAGTAAAAAAAATCTCAAGAAAGTTTTCCACTTTTTTTTAAAGAATTTTTTAAGTTGTTAGGACGAAAATTTTCAAAAATTCGGAAAAAAAATCATAACTCGATAACTATAAAAAATCGCGGAACATACATGGGGGTGATTCGGGTACCCCAAGGGGTGTTCTATCTCTGGACTTTCGCTTGACACTATTTTTTGGGACAGCCTGTAGGTATATACAAGAAGCAATGGCGGCAGCGCTATGAATAAAATCCACCAACTAATGGAATGGAAATGGCAAAATAACGAATCACTGCAGAATTCTGGATAAGGCTATCGCCATTATCCCAAAGGCAGCAAAAGGAACAAACAGAATTGCTCTCAATCTCTGAACAAATTAGCCATAGCGTTCCAGGCTGAGACACTCGGACTCCTCTTGGCAGCAACAGAAATATCAACAACAATTGGGTCTGCTCCTCGCTCATCAACTGTAAACCAGAAGGCAGAACTGTTGAATATGAATATTTCATAACAGACAGTGCCGCACTTATTAATACTCTCAGACGACCTGACACTCGATCAAAATCTGTCGAGGAGTGCTATAGTGCTCTACAGAAATTGGCTGAGAAACAGTGTAACCATCAAATGGACTAAAGCTCACGGTTCCTGTCCAGAGAACAACAAGGCAGACTCCCTAGCAAAAGAAGGAGCCAAGCTTACACCAAACACAAATGATATTAATCTCTCCAATCCGCCAACCGCGGAAATCAAAAACAGACCGAGGACGAATTCCGAAAAGTGTAACCATCAAATGGACTAAAGCTTGCGGTTCCTGTCCAGAGAACAACAAGGCAGACTCCCTAGCAAAAGAAGGAGCTATGCTTACACCAAACACAAATGATACTCTCCAATCCACCAACTACGGAAATCAAAAACAGACTGTGGACGAATTCCGAAAAGGAGCACCAGAAAGACTGGGAACGTAGAACCGACTGCAAGCAGACAAAGACAATGCTTCCAGCAAAAAACAGAAAAACATCAAATACCTTGTTAAAGATGAAACGCAAAGATCTAAGGATGATGGAGGGAATCATCACGGGACACTGCGAACTTAACCATCACCTCTTGAAGACCGGAGCCAAGGACAGTGGACTTTATCACGGATGCCTTCGGGAGGAAGAGACTGTGGAGTTCTTTCCTGGCTTGGTCGCGAAGGAAGAGGCAGTAAAATTGACGTTTCAAAGTGATCCTTGTGATTTTAATGAATAAAAATATTTGACTTAGACTTTGAGCACGTGATACTTCACTGCACTGCCACAAACGACGCCAGACTGAGAACGGATCTGCAAAGTGTCATCGAATCCTCATCCTCCACCAACACCGCTACTACATTAACAACATCCACGGGGACCCTGGAAAGCTGCTGCCACCAACCCAAAGTCCTACTCCGTTATTTCAAGGAGTTAGGATGGCTGGGGTCAGGTTAGAAGGGAGGGGGGGGGGGCAATGCACAATACACCCTAATGCGGGGCGTCAGTGCAGATCTTTTATTCCCCCCACCCTAGAATAAGAATAAGAGTAGTAGAGTTTCTTATTTATTTATGTAATTAGAACGGCCTTGGCCAATTACAGTAATTACAAATGTTTAATATTTACAAAACATGTCTTATTAATAAAAGAAAAATGGAGTAATTTTCACAAATAATTAATAAATGTCAATGTTATAAAAAATGTCTATACAATAAGATAAAAAATAACACAAAAGTATGAAACAAATCATACAAAAGCAATTAATAATAATATGAAGCAAAAACCATTCACACACTCTTGTCACAAAACCTCAAGCACTCCAACATCATCATCTTCCACAAACACATTACATTCATAGCTTGCATCCAGAAGGGCATTGAGCGAAGAAAGGGTTCGCGGGATGGGAGACTGAGTGTGTACGACTGTTCGGCTAAAAAGTCATTGTGAAAGTTCTACCGCCATACCCATTTAAGCAGCATTGCTGAGTTTCGGTTTGAAGGGTATGGTTGCCGATGAAATTACAGGCACATGAGGCTTTACACCTGTATGCCTCAAGTTGATGGGCACAGGGCAGTGTATCGTAGAGCATGCAACCTATGAAGCAGTAGTTATTTTGTTATGGCGATGGTTACCAATTAACATCACGTGGGCCAAATACTTATTCCATCTCCAAGTCATATAAATTCGAAAAAACCTGTTTTTTTTAATCATTAGTATTGAGAGAAAGTTGTTGATCTAATGTTTATGGCCAGAAAGTTGAAAGTATCCGATTCTACTATATTTTCATCGTTTACCAGTATATTTACATTAGTTTGCCTGACATTTTATTCTGGTTAAAGGATTGCATGAATGTGGTTTTACCAATATTTGCCCGCAAATTGTTTTCCTCTAACCACTTAAGTACATTTTGAATTGCAATGTTAATCATTGTTAATGTCCGTTTCGTTTAACGCTAAGTCAACAAAGATCATTATTTGGTCCTCAGAAATAAAACAATTACTGCGCACACTTCTTTGACATTCTCTTGTGTTTAGCCAAATTACTGTTATAGATAAACAATTTATTGCAAGTGTTGCAAGCATATAGCTCTTCTCCGGTGTGGATTCTTTTGTGACTATTCAAGTTACCGCAAGTAGTAAATAATTTATTACAAATGTTGCAAGCATATGACTTTTCTCCAGTGTGTAATCTTTTATGTTTAATCAAGGTACTGCAAACAGTAAATGATTTATTACAAATGTTGCAAGCATACGGCTTTTCTCCAGTGTGGATTCTTTTGTGTGTAATCAAACTATAACTTGTTGTAAATGATTTATTACAAATGTTGCAAGCATACGGCTTTTCTCCAGTGTGGATTCTTTTGTGTATAATCAAACTATAGCTTGTTGTAAATGATTTATTACAAATGTTGCAAGCATATGGCTTTTCTCCAGTGTGTAATCTTTTATGTGTAATTAAGTTACTGCAAGCAGTAAATGATTTATTACAAATGTTGCAAGCATACGGCTTTTCTCCAGTGTGGATTCTTTTGTGTATAATCAAACTATAGCTTGTTGTAAATGATTTATTACAAATGTTGCAAGCATATGGCTTTTCTCCAGTGTGGATTCTCTTGTGTTGAGTTTTAACTTTTACCGGAGGTTGTTCCTCGCTTATTATATTGACATTGTCTGTGACATCGTCTACAAGTGTACTCTCCTGTATGTCAATGGGTTCTTCTTTAACATTAGCTTCAGTATTTCCTTGGTTTGAGTAATCAGTTATGGACATGAACGGTAAAGCAATCACAGCTAGGTTGTGAGTGATTGCTCTTGGTGGTACTAATCCATCAGCCTGAAAACCAAATATTATTATATTAACATGTGAAGAGAAACTTTGTACTTTCCTTTAAACATATTGCGCACAGAACATTGCGAGATTTAGCATAGTTAGAGTTTAAATGGAGAAGGAGTGAAAGAGATAATATTAATGTTACGCTGTTACACAATAAGAAATAGTCGAAATTTCTCGATGGCACTCGACTTACCTACTGTATCACGGAATACGTAATACTTGGTATGGAATATACCTGCATGCTGTGTTTTTACCTGCAGTTGCGCAGAATAGGGAGTGGTCATTCTGTCGAAACACCGACCCTTTCCTGGAACGATCGAGATCGTTCTAGTGTAGTGAATTGTGCGCGATATAAATAGGCCGGAGAGATGGCCGGACAGTCAGTCTGGATTTTGCTATACGTGCGAACATTTCGGTGACTTTAAGTGGTGCAACAGTGGTGTGAATTAGTGTGTTGTGATTACGTGTGACCAAGTTCGTGTATTCATCGTTTTAGTGTTGAATAAAAGTGTTATTTTGGTTAGATTGATTCTCATTATTTTATCCCGAACCCTCAGCTCGTAACAATTTGGTGTCAGAAGTGGGATAAAATAATGCTGGTTCTACCAAAGGATAACGTGGACGGTGTAAAGACGAGAGGTCAACGACAACAGGAAATAGATGAAAGGCGGTTTGGAGATTCACCGGTTCAAGAAGCTCGGCAGAGTCGTCAGCCGATGGAGATGGAATCAGCCGCCGCCGAATCATTTGGAGCTTCATCATCATCATCCGTGGGCCAAACTCCTGTGACAGGCGATCTTGCTGCTATTATGGCCATGCTTTCTTGTCAAGAACAGGCTCGATTGCAGGAGAAGCGTCGTCAACAGGAAGAACAGGCTCGGTTGCAGGAGGAACAGCGCCGACAGGATAAGGAAGAGCAGACTCGGTTGCAAGAGGAGCAGCGACGTCAGGATAAAGAAGAGCAGCGACGTTGGTGTTAGAATGTAGGTAACAAAATGTTTAAAATTGTCTATGGTCAGGTGCAAGCAGAGCCATCTACTTTTGTGTAACCAATTGAATAAATGCCAGTCGATCACGAAAAGCTAACGTGTTTTAATAGGTTATGGGCCCAGCACGCTTCCACTGCGCAACTCTGCTTTGTTCTGACAGTTCTGGAACTGGTTGTAACTCACTGCTGGAGTTATCAATGTTAGTGTATGAGGATGTCAAAGGTTGCCTGGATGAGATCGCTTTTAGCGATAAGGCCGCCCATTGTACCTATTGTTTAAGAGTGTATTTTCTTATAAATGATTGTATTTAAATGGTGTGCAATAAAGGAATTATCTATCTATCTATCTATATTAAAGTGTCATCTTCGTTTACATTAGATGGATCAGTATATAAAGATGTATCTGAATCTGAATCATGGAGAGATTCATTCATTAAAGAGTCCCCCACTGAATCTCTGCCATCTTTATTTGCTGCTAGCGATTCATGTGTTACAATTTCAACCTCATCCTGTATCCAATCTGCCGTTTCTTCTGTTTCTGTTGTTTTTATTTTTCCTTCCATCACTATGACATCTCTCTTCATATATATAACATAACATATATATAATATATATATAATATAACATTTTTTTCAAGGTCATATACACCATATCCTTTCACTGTTTCTGAAAAGCCTACAAGGATGTTCATTCGTGCCTTTTTGTCCCATTTTAATCTCTTTCCTTTTGGTATGTGAACCATCACAGGGCTACCAAAAACACGTATGTGGCTCAAGTCTGGTTTGTTTTTATACCACGCTTCATAGGGTGTTTTATTTCCCAAAGTTGAAGTTACTGACCGGTTCTTTAAGTATACTGCTGTATTTGACGCTTCAGCCCAGAACTTCTTTTCTAGCTTAGCATCAAAAAGTAAGCATCTTGCTTTCTCTACAACAGTTTTGTTAGCCCGTTCACATACACCGTTTTGTTCTGGTGTGTACGCATTTGTTTTCTGATGGATAATCCCTTCTTTGAGTAAGTAATTCTTCATTTCGCTATTACAAAACTCACCACCATTGTCTGTGCGTAGTACTTTAATTTTTGTATTCTGCTGGTTTTCAACCAATGTTTTGAAATTCTTGAATATATTGAAGATTTCACTTTTATACTTAAGGAAATATATAAAAGTCATACGACTGTAATCATCAATGAATAAGACATAATACTGAGCGCCGGCAATGGACTTTGTTTCCATTAGACCACATACATCACTGTGTATTACCTGTAGTGTTTCTGTACTCCTTTGTCCAACACGTGGAAATGGTAACCTCATCTGTTTACCTTCGCAACAGGTTACACATTTAGCCTTTGTCATATCACTGCTATCTGGATAAAACAATCCATCCACAATGCCGTTCTTAATTCTGTTTAGATTATTGCTGTTAATATGTGCTAACCGTCTGTGCCAAATCTCTCCACTTGCTACAGCAGGTGCTGCCAGCATACAATCTGCTACTTTAATATTGAGCTTGTACACCCCATTTGTCGACGCTGCTGTGGCTACCAATTCATTCTTTTTGTAGCGAATGAAACATTGATTTGCTTCAAAAACAACCTTGTTTCCGTTTTTGATTAACTCGCTTACTGACAACAAGTTCGTTGTTAAGCTTGGTACATATAGCACATTTTTAACGATTACCTCGTAGTTACAATCCGTCGATATCTGTACGTCCCCGGAACACAAAACTGGCACTTTCATATTGTTTGCGACGGTAATCTCTGATAAACATGGCGTAAAATTTGCATGTTTTACCCATTCTCTGTTTGCCGTCATATGTGCACTTGCGCCACTGTCTACGTACCATGCATTTGTACTATATTCTCCATTCAAAAATACCACACTAAAAGCATTTGATTGTTTTGTTTTCAGCAATAATGGACATTGGTTTCTGTAATGACCCATCTGTTTACATTTGTAGCAGGTTACGGTCTTGTCACCTGTCACTGTCACTTTAAGAGTTTAAAGATGACGTCGCACCATTGAACTTCTTTTTGCTATTATTTGCAGCGAATGCAGCGCCACTGGAATCCATGTCATTCTTTGAAACTTCCATATCAAACAACTTAAAGGACCGGAGCCATCGTAACTCGGAGAATTTACAGCAGTGGACTCTTAGAGATAGAAAAGCTGGTTCGAAAGGCATACCAAACCTCTCCAGCACCCCTTAACTGTTATTTGGTACAGGCATTCGTGGACGGAATACGTGATTTGGAAGTGAGAGCTGCTGTAAGGCTTGGACATCATGATTCTTTGAAAAATGCCTTGGCCCATGCATTGGAGGTGGAGGCTGTGCGTCAGGACCCCCAAGCTCACCGCATCAGAGAAGTGAAGGACTCTTACACTCACGACAGTCGTCCAAAGTTTAGCCCTAGATGCTTCGGGTGTGGATAAATAGGACATCTGAGGTCGAGCTGCCCAAAGATGGTGGAGGCCGTGCATCAGGACCACCGAGCTCACCACATCAGAGAAGTGAAGGACTCTTATACTGGGTACAATCGTCCAAAATTTAGTCCTAGATGCTACGGATGTGGAGAGAAAGGGCATCTGAGGTCAAATTGCCCAAAAAGAGAAGAGAGCACGTATGCGTTATCACGAAGACCATGCCCTGAAAACTGTAAACATTGTGCCGAAGAGAAGCCTAAAGAAGCGGTGCCCGTCAGGCTGTTGAGAAGTTTGGAACGGATCTAAGTGATGAATGGAAAGAAACTTTGCAGCAGGCACAACAGGACGACAAGGACCTTAAACCCATCATTGAAAGGATCACATCGGGTAACACTAAGCCCTTGTGGAGTGACATTGCTGCTCTGAGTTCAACAACGAAGAGTTATTGGGCACAGTGGGACAGCCTGGTTATCCACGACGGGGTGCTGTGTCGCAAATGGGAAAACGCTCGTGGAGATCACTGTCATCTGCAAATGGTGGTTCCCAAAGCCAAGGTCCCTAACTCTACCATGAAGGATGTTCGGGAGGCCACATGGGAGTAAAAGGACACTGTTAAAAATAAGGGAGCGGTTTTACTGGATCCATTGTAGAGAAGATGTTGAAGACTGGTGCCGAAAATGCACTACTTGTGCGGCTGTGAAAGGGCCCCATACGCGCAGCAGAGGAGCATTAAAACTGTATAATGTTGGAGCCCCATGGGAGCGTATAACCCTAGATATTGCAGGACCATTTCCTGTGAGTAAGAATGGAAATAAGTACTTCATGGTTGTTATGGACTACTTCACAAAATGGCCAGAAGTTTTTGCCATTCCTAATCAAGAAGCTTCGACGGTAGCAGATAAACTAGTTCACGAAGTTTTCTGTCGTTTTGGAGTTCCCTTGGAAATTCAGTGATCAAGGAAGGAATTTTGAATCACAAGTATTTCAAGAGACGTGCCGAATAATGGGTGCTCATAAAACAAGAACCACTTTTTATCATCCTCAGTCTGATGGAATGGTGGAAAGATTCAATCAGACGTTGGAGAGATATGTGGCCAAAGTGGTGGAAAATAAGCAAAACGATTGGGACCAGCACATACAGCCGTTTTTACTGTCATACAGAAGTGCAGTCCATGAGAGTACAGACGCCACTCCTGCGTTGGCAAATTTTGGAAGAGAACTACGGTTGCCTACAGACCTGATAACTGGCATTTCTCCGCGTACCATCACAGATTATGCAAACGACCTGCGCAATAAAATGAACGATATAAATGAACACATTCGACTAACTGGCCAACAAATGTCTGAGAAAATGAAGACCCGTTATAACCGAAATTCAAACAACTTGCGATTTGATGAGGGATCGTAGGTCTGGTTGCACAATCCGATAGGAAAAAGGGAAAATCCCCTAAACTACAGGCAAAATGGGATGGACCATACCGTGTGTTGACCAGGATTAATGACGTCCCATACCGAATTCAGAAGGGAACGCGAGGTGCACCTAAAATTGTTCGTTTTGATCGGCTGGCGCGATATTACGGGGCTGGCGCGATATTACGGGGCTAACAATGCTCGGGACGAGCATGTTTTAGGAGGGGGCAGTGTTACGCTGTTACACAATAAGAAATAATCGAAATTTCTCGATGGCTCTCAACTTACCTACTGTGTCACGGAATACGTAATACTTGGTATGGAATATACCTGCATACTGTGTTTTTACCTGCAGTTGCGCAGAATAGGGAGTGGTCATTCTGTCGAAACACCGACCCTTTCCTGGAACGATCGAGATCGTTCTAGTGTAGTGAATTGTGCACAATATAAATAGGCCGGAGAGATGGCCGGACAGTCAGTCTGGATTTTGCTATACGTGCGAACATTTCGGTGATTTTAAGTGGTGCAACAGTGGTGTGAATTAGTGTGTTGTGATTACGTGTGACCAAGTTCGTGTATTCACCGTTTTAGTGTTGAATAAAAGTGTTATTTTGGTTAGGCTGATTCTCATTATTTTATCCCGAACCCTCAGCTCGTAACATTAAGTTAAAAAAACGATTGAATTATGGTTATATTAAGAACACTGTACAGGCAACTAGTTATTAATTATGTAGGTGCCTTTGTCATTGTAGTCTGAATACCTGTTTCACTCTTATTATCTGCAAAAATACAATAATGTCTTTCCTGTGATTGTTAATGTACAAAATAAGGCTTTTTTAACAGTTTTAGCATTTTTAGTATCACTAATTTCAAATATTTGCCAATTTGGCACAGACTTTGACATTTCTCTTGTATTGTTTGCTTGTTCTTATGGGCCAGATTCACAATGTCCAGAGTTGACAAAATCAAGGCCACCCTGACTTGAATTGCTTGCCACCTCCCTACCCCCTTCATTCCGCCCCCGATCGAATTACACCTAAAGGAAATTCCTGCCAAATTGAGTATTATAATACCTCTGTGCTTTGTTGTAACAGCTCTCTCTGGATTTGTTCAGATTTGTGACACATATCAGAGAATCTGCAGCACCTCTGCAGCTGTGAAAAGCAGATGTAGCATATTGTGTGCGGCCTGCCATCTTCTGCATTCAACTGGAACAATAATATAGGTTGAGCTAATCCATGATAAAACTTCAAAATGCCTTTAACATATTCCATCGATACACAACTCTTTATTAAATAACCGCACACACAGAAACAATACAAAGATATACAAGCAGGTAAGTACTAAGTTTATAATAACGTTAATATAATAGCGGAACAAATGTTTGCATGATCTACAGATGTTCCAGGTCTGGATGTTTTTCTTTACATATTCTTACAAACTAACCTTAAAGTTATTTTTTTAAAAAGAAACCCAAATCAACCTGTCTAGGATTTATTACTAACAACGATTTTAACTAAAACAATAACATCCTAGTAAAACTTAACCACTGCTTCTAATATGGAAAAACACCAACTCTAGCACTTAAACACGTCCATCGATTCCAAAAGCCAAGCACAGCGTGCCATGGGCCCGAGGCGATGCACGCCTGGCTATTTTCACTACCGCTTGGTCCTGCCATGGGATAGTGAAATTCTCTAAGAATATATTACAAGTATGTATTTAAAAAAAAAACAGCATATACATATTGTATCAGTTATCTGGTTCCCATAGTACAAGCTCTGCTTAGTTTTGTTCTACATAGCGCTGTGTGAAATGTCCAGCAATATTGATTTATTTAATATAATGGCAATACAATAGATCAGCTTACCACCGACAGTAATCTCTTCCAGGCAACCTGATTCCTTCATGATTCATAAATAGACTTCACCCACTGCTGGGTGCAGGCCTCCAGAACATACATTTCGATGTTACGTTTTGTTATTCAATTATATAACTAGTTTATTTCAATCGTTTGATCTGAAGCCTCAATTTATGGTGCCTACTCGAATAACCGACACAAATTTTTGCCAATGTAAACATTTTAAATAGAAGTTTAATTAGTAATATTAAATCGGATCATCTTGGACAAATAATTAAAATAGAAATTCAAACAAAAAATCTTGTAAAAGTAAAATTACTTGTATACCTATGACCATAAATCGATTGGACAAATTTAAATTGAACCTTAACTTCTGTACTTCCATGTGTGCATAATCATAATAATAATCCAAATCATTTATACAACACGTTTTTTAAGAAATTTAGTGATGTGTTTAATTCAATTTTTACACCTAAATCGAGTATGGTCTCTGATGGTCAAAAGTTCTGTGACTGGGCAACAGTGGGAATACATAAAAGCAGAATTTTTTTTATGATCTTTATGCTGAAAAACAATATAATTTTGTTGGTTATGTACATCTATATTCTACGTTGTCTGTGCACGACTAGACCTGTCTAGTCAGTCTATGGTAATTATCTGCTCCTACTTGTAATGGCGTCCTAAAGAGTAAAAGTGTATAAAATAAGAATAATGTTTGTTGGAGAAATAAGTAAACAAAGTTATGATAAATTGCTTTCTTTCTATTTAATTAACAAATTTTAATGAGGAGTTTAAAGAAAAAGTCAAAAAGTATTTAAAGATTTTTAAAAATGTTTGTCAGGAAACAAAAGCGCGTCATTTGAGTTCAAAAATTAAAAATAGTCAAAACAAAGTAAAAGCCACTTGGAAAATAATCAACAGCGAGACTGGAAGATTCGCAACTAAGAACAATAAGTTTAATTTGAAAATTGGCAATGCCAAGATGAATCAGGATGGTGATGTAGCTAATGCGTTCGAAGACTTTTTTACCGATATTCCAGTCTCTACCTCAAAATCCTTAACTCCTCTCCCATAGTCGCAGAGTCATTGTTAAAAGAAAACTTAACAGAATGCAAAACACAGTTCAACTTTGATTATGTACACAGTGATGACATCATAAAAGCTTTCAAACTGATAAATGTTAAGAAAACCACGGACCTCTGGGGCATCTCTGTTAGAGTCGTGAAAACATTGATTGACATAATTGCTCCCGAACTAGCTTTAATATTTAATCAGTGTATTGACTGTGGTGTATTACCTGATTTCATGAAACACAGTAATATAACTCCAGTTTTCAAATCAGGCACTAGATCTGATCCTGGTAATTTTAGACCAATCTCTAAAATTATCTACCAGGGGTCGCTCAACCACTGATGCTGGTATTGACTTAATATCGCACATATTTGATGCCTGGGAGAAGTCTCATGACACTTTAGGTGTTTCTTGTGATTTGTCCAAGGCATTTGATTGCGTAGACCGTGACACATTGATCACGAAACTACACCATTATGGCATTAGGAGCGTTGCTCTAGACTTCACTTCTTATTTAAGTGGCAGAGTGCACAGAGTTGACATGGATGGGAAGCATTCTCCGGGGTCTCTGGTTGAAATGGGTGTACCACAGGGATCAATTCTGGGACCATTTTTGTTTTTAGTATATATTAATGATCTTCCCCATCTTGTAAGGGACGATCATGAGGTTGTATTGTTTGCAGATGACACATCACTTTTATTTAAATTTTATTATAGCAACGAAAAACCGATTTTGACAATGTAAACAATGCAATCACTAAGGTCGTAAAATGGTTCAATGTAAACAATCTACTTCTACATGAAAAGAAAACTAAATGTATTAGATTTATACTACCTCATGTTACACAAGTTAAAGCATATAGAAAAATCAAAGATCAGGAGTTGGCTCTTGTGGACACCACCATATTCTTAGGTATAACCCTAGATAATAAGCTTCAATAGGGCCCTTACATTGATAAGTTGTCAAAGAGACTTAGCTCTGCGGCATACACAGTCAAAAAGATCTGTCTTTTTACAGACGTAGACACAGCTAGACTAGTTTACTTCAGCTACTTCCACAGCATTATGTCATACGGTATACTGCTGTGGGGGAGGGCTGCAGATATAAACACCGTTTTTGTGCTGCAGAAGGGGGCTGTTCTATGCAATTTATAATATGGGCCCCAGAGAATCATTACGCAATAAGTTTAAAGAAAAAAATGTTATGACATTCCCTTGTCAATACATCTATGAAAATCTGATGTATGTTCACAAGAATATTAATTTGTTTAAGAAAAATAGCGATAATCATAATTTTAATACTAGAAATAAAGATAAACTCGCTGTTGCCACTTGTAGACTCCATAAAGTTAGTAAATCGTTTAAAGGGCAAGGTGTACGCTTTTATAACAAACTCCCAAGGGATGTACAAAAATTGACAATTAATAAATTTAAAAACATAATTAAACAAAATCTTTATCAAAAAGCCTACTATAAAATATCGGATTATTTACATAGATGATAGAGAAGCTTGGGATTGAAATTGCTCCAACTCGTTCAAAATGTTACAATTTAGACATAACATATTTTCTTTATTATGTATTGTAAAAGGATCATTAAAAAAACAACCAGCCTTGTTTCTTGCCTTTCTTTTCTGGCTTGGTCGCGAAGGAACAGGCAGTAAAATGGACGTTTCAAAGTGATCCTTGTGCTTTTAATGAATAAAAATATCCAATATCCAGATGATGTGCAAATACAAATCGATACAAAGATGTATTGAGACACTCTTTGATGTTTGTCTCACTTCAGTGTTGGTTTAACTGTATATGTAAGCTTGCTGCCCGTCATGGCTGCTCCATTGATATACATATTTACTAATAGCAAATCACTGCAAGTAAAACTGAAGCTATTGTTCTAGACACAGTTGGTAGATACATACCTTTGTGCTTGTTAATTTCTCGTATATTTCTAGAAGGCGGGTGTTTCCAACCCAATACAATCTCACATCAATCTCTAGGCACACTCTGCACCATGTGTTTGGAGCGTCGAAGCACCCGACAGTAGCCATTTTAGACAAAGCCTTTGGTTGTTACTAAAATTTTACAATTCAAGGTTTTGGAATGAGTTAATATTGTAGAAATGTAAGCCTGATAAGATTTTTTTGTTTTATCTTACACGACGCGTGACGCAATAGCTAATTATGAGTTTTATTCTCTCCTCACAAGCCAACAACAATATCAGTGAACTTGAACAGAACAACACTACCTATATGCAATCAATACATTATCCTGTTATTTTATTTGCACGTAGATATGCCATGCCACAGATGCGTAGATCAGTGCTGCCAGCTCGTATAAGTTCGAGCCCCTAGACTCAATATCAAAATTGTCGCTAGAACGCCGCTAAAACTGATTCTACCAGGAGCGGGCTCAGGATTTAGTATACTCTTACAAACTAGCCTCAAGTTGTTTTTTTAAAAAGAAACACAAATCAACCCTAACTTAGATTTATTCTAACACAGGTCATAACTATAACGACAACTTCCTAATAATACTTGGTCACGCTTCTTTATGGAAGAACACTACACTATCACCAAACAAACTTCCTCCGATCCCGAAAGCCAAGCGTAGCCTGCCATGAGCCCGAGGCGATCCTCGCCCCGCTATTTACACGGCCGCTTGGTCCAGCCATAGGGTAGGGAAATCCCTAATACGGCCTCTCCTGACAGCAAGGCGTCCTCGCCTGCAGTATCTACTGTAGGAGGTTCAGCCCTTACAAGCTGAGCATCATCAGATCGATCATTCTCTGCAACACACAACAAAAACAGATTTGAAGTGACTTGAAAATAAGCGCAAAGTCTGAAGCTAGACAAACGTTTAAAGTAAATTTCTTTTAACAAAGTACCATTCATTTAAAAGTAGTAGATGTATGTACAAAGCTGAACTGAATAAGAAAACTCCTTATGTTATGGGCGCAAGCGTGCACTCAAGCGTCCACAAGAAAAGGAACTGTAAGTGATTTACTAGTACAAAACAATCTTTGGATAGCTTCAGGATTCACAAACAATGATACAATGCATCTCGAATGAAAGATTCCGGACTCCATCACTCGCTATACACTGCTTCGGTAGGTCACAGGCACAGACCATAGGGTCTGTCACCCTGACACGCTAGAGGCGCAAAGTTAGCGTAGCGCAGGAAAGTCACAGACAGAGACCAAAAGTGATCTGCTGCCCTGACACGCTAGAGGCGCAAAGTTAGCGTAGCGCAGGAAAGTCACAGACAGAGACCAAAAGTGATCTGCTGCCCTGACACGCTAGAGGCGCAAAGTTAGCGTAGCGCAGGAAAGTCACAGACAGAGACCAAAAGTGATCTGCTGCCCTGACACGACAGAGGCCCCAAGTTAGCTTAACGTCGGAGGCCATGACCCTCAGGGAAGACTGAACATGAATCCATCCAGGGCCCACTCGCCGCGCTACAGTAGGGCCGCGCTTGCCGGGTCCAGTTTCCAGGTCATATGGGCAGCCTTGCTCACGAACACGAAGTCACCTCACCAACAGCAAAGTTGCGAGGCAGCCGCCGACCTCCATTGATGCATCCTAATGCTGCTGATTGGATTCTAGCAGCTCAGATGCCCGTCGCCTTCTGAGAATGAAAACAACCTCTTGATATAGATTAGGGTTCTCCAAGGCGACATCTCACACTAGAGATCTGTTGACCGGAGTCGTCGCATCTACGCACACCAGCAGCTGCTGCAGTGGTGAGGTAATATTGAGAGACTACCTTCCAAGTTCCACAGCACGTCGGACCATTGAGAGCCTATAGTGCCAACTTCAACGCGTAGCATGTTAAGGACAGTTTGACGTACAGTTTACCTGTACGTTTTCGCTGTGCTTACCAGGCGTGATAAAATTACCCAAATCACAGACTCAATTTTGGAAGACGGCGCTGCCGAACATTCTGCCACGGTCACAAACTATAGTTGATGGGGTACCACATAATGATACCACGTTGGTGAGTTTGAATTCATCAGTGTCTCGTTGGCTTGTATTTATAAGAAGTAAAGAAGACATATTTTTTTGAACTCGTCAATGACTATAAAGACATACCAACGAAGAACGTTGCTGTGAACCACAGAACGGAGTTTTCTGGCTTTGTCCAGGACTCCATTAGCTGCTGCGGAGCTCTTGGTATCTTTTTGTGTGCTAGGCATGTAGGACTTTATAACAAATTGAAGTATACCAGGAAATCTAAAATTACGCAATATCAAATCAGTTGTCCTGTCAGTACAGGTATGATCGTGGTCGTCATGAAATACTCTCAACAAACTAAGCCTGTAGCCCTTCGGAATGAAACTAAAAAGGTCATCAACTTCTAAAACAATAAATCGTTTTCGATCGTGTACCACATTGTATTTTTTTTATTAATACCCTGTTAAAAATGAAACGCGAAGATTTCAGGATGATGGTGTGAATCATCAGGATACTGCAAACTTAACCATCACCTCTTGTAGACCGGGGCCACGGACAGTACGCTTTGTCGCGCATGTCTTCAGGAAAGAAAGAAAAGAAAGAAAGAAAGAAAACATTTTATTCATAAATCCACACAGACATAAAGAAAAAAAATAAATAAACACAACAACAATAAAACCGAAACTAAGACTAACAAACTAACAAATTAAAGAGCTCTGTGTGGGGATGAATTGGTACTCAGCTCAGCATGATGCTACGGCATGTTAATATGCCGCAGCGCTGGTCTTCCGCTGAGTCCAGTTTAGGTTACCTCACGTTCATCTTGATCAAGGGTAGTTTTTATAAGAAAACACAACTATCGTTATTAAATACTTACATTAAATACTTACTCACGTTAAATACCACAAATCCTATTAAATACATACATAACACAATTAAGTACCTACTATTTTAATCCAATAAATCTATCACTACCAACTATCACACTCAAGAACATTTCACTGATATATTTTAGACTAAAAAAAACGACAAAAGAACGACGAAAGAGACGGTGGAGCTAGTGATACTTCACTGTATGGCCATAAGCGATGTCAAACTGAAGACGGGTCTGCAGGAACTCATCGAATCCTCATCTGCAAACACCACAATAACATTCACGGGGATCTTGGAAAGCTGCATCTATCAACCCAAAATCCTGCTCCGTTAATTCAGGATCGAGCTAGGATGGCTGGGGTCAGGCTAGGAGAGGAATGCACGTCAGTGCAGATCTTATTTCCTCCACACTAGAATTAGAATTAGACCACCTTGTTATTTTAACTACCCATTCTTCAATTTTAACGCCAACTCGTGAGTCTCTACATGAGCAGTCTGAGCGATCTTAGCCAAGATGTTCAGCTAACGGATGATTAAGTCAACAGAAGAGTTTCGACTAAGTAAGTCAGCATGCCGGAAAGAATGGCGTAATAAAGAGGTGCAACCACCAACAGTCGGTGCAAACGGGCTGAGATGATGATGATGAAGCCAGCATGAGTCTGCATCAAACAACCATTTTTTGTAGTCGACGATGAACCGGAAATCTTGAAGGTAACCCCACTAGCGCGCGACTATCAGTAATAAAAAGTTTTATACGTTCCGTCAGTTTCAAAGAATTACAGTATGTCCCTATTTTAGTCGATGCCAATTAAATATTAGGAAAAAAAATGTTGTGGCTGCAGCGCGCGTACGACGGTCGGCTAGTGTAGGTATGCGGCTCAAAGCTTTGGTAATGAGATTCAGCACCCTGAGTGGATTTATGACCTAAGTACTTAATAACGGTCTTTTATTGGAGTGCTCTTAGAATAAGATCGCACCTAGTCAACACTGACGTCGGTGTGAAGTTCTGTAGTTGTAGTTGCGACCAGTACTCACTCAGTGCCCCAAAAGAAGGATTCGTCTTTTCTTAGCAGGCTATGCATGCAGTTTTAGAAGCATAACTCGATATAGTAACGGAAACATCTTGCCAATCCTGAAAATATACGAACTTCCCTCTTGTTAGCATTAAACTTACCAAGGTTCGGCCGTACCTGACCATGTTCAATCATTTTGCTTAGGTACTTCAGTATCCAGGAAAGTACAGTTTTTTTAAATAGTCTTTTCATCTACTGAAAGCTTATGAACGAAATGATAATGACTTAACGGTACACCGAAGTTAATTTAATTTCCATACTACCCGTATTCACTGTGCATGTTGCCGTTACATTATTAGAAAATAATCAGAATAAAAATAAATCGAAGAACACCTGAATTATTCACAGTAGACAATCTTTATCGGTACAAGTAAGAGGGATCTTAGTTAATGTTCTTAGCATCCACAGTGGACACGCTCTACACAGTTGATTGTAATTAGCGCATTGCTGAACTCGGCTGGTACAACAAATGTCTCGATTGAGACCTGTAAGAATAGTCGTTACATAAGAAGTAGAATACAACGTACTGGCTTCCTACTCCATGCATCAAGCTTTAAGTTGCCATTCTAATAAAATTAAAACCAATGTCAATAAAATAACAGACCCACTGTCAATCAAAATATTAGCGGATACTTTTTGAAATACAGCTAACAAAGTTACGTAGGTATTTTGTTTTGGTTAAACAATGCGCAAACATTTACCTCAATGGACTTTTTATTGCTTGTCCGATTTGTTTACAAAAAGGGAAATATGTACTAGGTCTGATATCGCTTGATGTTGAGAGCCTCAGTTAAAGCGGAAGTTTCAGACTTAAGACTTTTTTGCGCAAAACCATTTCTTTTGATCTAGCTTGCCACAAAGATACGTAATTTTACTGTCACTAGAAATAAAACCTCACGTTTTCGTCGTCGGTAAGACATACCCACCTTAGTAGAGTGGAGGCACGAGCAGCATTGTTAGACTAACGATCATCAATTTTAGGCTTTACGTAAACAGACAAGAATTCGACTAGCACCCTTGATGGTAGTTTAGCATCGGTTGCCTTGACATGAGGATAAGAGATACCTCGTACTACTATGACACTTTTTAACTCATCCAATAAGCCCTTAACAATATTAGGGCACAATAATGATTTCCACGCGTACTTCGCAAAAGTTTAGTATTAATTGAAGCTAGTGCTCAAGTTTTCATAGAGGACAGTATCAACATCAATTTTACGCGGGCGCAAAGAGACACAAAATTCCACCTTAAAGCTGCTCCACAATCTATTATTATTACTCACCAAATCATTTAACATAATTTTGCATCACCCTGTAAACAACTCCCTATGTGCCATGTGTACTCGCGATTCTCCCAATTATTCACTAACCATTCGTGGTCGACCTCTGCGCACCACACATCAAAGTCGTGCTCACAAATCAAAACAGTTATCAAAAAAGATAATAAAGTTATGAGCCTTTGTCTTAAGAAGCGCAGTGTGTACGCTCCAACTATGCTGTCCGCACCCTTAACCTGAGTCACCTCCTTTGTCACGCCCGACCCTCGCCCGCCACGGGGTGTCGGCATGCTTGGCTTTCGGTAATCGGATGCGATGGACTATCGTTAGATTGTGTCATTTTAAAATGTAGGCTACTTTCGATTGCTTTTAACCTCGACAAAAACGAGCGTAAGTAACATCTGTGATGTATCGCGACGACCATAAGAACTGTAGCGTCGTCTGCGAGAGCTATCATAAGAACTACGCGAGGTATCACGGCGCCTAGCCAACCTATCTTGACATATCATTAAACGGTTTTGTAGGCGACTTGTTGGCGGGCGGCGGTTTGGTTAATAAAATGACCTCGTGACTCGCGCGTCCTACTCCTAGTACTTATGTTCCCGCCTACGAGAATGCTCGCGTTGTCTAGGCCTGGACGAACGACCTGACATTTTGTAGAACGCACAACAAAGCAAACTAAAATAAAGCGTACTTACGAGTCAAACAATAGACGTAACCAACACAAAACAATGAAAACTAAATTTGGATAGCAAACGGTCTAAAACACGTGAATGATCCCACCTTTCTGATCTTACAAACTAGCCTCAAGTTGTTTTTTTAAAAAGAAACACAAATCAATCTTAACTTAGATTTATTCTAACACGGGTCATAACTATACATAACGACAACTTCCTAATAATTATAATACTTGGTCACGCTTCTTTATGGAAGAACACCTCTAGAGTGCTTTCACGCTCCCGGGAGGTAAGCCGTTTTTTTCCCTTAAGTGCTCTCTAACCACCCATTAGCATGCGCAATGCGCAGTAATATTATGATTTTTCATTTCAAACTGACTCAACCGATTCCTTTCATTCTTTCTGTGTGTCATTCTCCATAGAGCAGGCTTGGTAATGGCGGCGATAACAAAATGTCATACGTCTGAAAATTTGGCAGCAATCAAAATATAACATTTGTTTACGTTTGGCGCCATTTTTACCGGTCATCTTGTGTTTACATCAAATTGATTGTTTGTTACTGTTTTCATGTGACGTAATCATACTGTAGTATTTGTATTTGCCGTGTAGCTACACGGATGTAGTTTATGGAATAAGTATTTCCGACACAAAGAAAGTTAATAGTTTTGGTATGTTATTACTTTTTTTTGTGTATTTTTTTAACGTGTTTTTCGCCGCGGCTGCATTGTTTTGATTTTAATTAGTTCAAATTATGAATCCTTATCTTATTTTGTATTTTATTAGGCTTAATAAAACCATAATAAAAATAAATAAAAAATAAAAAAATCTCTACGATAAACCATACACCTACAATAATTATTTAAAAAGGTCATGCGTTTTTACCGTGAATTGGGACTGGATGCAGATAAAAGTTATTTATTTTCTATTTATTACAATTTTTATTTATTTATTTCTTATTAAATCTTATAAATAATGTATTAGGCTATAATAATAAATAACTTTAAACCATATAAATATATAAAATTTCTCCATTTAATGAGATACTTTCCCAACCCAACAAAAGACGTGACGTCATTGCTTTGTAAAATAATTACTCTCATATTTACAAACAAAACCGTCCTGAATGAGTTGTTATATAAAGCTACAATGTTTAAGCTATTTAAAAACAGAAGTATTAATAAATTTCGATCCATCAACACTTCGACGATTTATCAACAAATGTTCACGGGCGGTCGGTTTTTTGTTGACATTTTACGATGCGCAGATTTAGGGTTCAATATTTATAAGTAAGGGTTCTTTCTGTCTAATTTTTTGATTAAACCTTGTAAATAATGTATTAAGCTATAAAAACAAATAACATTTACATAGATAACTGTTATATTTTTGAAATCATAAACATTTTAATCTGACATTCGGGAACAAATGCGTAAAATTTTAGTTTTGAACCTGTGATTTTGATTACAATTTACTAATAAAATGGCATAAAAGTTATACCTTTAGAAAGCCTATTTCACCTAGATTCTAGTACAATAAGATTTTAATACATTGTTAATAGAAAATAATTGAGAAAACTTAGTCCAAACGCAGCGCGGTAATTTTTTGGCGCGAAATTTTTTTGAATTGCTAACCTCAAAGCAAGGGATAAAAAAAAATGTTTCGCTATTAAAGCCAGTGTGAGCACTCCTCTGGCTACACTATCACCAAACAAACGTCCTCCGATCCCGAAAGCCAAGCATAGCCTCCATGAGCCCGAGGCGATGTCCACCCCGCTATTTACACGGCCGCTTGATCCGGCCATAGGGTAGGGAAATTCTCTAATAATACTTATACCTACTAATATTATAAATTCGAAAGTCAATATGTCTCTCTGCCTGTTTTTTACGTTTTCACGATTAAACGGCTGGACCGATTTCGATAACATTTGGTATAAACATAGATTTACCTGAATTGAGACTTAGACTACTTTTTTCAAAGTCACGCGAAACCGCGGGAAGAAACTAGTTTATGAAAATTAAAGACCATTTTAATGCGATATTTTATTTGTAACTAAATCTCACAAAAATCCAACAAAAACAAGGTCTAAATAAGGTTTTTATGTAGACATAATATTTACATAAGTCACTATAAAATACAACTGATATATAATATACCTAATACATAGGCTATTTACCCCGATACATTACATATCCATAAACCATCTCGAGAAATATACTTTCAAATAGAAAAAACCTCATCAAAATACGTCCATTCCTAGCACAACAACTGATTATAATAGTATCATCCCTATAATTTTACTATACGTTAAACGTATAATACCTTCTTTTCCTTTATATCGGGGTTAGAATACAGTACAACAAAACTCAAACGTACTTATACAAACTGAACTTTTTAATTTACGTGAACAAATGAGAATTTACTATTTTTTCTAGAAAAAAAACATTAACGGAACGAGGAAATCATAAGTCCATGCGCGGATACTGAAAAAACATTTTTCAAAGCCGCAAAATTACATAAACCTACGTAAAATAAAAAAAAACATTTCCTTTTCAAGCTCGCAAAAATTAGATACGATAAAATTATAAAAAATCATGTTATTTTATCACTCACGTAAAGTTTACATAAAGCAAAAAAGAAATTGCACAAAAATTACTATAAATAAGTATTTATAATTAGTATTTCTTAAAAATAATGTAGGTTACTAGTACATATATTATAATGAGATCAGTATGCTTAATACATTTTCAAAGTAGAGTCCTTTATATTGCAAAATTGCTATTACCAGTAAATACGAATATATTATACATTCTTATGTAGATACATGTATACATTACATATAGGTAATGAAGACATTCAGAGTAGGTACTTATAAATAGATATAGGTAGGTATTTAGGTTACAATTTACGTTGTAATTGTTTTCTAAACCAAAATCGACAGCACATAAAATTTCAGGTAAAAATATGTTTTAAATACTTCAATTAATTCGTGTAATTGGTTGATCCGTTTTAATTAAAAAAATAAATATAATATAACAATTAAATACATATAACTTTTAAAACTATCATAATTAGAAACATTATGCCAGTAAGTATTTATTTATTAATATTATTTGCACCAAAAACTATTTACCATGATTTGGTAGTGGCCCGATATCACGGTACGACAACTCAAAAATCATGGTAAATATCTCGTTTTTAGTGAAAATAAAGTTAGTGTTTTAACCCACACACTTCTGAATTGTGGGTCAGAACTAGTATGTATGTTTGTAAAGACGATACAAGTACCTACTTATCCGTACCGATACAGAGACGAAATAAATATTTGCAGATAATCTTATCCACGAGAGGTTAGTCGCCCACCGTTCCACAGTTTTATCTGAGGGCTTAGCCAAGTTACATTCTATTAGCGATGACGCGAGTCGATAAGTCCTAAAATATATAAGATTGACACATGCTATGGAAATATCACGTGATATATCTACAACAAACCTATGTAGAAAACGAATCGATTCAAAGCGAATGTAACTTGCTTAATGTATGTAAGGGCTTACCCTTAGAGCTGATATACCGTCAGTTTTTCTTTAGTTATGTAAGACAATGGTAAAACTACTTAACATCAGGTGGGGCATGTGCTTCTTCCATCTCCAGGTCGTATAAATATTAAAAAAATACTTTGTTATTGGTTGTCATTTGACATCAGGCACCGAGTTCAAGCATGAATATCCGAACTAAGCCACTTTATAATTTAACTTACGCAAAATCTGTGCGTAAACATTGTATAAGCACAACATAAATCCTATCCTACTAATATTTTACGTATGTTTATTTGTTTGACTCGTTATAGTCGTTGGTTAAACTCGCTATAATTGCTGAACTGATTTGGTTAATATTCAGTGTAATACATAGTCCAATAAAACTTTAACTGTGCGCAGATAACGTAGATACATAATCAAGAACAGTGAACTTATTAAACTATCATTGGTTTGACCATTATTTTTTACAAAAAAACGGAATATCTACCATGATTAGTGAAATTTTGAGTGCGTTATGAAATATCGGAACACCCAAAAACTCACAAACCATGGTAAACAGGTATTCTGTTATTAATGAAAATAGCGAACTTTATCATAAATAAATACCTAATCGTTTCTTTAGTAAGAAATCTTTTGTTATATAATAAAATTAATACTAAGCCACCAAAATAATCAAATGTTTTTTTTAGAATCATACCATTATTTCTAGTATAATAATTACTTAACAAGTAATTACCCTTCTCCCAAGTTGAAAACATTTCGTGAACTCCCCATAGTCGATAAATCCCCATACACCATAAATATCTAACTGAACACATCCAATTACAAATTTAAGCATTCCTAAAATAATAACAGTTTCTCCAAAGTTCGTCATAACTATAGTTCGGCAAAACAAAACTGTCATTAGGCATCTGAAACGGCGCGGCGTTCACACATTCAGTCGCGTCAGATGACGCGCGACCGTTAAAAAGCCTACACGTTCGAGCTTGCCACTCACAAGCGAGACGAACGACGACTTTGCTGTTTACACATCTGCGCCCGCCACTCGCCACGATGTGAGCCTCTGAATACTGTGTTACTATATTTTATTTATTTATTAGTAGCGCTATGGCGCGGGTAAAATTTAAAAGACGCTTATAATTCCAATAATGATTATTAAATTATATTTTTAAACATATTGAACGATTTATTTTAATATTTACGTAGGTATACCAACACTCAGGCTATACTATATAGGTATATAGGTAAGACCGAGAACGAAGCCCTAGAAAAGTTTATCTCCATGAGATAGATACCTACATGTAAGTTGGTTTAATCACAAAGTCAAAATTGCCGTTGACAGTTTGTAGGTACCTACAGAAGTTAAGTTAGGCACAGTAGTAATAAAATCAATAGTGATAGAAGTTTAGTACAATGAGCACGCATACTTAGACGCGCGCTAAGTGCGCGTGCGCCTATCTCGCATATCTTTTTTGTGGTTATCTATTTTAAACACAGAAAGCTTGATTCAATACGGCCGTAAAAAGCCCTCATTCTGAACATCGATCCTGATAAAAACTAATTTTAAAGGAGCCTGCGTACCTCCCATCGCCACCGTATAAACCATCAAGCCCCTTTTTAGGGCGGTCACTATATAACTTAATGGTAGTTATACACACAACGGTATACCTGACATGATTACTTGTACAAATGTATTTATAGGATCAAACAAAACAGTTGCTTAAGAATTTTATATTACTCGCTAGCGTTGAAATTAATATTCAAGGATTGACGTTTTTATCATTATTATAAATACCGTATTCATAATTATGATTGAAATCAATCACGAAAGTTTTCTAAGTAAAATTGACGTTTTTGGATTGTATTTAAAATTTGTTAAACCATAACGGTCTTTATATGTTCTTTTTGTAAGCATTTATTGTATGTTGTCTATTTGTTTAGTCTAGAATAAAGTCTGATAAGGATAACACTATTTAAAAATCAATCCAAAAAATACGACCTATGCGGGTTTTAGCTCGCTATTTTCCCCTTGATACGCGATCTGTGTATGTTGTGTCATCCGACACAACATTTGACAAATTAAGCCATGACAAATTGAATTTACCCATAGTAGTACCCTGAGTGAGTCTACAAAATACTTACTTATAGAAGTAGGTATGAGTTTTTGAAATACATAAATCTCTAAAATCTAAAAAGTTGAAATGATTTTATCGAAAAATCACAAATAATATGTTTTAACTCATGCATAACTGCACAGGTAATTTATTTAGGTAAACCGTTGCGTGTATCAAAAAACACAAATAATGTAATTTACTCATGCATAACTGTACAGTTAATTTTGTACGGTTAACCTATGCGTGTATAACCACCATTAGAAAGAACAGTGACTAAAAAATGACAAGTGACACACAAACGATTAGAATGTCGTATTTCTTTGTTCAATCGACAGAGGACTCTGAGTCCTCGTTTTTGCTGAGGACATGGAACGCTATAACGGGAATCGAACCTAGGACCATGCAGGAACCCATACCGTAGAAGGTCCAGGAGTAACCGCCAGTGACGTCACGAAGTAAACCTGAAATGATTTTTAAAGTGAAAGGATAGCACATAAATTACGAGAAAAGCGAGCCACTGAATACAATTTACAGGATGTATTTTTCAATTCAATTTTTGATTGATTTATGAACTTTGATATAACATAACAGTTAACAAAACCAAATCGTTCAAACTAATACATAAGAAAACGGAAATAATAACAAGTTCAAAATTAACTTCATACAATTCATATTCTCCACGATACCTAATGCCTAGTGTGGATATATTTTTACTTAAATGGATATCTACCTACTCTGTCTAACACACTGGTATATCCAACTGAGTTATTTGTCTAATTTATTTTGTTTAATGTGTGTTATACAGGGTTACAGGAAAAATCGTGCTAGATCCGTTAATGGCGTGGAGTACCCATCATTTCTAACTTATTTCACTATGAAACACCCTACCCTAAACTTAACCCTTTTCGAGATATTCGACTTTTAATTTTTTTATTGAAAATTGCCGATTTTTAGGCTACTAAATTTATTTTTGTTTATTTTGTGTATCTTATTATTATTATTATTTCATTTTTACATGTGTAATAAGATGCTTTAGGACGTCAATCATTAAAATAGTGCATAAGTTAATTGAATAGACCGTAGTAGACAAGTGAAAGTTAAGAAATAAAAAAAAATATTAGAAAGTTTATTTTTCTCTAAGGGATATCTAAAAAAATATTATGGCAATGGTTCGGCAGATGTTTTTTAAAATATCTACGTTTCATCAGCTATCTAACGAGGTATAACAATCTAGGGTTTGTATTACATTTCGTGGAAAAAAGTAGTTGGGACGCTGGCTTGGCTGGACACAAATTATCCAAACAAATGGATAGGACGAGGTGGACCGTTGCCATGGCCAGCAAGAAGTCCGGACGTAACCCCCATGGATTTTCACGTGTGGGGGTGCATGAAAAGTCTTGTGTACAGCGAGCCGAATCCAGTTTCGTCTGTGGAAGACTTACGAGAAAGGATTGTGGATGCAGCCAATAAAATGAGGACCACGTTAACCACTGGAGTAGTAAAGACTGGTCTCCGTAGAAGGACGCGACAATGTATCAGAAATAGAGGCGGCCATGTTGAACATGAACTGTAGAATAAGAAAAAGTTGTGTGAAAATCTTTAATAAATGACATTTCATGCTTACCTATTATTTTATTTTACTTTTTAGGGCTAAGTATAAATTTTCTTCTCCACTGTCGCCTATAAAACTAAATTTTTTTCAATGCATTTGAATAAAACCCTAGATTATTATACCTCGTTAGATAGCTGATGAAACGTAGATATTTTAAAAAACATCTGCCGAACAATTGCCATAATATTTTTTTAGATATCCCTTAGAGAAAAATAAACTTTCTAATATTTTTTTTTATTTCTTAACTTTCACTTGTCTACTACGGTATATTCAATTAACTTATGCACTATTTTAATGATAGACGTCCTAAAGCATCTTATTACCCATGTAAAATGCAATAATAATAATAATAAGATACACAAAATAAACAAAAATAAATTTAGTAGCCTAAAAATCGGCAATTTTCAATAAAAAAATTAAAAGTCGAATATCTCGAAAAGGGTTACGTTTAGGGTAGGGTGTTTCATAGTGAAATAAGTCAGAAATGATGGGTACTCCACGCCCTTAACGGATCTAGCACGATTTTTCCTGTAACCCTGTATATATAGCAAATAAATATATTTTCGTTTTTTCAATGTATGTTTGTTACTTTTTCACGTTTTTTCCATGGCTGAACCGATTTCAATGAAATTGGGTATGTACGTACGAGTAGATTAACCTGGATTAACACATAGGCTACTTTTTGTTGACAAACAACGCGTGCGAAGCCGCTGGCGGAAGCTAGTATTAGGTATATATGTATGTGATGTGTATTATAGTTTGGATGTTTATTTATTTTTTTGTTTGTTTGTTTGTTACTCAATCACGTCGTAACGGCTTCACCGATTTCGATGAAATTTAGTATTTACGTATATTATAACCTGGATTAACACAGACTAATTTTTATCCCATAAATCGTCCCATGGGATAAAACTGGGGTGTCAAAGTTTCTATAGAAAAATGATTTTGGTCTTTGCGTGCGTAGCCGCTGGCGGGTCAGCCAGTATTACTATAATTTACTCAAGTAAGTACCAACTATCTAAAATGTACTATTTTTGATATATTATTCAGTGGATCGCACAAGATCGGTCCCTCTGGAAATGTATGGGGGTGGATATCAGCAGTGGACGTCTTTGGCTGATATGATGAAGTTGATGATAATTTGAATCGGGTGCAGTGGGTGGACGATATTGAAGCCGTAGAGGGTAAGGAGGGTCTGAGGGAGGAAGCTTATACCCAGCAGTGGGATATCAGCTGCCAATAATGATGATGATAAATAAATAAATATTGCTGGATATTTCACACAGCGCTATCTAGCCCTAAACTAAGCAGAGCTTGTACTATGCCGGTTCCCATATAACTGTTAGAATACCTATATACTTTTTTTTGTAAATGCATACTTATAATAGCTATATAGAAAAATATTCAGACCCGGAACATCGGTAGATCATGCAACATTTGTTTCTCGGAGGGAATCGAACCCGCTACCGCCTGCGTCTCAGTCGGCTATTCGTCCACTGCGCCACTGAGGTCGTGAATAGTATAAATAAGTTTGATGGGGCGCTACTCACCGGCTGTAGGAGGGACAGAGACGGCGGCAATGCTCTGGAACATGCGCACGAGGCCGTACGAGGAAGCGATGCGGGCGGTGCCGAATGTGTCAGCAAGCAGGACAGGCACCAACAGGAACCAACAGCCGAGACAGAGGCCGTACGCACCTGAAAAACATCATAAAACATATCGTTACTAACCATTATAAATTCAAAAGTAACTCTGTCTCTCGTTTGTTACGTTTTCCCGACTAAACGGCTAGACCGTTTTCGATTTTTAGTATGACCTGGTTCTCAATTCTACTTTTTTTTTATTATTATGTCATCCCACTGCTGGGCAAAGGTCTCCCTCACTGTCTTCCAAGATTTTCACTCGCGTGCCAAATCCCACCAATCTGCCTCGAAGGCATCGAAATCATCACACCAGCGTCTGCTAGGCCTTCCTCGGCGCCGTCGCCTGTCTTCAGGCACTCTCTGGGTGACGATCGTTGCCCATCTGTCTGGGTGCATTCGTTTTATATATCATTGCCTGTCAATTCTGCTAATTTATAAAAAAAACTATTATGGAGCTATACCATTATTTAACGATTAAGATTGCTGTTCCTGTCGTAGGTAAGCTGCAAAAATTTCAATGCTGTTTACATAGCAACGACACGGCGGTCATCGGAAAAAGGTTGCGTTAGTAGAATACCAAAAGGTACCTATCTATAGTGGCAATTTTGCGACGATAACATTGTCATAGTGAAGCGATTGGTTTTTTTTAATTGATGATAGCCAAGCGACCTTTTGACCTGATGGTAAGTGAAGATGTAATCAAAGACGGAGGACGCTTGCCTAGAAATAACCTATTCACTCTTGGAGTTGAAGACTCCAAGATTATACTGGTTCGGAAAAAACATACGCCGAAAGTGAGGTTCAGTAGGATTGGACCCGTGGAGTAAGACCGAAACGCAGTCGTGTTAATTGCACTTATACAGGATGTTTGGTAATATACTGACAATATTCAAGTGACGGTTTCTCAAAACATAAAAAAAGACTTCTTGAAAAAAAAACTACCAGTTATACTCGTATTAACAAATTTTAAAGAAAATCTACTAAATTTAGGTGATTAATTCGATATAAAACTTACTGCCTACTCTTGAAATCGACATCCAAAAATAAAGACCGATTTGATATCTCTTTCGGAAATGGCTGCGGGTTTTGGATTAGAAAGGGACAACAACAGATATCTCGAGACGTCACCAATGCGGTATCTGTGGTTAGATGACAAGCATTATGCAATAGCACAACAGAAGTTTAATAAAGTGTTTGTTTTTACATGCCAAAATAAATTTCACATTTCTATAGTAAACATTTCACAAATGTACTTATGCTCATCAAAATGACCCCTTTCATTTTTGTGCGTATATTATCAAACATCCTATATAGAAACATCCAGACCCGGAACAAATATCTGTAGATCATGCAAACTTTTGTTCCGCGGCGGGAATCGAACCCGCCACCTCCTGCGTCTCAGCTGACTATTCGCCCACTGCGCCAAGGAGGTCGTCAAACTACAATCAAATACAATTATCAAACAAACTATATATAAACTCAACACACAACTCCAACTTTCGATTCAGACATAAGTCCACATTAAGCAAATCTAGCAATAAATATGCACTTGAGTCTCGACACAGTTCTAGAATACAGGCCTTAGAAAGGAAGCTATTCGAAAAGATACCTACCTATTAGACTGTAATATTACAAAACAGGAACAAAATGTATGGTTCTGAGCGTTGGGCTACGAAAGGGACGGATGAAAGAAGAGTGCACGCGGCGGAAATGCGAATGTTGAGATAGCTGTGTGGGGTAACAAGAATGGATAAGATAAGGAATGAGTATATTAGAGGAAGTTTAAAAGTAGCGCCGGTGATAGAAAAGTTGATGAGTATATAGTAAAACCACTCTTTAAGAAAGGGGAAAAAATGATGTGAACAATTATAGACCCATCACTCTCATACCCGTAATCTCAAAAATGTTCGAGAAAGTCATGTTGAAGCGACTTAGTAGTTTTATGTCAGTGAACAAATTGCTGAAAAACGAGCAATTTAGGTTCCGCAAAAACTGTTCGACATCTCTCGCTTGCTTTAACTTAATTGAGATAATCATCAGAGGGCTTAATGAGAAATCTAAAATGGCGGCCTTATTTCTTGACTTGACAAAAGCGTTTGATTTTGTCAATCATGAAATAGCATTAAACAAGTTATACAAGTACGGAATACGTGGCCTCGCCTTTGCTTGGCTAAAAAATTATTTAGAAAATCGCAGTCAATGCACAGAAATAACAAAAATTACAAGCAATGTAAAAAAATGTATACTTCAAAGCTGAGATTGAGTAAATGTGGGGTACCCCAAGGAAGTATATTAGGTCCATTTATTTTTCTAACGTACATTAATGACCTTCCTAACATAACTAAACATGAGTGCACTTTATATGCTGATGATACTACTATTGCCATTAAAGCACAAAACAACCATGATTTAAAAATCAAATCACTATAACAATGAATAAGATTGACAATTGGCTAAACAACAATAATCTTAAAATAAATCTTAAAAAATCTCAATTCATACAATTTCAAACATATTATTATAATTCAAAGCACTTGACATTAAATATTAATTTTAAAATGAAATAATAGAAGAAGTAAGTACAACAAAATTCTTAGGATTAATAGTTGACAAGAACTGCAACTGGAAGGCTCACATTGACTCTGTATGTAATAAATTGGATCGGTTTGTATTTGCACTCAGAAAACTAAGATTTAATGTATCAAAACAAGCTGCGCTAAGTGCCTATCATGGCTATGTTTCCTCCTTTCTCTCTTATGGTCTTATTCTATGGGGAAACTCGACAGACATTAATAAAGCTTTTATAGCACAAAAAAAATGTGTTCGCGCATTATGTGGAGCCTGGTTTACTGAAAGCTGTCGTCCTATTTTTAAGGAACATAAAATCATGCCTATTGCCTGTAGGTATATAAATGGTATATGTAACTTAGTTAAAGAAAATTCAAAACGATTTCTAAAACACTCTGACAAAATGCAAAGGCATACGAGTACAAGGCATCATAATAGACTTTATCTACCACATTGTAAACTTGATATTTATAAAAAGAATATTTGTACTAAAAACGGGATATTTACCATAGTTACCCGTTTACCCATGTACCCTACATGTGTAGTAGTTTACCCGTGATCATGGCGCATGCAACTGCGTCGAAATATCGGGACACTCAAGAACTCACAAATCATGGTAAATATCCCGTTTTTAGTACAAATAGTGTTAATAACCATGATAGTTTCAAAAGTTATATTATAAAAAGAATGTATATGTAATGGCTGTAAAAATATTTAATAATTTACCAAATAACATTCAGGAGCTGCCACTTTTTAAATTTAGGCACAAATTAAAATTATGGCTTTTAGATGAGACCTTTTATACATTAGAGGAATACTTTAATAAATAATGACATGATTAATTTGACAGAGAATAATTATAATTGAATTCTAAATGTTTGACATAAATAGTGTAATGTTACTAATAATATCTTTATAAGAAAACAAATATGAAAGCTTTAAAGCTTATTGCACGCCCCTGAGTGGGGTAGAGTATAGTGAAACTATTTTATATTAAATGGTACATCTTTCTGTATAACCTATATTCTGGCAATAAATGATTATAATTATGATTATGATGAGTATATAAGAGGCTAGCGTGGTATGGGCATGTCATGCGGAGGGAAGAAAATCATGTGACTAAAAGAGTGTTAGATATGAGTGTGCATGGATCTATATCCATAACTTCTATAAGTTAGAGGAAGACCGAAGAAGAGGTGGATGAACTGTGTGAAGAATGATATAGGTAGGAAGGAAGTGATAACGGCGATGACGGCTGATAGAGAGATGTGGAGGAGGAATACATGTTGTGCCGACCCCGCGTAATGTGGGGAAAGGGCAGGAAGAAGTGAAGAAGAGGTACAAAAGTTATGTTACAACGAGTGATAAAAGACGCGCGCATGCGAGGAACTCGTATCAAGTTGGTCGAACGCCAGTCGCGAGTCCGCGCTTTGGCGAGACGTTCATTCGACGATCATGTTTGTGTGACATTATTTGCCCGCTATACCTTGTGGTAATACTTACTAAAGGGGGGGGGAGTATGCAAGGACTTACCGGATGCAACAGCAAGCGCCCACCACGAAGTTAAGCTGGGTAGTGACAGAACTGCTAAACCCGCTACCAGGATGCTGGAAAAAAATTTTTAATCGTAATTTCAAGTTTCAGTTTTTGTGTGGTCGTGAGACTCCACTTTTTCACTCAGGCTTGTCCGGAACAGTGACCTACTGTAGTTAACGAACGTTCCTATAAGCAAAAAATATTAACTGGTGCGCGTTACTCCAGCAAAAGCTGTCTCCTTTCAGGATTTTGACTTTACAGACGATGAATAGACCAGGTAAAAAAGATTGCCTGTAAATATCTGGATAAAAAGTTACCAGAAAGATGAATCGCTCCTACATCTGTTAAGCGAGTGTGGTCCACTAATGAGCAAACGTACCATTCATCTGGACACACATTCCTAGCCCGGAGGAGCTAACAGCTAACCCCTAATAATATTATAGTTTCTAACAGCTGTAGGGCATAGTGGAATTATTAACTAGGGGCGACATAAACGCAAGTAGCGATCACATTAGGCCTCATGGTCGCAGTGATATTAAAGCCTCAAAAGGAGAATTAAAAAATAACAGAAAGATAGCTTATATTTTATGCTTATTGTAACTTCTGAATTCGTCTCTCGTGAAATTTCAAAGTTATTTATGTTTTTTCTTACCTAACGATATACGCTTTCCTTCTGCAGAAGAGATGGAGATCACATAACCAGCCCAACCCAAGGCGACCACACAGGTCCAGGACCGCGCTTATCGCCACCAAGCGACCTGGAAACGAGAAAAATTCAATGCTACCATGAAAATAAGTTTTTTTTCATTTGGAACATAAAAAAGGGCTTTGTCGCTGAGCGACCACATCGCCACATCAAATCAAACAGAAAACATAACATACAAAATTAATTGAATGGTTAGAAATAAGTATTTTTTTGTTAATTTACAAACAACTATCAACTAAACTATACATCTGAATTCTGAAGGGTCATAATAGAAAAAGACACTGATAAAATACTATTACAAAAACCAGTATCAATCATATCTACGTGACCGAAAATATAAAATTAGCGAATACCATAGGTCCGTTGGCTCTGCTCTTCAATACGCTTTAATTCTATGAGCCAACAGTATACATTTTGAAAGAGTATTTAGAGCTCAAAAAAGGTGCGAACGCTCATTATACATAAACACCGCCTCATTATACATAGCCTATATGCAGAGGGCGTACAACGCGCTGCGCGTACAGTATGACAATGGGTTCAGAGTGCTGATGGGGTTGCCACGTTTCTGCAGTGCATCAGGTATGTTCAGTGAGGCGCACACGGATGGCCTCCATGCCATTATTAGTACGCGGTGTGCATCGCTCTTGAAACGCCTGCGTGGCCCCAACATCATTCTGAGCACATTGGCGGACAGGTGGAACTCACGCATTTCTGGGGCACTGGTTAAGCCTCCATGCATTCCCCTTATAAGGGACGTTGCCCCAGTCACTGATTGTCCCTCGTGTCCGTGTACGTGTATGTATGTATGTATGCATGTGTATGTCTCTCTGTGTATTGTTATTTTAATTATAATTTAATTTAATTGTATAATTTAATTTAATTGTATAATTTAATTTAGTTGTATAATTTAAGTTAATTCTACAATTTTATTTTATTTAGTTTAATTTGATTTGGGTAATTTTATTTAATATAATTTGTATTTGTAAAATGTATGAGTCAATGGCTTGAAATAATTTTTTTTATTTATATTGTTTATTATTTATTTATTATGCGGAGCTCACTTCCTTGACTCTTGCAAAACCCTTTAACATTCTCAACAATATAGCATCCTCCCTCTCGCATGTCCTATAAACAAGCCGCTGAGCTTGTAAAGCAGCATCCAGAACTATTTAAAAGAATAAAGAAATTCGTGTAAGAAAACTAAAGAATGGATCTGACAACATGCTGCACAACCCGAAATATAAACTTACAATTACGCAAAATCAGGCATACTATATGATTGTTATGATTAACAATAATCTGCCAGAGGATTTAAAGAATCGCACGCGTGTTTTGCCAATAAAAAGTAGCATATGTGTTAATCCAGGTTATAATCTACATACACATTAAATTTCATTAAAATCCATTCAGTAGTTGTATATTTTGCGCGAAAGAGTAACAAACATCCACACATACATCCAGTGTAGTAGTTAGTGTGATGGGATGTGGGATTAAATTGAGTAAATGGCAAGAGTTGCGGTACTTATAAACTAGATGGCGTAACTAGCCTGCCGCAGTTTTGCTATGTCCGGCTTGCACGGTGTACGCGGGTAGGTAGTAGAGAGCGTATGGGGAGCCGCAGGACATGAGGGCCACTGATGTACACAGGAGGCCGAAACGCCAGGACTTCAGCAGGGACACGTCTAAATATCTGTGGAAAATGGCGTGATACTTAACCTCAAATTTATCGTTATAGTCTTAATAAAATGCAAACATAAACGGCTGCAACCGTTAAACGTATTCAAAAACCAATAGATATCCATAAAAATATAAATATTACGACTAATCTTAAAATAAATATTTTACGACGGCCATAGCTTTACGACAACTCCGTGGCGCAGTGAGCGAATAGTCAACTGAGACGCGGGAGGTAGCGGGTTCGATTCCCACCGTGGAACAAATGTTTGCATGATCTACAGATATTTGTTCCTGGTCTGGATGTTTTTCTATATATTACAAGCATGTATTTACAAAAAAAAAAAATAAGTATTTAATTATTGATGTTTTTCTATATATTATATAAGTTATATGTATGTATTTACGAAAAAAAAGTATTTAACTATTGATGTTTTTCTATATGTATGTATTTACGAAAAAAAATAAGTATTTAATTATTCTATCAGTTATCTGGTTCCCATCTGGCTCTACTTAGTTTAGGACTGTTAGCGCTGTGTTAACCAGCAATATTTTACAAATAAAAAATAATATGTACATAGGCGAACTTAATAATAAAGAATTGAATTGTTAAAAGAGAAAAAAAATATTTTAGTAGATGTATCGCCAACTATCTTTATCTTCCACCACATGGGTTTGTCTGGTAGAAAATGTGTAAACATTAAGCCCACCTATTCTTACATTTTATATGCAATAAGTATTACCTAACTAGATAAATAATTCCTTGTTTGGGATTGCGGCCGGCTTGCGCAACGATCCCTAAACGTATTTACCGACTAAACACGCTTAAATTTTACGTGTTTTTATGATTTAACAATACCTTAAATAATATTTAGCCACTAAATACGTTTAGGCATCATTGCGCCCTGGGTATATGAATGAGAATGTTGGAATGTTAGATAGTAGAACAAACCTGGAGATCTTGTCAACACAGCTGGTCTTCTTTTCAATGACAACCTCTTCTTTCTGCTCCTCTTTCTCAGGCTTCGAGACCGTCTCCAGCTTGGTCTGAATGATGCGCGGGGGCTGGGGAGGGCGGATGTATAGAGATCTGGTGATAACAGTAATTATTAAGTAGATATGTATATTCTTTTTACACCTCGGCCAATATTCCATTAATTAATTATTCTCTTCAGCCAAAGGTTGTCTGGAAGAGATCGCTTTCTTAAGCGATAAGACCGCCCATAATGCTTACCGATGTAGCTTCCGCCTGCTAGCCTTATACACACACGTACTGTCAGTGGACAGGTCTTCAACTGAGTGGAGGATGGAGGAGGAACGGGTCGGACGCAGACGCAGACGAGCCACTTCTTTGGGTAGACCTGGAAGAAAGGTATATTATTTTAGCGACATCTATCGCTGCATGTACTTGGACATCAAGCATCGACTTCAGAAAAAATAAAGACGAAAATGGATCTCTAAAATGAAAAGCGGTTAATGAATCTACTTTATTTTTAAGAGCTATTCAACAGTACCATACACAGTGGAATGTTGGTTTCCTCTTTACGAATGTATCTTCAAAACTATTAGACCTCATTGGAACTTACGGGAGCGTCCATTAATTACGTGAGACTTTTTTGACGATTTTTTACCCCCCCCCCCCCCCCTCCTAATATTATAAACGTGAATGTTTGTATGTATGTATGGATGTTTGTTACTCTTTCACGTCGTAACGGCTGCCCGATTTCAATGAAATTTGGTATGTTCGTAGATTAACACATAGGCTACTCTTTATTGACAAACCACGCGTGCGACGCCGCGGGCGGAAGCTAGTTTCATATAAATATCAAATTTTATTGTATTTTTGATTCACTATTTTAGCGGTTTAAACATATGTATTAGATAGATGTATGCTGTCGCGGATTTTTTTGTAGAACTATTTAAGAGATACATTTCCACCATACATTATATTCATACTTCGAGTGTCCTATTTTCTTTATATTCGTGTAACTCTTAATATTGTTTTTACAGCGTACGCAAGAATGGCTCGCAGAGAGGAGATTTTTTTCGGACTTACGTGACACTTTTTGTTATATTTTAGCCAATTTACTCAGTAGCTTTATAAATTCTAGCCTATATATTGTTCTGATGTATGTGCTATTCATTGTAAAGTTTCATTAAAATCCATTCAGTAGTTTTTGCGTGAAAGTGTAACAAACATCCATACAAACTTTCGCGTTTATAATATTAGTGGGATGGGAAGTTGGATATATGTACTTACCCACAACTCCAAGCACATCCAAGCCTTCGGAGTCTTCAGAATCAGACTGGCATGGCCCGGGCAATGGCGGACGACAATTCTGAAAATACAGCTTGTCAGTAAGGTCAATGACCTTCTCTCGGGTTTAGATACATACTTTGGAGCATTCTGTAAGTATATTGACTAAAATTCAACGTACGTATGTATCATTTTTGGCTTACTATGTTGAGAGGATGGTATTAGCACAAAAAAGATAGGAACAGAAGATTTTAATTGAAATTACCGAGTGGGCTTGTTACCGCACGATAACAGGTCCGCGCGTACGAGGATCTTGGATCAAACCGGTCAAACGCTAGCTGAGAGTGCCGTGCTTTGGCGAGATTTAAATCATGTTTTGTATAACATGGTTTGTCAGCTGATTATGAGCTTAATTGTGATATTTTTGAAGTGAAAACTTCTTTAGGCGCGTTGGGCATTTTTTGAAATAGGAAAAAACCATTGAAATCGCGACACTGTTACCGTTACCGACACCTCTCTATATAAGTATCTGTATTGTAGTCTGCTTTTAAGTTTTGAGTACCCAATGAGAACTTTTTTTATATGTTTTGACGATGAATAAACGTTCTTATTAAAATTATTGTGTATTTGGTTGTATCATATTGTAGCAGTCATGCCAGCCCTAGCGCTACGCTCGAACGTAGAATAAAAATCAAAATCGGCCGAACTTTACATCTGTACCTATCTATTTTGTGGTAGTAATGAATAGTTACGGTGGTTCAAATCCTATATAAACAGTCAGTGCACATTCAGGCCGGCTTGCACAACGATCCCTAAACGTATTTAGTGACTAAACATGTTTAAATATGACGTATTATATGATTTGACAAATCTTTAAATCATGTTTAGCCACTAAATACAGTTAAGGCATCGTCAAGCCACCCTACTAGATAATTGAAAAGTAAAATATTCTTAACATATGCTTAGAATTAATTACGTTTTAATCATCAGAACCATCATCGTCAGCCCTTCTCGTCCCACTGCGGGGCATAGGCCTCTCTTAGTTGTCGCCATTCGTCTCTGACCTGCGCTGATCTAACCCACATACGACATACGACCATTCATAAATATCTAAGTATTCATCATTATCACTTATTTAAAATGTCGTTAAAAAAACATTTTTTCGAGTTATGTCTTCTATGCAATTTTATTGATTGGCCGATAATATATTATTTATGATGTAACTAATTCGATACGCATAATGTTTAATACGCATATTGCATATTCAAATATTCAACTGTACGCATAATGCAGCGAAGACATTTGTGCTGTGCAGAGACGCAGGAAGTAGCGGGTTCGATTTCCGCCGCGGAACAAATGTTTGCATGATCCAGGTCTGTTTTTCTATATATCATAAGTATGTTTTTACAAAACGAAACGTATTGTATCAGTTATCTGGTTCCCATAGTACAAGCTCTGCTTAGTTTGCGGCTAGATAGTGCTGTGTGAAATGTCCAGCAATATATTTATTACGAGCTGTTGCCGGCGACTTCGGACGCGTTACACTACTAAATGTGTAGGTAGGTAAGCTAGAAATAAAGCTAAACTCGCTGTTGCAACTTGACACCCCATTTTTATCCCATACATCAGGTGTATAGGATAAAAAGTAGCCTATGTGTTAATCCAGGTTATAAATCTACGTAGATACTAAATTTTATCGAAATCGGTTCACCCGTTACGACGCGATTCAGTAACAAACAAACAAATAAATAAACAAATGAATATTATCTTATGTACCTCGATGTAACTGGGATGCATGAAGTTCCGTTTCTCATCAGTAAGGAGGTTGTGTTGGTTCAAGGCCAGCTCTGTGTCAGGCCGGAAGAGGCTTTGCAAACGGTTGTCTTTGCAAGTCGGGAGGGACTCTGTTTTACCTGAAACACATGTACAACTTTAAATACAATTTTAAATAGTCTCTGGAATCTGGGCGGGTCTGTTAATTCTCGGGGACATAACAACAAAAAATAACCTCGTAAAGAGGTAGGTCAAATCAAACGAAGAACTTTTTCTTTTGTCCCTTAATCCCATCAGGTTCTGGGCCCAGGGACGTTGACTACGCTTTGCAATCATTTTTCAGCCATTTGGTGTAAACTTGCATTTTTATTAAAATCAAATGCATAACCTCGAAACTGACGGCATGACCAGGGTGGCGTGCTGACATTTTTCGTCGTGGGCTCGCGGCGTATTTTTGCTTCGTATTGCTCGTCAATCATGACAACATCAATAACTAAATCGGTATTCCTGTGGAGAAACTCCAAGGTACACAGGACTACAACCAGTGGAAGTTCATGGTAAAATGATCCTGATGCACACACTTTTAATTCTGAGAACTCATTTTATTATTTTATTTTGTCATTTATTTTCTTTTAATTATATATTTTTGACATTTTGCAATTATTATAATTTATCGTAATGACAAGGCTCTTTTACAGCCGCAATTTGTAAGATTTTTCCTTATATTTTTTTACATCAAAACATTAATTATCGATTTAGTATTGACATTGATTGGTTGATTGACTTATTTGACATTGTTTTGCTGTGTGTTTTGTTGATTTTTGTTTTGTTTTTATTATGTTAAGTTGACATTATTTGATATATTAACTTAATAAGTCCCGATACCTGTCTGTTTGAGCTACAATAATGTTAATTTTATCACAATTGTTATTGTTATATTCTAAATTTGACGTAACTTAGTGTTCTATAATATACCTGCAGTGGAAAATAAATGAAATTGAATGAAACTAGTACATTGGGTCAAATGTTCAGGTACATGCTAAATATATACTTCAATTATTATAAATAAAATGCATATACTCAATATTATACAACCTGTTTTGTTATGTACGACATTAATTTAAAACACAAATCCGGAATCGTTTATAACCATAAAAAATTTAAAATTTTCAAACAACCTTAATAGCAAGTGCTAAAATATCAATAAAACAGCCTATATAAAAAAGGTAAACAAATCATATTCATTCATCATGTAAGTAGGTACCTGTTAAACTGGCTAAATGGCACCGGCGCAAAGGTGCCGCCGATTTACGTTAAAAATTGTTTATTGGAAATGTATTGATTACTGGATAAATATTCAAGCTAACGGTATTAAGCCCACCTCTAAAATTAGTTAATACGATTCCTGATATCTGTTTTAAATTGTCATACATAACAAAACAGATCGTATATAAATTTTTCATGTTTTCTAATCAAAATCGCGAGACGAAATCGATAAAAAGCATTCCTGTGATATATGTTAGAATGTAGGTAACAAAATGTTTAAAGTTGTCTATGGTCAGGTGCAAGCAGAGCCATCTACTTTTGTGTAACCAATTGAATAAATGTCAGTCGATCACGAAAAGCTAACGTGTTTTAATAATATTTACGTAGATTCCTACCTTCCTGTATATCCATGAGAAGTGTGGTGTGTTCTGTGGTGGTGGTCGTGGGCGGGGAGTCGGCGGGCGGCTGACCCGTGGGGGCGGGGCGGTACAAACACGCGGCAACGCACACGTGGAGCATTCCACCACCTGTCAAAGAAATTGCTTGGAGAATTTAAATTTAAGTAATTCTCATTCATCATCATCATCATCATTCATCATCATACATTGAGTCAAACGCCCAGCTGGCCGCTAAGAAGCTTGGAATACTTGCAAAGGTGAGGCAATACTTCACACCGGGACAGTTGCTCAACTTATACCAAGCACAAGTCCGATCATGTCTGGAGTACTGTTCTCACCTCTGGGACGGATCAGCGAAGTACTAGCTAGAGGCTCTAGATTCAATTGAGAGAAGAGCCAAGAAGCTCATTTGCAATGACGAGTTAGCAAAAGCAAGGCTCCACAGCCTCGAGCATCGTCGAAAGGTTGCAAGCCTCTGGGTTTTTTATCGGATACATTTCGGAGAGTGTGCTGCGGAGCTTTTCAACCTGATCCCACCATCCCCATTCTATGATCGGACAACCAGACGCTCCGCGATGCGCCACCGCTACATGGTAGACATACCTCCCATACGCACAAAGCGGTACTCTTCCACTTTTATTATGCGCACCGCCAAGGAGTGGAACGCCTTGCCTAAGTCTGTGTTTCCTGATAACTACAACCTAGGGATCTTCAAGTCACGAGTGAATAGGTTTATTCTAGGCAAGCGTGTACCATCGTAGACTGCATCATAGCTTACCATCAGGCGAGATAGTGGTCAAACGCTAGCCTATAATTTATAAAAAAAAAAAAAAATTCATCATCACGTACCTAGTAACAGCACAGTGCCGTGCAATCCGTACATATCCACCAACTTCTCAATCAGCATCGGGAACACGAAGCTGCCGGCCGCCGTCCCGCTCACACAGATACCGTTCGCCATAGCTCTGAAAGAAATACGAGTAGGTCTAAGAAACTTTTTCACAACGTATGAATAACTTTTTTGATTGGTAAAAATCATTGCTACGTCGTAGCTGCCGCAGTACATAAACGAGCTACGGCGTAGCGACCGTAGTACAAGAGAAAAGCTACGGCACCGGCGGCGTAACGATGCAATTACAAGTATGCTACGGCGTAGGAACCGAATTCTACGAAAGAGCTACGACGTAGCGACCGCAGTACACAAGAGAGCTACGTCGTAGCGGAGTAGCATAGTATTCCTAGACTTAAAAATTTTAAATATTACGTTTACCTGTGTTTATCAAAGTACTGAGACACAATCACTATCCCTGGAGTCGTCGACAGGCCGCCACCAATACCTGCAACAAACACCACAAATGAAAACGAGAAAAGATAAAAGACGACCTCCGTAGCGCAATGGGCATATAGCCGGCTGAGACGCAGAAGGTAAGAGGTATACTTATAATATGTAAGAAGACATGGAACAAATGTTTGCATGATCTACAGATATTTGTTCCGGGTCTGGATGTCTTCTTACATATTACAAAAAAAAAGGTTATCTGGTTCCCATAGCACAGGCTCTGCTTAGTTTGGGGCTGGAAAGCGTTCTGTGCAATGTCCAGTAATATTTATTTATTTATAAGAGAAGAAGAGGGAGGAAAAGTTCTATACGTATTTTGTCCTAAGAATTATTAAAAAAATATGATTGTTATAAAATCTTGAGATTTCCCGTAATACATATTTTAGATTAAAAATATGTATTTAGCCCCTTTACCGCGGCACAGCTAGTTTTCAGCATTTCGTGCTTGTAGGTAGGTTGTATATTATTTCTGTTAATAAATGTTTTTTTTTTTTTTGGGAAAATGTAGGCTAGTTATAAAAAAAAAATGTTTTCCTCTCTTACCAGTCATGACTCCAAAGCTGAGAAGCAGATGCAGTAGACCCTGGCTGAAGTACGAGAGCGCGAGGCCGGTGGCGCAGAACAGGCCTCCGATGAACACGACCAGGCGGCAGGAGTACTTCTCGCATAGCGCTGATGATAGCGGGGCTGGGGGCAAACATTACTGAAATATACCATACAACATACTACGTGTTTTGTTATGTACAACATTAAATGATTTCATAAAAAAAATTATCATCAAGTCCTAAAACATCAATGAAACAGCCTGTATAAAATAGTTAAACAAATCTTATTAATTCATCATGTAAGTAGGTAACTGTTAAATTGATTAAGCGGCATCGTTGAAAAGGCGCCACCGATTTACGTTAATAATTTATGCGTTGAAATTTGGAAATGTATTTACTGGATAAATATTTAAGCTACCGGTATTAAACCCACCTCTAAACCTCTAAACCAGTTACTACGATTCCGGATGTGTGTTTTAATTTAATGTCGTACATAATAAAACAGGTTGTATACAGTATTATTATATACGGGTTATGGCATTTAAAATCGTTCAGGTGTTCTATAATGTAAAGTTTAGATTCTTTATCCATTGGATAGCGTCGCTTTCGAGGGCTAACAAGTCTGGGCTTCCGTTGTATTTATTGAGTATACAGTCTTTAATAAAGTGCGAATGAACTCATTTTGACAAATATTCGATTCTTAATAGGGACGTAGTGTATTGCGACTTTAATGGAAAAAAGTGACGTAAAAATTAACAGCGGAGCTAAAAAAAGTATGGGGCTGAATTTGCTCCAACTCTATCCAAATTAAACAAATGTGGCATCAACTTTTGGCCATAGATATATATATATATATAGACATCATTTTTTGTCCGAAAAGTGTGTTATTTCGTCGTTTTCACGGGCGACTATACAACACAGCGCAAGTTCGTAACACGTCGCAGACTTTACGTTTCAGCAAATAGTTTTAATATTAAAATATGTACTCGTATGTTAGTCACTAAGGTATATGTATATTTATATGGGCCGTAGAATTAAGTTACATCATGTTATTTCTATTATTGCCTGAAATAGAGATTTTTTTTAAATTAACAACACTAAGGTTTCTGAAACTATAGTTCAATGGAGGGCGTTGGGAGCCAGATAACAGGTCAGTTATAAAATACATGATCGATTTTTTAACTCACTTCAAAAAAGGAGGTTTTCAAATCGTCGGAATCTTGTTTTTTTATATTTGTTCCCTGATTACTTGAAGACGCATAGACCGATTCGAGAAATTATTTTTTGTTTAAAAAGGTATAACTTCTAAGGTGGTCTTATTGGCATCAAGGCAAGATCTAATGATGGTATCTTAAAATAATTGAGGGCAACCCTCAAATTTAATAGGGATGCATAATTGTTTTATATTTTTACCTCAGAACTCCGTCTTTTATCAACCGATTTGGACAATTCTTTTTTGAAGTGAAAACTTCTTTAACATCGTTGTGATTAGAAAGTCGATAAAATGAAAAAGCGACGGTAAAAAGAGACAGAAACATAAATTCATAAGATTTAACGTGGGAGAAAATGAGATAGGAAGCATTATAGAGTGTTTCTTATGTTCTTGGTTCTGTTTGTGCTTAGCTTCGTACTCTCTTCACACGTGTTAATAATTATCTAACTTTGCATCACTATGATCCTTACAAAACCTATAATTATCATCTTCCCGAAATTTTACATTCATCTTGAAACCAAAATTTTTTTAGGAAGTATCACTTCTACCACGTGGGAATTGCACATGCTTTTTTTTTTTACTTAGTGGTCTCATAAAAAGTTCATCAAAAGCAGTTTATTAGTAAGGTTAAGTTGGTTATATTTTTGTTAAAACATTACTTATTCATATTAAAGTTTATTAATTACTAGCTGACCAATCCGCAGCTTCGCACGCGTAGTTCTTCAATAAAAACATTACCCTCTTTCTGCACAGTTGGATAAAAAGTATCCTATGTTACTTAAGGATAATGTAGCATTCTAATGGTAAAATAATTTTTGAAATCAGACCAGTAGTTTTGAGTTTAGTTGTTACAAACATACCAAATACAAAACTTTTCTCTTTATAATATTATTATATATTATTTGTTGCCTGAGTCTTCCCGGTTTCCAAAAACATGCGTAAATTGACTTTTCAAATGATACAAAAGATTTCATTCAATAATAGTACATTATGATATAAGTGCGGTAAGTTGAAAATTACAGCCGAGGCGATATTGCTAGCTCGGGCCGTAGGAGAGGGCTAAAAGAAAGCAAAGGCTGTAATTATCAAAGCGCACGTATGTCATACGACTTTTTATAACATATTTGCGAGGAAATAAATAAAACTCGGACTTTCTCCGAAAGAAAAAGCGCGCGGAATAATTTTTACTTGTTCACAAATTAGCGATGCGCGCGCATTAGCGCTTTTTTTTTAAGGCAAATGCACAAAAACAGCCAGTGTTACTAATCAAGTAAATGAATATTTTTTTGTTTTTGTTACAGATTTGTTACGGGTGGTAATTTATGGTCAAAATTAATTAAATTAAAGAATTAAATGTTTATTTTTTAAATGTTATCTCCCAAAGTTCATTTTATTCATAAAATGTTGACCACTTTTCGGACATAAAAACTCTTTGCTAAGATGTAAAAAAGTACCGTTCGTTTTAGACGGAGCATCTTGATAAACCGTACGTTTTACCTTATTAAAACGAAACTCGTGCATTTTACATTACAATAACGCACAAGTACGTAATGACATACATTACGATATTGAAATAAGAGACCCTTTACGAGCAAATGTGTTATAAATAACATTAATTTTCTCACCGAGAGCTAAACACAATGTCGACAACGCCGCTGGTATCCACGATGCGACGCTCTCCGAAGAGTCGGGGAATGTCTCCATTATCTCCACGTACAGGACCCCGTAAGACTTGAACAGGCCAGCCACCCAGAACTGGACCATGAACGCGCCGAATACGACCACCCAGCCGTAGCCACCGTCGGGGGGAGAATTACTGGAAATGCAAAAAATAAAATAAGATAAAATAAAATAAATAACTAGTAAAAGTTCGAAAGTAGCGCCAGTGATACAAAAGTTGAGGAGTAAGAGGGTAGCGTGGTATGCACATATCATGCGGAAGGAAGACAATCATGTGACTAAAAGAGTATTAGATTTGAGCGTGGATAGATATTGAAGTAGAGGAAGGCCGAAGAGGTGATGGATGGACTGTGTGAAGAATGATATGGGTAGGAAAGAAGTGACAACGGAGATGACGGCTGATAGAGATGTATGGAAGAAAAATACATGTTGTGCTGATCCCACGTAATGTGGGGAAAGGGCGGGAAGAAAATGAAATAAAAATATTAGTGCATTTATTCAGTCCCACACATTTTACAGATCAGTAGGGAGGTACCTAGTGCCTACAGAATATGGTCGAGCGAAGAGAGATCTCCAAATCAACTTGGACAAATTGGCGTTGTATGCACGTATGTACAATGTACATAAGTATGTATGTTTGTTTGTACGAGGATAACTTTCGAAGCGTTGATCCGATCATCGTGAAATTTGATATATAGGTAGGTATTGTTGGCACAATCCTGGTGTGACTAAATGAGCTACAAATATCGGGGGATTGTTGAGATATTGGAGTTCAAGAGGGGTAAAAAAAATTCAAGTAAGACTATTAGATCAAATGGGACGTCTAATGAAAGGTCTTTATTAGTTCATTTCTACCCGTTTTTATTTTTAGTTTAATCCTTGTTGTTTTTTTAGTTATTAGCCATAATAAAAACTGAAATTTGTTAAAGTTCCAGTGACCCCACAGTACTGAAATTTGGTATTCGTGTAGTTTTAGTGACACAAATATAGGGAAAAGTCTGAAATCCAAAATAACTACAGTTTCTACCCCTAAAAATATAACCAATTAACATGAACACCCGTAGCTTGTAATTTGAATGAAACTGTAGGTCAAATAATTATGTTAGGATTTCGTGGCAATAGTTTATTAGACAAAAGATATAAAATACAGATAATCATTTTTTTTTTTGTTTTTTGTGAGACTCGCGAGATCGCAGTTCGGGGCGAACCACTAGAGTTAGTTACATTCAAGGTATCTATTAAAGAAGGTTTTAGTAAATGATAAGGTGGAGGACTCAGCCATGCTGCTTTTCAGCCTCGCCTATTGTCTATATATATAGGTACATATATAGTATAACTCTATAATGTAGGTACACCAAAACACGGAACATAACTTTTACAAAAATTATGTTCCGTGTTTTTTTTAACTTAATGTTTTTTTATATTAGTAAATAAATAAATATTGCTGGACATTTCACACCGCATTATCTAGCCCCAAACTAAGCTGAGCTTGTACTATGGGAACCATATCAGTTATCTGGTTCCCATAGTACTTATATACCTACTTCTATAGAATATTTATATACTTTTTTTTGTAAATACATACTTATAACTAGTGGTTCGCTACGAACTGATATCTCGCGAGTCTCCGATTAAACAAAAAAATATTATTTCTAATCTTTCACTATCAAAAAAGTGCCATGAAATAAATTACCAATTAACTTGACCTACAGTTTCATTCTAATTACAGGTAACGGTAGTTCATGTTATTTGGTTATACTTTTTTGGGGTACAAATTGCAGTTATTTTGGATTTCAAACTTTTGCATATATTTGTGTCACTTAAGCTACACGCAAACCAAATTACAGCAATGTGGGGTCAATGGGTCAATTCCCAGTGAATTGTGTCAAAGTTCAGTTTTTATTATGGCTAATAACTCAAAAACTATAAAAACTTTACTAAAAATAAAAACGTAGTCTAAATGTACTAATGAAGACCTTTCATTTGACGTCCCATTTAACCTACTAGTCTCATTTTCATTTTTTTTACCCCTCTTGAACCTCAATATCTCAACAACCCCCCAACATTTTATTTCATTTAGTCACACCAAAATTGTACTATCATTACTTACCTATGTATTAAATTTCACGATGATCGGATCAACGCTTCAAAAATTATCCTCGGACAAACAAACATACATACATACAACGCCGATTTGCACAAGTTGATCTCGCTTCCCTCGATCAATAATTAGAAAAACATGCAGACCTGGAACAAATATCTGTAGATCATGCAAACACTTGTTCCGCGGCGGAAATCGAACCCGATCGAAGTTGGATCATTGCTCATTATAAGTACAGGGTAGATGAATTTTATTTGTCATCCGCCTTTACTTCGACTACCGTCGTTTTGAAAATGTTGGATGAGAGCCTCGATCATAACTGCCGTGCCTCACCCAGGCCCGTAGCTAGTGTTAAATTGAAGGTTGGGCAGCAGTGGTTAGTGGCACTGGTAGGGCGGAAGTAAACATTTTATCTGGAGTTTACCTACCCTAACCATGGCATTTGTTAAGGTAGGGCATTGCCCCACAATGCCCCCCCCCCCCCAGCTTCGGCAATGGCCCCACCCCTCGCGCCTCTCTGTACTTACTCAGTAGATTCGGCTGAAGTGTGCAGTTTCCTAGAGGCGGCCAGCAGGGGGCGAGCTGTCACTGAGGAGAGCGTCAGGAGCGAGTCTTCCTCCTGCTCCGTCGGCGACATGGCAGAAAGATAGGCGCCGACTTGCTGTTAAAAATTGACATAAAATATCACTTTGATCTATCTGTATTATTCTCATTCCTCGATCACTGTCTCCGAATCCCGATCCCGAATAGCTGTAAATTGGTTAAGTTTTTAATTTGTAATTAGGATCGATTATTTTTATTTTTCACATGAATACGTTTTTAAAATTGCTGTCTTAGTGGGAGGCAATTCAAAAAACGAATGATATCAAAATCGGGGGATACAGTTTGCTGTTGCAGCTACATATCTATAATCTCCATCCAAAATTTAATTACATCATAGCTGTCTGACACCTCATACGCGGTGGAGGGGAAAGCGCCGCCATTTTTAGGTCATTTTGCTGTATTTCGGAATTTCTATTTATTGTACCTACCCAATGAACTTTTTAAAGTTCAAACATGATTATAACATAAAAAGCGTATTTTATATTTCGTATAAAAAAATATTACCTTTACATACGTACGGCATACGGCCGTGTCCATAGCACGGTCACCCCCCATTTTCATGCCTCTGTAGTAATAAGTTGGACCCATCTATGTTTTATTTTAAGAACTTAATAAATCTCATTTGAAGCAAACAAATCTTTAATTAATTGATTGATTGACTTTGTACATGTTTTATACGTATACGTGTACGCCAGGGCTTTTTTGAATGTTGTACAAATTCAACTTGTTACACCTCCCTTGAAGGCGTTCATGTTTAACTAAATGAACCTACTCGCAGTACCATCTATGTACCACGCTGGAAGCTTGATTTAATTGTTTTTTAGCTTACCGTGGCCAGCGGCAGCTCTAGCATTAGGCTGGGCGGCCTTTCTGGACCCGGCGCCGACTGCACCGACAGCAGAGACCCGGCCTTATCCGGGGACAGGCTTGCCTGGGACACATTATTTAAAATGTAGTTATTTGTCTCGCTACGAGTAAAACTCAAAAACAGCTTGGCTGATATAATTTTTTTTTTTGTTTTATTTGTTCTAATACAGCAGAAGCGGTTTAAAACAAAAAAAAATGGGGAAAACCCATAAAACAGTTGAAAACATGAAAAATTCAAAAACTCAAACGAATTACGGGTATTCGCATCTCTAGAGGTTACAAATATGTAAATACCTCTGCCATTGTGTCCGTGGGTAGGTCGATGGAGCAGGACACGGGCGCCGTGGAGGCCGGAGGCGCGGAGCTCCCCAACACCTGCTCGTCCAGCTGTGACAGCTCCTACCAAATAAAACATTTATCAAACAATTGTATTTTTATTTGTGTTACCTGACACTGGAACCCTGTTAGGGGAAAACTCAAGATTTTTAAAACCATCTCACAAATTCCGAGCAAGACGGAACTTGAACCCGACATTTTACTCTTTATACGAGAATTGCGTAATGAGGGGTTTTCGCGGCCATATTTGTATAACTGCTAACAGATGGCGTTGCTCTGTCATCCTCAAGGAAAGTGAATTGTCAATGTCAATTGCCAAATCAACATTATTTTCAGAGGAACTTGAAATAAAATAAATATCATTTGTGTTTGTTTATCTGACGACGTGAGACTGTTTTAGACAAATTTTGACATATGTCTTTGAGATTTTGTCATATAAACTATATTTTTTGGCGGTGCATCTCCAGACAGAGCCATCTATTACCCTAGTTGGAACTAGTTTCTTCTTTTTAAATTGAAACTGAAGCCCTCATTGCCCTAGTCTCAGAATAAATAAAACACCAGAAGACGCATTCAGCTGTGTAAGCCATGCGCTGTGTTCATAAATTGAAACCCGCGTCCCGCGCCCACCTCACCCCCACCCGCGTAATGTTGCTAGCTTAGTCATTTTATACCCGTTTTGGGGTAAATGTTTTTGGTAAGATACAATTAATGTAACTATGGCACTATTTTATTGGTCAAATTATTTATTGGTTAAATATACAGCCGTTACGTGATTGAGTAACAAACAAACAAATACATAAACAAACATTCAAACTTCCGCATTTATATACTAAATTTCATCGAAATTGGTTCAGCTGTTACGACGTAATTGAGTAACAAACAAACAAACAAATAAATAAAGAAACATCTAAATTTTCGCATTTATTGTGATAAAGACCTTTGAAAAAACAAAAATAGCTATCAGTTAGCAATTCTCAAAACATGGCCGTGAAAACCCGTCATTCTTTTTCACGTCCACCTTGAATTAAGACCTTGGCAATTGATTCATGAACTTCATAAGATATTCAATACCATATTGACTACCTTTGTTTATAAACGTTTTAGCTGGAAATGAGAAATCAATATCAATCAAAATCAAATGCACTCTCCTCATCAATTTAGTTTATGTACGATTAGTGTAGTTAGGTAGGTAACTATTTTATAGGGGTTTATCAGGTACCTACGTATTTATAAATAGATAGTTAATGTATTTATGAGACGACCTCTGTGGCGCAGCGGGTGAATAGGCGGCTGAGATGCAGGACACAGGAGACATTTGTTCAGGGTCTGGTTGTTTTTCTATATTATTAGCATGTATTTACAAAAAAAAGTATTTAAGTATTCTATCAGTATCTGGTCCCCCTAGTACAAGCTCTACTTAGTTTGGGGCTAGATAGCGCTGTGTGAAATGTCCTCCAATATTTATTTATTTTTTAAGTAGGTAACTTTCTAACAAAAATATAACCGCCTTAAAATAACACAAGAAACCAAACTACTTAACAAATTTTAATGAAATTTCTATAGGACTAATCTGAATTTGTTGATAAATGACGGAGTTCAGAGGTAACAAAAGAAATACAACAGAATTGAGAACGTCCTCCTGTTTTTGAAGTCGGTGAATTAGGTTTAAATTGCATGAAATACATAAACAGAGATGTCAGTGTTACCGACTAGGGGACGTGCATTGTTTACAATTAATTTTATTTGATATAGGCCCATAAAATCAATAGAAGTTTAAACTAAAACTCTAAGCTTAAACCATCACTGACAAAGAAAAGTTTCATTTTCAACTTAGAATTTTAGTTCAAACTGCTATTGGTCTTACGGGGCTAAGTATCATTAAATTATATCGTTAATAGTAGATTATTAAACGAGGAAATAAAGCAGTGTCTTGCGTCACGGGCGCTATATTGATATAAGCACGCCCAAGATACAGACATATCCACGAGGAGAATACTCTACTTTTTACATTTTCTGCGCGACGATAAAAACCAAATCTAGGTTTGTACATTCTGTGCAGAGGTTAGCTCGATTTACGAATAAATTCTTATTGTGTGGGTCTATTTGGTTCAAATTGTAATACAGATGAGGTTCCAAATTCAAATGGCATTATGCCCGCGAGGGCAACTCAGTACAACTTTACTCCCGGCTCAGCCATAGGGACTTATAGTTTGATATTGTGGAGCAGATGGTGTGAAAATAATTTAAAGCTTCAAGTTGTGATGTTAGTCATTTATCAAAGTGATTCTACAGCTTGGATCAATACGAAATACAACAGTATCCAAGTTACCGACTAAATACCATTCGATACCAGGTACTATCGATATAAGACATCTGTACCCTGCCCGGTACCGTACCTACCTATTATAAACCTACTTAGTATCGATAAGTTCAATGTCAATGAATTATAACACGCGATCGCCAAGTTTTCCGATTTCCTAAACTTAAAACTTGACAAGCGACAATCTTCGTTTGATCAATAACAAAGGTAGGTAATACCCATAATAAAGTGGTGAAGAGGCCTGACGGTATGACTCTTGTACCTTGGGAGAAGGGTAGGCCTTTGGTGTGGGACGCCACGTGCGTCGATACCCTTGTGTCATCTTATCTGTCTAATACAGCAGTTGGGGCCGCTGCGGCGGCAAATTCAGCCGAAGATCTCAAGCGGCGCAAATATGGAAGTCATTGCTGAGCTTACGTATTTGAGCCATTTGGGGGTGAAACCCTGGGTCCGAGGGGTACCGGGGCCCATCGCATTTTCATAATTCTTTCTGGGCGTCTGGTCGAAGCGACGTGTGATCCGAGAGTTGGCGCTTACCTTGGTCAACGCATAAGCATTGCAATTCAGCGGGACAATGCAGCCAGTGTCTTGGGGGCACTTCCGCCTGGTAGTGATCTGGAGCAGTTGAGCTATCTATAGATCGTTTGCACCGGTCTTTAGGTGATTCAACTGTTTCTTCTGTATTTTATTGTAAATCTATACACATAAAATGCTTTGTCCTGAATGACTGACTGACCGATCAACGCACGGCCTAAACCGCTGATCGTAGAGACCTGAAACTTGGAGGGTGTGTTCTTTGTATGTCGTAGGCATCTGATAAGAAACGATTTTCCGAAATTCTACCCTTAAGGGGGTGAAAAAGTGGGGCAAAGTTTGTATGGGACAACGTGATTCCTTGGTCCAATCTACTTAAAATGTTGCATAAACCTTTTTTAACAGAATTGATGAAAGCCGTGTTTCGTATTTTATTGAAATAAACGGGGTTAAAAAGGGGTAGAAAGTTATTTTGGCGGTGATTTGCTTCGAAGTTGATATCAATACTCCTTAGTGCTTTTGATTTATATTATATTTTATTTTGACACATGTTTGAAAACTCTATCTGATTTTATACAAAAAAGGTTGAACTCACTTAAAAACTTATGCAAATACTCTTAAAAATTGGAATGTCTCGAAAGTCACCGTACTATATTTAAAGGTTTCTAAGCCTTTAAATAAGATAAGATATAATATAATAAGATGTTATGCACTTTTAGGACACGGCCTCATAGGGACGTAGATTTCGAAATTTGAAATGGTAAGGACTATGAGTACAACTTTTTGGTCAGAAGAAAATACTTAGTTTTATTTTAGTTTGTCTTAGAAGTTTAATTTAGTGTGTAATGTTTTTCGCAATTTTTTTACATTACACTTATATGATATTTATACACCTGTAATTGGTGCATGTATCAGAAATGTGCTTATGACTATCTTCATAAATCTGGTAAAGTATATAGTGATTAACTATACAGTGATAAAATATGTGTACTTTTGGTGTATTTTTAAATAAATACAAAAAAGTACATAAGTATTCCATTAGTTATCTGGTTCCCATTGTACAAGTTCTGTTTAGTTTTGAGCTAGATAGCGCTGTGTGAAATGTCCAGCAATATTTATTTATTAGTATTCTATTCTATTATGTATATAATAGTACTTCTATTATAAACATAATAGAAGGGGCAAAATGCCTTTAATAACAGAAAAAATATATAATTACTAGTTGTTGCCCGCGACTTCGTACGCGTTACACTTCTAAATGTGTAGGTAACCTAGAAATAAAGGTAAACTCGCTGTTGCAACTTGACTTGACACCCCATTTTTATTCCATGGGAATTGATTTATGGGATAAAAAGTAGCCTATGTGGTAATCCAGGTTATAATCTACGTACATACCAAATTTCATCTAAATCGCTTCCGCCGTTACGACGTGATTGAGTAACATACAAACAAAAAAACTATGAGCCCTACAGTAATCGCATATTATGATGTGTAACATCTGACTACCGCGCGCGCTCATTGGTTAAATCAAATAGCGCGCGCTTCCTCAGTTTCCTGTTACACATTTCCGTCCCTTTTTCTAAAACCACTCCCACAAACTGAGAGGAAAAATATTACACATTAATAAATAAATAAACAAACATCCAAACTTTTGCATTTTTTTTTTACATTTCTCACAGCGCTATCTAGCCCCAAACTAAGCAGAGCTTGTACTATGGGAACCAGATAACTCTTAGAATACTTACATAGTTTTTTTTGTAAATACATTCTTATAATATATAGAGAAACAACCAGACCCGGAACAAATATCTGTAGATCATGCAAACATTTGTTCCGCGGCGGGAATCGAACCCGCTACCTCCTGCATCTCAGCCGGCTATTTGGCCACTGCACCACGGAGGTATAATTTGATTATATTTTGTTGATGTGGCAAATTACGCGGTGCCTGGCGACTGGCGGTTTCCACCAGGCGAGATATTCCGGGTTCACTTCGCGCTGACCTCAGACGCGATCGATACCGTCTGTTGACGTTCACTGCGCTATCCTATATGTATATTCGATCGCATTTGTACAAGGAATTGCGTTTCAAACTCGTTAATACCATCACGCCAGTCTCCCGTCTAAGTTTGAATGCAAAGACCCTAACATTTTCTTTTATACTACAAAAAATGTAATTAAACAAAATCTTTATAAAAAACCTACTACAAAATATCGGATTATTTAGATGATAGAGTATCTTGGGATTGAAATTGCTCCAACTCGTTCAAAATGTTACAATTTAGACGTAATTTATTTTCTGTATTGTTAAGGATTATTAAAAAGCCTTGTTTCTTGCCTTTCTTTCCTGGCTTGGTCACAAAGTGATCCTTGTGATTTCAATGAATAAAAGATTTTGACTTTGACTTTAAATGCCTGGCGTCTGCATGCATATCCTACGCAGCAATGGAGCAATGGTTTATTATATTATGTCTGTTGTGCCAGCCAGTTACATTAAGAAGAAAAATGTCAAGGAAGGCAACATTTTTTTTTATAAATCTTATCATATCTTGTCTTGTTAAAATCAAGTTGCAAGTAAAACCGCAAAGTTCGTGGCGCAGCAGGACAGACAAGCCAGGCATTCCGGGTTCATACCGTGACCTCAGACGAGGCGATCGATACCGTCTGTTGACGTTGGCTGCGCTATTATGAATCGAATCCTTACTACGCAGAATTGCATTTTATATTTAACCCTTTAAGCAAAATGGGCAAAAATTTCTCTCCATCCAAAGTTGTCAGGAAGATATCGCTTCTAAACGAAAAAACCGCCCATTGTACTTGATTTTGTATTTTTTGATGTAAAATATCTCATACGCGTATGATATATATATCTTATCCAGTGGTTCGCCCCGAACTGAGATCTCACGTGCCTACAAAAAACCAAAAAAAATCATGCATAATCTTTGACTAATAAAATAGTGTCACGAAATTATCAACCAAATAACTCGGCCTACAGTTTCATTCAAATTCAAGTAACAGGAGTTCATGTAAATTGGATACTCTTTTTATGGGTAGAAATTGGAGTTATTCTAGATTTCAAACTTTTGTCTATATTTGTGTCACTAAAGCTACATGCATACCAAATTTCAGCATTTTGGGGTCACTGGTGTACTCTGTACTGGTCGTCAAAGTTCAGTTTTTATTATGCAATATTTATATATTTCATTAAACATCGCATTTGACCTAATAGCCTCGTTTTGATTTTTTTTACCAATCTTGAACCCCAATATCTCAACGATCCCCCAACATTTTTATCCCGTTTAGTCACACCAGGTTTGAGCCAACAGTATATCTACCTATATATCAAATTTCACGATGATCGGATCAATGGTTCGAAAGTTATCTTCAGACAAACAAACATACATACTTTCATACATATCAATCGGGGCAAATCGGCGTTGTCTACGCCGATTTGCCCAAGTTGATTTGGAGATCTCGCTTCGCTTGATCAAATATAAGATAAACAGTTTTCTTTAATTATAAATTTTAATAACCATCAATTTATATGTTTTACATCTGCCGGACGTCCCGTGTCGGCAATTTTTTTTTGTTTTAAATGATTTCATTCATCCTTTCATTAATCGAACCCATCAAATGAAACCCCAAAGAACGAGAACGAGCTAGTTTTCACAACAAACCGCGCGGCGCTCAAACGCTCTTAACAAGCGACTGACACACGGACAATTCTTTTTTTATACGACCTGGAGTTGGAACAAGCGTATGTCCCACCTGATGTTAAGTTATAACCATCGCGCCTGGAACTGCCTCGTAGGTCACGCACCTTAGAAACTTGCCATAAGATGCACCTAGAAACCTATATCGACATTAATAAGTTTTTTGTTTAAAAATTACTTTTTCAAAACAAGCTGTTATAAAATTCATAATCGGAACCGCACACATTCAAATAAGCCCAAACACTAGTAGCCTACTATAATCCATTCAGAAGTTTCGTTGTCTAGCATCCATCTCCATCATGAGACCACCTCCATGGTACCATATTATTGCATCGTCACCGAAGTTACATATGTATTCCAAATTTCAGCTCAATCGGTTGAGGGGAACGGGTTTAAAATTCAGTTGCAAGATTCCACCCGGACAAACATACATATATTCCAAGTTAATAAAAAGCTTGTAGAAATGCACAACTCACGACCGAATTTAAGAACTCGACGATAAAAATATATATCAAAATCTTTGAACATCGATTTAAACATATACTAATGGAAAAGAGTTAATACAGACTAGACGACTTTTTTAACGACAAGACATGACAATTTTCTACAATAATGATTTCATACCCAATAAAATTCAAAACGTAAAATCGTTCAACTTCGATTCCTCTAGACCTGCCTAGTTAGTTTTAATATTGCTACACCCTTACCTACAGGGCACATATGAAGTGCTGGACTCTTGACTTCAATAAGATCTGACATGTAATATTTTAATCCACTTTGTATAAACGCAATAGAATACTGAATACTGCACTGCCCTGCGTCCATCGTCTTGAGGCATAAAAATGCAAAGCCACAAGTGCCTATAAGTTCGCCAGCAACCATACCCTTCAAACCGAAACACAGCTTGGCGGTAGAAATAAGTAGAGAAATTCTACCACGAAAAGAATGAAAAAAATAATCCCTTCTTGCCACACACAGGAAAGCCCACAAAGTACATCCTACTACGTTTGTATGTATGTGTGGATGTTTGTTACTCGTTCACGTCATAACGGCTGAACCGATTTAGACAAAATTTGGTACATACGTAGATTATAGCCTGGGTTAACACATAGGCTAATTTTTGTTGACAAACCACGCGAGCGTAGCCGCTGGCAGAAGCTAGTAAATAATATGTTTAAGAAAGTTGTCAAATCATACAAATATGTCAAACTAGCTGACCCGCCCGCGGCTTCACACGGGTGGTTTTTTAATAAAACATTACCCTCATTTTGCGCAGTTGGCTAAAAATTATCCTATGTCCTTTCCCAGGATATTCATATTCATATTCTTTATTGCACACAAATAAATTTACAGACAGAAACAGCTTATGAGATTACAAAATGGACATGTACAAAGGCGAGCTTAACCCTAATAAGAGTTTTCTTCCAGAAAACCTTTGAAGATAGAGATAGTCGATTATAGTGGTGGGTACGTGCACAGAAAATGACATAGGAGTAAAGTACTAATACTAATAGTTATACATAATATATACCATGATAAATAAAATACTTAAACATATTAAAACTAATACCTATAAACTATACTTATATTACAGATAAACATAACACATTATACAAAAAATACATATAAGATAAGATAAGATAAGATAATATAACTCTTTATTGTACACCAAAGTAAAATACAGAACATAATTTTTACTAACAAATTTAGTACAATGGGCGGTCTTATCGCTAAAAGCGATCTCTTCCAGACAATCTTAGTATGGACAGGATTATAACATATCACATGATAGCGGTGCATCTATATAAAATTAAAAACATACCTACATACTATAAACCTAAAATACTAATAATAACTCAAATTTAATTATAATAAAACAAGCAACTATAAAAATGGTTATGATGAATTAACAAGCAGCGACAACTTCAACGCAGGGACAGATATTAGGTGTGTACTTTTGTTTTAAAATTACTAATAGACTTGGATGTTCTTATAGAGAAGGGCAAATCGTTCCACAATCGTACGGCTGTTACAGTGAAGGATCGACCATAAAACTCTGTCGTATGGACAGGAGTTTTAAGTTGAAGGGAATCTGAAGAACGCAAATTGCGATCATTAGCCTGGTGGAGAAACTCAAAACGCTCCTTAAGATAGAAGGGAGAAGAAGGGTTAAAAAGATAATATACCTACTTGTACATAATATCCTAAAAATTTACAAGGACAGGTAATGCTCTTTGACCCAATGCTCTTTTTAAGCTTAGAGAAGCGTAAAAGTGCTTAGTGATGGACTTGCGCGGATAGTGTGGTAGTGAATTCCACAGTGCAACTCCATGGACAGTAAAGGAACCGCCATAGCGACCATAGTATATAATCTATCTCCTTGTAAAATTTTATTACGATCCGTTCAGCCGCTTAGTCGTGTATAGGTAACTAACAAACTAATAACTTATGTATGTATAATAAACCTTCATCTTGAATCACTTTATATTTTGCTGAAAACTGCGTTAAAATCCGTTGAGTAGTTTAAAAGATCTAAGCGAACAGTCAGCGGAAGCGACTTCATTTTATACTTTGTAAAGAAGGTGTCAAATACATGATTAGTCGCTAATTACGTGTAGGGGTCGTTATGCAAACCGCGCTAAGCCTTGTAAAACAAAGGCGTGTGACCCAATTTTAACATATCGCTATGCACCAATACAACTGCTATCTATTCTGTGTCAGGTCATTGCTAGGTCTCGATGGGTAGGTCAGGATTCTAGAAAGCTTTGACCCTCGCTTGCCAGTTTGTTTAAACCATCATTCAAAATAGTAAAAAACATTATTTGAAATAGTGCTGCAAGGTCAAATGGAGTATCTTATAACAGAGCTTAATTTTCACATTTTAAAACAGTTTTTTTGTGTCGTAACGTTTGAGTTGTGATGAAAAATGTTGAAAAAAACATCGTTCCCCTCCCCATATCTCTGATGTTTGCGAACTTAACAATCTGAAATAATTATGGTTGATACAAAAATATGCATATAAAAGGAACAAAAAAGGAAGTTTAATTTAAAAACAGTTTTTTTCAAAATTTGTCTTAAAATTTCCAAGTTTACTGCTCACAAAACTAGATGGCGCTGCTAAATTAACATAAATCTAGGTAGGCTCGGAACTCTCGACGGGCGAGTCTTACTCACCCTTGGCCGGTTTTGTTTATATTGTGTCAAGGGTGAATGATTTCTTAGTCTCCTCGTTATTACCAGAATTTTTAGACAGTCGAGAGTCGTAGAGGCTCTACAGCGTAGGGTATCTACACCGTAGAGCCTCTACGACGTATGAGCTACGCTCGTAGCACGTTTTATAAGATAGAAGGGGATATGATTCATGCGGCATTGATGACGTCATTCGTTACGAGAAAAATGCAAAATGTTCCTGGTGAACTTTTTTGTTTCAATCTAATAGAATAATAAAAAATACATACTTATTATATTATAAACTAGCTGACCCGCCCACGGCTTCACACGCGTGGTTTGTCAATAATAACATTACCTTCCGTCTGCGCAGTCGGGTAAATACCTATGTTCAATCCTAATCATAATCTATCTATATCCTAAATTTTATAGATTCGGTCCAGTCGTTCTTGAGTTATAAATGGTGTAACTAACCATCAGTAAGTATAGGTAGTTTGTGTAGGCCTTTTTGATTTTGTTTTGCCCTGTCCATCCAAAGGTTGTCTGGAAGAGATCGCTTTTAGCGATAAGACTGCCCATTGTACATAATTGTTTGTATTTTTAATTTTGTTGGTGTGCAATAAAGAGTATTCTATTCTATTCTGATTAATTAAGTGCATACTAATTAAAGATAAATAAGCAATAAAGGGATAATTTTTTTGGAACAATTTGATTAGGATTAAGATCATTTTATGGGATATTATTTTATTTTATTAGGATTATTTTTGATTAGGATTAATCTATTTTGTCTGTTTGTTACTTGTGGTGAAATAAATTACTCTATCAATTTATCTATCTATATTATATTATTAAACGAGGGGATAAAGCAGTGTCTTGCGTTACGAGCGCTATATTGAATACCGTACGTAACGAAGGATTCTAGAGTTAAGTCGCGAGTGGAACGAGGGAGTTACTGGAATCCTGATTACAGAGAGGGATATAAGCACGCAAGATGCGGACAGTTTTATCTACGAGGAGAATACTCTACTTTTCACACTTTCCTCGAGACAGAAAAAAACAAATCTAGGTTAGTTGGTGCATTCTGTGCAGAGGTTAGTTCGATTTACGAATAAGTTCTTATTGTGTGGGTCTCTTTGGTTCAAATTTTAATACAAAAGCGGTTCCAAATTCAAATCACATTATGCCCACGAGGGCATCATGAAATTCAGTACAACCTTACTCCCGGCTCAGCCGTAGGGATTCAATTACCTGCTTTCGGTGAGGTTTACATGACATATAATTTGACATAGTCGAGCAGGTGCTGTGAAAAGTATTTTATTATGTTGTAATATTCAGGTAGTTAATTTCAGTTTATTAAATACTAGCTACTAGTCCCGGCTTCGCATGGGTTTTGTGTAAAATAAAATATAGCCCTCATGGATAATGTAAGTTCTTAAAAGAGAAAAAAAAATTGGACCGGAAGATTCCTACACTACATCCAAACAAACAAACTCACAAACCTCTTCATAATATTAGTATTGATAATGTTGTATCCATATGATGATGATGATAAACATAACAGTTCGAGACCAATGCGGTGTCTATTATTGCGAAAAACGTACGTATTTATGTCTTCCGACGAACCCCAGATATAGATACAGATATTGCACGGTTTTTAGAGTATGATATAAAGGTACATATACTTGATTTGTACTAAATAAATTGTCTACTCTGTTGTAAATTATGTATGCAAAGTGATAGGTAAATAATATAGTACCTATAGTGTCTACTTACCTGATTAAAGGTGAATTCTCTTGGCAGCGACATTTCTGAATATCAGGTGGTAAAGGCAAACAAAACTGGTCCTCAGATTCCGTTGATGATAGTTCACACCGATACAGATAGACGGCAAAAGCCGAATGCATTTGTTCTGTATAACTAATTCTCTGTAAAGACGCCGTTTTCACTGATTTAATAACTCTTTTACTCAAAACTTAACCACTGATTGGCTAAAACGTGTATTATGTGAAATTACGGCGCGGCCACACACATTTTTGAGTGTGGAAAATGATTTTTAAAGTGCTGACTATTTTTGTTGGCACAGAGATTTGCGAGTGTGCGTTTTCCACGGGTTTCTGTGAAGAATGAAAGCGGGCATGCGCTGTAGATACGATCAATACTAGTCTCGGAGACGGTGGAAGGCATTCTTAACTAAGTGCAAAGGCCTTCGAAAGTACAGTGGTTACTGCATTATGGTTCTATACTATCTGAGAACGAGGGTAGATCGTTATATCTGCCAATAACTACCCACTCGCAAAAACTTCCGTTTACCCGTGCATGCAACGTGCATGTCGTGTTATGCGTGCATTAGTCATGGTGCATGCAACTGCGTCGAAATATCGAGATACTCAAAAACTCACAATCCAACACCCTAATATTATAAATGCGAAAGTTTGGATACTTGTTTGTTTGTTACTCAATCACGTCAAAACGGCTGAACCGATTACTATCAAATTTGGTATGAACGTAGATTATAACCTGGATTACCACATAGGCTACTTTTTATCCCATAAAAATGAGATGTCAAAGTTTCTATATATATTTTTGCACCCCAGAACAACGCGGGCAAAGCCTCTGGCGACATCTAGTGGTAAATATCCCGTTTTAATGCAAATATTATCTCAGATAGCTGCATAAATGATCTTATTTTTTATCAGTAAACATGTTACTCTTTCATGTCCTAACGGCTAAACCGATCATGATGAAATTTGGTACGTACGTAGATTATAATCTGGATTAACACATAGGCTATTTTTTGTTGACTAACCACGCGTGCGTAGCTGCTGGCGGAAGCTAGTTAATAATATAAGTGTGATACAGACCCAACTCTATAGCAAGTAAAAAACCTATATATTTTCATTTTGATTGCCAAAATAGTGGGGATTAAATTTTCTAAATTGGGTTCCTAGGTCAGGTATCATCATAAAAGAGCATAATTTACACTTTAGAATTTCCTTAGAAATTATAAGCTTTAAGATTTTACTCTGAGAAAATCATAACGAAGCTGGCACAAACGAGAGTCTGCCATTGCATCCGCTCTCTGTTGGCAATTTTGTATCAGTGTTGACCTAAGATATTTCTCGTCTATTTGCATCATTTTATACACATACATTTTACATTCTAAAAAACCATAACCCGTTTTATTTTCGTCCAAACTGAGCTGCCGGTATTAATATTTTTCACACCAACAATGCTCGACAATGTCAAATTATATGTCATGTAAACTCACCGAAAGCAGGTGATTATATCCCTACGGCTGAGCCGGGAATAAAGTTTTACTGAATTTCATTATGCCCTCGCGTACATAATGAATTGGTGATTTGAATTTGTAACCAAACTGGAATTTGAATTTACGAGGGGTGATCCAAAAGTAATGATAATCAATAATAAACACAATGATAAAATAAAAAAATAAATTTATTTCTCAACATAGTCTCCTAGCAAGTCTATACATTTAGTCCATCTCTTTTCTAAACCTAAAATTCCCTTAGAAAAAAAATCTTTATCTTGACTCTCAAAAAAGTCCTCAACCGCGGCCATCACGTCGCTATCATCGTCAAATTTCTTGCCTCGGAGGTGTTCCTTGAGTCGTGGAAAGAGATAGAAGTCACTGGGGGCTAGATCTGGTGAATAGGGGGGGGTGTTCCACCAGCTCGAAGCCCGCTTCCTGAATGGCAGCCATGGCAATTGCAGCTTTGTGAACCGGTGCGTTGTCTTGATGGAACAGCACTCCAGCCCGCAGTTTGCCTCGCCTTTTCTCCTTAATAGCCTCTCGCAATCTACTTATTTGTTCTGCATAGTAGGAGCCTGTAATAGTGGCCCCCTTTTCCAAGTAGTCCACCATGATTATTCCTTTAGCGTCCCAAAAAACAGACGCCATAACCTTCCCTGCTGAGCTTGACACTTTGAATTTCTTCGGCGTCGGTTCATCGAATCGTTTCCATGTCATCCATTGTTGTTTTGTTTCAGGATCAAAATGGTGGATCCAGGTCTCGTCCATGGTCACAAAACGTGACAAAAAATTATCTTTGTCTGCCTGAAACTTTTCGAGATTTGCTCTTGACATGTCGACTCGTTTCTTCTTTTGCTCGTCGTTTAACATTTTCGGTACCCAACGCGCGGAGACCTTTCTCATATGCAATTCGTTCGCAAGGATTCTTTGAATGCTGCCATATGAGATCCCTGTGACCTCAGCTACATGCCTGATAGTCACTCTTCGGTCTTCCAATACAACTTCTTCAACTTTTTTCACATTTTCTTCAGTGAGGGACGTCGATGGGCGTCCTTCGCGGTGTTCGTCTTCTGTCGATGTTCTTCCCAGCTTAAACTCCTTAGCCCAGCGTGCAACTGTGGAATATGGAGGAGAAGAGTCCCTTAATGTTTCCACTAAGTCACTGTGTATGTCTTTTGTACACATTTTTTTCAAGCAGAGGTATTTAATGACAGCTCTGATTTCGTGTTTTTCCATTTTTATGTTCACTCCTTGACAGTCCGTATTCAAATGAATGTAGCTCCCGGGAATCGTGGCCTATTTATATGATTTTTTTTTTCCTGAACTAGTGGGTAACTGAGCAAGTGACTGATATTTTTTTGTATTTTTGTGTGCACTAGAAATAACTGATTATCACTACTTTTGGATCACCCCTAGTAGCTATTCGTAAATCGAACTAACCTCTGCACAGAATGCACCAACCTAGATTTGGTTTTTATAGTCTCGCAAAAAGTGTGAAAAGTAGAGTTTTCTCCTCGTGGATAACGCTGTCTGCATCTTGGGCGTGCTTATATCCCTCTCTGCACTCAGGATTCTATTAACTTTTTTTTTTATTTCTATTAACTATTAATTTTTCTTAATTTTTCATATTAATGTCAACAATTCAAACTCATAGTTTGCCAAAGAGCAATGGAGTGCAGCGTGCTTGGAGTAAAGAGGATTGACAGAATCCGTTACACCACGCTGCGTTTAGAGTCCGGCATTGCTGATGCAGGGAATAAGGCTACCAGGCTAAAATGGGATTGGGCGGACCATGTAAGAGGCATGCACCCGGACAGATGGGCAACGATCGTCACGCAGTGGGTGCCTAAAGAGGGCGACGAAACCGAGTAAGGCCTAGTAGACGTGGCGTGACGATTTCGATGCCTTCGAGACAGATTGGTGGCATTTGGCAGGCGAGCGAAAGTCCTAGAACACAATGGGGGAGACCTTTGCCCAGCTGTGGGATGAAACAGGTTAAATTAAAAAAAAATGTCGCTTCATGGATATTTATGTAAATAATAATAAATAAATAAATATGGCTGGACATTTCACACATATGTTTTTATTTTCTTGATCACTAGACCATCTCTGACAACAGCAACTACGTAACTTATAAACTCCCTGTCTCTCGGACTATACGAAACAACACTCTGTCTTCTGATTGGCTAACTTAAATTAAGTTATGTTCGCTCCAAAAGCCTTGAATGACTAATAGTTAGGAACGTAAACAGATTTTGATGAAATTTTTACGAAGTTGTCTCGAACCTACCGTAGAGGTAGGTTCGAGACAACTTCGTAAAAATTTAAAAATAAATAAATAAATATAAATAATGCTGGGCATTACACACAGCGCTATCTTGTCCCAAACTGATACTTAGAATGTTTTTTTGATGTATAACATTTTTCCTCTCGGTTTGTGGGAGTGATTTTGGCAAAAGGGACGGAAATGTGTAACAGGAAAACTAGCGTAGTACCTTGTGCAACTATACCTACGAGTTCCTATCACTATATACGAGAATAGGACCAGTGAGAGGACTAATTCGAGGCGCGAGCGAGACCCAATACTAAATCAAATTGTCACACTAATATTAAAACTAATTCATTACTTTTAATATTAAACTAGCTTCCGCCAGCGGCTTCGGCGCGTTGTTTGTCAACAAAAAGTAGCCTATGTGTTAAACCAAGTTATAATCTACGTACATACCAAATTTCATCAAAATTGGTTCATCAATCACATTGAAACGGCTTAACCGATTTCGATAAAATTTGGTGTGTACGTAGATTATAACCTGGATTAATTCATAGGCTACTTTTATCCCATAAATCAGTTCCCATGGGATAAAAATGGGATGTCAGTTTCTATGATAATATTTAACAGATTTCCACGTAAAAATCAATAACCACCAGTAGTAAGAGGAACAAAGGTAAATTATTTTTGAATAATCTTTGAATTAAGAGATTAAGAAAATGAAAATAATTTTCAACAATAATTTAACACTTAAATGTAATATTTATGTGTGTGATTTACATAATGAATTTATTTATATTAAAGTATATTATTTTAATTTTATTTTATCTATAATAATTCGCATAATATTATATGTAATTTAGATTTTAATTTGTTAAAATGTATAATTTACTAGCTGTTGTCCGCGACTTCGTACGCGTTACACTACTAAATGTGTAGGTGTACGTAGAAATAAATTCGCTGTTGCAACTTGACACCCCATTTTTATCCCATGGGAACTGATTTATGGGATAAAAGGTACCCTATGTGGTAATCTAGATTATAGTCTACGTATATACCAAATTTCATCGAAATCCGTTCAGCCGTTACAACGTGATTGAGTAACAAACAAACAATCAAACAAATAAATAAACAAACATCCAAACATTCACATTTATATTATTTGTGTGATGTGGTTCATGTTTTGAATTTTTTAAAATTAATTAGCGTAATTGGCTAATTAAATAAATAAATAATAATAATAAAGTGTCAAACTTTCGACACAGAAAAAACTAGACGTAGCTGGTTACCGACGGATATAGGAACCCGCCATAAATAGATTAGACGGTATCATATAGTTCACTGGTGTGGTACCCATTAAGTTCAAAACTGGTAACTAATAGTTACCTCATCTCAATTTCCTTAATTATCTTTGAATGTTGAAAATAAAAGTACACTTTGCAATTCCCGTCATAATATTTATTGAGAACCACAGGCATCGCAACAAAAATTGCTATTGTATGCATTTCAAGTGCATTAAGGGTAGTTCCATACAAATTAAATTCTGAATCATCGACCTAAAAATTACATCGGACAGTGCAGTGGCGAACTTTGAACACGTAATATATAAACATGTTGATTTTCCTGTTCAAGTTTCGCCACTAGGCACTAGGCAGCCTGGTTGCGGCAGCTAACCAAAGCGAGAAGTGAATATGGCTGTTACAGTCTTTGCAGTCTTGCATGTCGAAACGCATCAGCTGTTGCGACTCGCCGTTGGCTGCCGCAGCTTGGTTCTCTAGTGCCCATCACACTTTACGGCTCAGAAAATTCAAAAAAATCCATTAATTGTGACTTAAAATGTTAAAACATACGTAGAATAATAATATATAATTAATAGGACTTATAATTTTAACTAAAATAATCTTATATGAGCTTTGCTATCTTATTACGGTATAATCTACAAATTATATTAAACAGGGTAGAAGAAAACTTCTGAAAATTTGGGTAGGGGATGAAATTACCCCTGATTTAATACCTTTATATCGGGTTTACACACAATCTTATTGTGTGCGCAAGCTTGTGACTCGTTTCGCTCGCGCGAAGCGAGCGCGATCTGTAAACGTAGGTTACTCGTGTCCCCTAATGGAGCGTTTAGCCGAGCGACAAATTTAATGTTAAAACTTTACAAATTCATATGATTTTATACAAAATACACGCAGCTACATAGACACAAAATGAGCACTGAAAAATGCAGTATAAAAACTGTGTCGCAATTTCCTATCAGTTTTTGATAATAAAAGTGATTCTCTAAGCCATCAATTTTTCGGGAGTGATTTAGTTTTACACCCAGCAGGTAGCAACATTATTTAATAATGTTAAAATGGGTAAATCATACATCTAAATTAAATGCCTTAATTGTTTGAACAATTGCGTTCATACAGTTTTTGTTGATTATACCGTGAAAAGAAAATCCCTTAAATTAAAGATAATAATAAAACAAACTTTTAATAACGTTTAGTTATGTTAATAATTCAAAAGAGCGTATCTCATATTGTTTAAGGAAAATTTATATTAAAATTAATTGTAACCTTTAACCATCGAATATGCCCAAATTTAACATTGTATTATTTTCAAATTTTGATGTACAGAATACATTTGTAAATGGCTCTGACCATAACCTAGAACAGTAATGTGTTTATTTCAACTATTTACATAACCAATAATTAAGTTGAAATGGTTTTTCCTCTTGTGTCAATAGTTCGTTTGTTAGTCCGGTTGACTGAACTACTGAGACTTTTCGGTGTCAATAGTCCGGTTGGTAGTGTTGGTACAAAGCACCGAACTATCGATACCCTTAGGGTGCGGTCAGGGAGCAAGCTTGAGCGCTAACACTTACGGGCCCGTTCGACTTGAGTTGAGCGACGTATTGACGGATTCAATAACATTCAACGTTCGTAAGACGCTTAGAATTTGATTTTTTTTATTTTAGTCACCTCGCCAGAGTTAGCGTATGTGAGCGTTTCAGTTCCGAGATTCCGGGTGTCCGTGCAAACGCTTGCAAGCGCTGTAAACGACAAGTCGAACAACAAAAATGCTTAAAGCACTTACAGCGTGCTCTGAACGCATCCTTAGTAGCAACAGTTCGGTTAGTAATGTTAAAGAAATCTAACTACATACTGACATTATTGTGCCTTGCAGTAGCTCGTTGTTTTTTGTACCAACCGGACTATTGACACCGAAAACTATTAGTAGTTTGGTCAACCGGACTAAAGACCGAACTACTGACATTAGAGGGGGTTGAAAAAAACACGATTGTTCTGGATAACGGGCAGAATTGTTCCTTAAAATTTGTAGACTTTTTATTCACCCCGAATTTATACATAACAGAGGTGCGATTTTAATAGTATCTGTGGACCCCAGGGGAATCAGGGGGGGGTTGAGTGAGACTTACTTTTCCTGTAACGTTTGGCCGAATTTGTATATTTTAGTGAGTGTTATTTTCCTAGGTTAAACAAAATGCATTTTTTTTAGTTTTCAGTCAATATTGTTTTTTTTAATTTTATAGTAGGTACGTAAATTTTGAGTTACAATATTAATATATTAACTTGTTAATTTCTGAAGTTGAGTGATTTAAAATCTTTAAAAAAAATAGGTAATACGGGATTCGAACTCGCGACCTTCCCATTCCGATAACCAACGACGCCACCTACAACAGGTAAGTTTTTACTGCGGTTTTTTTTAATAGAAAGCTAGTTGAGCTGTAAAATCGAAATATATTACGAGTTTTTCAAATTTTGTAACAATTAACTTTTTATTGAAAGTATTGTTAATCACCGTGATAGTTTCAAATGTTATAATGTATGAGCAGAGGCACAACTAACCCTGTAAGCTTGAACATAATAAAATCTAACATTTTAAAGTACGAATAAGCTAGTGGCCAACCCAACCCTGACGTTATTAATGTGGCCAATCCTGTCATTGTTAATGTGTCCAAACTAATCGTAGTTAACGTGGCCAACCCTGTCGATGTTAACGTGACCAACCCCGTCGTTGTTAATGTGGCCAACCCTGTCGTTGTCAATGTGGCAAACCCTGTCATTGTTAATGTGGCCAACCCTGTCGTTGTTAATGTGGCCAACCCTGTCGTTGTTAATGTGGCCAACCCTGTCGTTGTCAATGTGGCCAACCCTGTCGTTGTTAATGTGGCCAACCCTGTCGTTGTTAATGTGGCCAACCCTGTCGTTGTTAATGTGGCCAACACTGTCGTTGTCAATGTGGCTAATCCTGTCGTTGTCAATGTGGTCAACCCTGTCGTCGTTAATGTGGCCAACCTTGCCGTAGTCAATGTGGCCAACCCTGTCGTTAATGTGACCAACCTAATCGTAGTTAACGTGGCCAACCTTGTCATAGTTAATGTGGCTAACCCTTGGCATTGTTAATGTGGCCAACCTAGTCGTTGTCAATGTGGCAAACCCTGTCATTGTTAATGTGGCCAACCCTGTCGTTGTTAATGTGGCCAACCCTGTCGTTGTCAATGTGGCCAACCCTGTCGTTGTTAATGTAGCCAACCCTGTCGTTGTTAATGTGGCTAACCCTTGTCATTGTTAATGTGGCCAACCTAGTCGTTGTCAATGTGGCCAACCCTGTCGTTGTTAATGTGGCCAACCCTGTCCTTGTTTAATGTGGCCAACCCTGTCGTTGTTAATGTGGCCAATCCTGTCATTGTCAATGTAGCCTACCCTGTCGTCGTTAATGTGGCCAACCTTGCCGTAGTCAATGTGGCCAACCCTGTCGTTAATGTGACAAACCTAATCGTAGTTAACGTGGCCAACCTTGTCATAGTTAATGTGGCTAACCCTTGTCATTGTTAATGTGGCCAACCTAGTCGTAGTTAATATGACCAACCCAAACGTGGTTAATATGCATAACAACTTTTTTGATTGTTCCCGTTGGCGTCTCCCCACTCGCTTGCTCAACTGGTGGACACAGTGGCAGGTTTTCGTTATAATTGTTCCTCTTAGGCTTCACTGTAGTATACGTCAAGACTCGTGGCAAACGGGGCCAACCAATAAACAAATGTTTCCTTTTCAATACAATTACTGGTAATTAGTGATATCGATAGGTACTTGGCGCATCACTAGATTCCCGGAAGGGCTGCAAGCGCGAGCGAGATCGCAATATTATCGCCGCTTGACCCACGTTTTATGACCAGGGCGGTTATTACCTAAGTCAAATTGCTGTTGCTTCGCTATCGCTAGTCAGGCCATCCCTTTCACACGTACAGTACGTACCTCACGTGTGAAAGGGATGGCCTGAGTAGCGATAGCGAAGCGACAGCAATTTGGCTTAGGTAATACGGGCACGGGTCTGCCAGGAGCGTTGGCGTCTAGTAGACAGTGTCAGTTTTATAAATAATATCCTTTTCCTTTATAAATTTAAAATATAGTGTCACAATAAAAATGATGCCTAAGAGTTTTTTTTTTCGTGCCACTGTGCCCCATTGAAGGAGAAACGGGTGGAGGACAGCAATATAATAATAATAATTTAAAATAAGATAACCATTTGAAAACGCGTTTTTACGTACATCGGATTATTTATAGCCAAAATAGCCTGCACCGGTTTCGCTAATAACATTTATTGCGTATGCAAAATTTAAACCGCTGCAAACAATTCTGACCCTTAAGAATGACCGTATTTATCTAGATTTCATTAATCACTAATATTTTTTCTATAAACTAAACTTTAAACACTAACAAACTTTATATCTATTTTTGGAGAATTTTGAGAAAATACTGAATAGCCCTGAGGGTACCTACTACCTACGTACCCCAACACTAGGACCAAATATTTGCAGATCAAGATTTGTCCCGCAACTGCCATCGAATACACATGTCTAGCGCAGCCACACTCGTTTATTTAGTTTTTAAAGTGAAAACTTCTTTAAGCGCGTTGGGCATTTTTGAGATGGGGAAACCCGTTGAAATCGCGACACTGTTCCCTACACCTCTGTAATATTTTTTTTTTTTAGTTTGTGGAGGAGCATAAGACAACATGATCATTTTGCAACATCCAATTATTTTTTTGAAGTTAAACCTTCTTTAGGCGCTTTGGGCATTTTTGAGATGGAAAAAAACCATTGAACTCGCGACACTGTTACCGTTACTGACACCTCTGTATATAAGTATCTCGTAATTGTTCAAGTGTTCACTTCTGTCGGCTCCCGGAGTGCCAATTTGTTTTATTGTTGCAAAAGGGTACCGTAGTCAAACAATGAACCCTATTTCGACTTAGAATTAATAATAAAATTCAATTACTTTCTCAAAAATCTCCAATCAAATAATATACCCAGAAAACAGTGCATTTCCATACGTTTATAACTCATGTACATATTATTAATTCTAATACTAATAATTATGGACTGACCTATAGCTAGGCTAATTTCGAGAACATCACATGGCTATTTCCATCTCTTTCCTTCCTATGTATAAACGCCTTAGAGAAGAGACAACAAATGCCGAGTAATATTCTTAAAAACTTACCACGTTACCACGTTAAACCCTGACTAACGCGTGTTTAAAAAATTCCTTACCAATTTTTGTATACGATTTTTTAAACATTGTTTAACGGGTGTTTAACTTATGTAGTAAGATCCGGTGTTTTTAAATCTGGGGTTTAGCTATGTTTTAAGAGTGAGAGATGCATGGTATTGCTTTAAACTTATTTTTACAAATTTTTTAAATACACCTCAATACATCCTTAGAAACAACAGCTTATTTTTACCCATGTTGGTACCCAGATTTTATTTATTTAATTTTAATATTCACATTCTTAAATATTTATACATTATTTTTTATTTTTATTTTTTTTAATCAATAAAATGCAAGATAGATTATATCACATGCTACAATTAAATTTATTCACCAAATTAATTGGTTTTGGGGCGAAAAACAAATTTAGGCCTATGTTTTATTAATTATAATGTTATTAGGATATTAAAACTAGCTCTTAAACTACTTAAAAATTAACTGTATAATTTATTTATATCAATAAAAATGAAAGGTTGCATTACGTCCACCGTTATATGAAGATGAAGAGTTGCCAGCTAAAAATCTATTTTATAGTAGAACTGGGTGCTTCGTTGCCAGTAATAAAATATATTTTCTAAACTGCAAAAAACTATAACTAAGAATTAACTTGGGTAATAATCATCAGTATTTAACATTTGTATAAGAAAAACTATTAACTACACATGTTTATAATTTTATACACTATTATGGTTAGCGTCCACCAAACCACGTAGTACGGAACCTTTTTTTCGGTACAACAATCATCTTTGTCTCACTTATATTGATGTCACTGCGAGATCTTTTTTTATCAAGAAATCAGAACATTTATCTGCCAGAATATAGGTACATAAATTTCTGATGCTATATTTTATTTATCCTTATATTCTACCATCCAGATGGTGGGCAAATATAAATTATTATACCATGTTTTTACGCCATGTCACGAAACATACGTACTCAGATTATTTTTAGTTTAAATTGGATTAGATCAGATTATTTTTATTTTAGTTTCCTTTCATCTGTTTATTTTTAATTTGTTGTGTTACCGAAATTGTTATTGTATTTTATAAAATTGACTTTTCTAAATGTATTCTGGTATCTATGTGGAATATATAAATCTGAAAACCTCGGTAACGTGCAAAACGAACCAGTAATATGATGAAAAACTAAAATCTAATTATCAGTTGTTTTAGTGCTAACCGTGCGCACTCGGTGGTATAGTGGACGTATACCATTATTAGATATTATGCTAAGTGTTTCGAATTATTAAAAAATGTACAGATTCATTTAAAACATAATTTTTAAGGGCCTTTCTTATATTAAACTTGTCGCACACAAGCTGACGGGCCTGCTGATGTGAAGTGGTCACCGCCACTAATTATTTCCTCAAAAACTACTGAACTGATTCTGAAAATTATTTGCTTGATAGAAAGCTACACTATCTCTGAGTGCTATAGGCATAAATGTGTTAAGATAAAAACAGTTTTTGATACGAAATCTTAATATTTGTATATCAAGTCGAAGATTGGTTTTGTCCTGACGAAGTTGCGAGGGGTTCAGCTAATACAGTTTGAAACCGGGTTTCTTCTTTTTTACTGTAATTTTTTCCAGTATTTTTACCATATTCGAATCACTTAGCGTATGAGTAACCAACAAAACTACGATCTAAATATTTTGTACTGCCATATATTAATAAGGCATATTGTTATAAATTTACAGAATATGGCAACATATCAATATAAAAACATATATTGCCAGTATACAAAAATCACTTACACAAAAATACAATAAAAAGATATTTTTTAGAATTTTATCAAAAGAAATTGTTCTTCACAACATATTTTTTTTATTTTTTACACGTATTTTGTTTTATTCAATTAGTAGTCTTAAATGAAGGAAGAATATAATACTGTCAACTTAACTGTGCATCTAATTTCTTGAATTGTCACCTAGATCAGTTTGACTAACTATAGATCGTTTGCTCGATCTTTAGATAGCTCACCGTATATTTTGTAATTTAGTAAATTGTTTATTTCTGCATCCATGGCTTGAATCTATTTAGTGACCTGGATCATTATAGATATCTGTAGATCGTTTGCAAATGTCTTATAATAATTCAAGTATCTTTTGAGATAAACAAAGTTTGTTTTTTTATTTCAAATTCTTCGGAAAATAATGTTGAAACGGCAATTGACATTGACAGTTCACTTTCTTTTGTAAATCAGTGTATGACAGAGCAGCGCCATCTGTTAGCAGTTATACAAACATGGCCGTGAAACCCCCTCATTGCTCGTCGCTTGCAGGCTGCGTTACGACACACAAAAACGCTCCTAGTCGCACCGACCGAAATCGCGCATCGCCCGCACGCTGTCCGAACCCTTAGGTGGCTACGGTCTGTGATATTGCAGACGGACGCAGATTATCCCGCACCGATGCACCGTGGAAAGGGTCACGTCTGTAATATCGCAGACACGTCTAGATCGTCACGTTCTTTCTCTTTCACACAAATGACAAATATCTTCGAATTTCGAAAAACTATTAAAAAATTTCACGAGACTTAAAATTTGAAAAAAAAATTATTAATCACATCAAGAATATTACTATCACAGTTAAATTGTCAGCCATACAAATTGACAACGGCGTTCGCTAGACTCCCAGACCAATACATAAAATACGGTATGTGTCAAATTGTCAATTTTACAATAAAAACTGACAAGTTGACATGCGTTCAACACTTTAACAACTAATTACGGGATTACGTAGGAGACATTATTATATTCTAAATTTTACAAACTTGACAATTTGTCATTAAATCAAAAAACTGTCAATTATACAAACTTGCCATTTAATTATGTATAAGTTTCAATGTTCGAGATATTTTCAAATTGTCAATTATACAAAATTTACAAATTGACATTAAATTGTGTATCTGGTTCTATTAGCTGAAAGGTTATTGTGGCCGTAGATGAAATACTATACAAGCTTTCTATTTTGACAAGTTTTGTAAAAAAACTGACAATTTGTCCAGTGTCTCCAAAACCCTACTACAAAAATTACTCAAACACCAACCTATTTGACAATTCATAGTAACTTTAGGCAGTTGATAAGCATTTTTGTCAAATGTAATTTTTATGGTACAGAAACGGGAGCAGCCCCATGATAAAAAGAAAATTGTGTCACGTGATCATACGCTGTTCAAAGTTAATAGAATATTCTTACTTGGTTGAGTTCTTCCTGACCCTTTCCTTATTAGTCTTGGGAGCACTTCGGACTGCCTTAACATCCTTCTTCTCGAGCTGTTTAACTTCCTTTTTCTCAAGTGGTTTGACTTCCTTCTTCTCCACGGGTTTAACTTCCTTCTTCTCCACGGGTTTGACTTCTTTCTTCTCCACTGGTTTAATTTCTTTCTTCTCGATGGGTTTTTCGGTGGGGGTGGTGGCCGTGGGCCGGGGTTTTGGCTTCATTGCTTTCGCTGCTGCTGCGTAGTTGATAGGTTTTAGGCCGGGGAAGGCTTCTTCGGCTGGTGTTGGTGGTTGGGGCTGGAAATTATACATATTATAATAAGTTTTGGGGTTTTTTTACAAGTTATGGAAGTTTCTTAAATTGTTCATTGGGTAGTTCCTATCAATAAAATGTCTGTTTTATACCAAAACGGGTAGACCTTAAGCACCACGAATCCACGATGCGATGGTACGACGATAAATACGTTATTTATTTAAAAATTTATTTCTATTTGCTCTGCCTAATTTTTTTTTATTTAATGAAATCCCACTAATATTATAAACGCGAAAGTTTGTATGGATGTAGTATGTGTGGATGTTTGTTACTCTTTCACGCAAAAACTACAGAATGGATTTTAATAAAATTTGGTATGTACGTAGATTATAACCTGGATTAACACATAGGCTACTTTTTATTGACAAACCACTCATGCGAAGCCGCGGGCGGAAGCAAGTATTATAAATTCGAATGTCTGGATATTTATTCATTTGTTTGCTACTCAATCACGTCGTATTTCAACCGATTTCAATGAAATTCGGTGTGTTGATAGATTATGACCTAGATTCATACATAGGCTACGCTGATAAACAACGCGTGCAAAGCCGCTGGCGGAAGCTTGTAACTAATCATTTACATACCTCTGTGGTATAAAAAGAATTTCCAACCCTAGTACTCTTGTAAGAGCAATAAAAGACAAGTGAAAACTTTTTTAGGCGCGTTAAGCGTTTTTTATTGGGAAAAAACCACTGAACTTGCGACACTGTTACCGTTACCGACACCGAAGTGAATACTTCTTTAGGCGCGTTGAGCATTTTTTGAGATGGGAAAAAACCATTAAACTCGCTACACTGTTACCGTTACTGTTACAGACACCTCTGTATATAAGTATCTGTAGTGTAGTCTGCTTTTATTCAAGTCAAGCCAAATATTTTTATTCATTAAAAATATTTGACTTGACTTGACTATTGAAAAATATTCAATTTTTCACTTCTGTCAGCACTCCCTTAGTGCAATTTTTTTTTTTATTAAGTTGGACTAATGACAGACTACGACTCGTATCTTCTTGAAAGTGTCAAACTAGTGTCAAACTTTTCACACGTTTTCAAGAAAAAACCAGTCGTAGCTGGTTACTGACGGATATAGGAACCCGCCATTAGTAGAATTTAACATACTGTTAAACCTTTCAAAGTTATACCTACTGTGCTACAGAATAGGTAATAATATGTAAGGTATATACCTACTACGTTTTTACCTACAGTTGCACAGAATAAGAAATAGTAAGCCTGTTGAAATACCTACACATTTCTAGTTGCCAGTGGAACCTTTGAGAACGTTCCAGAAGGTAGGGCGTACAGACGCCCGGAGAGTCGGTCTGGTTTTGGCTATGGGACCGTTAAAGTATTACGTAAGGACTATAGGGGGAGGTCTATGACATGGGGGGGGTCTAGATGGTGATTACGTCGTCAGTAATTATTTACTTTTTTACACATATGGCAACCCACACCTTGCTATACATTATCTATTATAACTGCTGCTCATGAATCAATAAAAAATACAGAATACTTACATTAAAAGAAAAATGCATATACAATGTTTACGTAAGCATGGGAGGGGGGGGGGGGGGTAAGAGCTTTGCTTACTTTTGCTGACAATGGGGAGGGGTGGGTAAATAATTGTAATAAATCTGCTTATGTAATACTTGAACAGCCCCTATACGTGTGAATATTTCGGTGACTTTTAGTGGCTTATTGTGCAATGGTGGTGTGAATAAGTGTGTTGTGATCACTTGAGATTAAGATCGTGTATTTATCATTTCAGTTTTGAATAAATGTGTTATTTGGGATAGATTGATTTCCATTATTTTATTCCGAACCCTTAGCTTGTAACAATACTTTGTAACCCTTGAAGCAAAGGTATGTATGATTGATTGATTACCTTAGGTACGCTATCCACCGCGTCTTCACTTGCAGAGTTGACACTCTCTTCTACTTTAACTTCACTCTTCGTGACCTTAACCTCTTTAACTTCTTTCTTCTTGGGGACCTTCGTCTCAGACTTCACTACGACAGGTTTCACTTTCTTCACTTCTTGTACAATCTGAAATTAAACAATCACACTAATATTATAAATGCGAAAGTTTGGACGTTTGTTGATGTTGACATCTTTCCCCTCGGTTTGTGGGAGTGATTTTGGCAAAAGGGACGGAAATGTGTAACAGGAAACCGGGGAAGCGCGTGCTATTTGATTTAACCAATGAGTTTGTTTGTTACTCAATGACGTCATAACGGCTGACCCGATTTAAATGAAATTTAGTATGTACGTAGATTACAACCTGGATTAACTCATAGGCTATTTTTTTAAATAATGTGATGCCAAAAAATCGTCAAAAACGTCTCACGTAATTAATGGATGCCCCCTCATAAGGATACTGTATGTAAGATTTAATTTGAAATATGTAAAATTGATACCTTCGGTGGTTTCTTATTGTCTTTGGGTTTCTTCTGTATCGGCTGCACGTCGGCTGCGCTCACTTCGGGCGGGTCTTTAGGCGGTGTGAGCGATTCTAAAATATTAATTTTGTTAAAATACTATAACTTCGAAAGTAACTCTGTCTGTTTGATACAAAAATCAAAATTTTATTCATTAAAATTACAAGGATCGGTTTGAAACGTTAATTTTACAGCCTGTTCCTTTGCAACCAAGCAAGACAAAGAAAGGCAAGAACCAAGGCTGGTTGTTATTTTTAGAATACATACATTCATGAAAATAAATCACTTCTTAAAATAGTAGTAAAATAATTTGGATGTTTGTTACTCAATCACGTCTTAACAGATGAACCGATTTCGATGAAATTTGGTATGTATGTAGTTATAACCTGGATTAACACATAGGCTACTTTTTATTGACAAACAACGCGCACGAAGCCGCATGTTAGTTATGTACTAATTGTAAGCGCATCACTTGCTAGACTGATTTGGCTCAGTACTTTTTTAATGTTCGTAATAGCCAGACTATAATGGAAAAATATTTTTTTTGTATATATTAGTATCTTTTGTTAGTAATAGTTAGTACCTTCTATTAGTAGTAGATAGTATCTTCTGTTAGAAGTAGTTAATACCTTCTGTTAGTAATAGTTAGTACCTTCTGTTAGAAGTAGTTAGTACCTTCTGTTTTAATTTCTTCTGTGACTTGTGATTTGTGTTCCGTGGTAGATTCGCTATCAGCTTCTGTTCTGCTTGGTTCCGCCTGCTCTTCTGTGCTGGGCGTGTCTGTACTTTCTGCCTTTATGTCTAGAAGGAAGGAAAAGAATGAATTAATAAAAATATATATAAATATTTCAGAACATTTCACAGAGCGCTATCTAGCCCTAAACTAAGCAGAGCTTGGTACTATGGGAACCAGATAACTAATCTTTACATAGTATAAAAAAGAATTTTGATAATCGGTCCATAATTGACGGAGAAATCGGTGAAAATACATTAAAAAAATACAGTCGAACATAGAACTTCCTCCTTTTTTGAAGTCGGTTAAAAAATGATGTTGCTTCCGCTGTCTGTTCACTCAGATCTTTTAAACTACTCAACAGATTTTAATGCAGTTTTCAGCAATAGATAGAGTGATTCAAGAGGAAGGTTTATATGTATAATACATACATATCCTTGGAGAGGGCATAGGCTACTTTTTAGCCCACTGCGCAAAATGAGGGTAATGTTTTATTGAAAACCCACCCGTGTGAAGCCGCGGGCAGGTCAGCTAGTTAAAAATAAAATATACATGTCATAATAATAATATTTGGAATAAAAATATGTACGTGTTATCGATAGGTACTCGACGCATCAGTAGCGGCGCCCGTAAGGGCAGCAAGAGCGAGCGAGATAACAATATCCGTTTCACTTTTTATGACCCCGTCTGCCAGGAGTGTTGATGTCTAGTAGCAACTCACCTGCGGGCGCGGGTGGGTTGGGATTTTTGGGGGGTAGTCGCACTCTGGTGGGTACGAACTCTGCCGCTAGCGGGTTCAGGGTCGACCGCGAGACCGCCTCTTCTAGTGAAATGCCAGGCCCGCCGTTACAGGTGCTTGTTCTGTAAAAAAAACATTTTTAAGTTTAGTTTTTTATGTTTAAAACTTTAATATTAACAAGATCGGTCATGTACGAGTAGGGTTCCGAACCTAGATAGGTTTATTTATATGTTAATTAAGCAGCGCCATCTAGTTGTGTTACCAGTAAACCCTAGGTGGTGATAGGCCCCTAGGTGGTCGCGGTTGCCGCGGACCCCTCTCCACTCCCGCTGCTCGTCTTCCAGCATCGAATCTATACACTGCTTCATTAGATACCCAGACAGCTACCCCCCCAACCCTCCCAGGCTATAAAGTGGCTCACGTGGGTGTGTCCGTATCCCTAGATAGTCGCGGTTGTCGCGGCCCCGCTCTCCTCTCCCTCTGTTCGTCCTCCAGCATCACCTCTATACACGGCTCCATTAAATACTAGCTGACCCCCCCCCCTTTCCCCGGCTATAAGGTGACTCACGTGGGTGCGTCCGGATCCCTAGGTGGTCGCGGTTGTCGCGGCCCCCCTCTCCTCTCCCTCTGTTCGTCCTCCAGCATCGCCTCTATACATTGCTCCATTAGGGCTTCCTCTTCTAACTGTTGTATAACCTGCAATCAATGAAGGAGTACACTTTTTATACACACCACAAAAGACAGAAACATAAATGCCTGCCTCCGTGGCGCAGTGGGCGTATAGCCGGCTGAGACGCAGGAGATAGCGGGTTCGATTCCCGCCAGGGAACAAATGTTTGCATGATCTATAGCTATTTGTTCCGTGTCTGGGTGTTTTTCTATATATTATTATAGGTATATGTTTACAAAAAAAAGTATATAAGTATTCTATCAGTTATCTGGTTCCCATAGTACAAGCTCTGCTTAGTTTGGGGCTAGATAGCGCTGTGTGAAATGTCCCGCGGTATTTATTATTATTTATTATTTATTAAATGAAGACAACAATTCTGAATATTACAATCCGAGCCTCTTTAAGGTAAGAGTGAATAGGTAGCTAGATCTTCGTGCTTCATCTAAGACCACATCATCGCTTACCATCAGGCGAGATTGTGGACAAATGAAGATCTACTCGTGATAAAAAAGAAAACGCTCTGGAAAGGGCAGATAGAACTGCCACCACTAGATGGAAAGACGACCTGATATAGGTTGCTGGGAGCCGTTGTTGGGAACAGGCCACACTAGATCAGTCGTTGAGGAAATCTAGACCTATGTTCAGTGGACGTCCTTTGGCTGCCGTAGGAGGGAACTAAGGGGGTAGTGGATACTACCTCCCTCAGTTCGCATAATTAATTATTTCATATTCATATTTTTGACTTTTATGAACTTAAATTCCGTAATAATGTTGCCACACCCCAATCGCTAGTGTTGTTATACCACAGATTTGAATAATAGAAAGAATGAATTCTAGTCTCAACATTTCAACTCTCATCTACTCGAGGAGTCAATGAGTCTGGGTAGAGGATTCTACTGATACAGTAGAGGAGCTACCGGACTCATCAATCACTGTTAAGTATTTCGCGTCACTATATATTTTTCCTCTAAAAGTGGCCACCTGCTAGACCTCAAAAATATGAATTGAATTATTTGTCAGACTATGGAAACAACTTGCGGGTTGTTCTTGCAGCGCTTTAATACATTTATTTAGCGCGTGTCTCTTACCTGCTTATCGTTTGATAAGGAGTTTTCCTCTTCATTCTCCATCCACATATGGCCTTCAGAGTCTGGCTGCAGAGGTATCGGAGGCGCGAACTGAGGGGGGTAGTGCATAGAACGCTCCCGCAAAGTTATCTGGCGCGTGTCTCTCACCTGCTTATCAAACTCGTCTTCATTCTCCATCCACATGTAGTCTTCGAAGTCGTCTGGCTGCTGAGGTACCGGGGGTGCGAACTGAGGGGGGTAGTATGCACCCGCCATTACGTACCCAGCTGTGGATGATAAAAATCATTTCAATGCTAAATGGGATCTCTTTAAAACTCTTGCTTCTTCCTCATTGCAAGCACCAACCAACAAATAAAAAGTGATGGTACAGCGCCGGCCGGCGGCTAAGGGGTAGTTTACTTATTGTACACTTGTTTATGCAAATATATATCTTGTATCTTGTTTTCGCGCGTGTTACATCCCTCAAGAAGACGACATACATCTCGCACCAACCACATCAGCCTATGGACATAAGGAGTGCGGATTTCACAGGAAATTCCGTGAACTCACGACGGATTAAACTAAAGAGGTGCCTCTCGCATCAACCGTTTACTGAATTCCCGTACATTTTGGTCAATTTAATTGTATTTGCTTGAGTTTTGATAGATTAACACCATCAACAATTAAAAAAAACGACTTATCGAGATTTCGTTCATTCTATTAATTACATTCGTGATTCCAATCAATCACGAATGTAATTAATAGAATGAACGAAATCTCGATAAGTCGCGTTTTTTAATTACGGGGTATTCCCCGAATTCTCAGATATAATACAAAAATACATTGTTGGTTGTGGGAAGCCAGGGTAATCTAAAACATCACGACGTATCACCAAGGGGGATGATGGGCTAAAAAAGAATCCGAAAAAACCTCACGTGATTAAAGGACGACCCCTTATTCCATTTTTTTTATAATTTAAATGCTGGTCATTTCGCACACTATTTATGTTAAAGTATTGTCTATGTTCATAGATGGACATACTAAAATCCATGTGTATTACACTTATATTATGTCTTAAAACACGTCTCTATAACCAATGTGTCCTGCCAACTATGACTTATGGTGCCGAGAGATGGAGGCTGTGGACAAAATAAGTGTAGCACTGAGAGCCATGGAGCGCACCATGTTTATCATCACATTCTTAGATCGAGTTCCCAATACCGAAGTTCGCAACCAGACTAAAGTACAAGCTAATATTGGAGCTCAAGTGGAGTTGGGTTGTACACTTGGCCAGACGAAGTGACGACAGATGGACTAAGGCACTAACAGAGTGGAGGCCGAAAACAGGCCATCGAAATAAGGGACGATCACCAGCGAGATGGGTCGACGACATCAATAAGTCCGTGGGTCGTACGTTGTTCAAACTGTCACAGGATCGGGAAGAATGGCATAAATGAAGAGGCCTATGCTCAGCAGTGTTCGACACAGGTTGAGAATGATGATTGTCTATGTTCAGGAGCCCAATCCTACTAAAGTAATCGCTTCACTATGATAGGTTTAAATAATCTTGGAATTTTCCATATGTGCTCGGATAACACAATAAAAATAAAAATACTATTTGAAATAAGCCACGCGACATCTCTTGTCAATGTACTAAACTGCAACATTTGGCATTGAGCAGGTCTTAAACTGTAATAGATTTCCTGTAGTTGGAGCTAACGGCGCTATAGTCGTAATCTGAATAATCTCACTAATTTATATCCTGATGTGACAGAGCCCGGTAGCACAATTGGATAGTGCATCCTCGTATCAAGAGGAAGGTTGCGGGTTCAAGTCTCATCTAGGCTTGAACATTTTTGAGATGGTTTTAAAATCTGATAGTGGTATTGTTGCAAAATCGCCACTATAGATACCTTTCGGTATTCAATCACACAATATTTTTTCAATGACCGCTGTTGCTTTGACAACACCATTGATAATTTGGCAGCTTAATACAGGAACAACAATCATATCGTTATAATAGTTTTTCTTATAAATCTCTAATCATAGCTATAATAGTTTTTCTTATAATTTAGCAGAATTGGGCCCTGCAGTGTATCGCATACCGTGCATATGTCTAGGGATGTGAACCGGGTAGACGGGCCGCACGCCCGCGTCGCCACTGCCCACCACTCCGCCGCCGACGCCGTTGTCAATGATCACGCTGTTTGGCTGCAAATACATTGTCTACCATCAGTTTAGTTTGGCTCTTCCGGAGCCATTCCAGGCAATTATTAATTTTTTTTGACAAGTTAGATAGATAACGCTTTATTGTACACTAGCTTCAGCCCACGGCTTCGCACGCATGGTTTGTCAATAAAAAGTAGCATATGTGTCAATCCAGGTCATATCTATCAACACACCAAGTTTCATCGAAATTGTCATTATTATTAGGTTGTCATTATGATGTGACTCAGTAACAAACAAACAACCAAACTGTCATTTATAATATTAGTGTATCTATAATACTCAGTTTTTATCATAAATTACCCATACATGTCATAGAATTAAATAAAAATGCATTCAAGAAATACATAAAAAATCAATTTACGAAAAAAGCATATTAGTCAGATAGATAGATAACTCTTTATTGAATTACCACACAAACAGAAATTATACAAAAATAAGTATAAGGCAATACAATGGGCAATATTATAACATCAATGACTTTATCTTAAGACTCAGAAATTTGGAATGAATAGTTTTAGTTTTGACAAAGCCCTGTACAGCTACAAAATTTGTATTTTATTGGACAAGGCCTTTTTAAAGCCGCTGTAATTTTAATTATTTAGGTTTTTTTTATTTTAATAATAGTTGACAAAGCCCCTATACAGCTGCATCTTTCACTTTACGCTTTTATGTTTGCATTTATTTGTAACATGACGTAACTAAGCATTCCTAGTGATCCTAAAGTTTGAATATATGAATGTCTAATGTCAGTTAGTTACAGCGCTATTTTTTTAAATTATTTATTTATTTGATTGATTCATTGAAAATACTTTATTGCACTAATAAAACTAATACAAAGGCGAACTTAATGCTAAAGAACATTCTCTTCCAGATAACCTTTGTGTATTGTAGATAAAGATGTGTAGGTAGTTATTTCTAAGCAGGTATGTTATTGGATTAACACATAGCTACCTTTTTATTGACAAACCGAGCGTGCGAAGCCACGGGCGAACACTAGTTAGTTTATAATATACAGTAATGTTACCAATAACAAGACACGTGAAGATACAAGTGGCGGCCTTATCGCTATTTGCACGCCCGCATTCAGGTTGAATACATTAAAAAGCATAGACTTAGGACCTTTTGTAATTGTAATGTAATTGTAATGTAATTGTGTGTATTCTAGCAAATAAACGATTGTATTTGTAAAAGCGATCTCTTCCAGACAACCTTTGGATGAACAGAGAGTAGTATGTCAAGAGTAGTAGAGTTCCTTGTAACGGTACACCTGGGGAAGCACTACCACCATACCTATTTCTGCTGCCATGCAGCATTGCTGTGTTTCCGTCTATTAAAAAACTGACCATTCTATAGAAATAAATGATTCACTAAAACCCGTTTTTTTGTAGCCATTGTAACCATTTTGACCTTATTTGAAAACCAAAATCTCGATTATACTCAATCGTTATTGTATTTCACAATGTAATAATAGGTGGTAATTGATAGGTACTCATTCATTATGGACCCTGTTGGGAACAGCAATATTTTGGAGAGGATTCTTATTTTAACCTGCACTTCCGAAATTTGACACTCTGGCAACACTAGGTGGCTGTACTTCCCGGATCAAATATGCCTTATCAATTTATACTTATGAGTACTGGGGAAATACGGTAGTGTATGAACAATAATTAAAACAAGAAATTAGTCATTTGAGTAACTGATAACACTTATTTTTAACCCCAGTACTGATCTATGTTATCAAACACTTAAGCTGTTGTGAAATTCCTAAGAAATTGAAGAATAAGTACTTGGAATGGATAGTTGATAACAAATGAGTTAATGAAATTGATACAGGCAGGGGTAACCACTTAGCATCAAGTGGGCTATTATCTCATCTTATTAAAAATCAGATTGATATACGAGTGAGACTCACGCACCGAGGGTTCTGTACCTTCATATAGGTACATGTTATCTATATTTATGCCAGTGTGCAGTGGTCGGAATCCAACAAAATTCATATTTATTTCAATTTTAATTTTAGCCTTTCCCCCTTCTCCCATATAAACCATTTAACTATGCCAAATCTCACACTCCTCCATGTACGCAATAGCTTAATATTAATAAATACATAGATTTACTAGCAACATCTAGTTATATGACTCAGAAACTAAATAAAGTTATAAGGCAAATTTCTAAAAAAACTAGATACTAAATAGATAGATAAATAATTTATTAATCTTTGATTTGAACTCCTCCAATTTGGCTCCTGGGACAAGTTTTACCTACACCGCTGAACCTGAGTCCATTAATAGACTTCCATAAATAGAAAATACCCTTAAAGTTAGATTTAGGACTAACCTGCCACTGTCCATTCTCATCATTCCCGTAGTAAGCTCCAACGTTGGCCGAAGTCTCGGGTATCTTCATTGTATCACTAATATTTATAAATTTAGTCACAAACTATCCATATACCTACTAAAATTTTAAAACAAAACAAATAAAGACTTTAGCTGCTGTTACTGGCACAAAATATATAATTGTATGATGTTCTAAGAGTGAAAATAGTTCAATTCAATTGAAACCTTTTTTGTTTTTGAATTCTAAATTTGTAAAGAGTTTTGTTTTGTTATAGGCACTGATAACATAAGTATTTCAATGTGAGATTTTGATGTGACAATCTTCATTTCTGGTGTGCTCTGCAACTGAAATAGGAAAAAAACATGTTTTTTTCATGGCAATTTCAGATGTGTACTTCATCCTATTCTAATTCTAAGGTGGAGGAATAGGAACTGCACTGCAAGGGGTGTATTGTGCATACTCCCCCCACCCTTCTAATCTGACCTCAGCCATTTGAACTCCTTAAATTATTGGGATTTACGATGTTCCTTTTTATCATTGTTAGTACCTACAATCTATAAAATATTGTGATAAATCTCACATTTATCTTAAACATATTAAATCTTAGGTATAATGAGAAGCTTTATCACTAACAGTAATATCCTCTGGGAAACCTTTTCAGGTGTGTTATGTATTAATTAATTAAAACCCTTTAATCTCCGTTTCTTACCAAAATATAATAGATCAAAGATTTTAAATGATGATAGATTCTCTAAATACAATGTATCTTTAGTTCACATGAAAACTATAATAGTACCTTTTGGAATGTTATGTTAGGACAAAATGGTAGATAAGTTTTGTTGCTAGACAATCAAGTATTGAGATTGAGATATGTTGTGTTTGGTTATCAATTTGTTTTAAGTAACCTAGGTAAATAAACATTAGGTAGTTAATCATGTGATTAGTAAATTATTATGGAATTTATTAGTTTAATGGTAGTAATTATAGAAGAAATCAATTTGGTACTTTCCAATTTCATTTCTTTTTCTATTCTATTCTTTATTCTAAAACTTTCGTGATTTATTTCAGTCATTATTTTATTAAATATGGGATTTATCACATACCGTTTTATCGGTATTTCGACCGACAATGTTTCGGTTCAATTCGTGAACCATCGATAAAACGGTACGTGATAAATCCCGTATTTATAATAATGATTTTGAACTGAGAACTTCTACTTGTATCAATTATTTATAATAATAATTTAGCAGAAAACGTCAAAATAACAAGGTGGGTATTAGATAATAAATAAGACAACACTTATCATGTCACAAGCAAAACTGGCTAGGGCGGACGTAAACATTTCAAATTGTATTGAAATTTTGTATGTCAACAAAAGAAAGGTGGCCTGATTTGTTTCTAATTTATTCAACTTTCTATTTTACACTAGTAAAAATGGCCATAAAAACCAACACGTATGCTATTTGTTTACGACTTTACGCGGCAAAAGTGCATGAAACTTTACAACGAAATGAGCACTAGGAAAATAGGTGCATTCAGCCAAACCAAAAATAGATCCACCCAGAAACAAAAATACTTTTCTCACAATTGACTCTTAATCTACAAACGACTCGCAGCGAATCCGGGTACAAAGTCGACGGTAAATTGCACCTTGTAGATGTGTAAATTGAGAAAAATTCTAACATAACACGTGTAGGTACCCATGCTACGTAGAATTTGAATTGGGAATACTCACTGTGTTTTTGCACCTAAAGTGCTTCCTTTGATATTTGACTGAGACTTTGAGAGTCTCGGCCACTGCAAATATTTATTTGCACTAATAACTCGCGTTTTATCACTCTAACCTATAATTTCATCAATTTTACACACAATTCCATCAGCCAGCAATCGTGGCGCAAATGGCGACCGATGTGAACTTAGCCGCGAAAAAAGTGAATTGCGCGAAACGAAACGCAAACTTCCTGGCAGTGAATGCCGGCTTTTCGAGAAAAATATTTTCTTGTGAAAATATAAATAAATATTGAGAAATAAATGCTAAATTACCTTTTTATGAGACAGTTGTACTCTTGTAAATTTATACGTGCCAAATAAAATAGCAAATGTGACATTCCAGTTTATTTTTTGGACAACTTGGTTTCAGTTCTTTTGTCTTTGAAAGCAACACACCTCCTTTGAACTTAGAAACGGCCCCAAGGAAGATCCATTCATCATTATTAATTTTCTATCCGGCTCGCGGTAAGCCCAACCAGCAGCACAAAGTAGGCTAAATAGCAAACGCTGCAAAATATTTTACCCATAACCCTTGCTGCAACGTCACAGAGGACTGTTCACATTTCACGGAGTCTCGCTCTCAGATGTATAAGTTGTGGTAAATATATTGACGTAAGGTGGTCTTCCAAATGTACGCTAGACTTGACGCTACAATCATACAAAATATGTTCTTAGTTTCATTTTTTTTTTTTTTCGAATGGACTAAACTCGCTGTTGTATTGGTCCCTCATGCCTGGGATACACGAGGCTAGTTTTTCAAGCTAGGATAGCAAGCTAGTGTCAGTAAGCTAGCAAGCTAGTACTTGTGGCTTCGTGTAGACAAAACTAGCTTCATTTATAAGCTAGTAAACTAGTAAGCTAGTTGACAAGCCCGGACAGTTTTAAATAGGATGGAGTTCTATTTTTTAGGCTAGTAGCGCCCCCCACCACTGATTTTACTATCCTGGCTTGTGTACTAGCTTCATATGGCCGGCGAAGCTAGTTTTCAGTTGACTCGTAAGCAGTAACCACGTGTTTTGTTTGTTTTTCTCCGCGAAGTGTTTTTGAGATTTTAAGATGCCCAAACTAAGTACGGAGATTAATAACACACCCGTTTCTGTAATTCTTCTTCTAGTTCGTCTAGTGCGAATTGGCACAGTTTTTGAAGTAACTATTTCAGTCGAATAGTGTTTTTTTTTTCGCGTGCAGTTCATTTTGGACGTGTGGTCACCTCGGTCACAGCAATAATACTAGCTTAAAATAATATAGCCTCATGTAAACAGAACTAGCATATTCCAAGCCAGGTCAGCTAGCCAAGACAGTTTCAAAGAGAACTAGCTTGCTATCCTAGCTTGAAAAACTAGCCTCGTGTATCCCAGGCATAAGGCCGTTACAGCTTATCCGAACTTTGTTCTTAGTAAAGTTTCATCTTTGGTCTGCGTAATATGTACTACCTACCGTTCGCAGACCAAAGATGAATTTCACTACCTAAAATTGTCAATGTCATTTTTTTTAATAAGTCAATGCCTACTAGGGGGTAGGTAGTAGAGTAATTTATTAAAAACTCATGATGGATTTTTGTTCTGATTAACAAAAAACAATGTTTTGATTTACTTTTGTTGTAGCATGCTGAAAAAGCCGAATATTTTTCACAAACTAACTAAATGCTTCAAGAAAATGTCTGCTCCGTACGTAAAACTGGAGACTCCGCTGAGCGATCACGCTCTGTTGTGTCGCGGCTGCCTGGCTGACTGCGGAGAGATGAAGGACATAAGGGAATGGGGTTTGATTGAAGATTTCCGGAAATATGCTGGGGTTCAGGTTTAAATTGCTTTAAAATATAATACCTACTAATAATACGGTTTTGAACTTATTAAGATCTTATTTACTTCTTCATCTTCAACATCTTCACAGTTCGTGGTTTGTTCATATAAAAGGTACCAATTAGGGACAAAATTATATAAATAAATAATGCTGGACATTTCATACAGCGCTATCTAGTCCCAAACTAAGCATAGCTTGTACTATGGCAACCAGATAACTGATAGAATACTTATATATACTTTTTTTTGTAAATACATACTTATAATATATGGAAAAACAAATAATATGTTAAATAATATTTTATAATATTATAATATGTTTATAGTCTATGGATATTTGTTCCGGGTTTGGGTATTTTTCTGTAGCTATATTGATAGTTTCAACTGTGTCAAAAAATTTACTTAAAATAGTTATAAACAACAAAAACCACAGAACACCAAATCACCTGAATCTACCCCTAGGAATGGTTTTAAAAAGTACCTGCCTACGTTGATTTGGCACTTGCGAAATTTGCTGTAGACAAGTTTTTTTCTTTTTCCAGCTCCGGAGTTCAGATGGTGTGTCAGAGCTGATTTGCTCTACCTGTGAGGACTCCTTGATGAAGAGCAAACTCTTCGAGATGCAGTGCAGGAAATCTGACATGACTTTACGGAGTTTAGCTGTGGTAATTAGTGATTATTATAGACAAGCAACATTATTGCTGACATGTCTACATCACACAGTGTTGAAAGTTTCTTAATGTAGTAATTACTAATTGCTAATGCAATTCAAAACCTTACATAAGAGCAATTAGGAATTTAAATTGAGGTTTTTGAGTGATCATGGTCATGATCATTGTTTTGTAGACATGTCATAGAATAGTACAGAAAGTCAGCATTTTAATGGAAAAGGCTTTACTGGCTCTGGAAAAGGAGAGGCATATGGAAGGCCTTGGAAATCCTATGACTGATATTAATGGATGGTTTGAGCCTTGAAAAATAATTATTGTAGAAATAATTATTTGATGATTTTTCTTATATCCCAGCTACTTAAAATGCTAATGATCTCTCTTGTTTCACAGAACAACTCAAACAATACCTGGCCTGAAGAAAACAAAGTATATTATCAATTCACCAAAAATGAGCTAATTTACAATATCATAGCACCAGATCCAGACAAAAATCTAGACTTCCCTTGCCCTTTCACCTGCAAAGAATCATACACGAAGAAAAATGACCTCTTTAACCATATCATAAAAGTTCACAAACACAACAAAAATTACAAAATCGAGTATCGCTACCACTGCTGGGAGAAAAATTGTGTGTACCACAAAAACGGAGGCAAATGCTTTTACGAAAGGAAATATATAAATCAACATTACAATCGGGTCCACAGAAGTAAGATCTTCCACTGTGAAAAATGTAATAAGGATTTTGCTACTACCTCTGATTTGAACCGGCACCATAGTACTTGTAACATGGTGTTTCCGTGCGAAGATTGTGATAAAGAGTATAACAATCGAGAAAGACTCCTTGTACACCTAATGAGACATCACCCAGCAAAGCATAAAGAGTACAAAGAAGCAAAGAAAGCTGAAAAAAGAAAGGCTGCTACAGAAACTATTTCTAAAATACCCAGACTGGCGGTAGAAAATTTGTTCGAAACAGACAGTCCAAAACGTTCATTCGCAACTCAAACCTTAAACCCAAAAGACAGCATCAAAAACGATGTAGCTTTACCCTCTTGGCACGGTGCTAATAATGAAATATCTACGCAAACCGGGTTCGAAGACTTACTGTCAATAAAATCGAACAGTGAAGAGGACTCACTATTTTACTCTGAAACAACACTCTCTGATATCCAAACTCAGACGTTCCCATTAGAGTTTGGTTTAGTTGTGAACCGTTCCAACAAAGAGACGTTGACAGAATCCCTTGACATCAGTATCAAGGGTACACAGACATGCTTTTGTTACTGCGACTCACCTAAGCTAGTTTTTGGAGGGCTAGAAAGCTTCTCACCAAGCCCTCGTAGCGGTAACTTAACTTCTACTGAAACTCAGACAGCAGATCTCATGTCGAGTATGCCATCTGATGTTCTTTTAAGCTTGAACTCAACAGAGACTCAGACATGTTTTGATGAAGCGTTTAACGAGAGTTTGTGACGGTACAATTTCCAGTAGGTTATGTATACATTGAACCTAAGGACTTTGAAAAAGCTATCGTTAAATGTCTAGTGGAGTAGTTAAAAGTGTTACCTTATCCTAATAAAATCATTCCACCCTGTAGAACTAACAAAGTACCTAAGTTGTTTTAGAATACTGTTATATCCAAAATTATTCAAATAAATGGGCTGTTTAAAAAGAAAATTAATAATAGTTATAAGTTATAAAATATTTGTTTCATTGAAGTCTGTATCAAAAGAGCTTTAGCCTAAGTTCATATGAACTACTAACCGCGCGGTACAAGATCAAACTAAGTAGTGTTTATCGTCTACATTACCGCGCGCTACGATAGCACGGGGTAATGTAGACGATAACCACTATTTAGTTTGATCTTGTGCGGCGCGGTTAGTAGTTCCGCGCGGTCATATGAACTTGGCCTTACAATTATGGTAAAATGCTTGTCTCTGTTCTCTCTCGTTTATACTAGGTAATTTGTTAGTAAGGTCGTAAGAGTTTTACTTCTGTAGTTTCTAGAGATTAGAAAATTATTTCCATCATTATAAATTGTTGTATTTCATTATAAAATGTGTGTATATTAATTTACCTACAAAACACATCTCCAGATGGCGTCATCTATTACATTAGTTAGAACTACATAGTTTCTTTTTAATCGAAAATGAAAAGTGTTCATCGTTTAAAATACCTACAATTTACTCAGATAAATATCGGTAAGAAAACCATAATCCTACAACAGATTAGGTGGTATGGTCCAAGGACATTAGCCTGCTCGAAAGTTAAAAAAAAAGTCGAAACCGAATTTTGACATAATACCTATAATAAAAGTTTTGTCGAGCGAGCGAGTGTAAGTAACGATGTGGAAATAGCCCACTATAAATAATCTAAACAAAAACGCTAAGCAAGGTGCTTGATTACTTGTATTTCAGATTTTTCACTGTATTTCTGTTATAAAACTTAATATAATAGCAAAGCACACCTATGCCATAGCAGTAGCACAATGCAACAACATTTATTATTGTTTTCAAAAAACGCTAAGTAAGGTATCTACTTAGGTACGTAACTACTTGTATTTCAGATTTTTCACAGTATTCTTGTCGTAAAACCTTCTGTCCTATAGCTAGCCATGCCATAGCACCATGCAGTAATTATTTTAGATTGTCCTTATTTGTTTTAGCTCAACACAGATGAGAGATTGTAATAATGTACCACATGTGTCTCCCACAGTTGCAGAAGTGCTATAAATTACTAAAAATGGATCAAACATCTGAGGAAACCTTAAGAAACCAAATGACAAATGGATTAGGGGTAATTGATGTTATTTTTTACATACTTTTTATATCAGATTCCTAAAACATTGTAAAATATCAATGAAATGCCCAATCAACACAACTTGGCCTAGAGTTTCATTCAAATTACAACTAACGAGACTTCATGTTACTGTGAATCATCATTATCATAGTAGAAATGGCAGCTATTCTGTAATTCAGACTCTTGCATATATTTGCTTCACTAAAGCTACAAGCTTACCAAATTTCAGCACAAAAAGTACTGACAAAGACCTTTCAATAATCTCCCCACTTGTTTTACTATGTTTTTTACCCCTCTGGACTTGAACCCCGATATCTCTACAACCCCCCACATGTTTAATCAATAAAGCTACACTAAGAATGTGCCATCACTACCTACTTAAACACCAAATTTTATGATGATTTGATCAATGCTTCAAATGTTATCCTTGGGCAAACAAATACCTACAACACAGATTCTAGTTTATTTGGTGATCTAGCTTCTTTCAATTAATAACAGTCTTATGAGCATATAAATATGACAGGTATCTCACTCTGTATTCAATCAAGAATGACTAATTGGGTATAATTAACCCATCATCAATACAAAACTCATCATTATCATTGGCCCCTACAAAGTTCCTAACTCTGGGAAATAATGATTCAGCAAATTAACATTTCCTTCTTTCAGGTAACTGTTAAGGAAGAACTTTATGAAGCTGAGCAAAAGGCAGATATTCATCATATTGTAAAAATTGAAAATTATGAAGCAAATTTTCAAGAAGATGACAGTATGATATTAAAAAATTCTAATAATGATGAGGCAACAAATGATGTTTCTCAAGTAACTGTTAAAGTTGAAGGAAGTGCAGATATAAACCACTTTACAAAAGTTGAAATGGATGAGCAAAATGTACAAGTAGAAGACTGTATGGTATCTATTAATTCTAATAATGATGATTCTCATTGTGCTAAGGAAGGACAAATTGATATTGAAGAAAATGCAAATACCAATGTTAATGATGAAATAGTTAAGGATACTATGGAGCATTTTCAAACAGGAGAAAGCATTTCACCTAAAAACAGTGCTAACACTGGAACTCATTATGATTGTAATTATTGTATCACACAATATAAAACAAAAAGGAGTTTGATTTTACATGTACAAAGCCACATGGGGATGGCCATAAAACCGTTTTCCTGCAACTATTGTACCAAGACATTTGCATACAGTTGGAAATTTAATCAACACATAAAATCTCACACAGGAGAAAAACCATTTGCCTGCAACAGATGCGATAAGGCATTCTCACAGATTGGTCACTTGCGCGAGCACATGAGAACCCACACTGGAGAAAAACCATATGCCTGCAACAAATGCGATAAAGCTTTCGCATCAAACAGTACTTTGAAAAAGCATTTGAGAACACACACTCGAGAAAAACCATTTTGCTGCAATCGCTGTGATAAGACATTTTCACAAAGTTATCATTTGAAATTACATATGCGAATACACACTGGAGAAAAACCATATTCCTGCAACAAATGTAATAAGACTTTTTCACGAAGTAGTAATTTTCAAAATCATATGCATACTCACACTGGAGAAAAACCATATCCCTGCAGTAATTGTTCTAAGTCCTTCCACAATCCTAGTAGATTGAAGGTACACATGGTAACACACACGGGTGAAAAACCATATTCATGTAACAGATGCACTGATAAATCATACTCTCATCAAAGAAATTTGCAAAGACATGTGTTAAATTTTCATAAAGAATAGACATACACTTCGAAGTTAACCATCACCTCCTGAAGACCAGAGCTACGGACAGTGAACTTTGTTACGGATGCCTTTGGGAGGAAGAGACTGTGGAGCATGTGATAGTTCACTGCCACAAACGAAGCCAGACTGAAAATCGAATCCTCATCCTCCACCAAAACCGCTACTACATCAACATCCACGGGGACCCTGGAAAGCTGCTGCCACCAACACAAAGTCCTACTCCGTTACTTCAAGGAGTTGGAATGGCTGGGGTTAGGTTAGAAGGGAGATAATGCACAATACACCCCAATGCGGGATGTCAGTGCAGATTTTTTATTCACCCCACCCTAGAATTGGACGTTCCAACCGGATTATCATCATCATATCAGGACGTCAGTTGCTGAACATAGGCCTCCCCTATATATTTCCAGAGCAACCGATTTTGTGCGGCCTGCAGCCAACGGCTCCCAGCAACCAGATATAGCTGTCAAATAACTGAATAATCAAAACCGAGCATGGCACACTGAGATTCCTATCTATATACAACCTGGTTATGTATGACATTAGTTTGAAACACGTATCCAGAATCGTATTAACTGATTTTAGAATATCTATCCAGTAATCGATACGTTTCCAATAAACAATTTTTAACGTAAATCGATTGCGACGATGCCGCTTAGTCAGTTTAACAGGTACCTACTTACATGATGAAAGAAAATGATTTGTTTATCTATTTTATACAGACTGATTCATTGATTTTTTAGGACTTGATAGAAAAGTGGTAATGAATTTGAAAAAACCTATTTTACAACAATTCTACCCATTAGCCCTACCCGTGTTTTCATTTAATGTGGTACATAACAAAACAGTTTGTATATGTTAATTTGAGAGCGCTATCTAGTTATTCATCGTGGCAGACAGCCTGCGTGGGGTTATGACGACGCTTCCTTAGAATTTCATACATTACCTCCAACTACTGCTTGCACGTAATTATTTCGAGTCTTAGGTGTATGTAATTAAATTTTTGTTTCTCAGATTGTGTGTATTTAACTCGCTGACCCGCCTGCGGCTTCGGACGCGTTTGTCAATAAAAACATTACCCTCCTTCTGCGCAGTCGGGTAAAAAGTAAGCTGACTCAATCTCGGTCATAACTAAAATTTCGGATTGTTCATATAAACTCCATCCCTATTTCACTCTTCAAGATTATTCTTTGTGACAAAAGATGTCCTTCCTTGCCAAATTTCATTATGATTATTCAGCCATTTAGTCGTGAAAAGGTATCAAACAAACAGAGTTATTGTCGCATTTATAATACTAGCTTCCGCCAGCGGCATTGTACGCGTGTTTTCTCATTAAAAAGTAGCCTATGTGTTAATCCAGGTTACAATCTACGTACATACCAAATTTCATTAAAATCCATTCAGTAGTTTTTGAGTGAAAGAGTAACAAACATCCATACAAACTTTTGCGTTTATACAGGGGTTTAAGTAATACATGGGGCACACTAAAAGTTTTGCACTTCTAGCTAATCAGAACTATTTGAATTTCGAATGTTATATTTTTTGAAACGTTGCAACCTTAGTAAAAAAAAAATGGTGGGAAATCATTTGTTAATTGTTTTTTATCACACATCAAAGTTCTACGTACGTAACGAAAATGGAATTAAGTCGAAAAGATTTTAGAGCGATGATTTTTTATGATTTTAAAAGTTCTCTCTCTCCGCAAGACTCTGCCGCTCGTCTTCAAAATGCTTTTGGGAGAGAATCACCTTGTTTGAGCACCGTAAAGCGGTGGTTTGCTGAATTTGAGAGAGGTCGGGTTTCTTTACATGACGAATTTCGTGAAGGGCAGCCTTCAACTGCCGTCAACGATAATAATGAGGCTACTGTTAAGCGGCTAATTGAAGAAAACCCGCGGATTACCTATGAGACAATTCGAGGACTATTGGGGATTGGTATGAACCAAATTCAGAAAATTTTACACGAAGAATTGAAAGTTCGGAAACTTTGTTGCCGTTGGATCCCTCATGAACTGATAGCGGAGCAGAAGCGGGCTCGCGTGGAATGGTGCTCACAGATGCTACTGAAGTACGACCACGGACATTCTAATGTTGTTTATGACATTGTCACAGGAGACGAAACTTGGATTTATTGTTTTAAACCTGAAAAAAAAACAGCAATCTTGTGAATGGGTGTTCGAAAATGAGAACAGGCCAACAAAAGTGAGGCAGGCGAGAAAAATTGGTAAAAAAATGATCGCGTTTTTTTTTCTCTCCTACGGGTCCCATCTTCACAATTCCACTTGAAAATCAAAAGTGTTAATGCCGAGTGGTATTCTACCATTTGTTTACCCAGGGTGTTAGAAAAAGTTCGCGAAACACGACCAAAAAGCCGCGTTCTCCTACAATCTACATCATGACAACGCTTCTTCACACACGGCCAACAAAACAAAGTCATTTTTTGCTTCCGAAAAAGTATAACTCGTAACCCATCCTGCACATAGCCCCGACCTAGCACCCTGTGATTTCTGTATTTTCCTCAAAATCAAAGATTTGATGAGAGGTTTTACTTTTCCTAACTCCGAAGAGGCAGTGATAGCGTTCAATCAGCACGTAGAAAACATGCCTTCAGATCTGTGGTCCTCCTGTTTTAAAAAATGGTTCGATCGCATGAAAAAATGTTTAAAATGTAAAGGAGAGTATTTTGAAAAGCAATAAACATAATATTTTGGTTATAACATGTTGTTTTTGTAAGTTACGCAAAACTTTTAGTGGGATTAGTATGGATTTATTTTCTAGCTGTATAATATCTAATGATAGTCTAATAATTAATAAATAAATAGTTTTTATAAGTATTAAATATTTTGTTTTTCTTTCGTTTTAAGTCCCTACCTAATTAATTTGTTAGTGTACGGTAGGGATTTAAGGTAGGTAGGATTTTGAATTCTTTGCAGATGATTTAGTTTGTAGCGACGGCGGCGTCCGCGCCCCATATTACAAACTAGCTGACCCGCCCGCTGCTTAGCACGCGTGGTTTATCAATAAAACATTACCCTGCATAATACATAAGCCTATGTTCTTCCCCAGGATATCTCCTTGCCAAATTTCATTACGATCAATTCAGCCGTTTGGTGGTGAAAAGTTACCTAGCAAAAAACAGAGTAACTTTCGCATTTAATGATCGAGCGAAGCGAGATCTGCATATCGGCGTTGTATGTATGTTTGTCCGAGCATAACTTTCGAAGCGTAGATCAGGCTGGCCGAGCGCTGGCCATGATTGTTTATACGGGTGGTCGGGTCGTGCGTGACATCACATTCGGGTGGTTGCATCCAGCCCAGTCCAGCCAAACTTTTAGAATATGGCGCGGACAGTGAATGTAATATTATAATGTAACAAAGAAATATTCGTAGGTAATATTAAGTAACTAATTTTAGAAATGTAATTTAATTTTTATCTTTAAGGTACATACGTATGACGTACAGGGATAGGTAGATTTATATTAGTTTATATAAGTACAATATTAATTTTGCCACGCCCTAACAGGGTGCATGTCATTTAGATTATTTAATCTTAAGATTTAACTAATTTCGTGTCGCAAAAATATGAAAATAAATAAATAATTTAAGGCTCGTTTATTTTTTCAAATTACTTATAAAGCCTCGGATAAACAAACGCCACTTCAATAAAATAATTTTATTATAACTATTGGTTCGCCTCGAACTGAGATCTCGCGAGTCTTCCAAAAAACGAATATATATTATTCGTAGGTAATTTTTGATTATAAAAATAGTGCTACGAAATAATTAACGAATATACTTGACCTACAGTTTCATTCGAATTACACGTAACGGGAGCTCATATAAACTGGCATCTCTTTTTTGGGGTACAAATTGCAGTTATTCTGGATTTCAGACTTCTGCCTAGTCTGATAAAACTAGTGATTCGCCCCGAACTGAGATGTCGCGAGTCTAAATTAAAAAGAAAAAAAAAATATTCGTAATCTTTGACTATTAAAATAGTGCCATGAAATGCATAACCCTCAAACTTGACCTACAGTTTCATTCAAATTACAGGTAACGGGAGTTCATGTTATTTGATTACTCTTTTTTGGGGTAGAAATTGCAGTTGTTCTGGATTTCAGACTTTGGCCTCTATTTTTGTCACTAAAGCTAGCCGCATACCAAATGACAGCACTGTGGTGTAACTGGTGTACCCTGTGAATTTCGTCAAGGTTCAGTTTTTATTATGGGTAATAACTCAAAAACTACAAAGACTTTACTAAAAATAAAAACGTCGTCGAAATGTACTAATGAAGACCTTTCATTTGACTCCCACTTGACCTACCTAATAATCTCATTTTCATTTTTTTTACCCCTCTTGAAATCCAATATCTCAATTTTCCCCTAAAATTTTTAACATAATTAGTCACACCGAAATTGTGCCATCAGTATCTACCTACATATCAAATGTCACGATGATCGGATCAACGCTTCGAAAGTTATCCTCAGACAAACCAACATATATACATACAACGCCGATTTGTCCAAGTTGATTTGGAGATCTCGCTTCGCTCGATCGATCATAGGGTTTGAGGTAGTAGGACGGTTATTATTAAATAAAAAGACGCATCTAAAAAAAAACTATTTTAATCGACATTTTTACGTATAAAATATACATGTACAAGATAAGACTTGTGTATATGTAATATTACCTTATACATAGGTATACATGGTTTTTCTCCAGTGTGGGTTCTCATGTGCTGGTGCAAATTACTAGGCCTAATGAAAAATGGTCTTATTACATTGAATTCAGGAATGTGGTATTTCTCCAATGTGAATTTACATGTTATTTCAAATGAGAATGTTGTGAGAAACCCTTTTTGCATCTGTTGCAGAAATATGGTTTTTCTCCAGTGTGGGTTCTCATGTGCTGGTGCAAATTACTAGGCCTAATGAAAAATGGTCTTAGTACATTGAATTCAGGAATGTGGTTTTTCTCGAATGTGAATTTACATATGTTATTTGAAATGAGAATGTTGTGAGAAACCCTTTTTGCATCTGTTGCAGAAATATGGTTTTTCTCCTGTCTGGGTTCTCATGTGCTGGTGCAAATTACTAGGCCTAATGAAAAATGGTCTTAGTACATTGAATTCAGGAATGTGGTATTTATCCAGTGTGAATTTGCATATGTTGTTTCAAATGAGATTGTTGTGAGAAACCCTTATTGCATCTGTTGCAGGAATATGGTTTTTCTCCAGTGTGGGTTCTCATGTGCTGGTGCAAATTACTGGGACTAATGAAGGCCTTACTACATTTATTGCAGGAATGTGGTCTTTCTCCAGTGTGAATTCGCAGGTGTTGTCTCAAATGAGATTGTTGTGAGAAAACCTTATTGCATCTGTTGCAGGAATACGGTTTTTCTCCAGTGTGGGTTCTCATGTGCTGGTTCAAATTACTTCTCTGTATAAAAGCTTTTTTGCATCTGCTGCATGCAAAAGGTTTTTCTCCAGTGTGTGTTCTTAAATGCTTTTGCAAACTACTATTCATTGTAAAAGCCTTATCGCATCTGTTGCAAGGATATGGTTTTTCTCCAGTGTGGGTTCTCATATGTTGTTTCATTTTACAACTGTATGAGAATGTCTTAGGACAAAAGTTGCAGGAAATTGGTTTTATTGGAATGTGCCCTTTTATATGCAAATACAAACTGTGTCTGGTTTTACATTGTGTGCCACAATAATCACAATCATAGTGTGTTCCAGTTGTATCAGTGTTTTTTGGAGAAATACTTTCTGCTGTTTGAAAATTAATAATGTCTGTTTTATCTTTTATATTAGTATTTGCATTTTCTTTAACATCTATTTTTTCTTCCTTAGCATTATAAGAGTCATCATTATTAGAATTAATAGATACCATACTTTCTTCTCCTTTTACATTTTGTTCTTCAATTTCAATTTTTATAAAGTGGTTTATATCTGCACTTTCTTCAACTGTAACAGTTACTTGAGAAATGTCCTTTGTTGCCTCATCATTATTAGAAGTTTGTGATATCATACTGTCTTCTTCTTGAAAATTCTCTTTGTACTTTTCAATTTTTACAATATGATAAATAACTGCCCTTTGCTCAGTTTCATCAAGTTCTTCCTTAACCGTTACCTGAAAGAAATGAACTTTATTTTGCTGGATCATTATTTCCCAGAGTTAGATCATTGTAAGGGGTCAATGACAATGATGAGTGTCGTATTGATGATAGGTTAACAATACAGAGTGAGATACCTGTCATATTTACATTCTCATAAGACTGTTATTAATTGAAAGAAGCTAGATCTCCAAATAAACAAGAATCGTTATTGTGGGTATTTGTTTATCCAAGGATAATTTTTGAAGAATTGATCCAGCCTTAATGAAATTTGGTGTTTATGCAGTTAGTGGTGGCACATTCCTGGTGTGGCTTTATTAACTAAATATGTGAATAATTGTAGAGATATTGGGTAAGTAACTGCCATTACTTCACTGAAAAAGAGGATCCACATAACTTGAACTCCTGGTAGTAATTTGAATGAAACTCTAGGTCAAGTTATGAGGATTTCATGGATATGTTACAATGTAAAGTTTGGCACTATTATTAGATTAAGGATAAGTAAGTATACCTACATTTTTTCGAGGATTTTCATTCACTTTCACGAGATCTCAGTTTGCGGCAAGCCACTAGATATTTAAAATACCTATGTACATAATAACAACAATTACCTCAACAGCTGTAATTTGGTTTGTTATGGTTTCCTCGGGTGCTTGATCCATTTTTATGGCTCTTCTGCAACTGGGATACAGATGTAGCACATTCTTACAGGTCTCTCATCTGTGATGAGCTAAAATAAACAACAATATTTGTGGCTGCATTGCACACAAAACTGCTATTAAATAATCTTTTATGAGAGAAATACAGTGAAAAATGCGAAATTTAAGTGTAGTACCTACATAGTACCTAGGTTCGCTTAGCGTTTTTTTGGTATGGGCTTTCTATTTCCACACACCTTCTGCTTTTACAGCGTCACACTCACTCAACAAAATGAAACATTTTTTTGTTTTTCGTAAGAAAAAAAAATACTGTAAGTTTATTTATTAGTACATTCTTTGGTGTGAAAATAGCCCCAAAGAGTAAACGAAAATAGCCACACACAACAATCAAAACTAGCTATTTATTAGCAGTTATAAAGTGTCAACGTTTTCTTTCAAGGAAAAACGAGTCGTAGCTGGTTGGATATTGGATATAGGAATATAACCCGCCATAATGAGCTCTAAAAATGTATGATGCGGTTGTGCAGATAGGGTTCAAATGGGGTAAAACAATGACAGGTATTGACAGGTCAAATGGGACGTCTAATGCTATAATAATTAGCAATATGTTCGCAAATGTAATAATTGATTAGTGCATTAAAGAATTTTCAATCAGTACATTTCGACTCGTGTTTCTTGTAATTTTTGAGATAGTAGTATATTTATTAACCATTAGCTTCCACCCGCGGCATCGCACGCGTGGTTTGTCAATAAAAAGTAGCCTATGTGTTAATCCAGGTTTTAACATACGTAAAAGTAAAGTAAAGTAAAAATTTATTTATTGACATAATTAAGTAGGTATGACATAGTCAAATTTGAATCCATAGGCTCCCGAACTAGTTAAAAAAACTATTTCAGGTGCCAGTGGCTTCTCCCATCATGTGTATATTTTAAATTATGTCTAGCAAAGATAGGATAGTTAAGTTTAAGCATTAATTAAAAAGAATAAATCATTATAACTAAAAAAGTAAGTATTTAAAAGAAATACCTAAGCTCTCTCAAATTCAAACGTAGATACGAAATTTCATCGAAATCGGTTCAGCCGTTACGACGTGATTGAGTAACAAACAAACATCCAACTTTCGCATTTTTAATACTTTATGATTGATGATATTAGCCAAGCAAGTTATTTACACGGGTTTTTAGGAATAAAAAAGAGTTACATAGTAATCTGTAAATAACAGAATGTTCATTTTCGATCTAAAAAGAAAAAACTTGTTCCACCTAGCGTACTAGGTGGCATTGTCTGGAGATGCTCAAAACAATCTCATTTTTTTCAAATCAACAGATGTCGACAAACAAACAAATGTTTATTTTTTTTATTTCAAGTTCCTCGAAAATAATGTTGACACGGCAACTGATAATTCACTTTCTTTTGTCAATCAGAGAGAGGAAGACAGAGCAACGCCATCTGTAGCAGTTTTAAAAACATGGCCGTGAAAACTAGGCATCGAAATGATTGCTATTTTTAATTCATATTCATATGATGAAATGATTTTTTTTTCACTGCTATTTCACCTGTGAAAAATCACAGGCAATGATTTTCATTATGATGTCACACTTACTATTGCTATTTCACTTATGAAAAATCACAGGCAGTGATTTTTCGCTTTCGCCATTCTTTCTTGCTAGTTCTAGTCGCTAGTTTCTTGCTAGAACTTCTACTGAGTGATGTTATCGACGTTGTGTGCTGTGCTACTGTCTGAAGTGACTGACAGTGCCGGTTAATGAAGTTAGAGCTCCACGGCATCGATATAGGTATGGCAAAAGGATAATTTAAAATGCAATATGCCTTTGTCATTATACAGGGTGTGGTGTAATGAGTGGATAATAGGGTACCTGCGGGTAGGGGCCATTGTGGCGGTTCAGAAAAATATTTGTTATGCTCAGTAAAAGTGCCTCGGTTTTCGAGATATTCGACATTTTCGAAATTTAAGAAATATTTCACCCTTCGTCACTATTTTTGGCGCCAAGACTGCAAATGAATTTTTTTTTTCTATCTGTTTTTTGGATAGTATTCTGGGATAGATGTGCTATCGAATGGAAACTATTATTTTTATAACACAAGCACAGTTATGTTTTTAAAATAAGGTTTCACTAAAATTTTACTTGCTTTCGTTTGTTTTCCTGACCTTTACCCTTCTGTGGTGTAAAAAAAATGTATGGTCACTTGAATGCCAAATTTAAAAAAAATAGCCTATTTCATCGAGATTCCGAAATGGTATATTACATGGTATTTCCACAAGTTGATTCAAAAGTAATTCCTATTAAAATGGGTAGAGCTAATTATTATAAAATTACAAATAGTACTAAAATTTACTTCATTACTTAAAATCACCTAAAAACGTTAGTTTAAAATTCGGTAATGAAATAAAACGAAACAATAAATTTTAAATGCATTTCATTTATTAAATTTACTATTAAACAAAAGGTGTTCGAAAAGGCCACCACGTGCTCTGATGCATGCTCTGCACCTTTTGATAAAAGATCTTTTAATCCTGTTCGCAATTCTTTGCTCTGTGATTTTCTGAGCAGCTAATCGCACATTTGTTACGAACAAACAAAATAACGAAAAGAGTATAATAAATTGAAAATCGGATCGGGGTGATATTAAATCTAATTATAAAGAAAAATATTTTCATATGAAACCAAGACAAGTTCCAATTGGTTTATTTCGTGGCTCTATTTGGAAATAAAAATGGTGGCGATTCTAAACTCTTGCTTTCAACAAAGAACAATCAAACAAAGATTCTTCATAGACTCGATAGTAGGCGATAGGTGGCGGTACGCCACGTATTTTTTTAATATAATATTTTAGTATAATAGTCTGCAGCGCACTATAGCTATTCGTATCGCGCGAGGATACCGGACGATATCGTTTGAGGCGGCAACTCTCTTGGCGCGGTTTTCACCCTTTGACATATTGGCAGCGATGGACGCACGTGTGTACGTTCGTCTTCGACAGGATGACGGGGGCGGAGCAGCACCGGCGGAGGTGAGGCATGAGGAGCGATAACGTGCGCTCGTAGAATGGCGCGAGCGGTTCGACGAACCACGGTACTCGCGCCAGCGCATCGTTGGCGCAATTCTGCCGAGCTTCGAAGGCTGGCTAGGGGAATGGGGAAATGTCACCTATCGACTTACCCAGGTACTCACCGGGCACGGGTGCTTCGGTGAGTACCTGAATAGGATTGGACGCGAACGGACACCGCAATGTCACCATTGTGGGTGGGACCGGGATTCTGCCCAGCATATGCTCGAGGAATGCTCAGCGTGGTGCAAGGAACGGCGGAACAGGACCTCCGTCTGCCAAACGTTGTAGCGGCTATGTTGGCAGACGAGGACGGCTGGAAGGCCGTGGCCTCTTTCTGAGACCGTATTGGTTCGGAAAGAGGCCGCTGAGCGAGATCGGGAGAGGGCCGATCCCGCTCGGAGAAGGCGACGGCGGGGTGCAGGCAACGGCCACCCCGCGCCACCCGCCCCGTGAAGGGGCAGAGTAATGGTTTCCCCTGCCAAACAGGGGACCTTTCGGGTCCGTGGGTAGTCAGAGGGAGGGCTCTGGCCAACCCGGATAGCGGACTCAGGGAGGGCAGCCGCACAATGTGACATGTGCTGCTGTGCACGCACCGCGAGGGTGCTGGGGGCGACAGCCCCTGGGACGTGCTGTTTATGGGCGATATGCATGAGGGGGGCTCTGGTGCGTTTCTTGCGAGATCCCAGAACCCTTTGACATGCATTGAGGCCGGCCACCGGGGAGGTTTTAGTGGGTCGTTGAGTCCGACAACCTCACATAACCCGTATTGTACCCTGCATGCAATACGGTATCTGGATGCAGATTTCCTCCTCGAAAAAAAAAAGGAGTTATTGGTATCTTGATAAACCAAAACATGAAAGACTCACGCGCCAAAACTTAAGAGAGATTATGATAATATTGTTAATAATTTAAGGCCTATAGATTGGATTGACCTGTATAAAAATGAACTAGAGGTTGCGTAGTGCGCGAGTTGCACGCAACTCGCGTGTTATTGTTTTTGTCGAAGAAGCAATCAAAGAGGATTTCGAGCTGTTAAAAGCGATCAAAAAGGATATACATGTGTAAGAAGCAGTCAAAGACGATATCGAAATGGAAGAAGCAATCAAATCAAAGAAGATATCCAAATGGAAGCAGCAATCAAATATGATTTCGAAGTGCAAGAAGCAATCAAACAGGATATTGAAGTGAAAGCAGCAATCAAATAGGATATCGAATTAGCAGAAACTATTAAAGAGGAAATTGAAGTTGAGTAAGCAATCAAAGAGGATACCGAGGTGGTAGAAGCATTCTAAGATGACGAAGTGAAAAAAGCAATCAAAGACGATATCGAAGTGGAAGAAGCAATCAAAGAAGGTATCGAAGTGGAAGAAGCAATCTTAGAGGATATCGAAGTGGAAGAAGCAATCAAAGATGATATCGAAGTGGAAGAAGCAATCAAAGAGGATATTGAAGTGAAAGAAGCAATCAAATAGGATATCGAAGTAGCAGAAACAATCAAAGAGGAAATTAAAGTTGAGGAAGAAATCAAAGAGGATACCAAGGTGGTAGAAGCATTCTAAGAGGATGACGAAGTAAAAAAAGCAATCAAAGACGATATCGAAGTGGAAGAAGCAATCCAATGGATATTGAAGATGAAGAAGGAATAAAAGAGGATATCGAAGCGGAACAAGCAATCGTAGAGGATATCAAAGTTAAAGAAGCAATCAAAGATAAACAAGCAATCAAAGAGAAAAAAATTGGATGTTCCAAAATGATCATGATAATGGTTGTATAAAAAAAAATTGAACGTTGCAAAAAAGATCATGATGAACGTTGCATAAAAAAAAATCTGGACGTTCAAAAATGATCATGATTGACGTTGCATAATATAAATGTATGTTGCAAAATGATAATGATCAAAAATTTGTACTAATATTTTGTCAAAGTTTGCTAGTGCTATCTCTTCCCGTTTAGAAGATACGAGCGATTAAAGTTTTGTAAGAAAAATCATAAATTTGTTGATTGGATATCGAAGTGGAAGAAACTATCAAAGAGAATGTTGAAGTGGAAGAAGCAATCAAATAGGATATCGAAGTGGCAGAAACAATCAAAGAGGAAATTGAAGTTGAGTAAGCAATCAAAGAGGATACCGAGGCGGTAGAAGCATTCAAAGAAGATGACGAAGTGAAAAAAGCAATCAAAGACGATATCGAAATGGAAGAAGCAGTCAAAGACGATATCGAAGAGGGAGAAACAATCAAAGAGGAAATTGAAGTTGAGTAAGCAATCAAAGAGGATACCGAGGTGGTAGAAGCATTCAAAGAAGATGACGAAGTGAAAAAAGCAATCAAAGACGATATCGAAATGGAAGAAGCAGTCAAAGACGATATCGAAGTGGGAGAAGCAATCAAAGAGGATATCGAAGTTAAAGAAGCAGTCAAAGATGATGTCGAAGTGGAAAAAACATTCAAAGAAGATGACGAAGTGAGAGAAGCATTCAAAAAGGATGTCAAGGATGACAATAAAAAAACAGTTGCACCCAAAATTTATACCAATATTTTGTACAAGTTTGCTAGGGCTATCTCTTCCCGTTTAGAAGATACGAGCGATTGAAGTTTTGTATGAAAGACCACAATTTTGTAGAGAGCATAATGAAGTAACTGAAGCAATTAAAGAGGATATGAAAGTAGAAGAAGCATTTTAAAGGGATAACGAAGTGGAACATGCAAAAATAGAAGATGTCGAGGCGGAAGAAACAATCAAAGAGGATATCGAAGTGGAAGAAGCAATCAAAGAGGGTATCGAAGTGGAAGAAGCCATCACAGAGGATATCGAAGTGAAAATGCTATCAAAGACGATATCGAAGATGAAGACGCAATCAAAGAGAATAATGCAGTGCAAGAAGCAATCAAAAGGAAATCGAAGATGATATCGAAGTGGAAGGAGTAAACAAAGAGGATATTGAAGTGGGAGAAGCAATCAAATAGGATATCGAAGTAGCAAAAACAATCAAAGAGGAAATTGAAGTTGACTAAGGAATCAAAGAGGATACCGAGTTGGTAGAAGTATTCAAAGAGGATGACGAACTGAAAAAAGCAATCAAAGACTATATCGAAGTGAAAGAAATAGTCAAAGACGATATCAAAATGGAACAAGCAATCAAAGCGGATATCGAAGTGGAAGAAGCAATCAAAGAGGATATCAAAGTGGAAGAAGCCATCACAGGATATCGAAGTAAAAATGCAATCAAAAACGATATCGAATATGAAGACGCAATCAAAGAAAATATTGCAGTGCAAGAAGCAATCAAACGGAAATCAAAGAGGAAGGAGCCCTTACAGAGGATACCGAAGTGAAAATGCCATCAAAGAGGATATCAAAGATGAAGAAGCAATCCAATGGATATTGAAGATGAAGAAGGAATAAAAGAGGATATCGAAGTGGAAGAAGCAATCGTAGAGGATACCAAAGTTAAAGAAGCAATCAAATAGGATATCAATGTGGAAGAAGCAATCAAAGAGGATATCGAAGTGGAACAAGCAATCAAAGAGAAAAAAATTGGATGTTCCAAAATGATCATGATAATAGTTGTATAAAAAAAATTGAACGTTGCAAAAAAGATCATGATGAACGTTGCATAAAAAAAATCTGGACGTTCCAAAATGATCAGGATTGACGTTGCATAATATAAATGTATGTTGTAAAATGATAATGATCAAAAATTTGTACTAATATTTTGTCAAAGTTTGCTAGTGCTATCTCTTCCCGTTTAGAAGATTCGAGCGATTAAAGTTTTGTAAGAAAAATCATAAATTTGTTGATTGGATATCGAAGTGGAAGAAACTATCAAAGAGAATGTTGAAGTGGGAGAAGCAATCAAATAGGATATCGAAGTGGCAGAAACAATCAAAGAGGAAATTGAAGTTGAGTAAGCAATCAAAGAGGATACCAAGGTGGTAGAAGCATTCAAAGAAGATGACGAAGTGAAAAAGCAATCAAAGACGATATCGAAATGGAAGAAGCAGTCAAAGACGATATCGAAGTGGGAGAAGCAATCAAAGAGGATATCGAAGTTAAAGAAGCAGTCAAAGATGATGTCGAAGTGGAAAAAACATTCAAAGAAGATGACGAAGTGAGAGAAGCATTCAAAAAGGATGTCAAGGATGACAATAAAAAAACAGTTCCACCAAAAATTTACACCAATATTTTGTACAAGTTTGCTAGGGCTAGCTCTTCCCGTTTAGAAGATATGAGCGATTGAAGTTTTGTATGAAACACCACAATTTTGTAGAGCGCATAATGAAGTAACTGAAGCAATTAAAGAGGATATGAAGTAGAAGAAGCATTTTAAAAGGATAACGAAGTGGAACATGCAAAAATAGAAGATGTGGAGGCGGAAGAAACAATAAAAGAGGATGACGAAGTGTAACAAGCAATCAAAGAGAATGTTCGAATAGTGGATGTCGCATAATAAAAAAAAATTGACGTTCAAAAATGATCATAGTGGATGAGGCATAAATAAAAAAAAATTGATGTTCCAAAATGATCACAAAGGATTTTGCATAATAAAAAAAATGACGTTCCAAAAGTGATCATTGTGGATGAGGCATAATTTAAAACAAAATGATGTTCCAAAATGATCACAAAGGATTTTGCATAGTAAAAAAAAATTGACGTTCCAAAAGTGATCATTGTGGATGAGGCATAATTAAAAAAAATTGATTTTCCAAAAAGATCACAAAGGATTTTGCATAATAAAAAAAAATAATTGACGTTCCAAAGTGATCATTGTGGATGAGGCATAATAAAAAAAATGATGTACCAAAATGATCACAGTGGATGTTGCATAATACAAAAAAAAAATAATAATTGACGTTCCAAAGTGATCATTGTGGATGAGGCATAATTAAAAAAAATGATGTTCCAAAATGATCACAGTGGATGATGCATAATAAAAAAAAAATAATTGACGTTCCAAAGTGATCATTGTGGATGAGGCATAATTAAAAAAATGATGTACCAAAATGATCACAGTGGATGTTGCATAATAAAAAAAAAAATGACGTTTCAAAGTGATCATTGTGGATGAGGCATAATTGAAAAAAAATGATGTTACAAAATGATCACAGTGGATGATGCATAATAAAAAAAAAAAATTGACGTTCCAAAGTGATCATTGTGGATGAGGCATAATTAAAAAAATGATGTACCAAAATGATCACAGTGGATGTTGCATAATAAAAAAAAAAAATGACGTTTCAAAGTGATCATTGTGGATGAGGCATAATTGAAAAAAAAATGATGTTACAAAATGATCACAGTGGATGATGCATAATAAAAAAAAATAATTGACGTTCCAAAGTGATCATTGTGGATGAGGAATAATTAAAAAAATGATGTACCAAAATGATCACAGTGGATGTTGCATAATAAAAAAAAAAAATGACGTTTCAAAGTGATCATTGTGGATGAGGCATAATTAAAAAAATGTGGATGTTCCAAAATAAACATGATGAACGTTGCATACTAAAAAAAAAAAAAAAAATTGGATGTTCCAAAATGATGATGATGACCTTTGCAAAAACTATGAAAGTTGTCTCATGCCCCTCCACCACCATTATATAGAATCAAGCAAATTTACAGTAATTTTATAGTACACACAAGCCATGGGCTCCCTACAAAAACAGTATGAAAATTACGGCAAACGAAATATACGGTTTACGGTATTCATACAGAAATATTTTGTATGGGACAATTTTTTTTTTGTATGAAAGACAATTTTTTTTTCATGGAACCGGATATAAAAAAATGTCCTCTGCAACATTAGTTTTTGCACCAACGCTCTAAGACCTATACTTTCCGAGATACGAGGTGGATGGGAGCGAATGGGGGACAAAAGGGGTACTTTAGGATTTATTCCCAACTCACCGGAACTCCCTCTATACGATCCCACCAAACATTTCCCCCCTACGAGGTGGCATCTGGGAGAACAATGATGTCAATCAGTCAGTGAGTCAGTGGTAATCGAGCTTTATATAATATAACTAGAGGTTGCGTAGTGCGCGAGTTGCACGCAACTCGCGTGTTATTGTTTTTGTCGAAGAAGCAATCAAAGAGGATTTCGAGCTGTTAAAAGCGATCAAAAAGGATATACATGTGTAAGAAGCAGTCAAAGACGATATCGAAATGGAAGAAGCAATCAAATCAAAGAAGATATCCAAATGGAAGCAGCAATCAAATATGATTTCGAAGTGCAAGAAGCAATCAAACAGGATATTGAAGTGAAAGCAGCAATCAAATAGGATATCGAATTAGCAGAAACTATTAAAGAGGAAATTGAAGTTGAGTAAGCAATCAAAGAGGATACCGAGGTGGTAGAAGCATTCTAAGATGACGAAGTGAAAAAAGCAATCAAAGACGATATCGAAGTGGAAGAAGCAATCAAAGAAGGTATCGAAGTGGAAGAAGCAATCTTAGAGGATATCGAAGTGGAAGAAGCAATCAAAGATGATATCGAAGTGGAAGAAGCAATCAAAGAGGATATTGAAGTGAAAGAAGCAATCAAATAGGATATCGAAGTAGCAGAAACAATCAAAGAGGAAATTAAAGTTGAGGAAGAAATCAAAGAGGATACCAAGGTGGTAGAAGCATTCTAAGAGGATGACGAAGTAAAAAAAGCAATCAAAGACGATATCGAAGTGGAAGAAGCAATCCAATGGATATTGAAGATGAAGAAGGAATAAAAGAGGATATCGAAGCGGAACAAGCAATCGTAGAGGATATCAAAGTTAAAGAAGCAATCAAAGATAAACAAGCAATCAAAGAGAAAAAAATTGGATGTTCCAAAATGATCATGATAATGGTTGTATAAAAAAAAATTGAACGTTGCAAAAAAGATCATGATGAACGTTGCATAAAAAAAAATCTGGACGTTCAAAAATGATCATGATTGACGTTGCATAATATAAATGTATGTTGCAAAATGATAATGATCAAAAATTTGTACTAATATTTTGTCAAAGTTTGCTAGTGCTATCTCTTCCCGTTTAGAAGATACGAGCGATTAAAGTTTTGTAAGAAAAATCATAAATTTGTTGATTGGATATCGAAGTGGAAGAAACTATCAAAGAGAATGTTGAAGTGGAAGAAGCAATCAAATAGGATATCGAAGTGGCAGAAACAATCAAAGAGGAAATTGAAGTTGAGTAAGCAATCAAAGAGGATACCGAGGCGGTAGAAGCATTCAAAGAAGATGACGAAGTGAAAAAAGCAATCAAAGACGATATCGAAATGGAAGAAGCAGTCAAAGACGATATCGAAGAGGGAGAAACAATCAAAGAGGAAATTGAAGTTGAGTAAGCAATCAAAGAGGATACCGAGGTGGTAGAAGCATTCAAAGAAGATGACGAAGTGAAAAAAGCAATCAAAGACGATATCGAAATGGAAGAAGCAGTCAAAGACGATATCGAAGTGGGAGAAGCAATCAAAGAGGATATCGAAGTTAAAGAAGCAGTCAAAGATGATGTCGAAGTGGAAAAAACATTCAAAGAAGATGACGAAGTGAGAGAAGCATTCAAAAAGGATGTCAAGGATGACAATAAAAAAACAGTTGCACCCAAAATTTATACCAATATTTTGTACAAGTTTGCTAGGGCTATCTCTTCCCGTTTAGAAGATACGAGCGATTGAAGTTTTGTATGAAAGACCACAATTTTGTAGAGAGCATAATGAAGTAACTGAAGCAATTAAAGAGGATATGAAAGTAGAAGAAGCATTTTAAAGGGATAACGAAGTGGAACATGCAAAAATAGAAGATGTCGAGGCGGAAGAAACAATCAAAGAGGATATCGAAGTGGAAGAAGCAATCAAAGAGGGTATCGAAGTGGAAGAAGCCATCACAGAGGATATCGAAGTGAAAATGCTATCAAAGACGATATCGAAGATGAAGACGCAATCAAAGAGAATAATGCAGTGCAAGAAGCAATCAAAAGGAAATCGAAGATGATATCGAAGTGGAAGGAGTAAACAAAGAGGATATTGAAGTGGGAGAAGCAATCAAATAGGATATCGAAGTAGCAAAAACAATCAAAGAGGAAATTGAAGTTGACTAAGGAATCAAAGAGGATACCGAGTTGGTAGAAGTATTCAAAGAGGATGACGAACTGAAAAAAGCAATCAAAGACTATATCGAAGTGAAAGAAATAGTCAAAGACGATATCAAAATGGAACAAGCAATCAAAGCGGATATCGAAGTGGAAGAAGCAATCAAAGAGGATATCAAAGTGGAAGAAGCCATCACAGGATATCGAAGTAAAAATGCAATCAAAAACGATATCGAATATGAAGACGCAATCAAAGAAAATATTGCAGTGCAAGAAGCAATCAAACGGAAATCAAAGAGGAAGGAGCCCTTACAGAGGATACCGAAGTGAAAATGCCATCAAAGAGGATATCAAAGATGAAGAAGCAATCCAATGGATATTGAAGATGAAGAAGGAATAAAAGAGGATATCGAAGTGGAAGAAGCAATCGTAGAGGATACCAAAGTTAAAGAAGCAATCAAATAGGATATCAATGTGGAAGAAGCAATCAAAGAGGATATCGAAGTGGAACAAGCAATCAAAGAGAAAAAAATTGGATGTTCCAAAATGATCATGATAATAGTTGTATAAAAAAAATTGAACGTTGCAAAAAAGATCATGATGAACGTTGCATAAAAAAAATCTGGACGTTCCAAAATGATCAGGATTGACGTTGCATAATATAAATGTATGTTGTAAAATGATAATGATCAAAAATTTGTACTAATATTTTGTCAAAGTTTGCTAGTGCTATCTCTTCCCGTTTAGAAGATTCGAGCGATTAAAGTTTTGTAAGAAAAATCATAAATTTGTTGATTGGATATCGAAGTGGAAGAAACTATCAAAGAGAATGTTGAAGTGGGAGAAGCAATCAAATAGGATATCGAAGTGGCAGAAACAATCAAAGAGGAAATTGAAGTTGAGTAAGCAATCAAAGAGGATACCAAGGTGGTAGAAGCATTCAAAGAAGATGACGAAGTGAAAAAGCAATCAAAGACGATATCGAAATGGAAGAAGCAGTCAAAGACGATATCGAAGTGGGAGAAGCAATCAAAGAGGATATCGAAGTTAAAGAAGCAGTCAAAGATGATGTCGAAGTGGAAAAAACATTCAAAGAAGATGACGAAGTGAGAGAAGCATTCAAAAAGGATGTCAAGGATGACAATAAAAAAACAGTTCCACCAAAAATTTACACCAATATTTTGTACAAGTTTGCTAGGGCTAGCTCTTCCCGTTTAGAAGATATGAGCGATTGAAGTTTTGTATGAAACACCACAATTTTGTAGAGCGCATAATGAAGTAACTGAAGCAATTAAAGAGGATATGAAGTAGAAGAAGCATTTTAAAAGGATAACGAAGTGGAACATGCAAAAATAGAAGATGTGGAGGCGGAAGAAACAATAAAAGAGGATGACGAAGTGTAACAAGCAATCAAAGAGAATGTTCGAATAGTGGATGTCGCATAATAAAAAAAAATTGACGTTCAAAAATGATCATAGTGGATGAGGCATAAATAAAAAAAAATTGATGTTCCAAAATGATCACAAAGGATTTTGCATAATAAAAAAAATGACGTTCCAAAAGTGATCATTGTGGATGAGGCATAATTTAAAACAAAATGATGTTCCAAAATGATCACAAAGGATTTTGCATAGTAAAAAAAAATTGACGTTCCAAAAGTGATCATTGTGGATGAGGCATAATTAAAAAAAATTGATTTTCCAAAAAGATCACAAAGGATTTTGCATAATAAAAAAAAATAATTGACGTTCCAAAGTGATCATTGTGGATGAGGCATAATAAAAAAAATGATGTACCAAAATGATCACAGTGGATGTTGCATAATACAAAAAAAAAATAATAATTGACGTTCCAAAGTGATCATTGTGGATGAGGCATAATTAAAAAAAATGATGTTCCAAAATGATCACAGTGGATGATGCATAATAAAAAAAAAATAATTGACGTTCCAAAGTGATCATTGTGGATGAGGCATAATTAAAAAAATGATGTACCAAAATGATCACAGTGGATGTTGCATAATAAAAAAAAAATGACGTTTCAAAGTGATCATTGTGGATGAGGCATAATTGAAAAAAAATGATGTTACAAAATGATCACAGTGGATGATGCATAATAAAAAAAAAAAATTGACGTTCCAAAGTGATCATTGTGGATGAGGCATAATTAAAAAAATGATGTACCAAAATGATCACAGTGGATGTTGCATAATAAAAAAAAAAAATGACGTTTCAAAGTGATCATTGTGGATGAGGCATAATTGAAAAAAAAATGATGTTACAAAATGATCACAGTGGATGATGCATAATAAAAAAAAATAATTGACGTTCCAAAGTGATCATTGTGGATGAGGAATAATTAAAAAAATGATGTACCAAAATGATCACAGTGGATGTTGCATAATAAAAAAAAAAAATGACGTTTCAAAGTGATCATTGTGGATGAGGCATAATTAAAAAAATGTGGATGTTCCAAAATAAACATGATGAACGTTGCATACTAAAAAAAAAAAAAAAAATTGGATGTTCCAAAATGATGATGATGACCTTTGCAAAAACTATGAAAGTTGTCTCATGCCCCTCCACCACCATTATATAGAATCAAGCAAATTTACAGTAATTTTATAGTACACACAAGCCATGGGCTCCCTACAAAAACAGTATGAAAATTACGGCAAACGAAATATACGGTTTACGGTATTCATACAGAAATATTTTGTATGGGACAATTTTTTTTTTGTATGAAAGACAATTTTTTTTTCATGGAACCGGATATAAAAAAATGTCCTCTGCAACATTAGTTTTTGCACCAACGCTCTAAGACCTATACTTTCCGAGATACGAGGTGGATGGGAGCGAATGGGGGACAAAAGGGGTACTTTAGGATTTATTCCCAACTCACCGGAACTCCCTCTATACGATCCCACCAAACATTTCCCCCCTACGAGGTGGCATCTGGGAGAACAATGATGTCAATCAGTCAGTGAGTCAGTGGTAATCGAGCTTTATATAATATAATAATATATAAATAACGCAACAGATGTTTTTACAACGAAACTAGCAGATATTATCAATAATCACACAAAATAAATAAGAATGAGCCGATCTAAGTTTAACCTAAAGCCATGGATAACCCCGGGCCTTATGCGATGTATGCGACATCGCGATCAACTACATTAACGAGCTAAAAAGGACCCCAAAAATGAAGTACTCCATCTTACTTATACACGGTACCAAAACTTCTTTATTGGGCTACTTCGCGATCTTAGAAATGAGTAACAAGCTAATGAATTGAAAGAAAATGTGAACAATCCCAATAAAATATGTAAATCTGTTAAAAATGTTTGTAATTTATCCTCACCAAATCAGGAACCGTTTGAACTTCTAGGTCTTTCTGGTTCCGAAAACTTACAAAACTCAATCGACCAGTGTAACACTCACTTTTCTACAGTCGGCCAGAGACTTGCAAACAGAATTATAACTTATACTAACAGCAGTGAAGCTGATCTAGCAAATTCAGTTAGAATCACGCGCACCCCTGTTGACTCTTTCTATTTAACTCCAACTGACGATAGGGAAGTTGAGACACTTATTTTTAAGCTGCAAAATGGTAAATCCCCAGGCATTGATGGTCTAGATAACTCTTTACTGGAGCACATAAGAGTTAGTGTGGCGGCACCGCTGACACATAGGTATTTTAAATTTAAGCCTAGCGGCCGGGGTTTTCCCCTCAAAGTAGAAACTTGCCTCAGTCTGTCCGATACATAAGGGTGGCTCCAAAGATTTGCTCAATAACTATAGGCCTATCTCTCTATTAGGAGTGCTCTCAAAATTACTGGAAAAAATCGTCAATAAGAGGCTTGTCGATATTTTATAAGAAATATTAACCAATAGGATTGCATGAAATTCTATTCATGCAATCCTATTGGTTAATATTTCCTCGTTTCTCCGCTCCGCCGCCTCTCTCCGCGTCAATGGACAGGCAGCCTTAACAAAGGCTTTTGACCGGTCTCCATTCCTATGCTTTTGAAGAAATTGGACAGCATGGGAATCCGAGGTGTTGCTGGAGAATTGTTTAAAAGTTACTTGTCAGAAAGGAGACAGTCTCTATAGATCCTGCAGATAATCACCGAGCCCCGATCGGTTTCTTTTGGCAAGGCAGCATACTGGGACCTACGCTTTTTAATATGAACATAAATAATATCCATGACCTCACCATTCATAATGCCCAAGTTTTTTTTTTTTTTTTATAAATTATAGGCTAGCGTTTGACTACTATCTCGCCTGATGGTAAGCGATGATGCAGTCTACGATAGTACACGCTTGCCTAGAAGAAACCTATTCACTCATGACTTGAAGATCCCTAGGTTGTAGTTATCAGGATATAGTTATATGTTATGCTGATGATACCGCGGTGATTTTTCACGGACCTAACTGGCAAAAAGTGTCATCACTTACTGAAACTGGTTTGTCACAGATTAGTGGATGGCTTCGTGAGAATCTTCTAACCCTAAATACGGAAAAAACAAAGTATCTGTGCTTCGATAAGACCTCTGCTTCTGCTCCTCCGATGTATAATCTGAATAAGTCAACTTGGGTAAATCGGCGTTGTATGTATGTATGTTTGTTTGTCCGAAGATGTATGTATGTATGTTTGTTTGTCCGAAGATAACTTTCGAAGCGTTTCTCCAATCATCGTGAAATTTGGTATATAGGTAGAGAGTGATGGCACAATTTAGGTGTGACTAAATGAGCTAAAAATGTTGGGGGTTGTTGAGATGGTGAGGTTCAAGAAGGGTAAAAAAAAAAGAAAATGAGACTTTTAGGTCAAGTGGGACGTCAAATGAAAGGTCTTCATTAGTACATTTCAACCCTGTTTTTATTTTTAGTTTAATTTTTGTAGTTTTAGAGTTATTAGCAATCATAAAAAACAAAACTTTGACAAAATTCACAGGGTACAACAGTGACCCCACAGTGCTGTAATTTGGTATGCGTGTAGCTTAAGTGACACAAATATAGGCAAAAGTCTGAAATCCATAATAACTGCAATTTGTACCCCAAAAAAGAGTAACCAGATAACATGAACTCTCGTTACCTGTAATTTGAATGAAACTGTAGGTCAAGTTATTTGGTTATTTGGCATTATTTTGATAGTCAAAGATTACAAATAATATTTTTTTATTTTAATAGAAGACTCGCGAGATCTCAGTTCGGGGCGAACCAATAGTATATATGCATTTAAATGAAAGCCTTCGTTTTCCAAAATAATAATCTATTTATGAGGAATCTTGATGAGTTTTTGGGCCTAAAAGAGAATCCCACTTTGTTCTTGACGTAGCTTAAACATAATGTCTTGTGCTCCGGTTGGGATGGCAAAATTATTCAATCTTTTCCTTAAACTGTTTGTGTATTCACACACATTAAAGTGCTTACTGCAAAGCATCACGTGCTGATGGTGCAAGCTCTTCAATGACTTCTCCGTTGTCCAGTTGCCATCGGGGAAACAATATTCTGCCCACACCCTTGCTCTGAAAAATCATTAATCTAGGCTATAAGTAATTAACTAACAATGTATGGATGATGAAGTCTTATATATAATATTTTTATTTATTTATTATTTTATAGATATCCAAAGCAACTGCTCATGTGCTGTGATATAAAAAATATATAATAATTAATAATGCTGGACATTTCACAGAGCGCTAGCCCCAAACTAAGCAAAGTTCGTCCCTATGGGAATCAGATAGCTGACGGAATACTTATACTACGTGTTTTGTTATGTACGACATTAATTTAAAAAACACATCCGGAATCGTATTAAATGATTTAAGAGGCCGGTTTAGTACCGGTGGTAGCTTAAATATTTATGCAGTAATCGATACATTCCCAATAAACAATTTTTATACGTGGTATTTCTATAGCATGTGTCAAATCCCATACATTTTCGGACTTATCGACTAGCGTCATCGCTAATCGACTGTAACTTGGTTAAGCCTTCAGTAGTTTAAATATTTATGCAGTAATCGATACATTCCCAATAAACAATTTTTAATGTCAATCAGCGGCGCCTTTACGACGATGCCGCTTAGTCAGTTTAACAGGTACCTACCTGTAATGAATGAATATGATTTGTTGACATATTTTATACAATCTGTTTCATTAATATGTTAGGACTTGAAATTAAAGTTGTTTGGTATGAATTATGGTACTGAATTTGAAAAAACCTATTTTACAACAATACTAGCTATTAGCCCTACCTGTGTTTTCATTTAATGTCGCACGTAACAAAACACGTCGTATGCCCTTTTTCTTGTAATAATTTGTAGATCATGCAAACATTTGTTCTGCGGTGGGAATCGAACCCGCAACCTCTTGCGTCCCAGCCGGCTATTCACCCACTGCGCCAAGAAGGTCGTTATTAATCGTAAGGTCGCCAGACTTTATCTTTATACTCATCTTTCCATCTAGTGGGAGCCGACCGACGCTACTCTTTCTAGTGCGTGGTCTCCACTCTAGAACCTATCTGCCCCAACGGCCATCAGTTCTTCGAGTTATGTGCTTTTTAGGCTTCCATATCTCAAAAGGAAAAAACGAAACCCTTATAGGATCACTTTGTTGTCTGTCTGTCAAGACCCTTTATCTCGGGAACGCGTGGAGGTATCGAGTTGAATTTAATACCATATACTCAGGTCTACAGTCCCTTGAAGTTGTGAAAAAATTAAACTAAAACGTATATTTCGACACTCTTAAGGGAAACAAAATTCCGTTGACCTAGAACTACATATAAAATTTGGCAAGTACATGTTCAGGGAAAATCTGAAAATTATACATTTGTAATTAAATCATAAAAAATATAGTCGTTATTTAAAGTACGTAATCAATAATCGAAACTGTTGGTACACATTTGTACGGAACCCTCGGTGGGCGAGTCCGACTCGCACTTGTTTGTTTTTTTACTTTTTATTATTACTTTCTATAGAGGCACTTACTTTAGAGCGCAATGTTTCCCAGGTAGTGGAAATCGGTGAAAACGCAAGTTCGCATCTTCGCTTGGAGTGATAGAGCACTTAGCACATTTTATGCGACGTTCATTTCTGAAATTCAAAGCTTCTCTTCAATTGACCGCCATTTTCATTAGATTTACATTGAAATGAAACTCAAAAAATTTAAAAATTTTGAGACTATAATGGTTTAGTTAAATTATTAAATAAAATAAATTAATTAATGGAACGAGCTTGCAAATTTTGATAATCGCAGGCGGTATGTGAATACTTAAGTTATCACTTGAGGCATACAGTGTAAAGCTCTGATACTTAATTTTATATAACTTTTGCGTTTGCTAACGTTTCCTAACATGCTTGTATATCGTATATCACGTTCATGGTTACAAATAAATATTTTTTGAAAAAAAAAGCCTCATATTAAGTGTCATTATAATAATTATGTAAATAAATAAATATTACTGGACATTTAACACAACGCTATCTAGCCCCAAACTAAGCAGAACTTATACTATGGGAACCAGATAACTGATAGAATACTTATATCCTTTTTTTTTGTAAATACATACTGATAATATACAGAAAAGCATCCAGACCCGGAACAAATATATATTGATCATGCAAACATTGGTTCCGCAGACGGAATCGAACCCGCTACCTCCTGCGTCTCAGCCCAGCCGGCTGAGACGCAGGAGGTAGCGGGTGTTCACCCACTGCGCCACGGACCTCCGTGGCGCAGTGGGTGAACAGCCGGCTACAACCTTGTCATATATAATATTAAATCTTTATTCCAGGCAACAATAGAAAAGTACAAGAAGTTAAAACTTTTTTCTTCGTTAAAAGATCTACGGCCCATATAAATATATACCTTAGTGACTAACATACATATTTTATTACTTAAAACTATTAGTTTTTTTTTTTATAAATAAATATTGCTGGACAGTTCACAGAGCGCTATCCAGCGCCAAACTAAGCAGAGCTTGTACTATGGGAACCAGATAACTGATAGAATACTTATATAGGATGTTTGATAATATACGCACAAAAATGAAAGGGGTTATTTTGATGAGCATAATAAATAAACTTGTGAAATGTTTACCATAGAAATGTGAAATTTATTTTGACATGTAAAAACAAACACTTTAGTAAACTTATGTTGTGCTATTGCATAATGGTTGCCATCTAACCACAGATACTGTATTGGTGACGTCTCGAGATATCTCTTGTTGTCCCTTTCTAACCCAAGACCCGCAGCCATTTCCGAAAGAGATATCTAAAATACATGCCTGGCTACATCTACGGTACTAGGTAGGTAATCTAATACAATCTACACAATACAATAATAATATATAATAGCAAATCTACACTTTTGTGGATTACGGCCTTTAATTTTGGATGTCGATTGCAAGAGTAGGCAGTAAGTTTTATATCGAATTAATCACCTAAACTTAGTAGATTTTCTTAAAATTTGATAACATAACTAGTAGATTTTTTTTTCGAGAAGTCTTATTTTATGTTCTGAGAAACCGTCACTTGAATATCGTCAATATATTTCCAACCAGCCTGTATACTTTTTTGTAAATATACTTTTCATATGTAAAAAAACCTCCAGAGCCGGAACAAATATCTGTAGATCATGCTAACAAACATATGTACCGCAGCAGGAATCGAACCCGCTACCTCCGTCTCTACTCGCCCACTGTACCATGGAGGTCGCCAGCATTGATTTGATTTTATATGAAAATGGATTTCACCTGTAAAAAAAATAAGAGTAAAATAAATGAATAAAATAAAATAGATTTCACGAGTACCTATGGGTTTCCATGTGCATCTCCAAATTGCTGTGACTGATGACGGACTCAGTATATTTATTGCAGGATTGTAGTAATTCTTTGTGGGTTTTCATGTGCTGGTTCAAATTACTTTTCTGAATGAAAACCTTATCACATTCGTTGCACGGAAATAGTTTTATTGCCATGTGCCTTTTTATATGTGATATCAAACTCTTTTTAGTTTTACATTGTGTGGCACAATAATTACAATCATTGTGTGTTGGTGTTATATCAGTGTTTTTAGGTGAAATGCTTTTTATTTGAAAATTATTAATAATATCCTTTTTATTTATGTTTGTATTTTCTACATTATAAATTTTTCCTTTCTTAGCATTATGAGAATCATTATTAGATACCATACTTTCTACTACTTGTACAGTTTGTTCATTGATTTCAATTTTTATCAAGTGGTTGATGTGTGCACTTTCTTGAACTTCGTCTTTCTCTTCCTTAATAGTTACTTGAGAAATGACATTTGTTGCCCCATCATCATTGTAAGTTACAGATGATATGCTTTCTTCTACTTGACAATTTTCTTCATACTTTTCAATTTTTACAATTTGATGTATATCTGCCTTTTGCTCACCTTCATCGAGTTCCAACTTAACAGTTACTTGAGAAATGTCATTTATTGCCTCATCATTATTAGAATGTTTTGATATCATACCGTCTTCTTGAAAATTTTCTTTAATCTTTTCTTTTTTTACAAGGTGATAAATATCTTCCTTTTGCTCAGTTTCATCGAGTTCTTCCTTAACGGTTACCTGAAAGAAAGAAACATTAATTTGCTGAATCAGTATTTTCCAGAATTAGGAACTTTGTAAGGGCCAATGATCAGGGCCGCGCCGCCCCTGTGTGCGAAGTGTGCGGTGCACACAGGCGCCAAGACAATGACGGCGCTGCCACCGAAATTATTTATTTTACACTTACACAACATATTCTTTGTAGTGAAGTATCGATAAGTAGGTACAATAGGCGCAACATATGCCTTGTAAATCACAAAACATATAATGCATTTATTACTCAGAGTTATAGTTTACATTAATTACTCAGAGCTCAGCGAATCAAAATAACCGCCGCTGCGCCGTGAATTTTTTTGAGTGTTTTTATAAACGCAACCCGATGCGATGCGTGCGACGCAAGCGCGGTGGGGTTGCGAGGATTCCCCGATTTTAACGAACGAAAGCCAAAACAATTGAACAATTATTTAGTCAAAAGTGTGTGCAAGGTGCGCGTGCGCATTTAATTTTTATAATAAAAAAATTAAATAATTATTCGGTGAAAATTTTTGAATTTATATATTTTGGCAATTTGACAGCTATGCCCGAACATCACCATAGCATAGGCGGACGTTTTACCTATTCAGGAAAATATTATCTAAGTACCTATATGAAACTGAAGAACATTTTTCTTTCAGTCAAAATTAACAAATAATTTAAAAAAAAAGTTGAAACATGAAGATTCGTAAATATTATTATAAGAGGCGCTTCGTGGGTGTCGCACACAGGCGCTGCCGGGGTTCGGCGCGGCCCTGCCAATGATAACGATGAGTGTACTAGTACAAAACAAGGAGTATCTGGTGTGCCCACTCCTTGCTTCTTATATTGGAAAAAATAAAATCGATCGATCTAGTCTTGCTAATGTTAAATATCCTAAACAGTATTCACATAACTGACAATACAATGGTATGAGTTGACTGACATGCGATTATACACTTTTTTAAATCAAGCTAATATTGTAATATTGGTGGAGCAGAATGCCAAAATATATTCAATTCATAATCCAGTCTCATTTGGGTCAACTTACGTTATGTTCTTAAAATTGTATTACGTGAACTGGCCACCAGATCATGGTAGATGTTTGCATAACATTCTTATCAATATATCAATAAACTTGATGTTTCAAAGTGATCCTTATGAGTTATATGAATTAAAACAAAAATATTGACTGATTTGATTGATCTATGGTTCAGAATGGTGTACAGAATAATTATTCACTATACAGATTGATGATTAAATGGAAATGGTTTATGATGAAAAAATACGCTTCACAATCGCGATGGTTGCTCGCATACTGGTTATAGAAGAGAATAGAACAATATTTATTGTTAATTTTTTACCAAAAGTTTAAAATTAGGCAAATCTACATATTTGCTTTTAAGGCAAATTATGTGAAGCAATTCGGTGTAAATTCAAACAGTTACGGTTAAAGAACATTTATTTTCTCAAAAGAAATTTACATTTCACTTATATGATAAACTAATTTAAACTTAAGTAATTTTAATGCTTTGAAATAGTTCAAAAACTTAAATAGTAGGTGATTCACAAAAATAACAAATAAGAATGACAAACATTTTACATATACCCGCAATTTTCGGTCGAGTGTCGCCCGCATTACAATGCAAGTTCACTCGGTATGATACAGTGTAAATAATACAGTAAGTCAACCAGCTAGCGTGACTGTGTACATATAATCACATTGTACTTATCCGTTGTATTTAGATTTGTTGTATTGATGATAGGTTAATCACACCCAACAAATCATTATTGACCTAAAAGAAACAATGCAGAGTGGATACCTGGGATCAGGCTGTTAATTTTGCCACTTTGTTTCGCTGCTTCCCAGTGGTCAGATCTCTGTCTCTCGTCACGTGAGGTTTTATCAATTAGTATGACACAAATTAATTTTAACAATTTTGAGTTCTCTACATTATTGTATGGGTTTATCAGGATTTTAACAAAATCAATTTTCAAAACGATCAAGTTAAGTGAGACTTCTAATAAAATCTTTGTCAGTACATTTCTTGCTGAAATTTAGTAGGCTTGTAGCTTTAGTGACACATATATGTCTAGGGAATAGTCTGAAATTCAGAATTACTGCTGTCTTGAACAGAAATACTTGTTAGTTTTAGCGCAGGGCGCGGTATAAAAAAGATCCACGTATTAACGTCGCCACGGCCGGTTGGAGAATGCCTCTGCAGAGTGCGTGTGCGCGATGCGGGGCAGAGTCGTCGCTTGCGTCAACAACTGTCATTTCTACACCGAAAAAGAGGATCCACAATAACATGAACTCCCGTTGTTGTAATTTGAATGACACTCTAGGTCAAGTTTCGTTGATAGAGAATTTATAGTGCATTACTTACAGCAAAATTTAGCACTATTTTAAATCAATGATTATGGATAGGTTTATTTTTTCAATGCTATCTGATTAAGATTTTCATTCACACTCGCGAGTTTTCAGTTCCGGGCAAGGGAAGCCACTAGTTGCATAAAAGTATGTAAATGTAAAAACTCAATTACCTCTAATCTATTTGTAAAGGTTTCCTCGGCTGTTTGATCCATTTTTTAGGAATTCACAGCTCTTCAACTGCAACTGTGAGACAGATGCAGCACAATAAATTAACTTTTATGGCAAAAATACAGTGAATTATCGGAAATACAAGTACCTTCGCATTTTTTCGTTTATTATAATTTTATACTTTACTTTCTAATTAGATTATGGTATGATCTATTTCCACATCGACACACTGGCTCGACTGACATTGACGAGTGTGACGATGTGGAAATAGCCCATAATAAATCCAATCAATACTCGTTTTTAAGGCCCAGTAGGGCGATTCTGTAACTCGCTATGGGCTCATAACGACAGGTTTCGTTATGTTACCGACGGTGTCGCTATTATAACGACAAGTGCGATTCTGTACACTATTCTTAACGAGTTTTGTCGTTATTGGTACCGAAAAGTGTCGTTATGATGTCGCTATGGTACAAGTGGATAGCGAGGCTCAGAGACCCCTCGATACGCTATACCGACCATTATAACGACGCTTCGTACGAGAGCGTGCACGTTTCTTATATTTTTCTCAACTCCAAAACTTGCTCCGAAAGTGAAAAATAATTAGGACGTTTGAAATAACAAGTAAGTAAGTTGAATTTTGTAGTAATTAAGAATTATCAATGCAGATTTACTCTAGAAAAAATTGTGGAATAGATTTTATTATTTTCCGAGTAAAAAGAACATAACCTATAAATTGTTTTATTGCTCCGAAGAACCCACAAAGTTGCTTAGATATAATTATTGGCCGTGTTTAGTAGAACCAGAGACCAGTAATATAAAATGTTAGTTAAATTCACTGAAAATGTATGAAACTGTTGAATTTTTGAACACCAATATAACCAAGGACAATGACCCTACAGCGTTGGTGTCATAATAATAAATACTCCGGGGGACAAGTTCTAACGGAACACAGCATATTTTTTCATTGACCGGCACTTTCATATTTGGGCCAAAAATGTATGAAATCCTGATGATGTCCTTTCAAAGGATCATAGCCCTCGAATACCTTGCTTGGGATGTATTCGTTCTTGAGGAAAGATTACGTCGACTCGAACGTCGTGTGGAAAGAAGGCGCCTGAGAGATACCCAGAATCCTTTTGAGGTACCACGAGAAGAATTTATCAGCCTTTTTCGCCTGCCTCAAGATGCGGTGATAAATCTCATAAATCTGTTATGTGCAGACTTGCAGAATGAGCGGATTATAGGGTTAAGCCCAGAAATGAAGGTAATTTTGGAAGTATTGTATATGTTCATCTCAAAGCTATCGTGTTAGTAAATAATTTTTCTTAAAATCAATCTTTCAATGATGAAATATTTTTCACAGGTGTTGGTCGCCATTCGATTTTACGCCCAAGGTTGCTATCAACGGAGTGTCGGCAACCAACAACAATTTAACATAAGTCAGCCGTCAACAAGTCGTTGCCTGCATGCTGTTACGGAAGCAATCAACCGGCGCTTGCTTCGTAGATTGGTGAAATTCCCAATGACTGCCATCGATCGACAGCAAGCAAGAGAAAAGTTTTCCCGAAGATACGCGACAACATCAATATACACGACAACTATGCAAGGCTAGAAGCGTTGTCGAACGGTTTTTTGGAGTTTTTAAATCTGTATGTGAGATGTTTGTCATACCAGCGAGTTTTGATGTACGAGCCAGCGTTTGCAGCGATAATTGTTAATGCTTGTGCAGTACTGCACAACATGAGAGTTCAACTACGATTGAACAATGAAGATGAGGAACAACCAGCACCAGCCTGAGGACAATGATGTTGATCCGATGGATCAAGGCGAAGAATTAAACCAGCGAGGACCACGCGCTTTGGCTCAACGAATTCAACAACAAATTATGAGAGAAAGATTTCCTAACTTCCGTGTTGCGTACTAATAGAATATAGAATAGAATATATGTAAAATATAGAATAATTTTTATGATTAATTCGAATTGTGGTCGTAAAACCTCGGTGTATAAAGAAACCGAAGAATTGTAAAATTCCATTGTTGCATAAGTTAATGTGTACTGTTTGAATTTATTTGTAAATAGTTTTTTTTATTTTGCGTTACCATGTTTAAAAAATTGTAATTGCAATTGACTGTACATAAATAAATACTCAATTGTGTTTATACAGTTTTACTTGATTTTATAATCAATTTCTGCGATTTGAAATTTGAACCGCCATGCGCACCACGGCGGCACGAATTTAAACTATTTTAGGGCGAGTTTCGATAAAATTCTAGTAATTTACTAAATATTTGTGCAAATACGTCACATCCTGTCGGTATCCATAACGACGATTCGTTATCCCATTCTGTAACGTCGAGGTGTCGCTATTCGCAGTTACAGAATCATACCGTCGTTATAGAACTGTCGTTACACGCGGTGAAATTCGTTATGATTACGATAAGGTCCCCGAATCTTTACGCCCATAGCGAGTTACAGAATCGCCGTACAGGCTATGGCCCAGTACGTTGTCGAGGCTCGTTGTTATCAAATAGTGTCAAACGTTGTGTACAAAAAAAATGGATTATAAACTATTCTATTCTAAATACACAAATGTCAATAGTTTTCGTAAGCTGGACGCTGCATTGAAAACGAAAACTATTGAAGTTTTCGTATTTGTCAACGCGTACTAAGGGCTCACTAGTGCTACCTATGTCATGGTGTTGTCATTGAGGATTCCCTCACTACCGTGTCACCTCACATAGGCAAGACTGTCTCTGTCTGGGTCTTTTTTAAACGGTACCTACCTGTTAACTCTTATGAATGAAAATGAGGGATTTGTATGGCCATGTTTTTATAATTTCTAACAGAAGGCGTTCTGTGCGAAAAAAACGATCTCGTTGCTCTGTTATAAGCTGACTATCAAAGGAAAGTGTATTGTCAAGGTCAATTGCCGTATGTATCAACATTCTATTTTTTGAGAAACTATAAATTTAAAAAACCATTTGTGTTTGTTTAACTGACGAAATGAGATTGTTTTAAACTTATTTTGATTAGTGTCTTTGAGATTTTGGTATATTAAAAATTATCTATAATTTTTGCCGATGTATCTCCAGACAGCGCCATCTGTCACGCTAGTTGGACGAGTTGTGTTTTTTAATCGAAAATGAAAAGCCACTTATACAATACGCTTCTTGTCTTGATGTAGATTGTAAATAGCCCTTGCCATTAGTTCCCAATGTTCCTATAGGTAATCAATAAAATTAATCCAAAGGTTGTATGGAAGAGATCGCTTTGTTACGAGTAAGTGATAAGACCGCCCATCATACTTTCATTTATTTGTTATATTTTTAAATCTGTTGTGTTTAGCTTGTAAGGTATAATAAAGAATTTTCATTCATTCATTCATTCGTTCAATAAAAAAAATTGGCTGCGGCCTGTGTCATAGACACGGCTGTGTTGTACGTGAATACGTGTTCATAATAACAGGTAACATTCTAAATAAAAAATATAAAATACGCTATGCCTACACAGTCCGCCGTCGATATAGAAGCGATTTTATCATCCACTTGCTTAATTTGAACCGCTCCAGCTACAAATGTACTGGCACCGTCGTTGTTGATCCGTTCGGCCGCGTTCATCATTCTTTTACGTTCCCGGCACTGCTTCACTCGGTCATGTTGTTTTATTGATATAGGTACTTCGATTGCTTTTGGGAGCCTTTTCCGACCGTATACGATCTCTGTATTTGGATTTTTTACGAGTATAGGCCGACATTACATAATTTTTTTATTTCAACATCATATGAATGTCTAATTACTAAAAGGGCACACGTCCACTATATTTGAAATATAAGAATTTTACAGGAGAGAGATAAAACTAAATATTTCCTTAATGGAATGGAAGTACGTACATATTGATTTAGTTTTTTTTGTTTCTTAATTAGGTGTTTAGGTATTTTAACACAAAAACTTTATATATTTTTCAATATATCAAGAGAAATAACATAAAAAAAACCATGGACATGTTCCCTTTTAGTACTCAATCATATTTCAAGTGGACATATGCCCTTTTAGTACCTACTAAGAAGAAGACTCATAAAACAAAAGACAATAAATTGCGTATATTACTTTTATTTAGCACTTAAAATAATTAATTTTACTCCACAGGCCAACTGTAAATGGTTTCCCAGTAGTCTGTATGCTCAGCAGGGATGTATTCTTTCAAAGTTTTTAAATCAGCCATTTTTTTACTAGATATAGGAACTGGACCTGTATATTTTTTTTGAATAGGCAGAGTGATAGGCTGTTTGTTCGTTTTTCGCAACTCAAATGTTGCTGACGTAAATCCATCAATAATCCATCCAATTGGCGTGACTTTCGCCAGAAATTTTGGCCTTCTTGATCCTGTTTCTTTCATATTCTTGATCGTGACGAACACCCTTTTTTCTTTTTCTTTCATCCGAATCCCTGTCGACCATTGTTTAGCGACAAAAAACAAAGTATTTCAACACGAAAACCGCACAACGCACAACAATACAACGGCAGGAGGCGGGAGGCGCTAAATTGTAAATAAAAACAGTGTTGCCAATGAAAATTTTTTGGCGGCCGTGTACATTAGGTAAAAAAGCCGTGTTTATATGGAAAAAGACAATGGGTGGGCCGTGTCACTATTTAAAAAAAAAAATAACAAAAAAACTCATTAAATTAGCACCATTTGGGCATTCTCTTTCTACGATTTGTATGTTTGATTTTTTCTATGAGTTTGAAAAAAAAATAGCAACAAATTATCTTGAAATTTTATTCCTGGTACAAATCTCGAATATTTTCTATATACTCTTCTTCGTTCATATTCAATAAATATTTTTTCTTGTCATACATTTTTTGGTACATTGAGGTGGTGGGTTCAAAAGTTCTGCAATTAATAGTAATTATTTTTGCTGTTGTTACTTTTAATGCATTCTTTTGTCAAGAGAAGTCCGTTAATGTTGAAGTAAATTTGTTCCTCTTCTTTGTTTTTATATTGTTCACGTGACTGAAAATTCGTTCACAATCAACAATTTGCGAATAGCCGTAGAATCTGCTACGGCCATAGGGTTGCAGCCGTAGGCCGTGCATTTTGTGGTTTTTTGGCCTGAAAGCCGTAGAACACGGTAATTGCCGTAGCATTGGCAACACTGAATAAAAATGACATTGACGTTTTGTAGGGTGCGTTCAAAAATTACTTGTTAAAAAGGCTCATGTCCATGGACAAGTGCCCGTTTAGGACTAAACAGTATATTTATAGGTATGTAACTCTATGGGCAAAGATCGGACTTGAGCCGTTCTGACACAAAACGATGTGTTTAGGTCTTGCCAAACCACATAGAACATAAAAAAAAATTGATTAAAAATGTGACATGTGCCCTTTTAGTAATTAGACATTCATATTTATTCACTATTTAATTATGCAATTACTTTCAGGTTACTCGACACTGAAAGTTACTTTTCGAGATTATGGATTTATGATTTTCTAGAGTTATTTCATCACATGAAACGGAATGCACATTCGCCCTTTTTTCATCATCCAGGTCGTCTACAGCAAGGCTAGTATAACTGATGACTGCCTCCGTAGAGCAGTGGGCTACGCCGGCTGAGACGCAGGCGGTAGCAGGTTCGGTTCCCGCTGCGGAACAAATGTTTGCATGTTGATTTAGGCCAAGTCGGCGTTGTATGTATATACAGTGTGTCCCTGGATAAAGTGCAACCCCGAAAGGGGGTCAAACTAGATCAAAAATTATCGACAAAAAAATAGAAAAAAAAAATTAAAAAAATTTAGTATATACTTTATTGATGAATTAAAATTTTTATTGCTCACTAATGACTCTATTTAATAAAAAAATGATTTCTTCCAAAGTAGTAGGTCTATTTTGTTAAAATAAAAACCATAATCATGTCAGATATGTGACGATGACGATAAAATAACAAATAACTCACAAACAAGTGGCTATCGTGACTTAAAGTTTAATTTTTGTATTAAAATTACATTTTTTAGGCTGTTTTTTTCCAATAAACTCCAAAAATCTTAAAATTAAGCCTATAATACTAGAAATTTTTATGACTTTTTATTATTGTCTATCATAATAGCTTTTAAATAAAATAAAAACCTACGTTCTAACATAAAAAATGTGCTGGCTAGGAGCATTTAAAGTTGACACGCCAGCACATTTTTTATGTTAGAACGTAGGTTTTTTTTTATTTAAAAGCTATTATGATAGACAATAATAAAAAGTCATAAAAATTTCTAGTATTATAGGCTTAATTTTAAGATTTTTGGAGTTTATTGGAAAAAAACAGCCTAAAAAATGTAATTTTAATACAAAAATTAAACTTTAAGTCACGATAGCCACTCGTTTGTGAGTTATTTGTTATTTTATCGTCATCGTCACATATCTGACATGATTATGGTTTTTATTTTAACAAAATAGACCTACTACTTTGGAAGAAATAATTTTTTTATTAAATAGAGTAATTAGTGAGTAATAAAAATTTTAATACATCAATAAAGTATATACGAATTTTTTTTAATTTTTTTTTTCTATTTTTTTGTCGATAATTTTTGATCTAGTTTCACCCCCTTTCGGGGTTGCACTTTATCCAGGGACACACTGTATGTAAGTATGTATGTTTGTTTGCCCGAGGATAACTTTCGAAGCGTTTATCCGATCATCGTGAATTATTATTATATTATATAAAGCTCGATTACCACTCACTGACTGACTGACTCATTGACATGTTTGTTCTCCCAGATGCCACCTCGTAGGGTGAAAATGTTTGGTGGGATCGTATAGAGGGAGTTTCGATGAGTTGGGAATAAATCCTAAAGTCCCCCTTTTGTCCCCCATTCGCTCCCATCCACCTCGTATCTCGGAAAGTATAGGTCTTACAGCGTTGGTGCAAAAACTAATGTTGCAGAGGACATTTTTTTATATCCGGTTTCATGAAAAAAAAAATGTCTTTCATACAAAAAAAAATTGTCCCATACAAAATATTTCTGTATGAATACCGTAAACCGTATATTTCGTTTGCCGTAATTTTCATACTGTTTTTGTAGGGAGCCCATGGCTTGTGTGTACTATAAAATTACTGTAAATTTGCTTGATTCTATATAATGGTGGTGGAGGGACATGAGATAACTTTCATAGTTTTTGCAAAGGTCATCATCATCATTTTGGAACATCCAATTTTTTTTTTTTTAGTATGCAACGTTCATCATGTTTATTTTGGAACATCCACATTTTTTTAATTATGCCTCATCCACAATGATCACTTTGGAACGTCAATTTTTTTTTTTTTATTATGCAACATCTACTGTGATCATTTTGGTACATCATTTTTTTTAATTATGCCTCATCCACAATGATCACTTTGGAACGTCAATTTTTTTTTTATTATGCATCATCCACTGTGATCGTTTTTGAACATCATTTTTTTTTTCAATTATGCCTCATCCACTATGATCACTTTGGAACGTCAATTTTTTTTTTATTATGCAACATCCACTGTGATATTTTGGTACATCATTTTTTTTAATTATGCCTCATCCACAATGATCACTTTGGAACGTCATTTTTTTTTTTTTTTTATTATGCAAAATACTTTGTGATCATTTTGGAAAATCAATTGTTTTTAAATTATGCCTCATCCACAATGATCACTTTTGGAACGTCATTTTTTTTTTATTATGCAAAATACTTTGTGATCATTTTGGAAAATCAATTTTTTTTAAATTATGCCTCATCCACTGTGATCATTTTGGAACATCATTTTTTTTTTAATTATGCCTCATCCACAATGATCACTTTTGGAACGTCAATTTTTTTTTATTATGCAAAATCCTTTGTGATCATTTTGGAAAATCAATTTTTTTTTAATTATGCCTCATCCACAATGATCATTTTGGAACGTCCATTTTTTTTTTATGCAAAATCCTTTGTGATCATTTTGGAAAATCAATTTTTTTTTAATTATGCCTCATCCACAATGATCATTTTGGAACGTAAATTTTTTTTTTATTATGCAAAATCCACTGTGATCATTTTGGAACATCAATTTTTTTTAATTATGCCTCATCCACAATGATCACTTTTGGAACGTCATTTTTTTTTATTATGCAAAATCCTTTGTGATCATTTTGGAAAATCATTTTTTTTAAATTATGCCTCATCCACAATGATAATTTTGGAACGTCAATTTCTTTTTTTTTATTATGCAACATCCACTGTGATAATTTTGGAACATCAATTTTTTTTAATTATGCCTCATCCGCAATGATCATTTTGGAACGTCAATTTTTTTTTTAAATTATGCCTCATCCACAATGATCACTTTTGGAACGTCAATTTTTTTTTATTATGCAACATCCACTGTGATCATTTTGGAACATCAATTTTTTTTATTTATGCCTCATCCACTATGATCATTTTGGAACGTTTTTTTTTTTATTATGCGACATCCACTATTCGAATATTCTCTTTGATTGCTTGTTACACTTCGTCATCCTCTTTTATTGTTTCTTCCGCCTCCACATCTTCTATTTTTGCATGTTCCACTTCGTTATCCTTTTAAAATGCTTCTTCTACTTCATATCCTCTTTAATTGCTTCAGTTACTTCATTATGCGCTCTACAAAATTGTGGTGTTTCATACAAAACTTCAATCGCTCATATCTTCTAAACGGGAAGAGATAGCCCTAGCAAACTTGTAGAAAATATTGGTATACATTTTTGGTGGAACTGTTTTTTTATTGTCATCCTTGACATCCTTTTTGAATGCTTCTCTCACTTCGTCATCTTCTTTGAATGTTTTTTCTACTTCGACATCATCTTTGACTGCTTCTTTAACTTCGATATCCTCTTTGATTGCTTCTCCCACTTCGATATCGTCTTTGACTGCTTCTTCCATTTCGATATCGTCTTTGATTGCTTTTTCACTTCGTCATCTTCTTTGAATGCTTCTACCACCTTGGTATCCTCTTTGATTGCTTACTCAACTTCAATTTCCTCTTTGATTGTTTCTGCCACTTCGATATCCTATTTGATTGCTTCTTCCACTTCAACATTCTCTTTGATAGTTTCTTCCACTTCGATATCCAATCAACAAATTTATGATTTTTCTTACAAAACTTTAATCGCTCGTATCTTCTAAACGGGAAGAGATAGCACTAGCAAACTTTGACAAAATATTAGTACAAATTTTTGATCATTATCATTTTACAACATACATTTATATTATGCAACGTCAATCCTGATCATTTTGGAACGGCCAGATTTTTTTTATGCAACGTTCATCATGATCTTTTTTTCAACGTTCAATTTTTTTTATACAACTATTATCATGATCATTTTGGAACATCCAATTTTTTTCTCTTTGATTGCTTGTTCCACTTCGATATCCTCTTTGATTGCTTCTTCCACATTGATATCCTATTTGATTGCTTCTTTAACTTTGATATCCTCTACGATTGCTTGTTCCACTTCGATATCCTCTTTTATTCGTTCTTCATCTTCAATATCCATTGGATTGCTTCTTCATCTTTGATATCCTCTTTGATGGCATTTTCACTTCGGTATCCTCTGTAAGGGCTCCTTCCTCTTTGATTTCCGTTTGATTGCTTCTTGCACTGCAATATTTTCTTTGATTGCGTCTTCATATTCGATATCGTTTTTGATTGCATTTTTACTTCGATATCCTGTGATGGCTTCTTCCACTTTGATATCCTCTTTGATTGCTTCTTCCACTTCGATATCCGCTTTGATTGCTTGTTCCATTTTGATATCGTCTTTGACTATTTCTTTCACTTCGATATCGACTTTGATTGCTTTTTTCACTTCGTCATCCTCTTTGAATACTTCTACCAACTCGGTATCCTCTTTGATTCCTTAGTCAACTTCAATTTCCTCTTTGATTGTTTTTGCTACTTCGATATCCTATTTGATTGCTTCTCCCACTTCAATATCCTCTTTGTTTACTCCTTCCACTTCGATATCATCTTCGATTTCCTTTTGATTGCTTCTTGCACTGCATTATTCTCTTTGATTGCGTCTTCATCTTCGATATCGTCTTTGATAGCATTTTCACTTCGATATCCTCTGTGATGGCTTCTTCCACTTCGATACCCTCTTTGATTGCTTCTTCCACTTCGATATCCTCTTTGATTGTTTCTTCCGCCTCGACATCTTCTATTTTTGCATGTTCCACTTCGTTATCCCTTTAAAATGCTTCTTCTACTTTCATATCCTCTTTAATTGCTTCAGTTACTTCATTATGCTCTCTACAAAATTGTGGTCTTTCATACAAAACTTCAATCGCTCGTATCTTCTAAACGGGAAGAGATAGCCCTAGCAAACTTGTACAAAATATTGGTATAAATTTTTGGTGCAACTGTTTTTTTATTGTCATCCTTGACATCCTTTTTGAATGCTTCTCTCACTTCGTCATCTTCTTTGAATGTTTTTTCCACTTAGACATCATCTTTGACTGCTTCTTTAACTTCGATATCCTCTTTGATTGCTTCTCCCACTTCGATATCGTCTTTGACTGCTTCTTCCATTTCGATATCGTCTTTGATTACTTTTTTCACTTCGTCATCTTCTTTGAATGCTTCTACCACCTCGGTATCCTCTTTGATTGCTTACTCAACTTCAATTTCCTCTTTGATTGTTTCTCCCTCTTCGATATCGTCTTTGACTGCTTCTTCCATTTCGATATCGTCTTTGATTGCTTTTTTCACTTCGTCATCTTCTTTGAATGCTTCTACCGCCTCGGTATCCTCTTTGATTGCTTACTCAACTTCAATTTCCTCTTTGATTGTTTCTGCCACTTCGATATCCAATCAACAAATTTATGATTTTTCTTACAAAACTTTAATCGCTCGTATCTTCTAAACGGGAAGAGATAGCCCTAGCAAACTTGTACAAAATATTGGTATAAATTTTTGGTAGAACTGTTTTTTTATTGTCATCCTTGACATCCTTTTTGAATGCTTCTCTCACTTCGTCATCTTCTTTGAATGTTTTTTCCACTTCGACATCATCTTTGACTGCTTTTTAACTTCGATATCCTCTTTGATTGCTTCTCCCACTTCGATATCGTCTTTGACTGCTTCTTCCATTTCGATATCGTCTTTGATTGCTTTTTCACTTCGTCATCTTCTTTGAATGCTTCTACCACCTTGGTATCCTCTTTGATTGCTTACTCAACTTCAATTTCCTCTTTGATTGTTTCTGCCACTTCGATATCCTATTTGATTGCTTCTTCCACTTCAACATTCTCTTTGATAGTTTCTTCCACTTCGATATCCAATCAACAAATTTATGATTTTTCTTACAAAACTTTAATCGCTCGTATCTTCTAAACGGGAAGAGATAGCACTAGCAAACTTTGACAAGATATTAGTACAAATTTTTGATCATTATCATTTTACAACATACATTTATATTATGCAACGTCAATCCTGATCATTTTGGAACGTCCAGATTTTTTTTATGCAACGTTCATCATGATCTTTTTTGCAACGTTCAATTTTTTTATACAACTATTGTCATGATCATTTTGGAACATCCAATTTTTTTCTCTTTGATTGCTTGTTCCACTTCGATATCCTATTTGATTGCTTCTTTCACTTCAATATCCTCTTTGATTGCTTCTTCCACTTCGATATTATCTTTGATTGCTGCTTCCACTTGGAAATCCTCTTTGATTTGATTGCTTCTTCCATTTCGATATCGTCTTTGACTATTTCTTTCACTTCGATATCGTCTTTGATTGCTTTTTTCACTTCGTCATCCTCTTTGAATACTTCTACCAACTCGGTATCCTCTTTGATTCCTTAGTCAATTTCAATTTCCTCTTTGATTGTTTTTGCTACTTCGATATCCTATTTGATTGCTTCTCCCACTTCAATATCCTCTTTGTTTACTCCTTCCACTTCGATATCATCTTCGATTTCCTTTTGATTGCTTCTTGCACTGCATTATTCTCTTTGATTGCGTCTTCATCTTCGATATCGTCTTTGATAGCATTTTCACTTCGATATCCTCTGGGATGGCTTCTTCCACTTCGATACCCTCTTAGATTGCTTCTTCCACTTCGATGTCCTCTTTGATTGTTTCTTCCGCCTCGACATCTTCTATTTTTGCATGTTCCACTTCGTTATCCCTTTAAAATGCTTCTTCTACTTTCATATCCTCTTTAATTGCTTCAGTTACTTCATTATGCTCTCTACAAAATTGTGGTCTTTCATACAAAACTTCAATCGCTCGTATCTTCTAAACGGGAAGAGATAGCCCTAGCAAACTTGTACAAAATATTGGTATAAATTTTTGGTGCAACTGTTTTTTTATTGTCATCCTTGACATCCTTTTTGAATGCTTCTCTCACTTCGTCATCTTCTTTGAATGTTTTTTCCACTTCGACATCATCTTTGACTGCTTTTTAACTTCGATATCCTCTTTGATTGCTTCTCCCACTTCGATATCGTCTTTGACTGCTTCTTCCATTTCGATATCGTCTTTGATTGCTTTTTTCACTTCGTCATATTCTTTGAATGCTTCTACCACCTCGGTATCCTCTTTGATTGCTTACTCAACTTCAATTTCCTCTTTGATTGTTTCTCCCTCTTCGATATCGTCTTTGACTGCTTCTTCCATTTCGATATCGTCTTTGATTGCTTTTTTCACTTCGTCATCATCTTTGAATTCTTCTACCGCCTCGGTATCCTCTTTGATTGCTTACTCAACTTCAATTTAATCTTTGATTGTTTCTGCCACTTCGATATCCTATTTGATTGCTTCTTCCACTTCAACATTCTCTTTGATAGTTTCTTTCACTTCGATATCCAATCAACAAATTTATGATTTTTCTTACAAAACTTTAATCGCTCGTATCTTCTAAACGGGAAGAGATAGCATTAGCAAACTTTGACAAAATATTAGTATAAATTTTTGATCATAATCATTTTGCAACATACATTTATATTATGCAACGTCAATCATGATCATTTTGGAACGTCCAGATTTTTTTTTTATGCAACGTTCATCATGATCTTTTTTGCAACGTTCAATTTTTTTTTATACAACCATTATCATGATCATTTTGGAACATCCAATTTTTTTCTCTTTGATTGCTTGTTCCACTTCGATATCCTCTTTGATTGCTTCTTCCACATTGGTATCCTCTTTGATTGCTTCTTTAACTTTGATATCCTCTACGATTGCTTGTTCCGCTTCGATATCCTCTTTTATTCCTTCTTCATCTTCAATATCCATTGGATTGCTTCTTCCACTTCGATATCGTCTTTGATTGCTTTTTTTACTTCGTCATCCTCTTAGAATGCTTCTACCACCTTGGTATCCTCTTTGATTTCTTCCTCAACTTTAATTTCCTCTTTGATTGTTTCTGCTGCCTACTTCGATATCCTATTTGATTGCTTCTTTCACTTCAATATCCTCTTTGATTGCTTCTTCCACTTCGATATCATCTTTGATTGCTGCTTCCACTTGGAAATCCTCTTTGATTTGATTGCTTCTTCCATTTCGACATCATCTTTGACTGCTTCTTTAACTTCGATATCCTCTTTGATTGCTTCTCCCACTTCGATATCGTCTTTGACTGCTTCTTCCATTTCGATATCGTCTTTGATTGCTTTTTCACTTCGTCATCTTCTTTGAATGCTTCTACCACCTTGGTATCCTCTTTGATTGCTTACTCAACTTCAATTTCCTCTTTGATTGTTTCTGCCACTTCGATATCCTATTTGATTGCTTCTTCCACTTCAACATTCTCTTTGATAGTTTCTTCCACTTCGATATCCAATCAACAAATTTATGATTTTTCTTACAAAACTTTAATCGCTCGTATCTTCTAAACGGGAAGAGATAGCACTAGCAAACTTTGACAAAATATTAGTTCAAATTTTTGATCATTATCATTTTACAACATACATTTATATTATGCAACGTCAATCCTGATCATTTTGGAACGTCCAGATTTTTTTTTATGCAACGTTCATCATGATCTTTTTTGCAACGTTCAATTTTTTTTATACAACTATTATCATGATCATTTTGGAACATCCAATTTTTTTCTCTTTGATTGCTTGTTCCACTTCGATATCCTCTTTGATTGCTTCTTCCACATTGGTATCCTCTTTGATTGCTTCTTTAACTTTGATATCCTCTACGATTGCTTGTTCCGCTTCGATATCCTCTTTTATTCCTTCTTCATCTTCAATATCCATTGGATTGCTTCTTCCACTTCGATATCGTCTTTGATTGCTTTTTTTACTTCGTCATCCTCTTAGAATGCTTCTACCACCTTGGTATCCTCTTTGATTTCTTCCTCAACTTTAATTTCCTCTTTGATTGTTTCTGCTGCCTACTTCGATATCCTATTCGATTGCTTCTTTCACTTCAATATCCTCTTTGATTGCTTCTTCCACTTCGATATCATCTTTGATTGCTGCTTCCACTTGGAAATCCTCTTTGATTTGATTGCTTCTTCCATTTCGATATCGTCTTTGACTGCTTCTTACACATGGATATCCTCTTTGATGGCTTTTAACAGCTCGATATCCTCTTTAATTACTTCTTCGACTAAAAGAAAAACACGCGAGCTGCGAGCAGCTCGCGCACAACGCAACCTCTAGTTATATTATATAAAGCTCGATTACCACTGACTGACTGACTGATTGACTCATTGACATGTTTGTTCTCCCAGATGCCCCCTCGTAGGGTGAAAATGTTTGGTGGGATCGTATAGAGGGAGTTCCGATGAGTTGGGAATAAATCCTAAAGTACCCCTTTTGTCCCCCATTCGCTCCCATCGACATCGTATCTCGGAAAGTATAGGTCTTAGAGCGTTGGTGCAAAAACTAATGTTGCAGAGGACATTTTTTTATATCCGGTTCCATGAAAAAAAAATTGTCTTTCATACAAAAAAAAAATTGTCCCATACAAAATATTTCTGTATGAATACCGTAAACCGTATATTTCGTTTGCCGTAATTTTCATACTGTTTTTGTAGGGAGCCCACGGCTTGTGTGTACTATAAAATTACTGTAAATTTGCTTGATTCTATATAATGGTGGTGGAGGGACATGAGATAACTTTCATAGTTTTTGCAAAGGTAATCATCATCATTTTGGAACATCCAATTTTTTTTTTTTTTTTTAGTATGCAACGTTCATCATGTTTATTTTGGAACATCATTTTTTTTTTAATTATGCTTTATCCACAATGATCACTTTGGAACGTCAATTTTTTTATTTTATTATGCAACATCCACTGAGATCATTTTGGTACATCATTTTTTTAAATTATGCCTCATCCACAATGATCACTTTGGAACGTCAATTTTTTTTTTTTTTATTATGCAACATCCACTGTGATATTTTGGTACATCATTTTTTTTAATTATGCCTCATCCACAATGATCACTTTGGAACGTCAATTATTATTATTTTTTTTATTATGCAACATCCACCGTGATCATTTTGGTACATAATTTTTTTAATTACGCCTCATCCACAATGATCACTTTGGAACGTCAATTATTTTATTTTTTTATTATGCAACATCCACTGTGATCATTTTGGTACATAATTTTTTTTAATTATGCCTCATCCACAATGATCACTTTGGAACGTCAATTTTTTTTTTATTATGCATCATCCACTGTGATCATTTTGGAACATCATTTTTTTAATTATGCCTCATCCACAATGATCACTTTGGAACGTCAATTATTATTATTTTTTTTGTATTATGCAACATCCACTGTGATCATTTTGGTACATCATTTTTTTTAATTATGCCTCATCCACAATGATCACTTTGGAACGTCAATTATTTTTTTTTATTATGCAACATCCACTGTGATCATTTTGGTACATCATTTTTTTTAATTATGCCTCATCCACAATGATCACTTTGGAACGTCAAATATTTTTTTTTTATTATGCAACATCCACTATGATCATTTTGGTACATAATTTTTTTTAATTATGCCTCATCCACAATGATCACTTTGGAACGTCAATTTTTTTTTTTTTTATTATGCATCATCCACTGTGATCATTTTGGAACATCATTTTTTTAATTATGCCTCATCCACAATGATCACTTTGGAACGTCAATTATTATTATTTTTTTTGTATTATGCAACATCCACTGTGATCATTTTGGTACATCATTTTTTTTAATTATGCCTCATCCACAATGATCACTTTGGAACGTCAATTTTTTTTTTATTATGCAACATCCACTGTGATCATTTTGGTACATCATTTTTTTTAATTATGCCTCATCCACAATGATCACTTTGGAACGTCAATTTTTTTCCCCTGTTTTTTTATTATGCAACGTTCATTTGGGAACATCAATTTTTTTTAATTATGCTACATCCACTGTGATCATTTTGGAACATCATTTTTTTTTCAATTATGCCTCATCCACTATGATCACTTTGGAACGTCAATTATTTTTTTTTTTTTTATTATGCATCATCCACTGTGATCATTTTGGAACATCATTTTTTTTTTCAATTATGTCTCATCCACTATGATCACTTTGGAACGTCAATTTTTTTTTATTATGCAACATCCACTGTGATATTTTGGTACATCATTTTTTTTAATTATGCCTCATCCACAATGATCACTTTGGAACGTCAATTATTATTATTTTTTTATTATGCAACATCCACTGTGATCATTTTGGTACATCATTTTTTTAATTACGCCTCATCCACAATGATCACTTTGGACCGTCAATTATTTTTTATTTTTTTATTATGCATCATCCACTGTGATCATTTTGGAACATCATTTTTTTTTAATTATGCCTCATCCACAATGATCATTTTGGAACGTCAATTTTTTTCCCCTGTTTTTTTATTATGCAACGTTTATCACGTTCATTTGGGAACATCAATTTTTTTTTAATTATGCTACATCCACTGATCATTTTGGAACATCATTTTTTTTTCAATTATGCCTCATCCACTATGATCACTTTGGAACGTCAATTTTTTTTTTATTATGCAACATCCACTGTGATCATTTTGGTACATCATTTTTTTCAATTATGCCTCATCCACAATGATCACTTTGGAACGTCAATTACTTTTTTTTTATTATGCAACATCCACTGTGATCATTTTGGTACATCATTTTTTTAATTACGCCTCATCCACAATGATCACTTTGGAACGTCAATTATTATTATTTTTTTACTATGCATCATCCACTGTGATCATTTTGGAACATCATTTTTTTTAAATTATGCCTCATCCACATGATCATTTTGGAACGTCAATTTTTTTTATTATGCAACATCCACTGTGATCATTTTGGAAAATCAATTTTTTTTTGTAGCACAAATTTTTGGTGGAATCGTTATTTTACGGTCATCATCGCCCTTGCCATCATTTTGAATTCTTCTCTCACTTCCTTTTCGTTTTCGAATGTTTCTTCCACATTGATATCCTCTTTAATTGTTTCTATAACTTCGAAATCCTCTTTGATGGCGTTTTTACTTCAATATACTTTTGAATTGTTTTTTTCTATTTTTATATTTTCTTCAATTACTTCTCTTACTTCAATATCGACTCTACAAAATTATGGGTTTTAATACAAATCTTAAATCGCTCGTATCTTCTAAACGGGAAGAGTTACGCCTAGCAAACTTTTACAAAATATTGGTACAAAATTTTGGTGGAATAGTTTTTTTAATACCATCATTGCCCTTGACATCCGTTTTGAATGCTTCTCTTACTTCGTCTTCCACTTTAAATGCTTCTTTCACCTCGATATCCTCTATTTTTGCTTCTTCCACTTTGATATCCTTTTTAATTGCTTTATCTACTTATATATTTTCTTCAATTGCTTCTTTTACTTCAATTCCCACTCTACAAAATTATGGGTTTTAATACAAATCTTAAATCGCTCGTATCTTCTAAACGGGAAGAGTTACGCCTAGCAAACTTTTACAAAATATTGGTACAAATTTTTGGTCGAATATTTTTTTTATTACCATCATTGATCTTGACATCCTTTTTGAATGCTTCTTTCACCTCGATATCCTCTATTTTTGCTTCTTCCACTTTGATATCCTTTTTAATTGCTTTTTCTACTGATATATTTTCTTAATTGCTTCTTTTACTACAATTTCCACTCCACAAAATTATGGGTTTTAATACAAATCTTAAATCGCTCGTATCTTCTAAACGGGAACAGTTATGCCTAGCAAACTTTTACAAAATATTGGTTCAAATTTTTGGTCGAATAGTTTTTTTATTACCATCATTGCTCTTGACATCCTTTTTGAATGCTTCTCTCACTTGGTCTTCCTCCTTGAATGCTTCTTTCACCTCGATATCCTCTATTTTTGCTTCTTCCACTTTGATATCCTTTTTAATGTCTTTTTCTACTTATATGTCTTCTTCAATTGCTTCTTTTACTTCAATTTCCACTCCACAAAATTATGAGTTTTCATACAAAACTTAAATCGCTCGTATCTTTTAAACGGGAAGAGATAGCTCGAGGAAACTTTTACAAAATATTAGATTAAGTTTTTGGTGAAACCGTTTTTTATTTTTATCCTTGTCCTCGACGTCTTTTACTCAATTTCAATTTCCTCTTTAATTGTTTCTGCTACTTCGATATCCTATTTGATTGCTTCTTTCACTTCAATATCCTCTTTGATTGTTTCTTCCACTTCGATATCGTTTTTGACTGTGTCTTCCACTTCGATATCGTCTTTGATTGCTTTTTTCACTTCGTCATCCTCTTAGAACGCTTCTACCACCTCGGTATCCTCTTTGATTGCTTACTCAACTTTAATTTCCTCTTTGATTGTTTCTGCTGCTTCGATATCCTATTTGATTGCTTCTTTCACTTTAATATCCTCTTTAATTGCTGCTTCCACTTGGAAATCCTCTTTGATTTGATTGCTTCTTCCATTTCGGTATCGTCTTTGACTGCTTCTTACACATGGATGATACTCTTTGATGGCTTTTAACAGCTCGATATCCTCTTTAATTACTTCTTCGACTAAAAGAAAAACACGCGAGCTGCGAGCAGCTCGCGCACAACGCAACCTCTAGTTATATTATATAAAGCTCGATTACCACTGACTGACTGACTGACTGACTCATTGACATGTTTGTTCTCCCAGATGCCACCTCGTAGGGTGAAAATGTTTGGTAGGATCGTATAGAGGGAGTTCCGATGAGTTGGGAATAAATCCTAAAGTACCCCTTTTGTCCCCCATTCGCTCCCATCGACCTCGTATCTCGGAAAGTATAGGTCTTAGAGCGTTGGTGCAAAAACTAATGTTGCAGAGGACATTTTTTTATATCCGGTTCCATGAAAAAAAAATTGTCTTTCATACAAAAAAAAAATTGTCCCATACAAAATATTTCTGTATGAATACCGTAAACCGTATATTTCGTTTGCCGTAATTTTCATACTGTTTTTGTAGGGAGCCCATGGCTTGTGTGTACTATAAAATTACTGTAAATTTGCTTGATTCTATATAATGTTGGTGGAGGGGCATGAGACAACTTTCATAGTTTTTGCAAAGGTCATCATCATCATTTTGGAACATCCAATTTTTTTTTTTTTTAGTATGCAACGTTCATTATGTTTATTTTGGAACATCAATTTTTTTTTAATTATGCCTCATCCACAATGATCACTTTTGGAACGTCATTTTTTTTTTTTTTTTTTTATTCTTCAAAATCCTTTGTGATCATTTTGGAACACCAATTTTTTTTTAATTATGGCTTATCCACAATGATCACTTTTAGAAAAGTCAATTTTTTTTTTTTACTATTCAAAATCCTTTGTGATCATTTTAGAAAATCAATTTTTTTTAATTATGCCTCATCCACAATGATCACTTTTGGAACGTCAATTTTTTTTTTTATTATGCAAAATATTTTGTGATCATTTTGGAAAATCTTTTTTTTTAAATTATGCCTCATCCACAATGATCATTTTGGAACGTCAATTTTTTTTTTTTTATTATGCAAAATCCACTGTGATCATTTTGGAACATCATTTTTTTTTAATTATGCCTCATCCACAATGATCACTTTTGGAACGTCAATTTTTTTTTATTATGCACAATCCTTTGTGATCATTTTGGAAAATCAATTTTTTTTTAATTATGCCTCATCCACAATGATCATTTTGGAACGTCAATTTTTTTTTTATTATGCAAAATCCTTTGTGATCGATTTGGAAAATCAATTTTTTTTAATTATGCCTCATCCACAATGATCACTTTTGGAACGTCAATTTTTTTTTTACTATGCAAAATCCTTTGTGATCATTTTGGAACATCATTTTGTTTTAAATTATGCCTCATCCACAATGATCACTTTTGGAACGTCATTTTTTTTTATTATGCAAAATCCTTTGTGATCATTTTGGAAAATCATTTTTTTAAAATTATGCCTCATCCACAATGATCATTTTGGAACGTCAATTTTTTTTTATTATGCGACATCCACTATTCGAATATTCTCTTTGATTGCTTGTTACACTTCGTCATCCTCTTTTATTGTTTCTTCCGCCTCCACATCTTCTATTTTTGCATGTTCCACTTCGTTATCCTTTTAAAATGCTTCTTCTACTTCATATCCTCTTTAATTGCTTCAGTTACTTCATTATGCGCTCTACCAAATTGTGGTGTTTCATACAAAACTTCAATCGCTCATATCTTCTAAACGGGAAGAGATAGCCCTAGCAAACTTCTACAAAATATTGGTATAAATTTTTGGTGGAACTGTTTTTTTATTGTCATCCTTGACATCCTTTTTGAATGCTTCTCTCACTTCGTCATCTTCTTTGAATGTTTTTTCCACTTCGACATCATCTTTGACTGCTTCTTTAACTTCGATATCCTCTTTGATTGCTTCTTCCACATTGATATCCTATTTGATTGCTTCTTTAACTTTGATATCCTCTATGATTGCTTGTTCCACTTCGATATCCTCTTTTATTCCTTCTTCATCTTCAATATCCATTGGATTGCTTCTTCATCTTTGATATCCTCTTTGATGGCATTTTCACTTCGGTATCCTGTGTAAGGGCTCCTTCCTCTTTGATTTCCGTTTGATTGCTTCTTGCACTGCAATATTTTCTTTGATTGCGTCTTCATATTCGATATCGTTTTTGATTGCATTTTTACTTCGATATCCTGTGATGGCTTCTTCCACTTTGATATCCTCTTTGATTGCTTCTTCCACTTCGATATCCGCTTTGATTGCTTGTTCCATTTTGATATCGTCTTTGACTATTTCTTTCACTTCGATATCGTCTTTGATTGCTTTTTTCACTTCGTCATCCTCTTTGAATACTTCTACCAACTCGGTATCCTCTTTGATTCCTTAGTCAACTTCAATTTCCTCTTTGATTGTTTTTGCTACTTCGATATCCTCTTTGTTTACTCCTTCCACTTCGATATCATATTCGATTTCCTTTTGATTGCTTCTTGCACTGCATTATTCTCTTTGATTGCGTCTTCATCTTCGATATCGTCTTTGATAGCATTTTCACTTCGATATCCTCTGTGATGGCTTCTTCCACTTCGATACCCTATTTGATTGCTTCTTCCACTTCGATATCTTCTTTGATTGTTTCTTCCGCCTCGACATCTTCTATTTTTGCATGTTCCACTTCGTTATCCCTTTAAAATGCTTCTTCTACTTTCATATCCTCTTTAATTGCTTCAGTTACTTCATTATGCTCTCTACAAAATTGTGGTCTTTCATACAAAACTTCAATCGCTCGTATCTTCTAAACGGGAAGAGATAGCCCTAGCAAACTTGTACAAAATATTGGTATAAACTTTTGGTGCAACTGTTTTTTTATTGTCATCCTTGACATCCTTTTTGAATGCTTCTCTCACTTCGTCATCTTCTTTGAATGTTTTTTCCACTTCGACATCATCTTTGACTGATTCTTTAACTTCGATATCCTCTTTGATTGCTTCTCCCACTTCGATATCGTCTTTGACTGCTTCTTCCATTTCGATATCGTCTTTGATTGCTTTTTTCACTTCGTCATCTTCTTTGAATGCTTCTACCACCTCGGTATCCTCTTTGATTGCTTACTCAACTTCAATTTCCTTTTTGATTGTTTCTCCCTCTTCGATATCGTCTTTGACTGCTTCTTCCATTTCGATATCGTCTTTGATTGCTTTTTTCACTTCGTCATCTTCTTTGAATGCTTCTACCGCCTCGGTATCCTCTTTGATTGCTTACTCAACTTCAATTTCCTGTTTGATTGTTTCTGCCACTTCGATATCCTATTTGATTGCTTCTTCCACTTCAACATTCTCTTTGATAGTTTCTTCCACTTCGATATCCAATCAACAAATTTATGATTTTTCTTACAAAACTTTAATCGCTCGTATCTTCTAAACGGGAAGAGATAGCACTAGCAAACTTTGACGAAATATTAGTACAAATTTTTGATCATTATCATTTTGCAACATACATTTATATTATGCAACGTCAATCATGATCATTTTGGAACGTCCAGATTTTTTTTTATGCAACGTTCATCATGATCTTTTTTGCAACGTTCAATTTTTTTTTATACAACCATTATCATGATCATTTTGGAACATCCAATTTTTTTCTCTTTGATTGCTTGTTCCACTTCGATATCCTCTTTGATTGCTTCTTCCACATTGGTATCCTCTTTGATTGCTTCTTTAACTTTGATATCCTCTACGATTGCTTGTTCCGCTTCGATATCCTCTTTTATTCCTTCTTCATCTTCAATATCCATTGGATTGCTTCTTCCACTTCGATATCGTCTTTGATTGCTTTTTTTACTTCGTCATCCTCTTAGAACGCTTCTACCACCTCGGTATCCTCTTTGATTGCTTACTCAACTTTAATTTCCTCTTTGATTGTTTCTGCTACTTCGATATCCTATTTGATTGCTTCTTACACTTCAATATCCTCTTTGATTGCTTCTTCCACTTCGATATCGTTTTTGACTGTTTCTTCCACTTCGATATCGTCTTTGATTGCTTTTTTTCACTTCGTCATCCTCTTAGAATGCTCTTACCACCTCGGTATCCTCTTTGATTGCTTACTCAACTTTTAATTTCCTCTTTGATTGTTTCTGCTACTTCGATATCCTATTTGATTGCTCCTTTCACTTCAATATCCTCTTTAATTGCTGCTCCCACTTGGAAATCCTCTTTGATTTGATTGCTTCTTCCAGTTCGATATCGTCTTTGACTGCTTCTTACACATGGATATCCTCTTTGATGGCTTTTAACAGCTCGATATCCTCTTTTATTACTTCTTCGACTAAAAGAAAAACACGCGAGCTGCGAGCAGCTCGCGCACAACGCAACCTCTAGTTATATTATATAAAGCTCGATTACCACTGACTGACTCACTGACTCATTGACATCATTGTTCTCCCAGATGCCACCTCGTAGGGGGGAAGTGTTTGGTGGGATCGTATAGAGGGAGTTCCGGTGAGTTGGGAATAAATCCTAAAGTACCCCTTTTGTCCCCCATTCGCTCCCATCGACCTCGTATCTCGGAAAGTATAGGTCTTAGAGCGTTGGTGCAAAAACTAATGTTGCAGAGGACATTTTTTTATATCCGGTTCCATGAAAAAAAAATTGTCTTTCATACAAAAAAAAAATTGTCCCATACAAAATATTTCTGTATGAATACCGTAAACCGTATATTTCGTTTGCCGTAATTTTCATACTGTTTTTGTAGGGAGCCCACGGCTTGTGTGTACTATAAAATTACTGTAAATTTGCTTGATTCTATTTAATGGTGGTGGAGGGACATGAGATAACTTTCATAGTTTTTGCAAAGGTCATCATCATCATTTTGGAACATCCAATTTTTTATTTTTTTTTAGTATGCAACGTTCATCATGTTTATTTTGGAACATCCACATTTATTTTTAATTATGCCTCATCCACAATGATCACTTTGGAACGTCATTTTATTTATTATTTTATTATTTTTTTTAATTATGCCTCATCCACAATGATCACTTTGGAACGTCAATTTTTTTTTTATTATGCATCAGACACTGTGATCATTTTTTTTTAATTATGCCTCATCCACATGATCATTTTGGAACGTCAATTTTTTTTATTTTTATTATGCAACATCCACTGTGATAATTTTGGTACATAATTTTTTTTAATTATGCCTCATCCACAATGATCACTTTGGAACGTCAATTTTTTTTTATTATGCAAAATCCACTGTGATCATTTTGGTACATCATTTTTTTAATTATGCCTCATCCACAATGATCACTTTGGAACGTCAATTATTTTTTTTTATCATGCAACATCCACTGTGATCATTTTGGTACCTACATCATTTTTTTAATTACGCCTCATCCACAATGATCACTTTGGAACGTCAATTATTATTTTTTATTATGCATCATCCACTGTGATCGTTTTGGAACATCTTTTTTTTAATTATGCCTCATCCACAATGATCACTTTTGAACGTCATTTTTTTTTTATTATGCAACATCCACTGTGATATTTTGGTAGATAATTTTTTTTTAATTATGCCTCATCCACAATGATCACTTTGGAACGTCAATTATTTTTTTTTATTATGCAACATCCACTATGATCATTTTAGTACATCATTTTTTTAATTACGCCTCATCCACAAGGATCACTTTGGAACGTCAATTATTTTTTATTTTTTTATTATGCATCATCCACTGTGATCATTTTGGAACATCATTTTTTTTTCAATTATGCCTCATCCACTATGATCACTTTGGAACGTCATTTTTTTTATTTTTTTATTATGCAATATCCACTGTGATATTTTGGTACATCATTTTTTTTAATTATGCCTCATCCACAATGATCACTTTGGAACGTCAATTTTTTTTTTACTATGCAAAATCCTTTGTGATCATTTTAGAAAATCAATTTTTTTTAAATTATGCCTCATCCACAATGATCATTTTGGAACGTTAATTTTTTTTATTATGCAAAATCCTTTGTGATCATTTTGGAAAATCAAATTTTTTTAAATTATGCTTCATCCACAATGATCACTTTTGGAACGTCAATTTTTTTATTTTTTATTATGCAAAATCCACTGTGATCATTTTGGAACATCAGTTTTTTTTTTAATTATGCCTCCTCCACAATGATCATTTTGAAACGTTATTTTTTTTTATTATGCAACATCCACTGTGATCATTTTCGAACATCAATTTTTTTTAATTATGCCTCATCCACAATGATCATTTTGGAACGTCAATTTTTTTTTTAAATGCAACATCCAGTGTGATCATTTTGGAACATCAATTTTTTTTTAATTATGCCTCATCCACAATGATCATTTTCGAACGTCAAATTTTTTTTTATTATGCAAAATCCTTTGTGATCGTTTTGGAAAATCAATTTTTTTTAATTATGCCTCATCCACAAAGATCACTTTTGGAACGTCAATTTTTTTTTAATATGCAACATCCACTGTGATCATTTTGGAACGTCAATTTTTTTTTATAATGTAACATCCACTATGATCATTTTGGAACGTCGAAATACTTTTTAATTGCTTCTTCTACTTGGATATCTTTTTTGATTGAATCTTCCACTTCGATATCCTCTTTGAATGTTTCTTCCACGTCTATCGTCTTAACGAAAATAAATAGGCATAGTAAACTTTTACAAAATGGTAGCACAAATTTTGGGTAAAATCGTTTTTCATTGTCATGACAGTCTTTTTACATGCTTCTCTCACTTCGATATCCTCTTTGATGGCTTCTTCCACTTCGATATACTTTTTAATTGCTTCTTCTACTTGGATATATTTTTTGATTGCTTCTTGCATTTCGATATCCTCTCATCAAAATTATGATTTTCCTTAAAAAACTTTAATCGTTCGTATCTTTTAAACGGTAAGAGATAGACATAACAAACTTTTATAATATGGTAGCACAAATTTTTGGTGGAATCGTTATTTTACGGTCATCATCGCCCTTGACATCATTTTGAATTCTTCTCTCACTTACTTTTCGTCTTCGAATGTCTCTTTCACTTTGATATCCTCTTTGATTGTTTCTACAACTTCGAAATCCTCTTTGATGGAATTTTTACTTTATATTATATAAAGCTCGATTACCACTGACTGACTGACTGACTGATTGACTCATTGACATGTTTGTTCTCCCAGATGCCACCTCGTAGGATGAAAATGTTTGGTGGGATCGTATAGAGGGAGTTCCGGTGAGTTGAGAATAAATCCTAAAGTACCCCTTTTGTCCCCCATTCGCTCCCATCGACATCGTATCTCGGAAAGTATAGGCCTTACAGCGTTGGTGCAAAAACTAATGTTGCAGAGGACATTTTTTTATATCCGGTTCCATGAAAAAAAAATGTCTTTCATACAAAAAAAAAATTGTCCCATACAAAATATTTCTGTATGAATACCGTAAACCGTATATTTCGTTTGCCGTAATTTGCATACTGTTTTTGTAGGGAGTCCACGGCTTGTGTGTACTATAAAATTACTGTAAATTTGCTTGATTCTATATAATGTTGGTGGAAGGGCATGAGACAACTTTCATAGTTTTTGCAAAGGTCATCATCATCATTTTGGAACATCCAATTTTTTTTTTTTTTTTTAGTATGCAACGTTCATCATGTTTATTTTGGAACATCCACATTTTTTTAATTATGCCTCATCCACAATGATCACTTTGGAACGTCATTTTTTTTATTATGCAACATCCACTGTGATCATTTTGGTACATCATTTTTTTTAATTATGCCTCATCCACAATGATCACTTTGGAACGTCATTTTTTTTTTATTATGCATCATCCACTGTGATCATTTTTGAACATCATTTTTTTTTTCAATTATGCCTCATCCACTATGATCACTTCGGAACGTCAATTTTTTTTTTATTATGCAACATCCACTGTGATATTTTGGTACATCATTTTTTTAATTATGCCTCATCCACAATGATCACTTTGGAACGTCAATTATTATTTTTTTTTTATTATGCAACATCCACTGTGATCATTTTGGTACATAATTTTTTTAATTACGCCTCATCCACAATGATCACTTTGGAACGTCAATTATTTTATTTTTTTTATTATGCAACATCCAATGTGATCATTTTGGTACATAATTTTTTTTAATTATGCCTCATCCACAATGATCACTTTGGAACGTCAATTTTTTTTTTATTATGCATCATCCACTGTGATCATTTTGGAACATCATTTTTTTTAATTATGCCTCATCCACAATGATCACTTTGGAACGTCAATTTTTTTTTTTTTTGTATTATGCAACATCCACTGTGATCATTTTGGTACATCATTTTTTTTTATTATGCCTCATCCACAATTATCACTTTGGAATGTCAATTATTTTTTTTTATTATGCAACATCGACTGTGATCATTTTGGTACATCATTTTTTTTAAATTATGCCTCATCCACAATGATCACTTTGGAACGTCAATTATTTTTTTTTATTATGCAACATCCACTGTGATCATTTTGATACATATTTTTTTTAATTATGCCTCATCCACAATGATCACTTTGGAACGTCAATTTTTTTTTTATTATGCATCATCCACTGTGATCATTTTGGAACATCATTTTTTTTAAGTATGCCTCATCCACAATGATCACTTTGGAACGTCAATTATTATTATTTTTTTTGTATTATGCAACATCCACTGTGATCATTTTGGTACATCATTTTTTTAATTACGCCTCATCCACAATGATCACTTTGGAACGTCAATTATTTTTTTTTATTATGCATCATCCACTGTGATCATTTTGGAACATCATTTTTTTTTAAATTATGCCTCATCCACATGATCATTCTGGAACGTCAATTTTTTTTTATTATGCAACATCCACTGTGATCATTTTGGAAAATCATTTTTTTTTGTAGCACAAATTTTTGGTGGAATCGTTATTTTACGGTCATCATCGCCCTTGCCATCATTTTGAATTCTTCTCTCACTTCCTTTTCGTTTTCGAATGTTTCTTCCACATTGATATCCTCTTTAATTGTTTCTATAACTTCGAAATCCTCTTTGATGGCATTTTTACTTCAATATATTTTTGAATTGTTTTTTCTATTTTTCTATTTTCTTCAATTACTTCTCTTGCTTCAATATCGACTCTACAAAGTTATGGGTTTTAATACAAATCTTAAATCGCTCGTATCTTCTAAACGGGAAGAGTTACCCCCAGCAAACTTTTACAAAATATTGGTACTAATTTTTGGTGGAATAGTTTTTTTAATACCATCATTGCCCTTGACATCCTTTTTGAATGCTTCTCTTACTTCGTCTTCCGCTTTGAATGCTTCTTTCACCTCGATATCCTCTATTTTTGCTTCTTCCACTTTGATATTCTTTTTAATTGCTTTTTCTAATTATATATTTTCTTCAATTGCTTCTTTTACTACAATTTCCACTCTATAAAATTATGGGTTTTAATACAAATCTTAAATCGCTCGTATCTTCTAAACGGGAACAGTTACGCCTAGCAAACTTTTACAAAATATTGGTACAAATTTTTGGTGGAATAGTTTTTTTAATACCATCATTGCCCTTGACATCCGTTTTGAATGCTTCTCTTACTTCGTCTTCCACTTTAAATGCTTTTTTCACCTCGATATCCTCTATTTTTGCTTCTTCCACTTTGATATCCTTTTTAATTGCTTTTTCTACTTATATATTTTCTTCAATTGCTTCTTTTACTACAATTTCCACTCTACAAAATTATGGGTTTTAATACAAATCTTAAATCGCTCGTATCTTCTAAACGGGAAGAGTTACGCCTACCAAACTTTTACAAAATATTGGTACAAATTTTTGGTGGAATAGTTTTTTTAATACCATCATTGCTCTTGACATCCTTTTTGAATGCTTCTCTCACTTGGTCTTCCTCCTTGAATGCTTCTTTCACCTCGATATCCTCTATTTTTGCTTCTTCCACTTTGATATCCTTTTTAATGTCTTTTTCTACTTATATGTCTTCTTCAATTGCTTCTTTTACTTCAATTTCCACTCCACAAAGTTATGGGTTTTCATACTAAACTTAAATCGCTCGTATCTTTTAAACGGGAAGAGATAGCTCGAGGAAACTTTTACAAAATATTAGTATAAGTTTTTAGTAAAACCGTTTTTTATTTTTATCATTGTCCTCGACGTCTTTTACTCAATTTCAATTTCCTCTTTAATTGTTTCTGCTACTTCGATATCCTATTTGATCGCTTCTTTCACTTCAATATCCTCTTTGATTGCTTCTTCCACTTCGATATCATCTTTGATTGCTGCTTCCACTTGGATATCCTCTTTGATTTGATTGCTTCTTCCATTTCGATCGTCTTTGACTGCTTCTTACACATGGATATCCTCTTTGATAGCTTTTAACAGCTTGATATCCGCTTTGATTGCTTCTTCGACTTCGATATCATCTTTGATTTCTGCTTCCACTTGGATGTCCTCATTGATTTGATTGCTTCTTCGATTTCGATATCGTCTTTGACTGCTTCTTACACATATATATCCTCTTCGATAGCTTTTAACAGCTCGATATCTTCTTTGATTGCTTCTTCCACTTTGATATCCTCTTTTATTGCTTCTACCATTTCGATATCATCTTCGATTTCCTTTTGATTGCTTCTTGAACTGCATTATTCTCTTTGATTGCGTCTTCATCTTCGATATCGTCTTTGATAGCATTTTCACTGCGATATCCTCTGTGATGGCTTCTTCGACTTCGATACCTTCTTTGATTGCTTCTTCCACTTCGATATCGTCTTTGATTGCTTCTTCACTTCGATATCGTCTTTGATTGCTTTTTTTACTTCGTCATTCCCTTAGAATGCTTCTACCACCTTGGTATCCTCTTTGATTGCTTACTCAACTTCAATTTCCTCTTAGATTGTTTTTCCTACTTCGATATCCTATTTGATTGCTTCTTCCACTTCAATATCCTCTTTGATTACTCCTTCCACTTCGATATCATCTTCAATTTCCTTTTGATTGCTTCTTGCACTGCAATATTCTCTTTGATTGCGTATTGGTCTTCGATATCGTCTTTGACAGCATTTTCACTTCGATATCCTCTGTGATGGCTTCTTCCACTTCGATACCCTCTTTGATTGCTTCTTCCACTTCGATATCCTCTTTGAATGCTTCTTACACTTCGATATCGTCTTTGACTGTTTCTTCCACTTCGATATCGTCTTTGATTGCTTTTTTCACTTCGTCATCCTCTTAGAATGCTTCTACCACCTCGGTATCCTCTTTGACTGCTTACTCAACTTTAATTTCCTCTTTGATTGTTTCTGCTACTTCGATATCCTATTTGATTGCTTCTTTCACTTCAATATCCTCTTTTATTGCTTCTTCCACTTCGATATCATCTTTGATTTCTGCTTCCCTTTGGAAATGCTCTTTGATTTGATTGCTTCTTCTATTTCGATATCGTCTTTGACTGCTTCTTACACATGGATATCCTCTTTGATGGCTTTTAACAGCTCGATATCCTCTTTAATTACTTCGTCGACTAAAAGAAAAACACGCGAGCTGCGAGCAGCTCGCGCACAACGCAACCTCTAGTTATATTATATAAAGCTCGATTACCACTGACTGACTGACTGACTGACTGATTGACTCATTGACATGTTTGTTCTCCCAGATGCCACCTCGTAGGGTGAAAATGTTTGGTGGGATCGTATAGAGGGAGTTCCGGTGAGTTGGGAATAAATCCTAAAGTCCCCCTTTTGTCCCCCATTCGCTCCCATCGACCTCGTATCTCGGAAAGTATAGGTCTTACAGCGTTGGTGCAAAAACTAATGTTGCTGAGGTCATTTTTTTATATCCGGATCCATGAAAAAAAAAATTGTCTTTCATACAAAAAAAAAATCGTCCCATACAAAATATTTCTGTATGAATACCGTAAGTAAACCGTATATTTCGTTTGCCGTAATTTTCATACTGTTTTTGTAGGGAGCCCACGGCTTGTGTGTACTATAAAATTACTGTAAATATGCTTGATTCTATATAATGGTGGTGGAGGGACATGAGATAACTTTCATAGTTTTTGCAAAGGTCATCATCATCATTTTGGAACATCCAATTTTTTTTTTTTTAGTTCATCATGTTTATTTTGGAACATCCACATTTTTTTAATTATGCCTCATCCACAATGATCACTTTGGAACGTCAATTATTTTTTTTTATTATGCAACATCCACTGTGTTCATTTTGGTACATCATTTTTTTTAATTATGCCTCATCCACAATGATCACTTTGGAACGTCAATTATTTTTTTTTATTATGCAACATCCACTGTGTTCATTTTGGTACATCATTTTTTTTAATTATGCCTCATCCACAATGATCACTTTGGAACGTCAATTATTTTTTTTTATTATGCATCATCTACTGTGATCATTTTGGAACATCATTTTTTTTTAATTATGCCTCATCCACAATGATCATTTTGTAACGTCAATTTTTTTTTTTTTACTATGCAATATCCTTTGTGATCATTTTGGAAAATCAATTTTTTTAAATTATGCCACATCCACAATGATCATTTTGGTACATCATTTTTTTTAATTATGCCTCATCCACAATGATCACTTTGGAACGTCAATTATTTTTTTTTATTATGCAACATCCACTGTGTTCATTTTGGTACATCATTTTTTTAATTATGCCTCATCCACAATAATCACTTTGGAACGTCAATTTTTTTTTTTTATTATGCATCATCCACTGTGATCATTTTGGAACATCATTTTTTTTTCAATTATGCCTCATCCACTATGATCACTTTGGAACGTCAATTTTTTTTTTTTATTATGCAACATCCACTGTGATATTTTGGTACATCATTTTTTTTAATTATGCCTCATCCACAATGATCACTTTGGAACGTCAATTTTTTTTTTATTTTTATTATGCAACATCCACTGTGATCATTTTGGTACATCATTTTTTTAATTACGCCTCATCCACAATGATCACTTTGGAACGTCAATTATTTTTTATTTTTTTATTATGCATCATCCACTGTGATCATTTTGGAATATCATTTTTTTTTAATTATGCCTCATCCACAATGATCATTTTGGAACGTCAATTTTTTTTTTTACTATGCAAAATTCTTTGTGATCATTTTGGAAAATCAATTTCTTTTAAATTATGCCTCATCCACATGATCATTTTGGAACGTCAATTTTTTTTTATTATGCAACATCCACTGTGATCATTTTGGAAAATCAATTATTTTTTGTAGCACAAATTGGCATAATTTACTCACTACTCGGTTATACTCGGTCATTACTCGGTTGTTGATATCCTCTTTGATTTGATTGCTTCTTCCATTTCGATCGTCTTTGACTGCTTCTTACACATGGATATCCTCTTCGATAACTTTAAACAGCTTGATATCCTCTTTGATTGCTTCTTCCACTTTGATATCCTCTTTTATTGCTTCTACCAATTCGATATCATCTTCGATTTCCTTTTGATTGCTTCTTGCACTGCAATATTCTCTTTGATTGCGTCTTCATCTTCGGTATCGTTTTTGATGGCATTTTCACTTTGATATCCTCTGTGATGGCTTCTTCCACTTCGAAACCCTCTTTGATTGCTTCTTCCACTTCGATATCCTCTTTGATTGCTTCTTCCACTTCGATATCCTCTTTGATTGCTTCTTCCACTTCGATATCGTCATTGACTGTTTCTTCCACTTCGATATCGTCTTTGATTGCTTTTTTCACTTCGTCATCCTCTTAGAACGCTTCTACCACCTCGGTATCCTCTTTGATTGCTTACTCAACTTTAATTTCCTCTTTGATTGTTTCTGCTACTTCGATATCCTATTTGATTGCTTCTTTCACTTCAATATCCTCTTTGATTGCTTCTTCCACTTCGATATCGTTTTTGACTGTTTCTTCCACTTCGATATCGTCTTTGATTGCTTTTTTTACTACGTCATCCTCTTAGAATGCTCTTACCACCTCGGTATCCTCTTTGATTGCTTACTCAACTTTAATTTCCTCTTTGATTGTTTCTGCTGCTTCGATATCCTATTTGATTGATTCTTTCACTTCAATATCCTCTTTAATTGCTGCTTCCACTTGGAAATCCTCTTTGATTTGATTACTTCTTCCATTTCGATATCGTCTTTGACTGCTTCTTACACATGGATATCCTCTTTGATGGCTTTTAACAGCTCGATATCCTCTTTAATTACTTCTTCGACTAAAAGAAAAACACGCGAGCTGCGAGCAGCTCGCGCACAACGCAACCTCTAGTTTTGGTATATAGGTAGGTAGGGATAGCACAATTTTGGTGTGACTAAATGAGCTAAAAATGTGATTTTTTTATTTTTACTTTTAGTTTAAATATTGTAGTTTTTAAGTTATTAGCCATAATAAAAACTGAACTTTGACAAAATTCACAGGGTACACCAGTGACCCCACAGTGCTGAAATTTGGTATGCGTGCAGGTTTAGTGACATAAATATAGGTAAGTCTGAAACCCAGAATAACTGCAATTTCTACCCCAAAAAAGGATAACCAATTAACATGAACTCCTGTTACCTATATTTTGAATGAAACTGTTGAGGTCAAGTAGGTTGGTTATTCATTTCGTGGTACTATTTTGAGTACCAGTAATAGTGTATGCAGAACAAACCTAGACAATTCAGAACAACTGTCAAAAACTGGAAAATCAAAAAGTGCGGGACTAACTTCACACTTCGGTATTTCAGTTTTCTGGCTTCAATTTTGATGACAGAATTTTTTCCTTTTGGAACAATGCAGAACAAACCTAGAACAATTCAGCACAATTGTCAAAAACAGGAAAATCGAAAAGTACGGGGCTAACTTCACACTTCGGTATTTCAGTTTTCTGGCTTCAATTTTGATGACAGAATTTTTTCCTTTTGGAACAATGCAGAACAAACCTAGAACAATTCAGAACAACTGTCAAAAACTGGAAAGTCAAGAAGTGCGGCATTAATCCCGCACTTTTAAAACTTCGTTGGAAACAGTTTTTTGCGTTTTTTAAATTCAATTTCGACTTCAGAATGCTGTTATACTGGAACAATGTAGAACAAACTTAGAACAATCCAGAACAATAAAAAAAAACTAAAAAGCAACAAGTGCGGGGCTAGGGTGCAATCAGGTTTTTGCGATTTCTGACTTCAATTTTAACTTTAGAATACTGAATACTTTACAATAATGAAAACGCTGATCTTAGAGATTCGCAATTATATCGATGTACATAACCGTACAGCTGTTATTCTGGAACAATGTAGAACAAACCTAGAACAACTCAGCACAATTGTCAGAATTCAGATTATTCAAAAGTGCGGGGCTAACTTCATGCACTCTTGTACGTCTCCATAAGGCATTTTAATGTGTAAGTTTTTCCACAGCCCGCGGGACCTGTGAAGAAAATTTGTAGCGCTTCAGAAAAGTCATCTCCACAAACATGTAATCGATGTATGACCTCAAGGATGATCTCCCGTTGTTCCGGATTGGTGGTTCGTACAAGCTCGCAATACTGCTGCTTTAACATCACATTTCTTCGCTTCTTCACAATCAAGAACCCTTGTCGTGGGACGATTTGGTTAAGGTCATCGACGTTTTCGGCACCATCTTCTCATAACAACCGTTGGGCAAAGGCTGTTCTTGATTCTTCTGCAAATTACTGTTATCTTCGTTTTGCAAAATCATCAACGCTTCAAGTTCTTTCGTGACGTTTTCAATGTTCGAATTTGTCTCGAATAGGCTACGGCGTTCCATAATCGTGTCTTTGTTGTCGTCAAATAATTGCAAAAATTTATTTTGATCAACAATCTCTGACATTTCGTTGCGGAACTGTACGTAAAGTAAAACCATCTCTCGTTTATAATTGACAGTTTCATCAATATTGTAGCGTCTGTATCGTATGATACGTCCGGTCAGACGTCTGCGATATTCTTTTGGTGCTCTCAACGTCCTCGCTTCAGGTACACCTTCTGAATCTTCATCGTCATCCACGGGCACGTCGTCTTCCTCGTCAACGAAATCATTAGCGTTAGCATACCACGAAGCAAACTCAGCCAAATACACTTGTTCTAAAGATGCAGCTCGTTCTTCATATCGCTGAATTATGTTTTTGGTCCAGACATTAGTGCTGTCTCCATCGATGCCTTTGCGGTCCATTTGTTGACGACGTTTGCGGCAGCGTTGTCTTTCTGTCGGCCACACTGTCGGAATGTACACAACATCACAACTAGTCTCGCTCATTGGTTGTCGTAGAAGATACCATGCTGCTTCTTGCGCTGACATTTCAACTGCGTTAAGCATCTTGATACTTAACGCTTTCAATTGGCCTGTGTAGTCCTGCTCGGGATGCTCTTGCATCATCGTGGTAAGCTCACGACGTAGGTTACCCATTCCACGGGTTGATTTATTTACGTACTCTATGACATACTCTGCACAGCTGTACTCATCCAATATGAACTGAATCTCGATGTTAGAGTTGACTTCGCCAGCAAGGTACGGATTGAACGTGTTTGTCATAAGTTCATCGAAGTTTCGTCTGAACAGCAGAGTTGGTCTGCGTAACATTGAACGCACAATGTGGAGGTATGAAGCATAAGTCAAACTATTAGCTTTGAGAAAATCATCCATGCATGTGTATCGACGTTCACCGAGAGAAGTACGCAGGTCCTTGGCTTTCTGTTGTAGTGTTTTGCGGCGTCTATCAGATTGAGGCATTGGAACCAATACGCGGGTCGTGGACATTGGCCAGTACGGAAATCTGCAAGTTGTCTCGCCTCGCTTTGTGCAGGTGAAAATATGTTTGTGTATCTGGTTGGCGTAGATAGAATCGTTGGGCACATCATCTCGGGCAACGGAACTTAATTTTTCCACAAGCTCAATGGTTCTTGGCATATTTTCCGACACGGTCTCATGTGGGTCCTCGTTCAGCCACAATAAAATATGAGCGTGTGGACTTCCACGATGCTGAAACTCAATACGAAGGAAGTAATCTTTAACGGAGTACTGGCCGAACGGATTGTATAACTGTTTGGATTTCAGCATTTTCAGTAGGGAACCAACGAGCTTGTAGAAGTATATGCAGCACGTAACAGGATCGTCGCTCACTAAGGTACAGCGCTGAGAAGTGTTGAGATCTTTTGCTGTTTTTCCCGGATATTTATTGCTCAGTTTGAGAAGTATAGTGAGCAGTTTCATCCAGCGTATTTCGTTTGCACTTATGGTGAGAAAGATGGTTGGCTTGCCAAGTTGACGAATCATGGCAAAGAGGTCTCGTTTGTGAGAAGCCCAGTATTGGACGGAGTTTGGCACTGTCTTCATAAACGCGAGGTTTTGTATGACATATTCTTTCAGTAATTCTGTGTCCTCTAGCATACGTCGCGTAACATTCTCCGTGACCGAAACATTGCGGAAAGTGTTGTAAATTCCGTCCACCATGCGCAGCCGCAATATTTTCATTGCAACGTACAAGATTTTTTGAGGAGTGGCTCCGCGTCTGTCACGTCGTCGTATTTCACTGGTCGCCATCATGTAATGTGTCACTGAAACGCCCATGTTAAATCGACGTGGCTCTCCAAAGTATATCGATGGAAACGACAACTCTTCTGCATGACGGTCATAAATGATGTTGAGAGGTTTTGCCTGATGTTCTGGTCCGATATGGAGACAATCTTCTTCGTTCCACATCATGGTATGTTGCCTTGAAGCAAGAATCTCAGATTCAGGTGTATTTTCAGCGGAGATATTTTCTATACGGTTAGACGGATTATCCTGTATGTCGTCGAGTAATGGCACAGTAGAATTCAGTCTCGACAAATCCACGTTGATTTCGTACAAACGATATAATGGAGACTTTTGCAGTACATCTAGCCACGCTTTGATTGTACTTTTGGACATGTATCCGCTGATGTAGACAGATTTGTGAGCAAGGTTTCGTTTGATGTTAATGTTAATGACGTCGTCCTCATTTAATTGTCGCGGCAAACATTTTATAATCTCTTGTACGTCTACTGGTACGTTGATCACTTGCCCTATGATTCCATTAGAGAAATCATGGCGCAGACGGCGCACTTGCATGAATGGCAGCCGTGGCGATATTAATCGTTCACTGATGGGATCCAGCGGTGGTAGTCCTGGTGGTCGGTCAGGATATGAGAATCCATTAACTTTTGCTAAGGGTGGCATCGATTTTTTGTTCAGTGAACGTTTGCAAGTGTTGCAAACCAGTTCATATTCTTCTCTGCAAAGTTGTCGATTTTCTTTGATGAACCAATCCGAGATCACCTTCAGCTGTGCCGCAGTGATGGGTTTGAGGTCGTTCTTGAACCACAGTCTGTCGCAAACAGAGCAAGTGTAGCCAAAGTCGTTGTCCAGAAAAGTTGATGCAAATCTCATGATCGAGAATTTCCATTTAGTGTTCCAGGTAGATTGTGGCTGTTGTACTTCAATTCGATCTGAAGAAGTACCTGGTTGTACAGTGGTTTGTGCTGGTTCTATTGCTAAAGATTGACGTTGTTTGTTTGTGAGTGGTCGTTGAGTACTATTTTGGACATCTTTTGACCTTCCTACTGAACGAGAAGAGGATGCAGTAATCGATTCTAATGAACCGCTGGCCAGAGCCAAGTTAGCGGCTTTGCGTAGCCTGTAGTTGCGTTTTCTTTCGGTATCTGATATCCTCGTAGCTGTCGACTGTGCAGGAGTTCTGGATGCTGCAATGCGCTGTCTGTACTCACGTTGTCTCTGTGCACTTGATTTTGGAGCAGCGATTGTTGGTGGCTCAGCGAATGGCGTTGCAGACGTTGATGCGGCAGCATCTTGCATCTCAACGGGTGCATTACTCCTCGAAGGTAGTGGCAAATCCGTGAGATCCATAGACTCGTCAGGTACTTCAATTTGATCTGAAGAAGTACTTGGTTGTACAGTGGTTTGTGCTGGTTCTGCTGCTAAAGATTGACGTTGTTGGATTGTGAGCTGTCGTTGAGTACTATTTTGGACATCTTTTGACCTTCCTGCTGCACGAAAAACAGATGCAGTAGTCGATTCTAATGAACCACTGGCAAGAGCCAAGTTAGCAGCTTTGCGTAGCCTGTAGTTACGTTTTCTTTCGGTATCTGATATCCTCGTAGCTATCGACTGTGCAGGAGTTCTGGATGCTGCAATGCGCTGTCTGTACTCACGTTGTCTCTGTGCACTTGATTTTGGAGCAGCGATTGTTGGTAGCTCAGCGAATGGCGTTGCAGACGTTGATGCGGCAGCATCTTGCGTCTCAACGGGTGCATTACTCCTCGAAGGTAGTGGCAGATCCGTGAGATTCATAGGCTCGTCAAGTTTATCAGCCATTGGGTAATTGTAGGCGGTTCTGCAAAGAAAATGATGATAATTTATTGTTAAGTTTTTCAAAATATTTTTCAATTATTTTAATAAAGTTAATGTACTTTTTAAGACATTGTTAATCTAAATTCAATAACTTGTAATTAATTATAACAACTGGTGTTTAGCTATAAAGTTTAAATATAATTATGAACAAGTTTTAATAGAAATAAACTGTAATCAAATATCTATCATCAATTATATGAATCACCATAATTTTTTAGTCAATTGTAACATAACCTATTATAACTGCACTCGCCGACAGATGCTACTTTTTTTAATAATAAAAGAATAAATAGGTACTTGAAATTATACTAGTCATCAGATTTTTAAAATGCAAGAATAATTAACCTTTATTGCCGAAATTGATGTTGTAATAAGCAATGAAAACCACATTAACTTTTCACTTCACTTTATAAACAGCGGTCTTTCTTCTCCTCGGACGCATAGGCCAATCGAGTGGAAGAGAGATAGATGCGGCGCAAGCGTACAATGAGCGTAACGGGACAATGAGTCATCCTTTTTCGTGCAAGCAGCCGGCGTTCATCGATTTATTAGACGTTGTCACGTCAAAGACATCCAGACCCGGAACAAATATCTGTAGATCATACAAACATTTGTTCCGCAGCGGGAATCAAAACCGCTACATCCGTCTCTACTCGCCCACTGCACCACGGAGATCGCCAGCATTGCTTTCATTTTATTTGAAAATGGATTTAGATTTATTTATTAGGTCCACCAACAGTTGTTACATGATATAATGTTAGAGGTCTTATGTCTATATCTTATAGCTACATGCACAACCAATTACAGGTGAACACAACATGCACTAAAACTTTGGTGACAAGCGGATATAGCCGATTAACAATAAAAGTGTACAAAATAAGAGAAAAATATACAATTTATGCATATATGTATACAGAAAACAGGGGTGCAGATATAATGCCGCATTAAAAAGTAAAAGATAACATATATAAAAAAATAGAAGTAAAATAAAAGAATAAAATAGATTTCACAAGTACCTATGGGTTTCCATGTGCATCTCCAAATTGCTGTGACTAATGACAGGCTCAGTATATTTATTGCAAGATTGTGGTAATTCTTTGTGGGTTTTCATGTGCTGGTTCAAATTACTTTTCTGAATGAAAACCTTATCACATTCGTTGCACGGAAATAGTTTTATTGCCATGTGCCTTTTTATATGTGATATACTCCTTTTAGTTTTACATTGTGTGGCACAATAATTACAATCATTGTGTGTTGGTGTTACATCAGTGTTTTTAGGTGAAATGCTTTTTATTTGAAAATTATTAATAATATCCTTTTTATTTATGTTTGTATTTTCTACGTTATAAATTTTTCTTTTCTTAGCATTATGAGAATCATTATTAGATATCATATTTTCTACTACTTGTACAGTTTGCTCATTGATTTCAATATTTATAAAGTGGTTTACATCTGCACTTTCTTCAACTTCATCTTTCTCTTCCTTAACAGTTACTTGAGGAATGACATTTGTTGCCTCATCATCATTATAAGTTACAGATGCTATGCTTTCTTCTACTTGAAAATTTTCTTCATACTTTTCAATTTTTACAATGTGATGTATATCTGCCTTTTGCTCACCTTCATCGAGTTCCAACTTAACAGTTACTTGAGAAATGTCATTTATTGCCTCATCATTATTAGAATGTTTTGATATCATACTGTCTTCTTGAGAACTTTCTTCAATCTTTTCAATTTTTACAATGTGATAAATATCTGCCTTTTGCTCAGTTTCATCGAGTTCTTCCTTAACGGTTACATGAAAGAAAGAAACATTCATTTGCTGAATATGTATTTCCCAGAATTAGGAACTTTGTATGGCAAATGATAATGATGAGTGTAGTTGTACAAAGCAAGGAGTATCTGGTGTGCCCACTCCTTGCTTCTTATATTGATAATGGTAGAGGTTTGGTTGTAGGAATTAGAAGTCCAGTGGACCAATTCACGTAACTTAAATATGTAAAATTCTAGTATTGATCTAGTCTTGCTAATGTTAAATATCCTAAACAGTATTCACATAACTGACAATACAATGGTATGAGTTGACTGACATGCGATTATACACTTTTTTAAATCAAGCTAATATTGTAATATTGGTGGAGCAGAATGCCAAAATAAATTCAATTCATAATCCAATCTCATTTTGGTCAACTTACGTTATGTTCTTAAAATTGTATTACGTAAACTGGTCCCCAGATCATGGTAGATGTTTGTATAATATTCTTATCAATATATCAATAAAATTTATGTTTCAAAGTGATCCTTGTGAGTTATATGAATCAAAAAAAAATATTGACTGATTTGATTGATTTATGGTTCAGAATGGTGTACAGAATAATTATTCACTATACAGATTGATGATTAAATGGAAATGGTTTATGATGAAAAAATACGCTTCACAATCGCGGTGGTTGCTCGCATACTGGTTATAGAAGAGAATAGAACAATATTTATTGTTAATTTTTTACCAAAAGTTTAAAATTAGGCAACTCTACATATTTGCTTTTAAGACAAATTATGTGAAGCAATTCAGTGTAAATTCAAACAGTTATGGTTAAAGAACATTTATTTTCTCAAAAGAAATTTACATTTCACTTATATGAGAAACTAATTTAAACTTAAGTAATTTTAATGCTTAGAAACAGTTCAAAAACTTAAATAGTAGGTGATTCACAAAAATAACAAATAAGAATGACAAACATTTTACATATACCTGCAATTTTCGGTCGAGTGTCACCCTCATTACAATGCAAGTTCACTCGGTATGATACAGTGTAAATAATACAGTAAGTCAACCAGCTAGCGTGACTGTGTACATATAATCACGTATGTACTTATCCGTTGTATTTAGATTTGTTGTATTGATGATAGGTTAATCACACCCAACAAATCATTATTGACCTAAATGTAACAATGCAGAGTGGATACCTGGGATCAGACTGTTAATTTTGCCACTTTGTTTCGCTGCTTCCCAGTGGTCAGATCTCTGTCTCTTGTCACGTGAGGTTTTATCAATTAGTATGACACAAATTAATTTTAACAATTTTGAGTTCTCTACATTATTATATGGGTTTATCAGGATTTTAACAAAATCAATTTTCAAAACAATCAAGTTAAGTGAGACTTCTAATAAAATCTTTGTCAGTACATTTCTTGCTGAAATTTAGTAGGCTTGTAGCTTTAGTGACACGTATATGTATAGGGAATATGTATATGTGTCTTAAATTCAGAATTACTGCTTGAACGTCTTGAACTGAAATACTTGTTAGTTTTGGTGCGGGGCACGGTATAAAAAAGATCCACGTATTAACGTCGCCACGGCCGGTTGGGGAATGCCTCTGCGGGGTGCGTGTGCGCGATGCGGGGCAGAGTCGTCGCTCACTCGTTGCTTGCGTCAACAACTGCCATTTTTACACCGAATAAGAGGATCCACAATAACATGAACTCCCCTTGTTGTAATTTGAATGACACTCTAGATCAAGTTTCATTGATTGAGAATTTATAGTGCATTACTTACTGCAAAATTTAGCACTATTTTAAATCAATGATTATGGATAGGTTTATTTTTTCAATGCTATCTGATTAAGATTTTCATTCACACTCGCGAGTTTTCAGTTCCGGGCAAGGGAAGCCACTAGTTGCATAGAAGTATGTAAATGTAAAAACATCAATTACCTCTAATCTATTTGTAAAGGTTTCCTCGGCTGATTGATCCATTTTTAGGAATACAAAGCTCTTCAACTGCAACTGTGAGACAGATGTAGCACAATAAATTAACTTTTATGGCAAAAATACAGTGAATTATCTGAAATACAAGTACCTTCGCGTTTTTTTGTTTATATTATTTTTATACTTAACTTTAGTTAGATTATGGTATGATCTATTCCCACATCGACACACTGGCTCGACTGACACTGACGAGTGTGACCACAGAACAATATTAACCTAACGGAAAGAAACACGACTCAATACTTTTAGAATGCCAACACTGGGGCACACTAGCGCTGTAGCGGTAGACCCGAGAAAACTGTTTATTATGCCCCTCCCTCTTCGCTTCGTCCGGAGAGAAGATGAGAGCGCGTCGTTTCGGTGCAGTTTCCTTCCTGTTTTAGTAATTTTTTGCCCATAAATTACCGCTCGAACACAAGTAAACAACAATTTCTCATAATTTCGCTTTGACATTTGATATTTCGTACGCACATAATTTTCTAGGCAGTAAGGAGCTTATAAAACAGTCTACCCACTAGTTTTAAATCATTGCGTCGTTTACTTCGGTAGGAGAAACATCAAAGTATTTAGTGAGTTGGCTACTGTGATGTACTCGGATGTACCGGTAACTGGTAACTGTAAATCATCTTCTGAATCTGACGATGCTTCAGATTCAGAGTTCCACTGATTTCAAATATAATCAGCATCGGTGTCGCCGGCGACCATGATAGACGTGAAAAGCGACATTCGTCAGCGCTAAAAACCCTAATAAAAAGAGTGGACCTCTTGAACGTTAAACTCAATAAGCCGAAAATATGTGACACTAATCAGATTGATAGTAGTCAGAATTTTGTTTTGACGGAAGTCCCCCCGACTTCCATCAAAACAAAATTCTGATTGCCAACATGCGGCGACTGAAACTGGGGGTCCTAGTTATCAATACTTTATGTCTGGAGGCAATGCTTCCACCTATGAGGTCATGAACCAAAATATCGGTGATATTCAATGTGCAAGCTGAGATTCATGTACCTTTTGAGGGAGTAAACTCCAACAGGGTACTGGAAGTACCTGTTGATGTATATTCATGCACCTTTTGACGGAGTAAACTCCAACAGGGTACTGAAAGTACCTGTTGATGTATATTCATGCACCTTTTGACGGAGTAAACTTAAACAGGGTACTGGAAGTACCTGTTGATCTATATTCATGCACCTTTTGACGGAGCAAACTCCAACAGGGTACTGGAAGTACCTGTTGATGTATATTCATGCACCTTTTGACGGAGTAAACTCCAACAGGGTACTGAAAGTACCTGTTGATGTATATTCATGCACCTTTTGACGGAGTAAACTTAAACAGGGTACTGGAAGTACCTGTTGATCTATATTCATGCACCTTTTGACGGAGCAAACTCCAACAGGGTACTGGAAGTACCTGTTGATGTATATTCATGCACCTTTTAAGGGAGTAAACTCCAACAGGGTACTGGAAGTACCTGTTGATGTAGCTCATCAGGAGGTTATTTGTCCTGTATCTGAAACACCACAAACTCAAGAGGGATGGCAAGGCTTGCCACATGCCGAAGACTTATTCAATCTGCAAATAGTTTGCTGGGAGCCTTTTGTATAGCTCAAAAAACCTGTAATTAAACAAGCTATTATTCAAACTAATGCAGTTCAAGAGCGTTTGCAAGGAATTGTCAATTGGTGTAACTCAGGGGTTATTCTTTCATCAGAATCGATAACTGAAAAAATTAAAGAGTTGTTTATCAATGGCAAACAGTCTCTCAAGACGAATGATGATATTCTGCAACTTTCATGTGGAAAAAGGGCTGGTATTCTACAACACAGACCCTCCAACATACTAAGCCAATGTTCTAACTCTGGTGTAGCGGAGAAGATAAAGGAGATACCGCCATCAGATACTTATCTTTTCGATAATCCTCAACTTCTAAAAGTTCATCAAGTAAGTAAGAGCCGGAGGCTCTACGCAAAAACCCTATAATTCAAAGCCACATTATCAAAATGCCACCCATAAACCAAAACAAGGTAATAAGAGAAAGTATTCATATTCCTTTCGTGAAAACAACTCTTAATCGTCAAAACCAAGATGGCCCGGCGGGTCATGAGTACAGAAAAAGACAGCAGGATTACTCATACCGATCCGCCCCAAAGGATTCTAAAGAGCACCCTCCTCGAAATCTATGCCACACATGTAACACCGGACATGACAAAAGAAATATCAGAATTAATAACCATTCAAGTCTTGTATGAGGCAGACAACTCGGCGAGTTTGGTCTCCCCTATGTTCCTGGTCCCCAAACCAGATGGTACCCAACGACCCATACTAAATCTGAAGAGACTAAATGATTTTATCACGCCATCCAAGTTTCGCCTAATATCTCACATCAGTGTGCCAAAATTTCTTCAACCCGGGGACTGGGTTGCGAAAACAGACCTTTCGAACGCCTACTTTCATCTGCCAATTTCACCGGTACACCGAAAGTTTCTGCGTGTTCTGTACCAAGGGAAAAAGTGGCAGATTACTTGTCTTCCTTTTTTCCTGGCCTGTGCTCCAAAATATTTGCTTCGGTGACAAATTGACTTGTCCAGCTATTAAGAACGAAGAAGATAAGGATATTAGTCTATTTGGACGACTTCCTTGTAGTATCGCAGTCCAGACATCTTCTATTCACGCACATCCAGGACACTCTCAAGTTGTTACACGACCTAGGCTGGTCTGTCAATCACGGGAAGTCGGTTGTAGCGCCCTGCAAGCGCCTGGAGTACCTGGGAGTCGATTGGGATCTGCATCTCAAACAAAAAGGTATCTCCCGGAAAAAAAAATCATCTGGATCACTTTTTAGAGAAAAAGAAATGGGCTCTACGGCAGGCTGAAGTAGCAGTGGGTTGCCTAAACTTCATATGTTTTGCTGTCCCGCTGGGAAGACTTCATTGCTGGATAATTCAAATTCACTGCAATCGCGAGCTTCTAAAAAATCCCAGACTGGCAGTATACATTCCACAAAATGTGTTGAAAAAACTACGCTGGTGGAAAAGAGCTATTTACGAGAAGACGAAGCAAAGCTCATACTGGAACTAACTGAAAAGTGCGAAATATCAATAGTGTTACAACACCTTCCAGGCTACCTAAACGAGAGAGCGGACTGCCTGTCACGGGGGCGCCAGCCTTCAGAGTGGCATCTCCTGGAGGAAGCCACGCAATAAATCTTTCAAAAGATGGGTCACCCTCCAACCGATTTATTTGCGTCAAAGACGGTCCATGTTCTGAAGAAATATTGCAGCCTGGGTGCCCTGGACGAGGAAGCCGAATTTTGCAATGCATGAATTTTGCAAGTCAAGTCGTCAATTTCAACCAAGGATGGATATTTCCACCCCCATGTTTAATCCCGCAAGTGCTAAATCACCTCAACTCGGCGACGGGACATTATATTGTGATCGCACCTCGGTGGCACAAAACATTTTGGGGTCCGGATCTTATGTAAAGAGCCCTAGTGGACCCCATTCGGATATCGAATTTGTCCAGAGTCCTTATCGACACAACGACCAAATTACCCCCAGCAAGTGTCAGCAACCTAGTATTGGAGGCTTGGTTGGTACGGGGTGGGACAAGCTGCTAGAGAATTGGTCTACCAGTGAAGTCGATTTATTAGTAGAAGCTGGAGAAAATCATCTTTATCAGTCTACAAACGATTATGGAAGTGCTGGCTGGGTTGGGCGAATATAAATAAAATTACGCCGCAAAAACCATCAGGTCAGACTGTGGTTAAATATTTGGCTCACTTGCATATTGATCGCCATCTTTCATACAATAGTATTTTAGTAGGTACATAAATCAGCTACTTCCACCATTTGTGAACCTCATCTCCAGCTGAAGCTTAGCTCAGACCCTTTTGTCAAAATGATTTTGAAATCAGTTGCCATAGAAAACCCTATAAAAGTCCAATGTCCTACCTGGGATCCGTCTATTCTTATGAATTGGCTTCAACACAATTTTCCTAATAGCATATTTTTTTTTTTAAACAGACAGGCGATGTTCTTTAATTCTTTTATTGGCTTCAGGGCGCAGAGTACATGATCTGACCATGTTAAATATCGATAATAACAGTTTTTCAGATCAATCTGAAAGTTTGATTTTTTGGCCAAAATTTGGCTCCAATACTGATTCTTCGAATTTTAGACTATGGACGGCTTCCGAAGCTGTATGTCCTATTTTCTGGGTGCGCAAAGTCTTAGAACTAAGTAAACCTGGCCGAGGTCAAAGTTCAGAATTGAAACATTATTTAAAGATGCTAAGGTAGAAGCGACCCCAGGTATGTCTGCGGTAGCATCTTCTAACTGGCTGAGAAATATGCCTATTAATCAAATTTTGTCAAGAGGTAATTATTGGCGTCAGAGTAACACTTTCTTAAAGTATTATAGGAAACAGATCACCTTCATTGATTGTTTTAAATCAATGAAGGTGATCACCATACAATGTTTCAGTCCAGTAGTAGAATTCTGATTTTTGGATTTTTTACTTTCTTTTTTTTTTTGAAGATTTACTTACCTACTAGGTATTATATATACCTTGTTACTAAAATGTAATTTCTTTATTAGGTACTACCTATATTTGTTATTTTATGTCTAAGTAGGTAACTATTTACTGTTGGTCATAGAAGTTTTTGTTACCTAAGTTTAGAAATAATTATGAAACATTTTGAATGCCCTTTGCATCTTTTATTTTTTGTTTTACATGGGCAACTATTATTTTATTCATTAATGGTTTTGCCTCCATTCTTTTTTATAGATACACATAATTTTATCACCAGGCGAAAACAAACAGGTCTCATCTTCTCTCCGGACGAAGCGAAGAGGGGCATAATAGAACAATTTTTCCTAAAATGGAATTGTTATTATGCTCCTTGAGCTTCGTCCGGAGTATTTAAACGCTGCCTGTAGAAGACGAGACACAATGATTTAAAACTAGTGGGTAGACTGTTTTATAAGCTCCTTACTGCCTAGAAAATTATGTGCGTACGAAATATCAAATGTCAAAGCGAAATTATGAGAAATTGTTGTTTACTTGTGTTCGAGCGGTAATTTATGGGCAAAAAATTACTAAAACAGGAAGGAAACTGCACCGAAACGACGCGCTCTCATCTTCTCTCCGGACGAAGCTCAAGGAGCATTATAACAATTTCATTTTAGGAAAAATTTGGTACATTATTGGCGCGAAATTTAAATTTTATATTCAGTTATTTGGGATTTATGCCCGGTTCCTATATTTTAACGCACGGATGAACATAAGTTAATCACCATAGCAACTTTATTTTTCTGTCAAGCATTGTATAGCTCTTTTTGACAGAAAACAAAGTTATTATGGTGAATAACTTATGGTCATACATACGTTAAATATAGGAGCCAGACATTAAGCTGGGTACTCACTTAGCAGTGTAGCACGTAACGTATCAGATACGGTATCAAGTGAGTACGTAGGCACGAGCCCGCTGCGAGCCGCTCGCGCGTGGAGCGCTGTAAGCTCGCAGTGACCCGCCGAGTGGCGGTTTCACTGCGAACACAAAGGCGGCTCGCAGTGTGCTCGTGGACGGTGTCACGACCGCTTGTGTAGTGAGTACTTACGCGCGAGCTTCAAACGAACTTACGTATTCAATTATTCATTATGGAGTGGACTGAAGAAAAAGTGTTAAATCTAATTGAGGTTTACCAGAATACTCCAGTACTGTGGGACCCTAAAAATAAGAATTATTACAAAAAACATCTAAAAGTGGATGCTTGGGAAACTATTGGACAAGCTATAGGTACGTCGGGCGAAAACTGTAAAAATAAGATGATTACTTTATTGTCTTGCTACAGGAGAGAGAGAATGAAAATAAAAAAAAGTAATGGAACTGGTAAAGGTATGAAACGTTTATTAATATTTTTTTAATAGTAAGAGGTGTGTGCCTTGGGTCCGAACCAGCGACCTTTGACTTGGCAGTCCAACGGTCATACCACTAGGCTATCACTCGCTCTTAACATTAATAGGTATTGTTTACAAAATGTGGTATTAACGTTCTTTTACAGGAACTTCAGAGATATATAAAAGTAAATGGTTTGCTTTTGATGCAATGTCATTTTTATTAAACCGAGACACTCCACGCCAAAACAGATTGAGTACCTACTGTAAGTTCCTTTATTTAATCTTATCTTATACTATGAATAGTCAGGGTGACAAAGGCCATTCAAACTACCACTACCACTGGGTAGGTTTTTAATTCATGCATATTCGTCCTGCCAGGAAAGCCTTCCTTCTGAAGTGAAGTAGCCTGCTAACTCATTTCTAAATTCTTTAGCCGCCGCTGGAGAACGGCGAGCAACATTTCTTATAGCATGGAATGACGTCATTTCTTGATCACGCCGCCAGGCTCCATTAATTAGTTCTCCATTTTCGTCTTCTGTGTCGAAGCTGCCACTTGGTATATAAAGCGGTCGGGAGGAGCTGCGCCTCAAAAAATTGTGCAAGTGAACGATGGCCATCACTACTGTTGTTGCTTTATCTGGCTCAATATGCATTGGTTTTCTTAGTACCCTGAACACGGCTGACATGATCCCGAAGACGTTCTCAACCACCCTTCTAGCTCTACTGAGTCTATAATTGAAAATTCTTTCTTTTGACCCTTTGGCGTGAGCATGCCCGGGGTAAGGTTTCATCACATTTTCACTTAACGCAAAGGCAGAATCACCCAGAATGAAGTATAGCAGTTGCTTATTTCGGCCTTGCAAAGGTACAGGTGTGGGCAATTGAAGAATATTATTTTCGATCATGTCATGTAGTTTGCTATTCTTAAACACTCCTCCATCCGAGATTCGCCCTTGGCATCCGACATCCGCGAAAAGAATGTTATAATTTGCATCCACCATGGCAAACAGAACGATGCTGTATGTTGACTTATAATTAAAATATTCTGCTCCGCTGTTGAACGGTGCTTGTAGCAACACATGCTTTCCATCTATTGCTCCGACGCAGTGAGGAAAATTCCATAAATTGTTAAAGTCATCGGATATATTTTTCCAGTCCAGTGAGTTGTCAGGAATCTGCAAGCGATAACACACCAGTAAAATTTTTATCATAATTTAGGTAAGCAATACAACGGAACGTGAGGACAATGAAGATGCAGCTGGAGCAGAAGGAATTTCGGAGACACCAAATAGCTCAGTACAATCTGGGCCGCCAAGTAAAAAAGAAAAACGCGATCCAAAGTTACAAATGCTGAAAGAAGCTTTTGGAATTTTAAAATCAGCCTCGTCAAATACCAACACGCAAAATGAGGAAATTAAATCTTTTTTGACTTTTGTAGGAAGTAAAATGATGAAATATTCTGAGCACACTAAAAATATCGTGCAACAAGGCATATGTGACTTAATTTTTAAGGCAGACTGCCATTTCTTCGATGAATATCCCTACCAGCACACAAGCAATAGGACACAAACGTCTCAAGGATATTCTTCAGTTCAACCAACCTCGATGCAGGCGTATAGGCAACCAGCCAATGTTGGATATTATACAGGTCCTAGTACATCCAAAAATATGGAACAGGTATCCCAAATATATGCGTCTGTAGGACAATCATCTCCGAGTCAACCATCTCCGGGTCAACCATCTCCTCAACATCTATCAACTAACGAACAATATGCTATGTCATCTCCACAAAGTGAATTGTCTGAGCTTTTGGACACGGATGATTATGTTTAAGTTACCTACAGTATTTTATTTGCCTATTTCATTGATTTAGTTTCTATATTAAAAAGTTCAATTACTTACCTTTACATTGTCTTTTAATGCATTGATGATTGCTGCACAAACTTCTGGAACGAATTTACTTATAACTTGCTTAGACATCCTGAAGGTATACTGTAAACTAGTGAATGAATCACCACTTGCTAAAAATCTCAATGTTAAAGCCAATTTGTCTTGAACGGGTATCGCTTTTCTAAACCTTGTGTCTCTAGTGCGAATTTGAGGTCCAATTAAATTAATTAGATACTCAAAATCTGTACTCGACATACGAGTGAAATTCTTGAAATGCCCACTAATCTCTTGAGACTTCATATCCATTACTGTTAGAACGAATTCTATCTTTGAAAATTTCACTTTGCCAAAATCGACGTGGGCTTTTATAATTATCTAAAATATTATACATGAATATGAACGCAGCACTAGCCACCATTTGAGACATGTTGTCGGCGTGACGTCGTTGCGAGCACTGCGGTTCCGGCAGCTCGTAGCTAGATACGCGGAGGACCGTGGACGAGCCGTACCCACTTGCAGGTTGATACAAGGATGATTGCAGGATGTACCGTATCTGATACGTTACGTGCTACACTGCTAAGTGAGTACCCAGCTTTAGAGGATGTCTTTATTTGCAACATAACATGCAATGCAACATTTACCTTCCATTTTAATCTGATTGAGAATACACTCAAAACAACTGTACGTACATATAAATTAAATACATATCGCGTTACATTACATGTTACGTTGCAAACAATCTGATCAAGGCTTATCATGAAAACAAAGCAGACATTCGAGATTATTTAAATACATGTAGGTACTGTATGTACCTACTTAAATGTGCATAATTTTAATTAAACGAATATTGGCTTTGTTCACATGGTACTAATCATAATACATTGCAATTAAAAACACATGTATAAATGTTTTGAAGAATATTTATTTTACGTTTTATTACCTTTTTCGAAGCTTCATTTATAAATAATATATTTTATATTTTTAAAACACAATGCCATTTGAGACATATACATATGGTGGATACAATTATATACTTTTGATTTTTATCGAAATGCTCAGAGCATTTATGCAACCACACAAAATTTAGGTTTTTTAATTTCTCCTGCAACGTATTTTTGATAAGTAGGTCACATCCTTGCTTATTTAAGTGCTCATTGACAATTGTCGCAGCAATCTCGACGGTCTGTATAAAATTTTTATTTACATAAAACAAACTGCTGCGCATACTCTCATATTCCTTGAAGCTGGTAAATAAATGGCTCACTTCAATGTTTTGGTCTGCAAGCATCGCAGTTTGGCGTTGTTTGCAATCTGGTCCTAATTTTTTTATTATAAAACCGCAAACATATGCACATGCTTGCATTTCCCCAGAACACTGAGGTATATCAGTTGCCCTAGCTTCAACATCCACTGTCATATCAAATGGTTGGCCAACAGCTTTAGCAGATGACTCACAGATGTTTTGTGTTAAAAATGACTTTAAATCATTAAGAACAATATTATTATCATCCTTACAATTTTTATTTCTACTGCTATGCAACAAGTTTCCAATCATCGCCGTTTTAAGAGCTGCGACGAATTGCACAGTATTTGGATTAGGGTTGCAGCCACAGTAGTGCCGGATACAACCAAAACAGTTTTCATGGGGGTCTTGATTTAGCCTTCGTGTTGACAAGCTCTTCACATTGTGTAATTTTTCTAAATTGTTAGAAAGACGCGCCACTGCATTAAGTGTTCTGATGAATCCATCTTGTGAAGGTGGCTTGGCTCTGGCACCAACAAATTTCATATTTTCAAAGAATTCATTCTACGAAGTATGGTAGATGAGGACTCCTGCGGGTCAAATTAGTCAAATATTTCTTTCCTCTCTTTAAATCTGGTGGATCAATTATTTGATGCTCTTAATGGAGATAATTAAGATCATCAAATAATTGATCAATTTTTTCAATGACCATGGTTGTCGTCATGGCTTCATTTGGAAGTTCATCTGAAAGAAGAGAAAATTTATCAGTAATCTATACTATCTATATTTATACTAATGTTATAAATGCGAAAGTAACTCTGTGTGTTTGTTAATTTTTCACCTCTAAACGACTGAACGGATCGTAATGAAATTAAACAAGGAGTTTATATCCTCGGGAAGGACATAGGCATTCTTTTGTCTCAAAAAATAATCTTGAAAGGGGTGAATGGGTCTAGTTTGTATGAGCAATCCATAATTCCTCAAGTTAGCGATCTGAAAATTTATATTTAGGCTTTTGGTAAGAAATAATGAATTAAGTATTTCAACTTTTTTACATAGTTTTTGTATTATTTTTTTTCAAAAGTTATTCATTTCCTTTTATTTTCGATTTCGATGAAATTTGGTACATACAGAGATTATAACCGGGATCGGGACATAGGCTACTACTTACCTGACTGCGCAGAAGGAGGGTAACGTTTTTATTGAGAAACCAGGCGTGCGAAGCCGCTGGCTGGTCAGCTAGTATGTAATATATTGATTATAAGTAGTTCTCAAAAAAATATTAGAAAACTTACTGTTGGCAATTTTTGCGAGCATCCCTGCTGCTACTGAATGACTCAACACTTGGCAAGCTAAGCTTACTTTCATTTTTTGCTTAAAATTGGGTTCTATGTGCTGCTTAGTTAATGCAGGGGCAAATACAAAATTGGAATTTGCATTATCTTTTTCATAGAACTCTTTTATATGGCTCCACTTTGCTACACCTGTAACATAATGTTTCATTATTTTTATCAACAAATCAAATCAATAATCAAAATATTTTTATTCATTATAAGCACAAGGATTACTTTGAAACGTCAATTTTACTGCCTGTTCCTTCGCGACAAAGCCAGGAAAGAAAGGCAAGAAACAAGGCTGGTTGTTCTTTTTAATGATCCCAGACATAACAATATTAGTAAATTATGCACAGAGTTGACCTGCAGTAAGAATTGAATATTATCTCCCGTATCTCTTAGTCGATTGCTAGCTCGCTGGGTGAGTGGGTTAGCAATCGACTACCAAGGTCGGTAAGTTCATTCTGATTAGTCTGCTTATAGGTAGGTACATAATAAAAGTCAAAATTACCTCTTATTGGTTTCCGTCATTTTGCAGCTCTTCAATGCATTCAATGTCATATTTTATGAAATTGTTTCTAAAGCACTTGATTAAGTGAGGTGGGTCCATAATTGTGACAATTCCGTGACCGTCGAAATCAAAATATGGATGAGCTACTGAGGAACCAAGTGAATTTAGAGCTTTGATGTTGACACCATAGTTATCGGAGACAGTGGCAGTTATGTTGAGACCAGCCTGGAAACCTGCATCAAGTACCTTAAATAATGGAAAATGTGTGTTAATTTCATTATATTTTGCTACAAAGTTTCACATTATCATAATTATTATTTCATTTTAGAGCTTTGATGTTGACACCATAGTTATCGGAGACAGTGGTAGTTGAGACCAGATTTCATCAAAATTCAAAATCCATCCAAGCATTTACTATTATTATATCAGTCTATGTAGCTATATTATATATTTGTGTTTTTATATTCTTTTGCTGAAATAAATATTTTTCATCGAAAAAAATAAAAAATGTTGTAAAAACGTAACAAACAGACAGAGTTACTTTCAAATTTATAATATTAGTTAGGATTAAGAGGCCTAGTAAAGAAATTAAAAGTTATACACCTCTTTGATAAGAACAGATAATCTGTCAGCTGTAATGCAATTACCAGAAAAATAAAAAGAGAGTGGTTGCTTCCATTTTTTCCTGATTCCAATTGCCTAAATATATATAAAGATATAAAGAGCAGCGCATGTGTTGCTGGCTCCATGGTTCTGCCTTGCCTGCCATGGTCTTGGTATCCATCAATCTTGTCTAATATAATATGTCAAATTTGTACGTATAGACATTTATACATATGCAAACTTCTCCTCAAGTCCTCGATTTTCAGTCATTTTTTTTATTGTATAAACTCCCAGATATTTCAATATCTGGGAGTTTATACCACATTTCATCAGGATTTTGTTTAAAATTGCCTTTAGGGTCCCTTCACTCGGTAAACAAAAATGCCGCCTTAACAACTATAGCATGCAGTAGATCTTTTATAAATGCTTAAGGCCATTACTTTGTCATCTATACTCCATCTTCGCCCAGTCTGTTTTCTCGGAGTATTTTTTAATTGACTTTGCAACAATAAGGCAAAAGACCCAGATATTTTTGCATCCATTAAATGTTGAACATTATCGTTTGATAATAATGTCTTTAGAACACGAGGTCGTTTCTTCAACTTTTTTCTCAGTCTCATTATTTCACTCAAGTTTCTACGACATCTTTTATACAGTTTTCTTTTTTTAGGGGTCAATTCTGCAGATTTGCTTATATCAAGCTCCTTTAAAACTCCTTTTGCAGTGTATAACTGGAAATGATAGTGCCACCAATTATAAATAAATATAAATATATTGCAGGACATTTCACACAGCGCTATCTGTGGATCTATCTATCTGCGCTATGGGAACCAAATAACTGATAGAACACTTATATACCTTTTTTGTGAATACATAGGTACTTATAATATATAGGAAAACCACCAGACCCGGTACATATATCTATAGATCATGCAAACATTTGTTCTGGGGCAGGAATCGAACCCGCTACCTCCTGCGTCTCAGCCGGCTATTCGCCCACTGCGCCACGGAGGTCGTCAGCATTATGATTTATCACAACAAACTGAGACCTATTATCCTAAACAAGGAAATCCATTGATAAACCAAGATTGCTTATCTTATTTATGACAAAATCCTTTCCATGCAAAGATTGTCTGGAAGAGATTGCTTCTAACCAATATGACCGCTGTTTGCACTATTTGCCTTGTGTTTTCTATTTTGTTTATATGGTGTACAATAAAGTGTTTTTATTCGTTCATTCATTCATTGCTGAATTAACGCACCATGGACTCGTTAGGAACAGCTGTCAACGACGACGGTGCCAGTACATTAGCAGCTGGAGCGGTTCAAATTATGCAAGTGGATGATGAAATCGCTTCTATATCGACGCCGGACTGTGTAGGCACAGCGTATTTTATTTTTTTATTTAGAATGTTACCTGTTACGTACACGTATTCACGTACAACACAGCCGTGTCTATGAGACAGGCCGCAACCAATTTTTTTTATTGACAGAATGAATTAATGAATGAAAATTCTTTATTATACCTTACAAGCTAAACACAACAGATTTAAAAATATAACAAATAAATGAAAGTATGATGGGCGGTCTTATCACTTACGAGGTGCATTCAATAAGTACCTAGCCCCATCGCCAGAGGGCGCTGTAGTTTCAAAAGAGTTTTACCACAGTGTAGCACATTCTTTTATAATTCTTTTTTTAAATTTTCATTCCAATCCCTTAATTTGTTTTAATTTGACAACTTATGGAAGCGAACGTGTCGATCGGTTTTACAAAAATGGAAAAAGAGCAATATCGTTCGGTGATTCGATTCCTATTTTTGGAAGGGAAAACGCGCATCGAAATCAAAGAGCGCTTGGATGCTGTGTACGGTGACTCTTCTCCATCGATGGCCACCGTCAAGAATTGGTTCAACGAGTTTGCACGTGGCCGTACGTTGGTTTTTGATGAACCACGTCCAGGTGCACCGAAAACAGCTGCTACGGAGGAAAACATTAAAAAAATCCATGATCTCGTATTGGCAGATCGCCGATTGAAGGTTCGGGAGCTAGCTGAGACTGTAGGCATTTCAGAAGGAACAGTGCATCATATTCTTCACGAGGAACTCGGCATGAGAAAGCTGTCGGCGCGATGGGTGCCGCGTTTACTCACACCGGAAAACAAGTGCAACCGTGAGACCACATCGGAGACGTGTTTGGCGCTGTTTAAGCGGAATCCAGCGGAGTTTTTGCGTCGTTTTGTGACCGTCGATGAAACCTGGATCCACCGGTACACACCAGAGACCAAGGAGCAATCAAAACAATGGATCCAGACCGGGGAACGTGCTCCAAAGAAGGCGAAAACTGTAAAATCGGCCGGAAAAGTTATGGCCACCGTTTTCTGGGATTCACAAGGTGTGATCTACATCGATTACCTCGAGAAGGATAAAACAATTACAGGGCTTTACTATGCCGATTTAGTGGGCCGATTCGACGCCGAATTAAAGAAAAAACGACCCCATCTGGCGAAGAAAAGAGTGCTGTTTCACCACGACAACGCACCGGTTCACACGTCTGCCGTTGCCATGGCCAAATTGGTCGAATTACGCTACGAATTGCTGCCCCAGCCACCGTATTCTCCAGATTTGGCCCCTTGTGACTTCTTTCTGTTCCCTAATCTGAAAAAATCTCTCGCCGGGAATAGATATGGATCAAATGAGGAGGTCATCGCCGCCACGGAGGCCTATTTTGCAGAGTTTGACAAAAACTATTTTTCGGACGGGTTAAAAAAGTTGGAGCATCGCTGGGCTAAGTGTATCGAACTAAAAGGAGACTATGTTGAAAAATAAATTGCCACAAAATTTTCGTTTACTTTTTTTAGGCTAAGTATTTATTGAATGACCCTTGTAACAAAGCGATCTCTTCCATACAACCTTTGGATTAATTTTATTGATTACCTATAGGAACATTGGGAACTAATGGCAAGGGCTATTTACAATCTACATCAAGACAAGAAGCGTATTGTATAAGTGGCTTTTCATTTTCGATTAAAAAACACAACTCGTCCAACTAGCGTGACAGATGGCGCTGTCTGGAGATACATCGGCAAAAATTATAGATAATTTTTAATATACCAAAATCTCAAAGACACTAATCAAAATAAGTTTAAAACAATCTCATTTCGTCAGTTAAACAAACACAAATGGTTTTTTAAATTTATAGTTTCTCAAAAAATAGAATGTTGATACATACGGCAATTGACCTTGACAATACACTTTCCTTTGATAGTCAGCTTATAACAGAGCAACGAGATCGTTTTTTTCGCACAGAACGCCTTCTGTTAGAAATTATAAAAACATGGCCATACAAATCCCTCATTTTCATTCATAAGAGTTAACAGGTAGGTACCGTTTAAAAAAGACCCAGACAGAGACAGTCTTGCCTATGTGAGGTGACACGGTAGTGAGGGAATCCTCAATGACAACACCATGACATACTAGTGAGCACTTAGTACGCGTTGACAAATACGAAACTATTTAGCTTACGAAAACTATTGACGTTTGTGTATTTAGAATAGACTAGTTTATAATAAATTTTTTGTACACAAAATTTGTCACTATTTGATAACAACGAGCCTCGACAACGTACTGGGCATAGACTGGGCCTTTTAAACGAGTATTGATTGGATTTAGTATGGGCTATTTCCACATCGTCACACTCATGGGGAGGGCAAGTTCTTAAGACAGACAGGAGTTCTGGATGCTGCAATGCGCTGTCTGTACTCACATTGTCTCTGTACACTTGATTTTGGAGCAGCGATTGTTGGTAGCTCAGCGAATGGCGTTGCAGACGTTGCTGCGGCAGCATCTTGCGTCTCAACGGGTGCATTACTCCTCGAAGGTAGTGGCAGATCCGTGAGATTCATAGGCTCGTCAGGTTAATCAGCTATTGGGTAATTGTAGGCGGTTCTGCAAAGAAAATGATGATAATTTATTGTTAAAAATTTTCAAAATATTTTTTAATTATTTTGATAAAGTTAATGTACTTCTTAAGACATTGTTAATCTAAATTCAATAACTTGTAATTAATTATAACAACTGGTGTTTAGATATAAAGTTTAAATATAATTATGAACGAGTTTTCATAGAAATAAACTGTAATCAAATATCTATCATCAATTATATGAATCACCATAATTTTTCAGTCAATTGTAACATAACCTATTATTACTGCACTCGCCGACAGATGCTACTTTTTTAATAATAAAAGAATAAATACTTGAAATTATACTAGTAATCAGATTTTTAAAATGCAAGAATAATTAACCTTTATTGCCGAAATTGATGTTGTAATAAGCAATGAAAACCACATTAACTTTTCACTTCACTTTATAAACAGTCGACGAAACAGTTCACGTGTAGAAGTTGTGTGCTGCCGCGGTCTTTCTTCTCCTCGGACGCATAGGCCAATCGAGTGGAAGAGAGATAGATGCGGCGCAAGCGTACAATGAGCGTAACGGGACAATGAGTCATCCTTTTTTGTGCATGCAGCCGGCGTTCATCGATTTATTAGACGTTGTCACGTCAAAAACATCCAGGCCCGGAACAAATATCTGTAGATCATACAAACATTTGTTCCGCAGCGGGAATCAAAACCGCTACATCCGTCTCTACTCGCCCACTGCACCACGGAGATCGCCAGCATTGATTTAATTTTATTTGAAAATGGATTTAGATTTATTTATTAGGTCCACCAACAGTTGTTACATGATATAATGTTAGAGGTCTTATGTCTATATATTATAACTACATGCACAACCAATTACAGGTGAACACAACATGCACTAAAACTTTGGTGACAAGCGGATATAGCCGATTCACAATAAAAGTGTACAAAATAAGAGAAAAATATACAATTTATGCATATATACATATGTATACAGAAAACAGGGGTGCAGATTTAATGCCGCATTAAAAAGTAAAAGATAACATATATAAAAAAATAGAAGTAAAATAAAAGAATAAAATAGATTTCACAAGTACCTATGGGTTTCCATGTGCATCTCCAAATTGCTGTGACTAATGACGGGCTCAGTATGTTTATTGCAGGATTGTGGTAATTCTTTGTGGGTTTTCATGTGCTGGTTCAAATTACTTTTCTGAATGAAAACCTTGTCACATTCGTTGCACGGAAATAGTTTTATTGCCATGTGCCTTTTTATATGTGATATACTCTTTTTAGTTTTACATTGTGTGACACAATAATTACAATCATAGTGTGTTGGTGTTATATCAGTGTTTTTAGGTGAAATGCTTTTTATTTGAAAATTATTAATAATATCCTTTTTATTTATATTTGTATTTCCTACGTTATAAATTTTTCCTTTCCTAGCATTGAGAATCATCATTAGATACCATAACTTTCTACTACTTGTACAGTTTGCTCATTGATTTCAATTTTATAAAGTGGTTTACATCTGCACTTTCTTCAAATTCATCTTTCTCTTCCTTAACAGTTACTTGAGGAATGACATTTGTTACCTCATCATCATTATAAGTTACAGATGCTATGCTTTCTTCTACTTGAAAATTTTCTTCATACTTTTCAATTTTTACAATGTGATGTATATCTGCCTTTTGCTCAGCTTCATCGAGTTCCCACTTAACAGTTACTTGAGAAATGTCATTTATTGCCTCATCATTATTATAAGTTACAGATGCTATGCTTTCTTCTACTTGAAAATTTTCTTCATACTTTTCAATTTTTACAATGTGATGTATATCTGCCTTTTGCTCAGCTTCATCGAGTTCCAACTTAACAGTTACTTGAGAAATGTCATTTATTGCCTCATCATTATTATAAGTTACAGATGCTATGCTTTCTTCTACTTGAAAATTTTCTTCATACTCTTCAATTTTTACAATGTGATGTATATCTGACTTTTGCTCAGCTTCATCGAGTTCCAACTTAACAGTTACTTGAGAAATGTCATTTATTGCCTCATCATTATTATAAGTTACAGATGCTATGCTTTCTTCTACTTGAAAATTTTCTTCATAATTTTCAATTTTTACAATGTGATGTATATCTGCCTTTTGCTCAGCTTCATCGAGTTCCAACTTAACAGTTACTTGAGAAATGTCATTTATTGCCTCATCATTATTAGAATGTTTTGATATCATACTGTCTTCTTGAGAACTTTTTTCAATCTTTTCAATTTTTACAATGTGATAAATATCTGCCTTTTGCTCAGTTTCATCGAGTTCTTCCTTAACGGTTACCTGAAAGAAAGAAACATTCATTTGATGAATCAGTATTTCCCAGAATTAGGAACTTTGTAGGGCAAATGATAATGATGAGTGTAGTCGTACAAAGCAAGGAGTATCTGGTGTGCCCACTCCTTGCTTCTTATATTGATGATGGTAGAGGTTTGGTTGTAGGAATTAGAAGTCCCGTGGGCCAATACAAGTAGCTTAAAAAAGTAAAATTCTAGTATCGATCTAGTCTTGCTAATGTTAAATATCCTAAACAGTATTCACATAACTGACAATACAACGGTATGAGTTGACTGACATGCGATTATACACTTTTTTAAATCTAGCTAATATTGTAATATTGGTGGAGCAGAATGCCAAAATATATTCAATTCATAATCCAATCTCATTTGGGTCAACTTACGTTATGTTCTTAAAATTGTATTACGGGAACTGGCCCCCAGATCATGGTAGATGTTTGTATAATATTCGTATCAATACGAGGCATGCCTTTTAAGTTCTGTCGTTTCCATATTTTCCGGCAATTTTGAATTTGGAACTGTTCTATATTCGAATGTGTTTACATTTTGAATCTCAAAACAGTTGAAAGTATTAGGATTAATGCTATTGTTTAGTCACAGTTTCGATTTGAATCTGTCAGGTCACGTACGAAATGAATCTTTCTAAGGAAAATGTTCGTGCAATAATTTTCTACAACTTTAGAAGAGGCCTGACACGGCTTCAGTGTTTAGAAGAGCTAACATCTGTGTTCAGTGATGTAGCCCCATGTCTGCGGACTGTCGAACGCTGGTATTTAGAATTCCAGCGTGGACATACTAGTGTTAGTGACAGATTTCGCGAAGGACGCCCAAAATCCGCCTTCACTGAAGATAACATCATTGCTGTGAGACAACTAATTCTCGAAGATCGTCATGTGACGTATCGAGAGATAGAGGCTCTATTAGGCATCTCAGGGACAACCATTCAGAAGATCTTGCATGAAGCGCTTGGTGTGAGAAAGCTAGTTTGCCGTTGGATACCGCATCTGCTTTCCGACGATCACAAGGCGGCCCGCGTCAGATGGTGTAAGAAAACTCTGCAAAGGTTCAACCGAGGGGAGTCAAATCACGTCTACGACATCATAAGTGGTGACGAATCTTGGATCTATGCCTACGATCCTGATACCAAACAACAATCTACAATCTGGGTCTTTCAAGACGAGCCAAAGCCGACTAAAGTTGTTCGTTCTCGAAGCACTTCAAAGATGGTGGCCACGTTCGTTGGAAAAACCGGCCATGTTGCGACTATTGCACTTGAAGATCGTAGAACGGTTAACGCAGAGTGGTATACTACAGTTTGTTTACCACAAGTCATCGCCGAACTTCGAAAATCTAACTCAAAGCGACGCATCATCCTGCACCACGACAACGCAAGCTCACACAGCGCTCGTCAAACGATTGAGTATTTGAAGCAGGAAAAAGTAGAAATTCTTGACCATCCTCCATACAGTCCTGACCTAAGCCCTAACGATTTCTTTACATTTCCTAAAATTAAGAAAAGTCTTCGTGGTCAAAGGTTCCAGTCCGGTGAAGAAGCAGTCGACGCTTTCAAGTCAGCCATTTTGAACACCCCCACTTTAGAGTGGAATAAATGTTATAATAACTGGTTTGAGCGAATGGAAAAGTGTATTAAGCTACGCGGTGAATACTTTGAAAAACAATAAAAAGTACTATAAGGTTCTAGTTGTGTTTTTTTCTTCAAACGACAAAACTTAAAAGGCATGCCTCGTATATCAATAAAATTTATGTTTCAAAGTGATCCTTGTGAGATATTTTTTTTTTAACTAGCCTACATTTTCCCACTGCTGGGCAAAGGCCTCCCTCAACTCCTTCCACCTATCACGATCCTTGGCAGATTCCCACCATTCCTTCTCGAATCCATTGATGTCGTCACGCCAACGCTTTCGCGGCCGACCCCGACGTCGCTGTCCATCTTCCGGTACCCAATCTGTTACAATGTGGGCCCATTTCTCCGGAAGCATTCGACTCACGTGCCCGGCCCAATCCCACTTGAGCTTCGCGGTTTTGGCTCCCACATCGGCAATGCCAGTCAATGAACGAAGCGTGGTATTCCTCACCCGATCGGCTCTCCGGAATCCTAGAACGCTGCGTTCCATTGCCCTTTGGCAAATCTTGAGCTTGGACTTCTGCAGCTCGGTCAATGACCATGTTTGCGCTCCGTAGGTGAGGATAGGCAGGATACACATGTCGATGAGTTTGCGCTTCAGATTCATAGGAAGGTCACCCTTCATGTGCGCCTTCATGGACCAGTAGCTCTTCCAGGCATTTTCGATGCGGCGATCGATTTCCTTATCATGCCTGTTTTCGAAGCTTGCTAACTGGCCCAAGTAGATGTATTCATCGACATATAGTATTTCCTGCCCATCTACCTCGACCCTACGTTTCGTGGCATTGGTCATTATTTGCGTCTTCGACCGATTCATTTGCAGTCCAACCTCAAGACTTGCCGCGCTCAGTTCTTGGAGCATTTCTTGTAAGTCATGTGCTGTTTGGGCAAAAAGGACAATATCATCCGCAAAACGCAAGTTAGTTAGGTGCTTGCCACCGATGTTTATGCCCCTTGTTGCCCAAGATAATGTTGTGAACACCTCCTCGAGGGTGCTTGTAAACAGAATGGGAGATAGTGGATCACCCTGCTTGACTCCTTTCTGTATGTGAAATGCTGGACCAGTGGACTGGAGTTTTATATTGGCTGTGCTTTGGCGGTAAATAATTTTAATAAGATCAATGTATGTTTTGTGAATTTGCTGGTTTTCTAGTGATTTGAATATTGCTGAGTGCTGAAGGCTATCAAAAGCCTTTGTGTAGTCCACAAAGGCTATATAGAGTGGTTTATGAAACTCTGTGTACTTTTCAATTATCTGGTTTAGTGTGTGTAGATGATCTATTGTGGAGAAGCCGGGGCGAAAACCTGCTTGCTCAGGCGGCTGGTGTTGGTCTAAAATGCCACTAATGCGGTTTTGCACAACTTTTATAAACGCCTTATACAAATGCGAGATCAGGCTTATTGGTCTATAGTTGCCTATATTTGTTTTATCCCCCTTTTTGTGTAGGAGGACTATGTTCGAGTGACACATTTGTTTCGGTATTTGGCCAGTTTGCAAAATGGTATTGAACAGGTTGGTGATATGCGGAAGTAGCGTGGGCGCGCCGATTTTCAATGCCTCGGATGTTACTCCATCTTCTCCCGGACTTCTGTCATATTTCATCGTTTTTAAAACATTATGAACCTCTTTACCTGTTATAAATGGTATGCTATCAGGTTTACTATAGTCTACATTTTCGGTTGTCTTAGTGTTGTTGGAGTATAGTTTTTTGTAGAAATCTGTACACACTTCCATAATTTTATCGCGGCTGTGTTGTTTGATTTTGTTTGGATCCTGAAGACAGTTAATCCAATGTTTACTTCTGAAAATTCCTTGTTTAGCGGTTCTTAATGAGGTATGTTTCTCAATTGCTGTTTGAATTAAGTATAAGTTTAATAATCTAATATCTTTTCTAATACTGCGTTTTACTTTTCTGTCAAATTTATTATACTCTTCAGTGGCTATTTTCATTTTCTCTCGTTGAGAAATAAGTTCCCTGGTGTCTTTTGAGAGTTTTGCTTTATTTTTAACAGTGTTTTTGATAGTCTTGCTGCCTAACTCTATTCCTTTTATTATCGTTTTGTATTGATCATTAACGTCTTCTATTTCATTTATTCCCAATATAGAAAATTGGTTTGAGAGTGCAACGTTGAAGTTTTCTGAATTTCGAATAAGGATTTGTTTTGAATGTTGTCTAATTTTATTTGTAAATAATTTGTTTCGGTGGATTTTGAAGTTAAACTTAATTTTTGCGCGGATAGGTCGGTGATCAGAACTATATTTTATTTTATTGATTACGTTGACATCTTTAACTATATGTAAATCCGAAGTAAGTACAAAATCTATCTCGTTACGCGTGTTTCCACCAGGAGATACCCATGTCCACCTTCTTTGTGGTTTTTTCTCATAGAAACTATTAGCAACGCTCATATTCTGTCCTAAAGCAAATTGGATCAGTCTTGTACCTCGCTCATTGCGGTCTCCTAAGCCAAATTGGCCGAGTATGGCGTCGCTATCTGTTGCTTGTCTTATTCCTAGTTTTGCATTGAAGTCACCGAGGACAATATTCCATGTACCTCAGTTTTCTTCACAGGCTATGTTAACCAAGTCATAGAAAGATTCGAGATCTTCGATCGAGTGTGCAGAAGTTGGTGCATAGACTTGAACAACTGTCAATGTAGTTTTGGGGGTCACTCGAAATCTTAGTATAGGAATTCGTTCGGAATAGCCCTTAAATTCGATAATATTATCCTTCCACTTCTTTGCCACCAGGAACCCCACACCGTGATGTCCACTAGTTTCACCGAAGTTAAAGAATATGTTATCATCACGTTCTTCTGTATTGTTGTGAGTTATATGAATCAAAAAAAAAATTGTCTGATTTGATTGATCTATGGTTCAGAATGGTGTACAGAATAATTATTCACTATACAGATTGATGATTAAATGGAAATGGTTTATGGTGGAAAAATACGCTTCACAATCGCGGTGGCTGCTCGCATACTGGTTATAGAATAGAATAGAATAATATGTATTGTTAATTGTTTTTACCAAAAGTTTAAAATTAGGCAACTCTACATATTTGCTTTTAAGACAAATTATGTAGAAGCAATTCGATGTAAATTCAAACAGTTGTATTGATGATAGGTTAATCACACCCAACAAATCATTATTGACCTAAAAGAAACAATGCAGAGTGGATACCTGGGATCAGGCTGTTAATTTTGCCACTTTGTTTCGCTGCTTCCCAGTGGTCAGATCTCTGTCTCTTGTCACGTGAGGTTTTATCAATTAGTATGACACAAATTAATTTTAACAATTTTGAGTTCTCTACATTATTGTATGGGTTTACAAGGCAGGAACATTAATTTCTTAGTGTGATGATAAATAAATCAGAATTTAATAAAGAAAATAAGTTGTTTTCTAGATTTCCATGTAAATACTTGTGTTTTTTATCTGGATTTTAACAAAATCAATTTTTAAAACAATCAAGTTAAGTAAGACTTCTAATAAAATCTTTGTCAGTACATTTCTTGCTGAAATTTAGTGTGCTTGTAGCTTTAGTGACACATATATGTATAGGGAATAGTCTTAAATTCAGAATTACTGCTGTCTTGAACAGAAATACTTGTTAGTTTTGGTGCGGGGCACGGTATAAAAAAGATCCACGTATTAACGTCGCCACGGCCGGTTGGGGAATGCCTCTGCGGGGTGCGTGTGCGCGATGCGGGGCAGAGTCGTCGCTCACTCGTTGCTTGCGTCAACAACTGCCATTTCTACACCAAATAAGAGGATCCACAATAACATGAACTCCCCGTGTAATTTGAATGACACTCTAGGTCAAGTTTCGTTGATAGAGAATTTATAGTGCATTACTTACTGCAAAGTTTGGCACTATTTTAAATCAATGATTACGGATAGGTTTATTTTTTAAATGCTATCTGATTAAGATTTTCATTCACACTCGCGAGTTTTCAGTTCCGGGCAAGGGAAGCCACTAGTTGCATAAAAGTATGTAAATGTAAAAACATCAATTACCTCTAATCTATTTGTAAAGGTTTCCTCAGCTGTTTGATCTATTTTTAGGAATACACAGCTTTTCAACTGCAACTGTGAGACAGATGTAGCACAATAAATTAACTTTTATGCCACAAATACAGTGAATTATCTGAAATACAAGTACCTTCGCGTTTTTTTGTTTATATTATTTTTATACTTTAGTTAGATTATGATATGATCTATTTCCACATCGACACACTGTCTCAACTGACACTGGCGAGTGTGACGATGTGGAAATAGCCCATACTAAATCCAATCAATACTCGTATAAAAGGCCCAGGCTATGCCCAGTATGTTGTGGAGGCTCATTGTTATCAAATAGTGTCAAATTTTGTGTACAATAAAAATGGATTATAAACAATTCTATTCTTAATACACAAACGTCAATAGTTTTCGTAAGCTGGACGCTGCAATGAAAACGCAAACTTGACGTTTTCGTATTTGCCAACGCGTACTAAGGGCTCACTAGTATGTCATGGTGTTGTCATTGAGGATTCCCTCACTACCATGTCACCTCACAGAGGCAAGACTGTCTCTGTCTGGGTCTTTTTTAAACGGTACCTACCTATTAACTCTTATGAATGAAAATGAGGAATTTGTACGGCCATGTTTTTATAACTTCAAACAGAAGGCGTTCCGTGCGAGGCTAAAAAAAAACGATGGCGTTGCTCTGTTATTAGCTGACTATCAAAGGAAAGTGTATTGTCAAGGTCAATTGCCGTATGTATCAACATTCTATTTTTTGAGAAACTATAAATTTAAATAAATATTTACAGTTAATTCTCGACTTGTACTTGTATCTTGACTTGTACTTGTATTGCTGTCACTAGTGCCTTGGTTAAAATTGGCACCCGATTTTAGCCGCTTGCATTTTTGACGATATCTGCGGCATCGTTCCGCATTTAGTTGCTTTTGATGTAAAAGTTTTGCTGAAACAGTATTTTCAGATACAGGCTCACCACTTTGAACGGTACTAGTACTCGGCATGGCATCTGTTAAATAAAATTAAATATATTGAATGGACCGAATATAAATAAAAATACTTAATTTAATGTTCATACGAAATAAGTTAAATAACAAATTCAAGCACTCAAAATTGAAATAAATCCATAAACAACAACATGCACCAGCAAAAAGTTCTAAAAATTCTATATAAAAAGTATGTTTACTCACAAAGATCTTTTTTCCTTTTTCTATAAGCACGTGCTCTGTCGGCGTTCTGTTTTTTACGGCGTAAAATTAATTCATCGTCATTTATTTTTGCACTATTCATTGCTTTTTCCTCGTTGGCACAAATGAGTAATAGTCTGTCTAGTCGTATTTTTAATTAGACGAAGTCAACTGACGTTTACTGTGTGTTGTCAGTTATTGATGAAATAAAAATAGTGTTGTAACAAAGTGAATGATTGAAAAAACTCCTGAATGAATGAAATTGCCTCGATTGTCATAGTTATATAGTTTGCCGAACTGCCGATATCGGGTACGGGGTTCGAATTTTAGTCGTGCTTTGTACATACCAACGAGTTTTCGACGACTATGTTCCTATAGTATCTACCTATACTGAATATCGAGTTTTTTAAATATTAAGGAAAACATTGCGAGGAAACTTGTAAGACTGTCCTATATTCAATACATCATGTAGTTGAAACTATCTTAATATATATAAATCTCGTGTCACAATGTTTGTCCTCAATGGACTCCTAAACCACTTAACCGATTATAATAAAATTCGCACACCATGTGCAGTTCGATCCAACTTGAGACATAGGATAGCTTACATCACAATTTACAGTCGCAATATTATTTTATTGCAAATTATTTGTTTTGACAGTCACACTTATCTGTTAGCTCCAAACAATTCTAACAGATGGCGGTATCTGTTGACTGGATTGAGTAAGTAATCAATAGATGGCACTGCTATGGTAAACCGACAAACGTGTCATATAAGCTACAATTCAATAGCATGATTACCACGTGTTATTGAGGCTAAAGTATAAATTAAATTTATTTTGTAGTAAACGAAATACCGTGAAATTCAATTATTTCTACTTTTTTAATTATCATAATCACACTAATATTATAAATGGGAAAGTTTGGATGTTTGTTTGTTACTCAATCACGTCGTAACGGCTGAAACGATTTTGATGAAATTTAGTAGGTATGCACGTATATTATAATCTGGATTAACACATAGGCTACTTTTTATCCCATAAATCTGGTCCCCATGGGATATCGAGTGAAATGGGGTGTCGAGTCAAGTTGCAACAGCGACTTTAGCTTTGTTTCTAGATTACCTGGCTACACATGTAGTAGTGTAACGCGTACGAAGTCGCGGGAAACAGCTAGTAGATGTATAAAATATAACAATTATAGGTAGGTAATGAAAATAAAAAACATCGCTTATTACATAATTTGTTTTTATTCATCATCAGATAAAAAATCATCACAATCGCTTTCGGTGACATTAATTAAAAATCTGTCTGAAACATTGTCGATCATGTGGTCGAGACCATACATTTTGTCTTCTTCTATAATTATATGATACACGCAGCTACTCCATTTTTCAGGTGTGATATGTTGATCCTTCTTTAAAAAGTTTTTTTACTTCGTCATTTTGAAGGTTTTGTTATTTCTTGCAACATATCCTTTAGCCTGCGCCCATACCAACTCAATGGGATTGAGCTCACAGTGGTATGGGGGCAACGTAAAACAATTATCCCATGCTGCGCTGCCATCTCGTCCACAACATACTTATCGCAATGTTCTTATTTGTGCTGCCGTACAATGTCTATAATACATAGTAGCTTTAACCATTGTTGCTTCGAATGAAATAGTTTTGCTCGTTAGCTACTCTTGTATTCTAGGTTTGGTCCAAGACATTTTAGGCAGCGATTCTAGTTTCCTGAAGTGGTAGGGGGCATTATCCATCACTACTACGGAATTTGGTTTTAGTTTTGGCAAGACCCCCTTAACCACTTCTCAAAGGAATCGGCATTCATCTCTTGATAATAATCTTCCTTATTTTTTTGGCTTCAAATATTAATAAGCTGTCTTCTACGAATCCTTCTTCCCCGCCTATATGGCCGATAAACTAATCGTTTGCCCTTTTCTGAAGGCTGTTTTAAGCCAGTGGTCAAGCCATCTAGGAAAGCCTGGCGGGATCATAACACTGTCTGGTCAATCCATGCCTTCTTCGGTGCATGACCTTCAAGATAGTGAAAAATATCAATTAATTATTGAAAGTAAAATTTAATGAAAGAAAACAAAAAATTGTAATTACCTTCGTTGATCCAGGTTTCATCTTGATAATAAATATACCTACCTTCCCTTCGATGCTCTTTAATTTTTCGAAGGTATCGCTGGTGCCATAAAATAATGTCCTGTCTGTCAATTAAAATGATTTGTCTTGATTTTGTGACATATTTGAAATTTAAATGTCTCATAACATTTCTTAATGTACTCCAAGAAAAATTGGGTAAGTCTGGGTCTTCATTGACAACTTTAAGAATCTGTAAAGTACTAAAAAAAAGTTTTTGGGTAAGGAAGTCTACGCAATCTAATACTTTGGTTTTACAAAGAACATTATGGTGGACACAGAATATAATGCAGTAGAAGGAATAAAGTTTCAGTTACCTTTATAATGGTGGGTGACTCATTTGCATAAAAAAAATTATGTACTTTTCGCCTTATAGCGGCAAAAGTATAATCGTCTAATTTATCTTCGAAACTGTGTTTCGGTCCACGTTTCTCGGGAGACTTAAATTTTTCATTTTCTTTGTATTCTTTTAACACACTGCCTTTAACCTGCCAGAAGGCGGCTCTTTTCGTTTGTCCTTTTGTAGTATAGGCTGCCGTATCGTGGTGTTGCGCAGGTGATCACTTTTCTCGTCTTCTTCTACCTAACTACCTCATCGGCATCACTGATCGACACGAATCTGTTCGTAAGTTTGTGATACCTCGGCATAATGTATCGTTCGGTTGGTTGTTTTTTATATATTTTTTATGTTGTTTGTTATATGTAAGAAACATTGTGAAAATTTTAATAGAACCTATCAAGTGTCGGACATCCCGAGCTCCAAAAACCGTTGCATATTTATCGTGTTTCCGCGCTAAAAATACCGCGCTGCGCTTAGACTACGATATATCAATATTTTTATAAGAAACACGTATTGAAATTGTATTGTACGATACAATCTAGATAAAACGCTTCCTAATCAGAAACTTTAATTTTTCTAAGAACTAAAATGTCTAAACGCCATGTCTTAAAAGAAAAATGCCCAAGTTACAAAACACCTAGACGTAGTATGCCTAACTACCTACTAAAAATATCTAACAATCAATTTGATTTAGGCCCGTAAGATCAACAACAGTTTAAACTAAAATTCTAAGTTTAAACTAAAACTTTTCTTTGACAATGATGATTTATGCTTAGAAATTTTAGTTTAAACTGTCATTGATCTTACGGGCCTGAGATAGGCATGACGGACATGAACTGGTGCATGCTACTTGTGTTATTTCGGTTACGTTATTCACAAACTTTCTGGGCATCGGAATTTTAATTACATTTAGTATCTATCCTTGTCTTTTATAAATATTCACCCTACAGAATAAAAGAGTATGGTAGTTTTGAAATAACAATAAATTAAATTTTCCGAAGCGCGGAGTCGTGTGCTACCGGCGCGTCCACCCGACACGTAGGGAATTTTTTTACTTGCTGTTATCGGCAGATCGACACTGGAGAGGAACGTTGCGATTTCTGTTGGTTCTTTGGAAGATGGAAAATACCTACTTATCTCACGGCAGTTCTAATCTCTTTAAATACCAGAGATAGTGTTCAGAAGGTCTTTGTTTGGTATCTCATTCAGTACGCTGCCGCTGCCTGGCGGCAAGATGGTAAACTTACCCTGTAACTTATGTTTCTATTGTTGCCACCTATCACTTTGGCTTATTTTGTTTAAAAACGTAGAACTTACAAAGCGGCTGTTAGCTGGTTATAATTGTGATGGTTTTTTGACGTTTTGATTGAATGTAAATATGTATAAAAAAACAAACGTCAGTTCAGTTACACGCATAATTAAAAAGTAGGCAAAATTTTGCGGCCTAAAATATAAAGTTAGATAGATAACGCTCTATACTAAACCATAAAACAATATTTATAAAAATAACAATACAAGCAGAAATACAAGTGGACTTTCACTTTTTTTAATAATAGGTTACTTTTGTATCACTCTAGACTCAAGGGTTACTTTTGACTAGAGCCTGCTGGCAACACTGATCAAATCAATATCACCGACCGCACTTCGCTACTGTACTTGAATGTCTTGAATTAGTTGTAGTTCGAACAGATTAATAATAAATAATAATATTATGCATTGATTCGTTCGTAACTCCGTATTGTAGGTATATAAATATTACTCAAAATGGCTACTCATGCTTGCAGAGTTTGTTTCACAAGCAATGTGCGGATGCATCGCATTGATTCCATCATTGGACTGCAAGAAATGTTTGAAAAAGTCACGGGTACTAAGGTCAGCCTCTGCATTATTTTATATTGTTTGTTGGTGGTAAATCGCTAAGTAAATCCCTACGGCACAACGGTTTTTTCAACGATGCATCAGCCACTAACAGTTCATTTCACAACCAAGGGAGGTTAGAAATGAACTGATCTCCTCTATATTAAGGATGATGAAGTAAAAATTATTGACACTAAAATAAAAAACTTGTAACGTTTTATCTTCCTATAACAAGGCATAGTATTGCATTTTCATCAATATACTTTACTGTTGTCTTATGGTGTGTTTATCCCGAACTGAGATCTCTTGAGTGCGGTGCCCCAATCAATTAGCATATAATTTGTCTATTTGTTGATTGATGTTGCAATAATACTAGTGTTAGCTTATCATTATGTACATATAAAGGTAACTTATAGGTTTTTTAGTATTTCTTAAATCATGAATTGTTAATCAGGTAAAAATATTAATGCAGAAAATTGCAAATACTACTGATCTACCTTGTCATACAAAATACAGCTAATGAGAGTTCATGCTTTATTGCATGAACCGAGGAATAGCTGTAGAAGGGTAGAGGTAGATAGAGTCGCAGGCCGTCAATGAGTGAGACTAGTGCAGGATCGTGGCAGATGACACATACTTGGGGAGGCCTATACCCACCGGTGGGTGAAGTCGGGCTGATGATGATGATGGAATTAGTAGTTATTTTGTGTTGTGAAATTTTTCCTATATTTCTATTAAAAGCTACAAGTATACCCATCTCAGATATTGATGTTTCAAATTCTATTTGTTTTAGCTCAATAAACATGAGAGGCCGGTAACAATGTGTTACATCTGTCTCCCACAGTTGCAGAAGAGCTATGGATTCCTAAAAATGTGTCAAACAGCCGAGGAAACCTTTGTAAACCTAATTATAAATGAATTTGAGGTAATTGATGTTATTAATAACTTATCTATCTAAACCCATAAATGGAAGATGGAAGTGCCACTGGGCTTATTCCATACATGCCCAACACGAACTATTCACCAAACTCTAGCTCAATACCCTAATGGAAAGATTGCAAGAAAATAAGAAGACTAAAAAAAATCTATCTATACAGACTTCAGCACTCACTGTTGGGGTATAGGCGAGAGGTGTGCGTCGATCGGCGTGAAATCGACAATAAAATAAGTCTAAGTTGTTTGTATATTTATCGTTTTAAGAACCTATCTACGCAATTATTAACACATACTGAATGCGAGTGTGGAGCACCCATTCAGCCCATGGCTCTTCTGCTAATGTCCCTACCACCTGCACAAGGGATGACCTCAACAAAGCCACGTCCAACGCTATCGAAGTGGCAAAGTACTACTCTAAAATAGTTTAGCTATACCATTGACACTATAGAAAATGATTGACACATGCTATTTATAAATAAATAAATATTGCTGGACATTCCACACAGCGCTATCTAGCCCCAAACTAAGCAGAACTTGTACTATGGGAACCAGATAGCGCTGTGTGAAATGTCCTGCAATATATTATTATATTATATTATTATTATATATTATATATATATTATACTTTTTTTTTGTAAATACATACATATAATATATATAGAAAAACAACCAGACCCGAAACAAATATATGTAAATCATGCAAACATTTGTTCCGCGGTGGGAATCGAACCCGCTACCTCCTGCGTCTCAGCCGGCTATTAGCCCACTGCACCACGGAAGTCGTCAAATAAAATTTATAGTTTTCTTGATGATCTCAAAGGAACAACCAAATGTTTATATCTAACTTAAACTAACTCAATTGTACCTATGATACTAATAATAAGTTGATCGAAATAAATGTTGAATTAATCTCTCTAATTATAAAAATCTCATGTCAAGGTTTTTGTTTTTGACTTTTTTATATTTAGGCAGAGCTCGGCAAAATACATGCTTTGAGCTAATTAAAATACAAATTACAAAATACTATCTCACACGTATTTAAAATACGAAATACAAAATATTTTTAAGTCAAAATACAGTATTTTAACAAATTTTATTTAAAATACAAATTACAAAATACAGGCAGGTGTACTTGACAATTTGACATACAGTGCAGTGTTTCCGACTTTAAAGATTGACATATTTAGCAGTCGCCATTTTGCTTATAAACAGTTACGAAAACTTTCGAGCGCTATTTCCTGTAGAACGCACTATTAATAAGATCGCTAAATGTATTTATGTTCAGATGTATTTTGAAGCCATAAGTATTTAAAATACTAACTACAAAATACCTCAGCGTCAGGTATTTGAAATACCAATTACAAATTACATTTTTACGAAGCAATTGAATTACAAATACAAAATACGTATTTGTATTTCATTTATGTATTTTAACTAGCTGTTACCCGCGACTTCGTCTGCGTAGAACTACTACTTCGTGTAAATTCGTTTGGACTGAATAGGCTCTGAAACTATAATGAAACGATTCTAATGAAGCCGGCACATTGAATTATTGAGATTAACATAGGTAGACTTTTCCTGACCCTGATCCATGACTTAACTTAGTTTAATACGTTTTTGTATACGACATTTTTTGTTTTTCCTTCTTTGGTCAAAACATGTAGGTTTTGTGGACTCGATACTCGTGAGCACGCCACATACAGTTGCCCATGGGAGAAACAGTTTTTTTCTAAATGAACACCAGCTACTTTGAGTGTCTGTCCTTGAGCTTTGTTTATCGTCATAGCGAATGCTGCTTTCAGGGGAAATTGTACTCTTTTGAATTGGAATGGCAAATCGGTAGGGATTATTGGAATACGGGGAATTAACACTTCTTCTCCCTTTGCTGTTCCTGTCATAATTATTGCTCTCACAATATTGCGTCCCAGGTGTGTAATTTGTAGACGTGTGCCATTACACATTCTTGGTGCGTCAAGATTTCGCATCAACAGGACCGGGACACCTACTTTTAGCCTCAACTTATGGGAAGGCACCCCCGATAATTCTAAGGAGTTAAGAAATTCTACAGGGAACGATGTCACTTGCTCAGTGTCCATGACATTGTCTACGGACAGATACTCAACAAAATCACCTTCCACATCTGACATGATTTGTTCGTTGATCTGCCCCACTACTTCGTTTGTCGGTGCTAAAATTGCCCTTTCGCACAGCCATTGTCTGTTCTTCATATTGGTTGCAAGATCGGGATAGACGTTGTTCTTTAAGTCATCCATGTTACAGACAACATTACAAAATTCACGATTCAATGTAATCATTCCGTCACTATTTGTTTCCATACGGTCTTCTCCGATTTTCAGAAGAGCATCCGCATATTGCACCAATTGTGTATCACTGTGCAGTTGTACTCGCATATTTGTAGTCAGACAAAAATTTTTTACATGCACCCATAATGGAGACGCTTTTAAACATGCATTTATTTCATCTGCCGGCGTGCCTCTAGTAATTACCGGCAGAGTCTGTCTAAAATCGCCAGCTAAAAGTACCACCATACCACCCATGATACTTTGGTTACTCTTAATATCTTTTATGGTCCGATCTAGTGCTTCTATCGCTCTTTTGTGGGACATGGTACATTCATCCCAAACCAACAGCTTACATTGCTGTAACATTCGTCCACGGTCACTATTTTTAGTAATGTTGCAAACTGGCATTTCCTCATGAGCTAAGTTCAATGGCAGTTTAAGTACTGAATGTGCCGTTCGGCCACCATTAAGTAACGTAGCTGCTATTCCAGAAGAAGCTACAGCAACAGCAACTCCTTTATCTTTACGAATTTGGGCTAAAAGTAAATTTAAAAGAAATGTTTTACCCGTGCCTCCTGGCGCATCCAAAAAGAATAAACCACCTTCGCCACTTTCGATTTTTTGCACAACATTCTCAAAAACTAATCTTTGTTCTCGGTTTAGACGCGGAACAGACTCAGTTATTTGTTGTTGTAAAGAAGCAGCATCGTAACTCAATTCTCTTATTATATCACTGCAAACTTCCCCAGTTCTTTGCGGCCTGCTCAACCCAAAATCTGACAAATCTTTCCCAGTTATAGTTATGACTTGGTCTTCTATCTTTGTTAGGGCTTCATTAAAAATGAAATCATTGTATGTAACGTTTGGATTATGATGTTGTACTCTGTGTAAAATATCGTCGGCCATTTGAATTTTGTACCTTTCCCACAGTTGTTGAGGGTTTGAAAGCCCACATGTCGCTATTAGTATAGCAAAAAGCATTCTCACCTTGGCCGCTGATCTACATTGTGCAGCCTCTTCCAGTGTTATATTCCAATGATTGTCATCCTCCAATAATCCTCTTGCCTCACATGCCTCTCGAAATGTTGAAAATTCTTGATTGTTGTATTTTTTGAGATCATTGAAAGAGGTTGGCCCACGCACATGGTGTAGAAGCATCCTTAAACAAAAACATTCCATGTTAGTAACATGGACTGTGTAAACCCGTCCTAAGGCATCCCCAGATTTGACACCAGGCCAGTTCTGAACCGAAGTTCCTTGAATTCGGCGTTTCCAAGTTTTTCTGGTTGCGTCCCATGTGTAATATCTCGGTACCTCAGCATACATAAGAGTTCTTGCAAACTCATCTCTTATGCAAAGTTCAAAAAAAGCTGTAAGGGTGGTTTTTGGTCGAGTAGATAGTCGCTCGTGGAAATTATCTTCTGTAAAATAAACTCGTTCACCGTTCTCTAAGTGTACACTTAGATGTGTAACGGTGGGGTGCCTTTCGTGCAACGGGAACCCTAATAACCGCCACATGGCTTCGTTGCTGCTAACATAACGACCAGATTGATATGTATGTACTTCATTTACGCGATTTGCAAGCTCTGTGCTCCTAAAATTGAAAATAGCTTGGTCACTGCCTTTGTTAATATATTTGCAGATATATTTGATAGCGCGCACTGAACTGCAAGCCTCAACATTTATATGGGCGTTAAATATTTTTAATAGAATAGCGGAATAAGGGACCACCCAACTATTATCAATAGTGACGTAACTCCCATTTCGTAGTTTCACAGATGCCGTTCGACCTCCGTCTGCTGGTGCTCTTCTACGATAGAGTGGGTATCCGTTTTCACTGTGGACAGTGTCTTTGTGTAATTTGCGAGGAAATTTCTTTGTGCATTTTCCATCTTTCATGCAAGGGCACTGAGGATTTTCAGGTCCACATGGACCATGAATCATGTTATTAACTATAATATCATGAAGTGTCTTGTCAGTGCTTGGATCGGGTATTTCTGCGCTGATAATATTATCAATTTGATCGGGTCTCAACTTGTCTTTTAACCACAATAATATGTGGACATGTGGTAGGCCACGCTTCTGCCACTCTATGGAATACATAAAGCAGATCACTTCTCCAAATATTCTGCCTTTGGAAATAACAGACATAAGTTTTTTAACTTTCAACCTAAAAACTCTTGCGACTACATCATGCCTATCAATCGCGCTTTGACCCGGCATTAATTCATTTACTATTTCCGGCCATGCTGGGTTGCAAGTAAACGTAACGAATAAGTCAGGGCGACCATATGTACGTACATAAGCAAACGCATCCTGAGTATATTCGTGTAAGTACCTCGGACTATTTACAAATGAAGACGGTAAAATTATCATTCTACCAATATCATTTGGATTTAGATTAGCGTCATTCGCTACTGCGTCTTGAAGGTGGATATAATTTTCTGCTCTTAATTTAGTTTGATTTAATGTTATGTATCGTAATCGTTCACTTTCTACCTTAACGTACATATCAACATAAAACTGATTGGCCAGTTGCCTGCATCGTGATATAATATTAAAATCATTTTCTCTAATCATGATATGAAAGGCATAAAAGTCCATACATGATACCTTTTTGTTAGGCAAGGGCAGGCCAGTTACAGGATCGACTTGTGGAATTTGAAAGTGATACCCTTCTTGCCCTTTGCTAAATATTAGCGGATATTGTAACGCATCGTAAAATTTATGTGTATCCGGCACCCTAGTTAGTGTGTTATCACGGGCATGTAAAACTATATCACGGGAAGCAAACTGTTCACCACAAACCATGGCTGCGACTTCATTTATTAAAGGTGCATTATATCGTCTTTCGTGTTCCCCACTTGGTGTACGATCTGGGTGAATCACCAACTTATAATCATCTCCCGGCATTCTTTCTAAGGCTGTTGTGAAAGTGTTTATTAGGCGGTTATGTTCATGCAACATTCTCTGAATCTTTAAGACAATATCCTTTTCTACTAATTGAATGTTTTGACACCTGCGGTCAACCTCGTCGTTTTCATTTCCCATAAAATAAATCTGTAAAAATTTTGGTTGCTCATTATTTGTAGGAAGCAAAGAACCAATCCTATGATAGATTTGACCTTGGATTGTAAAAGTAGATGAAAACCCAGGCATAAACACCTCATTTTCTACACCAAATGACGTCATTTGAAAGCATGAATTATATTTCCTTATTTTGATTAAAAAACGCCGCGATTCGTTGTTATCACCTAAAAGTAAAGACTTCAATGGTTCCTCTGGTTCTCCAAGTATTGGAATTGAAACCTTGCCACCAGAACAACACATACCCGGAGTTTCTTCTTTCCACTTGAGTGCTTCACAATGTATACATTTTTTATCCATTCCACCTATGAGAAGTAATCGATGGTTATTATACTCAATCGATGGGTCATAATCAAAAGCAGCATTGTGGAATGCTCCCCATGTATACATTGTAAACGCATTTCTCCTTTCTGACTGCCGTTCAGCATTTAACACACGTCGTCTTTGGGATTCTTCTGGCATCTCTGCAGCTATCAATGATGCGTGTCGCTCAGCATCTAAAATCTGCCGGGCCTGAGTCTGTTCATAGGTCTCGGCAGCTCTTTGCGTTGCGTGTCGCTCAGCATCTATAATCTGCCGGGCCTGAGTCTGTTCATAGGTTTCGGCAGCTCTTTGCGTTGCGTGTCGCTCAGCATCTAAAATCTGCCGGGCCTGAGTCTGTTCATAGGTCTCGGCAGCTCTTTGCGTTGCGTGTCGCTCAGCATCTAAAATCTGCCGGGCCTGAGTTTGTTCATAGGTCTCGGCAGCTCTTTGCGTTGCGTGTCGCTCAGCATCTAAAATCTGCCGGGCCTGAGTCTGTTCATAGGTCTCGGCAGCTCTTTGCGTTGCGTGTCGCTCAGCATCTAAAATCTGCCGGGCCTGAGTTTGTTCATAGGTCTCGGCAGCTCTTTGCGTTGCGTGTCGCTCAGCATCTATAATCTGCCGGGCCTGAGTCTGTTCATAGGTTTCGGCAGCTCTTTGCGTTGCGTGTCGCTCAGCATCTAAAATCTGCCGGGCCTGAGTTTGTTCATAGGTCTCGGCAGCTCTTTGCGTTGCGTGTCGCTCAGCATCTAAAATCTGCCGGGCCTGAGTCTGCTCCTCAGATTCTTGGGATCTAGCTACTTGCGCAGTTCGAGCTCTTTTAGAGCTACGCGCTAAATTAGATTTACGCTTGCGAGGCATATTACTTAACCAGTTACCTACCTAAAGTAATAAAAACAGGTAAGTACTTATGCAAAAAAAATTCTTTAGCTGACAAAAAAATTTAGTTAAAGGTACTGAGTACGAAACTATACTTAAGGTAGGTACTTATACACATTGCATGAAATAAAACAAAAACAAAACGAATTGCTAAACTAAAACTAAATGTTAAAAAAATATACTATCCACATGGAATAAAAACAAAATGAATCGATAAAATTATATGCGAAACTACTGGAACTATTTTATTCACAAAACAACATTACTTACCTATTAATACTCAATAAAAACTATGCTGACCTTCTTAGGTACCGTAACTACTTACTAAATGTGAAAAAACTTAAAAAAACCTGCCTACTAATCTACTACAATTTTATACCTATCCTAAAAAATGAATTAAAGTATTTATTTTACCTATTAACTATAATTCTACCTACTACTAACTTATGCTAAACTAATAATAACAACCAAAACAACTAAGTAAATAACACAAAATGCTTATCCAAGAAACCCTAAACACCAATGAAAACGTAAAGAAAGTGAATACGTTGCAGCTCAAAATTGTAGATATCGCATGCGTCCGCCAACGACGTCTGCCCTCACGTGTCTGCCCGTTCGGGTAAGCATACTTTGTGATCTACACTCCTCCCACCGAGCCATCCGCGTCCCCCGCACGTCTTTGCCGCCGCGCCGCGCAGCGCGCCCGCGCCCGCCAGCCCCGCCACACCACACCATGCATCGTCACACTCACACATTCATAGTGTATAGGCCGATGGGCCTGATGGACATGTCAGGCAGAAAGTATTCTAAAAGCTGGCTAGGAGTATTTGAATTATGCGATACATAACTGCACCCCGCGTTTTCACCCGCATAATTCCGGGATCGGGATCGGGATAAAAAGTAAAGATGTCCTTTCCCAAGGTTCCATCTATCTCTATACCAAAATTCATCAAAATCGGTTCAGCGGTTTAGGCGTGAAAACGAAACAGACAGACTGTCTATGTCTTTCCCCAAGGTTCCATCTATCTCTATACCAAAATTCATTTAGTAGGCATATACGATACATAACTGCACCCTGCGTTATCTATCACTCGCATAATTACGGGATCGGGATCGGGATAAAAGGTTGCCTTTGTCCTTTTCCAAGGTTCCATCTATCTCTTACGAGGCATGCCTTTTAAGTTTTGTCGTTTGAAGAAAAAAACACAACTAGAACCTTATAGTACTTTTTATTGTTTTTCAAAGTATTCACCGCGTAGCTTAATACACTTTTCCATTCGCTCAAACCAGTTATTATAACATTTATTCCACTCTAAAGTGGGGGTGTTCAAAATGGCTGACTTGAAAGCGTCGACTGCTTCTTCACCGGACTGGAACCTTTGACCACGAAGACTTTTCTTAATTTTAGGAAATGTAAAGAAATCGTTAGGGCTTAGGTCAGGACTGTATGGAGGATGGTCAAGAATTTCTACTTTTTCCTGCTTCAAATACTCAATCGTTTGACGAGCGCTGTGTGAGCTTGCGTTGTCGTGGTGCAGGATGATGCGTCGCTTTGAGTTAGATTTTCGAAGTTCGGCGATGACTTGTGGTAAACAAACTGTAGTATACCACTCTGCGTTAACCGTTCTACGATCTTCAAGTGCAATAGTCGCAACATGGCCGGTTTTTCCAACGAACGTGGCCACCATCTTCTTTGAAGTGCTTCGAGAACGAACAACTTTAGTCGGCTTTGGCTCGTCTTGAAAGACCCAGATTGTAGATTGTTGTTTGGAATCAGGATCGTAGGCATAGATCCAAGATTCGTCACCACTTGTCGGATGTCGGAGACGTGATTTGACTCCCCTCGGTTGCCTCGTACCAAAATTCATTTAGTAGGGATATACGATACACAACTGCACTCTGCGTTTCCACCCGTATAATTCCGGGATCGGGATCGGGATCTGGATAAAAAGTACCCTATGTCCTTTCCCAAGGTTCCATCTATCTCTATACCAAAATTCATCAAAATCGGTTCAGCGGTTTAGGCGTGAAAAGGTAACAGACAGACAGACAGACAGACAGAGTTACTTTCGCATTTATAATATTAGTAGGGATTACAAGTAATTCAAATACTGCCCACTCCTGTGTTTGGGCATACATTTGCTTTGTTTTATTTTATTATTTTTGACATGGATGTGATAATTTTAAATATTGTAATTTGTAAATATGATCCTAATTTTAAACACGATTATATGATTGTTTCTGAATACATAAAATGAAAAAAAATCAAATTGTGGTTGCACTCCCCCGAAACGGGTTGATCGATTTTAATGATTGTTTTTTTGTAGGTATATTTGGTAGGTATGAGAATAGGTCGTAAATTATTTTTCACCCTCCTACCCCCATCCTCCATTTCTTAATCGCGATTTTAGTATTTTTGTATGAACAATATCAATATAATTTAACCGTCGTTCATTGACGTGTAGTTATTTATATGAAGTGTCGCATCACTTTGAAAAGAGTGTTTTATATAGTTTTTATCCTGAAGTTCCCACGGGAAAGGGAAATTTCAAGCGTGCGAAGCCGCGGCCGGGTCAGTTAGTAATAATATATAATTAGAGCTTTGTAGAAATATGAATGTGATAGGTTATGAATCTGACTCGATATTGTTTCTTTCAGGTCAAGAATGATTCATTGGGTTTGCTTAACCTAGCATCAATACAACACTTATCATTATCAGTGGCCCCTACACAGGTCCAAACTCTGGAAAATGATGATTTAGCAAATGAAAGTTCTCAAGAAGCTGTTAATGAAGAACTCGATGAAGTTGAGGAAAGTGCTAATATAAATCACATTGTAAAGGATGAAATGGATGAACAAAACTTTCAAGCAGAAGAAAGTATGGTATCAATAAATTCTAATAATGATGATGCAATGAATGAAAGTACTCGAGTAGTTGTTAATGAAGAATTCGATGAAGTTGAGGAAAGTGCTAATATAAATCACGTTGTAAAAGATGAAATGGATGAACAAAACTTTCAAGCAGAAGAGAGTATAGTATCAATAAATTCTAATAATGATGATGCAATGAATGAAAGTACTCAAGTAGTTGTTAATGAAGAACTCGATGAAGTTGAGGAAAGTGCTAATATAAATCACATTGTAAAAGATGAAATGGATGAACAAAACTTTCAAGCAGAAGAGAGTATAGTATCAATAAATTCTAATTATGGTGATGCAATGAATGAAAGTACTCAAGTAGTTGTTAATGAAGAACTCGATGAAGTTGAAGAAAGTACTAATATAAATCACATTGTAAAGGATGAAATGGATGAACAAAATTTTCAAGCAAAAGAAAATATGGTATCAATAAATTGTAATAATGATGATGCAATGAATGATAGTACTCAAGTAGCTGTTAAGAAAGACCTCAATGAAGGTGCGGATGTTAATATCATTATAAAAGATGGAAAAAGACTATTTTCCTGCAACAGTTGCAATAAAACTTTCTCACGACGTGGTTATTTCCAACGACACACGAGAAAACACACTGTAGAAAAACCTTTATCCTGCAACAAATGTAATAAGACTTTTTCACGCAATAGTAATTTGAAAGAACACATGAGAACCCACACTGGAGAAAAACCATATTCCTGTAACATTTGTGATAAGACATTTTCATACAGTTGTAATTTTCATATGCACATGAAAACCCACACTGGAGAAAGACCATATTCCTGCAACAAATGTGATAAGAAATATTTATGCAAGAGTCATTTGCGAGTGCACATGAGAATCCACACTGGAGAAAATCCATATTCTTGTAACATTTGTGCTAAGAGGTTTCTATACATTTCCGCTCTTAAACGTCACATGGTAACTCATACTGGAGTAAAACCATTTTCCTGCAACAAATGTGATAAGACTTTTTCATGCAATGGTCATTTGGAAGAGCACATGAGAACCCACACTGGAGAAAAACCATATTCCTGTAACATTTGTGCTAAGACATTTTCAACCGGTAGTAGTTTACATATGCACAAGAGAACCCACACTGGAGAAAGACCATATTCTTGCAGCAAATGTGATAAGAAATATGTATGCCACAGTCATTTGCGAGTGCACATGAGAATCCACACTGGAGAAAATCCATATTCTTGTAACATTTGTGCTAAGACATTCCCATACGGTGGCGCTCTTAAACTTCACATGGTAACTCATATTGGAGTAAAACCATTTTCCTGCAAAAGATGTAATAAGACTTTTATAACCAATAGTCATTTGGAAGAGCACATGAGAACCCACACTGGAGGAAAACCATATTCCTGTAATATTTGTGCTAAGACATTTTCAGACAGAAGTAATGTTCGTAGGCACATGAGAACCCACACTGGAGACAAAACATATTCATGCAACATATGTGATAAGAATTTGTTGTACAAAAGTCATTTGGAAGAGCACATGAGAATCCACACTGGAGAAAAACCATATTCCTGTAATATTTGTGCTAAGCCATTTTCAGACAGAAGTAATGTTCGTAGGCACATGAGAATCCACACTGGAGAAAATCCATATTCTTGTAACATTTGTGCTAAGAGATTTCTATACATTTCCGCTCTTAAACGTCACATGGTAACTCATGCTAAAGTAAAACCATTTTCCTGCAACAAATGTGATAAGACTTTTTCATGCAATGGTCATTTGGAAGAGCACATGAGAACCCACACTGGAGAAAAACCATATTCCTGTAACATTTGTGCTAAGACATTTTCAACCGGTAGTAGTTTACATATGCACAAGAGAACCCACACTGGAGAAAGACCATATTCTTGCAGCAAATGTGATAAGAAATATGTATGCCACAGTCATTTGCGAGTGCACATGAGAATCCACACTGGAGAAAATCCATATTCTTGTAACATTTGTGCTAAGACATTCCCATACGGTGGCGCTCTTAAACTTCACATGGTAACTCATATTGGAGTAAAACCATTTTCCTGCAAAAGATGTAATAAGACTTTTATAACCAATAGTCATTTGGAAGAGCACATGAGAACCCACACTGGAGAAAAACCATATTCCTGTAACATTTGTGCTAAGACATTTTCAGACAGAAGTAATGCTCGTAGGCACATGAGAACCCACACTGGAGACAAAACATATTCATGTAACATATGTGATAAGAATTTGTTGTACAAAAGTCTTTTGGAAAAACACATGAGAATCCACACTGGAGAAAAACCATATTCCTGTAATATTTGTGCTAAGACATTTTCAGACAGAAGTAATGTTCGTAGGCACATGAGCATCCACACTGGAGACAAAACATATTCATGTAACATATGTGATAAGAATTTTTTATACAAAAGACAATTTCAAGAGCATATACACACTCACACTAGTGAAAATTTTCAAGATGAAGATAGTATGCTATCAAATTTTTTAAATCATGATGATGCAACTAACGAAAGCTCTCAAGTAGCTGTTAAACAAGAACTTGATGAAAGTGAGGAAAGTGCTGGTATTAATCAAATTGTAAAAGATGAACAAAATTTACAAGTTGAAGGAAGTATGGTAACAGTAAATTTTAATAATGATGGTGCAATGAATGAAAGTACTTAAATAGCTGTTAAGGAAGAACTCGATGAAACTGAGGAAAGCGCAGATATTAATCACATTGTAAAAGATGAGTAAATACTATTTTCCTGCAACAGTTACAACATGACTTTCTCACGATAGGGTTATTTGTAACAGCACATGCAAATTCACAATAGAAATAAACCTTGTTGCTTGCAATATTTGTGCTAAGATATTCCCATACAATGGCGCTCTTAACCGATTCGTTGCGATGTCTAATTTTGCAAACTTCTAACTGTAGCGTTGAACAAAATTACCGTGACACGGCTGCCGTGCCAAGCGCCATACGATTAAATGACATGGCTCCTGTGTCTTCAGTCATGCGGAAAAGAAAACAGTGTTTTTTACCATTTTTACGTGGTTCTAAGCGTTAAACTTTTAGTTTACATTCGAAATCTAACGTGAACGGTCAGGAACGTAGTTTCAAGTGATAAAAAATGTAAAAATAAGTGTATTTTTGGAAATGGATGGTAAGTGGCTTTTTTAATACAGGTGTGATAAACCTTTTCTACTTACATTAGTTCTAAAATTATTGTTTTGGTTTTCCTGATAAGAAATTTCAAGTATTTTAAAGTAAATTATTGCCTATTTATTGTTTAAGAATTACGGCGTAAAAGAAAATATATTCCCGAGACAAAAATTGAAACTCAACGCGACGACGATGACCAAATATTAGAGCAAAATTCGCAAACATATTCACAACACTGGGAAAACTCAGAACACTTGAAATCTATACATGAGGATACTTCAACGTGCATAAAAAAACAGATGGTGGACAGATCAACGTGTTTAGAAAATAATATGGTGGACAGTTCAAAGTGCATAGAAAAAACTAAGGATGATGAGCGTCATGTTTGGAACATGACGCTGTATTGGATATACATGGATGTAAATATTTTGGCCAGTTAGTTTTGGCCAACGTATGTGTGTTTACATAATAGCTCCTCAGTTAAACCCACGCTGGTATAAAAATTATCTACATACAAGGAATGGCCTTTTTCAATATACTTTTGCATAAGCAAATGAACCACTTTTTTAATATGATTTCTACCGCCGACTTGCACATCCTGGGAGCCTGCGTACACGTGAATATTTAAAATAATTCCGTTGGCATCGGCTAAAATGTATAATTTAATTCCGTATTTATGTGTTTTTCCTTTATTGTATTGACGGAAGAAAAGTCTTCCTTTCCACAGAATAAGAGACTCATCGATTGTTAGCTCTCTTAATGGATAATATACTGAATTAACCGTGTCGTTGAATAAATCAATTAAAGATTTAATTTTAAATATACTCTCTGGTCTTTCATTATTCTGAACATTTAAGGCTCTTAAAATTAAAAAAAACCTGTCCCTCGACATAAATATATGTGGACTTAAGCGGAACAGATAATGAGTGGACCAATAATCTACCATTCTATTGAGTTTTATTGTTCCCATCAGCAACAGTATGCCTAGAAATGTTTTAAATTCGGTGACACTTACATCGGTCCATTGTCTAAATCGAGCTCGAGAAGTAGTCGCTGCTGCTTTCAGTCTGTTGCCGTACTTATTTGTACAATCCAATATTAAATTCATGAATTGGGCATTCAAAAATAAAACGAAATAGTCCAAAGGACTTTGGACGTGTACATCATGTGGCGACAATATACCACTGGTTCCGATATTCCAATATTCTGATTAGTTTCTGACATCCTATTTCGGTAGCGGTAATTGTCTTTTGCGCTAAGATTCTCCTAAAATGTTAAAAAAATGTTCTCTCAAATCGTTCACATTTCTGATATAAAAATAAGCAATTTTTTAATATTATTTATTTCAATTATATTATTATACAAAAATCCTCATCATTAAAATTTTCAAAAAGGTTGGTGACCCCTATTTTTTAAAAAACAATACAATATCCAGAAACGAATGCTACAAGCTTGATTAACGTTAAAAATAAAAAAGTTTTGTTCTGGGGTAGATCTCCCTAAAACTTAATTTGAAGGAATTACCATCGATTTCAAAATGGCACGGCTCACGTGCCTAACGCCACACGCAAAAGAAAATGATGACACGGCTGCCGTGCCATCCGCAATGAATCGGTTAAACAGCACATGAGATATGCAATGGACATATGAGTTTCCTACAGTGTGGGTTACACTGTAGAAAACCCATATTCTTGTAACATTTGTGCTACAATAATTTCAGCCAGTGGCAATTTTTATAAGCACACAATTAAATTTGGGCTGCCCGCAGTGCTTGAGTTCAGATGTTTATAAATTTGTCGTTACAGTTATTTAGTAACTTCTAATGTTTATGGCTCTTTTTTAAAATATAATCATTGTATTTTAATCTTCCCTTTGTACATACTCACATTAACCTTTGGTTTGCCGCGACTGACGAAGTGATGTTATCGTTGTGTGCCGAGGAATATCAACGTTCGCGCGGCGGCACAATCAAGTTTTTTAACATTGAATATCTCTAAAGTTACAAAACGTATCGGTTTACCTGTTTTTTTATTTAAAAGTTAGTGAACAAAAGTTTTTCAAAGTACCTACATAATTTAGTGGCACATCATCAATTGTTTATTTACTACAACACATTATCTCTCATGATTCGTAAAAACTTGATCGTACTTTGGAAAAACACAAATAATGTAAAGGCAGTGACTTTAATTTAACTTTTTATTTTTTTATTTTATACTTTGCTATATTCTGAACTTGATTACATAATACAATATTTTACCGTAATTCAAAAAATTAAAACGGCGCAAATTTTATTATTGATATTTTTCATAGCATTTCCAAACGTGGAACCACGTTCCGGCATAGACTGGTTTATTCATATACAGGATGTTATCTATAGCAGATGATTTATGATGAAGATGGTACCTACTTATGACAGGCCTCACTGCTTAGTTGGTAGTCTGCCTTCTGCACTATAGGTTGTGGGTACGATTTCCACCCAGGACAAACATTTGTGCAATAACATAGATGTTTGTTCTGTGTCTGGATATTGTATGTATCATAAGTATGTAATGTGTCTTTACAAAAGAAAAATATATAGGTAATTATTCTAAACATAATCTAGTTCCCATATCACACCCAGCCCAAAACTAAGCAGAGCTTAGTTTTGGGTTACAATGTAATAAGTGAAAGTTCAAAACAAAAAAGTAAAGGCAAGGACTACGGTAAAACCGCGATGTGCTGCTCGTTATAAACACCTGTACACCATGATATACAATAAAAAAATGAGTATTGAGTATCAGTATCCTCGACTTTCAACGTTCGTTCAGTCAGCCATTTTTAATATACATCAATCATCATCAACCTATCTTAGTCCACTGCTGGACATAGGCCTCCCCGAATGAGCGCAATAGCGCCCTGTCTTCAGCTTGACGCATCCAGCATCTGCCTAATAAAATGTCAAATCACTTTTAAAAACATAATTCAATGACTTATTTTTAAATAATCCGCGGATCTGCGTTCCGGCATACGAGGCTCAAAATAATTTTTAAACATCCTGTACACAAATATTCTGAAACCCGGAACGCGGATCCGCGCTCAAATCGGTTCGTACAAGTTTCAACAAGAATTTAGACAAAACCATGCGTTTTTACTGCAGTTGTTATATTTCTATGAAATGTTTATAAAACTAACTTCAAAATTGTATCTAAAACTCATTCATAGTAAAATAATAATACCAAGATATGAACTATTCAAATTAACACTTGTTGGGACTAACGGTCAGTATCAAAGTTTATACCGATTTATCAAAACGTTTTACGTACTTATCAGTAATATTTTTATGCAATACTATACAACACTGATTTATATAAAGAAAAAACAAAGATTTACTTTCTTTTGTCCAGATTTATCTTCACAATTTGAAAAACTAACTCGCACCTCACACAGTACATGTCGTACAGAAGAAGACTGAATGTGTCAAAAGATTGTCACACGTTATGAACGAAAGTGAATGAATTGTTGCGATCGGATGATAACTTCACTCAATAGGAATACAATCAAGCTATTTTCGACCTTATTATGTTGGGAATACTACAGAAAATTAAAAATAGTCGCGATGGGTCGTTTCAGCGTGGATCCGCGTTCCGGCAGTATAAGGTGATTGCGAGGATCCACGTTCCGGCAAACCAAAGCTTAAAAAATACTTCTGAATTATGATGTGTAACATCTGACCATCGCTCGCGCTCATTGGTCAAATCAAATAGCGCGTGCTTCCCCGGTTTCATGTTACACATTTCCCTCCCTTTTGCCAAAATCATTCCCACAAACCGAGAGGAAAAATGATACACATAAAAAAAATCGAACAAGCGCAACAAATCTGTCTGTGAAGCGCAGTCTGGAAATATGCCTCCTAAAAAAGATGGTTTAGATGCCAAACAGTCAAAGTCGCAAATCACTATTAGAATTATTCTAAAACAGTTTGTTTTGAATTTCAAGTTCCTTGGAAAATAATGTTGACACGGAAATTGAATCATCCCCCACGATCGTGTAGGACAGGTAGGTAAAGTTTTTAGATGTGAAACCTCTATTGATATGGTGCGCCTTGTGGAGGCAGCGTTGCCACCTTAGAAAAGGGGGCTACTATGGAGCTAAAAAGGGCTAGATTAACTTAAAATAAAACAAACAATAAAACTTTTTATTGATTTATAACGTTTCAATCCTCAGCCACACTTCATTTACATTTTCTAAAACAAAATGTATTTGAACGATCCTTGCGTTCATCTGACACACTCCAACTCAGGACACCTGTGCACTCCTCCTCCTACTTTGATTGTCTTTTACAGTGCAGGCTGTCCAGTTATAGAACGAGTTGCGGGTAGCTATCAGATGTGCCTAGTCACTTGCCATTTTTAAACGTATGCTCAGAGAACACTATCTGAGCATTTGTCGCTAAATATCTATGTATTTATTATTAATTAATATGTCTCTTAAATAAGTCTAAGTATGTATATATACATTTTTATGAGTAGGTAGTTATTATTTAGGTTCATTCATATAATTTTAATTTATGTAATTTTTATATTTTTTATTTTTATATCATTAGTATGTATGACATACTAATGATATAAAAATGTAGTATGTTAGGTACACCATTACACCCCAGGTAATTTCCACACAGTCCATTCCATCCAAAGGTTGTCTGGTAGAGATCGCTATTTAGCGATAAGACCGCCAATTGTATCCATAGATAAAAATATTTTTAAGTCGTGTCTTTGAAATATAAAATACATTATTTTAACTATTTTTATTAAAAATACAAAATACAGTCAGGTGTTAAGTTCTTGACAATTTAACGTACAGTACAAGTGCAGAACTTTAAAGATTGACATAAAAGGTTGGGGAAAAAGTCTTTTCGCATTATAGTATGTATGAACTTGTAATAAAATCTCTTTGGCTATACTATTTGTATCTGGCTGGTTTTGATATCATTCAAAGTTTAAATTTTAAAGAAGATAATCCCAAATTCAAATTAGGAAAATGTGTGATTTTAATGTGTGAAATATAAAATACATTATTTTAACTATTTTTATTAAAAATACAAAATACAGTCAGGTATTAAGTTCTTGACAATTTAACGTACAGTACAAGTGCAGAACTTTAAAGATTGACATAAAAGGTTGGGGAAAAAGTCTTTTCGCATTATACTAGTATGTATGAACTTGTAATGAAATCTCTTTGGCTATACTATTTGTATCTGGCTGGTTTTGATATCATTCAAAGTTTAAATTTTAAAGAAGATAATCCCAAATTCAAATTAGGAAAATGTGTGATTTTTATTTGTTTTTCGTACTGTAAAGATGAGTGAATCTAATGAAGAAATTCGATACATTTTAAAATTTTACTACAAAAAAGGTAAAAATGCAACGCAAGCCGCGAAAAAAATTTGCGATGTTTAAGGACCTAGTGCAGTGTCTGTGAGAGTAGCACAAATTTGGTTTAAGCGTTTTCAATCCGGAAATTTTGATGTCAAAGATGCACGTCGCTCTGGTCGCCCTATTACGGATAAAATTGATGCCATTTTTGAAAAAGTGGAGCAAGATCGGCATATCAGTAGTTACGACGTAGCTGAAGAACTGGGAATTGACCACAAAACAGTTTTGGCGCATTTGAAAAAAACTGGGTACACAAAAAAGCTCGATATTTGGGTACCCCACGAGCTCTTTTTTTTATAAATTGGATAGAACTTCGTTTGACCACAATCTCACCTGATGGTAAGTGATGATGTGGTCTAAGATGAAGCACGAAGATCTAGAAGAAACCTATTTACTCTTACCTTAAAGTGGCCCGGATTGTATTCTTTAGGAAAAACAGACGACGGCAAAGTGTTCCATACCTTAGCTGTACGCATCAAGAACGTAGAACCAAAGCGGTGTGTGCGAATGGGTGGTACGAGGCATGCCTTTTAAGTTTTGTCGTTTGAAGAAAAAAACACATCTAGAACCTTATAGTACTTTTTATTGTTTTTCAAAGTATTCACAACGTAGCTTAAAACACTTTTCCATTCGCTCAAACCAGTTATTATAACATTTGTTCCACTCTAAAGTGGGGTGTTCAAAATGGCTGTCTTGAAAGCGTCGACTGCTTCTTCACCGGACTGGAACCTTTGACCACGAAGACTTTTCTTAATTTTAGGAAATGTAAAGAAATCGTTAGGGCTTAGGTCAGGACTGTATGGAGGATGGTCAAGAATTTCTACTTTTTCCTGCTTCAAATACTCAATCGTTTGACGAGCGCTGTGTGAGCTTGCGTTGTCGTGGTGCAGGATGATGCGTCGCTTTGGGTTAGATTTTCGAAGTTCGGCGATGACTTGTGGTAAACAAACTGTAGTATACCACTCTGCATTAACCGTTCTACGATCTTCAAGTGCAATAGTCGCAACATGGCCGGTTTTTCCAACGAACGTGGCCACCATCTTCTTTGAAGTGCTTCGAGAACGAACAACTTTAGTCGGCTTTGGCTCGTCTTGAAAGACCCAGATTGTAGATTGTTGTTTGGTATCAGGATCGTAGGCATAGATCCAAGATTCGTCACCATTTATGATGTCGTAGACGTGATTTGACTCCCCTCGGTTGAACCTTTGCAGAGTTTTCTTACACCATCTGACGCGGGCCGCCTTGTGATCGTCGGAAAGCAGATGCGGTATCCAACGGCAAACTAGCTTTCTCACACCAAGCGCTTCATGCAAGATCTTCTGAATGGTTGTCCCTGAGATGCCTAATAGAGCCTCTATCTCTCGATACGTCACATGACGATCTTCGAGAATTAGTTGTCTCACAGCAATGATGTTATCTTCAGTGAAGGCGGATTTTGGGCGTCCTTCGCGAAATCTGTCACTAACACTAGTATGTCCACGCTGGAATTCTAAATACCAGCGTTCGACAGTCCGCAGACATGGGGCTACATCACTGAACACAGATGTTAGCTCTTCTAAACACTGAAGCCGTGTCAGGCCTCTTCTAAAGTTGTAGAAAATTATTGCACGAACATTTTCCTTAGAAAGATTCATTTTCGTACGTGACCTGACAGATTCAAATCGAAACTGTGACTAAACAATAGCATTAATCCTAATACTTTCAACTGTTTTGAGATTCAAAATGTAAACACATTCGAATATAGAACAGTTCCAAATTCAAAATTGCCGGAAAATATGGAAACGACAGAACTTAAAAGGCATGCCTCGTATATTGACTAGGTACGGATGGTACTGAGCCGTGCGCCTGCTTTTCCTTTGATGGAAAGGAGATGGCGGGATCAGATCGTATAGTTCCTGGACACATTCCCCAAAATGTATTCTGTAAAAGATCGATAGGCTTGCAACTTTACGACGGTGTTCGAGACTGGGTCTTAGTCACCGCCATATATTGCGCACCTATAAGCCTAAAAGCCCTACGTTCTATCGAGTCTAAGGTAGCGAGCTGGTATTTGGCCGAACCATCCCAAAGGTGGCAGCAGTACTCCATACCAGACCGGACTTGAGCTTTGTAAAGACTAAGAAGCTGTCCTGGTGTGAAGTATCTCCTGACCTTGTTGAGGATGCCCAGCTTCATGGCAGCTGTTTTAGCCTTAGACTCGATGTATGAGCTAAAGTTGAGAGTAGGCGTGAGCGAGACCCCTAGGAGCTCGAGGTGACCTTTTACAGATAACGGTAGGTACATTTTGGAAAATTGGAACTTGGGTAAACTGACTCTTTTTCGCCGAGAAGAGACATGCTTGCGTTTTTGAAGCATTGAATTTGACAAGATTGGCATCGCCCCAGTCAGAGACGGCCTTGAAACCACTCTTGACAACTTGAAGCTCACTGAAAGAAACCTAATGAACCGTGTACTCATTTGTGATTATTTATCACGACGTAATGAAACCGAACCATTTTTGAAGAAGCTGATAACTGGTGATGAAAAGTGGATCACGTACGACAAGAACGTGCGAAAAAGGTCGTGGTCAAAGGCCGGTCAGGCTTCACAGACTGTGGCGAAACCCGGGTTAACTCGCAACAAGGTGATGCTGTGTGTGTGGTGAGATTGGAAGGGCATTATTCATTACGAGCTGTTACCACCAGGCAGGACCATCGATTCTGAACTCTACTGCGAACAACTGTGAGATTAAAGCAAGAAGTTGAGAGAAAGCGGCCGGAATTAATCAACAGAAGGGGTGTGGTTTTTCACCACATCACACGAGTATCCTGTTTTCAGTTTTTTTGCTGGATACTGCAAACAGGATAATCGTGTGAATACTGTTACGCCGAGGCTGTTAAACAATGAGTAATAATCGAAATTTCTCGAACGCTTTTGTCTTAGGTACCTGCTGTGTTATTGTCTACGGTTTCGCAGGATGGGGATTAGTCATTCTGACGAAACACCGACCCTTTTCCTGGAACGTTCGAGATCGATCTAGTGTTGTGAATTGTGCACGATATAAATAGGCCGGAGAGATGGCCGGACAGTCAGTCTCAGCGAGGCCCTGGAGGACTGACGTGGAGAAGGGTTTCGCGTGAACAGTAGTTTCTCGCGAGTCAGTCTGGACTTGGCTATACGTGCGAACGTTTCGGTGACTTTAAGTGGTGCAACAGTGGTGTGAATTAGTGTGTTGTGATTACGTGTGACCAAGTTCGTGTATTCATCGTTTTAGTGTTGAATAAAAGTGTTATTTTGGTTAAATCGATTCCCATTATTTTATCCCGAACCCTCAGCTCGTAACAATACTATAGTATTGAAGCACGTACATAACTAAACGTGGCTGTAAGTAAAATAAAAACTTTACGTAGGTACCTAATTATATTAAAATAAAATAGCACAAAGAACAGTCATAATATTTATTTAGACATCTAGATATAATTATAACATGGTAAAGCATTTACATAAACCACAATTCAACTAGAGTTGATCCATTGAACACACTCTTTGCCATTTTGCATCACAATTTTGAATTTAAACATAATCCACGCTAGTCGTTATTCGCCATTCTAAACTAATATTTTCAAGTCTACTTTTAATTTGATAGATTTTGGGTTTTAAAAAGAAAATAATCGAATATATGTACATAAGAACCCATTCATTCTATTTCCTAATAGTGACACGAGGAGTCAATGATACCGCGGCAATATTAGCTGGTTTCACCTTCCACATTCATCTCAAAAAAACTGGATATTCACCATGATCTGTATCACGACATTTCACGGCACTGATGCATGCATGCGCCATGATCACGCGATAAATTTTCCCGTTTTATTAGCGAAAACAATGGCCATAACAGTGATACTTTTAAAAATGAATCTATGTGCAGGTTTAGTATTTATTACAAGGTAACACTAAGCACTTACTTAGTACACAATTTACAACCAATACCTACGCGTCTATTCTTAACAACTTTCGACCATTATAAGAGAAAATTATCGCTAAAATTTTAAAAATACTGCACTAGTTTGTTGCTGGAGAAAAACTATATCGCTCAGGCTTGACCGGTCACAGCATCATGCGGAATATACTTATATATATTCAGCCTAAAAATTGTGATCACGCAACTGAACAAATCTTCGTAGAAATAAAGTGATAATTAAACTTATATTTCAGTATTTTATTTTGACGACCTCTGTGGCGCAGTGGGCGAATAGCCGGCTGTGACGCAGGAAATTGCGGGTTCGATTCCCGCCGTGGGACAAATGTTTGCATGATCTACAGATATTTATTTCGGGTCTGGATGTTTTTCTATATAATAAAAGTATGTATTTACAAAAAAAAAGTATATAAGTATTCTATCAGTTATCTGGTCCTCATAGTACAAGCTCTGCTTAATTTGAGACTAGATAGCGCTGTGTGAAATGTCTAGCAATATTTAAAAAAAATATTTATTTTTATTTAAAAAAATATTACCCTGAACTTAATTTTCCGCTGTCAAATTAGATGATTTATGGATCATAACTTAGTTTAAACTTAAACGGACAAGATGTCTGACTTTCAGTTTTGCATCTAAGACAACTGTGATATACTTAGGCAACTTTTAAAGTTTTTAAGTAATTCGGTCACGAGTATACTAAAACTTTTCTCCGTGCAAGTATTGCTATTTCGCATTCTATTAATTATTAAAAGACTGCTACAGACGAACGTTGTTCAGAATAGAAGGGTAATATTATACACGTAGGTACACGGCTAACGTAAAGTAAAATAAAGTAAGCAGATACCTCACATCTAAGTAAGGATACCTAAGGCCACAATTAATTATCACTCACTGTTACAAATTCGACAAACCAGAGATGCAGGGGTTCTGACAGAAGTCAAATGAGAAAGACAAAATAGAAATACCAGTTACTTAAAAGTACCTAATGTACATACGTTTATATTTAAAATTAAATGGCAATCGATTTTAAAATTGTCAATTGACGCCTGTCCCTCCTCGCTACTTATCACTCGGAGAGAGAGAGGTAACAAACCCGGAGTCCAATTCTACTAATCCAATCGTTTCAAAGACAATGGTATTATTGCGAAATGGCCACAATAGATTTTGGTATTCTACCAACACAATCTATGTTGAATGATCGCCGTTGCTATGACAACTCCATTGAACATTTGGCAGCTTAGGAACAACAATCATATATTCCATGATATTTTTTTTTAGAAATTAGCAGAATTAGGCCCACTAGTTTACAAAGGATTATTATTATCAATACTTAATAATAATAAAATTTACAAAAACATTACATTTTGAATGTTCTCATTATTTTTAATTATCCAGGCTGTTTCCATCATTTCTTCATCAGCGTGGCGGAGGCAGGAACTGCGTCAAGAGTGTGTGTCTGGGCGCTAGTTTGTGTTTAAAAGGGGCCATACAGTTTGCATCAGCCGTCGTGTCGGACCAGGGGCTCGATTCTACTAAACGTATTGCTTCACTGATGACAATGATATAGCCGCAAAATGCGCACTGTATGGCCCCTTTTATGATCGATGATATAAATTTTTAACGTCATTTTCATGTGTTATCCGTTCGTTCATCAAGCAACAAAATTCAAATATGTACCTTGATGAACGCGTCATCAGCGCAAGTATCCACTAAACAGCACATAACCAGGTTTATTAATGTTTATGCGAACATCATTAGACATCGAATACTTTATGAACGAAAAAAGCTTTTGGTTCTCAAAACACTTGATACAATAAACGCGCTATCATCCCGCCAATGCCACGCCCAAACCTTCGGGCAAAGAAGTGGTATTTATATAAATGCAAAGCGTGAATTCTACACTAACAACCACTTAAAACTACAACTCTAAACTACAAATTCATCCTCACAACATTTTTTATTGTATGAAAAAACCCAATTTAAACTAATATTTTTTTGTATGGCAACTTTTAAATGTATAATTTTACATAAATTGAGGGGTTTGAGATGCAAATAAAAAAAGAAAATATACCTAGCTATTGTTTCAACTGCCTAGATAGATCTTTCAAATGTGATTATCAAAACGTTTATACGCTGTTGCTTTGGAGCTACAGGTAAGGTTAGGTTAGGGCCTCAGGCTTGCAGCCCATTGCCCTGGCATCTACTCGCGGAGAACACTATCTCCGGATCTCAGCTCTTTGGGGCCTCCCAGTCTTATAGCAGGCGGCTCTTCAGAGCTTTTGCATGACCGTTCTGCGGCGTAAGAAGTCTATTTGGTTTTACCTGCCAGACCAGTGATAACGGCGGATTATTTGACGTGACGTTGACATTTGAGTACCTGAGTACTAACGTCATCTATACCTACAACAACACTGGAAGCTTGACTCAAGACGACCAAACCCCTCAATGGTAAAATAAGTTTTAAAATTATAACGTTTTGATATCGTAAATTGCATTTCTTAAAACTAGAAGGTACAAAAGTACATTGTCAATATATTCTACAAATTTCTTGCTTGTGCAAAAATATGTGAATATTTCAACATTTATTTTTTTAGATAAAATTTATAAAAAATAAGCATTATATATTTATTTATAAAAGCATACATAATTTTTTCTTTAAATGACGTTAAAATATCGAAATGTCATTAGAACATTATTTTACATAGTTATTACAACACATAAAATCTAGTGAACAAAGACTGAAAGCTTTTTTTTTTAAATACGTATTACGTATTACTAAAAGGGACTGATCGACATCGAAGGATTTTTATGTTATATTCGTAGGTCTGGTTTACAACTTATCACTTTAGCCAAATTCGATGTGAATTGTTTTAAACAGAACTGAAAGCTATTTGCACTCAATTCTGTAAATAAAATGCACTTTATTTATGCAAATTTATAAAGTACGGGCGGTTTGTATATTTTCACATCGAATTTCGATTATGTTTAGCTTGAATTTACATGTAATCCAAAAACTACGATCCATCGGGACCCAAACCCGCACCTTCGCGGGCGAAGCCAAACTTAACAATGCGGCAATACCGATCTGATAAGCTCATTAATTTCGACCCTGCATACAATTTTATTCCAACTTGTTTTTTTTTAATTAAACTTTTTAATTTAGCATCTACGCAATTAAACAACACTAAAAAAATATCCTTACTAATATTTTAGTAAATGTTTTAATATCGGTGGCAGAATAAAACGTAAGTAATAAAAAGTACTTGATATAAAACATGGCACCCAAACTGGTATAAATTTGATGAGTCACGGAAGTATAAAAAAAGACGCTACTAACTTAAAAGTGAAGCACTCTTAAGTGTGCTGGTCAGATTTTTCTGATTTTTGAGGGGTAGGGTACCCACACATTTAGCACACAACATACTTCAGATTTTAAATTAATCTTCTTTGGTTCTTTCTATTGTAAATGACAGAAAGTGTCTTACTTTTTAGTTTCGTTTATGTTATTCTTCTTTCTGTTTAAGTTTCTCAATGAGGAGTTCTTAATAAGTATCTTCTTCATTTTCGATTTAAAAAGAAAAACACTAGTTCTAACTATCGTAATAGATGGCACTGTCTGGAGATAAGCTGCCAAAATACATGGTTTATATGCCAAAATCTCAAAGACACAATATCAAAATTTGCCTAAAACAATCTCACTTCGTTAGGTAAACAAACACAAATGTTTGTTTTTTTATTTCAAGTGTTTAGGAAAATAATGTTGACACGGCAATTGACATTGACAGTTCACTTTCCTTTGTTAATCAGAGCATGACAGAGCAACGCCATCTGTTAGCAGTTATACAAACATGGCCGTGAAAATTCCTAATTGTTTTTACATTGGTTAATGTGTGCTATAGTGAATAAATTTTTGTCTATTTTTTATGCGTCCGTAATACTCTGTTCTAGAATATTGCACAATATGTGGCTTGAAACATAAATTATTAATTACTTTACATAAAATATTATAAAACATAGTCAAAACAAAATATCATCGCATAAAAATTCAAAATTAATAACGTTAAAAACCTGTCCTAAGTAACGCTATAAATATTTCTAATAACGAGTTAACGTTACAAATTGATGTCATTATTCAACAGTATATTTTTATTATAATAATACATAAGTTAATGATTTTAATAATTGCAAAAAAAAAATATAAGACTACTGTCAATTATTTAATTCTCTAATCAACACCTTTTGCATTTTTAAGTTAAACATTATAGCTACAGGGTGCTTTCAAATATAATCCGATAAGCGGGCCTTTCATAACAACAATGTTTGTTCTTCTCCATTTAAAAATAAGATGTTTTTCATTTAAAAAAATCACTAATTAAAATCTGCCGTGTTTAGTCTTCTTTCGACTTTACAATCATAATATAGATTAATAATTCATCTATATTATGATTGTACAGTCGAAAGAAGAAGACCAAACACGGCCACTTCTATAGCGCTATCAGTCGCTTGGTTTATGTAGTATTTGGCATGCGAGGTATGCTCCAACAGTTAACATAAGCTAACAGTTGCAGCTAGTTAGCGTATATTAAGACAAGTGTGCTAACATAAGTGTAGATACTAAGTCAAAATAACCGCAAACTAAAAGTTGCAAATTTATAAACGTTATTCTCCAGTTAACGTTTGTTAACGTGGATTTTTTTTAAGCTATTGCATAGCTTCTATCGCGGGCCTTGAGCGTGGAGACCGAATCCAGAAATTACGTAACGAAAATAACCTAACACCCCCCACTCCGACCAGCACAGCGGTGATACTTTTTAGTTTTGCCATCTATCGATGAATAGCAGAACTTTTAATGACTTTTTGAAATATCACGCTTGTCTCTTTAGTTCAGCAACTCGCCTCTAGGTGGCATTGGTTGTATCGGCGTTACTGCGCATGCGTAATCCCCCTTATTTTGAACAATATTAACTTCTCATTTATTTAATAAAAGAAAAATTTTTGTTTTCTTATCGGTCACCACGCTCAAAAAGTGTAACTTGAATTAATAACAAAGAAAAAAAAACAAAGGAAAAAATACGGCATAAATAAAATAAATAAATAATTATAATTGCATAAGTTGAATAAAACAGCTATGCAATAGCTTTACCGTGCCACACGTATTTTTTTATTTTTTATATTATTTTATGGTAGTGGAACGCAGCGTTCTCGGATTCAAACGGATTGATTGAGTGAGGAACACCACGCTGCGTTTGTTGACAGGCATTGCCGATGTTGGAGAAAAGACAGCCAGGCTCAAATGGGACTGGGCGGGACACATTAGCAGAATGCACCCCGATAGGTGGGCTAATCTAGCTACAACTTGGAGGCCTGAAGGAAACGCGGTCGGGGTCGGCCAAGAAAGCGTTGGCGAGACGATCTTGTTGCCTTCGAGCAGGGGTGGTGGAGTGTTGCACAGGATAGAGATATATCGAAGGACTTGGGGGAGACCTTTGCCGAGGAGTGGGAGAATATAGGTTGACAAAAAAATAATATATTATTTTTGAAATTCAACTTGATATTCAGGAAAACTTTCATGCTTAGAATCACCCCTTTTCGGATTAAGTACCTGTTCTGAAGCACCCTGTACGTTAAGCTAACCATATAATCATAAGATAAATTAATTTGATAAAATATTTGTCAAGTGTATTTATAAAATTCTCTTAAACACACATTCAATAACATCGCTCAAGCATTAGTCGAGACTCAAACTTACCTCATGGCTTACTTAATGTTTAGCGGTTGCCACTGCACTTAACAATGAGGGCTTTTCAGTTTCGATTTAAAAAGAAAAAAACTAGTTCCAAGTAGCGTAATAGATGGCACTGTCTGGAGATGCGCCTCAAAAAAAAATGGTTTATATGCTAAAATCTCAAACACACAATATCAAAAGTTTGTCTATATCAATCGTCAGATAAACAAACACAAATGTTTGTTTTTTAATTCAAGTTTTTGGAAAATAATGTAGACACGGCAATTGACATTGACAATTCACTTTCCTTTGTCAATCAGAGCATGACAGAGCAACGCCATCTGTTAGCAGTCATAAAAACATGGCCGTGAAAACCCCTCATTGCATTACCTCATACGTTCAAGACTACTTAACCACTTAGCATTATATATACTTATAGACTTAGCATTCCATTGCGCCCATCACAAAGACATACAGGAAAAGTCCTGTGTCTATCATTTCACACATACCCTTCAAGCCAATACGTAGCTGGAGATGGAACAAGCGTGTGGTTCACTTGATGTTAAGTGGTAGCCATCGCCTTTATAGCTAAGTATTGACTCGTAGGTCAGGTCATGATGCACTGCCCTGCGTCCATCAACTTGACACATGTAAAGCCTTTAATTTCACCGGCAACTATACCCTTCAACCGAAACACTGCAATGCTGTTAGAGGCAGAAATAGGTACCTATTAACCTTGAGTCTCGATTTAATTTTGAGTTCAGTTCAAGAATACAGGTCTTAATATTTTCTATTTCGCTAAAAAAATATAATATTATAACAGTATTTACTAGTGCAATTAATTAATATTTATCAACAATACATTCTGGACTTCATATTAAGGTAAATAAGTGTTATATTTGTGTATACTACATCGTTATGGCACTATAGGTGCCTGTTTCGAACTGACTGAAGCTTATTATCTAATAATTAAAGTAAGTAAGCAAATTACTGTTTTCTTCGTCACCTGAAAAATATATCAAATTTAATTTAATTATAGTATTTTTCAAACTTTCGAGATAACTGTACATAACTACTGATTAAAACGGGTATTTATCGCGTATGTATCTTTTTTATTTGTTAACCCGATAGCCGAAACGTCGGGATAACAAATAAAAAAGGTACATACGCGATAAATAACCGTTTTAATCAGTAATTTAATTTAATTATGTGTAAAATTATTTTTAATTTTTTTACACAAACCACAAATTTAAGACATTAATTTTGAACTAATAACTTTGCTAGTTTTCCCATATTGAGAGAGAACGCTTTATATTTATAACCTCAGTATTTAATCTACATTTCCATAATCATACCATACATTTGACCAAAAATACCATTTATCTACATGTTTTCAACCATACCATCTGTTTCCGCCATATTTAAACTTGCCGCTTAAAGGCTATTTTATCGTTCAATTCGGTCTATGGATATTGAATTTCTTTCTCCCTCCAATCCCTTGTCAGCGTCTGCCAGCAACATGGGCGGAAGGTCGTAAAATAGCCAATACAAAAGGCATCCGCCACTGAGAACACATTGAGCCAGCGTTGTGAGAGGACATAAAATACAAAATGTTTGCAATTGCTTAACTGTTGGTGTTTTAAGGCTACAAAGGTGCTGTCGATTGTGACAACGGACAGTGAAGTTCAAAACGAGGTGTGATTGTGGTGTTAAAGTGGCTGGCCGGCCAAGTCGAAGAAACCGCGTGGTACGAAGTCTTGAAGACTTCGGCGTCTGGATTGGACCGTCAGAAAGTGCTCGCAATATTGGAAAAAGGTAGGACGCTGCCCACATATTTTCAACTCCTACAACATCCTTGTTTTCCTTCCTTTGTCCGGGTTATCCATAACCAACCTTTCAGATAAAACACTTCCATAAAGCCGAAACGCAGACTCGCATAATCTCGGTGTCCGAGTCACCGCTCCAAGCCTTTAGAGGTCTGGACGGGCTGAAAATTAATTTAACAGCCATGCCTTTTATGGTCAATTCCCGCTAAGATGCATAAGCGCTAAGTTGTTTTTTTTAAGCTCCTTGGCGCTAACACCATCTCTGCTACATTTTCCCAAACCATGTCATCTACATGTTTCCAACAATACCATCTCATCTACATGTTTCCAACCATACCATCTCAAACCAGATCTTTCCAACCATACAATCTCATCTACATCTTTCCAACCATACAATCTCATCTACATGTTTCCAACCATACAATCTCATTTACATGTTTACAACGATACCATCACATCTACGAGTTCCTAACCATATAATCTGATCTAAGTACATGTTTCCAACCATACCATCTCATCTACATGTTTTCAACCATACCACCCGATCTACATTTTTCACAACTAAAATGATTAAACAAATTTACACGTTAACTACTTTTCCTAATCACTTAACGTCTAGAAAGTTGTCTTTGTATTTTTTACACTCACCTTACTTCATAGCCACATTATTGTAAAACTCCAGATCTTCGAGTCCCTCCGGCTCGAAAGCGCGGATCTGCTCGAACAGCTCGCTGTCCATGAAAGTATCAGCCATTGCTGGTGTCTGAGCGCTGAAGTAGCTATTGTTGCCAATTTGGTTTGGTTCGGTGTTAGGTGTGTATGTAGTTGACAATTTGGTTTGGTTGGGTGATTGGAGTATATGTAGTTGGTGTATATGTTATCATGTTATATGACATTATTAAAATATTTTTTAGAAACAATTATATGTCAGTCATGTGAAGAAAAATTGTGCGTGTTAAAATAATATTAATTTGTTCATATGTTAACATTTTGATGTACAATTTTTGTGTGTAGAAAGACAAAGTTTTGTGTGTTTTGTGTGTGTAGAGTGATGAAATTTTGTGTTGTGTTCGTTCCAAGTCGCCGCCATGTCGCCACAGGGATCGGGAAAGAGAGAAAATGCAACACGTTAGAGAAGGACGGTCGTCGGAAAAAACAAACAAAACAAAACCTACAACTTACACCGTCGCCAAAAGGCAGCACAGACAAAAAAGGAGAAGTTGTAGTGTCTATGGTACAGTTTAATAATTTTTTTTATTAAAAATAAAAATACAAAAATGAATAAACAAAATTACGACCGTCTGTGTTGCATTTTCGCGTCGGGGTTTAGGAAAACAAAAGTTGTCTTTACTGCATATTTTAAACATTATCTTTTTTTAACTATGTGGGGGTTTCAAGACCGTGTTGAATCAAGCTTTTCGTGTTGCGATCTTTTTTATATAAATAGAAATTAAATTTACAGTATTACCTGCCAGTAAATAACGTATTTTCAAGTGTCGTAGACCCAATCAAAATAAATATTTTTAACGTTGATCTGAAACCCCCTTATTTCTGGTTAAATTCAAAACTACAAAGACAATTTTTATCTAAATAAAAAACATATTCACATATAATAATTGTATTACAAAAGGACAAAAACAAATATGCATTTAACACTTAATTTCATCAATTATATACAGAATGATTTTGTTATCAGTACTTACATTTAATCTATGATTATGCCATCCTAAGTCAGCTTTAATGTTAGATTTTTGTTTTATTTAGAGACATTTCTCAAGGTTAAAGTTACTAATAACAAAATCATTTTGATTTTGCTGATATAGCAGATTCTTAAATGTAGAACTTTTTGTCAAAATCTACATTTAAGATAAATGTTACAATATCTGGCCCTGTGGTGTCGCGTGTCTGTTTTTTTATAAAATGATGTGACGGTACAAGTACCATGTCCCACCTGATGTTAAGCTGTTACAACTGCTTATAACAATTTCATCACCTCACAGGCTACGTTCTTGGCCTACATGGCATTGCATTGCGCCCATCGCCCTAAGACATACAAATAGAAAGTCCGGTGTGCCTGTAATTCGTGCTCTGATCTAATTTTGTCCACGGGGCCAGATATGTTATTAAATGTACTCAGAATGTCATGTATTTCTTACGTGTAATGATTTGATTTTTCTTAAAATCATGATATACTTAAATTACCATTCATTTAACATTCAAAACTTTCCAAAAACACTAAACCTCAACGACAATAATTCGAAATTAATAAAACATTTAAATCACACCATAAAGTTGATTTCTTTACTTTTAATTCCTATTATGTGGAGAGTATGATCTTCACTAATGTCCCTCATATAGATGTGTCCAAAACCTCTATCTAACCTCACTTTGTTATAAAAGTATATAGTTTTTAAGGATGTCGCCCACTTTCGGGTAAAAGAAAACTGACAAACTTCTTTTTTTTTGTGTTATATTAACTCAGACATAAGTTTCATTAACAATATAAAATATATGCGGATCAGTACTAGCTGATTAATTATTGTTCTGGATCATAAGCAAAGCCGTTACTATTTTTCTCTACTTATAACAAATTAAAAGTGTATATCCATGTATTATTAGTATGATGTAATTATTTTATAAGTGTGATTTAAACGATTTATAACAATTAATTACATCTAGCTATAATAGTCACATCCATTAATAATTCAAAATGCTTACATCTAATATAATATAAATTCGTTTTTATAAACTATATAATCATAAATGCCAATTGGGAACATTATATAAATATTATATTTTAAAACAATAATTGACCAATCCTAATTTTTACCATTCGGGTACATTTTATTTATAAAAGTTAGCGTACACCAGGCGCGTTTTAGGTTGCCAACGATAACCTTCGGTTCGTCGCAAATCGACTGTTTTCTTTGTTAATTTGCTTATTATTACAAAATACAAAGCGAAGGTTTTGTGACGTGGCGCGCCTGGTGGACGCTAGCCATTCCATTCACTTATTATAGTCAAAACATTTTAATAACCTTTGCTCACTTTTTAAATTGCCCTTTATGCCCCAAATGTCACCTCGAAAGGGGATATTAATATAAACTTCAATATTTTTAATAAGGTGTACAATTAATATTTTTCTTTAATTAATTCATAAAGTGCAAGTTATGTAACAGATATTAAAAAGGTTTAACAAGCTATACGAGCGTTTTCATTTGGTCCGCAATTTCTCTGTTTATTACACGAATTAAATTATTTATTTTCTGATGCAATATGAATATTAATTAGAAAAGTCGTCATGTGCTATCTGTAGAAAACTTAAATACTTACTACAAAATATCTAAAAACTATCGTCATGATAAAATTAATGTACTTAAAAGAAACTAGCACCGAATTATACAAAATTAAAGACAATTTTATTTTCCGTAACAAAAACTAACAATTTAATTTAAAATACTGACAAAAATACTTTTACCTAATTATGAGACCACATTTACGTAAATAATCCTTTTAACTTAAAAGCCCGACCGTAGAAGGCTCATTAACATTAGCCCCTGACGCAAAAAGAAGGTGTTATAAGTTTGTTGCCTATGTATGTGTGTCTGTCTATGGTATCATAGTTTCCAAACAGATGTACCGATTTCGACGAGATTTTTTTTATAGAAAGCTAGTTTAACTGCTATGGTAATTAGCTATGTCAGTTTTTAACTGGACTCAAAGAGGGGGTTTTTAAATGTTTTTTGTATTTAATCTAATCTAATTTATATTTGACTGACACCGTAACACGACCGAAAGTCACTGGTTTTAAATTATGTACAAGAATTAGGATATTATTTAAAAATCTAAAAGCCAGACTGCATCAGCTTCTGTTTCATAATAATATTTTTTTTATTCGTCCTATTGAAACGTTTCTTGGATATCTTAGTACACAGCTGTATTTAAAAATATATAAATGTGCTAAATTTCAAATGTGCAACTGACAGACGCCATTTTGATATCATTGATATACCCTATGTCAATAGTATTTTTAAGACTTTCGTGATCACTGTACCAAGGGGCCGTCCATTCATTACATGAGGTGTTCAGGGGGGGCAAGGGGTCTAGCTAAATCTCGCCCAATCTCACGTGGGGGTAGGGGGGGGGTCGTATAGGTACGCTAACCTCCACGTGAGATTGAGTGAGTGAGACCCGTAGGTCTCGGCTAATATAACGTATTTTATTTTATTGCTGTAAATCTAGATTACGAGAGAAGCAATCTTGAAATAATGAAGCCAATTGTGTTTTTTGATCGAGCGAAGCGAGATCTCCAAATCAACTTGGGCAAATCGGCATTGTATGTATGTTTGTTTGTCCGAGGATAACTTTCGAAGCGTTGATCCGATCATCGTGAAATTTGATACATAGGTACATAGCGATGGCACAATTTTAGTGTGACTAAATAAGCTTAAAATGTTGGGGGGTTGTTGAAATATTGGGGTTCAAGAGGGGTAAATATAAATTAAAAAGAGACTATTAGGTCACATGGGACGTCAAATGAAAGGTCTTTATTATTACATTTCAATCCTGTTTTTATTTTTAGTTTCTTCCTTGTAGTTTTTGAGTTATTAGCCATAATAAAAACCAAACTTTGACAAAATTCACAGGGTACACCAGTGACCCCACAATGCTGAATTTTGGTATTCGTGTAGCTTTAGTGACACAAATATAGGCAAAAGTCTGAAATCCAGAATAACTGCATTTTGTACCCCAAAAAAGAATAACCAATTAACATGAACTCCCGTTACCTGTAATTTGAATGAAATTATAGGTCAAGTATGTTGGTTATTTTATTCGTGGCACTATTTTGATAGTCAAAGATTACAAATAATACTTTTTTGATTTAATCGGAGACTCTTGAGATCTCAGTTCGGGGCGAACTACTAGTTTAAATAAGTCAAATGCATTTACCCTATGAATACCAAGTTTGAAAAATCTCACGTGAGATAAGAGGTGCGGGGGGGGGGGGGGGGGGTTAATGGACGCCCACTAATATTAAACGAGTATCTATCGCGTATTTACCTATATCAATAGTTTCTGAACAATTTGTCTGACATCTCATACATATAACCTGATGTATGAAATTAAATGCATACCGTAAATATTAAAACTTAATAAATACAGTAAGTAGTATTGTTGTAGAATAAGTTTTATCTTCAATTTAAAATTAAAATGTTCATAAAAAACAGAATGACGTACGTAAACGACGTTACACCATGTATATCAAAATCTACCCTGTTATTTATGGGATAAGGTTCATTATAAATACATTGGATGTCCTAAAACATAAGCCTCTCTACATCGGGCAAACAATCACACACACATATGTACATTTTTGGTCGCATTCAATCTCTCGGAATACTGATTTTCGAAATATTTTTGTCAGTTATCAATTTTACAACATCAATATTTACCTATCTATCTAAGCTTAAATTACCGTAGATTACGTTTTCATAATATAAAATACAATATATAAGATAATTGAAAAAAATAATTCATAGGAATGAGGGCTTTTAATTTTCGATTTAGAAAGAAAAAAACTAGTTTCCAACTAGCGTAATAGATGGCGCTATCTGGAGATGCACTGCCAACAAATATGGTTTATATGCCAAAATCTCAAAGACTCATAGTATTTACTTATTATTAAACAATCTCACTTAGTCAGATAAACAAACACAAATGTACATATGTTACTTTATTTCAAGTTCCTTGGAAAATAATGTTGAGACGGCAATTGACACTGACAATTCACATTCCTTTGTTAATCAGAACATGACAGGGCACCGCCATCTTTTAGCAGTTGTAAAAACATGGCCGTGAAAACCGCCTCATTGTAATGTTAATAGAGAATGTAATTATCTGCAGTGGTAACAGATTTCATACCAAATAAAAAGTCCCGCGGCTGATTGAACAACTATGGGTATCGGATCAAAGTAATATGCTTCCGATCCTTATAGCATAGCCAAGTCCTACAGACTTCTTTCGCGAAATAAACTCTAGATCATAAATAATTGAATCACATTAAATTATTTTTTCTAAAATAGAACGCTGATTGAATTTGCATGCGATAAACTCTGATTATGGACGAACTCAAACTGTATCACTAACCACCTCATCACTAACTCATATTCGCAATTAATAAATTAATTAGATCGTTTATTTCGCGAGGCTGAAAAGCAGCGTGGTTTAGCCCTCGCACATTCCATTTACTCACGTTATATTATACTGTAATATTTTGTATTTTTTTAATGTATTAATGCTCTTATTTTTTATTATAACGTATACAGTTTGTAAGTGATTAGAAAACTTAAAACATTCCGTGTTTTTCTCAGTCTTTTTTTGTTTTAATGGACTTTTTAGTCTTTTTACGAGAACCTGTATAAAAAGCTGATTTTAATAACGTAAGGTTTAACCCACACATAACACAGTGCAACCACGAAATAGTGGTTAGGTTTTTTAGATCAACAATACAAATAAAAAAAAAGAGTGTGTAAGTATGCACTGTTCCCTGCTTTAGTTTTCACCGTGTTGCAAGGTGAAATGCTTTCCCCAAAAAGTTTATAGTTAATTTGAAAACATAATTACTGATTAAAACGGGTATTTATCGAGTATGTACCTTTTTTATTTGTTATCCCGACGTTTCGGCTGTGACAACAGCCGTGATCAAAATTTGAGCATAATACAATAAGTTATCGATCAGCACTAAGGTAGGTCCGATAAACAACGCCACAATCACAGAGCGTGGTCCGTTGTGTTTAAATCAATTTTTCATACTAATTTATATTGTTTTTCTCTGCAGACGACGACTATTCAAAAGACCAGACAAAAATAACTTGAGTGAAAGTGTTTTTATCGTCTCGATACCAAAATGTATAGATTTTGATCAGCGCCTCAGTATGTAAGATGAACTGCATTGCGAGTTATGGTTGAAAAGTGGTACGTGTGGGTTAAGCCTTAGTGTCTTACTCTTCGAATTATACACTGAAGTTTAACAGATGACATTTTTTGTCATTGTATACCCTAACAATTCAATAAAAATCTAACAAATGCAACGTCATGGACCCAGGAATAACATGTCGGTATAAAATATAATTAAATAGATAATAATATAAATCAGTCGCTTTAGGAAATGCAAGGAGATATCTGCAGACGGGACGGTATGTCATGGATTTATTCAAATACTATTTTCAATAATTGATCCGCGATCTATCGCTAAAACTCGATCTCTTGAACCTCTGGCCGTACTAACTATTAAAATCAACCCGGTTATATTTACAGGCTTCAAATTGAAACCGATTGCAACAAAGGTAAGTAATTACCGCAGTGGAATCGTATCCTGAAAATCGATATAGTCAAAGAGTACTTTTCAAAAAATCCCTACTATGGGCTTCTGAGACTAAAATACAAAATTGGTCAACATTCAAAAATCTACCAACCCTATAAAATTCGTATACATCTTTTTTCATCTTTCGATAATTGAGTTTTTAATATTTAAGAATTGTATAAGTGATTCATAAATACTTTTTTTTTGTTAGAGTAAAAACCTAATTTTATTATTAAATTTCAATTAAGTATAATTTTATTTTAAAATAAAATCATTGTGCTAAGCGCGCTTTTACTACAGTTTGTTTTTTTTGCCGATTCGAATTAACATTTATTTTATTAAAAATATATTCAATAAGCCAGTATGAAATCCAAAAATAAAATCTAATTTTTATGATATGTTAAACATTATCAGACTGTATTTTTGTAAAGTACAAAATACAGTAATACGGAGCTAAAGTTATACATATATACGAGAATAGGGGTACATATAAAAACTAATTATTTGATTTATTAATAAAGTAATGACGAGGTTATCAAAATCGTAAGATTTTAAATAATGACCTGCACGAGACTTACTCGCAACCTTACTCTTGAAACGAGGATGCGATTCCAATTTCGCCACGGGTACACTGCTCGTCAGCCAACATTTTTGAGACACTTCCTTCACGGCTTTAGAGTCCGATTTAATATCTTAAGTTTTGGATAGCACATACATACATAGTTTATGCAATATGAAATAACAATACTATGATTTTAATTAAGACGCCTAGGTAAATTTCGTCTACATCGGAATCTCTACCATGTGTTTTGTTATGTACGACATTTAATGAAAACACGGGTAGGGCTACTGGCTGGTATTGTTGTAACAGGTTTTTTTCAAATTCATTACAATAGAAAAATTTTAATTTTCAAACAACCTTAATATCAAGTCCTAAAATATCAATGAAACAGCATGTATTAAATAGGTAAACAGATCATATTCATTCATCATGTAAGTGGGTACCTGTTAAACTGGCTAATAGCGGGTTCCTATATCCGTTGGTAACCAGCTACGCCTCTATTCTCCTTGAAAATGTGTCAAAAGTGTGACACTTTTTCCATCTTCATCATGTAAGTATGTACCTGTTAAACTGACTATGCGGAATTGACGCAAAGTCGCCGCCGATATGTACGTTAAAAGTTATTTATCGGAAATGTATCGATTACTGGATAAATATTCAAGCTACCGGTATTTAACCCGGTAATAATCAGTTAATACGATTCCGGATATGTTTTAAATGAATGTCGTACATAACAAAACAGGTTGTATACTTCCAAATAGTGGAATCGCGCGTGCTACCGCATTTCAAGGTCGCTGGTGACGTTACGCCGTCACGAGCCGGAGGACGGCCAGACATTGGCTGCATAAACGTACTAATTCGGAAATACGAGCATTGCCGAGGAAGTTTAGTAGCGCCAGTGATAGAAAAGTTGAGGAGTAAGAGGCTAGCGTGGTATGGACATGTCACGCGGAGAGAAGAAAACCATGTGACTAAAAGAGTGTTAGATATAAATGTGGATGACAGTTATATCTAACACTCTTTTAGTACAGATACAGAAGTAGAGGAAGACGGAAGATGAGATGGATGGACTGTGTGAAGAATGATATGGGTAGGAAGGAAGTGACAACGGAGATGACGGCTGATAGAGAGGTATGGAAGAAAAATACATGTTGTGCCGACCCCACGTAATGTGGGGAAAGGGCAGGAAGAAGAAGACCGTTACCGAGGCGCCTTACTTATATCGCAGTACTGTACAAAACAGTAACTATTGTTCACGTTTTGTATTTTTTTTAATCTAATTGTCACAAACAAAAAAAAGTTCTATGAAAACTTTTGTGATTTATTTAAATGATTACAAATACGGGATTTAACTCGTACGAATTGAACCGAAGCTTAGTCGTAACGCCGATAAAACTGTACGTGATTAGCCCCGTATTAATGTTAATGATTTAAAATAATACCGGTCGATTTGTGCGCTGATTATAAAATATATAAAGTGCATTACACATACTTAGCTAATAATTATAAATAACACCTTTGACACATCGATTCGTATCTCAAACGTTATTTTAAATACTTAATATTATAATTCAAAGCGCCTTGTTGTTCTAAATACGCGTTTACACATACAATTGCATATTCATTGATTCATTAGAAACCACCTATTCCTCCGCGACCAAGCCAGGAAACCAGTCAAGTTATTATTTTTACCTGACTACGGCAAAGCGAAAAGGAAGAGTTATGTTTTAAGCAGTGTATGTATGTATGTTTGTTTGTATTTGTTGTATGTTCCACCGCCTAACTGCTCATCCAATTTTAATGAATGAGATGTCAACAGATTCGTTATTATGGTGCGGGTACCATCAACAAAGGTATGACGTACTCGGGTTTTATTTTTCACAGCTAAGGCGTGGAACACTTTGCCGTCGTCTGTTTTTCCTAAAGAATTCTCTTTAAAGTAAGAATGAATAGGTTTCTTCTAGATCTTCGTGCTTCATCTTAGACCACATCATCGCTTATCATCAGGTGAGATTGAGGTCAAACGAAGATCGTAAACGTGTAAAAAAAAAACTTATTTGTTATTTTTCCTGTTACAATCAATTGTAAAAAAAATTAATATCTTTCACTCGAGTCATCGAAACGATTGCATAAATATGCGCCGCAAGCGGCCGATACTGCGTACATAATGTAAACATTTGCTATAGTCTCTGGGGTCTCGTGAAACGATTGACGAGCGTACTTCTAGCTCGCTATTCGTCACTCCTGGAGTCGTTATGTAAACGCGATATCTAAGAACAACTATTCCGACACATAACTCAATTCAAATTTTTGACGTTTATGTAATGTCAAATTGCGTAAGCCGCTAGTGTTGTTACAACACAAATTTTAACGAATGAGTAATTAATAATTACAGTTCAATTTTCATTTTCTCATCTGCATGAGTGAGTAGTATCTACTGTACCCAATTGTTTTTTCCAATGTTCTGCTTAATTGTAATTAGTTATTTTATTTATTTGTATTGTTAACTGACATCACGAAACGTCAAAACATGAGTTGAATTATTTTTTAAGCTATAGGTGGCAGTTATAAATGAGCGCTTCCATTCTTTGGAGGGCCCGTCAAGTCGTCAAGCCATATAGGGGCCTAAACACTCCGATAGCAGGGTTGGCCACGAGCATACTTAATATTATGTCATGTGTTGCAATTTAAACTAATTAATTAGACTAAAGGGACCGTTTCTACACAAAAATAAAAAAATAAATGTATCATCGTTTTTGATGTGTAACATTTTTTCTCTCGTTTTGTGGAAGTGATTTTGGAAAAAGGGACGGAAATGTGTAACAGAAAACCAGGGAAGCGCGCGCTATTTGGTTTGAGCAAGGAGTGCGCGCGATGGTCAGATGTTACACATCATATGCGACTACTGTAAGGTTCGTAGTTTTTTCTTGTTTTATCATCAGAATGTCGAGAATGCTGCTCGACTTAAAGAACTAGGTACGATACCACAGATTACTAAAACGTTACTAGGAGCCACCCAGTCAATGACCCGGCTCGGTCAATGCACCAGATTAATCAACAGAGCGCGTACGGTGAGTACGTCAAGGCAGTAAGTACCGGTAGGCACAAAAACGAAAATTAAGTTTTTTGGATTAAAAAAAAAACATTCTCCGTCATTATTTTTAGTTGAAATTGCAACACCTTACATAGATTGATACCACATCAGGTTGATAATCCAACACCATCTTAAATTTACGGGTCTTTTAACAGTTAGTGTTAATAGCTGTCTTCTAGCTCTTCGTGCTTCATCTTAGACCATCGTTGACCATCTGAGATTGTATTGTAATGAAGATCTATTCGCGTTAAAAAACTAAAGAGTGGAAAATGGACTAAAGGTAAAATCAAGTGTGCGTTAAGATGGCGGCGGCAACTACTGTATTGGATAATTCTTTTCACCAGCATTTAGTACCCATTTGGTACCTGTAGTAAAACATTTGGTACCTCAATAGATATGAAAATATTCATACTCTTAGTAGCACCGCCAGAGTCCACCGATAAGATGGCGCCACAATGATACTCGGAAATTATAGACATAGCATTAAATTGAATCCACTAAGATTTAGTTCAAATTGGTACTAAATGCTGGCGCCGCCATTTTGATGCAAACAAAATCGAACTGAACATTACAGATTTATTTTTCTACATATTTCTGGAAAATAAATACATTTTAATCGTTTTTCTCTGACGGATAGTTTCCCTGATGTGATGCCAATGTAATGTTGATATTATTGCACTAATATTAATACTAATTTCGAGACGTTGAAGCGTATGTCCGGTTTAGAGTTGAAGTATGGTCGTACTGCAGCTAAAAAAGATATTTTATTCTTAATAACTCCAAATAATAATACTTATAAATAGCCTTCATTTTTCTTGATAATAAAATGTGTAAAAATTGATTTTGTAAAAAATATAAAAAATTCTTAAGATTTTTCATTACTGAACAATAATAATGAACAACTCAAAAAATCACAACTTACCTTAAAATGTAAAAATAAATTACGATCTAAGTTAAGTCACAAAAATAACCATAAATTGCAAAAAGCACTATAAAACTAAAATAAAAAAAATACAACTTAAAAATAAGGATGTGACTATTCGTAAAACTAAATTAAATTAAATAAAAATGTCAGTACTTCTTCTGATGTTATTAAAAGTCAATCATGTACCTAAAGAAAGAAAACCACATGATAAATAAATAATTAAAATAAAATTATAAAAACACATAGGTATGTTAAAGAAAAACCGGAGAAGCTTTAAACCATTTTGCCTTGAAAAATAAAACAAAAACATAAACTAATTAAAAAATGAATACTTGATTAAATCGTTTTTCCTAAAATAAAAGTAACATCTAGGTAATCAAAACAAACTAATTATTAAAAATAGGGATTCAAACAGTTTTTATTAATATAACAAACAATAATCATGTGATGGGAAAGGAAGGATGAATGATCATGTAAAGAGAGCAAACTTTGAAGAATCGTGTAATCACTGACCTGGGGGCCAATTCACGTAATCAAATTTTAAAAACATATCGATAGTTGACCCAAACGAGATTGGATTATGAATTGAACATATTTCGGCATTCTGCTCCACCAATATTACAATATTAGCTTGATATAAATAGTGTATAATCGCATGTCAGTCAACTCATACCATTGTATAACTTTTGAAACTATCATGGTTATTAACACTATTTGTACTAAAAACGGGATATTTACCATGATTTGTGAGTTCTTGAGTGTCCCGATATTTCGACGCAGTTGCATGCGCCATGATCACGGGTAAACTATACCATTGTATTGTAAGTTACGTGAATACCGTTTAGGACATTTAATATAACGTGACTAGATCGATACTAACCATCTTATGTTACGTAAATTGGCCCCCTGTTCTTCGAACACGTGTCGAGTCGTGTAACGAAAACCTATCTCGGGTTGAAGGATCGTGTAATGGTACCAATCGAACATATCTCGGGTTGAAGGCTCGTGTAAAGGTACCGGTAGGTTAAAGGATTGTGTAAAGGGAACATCTCGGGTTGGAGGTTCGTGTAAAGGTACCGGTAGGTTAAAGGATCGTGTAAAGGGAATATCTCGGGTTGGAGGTTCGTGTAAAGGTACCGGTAGGTTAAAGGGAACATCTCGGGTTGGAGGTTCGTGTAAAGGTACCGGTAGGTTAAAGGATCGTGTAAAGGGAATATCTCGGGTTGGAGGTTCGTGTAAAGGTACCGGTAGGTTAAAGGATCGTGTAAAGGACACATCTCGGATTGAAAGCTCGTGTAAATGGCACATCTCGAGTTGAAGGATCGTGTAAAGGTACCGGTAAGTTAAAGAATCGTGTAAAGGGCACATCTCGGGTTGGAGGTTCGTGTAAAGGTACCGGTAGGTTAAAGGATCGTGTAAAGGACACATCTCGGGTTGAAGGATCGTGTAAAGGTACCGAAACTAAGTAAGATCATGTATTGGCATAGTTGACTGACCTGCTCTGCACACTGGGCGTGTTGCGGTGCGAGTCGGGCGAGTGCGCGTACGAGGGCGACGCGGACGACATGTACGGCGGCAGCGTCGTCACCAGCACTGGCTTCACGTAACCGTTCTTTAACATCTCGTTCTCTGAAAACAAATACATTTATTTTACCAAAAAGTTTCACAATAAGTTTAAGTTACATATGCTAAAACAAACAACGTGTTAGTATTTAGAGCCTAGGTACAGGTTCTTAATGTTGTAGAAATAAAAAACTTTTTACTTTACTTTACTGGGAATTCGTGTTATCGATAGGTATTCGGAGCATCACTAACGGCCTGCTAGAAGCCGTTAGGTGCAGATCGCATAAGATTGGTCGCTCTGGAAATTTATGAAGGAGCACAGCATCAGGTCGCGGGACGTGAACGATAGTATACTCACCCGGCTTGGTGTAGTACTTGGAGAAGACGTCGTCCTTAGCTATGTTGGGGTAGAGGAACTGCAGCTGCGGCAGGTCCAGCACTCGGTCGGCGAGAGAGCGCAGCATCAGGTCGCGGGACGTAAACGGCTGCAGGCTGAACACTTCGTTACCCTCTGAAGACAAATAAAATAATAAAATTAATAATGCTGGACATTTCACACAGCACCATCTAGCCCCAAACTAAGCAGCCGACAATTTACAATGTATTTACAAAAAAGAAAGTATATATGTATTCGATCAGTTATCTGGTTCCTATAGTACAACCTCTGCTTAGTTTGGGAATGTGAAATGTCCAGCAATATTTATTTATTTATTTTCCTAACACTTATGGAAACAATATCAGAGCATAATGGCTATGGCTACGTACCGCCGACCCAAGCGATAGTGATCCCTCCCAGTTCCGAGTCAGAGAACCGCAGTAGGAAGGTGCCGGGGGGACACTTCGACAGCATGTCTTCAGCACCTTTCTTTTGGATGAAGCCACGGATCAGTCTGTTAAACATAAATAAGCAATTTGATTCAAAATTCATCATTTCATTTATTCATTTCAAGCATATAACATCAATGATTAAATAATGTAGTTTACAATCACACTATTATTAAAAAAGCGAAAGTTTGGATGTCTGTTTATTTATTTATTTGTTTGTTACTCAATTACGTCGTAACGGCTGAACCGATTTCGATGAAATTTAGTATGTACGTAGATTATAACTTGGATTAACACAGGCTATTTTTTATCCCATAAATCAGGTAACATGGGACCAAAATGGGGTGTCAAGTTGCTACAGCGAGTTTAGCTTAATTTCTAGGTTACCTACACATTTAGTAGTGTAACGCGTACGAAGCAACATCTAGTGATTTATAATTTTTACTTAATAATGGCTTGTTTGTCAATTTTATTTTTAAACACCTACACTCGGTCGAGTAGATTTGTCTTAAATATTGTGTTTTTTATACGACTTATGATGGAACAAGCATATATGGCCCATCTGATGTGGTAACCATCGCCTATAGAAAAAGTACTGCCTCATAGTCGCAGGTCGTTTTCCTTCAAGTGGAATCACAAATACATAGTAGCCATATCTAGTCATTTCAATTTACCTAAGGTACAATTTATTTAAAATTGCAGGAGGATTATTATTATTAGAATTTATTAAATTGATGCAAAATATATGCAATAAAATCTAACTACAAAAACAACCAAAAAAAGCAATACAAAAAAAACATAGTTTAACTCTAATCCGAGGTTTCGTGTCACAATTTCTTTTATATTATATTTGGGGGCGTTATTCATAAATATATTCATATTTTTAAGTAGTTTTTGGTCCTGCATTTCCTGAGTTAACCACTCCCAGAAGGTTAAGTTGCGTTCAGGCAGCGCATCCTTGCAGAACTGCGTCCAGGAGACAGGCATGCCTTTGACCTTAAGTGAGACTGTCGGTTCCCAAAAAGATTTGGATCCTAAAGAGACTGTCAGTCTGTCACTCACCGGTCAGAACTCCAAAAGAGAAACAGACTCAGGGAGACTGTAGGCTTCAAAATTGAGCCCCGATAAGACTGCTAGAATGTCACTCACCGGTCGCACCACAGAGTCCGCAGGTAGTCTCTGGTCACTTTCACCACCATGTAGAACCACTCCCAGAAGGTAAAATTGCGTTCAGGCAACGCGTCCTTGCAGAACTGCGTCCAAGAGACAGCCATGCCGTTCAGTTCCATTGTGTTCATTGGTAGGTTTGTCCTGTAATAGAAAAATATTCCGGGTGTAAGAGGTCCTTATTATTCTAACCATACAGTTGAGAGGGATCTGAAGGTGGTTGATACGATAGATGATATAAAACGTTCTCAAATACGAGAGAAAGAGAGAGAGAGAGAGAGAGATAGGTTGATACGATAGATGATATAACAAGTTCTCAAATATGAGAGAGAGGGAGAGAGGTTGATACAATAGATGATATAACAAGTTCTCAAATACGAGAGAGAGAGAGAGAGAGAGAGAGAGAGAAAGAGAGAGGTTGATACGATAGATGATAAAACAAAACTTTTATAAGAAGGTATTAACCATTCACACCTGAAGATCTTCTCAGCGAGGAAACGCAGGTTGTCGTCTGAGAGGTCTCCCCCAGTGGCTGAACAGAATTTAATGCGGAGCGTCTCAGCCAGTAGACCCCACGTTACCTGTAAACATACATACTTTACTATAATACCACTAGCTGACCCGCCCACGCCCATTTCAAGTCTTTGGAAAGGAGTCTTCGTGTGTGTACTCGTTTTTTAAATCGCACTCCGCCAGACTCCACGATACGCGGAGTGATGGAAATGAAGTCCTCTTGTATGGCCAGCTTATGGTGTATAATCTACGAGTTTTTTTTATTTTATGCTACATGGAGATGGAACAAGCTTATGGCCCACCTGATGTTAAGTGGTGACCATCACCTATGACAGAGAATTGCCTCATAGGTCACGCCTTAGAAACGTGACCTACGATACACTGCCCGCGTCAATCAACTTGAGCTATACAGGTGTAAAGCTTCAAATGCCTGTAACTTCACCGGCAACCATACCCTTCAAACTGAAACACAGCAATACTGCTTGGCGACAGAAATAGGTATGGTGGTAGTTCTTCTCCGGGCGAGCCCTTTCACAAGGAACTCTAACTACTCTTGCATGGTACCAAGGTGCATGACCTACGAGGAGTTGTACTGTACCTTGTCTGGCACGTGGAAGGGCACGCGGCCCGGCGCTGAGAACGCGTTGTCCCACGTGACGGTCGCCCAGCCGTGGGGTTCCTGGTTGCCGTGGACTATTACTACCACGGGTAAGGAGAGAGTCCACACCTAGACAAGAATATATATTTTACTTCGAAAATAAATAGAAATATTAGAAAAATAATAGATATGTTATACTTGCGCCGTTTTAGTAAGCTCTGACCTATTAATCTCTCCTCTCAAAATACTCTCTGTATTTTGACGTGATAAGTTATATCTATAGTACTTTTCTGCAGCGGCCAGCCATTGATGGACAAACGTGTAAATCCATCAATGCCTAGTTGTGGCCAAGGCTTGTATAGTACTTTTCTCAAATAATGTGCGGAAATTAAAACTAAGTAGTACCTAGGCAGAACTTCTCAATATGCTCTTGCTAACGCTTCCACAATCGTTAGAAGCTATAACTGCTATAGTCAACCGGTCAATTGTTACGTCAACTTTTCCAGATATTTGTAAAATTGCTATTGTTCGTCCACTGCCTAAAGTTAATAACCCTTCTGTTGTCAAAGATCTGCGGCCAATCAGTATATTACCATGCCTTTCAAAAGTTATCGAAAAAGTTGTCTGCTCTCAATTAACTGATTTTCTAGAAAGGCATGGCATCTTACCTGACACTCAATCTGGCTTCAGAAAGAGTCGTAGCACGGCTACAGCACTATTGGACGTGACAGACAATATTCTGTATGCTCAAGACCAGGGAATGTGTACTTTGTTGGTTTTGCTTGATTTCTCTCGGGCATTTGATGCAATAAATACGTCATTGCTACTATCAAAGCTGAGCTATTATGGTTTCGACTGTAATACTGTTAGATGGTTTAATAGCTACTTAAGCAATAGATATCAATATGTTGAGCTAAAAAATAACAATGGCTCCTCACTTTGCTCGGGGTTTTCTCAGTTAAGTCGAGGTGTACCTCAAGGTTCTATTCTTGGTCCAATTTTATTTATACTTTACAGCTCCGATGTTAAAAACCAGATACTTAATTGTAAGTATCACATATACGCCGATGATATACAGATCTACGTCTCGTTCAAGCCCAAAGTCATTGACAGAGCTATTGCGGAGATTAATGAAGATCTGGCGAGGATTTCATCCTGGTCAGATGCGAATAATCTTGTCCTTAATCCACTTAAAACGAAATATATTATCCTGGGAAGTAAGAATCTTATAGCCTCATTGAACTTAAGTCAGCGTATTTTGCTTAAGAATCAACCTGTTGAGCGTGTCTTTGAGGCACGTAATTTGGGACTTAATATGGATGCAGGCTTGCGTTTTGAAAAACATGTTGCAGACTGTGTACGAAACTGCTTCTACAGGCTGAAAGTTTTGTACAAGATAAGACCGTATCTTAGTGAAGAGGTTCGCGTACGTCTTGTCGAGTCGTTGGTTTTGTCAAAACTTAACTACGCTGACACTGTGTATAGCTCAAGGTTGCTAGTGAGAACCGAACGCCTTATACAGCGAGTTCAAAACGCATGCGCAAGGTTTTGTTTTATTGTACCACTTAGAAGCCATATTACACCTTTTCTTAATGAGCACTTTAGTTTAAAAATGAAATTGCGACGCAAGCTTCACCTGGCCTGTCTTCTTTTTGGTGTCATAAACTACAGAACGCCTAAATACCTATACGACAAGCTAATTTGGATGACTAGTCGAAGAGACTGTGCAAGTCGGCAGTGCTCCAAGCAACTGTCTACTCAACGTCACCGATCAGAGAGCTTCAGGGGTAGTTTCAAATATGCGGCTTCCAAGTGTTGGAACAATTTGCCACCACCAATTAGAAATGCTAAAAGTGGCAACAGCTTTAGAAAAAAACGAAAAATGTTTCTAATGGAAGCCCAAATACAACATGGTAACATCAATGTCGACCTCTCTTTGATCTAGTCATCCAATTACTCTTCTTACATATATCTAAGTCAATATATTTTAAATAGTTACCCTTATTTATTTATATATATATATATATATTTATTTATTATTATTTTAGAAAAGTATGTTTATGAATTTTATATCTACATTTTAATAAAATTGCACACCTTTTATTTATTCACCTCCTTATTTATTTTTATTATACTTCGTCGCTGCTGCACTACCTTATGCTCCCGGTTTCAGCTGAAAATCAGCGTTGGATGCACAACATCCAACATTATGCTGAGCTGAACGCCATTTTGGTACGCAGACACATGAGTCGAACTGTCTTAATGGATTCAACTGTTCCTTATTATTGTTTCATGGGTCATTTTGTGTGTGCCAAATAAATGATTATTCTATTCTATTCTATTCTAACTTGTTATTTGAAAAATACAATTACTTTTCAAAATCAATGACGAACAACAATAATTTTTCCCGCGTTAAAGTGTTCATTTGTTTTTTTTTCAATAAACAGCAATCATTTCTATTTGCAAACCAGTTCGAAATTTAAATAAAACCTTTGATAAGTTACCTCCTTAGTTGCCATGTTTCGGAGTAAAATATCGTTCCATTTTTAAATTACACGACAGATAAGAGTTTACTATGTAATTTATTTGGCCGCTAAACCACGATAGATATGGATTTTCATACAACTGTTGCCGGCCTCTGCTCGCGTGTATTTGGCCAGTACAGAAAAATCGATTTATCTCGAAGAAGGTTGTCAAAATAAAGCTCAAATTTCCTAGCATGCTTGAGAAAAACTATAAATTAACGATCTTCGGATTTTTTGCTTTACTTTTGCTGTGAGAGCGTGCTTCTTCCCAAACTTTATGATTCTAGGTCAACGGGAAGTAGGTTTTGATTTATTTGCGAGCAAAATGTGCGGCAAAATGACCGTATTTTTTTATCGCTTTGACTTAGAAGCTTGATTTATTTACAGCCGAACCGTAGACTATGTATTTGATATTAATTTCAACTTAATACCGAAGCGTTCCTGAGAACATGTCATTTTTTAACAAAAATATTACTTAACCATGATGTCTTAAAAGCCATGCATTATGATAAGAGCCCTGGAGAGGACGGTGTCACGACCGAGGTTTTAAAAACTGGAGCCACTGTTTTACTACCCCATATCACAAATCTCTTCAACACCATTCTAGATACAGGTCAGCTACCAGTGGAGATGTGCCACTCAAACATAATTCTTCTTCACAAGAAAGGAGACAAAAGTAACATGAATAATTACCGTCCTATCAGTTTAGTGTCACATCTCTACAAAGCCTTTATCAAAGTTATTCAGAAGCGCATAGAAGGTATACTAGACCAGCACCAACCACCGGAACAAGCTGGATTCCGACCTCATTTTTCCACCACAGACCATCTCCATACGCTAAATCAGGTTATAGAAAAATTTAATGAATTCCACAATCCACTATATCTGGCTTTTGTGGATTACACAAAAGCTTTCGATAGCATCAACCACTCAGCAATCTTCTTGGCTTTAGAGAAACAAAATGTTGAAAAAACCTATATAGACCTAATTAAAAGCATTTACAGCAATAGCTACGCTAACATTAAATTAAATACATCAGGAGCAAAGTTTTTAATAGAAAAGGGAGTCAAACAGGGTGACCCGCTCTCTCCCAAATTATTTACGAGCACTCTAGAAGAGGTTTTTAGACAATTGCCAGCCTCATGGACAAATGCAGGCATTGAAATCGGCGACCAAAAACATACAAACCTTAGGTTCGCTGACGACATAGTTCTCTTTGCCACCAGTGCCCCCCAATTAGAACAAATGCTCCAAGACCTGAGCAAGGCAAGCCTCGAGGTTGGACTGATGATGAACCAGTCAAAGACCCAAGTTATGACCAATAGCAAGAAATATAGGGTCAAGGTAGATGGGCAAGAGATACACTATGTCGATGAGTATATTTATCTGGGCCAGATAGTCTCTTTCAAGAACAGACAAGATCGAGAAGTAGACCGTCCTGTCGATAACGCTTGGAAGAGCTACTGGTCCATGAAAGAGCTAATGAAGGGCAACCTTCCACTGTCACTTAAGCGAAAACTCATCGACATGTGTATCTTACCCATTCTAACCTACGGTGCTCAGACTTGGTCATTGACGGACTCACAAAAGTTCAAACTCGGGGTATGCCAACGAGCGATGGAGCGTAGCATTTTAGGTGTTAAGCGGACCGATAGAATCCGCAACACTACTCTACGCTCTATGACCGGAATCATCGACGTGGGGTACAAGGCTGCAAGACTCAAATGGGACTGGGCGGGTCATGTCATTCGAATGCACCCTGAAAGGTGGACTAAGATCTCCACCGACTGGCAACCTACAGAACGACGGCAACGAGGCAGACCGCGAAAACGTTGGCGCGACGATCTGGATGGGTTCCATTCTGACTGGCAGGAGATTTCTGGAGAACACAAGGAATGGAAGCAAATGGGGGAGACCTTTGCCCAGCAGTGGGACAGTATAGGTTATTAAAAAAAAAATTACTTAACCAATATACTGAACTGATTTTGATGAAATTTCTATTAGACCAATATGAAAGTATATCCTCTCAAATAAAAATAGGATTTTTTAAATCGATTGATAACTGACGGAGTTCTGAGGTAAAAACATAATACTATTATGTGCCGCTATAAAATTTGAGGGTTACCCTCGATTTTTTTGGGATCCCATCTTCAGATCCTGACTTGGTGCTAATGGGACCACCTGGGAAGTATGCCCTTTTAAATAAAAAAGAATTTCTCAAATCGGTCCAGGCGTCTTCGAGTAAACGGGGAACATACATAAAAAAACTGACTGGTAGAAAATGCTTTTAGCATTAAGTCCTCCATTTGTAAATTTTTCTTTTTGTACAATAAAGAATTAAAACAAACAAACAAAAAAAAATGTTGCGGTCCTTTTTTCCTTTTGAGTTAAGGAAAAAAACGGCTGTCACTAGCCGCACTGACAGATAGACGGACATGGCGAAACTATAAGGTTCCTAGTTCAACTGCGGAACTCTAAAAATGAGGCTCACTTGGAACACGAGCTCGCCGCCGCCCACGTTGAACTGCGACTGAAACAGCAGAGTGAGCTTCTCGTCCATCACGCTCTCAGTGCCTTTCTTCTCGGCGCGCTTGATCTTGCGGAGCTGCATGTTCCTGTAACAACAACTTATATGTAAAAAAAATCTTCCAGTGGGCGACATCTCCACCAACTCACGGACGTAGACTTGGGGGAGTTTGGAGGTTCAACCCTACCCCGAAATATTCAAATTAATACATAAATATTTTATGAAAAGATTTTTATCACTTGCCGATTAAGTTTATGACAAGCAATCCCCTTTTAGAAATAATTTCTAAAATCATATATCCTACAAACAGCCGGAAAATGTTCTAGAATAATAATATTCTAGAACACAACTTATCAAAACTTCCAGATTCAGATTAGAATCTGGAAAATCTTTCTTACCTTTTATAGAAATTTAAATTCAGGGTTCCAGAACGTTGTCATGCGACCTACGCTTACACCAAACGTTCTACAACTCTGTCAGACTCTGACACAGAGATGGCGACTGGTTAAATGGTTTTCCATAGTGACAGAGTTGTTAAGGATCACTCTCCAGCAACTCTATGCAATTGCAGCTCTGAGATTCATCCAAGACTTTTTAGCAGCTTTCCTTTAAATTCTAGAACTCTAACAATCTCAAGAAACATTCTAAGACGCAAAATCTGTTTACTTCCATTACTTCCACGAGGATTTGAACTCGGGAACCCAGAATGTCAGCTGCGCCGTCCCCCGCCGAACCAAACGCGCCTATGCGTAGACGCGAGAATTCCCTCACCTGAAGCTGACGCAGAGCTCTCGATTGGTCGGCTGGTACTACATGGCGCCGGAGTTGTTGAGGATCTCTCCGCACTCCACCTGCCTCTATTTCCTCACCTGGAACTGACGCATAGCTGTCGATTGGTCGGCTGGTACTCCATGGCGCCGGAGTTGTTGAGGATCTCTCCGCACTCCACCTGCCTCTATTTCCTCACCTGAAACTGACGCATAGCTGTCGATTGCTCGGCTGGTACTCCATGGCGCCGGAGTTGTTGAGGATCTCTCCGCACTCCACCTGCCTCTATTTCCTCACCTGAAACTGACGCATAGCTGTCGATTGGTCGGCTGGTACTCTATGGCGCCGGAGTTATTGAGGATCTCTCCACACTCGACCTGCCTCTATTTCCTCACCTGAAACTGACGCATAGCTGTCGATTGGTCGGCTGGTACTCCATGGCGCCGGAGTTGTTGAGGATCTCTCCGCACTCCACCTCCCTCTATTTCCTCACCTAAAACTGACGCAGAGCTGTCGATTGGTCGGCTGGTACTCCATGGCGCCGGAGTTGTTGAGGATCTCCCCGCACTCCACCGGCTGCTTGCCCTTGCCGGTCTGGGTCTCGCTTTTGAGCAGCAATTGGGCTTGCTGCTCTGATATTATCGCCACCTACATGACAATCAAATCAAAACGTGTTTATTTCTGTTCCCAAACACACAATTTTATCAAAGTTATTGGGATCTTTTTCAAAGTAGCTAGCTTCCGCCTGTGGCTTCGCGTGCGTGATTTATCAATAAAATGTTTGCGTTAAAAGCCTATGTTTCAATCCAGGTTATAATTTTCCTATATACCAAATTTCATCGAAACAGGTTCAACGGTTATGACGTGATTCACTAATATTATGAATTAGAAAGTAACTCTGTCTCTTTGTTACGTTGTGACAGCTAAACGGCTGGACCTATTTTATTTATTAATACATAGATTCACAGTTACATTACCGTATATTATAATGGAATGAACATAGCACTGAACTTAAACCAAATTGAATCTACATTATGTAATGCTAAACGTTTATAATCTGACGCGTTTACATCTGACTTGACGAAACATATACATTTTTTACAGCTTAGATAGTAAGTAGCTTAGGGAGTAAGTACATGCACCGTGTAAGGGCACTGCAAGTTGGATTTGAGCCGGATAAAAAAGTAAAACCATCAAAACAATGTAACAGATAGAATTAAAGAATTAAACACGTCAAATCAAACAAATAAATAGTACATTATTAAACGAGGGCATAAAGCAGTGTCTTGCGTCCCGGGCGCTATATTGAATCCCGAACATAACGAATGATTCTAGGTTACTAGATGCAGACAGCTTTATCCACGAGGAGAATATTCTGCTTTTCACACTTTCTGAGAGACAATAACAACCAAATCTAGTTTAGAGGTTAGTTCCATTTACGAATAAGTTATTATTGTGTGGGTCTCTTTGGTTCAAATTTTAATACAAAAGCGGTTTCAAATTCAAATTCAGTACAACTTGACTCTCGGCTCAGCCGTAGGGATTTAATCACCTGCTTTCGGTGAGGTTTACATGACATTGTCGAGCAAGTGCTGTGAAAAATTAATTAATGCGGCGTAAGTCAAATAATAAAATAGAAGAAACTTCTATAATAGAAGATTAAGAGCTGGATTGAGGACATAGCCTACACTTTATTGCCGTACCGCGCGCGTGAAGCCGCGGGCAGCCCCTAGTCATGTATTATACTTACACTGACTCTAGGCGGCGTCATGTACACGTTGAGCTGACCCCCCACCAGCAATCGAACAGTAGCCGTGAATCTGTTGGCAATAACAAATAATCACATTAATGACCTTCGTTAATTATTTGACTATTGTCAAATTTAAAAACTTAATCAAAATCTTAAAAAAGCCTACTACATATCGGATTATTTAGATGATAGAGAAGTTTTGGATTTAAATTGTTACAAAAAACTCCAACTCGTTAAAAAATGTTACAATTTAGACGTAATTTATTTTCTTTATTGTTATGTATTCTAAAAAAATAATTAAAAAGAACAACCAGCCTTGTTTCTTGCCTTTCTTTGTCTTGCTTGGTCGCGAAGGAACAGGCAGTAAAATTGACGTTTGAAAGTGATCCTTGTGATTTTAATAAATAAAAATATTTTGAATTTTGTTTTATTCTACGTACCTTTTTACAAAATAAATACATACTAATATTCATGATATTAATATTCACCCAGTAATCGATATATTTCCAATATTTTTTTTAATCGTAAATCGGCGGCGCCTTTACGACGATGCCGCTTAGTCAGTTTAACAGGTTAGGTACCTGTTAAACTGACACCTTACACGATGAATGAATATGATTTGTTTACATATTTTATACTCCGCTGTTTCATTTATATTTTAGGACTTTTTTTTTTTAAATCGGATAGAACTTCGTTTGACCACAATCTCACCTGATGGTAAGTGATGATGTGGTCTAAGATGTAGCACGAAGATCTAAAAGAAACCTATTTACTCTCACCTTAAAGAGGCCCGGATTGTATTCTTTAGGAAAAACAGACGACGGCAAAGTGTTCCATACCTTAGCTGTACGCATCAAGAACGTAGAACCAAAACGGTGTGTGCGAATGGATGGTATATTGACTAGGTACGGGTGGTACTGAGCCGTGAGCCTGCTTGTCCTTTGATGGAAAGGAGATGGCGGGATCAGATCGTATAGTTCCTGGGCACATTCCCCAAAATGTATTCTGTAAAAGATCGATAGGCTTGCAACTTTACAGCGGTGTTCGAGACTTTGGATCTTAGTCACCGCCATATATTGCTCACCTATAAGCCTAATAGCCCTACGTTCTATCGAGTCTAAGGTAGCGAGCTGGTATTTGGCCGAACCATCCCAAAGGTGGCAGCAGTACTCCATACCAGACCGGACTTGAGCTTTATAAAGACTAAGAAGCTGTCCTGGTGTGACACTATACGAAGTACGAGTTTTAACGAGTTTAATAATAAGTTACCGCGTGTTGGTCTTCATAACTTGAGGCGGTTGCTTCTCGATCACGAAGGTGGATGTCACCAGAGTAGACAGTAGACCCGTCACCTGTAAACAATCATATTAAATGCATATGTCGGTTTCGGTCCGACGTACACCAATATCTATAAGTAGTTGGTTCCAGAAATCTTCAGACTAATATTATAAATTCGAAAGTTTGAATGTTTATTACTTAATAACGTCGTAACAGCTGAACCGATTTCAATGAAATTCGGTATATAAGTAGATTATAACCTGGATTACCACATAGGCTACCTTTTATCCTATAAATCAGTTCCCATGGGATAAAAATGGGGTGTCAAGTCAAGTTGCAAAAGCGAGTTTAGCTTTATTTCTAGGTTACCTACACATTTAGTAGTGTAACGCGTAAGTCGCGGGCAACAGCTAGTAGATCATAAGTTGCTTAAATATGTTTCCTAACTCGATTCAGTATTGTGTACGCCTTAATAGGCATATGTATCAGTCCTAGAACTCAATGTTAAAATAAATAAATAAATATCGCTGGACATTTCACACAGCGCTATCTAGCCCCAAACTAAGCAGAGCTTGTACTATGGGAACCAGATAACTGATAAAATACATTTATATATGTACTTTTTTTGTAAATACATACTACTATATAGTAATATATATATAATATATATATATATATATATGGTAATAACTATATACTAATATATAGAAAAACACCCAGACATGAAACAAATATCTGTAGATCATGCAAACATTTGTTCCGCGGCGGGAATCGAACCCGCTACCTCCTGCGTCTCAGCCGGCTATACGCCCACTGCGCCACGGAGACAGTCAAATTGTAAAATGTGAAAATAGGTATGCTGTTGGCGTTCCTATTTGTTAATAAACAAATAAATTAAATACATAAATATAAAATCACAAAGTCACTAGTACAATGAGCGGTCTTATTCGTCTTATACGGTACTAGCTGACCCGCCCGCGGCTTCGTACGCGTGGTTTGTCAATAAAACATTACCATCCTTCTGTGTAGTCGCGTAAAGTGTATTCTATATCCATTCATAATCTATCTAGGTATATAGGTACCAAATTCCATCAAAATCGGTCGAGCCGTTAAGTCGTGAAAAGGTAACAAGCAGACAGACAGAGTTACTTTCAAATCGGTATGTACGTAGATCATAACCTGGATTAATACATAGGCTACTTTTTGTTGACAAACAACGCGTGCGAAGCCGCTGGCGGAAGCTAGTTATACATATAAACTTTCCTCATGAATTACTCTATCTATTGTTGAAAACTGCATTAAAATCCGTAAAATAATTTAAAAGATCTAAGCGAACAGACAGCAGACGCTACTTCATTTTATACTATGTAAGAAAGAAGATACTAGTAGTGGTTCGCCCCGAACTGATCATCTCGCAAGTCTTCCATAAAAACAAAAATATATTATTTTGTAAATGGAAATCTCGAAACGCAGCAAAATTACTTTAAAATGGCGGCGCTTCCCCCTCCACCGCCAATCCTTACTTAGCGTAACGAACCCTTAGCTGGTCCTTTAGCTATCCAGTGGCGTAATTACATTTTGTATGGAGATGATAGATATGTAGCTGCAACACTAAACTGTATCCCCCGATTTTATTATCATTAGTTTTTTGAGTTGGCTCCCACTATGGAGGCAATTTTAAAAACGTATTCGCGTCAAAAAACAATGGATGATATTGAGTGAGATGATATGATATTGTCGTACCTGTTTGCTCATGTCATCCAGCATATCTGAGAGATGTGGTTGGCGAAGCTCTACTATGGTCTTGGTGTTGATTCTAGCTACGTTGTTGACCTGAAATAAAGACATTTGTTAAACAAGTTTTTTTTGTTCACTTTGTGATCCGCAATCAGTTGGAGGACTATAGGCGGATGAGTTGATTTATTTGTGGCGTTCGGGATCAAGACACCTTAATCCTTCTTCCCTTCTTTAGAAGCAGCAAGCAGGTTGTCGAAGACATGGACTCTTTTCAGCCACTTTGTGTCACAATGATTTTCCACCAGCGCTCTTGCCTGCGGATAATCATGACTTTTTAGGCGATCCAGGCATCTTTTCCCAATGAATCCCATTTCTTGGTCAATCGTGGGAACTTCTAGGTACTCATGGATCTCCTTGTTGGTTGTGAACCATGAGGCATTAGAGATGGAATGCAAGATTTTTTCATTGTTAAACAAATAAATTTCTAAAAAAAATATTACCAACTTCAGAAAACAGAAAATAGAAACCAGTTATTTTGATTTAAAAACTAAACTACCGAACGGATATTGATGTAATTTCCAAATCGGTTGATAAATGAGACAGTTCTGTGTCCGGTGGTAACAAACATTTTAAAAAACCCATGATGGACATCCAATCGAAGGTCGTTTTTGATTCTCAAAAATATACTTCATCATTATTTTTAGTTTAAATTGGAACACCTTATACAACCTATTTTGTTATGTACGACATTAATTTAAAACACACATCCGTAATCTTATTAACTGAATTTAGAGGTGGGTTTAATACCTACCGGTAGCTAGAATATTTATCCAGTAATCGATACATTTCCAATAAACCATTTTTATCGTAAATCGGCGGCGCCTTTGCGACGATGCCTCTTAGTCAGTTTAACAGGTACCTACTTACATGATGAATGAATATGATTTATCTATTTGATACAGGCTGTTTCATTGATATTTTAGGACTTGATATAAAGGCTGTTTGAAAATTAAAAAAATTATATAGTAATCAATTAAAAAAAAAACAAATTTACAATAATACTAGCCATTAGCGATACCCGTGTTTACATTTAATGTCGTACATCACAAAACCGGTTGTATAGATATACCTGTTGCCTGGTGTTCCAGATGAGGTCAGCCAGCAGTTCGCACCACTCCTGGATGGTGTTCAGGTTGGACTGTAGAGGCACGCCGTTACCGCTCAGCTGCTGCTCGCGTTTCCATCTGTAAGAGGTAAACAATCACATTATGTCGACCTCCATGGCGCAGTGGCCGGATAGCCGGGTTCGATTCCCGCCGCTGAACACATGTTTACATGATCTACATATATTTGTTCCGGATCTGGATGTTTTTCTTTGTATTATACATGTACATAAATACATATTGCTAGACATTTCACACAGCGCTATCTAGCCCCAAAGCTTGTACTAAGGGAACGAGATAACTGATATAATACTTATATACCTTTTTTTGTATTTACATACTTATAAGTTATCTAATATATAAAAATCTCCTGTCAGTGTTTGTAGCAAAACTCCTCCGAAACGATTTGACCGATTGTAAAGAAATTTTTTGTGTATATTCGTTAGGTCTGAGAATAGGACGTAAACTAAACTTGAGAGCAAAAAAATCGCACAGTCATGATTTTTTGACATAACTAAAAAAAAAACAAAAAATATTATGTTTCTGTAATGCAGATTCATAGTCTATTTTAATACCTATCCAGTGGTATCTGATTTGTCTTTCAATCATTACATAAAAATGCTTTTGTGGATCAATAACAAAAATGCATGTTTAGTAAAAAATTCTTTATTCAAGTATTGGTGTCAAAGTTATGAAATTAAAAGATAAAATTAATTAAAAGTTTGTTATTAATACCGAGTGTTCCCTCCCCTAGCCTGAATCACTGACTCCATCCGTGTTTTCATTGATGTTACTAGACTTTTGATAAAGTCTTGAGGAATAGCCTCCCATTCCTCTGCGATCGCCTGTTGCAACTCCTGTAGAGTCGATGGAGGAGCATCTCGGCCTCGAACTCTTCTTTTCAGCTCGTCCCATAGATGTTCGATGGGATTGAGGTCTGGGCTTCGAGCTGGCCACTCCATAACGGTCACATCCACCTCTTGAAGGTACTCGATCACTATGCCAGCAGTATGCGGTCTTGCATTATCTTGCATAAACAGAAAGTTTTCGCCGATAAACCCAGCAAAAGGTACGACGTGGCTCTCGAGTACTTCCTCAATGTATCGTATGGAAGTCAATCCTCTTGATTGGCGACCAGTATTCGGTCCGGTGATGAAGGCAAGCTCGGTTTTTGCTTCCATAGACATGCCTCCCCAAAACATGATTGATCCACCGCCATAGGCGACACGTTCTGTTATGCAGCATTGGGCAAATCGCTCTCCCGATCTTCTATACACCTTCCCCCGTCCGTCGTTGCCATGCAAGCACATCCTGCACTCATCAGAGAACAGGACTGCACTCCACTGCTCTTCGGTCCAATTCAAATGGCCTCGAGCGAACTGAAGGCGGGCTTCTCGGTGGGCTGGGGTCAATTTCGGCCCGTTTGCTGGCCTGTGTGCAGTCAGGCCACCTTCTCTCAATCGTCTTCTGACTGTCCACCGGCTAACTTCTACTTCACGAACTTCTTGAAGTCGTTGGCCCAGTTGAACTGCGTTCAAACGACGATTTCTTAAAGATGTCGTTATAAGAAAGCGGTTATCACGCTCTGTTGTAGCACGGGGACGGCCCGATCCTTGTCGCCGTTGGTAGCCACCAGTCTCTTGATACCTCTGGTATACACGCCGAACGGTAAATCGGCTCAAACTCAATTGTCGAGCCACTTGACTTTGCTTAAGCCCCGATTCAACAAGGGCAACCACTTGAGCGGCTACTTCTGGTGTAGTATCCATTTTCGTGTTCCGTTTGAAGCCAGTATCAATAGAGAACCTTTCACACTGTACGTTGGTATGCAAATGATGACCATTTTTTTTTTTTTTATCGAATGGACTAATCTCGCTGTTGGCCTCTGAGGCCGTGACAGCTTAACCGAAGAATGATGACCATTCCCTCAATATGCACTCTTTTATACCTGCGATAAATCCCGCCGCCGGCCTTACCTGGATCGAGCGACATAAGGGGGTCTATTGTTTTGTTGCTAATGAGTTGTTTTTAAAGGTAAATGTCAACCCTTTATCAGTTCTGCGAATGCCTAGATTATGCACTTTAATTTAATTTGCTGTAAGCTCCAAATAAAAAAAAAATTAACTTTTAAGTAAAAATGTGCGGATGTGCGATTTTATTGCTCTCAAGTGTATTTTTCACACCCCTATGTGATAAGGGGTGGGTCCACCCCAAATTTTAATTTTTGTCAAAAATTTTAATTTAATTTTTTTTATGATTAGACAATAAAAAATACATTCAACCATAAATTTTCACGCTTCTACCAGCAACCCCTATCTCAGCTTAGCAACACACAATTTATTGATTCTAAGGCGGTACGAAGTTCGCGGGGTCGGCTAGTAATATATAGAAAAACATCCAGACCAGGAACAAATATCTGTATGTCACGCACATTTATTCCGTTGCGAGATTCGAATCCGCTACCTCTTGCGTCAAAGCCGGAGGTCCTCGTTGTAAGTATTTACTTACAAAAAAATGTATATAAATATTCTATCAGTTGTCGTGTTCCCATAGTACACGTTCTGCTTAGTTTGGGGCTAGATAGCGCTGTGTGAAATGTACTGCAATATTTATTAATATTACACAACAACATATTTGAAACTATCATATATTATGACAGTAGTAGAGTTCCTTGTGAAAGGGCTCGCCCGGGGAAGTACTACCACCATACTTATTTCTACCACCGAGCAGCATTGCTGTGTTTCAGTTTGAAGGGAATGTTTGCCGCTGCAATTACAGTCACATGCCTGTCAGCTTGTGTGGCTACAAGTTTAATAAAAAAAAGAAAACACATGAGGCTTTACTCCTGTACCTATACCTCAAGTTGATGGACGCATGGCAGTGGTACCGTAGACTCGTAGGTCACGTTTCTAAGGTGCGTGACCTATCTCATCATCATACTTGGGACAACTGAATAGTTTTATGACATAATAAATTGCGGTTTACCTTACAGGCGGCAGTAATTCAAATAGTGCCCGTATTTGAATTACATACTTGTAATTCAAATCCAAATACGTATTTTGTGTTTGTAATTTAATTACTTCGTAAAAATGTGATTTGTAATTGGTATTTCAAATACCTGACGCTGAGGTATTTTGCAGTTAGTATTTCAAATACTTATGGCTTCAAAATACATCTGATCATAAAAACATTTAGCGATCTCATTAATAGTGCGTTCTACAGAAAATAGCACTCGATAGTTTTCGTAACTATTCGTAAGCAAAATGGCGACCGCTAAAAATGTTATCTTTAAAGTTGGCAACACTGCACATGTACTGTACGTCAAATTGTCAAGTACTTTACATAGTACATAAGTTTTTTGTAGAAGAATTACTTTTTCAAATCAAGCTTTTATAAAATTCATAATCGGAACCGCTAGCAGATTCAAATGAGCCCAAACACTAGTAGCCTACTATAATCCATTCAGAAGTTCCGTTGTCTAGCATCCGTCTCCATCATGAGACCACCTCCATGGTACCATGTTATTACATTGTCACCGAAGTTACATATGTATTCCAAATTTCAGCTCAATCGGTGGAGGGAAACGGGTTTAAAATTCAGTTGCAAGATTCCACCCGGACAAGCATACCTACATTGCAAGTTCATAAAAAGCTTGTAAAAATGAAGTCGCTTCCGCTGTCTGTTACCTTAGATCTTTTAAACTACTCAACGGATTTTATTTAATGCAGTTTTCAGCAATAGATAGAGTGATTCAAGCGAAGCTGCTGGCGGAAGCTAGTTATACATATTAACCATATGTATAACTAGCTTCCGCCAGCGGCTTCGCACGCGTTGTTTGTCAGCAAAAAGTAGCCTGTGTTAATCCAGGTTATAATCTACGTACACACCGATTTGAAAGTAACTCTGTCTCTCTGTCTGTTGGTTACCTTTTCATGACTTAACGGCTCGACCGATTTCGATGGAATTTGGTACCTATATACTTAGATAGACTATGAATGGACTTGAAACATAGGATACACTTTACGCGACTGCACAGAAGGAAGGTAATGTTTTATTGACGAACCACGCGTACGAAGCCGCGGGCGGATCAGCTAGTTTTAAATAAAAATAGTTAAAATACTGTATTTTATATTTGATATTTCAAAGACACGACTTAAAATATTTTGTATTTCGTATTTTAAATACGTGCGAGATAGTATTTTGTAATTTGTATTTAAATGAACGCGACGCATGTATTTGGCCCAGCTCTGTGTACAGGTATAACGTTGCGGATTACTTACTTGATGAGTTCTTCGTCCAACACTTGGCTCTGCAGCTGGCGCAAGTTGGCGATGTTGTCCTTCATATGGTCGACCAGCTCCATCTGAGATTGGCTGATTTGGGCCACCTGTTGACAATTACAATCAATTAGATTCTTTTCACAGCACCTGCTCGGCAATGTCAAATTATATGTCATGTAAACCTCACCGAAAGCAGGTAATTGAATCCCTACGGCTGAGCCGGGAGTAAAGTTGTACTGAATTTCATGATGCCCTCGTGGGCATAATGTGATTTTAATTTGGAACCGCTTTTGTATTAAAATTTGAACCAAACAGACCCACACAATAAGAACTTATTCGTAAATCGAACTAACCTCTGCACAGAATGCACCAACTAACCTAGATTTGTTTCTGTCTCGCAGAAAGTGTGAAAAGTAGAGTATTCTCCTCGTGGATATAGCATCTGCATCTCTGGCGTGCTTATATCCCTCTCTGCACTCAGGATTCTAGTAACTCCCTCGCTCCGCTCGTGAGTTAACTCTAGAATCCTTCGTTACGTACGGGATTCAATATAGCGGCCGTGACGCAAGACACCGCTTTATCCCCTCATTTAATAATCTACTATTATTGTATAATGATAATATACGTACCAATGCGTTCAGTTTTCTCTCGGTATCCTCTATTTGTACGCGCAGACACGCGACCAGATCTCGCCGCTCGTTCGTCATAGACTGCTGCAGGTAGTTTATATGACCTGTAATGTACAATTATGGACATTTATGTATAAATTAATCATAACAATAAAGAAAATAAATTATTCTAAATTGCAACCTTTTTGAACGAGTTGGAGCAATTTCAATCTCAAGCTGCGCCACAGAGGTTTTCCTATAAATTACCTTTATTCTTGACGCACTCGTGGTACTGCAGTGAAAATGATTCAATATTGGCTTGCAGGCTGCGAATCTCCTCGCCCGCCACGTTCACTTTCTGCCTCACGGTCTGAAGTCCTGTTATCAACTGAAAATAAACACATAACATTCATACTAATATTATATGTATACTAGCTGACCCGTCCGCGGCTCCGAACGCTTGCCCGATCACGTGGGAACTTCGGGATTAAAACTATATAAAACACTCTTGTCAAAGTGGTGTGACACATCATGTAAATGACTTCACGTCAATGAACGACGGTTAAATTATATGGATATTCTTCATACAAAAATACTAAAATCGCGATTAAAAAATGGGGGGTGGGGTAGGAGGGTGAAAAATACTTTACGACTTATTTACATACCTACCAAATACACAAAAAAAAAATCATTTGCATCGGTCTACCCGTTTCGCATTTCGTGAGGAGCGCGACCATTAAAACCGTGACACGATATTTTTATACATTAGGGTTTTTTACAACATTAAACCTATTTATAGTATTATCTATCGGTTTCGTCACTAGGCGTAGCCTGTATCGAAAAAACCAAAGCTCGGAAAGTCGGAACATAAAGTCTACAAGATGGTCGACTGACAGATTCAATTAGGTGATTAAATAAGTAGGTGATATATATTACAATTCGTTAAAGAATTAGTAGAAGTATAAATAAGATAAAATTATGTATAAATTAGATAATATTAAAGATATTAAAAATAGGTTTTTTATTTAAGACGATATACAAATTTAATTTCGGTGACGATTGGGCGGAGCATATAGATCTGTGCCCCGCGCGCAAAAAAGTGACACTGTAATTTACTTGCTTATGTGAAGAATGCAACAAACATATATCATAGCCGCGCCGCATTGTCACAGGCGTAAATGACGTAAGCGAAAAAATATAAAATCTCGAATTGCATGAGAACAAATGAAAAAAAATACTTTTCCCTTATTTAGGTACCATAATTACCTACATACCTAATATACCTATATAAAAAATACTTTTAAATCTTTTCTAGAGTCGGAGAATTAACGACATTAGTGTTTTAGAAGAGCCTTTTTTGACAAATAATTGTATCGAGAAAAGTTTTACCAATTGCGTTTCTAACTTTCATTTATGTAATTTAAATCCTCAATATTGCTTAAATATGAAATCAGTAAACGGATGGACCGATTTCGATGAAATTTTGTATACAGATAGATTATGGATTACCAGGATTAGGCTATTTTTTACCCGACTATAAGAGCATTTATTTATTTACATCTAGGATGGATTATTGGGAAGGATTATGGGGTATTTGAGGGGGCGCTCAAGGACCGCAGAGTCCTATACGCAGTTTACTTCCCCTTCTATAGCTGCTATTCAAGAACAAATATGTTATAGGGTGCTTGAGAGCCCTAGGGATTAGGGGGTATTTGAGGCGCGCTCAAGGACCTCAGAGTCCTACGCAGTTTACCCCCCACCCCCATCTGTCGCTGGTATTCAAGAACAAATATGTTATGGGGTGCTTGAGCGCCCCAGGGATTAGGGGGTATTTGAAGGGCTCTCAAGGACCCCAGATACCTATATGCAGTTTACCTCGCTATACTTGCGCTCGGTCTGCGGCTGAGCGGGATACTGCGCGCCCATCGCGCCTTGAATCACCTCCATCTCTAACGCAAGGCATCGTCGCATATAAGCGTACAACTCGTGCGGCGCGTGGCTGTAACACGACATCCATACTAATATTATCAATTTAAACTAATTATATTGAAGGAACGGTTTCTACACAAAAAATAAACAATAAATATATCTAAAAAATGTTCTTGTTTGATTATCAAAACCTCTTAAAAAACGATAAAATGCTGCTCGAGGAAATGTTAGAAAACCACCGTATTGTACGATACCACAGATTACTAAAAAGTTACTTCGAGCCGTTCAATGCCATCGCTAGTTTAATGACCTCACCCAGTCAGTGACCTGGCTCGGTCAATGACCCAACCTGTCAACAGAGCGCGTAGAAATTTAAATTGCAACACCTTATGTGTATATTATATAGAGCTCATGTTCCCGGCAACAACGGTCAGGAAGCTGTTGGTGCTTCCACGCATGCGGCTCACCAGGGATGCGGTTCTTTTCGTATGATCGCGTAGGAATCATCGGTATGCACGTCTACAAACATGCTCTACAGAACCGTGGCAGCCGCAACAACATTCTGAAACCGTTATTGTATTGGATTCGTAAGGCATTGTAGGATTTCTGCGTATATTTGGCCCATAGACTGCACGTGTAAAAAAGGTACAATACGCTCTAAACAGAGTAATTTTAACTGGCGCAGTACACCGCGCAAATCTACAAGCCATCATAATGTTACGCCGAGGCTGTTAAACAATGAGTAATAATCGTAACTTCTCGAACGCTTTTGTCTTGCTGCGTTATTGTTGTTATTGTCTGCGGTTGCGCACAATGGAGTGGCCATTGTGTCGAGGGACCGACCCTTTTCCTGGAACGATCGAGATCCTTCTCGAACAATCGAAATGTGTGGATATAAATAGGCCGGAGAGATGGCCGGACAGTCAGTTATGAGTCAGTCAGTCTCAGTTAGTGAGTGAGTCTCAGCGAGGCCCTGGAGGACTGACGTGGAGCAGGGTCTCGCGTGAACAGTAGTTGCTCCCGAGTCAGTCTGGATTAAGCTATACGTGCGATCATTTCGGTGACTTTAAGTGGTGCAACAGTGATGTGAATTAGTGTGTTGTGATACGTGTGACCAAGTTCGTGTATTCATCGTTTAGTGCTGAATAAAAGTGTTATTTTGGTTAAATCGATTCCCATTATTTTATCCCGAACCCTCAGCTCGTAACAATTTGGTGTCAGAAGTGGGATAAAATAATGCCGGTTCTACCAAAGGATAACGTGGACGGTGTCAGGACGAGAGGTCAACGACAACAGGAAATGGATGAAAGGCGGTTTGGAGATTCTCCGGTTCAAGAAGCTCGGCAGAGTCGTCAGCCGATGGAGATGGAATCAGCCGCCGCCGAATCATTTGGAGCACCATCATCATCATCATCATCATCATCCGTGGGGCAAACTCCTGTGACAGGCGATCTTGCTGCTATTATGGCAATGCTTTGTCGTCAAGAAGAACAGCGACGTCAGGATAAGGAAGAGCAGCGTCGTCAGCAAGAAGAGCAGGCTCGGTTGCAGGCAGAACAGTGACGTCAGGATAAGGAAGAGCAGCGTCGTCAGCAAGAAGAGCAGGCTTGGTTGCAGGAGGAAGAACGCCGTCAGCATAAAGAAGAGAAGCGTCGTCAGCAGGAAGAGCAGGCTCGGTTGCAGAAGGAACAGCGACGTGAACAGGTGGAGCAGACTCGGTTGCAAGAGGAACAGCGACGTCAGGATAAAGAAGAGCAGCGTCGTCAACAGGAAGATCAGCGACGTTGGCCATAAGAGCGTGCTCGACTGATGAGGGAATCGTTCGGTTCATCTGGAAAGGAATTCCAGGAAGTGAAAGAACAGATAGAAATCATGAGAGCCGTGTTTTGGAGGCTGGAATTGGGATCGCTGATGAGAAAGGGACTCTGGGTGTCCTGAAGTACTGGAGACGGCAATGTGGCTCCTCTAGTTGCTACATCTTCAGCGCGAGGTGCGCCTAAAATTGTTCGTGTTGATCGGCTGCCGCGATATGAGGCTAAGAATGCTCGGGACGAGCATGTTTTAGGAGGGGGCAGTGTTACGCCGAGGCTGTTAAACAATGAGTAATAATCGTAACTTCTCGAACGCTTTTGTCTTGCTGCGTTATTGTTGTTATTGTCTGCGGTTGCGCACAATGGAGTGGCCATTGTGTCGAGGGACCGACCCTTTTCCTGGAACGATCGAGATCCTTCTCGAACAATCGAAATGTGTGGATATAAATAGGCCGGAGAGATGGCCGGACAGTCAGTTATGAGTCAGTCTCAGTCAGTCTCAGTTAGTGAGTGAGTCTCAGCGAGGCCCTGGAGGACTGACGTGGAGCAGGGTCTCGCGTGAACAGTAGTTGCTCCCGAGTCAGTCTGGATTAAGCTATACGTGCGATCATTTCGGTGACTTTATGTGGTGCAACAGTGATGTGAATTAGTGTGTTGTGATACGTGTGACCAAGTTCGTGTATTCATCGTTTAGTGCTGAATAAAAGTGTTATTTTGGTTAAATCGATTCCCATTATTTTATCCCGAACCCTCAGCTCGTAACAATAATTTATCTTACCGCCAACGCCCTACGTTCCCTCTCGACGTCAGCATCGTCGGACACACCATCAGTTGCCCAGTGATTATGAATGTCAGTTAGTTTGAGGGTCTAAAAGTGTCCCTTGTCAGGGATCCCTGTCGACCACTGAGAATTGGCAGATAGTAACCTGTATTGCAAGTGGAAGTTCTTGGCAGCCTCCAGCAGCTTCATCTTGGTGACGAACATGTCAGGGGACAGCATCAGGTCCGCGTGGGTTTGGATCTCCTGCACCAGCTCCTCGACGAAGAATCTCTGCTGTTCCTCCGGTTCCGTCGCCCTGGGGTGCAGTAATAACTTAATAAATATCAATATACTAGTGCTTCGTCCCGAACTGAGATCTCGCGAGTTTTCGCTTAAAATAAAAAAATATTATTTGTAATCTTTAACTATAAAAATAATGCCACGAAATATATAACCAAATAACTTGACTACAGTTTCATTCAAATTATAGGTAACGAGATTTCATGTTATATGGTTACTCTATTTTGGGGTACAAATTGCAGTTATTCTGGATTTCAGACTTTAGCCTATATTTGTGTCACTTAAGCTACACGCATACCAAATTACAGCACTGTGGGGTCACTGGTGTACCCTGCGAATTTTGTCAAGTTTTGTTTTTAATATGGCTAATAACTCAAAAACTACAAAAACTAAACTAAAAATAAAAACAGGGTTGAAAAGTACTAATAAAGACATTTTATTTGACGTCCCACTTGACCTAAAAGTCTCATTTTCATTTTTTTTTACCCCTCTTGAACCACAATATCTCAATAACCCCCCAACATTTTTAGCTCATTTAGTTACACCAAAGTTGTGCCATCACTATCTACCTATATACCAAATTTCACGATGATCGGATAAACGCTTCGAAAGTTATCCTCGGACAAACAAACATACATATGTACATACAACGCCGATTTGCCCAAGCTGACTTGGAGATCTCGGTTCGCTCGATCAATTACATAAATATCCAGATTCCTAAGTAAATATTATAACCAAAATTAACTGAATTTTATTGTCCTGATTATTATTGTTCTTTATAACATTACATTATATCATGCCCCCCCCCCCCCCCGCGAAGTCTGTTATTGAAATTAATTATTAAAGTTTTCTTATAAAACTCACCAAATCCTGCTTTCGATCCATGGGGCTAGGCAGTGACGAACTTCAATCGGGAAATGATCCACATAGATGGTGCGCACCTGACAAATGAATTAAGTATCTTTAAATAAATAAATACGTTTTTATTACTAGCCTTCATTTTCCCACTGCTGGGCAAAGGCCTCCCCCAACTTCTTCCACCTGTCGCGATTCTTGGCAGATTCCCACCATTCCTTCTCGAATCCATTGATGTCTTAGCGCCAACGCTTCCGCGGCCGACCCCGACGTCGTTGTCCATCCTCCGGTACCCAAGGTGTTACGATGTTAAATAAATATTTACGTAATATTTTACGTTCTATGGACCTGTCATAAGTGACGAGCTATTTGATAAAGACTTTAGTAATGTTACCTTTTGCAGACTTTCCGGCGGAAGCTGCTGAGCTCTTGCCCAGAGCGACATCTTGATTCTAAAACAAAATTAGTTTAATTAATATCAGAAATTGATTACATCACCATTACAAGCCGCCGCACGCGGCTACGCACGCGTTGTTTGTCAATAAAATATCCTTCTGCGCAGTCAGGTAAAAAGTAGCCTATGTCAAATCGGTCCAGCCGTTTAGTCGTGAAAACAAACAATCAGACAGACAGACACTAGTTACTTTCGAATTTACAATATTTGTATGGATTATTAATTACATTAACTAAAAGCTTTCGCACGAGGCTTTGCAAGCATGTTTCTTTTTTTTTAAGTAGCCTATAAACTAATCCCGGTTATAATCTATCTTGTATACCAAATTTCATTGAAATGTGTTTAGTCGTAAAAACGTGACAAAAGTGTTACTTTCGAATTTTAATATTCGTATAGACATCAACAGTAAACTTTTACTACTTTAAGTTTTTTGTTGATAAATTTTAGCTTTTATAAAAGCTTGTTTTGAAAAAGTAATTCATAATCGGAACCGAAAGCAGATTCAACTGAGCCCAAACACTAGTAACCTACTATAATCCATTCAGAAGTTCCGTTGTCTAGCATCCGTCTCCATCATGAGACCACCTCCATGGTACCATATTATTACATTGTCACCGAAGTTACATATGTATTCCAAAATTCAGCTCAATCGGTTGAAGGGAACGGGTTTAATATTCAGTTGCAAGATTCCACCCGGACAAACATACATACATTGCAAGTTAATAAAAAGCTTGTAAAAAGTGGTCTAATACACAATAATTAATTTTATGTCTCCAATAATGTAAATTCAATTAATGTGTAAAGGAAATAATAGTAGATTATTAAACGAGAAGATAAAGCACGGGCGCTATATTAAATCCTGAACGTAACGAAAGATTCTAGAATTAACTCACGAGCGGAGCGAGGGAGTTACTAGAATCCTGAGTGCAGAGAGGGATATAAACACGCCCAAGATGCAGACAGCTTTATCCACGAGGAGAATACTCTACTTTTCACACTTTCTGCGAGACAATAAAAACCAAATCTAGGTTGGTGCATTCTGTGCAGAGGTTAGTTCGATTTTAATACAGATGAGGTTCCAAATTCAATTACTATACTATATAATAGGTCTTTACCTATGAAATTGCCGTTCTTCAGTACTGGTCATTTCAAATAGAAAAAAAGTTTGGAATGGCTTTGTATTCTAAATTCAAATTAATTTTGTTTTAAAAACATGACATTCTTTTTACAAACTCAGTCGTTTGTTTATTGATTAGCGTTGTATTTTCATTACATTTGAACATTTTTCTTCATAATGGATACTTTAAAAATTCGTGTAGTTATGGAATATGAGTTCCGTCGTGGCACCAACGCGACACAAACGGCACATAACATCAAAAACGTTTACGGAGAGAACTGTACAAACGAACGCACAACCCGTTATTGGTTTTCCCGGTTCCGTTCTGGAAATTTTGACTTGAAAAATGAAGCTCGTGGTCGTCCGGAGACTTTGGTCAACAATGATGAATTAAAGGCGATTGTGGAAGCTGATTAAACTCAATCTACAGCTGAGCTAGCAGCAGCTTTTGATGTTAGCATCAAAACGATTTTGATCCATTTGCGACAAATAGGTAAGGTAAAAAAACTTGATAGATAGGTGCCCCACGAACTTAACGATCGCCAGCGCAACGTACGAGTCGAGACCTGCAGATGTGAACTGTGAAGAACTGGAGACAATGATGGATAAGCTTGCACATCAGCAACCAGCTTTGGTCAATCGGTCGTCCCCACTGCTCCTTCACGACAACGCGCGACCCCATACTGCACAACAGACAGTCTCCAAGCTGCAAGAGCTGGGGTTGGAAGCTCTCCCTCATCCGCCATACTCACCAGACCTTGCACCTACCGACTATTACTTTTTCCAAATTTTAGACAACTTTTTAGTGGGTAAAAAATTCAATTCCCGAGAGGCAGTACATAATGCCTTTGAAGAGTTTGTTGCCTCCCGTCCAGCTGATTTTTACAAGGGCATCAATAAACTGCCAATGCGTTGGCAAAGATGCGTCGATTGCATGGGACTTTATTTTGAATAACAGAAATAAAAAAGTTTTAAAAAATAAGTACTGTCACTTATTCCATACAAAACGGCAATTTTGTAGGTAAAAACCTAATATATACTAAATTATGCCCGCGAGGCCATAATGAAATTCAGTACAACTTTACTCCCCGCTAAGCCGTAGGGATTTAATCACCTGCTTTCGGTGAGGTTTACATGACATATAATATGACATTGTCGAGCAGGTGTGAAAAAGCTTTTTTTTTATTATTTTATGGATATCAACGAACTAAGACAATTGAATGAAATAAAGAAGAGAAAAAGTACCTCACAATAAAAAACTTCAAAATGTCAACAGTTAATTGACACATTGCGCTGCAGACAAAATGTCAAACAACACTAACTATTCATATTATTGCGAAAGTGTTTATTCAAGTGAAAACTTCTTTATGCGCGTTGGGCATAGTGAAAACTTCTTTAGGCACGTTGAGCATTTTTTGAGATGGGAAAACACTATTGAACTCGCGACACTGTTACCGACACCTGTCACTGACTACTGACACTGACTGTTACTGACACCTCTGTATATATGTATCTGTATCTGCTTTTATTAAAGTTTTAATTTCTGTCAGCAATCCCGGAGTGCCACTTTTTTTTATTATACACCAGTTATCGCCTGCGGATTCGAACGCATATCTCAATAAAAATTTAGCCTGTCTCAATCCAGCTCATAACCCATACATATGTTACATACATAACATACATACTAATATTATAAATTCAAAAGTAACTCAGTCCCTCTGTTTGTTACTTTTTCACGACTAAACAGCTGGACCGATTTCGATAGAATTTGATATATAGATAGATTATGACCGGGATTGGGACATAGGCTACTTTTTACCCGACTGCGCAGAAGGAGGGTAATGTTTTTATTGTCAAACCACGCGTGCGAAACACCGCGGGCAGGTCATCTAGTTTATCTATATACCAAATTGAATTTCAATCGGTCTAACTGTTTTGAAAACGTAACTAACAGATAGACAGAGTTAGGTACTATCCCATTTTTAATATAAGTGTAGCTAGCAGTCAGGGATAGTGTAAAAATTTTCAGAATCAAAATCGTTTATTCATTAAAAACACAAGGATTACTTTGAAACGTCAATTTTACTGCCTGTTCCTTCGCGACCAAACCAGGAAAGAAACGCAAGAAACAAGGCTGGTTGTTTTTTTAATGATCCTTTTAGAACACATAACAATAATAAAAATAAATTACGTCTAAATTGTCTAATTATTTTTGAACGAGTTGAGAGCAATTTCAATCCCAAGCTTTTATATCATCTAAATAATCCGATATGGTATAGTAGGCCTTTTTATAAAGATTTCGTTTATTATAAATATGTACGGGATTTATCACGTACCGTCTTATTGGTGTTTCGACCGACAATGTTTCGGTTTAATTCGTGAACCTTCATCAGGGTCACAATAATTCGGAGCGGATCGCACTCACCCTGATGAATGTTCACGAATTTAACCGAAACATTGTCGGTTGAAACACCGATAAGACGGTACGTGATAAATCCCGTATTTATAATAATGTTTGAAATCAATCACGAAAATTTTCTAAGTAAAACAGATTTTGTTGAAGAGATCTTTAAATTTGTTAATTGTTAATTTTTGTACATCCCTTGGGAGTTTGTTATAAAAGCGTACACCTTGCCCTTTAAACGGTTTACCAACTTTATGGAGTCTACAAGTGGCAACAGCGAGTTTATCTTTATTTCTAGTATTAAAATTATGATTATCGCAATTTTTCTTAAACAAATTAATATTTTTGCGAACATACATCACATTTTCATAGATGTATTGACAAGGGAATGTCATAATATTTATTTCTTTAAACTTATGGTGCAATGATTCTGTATAGGTTAAGTAGTTACTGAGATTGATCCTACAAACATACAAACATGAAACTTTATCTCTAAAATTAGTATAGATACAAATAAATAAATAAATAATAAAGCAAAACATTTCACACAGCACTATCTAGCCCCAAACTAAGCAAACCTTGTACTATGGGAACCAGATAACTGATAGAATACTTATTTACTTTTTTTTAAATACTTATAATATATAGAGAAACAACCAGACCCGGAATAAATATCTGCAGATCATGCCAAACATTTGTTCTACGTCGGGAATCAAACTCGCAACCTCCTGCATCTCAGCCGACTATTCACCCACTGCGCTACGGAGGTCGTCACATGATACGAGATATTTATTTGCATAAATAAGTGTACATTAAGGTTTTAAAAGCTAATAAATAAACAATACAGGGAGTTAAAAAGCAGTAAATGGTACCATCCATCCATCCGACTCCGATAAGTCGGAACTTCCGATTGATATTCCACCTCCGGTTCCGATTTCGGCTCCGAGATTTTTAAATCGGAGGTAAAAGCATAGCCGATAGCGGCGGCGGTCAGCATGTATGAATCACACTAATATTATAAATGCGTAGGTTCGGATGTTTGTTTGTTACTCAATCACGTCGTAACGGCTGAATCGATTTCGATGCTATTTGGTACGTACCTACGTAGATTATAACCTGGATTAACACATAGGCTACTTTTTGTTAACAAACAACGCGTTGTCAAGCCGCTGGCGGAACCTAGCAGGTTTATTCATGTCGCCCTTCCCCACGCGCTTTCAGTCGTCGATTATACTCTTTCACTTGTTGTTTGCTACGCAATATAGAGTACTTGTTTTATTTTTGGCGTTTAAATTAAAGTTATGTGCTGATTTGGACAATGAAGCCAAAATCAAGTGTTGGAACTACTTCATTGAACCACCTCCGACTCCGATTCCGACTCCGATAAACCAAATTTGAAAACTCCGACTCCAACTTCAGCTCCGTTAAAACAACCTCCGTAACATCCCTAGTTAGAACCAGTAATTAAACACAGATGCAGTGGTATTTTCTTAATAAATTCCGTTTAATTCTGTTAATATTCTGCTTAGCAATGATAATTGGTTCAGTGGAGCGTTGCAAAGGTTAACCTATCAATTAGAAGTGATGAATTTAACAATGCATTTTTGCTAGCTCAGTTTTTGTGAGCTTTATTTATAGGAAAGAATACTTGAACACTCCTTTATGAAATGTGGTTTTGTAAAGGTTCGTATTACCTTATTAAATGAGATAAGATAAGATAAAACTTGTAAATAATCATTAAAATAACTAAAAAACACGCTTTTGTAGATAACCGAACTAAAAGTAGAAAATAATTATCATTTTTTAGTGTGTTATGTTAATCCAGGTTATCAAAGTCAAAGTCAAAGTCAAATATATTTATTCATTAAAATCACAAGGATCACTTTGAAACGTCAATTTTACTGCCTGTTCCTTCGCGACCAAGCCAGGAAAGAAAGGCAAGAAAACCAGGCTGGTTGTTTTTTTTTAATGATCCTTTTACAATAGGTACATAATACAGAAAAGAAATTACGTCTAAATTGTAACATTTTGAACGAGTTGGGGCAGTTTCAATCCCAAGCTTCTCTATCATCTAAATAATCCGATATTTTATAGTAGGCTCTTTTATAAAGATTTTGTTTAATTACGTTTTTAAATTTGTTAATTGTCAATTTTTGTACATCCCTTGGGAGTTTGTTATAAAAGCGCACACCTTGCCCTTTAAACGATTTACTAACTTTATGGAGTCTACATGTGGCAACAGCGAGTTTATCTTTATTTCTAGTATTAAAATTATGATTATCGCTATTTTTCTTAAACAAATTAATATTTTTGTGAACATACATTAGATTTTCATAGATGTATTGACAAGGGAATGTCATAATATCTATTTCTTTAAACTTATTGCGTAATGATTCTCTGGGGCCCATATTATAAATTGCACGAACAGCCCTCTTCTGCAGCACAAAAACGGTGTTTATATCTGCAGCACTCCCCCACAGCAGTATACCGTATGACATAATGCTGTGGAAGTAGCTGAAGTAAACTAGTCTAGCTGTGTCTACGTCTGTAAAAAGACGGATCTTTTTGACTGCGTATGCCGCAGAACTAAGTCTCTTCGACAACCCATCAATGTGAGGGCCCCATTGAAGCTTATTATCTAGGGTTATACCTAAGAATACGGTGGTGTCCACAAGAGCCAACTCCTCGTCTTTGATTTTTATGTCTGCTTTAACTTGTGTAACATTAGGTAGTATAAATCTAATACATTTTGTTTTCTTTTCATTTAGAAGTAGATTGTTTACATTGAACCATTTTATTATTTATCTTATATATTATTATATTATATATATATATTATTTTACCATTTATTATAATCTAAGTAAATACTAAATTTCATTGAAAGCGGTTCAGCCGTTACGCCGTGATTGAGTAACAAACAAACATCCAAACTTTCGCATTTATAATATTAGTGTGATGTGATATGACCATATCATGGTAGTGATTTGGAGCAGTTGTGCTATCTACAGATCGTGTGCAACAGTCTTTAGATGATTCAACTGTTTGTTTTGTATTTTATAGTTATGTAAATAATTGTGTATTATTTCTGATAATAAATGTATTGACAAACCATGCGTGCGAAGCTGCGGGAGCTGCGGGAGGACGTTTGTGAATTACAATGTATCTTAAATCTTTGAAATTGCTCCAACTCGATCAAAACTGTTACAAATTAGACGTAATTTATTTTCTTTATTGTAATGTATTCTAAAAGGATAATTAAAAAGAACAACCAGCCTTGTTCCTTTCCTTTTCCTGGCTTGATCGCGAAGGGACAGGCAGTAAAATTGACGTTTCAAAGTGATCCTTGTGATTTTACTAAATAAAAAGGTTTTGATTTTGACTACAAATGAGCAAAATTGTTTAGAATAAAATATTTTTTATTTTAGACAGTGCTATCTAGCCCCAAACTAAGCAGAGCTTGTACTATGAGACCAGATAACTGATAGAATACTTATATACATTTTTTTTTGTAAATACATACTTATAATATATAGAGAAACAACGAGACCCGAAACAAATATCTGTAGATCATGCAAATCATGTTCCGCGGCGGGAATCGAACCCGCTACCTCCTGCGTCTCAGCCGGCTATTTGCCCACTGCACCACGAAGGTCGTCAATTAAAATTAATAGAAAATACCAGTCTAAATATAGAATTAAGATTCTGATGACTTACCAAATTATTTAACCCGCTGTCGTGACCAAACTTCTAGCTTCGGTTTCTGTTCCCAACTAAGTCTGAAATGGAAATTATTTATTATTTGTTTAATACTTTCACACAAAAGTAGTGCTATGAGAACTCAATGCTAATAGCATTATCTACCGATCATCTCACCCAACCTGTAAAAGCTATCTGTACATTTTTATTATAAATTAGTATTTTTAAACATTCTCAATTACGATGCATAAATACACATATTTTTATTATTTTATATTGTGTGTGCAATATGGGTGTTCTGGGCTGAAAAAAAAATTTAGCACTCAATGTTTGGGTATTCAAAATTTAAAAACAGACTACACTACAGATACTTATATATACAAGGTGTCGGTAACAGTGTAGCTAGTTCAATGATTTTTTCCCATCTCAAACAATGCCCAATACGACTAAATAAGTTTTCACTTATTTATAATTAGAATAATGAATGATGTCTTATCGATTACTGAATCATCGGGGTAACAAATAAAAAGGTACATATGCGATAAATAATCTTTTAAATCAGAAGTTTGTACAAATTACTCTAGAATTATTAGGCTCTATGTTTATTCTAGACTAACCCCACTGCCCTGGCTTCGCACTGATAGTTCTCAAAATGAAATACCTATTGCGTTAGCTCTCTGGGATAAAATTAATAATAATAAATATTGCTAGACTTTTTCACAAAAAGCTATCTAGACTTCAGCTTGTACTATGGGAACCAGATTAACTGATAGAATACTTATATACTTTTTTTTTGTAAATACACACTTAAAATATATAGAAAAACATCCAGACCAAGAACAAATATCTGTAGATCATGCAAACATTTGCTGTCAGCGGGAATTGAACACACTACCCCCTGCATCTTCAGTAGTTCTGGAGATTACCCATAACATACAAATTTTAACACTTTATAATATTAGTATAGATTTATAGATTTTGTTATCTTGGATATTTGGTGATTATAATGTTAAGAAAAACTGATGAGCAGGCAGTGAGTCTCTTTACTTGTTACCAATTCAATAACTAAATAAGCAAGTTAATTTTATAACTACCGATCACCAAAAAAATTGTTAGAAACACCCTCACTTCAAATCGATATGTATATATACATAAACAAAGTCGGGAGAAGGCCGTTAGGCTGAAGTAGGACCGGGCCGGTCACGTCTGTCGCATGCCTGTCAAGCTGTGAGCCAAAATTACCACGAAGTGGAACCCTGAGACAGCAAAGCGATGCTGCAGTAGACCACGCCGGAGGTGGCGGGACGAGCTGGAGGCCGCCCAGAGGGACTGGCATATGCATACGGTGGCACTGAATCATTGTGAATGGCGGAAATAGGGAGAGGTCTTTGCCCAACAATGGGACAATATGGGCTAATAGTAACAATAGTAGTCGGTTTAGTTACACCATTTATAATGCAAGAACCGCTGGACCAATTTCTATGAAATTTGGTATATAGATAGATTATGATTGGGATTGAAACATAGGCTACTTTTTACCTGACTGCGAAGATGTTTTTATGGACAAACCACGCGTACGAAGCTGCGGGCGGGACGGCTAGTATGCCATATTTTTAGATTCTACACAATCAAACATGAAAAAGTTTTGTATCAAAGTCAAATATTTTTATTCTAGGCTTTATTATATAGATTTTGTTTAATTACGTTTTTAAATTTGTTAATTGTCAATTTTTGTACATCCCTTGGGAGTTTCTTATAAAAGCGTACACCTTGCCCTTTAAACGATTAACTAACTTTATGGAGTCTACAAGTGGCAACAGCGAGTTTATCTTTATTTCTAGTATTAAAATTATGATTATATCAATTTTTCTTAAACAAATTAATATTTTTGTGAACATACATCAGATTTTCAAAGATGTAATCAAATAAATAAATCAATTTATTTTATTTATTGAAAAGAAGCTACAATTTTAGAACAAAGTGTCTTAAATAACTAGTTTATGAAATTATACAGCCAATTACAGGTTCTCTTAATAGATTTACTATTGAGAGAGCCTGTAATTGGCTGTAATTTGCTGGCTCTTCTCACAAAAATCCTACATAGACAAACAGAGAATAATTTAAGATTTTGTTGGTAACCAATTGCTATGAAATACAAGCAACAACAAATTCAGATGCAGTAGGTAATCTAATATCTATAAACCTACATATTTGAGTAATCATAGGGCAGGGTCATTCATGTTTGTATACAGTATGGTTATAGGAACAAGAATATTAATTTATGTAGGTATCCTAAAGTAAACAAAAAAGTTTGATAAGCTCCCTTAAGATAAGCTTATCCCTGTATGTAAAAAGGTTCCTACAAAATAGCTAGGATGGGTTTCTTGCCAGATTCCGCTAGTTTGAGTATAGAAAAAAAATGTAAATTCACCTTATTTATACATTACACAATTATCCTTGAGGTTTAATCCTTATACTGGGTGTTAGTAAACTTTTTTTATCAAATCTTTATCACAACTCTGGGTTTGGCACTGATATAAGCTATCTTCATAATTCAGACACATTAATAATATAGAAATAGCTAAAAAATACACGAAGGAATGCAAGAATCATACCTTTTTACACGAACAACGTCATTCTTGAATAATTTACCACAACTATCTACGCTACCAAGTTTTTAACGTAAACTTCACGGTATGAGCACGATTTTGGGGGCAACAACACTGTAATACGCAGGTTAATAAGCACTTTCGAAGGTATGATTCTACAGCCCCGGGAGTAAAGTGGTTTCACGAAATTTACCTGTATCGAGCGGGCGGCCTGTTTCCCGAGCGAATTCTCAGAATTTGAACGATTACACACACAAACCAGCCAGCTAACTACGTACGTCATTTGAGCACGGCACGCACACATACACAAAAGTTTAATTTTAGCTCTATCAACAAAAATGACCTTTGGTTGCCTACCTATTGCGGAGTTTTTAACGAATGTATACCTTAATTAAGTTTTCGTTGCTTTTTTGCATTATAAACACTTTCTAAGGCGATAATTGTGTGTAATTATTACGCCGGCAGCGATATTCGTGATCGTGCGAGTGAGATGGATTACCAAGAAAACACAAAGTTCCAGGAAAACAACAGCAAAAACAACCACCCCCCCGCCCTCCAGGGTCCGAGGTTTGACAGATGGAATAATACCGGGTGCACGTCTAAATTTCCCATTGCATTTTTTTATTCTACAATGAGGTATTTTTATTTTTAATTAAAAATAGTCCCAACTAGCGTAATAAATGGTACTGTCTAGCACAAGTCACAAGCCGGCTAAAATTATGGTTTATACGCCAAAATATCAAACATATCAAAACTTGTCTACAACAGTCAAACTACGTTACCTATATAAATAAACACACATGATTATTTTTTTATTTATTCATATTTAATTTATTGCCAACTTGTCAATCATTCATTACAGCTTTTATGTCTTAAATCTAGCTCGGAAAATAATGTTGACACGGCTATAATTGACATTGAAAATTCACTTTTATTTGATAATCAATTTATATCAAAGCAACGCCCTCTGTTAACAGTCATTAAAACATGGCCGTGAAAATCTCTAATTTTTCAGTCCTCTAATAAAGCACGATCGCGTGAATAAGCGATGCGGTCATCGCACGTTCTTGTCATTTTACCTATAAACATTTAAATATTTTAGATGTGCGGTGTGATCGCGCCTTTCTTTCTAAAACTTTGTCTGTAGTTTTGTCATGACGAGCGCATTGCTTGCTCCGGCTGCGATTATTCACCCAGGCCTTTCAGACAGCATGTATACATATGAAGATAAGTTAAATTCTTATCTAAATAACCCAAGATTGACACCTGAGGCTAAAATCGATAATCGATTTTTAACATCTCGTTTTGGTGTTTAAATGACAATAAAGGGGATGGTCTCATAAAAAAAACATGATGTGTTAGTATGTTCTGTTCTAATCTAATCTAATTTAAAACATACTTTTAATTAGATTACTAATAGAACATACTTAACTCAAGTGACTGCACGATAAACTGAACTAAATAGATTGCATCAAATAAGTACCTAGGTAAGTAAATGGGGCAGAGTTAACATTTTTCCTTAGACCTAGAAAAAATCACCAGAGGCTGGTAACTCTAAAAACGTTTCCGAATCGTCTCAAAAGATGTCGCTACTAACAACAATTTTTATGTTTAATTACACGCAGAAACTTTCAAAGATGTAATACGTATCAACGGATCTACGAAATAAAACGTTCCTTCAATTCTGTATCAATAAACCTCCGTGAAAAAGAACGTTAATTAGTCATTTAGCGGTAATTTCAATGACATTTTTGTAGAAAATCCTAAAATGTACAAACATTATTAGATTGCTCTTCAAAAACAGCCATGTGTTCACGACATATAAAAAAATGTACTGATTTATTGGATAATCCAAAGATCAAGAAAACTAAAACCATGTAAGTTATACACTTTGTTTAGGTAGATACTTAGATAAGTAGGTAGGTAGAGACCGCCTAATCTAAAACTCAACGCCCATCGAAATGAGCCTTGTGATTACAGAATTACTTAGTGATTATATACATGAAGACCTCCGTGTCGCAGTGGGCGAATAGCCAACTGAGGCACAAGAGGTTTGGTTTCAATTGCCGCTGCGCAACAAATGTTTGTATTACCTATCTACAGATATTTGTTCGGGGTCTGGGTCTTTTTCTATATTATAAAAAATACACAGTAGTCGCATGTGGTGTGTAACATCTGACCATCGCGCGCGCTCATTGGTCAAACCAAATAGCCCGCGCTTTCCCGGTTTCCTATTACACATTTCAGTCACTTTTGCCAAAATCACTGAAGGGAAAAGAAGGGGAAAGACGTTATACATCAAAAAGTATAAGTATACTTACAAAAAAAATCTATCAGTTACCTGTCCTCTTCCAGTATTTGTTTTTCTATATATTATAATGTATTTACAAAAAAAACGTTATCTGGTTCTCATAGTCTACAAGCTCTGCTTAATTTGAGGCCAGATAGCGCTGTGTGAAATATCCAGCGTTATTTATTTCGCTTTGAAGTATGAAGTAGAACGTTCAGGGCGTTCAGTTTTAGATTAGACATTTTCTATTCTCTAAAATGAATTCCCAAAAAAACTTTTATTATTTTTAGCTAAATGAAATACTCTGCTCCGTACTGGGAGTACCACTGGACTGGACCTTCGGTGTCTAGTACAAATAAATCGTCTAGTAACAGAAATTAAGCATTAGCACAATAATTGGCAATAAATAATACTTAACAATAATTTGCAATGACGAGTTAGCAAATGCAAGGCTCCACAGCCTCGAGCATCGTCGAAAGGTTGCAAGCCTCTCAATTTTTTATCGGATACACTTCGGAGTGCGCTGCGGAACTTTTCAACCTGACCCCACCAACCCTATATCGATTACCACTATGACTATGATCGGATAACCAGACGCTTCGCGATGCGCCACCGCTACATGGTAGACATACCTCCCATACGCACAAAGCGGTACTCGCGCACCTTTATTATGCGCACCACCAAGGAGGAACGCCTTGCCTGAGTCTGTGTTTCCTGATAACTACAACCTAGTGATCTTTAAGTCACGAGTGAATAGGTTTCTTCTATGCAAGCGTGTACCATCGTAGACTGCATCATCGTTTACCATCAGGCGAGATAGTGGTCAAACGCTAGCCTATAATTTATAAAAAAAAAAAAAATTGTTAACTGAAGCGGGCTCTACCCTTTGTAATAGTTAGCGCACTAAATTCAGCATGTCGACTGATGTAAAATTAGTGTGTCGTAGAAGGTCATAGGATTTATGCATCTTTACATACCTAATTATAACCTATGTGATCGTGATCCACCACAATACATAGGTACTTAGAAGCAACTCAAATTATCAGAGTTGTTAAAATATATCTATGAATAAAATATGTAACAGAAAGAACATGAGTGAAATTCATGATACTTCAAGTTTATTTCTAACAGTCATTGTTGATTTTTTTGCTCGTCCGCCCCTTGTGCCTCTCCCAGAAAAAATCCTGGATCCGCCCTTGACTGCATCCATCGCTTACCATCAGGCGAGATCGTGGTCCAACGCGACCTAATAATGTAGGTTTTCATTTGTCTAAATATTGCAAAATGATAACTATAGTGATATACGTGGCGCCACAGATGTAGCAAAGTTTTTTTTATACTTTATAAGCTTGCGTTTGACCACGATCTCGCCTGATGGGAAAACTATGAAAATGTTGGTGTAAAGTCAAAAACTTACATTCGGTGAATTATGACTTAAATTTTCAACTTTAAATTAAAAATGTTAACAAGTGATTTCATGGTTCTTAAATAAGTCTTTAAAATTCTCCAGACTCTCAGCATACATAATGATTAAAAAAAAGGAGTACTTAATGGGCTACTTTGGCGATAATCGGCCTTCAAAGACGGCGAGGTGGAAAATTCTTAAAATTAGCTACCAGATTAGAAAATAGATTTTGGCCATTTTATCATTCCTAAGCATAATGCGTTTGTTAACTAACCAAAAATGACTGCAGGGAAGCTGTTTAGAGCTTTTTTTTTTCAATGTTTAATTTAAGTTTTATTAATTTTGCGCGATGTGTTCTCACCCATGATCCGGGTACTTAGCCTTCTCAACGGACTATTTGCGCACATTAATTTGGTGAGCTATGTCTTTTTCACCAAGAGATTACGCCGAGATGCATTACTTTTATGGCTATTCAAGAGGAAACGCTTCTGAAGCTGCCAGATTGTACAGGGAGCAAGTACAAAATAGAGGTGATCCTCAGCCCGAAGCTTTGAAATGAGGGTATTATATTTATTTCAATTCCATCTGAGATAGCTTGCTTAGCCAACAAATCAACTTGTTCATTACCATCTAAGCCGATATGAGATGGTATTCACTGCAAATATACTATTTTGGAATCATATTTTAACTTTAAGATCGCGTAAGCTACAGGGTAATCCTCGAAAAACCGACGTACACCGAGTCAGGTATTAAACTTTTTGAGTCTGATAATACCTATAACAACATTGTTATAGTTCATTGAATGTATGTACGATATAGCTTCATATATAGCCACAAGTTCAGCTTCCATTATAGAAATATTAACATTTATTTTTAATTTAATAGAAATATTTTAATTGGTATCCAGAACAGCTGCTCCAATTCCATGAGTATCCTTAGAACCATCTGTGAATATTTTAAGAGGTAACTCTGTCTCTGATCTCTGTTTGTTACGTATTCACGACTAAACGGCTGGACCGATTTCGATTAAATTTGGATATATAGATAGATTATGACCGGGATTGAGACATAGGCTACATTTTACCTGACTGGAAGGAGGGTAATGTTTTATTGATAAACTACACGTACAAAGCTGCGGGCGGGTCAGCTAGAGTGAAATAAAACAAAAAGTTTCTTTGCTTTGTCATTTATTAATTAAATATTGATCGAAACAACAATGTACACGAGATAATGTAGTATATGATATACAGGTTGTCACAGAAAGCTAGAAATTATAGAAAGCTGAAATCTAGAAGTCAAACCCTAAGAGCAACATTAGGGCCGTTTTCCATAAAAGCGGAGCGGATAGATCAGAGAAATCAACAATAGACAACCATTAGTAGACGCAGGAGGTAGCGGGTTCGATTCCCGCCGCGGAACAAATGTTTGCATGATCTACAGATATTTGTTTCGTGTTTGGGTGTTTTTCTATATATTATAAGTATGCATTTACAAAAAAAAAGTATATAAGTATTATATCAGTTATCTGGTTCCCATAGTACAAGCTCTGCTTAGTTTGGGGCTAGATAGCGCTGTGTGAAATGTCCAGCAATATTTATTTATTATTTATTTATTTATTAGTAACGCCACGCAAATAGAATAGATAACGCTTTATTGTATACCACACTTAAATTAACAAATCATATTTAAAATATATAATTGCGATATACATAATAATACGCGATTGTATAATTGGCGGTCTTATCGCCAAATGCGATCTCTTCCAGGCAACCTTTGGATGGACTGGATTTTACGAGAACGGTAAAGGACGGTAGTATTATATATAAAAGAGGAATATACTGTGTACAGAAATAGATAGCAGGGTAGGTAAAATTAATATAAAATTAAAAACAAATATTTTATAATTGTAAAATAGTATTATTAAATTAAATACTTGTAGTCTGTAATAATAAAATACATTCTTTATTGTACTAAAAAAAATATATTATTAAGTACAGAAATAGAGGACATGTACAAAGGCGAGCTTAACCCTCGAGAAGAGTTTTCTTCCAGCAAACCTTTGAGGCTAGAGAGATATGATTTTAAAGGTACAAAATAAAGTATGAAATATAAATAATAAATATATGAATACGTTCTACCAAAATACAAAATAATAAAAAATACAATACAATTATTAAACAACTGTGATACAAACAATAAGAAGAGTGTTCCATAAATGGAGTTCCACTTAGATGACGCAATGCTATTTGAAGTGATTGTATTGGCTGAATTTACACATATGTGGTGGGAATTCGGCCTGTCTGGATGGGGGACGTGTCAAACGCCAATAAGATTGCTTCATTTCCCTAGCCTCGCAAGCCCCAGCTATTCTATTGGTGAATTTATTTATGGCTATAGAAAAACGGTATCTTCTAAAACAAGCATATTTTTGCTTAAAAGGAGATAGGTACCTAACCCTATTTTTTGCTTAAAAAGAGATAGGTACCTAACCCTATTTTTTTACTATGTATTCTTGCCCTTTGTAAACTATTTATAAGTTACCGAAATAAACAACTTTGATTGATTCATTGAAAATACTTTATTACGCTTATAAAACTAGTACAAAGGCGAACATTTTTATTCATCGCTCATAGCATAGCTTCCTCGCACTCTGGTGGACAGCGACCCTTAGGCGTACCAACCTTTGGATGTTAGGTCTTGTGACGGTCAAACAGGGGGGGGGGGGTGTTAGAGTAACATCACGATTATCATCACAATGGGGGGGATATCATCATCTGTTATTATAATTGTACCCATTTTCGCAATAAATAAATGAAATGAAGGGGGAAAATTGGCCACGGATGAGGGCTTTTCATTTAAAATTTTAAAAAACTAGTTCCAATTAGATGACACTGTCTGGAGATACACCGGCAAAAAATATGGTTTATATACCAAAATCTCGTACGTATCAGAAATGTGTTTATGACGCAAAAATTTTAATAAAATGAGGTGTCTGGTAAGGGAACCCATTATCTCCAAAGATATTCTCTGCAGTTTCGAAAATATAATTCTCAAACTGAGCTGGACTTAGGTCCCAGCAATTTTTTGACGGTGCATCTCCAGACAGCGTCATCTACTACGCTAGTTGGAGCTAGTTTTTTCTTTTTAAATGGAAAATGAAAACCCCTTATTAGATTCAATTTTAAGAATTTTGTAACGCTTATTTGAAGCAAATAAATGTTTTGATTGATTGATTTCAAATGGAAGTTCAGGAAAAAGAATCTTGAATAAAAAGAGGTGTCTGGCAAGAGAACCCATTATCTCCAAAGATATTATCTTCAGTTCTCGAAAATATCTTACGCAAACTAATCTGTGACCGAGCTGGTTTGAATATCGACGGAAGAAGACGTAAGATTCACAGACGATATAGTCCTGTTCGACGTATGTGTGCTTGTTGTATGGTGGCCAAAAACTAACCTAGTAACGGCCATAAACAGGCTACAGCAAGTCTAAAGGTTAGCATGCTCCCTCATTAGCGGTTGCACAAAATCAACTCCGTCTGCTATGCTAGATATCATACTTGGAGTGACGCTACTTTAACCCTTTTTAAGGCTCTGGCCATATAATGGACACCACACGTTTTGTTCAATTACTCGTTCAGTATTCGTCAAATTGAATTTGACATAAGGACAAACGTCAACGTGAAGGGTTCCGAAACGAAACTTAAAAAAAAAAAAAAAAATGGCGACCAAATTGCAAACAGCTGTTACTTTTCTCTCAAAATTTGGTGGTTTATCGTTGGTAAAACAAATCTAGAAAAATCTTTGAAAATAATGAGTAGAAGGGTAAGTTTTGAATTACAATTTATTAGAAATATTGTATACTTATCATTTATGAGTATATTTCAACATTTACAAAAAAAAACATACAGATTTGAAGAAAAGTTATGACGTCCATATATTGCCCAGAGCCCGTTTGGTCAACAGGTTTTTCTGTTTCAGAGAGTTATACCTCTAGATAGACTAGAGGAAACTTTAGAAGAGCTTTTTGGCTTATCAGATGGTGAACAGTCAGAGGATGGATTCGAAAGCGATGAAAGAGAAAATGAGGCGATTTTCGTGGAACCAAGTCAGGAAGAGCTTGAGGGTATTTTGGATTCACCGTCTGCCTCACGAAGACAGCCTGAGGTTGCCATAAATTTGTTATCACAGAACTCGCCAATTCCTTCCGGGAGTAAACCATTGGAAGTTCCCTCTGCAGGGCAGGACTCAGGAGCTGGTGATACAGATAATGATGTTCTAGGAAGCAATAGTGCAGAGTCGTCTATATCGGAATCTGAAGAAGATGAAGATGATATCGATGATGATTGGAAGAAAATGATGTTCCCTCATAATGCACCTATTGATAAATTTGATGAAATTCCAGTAAAAGCAAACACAACCTTCCCAAACAGAAGTAGTCCTCTTGCATATTTTAGATGTTTTTTCTCTGATGATGTATTATCTCTAATTTTAGAGCAGACCAATCTTTATGCTGCACAGAATAAACAAAAAAATTGGATTGATGTCTCTGCTGAAGAGATGCAGGCCTTCTTCGGAATGTTGGTACTAATGGGTGTACACTCTCTTCCTAATATAGATTTATATTGGTCAACAGACCCACTATTTTGCGTAAGGGAAATTGCAGATGTGATGACTTCAAAAAGATTCAAAATGATACTGAGAAATATACACCTAAATGATAACACAAAAATGCCCAAAAGGGGAGAACCAGAGTATGATAAACTCTACAAGATTCGGCCCGTAGTCAACAGCATGAACACTGCTTTTCAAAAGGGAGCAAAGAACTCTACATCCCAAAGCATAGACGAATGTATGGTGAAGTTCAAGGGCCGTAGCACTTTGAAACAGTACATGCCCAATAAGCCAGTAAAAAGGGGCTTCAAGATTTGGGCCAGGTGTGATAGTGACAGTGGTTACTTATATTAATTTGAAGTATATACCGGCAAAAAGGGGAATGAAACAGAATTTGGGTTAGGAGCTGCTGTAGTAAATAGTCTCTGCAAAGCACTGATTGATGAAAAGATAGATCACATTCATGTTGCTTTTGATAACTTTTTTTCTTCTACTGAACTGATGAAGAGACTATTTGAAAATAAAATATATTCTACAGCAACAGTAAGACCCAATAGAACCAATTTACCCAAAAAATTAAAAAAAGTGATTGCTAAGAAAGGTAAGTCAGCCAAAAACATGAAGAAAGGGGATTATAAATGGCGGGTAAACAGAAATGTCGCTTTTTTTACATGGATGGATACTAAACTAGTCAACATTCTTAGCACTGCCTTTCATCCTAAGAACAAAGTGACATGCAAGAGGACCCAAAAGGATGGAAGCAAACAAGAGGTGTCTTGTCCACTAGGTATTGTGGAATATACCAAGAGGATGGGGGGAGTGGACCGGTTTGACCAAAAACGAGGCACATATCCTGTAGCTAGGAGAAGTCGGAGATGGTGGATGAGAATATTTTATTTTCTTATAGATGCTGCCATCACTAATGCACACATCTTGTGTTCAAGAAGAGTCCAATACCCAATTAACAATTTGCAGTTCCGTACAACACTGGGAAGGAATTTGATTGGCAATTTTACCAGTAGGAAGAAGAGGGTATCTAACTTGCCATCTTTTGTGAACAAAAAACCAAGAATTGAAAGCAAGCAGAAGGCTAAGTATGGTCTCCCAGACAATCTACGGCTTACTGATGTCGGCTCCCACCTCACAGGTCCACTTCCAACATTTAGAAGATGCAGAGCTTGCAGCAGCAAAGAGAACAGCAAGAAATCAAAAATTCAATGCACCCGGTGCGAAGTTCCTCTTTGTGCTGTCCCATGTTTTGCAGAATTTCATAAGGCATAGTAAGGCTCTGTCCAAATAGTGGACACCATGTTTTTTTTTTAAATTAAAAAAAAAAAAATTGAAATATAGGTATCTTACTAGACCCATTTCTGTAATTTTTATTTTCATACCTTCAGCCACTTCCTCTGCCTTATAAAGGGTTAAGTATATATACAGCAAGAATATAAGAATAAAATTCACCAGCCAATGGAATCGAAATGGTAAAAAAAACAAACAATTGTAAAATTCTGGATCGCTATCATCCCAGAAGCAGAACTGGGCACAGACAGAATAGCAACAGCATACCTAACAAAGGGTATCATATGGATGACCAGGTAATAAAATCGACGATACAAACACCAACAGTATTCATATCAACACAGAAGGAGCAAGAAATAAAACGGGGGCAGGTTGTGGCTCTAATGCAACGATCAATAAAATACTAGATATACGATCGGCCCGTCAAGGATGTCCACGCTGGAGAGTGCTTAAACACCGCTTAAGCACTCTCGGCTCTTAGTCGCGCGCTTGCCGTCGAAGTGACAACATGCCCAAGTGCTCCGTCAAAAGTTGTAAAAACAACACTTTAACTACATTAAAAAAAGATGGAATTTCGTATTTCCGGTGAGTATTACCTTAAAGTTTGATAATTTGATGAATTTGATTTTGAATTAGTCTATAATATGCTTTAAAACAATATTTTACGGAAATATTTGTAACTACAGACACACGACTACGCTACGCTACTGTCCCTTTCCCTCGCGTTGCATCGTTCATTTATCTGTACGTGACCGAAGACCAATGAACCGGACTACATTAAATTTCGAATGAATGAAGTCGCATACTAAAAACATTTTAACAAGTTTAAAAAACAATTTTATTAGTAAGCATTATATACTAATCAGATGCGGCCAATTCTAAAACTACCTTCATGAAACAAATAACTCTCGTGTTTTATTTTTATCAAATTCATTAAAAAAACACGCGGTAGCCTACCCTACCGTTAAATTGTGGGCAACGAGATAACTTTTCGGTACTAAAAATACAGGCATTTTTACCACCAGCGCCACCAAGCCCCTTTATCTGAAGTACAATAGCCTAATGTCAACTGCTCGTTATCTGTTACAAAATACACAATTAACAGCAAAAGAGAAATTGAAACTCTTAGCTAGGCTTACAGCACTCTATATCTTTGTCCTACTTCTTGCAATATTTACTTTTTGCTGATTTCTGCCTATACTGTTAAAGTTCTAGTACTAAACATGGTTCTGCAATATTGTATACAATACAAAATTCGATTTTATCCAAAACTAGAGGTTGCCCGGGAACTTCGTACGCGAGGATGAAAATGTTATGACCCTCCTTTTTGCATCATTGACCTCGGTCTCATACATTGAAGGGAGATTTACGATTTTATTATTGTAGAGAAGAGAATTCATCTAGGACCCGAGTAGTCGGCAAGACAAATTAATCGAGCCCAAAAACTCGATGAGGTGGCATCGTTTAATCACAGTTCCCATAGCCATCTTCTGGCTCCATCATCAGACCCTGGATATCATCTAGGTAAAGAATACTCTTTAACACTAATCGAACGAGCCCACACTCGATGTAACTGTCATTTTATTACAGAGTTCCCATAGCCTGGCTCCGTCATTAAACCCTGACCTGGATATCATTTAGGATCCGAATACTAGTTAAGACAGATCAAATGAACCTAAAGTCGATGTTATTGTGTAGTTTAGTTTAAGCATCTGATGATGCACCATCTTACTGCATCATGAGATCAGCTTCATGTCGCATATGCATGCAAAATTTCAACTCAAATCAGAAACCGGGCAGGTCTAATATCGCAATATTTTATTACCTATAAACGATAGACAAGACAACGAGGCACATTAAACTGAATAGGAGCCTGTAAAAATGAAAGATTTTATTAAACTATCCGATTATTAAAAAATCCGACTTTTGAATTTGGTTAACAAATGATTTATCCCTACGTAATAGATTCGAAATTTCATTTCTCAACAAAAAAATATTGTGTACGTTTCTACTCCTCCACACTTCTGTTCCGAACGGAGTAATTTTACGATCTTCGAACAGCACATTTTGAATCCGACCTTATTGCCATACCGTTAAAGTCAACAGTTTTTTAAAGGACAAAAGAAGGCAATAAATTTTTACGACTTAACAGCTGCTTCATTTCATAACGTCATATCTCCAAAATGCGAATGCTTGAAATGAGACTTTTAATCTGCGGAATAAAGTCGAGTTTAGACTATTTCACTTTTGGTATTAATAATGTTAGGCATTTTCGGCACTCACACAAATGCAAGGTATCGCTCGCCGCTTTTCGGCGGTGAGTTTGTTAGGGACAGTGATTCCTGAGATTATAATTTCTTTGCTCTAATGACCAGAAAAAAGACTTTTAAGAGCACACCCCCTGAACAACTGACCACAGCGTTCCAGGTTGGACTTGGACTACTCTTGGCAGCAACGGAAATGTCAACAACAATTAGATCTGCTCCGCACTCATCAACTGTAAACCAGAGGATACAACTTACCTTCACAACAGACAGCGCGGCACTTATTAACGCGCTCAGACGACCCGACACTCGATCAAAATCTATCGAGGAGTGCCATAGTGCTCTCCAAAAATTGGCCGAAAACCACAGTGTTATCATCACATGTACAAAAGCTCACAGCTCCTGTCCAGAGGCAGATTCCCTAGCAAGGGAAGGAGCCAAGCTTACACCAAACACAAATGATAACAACCTCTCCAATTCACCAACGGCAGAAATCAAGAACAGACGAGGATGAACACCGAAAAGGAGCACCAGAAAGTCTGGGAACGCAGCCGATTGCAAGAAAACAAAGACAATGTTCCCTGCAAAGACGCGAGAAAGAGAAAACACCCTATTAAAAATGAAATGCGAGGATCTAAGGATGATGGCGGGAATCATCACACTGCGAACTTAACCATCACCTCTTGAACACCGGGCCCACGGACAGTGGGCTTTGTCGCGCATGTCTTCAGGAAGAAAAAACGGTGCAACACGTGATGCTTCACTGTACGACAAGTGATGTCAGACTGAAGACGGATCTGCAGGAGCTCATCAAATCCTCATCCGCTAACAGCAGAACAACATCCACGGGGTTCTTGGAAAGCTGCATCCATCAACCCAAAGTCCTGCTCCGTTACTTCAAGGAATTGGGATGGCTGGGGTCAGGTTAGAAGGGGAGTAATGCACAATACACCCCAATGCGGAACGTCAGTGCAGATCTTATTCCCCTCACCCTAGAATAGCGGCTCATACACAACGTTCATTCGTTCAGACTTGTTCAGTCGTTCAAACTGTACAGGAACGCGACGGGATAAAAATCAGAACAATTCGATTGTTCTCGAGTAGATTTCACGTCGCACGGAAAATATACACGTGATTGTAACCCCCCCCCCCCTGAATGATTCTCACTAGTTTCAGTGATATCTGTCCCTTGGAACTACTGATATATTTTTTTTCTCAATAGTTCCATTGGACTTGACAATGGAACTAGAACCAAATGGAACTAATGAGAATAAAAAGTATCAGTAGTTCCATGGGACAGATATCACTGGAACTAGTGAGAATCATTCCCCATTCCCCTCATCGTGATCAATCGTGATGTTATTCTAACCCCCTCCCCCTCCTATTCGAACCTCAGTTGATCAATCCCCAAGCCGTAAAAAAGAAGAATGTTTTAATGCCGACTTGCGCAACGATGCGTTTTTTTATACTACCTGGAGATGGAACAAGCTTATGGCCCACCTGATGTTAAGTGTTAACCATCGTCTATAACAGAGAATTGCCTCGTAGGCCACGCACCTCAGAAATATGCCCTACGATACACTGCCCTGCCTCCATCAACTTGACACATGGAAAGCCTAATGTGCCTAAATATGATTTAGAAAGTTGTCAAATCGTATAGATACGTCAAATTTATACATGTTTTGTCGCTAAATACGTTTAAGAATCGTTGAGCAAGTCACCCTAAATTTCCAAAAAAATTAATGATTAAGTATATGACGATACAATTGAGGAGGTTAGGGGCAAAAAGTCACAACAACAAATAGTAACATTTTCATTCAAAAACACTACTGGTTAGTTATTTATTTTCTCAATTTACCCAAAAAACTAAAATGTGTAAATGTCACCTTTTGTTCCTAACCTCCTCAAATGTGAACTGTCAAAACTTATAATTACAACGAATATTAAACTTAATCTAAACAATATTTATTGTATAAAAATAAAGTATTTTTATAAACTTAACACCAATAACTACAGACCATAGTGTCTCTAACATGATTACCTGAAACAATAAAAATAACATTATCACATATATATATATTATAATTGATATGTATCTATATATATTTAATGTAAGTACATATGTTCTATCTGTATTCATATTTATTTATAAATTTTAGTATTTAATTATATTTCAAATTTGGCATTAGACACACTCTTTTTAAATAGTTTAGCCATAAATGTACACCGGTGCAGTGGGCGAATAGCCGGCTGAGACGCAGGAGGTAGCGGATTTGATTCCCGCCGCGGAACAAATGTTTGCATGATCTACAGATATTTGTTCGGGGTCTGGTTGTTTCTCTATATATTATAAGTATGTATTTACAAAAAAAATGTATATAAGTATTCTATCAGTTATCAGGTTCCCAAGCTCTGCTTAGTTTGGGGCTAGATAGCGCTATGTGAAATGTCCAGCAATATTTCATATTTTTATATAGTCTTTGTTATAAAAAAAATCCTCTTCATACAAAAGTTGTCTGGAAGAGATCGCTTCTAAGCGATACAACCGCCCATTGTACTATTTTCTATTTTGTTTGTATTTTTTTTTGTTTATATTGTGTACAATAAAGTGTTTTCATTAATTCATTCATCATCCACAATCCGACTTCACCCACTGGTGGTCCCTGCATAAGGCCCTGCCTGAAAACCAGCGCTGCTTTGCATAAAGGAGCTTAAAGCTGAGGCAGGACCTGTTTAGCCATGCGTGGCACGGAGCGGGACTAGTTAGTACATCTACCTACTGGCTGGGTAGGTACTTGTGTTCTACCCATGTTATAATATCTCATTCTACTGTATTTTTCCTGTCTACTATTTTGTTTGTGATCCGTTCTGTGTTTCTTTGTGTGTGTCAAATAAATATATTCTATTCTTTTATTCTAGAGGCACTAAAATAAAAATAACAATCATTAAACCTTAACATGGCTATCAGTTCTGTTTAGGGAAGGTAACGCAGTTCCTATTGCGGCACAAGAGACTCGCTTTTAGTGTAGGTACTGCAAGCCAACATTTGCATCCGATATATTAAACTATGAAGCGTTCCAAATCAAATAAACAGCTAGGTGTATTTGGACCGCCCGGGGCAAGTGCCCGGTTTGCCCCCCCCCCCCCCTAGATTCTGGGCTGGCTAGTACTAATATAATTTTATGAGTTAATGAATGAAAATTCTTTATTATACCTTACAAGCTAGACACAACAGATATAAAAATAAAACAAATAAATATAAGCACAATGGGCGGTCTTATCGCTTAAAAAAGCGATCTCTTTCTGACAACTTTTGGATGGAGAGGATCAATGCTTAATGGAAGATTGGCCGAGTGAAAACCTTCTTTATTTGGGCATTTTTAGAGATTGGATAAAACTATTGAACACGCAACACTGTTACCGTTACCGACACCTCTGTGTATAAGTATCTGTAGTGTAGTGTTATTTTAAATTTTGAGTACACAAACATTGAGGGCTAAATTTTTCACTTCTGTCGGCACTCCCGGAGTGCCACTTTTCTTTTAAATACATACTTATTACACATAGTACGGGACTCACTGTGCTATTAGTATTAACCCAATAAGTTCGAGGTTCGTTGTGTTCTCAGTGAGATTGGACTCACTGCATTGTACTCACTGGGTGAGCGCGGCGATGAGCTCCGGTGCGTCCACCTCAAACATGTCGTACAGCATGCGACAACTCGTCACTCGCAACTCGCCAGCGCCTTCCGCCGTCACACCCATGACTTTCATGCCGCGTTCTAGCTGTTGAACGTTCACTGCGTTATGAGGGAATCCTGAAAAGAAAAGTTTTTTTATTAATAAAACACTAAAACCCCGACCCTTCTTTTAGGGTAAAAGAAAGAAAGAAAGAAAGAAAAATAATTTATTGGACATACACAGGTTCTTACAGATAACATTACTTACTAAATAACACAATATGAAACACACAACACAATATAAATACAAAGATATAACAAAATACAATTGATACTAAGAAGATACAAAGATGTAGGTTTATCCATAATCACCGATTAAAATATCAAATATATTTTAATCCCCGGGTAGGGGGTTAAAAACTGACCGAACACACACATACACCCCAGTTTAAGCTAGCTTTCATTATTATATATATGGGATTTATCACGTACCGTTTTATTGGTGTTTAGACCGACAATGATTGAAATCAATCACGAAAGTTCTCTAAATAAAATAAACCAGCTTTCTTTTTTAAAAAAGGGACAGAGCTACTTTCTTGTACTACGGTAACCAGATAACTAGGACCCAACTCTACTAAGCCAATCGCTTTACTATGACAATGGTATCATCACAAAATGGCCACTATAGATACCTTTTGGTATTCTATTATCACAATCCTTTTTCAATGACCGCCGTTGCTATGGCAACACCATTGATAATTTGTCAGCTTATGACAGGAACAACAATCATAATCGTTAAATAATGGTATGGCTCTATAATCGTTTTTTTTTATTAATTAGCAGAAATGGACCCCTGATAGAACACATATTGTTGTGCCCAACAGGGCCATAATTATCATGTACCTATCAGTTACCACCATAAATAAATTTTACTGGACATTTCACACAGCACTATCTAGCCCCAAACTAAGCAGAGCTTGTACTATGGGAACCAGATAACTGATATAATACTTATGTACTTTTTTATAAATACATACTTATTAAAATATAGAAAAACATCCAGGTCCGGAACAAATATCTGTAGATCATACAAACATCTGTTCCGCAGTGGGAATCGAACCCGCTACCTCCTGCGTCTCAGTCGGCTATTCGTCCACTGCGCTACGGAGGTCGTCGTATTATTACATTGTGGAAATACAATAAACGATTGAGTATTGAACAAATATCTGTAGATCATGCATACATTTGTTCCGTAGCGGGAATCGAACCCGCTGCCGCCTGCGTCTCAGCCGGTTATTCGCTACTCGCAGACAGACACTGGGACAGGTGAAACTTAATAAAAGTATGTACAAGCACATACCAGTGATTTCAAAATGCATCGCGAGCGCGGGATATCCGTCCACGAATTCTGGCAGCATCTTGCGTATGTCGGTGATGGGCACGTCCGTCAGGTCTCCGTAGTCTATGTTCACGACGCTGGCGACGCGGCTGCCGGCGCCGGTGGGCAGCTCCACCAGCACTGACCGCACCCATTTATTCACTGTCCAAACAAATGCCTTACATCAAACAGATAAATAAAGAAAACACATATACGGGGTGTTTGATAATATACCTACTGACGATATTCAAGTGATGGTTTCTCAAAACATAAAAATAGACTTCTCGAAAAAAAAACTACTGGTTATGTTATCAAATTTTAAAGAAAATCGACTAGTTTAGTTGATTAATTCTATATAAAACTTACTGCGTACTCTTGCAATCGACATCCAAAAATAAAGGCCGATTTGATATCTCTTTCGGAAATGGCTGCGGGTTTTGGGTTAGAAAGGGAAGACAAGAGATATCTCGAGACGTCACCAATACAGTATCTGTGGTTATATAAAGTGTTGGTTTTTACATGCCAAAATAAATTTCACATTTCTATGGTAAACATTTCACAAATTTATTTATTATACTCATCAAAATAACCCCTTTCATTTGTGTGCGTATATTATCAAACACCCTATATGTAGCCACAGACAACATTGTAACACATTAACACAAACATAAAAACAAAGTACGAGATAAACAAAGAAGTAGGTAGTTTTCGTTTTAACCCACACTTATATTATAAATCGGCATCACACTCTTAGATCGAGTTCCCAATACCAAAATTCGCAAGCAGACTAAAGTACAAGACGTCAGCAAGCGAATATTGGGGCTCAAGTGGAGTTGGGCAGGAGACTTGGCCAGACGTAGTGACGACAGGTGGACTAAGCCACTAAGTGTGTCCACACAGAGCGGAGGCTGAGAACTAGCCATCGAAATAGAGGACGTCCACCAGGGAGATGCACGACATCAATAAGTCGATAGGTCGTACGTGGTTCAGGCACAGGATCGAGGAGAATGTTTTTCTATAAAACATCACTGCAGATCTTATCCTCCACCACCCTAGCATTAGTTTTTTTCTATAATGCTGGTGTGGATTCAAGAAGGAATGGTGGATTCTGCCAAGGATATGCGATAGGTGGAAGGAGTTGGGGAGGCTTTTACCCAACAGTAGGAAAATATAGGATAGCTAAAAAAATGCTGGACATTTCACACAGCACTATCTAGCCCCAAACTACATAAGTCAAGCTTGAGAAAATTAGATGTGTGATAGAGACCAGTTACGTTACCTCGCTTGTTCCTTGTGATACAAAGTTCTTCTAGCTTCGGTAGGTAAGGTTCCCGGCAAAGTGAGCTGGCGCAGTATTGTGTTATCTAAAACAAATTCACATTTCTGATTACCACACTCTCCAAAGCCTGTCAATCATTCTACACGATGAGCCTGTGGGTCAGCTGTTCTAAAAAGTCACTCAGTTCACTGCGTGTCCAATATAATAATGGATTCAGGATGTTGGTGGGGCTGCCTCGCTTCAAACATGTATGCAGAGGCTCGAGTCGATGGGTTCCACACCATCATCAGCAAAAAGGGGGCGTCCATTAATTACTCGAGCCCCCTCCCCTCACCTTCACGTGAGATTTTTTAAAATTTGTATTCATAGGGTAAATGCGTTGGCTTATTTAAAAAACGCAATTGAGATCATTATTTTTTTATTATTATTAGGTAATGAAGATTGCTTCTCCCGAAATCTAGAATCACAGTGATATTTTTTTAATATTTTTTTTGTGTTATGGTAGACTCGCGATATCTCAGTTCGGGGCGAACCAATAGTATTGTTTTTTTTGGTACAAATTACAGTAATTCTGGATTTCAGACTTTTGCCTATATTTGTGTCACTTTAGCTACACGCATACCAAATTACAGCACTGTGGGGTCACTGGTGTACCCTGCGAATTTTGTCAATCTTCAGTTTTTATTATGGCTAGTAACTCAAAAACTATAGACTTTACTAAAAATAAAAACGGAGACTAATAATACTAATGAAGACCTTTAATTTGACGTCCCATTTGACATAATAGTCTCATTTTAATTTTTTTTTACCCCTCTTGAACCCCAATATCTCAACAACCCTCAACATTTTTAGCTCATTTAGTTACACCAAAATTGTGCCATCACTGTGCATACAATTTCACGATGATCGGATCAACGCTTCGAAAGTTATCCTAGGACAAACAAACATACATACATACAACGCCGATTTGCCCAAATTGATTTAGACATCTCGCTTCGTTCGATCAATTATGAATATTGTATGTAATTTGTTATTTCAAATACGATTGTAAATTGTACTTGATTAAATGAAATAATAAATAGTATAGTTAAAAGTGTACTGTTACCCTTTACATTAGTTACCCATTTACTGTAGGTCTGCAATTTTAGAACACACCCTTAACTGTCTCTAAGAGCATTGGGATCCTGGGTGTCAACATCTCCAGTGACGTGCAGTTTCGGAATCACTTAGAAGACAAGGTAAAGTTGGCATCCAAAAAGCTCGGTGTGCTCAAAGCAGTACTTCAGTGTGGGGCAAGGACTGCTTCTATATAAGGCGCAAATCCGGCCCCACAAGGAGTATTGCTGTCAATTATGGGCAGGAGCACCTGGATATCAACTAGGGTCACTTGACTCTGTTCAAAGACGAGCTGTGAGAATTGTTGACGATCCCATTCTCACAAGCGGTATTGAGCCCTTAAGTCTAAGGAGAGATTTTGCCTCCCTGTGTGTGTTCTACCGCTTGTATAATGGGTTGTGTTCTGTTTTATCATCGCACCGCTCGCCATCGGCAGGGAATCCATCCACACACCTTGGAGACGATCTGGTCACGTACCGTGAGGTTCCAGAGGAATTTTCTCCCGCGAACACTTCGCTTGTGGAATGGTCTCCCTGCCGAGGTGTTCTCTAGGAACTACAGTATGGGGTTCTTCAAAAAAGGCGTTTTGAATATTTTAAAGGGTCGGCAACGTTTGGTGTTACAAACGTCCATAGGCTTCGGTAACCGCTTACCATCAGGTGGGCCGTATGCATTAATTGTATAAAAAAAATAGTTACCTGGTCAGTGAGTTCCCCGTAGACGAGGTCAGCGGCCTTGTCCCCCTTCTCGTACCCGCTGACGGTGCCGCCCGCCAGCGTGCGCACATCGCAGTACGCGACTCGCAGCACGAACGGACGGTCGGTAGGCACACTGGAGTACTTCAGCTCACAGTACGAACGGGACTCCGTCTCTGTACACGAACGTCGCATTATAACTACACTTCATTCATTTTTAGGGTTTCATACCCAAATGGTGAAACGGGACCTGTCCATCTCTCACCAGGCTGTATCTCATGAACCGTGATAGTTAAGACAGTTGAAATAGACCTCACTTTTTTATAATATCAGCCGGGCTAACGTGCCGGGAATTAGGCTCTACACTTTCCATCGCCGGTCGAAGATCTAGAGGTAGACCCAAAACAAGGTGGAGAGGTGTAGTGTCAAAAGACACTATGAGAGAGTACCAAGTTTCTGATGACGACGTCGAGGATAGAGCGAAGTGGAGAAGAACGACCAGGAAAGCTGATCCACCACCATGTGGGATACATAGCTGGGAAGTGAGAGAGAGAGAGCCGGGCTAACGTGCGTGCCGCGACTAAATATTGTCAACGCACGACTTATAGTGTGCATTCGTCTCGTACTCGCACTAGAAAGTGCGAGACAAAACAATGGATAAAACATAGTCGTGGTGCGCATTTCAGTTGCTGCAGCTGCCATCACTTCTCGACGGCAGCTGCAAGTACTCCAGTCTGCCCGCGACCACGGCAACACCAACACACTCGAAACGTCAGAATAACAAACAAAAAAGGTAGATACGCGACAAATACCCGTTTGAATCAGTAATTTTATGTACAGTAATTGTGAATGTTTGAAAAAAACTATTTTAATAATCAAAGATTTCCATTTTTTTTTGTTTTGAGACACGCGAGATCTTAGTTCGGGGCGAAGACTAGTTACACTAGTCACGCTAAATTATAAATGCGAAAGTTTGGATGTTTGTTTGTTTGTTAATACTCAATCACGTCGTAACAGCTGAATTGATTTCGATGAAATTTAGTATGTACGTATATTATAACCTGGATTGACACATAGTCTACTTTTTATTCCATAAATTAGGTCCCATGGGATAAAAATGTGGTGTTAAATTGCAACAGCGAGTTTATCTTTATTTCTATGTTTTCTACACATTTAGTAGTATTAATGCGTACGAAGTCGCGGGCAACAGTTAATTAGATTATAAATACCTAGTACATCTCCGCCTCTCTGCGCGAGCCTCATCCACTGCGGAGTGCAGAGATCCTCAATCTTCTTGCTGGCGGGCTCACAGGTCTTCGCGACGAGCAGGATCGCGGGACTGCCGCTGGGGACGGCCTTAACGCCGCCGGGGATGGTCTGGACGAATCAACATTCAATTCTACATTCTTATACATATACACCCGAGATATTCGGAGTCGGAGAAAAATCGGGCGGAACAAACAAGAATAAGTTTTTTGTTGAAAAATTACTTTTTCAAAACGAGCTTTTATAAAATACATAATCGGAACCGCTAGCAGATTCAAATGAGCCCAAACACTAGTAGCCTACAATTCATTCAGAAGTTCCGTTGTCTAGCATCCGTCTCCATCATGAGACCACCTCCATCATGAGACCACCTCCATGGTACTATATTATTGCATTGTCACCGAAGTTACATATGTATTCCACATTTCAGCTCAATCGGTTGAGGGGAACGGGTTTAAAATTCAGTTGCAAGATTCCAGCCGGACAAACATACATACATTGCAAGTTCATAAAAAGCTTGTAAAAAAAATGACAATGATCGTACCAGTATTAGTTCAACGGCGGCCTCTTTCAAGCCTTCTATATATTGAAGTGCGGCGCGGGTCAGAGCTGCCGGCTCGCGCTCCGACAGCTGTATTATCGACGCTTGGGCAGGCATCGCGTCCAATTGCAGCTTGGCCGGGCAAGGGTACAGACGTTCCAGCGGAACTATTTCCTCGTTACCTGTCAAAATATTGTTAAATTTATAGTAACACATAACTAGCATAGAAACGGCCACGTGCAAATGATTGTTTCGCATCTGTACTGCCCCTTTCTAATCAAATGGATGCAAATACTCCTAGGTAATAATTAAGTAAATTATTCATAATTGTTTCAATTTAATTACCAATTGACATTCTATTATTATTATTTAATAATCTGAATTATTAATTCTTATATTAATATTCTATGCTTTTAAAATGAATATTGTGAGTCAGCTTTTAAGAATCGGATTTAAAATCTTAAATAAACAAATTGAGAGACTTTTTTTTGTTGATGATCGCCAAGCGCTTGACCACTACCTCACCTGGTGGTAAGTGATGGCGTGATCGAAGATGGAGCACGCTTGCCTAGAAAGAACCTATTCACTCTGGACTTGGAAGGACTTGACTTGGGGGAGACCTGTGCCCAGCAGTGGGACGAGATACGTTGGAATAAAAATAAAAAATAAATATTATTAAAAAAATAATCACTAAAATTCTTTTAAAATAGCTTAGTTAAAATAGCTACATAAATTTCAATTCAACGTAGCATTATGAATGTAATGTTAAATTAGCTTTCTATTTAAAAAACCGCGTACAAATCGGTAAATCCCTTTGAGAGCTACGCTGCCACAGACAGACGTAGGCGTCGAACTTATAACACCTCTCTTCTTGGATCGAAAATATATAAAATGAAATTATTTATTTAACATGGACAAAATCAAAACAAAAGAAGATGATGACATACAAGTAATGACAAATCTAGACTTCTGGCTCTAAGAAGTCGGTAAGTAAATAGTAGGATAAGTAGGTACAAAAATGCCAGAAGTTGAAATTAATATAGAGATTAATAAAAATAATACGGGAATATAATAAATATTGCTGGGCATGTCACACAGCGCTATCTAGCCCCAAACTAAGCAGAGCTTGTACTATGGGAACCAGATAACTGATATAATACTTATATACATTTTTTTTGACTGCCTCCGTGGCGCAGTGGGCTTATAACCGGCTGAGACGCAGGAGGTAGCGGGTTCGATTCCCGCCGCGGAACAAATGTTTGCATGATCTACAGATATTTGTTCCGTGTCTGGGTGTTTTTCTATATATTATAAGTATGTATTTACAAAAAAAAAGTATATAATTATTCTATCAGTTATCTGGTTACAAGCTCTGCTTAGTTTGGGGCTAGATAGTGCTGTGTGAAATGTCCAGCAATATTTATTTATTCATATTTATTTGTATTTATTTTTGTAAATACATTCTTATAATATACAGAGAAATATCTCACGCAACTTTTATCATAATCACAAAGCCAAGTCATGTTAAAATGGCGTCAGCTCAGCATGTGCTAAGTAGGTAGGCTAGAACCTACCTGGCTGGCACAGAATGGCTGGTATAAGAATGTTTTTAATTTTTATTTATTTTTTGATTCCTAACTGTGTGACTGTTAATATGGGCACTTCTTGTATATTGTGTATATTATTATTATTTATGCTTTCATTGTATTGATGATCTTTAAAAAGTAAGCTAAAACCAAATACTTCTATCTTTGTTTTTTTTCTATTATCTATATTTTATCGTGATCTTTTTTGGTAAGACTATAAATATTTATCTCTTAAATAATCATTGAAATTTTTTGAATAAATCACTTCACAGTATCTTCACTTTTGTAAGAATATATTTTTTAAGTACGTTCGTGAGTCACCAAAGCCTTGCAATGAAAATCAGCATTGTAAACTAGTTTACAGGACATGCTGAGCTCAGGGCTTTTCACATAATCCTGTACATACAGCATTTCTCCATGCATACACTTTAATTGACGTAATATACGTTATTTTCCTCCTGTGTGTATGTATTGTGTATAATTATGTTCGTTTAAGTGTTGCGTCTGCTTCTTGCGTACAGTTTATGCGAATAAATGTCTTCTTTCCTTCTAACCGATCCGTGGTTAAAAACACTAGTCACTTACCATATTCAATGTATTCAATAAGATATTTGTTCTTCGCAACGTTGACGCGTTTCACAAACGCTCTGTAGTGCGTATCGTCTTCTATGAACTTCGCGACTACAGTCTGCCCTTTCTGCGGCGGCTCTTTTAGTGGCGTGGCTGTAACAACATATAAAATAATATATTATGGGAACAAGATATAAGATAATATGGGTTTAACCATTATTTTCTTTATTCTTATCACTATTATAAATTTGAAAGTAAGGTCTTTCTGTTAATTACATTTAGGTAGAACGATTTTGATTAAATTTAATATTTATATAGATTACTAGCTGACCAATCCGCTGCTTCGCACAATGTTACCAAGAATAATGTACCGTTCCAATGGTGAAAGAATTTTTGAAATCGGTCCCGTAGTTTTTGAGTTTATTTGTAACAAACATACAAATCTTTCTTCTTTACAATATTAGTATAGATGACCAGGATTGAGACAAAGGCTACTTTTGACCCAACTATCCCCGATATATACGAGGCATGCCTTTTAAGTTCTGTCGTTTCCATATTTTCCGGCAATTTTGAATTTGGAACTGTTCTATATTCGAATGTGTTTACATTTTGAATCTCAAAACAGTTGAAAGTATTAGGATTAATGCTATTGTTTAGTCACAGTTTCGATTTGAATCTGTCAGGTCACGTACGAAAATGAATCTTTCTAAGGAAAATGTTCGTGCAATAATTTTCTACAACTTTAGAAGAGGCCTGACACGGCTTCAGTGTTTAGAAGAGCTAACATCTGTGTTCAGTGATGTAGCCCCATGTCTGCGGACTGTCGAACGCTGGTATTTAGAATTCCAGCGTGGACATACTAGTGTTAGTGACAGATTTCGCGAAGGACGCCCAAAATCCGCCTTCACTGAAGATAACATCATTGCTGTGAGACAACTAATTCTCGAAGATCGTCATGTGACGTATCGAGAGATAGAGGCTCTATTAGGCATCTCAGGGACAACCATTCAGAAGATCTTGCATGAAGCGCTTGGTGTGAGAAAGCTAGTTTGCCGTTGGATACCGCATCTGCTTTCCGACGATCACAAGGCGGCCCGCGTCAGATGGTGTAAGAAAACTCTGCAAAGGTTCAACCGAGGGGAGTCAAATCACGTCTACGACATCATAAGTGGTGACGAATCTTGGATCTATGCCTACGATCCTGATACCAAACAACAATCTACAATCTGGGTCTTTCAAGACGAGCCAAAGCCGACTAAAGTTGTTCGTTCTCGAAGCACTTCAAAGAAGATGGTGGCCACGTTCGTTGGAAAAACCGGCCATGTTGCGACTATTGCACTTGAAGATCGTAGAACGGTTAACGCAGAGTGGTATACTACAGTTTGTTTACCACAAGTCATCGCCGAACTTCGAAAATCTAACTCAAAGCGACGCATCATCCTGCACCACGACAACGCAAGCTCACACAGCGCTCGTCAAACGATTGAGTATTTGAAGCAGGAAAAAGTAGAAATTCTTGACCATCCTCCATACAGTCCTGACCTAAGCCCTAACGATTTCTTTACATTTCCTAAAATTAAGAAAAGTCTTCGTGGTCAAAGGTTCCAGTCCGGTGAAGAAGCAGTCGACGCTTTCAAGACAGCCATTTTGAACACCCCACTTTAGAGTGGAATAAATGTTATAATAACTGGTTTGAGCGAATGGAAAAGTGTTTTAAGCTACGTTGTGAATACTTTGAAAAACAATAAAAAGTACTATAAGGTTCTAGATGTGTTTTTTTCTTCAAACGACAAAACTTAAAAGGCATGCCTCGTAGAAGGGTAATTTTTTTGTTGACACATCACGCGCGCGAAGCTGCTGCGGGCTGCGGGCGGGTCAGCTAGTTTCTCATAATATTTACAAAATAATCACATACTACGAAACACTATTATCCTAAGTATTCATATTATTTTTGATGCACATTTATTTATATTATAATTTACTAGCCGACCCGCCCACGGCTTCGCACGCTTGAAATTTCCCGTTCCCGTGGGAACTTCGTGATAAAAAATATATAAAACACTCTTGTCCAAGTGACGCGACACTTCATGTAAATAACTTCACGTCAATGAATGACAGTTAAATTATATGGATATTGTTCACACAAATATATTTACTATAATCGCGATTAAAAAATGGGAGGTGAGGTAGGAGGGTGAAAAATATTTTACGACCTATTTGCATACCTAACAAATATACAAAAAATCATTAAAATAGGTCGACCCGTTTCGAGCGAGTGCGACCACAAACACAGTGACACGAGGTTTTTATATATTACTAGCTGACCCGCCCGCGGCTTCGCACGGGTGGTTTTTCAATAAAACATTACGCTCATTTTGCGCAATTGGCAAAAAAGTAGCATATGTCCTTTCCCAGGATATAATCTACCTTGCAAAATATCATTAAGATCCGTTTAGTCGTGTAAAGTTAACAAAAAAACAAGAGTTATGTATGTATTATTATACATACAAAACTTCCTCTTGAATCACTCTATCTATTGCTGAAAGCTGCATTAAAATACGTTGATTAGTAAAATACCTAAGAGAACAGACAGCGGAAGCGACTTCATTTTATACTATGTAAAGATTACATCCTTCTGCGCAGTCGCGTAAAAGTAGCCTATGTCTCAATCCTGGTCATAATCAATTTATACACCAAACTCTAATAAGTCTAAATTAGTGAAAAAAAAACACAAATAAATGTATTTTATTTAAATACATTCATTTGTCAGTATATTACCAAACAGGGCGTTTGGTAATATACTGACGATATTCAAGTGACGGTTTCTCAAAACATAAAAAAAGACTTCTCGAAAAAACAACTACTAAATATATTATCTAAAGAAAATCGCCTAAGTTTAGATGATTAATTTGATATAAAATTTATTGCCAAACTCCTGCAATCGACATCCAAAAATAAAGGCCGATTTGATATCTCTTTCGGAAATGGCTGCAGGTTTTGGGTTAGAAAGGGACAACAAGAGATATCTCGAGACGTCAACAATAAAGTATCTGGGGTTAGATGGCAAGCACTATGCAATAGCACAACATAAGTTTAATAAAGTATTTGTTTTTAAATGCCAAAATAAATTTCATATTTCTATGGTAAACATTTCACAAATTTATTTATTATGCTCATCAAAATAACCCCCCCTTTCATTTTTATGCGTGTATTATCAAACACCCTATATACATGGCTGATGGCAAAATAGGCGTGCCATCAACTTCAATGGCGCTTGACACGCCAGTCGTGTCATTAAATATTTGTTCACCGCCACGACCAGAAGTTATCGAAAAAGTGCTCCGCAACGAATCGGTTAAGGGACCATAGACCTACGTATTTGATATTAATTTTAACTTGATACCTCCATGTGTTCCTGAAAAAAACGGGTCTTGACGGACGGACAAACAGACAACGAAGTGATCTTATAAGGGTTCCTTTTTTCCTTTTTAGAGACAGAACCCTTAAAAAAGCCAGATATTTTTTAAGTAGTGTGGGAGTGTCCCTCATAAAAAATTGCTACTATTTACATCATTAAGGGCGACTTGTGCAACGATGCCTTAACGTATTTAGTGGCTAAATATGTTTTAGAGAGTTGTCAAATCACACAAATACATCAAATTTTTTTTTTTTTTTTTTTCGAATGGACTAATCTCGCTGTTGGCCTCTGAGGCCGTGACAGCTTAACCGAACTTTTGGCGAGCGCAGATGGCGCTCAGCCCTGTAAGTTTTTTAGGCAACTAGCGCAAGGGCACCACTTAGGTACGAACCTCGGCTTGGGCTGTTGCCGGGGTGGGGATAGGAGAGAAACGCCCGGGTACATGTCTGTACCTCGTATAGGCGGCGACTGAAGGGACTCGTCGACCTCGCCGGCGAGGTCGGTGTTTCTGTGAAGTGTTTGCTCTGTCTGATATAGATGACTCACCTTCCGCATTAGCGGAGGTGATTTCGTCATCCGGAATACATCAAATTTAAACATGTTTAGTCGCTAAATACGTTTAGGGATCGTTGTGCAAGCCGGGGCAAAAGTGGTAAATGTTACCTTTAATGCCATAGAGCACGGTATCCTGGAGCGCGGCATCAAACCTGGCCACGGAGTGCGGGTCGCACGGCCGCACGCATGCGCGCCGCAGTGACGTTACGTCCAGCAGCACGTATACAGCGTTGTGCTCGACGGCCGGACGCGGCACTTCCGGTACCACCACTGACGTGCCAGGGTTGACTACGGGCTCACGTATCACTTCTGTGGCTGTAAACAAACAACTTCATTGAGCGATCGAAGCGAGATCTCCAAATCAACTTGGGACGAATCGGCGTTGTATGAATGAATTAATATTATTATGAATAAAACTTTATTGCACACCATAAAAAATAAAAAAGTAAACAGTTTACCCGTGATCATGACGCATGCAACTGCGTCGAAATATCGGGACACTCAAGAACTCACAAATCATGGTAAATATCCCGTTTTTAGTACAAATAGTGTACAGGCCAGTCCAAAACCGCGACAACATGTTCCTGAAGAGCAGCTGACACTAAACGCACCGTGTGTGGAGGGGCATTATCATGCATCAGCTAAAATTCCTGGCCAATTCTCAAACTCTATGAGGGATGATCACAGGTTCTACGACCTCGTTCCGGTATTTTAGTGCAGTCATGCTGCCTCTTATCCAAATGAGCTCGGTTCGCGCGCCAATACGAATTTCCGCCCAAACCATGATACGAATGGACCTCTTGTTGCTGATGTAGGCGACTTTCTCGGCCTGGAACTCTCCAAACACATGTTCTTCGTGAATCGGGGTGGAATCCAAACCGAGACTCATCAGTAAAGAGAACCATTGTCCATTGTTCCATAACAAATGTTCTTGAGCCCAAAGAAGTCGCCTTCCGCGATTGCCTCGTCGTAGAGCTGGCACACGAAGAGGCTACGAGAATGAATATCGACTTCATGTAGCCTTCTTCTGACGGTTTGGTCGCTGACTAACAGCTGATGGTCTGACTGAAGCCTTTGCACTAGCTGCCTTGCTGTGAGATTGGGTTCCCCCCTGGCGGAATTTTGGAGAAAACGATCCTGTCTAGGGGTGATTACTCGTTTTTTTCCAGTGTGGCGCTCTCTTACATCCCCAGTACGATAGCGTGACCACAATCGAGAAATTACGTTTTGATAGGTGTTTAAACTCCTATCAAAACGTATAATTTCTACCCTAAGGTATTGGCAACCACGCGTTGGATAGCACCGGCTTGTAACATGCCTATCGCTCTTATCATTTCTTCTCTGCTTAAACGTTGACGTTCCATGACATTACTAATATCACAAGATCCGTTAAAATTAAATATTACTTAGATAGCACTTATTGCAAATTAAATAAAAGTTAATTTATCTTAGGCAAAATTAACGTTGTTTTATTTAAATCGGAGTCCCCATTCTATCTTTTGTTTATTGCGTTCTATTTTTATTTTTTTCCAAATTTTGAAAAGGGAACAAAAGAGGTTTAATTCCATATATAAACTTTTTCTAAAAAGCAAATAGTTTGTAAGCAAATCATTTCAAAATGGAATATCCCTAGACAATGTTGATGTGTGTATATTAGTCAAAAATTAAGCATATTTTTTATGTTTTTTTGGGAGACTCGCGAGATATAAATTCGGGGCGAACCACTCGTTTAGCTTTGCTTAGTTTGGGGCTAGATAGCGTTGTGTTAAATGTCCAGGTTTATTAGTATTTTTTTTTAACTTACGTTTAGGGTAGTCGATATCTGGCGTCCACCGCGTCACTTCCATGTCTCCTAGCGACTTGCCGGAGACGTCTGCAACCGACACCTTGATACCGCTGGACGACGAGCAGACCACTGTGCAACTCAGATTATCACCAATCTGTTAGAAATCGTGTTATTTACATCACGTAAATTATCTTGACAAAGAAAGGAACTCATGAATCAAGATATAATCACTAATATTATAAATGCAAAAATTTGGATGTTTATTACTCAATCACGTTGTGACGGCTGAACCGATTTAACTACGGTTCAAAACCACCAAACGGATTGGGCTCAAACTTTGCGAAAGTTTAGTTCTAGACCTAGAATAACATATAGGCTACTTTTTATCTCATAAATCAGTTTCTATGAGATAAAAATGCGGTGTCAAAGTTTCTATAGTAAAATGATTTTGGTCTTCGTTACTGCTTTACGCCAAAACTTATCCCACTAATATTATAAACGCGAAAGTTTGTATGAATGTATGTTTGAATGTTTGATACTCTTTTGCGCAAAAACTACTGAATGGATTTTAATGAAATTTGGTATGTGCGTAGATTATAACCTGGATTAACACATAGGCAAGTCTTTGTTGACAAACAACGCATGCGAAGCCGCTGGCGGAAGCTTGTAGGTAATAAACGAATTGAGTGGAAAGCTGCTGCCACCAACCCAAAATCCTACTTCGTTACTTCAAGGAGTTGGGATGGTTGGGGTCAGGTTAGAAGGAGGATAATGCACAATATACTACAATGCGGGACGTCAGTGCAGATCTTTTATTTCCACCACCCTAGAATTAGAACGAATTGAATAGACGGAAGCGCTGAGTTAACTCACTTGTAGATCCTGCGTCTTCAGTACAGCCACGAACTCCGGTATAGTTCCGTAACTCGCCGGTAGACGGCGGCTCAAGCGCGGTGCGAGAGAGACAACACGACCGGAGTCGAGGAGAGCGGCGCGCGCGGGAGCGACACAGCGCGCTCGGTACCAGCCCTCATCCTCTTCGCAGAACAATGCGAACGTCTCGCCAACACTAGGCCTAGAGAAATGAAACAACTATTATACCACATTCAATTTATTCGTATATATGCTAGACTTAGGGCGACTTGCGCCACGATTCCCAAACGTATTTAGTGGCTAAATATAATTTAGAGTTATCAAATCATACAAATACCCTCCTTGACTTTTACCCTTGACTCCCTAGTGGAAGCTAATTTACAAAGTCTTAGAGTTATCAAATCATACAAATACCCTCCTTGACTTTTACCCTTGACTCCCTAGTGGAAGCTAATTTACAAAGTCTAGAGCACAGACGTTGAGTTGCTAGACTTTCAGTTTTTTCTTAGATTCATTTTGGTGAATGTACACAAGATCTTCATGACCTTATCCCTCCTTCCCCCTTTCACCACCAGCAGACGTTCCAAGAAGTACCACCCATACCTGGTCGGCATACCAACTTGCACAAGTAAGGAGTCAATATTTATCTATTCATTAAAATCACAAAGATCACTTTAAAACATCAATTTTACCACCTATTCCTTGATGAAAGTATGGTGCTGGTGCAGTGTAGTGGTATAATTTGCTCAAAAACCTGTCTAAAGTCAAAAACCTTCGACTACCCGCTCTAAGTGAGAACTTGTATTTAGACGCGAGGGACATTTGCTTTAACTTACTAGATTACATTAATTTTTTTATTACACCATAAAAAAATTAAACAAACAAAAGAGAATACACAATTAAATCAAATATACAATGGGCGGCCTTATTGCTAAAAGCGATATTCTTTTCTTCTTTTACTACAACATGATTGAGTTTAGTGAGATCCCGGTTTCACAAATTGGCTGTATGGTATTTACTGTGTTCCGTTCTAGGAGTACTATACAGTGTTCTGTAATACTCTGTGGTTATATTTATGAGTTCGGTTTTGTAAGATGTTTTGTTTTAGCTTTGGGATCCAAGTTTTTTCTTTATTTAGTATTTTATTTGCTTTTTTCGTGCTTCCTTTAGTTATAAGATATTTTTCCATTATATTTAGTCTGTGAGTTTTATAATCTTTTTTAATATTCTTGTTAGTGTTTTATAAATTAATTTCAGTTGTTGTTTTTCTTCTTCAGATAGATTCTCTTTGTTTTGTAGATCATGTCGTTTCTTTATGAGTAGTTTTGATTCTTCACTTATGATTTCGCTTTTCTTGATTATGCTGCTAAATTGTTGTTTCGTGTACTTTAAGCTGTTGTTTATTCCTTGCTGTATTCCTCGTCTAAATTTTTATTTCTTTAGTTAAGGCTTTTATATAATACTAGCTGAACGCCCGCGACTTCGTACGCGTTACACTACTAAATGTGTAGGTATGTAACCTAGAAATAAAGCTAAACTCGCTGTTGCAACTTGACTTGACACCCCATTATTATCCAATGGGACCTGATTTATGGGATAAAAAGTAGCATATGTGTTAATCCAGGTTATAATATATGTGCATACTAAATTTCATTTAAATCGGTGCAGCCGTTACGACGTGATTGAGGACAAACAAGCAAACATGCTTACCATTTCAAATTTCGAACTCTACGTCCCTACGAGGCCGTGTCCTAAAAGTGCATAACCTCTTTAAGCTTAGAAACCTTTAAATGAGGTACTAATGTAGTACGGTGACTTTCGAGACATTCCAATTTTAAAGAGTATTTTGCTTATGTTTGTAAGTGAGTTCAACCTTTTTTGAATAAAATCGGATTGAGTTTTCAAACATGTGTCAAAATAAAATGTAATTTAAATCAAAGGCACTAAGGAGTATTGATATCAACTTCGAAGCAAATCACCGCCAAAACAACTTTCTACCCCTTTTTAACCCCGTTAAGGGATGAATTTCAATAAAATACGAAATACGTCTTTCATCAATTCTGTTAAAAAAGGTTTATGCAAAATTTGAAGTAGATTGGAACAACGAATCACGTTACATACATACTTTGTCCCCTTTTTTCATACTCGGGGTAGAATTTCGGAAAATCCTTTCTTATCGGATGCCTACGTCATACAAAGAATACACCCTCCAAGTTTCAGGTCTCTACGATCAGCGGTTTAGGCTGTGCGTTGATCCGTCAATCAGCCATTCAGGACAAAGCATTTTATACGTATAGATTTTTGTTCTCTTCTGTTTTCAGAACGTCTGGATTTTTATTAGTTGTGTTATATGTCGTGTTTGTGCGTACAGTGTATGGGGGTGGATAAGACTTACGTATGTTGATCTTTATCCTTCTGGCATTCCGCTGAGAAGGCGTCGCAGAGCTGGTTGTAATCGTCTCCGTAGTCCTCGTGCAGCATCAAGCAGGCGAAGCCGGCTTGCTTGGAGCCGCAGTTGCTCGCCAAGTTGATCGCTTCGGCGAGAAACGTAGCGCCTACAGGAAGTTTCTCTACCATGTAACTATAAACAAAATATATTTTATTTGAACAATCTTCTTCTTTCTGGCTTAACACTATATGTATTCAATTCGTATTTCCACTATCCGTATTTCAAATCGCAATTTTGACGTGAAGACGTTTTTAAAATTTCTTCCATATTAGAAGACAATTCAAAAAATCTGGCCAAGTGCGAGTCGAACTCGCGCACAAAGGATTCCGTACCATTATCTATCTATAAAAACGGCAAAAATATTATGTCTGTTGTATGGGAGCCCTATTTAAATATTTATTTTATTCTGTTTTTAGTATTTGTTGTTATAGCGGCAACAGAATACATCATCTGTGAAAATTTCGACTGTCTATCACGGTTCATGAGATACAACCTTGTGGCAGACGGACAGACAGAGAGACAGTGGAGTCTTAGTAATAGGGTCCCGTTTTACCCTTTGGGTACGGAACCCTAAAAACGAATGATAACAAGATTGGGGGATACAGTTCGGTGTTGCAGCTACATATCTATCATCTCCATCCAAAATGTAATTACACCACTGGATAGCTAATGGATCAAAGAATTAGTTACGCTAAGTGAGGACTGACGCATCGCGCGCGGTGGAGGAGGAAGCGCCGCCATTTTGAGGTCATTTTGCTGCGTTTCGAGATTTCCATTTAGTATAACCCGAAGAACTTCTTAGTGTTCAAACATTATTATAACATACATAAAATAGCGTATTTTGTATAGAAAATATTACCTGTTACGTACACGTATTCACGTACAACACACGTTTATTATAACTAAGGATAAACCACGCCTACTAAGCCGCTCATTGTACTAAATAAATTTTATGTACAATAAAGCGTTATCTAATCACTAATAATAATAAAATGTGGCCGTCACGGGAGGCCTGGCAGATTGTATTTTATTTATTTGGGAAGATAAACAGTTATACATTATGAAGTTAAACATAGTGCTAGTACATAAATAGTAGATAGTTACATAAATAAATGTATGAGTCACGACATCATTCACGGATTAATATGCTAAGCATAAAAAAAAAATAAGATGACGGATGCACTGTCGCGTTATGGAGATTTAGGTAAGACGCAGCCGGGCGGTTGCTGCGAAATCCACAGTTATAATAAATCAACCCTGATAGTTAGAATAGATAGATTATTGATGTATAACATCTTTCCTTTCCGGAGTGATTTTGGCAAAAGGGACGGATATGTGTAACAGGAAATCGGAGAAGCGCGCGCTGCTATTTCACGCAGATATTTGTTTCGGGTCTGGATGTTTTTCTATATATTATAAGTATGTATTTACAAAAAAAAACAAAAAGTATCTAAGTATTCTATCAGTTTTCTGGTTCTCATAGTACAATGTTCTCTGCTTAATTTGAGGCTAGATAGCGCTGTGTGAAATGTCCAGCAATATTTATTTATTTGATTTGAGCAATGAGCGCGCGCGGTGGTCAGATGTTACACATCATATGCGACACTGTAAGGCTCCCTAATTTTTTATTAATTGTAACATACCTGATAGGTACCAGCGGTTTGCGTGGAGTACAGTCTTGCACGCTTCCCGATTGCTTGGCCACAGCTCTGGGGACCGTTTTCGTTTCGATCACCGGTTTGGGTGATGGTTTGTTTTCGATCACCGGTTTGGATGATGGTTTGTTTTCAATCCCCGGTTTGGGTGATGGTCTGTTTTCGATCCCCGGTTTGGGTGATGGTTTGTTTTCGGTCACCGGTTCGGGTGATGATTTGGCCAATGGTGTAGTTGGAACCGTTGGTTTGATAGATTGTTCTGAAGCTTGCTCGTGGCGGAGTGGGGGGAGACCTGCAAGAAAATCCCTTGTAAAAAACAAAGATACGGTTAAAGCCAAATGCTGAATACCATACACAGGCTTGCCTTGTGTGAAGGCCGCTGCATAAACTGTGATCGCAGGTAATGCCTTCTGCCTCAAACTTTGTATAATCATATCTGAAGTGAATTACAAGAATTGTCTTCAAAGTAATTTTATTGACGACCTCCGTGGCGCAGTGGATGAATAGGCGGAGAGAGGAGGTAGCGGGTTCGATTCCCACCACGAAACAAATGTTTACATGATCTACAAATATTTGCTCCAGATCTGGATGTTTTTCTATATATTATAAGTATGTAATTACAATAAAAAAATATATACTTTTTTTATGTCTTTTATTCTATCAGTTATCTGGTTCCAATAATAAAAGCTCTGCTTAGTTTGGGGCTAGACAGCGCTGTGTGAAATGTGCACCAATATTTTTAGTTTTTTATGTGTTGCAAATAAAGGTCTTGATTTGATTTGATTTATTGGATACTTACGCTCAGTAGGGTATTCGATATCTGGCGTCCACCGCGTCACCTCCATGTCTCCTAGCGGCTTGCCGGAGACGTCTGCGACAGACACCTTGATACCGCTGGACGACGAGCCGACCACTGTGCAACTCAAATTACCACCAATCTGCAAGTAAATTTGTAATAGACTCTTTATCTCGGGTTTCTTGAATGTTTCATCATAGAGTTTCAATGCAATGACGTTATTTCGGTTACATAAAGAATCATCAAATTGGAGCAAGCATTTCAATTTTTAAAACCATCTCAAAAAGAAATTCCAAGAAATTTAACATTAAAATGTAGCCGTGATGTCTGTGATGTCCGATGAAGCCCAGCAGATGTGAAACTTCTAAATTCATGATTATTGAAAAAATTTATAAGTAAAGAAACCCATTTGTAATCATTTTATCATACGCAATATAAATACGCGTGACGGCAAACGATTCTTTATACGTAGTTTTGTCAATTATGGATCGAGTGAAGCAAGATCACCAAATCAACTTTGGAAAATCGGCGTTGTATGTATGTATGTTTGTTTGTCCGAGGATAACTTTCGAAGCGTTTATCCGATCATAGTGAAATTTGGTATATAGGTAGGTAGCAATACCACAATTTTGGTGTGACTAAATGAGCTAAAAATGTTAAGATATTAAGGTTCAAGAGGGGTAAAACAACAACAAAAGGGGACTATCCGGTCAAGTGGCACGTCTAATAAAAGGTCTTTGTGAGTACATTTTGACCCCGTTTTTATTTTTAGTTTAAACTTTGTAGTTTGTAAATTATTAGCCATAATAAAGACTGTACTTTGACGAAATTCGCAGGGGACACCAGTGACCCCACAATGCTGAAATTTGGTATGCGTGTGTGTACCTTTGGTGACACAAATAGGCAAAACACTGAAATCCAGAATAACTGCAATTTGTACCCGAAAAAAGGTTAACCATATAACATGAACTCCCGTTACCTGTAATTTGAATGAAATTGTAGGTCAAGTAAATTGGTTATCGGATGGACAGAGCAGGGTGACAGAGGGAATAATTCATTTCGTGGCACTATTTTTATAGTCTAAGGTTACGAATAATATTCTTTTTGTTTTTATGGGAGACTCCCGAAATTTCAGTTCGGGGCGAATCATTAGTTAGTTTAATTTGATCATGGATGACTTAATAAAAACAAGTTTATGAAATACACCTAAAAATCACAAATTGTTAACACTAGTTCGCAGTGCACAGTGGTCGAAAAACGATCGTAATTCTTAAAAGATTTAAAGATCTCAAATACTGCAAGGACTTATACTAAAAGTAAAAACGGGGTCGAAATTTACTACTATAATACCTTTCATTTAACGTCTCACTTGACCTAATCAATTTCTTTTTTTTACCCCTCTTGAATCGCAATATCTCAACGACTCCCTCACATTTTTAGCTCATTTTGTCACACCAGAGTGCCATCACTACCTACCTATCTATAAAATTTCACGATGATCGGATCAATGCTTCGATAATTATCCTCGGACAAACATACACCGCCGATTTGGAGATCTCGCGTCGCTCGATCAGAAAGCTCTAGTAGTAAACTCACTTCAAGATCTTGAGTCTTCAATACAGCCACAAACTCAGGTATAGTTCCGTACACCGGCGGCAGATTGCGGCACAAGCGCGGCGAGAAAGAGACAACACGTCCCGAGTCAAGCAGCGCGGCGCGGGAGGGAGTGAGACAGCGCGCGCGGTACCAGCCTTCTTCATCTTCCAATAGATAGGCAAACGTCTCGCCGATACTGGGGCTGAAAATAAACCAAGTTCGTATAATCTGTTTTATGAACAACATTAATTTAAAACACACTCCGGAATCGTATTAACTAACTTTAGATTAGTTTAATACCGGCAGCTTGAATCCTTCTTTATTTTCAAATAGGGAAATGTCTCGCCGATACGAGGGCTGTAAATAAAGCAAGTTCGTATACAACCTGTTTTGTTATGTACGACATTAATTTAAAACACACTCCGGAATCGTATTAACTGTTTTATATGTGGGATTAATACCGACAGCTTGAATCCTTCTTTATCTACAAATAGATAGGCGAACGTCTCGCCGATAAGAGGGCTGTAAACAAACCAAGTTCGTATACAACCTGTTTTGTTATGTACGACATTAATATAAAACACACTGCGGAATCGTATTAACTGTTTTATTTCTGGGTTTAATACCGGCAGCTTGAATCCTTCTTTATCTTCAAATAGATAGGCAAACGTATCGCCGATACGAGGGCTGTAAACAAACCAAGTTCGTATACAACCTGTTTTGTTATGTAGACATTAATTTTAAAACACACTGCGAAATCGTATTAACTAATTTTAGATTGGTTTAATACCGGTAGCTTGAATAATCCAGTAAACTATACCTTTTCGATAAACAATTTTTAACGTAAATCGGCGGCGCCTTTGCGACGATGCCGCTTAGTCAGATACCTTCTTACACGATGAATTAATATGATTTATTTACCTATTTATACAGGCTATTTCATTTATATTTTAGGACTTGATATTAAGGTTGTATAAAAAATCTATGGTAGTGAATTGAAAAAACCTATTTTACAACAATACTAACCATTAGCCCCTACCCGTGTTTTCATTTTATGCCGTACATAACAAAACACGTAGTACATCGTCTACTAGCTGACCCGCACGCATGGTTTTTAAATAAAAAACATTACCCTCCTTTTGAGCAGTCGGGTAAAAAGTAACCTATATCCCAATCCTAATCACAATTTATCTGATACCAAATGTCATTGAAATCAGTCTAGTCATGAAAACGTAACAAACACTGAGTTACTTTTGAATTTATAATATTAGCAAGGATGTACATGCCTAAATTACACCTCCATTACACTTATACTTCCCTTCCTAAGGTTGCCTGGATGATATAGCTTTTGAGCAATAAGACCGCCGTATAATAAATAATTTATATTCATTCATTCATCTCCGTGACGACCTCCGTGGCGCAGTGGACGAATAGCCAGCTGAGACTTAGGAGGTAGCGGGTTCGATTCCCGCCGCAGAACAAATGTTTGCATGATCTGCAGATATTAGTTCCGGATCTGGATGTTTTTTTATATATTATAAGTATGTATTATACAAAAACAATATAAGTATTATATCAGTTATATAGTACAAGCTCTGCTTAATTTGGGGCTAGATAGCGCTGTGTGAAAAGTCCAGCAATATTCTACAAAAAATGCACGGATAATAAATGTATAGCAATATTTTGTGAAGTATGTTCTTTGTATGTTTGCAGGCCGCACAAGATCGGTCACTCTGGAATTGAGAGGCCTATGTTTAGCAGTGGACGTCTTGTCTGATATGATGATGATGAAGACTCACATATAAGGTTCACTGTCCTTCTGGCAGTCCGCTGAGAAGGCATCGCAGAGCTGAGTGTAAACCTCTCCGTAGTCCTCGTGCAGCATAAGGCAAGCGAAGCCGGTTTGCTTGGAGCCGCAGTTGCTCGCCTTCTCCACGACTTCAGCCATGAATGTAGCTCCAACTGCCAGCTTCTCCACGACGTAGCTGGAAAAAGGGATTCAGTGAAACCTTTTTTTGAAGTGAAAACTTCTTAAGGCGCGTTGGGCATTTTTATGATGGGAAAAAACATTAAAAACTCGCGACACTGTTACCGTAGCCGACACCTCTGTGTATAATTTGAGATGGGAAAAAATCATTGAACTCGCGACACCGTTAGCTTTACCGACACCTCTGTATATAATTGAAGATGGGGGGAAAACCATTGAACTCGCGACACTGTGACCGTTACCGACAACTCAGTATATAATTTGAGATGGGAAAAACCATTGAACTCGCGACACTGTTACCGTTACCAACACCTCTGTATATAATTTGAGATGGGGAAAAAATCATTGAACTCGCGACACTGTTACCGTTACCGACACCTCTGTATATAAGTATCTCGTAATTGTTTAAGTTTTCACTTCTGTCGGCACTCCCGGAGAGCCACTTTTTTCGAAACTTAATAGATCTGCAATTGATCACAATCTCATCTGATGGTAAGCGATGATGTCGTCTAAGATGAAACACGAAGATCTAGAAGAAACCTATTCACTCTTACCTTAAATAGGTCCGGATTGTATTCTTTAGGAAAAACATACGACGGCACAGTGTTCCATACCTTACCTCTACCTTTATAGGACTTTAAAATTTAATGTTTACTGATTGTACCACTTCAAAATTGAAATCTATTATCAAGAACACGTGATGTAGTTATAAAAGTATATTTTATTAGGAACCTACGGCGCACAGTAAAATGTTGCATGCGCGTTTAATATACGCCGTGTGGATAGATGTGCCCTAAGATGTGATTTGTGTTTTAATAAAGGTTCCCTTGTAATCTAAGATGCTTATCCAGCTTGTAGGAAGAAATAAATTACATGTTTTTATTTATAACGGCACATTAGAACTACAAAGCACAGACATAGGAAAATAATAAAAAAAAATTGTACCGACAGAAGTGAAAACCTGAACAGACTACATACAGATACTTATTTATATACAGACGTGTTTCCCATCTCAAAATATGCCCAAAGCGATTAAATAAGTTTTCACTTCAAAAATGGGTTGTGGCAGTGTCATGGACACGGCCGTGTGTTGTACGTGAATACGAGTATGTAACAGATAATAATTTTCTATACAAAATATAAAAGAGGCTATTTTATGTATGTTTTCATCATTGAACGCCAAGAACTACTTCGGGTCATACATAGCATACAGAAAAACATCCAGACCTGCAACAAATATCTGTAGAACATGCAAACATTTGTTCCGCGTTGGGAATCGAACCCGCCACCTCCTGCGTTTCAGACGGCTATTCGCCCTCTGCGCCGAGGAAGTCGCGACTGCCGACTGCAAGTGCCGTGGCTTCACGCAGTCGGCAGTTGCGGACGGCAGCGGCGCTCAGAATATTACCTTGGATTAGGATTTTACCTGGAAGGTACAAGCGGTTTCCGCGGAGTCCCATCTTGTAAGCTGCAAACCCGCGGCACTGTTGCATTGGTATCGACAGCTTCGGATTTCGGTTTGATAACCGGTGCTGGCTCAGCTGGCTTGGATTCAGGAACTGTCTTCATCGGTTGTCGGAGAGGCAAGCTCTCAGCTGAAAGTTTATACATACGTTTTAAATAAAGATTCCATAAGCTCCGACACATAATTTGATTTATATTTTTGACTTATTCAGTCAAAGTCAAAATCTTTTATTCATTAAAATAACAAGGATCACTTTGAAACGTCATTTTTACTGCCTGTTCCTTCGCGACCAAGCCAGGAAATAAAATGTAAGAAACAAGGCAGATTGTTTTTTTTAATTATCCTTTTAGAATACATAACAATACAGAAAATAAATTAAGTCTAAATTGTAACATTTTGAACGAGTTGGAGAAATTTCAATCCCAAGCTTCTCTATCATCTAAATAATCCGATATTTTATAGTAGGCTTTATATAAAGATTTTGTTTAATTACGTTTTTTAAATTTGTTAGTTGTAAATTTTTGTACATCAATTGAGAGTTTGTTATAAAAGCGTACACTTTGGTATTCACCATTGCATAATACAGGTACGAGTATATCAAAAATATACTATAAATGTCAGTTAACAATAGAAAAAAATAAAAATAAACTAATTACAACTAAGCAGAACATTGCAAAAACAATTAGTTAGAGCAGGTAAAAAAAACTGGCCCAGTGCGAGTCGGACTCGCGCACGAAGGATTCATACCATTATCTATAAAAATCGGGCTCAACAAATTGGGAAGTGCATAGTGTAGCGATCGGTTTAGTCTATACTGTAAAATGTTCTGCGCACACGAGCATAGTATTGCAATAAATATATTATTTTATTTTCTTTCACACAATATCACAATTTTATTTATTTACCTTATTTGAGGTTGGTGCCGATTAAGGTATTCCTCTGAATTATATGAGCACCCATACAACTCGAGGACTATCTTAATTAGCGTCAACTATGCATAAAAATAAAATCAATAAATATAAGATTATTTATCTTCTATTCTACCCATAAAATATACAATGATGTGTTGCTCTGTAAACAAAGAAACGACATTAAAGCTTATTCTTCATTATTAGGTAAATCCTTAACACTCTTTATTCGATATTTTATCTCATTACAATTTTATATCAATCAGTTCACTGTTTTACTTTGCAAACCGCCATATTCTTTTTCAACCCGCCTAACCTGCTTTACCGACATTCTAAACTAACAAACAAACTACTGTACCGACAGCGCGAAGTGTGCCAAAATTCAAATTCAAAGGAATAGGTATGATTTCTTTACATAAATATTGCTGGACATATCACACAGCGCTATCTAGCTCCAAACTAAGCAGAGCTTGTACTCTGGAAACCAGATAACTGATATAATACTTATATACTTTTTTTTGTAAATACATACTTATAATATATAGAAAAACACCCAGACACGGAACAAATATCTGTAAATCATGCAAACATTTGTTCCGTGGCGGGAATCGAACCCGCTCCACCTCCCGCGTCTCAGCCGGCCATACGCCCACTGCGCCAACTATGTATGGGGACACCCTTTAATTTATAACATTTTTATTTTTTGGAATTTTTTCTTTATTTGTGCTGTAAGACCTTGCTTTTTGCCAAATTTCGTGATTCTAGGTCAACGGGAACTACCGTATAGGTTTTCGACCCCCAGCCTATAGCGTACTTTCGGTTGACCTAGCATTGTCAATTATGGTTAAAAGCAAGGTCTTACAGCACTAGCTAGTTATTTATAATAGTACTTACTCGGCGTAAAGCGGCGGCTGCTAGCGCCTTGGTTTTTGTTTAAGGCACGATTTTGATCCTGGCCACCTTGAATAAAACACATTAACTATTATAATAATAAATATTGATTTCAGGCAACCATAGAAAAGTACAAGATGTTAAAACTTCTACGGCCCATATAAATATATATCTTATGTATCTCATATATACATATGTACATATTATAATATTTACTAGATGCAGATTATGTGCACGCACATTTAAAAGCAAAATTGGCTATGCTAGTCCTCAAAGAGCGCATCAACGGAACCAAGCAGGAACTATGTCGTAGCCGAAATCGGTCTGGATGACATCATCATCATCATAATACTTAAAACTATTTGCTGACACCTAAAGTGTGCGACGTGTGACGCACTTGCGCTGTGTCGTGTAGTCGCCCGCGAAAACGACGAAACAACACACTTTTCGGCCAAAACTCTTCCTTTGTAAAGGTCAAAAGATCTGCAGTTGGAACACGCAACTCAAAATAATATAATGTGATATTAGACATTATACTCCATACAGTTGCATTATCCGGCTACAGCAAAGCCAAAAGGAAGGGCTATGTTTTTAGCAGTCTATATGTGTATGTTCCACCGTAGCGCCTAAAAATCATCCGATTTTGATGAATGAGATGACAATCGATAGTTGACCCGCCCGTGGCTTCGCACGCGTGGTTTATCCATATAAAACATTTCTGCGCAGTCGGGTAATTAATAGCCTATCTGCCAATCCTGGTCATAATCTATCTGTATACCAAATTCCATCGAAATCAGTCCAGCCGTTTAGTCAATAAAACGGAACAAAAGACAAAGAGACAGAGTTATATTTTCGAATTTATAGTATTAGTATGGATTGGTGTTGCCATAAATAAATGTTATTAGATTTAAGGGAATTAAAAAATGGCACTTGGAACTTATGGCAGTAATAAGATCTGGAAGAACTCACCCGCGCCCTGGTTGTCTTGGTTGCGATTCTGTGCGCTCTCCGGTGTCTGGTTGCGGTAGCCGTTCTGTACGGCTGCTTGGTTGCTGTTCCGTTGCTGGCTTTGTTGGATAGGAGTCGGCTTCTGAGCAGGCGGGCTAGGTTTCTGTACGGATAATTAAATACAAAAATATATTACAAGTGTCAGTTAGAAAAGAAATAAAAAAAATAAACTAATTACCACTAGTGGTTCGCCCCTAACTGAGATCTCGCGAGTCTACCATAGAAACTAAAAAAATATTATTCGTAATCTTTGACTATCAAAATAGTGCCACGAAATAAATAACCTTGACCTACATATTCATTCAAATTACAGGTAACGGAAGTTCATGTAAATTGGTTACGTTCTTTGGGGTACAAATTGTAGTTATTCTAGATTTCAGACTGTTGCCTATATTTATGATGCTTAAGCTAGACGCATACCAAATTACAGCACTGTGGGGTCACTGGTGTAGCCTGTGAATTTTGTCAATGTTAATTTTTATTATTGCTAATAACTCAAAAACTACAAAAACTTTACTAAAAATAAAAACGGAGTCGAAATGTATTAATGAAGAATTCGTATTTTACTCCTATGCCCTTTTCTGCTTTTCTGTGCACGTACCCACCACTATAATCGACTATCTCTATCCTCGAAGGTTTGCTGGAAGAAAACTCTTATTAGGGTTAAGCTCGCCTTTGTACATGCCCATTTTGTAAGCTGTTTCTGTCTGTAAATTTATTTGTGTACAACAAAGAATATGAATAAGACCTTTCATTTGACGTCTCACTTGACAAATAGTCTCATTTACATTTTTTTTTTATCCCTCTTGTACCCCAATATCTCAACTCCCACAATTTTTAGTTCATTGTGTCACACCAAAATTGTGCCAACATTACCAACCTATATACCAAATTTCACGATGATCGAATAAACGCTTCGAAAGTTATCCTCGGACAAACAAACATACATACATACATACAACGCCGATTTTCCCAAGTTGATTTGGAGATCTCGCTTCGCTCGATCAACTAAGCCGAACATTGGAAATAAAAGTGGCACTCCGGTAGCGTCGACAGAAGTGAAAACTTGAATAAAAGCAGACTACACTACAAATACTTATACAGAGGTGTCGGTAACCAAAGAAAATATAATACATACGGAGAACGGTCAGTGTAAATAGTCAGTGACAGGTGTCGGTAACAGTGTCGCGAGTTCAATGGTTTTTCCCCATCTCAAAAAATGTTGTTCAACGCGCCTAAAAAAGTTTTCACTTCATAAAATGCACTCCGGGAATGCAGACAGAAGTAAAAACTTGAATAAAAACAGGCTACACTATACACAGATACTTATATACAGAGGTGTCAGTAACAGTCAGTGTCAGGCGTCGGTAACAGTGTCGCGAGTTCAATGGTTTTTTTCCCATCTCAAAAAATGCCAAAAGAAGTTTTCACTTCAAAAACAATTACATAGTTACAGTTTAAAAGTTGTCAAATCATATAAATACGTAGAATTTAAACATGTGTAGTCGCTAAATATGAATAAGAATACAGTTTATTTCACCAAAAAGAACATGCAACTTACATATTTACATGACTGCCTCCGTGGCGCAGTAGGCGTATAGCCGGCTGAGACGCAGGAGGTAGCGGGTTCGATTCCCGCCGCCGAACAAATGTTTGCATTATCTACAGATATTTGTTCCGTGTCTGGGTGTTTTTCTATATATTATAAGTATGTATTTACAAAAAAAAAGTATATAAGTATTCTATCAGTTATCTGGTTCCCATAGTACAAGCTCTGCTTAGTTTGGGGCTAGATAGCGCTGTGTGAAATGTCCAGCGATATTTATTTATTTATTTATTATTTATACTAAATTTAAAACTAAGAACAAACTAAAAGGCACATAGTAATAAAAAAACAGATAGATTATAATTTAGGTCACAATGTAGGTAATATAATGTACAATGTAGACCAGTATAAGTAAAAAAAAAAAGTTTAAGAATTGTTGTGCAAGCCGGCCTTAGTACCTATATGAGGTACTATTATAAATTATGACTTAATATTAATATTAATATAATAATATAATAATATAATTAATATATTAATATAATTAAAATATTAATATTCTAACCAAACGAATTCTATGATTTGCAATTCATTTATTTCAGTGAACTTTTGACATGTAACTAAAACAATATGAACACTGGAAAATGCATTAGTAAAATACTGTGTCGTACCCAACAATGGGTAAAGTCAGGCTGTGGATGATGATGATTATGCAATATTACCTTGTCACTGTTATCAGATCCCGAATCGTTGCGCGGTGGTTTACGCGGAGAATTATTAGAAGGCAAGTGTGGACGACGCAATGCCGCTACCGCTGGAATGCTGTGGGCACAAATCGAACATATGAACAAATGATAACTTGATACATAGCATAAAAAACACCTTATTGTACCTACACCACAAGAAAACATACATCACACAAATTAACACCAATATTATAAACGCGAAAGTTTGTATGGATGTGTGTGTGGATGTTTGTTACTCTCTTTCACGCAAAAACGACTGAATGGATTTTAATGAAATTTGGTATGTACATACTCGGGGCGTACAATGTATTCTCGGTATCGGGGTAATATACTAATGATGAGGGTAATTAAATTATCTCATTAGTTTATGACACTCATTGAGGGTCAAAATTGTCGCCATTAGTATTCAAAATATCATTTCGGAAAGGCAACTACGATGACTGATACGACAATGTTGAAAAAAATCGAGCATCGCGCTGTGATAAAACTCCTCACAAAACAAGGAAAGACTCAAAAAGTAATTTACGAAGAAATGATGGCTGTTTACCAAGATTCTGCCCCTTCATTATCTACAATTCAGAAGTGGTCAAGTGAATTTAAACGGGCTAGAGAGCGTATTGAAGACGACCCTCGTGCCGGTGGGTCGGTTAGTGCCGCTACTGAAGAAAACGTAAAAATTATTGAAAAACTTGTACTCGTAGATGTCCGTGTGAGAGGGAAAATATTAGCAGAAAGAACCAAGCTATCCGTGGGTACCATTCACACTATCCTTCTTGACCATCTGAATTTGTCAAAGGTCAGTGCAAGATGGGTGCCGCGAATGCGGCGCACAGCGCTTCAGAAATAAGTGCGAGTTGATTGTTGCAAGGAGTTTTTAGAGCTCTGTGGTGAAAATCCGCAAAGTATTTATGATCGGATTGTTACTGGTGATGAAACGTGGGTTCATCACTATGATCCTGAGTACAAGCAGGAGTCTATGCAGTGGCATAAAAAAAACAGCCCCACCGAAGAAGTTCATAGTCAGCCCATCCGCCGGAAAGCTCATGGCCAGTGTTTTGGGATTCCAAGGGAATCTTATTAATTGAGTACACAAAAAAAGGTGAGAGTATTACTGGCGCAACTTACGCTAACACCCCGCGCAATTTAAAGGAGGCAATAAAAGAAAAAAAGACAGGGAAATTTAACCGCAGGTGTATTGCTTCTGCACGACAACGCGCCTGTTCACAAGGCGCGCATTGCCAATGCTGCTGTGCGGGATTGCGGATTTGAAGAAATCAATCATCCACCCTACAGCCCGGACCTAGCCCCTAGTGATTACTTTCTGTTCCCAAATTTCAAAAAAGAACTTCGAGGCAAGCATTTTTCCAACTATGAAGAGTTATTAACGATCATTTTTCAGACCAGGAAGAAAAATATTTTTTGGAGGGAATTGAAAAGTTATTTTCCAGGACCAATAAGTGTGTTCAGATTGTAGGGGACAACATTGAAAAATAAATTTTATTCAGAATTTTCTGGTTATTCTTTCATGCCTATACCGAGAATACATTGAACTCCCCTCGTAGATTATAACCTGGATTAACACATAAGCTACTTTTCATCCCATAAATCAGTCCCAATGGGATAAAAATGGGGTGTCAAGTCGCAACAGCGAATTTAGCTTTATTTTTAGGTTACCTACATATTTAGTAGTGTAACGCGTACGAAGTCGCGGGCAACAGCTAGTATTATAAACGCGAAAGTTTGTATGGATGTATGTGTGGATATTTGTTACTCTTTCACGCAAAAACTACTGAATGGAAATCAATGAAATTTGGTATGTACGTAGATTATAACCTGAATTAAACATAGGCTACTTTTTATTAAAAAAAAAACACGCGTGTGCAGCCGCGGGCGGAAGCTAGTATTATAAATGCGAAAGTTTGGATGTTTGTTTGTTACTCAATCATGCCGTAATGGCTGAACCGATTTCGAAGAAATTTAGTATGTACGTAGATTATAACCTAGATTAACACAGGCATTTATCCCATAAATCAGGTACCAAGGGACAAAAATTGGGGGCCAAGTCAAGTTGCAACAGCGAGTTTAGCTTTATTTTCAGGTTACCTACACATTTAGTAGTGTAATGCGTACGAAGTCGCGGGCGCTGTTGCCCGCGGGGTCACTTGCGACCCCATGGCCCTTTGGGGTCGCAAGTGACCCCTTGTTTAAGCGGGTTTAGTATATATATATCTTAATTTAATTTATTTAATTGAAGTTACACAGACTTATCTTAAAATTATCATTATTATTATTAAAATAAAATAAATACGGGATTTATCACGTACCGTTTTATCTGTGTTACGTACGACCGACAATGTAACGTGACAAATCCCGTATTTATAATATTCGCACTAATATTATTAGTTTGGATGTTCGTTTATTTGTTTGTTACTCAATTACGTCGTAATAGCAGAACCGATTTCGATGAAATTTGGTGGGTTGATAATTACCACTTGGATTCAAACATAGCCTACTTTTTGTGAACAATCAACGCGTGCAAAGCCGCTGGCAGAAGCTAGAGATTCAAATAAATTACATAAGTTTTCTTACATTTATCTTGTTCAGTAGAACACACAAACCCCATTTTAGCATATTATCGAATCAAACTTTGACAATACTTACTCAGGTTCACCATTAGTCGCAGACTGATCCACGTCACATGTTGACAATCTGTAAAATTAAGTTACATATATTTGACAAAGTTTTATTGCTATAATAAACATAAGCGATTCTGGAGTACATAAATGGCGGTCAAAGAGAGCTAGGGACTCAAATAAATAAGACAATTATTGACCTAATTTGTACTTTAAAATATACAAATACAAAATTAGTAGTTTGACCACCGGTCGCAAATGACCCCTAACGTCTTTTGACTAATGGAAGCCTGTGACACTGATGACCACGACCTAGCGTCGTGGTCATCACCCCGTAGAGTAACTAATCTAAGGGCAACTCCCTTGGGGTCGCAAAAGACCCCTCACTTGTGCTATTTTTTTTTTGTTTTACCTCGCTAGATTGAGACACAAGCCCTTGGTATATTTATTGTTTACCTTGCTAGATTGTGGCGCAGATCCTTGCGGTCGCAAAAGACCCCTAGCTTGTATATTCATTGTTTTACCTCGCTAAATTGAGACACAAACCTTGGGGTCACAAAAGACCCCTAGCTTGTACATTTATTGTTTTACCTCGCTAGACTGAGGCACAGGCCCATGGGGTCACAAAAGACCCCTAGCTTGTAATTTATTGTTTTACCTTGCTAGATTAATGGCACAAGCCCTTGGGGTCGCAAAAGACCTCTAACATATACAATTTAACGTTTATAGCACAAGCCCTTGGGGTCACAAAATAGCCCTTATTTATAATTTTACCTGGCTAGATTGTGGCATAGACTGTGGTGTCTCACGTCCCAGTCGCGCCGCTGGCATCGCTCGGTGCAGTACGGCGTCACGCGGCATCCGGAGCAGTACAGCTCAGCGGCGGCGCCGCAAACCACGCAGTTCCGCGACCCCTCGCGCTGAAGCCGCGGAATGTTACGCTGCGCGTTCAATTTATTTTGTTTTAGAATGTTCGGTGTGTGATGGTTTACTACGTGGTTTGTTATGTACGACATTAAATGAATGCACAGGTAGTACTAATGGCTAGTATTGTTGTAAAATAGGTTTTTTCAAACCCAAAGAAAATTTTAAAAATTTGAAATATAAATAGAAAAATATTTATTTTGTGTTATAACTTATTAAAGCAAGACTATTTATGAGATCAAAACTAAACAATAAATATAATAGTAAAATAAACAACAAATTTCTGCAAATAATTAAATAAATAAAATATTAAATATTTTGTGGAATTATTAATTTAACATACAGAACAAAAGTAACCTTTGCAACTAAATCAAACTAAATGTAGGCCCAGAACGACTACCTGTTGATGGAGTAATTTGTGAAAGCAGTAGAATTATTCAAGCAACCTTAATATTAAGTCCAAAAATATCAATGAAACAGACCACAAATCATATTCATTCATCATGTAAGTAAGTACCTAACTACTAATACTAAGCGGCATCGTCGTAAGGGCGCCGCCGATTTACGTTAAAAATGTTTATTGGAAATATATCGATCACTAAATAAATATTCAAGCTACCGGTATTAAACCCACCTCTTAAATCAGTTAATACAGTTCCGGATGTGTGTTTTAAATTAATGCCGTATATAACAAAACAGTTTGTATAACTTACAGTAATTAGCACAAGTACTTTTCTGTATAGTTAATTGTCTGGGTGGGCGTATGTGGGTGGGTTTCCTGCTTGCTAAAGGGGTACATGTAGTATAGTATCTACTATAGAACTTAGTATTTTTATTTTTATAGTGTTATCCGAACCATCTCGTTCAATTCTCGTATCAAGAGGAAGGTTGCGGGTTCAAGTCCCGTCTAGGCTTGAAATTTTTAGATGGTTTTTAAAATACTATAGAACTGCTTGGGTTGGTAGGCTACTTACTATCCGGTAATAATAACATAGAATAGTACCTACTTATTTATTTTATGATGTGGGTACTATTCTTTTGTAACTACCAGAACACTAAACAGAGAAGTAACAACCTACTTCTCTGTTTATTACTTTGTTTTTATGTTATGTGTGTTAATGTTTCTGTAAAGTTTTACCTATTTTCAATCTTTCGCGATCACTGTATTTAATTAATGATTAAAACGGGTATTTATCGCGTATGTACCTTTTTTATTTGTTATACCGACGTTTCGGCTGTGTTGCAACAGACATGGTCACGGGCGGACTTGAGTACTTGGAGCTACCGTCGAGAAGTGGCAGCTGCTGCAACTACCCTACCCACAAGTGGTCTTCAAAATTAGATATGTCCTCGTTCATATTACGACACACTACACCAACCATATCTACGCACTGATACGACCGATCACGACGTGCACACCTAGCAATCACCGGGTTACAGGACGCTGAGAGGTTATAGCCATCTTCCCGATTAACGGCCGGATAACAAATAAAAAAGGTACATACCTACGCGATAAATACCCGTTTATTCAGTAACTAAATGTTACCTATACAATTATTAGCTGTTTCAGAAATATCAGCGGTGTCATTCTACAAAACTGAATGACAGTTTACAAATTAACCCATTGTCCAATAAGTTGTACTACTGATGTGATTTACCATTACTGCTACTAATAAGACGCTTGACGTGGAAGGACCACGTCAACCACGAGATTGACATTCGATTCAACAGTCTGTTCTGGTTGCTTGGACTACAATGCCGACTGTCTCTACTTAACAACTGCCTGGTTTAGAACAGTATCCTTAAAGCAGTGTGGGCGTATGGGCTACAAATCTGGAGTACGCATCAGCAAATCCAATTGTGCAATATTATCCAACGGTGTCAGAACAAAATCTTGCGTTCTATCTCTGATGCCTCATGCTCCTCAACCAACAAGGTGATCCATGAGTACCTAGAAATTCCCACAATTAATCAAGAAATGGGTTCCAAAGGGAAAAGATGCCTGGATCGCCCAAAAAGCCATTATAATCCGATGGCAAGAGCGCTGGTGGAAAATCATTTTGACACAAAGCGGCTGAAAAGAATCCATGTCTTGGACAACCTGCTTGCTGCTTCCTTACTCATAACTAATAAGTACAAAAGGGCTTGGACACCGATATATAACGCTAATAGCTTAATTTGTTATCAGCAAATTTCATATACATATTTTAGTCACTCATGCTCTGAAAATTGATCATTGTTAGCTCGATACAAGATGCGCAATTACACACCTCTGGCCGTAAGTAAATTTGAAAATAGAACTAGTGGTTCGCCCCGAACTGAGATCTCGCGAATCTACCATAAAAACAAAAAAATATTATTCGTAATCTTTGACTATCAAAATAGTGCCACGAAATAAAAACCAACTTACTTGACTATTCAAATTACAGGTAACGGGAGTTCATGTTTGTTGGTTACCCTTTTTTGGAGTACAAATTGCAGTTATACGAGATTTCAGACTTTTGCTTATATTTATGATACATAAGCTACACGCATACAAAATTACAGCACTTTGGGGTCACTGGTGTACCCTGTGAATTTGGTCAGTTTAGTTTTTATTATGGCTAATAACCCAAAAACTACAAAAACTTTACTAAAAGTAAAAACGGGGTCGAAATGTACTAATGAAGACCTTTCATTTGACGTCTCACTTGACCTAATAGTCTCATTTTCATTTTTTTTTTACATTATTTATTATTATTTACCCCTCTTGAATCCCAATATCTCAACAACCCCCCAAAATTTTCAGCTCATTGAGTCCCACCATAATTGTGCCATTATTACCTACCTATATACCAAATTTCACGATGATCGGATAAACGCTTCGAAAGTTATCCTCGGACAAACAAACATACATACATACAACGCCGATTTGCCCAGTTGATTTGTAGATCTCGCTTCGCTCGATCAATAAGACTGATTGCATTCATAATATACTACAATGAAATATAACCTCTATGACAAATCCTTATTTCTATTTAATAAAACCAGCCAAGTGCGGGTCGGACTCGCACTTTCGCAGAGTTCTGTACCATTATCTATAAAAACGGCAAAAAAATCACGTTTGTTGTATGGGAGCCCCCTTAAATTTTTGTTTTATTTTAATTTAATTATTATTTTTTAAAGTGAATATATAACTAAATATTCTGTCAATATTTCAAGCGTTTTCAGCGTTTGATGTTATCAATATCCAGCTAAAACGACAAAAAAAATCACGTTTGTTGAATGGGAGCCCCCTTAAATATTTATTTTATTCTGTTTTTATAGCGGCAACATAAATACATCATCTGTGAAAAATGTCAACTGTCTAACTATCACGGTTCATGAGATACAGCCTGGTGACAGACGGACAGACAGCGGAGCCTTAGTAATAGGGTGCTGTTTTACCCTTTGGGTACGGAACACTAAAAATTAAAGAGGACACATTTATAATATCATCATCATCATCTACAGCCCATAAGTACCCACTGCTGGATGTAGGCCTCTTTTTGTAAACGCTACCCTTCCCGGTCCTGTGCTGCGCGCATCCAGGAGTTGCCCGCAACTTTCTTTATATCGTCGACCCACCGCGCCGTTTTATAATATGCTTTATTGAAATGCAACCTCCATATCAAATCCTTATTTCTATTAAATAAATCTGCGGTACGCCACCGCTATATGGTAGAAATACCTCCCATTCGCACACGAACACAAGGTTCTCTTCGACCTTTATTATGCGCAGCGCCAAAGAGTGGAACGCCTTGCCTGAGTCTGTGTTTCCTGATAACTACAACCTGGGTATCTTTAAGTCGCGAGTGAATAGGTTTCTTCTAGGCAAGCGTGTACCATCGTAGACTGCATCATCGCGCGCCATCAGGCGAGATCGTGCGCAAACGCAAGCCTTTAATGTTAATAAAAAAAAGTGGCCATAGTTTAGTAGTGAAAAAAAAACAATGGATACCGGGAACGCAAATTTTCGTTTTAGGAACATACTGTTAACAATACTTTTTTAATTTCCTCGCATTCGTGATGAAAAGTCATACATACTCGTATTAAAAAAGTAGATAAACGTATTTGCTTTCTTTCTATCCTAGGAATAAACTAGTCCAAATTAAAATCAGACCCACTCAAAATTTAAGATAACAAATAAAACAAAAAAATAAAATCATAATGCAATTTAATTAAAATAACCAAGCAATGCACATTTATAATCAAAAACAAATTGAAAATAAACTGAACGTACAAAACTACGCACTAAAAACACTAAATAGTAAATACCCTAAAAAATACTTATCATCTAACTCTTATCATAATACTTAATTAAATTAATGTAAAACATTTTAAAAACGACTATAACATATCAAAACAAACCAAATTAAAGAAAGCACATATGAAAAAGAGTTTGTGAATAATATGGAACTCCTCAAAGATAACTTGTGTTCATAACATTATTTGGCGACTAACTTCTAACAAATGAATTGGATCCACTTACTTCATAGGTTAACAGACTTCAATGGGGAAGATTACCAGACTTGTCCGGCAGAGGGCGCTGTATGTTTGTTATCTGTCAAAATACCTTGCTAAATGCTTTTCATTGCATTTTTGATTTTAAAATCATTGCTCAGGTTTTTCTAATGTTAAGTAATATTAAAAATCGCCCAAATCGAGTCAACTGATATTAAATAAGTTTTTTGTTGAAAAATAACTTTTTAAAACAAGCATTTATAAAATTCAGAATCGGAACCGCAAGAAGATTCAAATGAGCCCAAACACTACTAGCCTACTATAATCCATTCAGAAGTTCCGTTGTCTAGCTCAATCGGTTGAGGGGAACGGGTTTAAAATTCAGTTGCAAGATTCCACCCGGACAAACATTGCAAGTTAATAAAAAGCTTGTAAAAAGTGGCAGGAACGACTTGGGCGAAAAAAGCAAGAGATAGATCTTTGTGGAGATCACTCTGGGATGCCTATGCTGAAAAGCAAGATAATCAAGAAACCGGGGTCTAATATGATTTTTTTTTTATATATTAATATATAAAACAAATTTTGTAGTAGGTACTAAGTAGAAATAAGATGTAATGTGCACTTTTAAGATTGTTAGTAAAGGCTTTCTTATTCTTAGGGCCTCTTTCACGACCTCCGAGTAACTTTAATTGACGGGTAAAAATCATCCTCTCTTTATCTGTTTCCATGTGAAAACAAAAGGCGTACCTATATATTTTTTATCCATTTGACAGCGTTACTCAGAGGTGGTGAAATAAGCACTAATTCTAATATTAAAACGTGGAAAATAACAATGGTTTACCTAGTAACAGACATGGTTTATAGAAGGAACCTGTTTTCTTGGAAGTTGTCTCATAGTCGGTTTCTTTCAAGTTCAAAGAGGTTTAGCACAAAACCTCGAAAAATAGCTTGATTTAAAATTTAGTCTTCTCAGTGCTTTTTCCCATTTTCTCTTTAATGTAATATTACTTGGGAATTTCTGTACACCTATTTCTTCACATCCAAAAGCTACACAACGATCCCATATTTTACGTAATATGAGAGAATAATTTAAAAACATACATATATATAATTGACAGTTGTCTTCCCCATTAATACCTACTTTTATCCGTGATTGAATAATTAGTAGGGTACCGGTAAATTCATACGAGCAACAATTGTAGCAAAAGATATATTAATGGAGTAAAGTGTTGGTAACCCGTTACTCTAATTTAATGGATTTGGTGCCAAAATTCATGGATTATGGAATGATATCAAAGGTAAATTTATGTTATGTAAGTTATTTTTTTTAATCTAGTTTTTTATTTAGTAATTATCAGTGGATTAATGAAATAACATCCAGTGTACCCGCATACGTTAAAAAATGGATTTAAAAATTCACATGATCTGAGTAGACAGATATTGATATTGATGTGCTATGTATTTGACATAGCACGATTTTACAAAATGTAGATTTATGCAAGTACCTTCTAACACAAGTAGTTTCCTACTTAAAAATAAAAATGTACTTTCTTGTTACAGAAATAACAAATTTAATTTGATACAAAAAGCGGTGGGATAAGACATGACACACATTTAAAATTGGTGGGTTAAAATTCAGTAAAACTTCAAAGAAGTCAAATTTGTCACAATACAAATCCTAATGTCGTAATCCTAACTATCGTAAGTCTAAATAAAGTAAAGTCTAGTCAAAGTAGTTATTAAGTAAAATCAGGAATAAAATATCACCGGTAAATTGACCTGTCGAGGTCAAAGTCAGTATCCTAAAGGATTTAGAAGAAGAATTTCAGTCTCTGTCCGCCAACTAAGGGAAGAAAGCTCTTACTCTGAATCACAGCTAAAGACTGATTATCCACGTACATTACAAACTTACCATTACACGGGTATTGTGTCTCGCTATAGATTTGCCAGATCTCCGTATTCAAACCAGGGTTTTTATCCTCCAAAATGTCGAAAATTATGTTCAAATCGTCTTCGCTTTCAGGGAGAATGTTTGTCGGGATTTTTAGTATGACCTTCGTTTGGTAGCAGTTGTCTGGGATGTTAAATTCCTTGCTGTGTTTAGGCGATTCGGGTTCTATAATGATAGGATCGAGATCAAACTCGTTATGTATTTTCGGAGAGTTATTATTCTCAACGTCGCTGTTATTGTAAGTTATGTCATCAATAGCTGCTTTGTTGTCGTTTGCTTTAGTGGCTTCCTTTGACTTCTTGGATACCTTCATAGTTTTGCTTGCCTTCTTTTTGATCTTCATAGCCTTAGCTTTGGTTAGCTCTTCTAAACTCTCTTCAGGTTTGATGAGCGACCGCAGATGACCTAGTTTGAAATCTGCCAGGTCAAGTTCAATTAGTTTGTTGAATTGAGGATCCATGATGACTTGAGCTGACAGTTTGTCTATTTGTAGAATAATGTCCAGTTTTGTGCTCGTGCGAACCGTACTAATCTTTCTCCAGAATTTGGTTCGTAACCTAGGATTCTGTTTCTGTAAAATCGCAATCACTTCGTCAGTATCTTTGGTCGTCTTTACTAATAAGCTCACAATTCCAACAGCTCCACGGAAGTCAGTAGCTTTGAGGCTTACCTTTAACTTATCGTTTACAAAATCGACGTTTTTATCGATCCAGATGCGAGATTCAATGTTTTTGCAGATGATGAATATGACTCCATCAAACAAATACATGTCGTGGAACTTCGGTACCATTTTTTCAATAAGATCACCTTTTTCTATTGACTCTACAACTATACTCTCGAAGGTTCTCTTTATTGAATGAAATTGTGCTTCGTCTATGCGAGAATCTGGGTAGGTCGTTGGTCCCAAGTATAGTTTTAGGTCATCAGCGATCAAATCTGAGTAATGGTTGGTTCGAATACGAGTAAGCGGAGCAGACATCATTTCTGGATCAATCGGAGAGTACATACTCTTAGCTATACAATCTCTTTGTTGTTTTATTTCAGCGCTCTCAGTATCTTCAGATTTGGCTGTTTCATCGCAGCTGATATCACGTTTTTGTCTATCAATGATCCTAAAGGTAAGTTTTTCTCCTTCGTACGTCGGATCAAAATCGGGATTTTTGATGACTTCTAGAGATTCGGGATCAACACCGAATTCTCGTTTCTGTTTTCCGCCTACATCTGAATAATACTTCCAACAAGCCGGATTTAATTTTGGATACTTTTTCTGAAGCTCCCTTAGTATCACAATTGATTCTATATGCGCTTGCTCTTTCGGCAAACGCATGACAATTCTTGTATACCTCGCCAAATTTTTAACATCACGGAATAAAAGTTTCAGACCAGTAGAATTTATGAATTTAGGCAATATTTCCGTCAAATAGTCTCTTGTTTCTAGACTATCACAAATGTATATCACAGCACCGTTCGACAGATAAATGTCTTGGAATTTCGGAATGATCATGTTAGTAAAACGTTGAGACTTCATGTCTTTGTGCAAATACTCTTTGAATAAATGTTTCAATCGCCTAATGTGTGTCCCCTCTAGCTTGTTTACTGGGTAACCTTCTGAAATAATAGCGACTTTCAGTTCATTTTCCACATGAAGATAATTCGTTCGTCTGTGGTACGCAATACCTCTATTGCTATTAAAGTTTATTGTGCAGGATTTATTAAGATTGTCATTGTTTTCCATAATAGATACAGATTTTTCCGATAAGACCATTAGAGATGTAGAGGTTGTTTCTGTTTTGAAACTATTTACTGGGATCTCTTTTTCAACATCTTCCTTTTCATCTTTGTCGTAAGCTACCTCATCGGACCAAACTAATTCTTCATTGTTCTCACCAATGTATTTGACATCTTTAATTTTCTTCAAAACGTCCTCTTGCAACGAACTTTCTAGCTCTCTCTTAATATCAATTTCCTCAATTTCGATATCATTGGCTTGGTAATTTGAAGAATCATTTAAATCAGGTTGGCTTCCAACTTCTTGCTCATTATCAGCTTCATCAATGGTTTTTGGTGCAGCTTCTAAAACCACCTCTTCAATATCCTCTTGAATTTCAGCAGTTTTATCTATTGGTACCAAGCTTATCGTCGATTCTATTCTCGGCGTAGATTTCACAGACTTTATTTCTTCTAATAGTGTCACTCTTGACGTAACGCTGCTCAAATCTTCTTCCATTCCAGACAGCAGGCATTCATAATAAATCTCCGTGTACCCAGTGAGTTCAAACTCCATCTGTTCGTAATCTATGACGTTTTTGAAGGTCGGACCGCGGATTATCTCACCTGACACATGATCTATTAAGAACGAAGTACATTCTACATCATCATTAACTTTTTGTGAGTATATCTTCCACATATTAGTCTTCAACGCCGGATTGAAATACTGCAACAGCTTGAACGCATCCTGAGCGGTCGCAGGCCAACAAATACGCGGTATTTTCAACACAGCTAGACACAATCTTTTTACATCAGCATTTAAAAGGATCAAGTTGTAACACATACGCTCTTGCAGACCGGGACAGATTCTCACCAGCCAATCTCTCGTATACAAATCCTTACAAATACACACAATAGCACCTCGGTTGAGATAATAATCGAGGAATGAAGGGTCTTTTAGCAATAGACCAGCTTGGGCCTGCATACCGACCACTTCTCGCAAGCACCGTTGAAACAGCTCAAATTGCCGCAAACGCATCTTAGATTTAGGATACCCTGCTAAAGCTATAACCAACTTCAACTCATCATCAACAATGTCTAAATAGTCCGAGTTCCTCATCTGTATCAGTCTGTTAGTCTCGTCGGCCTCGTCATCAGTCTCCGCGTAAAAATCACGGAATTTCAGATCACACGTCAAATTGCTGCCAACTCTACAGGCGCACTTTCTAGCCTCGCATTTTTTTCTGGTCGCGTCAGACCTCTTACTAACAGGGACTGTAACTTTACTACATTCAGACTGTTTAGATTTACTAACGGTTACTGTGGTTTTGCTGTCCTTTGAATCGGGGATATCGGTTTTGCTCGTTAAAGTATCTAATTTCGATATCGGACTGGGATCTTCGGAACACAGAACGCAAGTCGAAGGAGTGGAGCTTCCATCGCTCTCTTCTCTCGTCCAAGCCGTCTTCTGGCAGGTGCATTTGGTATCATTCTGTAGAAAAATGATCTTGTATCTATTTTGAGCTGTATGTCTTTGATGGTAAGAGTGAATTTAAGGAAGCCCCACTCCTAAGCGTGCATGCATAGCGCCGGAAAAGTTATCGACCACACAGTATCTTAAAACCTACTGTAATGAACAAAAGATCTAAGGTCGACTAGAAGATTCGAATTGACCTGTATTTGTGAAGGAGCTAAAAATAAAATATACATAATACATACAATAGAATGCAAGTACATTTTAAATAAATACAATTTCTTATATTTTTTAAGTGGGTTTGAATTTTAACATGCACGATTTAAACCTTTTAACCTTACCTATTCCCCAGAACACAGTTTCAGTCGCAGCATGCAAACAGCATTAAAAATAAAGTATAGTTTTTGAGTGTTCCGAAGTTGCAAAGTTGCATGCACCATAATAAATATATTAGTTCAATAGTAGCAAAAGACTGGCGAGGGTATATCTGCCAATAACTCGCAGACTTCAGTTTAGCCGCGATCATGATTCATGCAACTGTGGCGAAATATCGGGACACTCAAAATCCCACAAATCATCGTATATCTCTCGTTTTCAGTAAAAATATTATACCCAAAGTTTGTTGAGACGTATTCTATAGCCTTAACGAAAAGCTTAGAATTAGACCATAAATTAGATAATAACAAATGTAAAGTTTAGTTAAAGTTGGCCGCTGTAGAGTTAACCTAGCCAAGTGGGGTTACATCGATCCATTCCTGAGACAGTGCCACTATGGGGTCACTTTACAAATTATGGCCCAACTCATGTCCTCTCTGCCCAGCCATCTGCATACGAGAGGACAAACGCGAGGCAACAGAGAGGTGTGGTAGGTGTTCGTTATTAGGCTGATGAAAAGAAATCAAACAGCCATTGACACGAAAGAAGCACGTGCGAACGCACTCACACATAAGCGCGCGCGTACGATGATCTCGGATCAAGTCGGTCAAAGCTTCTAATAAATATACGAGATTCTTGTACGCGTGCGTGTATGTGTGCGTCCGACTGTATTCGCTATTTTTACTAATCTTTAATGCTGTTCCTATTCTGTACTAATACTCTCGATAACTTTTTGGTTCAATCGAAAATGCAGCAGACGTGTTAAACGACATCGCTCGTTAAAATGAGCAAGTGACCGTTGATAAGGTGCACCGCTGGCTATTCGTCTGGTCACTCGCCACGTAGCCCGCGAATGTGTCAACGCATTAGTACTTTGAGATGAATCTATAAGACACCGCTGTAATTTTGAGACTTAAAGACGGTGAAAATCATCTCAAAAATCAGGAACCGAAAGGGATTTGAATTCGCAACCTCATCTCGCATCTCTTGATACGAGGATGCGATGTAAATTTTCAACCGACTTCAAAAAAGGAGGAGGTTCTCAATTCGACAATTTTTTTATTTTTATGTTTGTTACCTTAGAACTTTCGACTGGGTGCCCCATTTTGATGATTCTTTTTTATTTGGTTAAAACTGGTGCTTCCAGTGTGGTCCTATTTTGATTTGGTCCAGTTCTGACAATGGCATCCATGAGAAAACCATATACCTAAGTCTTAAATTTGCATTAAGTATGTGCGCGACAAATGGACGAATAACTCAGTATCACGCCAACCGATTTCGACGATTCTTTTTTTATTGGAAAGGATGTGCTTCAAGGGTAGTTTGATGAGAGTTTGGGTAGGTTAACCGACTTCATAAAAGGAGGAGGTTATCAATTCGACTGTAGTTTTCAGTGTGAATATTTCAGGTAGCTTTGAAGTCGGTTGTTAGATTTTTGAAAAATTATATTATGCCTTTATGGGCCTTTACTTCAGACGTGAAATTAGTGAGATGTTACTTTGATTTGAACGGCATATTTTCAAAATATATTTTCCTAATTACGCAAAGATTAACTGGAAGAGAATGCTTTCTAGCATTAAGTTCGCCTATGTAGGGATATATACATTTTTGTGCTATAAAAAAATTTCAATCAATCAATCAATATTTGTGATCTGTCTAAGTATGATGTTTCAATGAATTTGTATGAGTTTCAAAAATAACTTACCGAATCTCCGGCACCAGCAGTGATACTACACTCGTTATCTTGAGTTCTGTAAATATATATTTTATGGGCTTCATAAGAAAGCTCAAAGTCGCTCTGAGTTCTATGAAGAGACCTATGCCTGGTGTTTCTCTACGAGATCCAATCAGAAATGAGGATATTCGTAGACGAACCAAAATCACCGACATAGCAAAAAGGATTAGCAAGCTGAAGGCAGTGGGCGGCACATAGCTCGAAGAACTAACGGCCGTTGGGGCAGAAAGATTCTCGAGTGGAAACCACGCACAGGAAGGCACAGCGTACGGCCCCCACTAGATGGAAAGAAAAAGGTTGCTGGGAGCCGTTGGGTGCAGGCCGCTCAGGATTTTATCTTTGGGGGATTTTATATATCTATATCACGATTAATATTTTATTTTCGCCTAATGAAAGACATAGTCAATATGTGTAGGGCTAAGCAAGCTACACTACGATGGGCTTAAGTGAATACATAAACGACTATAAGCATTTCTGAGTTAGTTTTAGTCGCAGGTGGTTGCAAGTTTGATTCCCACCGTGGAATTTTGGTATTTTCTACTTTAATGTTCCTCTATATATTAAAAGTATGTAATCACAAAAATGTATATACGATGCCACTTAGTCAGTTTAACAGGTACAGGTTACATGATGAATGAATATAATTTGTTTACCTATTTTATACTTAGCTTCCGCCTGCGGCTTCGCACGCGTTGTTTGTCAACAAAAAGTAGCCTGTGTTTATCCAGGTTATAATCTACGTACATACCAAATTTCATCATAATCAGGTTCAGTCGATACGACATGATTGAGTACGACACAAACATCCAAACTTTCGCATTTATAACATTAGTGTGACAGGCTGTTTCATTGATACGAGGGGAGTTCAATGTATTCTCGGTATAGGGATGAAAGAATAAGCAGAAAATTTGAATAAAATTTATTTTTCAATGTAGTCCCCTAAGATCTGAACACACTTATTTGTCCTGGAAAATAAATTTTCAAATCCCTCCAAAAAATATTTTTCTTCCTGGTCTGAAAAATGATCGTTAATAACTCTTCATCGTCGGAAAAATGCTTGCCTCGAAGTTCTTTTTTGAGATTTGGGAACAGAAAGTAATCACTAGGGGCTAGGTCCGGGCAAATCCGCAATCCCGCACAGCAGCATTGGCAATGCGCGCCTTGTGAACAGGCGCGTTGTCGTGCAGAAGCAATACACCTGCGGCCAATTTTCCCCGTCTTTTTTCTTTTATTGCCTCCTTTAAATTGTGCGGGGTGTTAGCGTAAGTTGCGCCAGTAATACTCTCACCTTTTTTTGTGTAGTCAGTTATAATAAGATTCCCTTGGAATCCCAAAACACTGTGGCCATGAGCTTTCCGGCGGATGGGCTGACTTTGAACTTCTTCGGTGGGGCTGTTTTTTTTTCCACTGCATAGACTTCTGCTTGCTCTCAGGATCATAGTGATGAACCCACGTTTCATCACCAGTAACAATCCGATCATAAATACTTTGCGGATTTTCAACACAGAGCTCTAAAAACTCCTTGCAACAATCAACTCGCACTTGTTTCTGAAGCGCTGTGAGCATTCGCGGCACCCATCTTGCACTGACCTTTGACAAATTCAGATGGTCATGAAGGATAGTGTGAATGGTACCCACGGATAGCTTGGTTCTTTCTGCTAATATTTTCACTGTCACACGGGCATCTTTGAGTACAAGTTTCTCAACAATTTTTACGTTTTCTTCAGTAGCGGCACTAACCGACCCACTGGCACGAGGGTCGTCTTCAATACTCTCTCTAGCCCGTTTAAATTCACTTGACCACTTCTGAATTGTAGATAATGAAGGGGCAGAATCTTGGTAAACAGCCATCATTTCTTCGTGAATTACTTTTTGAGTCTTTCCTTGTTTTGTGAGGAGTTTTATCACAGCGCGATGCTCGATTTTTTGTCGTATCAGTCGTCGTAGTTGCCTTTCCGAAATGATATTTTGAATACTAATGGCGACAATCAAATAAAATTTTGTATTTATACCCTCAATGAGTGTCATAAACTAATGAGATAGTTTAATTACCCTCCTCATTAGTATACATATTACCCCGATACCGAGAATACATTGTACGGCCCCTCGTATTTTAGGATTTGATATTAGGTGAAATTTTCTATGGTACTAGCCATTAGCCCTACCAGTGTTTTCATTTGATGTCGTCTTAACAAAACACCTAATATAAGTATTTTATCAGTTATCTGGTTCTCATAGTACAAGCTTTGCTTAGTTAGGGGCTAGATAGCGCCATGTGAAATGTCCAGCATTTTTTTAAATTAATACTTACACTTGGATCGATCGGCCATCGGGCAGCAGGCGACGTTTGGTAACAGAAGCAGATACAGCAACACTTTTCATCTGAAACAAAGTAAGCAAAATTAGTACTTAATTACAGACACTACTTAATAAAAACATTACCCTCCTCCGCACTCGTGTAAAAAGTAGCCTACGTCTAAATCCTGGTCACAATCTATCTGTATACCAATTGCATCGAAATTAGTCAAGCCGTTTATTCTATTTTTTAAGAGATTTGTTTCGTAAAATGACGATGTAAGCTCCATAGTACTCTAAATACATTTCTAAATTAGTATTATTTTGTTTTCATGCTACCTGGAGATGCAGCAAGCTTATGGCCCACTTAATGTTAGAGAACTGCCTCGTAGGTCACGCACCTTAGAAATTTGCCCTACGATGCACTGCCCTGCATCCATCAACTTGAGGTAGTTGTAAAGCCTCATGTGCTTGTAATTTCACCAACCATACCCTTCAAACCTAATCACATCAATGTTACTTGGCGGCAGAAATAGGTATAGTACTTCCCTGGCGAGCCCTTACTCAAGAAACACTACTCTTGAATTAAATCTCTTAAAAAATTACTGAAACACTTCACTCACATACAAACACACGGAAGAAGAATTACCAGCTCATATGTGAACCGGTAGAAACATACGAGCTGGTAGATGTTAGCCATGGCGCTGCATCTAACGATTGTTAACGTTCTCAAAAAAAAACTGACACATATGTGACACCAGTGGATCCCAAACCTGATTGGACTCGACCCACCTAACAAAAAATGCCGAATTCGGGAGGTGGCTCCCTTGGCAGTCTTAAAAAGTGGATATAAGATATTGGTAACGCTCAGATTCACTAGTCTCTGTGGTCAGTGTTAATATTCGCCGACGCGAACCCTCACGACATGGACCGACTGAAAATTTGTTTCAGAGTACCTATTTTTTTTCATTTGACAATATTTGTTATCATCACAGACAATATGCATATTGTAATTTATTAACTTTAGTTAGCTCATAAACAATGAAAATTTAAGCGTCACCAATATGGATGAAGGACTGTTCAAATAAGAAAAACAACTTTAATTCAGAATAGAATAGAAAAGAACGTGAGCGCCCCTCAGTGGCCGTCCGGCTGTTAGCGCGACCCACCAGTGGGTCGCGAGCCATACTTAGGGAATTCCTGGAATAGACAGTATGACATAGATTTACATGCTCGAATATGAAATGAATATTGAATTGACATACCCTCTGTTGCTGTATAAGCATTCGCTGTTGAACTTGCAGCTGTTGATCCATGATCTGCAGGCGCTGCAGTTTCAGCTTCTCCAGGTCATATTCCAGCCGCTGATCACCCTGGGGAAAATTAAGGGTTGAGATTCCGATAAAAAAACAAAGATAACTGATCAAAATTAAACGCGAGAACTTTATGATAGTGGAGATCATCAATTGTTATGAAAAAACCGGACAAGTGCTAATCGGACTCACCCACCGTTCCGTACAAATTTGTGGGTACTTCAAATAAAGACTATAAATAAATAAATATTGCTAGACATTTCACACAGCGCTATCTAGCCCCTAACTAAGCAGAGCTTGTACTATGGGAACCAGATAACTGATAGAATACTTATGTACAATTTTTTTTGTAAATACATACTTATAATATATAGAGTAACAACCAGACCCGGAACAAATATCTGTAGATCATGCAAACATTTGTTCCGCAGCGGGGATCGAACCCGCTACCTCCTGCGTCTCAGCCGGCTATTCGCCCACTGCACCACGGAGGTCGTCAAATGATGTCGGTTTTTTATGGTTTCATCTGTACTTGTAGTATATTTTTTTCTTATTTGACATTACTTGCCAAATTTCATAGTTCTAGGTCAACGGAAAGTACCCTATAAATTTTGATTCCCTTGAGAGTGTCGAAATATACGTTTTTTGCGGCATAAACTTAGATGTTGATTTTTTCACAGCTTCAAGGGACTGTAGATCTGACTATATGGTTGTAATTTTATCTCGATACCTCCGAGATAAAGGATCTAGACAGATAGATAGACGGACAACAAAATGATCCTATAAGGGTTCCGTTTTTTTCCTTTTGAGGTACAAAACCCTAAAAAGAAGAAATGTTCGGATTAGGAAATACTATAAAATTGTATTTTTATATGTTATCTGAACACATACGGAAAATTCCAATTTTACAACCATCCCGTCTAGGCTTGAACATTTTTGAGATGGTTTTAAAATCTTGGAATAGTAAAAAATGCAAATACATAATATATAACTAGCTAGGAATAAATGTAGATACAGATAATATAATAAATTAATAAATAATAGTAACTATGCTAAAGTAATGTGAATTTCGTCAAAGTTCCGTTTATTTAGGCTAATAACTACAAGGTTTAAACTATAAATAAAAACGGAGTCAAAATGTACGAATGAAGACCTTTCATAAGACGTACCACTTGACCAGATAGTTCCATATTTTTTATTTTTTTTTACCCCTCTTGAACCCCAATATCTCAACAACCCTCAAACATTTTTCGCTTATTTAGTCACACCAGGATTGTACCATCACTACCTACCTATATACTAAATTTCACGATGATCAGATCAACGCTTCGAAAGTTATCCTCGGACAAACATACATACATGCAACGCCGATTTGTTTAAGTTGATTTGGAGATCTAGCTTTGCTCAATCAATTAACAACTTACCTAATTCCTACTGATCTAGCCTGATGTCCTTACATCTTTGTTGAACTTAAACATCAATTTCTTCCATACTTGTACTGTTTCATACGCCAACAGATTCTTTAGCTTATTTTAAACTCACCACATCACTTTCTTCCGTTTCCTCCATATCCTCATTTGCATTGACTTGCTCGTCATTTCTGTAATAGATAATAATATACATATTACAAAATCTAACAACCAACTTCAAACTTACCCGGAATATGAAAACTCAGAAATAGAGTATGAGTACAAATCTTGCCTGTGATCTCTACTACAATACCCTTAGAATAGAATAGAATAGTATAATATTAATATTTATTTAATTTAATCAGCTTTTAGTAGCAGAGAAAAATTCTTCGGCAAACCCTGGGTCCAGTAAAAAGAGAAGATGGTAGCCTGAGGTTCCGTAAAAATGAAGATCTTCTGGCCGAGCCTAATATCATAGGAGAATACAAGTCACACTTCGCTGGCTCGGCCATCTACTGCGAATGGATGAAGATCGAAGCGTCAAGAGAGCATACTTGGTTCGACCGACTGGCTGCCGACCAGTTGGTCGTCCCATACTTGGTTCGACCGACTGGCTGCCGACCAGTTGGTCGTCCCAAGTACCGCTGGAACGACAGGATGGAGGTTGACCTGCGCGACCTTGGGAGTCGACAAATGGCAAGAGATGCCAATGGATAGAGGAAAGTGGAGAGTTCTCATATCGGAGGCCAATACTCACTTTGGGTCCCAGCGCCAATAATAATAATAATAACAATAATGCTGGACATTTCACACAGAGCCATCCAGCCCCAATCTAAGCAAAGCTTGGGAGCTATGGGAACCAAATAACTGATAGAATACAAGTATAATTTTTTTTTTGTAAATACATAAAATGCATAGAGAAACAATCAGACCCGGAAAAAATATCTGTAGATCATGCAAACATTTGTTTCCATAGAATAGAATAGAATAATCCTTTATTGTACACCAGGAAAACTTAAAAAAAACGAATTTAAGCTAAATAAAGTACAATGGGCGGCCTTATCGCTGAAAGCGATTTCTTCCAGGCAACCTTTGGATGGAAAGTAAATAACGGAGCAGTAATGGGCAGCGGTGCACATAGTATATTTACAAACGAATGAAATAATCTATATAAAGATTATATCAAATAAAAACTGTAGGTACTTATAATCCTAATACATAAATAAATACCTAAAGATAGACTAATATGATGTGCTAGAAACATTATTATGATTCTACTAGTATCTGCTCATTGTGCCCACTCTCAACCTCTACCCTGCCTACTTACTTATTTGTAGGCAGTTCCATAAAAACTTATACAAGTTAACAAGTTCCTTGAAAACACAAAAGGAAATCTCAAGATTGTAACACGCCAAGGAAAAACAACTTCTATCTGTGGGTAGGTAGATACTTTGGCGCTCAATCTACAAGAGTTAACAACTTCTGACTGACTGAAGGTAGTGCAGTACAATTTATCAATGGTAGTGTCTCTCAAGGAGATCATTATTTAATTTGTTTACAATAAGAACTGAAGTGATAAACTCACATCTCATCGGAGTTGTGTTGAATCGACGAAAAGTACTTTTTCAACATCATGATTCTGAAACTAGGTACTTCTACACAATTTAAACCACCCTGATTTTATCAAGAAACTACGTCAAATACCGTAAATATTAAATGAAATACAATTTCACCGGGTTTCGGAATAATTTTCACAAAAATAATCACAAAATAAGTTTACAACTTCGAAAACTGAACGACCATTTTCAGTATCCATCAGCAAACACAATTTGACGGCCAAGCCAATGATATGCGAGCAAGCTCGGCGGCAGTGTTTCCAGATTGGAAAATTGAAATTACAGTATTTTCTCAAAAATAGTGACTTTTCACATTATTACAGCATCTTTTACAGTAGAATCAAATCACATTATAGTTTTAACCTAACCCATATTTTTTTTAACCAAGAGTTTGTAAGCGTACTACAAAAGATTTCTTTAAAAAAACAACAATCCTATTAAATTTCAATTAATTTATTTTTATTTTCTATTCATGAACATCTTAACTTTCAATGATTATTATTATTGTTATTATTTTTCTTTTTTAGAGTTTATTATCAATTTTACTGTAACATTAACTTGACATTTTACTTTATCCGAATTTAATTAGAAACTTTTATTGATAAATGAATTTATTATTTTTATTAAAATTATTGATTTATGCTATAACTGGTACTATTAATTTTATTGCAATTTTATACTATTGTGGTTATGCACCTGTAATTAAATTATTGTTACTTTATTTATTAAAACGGGATAGGTAGTATAGTAACATTGTACACTCGGAAGAGTAATTTGTGACTGGACACTTTGTTTTTTTTTTCTATAGAAATAATAACTGTACCATACCACATTTACAATGAATAAAATGGTTTCAAAGTTTGGGCGTTAATACGTTTTTAAAATTGCTGGGAGCAATTCAAAAAAGGAATAACATCGGGGGATACAGTTTGGTTTAGCAGCTACATATCTATCATCTCCATCCAAAATTTAATTACACCACGATAGCTGAAGGATCAAAGAATTCGTTACGCTTTAGCGTAGAACTGTGACGCATCGTGCGCGGTGCGCGTCTTTCGAGATTTCCACTCGAAAGACTTCTTAGTGTTCAAACATGATTAGCGAATTTTATATTTTGTATAGAAAATACTACCTGTTACGTACACGTACAACACACGGCCGTGTCCATAACACAGCAACAACCATTTTTTATTTTTGTTAGTTGATTGTCCACCTCCATTACTTCAGAGAACTACTTTCCGATTCTGTCATTCTTTATCTTTTATTTCATTGACCGAGCGAGCGAAGCTTCTTAGTTTCGAGACTGTCAAAAAAATGCTTTTGTCCGTTAGTCTGTCTGTTCTCGCCTACAGGTCGCATGTTTCAGCCGACTTTGACGAAAATTGGCACACATATTCCTTGATTTATTTAAACTTTTTAGTTGATCGCAATTTTTGATTGGGGGGGGGGGAGAGGGGAAGCTTGCTGTAGCGTTATTTATCAATGGATTTCAATACCTAGCTTTGTAACTGTACCTAGATCTACACATAACAAGTAACAAAAATACGGGTAATAATGTTGTCAATACTACCTACATGAAGTTAGTAATTATCTATCATACGTACCTACTGCTTGGTTTTCTATACTGTGGCACTAAGATATCGTACGCGGTCATTTAAGGTCAATTGGCGCACGGCCTGCCAGGCGCGTAAATAAATACGTCGCGCGCTCAACGTAGCGCTAAATGCCTAAAGTTCTTGGACAACCTCGCCTTTACACTACTACAGTGTACAGTAGATCGAGTGAAAATACAGCAAATCTACTGTAATTACAGTGCATCTAGAGACATTGCTCGGCGAAGATGCCCGTATTTTTTTTTTTGCGATTTACGTCATTGGTCACTTTGACAGCTGAGTTTAAGATGAAAATGGACCTATAGGCGTCCATGGCAGTGTTTGTTTGTTTACATTGTGCAGCTAATAGAATTTCTAGCATTCTACTGGCGCGAGCGCGCTAAATTTAAAATCATGCATACCATACATAAATAGGATTTTTGTATAATATTGTTAAAGGTATGTTTATGGTGATATTATTATTAGGTACAGCTTCTTGCTAATGAGTAAAGAAATACTGAAGAGATAGCATTACCAATGCAAGTGATCTCTAAAATAAAACTTTTCAACGAAAAATTAAACCGACGCACACAAGGCCCGATTGCCTATTTACGATGACAAAAATAAAGTGTATGTATTGATGTTTTTTTTAATGATTATGTGTTATTTTATTTATTTTATGATTTGTTTACTATGTATTCTAACTCTTAGAACGTAGAAATAGTTTTGTTTGAGATGAGTTTTATAGAAAAACATGAATTAAGAAAGAAAATACTTTATTTACACTAGCTTGTCCTTAAATTAGTCTATGCTGTCTACTGTTCGTCATCGTCTACATCTGTACGATCGGCATCTTCGTTATCTATCTCTTCAACTTCTTCACTACAAAGATATGTAGGCATCCTCATCATATCTACAACTACGTCATTGTATATCTCTCCTCGTTTCTTGGGTTTTTCTCTGTGGCTGGTTACGACAGGATCCGAAGATACAAGCATCCAGTTGAGAATATCTATATTTGTATTTATTCTGGACGTCTTCCGGGAATGGTATTGTCGCAGGTTTTTATAGGATTTGTGACCTGCTTCTATCACATCTTCTGATAATTGCCCTACGGGTAATTTTAAAGATTTAATTATGACAGCACCGTGAATTAAAAGTTTATGCACACTTGCACTCATTTTGTACCATTGTTTTCAAGTTTGTTTGGCCTTCCTTGTTTCTTCTCCGATGACATAGGTTGTTGCTGTGGTATCTCTTGGAGATTGAGTTCTTCACTGAGCCAATTGGCGTGCTTATTTGTGAAACGATCGTGCATGTATTTACATTCACGCCACTTAGCTAAAAGCTTTGTCACAAACACTTTGACGACATCTTTCAACTGTTTAGTTAATGTGTCGGAAGGGTAATTTAAGCCAAACTTGTCCACTATGTGTTGTAATAATCGTTCGTTACACTTAGATGACGAAAAATGATAAAAACGTTCATCTCGTAACAGTATAAAGAGTTCGTTCTATACACCTTCCTCGGTTGTACGAGGCATGCCTTTTAAGTTCTGTCGTTTCCATATTTTCCGGCAATTTTGAATTTGGAACTGTTCTATATTCGAATGTGTTTACATTTTGAATTTCAAAACAGTTGAAAGTATTAGGATTAATGCTATTGTTTAGTCACAGTTTCGATTTGAATCTGTCAGGTCACGTACGAAAATGAATCTTTCTAAGGAAAATGTTCGTGCAATAATTTTTTACAACTTTAGAAGAGGCCTGACACGGCTTCAGTGTTTAGAAGAGCTAACATCTGTGTTCAGTGATGTAGCCCCATGTCTGCGGACTGTCGAACGCTGGTATTTAGAATTCCAGCGTGGACATACTAGTGTTAGTGACAGATTTCGCGAAGGACGCCCAAAATCCGCCTTCACTGAAGATAACATCATTGCTGTGAGACAACTAATTCTCGAAGATCGTCATGTGACGTATCGAGAGATAGAGGCTCTATTAGGCATCTCAGGGACAACCATTCAGAAGATCTTGCATGAAGCGCTTGGTGTGAGAAAGCTAGTTTGCCGTTGGATACCGCATCTGCTTTCCGACGATCACAAGGCGGCCCGCGTCAGATGGTGCAAGAAAACTCTGCAAAGGTTCAACCGAGGGGAGTCAAATCACGTCTACGACATCATAAGTGGTGACGAATCTTGGATCTATGCCTACGATCCTGATACCAAACAACAATCTACAATCTGGGTCTTTCAAGACGAGCCAAAGCCGACTAAAGTTGTTCGTTCTCGAAGCACTTCAAAGAAGATGGTGGCCACGTTCGTTGGAAAAACCGGCCATGTTGCGACTATTGCACTTGAAGATCGTAGAACGGTTAACGCAGAGTGGTATACTACAGTTTGTTTACCACAAGTCATCGCCGAACTTCGAAAATCTAACTCAAAGCGACGCATCATCCTGCACCACGACAACGCAAGCTCACACAGCGCTCGTCAAACGATTGAGTATTTGAAGCAGGAAAAAGTAGAAATTCTTGACCATCCTCCATACAGTCCTGACCTAAGCCCTAACGATTTCTTTACATTTCCTAAAATTAAGAAAAGTCTTCGTGGTCAAAGGTTCCAGTCCGGTGAAGAAGCAGTCGACGCTTTCAAGACAGCCATTTTGAACACCCCACTTTAGAGTGGAATAAATGTTATTATAACTGGTTTGAGCGAATGGAAAAGTGTTTTAAGCTACGTTGTGAATACTTTGAAAAACAATAAAAAGTACTATAAGGTTCTAGATGTGTTTTTTTCTTCAAACGACAAAACTTAAAAGGCATGCCTCGTAACGTCGGGTTTCGCACGACTACCTGGAAATAAAATGGTTTATTTAAGAATGGGGCAGGCATGGGGACAGGGTTTTTACTTTTGTTAAATGCCTACAGTACGTAGCTTCTAATTAGTTGTGGAATCAAACGGAACTATGCGGAACTTTTTTTAAACGACTGCAAACCTAACAATAGTTTTCTCTCACTAATTAATATCATTTTGTATAAAACTTGTCTTCTAGGCAAAGTTATAAAACTACTCTATTCATCACTACAAATAAATAATTATAATTAAAGGTAGATACCTGATGCTTCGCCCTCCATGAAAAAAACTAATAATATTTAACACTGCAGCACAAAACAAACGTAGTTACTCCGTCAAGATTTAAGCGCAACTGATTTCTTGTTCTCCGTGGGAGTGAAAGGGATACATTGCGCGCTCGCGCAGCTTTTTGTGTTGCTTTGGTGAGCTTATTTTTTTTTATGATTGTATTGTTCGTTCTTCGAAGAAGATAAACCAACTGTTTTTGTTAAGATTCTACACATAGTTAAAATTGATTTTTGTCATCGTAAATAGGCAATCGGGCCTTGTGTGCGACGGTGACAAATAAAATGAGCAAAAGAAAAAAACAACATGTTACTTTGAAAACTTTCGTGATTTATTTCTATCAAAAATGCGAGGCGAGACGCAGTTCGCAGCGGATCGCACTCCCTGGTGAAGGTTCACGAATTAAACCGAAACATTGTGGGTCGAAACACCGATAATACGGTACCCGTATTTATAATAACAACTTATTAAGAAAAAAAAAAGAGAAGTGGAGACCACGTCTCGGCAAGCGAAGTGTAGGACGCCCTCCGGCTAGATGGAGTGACGATTTGCGCGCTGTGGCTGGCAAGGATTGGATGAGAAGAGTTGAGGATCGGGCTCAATGCCGCACCCTGGGAGAGACCTACGTCCAGCAGTGGCTATAGGTTGATGATGATGAAAAAAATATAACAGGAGGTTGATTCTCGGTCATTAACTTTGTTCGATGCACATCTAACATCTCAGCCAGCAGTTTTGAGTATGTAGGACCAGTGCTGCCTCCGTGACGCGCCGCGCGAATTGGCAAGCGATCAAAATATGTAATAATAAATAATAAATTTTGCTGGACATGTCACACAGCACTATCTAGGCCCAAACTAAGCAGAGCTTATACTATGAGAACCAGATAACTGATAGAATACTTATATACTTTTTTTTGTAAATACATACTTATCATATATACATATAGAAAAACATCCAGACCCGGAACAAATATCTGTAGATCATGCAAACATTTTTTCCTCGGCGGGAATCGAACCCGCTACCTCCTGCGTCTCAGCCGGCTATTCGCCTAATGCACCACGGAGGTAGTCATGAAATGGAGGAGGAAAATGTTCGCATAAATATATATTTTGAATATTTCGCCCAGGGGTTTAGGGGGGTTGAACCCCAAACCCCCCCCCCCCTAATTTTTTCCCCAATACTCACTTTCTTCCCATGCTGCTGACACTGGTAGAATCTCCACGGATCCTCTGCTCGCTGTAGTTCTGTCTATCCGTTGGAAGTCGGTCTGAGCTCTTGTCGGGTTGTTTACGATGTCTGTCGGTGTTCTGGTTCGGGTTATTCTTAGGCTAAAACAATTTACAATAGAATAGAACAGTCGCAACAGCATCCTGAGGACGGTGGCTGAATGTTGCACATCTCCGCTCTGGAAGTGCCGCGTGCGAAGGGTGATTAAAGATCATAGCAGACATTTCAACTCGGAAAGGGATCGTCACCGTATCGCCGTTCGCGTCGTCGTCAACCAGGCGTCAACCTAACGTAAGCACGTAATTAAAGCGGATCAGCAGCTCCTAGTCTACGACTAGGCGACGCTGCGCTTACGGCTCGCCGCCCGCTGGTTGACGGCTAAGCGGCACCAGTTTCACTACTCGGGTACGTAGAGTCGTAAGCGCGGGTATGACGAGCCGTAAGCGCACCGCTTCGCCGTTGTGAGCTTGTCCCGAGGCGAGACGATTACGTTACGATTCCGATTGGTGTGCGTTGCAGTAGGGAGTTTCATACAAAGTATACTGAACGGCTCGAGCTGATACGGTGACGATCCGTTTCCGAGTTAATATGTGTGCTAAGGACCTTAATGTAGGAAATAATTTCCTCAATTAGTCATTCCACACTTAGGCAGAAAATGGTATTTTATATTTTTCACCCAGTCCCTATTATATTCTTGTATTTATAATTGTTTCTTATTTTAATTTTATTTCCGGTGTGTTTTAGTTTTAGTTTAAAGACTGTATCAAGTTGTTTGAAATAAAATATTTTTATTTTATTGAATAAGATTTACACATACAAGTCATACAACATAAGTATGGAACACAAAAAAAGGTTGACATAAAACAGACAATTAAAAAAAACTAACCAATCTACTTAAATCGGTACTTAACCCGACTTGCAGGACGATCCTTAAACGTATTTAGCGACCTTACACGCTTTAATTTGGCATCTCCTTAAATCATATTTAGCCACTAAATACAAAGTCAAAATATTTTATTCATTAAAATCACAAGGATCACTTTGAAACGTCAATTTTACTGCCTGTTCCTTCGCGACCTAGCCAGGAAAGAAAGGCAAGAAACAAGGCTTGTTGTTTTTTTTTAATGATCCTTTTAGAATACATAACAATACAGAAAATAAATTACGTCTAAATTGTAACATATTTGAACGAGTTGGAGTAATTTCAATCCCAAGCTTCTTTATCATCTAAATAATACGATATGTTATAGTAGGTTTTTTTATAATTATTTTGTTTGATTACGTTTTTAAATTTGTTAATTGTCAATTTTTGTACATCACTTGGGAGTTTTTTATAAATGCGTACACCTTGCCCTTTAAACGATTTACTAACTTTATGGAGTTTACTAACTTTATACGTTTAGACGTCGTCGTTGCGCAAATCGCCCTTATTATCTACATAATAATTTGCAATAGGTTTAACAGTTAGCGATATTGAAATGTCATCGACATGGATCTACTTGTCAATCAATTGGGAAAATAATTTAGAAGTCAATTTAAACAAATTATTATGTATAATAATTATTAATTATTTTAAATTTACAATTAATAATTACTAAACTACTAAAAAAAAAATTAAAAAAAAAATTGTTTTATTTAAATCGAATTTTATTTATTTTTAGAGTGAAACTAAATATTCTGTGAATATTTCAAGCGTCTACATGTAGCCGTTATCAATATCAAGTAGAAACGAGCAAAGAAATCATGTTTGTTGTATGGGAGGCCCACTTAAATATATATTTTAGTATTTGTTGTTATAGCGGCAACAGAAATACATCATCTGTGAAAATTTCAACTGTCTAACTATCACGGTTCATGAGATACAGCCTGGTGACAGACGGACAGATAGACAGCGGAATCTTAGTCACCGTACCCTTTGGGTACGGAACCCTAAAAATAACATACATACAACGCCGATTCGTCCAATTTGATGATCTCAGTTCGCTCGATCAACTATGTGGCATGGATTAAAAAAATACTCACTTTACTATGCGCAAAATTAATGTGCATTCCAAAGGGTTCAGTTTTGTTTAGTTTCATCATTGCTATCCGGGCCTCACTGTAACAAACCATTATATTAATAGGTACGTAAAGAAAAATCTTTGTGCCCCTTTTTAAGCTTATTGCCCGGAGGAGTGAGATTTGGCATAGATTAGATAATTCTTCATCACGAACACCGTAAAACTATGTGACACAATTGGCGGTCTTATCGATCTCTACCAGACAACAACCTTTAGATGGAATGGATTGTGTAGACATTACCTGGGGTGTAATGGTGTAACTAATATACTAGATAAACATACTTATACTTATGATATAAAAAATAAAAATAATGTAAATGAATGAACCTAAATAATAACTACTTATATAATAAACATCATAATAAATACATAGATATTTAGCGACAAATACTCAAATAGTGTTCTTCCGTTTAAAAATGGCAAGTGACTGGCATAGTTAAAGTTTATATGGAGAAAGGAGGGGCAAATGCTAACATTAGCGGTCTTATCGCTACAGAAAGCGAACTCTTACAGACAAAATTCGGATGGTTGATCTTTACTTAATGATAGAAATAGAAACATTTATTTGACACGACACAAAATGAAAATAAAAGCATGAAAGAAGATGGTTAAATATTTACAGGAGGAGATTTATGAATCATCTACATTAGACAGAGCAAACACTTAACAGATACACCGACCTCGCCGGCGAGGTCGACGAGTCCCTTCAGTCGCCTATACGAGGTACTGACATGTACCCGGGTCTTTCTCTCCTATCCTCATCCTGGCAACGGCCCAAGCCGAGATTCGTACCTAAGTGGTGCCCTTGCGCTAGTTGCCTCATCAAAACTTACAGGGCTGAGCGTCATCTGCGCTCGCCAATAGTTCGGTTAACATGCATCGGCCTCACGAGACCAATAGCGAAATATCCGTTAAAAAAAAAGTGGCACTCCGGGAGCGCCGACAAAAGTGTAAAATTTTGCGCTCAATGTTTGGGTATTCAAAATTTAAAAGCAAACTACACTACATACAGATACTTATATACAGAGGTGTCGGTAACGGTAACAGTGTCACGAGTTCAATAAATAATAATAATAAATAATAAATATTACCGGACATTGCACACAGCGATATCTAGCCCCAAATTAAGCAGAGCTTGTACTATGGGAACCAGATAACTGATAGAATACGTATATACTTTTTTTTTTGTAAATACATACTTAAAATATATAGAAAAACACCCGGACACAGAACACATATCTGTAGATCGTGCAAACATTTGTTCCGCGGCGGGAATCGAACCCGCTACCTCCTGCGTCTCAGCAGGCTATACGCCCACTGCGCCACGGAGGCAGTCTATGTATAGTTCAATGGTTTTTTACAATCTAAAAAAATGCCCAACGCTCCTAAAGAAGTTTTCAATTCAAAAATTTGGATGTCACATAAACATGAAAATCTACTAAGAAATATGTCTTACGCCCCTCCACATACGAAAAAAAAATTAAATTATATATGTACAGAGGTGTCGGTAATAGTGTCGCGAGTTCAATGGTTTTTTCCCCATCTCAAAAATGCCCAACGCGCTTAAAAAAGTTTTCACTTCAAAAATCGGAGATTATAAAGATAAGATTGATAAAGGTGCGGGTGATATTATAGGAGCAGTGGTTTATTCAAATTCAATTATTTATTTGCTAGAATACACAAAATTTACAATGTGTCTTAAATCTATGCTGGTCAATGTATTCAACCTGCATGGCGTGCAAATATTTGAAGCTGTAGCACTCACCCAGCCGTCTCAAATGTGACAAATGCATATGTATTCAACCTGCATGGCGTGCAAATATTTGAAGCTGTAGCACTCACCCAGCCGTCTCAAATGTGACAAATGCATATCTCTTCACTGAATTCCTGCTGAAGTATGCCTTCACCACTTTCCCGTACTTTCCGAAGAGGTCTGCTAACCCCTCAATTCCTAGGGCTGCCGGAAGATTGGCTACGTACAGTTTTGAGTACTCCAGTGAAACAGCATCACTAAAAAAATATAAAATATACTGGTGTAAATCATGGCAGTAAGATTTTTTTTTATTCTTTATTTTTTAATTTCTAGCGTACAATTCTAATCATACCCTAGTCGCCACGCCAGTCATACCCCAGTCGATAGTACTTTGTACTTCCCCAGGCGAGCCCTTTCACAAAAAGCTCTACTACATATCGTTAGTCAGTAAAGGCTCTTTATTGTGACATATTGAGATATTGGGGTTCAAAAGGCGTAAAATAAATGAAAATGAGACTTAGGTCAAGTGGATTAAGTGGATAAACGCTTCGAAAGTTATCATCGGACAAAGAAACATACATACATACATGCATACAATGCCGATTTGCCCAAGTTTATTTGGAGATCTCGCTTCGCTTGATCAATAATACACTTAACTGCTACCAAAAACAACGAAGGTTTTGAAAGCAGGAATTATTTGAGTGATGGTACCAAGTGACAGTATTGTTTACCTGCCATCATCGAACTGGGCGTGAGAATCGTTGAAGTCTTCGCGCATGGGGTCCCAATCGCTAATGCTGCCTCCCCGGCCCCGGGACATCATATTACTGGAATTAATTAATAAATATCAACTAAAACTAATATTGGCAGCTTGGCTAGATGAGGTGATGGCAGGTGGAGTAAATCTTAAAGCGAATGGTGGCCAAGAGAACAGACCTAAGAAGACCAGGACGTTCGACGGCGTGGTGGTCGACGACATAAAGTCGCAGGCAATTCCTGGATGCGTGCAGCACAGGACCGGGAAGGGTGGCGTTAACAATGGGGGGCCTACACCCAGCAGTGGGTACTTATGGGCTGTAGATGATGGTGATGGAAACTAGGGAGGTTCAGGATTTTTTTTGTTCTTCATGGAAATGGAACAAGCTTATGGCCCACCTGATGTTAAGTGGTAACCATCGTCTTTATCAAAGAATTGGCTCGTAAGTCACGTTAGAAATGTACCCTACGATGCACTGCCATGCGTCCATAAACTTGAGGCATACAGGTTTACAGCCTCTGAGCCTGTAATTTACCCCTTTAAACCGAAACAGTAATGCTGCTTGGCGGCAGTAATAGGTGTGGTGGTAGTACTTCTCCAGGCGAGCCCTTTCACAAGGAACTCTACTAATGTTACTGTATACCACATTAAAACAAACATTACACTAATATTATAAATGCGAAAGTTTGGATGTTTATTTATTTGTTTGTTACTCAATCACGTCGTAATGGCTTAACCGATTTCGATGAAATTTGGTATGTACGTAAATTATAACCTGAATCACCACATAGGCTACCTTTTAGCTCATAAATCAGTTCCAATGGGATAAAAATGAAGTGTCAAGTTGCAACAGCGAGTTTAGCTTTATTTCTAGGTCACCTACACATTTAGTAGTGTAACGCGTACGAAGTCGCGGGCAACAGCTAGTACAATAATAAAAGAAACAGTAAAATACAATCAGATAAATGTATTGAATAGATCATCAGAATAGTGAAATTTGTTGGAGCCTTTGCTTAATGTGCCAATTCTTTGATAGTCTCAATGTTACTGTGGCTGACCAAGCTGAGAGGATAATATAGAAGATTATGTAGAAGCCTTTTATAAAACCTGTTCCAGGCAATACCACCTTTCATCCAGCTAGTACATCTTGCTACCAGAGGCAGTATAAATCATCCTTTGTTAAACAGACAGCATTGCTAACTGGTTGATAACCCCCAGCATTTTTAAAGATTGAAATAAAACTTGTAGGAGTTTCTAAAGAGCTTGTTTATATAATATGGATTTTATCTAAACACACAACACGTAATAAAACTTTTTGTACATAATCCCTCTACACATTTTCATTATCAATCTTTATACATGCAGGAAGTTACCAGCAACGGTGTGTGTACACAAGAAAACACAAACAAAAGACAGAAATAGCGGATGAGCTTACCTTTAGAACCTAGAGAGAGATCATAGCAGAGGTAGGTCAATCATCATCTTCAATTGATAGGTTGTAGCCCTTAATTCCAAACAAAACTACCATCGGATAGTGGGATATGTAGTAACTGTCTTCAAGAGGAAGAAAATGCAGCACAGTTCACTGCACAGCCACAAGGAACGACAAAAACCCAGGACCTCATCAAATTATTATCAACTGCGTCAACAACATCCTCAGGAGTCTATGAAAACTGCTGTCATCAACCCAAAATCCTTCTGTAATTTTAGGAGTTAGGATGGTTGGTGTCAGTAGAAGACTGGTAGACGGGCAATGTACAATACACCTCAATGCGAGATATCAATGCAGATCTCACTCCCCCCACCCTAGAATTAAATATACGCCTCAATAGCCTTTTAATAGGTTATAGTATGTATGGTTGTCTTGACGGTTTTAAACACTGTTGGTCTATGAAACAAGAAGGGAAAAGGATTCTGTGGTTCTTTTCTGGACGTTTATTTGTTTTTTTAGATGTCAGTTTTTGCGAGTTTCAAAACAAGTTTCAAAGCTGCGAAGGTCGCCCTTCGAAAAGATGTTTGGGCATAAATTAACTTACCCAATTGAATAGTTGTCCATTTGAATAAATTGGTCTTTGGTAGTAAATGCTGCTGATATAATCACTTAAACAAGTTCGTATGCAAGTTCAAAGATAAAAAATAATTTGTTGACAAAAAGATGACAAATACCCATTTTGAATTGCGATCGTTCGTTACATACATGTGGTATTTTATAAAAAAAATACATGTGACCATAGAATTGTATCTGTTAAGGCAATAAATATTATTATAAATCTACATTTTATACATATTTACTTCGTATTTTCTTACCCGTTTTTTCGGAGAAAAACCAAAAACACCGGCAGGTAACAATAAAGAAACACAATGAATGACGTGAATGAATGAATCGAATCCACTGCTGCCAGATGAAAAAATCTAATCAGCGCTGACAGCGGTGCACTAAGCGCTAAATTCGAATATACTCACGCACGAGCCATTAAAGCGCTAAATCGGCTCAAACGAGACAATTAAGCGCTAAATTCGAACTTTTAACGGAGGCGCTTTTTAGACGATCAGTGTGATTAAATAATCTCCCATACTAAACATGGGCTGCTGTAATCATGAGCTCTTAAAACAATTCTGATAAAGTTTTGGAAGCGAGTCGCTGATTGCGACTTGTATAAACGCATCTCGTTTACGGCTCCGTTGTTTTGCTCTATGTGTTTAGTATGGTAGATTGTGTAATCACATTGATCGTGGAAAAAGCGTCATACGCACGAAAAAAATAAAATAAAATACGAAGGGATTGTAGTGAAAAACAACTTTTTATTACAATAATAACATTTAGAAGAGAAAACATGATAATGTTATTCTATACTTACCTACAGTTTGGGTATAGTAAAGTGAACTTTAAGTAAAAAACAAGAAAAAAAAATTAAAATTCTTCTTCCATCATAGCATAGCTGAACTCGAGGGTCAGGCTGGTTAGTTTCAGTAGTAGGTATTTACTTTATATTTTTCGGATGATCCTATCTTACTTAAAATATCAGCTGGTAGTTGATAATTATAACAGTTGCTGTTAACCGCGGTTAATCCTGTTCTTATAAATAGGATGGTGTTAATAGTTTTTAAATGCAATGCATTTCGCAACTTGCTTTTAACCACATTCATTAAGCTGAACACCCGCTCAATATCAGCATTTGAATGTGGCAAACTCATTATTTGTGTCGCGACATTGAATAAGTCTTTATATGGACAACAGCCAGCTGCGTCCCTCGACTGTTGAACTTAAAACTGTTGAACTGATTAAAACGTTATTTCTAAACTTGAACTTCAGTGCGTTCACATAGACAGAATGAAAATGAACGAAGCAAAGTCAATAAACCAACCAAACATGAAACAAACCGTACTTAATGTTCATGGGATTCCCCGTGCTCTATTGCCATATTAAAACCAAGCTGGCATAGAGCACAAAATTAAACATAAACAATAATTTTATTCTCCACGGAACAAATAATGCTGCCATTATCCGTTAGGCGCTAAAATTATCAAGTGCCCGCTGAACATAGCAAAAAAGCGCTAGATCTAGCGCCGAAAGCGGTAAAATGGCAGCACTGTTCAAATCGTCGATTCATTCATTGAAAAGGGCGAAGGGGAGGAACGTCAAAACAATTAAATGAATAAAATTTGGTTTTGAAAAAATATCGTGGAATCAATCAGTGTCATAAAGATTTCTGCATTTTTTGTCGATTTTTGTGCGAATCTTGACCAACCTTCTACATTACGATTACGATGACATTTGTTTGTTTGATTGAGTCATTCGTGTTTGACACTCAGTCAGTCTGTCTGTCAGTCGGTCTGAAATTCTAACCTCATGAATGGAACTGGAGTACGTAAGAATAATATTGTAAATTCTTGATAAAAACATACAATATAAATATGAAGAATGGACGATAATGCGAAGCACGCATCCTCCTACCAAGTGGACCAGGAAATACTCGAAGGTTTGTGAGTCTACTAGGTTTTTTAAGCATTTGAAATCGGATCTAAAGCAACAGGTATGTTGCAATACTATTTATATTATTTATGTGTGGCGCAGTATGCAATGCATTCTTCCTACAATTGATAAATCGGAATCAGTGTCCGCCTTTTAGCCGGATAATTGGATCAAACGTTTCTTACTGGAGTAATTCTGTATAAAGTTAGTTTACTTTGTGTGCTGAATAAAAAAACAAATAAGAAAACATTGTAGATACAGCTTTAGTCCAGGAAAGATACAAAATATTGTAATGAGTTGTAATTACCTACTAAATTCGGCTAGCTACCTAAATGATATATAAGAAAGAATGAACTTTTTTAAAAGAACAATGCAATATTTCAAGAGCTTTCTGGAATTTTTAACTCTCTTGTGAGAGATCTTGAATCTATCTCACTCTTCTCTTGAGATAAGACTGTCTTTTATATCAAGAATGTTATGTACTATGAAATAAAGAATTTTAATTTAATTTAACCAACCAGGTAAGCAAAGATTAAATAAGATATACCAAAATTATAATAAAATGCTTGATTTCAAATAATATTATATAATAATTCAGTGGGGCTAGCAGGCAGTGTCTTTGGGACACTTCCACCTGGTAGTGATCTGGAGTAGCAGAGCTATCTATAGATTGTTTGCAACAGTTTTTTAGATGAACTCTTGTTCTGCGCTTATGCACATATTTTATTTACATATTATGAAATTTTCTATACAATCCAATAATCCGAACATTCCAATAATCTGGCACACCCTAGTTTTTAATAGTGCCGGATTAGTGTGACTTTACTGTAATTGTATATTCTTTCTGTTATGAATATTGTATCTTATTTTAACAACATTATGAATATGATATAGAGGGTTCTGAACAATCAGACAGACCACTCTTGACCTAAAACAACAGCGCTACTATAGTAAGAAGTTGCGAACAGAATGGGGCAGTTTCTTATGACAATGGTTTCAAATAAGTTACATTATGCCATACATGTCACAAACAGACTGATGCACAGCATTAAAGTACTATTAATTATTATTATAAATACTGGATTTATCACGCTTTATCAGTGTTTCGATCAACAATGTTTTGGTTCTGTTCATGAACCTTCATCAGGGTGATCTGTTTAATAATGATTGAAATAAATCACGAAAGTTTTCTGAGCTATGAATTATCTGTAATTGTGGTGACATTTGGAATGTAATGTAACTAGTCATAAGAATTTAATGTGTTAGTGTTCACCATGTTGATGCAATTAATAAAAATAAAATAATAAGCCCCCTATTGCGCTTACCTTCTCTGGGGTACCAATTCTTTATTCTTTATTGCACACAAGAAAATACATTTATAAATACAGAAATAGAGGTCATGTACAAAGGCGAGCTTAACCCTAAGAAGAGTTTTCTCATCAGTGACCCTTTAACACCATTTGTCCTGAGGATCTCGGATCATGGGGCCTGTCCATCTCCACTTCTGTTGGTCTATTCAGATGAAGCAAGTAATAAACAAAATAAAATTAAAGAGAAAATCAATTTGTTATGTTGTTATTGTGTCGGTATAACCATAAATATATATACATATTTATATTTAGGTAAAGGTGACGGGTTTTTAAGTATCTAAATAATGTGTAGCAGCTCGAGTGTCTCAAAGCACCAAACTCAAAAAACTCAGAATGCTTAATACTGGGAAAGTATTGATTGGAAAACGAAATGATAGAGGAGAGAAACTTGTAAGATTTACGTTAGAGAACAACTTCAAGATAGCCAATACCATCTTCAAAAAGGAACCAAGTAGACGTTGGACCTGGGTATCGCCTGATAAAGCAACAAGAATGAAATTGATTATATTCTGTTCAATAAGGCAAACCAGTTCCAAAATATAGAAGTTCTTAACAATATTCCCTACTCTAGTGATCATAGACTACACCAGGCAACACTTGAAATTAACAAACCAAAGAAAAGCAGAACAAATTTTTGTTGTGCCCCAGGCATTATGAAAACAGAAGATGAACATAAATGTTATATAAAAGCCTTAACTAAAGAAATAAAAAAGATACGACGAGGACAATACAGCGGGAATATACTTAAAAAAATACATCAAGCTATAAACAACACCTTAAAGTACACAAAACAACAATTATAGAAACATAATCAAGAAAAGCGAAATCATAAGCGAAGAATCAAAACTACTAATAAAGAAACGACATGATCTACAAAACAAAGAGAATCTACCTGAAGAAGAAAACAACAACTGAAATTACTTTATAAAAACACTAACAAGAATATTAAAAAAGATTATAAAACTCACAGACTAAATATAATTGAAAAATTTCTTATAACTAAAGAATGCACAAAAAAAGCAAACAAAATACTAAATAAAGAAAAAACTTGGATCCCAAAGCTAAAACAAAACAAAAAATCTAACAAAATGCAAACTAGAACTGAACTCATAAATATAGCCACAGAGTATTACAGAACACTGTATAGTACTGCTAGAACAGAAGACAGAGGTCCAAGAGGCACGGACAACAGAAATAAAGAAGAGCAAACCCTGACCGAAAATACCATAGAGCCAGTTTGTGAAACCGAGATAATGAAACAAATCATGAAACTAAAACCTGACAAGAGCCCAGGTCCTGCTAACATATCTAACGATATAATACAACTACCAAAATTTATACTTACACCACCATTAAAAAGTTTATTTAACAAAATCCTAACAGGAAAAAATCCCCAGCTCATGGGCTATTTCGGACATAATCCTCTTATACAAGAAAGGAGACCCAGCCGATATAGGGAACTACCGTCCTATAAGCTTAATGTCCAATATATATAAATTGTTCGCCTCTTGTCTGGAAAATCAAATCCAAGAATATATCGAAAAACTACAACCAATTGAACAAGCGGGCTTTCGCAAGGGATTTAGCACAGTGGACCACATACACAATCGAGCAAGTGATAGAAAAGTACGATAAAAAGGGGTGTCAAGTCATGTTGAAACAGTGAATTTCGCTTTATTTCCCTTTTATGAACCCTTCGATCAAGAATACAACGTATGTTACAACGGTGTATTGTTGATCGAAGGCTGAACCGATTCCAATGAAATTTGGTATATACGTGGATTATAACCTGGATTACCACATAGGCTACCTTTTAACCCATAAATCAGTTCCCATGGGATAAAAATGGGGTGTCAAGTTGCAACAGCGAGTTTAGCTTTGTTTCTAGGTTACCTACACATTTAGTAGTTACACGCGTACGAAGTCGCAGGCAACAGCTAGTATTTTATAATGAGATCTTTCTGTTAATAAAATTACCTTTGTACAACAAAATTTTTAATAAAATTAAGAGATTGTTTTCATGAGATTTCTCGGTAAATACATTTTCCTTAATCAGAAATAGTGATGACAAACAAATGTCAGCTTAGGTACAATTGTCCGATAAGTTTTATATAATAGTTGATGAATCATAGAAACTAGACTAACACAATAAGTACAAGTACTTCAGCTCTTTAAGTTTCTTATCATTACCTCTATGAAAATGAAATGATTTCTCCTATTATCTTATTTATTTGAGACTTAGGCTACTATTTATTTACAAACCAAAAGACAAATCTGTAGGGGATAGTTAGGTAGTATATTATAAGTACTTATTTACATTAAAATGTATATAATGTTATTAATAAATGTATGGAGTCAGTCATGGTTTGTATGACTTTTGAATTTACGATCTAGAAGCCAATAATGTGATCTAGAAGATGATAATAAGATATAATGCTCCTTATAGATAATTAAATATGTCAGGGTGTCCGTGACGTCACCACTGGCCTCAGCAGAAGACCAGCGCTGCAGTATGGCATCATGCTGTAGTTAATGCTGAGCTGAGGACCCTTTCACCACCACACTTATAATTTTTAGTTTATAATTTTAGTAAGTTTAATTAATAATAGTGTTTTCTTATGTATAATTTGTTTCTGTGTCCATTTGTGGTGGTCTACATAAATATTTTTCTTTCTTTCTTTTCTTTCTAATGTATTCTATCAGTTATCTCGTGCCCATAATACAAATTTTTCTGATTATGGGGCTAGATGGGCCTGTATGAAAGGTCAAACATGAATAGCCGGCTGAAACGCAGGAGGTTGCGGGTTCGATTCCCGCCGCAGGACATATGTTTGCATAATCAAAGGATTCCCCACTGCTGGGCAAAGGTTTCCCCATGCAAAAAATAAAATAAATATCTGTTATTTTCAGCACGAGGAATCAACATGACTGTAGAGGAAGTAGCGGGTTTGACAACATGCAAGTACTCGGAGAGAGTTCAGTCTATGAAACTGATGGATGAGGACAGAGCGTTCTTGAAAGGCCTGAGAAGACGGATTAAGAATCGGGTTAGTATGAACTCACATACTCTGTCTTCTTTATAATATTCTTCAAAATCCTCTGTCTTCGTGCTATCTTAACGAACGTTTTTCTTTTCTTTTTCCACCTGATCGTCCTTCTCGTTATTTTCAACATCTTTTACTCAAGACGCCTGAGCATAAAACTTCTTTCTTCAGTAACTCTTTCACTGTGACTGCTATCCGCTTGTGGAACTCTCTTCTAATGGAATTCCCAGGGCCGCCTCTATGGCAATCTTCAAATCCAAACTCTTTTTCGCTTTAACACTTTCTCTTCAAAATACCCAACAAAATTGAGCAGTTTATGTAAGCACATTTATGTATTTCGTTTATGTATGTGTATTATTTTTGTTATTAATTTTTGTAAGTTTATTTTAAGCTAAAGTTGGTTTACTTTTCTATTTTCTGGCACTACCACTGTATCCACACTACACGAAGATTAGCTGGAAGAAAATGCTAATTAGCATTAAGTTCGCCTATGTATTGTTGTATTAGTGCAATAATTTTCTAATCTAATCTAATCTCTTATAATCTAATCTCGAGAAAACATAACATGAATTTATGGATTCTATCAGTTATCAGTTTTAGATAGCGTTGTGTGAAATGTCCATCATTATTTAGGTAAATTTAAAATTTAAATCATAAAATAAAACGAATATAAATAATTATAAAACTACGTGTACTGCCAGTCGTTTTATACGTGCAGCTTATGGGTCAAGCATACGCAGAAGGCTTTTAACGCCCTGCGCGTACAATATAATAATGCATTCAGGGCGTTGTTGGGGCTGCCGCGCTTCTGTAGCGCATCGGGAATGTTCGTGGAGGCGCGAGTAGATGGGGTTACAGTGATACTGCGCAAGAGAACGGCGTCCCTGATGCGCAGGGTGCGCGGCAGCCCCAACAGCTATCTGCAACTCATTGCAGGAAGGCTGGACTTCGACTGTCCTTTCATGGAACACTGGACGAGAGCGCACACTGTGCACGTCTAGTGTCTCCAGAGTCGAATGTCTATTATGTCTATTTCTATCTATTATTTTTATGTGTCTTTCTATTGTTTTTATGTTATTTTTGTTGTTTATATATTTCATTGTTTTTTGTTGTTGTATTGTATTTCATATGGACTAGGCCTTATAATGTTAGTGCTGGTCTGACATAAATTGAATTGAATTAAATTGTCACCAAGTCTGGATCTGATGATGGGATCCCAAAAAAATCGAGGGCAACCCTCAAATTTTATAGGGATGCAATTCTGTTATATGTTTATTATTACCTCAGAACTTCGTCATTTATCAACCGGATTGGATTTTTTTTTTATTTGTAAGTATATACTTTCATGTTGGTTTCATAGAAATTTCATCAAAATCAGTCCAGTAGTTTGATTAAGTCGGTTATATTTTTGTTAAAAAGTTACTTGTACCCGAGTGCGCGGGTGGCTAATATTTTTATTGATAAACAGACATAGCTAAAACCACCCCAGTTCTATTAAAAAAAACCTGTCAAGTGCGAGTCGAACTCGTACGCCGAGGGTTCCGTACCTACCCATTGTCCTCTAAATTGTATGAGCGCCCATACAACTAAGATGACTATTTTAATTGGCGTCAACTATGTATACCCTCTTAAATTTTTATTTTTTTTATTTTTTGGATTTTTTCCTTTAATTGTGCTGTAAGACCTTGCTTTTTGCCAAATTTCGTGATACTAGGTCAAAGGGAACTACCATATAGGTTATCGACCCAAAACTTATAGGGTACTTCCGGTTGATCTAGAATTGCCAGTTTTGGTTAAAAGCAAGGGAAAATTCATAAAAATAAAAAAGTTGAAAATTAAGGTAAATTTTGGTACTTACAAGTTTTCGCGAAAATTTAAATTTGCCCACATCTTTTTATCGTGTTGACTCAGGGCCTTGATTTTTGTACACCTAATAGGGGCTATAGACCTCAGTATCTGATATAAATTTCAACTTGCTAAGTCCACCCGTGCCTGAGAAAATCGGTGGTGACACACGGACAGACGGACAAGAGAGTGATCTTATAAGAGCTCCTTTTTTATCTTTTGTGGTACGAAACCCTAAAAACTGGTCCAATCGGTCCTTTCGTTTGGGAGCTACGATGCCACAAATAGACAGACACACAGAAACACAGACAGACAAACGTACATATAACACCCCTCTTTTTGCATTGGGGGTAAGAACTAGCAGACTGATGTGTTGACGTTACTGTAATCTTAAAAACTTGCTCGGCTGCGTGAGAATCCAATTCAGTGTATTGCATTACCTTGGTTCACCACAAGCTCATGTTACGAAGTGTTAGTTATAGGAAATGTATCGTAAGTTTAAGGGAATAGAGCGCAAAATCATCTGTACCGATACTGGTTGTATCTTGAATTCTTTGGAGTGTCAGGTTCAAAGATTTTAGTCTGAATGGAGTAGTGAAGTCTTTAATCGTGAGTTTATCAATGTTGTTTTTCGAAGGAGATGAACCCGCTTTACACCGGGCTAAATTCAGTGCTCTAAATCAGGGACGTTGCGGATGCAGATTTGTATTTGTATGAAAGCTCATATCCGCGGATGCAGATGCGTATCATAAGATTTTGTTAAGAAACTTTGTTTTGATGCAGAAATAAAACAAAAATATAAACTATTAACTGCAGAAAACTTGCTTAACATACAATACTCACTGTATACTCAATAAAACTAAAAAACTGCAATTTTGATGCAATAAGCGCAAGTAAACACGTTATGATTGATTTTCGAGACACAAATAATAAACAATAGCAAACGCGTCGGATCTTGTCACCGAAATCTTCGCTCCTATTGGTCAATCAGCACGTATTTCTTTCTCGTCCTGCGCTGCATCTGCATCCGCATGAACAGCCGCATCGATTATCCACGATACTTCCACGAACTCTGAATGAGTCTGCCTAAATTGAATGCACTGTATTTAGCCAAGTATAAAGCAGGTTTTATGTTAAGAGCACATACTGACTTGTGCAACTGTCTCTGTCACTCTATGCGAAAATACGCGCAGTGCGAAAAGGACTAGTTCGGAAGGCGAGAGCAAATAACAAATAAAATTGATTATACTTATGATTTATAGCAACACTTGTAGTGTGACAAATCGCAAGTTATCACTTGCTTCCTATGCATATTAACTATAACTAAATTTTTAGGATAGGATCAGTAGAGATTGAAAAATAAGATATTTCAAAGAGATTCTATATAAAATTCCAGTTGGCTTCGCAGAACAGCCGCCGGCGTTCAGTGGAGCACCTTCGGCGGCTGACGCGGGAGCTCCGCGCCGTCCGCGCGTGTCGCAACGACGCGCTCGCGGACCGCCGCGCGCTGCAAGACCGGAGAGACATGGTGCGGGACAAGTGCATGCTGCTGCGGAGACATCTAGTGCAGGTGAGTGAACAGCCGGCGTTCAGCGCAGCACCTTCGGCGGCTGATGCAGGAGCTCCCAACGACCACTTGGCACTCCAATGGCCACTGCACCAATTGGGTTCAAAACCAAATAATATTCGCGGCTCGTTCCGCTCTCCAATAATTTTGCTTCGATTTCATGCTCTCGTTAAAGTTCAAAACACTTATTGTTCTTCTCCATTTTCACTTAATAAAAATAAATCTTACCTAAACTAACTTTTTTTTTGAGTTTTACCTTTTCATAAGTATAGCAAAAAAGGAAGATGCGTACTCTCCTTTATTTTAGAACTAGCTGTTGCCCGCGACTTCGTTCGCCTTACACTACTAAAAGTGTAGGTAACCTAGAAATAAAGCTAAACTCGTTGTTGCAACTTGACTTGACACCCCGTTTTTATCCCATGCGACCTGATTTATAGAATAATAAGTAGCCTATGTGTTAATCCAGGTTATAATCTACGTAAATACTAAATTTAATCAGTAATCTGAAATCGGTTCAGTCGTTACGACTTTACGACGTGAAAAAGTAACAAACATCCACACATACATCCATACAAACTTGCGTTTATAATATTATACTAGTGTGATTAACTGATTAAGTACTATATTTTTTTAAATTAAAAATGATGCACTAGCCTGTCACTAGTGTATGTATGTGCTAGCTATTAGTATCGATATCACCAGTGCCGAAAAGAATTCGCGCCCAGAGCGCCAGGAATGCTCTGGCCGGCGGCACTGAATTACCGCCTACATCCAAACAACTAAACAAACAAACTCACAAATTTTACCTCTTATTGATCGAGTAAAGCGAGATCTCAAAATCAACTTGGGCAAATCGGCGTTGTATGTATGTTTGTTTATCCGAGGATAACTTTCGAAGCGTTGATCCGATCGTCATGAAATTTGATATATAGATAAGTTGTGGTGGCACAATCCTGGTGTGCATGAGATAAAAATGTGGGGAGGGTTGTTGAGATATTGGGATTCAAGAGGGGTAAAACAAATCAAAATGAGACAACAAGATCAAAGGGACGTCTAATAAAAGGTCTTCATCGGCCTTATTCCAAAACGCAGACTATAAATAGACTAGGTTTAAATCAGGTTTAGACCAGAGACTAAAATAAACTTTATTACAAAACGAAGTTTAGCACTAAAACCATGGATCATCTATGGTCTAAAGATAAACTCCCGAGACCCCTAGTTTATCTTTGGTTTTTCTTGCTTTGAGGTTAACTTTGATGTTTACTTTGATTTTTGTGTTACATTTTGATAAATAATTTACCGAAATGGGTATTCACATGATCGGCTTGATTGATTTAGAAGATATAGACATGCTGGAGACGTTCCGGTGATCTGATAGACATCGTCTCCGAGTGAATCCTTTACCTATGTGATGAAGATTTTAGTAGATTTATTGCGTGAAGATTTGTCTCACGATCTTGAGCCCCGAAATCCAAGTGATTTGCGCGCTTCACAATTGGGTTCGCCATGAAGTAAGTGCTTATAACCTTGTAATACAAAGTTTTATAAAAACGAATTTAATTAATTTACCTACTAATACATTATTATTTTTCATCCTAGATTCAAGACGATACTGCTGATTTACATGATGTATCTCAACCAGCTGTCAGCAAAACATGATTTATAAAAATGCCTGCAACTTTAGGCCATCAAGAAGTTTCCGCATAAGAAAAGCACAAGAAAAGAAAAGAAGAAAAGCATAAGAAAATTCCGCACAATAGTGAATTGTGATGATCTTCAATTAATGTACAGGTAATTTTGATTTTAGTTTGTTACTGTCTAATAAAACATACATACAATCACATCTATTTCATGAAGGGGGATTAAACTAATCTAGACAAATCTATAGAATATAGGGGACAAGATAAATCTTAAAAATTTTACAACTATGGTATAAAACAAAACATTATGGAAAGATTATAAGTAGGTAAGTACTAAAAAGTGTTAACTTTCCAGGTAGTTTGTGATGCTGATCTGAAAACTATGAAAATGGTGACCAGGTAGCGTGGCAGTGTGCATGACTCAAGAATATTCTGGGAATGCAGATTAAATCAAGAGGCTGGTGCATTCTTTGAAATATTACAGGGATACAGTGGTTATCCATGTACTTATTTACCATTGTGTGTATTTATTTACCATTGCTGAATCCCGGAAGTCCCAAAGATGAAAACTACAATAGGTGGCATATCCGTACCCGGAACACAGTGGAAAGTTTTGGTCTATCGAAGCAACAGTTCCGTTGTCCTTCACAATATTGCCACTGACATGAAAGAAGACCTGTTTCCTGGTGAGGATAGCAGTGAGCTGACTTTTTCAAGGGGAACCCGTACCGATACCAAGGTATATTCATAACACAGTACAGGGGAATACTAGGAGAATCCAGTTTATTGAAACTCATTTTTAATATAATGTCTTAAATAAATATGTATTTTATTTTTATTCTATGTATGGTAAATTTTATTAATGATGGTGTCATAATAATAGTCATTTATTCATAATAATAAAAATTATAACGTGTTTTTCTTACATTCTAATAAAGCTATTTCTAGTTCAAATGTTTTTCATTTCCAGCAATTCTGTTTTTTTTAAGTCCCTTTGTACTGGCGCATTTCTTCAGTTCTGTAAAACAATAAAAAACATTATAGAAAATTGCATTATCTAGTTACAAACGTATGAAGGGAAACAAAGTAATATAGGTACTTATTAGTTATCTAATGGTGCTCACAAGACTTACTTTCTCTTCAAAACTCCAGTTTTCACCCCTTTTTCTTCTTCATTTGTTCCATTTTTTTACCCCAACACGATCTCAACTTAGGTCAATTATGTACAAATGGATATATTGGTGTATTTGTTCAAGCTCAAGGTGAATCGCCTAGGATTCCCCCGAGTGTTAAAAAAGTCTTCAAAACTTTCAAGTGGTTTCTCAACAAATTCAAATTCGTTTATTTACACTTAAATATAACTTAAATATAACAAAGCTCCATCACAAATATTGTTTTGATTGACATGGCCTGACTGATGGTCTCGAATTTTGCGTGCATGATGAAACTTCACTCCATTACACGCATGAGTTATTCAAGAAAAGATAACAACTCTTTTAAAAAAAACCTTTTGAACAATAAATCGCCCATGTTTGAGAGATTAAAACATATTTTAGTAACAAATAGATTAATAATCTATCATTAAACATATTTCTAATCCTTTTACATCTTAAAGAAAATATCACATTTATCGAAACGGAACGTTGCATCGAATGGTTGCAGAATGAATGAATGCATTATCAATATTTATAATATAATCTATGGATTTAGTTAAACCATGGACTATTTCTGGTACTAAGTGATCTTTGGTTGATCTACGTTTTGTAATAAGGACGCATTTTAATCCTGGTACCAACTTTAATACTGAAACAAACCTAGACTTCTTAGTTCTGGTTTAAACCTAGACTAATGTACTTTTTTGGAATAAGGCCGCATAAGTTCATTAGTTTTAGACTGCCTCCGTGGCGCAGTGGGCGTATAGCCGGCTGAGACGCAGGAGGTAGCGGGTTCGATTCCCGCCGCGGAACAAATGTTTGCATGATCTACAGATATTTGTTCCGTGTCTGGGTGTTTTTCTATTTATTATAAGTACCTATGTATTTACAAAAAAAGTATATAAGTATTCTATCAGTTATCTGGTTCCCATAGTACAAGCTCTGCTTAGTTTGGGGCTAGATAGCGCTGTGTGAAATGTCCACCGGTATTTATTTATTTATTTCGATCCCGGTTTTATTTTATGTTTAAACTGTAGTTTTTTAGTTATTAGCCAAAATAAAAACTGAACTTTGACTGTATGTTATGTACATATATGTTATTGTAGTGCTGTAATTTGGTATGCGTGTAGCTTAAGTATCACAGATATAGGCAAAAGTCTGAAATCCAGAATAACTGCAATTTGTACCCCAAAAAAGAAAAAACAATTTACATGAACTCCCGTTACTTGTAATTTGAATGAAACTGTAGGTCAAGTTATTTGGTGATTTATTTCGGGGCACTATTTTGATAGTCAAAGATTACGAATAATATTTTTATTGTTTTTATGGTAGACTCGCGAGATCTCAGTTCGGGCCGAACCACTAATAATTTTAAGTTTAGATAGCTACATGTTTATTTATATACTTTTATAAACTTAGCATTTTCAATTCCCAGATACTCCAAGCAAGATCTGACATAACCGAGGTACCATCCATAGAGGTAATACTACCACCTCCCAAAGACAACAAGAAACCTACCCGCACAAAATCACCCCTGCCCCACCTCTCAGAATGCTTAAAAAACAAACAAACAGACAAAATAAAACAAGAGATACAATACGAAGACGACGAAGTCTACGAGAGAGTGAGACAAGAGATACACAAAGAGAAAGAATTACAAATGGAGAAAGATGAACCAATACAAGATATGAGTATGAAACGGAAACTGAACGAATTTGATAAAAATATTGAGGGGAATATAAACTGCCTGAACAAAGATTTTGATACAAATATATTTGAATGCAAAATATCTAAGTTGGTGCAACAGAGTGTTAATCATATTTTCAATGATAAAAAAAAGGTTTTTGCAAAAACTGTGTTTATAGCGAATGATAAGTTGACGTCAAACGTGAAGTCTATGGATGATAATGAAGTGTTGAATTTGTCTGTGAAAGAGGGGAGGAGGAAATCGCATGGGAGGAAGCAATCCGCGCCTAGACGTATCACGTATTGCACGCTCAATGATGGTAAGTAACAAGCCAACATATTTAACCCCCTCTAACCCCCTACCCCTGTTCAAATGGGGGGGGGGGGGGGGTTCAAATAGAGAGGATGTTGTGACAAACATGTGTACATTTTTAATTTAAAATCCTGAGCAAGCGAATTTATATCTAAAAACAACGTATTTACCGACTAAACATGTTTCAATTTTACGTATTATGATTTGACAAGTCTTTAAATTATATTTAGCCACTAAATACGTTTAAGCGTCGTCGCCCTTAGCGTTTAGCAGACTGTCCTCCCAAGCGCGACCTTGTGTGGTTTGCAGAATCTGAATTTATCGTAGTTTTTCCTTAAATTCTCCAATATTTTCTAATAAAAAAAATACACGTGATGTTGGTTGTGGGAGGCTGAGGTAGTCTCCATATTCACCAAGGAGGGTGGAGGAGGGGGGGGGGAGGTAAAGTGGCCGAAAAGACCTCACGTGATTATAGGACGACCCGGCTTGCACAACGATCCCTAAACGTATTTAGCGACTAAATATGTTTAAATTCGACGTATTTGTATGATTTGTCAACTCTCTAAATCATAATTAGCCACTAAATACGTTTAGGCATCGTTGCGCTAGTGTCGGATAACACTTTCGACGACCTCCGTGGTGCAGTGGGCGAATAGCCGGCTGAGACACAGGAGGTAGCGGGTTCGATTCCCGCTGCGGAACGAATGTTTGCATGATCTACATATAGTTGTTTCGGGTCTGGTTGTTTCGCTATATATTATAATGATGTATTCAAAAAAAATATAAGTATTCCATCAGTTATTTGGTTCCCATAATATAAGCTCTGCTTAGGTTCGGGCTAGATAGCGCTATGTGAAATAAATAAAATAATAAATAAATATTGCTGGACATTTAACACAGAGCTATCTAGCCCCAAACTAAGCAGAGCTTGTACTATGGGAACCAGATAACTGATATAATACTTATATACTTTTTTTTTTGGAAATACATACTTATATCTGTAAATCATGCAAACATTTGTTCCGCGGCGGGAATCAAACCCGCTACCTCCTGCGTCTCAGCCGGCTATACGCCCACTGCGCCACGGAGGCAGTCAATATCAAGTCAAAATGTCCAGCAATATTTATTTATTTTATTTTACATTTTAAAATTTAAATACAATTTTTTTCGACCTCCGTGGCGCAGTGGGCTAACAGCCGGCTGAGACGCAGGGGGTAGCGGGTTCGATTCCCGCTGCGGAACGAATGTTTGCATGATCTACATATAGTTGTTTCGGGTCTGGATGTTTTTCTATATAAGTATGCATTGACAAAAAAAAAGTATATAACTATTCCGTCAGTTATCTGGTGCCCATAGTACAAGTACTGCTTGGTTTGGGGCTAGATAGCGCTGTGTGAAATGTCCAGTAATATTTATTTATTTTATTTATTTGTTATATTTTCAGATGGAGTTTTGGATCTGAAAATAAAAAAGGAAAGTCAGTGACCAATCAACAAATTAGTTTTAATTAGTATATAAGCGCTATATATTACACATATATTCAGTCAGACCAAATATAATATTATATTTAATTATAATATAAGTAATGGGAACATATAATTAATTAAAATAAGTATTCCTTGGGATTTATGTGTGAATGGATGGAAATATCTTTACTAATATGAAAAGAGGTATTTTAAGTTTTTTTGTATGTAATTAGTATCCGAAATTACTGAACCATTTCTGAAAACTCGTTGACTAATAGAAAGCTACACTATATTTTATTAACCTATTTAAAAAAAAAGAGGAGGTTCTCAATTAGGTGTTTTTTATTGTTATCTCTGAACTCCGTCATTTATCAACCGATTAGGATTTTTTTTAAAGATATTCTCTCAGATAGGTATCATAGAAAGTTCATCGTTTTGATGGGTTCAGTAGTTTGGTTTTTTCTGTTATCTGAAGTCGGTTATGCAACCTGTTTTGTAATGTACGACATTAATTTACAACACACATCCGGAGTCGTAGTAACTGATTTTAGATTTAATACCGGTAGCTTCAATATTTATCCAGTAACCGATACATTTCCCAAAAACAAATTTTAAAGTAAATCTGCGACGCCTTTGCGACGATGCTGCTTAGTCAGTTTAACAGGTACCTACTTACATGAAGATTAATATGATATTTATTTATCTATTCTATGCAGACTATTTCATTGATATGATAGGATACTTGATATTAAAATCTTTTTTTTATGCTAATGGCTTTGGAAAAAAAATATTTTACAACAATACTAACCAATAGCTCTACCCGTGTTTTAATTTAATGTCGAACATAACAAAACACGTAGTATATAGAAAGTGTCAATTGTTGAACTGGGGAATTATAATCCATCCATATTCGTCTATGGTATGTGTATTTGGAGAGTATTAAAGCAGTGGTGGTTTAGTGGGACGTACCGTGACTTCCGATTCGGAGGATGTGGGTTCAACTTCCAGCCATGCACCAAAGAACCTAGAACCACAATTCGAAGCCATGTACTATCGGGTTCATCAGGACGTCTACTGCTAAACATAGGCCCAGTGGCGTAGCGTAGTGGGGGCGGCAGGGGCGGCCCGCCCCGGACGGCAAAATTTCAATTCAATTTCAAAATAATGATGACTGTTTTTGCTTAAAAGTTATCTAGACTGAATGTATGTAATGTATAGTATACATTAAATTGAAATATGTACCTAAATAAGAGGGCGGCAAAATTGTCTTCCGCCCCGGGCGGCCGACACCCACGCTACGCCGCTGCATAGGCCTCCTAGACACCCAACGGCTCGCAGCAACCAGATCTTTCCATTTTTCATCGGGGGGGGGGGTCCTACTCTGCGTTTTCCAGTATGTGGTCTTGATAACCTTTCTGCCCCAACGGTCGTCAGTTCTTCGAGCTATGTGCCGCCCACTGCCACTGCTCGCTAATCCTTTGTGCTATGTAGGTGACTTTGGTTCGTTTAGGAATCTCCTCATTTGTGTTTGTATCTCGTAGAGAAACATCAAGCATAGCCCTCTCCACAGCACGCTGAGCGACTTTGAGCCTTATTATGAGGCTTATAGTGCCATTATGTTAGGTTTTTTTATAAAGACTATACTAATATTATAAAGAGGAAAGATTTGATTGTTGGTTTGCATTGAATAGGCTCCGAAAATACCGGACCGATTTAAAGAAAAATTATCTGTAGCTTACACTATCCCCGGGTGACATAGGCTACTTTTTACCCAACTGCGCAGAAGGAGGGTAATGTTTTTATTGAAAAACTACGCGTGCGTGGCTGCACGCTATATATTTAGACACAAGCTGACGGGTCTCCTGATGTCAAGTGGTCACAGTCGCCTATAAACTCCTGCAGGACTCGAAGTACTGCAGTCGCGTTGCCTAAAACGTAATGCCTTATATACACTTTTCTTGTTAGTATTTTAATATGGGCTTGCAATCTGTCATGTGAATGCTTAAGAGGAAACGCTCGCAGCAAGAGATTTGAAAATTTGATTTAACAGATTTAATCTGTTATTGATTTAAGGTCCTGTAATAGGCCGATAGACACAACTGCAGCTCGAACTGATTTATTCATTATGAGACATTATATTTAAAAATTACTAAATCACTGTTTGGTTTTCCCCTGTTCTCTCCAAAATTGGATTGATTTTAATAATTTTTAAAGAATATGAATAAGAAGGGCTTTGGCTATGCCTGTATATTTTTCTTTTATTTTATTTATATGCGTCAAATTTGTTTGCTGGTCGTCAGATTTTTTTTAAATATAGAGCCATTTTCTTATAATAAAGAATGAAGAAAAACAAAACATAGATGCATGAGAGTGGTAATTATAGATTGTATGGTAAAATAATAATTTATCTAGTGTCACTATCCAGGGAGGAAACAGGGAAAGCACCTTTGCATGGACTAAACGCAGACCGCGTACCCTCTTAACTTCTATGCAAAATGTGGGCATATATCAAACGCAGCCCCGGATCCAAGATGGGGGTGGAGGGGGGGGGGGGGGGGGGGAGCGGAGCAAACCAGGGCATCTGCACCGGGGGCGCCGAATTATTCAATAAAAAATGTTTAAAGAAAAACTTGTTTCAAAAAGCGCTTAGCATCCAGTGCACGTCGTACTATACGTCGGATTATTCCACTCCTGTTCATTTGATTAGGAAATAAATCTAGATCCGGGGCTGATCAAACGTAACATTTGGACTTGTCTCTGACTACCCTCTTGTGTGATATCTTCACGTGTCTGCGTACTGAGTAAGAGAGGATGTCCTTCACGAGGATTAATAAGTCTTGAGTTATTTAAATTACGCTTCAAAATGGTATTTAAAAATAAATATGTCCATATACTATCAACTGATCGAATATTTTTGTATTTTATGTACAATTATGTATTATTATATTAGAAATAACATTAACTTCTTGTATATGGCTTGTGAATAGTTTTCACAATGTATTTACTTTATTTTTTGTATTGGTTATAATTTCTGATTTAATTGGGTATTTATCGCATATGTACCTTTTTATATATGTTATATAATTAACTATTTTTTTTTGTTGCTTAATAACTGTTGCACCACGGTCGAAAGGTAAAACAAACAATTAAAAGTACATACGCGATAAATACCCGTTTAAATCAGTAATTATGTACAATAATCGCGAAAGTTTGAAAAATACTATAACCTGGTTCATTAAAAAAATAATCAAACATGGCGCTGAATTATCATTACTTCATGCGTGTTCGAGTGAGAGGTAATGATTTTGGGCGCCATGTTAGATTCATTTCTTTAATAATTATCTAGGTTATTAAAACCGCTAGCGAGCTAATTTAGTATTACTATGATGATACACGGGCAATTTTATGGGCGCAAGAATAATACATAGAAATCATTTTCACTAGTAATAAATGTTTATAAAATGGAATGATAAAAACCCAAGCGAAGTCGGGGTGGGTTGTCAGGTTAGTTATAATTGAATTGCCTGTGTAATCGTAAACAAATACATCACAACCCTAGCCCGCTAGCGAGTAAATACTTGGTAAAGGTACAGTTTTACAGTGATAACTGTGTACTACCACAGACAAAAAATACAGTACCTATAGTATAGGTACTGTATTTTTTGTCTAGTATAGTATAGGTCCTTTAATATACTAGACGCCAACGCTCCTGGTAGACGGGGTCTTAAAACGTGGGACGAGCGACGGTTATATTACTATCTCGCTCGCTCTTGCAGCCCTTACGGGAGCTGTTAGTGATGCGCCGAGCACCTATCGATAACAGTAAATACTAGTAATGAGGGGTTTTCACGGCCATGTTTTTACACGGCCGTTTTAATGGCGAATCTATTATAATAAAACGAATCATAACACAAAATCTCATTACTTTTGTATGTTATTTGGCTAAGGTAATGAAGTTGGTAATCCAACCGCCCATGGCCGGTCTCGGCATGTGAATTAAAAACTTTCGCACGCCCATGGGCGGGCAAGTCACTGAATGGGGTAATGTATGTAAATACATAAAAATTGCACATTTTAAATTACCATTATACGTCGTAAACAATAAATAACTTTTGCGTGTTCCATATATTTTAACCGCAAGTACTTATGAATTGAAATTACGAATTTAATGGATTCTCTCTGTATCGGGTAAAAATCGCAAGTTATTAATTGAACGCGTCTGGTAGTAAACTGATGTTTTGAAAAAGGGTTATAGCTATGGGGAACCACTATAAATTTTTTTGAAAGATATTCACAAGTATTTACATTATAATATTATGTAAGAAACAGTTGAGCTTTTTAGATGTTGCAAACGATCTATAGATAGCTCAACTGCTCCCACTTGATGCCACAGTGCTCCTGACACTGGCTGCATTGCCCCGAATATAGATTTTAAAATTATATGAAGATATGTGATAATAATTGTATTGTGAGTGTCCATACGAAATGCCTATAGGTTACAACTCATGAGGTAATTCATGACAAAATTATACAAATTATTATATTAAACATTTACTAAAATATACATTATCTAACTAGTTGTAAGTTTAGAAAGATTATGTGATGTTGAGTTTTAATAAATAATTATAGTTACCCAACTGTTCTGTTTTATTTGTCCTAATTTATGTTTATTATTTGCCTGCACAGCGGTCAAATCCGACTTTAGAAAAAAAGAAAATATTTTTATTATGCCAACCACTAATAACAATAATTAACAAAAACAATCAATCATCACTTTTGACTGCCTCCGTGGCGCAGTGGGGGTATAGCCGGATGAGACGCAGGAGGTAGCGGGTTCGATTCCCGCCGCGGAACAAATGTTTGCATGATCTGCAGATATTTGTTCCGTGTCTGGGTGTTTTTCTATATATTATAAGTATGTATTTACAAAAAAAAAACAAAAGAATATAAGTAATTGTATCAGTTATCTGGGGACAAATGGTAGGTATCAATTAGATCTGCACTTCTGATGACTGCTGTCAAACTTCAAACAGCTGTATCTCGAAAACTAGACGGTCTAGGTTAGCGGTGTCTTGGAACAAATGATAGGTATCAATGAGATCTGCATTTTTGAGGACAGCTGTCAAACCTTAAACAGCCGTAGTATCTCGGCAACTAGACGTTCTAGGCTAGCGGTGTTCTGGGACTAATGATACGTATCAATGAGATCTGCATTTTTGATGACAGCTGTCAAACTTCAAACAGCCGTATCTCGGAAAGTAGACGTTTTAGGCTAGTGATTTCTCGGGACAAATGGTAGGTATTAATGAGATTTGCATTTTTTATGACAGCTGTACAACTTCATACAGCCATATCTCATCATCTTTTACAAACCTAAAAGCTCTGCGGGAATGTATTGTAATGTTACTTAAGATTTTTAAAACCATCTCGAATTATGGACGGACGCACTTCTAGTTAGAAGATATGGTTAAATTTTCGATATAAAAAGAAAAAACTTGCTCCAACCAGCGTAATAGATGGCGGTGTTTAGAGATGCGCTGCTAAAAATATGGTTTAAATGACAAAATCTCAAAGACAATACCTATAAATAATTGTCTAAAACAATCTCATTTCGTCAGAAATACAAATGTTTGATAAATTTTCAAGTTCCTCAAAAATAATGTTGACACGGCAATTGACATTGATAATTCACTTTCCATTGTTAATCAGAGCATGACAGAGCACCGCTATCTGTTAGCAGATAGACAAACATGGCCGTGAAAACTCCTGTTGTCAATGTCAATTGATTAAAATTAAATAATTTTTTTTTGTTCTAAGAATGTTCTTCTGACAAATCCAGTATACAGCCGCAGCTAAAATATTATTGTATTAGATTATAATTTAGATAAATAATTTCCTGACATTTTTTATGTAAAAATGCCCCTTAGTAGGCCTCAGTGAAGGTACCTCTTTTGCAACGTTAGCTATCTATCGCACGCCATATAAAACTCAAGTTATATCACCGCCATCTGATTGTTTGACTTGAAAACCATCTTAGCAAGTTAAAACGTTTTTGCTACTCGATACTAGATGACGCATTATAATAATTTTATTGCACTGGCAAGGCAATAAATAAGAAGAGCCCTCTTGCGGTCTAAATAGAAAGCTAAGTTTTATCTCCTTTCCTCCAAAATCCAATATGGCGGCAAACAACGGTGTATGAAAGGTGCAGTGTTTTGATTCGAAGCGAACAATAAAAAATATTAAAATAACCCGACCGATACCGAAAAAACCAAGCGATGGGTAGCGTGCTAGCTGCACCAACGTGTTTATGATACTCAATAACTGATCTCTGTTGTGTTGTGTCATTTATCAATAACACAAGTGTAGTGTTTTTATGTGGGACCTATTACTACTGCTAATGTGGTCTACATTGTTATCATGTAACAGTAGTTCACTCGATAGATATGTCTGCCGATCCTGATAAAGGCGCGGCATGCCCGAAAGGTGAAAAAGAGTCGGTCTTCGCCGAGGGCGACCCTTCGAACGCTGGTCTTCAGAAGAAGAAACGCTCCGTGCGTTTCCCCAATGATAACCAGATAGTAACAGAGTACTTCGAGCCCGCAAACCCTTGGCACGATGGTAAGTCACACAACCCTAGCATACAACGTCTAAATCACAGATGAATGGGTATTGTTTTTAAAGAGTAATAATTGGCAAGGATTCAAGATTAACACCGTCTTCCGCCTTAGATCTTTGTTTCTATCTTATAGGTAGAGTTTCATCGTATTTTCCTTGTTTTTTGAATCTTAAATTGACCAATTACACAAAACACCTCAGAAAATAATCAAGAAAAAAAAATGTCTAATAAACATTGAATTGCAATATCCCACCTAAAACTTTAAATGTTGTGTGTCAAGCAAACAAAGGATTATTCATAGTTATTAAAACTAGAATTTATTGTTGCCCAAAAAAGTCATTATACTATGTAGATACCACACACGGGACCGAAAATGTTTTTAAATGTAATAAATAATCTTATTTAAAATAGCTGACTAGTCCCAGTTGTTGCTTTGCATGGATTTTATCTGAATGAAATAGCCTTTACTCAGGGATAGTGTAAGATTCTATCTGTGAAATAATTAACAGAATCGGTCAGTTGTATCTGAGATTACCCCCTAAAAGCATACAAACATTAAGTCTTGATAATAGTACATTATAACAGTTGTAGTACAATCTATATCACAGTACAATCTATATCTAGGTATGTGGTATACCACTGAGAACTTTATTTTAAGGAATGAAGTTGGGGAGACCCATGTAAATAGATTGTATTCCCTAATATTATTATTGGTATTCACATATATTTGCTTTAAAACTCGTTTATAAAACATACATTTGTCACTACAAAGTAAAATTAAAAATTAATTAAAACTCCTGACTATGCCTGCCGAGTCTAGGAGTATCGCCTTCTGTATCTGAGCCATGATCCAACTTCCTAGCGAGTGCCTCTTTAAGTTTTTGATCGTGGCTCTTCGCTATCTGTCTGTTGACCAACACAACTATCGGAATGATAGTCGTATTATTATTATTATAACTGCTGTGCAATGGCTTCCTCGTTCCTCCAGACTTCGCGGTCCTGAGCTGTTTGTTGTCAATCGGTTAGGAATTTATCCAGCTCGTCCCGCCATCTACATTTCGGTCTGCTGCATCGCCTTCTCGCTGGGTCAGGACGCCACTCGGTGGCTATCCTTGCCCACAGCTCAATTGATGCCAAGTGAGCTGTGGGTAAAGAAACTCTAAAGTGAAAGAATTTCTGAAGTGGAACTAGACTGGGCATACTTGGTGGCTAAGTCAACAATTTGGGTCCTTGAGCGCAGTTCAGTGTTAGTATTCCCTAATATAAAAGTAAATATACTATTAGTTAAGTAAGTTATGGTGACCTCCGTGGCGCAGTGGGCAGGAGGTAGCGGGTTCAATTCCCGCTGCGGAACAAATGTTTGCATGATTACAGATATTTGTTCTGGGTCTGGATGTTTTTCTATATACTAGTGGTTCGCCCCGAACTGAGATCTCGCGAGTCTCCGATTAAAACAAATAAACATTATTTGTAATCTTTGACTACCAAAATAGTTTCATTCAAATTACAGGTAACCGGAGTTCATGTATTTTGGATAACCGTTTTTGGGGTACAAATTGCAGTTATTCTGGATTTCAGACTTTAACCTATATTTGTGTCACTTAAACAACACGCATACCAAATTACAGCACTGTGGGGTCACTAGTGTACCCTGTGAATTTTGTCAAAGTTTAGTTTTTATTATGGCTCATAACTCAAAAGCTATAAAGACCTTACTAAAAATAAAATCGGAGGCTAAATGTTTTTGAAGACTAATTAAGACCTTTCATTTGACGTCCCACTTGACCTAATAGTCACATTTTAATTTTTTTTACCCCTCTTGAACCCCAATATCTCAACAACACCCCCAACATCTCAACAACACCCCCAACATTTTTAGCTTATTTAGTCACAACAAAATTGTGCCATCACTACCTACCTATGTATCAAATTTCACAATGATCGGATCAACGCTTCGAAAGTTATCCTCGGACAAACATACATACATACAACGCCGATTAGCCCAGGTAGACTTAGATTAATTATAAGTATGTATTTTCAAAAAACAGTATATACTTAAGTACTCTATCAGTTATCTGGTTCCCATAGTACAAGCTTTGCTTAGTTTGGGGCTAGATAGCGCTGTATTAAATGTCCAGCAATATTTATTTATTATTTTATGTAGTAAGTAAATAATAATTGGACGCATGACTAGTACGAAAATGCCCACTTTTATCACTAGCTGACTGTCCTTGGCTTTGCACAGATTTTTATCAAAATAAAATATGGCATATAGCACCCAGGAATAGTGTAGCTTCCTGAGTGAAAGAATATTCAGAATTACAAATGCAATACTAATGTTTTTATTTCATTAAGATGTGGTTACAATAGTTCAAATCAAATCAAAATCAAAAATCTTTTATTGTGTATTACAAGAGTACATTTAAAACTAGGGTTGGGAACTCTTCTATTAAGTTGCATTAACCAGTGTTAGAAGAGTCCCCTCTTCACTGTGGTCGCTTACGATCACATCTTGCATAACAATAAGTGTATACTAATAAGTAAATTAAAAATAAATAAATAGGTAACATTATAGGTGATACGCTGTACTAATCGACTGTAAATATTAATGTTAATATATAAAGATTATTTTGTGTACTCCATATGGCTCTATCTTAGACATTTTGAAAACAAATGAATCGGTCAAAGAAACAAATCATGACCAATAATAGTACGAAACGCAGGGTACCTATTGGTAGACGGGCAGGAAATACACTATGCCAATGAGTACATCTATTTGGGCCAGTTAACTTCCTTCGACAACAGGCAGGACAAAGAAGTCGACCGTCGTGTTGACAACGCCTGGAAAAGCTACTGGTCCATGAAGGAACTTATTGACACGGTAACTCATTGACATGTATATTCTGTCTGTCCTAACCTACGGTGCCCAGTCTTGGTCATTGACCGAGTCTCAGAAGTTCAAACTAGGAGTTTGCCAATGGATATGATGGAGCGCAGCATTTTGGGTGTAAAGCGGATCGACCGGATTCCAAACTCCTGGCTTCGCTCGAAAGCTGAAATGGGACTGGGCGGATCATGTCTCCCGTATGCAACCCGATAGGAGAGACAAGAATACCAGCATATGGACTCCTAAATACGGAAAGCGACGCCGAGGAAGGCCTAAAAAGCGCTGGAGCGATGACTTGGATGTCTTCCAAAGAGACTGGTGGGATCTGGCTCTAGACCGTGATAAGTGGAAGGAAGAGGTAGAGGCATTTGCCCAGCAGTGGGACGGTACGGGCTTGTAAAAAACCAGGTCAGTTTTTGAAACGACTTACGAAAATGGGTGGGCACTTAGCATTATATTTCTTAAACAAGCTTTTGTCAAAAATAGGTGTTCTGGAAACCTTATAGTGTATGAATAAAAGAAAAAACACATTCCATACAAGGGAGATCCCCTAAAAATAACAGTTTTTTTTTGTTTTATTTCATAACAAGCTTCCGCCCGAGCTTTGCACGCGTGGTTTGCCAATAAAAAGTAGCGTATGTGTTAATCCAGGTTATGATCTACATACATACCAAATTTAATCGAAATCGGTTCAGCCGTTCCGACGTGAAAGAGTAACAAACAAGCATACAAACTTTTGCGTTTATAATATTAGTGGGACTTACTAGGCTAAAAGTTATCATCAGAGGTAACGGTAACAGTGTCGCTAGTTCAATGATTTTTCCCATCTCAAAAAATGCCTAACGCGCCTAAAGAAGTATTCACTTACATCAAAATAAAATCATTATAAAGTACAAAAGGTAAGGGAAACAATCACGTCTAAACTTCAGCATATCTGAGGCGAGAGATGCCGTCATATTTTCACGATTTTAGTCAAAATAAACATCTTTTGACGCATGACCTCATATTGTTAGTCATTTGCCTATTTCCTCATCTTTTAACCTGAGCTTGTCAAGTTGTCAGCTCAAAGAGATAAACCTTATGTACCTACCATATTTATAACAATTAAATAATTTAATTTTTTGGATTTTGTAAGATCAAAGAAGAAAAATCTTTGTGAACAAAGTTCCATATGATACCTGATAAAGAAAATTTGATTTATTTTGTATGGAGGCTGGCATAGTACGCGAATCACCATGTTTTCAAATTCGCTTCTCACTTTGAACATTGTTTGTTTCGAACTGTACTGAATCATAATAGAATATGACGTCAATTTTTTTTGCTCGGGTTACTGAATACAAAATAATATATTTTTTGCAATTCAATAGGTCGGCCATTTGGCACGTTGGAACATCGGTCGAGTTATAGAATTAGTCATAATTATTTGGATTGAAAATTTCATATTGCAATAATGTTCTAAAAAGTTAGGTACATTATGGAGATAATCCATACTATAAATTAATAAGTTTTTCAAGTTTGTCAAGCGGACCTTATAAAGGTTGCTACCTAGCTGTATATTTTCCCAGAACTGTGAAAATAAAATATGGAAACCACCCAATCCCATCACGTTAACGTTATACGCACTGACACCCACTACATTTCCCTTCAAGACTGCATGTCTCTAAGTCTTGGCATAGATCACAGTAGTCAAAATCTACTGACTTGGCGTCAGTTTACTGAGGGCCGGTATCCACTGAAGCTCTTTTATTATTATACCTTTTTATTACAAATCTCCAAATAAAATTAGTTGTTATTTTTAATCTAATTGTGAGAGATGGATCCCTTCTTGGGTAAACGTCTCCTCCATCTTCTTCCACGACTCTCTACGGTTTGCTTTGATGATCCAGTGTTTTCCAGCAATTTGGATTACATCATCAGCCCACCGTGTAACCGACATTTATTTTGCTGAATGGTCCATCGTGTGGTCTGTATGTTCCACCTTTTGTCTGTGCGTCGAGAAACGTGGCCGGCTCAATTCCACTACAATATACTTGCAAAGAATCAAATCTCGCAAGTCTCCCAAAACACAAAAAAAAAATCTTAGAACGACTCACGCAACGATGCCTAAACGTAATTAGTGGCTAAATATGATTTAAGGAGTTGTCAAATGATACAAATACGTATAATTTAAACATGTTTAGTCGGTAAATACCTATGTTTAGGGATCATTGTGAAAGCCGGCCACGAAATGCATAACCAACTAACTTGGCCTATATTTTCATTCAAATTACAGGTAACGGGAGTTCATGTTAATTGGTAATTTTTTTTTGGGGTAGAAATTGCGGTTATTATGGATTTCAGACTTTTCCCTATATTTGTGTCACTAAAGCTACACGCATGCTACTAATTTCAGCACTGTGGGATCACTGGTGTACCCTGTGAATTTTGTCAAAGTTCAGTTTTTATCATGGCTAATAACTTAAAAACTACAAGGTTTAAACTAAAAATAAAAACGGGATCAAAATGTACTCACAAAGACCTTTTATTAGACTTGCCACTTCACCGGTTAGTCCCATTTTAATTACGTTAGTAATGTGTGTCAAACACACAAATAGGATCGCTTGATTTTGATAGCTTAGCTTAGCTCAAGTGGAAAGGGGAACGAAGCTTAGTTTTTAGGGTTCCGTACCCAACGGGTAAAACGGGACCCTATTACTAAGACTCCGCTGTCTGTCTGTCCTGTGTGCCAGCTTGTACTATGGGAATAGATAACTGATAGAATACTCATATATATATATTTTTTGTAAATACATACTTGTAATATATAGAAATACATCCAGACCCAGAACAAATATCTGTAGATTATGCAAACATTTGTTCCGCGGCGGGAATCGAATCCGCTATCCCCTGCGTCTCAGCCGGCTATTCGCCCACTGCACCACGAAGGTCGTCTTATATACATACTTAAATAGATAAAATAAATTAATATATATATATTTATAATAAATCAAAAGTTTAGGCTCGGGGTTTGCCAAAGAGCGATGGAGCGCAGCATTTTGGGCGTCAAGAGAATAGACAGGATTCGAAAAACCTCGCTGCGCTCAAGGACCGGCATCGCTGACGTCGGTATAAAGGCTGCCAAGTTAAAGTGGGATTGGGTGGGTCATGTCTCCCGCATGCCAGCAAATAGGTGGGCTAAGGTCGTAACTGGATGGAGGCCTGTGGATGGAAAGCGACACCGTGGAAAACCTAAGAAGCGGTGGCGCTTTGATGTGGATGCTTATTATAGGCACTGGCGGGATTTGGTACAAGATCGAGATAAGTGGAGACATGAGAGGGAGGCCTTTGCCCAGCAGTGGGACAAGATAGGCTAGATAAAAAAATCTAATAACACATAGGTAGTAAATAAAGTTATACGGATAGCTAAAGTGGAATTATGAATTTAAATAGTGACTATGGACAGAACTTTCCATAAGCCCACTGTTGGCACGGTAGGCAGAGGAGGGCTAAGGAGTAGCCTTGCACATACCAAGCTTGCACAAAGTTTGCGCGTAGTAATCATTGTGGGGCACCGCTACCGGTATTACGAGTGTAGGGACTAGCGAAAATTACGATGCGTTGAATGCTTACTTATACGTGGCTAAAATTGCGATTTTTATGCATGGCATCACGACGGGCGTCGCTAAAGTCTTACCACCAAAATTTTGATTGGCAACATCTGATAGGTTCTATCTGGTATCTGGTAGGCCAATCATACCAAATATCGTCTTAGGAGCTAGATAGCGCTGTGTGAAATGTCCAGCATTATTTATTTAACATGTGTTTTAAAACTGTCAGGTAAAAATAAACGTCTTAAATCCCATTTCTCTGCGAATGTTGTATAGTGCGTATAAAATCGGAACACGTGCCAAGAACCCGTCACAAACATAGGAAAATACCTCGTTAACATTAGCGTTAACAGATTTTTGTTTGGTTTAAAATTAAAATAACAAATTAATTCTATAGCTTCTGTTGAATATTCTTCTTCTTCCTGCCCTTTTCCCACATTACGTGGGGTCGGCACAACATGTGTTTTCTTCCATACCGATCAGCCGTCATCTTCGTTGTCACTTTCTTATCCATATCACTCTTCACACAGTCCATCTATCTCTTCTTCGGACTTCCTCTACTTTTATATCCATCCACGCTCATATCTAATACTCTTAGTCACATGGTTTTCTTCCCTCCGCATGACATGCCCATACCACGCTAGCCTCTTATTCCCCAACTTTTCTATCACGGGTACCAAGTAACACACATACATCTATTACTATTATAGGTACATTCGAAAGTAACTTTGGCCTGTTTGTTACTTTTCACGACTAAACGACTGAACCGATTGCGATGAAATTTGGTATGAATACAATGTTTTGATGGTAGAACGACAAGAGTTCTCTATCTAGGTAAAGACCGTTCGGGCTCCATCACGTCCGTACTTTCAAACCTCCTCTGATATACTCATTCCTTATTGATCGAGCGAAGCGAGATCTTTAAATCAACTTTGGCAAGTCAGCGTTGTATGTATGTATGTATGTTTGTTTGTCGACTTTCGAAGCGTTTATCCGAATATCAGTACATACAACAATACAACATAGTGATGGCACAATTTTGGTGTGACTCACAATGAGATAAAAATGTGGAGGGGTTGTTGAGATATTGTGGTTCAAAAAGGGTAAAATAAAACCAAAATAGGGCTACTCGGTCAAAATGACACGTCTAATAAAAGGTCTTTGTGTTGTCTACATTTCGACCCCGTTTTTATTTTTAGTTTAAACTTTGTAGATTTTAAGTTATCAAGCCATAATAAAAACTGAACTTTGACAAAATTCACAGGGTACACCAGTGACCCCACAGTGCTGTAATTTGGTATGCGTGTAGCTTAAGTGACACAAATATAGGCAAAGGTCTGAAATCCAGAATAACTGCGATTTCTACCCCAAAAATGCTTAACCAATTTAAATGAACTCCCGTTAGCTGTAATTTGAATTTATATATAATGTATATGTAATAATGATTTTTACCCCTCTTGAACTCCAGTATTCCAACAGTTTATTTAGTCACACCAAAATTGTGCTGTCCCTACCTACCAATATACCAAATTTGACGATGATCGAATAAACGCTTCGTAAGTTATCCTCGGACAAACAAACATACATACATACATACGTACAACGCCGATTTGCCCAAGTTGATTTAGAGATCTCGCTTCCCTCGATCAATAAACTGTTTACACCCAACTACAGATATAAGTTGGTCGACTACTGCTAGTAAACTAGTAAAATCTAATCAGTTTTGATAATTCTTCTCACGGTATATTGTACTACCATTATGGATACTTTTTAGGCATAAAGCCCCACCACTTGATTATGTTACACCTACAGAGGAACTACCCCCTGGTCAACACCTACCTCGGCCAGTGTGGAGGACCCACAACAGACTGCGTATACCCAAGTCGGCCGCTGCAGGTGTAATCTTAGTAAATGGGGTACTATAGACAAATCGGCGACGCAATGCCAATGTGGGGCCCAGCTCTAAACAATGGCACACGGCCTTACATGCCCACCCTGCCCTACCACCTGCACGATGGAACAACTGATGACCTGCTCCGACACTGCCACGACGTACTGGTCAAAATGGCTATAGCCTTGAGACATCGATGCGAAAGACGATGGCATATAAGAATAGCATCTTGGCTGGATCATACGACTATTACGAAAATGTAAAATTTTGAGGCTCCCTTATACAGTGTGTCCCTGGATAAAGTGCAACCCCGAAAGGGGGTGAAACTAGATCAAAAATTATCGACAAAAAAATAGAAAAAAAAAAATTAAAAAAATTTAGTATATACTTTATTGATGAATTAAAATTTTTATTGCTCACTAATGACTCTATTTAATAAAAAAATGATTTCTTCCAAAGTAGTAGGTCTATATTGTTAAAATAAAAACCATAATCATGTCAGATATGTGACGATGACGATAAAATAACAAATAACTCACAAACAAGTGGCTATCGTGACTTAAAGTTTAATTTTTGTATTAAAATTACATTTTTTAGGCTGTTTTTTTCCAATAAACTCCAAAAATCTTAAAATTAAGCCTATAATACTAGAAATTTTTATGACTTTTTATTAATGTCTATCATAATAGCTTTTAAATAAAATAAAAACCTACGTTCTAACATAAAAAATGTGCTGGCTAGGAGCATTTAAAGTTGACCACTGATTACGTGATAAACTTTAAGTCACGATAGCCACTCGTTTGTGAGTTATTTGTTATTTTATCGTCATCGTCACATATCTGACATGATTATGGTTTTTATTTTAACAAAATAGACCTACTACTTTGGAAGAAATAATTTTTTTATTAAATAGAGTAATTAGTGAGTAATAAAAATTTTAATACATCAATAAAGTATATACGAATTTTTTTTAAATTTTTTTTTCTATTTTTTTGTCGATAATTTTTGATCTAGTTTCACCCCCTTTCGGGGTTGCACTTTATCCAGGGACACACTGTATAAACGGGCCTTTGTATCAAAACAATTTTGAGCAACCCTTATAATGTTAAAGACCTATTGAATGAATGAATGAAATACTCTTTATTGCACACCAAATAAAAATACAGTAACAAAGGAAATAAACAATAAATAACTATTCAACGACACCTCACAAGATGGCGTCCGCAAGTATAAAATAGTCACCCCCAACTTCCCTATAGAGAAGGATTTTGTAGGATGTAACTGAAAATAACGGTTTTCGTATTTTTTCCTTTACTTGTGCTGTGAGACCCATGATTCTCCCATGACTCATGATTCTGATTCAACGAAAAGCTTTGATTTATTTGCGAACAAAATATTTATATTTTATATAGAATAGAATAGAAGTAGAATAGAATAATAATTTATTTGGCACACACAAAATAACACATGAAACAATAATAAGGAACAGTTGAATCCATATATATGTATTTGGAAACCCAACAGCTAATCCGTACTAATATTATAAATGTGAAAGTAACTCTGTTTGTTTGTTAGTTACCTTTTCACGACTTAAACGGCTGAACGGATCGTAATGAAATTTGGCAAGGAGATAGATTATATCCTCAAGAAGGGCATAGGCTATCTTTTGTCTCAAAAATAATCTTGAAGGGGGTGAAATAGAGGTTGGAAGTTTATATGGGCAATCCATAATTCCTTATGTTAGGGATCTGAAAATTCATATTTAGGCTTTTGGTTAGAAATAAAAAAATAAGTACGTGTTTCAACTTTTTTGAAATGTGTGAAACACATAATATAAAACACAATAAATAAAAGAAAAGCCAATACTAGGTTTTCACGACTAAACAACATAAAACAATATGCGGCATAAATGGCCGTGGTGGAATCTTGCAACTGAATTTTAAACCCGTTCCCCTCAACCGATTGAGCTGAAATGTGTAATACATATGTAACTTCGGTGACAATGTAATAATATGGTACCATGGAGTGGTCTCATGATGGAGACGGATGTTAGACAACGGAACTTATGAATGGATTACAGTTGGCTACTAGTGTTTGGGCTCATTTAAATCTGCTTGCGGTTCCGATTATGAAATTTATAAAAGCTTGTTTTGAAAAAGTAATTTTTCAACAAAAAACTGATTTGATTTCGTTCACTTTAGTAGCTTGATTTTTTTTTCAGCTTCAAGGGACCGCATACCTACGTATTTGATATATTTTCAACTTGACATCTCTACGCGTTCCTGAGAAAAAGGGTCTTGACTTGAGAGACGGACAGACAGTCAGACAACGAAGTGTTTATATAAGGGTTGCTTGTTTCCTTTTGAGATACGGAACCCAAAAAAAAGTGGCACTCCGGGAGTGCCGACAAAAGTAAAAACTTGAATAAAAGCAGACTACACTACAGATACTTATATACATGTAGTAAGACATCTTGTAATAAATATTAAGTCTAGTAATATTTAGGCATAACTGTTTGTTGTCTCAAATAAATAAAAATAAAATAAAATACAGAGATGTGTATGGTAACGGTAACAGTGTCGCGAGTTGAATGGTTTTTCCCCATCTCAAATTATATACAGAGGTGTCGGTAACGGTAACAGTGTCGTGAGTTCAATGGTTTTTTCCCATCTCAAATTATATAGAGGTGTAGGTAACGGTAACAGTGTCGCGAGTTCAATGGTTTTTTCCCATCTCAAAAATGTCCAACGCGCCTAAAGAAGTTTTCACTTTAAAAATAGAAATTTCAATAACAAATGAATGCTAGGTATTTATGTACGAACTAGCTGACCAATCCGTAGCTTCGAACGCGTACCCTTTCAATAAAAACATTACCCTCCTTCTGCGCAGTTGGGTAAAAAGTAGCCTATGTTATTCAGGGATAGTGTAGCATTCTAACGGTGAAATAATTTTTGATATCGGACCGGTAGTTTTTGAGTTTATTCGTTACAAACTTACAAAAATACAAATCTTTCCTCTTTATAATATTTATTAGTAGATACGAGGCATGCCTTTTAAGTTTTGTCGTTTGAAGAAAAAAACACAACTAGAACCTTATAGTACTTTTTATTGTTTTTCAAAGTATTCACCGCGTAGCTTAATACACTTTTCCATTCGCTCAAACCAGTTATTATAACATTTATTCCACTCTAAAGTGGGGGTGTTCAAAATGGCTGACTTGAAAGCGTCGACTGCTTCTTCACCGGACTGGAACCTTTGACCACGAAGACTTTTCTTAATTTTAGGAAATGTAAAGAAATCGTTAGGGCTTAGGTCAGGACTGTATGGAGGATGGTCAAGAATTTCTACTTTTTCCTGCTTCAAATACTCAATCGTTTGACGAGCGCTGTGTGAGCTTGCGTTGTCGTGGTGCAGGATGATGCGTCGCTTTGAGTTAGATTTTCGAAGTTCGGCGATGACTTGTGGTAAACAAACTGTAGTATACCACTCTGCGTTAACCGTTCTACGATCTTCAAGTGCAATAGTCGCAACATGGCCGGTTTTTCCAACGAACGTGGCCACCATCTTCTTTGAAGTGCTTCGAGAACGAACAACTTTAGTCGGCTTTGGCTCGTCTTGAAAGACCCAGATTGTAGATTGTTGTTTGGAATCAGGATCGTAGGCATAGATCCAAGATTCGTCACCACTTATGATGTCGTAGACGTGATTTGACTCCCCTCGGTTGAACCTTTGCAGAGTTTTCTTACACCATCTGACGCGGGCCGCCTTGTGATCGTCGGAAAGCAGATGCGGTATCCAACGGCAAACTAGCTTTCTCACACCAAGCGCTTCATGCAAGATCTTCTGAATGGTTGTCCCTGAGATGCCTAATAGAGCCTCTATCTCTCGATACGTCACATGACGATCTTCGAGAATTAGTTGTCTCACAGCAATGATGTTATCTTCAGTGAAGGCGGATTTTGGGCGTCCTTCGCGAAATCTGTCACTAACACTAGTATGTCCACGCTGGAATTCTAAATACCAGCGTTCGACAGTCCGCAGACATGGGGCTACATCACTGAACACAGATGTTAGCTCTTCTAAACACTGAAGCCGTGTCAGGCCTCTTCTAAAGTTGTAGAAAATTATTGCACGAACATTTTCCTTAGAAAGATTCATTTTCGTACGTGACCTGACAGATTCAAATCGAAACTGTGACTAAACAATAGCATTAATCCTAATACTTTCAACTGTTTTGAGATTCAAAATGTAAACACATTCGAATATAGAACAGTTCCAAATTCAAAATTGCCGGAAAATATGGAAACGACAGAACTTAAAAGGCATGCCTCGTATAGATAAAAAAAATGTAGTATATGTATTTGTTGTAAAGCTTCGCAGACATAAACAATCCCTTTTATCTGTAGTTTGTACTGGTTGTTTTCCAGTTTATGTAGATAAGGAAAGCATATATTTTAATTTTTTACATAGATAGTCGTCTCGTGATTATTAGTCCCGCGAATATGCGGCGTCGTAAACAAGATTAATGTACCAAGTTCATTATGTAGTTTTAAATCATTTTCGTCACTCATGCTTTGAAAGTTGGTCATTGTTAGCCCGATACCTGATGCGTAAATGCGATTTACGCCCCTAGAGGCATACGTAAATTTGGAAATAGAATCAGGCTCATTGCATTCTTATTACCTATACCAGGGCAAATCCGTATTTCTATTCATTACATAGTCTAAAATGAAGTCGCTTCCGCTGTCTGTTACCTTAGATCTTTTAAACTACTCAACGGATTTTAATGCAGTTTTCAACAATAGATAGAGTGAGTCAAGAGGAAGATTAATATGTATAACTAGCTTCCGCCAGCGGCTTCGCACGCGTTGTTTGTCAACAAAAAGTAGCCTATGTGTTAATCCAGGTTATAATCTACGTACATACCGATTTGAAAGTAACTCTGTCTCTGTCTGTTTGTTACCTTTTCACGACTTAACGGCTTTACCAATTTCGATGGAGTTGGGTACCTATATACCTAGATAGATTATGAATGAACTTGAGACATAGGATACACTTTACGCGACTGACTGCACAGAAGGAGGGTAATGTGTAAGCTAAAGTCTTATTGCTAAATAATTTAGTTTGAAAATGAAAAAATATTTATTTGGAATCATTATTATAAATACGGGATTTATCACGTACCGTCTTATCGGTGTTTCGACCGACAATGTTCCGGTTCAATTCGTGAACTTTCATTAGAGTGAGTGCGAACCGCTCCGAATAACGTCTCGCAGCCCTCTGCGCACGAGTAGACGGGCGCGGTGGTGGGGATTGAGTCAACGATGACCCAGCGCGTTGACAGGATACATCATCATCATTATCATCACTTGCTCTCTTCGGTAGTTCTCGGTACAGGCAAACACACAACACTAACTATGTCTCTATCAGGTTCACTCACTCTTCTGTCGCTTGCATCATGAAGACATGGCCTTCAGGCTGGCGGTAGAACCCATCCTGTATCTCTGTTGAAGTTCGGCACACGATTTATTTCTATCGCCTCTCGGATCTTGCGAGGAACGAAGAACTTCTCTCTCGCTAAGACCCGGGCCTTGTCGAAACTTATGTAGTGCGTCGAATCAGAATCTAGGGCATGTTCCGCCACTGCAGAACTGTTGGAGTTGACATTCTTCATTGCATGTATGTGTTCAGTCAACCTGGTAGATACGTTTCGCTTTGTTTCACCAATGTAGCATTTACCGCAGTCACACGGTATCATATACAGGGTGTGGCGTAATGAGTGGATAATAGGGTACCTGCGGGTAGGGGCCATTGTGGCGGTTCAGAAAAATATTTGTTATGCTCAGTAAAAGTGCCTCGGTTTTCGAGATATTCGACATTTTCGAAATTTAAGAAATATTCACCCTTCGTCACTATTTTTCAAAATTTCGAAATTTTTTTTCTATCTATTTTTTGGATAGTATTCTTGGATAGATGTGCTATCGAATGGAAACTATCATTTTTATAACACAAGCACAGTTATGTTTTTAAAATAAGATTTCACAAAAATTTTACTTGCTTTCGTTTGTTTTCCTGACCTTTACCCTTCTGTGGTGTAAAAAAAATGTATGGTCACTTGAATGCCAAATTTTAAAAAAATTAGCCTCTTTCATCAAGATTCCGAAATGGTATATTACATGGTATTTCCACAAGTTGATTCAAAAGTAATTCCTATTAAAATGGGTAGAGCTAATTATTATAAAATTACAAATAGTACTAAAATTTACTTCATTACTTAAAATCACCTAAAAACGTTAGTTTAAAATTCGGTAATGAAATAAAACGAAACAATAAATTTTAAATGCATTTCATTTATTAAATTTACTATTACAAAAGGTGTTCGAAAAGGCCACCACGTGCTCTGATGCATGCTCTGCACCTTTTGATAAAAGATCTTTTAATCCTGTTCGCAATTCTTTGGTCTGTGATTTTCTGAGCAGCTAATCGCACACGCTCCCGTAGCTGGTCCACTGTATTGATTGGGTCTTTACAAACCTTTTCTTTAAGGCATCCCCAGTAAAAAAAGTCCAATGGGTTGAGGTCTGGTGAACGAGGTGGCCACAAAATTGTCCCCAAACGACCGATCCATCGTCGACGATATGTTTCATCGAGGTATTGTCGAACATTTCGGGCGTAATGAGCGGGGCAACCATCGTGCTGCAGCCACATTCTTCTTCTATCTTCTAATGAAACATCTTCTAATAAAAGTGGAAGTTCGTGCCGTAAAAAATGTAAATACGTTTCTGCAGTCAATGTTCCAGACAATTCGAATGGTCCGATGATTTTGCCATTTAGAATTCCAGTCCATAAATTAATTTTGAACTTGTACTGGGACCTGTCTTCTCTGGCCAAATGAGGGTTTGTACGCTGCCAACTGTGCAGATTGTGCATATTAAAATACCCATCTTTTTTGCACGTGGATTCGTCGCTCCACAAAATTTTATCGAAGAAATCGGGATCAGCGTTCATTTTTCTCAGCATTGTTTGGTAAAATGCAACTCGTGCAGGGTAATCTCTTGGCTGCAAACATTGCACGCGCTGGTAGTGAAAAGGATGTAATTTTTCTCTTTTTAAAATTCAGTGCACTGTTCTTGCTGACATGCCAGTATTAGAGGCTATTACGCGCACAGATGTGGTCGGATCAGCAGCAATTTCATCAAGTACGTCCTCTTCATTATGTACTTGTGGTCTCCCAGAACTCGTGCCACCGATGCCACTTCCAGGAATTCGACCTTCCATGTAAGCATTGTGTACGCGAATAAACACACGATAATCGGGATGGCGTGCATTGGGAAATCTTTCCCGATACAGTGCTGCTGCTCGATTGGCGTTACCACCACACTCGCCGTAGATTAAATGCATTTGCGCATATTCAGACGCAGTGTATAGCTGAGGCATTGCAATCAATATGCAATACCAAAAAATCCAAGTTACAAAGCAAATCAAGTCCGAGATCACAGCACAAAATCGTTAGGTTCACAAAATTAAGACGTCCAAATCGCTAGGCAAAACAAAGTCTGAAATCACTGCACAAAATCGACGAGTATCAATCCAAAACAGGATAACACGTTGTTGTACGGGAGTAGTATGATAGCACACTGACTCGAAAATCATAAAAATGCGTTACGTGAAACGATAGTTCTCTTTCACTCATAGCATGAAAGAGCAAGATAGACATAGTGTCGATTGCCGCTGGGCCGGGAACCAATCTGTTCCAAGAATCACTAGTAGTTCTGCGAACAGTAGACAATTATTGCTAATAATAGTTAAAAATATTTCTTTAAATTACGCCTTCATAAGTTTGGTAGGAATTATTTTGAATCAAGTTGTGACAATGATATGTAATATACCATTTCGGAATCTCGATGAAATAGGCTAATTTTTTTAAAATTGGGCATTCAAGTGACCATACATTTTTTTTACACCACAGAAGGGTAAAGGTCAGGAAAACAAACGAAAGCAAGTAAAATTTTAGTGAAATCTTATTTTAAAAACATAACTGTGCTTGTGTTATAAAAATAATAGTTTCCATTCGATAGCACATCTATCCAAGAATACTATCCAAAAAACAGAAAAAAAAATTCATTTGCAGTCTTGGCGCCAAAAATAGTGACGAAGGGTGAAATATTTCTTAAATTTCGAAAATGTCGAATATCTCGAAAACCGAGGCACTTTTACTGAGCATAACAAATATTTTTCTGAACCGCCACAAGGGCCCCTACCCGCAGGTACCCTATTATCCACTCATTACACCATACCCTGTATACGCCGGGGATAACCAGAGGGTCTCTGTCCTTCGGCGAATGTAGTAGCTGCCTCAATTGTGTTTGAGGACGGAATATCGTCTTGATGCTGTACTTATGGCGTAACAAGTTTCCGATCTTATCCGTTATTCCTCTCACAAAAGGTAAGTACGCTACTGCTCTATTCACCGTAGTAGAATATAATATAATAGAATAGAATAATCATTTATTTGGTACACACAAAACGACACATGAAACAATATTAAGGAACAGTAGATACAAATGAATCCATTAAGACAGTTCGACTCATGTGTCTGCGTACCAAATTGGCGCTCAGCTCAGCATACTGTTGGATGTTGTGCATCCAACGCTGATTTTCAGCTGAAACCAGGAGCAAAAGGTAGTGCAGCAGCGACGAAGTAAAATAAAAATAAACAAAAAAGTGAATAAATAAAAGGTGTGCAGTTTTATTAAAATTTAGATATACATAATTTTATAAACATACTTTTTTAAAATAATAATAAATATATATACTAACCTTTGGTTACCATAACCTTTGGTTTATGAATCCAAAGGTAAACAGTGAAGGTATACTATATGTACTTACATAGGTATGATAATGAGTTATGACGAGCTTTTCCATTCCACCATGATTTCCATCCACATTCCATTCATTCTAACCTACACCATGATTTGAGGCGCATGCCAAAATTGTTATAGTAGTATTCTAAAAATATACTATCTTTACAAGTATCATGATCACAACAGACGTTATATCACTGATAACACTTATTCACGCAATGATAAGAACAGTACCTATTAGAATTGTAGTAACTGATACTTGGTATTGTAACCGATTGTAGGTAATTTTCCGATGAGATCATTTTCATTAGGCCTTTGGGTATTGACCGTAACTATTCAGCTCGAAGAACTGACGGCCGTTGGGACAGAAAGGTTCTCGAGTTCTCGGCTGATGCAGAAGAGGAGTTCGATTCCCAGCGAGGTACAAATGTTAGCATGGTCTACAGATATTTGTTCCGGGTCTGGATGTTTGTCTATATATATTGTTGATCGAGCGAAGCGAGAGCTCCAATGAATTTGAGCAAATCGGCGTCGTATGTATGTAAGTATGTATGTTTGTTTGTCCGAGGATAACTTTCGAAGCGTTTATCTAATCATCGTTAAATTTGGTATATAGGTAGGTAGTGATGGCACAATTTTGGTGTGACTAAATGAGCTAAAAATGTGTGGGGGGGTGTTGAGATATTGGGTTTCAAGAGGGGTAAAAAAAACAAAATGGGATTATCCGGTCAAGTGGCACGTCTAATAAAAGGTCTTTGTGAGCACATTTCGACCCCGTTTTTATTTTTAGTTTAAACCTTGTAGTTGTTAAGTTATTAGCCATATACAAAACTGAACTTTGACATAATTCACAGGGAACACCAGTGAACCCACAGTGTTGGAATTTGGTATGCGTGTAGCTTTAGTGACAAAAATATATATAAAGTCTGAAATACAGAATAACTGCCATTTCTACCCCAAAAAAGGGTAACCAATTAACAAACTTCCGTAACCTGTATTTTGAAATAAACTGTAGGTCAAGTTTTTGGTTGTGTATTTCATGGCACTATTTTGATAGTCAAAGATTACAAATAATATTTTTTAGTTTTATGGGTGACTTGCGAAATCTCAGTTAGGGGCGAACCACTAGTAATAATCGTCACAATCTACTTTTATCCATATAAACCTGTGTTAGCAAGTGTAAAAACCCAACCCGCGAGCCGCGCTGTCTGCCGGCAGCGTCACGTGGTGGTATCACGTCACATGTCATGTGGTGGAACAGCCAGTATGCCCTTCGCATGATTGATGTCTGCCACTTGCAATTAATTATATTAAGGTGGTACAATTCCTATACAAACGTTAAGGCGATTCACTAGATAACTGAACAGCAGATATGTTTTTAGTTTTTACTAGCTGACCCGCTGACCCGCTGAACTTCGTATCGCCTTGATGACGCAGGCTGCCAATGTATTGTTATTCGTCCATCATTAGTTACATCTATGTATCAGAAAATTAATTTTCAAAATATTTTTTTTACTGTGAATTTTTCCAATATTTTAATAGTTATTCTGCTATTCGGGGCGGAGACAAATCCACCAAATCAAAGATCATCAAAATCGGTCCAGCCGTTCATTAGTTATAAGTGGTGTAACTAACCCGACTTTGTTTTATAAATATATATAGATAACCTACACGTCGTGTGTTTAGATAAAATCTGTATTTTAGTTTTAATAAACAAACTTTTTGGAATAACTGCCATTTGTACCCCAAAAAAATTGAACCAAATAACATGAACCCCTGTTACATCTAATTTGAATGAAACTGAAGGTCAAGTGGGTTGGTTATGCATTTCGTGACACCTATTTATTAGTCAAAGATTAAAGCCGGCATGCACAAAGATCACTAAACGTATTTAGCGACTAAACATGTTTAAGTATGAAGTATTTGTATGATTTGACAACTCCTTAAATCATATTTAGCCACTAAATACGTTTAGGCATTGTTGTGCAAGTCGCCCTAAGAATAATACCTATTTATTTTGGAAGATTCGCGAGATCTCAGTTCAGGGCGAACCACTAGTTATTATGTAGGTAGGTAGTTAATTGTGTAATTTTTTTTGTGTAGTATTTCAATTGCATATCCGAACAGTCATACATTCCACGTATGACTCTGTATTTTAATGACATCTATGTACAAACTATACTCTATTATTCTTGCAATAAAGATTATTTGATTAGTTTAATGTGATGATTTCTGTTCCTATAACCTTCTAAATGGAAAAACAGGAATTCTTAGTTCAATAATTATGGAGAGAAACTCCGCCCTTCGATTGAAATGCACGTACTTACTGCATAATTATGAATTCATTAACCTGGTGCATAATACTTTAGGATTTCCTTCATCATTATAATCGAATCAGAGTTCGTCTGTCGTCTGAACTTAGTCCTGAAGAAATCCCTCTTTTTTTTGGGATCTAATGAACTCCCCCACAAAGTGCATGCATGTTTGTCCGGGTGGAATCTTGCAATTGAATTCCCCGTTCCCGTTCCCCTCAACAGATTGAGCTGAAATTTGGAATACATATGTAACTTCGGTGACAATGCAATAATATGGTACCATGGAGGTGGTCTCATGATGGAGGCGGATGCTAGACACCGGGATTGAATGGATTTTAGTGGGCTACTAGTGTTTGAGCTCATTTGAATCTGCTTGCGGTTCCGATTATGAATTTTATAAAAGCTTGTTTTGCAAAAGTAATTTTTCAACAAAAAACTTATTCATTTGACAATGCTATCGCAGAAATTTATTAGAATGTTGATAACATTATTTTGTGAAGTTTGATCTTATGTGTTGTATAAGTTTAATCATAATATCGTAAACTCAATCACCTAAAAACTAACAGTTTTTAGGTGATTGAGTTTACGATATCAAACAAAAGGACAAAGTCAAAGTCAAGTCGAACATTTTTATTCGGTAAAATCACAAGGGTAAGTGTTCGAACAAACCCGACTTCGTTTTATGTAATAAGATTATTATTGTTTTTTTTTGTTTTCACATTGTTTGTTTTTCAATGTATTTATGTAATGTTCAAAGTAAAAAAAGTACAAGTCAAATATTTTTATTCATTAAAATCACAAGGATCATTTTGAAACTTCAATTTTACTGCCTGTTCCTTTGCGACCAAGCCAGAAGCCAACAAGCAAGAAAGGCAAGAAACAAGGCTGGTTGTTTTTTTTAATGATCCTTTTAAAATACATGACAATCCAGAAAATAAATTACGTCTAAATTGTAACATTTTGAACGAGTTGGAGCAATTTCATTCCCAAGCTTCTCTATCATCTAAATATTCCAATATTTTATAGTAGGCTTTTGGAACGAAGTTCCTTATCGCGCGTTGTGAAAGGGGGCTAGACGGAAAAAATTCTTACGAAAAGTTGTCACGACAGTTTTTGCTATAGTAAGCTATTGTAAGCTGTGCGGCGTCGCATGTTTCTCTGTCTGTCTCTCTCTCTCTCTCTTATAGAAAGCAAGCCAGATATTTTCATTTCTATTTCGCATTGAACAGTGTGGTGTCGCGACGATTATTTTTGTTGAGTGTATACAGGTTTTTTGTAAATAATAAATAATATGTTTTATTAACGGAAGGAATTATGAAAGGAACTTCGTTCCATCCGGGTCCCTTGACACCTCTCAAGTTTTTTTATTATAAAGATTTTGTTTAATTACGTTTTTAAATTTGTTAATTGTCAATTGTATACATCCCCTGGGAGCTTGTTATAAAAGCGTACACCTTGCCCTTTAAACGATTTACTACCTTTATGGAGTCTACAAGTGGCAACAGCGAGTTTATCTATATTTCTAGTATTAAAATTATGATTATCGCTATTTTTCTTAAACAAATTAATATTTTAGTGAACATACATCACATTTTCATAGATTTTCGTAGAACTAGAACTGAAATAGTTAAGTTAATATAAATAACTTGTAAAGTTTGACTTGTCTAAGTGCATGTTACCATGTCTAAAGATGATTAAATGATATGAATATCTGTGGCTGTAAGAAGAATTATCAAAGCTGAGTAGCCTTTACAATTTTCGAGCAGTAGCCGACCAACTTATGTCTGTAGTTAGGTTTGCAAACAGTTTATATACTACGTGTTTTGTTATGTACGACATTAAATGAAAACACGGGTAGAGCTAATGGCTATAGTCCGTGCGGAATAAAATGGCAATAGAGGTCATTCACCCCACCGACCAGAGACGATGAAATAAACTACCACAACTTCAAATATTGCATTTTTTGGGAGCTTCGCAATTCTGAAGCTAATTGCGCATTTAATTATAGATCTATATTATTTTGTATTTAAAAATATTTTCTATACTTACTTAAATTCTAATAATAATTCACAAATCATATAATTTTATCGGACATGTGCCTGTAATTTGGTACTCGGAACCGTAATATTATTCATAAATGCAGTATAAAATGACTAGCTTAAAATATATTTCGTATTTAAAACAATAAAATACGTGAATAGAACATTGAAAATATAAAATTTCATGCAGTGATTTTCCCCGATGGCAATTGGGCAAACTGTACAATTTGAAAATATACAAAATATTTTCAAATTGTACAGTTTGCCCAGTTGACTTCTTGTAGGCCTTGTACTACGAGCTATAGCAGTTTTGCGACACGTATGTATGGTGAGTGACACAGAAATAGCGATACATCTTTACCATTTTGGGATGTCGTGGTGAAGGAAAGTGAATGACCTCTATTGCCAAGCTATCGCGCATCAAGTATAGTATTGTTGTTAAATAGGTTTTTTTAAATTTTCATACAACCTTAATATCACGTCCTAAAATATCAATGATAAAATAATAAATAAGTAAGTATAAAATAGTAAGTAAAAGTATAAAATAGGTAATCAAATCATATTCATTCATCATGTAAGTACCTAGGTACCTGTTCTGACTAAGCGGCATCGTCAATTTACGTTAAAAATTATTTATTGAAAATGTATCGATTACTGGATAAATATTCATGCTACCGGTATTAAATCCATCTCTAAAATCAGTTAATATGGTTTCCGGATGTGTGTTTTAAATTAATGTCGTACATAACAAAACAGGTTGTATAATATTAGTATATTTCAAGCTTTCGCGATCACTATACATAATTATTGATTAAAACGGGTATTTATCTCGTATGTACCGTTTTTATTTGTTATTCCAACGTTTCAGCTGTGTTGCAACAGTCGTGGTCACGGGTAGACCAGTCCATACATATGACAGATAAATACCCGTTTTAATTAATAATTTTCTATAATACGAGGCATGCCTTTTAAGTTTTGTCGTTTGAAGAAAAAAACACAACTAGAACCTTATAGTACTTTTTATTGTTTTTCAAAGTATTCACCGCGTAGCTTAATACACTTTTCCATTCGCTCAAACCAGTTATTATAACATTTATTCCACTCTAAAGTGGGGGTGTTCAAAATGGCTGACTTGAAAGCGTCGACTGCTTCTTCACCGGACTGGAACCTTTGACCACGAAGACTTTTCTTAATTTTAGGAAATGTAAAGAAATCGTTAGGGCTTAGGTCAGGACTGTATGGAGGATGGTCAAGAATTTCTACTTTTTCCTGCTTCAAATACTCAATCGTTTGACGAGCGCTGTGTGAGCTTGCGTTGTCGTGGTGCAGGATGATGCGTCGCTTTGAGTTAGATTTTCGAAGTTCGGCGATGACTTGTGGTAAACAAACTGTAGTATACCACTCTGCGTTAACCGTTCTACGATCTTCAAGTGCAATAGTCGCAACATGGCCGGTTTTTCCAACGAACGTGGCCACCATCTTCTTTGAAGTGCTTCGAGAACGAACAACTTTAGTCGGCTTTGGCTCGTCTTGAAAGACCCAGATTGTAGATTGTTGTTTGGAATCAGGATCGTAGGCATAGATCCAAGATTCGTCACCACTTATGATGTCGTAGACGTGATTTGACTCCCCTCGGTTGAACCTTTGCAGAGTTTTCTTACACCATCTGACGCGGGCCGCCTTGTGATCGTCGGAAAGCAGATGCGGTATCCAACGGCAAACTAGCTTTCTCACACCAAGCGCTTCATGCAAGATCTTCTGAATGGTTGTCCCTGAGATGCCTAATAGAGCCTCTATCTCTCGATACGTCACATGACGATCTTCGAGAATTAGTTGTCTCACAGCAATGATGTTATCTTCAGTGAAGGCGGATTTTGGGCGTCCTTCGCGAAATCTGTCACTAACACTAGTATGTCCACGCTGGAATTCTAAATACCAGCGTTCGACAGTCCGCAGACATGGGGCTACATCACTGAACACAGATGTCAGCTCTTCTAAACACTGAAGCCGTGTCAGGCCTCTTCTAAAGTTGTAGAAAATTATTGCACGAACATTTTCCTTAGAAAGATTCATTTTCGTACGTGACCTGACAGATTCAAATCGAAACTGTGACTAATCAATAACATTCATCCTAATACTTTCAACTGTTTTGAGATTCAAAATGTAAACACATTCGAATATAGAACAGTTCCAAATTCAAAATTGCCGGAAAATATGGAAACGACAGAACTTAAAAGGCATGCCTCGTATATATATTGAAAATGACTGCAATATTTGTATATTAAAATGTCTAAGATACAGCCGTTTTGATTGACGAGGGAACCCGGTCCAGCCGCTCAATCGTGAAAACGTAACAGACAGACAGAGTTACATTCTAATGTTAGTATGGATATGATGATACTGCAAACACAAAGTTATAAAAGCTTGTCTATTCTTACGTCAGCACATAAATTATTATTGGTCCTATTACCACAAAATAAATGGGTACAGAAGGCCAGCTCGGGTCGATCTTGAGTTTAATTACCGCTCGAGGGCTTATCCCCATCAATGCGACGACATTTGATAGCTTCTATTTTAATGTTATTTCATTCTCAATGCAATCTATGAGTTTTTGGCATTTACAGTTAACAGAAAAAGCCTAAGACTACATTTTTCGCTGTAGGTAGTGGTTACCTACCTACTTTGAATGGCAGGGACATTTTGTTGTATGTTTATCAAATGAAATATGTGAGATTTTAATAAAACATCTTATCGATCTTAGTATTTGCTTATCATCGCATTGGTTAGGACTAAGGGTGACTTATTATTATTTAATTATTCCGTCGCATTGTATGGGAATAAATGAAATCAAATTTATTGCGAATATGGTTTAGTGATTATGATAAAATTTAATTTCGTCCATAATCAGTTAATAATAAATAGAAAAACTAAATTTAATAGGATTAAATTATTTACAACTAGCTGACCCGCCTGCGGCTGCGTACGCGTGGTTTGTAAATAAAACATTACCCTCCTTCTGTGCAGTCGCGTAAAGTGTTTCCCATGTCTCAAGTCCATTCATAATCTATCTAGGTATATAGGTACCAAATTCCATCGAAATCGGTCGAGCCGGTAAGTTGTGAAAAGGTAACAAACAGACAGAGAGACAGAGTTACTTTCAAATTGGGATGTACCTAAATCATAACCTGGATAAACACATAGGCTACTTTTTGTTGACAAACAACGCGTGCGAAGCCGCGGGCGGAAGCTAGTTATACATATTAACCTTCCTCTTGAATGACTCTATCTATTACTGAAAACTGCATTAAAATCCGTTGAGTACTTTAAAAGATCTAAGGTAACAAACAGCGGAAGCGGCTTCATTTTATACTATGCACACTATGTATGTTTAACACTATCTGTCATCCATCGCTCACTAGGCCACTTATTAATTATTACATTTTTATAATTTATATATGTAAGTATGACAATATATATTTTATGTATTATAATATTTATGTAATTTTATGATTATATTATACATTATAATTATGCATTTTATTTTATATTATCTATATTTTTAAATAAATATACGTGTACTATATCTGATTTACGCCGCCGTCTTTATTTTGTTCACATAGATCCTGTCCATCCAAAGGTTGCCTGGAAGAGATCGCTTTTATCGCGATAAGGTCGCCCATTGTACCTATTATTTAAGTGTATTTTCTTATAAATGTTTGTATTTAAATGGTGTGCAATAAAGAAATTATCTATCTATCTATGTAAAGATATTCAGCATGCCAGATCTTACCATACAATAGAAAATTAATAATAAAGTGTCAAATTCAATAAAATTATTCCAAGGGATTTATCGCTAAAAACTCATTTATATATTATATTTATAATTATTATTATATTTATTATATGCTTTGTTATTAATATTAGTTATACGACCCTGGGAATTAGCAGGGTAGCACTAGGCTGGTAAGCACTATTCGATATCGCCAAAGGATTTTTGTGCGTGGGAATGATTTTGAATCTTATTTTAACACTATTAGCGCTCACATTTCGGAATGCCACGGTATGTCCCGCGGCCTTCTTGTGATATCAACGTAATGCGAGTGCTATGGCCGTTGAAATAAGATTCAAAATTATTTCCTTACAAAAATCCTTTGCCATGCCATGCCGTCAGTCAGCGCCGGCCCTTACGCGCGCCTCTATGTGTGCGCGCGGTTGTTGTAATAATCTGACCTTCTGTACTATTCTGTGCTATTACTACAGCTGCCGGCAATTCAAAGTAATTATTGTTGATGATTATGAATGTACATGATCTAATCTACACACAATGACCGTACGTTTGTTTTATAGGAATTGAATCCTCGTAGATCATTTACTCTGGTGTCCACCCACTGAGACTGGCATCATCGTTATCATCATCGACGTCAGCCCTTCTCAACTCTCAACTGATATAGACATTTTTTCCGGGTGTAGGGAGATATCAAGTGTATTTATTTTTTCATTGAACGTGCGAGTTTCCTGGACATTTTTATCACGCTGCTTAATTTTCCAGAATTAAATTAGACTAGTTGTTCGCCCCGAAATGAAATTTAGCGAGTCTCCCATACAAACAAAAAATATATTATTCGTAATTTTTGACTATCAAAATAGTGCCACGAAATAAAAAAACCAACTTACTTGACCTACAGTTTCATTCAAATTACAGGTAACGGGAGTTCATGTAACTTGGCAACTCGTTTTTGGGGTTCAAATTATTCTGGATTTCAGACTTTTGCCTATATTTGTGTTACTAAAGATACACGATTACCAAATTATTATACAATACTGTGGGGTCACTGGTGAACCCTGTGAATTTCGTCAAAGTTATGTTTTTATTATGGCTAATAACTCAAAAACTGCAAGGACTTAACTATTAATTAAAACAGAGTCTAAATGTACTAATGAAGACCTTTCATTTGACGTCCCACTTGACCTAATAGTCTCTTTTTCATTTATTTTTACCTCTCTTAAACCCCAACAACCCCCCAACATTTTTAGCTCATTTAGTCACACCAGAATTGTGCCATCACTACCTGTGTATCCATTACCTGTGTATCGAATTTCACGATGATCGGATCAACGCTTTGAAAGTTATCCTTGTACAAACAAACAAACATACATACATACAACGCCGATTTGGCCAAGTTGATTTGGGCTATTAGATTTCCACGAGAAACATCGGTCGACCCGTTTCGGAGGAGTGCGACCACAAACACCAAACACCACACGAGATTAAAAAAAAAAAGTAGATTACACTCAGAAACAATACTTCGACAGGTAGTATTTTGGCAACTCCCAAACTCTATACACGTGTATAGAGTTTGGCAGGTGTCAAAATATTACCAACTTACAGCAAAATCAAATCATATGACACAAGCTGACCAATCCGCAGCTTCGCACGCGTAGTTTTTCAATAATAACATTACCCTCCTTCTGTGCAGTTGGGTAAAAAGTAGCCTATGTTACTCCGGGATAATGTAGCATTCTAATGGGCAAAAAATTTTTGAGTTTATTCGTTACAAACATACAAAAATACAAATCATTCCTCTTTATAATATTAGTATTAATTGGAATATCGTTCTGTCGAAGTATTGTTTCGGAGTTCTTTTTTTTTTTTGAATAATATAAAAATCTCGTGTCAAGGTATTTGTGGTCGCACTCCTCGGAAACGGGTCGACCGATGTTTTTTGTGTATTTGGTAGGTATGAGTATTGGTCGTAAAGTATTTTTCACCCTTCTACCTCCACCCCACATTTTTTAATCGCGGGTTTAGTATTTTTGTATGAACAATATCCATATAATTTAATCATCGTTCATGGACGTAAAGTCATTTACATGAAGTGTCGCGTCACTTTGACACGAGTGTTTCATATAGTTTTTATCCCGAAGTTCCCACGGGAACGGGAAATTTCAAGCCTGCGAAGCCACGGGCGGTGCACCAGTGACCCGACAGTACTAAGTTAAGAATGTAGCTTTAGTGACACAAATATAGGGAATAGTCTGAAATCCGGAATAACTGCAATTTCTACCCTAAAAAAAGGTACCCATTTTACATGAACTCCCGTTACCTGTAATTTGAATGAAACTGTGGGTCAAGTTAGGTCGTTATAATTTCGTGACACTATTTTTATAGTAAAAAATTAGGTACAAATAATATTTTTTTTGTTTTTATGGGAGACTCGCGAGATCTTAGTTCGGGACGAACCACTAGTTTATAGTGTTTTCCGTAAGTGTTCGGATAACACTATAAAAAAAAAAATACTACCCACTTAAATGTTGAAACCTTACTCATCTTTCTTTAAATGCATGCTAAGACGTCAAATCGGATCTATTGGATTCCCTTGGTATAGTTTGTTCAAGGAGTGAACGTGACTTCAATCACGCTTTGCCAACCCGCTGTAATAAAGGACGCTAGCAGTATTTATATCATTATTGATCGACCAGCGCAAGGGTTGCAAGAGTACGTAAATATCACGTTATACAACTTTTATGAGTCTCTGTCCTCTTTTTATTACTGTTGAGTGCGTCGCTGCACACGAGCCACGCGCCACTAAACGCCGCCACATAAACATGATGCTAGAATCGGCCACTTAGTGGCGGAAGTGCGCGAAAGCCACTTTTTTAGGGCTCCGTTCCTCAAAAGGAAAAAAGAATCCTTAGGGAAGATTTATATTAGACCGGGCCGTGCCCAGAGCGTACCGTGTACGTGACCCGGACGGGGCACGGATTTTAAACGTTACATACATTTTGTATGAAGCAGTTTATATGTATTAAACTGTGCATGATCCGTGTCCCGTCCGGGCCCGTCTACTAACTTACGACGATCGTCTTACACCACGGTCACGGTAATGATGACTATACAGTATTGTGACTCGGCCCTGTCCTTGAATTATTTACCTACACCCGCGCGGTACGTAAACACGCGATAGGGCTGCCCGCCTGCACTATTTTAATTTCATCTGCCTACTTGAATTTCCTCATAGTTTTGTGATTGTATATTTTATAAATAAAAAAAATTAAATTTGTTCTCAATGAAATAGGAAGTGTTCAATAAAAATACATATGTGTTTTTTAATTAGTAGATTTAATAAAAGTGCACCCTTATAAATTTTATACAGAAAAATATTTGCGCCTCGACTGATACATACGAAAAGCTTTATTGTTAAATTTAATAGTAAAAAATCCGCAACACAAAACAGCACAATATAGTCTATTCGTGCTCTTTGCCATATTAAGTTAGTACTTGTTTCAATAAAATATTCACAAATCGCACGCTTACTGCTTACAAAACAAATCACACCGTTCGTCACTGCGGCAACGACATTACCCGTGCTGCGGCGCATTCGCGACTGGTTGGGTACCGAGTGGGTACCGAACACGAGAAGCGTAGGTGTGACTCACGGTCCGTTAGTATGAAGACAGAATACTGTATAGATAATATTACCGTGCCACGATTGTTGCACGGTCCCGTCCCGTCCCCTACACGGTTCTGGTTTTTCTTACTTCTCGCTTCTGCTGACTATTCATCAATAGCTATCGCAATAGCAGCCATCTCCAGTAAAGAAAACTCCATATTATTAGATTGCAATAATTGGGAATTATTCACATCACTACGCTATATTGAAGCGACCGTGGCGGTTTATAACCCGTTTAACACTCGGGTGTAATATAATCGTGCAGAACGGACTGGCTCCGCTCCGGCCCGCCTCGGCCCGGACACGGACCGGTCTAATATAAATCTTCCCTTATAATACGTTTAGGCATCGTTGCGCAAGTCGCCCTGGATTTATACATCTTTAATATTAAAAAGTTTATGTGAACTTGAAATAATACTACTGGTTCGCCCCGAACTGAGATCTCGCGATCTTTGACTATAAAAATAGTGCCACGAATAAGAAACCAACTAACCTGACCTACAGTTTCATTCAAATTACAGGTAACGGGAGTTCATGTTAATTTGTTGCTCATTTTTGACGTACAAATTACAGTTATTCTGGATTTCAGACTTTTGCCTATATCTGTGTCACTCAAGCTACACGCATACCAAATTTCAGCACTGTGGGGTCACTGGTGTACCCTGTGAATTTTGTCAATCTAGTTCAGTTTTTATTATGGCTAATAACTCAAAAACTACAAAAACTTTACTAAAAATAAAAACGAATTCGAAATGTACTAATGAAGACCTTTCATTTGACGTCCAATTTGACGTGATAGTCTCATTTTCATTTTTTTTACCCTCTTGAACCCCGATATCTCAACAACGCCCCAACATTTTTAGCCCATTTAGTCACACCAAAATTGTGCCATCACTACCTACCTATGTATCAAATTTCACGATGATCAGATTGAAAGTTATCCTCGGACAAACATACATACATACATACAACACCGATTTGACCAAGTTGATTTGGAGATCTCGCTTCGCTCGATCAATAAACCATCGCCACGATAGAGGAAAAGCGGTAAGGTTGGGGGTGATAATTTTCCCTGCAATATAGATATAGATAGATAACGATTTATTGTAGATACTTATTGATGTACATCACACTTCTTTACATAGTATAAAATGAAGTCGCTTCCTCTGTTTGTTCGCTTAGATCTTTTAAACTACTCAACGGATTTTAATGCAGTCTTCAGCGATAGATAGTGATTCAAGAGGAAGGTTTACATGTTTATTAGATAACTCTGTTTGTTGTTTTGTTTGTTATTTTTACTCGACTAAACGGCTGAACGGATCGTAATGAAATTTTGCAAGGAGATAGATATCCTGGGAAAGGACATAAGCTACTCTTTAGCCAACTGCGCAAAATGAGGGTAATGTTTTATTGAAAAACCACCCGTGCAAAGCCGCGGGCGGGTCAGCTAGTAAATTATAAAACAATAAAAAAACAAATAACAATGCACGCAGAAATACAAGTGGTGGTCTTGTCGCTAAAAGCGATCTCTTCCAGGGAACCTTTGGGTGGGCTGTGCTGCATGTGGGCGGAATATCTTGAATACTCGCTCGTCATACAGCTATGAGTGCAATGATTAACATCCACATTAATCATTTAGTTGGCATAAGGGAAATGTTTAATTATGCGTTCCAAGTGCTAAATATTGCACGTGACTTTTAACGAGCTGTCCGTCATCAATCAGCATTCATCATTATCCTGAAGGCGTTTACTTCTAGATATCACCAACATTTTTGGCCGCTTAAATAAATACATATTGCTGGTCATTTCACATAGCCCCAAACTAAGCAAAGCTTGTACTGTGGGAACCAGAAAACTGATATAATACTTAATACGTTTTTTTCTTCTAAATCCATAAAATAAATAATAAATATTACTGGACATTTCATACAACGCTATCTAGCCCCAAACTAAGCAGAACTTGTACTATGGGAACCAGATAACTGATAGAATACTTATATACTTTTTTTTTTTGTAAATACATACTTATAATATATAGAAAAACACCCAGACACGGAACAAATATCTGTAGATCGTGCAAACATTTGTTCCGCGGCGGGAATCGAACCCGCTACCTCTTGCGTCTCAGCGTCATCTCATATCTCATACGTCCACTGCGCCACGGAGGTAATCAATCCATACTTATACAGTGTGTTTTTTTTAACTGCAGTACGGGGGCACCCATAGCCAGAGGAGATACAGGTGCAGTTTCTTTTAAAACATCAGCTCCTTTTTGGAGAAAAATATTTTGGCATTAAAATTTTTTTAGTCAAGCGTGAGTAGCGCCTTAAAATAAATCAAGTTGGTAAAAATTTTTTTTGATGCCGATCGATGCAGTTCTTTGTAAGGATCATTTTATTGTATCGAATGAAAAAAATCTGAGCAGTGGAAATAAGTCAAAAATAAAATGTTTTCACATACGATTTCTTAGTACATAGTTTGGTACAAAACGGTACTAAAACTATCACAATAGATGTTCGATATGGCCCCCATGTTGCTGTATGCAGGTACGGGCACGTTTCAAAACACTTTTAGTGGCCTTAAACAACCATGAGTGGTGAATCTTGTTTTAGTGAAAGTGGACTGCGTCTTTTAATTCCTGAACGGTATTGTACCGAGTTTCGTAAATACGACCCTTTAAGTAGCCTCATAAAAAAAAAGTCCATCGGCATCATGTCGGGCGAACGTGGTGGCCATTTAATTGGACCATATGTACCCATCCAACGGTCCGGCATTTGCTCATTTAAAAACCGTTTACTCGCTGCACTATTACGAGGAGGTGCACCATCCTATTGGTAGATGACATTATGCAAATCGCTTAAGGGTCAGACATTAGACACGCAGATTTCAGATTTCACCCCCACTTCACCGCGCACCCGCCATTAGATTTACGCCAAAGCAACAACTAGAGACATTATTACAAATAAACTTCTCGGAAATTTGTGGAACTAAACGGCTACAAAGTACTGATAATTGCTCTCTATACTCGCGCCATCTGTTTAGGAATGCGGGAACTACGTTTCATTGCAAATAACGTGATGAAACGCCATCTATACATTCGCACACGATACGCTGGTTAGATGGTTGGTCAGTGTGTCACAGTAAAATAAATGTAGTAAGTCAGAAATTTATTTTTTTCATTGAAAGTGTTATGTGAGCCCAAAAATAGAAAGTTTAAATAGTATAAAATATTCCGACATTAATTTATACATTCATAAGCATTTATTTACAGAAATAATATCATTGCAAGTCAATACAACAACCAAGTCAGACGTATTGAAAGAGATACCGAATTTTTTTTTTCTATCAATATTACCTAATGATATCGTCCACAACATAATTTTACATGATGGACATACTCGGATTTATTACTATTCATACCCACTTTTGCGCACTGCGCAGAGTTCTCATGGTATATGTCCGTTAGTAGGTAAGTATAAAGTTAGTATTATGTACAAAAATTGACAATTAACGAATCTAAAAACGAAATTTAATTTCTCCTACTTGTTTTGCATACGGTAAGCGTAACGCAAAGAAATTTATTTTACTCAAAAGAAATTCACATTTCACTTATATATCATACATTACAAGTAAGGGAAATGTTAATTTCTTTTGAGAAAAATTTTAACTTAAGAATTTTAGTGATTTAAGACTGTCCAAAAATTTAACTAAAAAACATTTTAAGAATACCCGCAAATAAATATTTGTTCAAATGTCACCCTCAGTATGGTACAAGATCGCTCGGGGTGACACTGTGAGAAACCAAGAAGTCCATTCCAGATCACAAGTCTTGGAATTGTCCGTAAGTGTTCGGATAACACTATGAAAATAGAGATACTATTTGAATTTGACGTTGTGCATTTGGTGAATCATGGAGGCTAAAAGGCTTGACACTTTGAGCACGTTACTTTTCTGTATATAATAATAAATTAAAAATCCTCAAAATCTATACGGAATTCCAAGGTTTGAGAAGGTGCATTGCCAATAATTGTACTTTCACAATTTATAATTTCATTGGTTATTTTTCGTTTCTTGTTATCATGTGACGAGGTCGTTCTCACATTTGCTTGACGTTTCCTGGGGACTGATGCACCTCGCAGAGGTAAGCTTCTTGTCTGCCTGGGATTAGTCTTCCATATATGATTTGATACATATCCGTTGAATGCTTAAAGCCTTCCACTATAATATCGGACTCCATGCCAGTGGAGGGTCCCGTGTAATTTTAGTAGCATGTGTGTACCTTTGGTTGTACACTTTTCGGCCTGGGCGCAAATGGAACAGTATTTGTTTCTCACGCCGAGAAATAACACTTCTCCGAATCTACGTCCCACTATTGCTGCCGCGCCGGATAATGATGAATATTTTTTTCTTATAAGATCTTTTTCCCCAGCATCCATCCGCTATTACATCAATAACTGCCACACCATCTTTAACTTTTCCTTCTTCAATCGCTGCTTCTCGCTCACGTTTAGCTGCTGCCTCCATTGCCACCATAGCGCTTTCTTCCCACTTTTTAGAAATAATTGTATGTGTCTTACTATAGATGGTTTGGGACATTTGCGGCAAATTCATCGCTGCAAACAGCTCTGACAGTTGTGCTAATCCTATGCCTGTTACTGTCATGCCTGTGACAGCAGCTGTGTTCAGATCTAAAGTATTTTTAGGCTTTGGATCACATGTATCAACTTGGAATTTGATATTGCACATTTTACACAGAAACGTTATTTTCGATGACAGACCAAAACTTTTCTCTGAATGGAACTGAATACTTTCTAGTCCACAATCAAAGAATGAATGTTTTGAGATCTGATTCAATAAGTTTGATGTATAATAATGAATATCAACGATTCGTCTTTCTTCTCCTCCATTTTCTATCCTAAAACAATAAAATTGTGTGAAACGTTGTTCAATAAAACGTTTCATCAGGGCATAAAGTAGTGATCTATACGACCTCCGTGGCACAGCGGGCGAACAGCCGGCTGAGACGCAGGAGGTAGTGGGTTCAATTCCCGCCGCGGAACAAATGTTTGCATGATCTACAGATATTTGCTCCTGGTCTGGTTGTTTTTCTATAATGCTATTAAAACTATATATTATAAGTATGTATTTACAAAAAAAAAGTATATAAGTATTCTATTAGTTATCTGGTTCCCATAGTACAAGTTCTGCTTAGTTTGGGGCTAGATAGCGCAGTGCGAAATGTCCAGGAATATTTATTTATTTATCTCATTGGCCAAGTATTATGAGACTTAATAATAACTAGTGGTTCACTACGAAATGAGATCTCGCGAGTCTCCTAAATAACCAAAAATAAATATTGTTCATAATCTTTGACTATAATTACTGGTGTACCCTGTGCATTTCGTCAAAGTTTAGTTTTTATTATGTTTTTATATTTATTTTATTAAATTACTCAAAAAATACAAGGATTAAACTAAAAATAAAAACGGGGTTGAAATGTACTCGTTTAGACCTTTCATTAGACGTCCCACTTGACCTAATTTTTTCATTTTGGTTTTTTATATCTTAACGACCCCCAATATTTTTAGCTCATTTAGTCACACCAGGATTGTGCCATCACTACCTACCTACGTATCAAATTTCACGATGATCAGATCAACGCTTCGAAAGTTATCTTCGGACAAATAAACATACATACAACGCCGATTTGCCCAAGTTGATTTGGAGATCTCGCTTTGCTCGATCAACCCTATTTTATTTTCAATCCCAAATTAGAAATCTGCAATGGGTAGACTACTATAAACTGCTGCTGTTGATCAAAATAAATAAATAAATAAAACTTAATAAATAATAATAATAATATTAAATAAAAAAGTTGATTTATATTTGCCTTTTTAGTTTACATTTTTCTATTCTTTTTGTTTATTGTATTTGAATATGTACGACAGTTTATTCTGAAATAATTGTAAAAATACATTATATTATTAAAGTAAAGCAGATTTTTATAACTTGTTAATGAATGTTAAATTTAAATAGTTAACATAATAACTTGAAATAATGAGTTTTATACTGTTTTTATAGTTGATTGATAATACAAACAGGCAACAATAATGCAAACATCTAACCGTTCAAAATTTGGAGTGTCACACGGTAATGTGTCACAATTTTCATCGACTGTCCTCTCACTCAGGCCGAAGCTGAAAAGTTTTTTATAATATGTATAGGTACTTACTCCAATATATTTAATGTAAAAGTTTTTATACTCTAATATATGTACTTATTTTATAGCCAACTTAGCAATTTCAACTAACTAGGAACGTAAGTAGTTGTAACTTGGTCAACGTAAGACATGTGAACTTTGTCCTACTGTTACAAATTTTCTTATACTGTGCCACGACGCGCCATGAAGCCGCGCTGATACAAAGTAAGTAGATAATATGAATGGCTGCATGTAATAACTTACAATATCCACATACTTAGTATATACACATACCTACCTACCTAATAAATAATTATGATGGGTTTTCCTTACCTTTCGCCGGATTGTGTCAAAAGGGGCTCATTTGCATCTTTCTTCTTTGACCTTACAATAAACATAGCTTTGACTGACAAAGGTTTAAAAATCAAAAGTTATGATTTCATATTAAAATATTCACTAGGTACATGACTAAATAAAAGTATACTTGTACAAAACATAGAAACAACTAAAGGTAGAAAAAATATGAAAAAAAAAAATCATCTAGGTATATTCACTAGGGTACCTACATGACTAAATAAAAGTATAGGTACTTGTACAAAACATAGAAACAACTAAAGATAGAAAAAATATGAAAAAAAAATCATGTAGGTATATTCACTAGGTACATGACTAAATAAAAGTATACTTGTACAAAACATAGAAACAACTAAAGATAGAAAAAATATGAAAAAAAAATCATCTAGGTACTATGAGACTTGAACTCCCTTCACCAGATTATGTAGATAACTCTCCAGTGTAGAGAGAGAACCGCTGGGCTAACAAGACTTTTAATTTTACGTTGAAAATAAGAATATATGTCGTCAGTGCCGCGGCACAAAAAACCCTCCTTGGATGAAAGATTTTACAAAATCATACTAAATATTATCAAATGTCAATATATACGCGCAAATAAAAGGCTTACTTACCTTACTTTATCCATCATGTGTTTCGCGCGCATAATGCACAATTTTTTAAATGATTTTTTACCCATTTGTGTGGGTTTAATTTTCGTTTCATTCCTGGAAAAAAATTGCACAGGTCCATCTAGCAACGCGGATCGCCGCGGAATGAGATTGAGCGCGAAGTAAAATACGCGAGTAAAGAGTGAGAAGAGTGCGACATGATGTTGAAGTGGCTCCGAATTAAAAAACGTAAGCGACATTTATAAAAAACATAATTACTGTGCAAATAAGTCACTTATTCTAAAAAATAGGTTTATAGTTTATTTTCTAATTATTTGAAGCATATATTTGTGAAATATCATATCAAAATACCTCAATGTGTAGAATTAACTTGGGAATGTCGTAATTGTCAGAGGTGTCTTTGAAATTTTTTTTTACTGACATTTTATTAATCATTCGTGTTTTTAGATCAGCAGTTTTGTTACTTATATCCTTGAGTATCGTGTATTTAAACTTCAATACCATAAAGCAAGCAGAATAATAATTGTCAGTGTTGCAATATTGAGTCTTCTGGCTCTTAATGGAATGGTATTATCCACTTCTTCCACAGCCAGATTCAATGTATCTTGATACTTTTCACTATTTAATAGTCTTAACAGCAATGATTTTATTGTGTTATCGCACACCAACAGTGAAATGAAAACCGAATTTGGGTCTGTCTAAGAGTATTTGATCGTGATTAGTAATGGCTATTCTTTCTATTGTACATACCGTTGTTTGAAAAATTGCATTCGTCTATCCAAATAATAGTGTTCCGGAAATAAGCGTTTCCAATAAACCGTGCTACGAACCAGTGACAAAATGATAATCTTCGGTCTGTATCTCCTGGAAGCAGCGCTTGCACTGGCCGTCTTGTAACACTTAAAATAGTAGGTTTTCAGTACTTTACGTTGATTTGTGCACTCCGATATTTTCAGCTGTTTCTCGTAATGAAGATTTTGGATAGGCCTCGAAAAACCCCAAGATGGCAATGGTGGTCAACTCATCTATTTTTGTCGTTCTTTTTCTTTCAGGCTGAAAACAACCTTCTTGCCTTACATTTTTTTTTGTTTTATCGACTAGCGTCATCGCTAATCGAATGTAACTTAGGCCCTCAGGTTCCTCCTCATCCACCCATCAGTCCGATGGTCTGCCACGGTCTCTTGTGTTTTTACTCGCCCACTAAACCATCACTAACTCAGGCCAACCTTCAGGTCTTTAAGTCATGAGTGAACAGATTTCTTCTAAGCAAGCATGATCCGTTGTAGACTGCATCATTACTTACCATCAGGCGAGATCGTGGTCAAACGCGAGCCTATAATGTATAAAAAAAATTGTCCTGTCCATAGGCAGAGATGATCCATAGCGAGTTCAATGGTTTTTTCCCATCTCAAAAAATGCCCAACGCGCCTAAAGAAGTTTTCACTTCATATACAGAGGTGTCGGTAACGGTAACAGTGTCACGAGTTCAATGGTTTTTTCCCCATCTCAAAAAATTCCCAACGTGCCCAAAGAAGTTTTCACTACAAAAAAAAGCGCGCGCGTGGGCGGCCGCGCCGCCGCAGGCGAAACGACGCCGACGTAGTTCATGTCGCCGGCTCTACCTGTACGCGACATGCCGCCAGACGGGTCCGTGGCGACGGATGGAAGAACCCTTTACCCAAGATGGCTACCCAAATTAAATAATTATAGTAAAATAATAATAATGTGGAATAATGAATATTGTGAGATAGTGAATGTGAATTATTTGTTAAAAATTAATTGTATACGTGATTTTGGGAATAAATAGCTTATAAATTTAAAAATCTAATTTTAATCTCCCGTTCCATCTACATATCCATGGCTAATGCTCACTGTAAGCTTGTAACTTGTAAGTCCTCTACTCCGAGGATATACAAAGCTCCGTCACAAGATGACACCATATCCTACCATATCACATCACCCATCTCGAATGTCAGTCAAATTAGAAGTTGTCAGACAAGATTTGACGTCATGACATCAAGGATTCTTCTTAGAATCGCCCCCTGTCACAATTTCGTCAAAAAGGCATCGGAATAGAGATATTTTTGCGTACAATTTTCCACGACCGCTGAATCACCGAACCACTAATTTTGGAACACAACAGAAGTTGTAATATTTAGGTGTGTAGTGGATATGGAATGATGCCAACGTTTTCAAGTTCTAGGCTCCCGTGTGATGTCGTGAGTTGTAGGTAACAACCCCTTTAGAGAAGTGGAATGTTGGGTTTCACAAAGAAAATAAGTTTTGGTTTCAATTTTATGAGTGGCCATATCGGATTTTTTAGGCCTTTTAAGCAATGATATGAGAGCTGTCATCAGCTCTCATGTCATTGCTTATGGCGCCGGCGCCGCCATACGATCACTTTTCACTGCCAGTTTTGAATAAATGGTTAAATCTGAATTTCGCCATCATCATCATTCACAGCCTGACTTCACCCATTCTTGGGTATATGCCTCCCCAAGTTTGTGCCTACCACCACGATCCCGCGCTAGTCTCACCCACTGACGGCCCGCGACTTTTACGATGTCGTCCACCCAGCTCGCTGCCGGACGTCCTACCCTTCTATACTCGCTCCTAGACCACCATTCAGTCACTGCTCTGCTCCATCTATCATCACCACGTCTAGCCCGCCCAAGACCATTTGAGATCTATAACTCTTGACGTTTGAAATTCGATCTAACAGTGTGATGCCGAGCATGGTACGCTCCATGGCTCTCTGTGCAACTCTTAACCTGTACACTGTAAGTTTAATACTTTTTTGCTAGTCTACATTGTCCCACCGCTGGGCAAAGGTCTCCCCAAATTCCAATATAAAATATGAAAATTAAATAATTTATCAGTTATAACTGTCAGTTTTTCTGCTACATACGATAACTTTTCAGTCAGTTTTAACTGCTCAGTGAAAACTCAATGAATAGTGATCGTACATATTTAGCCGTTAAGTATAAAATTAGGCAACCTATGCCCCAAATTTAATCTGTGTTTAATTGTGAAAACTTTACAAAAAGGCAGAGACAGTTACTTTAAAATTTGTATGGATTCACGAGACAGTCAGACGTGGGTAAAATTAGAGGCGATCGCGACACACCGCACTAGCGGCTTGTAAATAGGTATGTTGTCAGAGTCAAGGTGCTGTGGTGACTCAGCCGTCACCTGCACGCGATTTCTGGAAACTGCTTTGTCGCAGTTGACGCGTTATTTCAGTTGTTTCTAAATCTATACATTAATACGCGAGGAGAAAACTTTGTACCCCTTTTTAATCATATTGCGAGTATGGAAAAATGTGAGATTTGGCATACCTAGTTAAAGTTTATATGAAAGAGGGGTGAATCCTAAAATTAAGCAAAAAAAAATTACGGGCGAATTTCGGCAACTGGCAACTGCTAGTATTAAAATGCCTACGTTTTCAATCCCTGAAGCAAAATAAGGTTGACGCCGGCGCCGGTCTGTCTGAGTGTCTGTCTGCCTGTAGCATCGCAGTCCCTAAACGAATGGACCTATTGGGACGCGTTTTTAATAGAAAGCTAGTTAAACTGGGCTTGTTCTGAGCTATGCCAGCTTGACGTGGGTAATGTTTTTTTATTTTATTTTAAATTTTATTTGATCCATTTTTTTCTTAACCTATACTTTCCCACTGCACTGTACTGCTAGCGGTCTCCCCCATGTTTCTCCATACCTCACGATCACTCGCCACGTCCCACCAGCCTTCATGAATGCATCGAGGTCGTCACGCCAACGCTTTCTCGGCCTGCCCCGGCTTCGACGCCCATCTGCAGGCACCCGTTGTGTGACGACTGTTGTCCATTTGTCTGTAAGCATACGACTGCCGCGACCCGCCCACTCCCACTTCACCCAGTTCAGACTGGCAGTCTTGTCACCAACATCTGCGATGCCGGTCTTCACACGCAGTGGTATTGCGGAGCCTGTCGATTCTCTTAAATTTAATCTTATTTTATTTATTGAGCACCAACATAATTGAACAACAAATTGAATATAAATCACACTAATATTATAAATGCGAAAGTTTGGATGTTTGTTACTCAATCGCGTAACGGTTGAACCGATTTCGATGAAATTTGGTATACAGATAGACTATAGTCTGGATTAAAACATAGGCAAAACATTAATATTGACAAAAGACGCGTGCGAAGCCGCTGGTGGAAGTTAGGTATACATAGAGATTAAAAACCAAGTGATTATACAATAGGTGTTGACTGTATGCAAATAGGTGGCGAGCAAGTAACATTATAAACATTAAAAATAACAGAAAAATACTAATTAACTAATCAATATCTTCTCATTACATAGTATAAAATGAAGTCGCTTCCGCTATCTGTTCGCTTAGATCTTTTAAACTACTCAACGAATTTTAATCCAGTTTTCAGCAATAGATAAAGTAATTCAAGAGGAAGTTTTATATGTACATATAATACATACATAACTTTTTTGTTTGTTTGTTACCTTTACACGACTAAACGGCTGAACGGATCGTAATGAGATTATATCCTGGGAAAGGACATCGGCTACTTTTTAGCCAACCGCGCAAAATGAAGGTAATGTTTTAGCCGCGGGCGGGTCAGCTAGTTTACGATAAAATATTACAAAATTGTCTTGTATACAATGTGAATTTATAAACGGTTGACAAATTTAGAGGAACGGCACTGCCCGTAATCTAGAACAATACCTGATCATCATCATCATCATCATCACGCCACAGGACGTCCGCGGCTGAACATAGGCCTCCCAATAGATTCCCAGAGCGACTGATCTAGCGGCACCCAACGGCTCCCACCAACCTTAGTCAGGTCGTCTCTGTCTAGTGCGGGGCCTAGGCGTCACTTCTTCGAGCTATGGGCCCTGCTACAAAACTTGAAAGTCGATTTGATCCGATGTCCGATTGAGATGTACTCGTATGTAAGTAACTAGTGGTTCGCCTCGAACTGAGATCTCGCGAGTCTCCCATAAAAACAAAAAAAATATTATTCGTAATCTTTAGACTATCAAAATAGTGCCACGAAATGCATAACCAATTTAATTGACCTACAGTTTCATTCAAATCACAGGTAACTGGAGTTCATGTTTTTGGTTATATATTTTTGGGGTAGAAATTGCAGTTATTTTGGATTTCAGACTTTTGCCTATATTTGTGTCACCGAAGCTACACGCATACCAAATTTCAGCACTGTGGGGTCACTGGTGTACCCTGTGAATGTTGTCAAACTTCCGTTTTTATTATGGCCGATAACTTAAAAACTACAAGGTTTAAACTTGAAATAAAAATAGGGTTGAAACATACTATGAAGACCTTTCATTTGACTTCCCACTTGACGTAATAGTCTCATTTTTTTAACCCTCTTGAACTCCAATATCTCAACAACCCCCCAACATTTTTAGCTAATTTAGTCACGCTAGTATTGTGCTATCACTACCTACCTATATACCTATATTTCATGATGATAAGTTATCCTCGGACAAACAAACATACATACATACATACAACGCCGTTTTGCCCAAGTTGATTTGGAGATCTAGCTTCACTCGATCAATTAAGAGCATACCTACGAGTACCTTAATTTCTCACACGCGCTAGACACAAATTAGTCAGATACCATCTTCTGATTCATCTAAATCTCGTTAATGTCGTGTCCAAACCGTGAAAATAAACACTTGTTGAGTTCTATAACTCATATTTTGGACATGCGCCAAAACACCGGTGATTGGCCTAACTACCCTGAACCGGACGAGTTCGGACGAAAATAGGCAATATGGGAATCTTAAGGCGGGTACAGACTGCTGTAACGTAACATGCAATGTAATATGAAAGGAGCATTTCATAAATGTGGACGCAGCGCGCGCACAAACCGAGCATGTACGGACTCGCATCTTTTCCGGCATGCGCGCGGCGAATATAGCTCAGTCTGCCGAGAACACGCAAAGAGAATGGATCGTGACGACCAATTATTACTAGCTACGATGATTGTCGGTGCTTCATTAATTATCACCAACCATGTGATAAAAAAACGCCGAAGACCTCGACGATGGTGGCGTACAGAGTTGTACAGTCAGAGAGCTGGTGCACAATTAATGGCCGACATGAGATTAACCGGACAATTTCAAAATTTCACAAGGATGACTCCAACGACATTCGAAAATCTGCTCAGATTGGTCGGACCAAGAATTTATCGGAATTGCACACATTTAAGGGCTTCAATTTCAATCCAAGACCGACTGGCAATAACACTTCGTTTTTTAGCTAGTGGTGACTCTTACACAAGTTTACAATATACCTTCAGGGTATCGAAACAAGCCATAAGTGGTATTATTCCAGAAGTTTGCTCCGCTATAATTGAGGAATTAAAAGAATATATCAAGGTAAGTTTTATTTATAATCAAGTTTTAAACAAAATTTTAAGTGGTAAAATCACAAACCCTTCATCAGGCCCAAATCATTATAATCGTCTAAGGATTGCTGAGATTCAAGTGAAGTAACAGACGATGGCTGTTGATCAGTATCGTATTCTTCATTCCTTGCAGTGGTATAGCCATAGTGTGCTTGTTGATTTGTGTCTGGAGGCAGTGCGGAAGTCGACTGACGAAATGCGGAAGTTCCAGGACGATTCCCATAGCCGGTCAAATCGACATAATCTTGTCTTGTCTTCGGTGGTGCACAGTAGGATTCTTGGTATGAAGTCGGATAGTTATCCTGCTGACGATATGAGCCTTCGTAGAAGCCTTTGTCAGCTTTCATTAGGATGTCAAAAATTGCGTGTTCCACAGAATTTCTAGTTTGAGTAGAATAAGTTTTCATTTTAGCTGCTACATATGACGCGAAAGTAGTAGTTAAATCTACAGCGCTTGAACTTCCTAACTTATTAGCAGTAGTTTGTAATATGCCCACAACTTCTGAAAGTACACTGTTGTCATCCTTTTTGGCTTGCTTAGCTCGCGTAGGTATATAATCATTCCGTTGAGGTGGAGCAATAAATTCGTTCAGTGGATTTTCTTGGGCAATTGGTTGTTGAACCGCCACCTGAAAAACATAAAAATAATTTATAACTGTAGACTGTAAGGACTAACTTTTGATATAAACTACTAGACAGGAGGATGTAACTTTAAGGGCTACTAAGTATAATCACATCCTCGTATCTATCTATTAATAATCGTTTTTGTTTTAGATTCCAACGACAGAAGAATCTTGGTTAAATATAAGCAACCAATTTGAAGAGAAATGGAATTTCCCACACTGTTTAGGGGCATTGGACGGAAAACACGTTGTGCTTGAAGCACCTATCAAAAGTGGAACCGAATTCTACAACTATAAAAACTTTTTTAGCATCGTGCTTTTTGCTTTGGTTGACGCCGATTACAATTTTTTATTTGTAGATGTGGGATGCCAAGGGAGGATCTCAGACGGGGGTGTCTTTAGGGATACAAAACTTTATGATTTGATAGAAAATCGTTTAATAAACTTTCCATCACCTCATCCACTCCCAGAAAGACATATCCCAATACCCTACTTCTTTGTGGGGGATAGTGCCTTTGCTTTAAGTGAAAATCTGATGAAACCATATGCTGGGACACATCCAAAAGGAACTTCAAAGAGAGTATTTAATCACAGACTAAGCAGAGCTAGAAGAACAGTTGAAAATGCATTTGGTATCATATCGTCTGTCTTTAGAGTTCTAAGGAAACCAATGCTTTTACAGCCTGATAAAGCTGAGCTAGTAGTTATGACAATTGTTCTTTTACATAATTATTTGAGACGTCACTCTAGAACTACATACTTTAATCAAGAATTAATTGAAACTGAAGAAGGTATGAATGAAGAAACATGGAGGCAAAGTAATGAAGACCTGAGATCACTACTACCTTTAAGAAATATTCCTCGACGATCACCTGCACATTTAAATGCATTGAGAGATGAACTCTCTGATTATTTTATAAAAGAAGGGAAGATTTCTTGGCAAGACAGATATTAATAAGAAAAAAAAATCAAACCAGTCTTTACTTACCGAGTTCATTCTCTTTCTCGGTTTGTTACGGTCGTCTAAGAACTTTAACGCTTCATAAGCAAACCATCTGCTTGTGTATCTCTCCGAAGCACCTGTAAATAAAAAAGATAAAATTGATTTTAAACATAAAAAACACAATCATTATCTTCCTGTAAAAACACAATAACTAAAAATAAAGAGGTACAGCTCAGTAATTTTTAGTAATAAATAAAATAAATAAGTATTTTTTTACTGCCGTAGGTAGATAGTATTATTGTTTTCTATATCACACTATTTTGACACTAGGTGACTATTCGAACATCGAACACGAACAAAAATAACGTGTGATTAGAATAATATTATGAATAAATAATAATTAAGTGTTTTCTTACCTTTTCCTGTTCCTTTCGATTTTTTTTCCCTCAGTTTTTCACGACGGTAGGATGATAGGAGACTAATAATTTTGTTGTTACATTTTTCTTGCGTTGTTTCCATCAAGTTGGCAATTTCTAACCAAGCGTCCAGTTTCAGATGTTTTTTGTAAAAAGATTCATTTTGTGGATTCCACAAAATGTCTCTTGTTCTATACGCCTCAATTAACTGCAATACTTTCTCTTCACTCCATAATTCATGTGTAGGCTCTGCCGAAGCTGTGTTTTCTTCCATGGTTCGCGCGCGTACCACAGTACAGACACAGACAACCCGTCCTCACTGACGCTCCGTGCACACTGCGCGCCCCTTTGAGTTCGGCGAAAAAACCGACAAATGGTGGATCGCGGCGCTCACGTGTTGAAATGCTCTGTTCGTGCGCGTAGTGTGCACGGTTCGTGCGCGCAAGGCGTCTAGACTAAGGGAATTATGTTACATTGCATGATACATTGCGACAATATGGACGGCAAATTCTTTCATTGCGTGTTACATTGCATGTTACGTTACAGCAGTCTGTACCCGCCTTAACATGTTGAAATGATACATTATTATTGCCCACTCGTCTCTATTTTTGATCGACTTCTTAAGAATTTTAAAGGCCGTCACTCTAGCCGTGTCTCCCTTATAAGATCACTCTCTTGTCTGTCTGTCTGTCCGTATGTCACCACCGATTTTCTCAGGAACGGGTGGACTTAGTTGAAATTCATACCAGATACTGATGTCTATAGTCCCTATTAGGTGTATAAAAATCAAGGTCCTGAGTCAACACGATAAAAAGATGTGGGCAAATTAGATTTTCGCGAAAACTTGTAAGTACCAAAATTTACCTTTATTTTCAACATTTTTTGTTTTCCGGAATTTTTCCTTTACTTGTGCTGTTAAGACTTTGCTTTTAACCAAAATTGACAATTCTAGGTCAACCGGAAGTACCTTATATGTTTTCGGTCGAATACCTATATGGTAGTTCCCGTTGACCTAGAATCACGAAATTTGGTAAAAAGCAATACCTTGCTTTGTGCCAAATTTCGTGCAGAAATACAAAAAATTCCAAAAAATAAAAAAAATTGAAAATTAAAGAGTGTCCTATACATACATAGTTGACGCCAATTAAGATAGTCCTCTGAGTTGTATGGGCGCTCATACAATTTAGCACCAACCTCAAATAAGGTAAAAAAATTAAATAGTGCTATTGTGTGAAAGAAAATATTTATTATAGATAATTGTACGGAACCCTTCGTGCGCGAGTCCGACTCACACTTGGCCAGTTTTTTCGAAACACGAAACAAAAACATTTGTTTTCATACACAAGCTATCTCTTGCCTTAGGAATCTTACGAATTAAGCTCAAACATTAGAGAACAGTATCTGTTCTCCAATCCATTGCTAATAATTATCACCTGCAACACTCATTATTTATTTACCTACATTAGAATCGATAGAACGTAGGGCTTTTAGGCGAGCAATATATGGCGGAGACTAAGACCCAATGTCTCGAACACCGCCGTATAGTTGCAAGCCTACCAATCTTTTACAGAATATATTTCGAGGAATGTGCCAACGATCTGATCCCGCCATCTCGTTTCCATCAAAGGGCAAGCAGGCGCACGGCTTAATACTATCCGTACCTACGATTCGCACACACCGTTTTTGTTCTACGTTCTTACTGGATACCTAGATCTTCGTTTGACCACAATCTAACCTGATGGTAAGCGATGATGTGGTCTAAGATGAAGCACGAAGATCTAGAAGAAACCTATGCACTCTTACCTTAAAGAGCCCCGGATTGTATTCTTTATAAAAAACAGACGACGGCAAAGTTTCCATACCTTAGCTATACGCATCAAGAACGTAGAACCAAAACGCTGTGTGCGAATGGATGGTATATCAACTAGGTACGGATGGTACTGAGCCGTGCGCATGCTTGTCCTTTGGTGGAAAGGAGATGGCGGAATCAGATCGTAAAGTTCCTGGGCACATTCCCCGAAATGTATTCCCGAATGTAAAAGATCGATAGGCTTGCAATTTTGCGGCGGTGTTCGAGACTTTGGGTCTTAGTCTCAGCCATATATTGCTCACCTATAAGCCTAAAAGCCCTACGTTTTATCGAGTCTAAAGTAGCAAGCTAAGCTAAGATTTCCATTTAGTATGACTGGAAGGACTTCTTAGTGTTCAAACATGTATGTACATTTATTTATTAGGCTCATCAACAAAATTTACATGAGTACGTGTTTATTTACTATTGGATGAATTTAGAATTTTTTTTTTAGGTTATGGGCGAATCTATTCTTCTCCTAATGTTTAACTATGCCAAATCTCACGTCACTCAACTTCTTCAGGGAAAAATGACATCATTGCCATGGTTTAGTGTGGAATACTTAATGCATTTTATAGCGCACTTACTACCATAGCCGGTATGCGAGTAAAGTGTAGTGTGGGAGGCAGTGTTTACTAACTACCGTCATAGAAATAATCGTCATCATCACCATATCCGCCAAAGGATGTCCACTTAGAACTCCCCCATAGATATCCAGAGGGGCCGCTCTTCTGCGGGGTGCACCCAACGACTCCCAGCAATCAGTGTTGCCAACCTCGACTAAGCGTCCCCCCTAGCGTCATCTCGAAATCCCCCTCTTTCCCCTAACACTAACTCAAGATCATCCTTAATATACTATTAATAATACACGCTTGAGTATTCACTAATTGATCGAGCGAAGCGAGATCACTAAATCAACTTGGGCAAATCGGCGTTGTATGTATGTATGTTTGTTTGTCCGAGGATAACTTTCGAAGCGTTGATCCGATCATCACATAGGTAGGTAGTGATGGCACAATTTTGGTGTGACTAAATTAGCTAAAAATATTGGGGGGTTGTTGAGATATTGGAGTTCAAGAGGGGTAAAAAAAATGGGACTATTAGGTCAAGTGGGAAGTCAAATGAAAGGTTTTCATTAGTATATTTCAACCCTGTTCTTATTTTTAGTTTAATCTTTGCAGTTTTTTAGTTATTAGCCATAATAAAAACAAAACCCCCTAGTAAAATTTGTACCCCTAGTGTAGCCCCTACAAATATGGCCACTAATAATACCCTTTTTTATCTAACTTATCCCCAAATTTAGGGGGAAAACCACCAAGCTGGCAACACTGTCAGCAATCTTTATCGTCTGTCCATCTGGGGGGGGGTCGCCTACGCTGCGCTTGCGTGGTCTTCATTCGAAACCCTTTCTGCCGCAATGTTGACGGCTGTTAAGGCAGAAAGGTTCTTGAATCTCGATCTATGTGCTTCACCCACTGCCTACAAATTATACCAATTATTATTAACAGCGAAAATTATACATACCACGAATCTTGTTTGACTTCTCAAAACTTATAAACAAGGCACCTGTATTAAAGCTCGCTATGTACATAGCTGCTGTTGCCCGCGACTTAGTACACTAGTAAATGTGTAGGACACCCCATTTTTATCCCATGGATTTTATGGGATAAAAAGTAGCCTATGTGTTATTCTAGGTTTATAACTAAACTTCAGCAAAGTCTGTGCAAAATCAGATAAGTAGTTTTGATGTGAAGGATAACAAAGACCAAAATCGTTATACAAACTTTGATACTCCATTTTTATCCAATGGGAACTGATTTATGGGATAAATGGTAGCCTGTGTGGTGATCCAGGTTATAATCTACATATATACCAAATTTCATCGAAATCAGTTCAGCCTTTACGGCGTGATTGAGTGACAAACAAACATCCAAACTTTCGCATTTATAATATTAGTGTGATGATATACTAGATACGGATGTATAACCACAGGCTCCCGCACTTCGTGAGTCAAAGTGATGTAGGTTGAGTTTGTTCCCGACTAGTCGGCGCCTGCGGGTTTGCTTACGTCTTCAACTTAGGAATGGGAATCAGGTCAAGGATGCTCCACCATTCAAATACGACCAACTGCTAAACCCTGACGCGAAAGGAGGGGTTGTTAGTTAAAAGTATATCTGCGTGTGTCTGTGATATCTTCCATACTGTGTTGTCATGATTTGTATACTACGTGTTTTGTTATGTTCGACATTAAATGAAAACACAGGTAGGGCTAGTGGCTAGTATTGTTGTAAAATAGGTTGTTTCAAATTCACTAACATAGAAAATTTAAAATTTTTAAACTACCTAAATATGAAGTCCTAAAATATCAATGAAACAGCCTGTATAAAATAGGTATACAAATCATGTTCATTCATCATAGTATTTTTCAAACTTTCGCGATCACTGTACATAATATTGATTAAAATGGGTATTAATTCATAATGTAAGTAGGTACCTGTTAAACTGACTAAGCGGCATCGACGCAAAGGCGATTTACGTTAAAAAATATTTTATTTATAATAATTATTTATTTATTTATTCAGCAACAGACTAAATTAATTATTATTAAATGATTACAAGCAAATATTTAGAGTTGCCTAATTGTAATCAGTACGCGAGCAGCCGCCATATGAATGTGAAGCTTATTCACCCACCATAAACCATTAACATGTAATTATTTCACCGGCACCTTCAAACTGGCGGTAGAAATAGGTAATTTCGTCATATTAATTGTTGAACTAACTTCTTATTTGTTTTATTTCCAGTGCCTGCAACGTCGCGCGCCCAGTTGGCGCAAGATTATCTACTGTCCTGCCGGCACCACAACACTCCGCCTATCGACTCGGTGCTGCATCAGATACGGGTGAGTTACCACACCCTTCTCATCAACATTTTTTTTTATTTGACCTGGAGATGGAACAAGCTTATGGCCCACCTGATGTGTAACCATCGCCTATAACGAATTATTGCCTCGTAGGAGTCGTAAGTCACGCACCTTAGATACGTGCCCTACGATGCACTGCTCTACGCCCATCAACTTGAGGCATAAAGGTGTAAAGCCTCGTGTGCCTGTAATTTCACCGGCAACCATACCCTTCAAAGCGAAACAGCAATGCTGCTTGGCGGCAGAAATAGGTACAACCCGGTCACATTATCTCGAGACCTCGCTGGAATGCGAACCTCATATCATTATAATAATATTACCTACATTAAATTAATTAACACAATATTTGTTTTGTTGGAAATCTTATTGTTTATAATAATATCCTACTAGAGGATGCTTGTTTTGCGCACCATATCAGAGCGCCGACGCGACGTGACGTCATCGACGCCAGGTCTCGAGATAATGTGACCGGGATGTACGGTGATGTACTTCCCCGGGCGGCGAGCCCTTTCACAAGGACCTTTACTACTCTAAGGGTCGGTATATATGGCATCCGTTTTTAATGGCCCCTGACCAATCCGTCACACAATAAAATTTTGAATTTTTGACTCCGTTTTTTACCTGGAAGCAACCGGGACATGCTCCGGAGTCGCAGGATCGGAGAGACCCGGATGCTATATAGTCCGAGCCTTAAAAATGTTTGCTTCTTCAGTCTCCATCCGGGCTAACGTGCGCGCTGCGACATAGTTTTGTCGACTGTTTTGTCTCGCTCTTTCTTGTGCGAATACGAGACAAATGCACAATATAAGCGTCGACAAAACTTTGTTCGCATGTTTTTTAGCCATATAAAAAAGACACAAAACTTCACGTTGGCACCGTGAGGTTCCAAAAAAATTTCCTTCCGCGATCACATAGCTTGTGGAATGGGTTGCCCCAGTGAGTGACAGGGTTCCACAGTATGAATTTTTTCAAAAAGGGCGTTTTAATATTTGAAAGCGTCTGTAACGGGCGAGAGATTCCTTTGGTGTTACAAACGTCCAAAGACTACGGTAACCGCTTACCATCAGATGGACCGTATGCTTGTTTGCCTCGTTAGTGCTATAAAAAACACATACTGTTTCACTCATTCGCACTCACCGTTTTGGTTTGGTTTCAAGTTCTTGATGCGTACAGCTATGGTATGGAACACTATGCTGTCGTCTGTTTTTCCTAAAGAATACAATCCAGGCCTCTTTAAGGTAAGAGTGAAAAGGTTTCTTCTAGATCTTCGTGCTTCATCTTAGACCACATCATCGCTTACCATCAGGTCAGATTGTGCTCAAACGAAGATCTAAACAGTTTGAAAAAAGTGGCACTCCGGGAGTGCCGACAGAAGTGACAACTTGAATAAAAGCAGACTACACTACAGATACTTATATACAGAGTTGTCAGTAACAGGTGTCGGTAACGTGTCGCGAGTTCAATGGTTTTTTCCTCATCCCAAAAAATGCTCAACGAGATGTAAAGAAGTTTTCACTATGCCCAACGTGTCTAAAATGTTGTTTTCACGTGTTTTCACTTCAAAAAAACTGACCTAACCTACATACCTACAAAATAAATGTATTTTTGTCTCTCTTTATAACCAGGGTTGATTGATTTAAATCAATAGTTTTTTTAAATCCAAGTTAAAGGCAAAGCGTTTTTTTTTATAAATTATAGACTAGCGTTTGACTACGATCTCGCCTGACGGTAAGCGATGATGCAGTCTACGATGGTACACGCTTGAATTTATTAAAATTATCCCGTCTTTCGCCTTGCGGCATTAGAAGTCGCTTTAAAGTTAAGCTTTATTGGCTTCCTTTTTCGCACTGGGAATTGCTACTTTAAATATTCAATTAACTAGGTTTAGACATGTTTTATTATGAGAATTATAACAAACACAATAGTGAGAAAGTAAAACCCGTGACCTTTTTACTTTTAGTGTTGCCACAATCACAATTAAGATTCTACTATGCATAATAATGTTGCCAGTTCGCAAACTATGCTCGTCTCCCCAACGTGCTTACGCAGCTGTCGCTCTGTCCGCTCTGTCGCCTCTCAACACGGGGGCATTCACTAAGGGAAAACATAGTGAGATAGCTCGAAAGGAGGAGCCAGCTCTCGGTCACTTTTCTGACAAGGCCCAGAGGCTCCCCACCACATCTACCAATCTGTGCTGTCCTGTGTAATCTCCTTGAAACTTGTCGAGTTCTTCCCGTTATCTTGTTCTTGTACAAAACTTAAACTGACAAAAGTGTTCGTTTTATCTTTTAGGCTTCAAATCAATACTAATATCACACCTAATATTATAAATTTGAAAATATTTCTGTCTTTTTGTTAGGCTTGTAACTGATATAAAATTGTTCGTTCCAGGAGCTTCCAGAAAATTCAATCGGCGGCGGTACACGCGCCGCCCGCCTTTCCCTCGCCGACTGCTCACTGGAGGGGGCGGCGCCGGCGGACGCGCTCGAGACATTACTCCGCAAGGTGCAGTTCCGCCGCATCGAGCTCGACCACGCGGAGGTGGACGACGAGGGAGCGGTAAGACACGGAATCCCCACAGCAGTCTACTGGTTACTGGAGAGCGCGGCGCCGGCGGATGCGCTCGAGGCATTACTCCGCAAGATGCAGTTCCGCCGCATCGAGCTCGACCACGCGGAGGTGGACGACGAGGGAGCGGTAAGACACGGAATCCCCACAGCAGCCTACTGGTTACTGGAGAGCGCGGCGCCGGCGGATGCCCTCGAGGCATTACTCCGCAAGATGCAGTTCCGCCGCATCGAGCTCGACCACGCGGAGGTGGACGACGAGGGAGCTGTAAGACACGGGATCCCCACAGCAGTCTATACTGCTCACTGGAGAGCGCAGCGCCGGCGGATGCGCTCGAGGCATTACTCCGCAAGGTGCAGTTCCGCCGCATCGAGCTCGACCACGCGGAGGTGGACGACGAGGGAGCGGTAAGACACGGAATCCCCACAGCAGTATACTGGTTACTGGAGAGCGCGGCGCCGGCGGATGCACAGTTGAATCATCTACAAATCGTAGTAAACAGTCTATAGATAGCTCAACTGCTCCAGATCACTACCAGGTGGAAGTGTCCTCAAGACACCAGCCAGCCAGGTCCCATGTTGCTTCGACGAGAAGCCCAGAAATAATTTAAAAATCGCGATGTGCCCCGGTAAAGTTATATTTCTTTCCTTAACCTATACTTTCCCACTGCTGGGCAAAGGTATCCTCCAAAGTTATATTATATTATATAGGTATCTAAATTTCATAAATTTGAAATACTAGTCCTGATCCGGAAGTGATACAGATTTTGATTAAAGAATATTTCTCTGTCTTCATCAATACAATAAGTTTTTTGTTGTAAATTACTTTTTCAAATAAGCTTTTATAAAATTAATAATCGGAACCGCAAGCAGATTCAAAGGAGCCCAAACACTAGTAGCCTACTATAATCCATTCTGAAGTTCCGTTGTTTAGTATCCGTCTCCATCATGAGACCACCTCCATGGTACCATATTATTGCATTGTCACCTAAGTTACATATGTATTCCAAATTTCAGCTCAATCTGTTGCGGGGAACGGAATTAAAATTCACCCGGCGGACAAACATACATACATTGCAAGTTAATAAAAAGCTTGTAATATTTCATTAACATGTGCTTACAATAGCTTAACTAGTAGTTGAATGAAATCTTCTTTTTAGTATATAATACCTGTATTAGGAGATTTCGATCTTCTGGAATATAAATTATTTAAAATTAAACATTGGATCAGACAGGAAAGTATTTCTTCAATAAGGTTATGGGGCAGATACGAGGGGTGATCCAAAAGTAATGGTAATCAATAATAAACACAATGAATAAAATAAAAATTTAAATTTATTCCTCAACATAGTCTCCTAGCAAGTCTATTCATTTAGTCCATCTCTTTTCTAAACCTAAAATTCCCTTAGAAAAAAAAATCTTTATCTTGACTCTCAAAAAAGTCCTCAACCGCGGCCATCACGTCGCTATCATCGTCAAATTTCTTGCCTCGGAGGTGTTCCTTAAGTCGTGGAAAGAGATAGAAGTCACTGGGGGCTAGATCTGGTGAATAGGGGGGGTGTTCCACCAGCTCGAAGCCCGCTTCCTGAATGGCAGCCATGGCAATTGCAGCTTTGTGAACCGGTGCGTTGTCTTGATGGAACAGCACTCCAGCCCGCAGTTTGCCTCGCCTTTTCCCCTTAATAGCCTCCCGCAATCTTCTTATTTGTTCTGCATAGTAGGAGCCTGAAATAGTGGCCCCCTTTTCCAAGTAGTCCACCATGATTATTCCTTTAGCGTCCCAAAAAACAGACGCCATAACCTTCCCTGCTGAGCTTGACACTTTGAGTTTCTTCGGCGTCGGTTCATCGGATCGTTTCCATGTCATCGATTGTTGTTTTGTTTCAGGATCAAAATGCCATCCAGGTCCATCCAGGTCTCGTCCATGGCCACAAAACGTGACAAAAAATTATCTTTGTCTGCCTGAAACTTTTCGAGATTTGCTCTTGACATGTCGACTCGTTTCTTCTTTTGCTCGTCGTTTAACATTTTCGGTACCCAACGCGCGGAGACCTTTCTCATATGCAATTCGTTCGCAAGGATTCTTTGAATGCTGCCATATGAGATCCCTGTGACCTCAGCTATATGCCTGATAGTCACTCTTCGATCTTCCAATACAACTTCTTCAACTTTTTTCACATTTTCTTCAGTGAGGGACGTCGATGGGCGTCCTTCGCGGTGTTCGTCTTCTGTCGATGTTCTTCCCAGCTTAAACTCCTTAGCCCAGCGTGCAACTGTGGAATATGGAGGAGAAGAGTCCCTTAATGTTTCCACCAAGTCGCTGTGTATGTCTTTGGTACACATTTTTTTCAAGCAGAGGTATTTAATGACAGCTCTGATTTCGTGTTTTTCCATTTTTATGTTCACTCCTTGACAGTCCGTATTCATATGAATGTAGCTCCCGGGAATCGTGGCCTATTTATGATTTTTTTTTCCTGAACTAGTGGGTAACTGAGCAAGTGACTGATATTTTTTTGTATTTTTGTGTGCACTAGAAATAACTGATTATCACTACTTTTGGATCATCCCTAGTATGCCCATTAGCTCTCGAGGGCGAATGATTGATATGTTTTAAAATGGAACGTTATTGTGTTCCAGGAGGCTCTATTCGACATGATAGAGTATTACGAGAGCGCGTGCGTCATCTGCATCACTGGACCACGCCAGTTCGGCATTCGCGGCTGGCAGGCCGCTTCTAGAATGATCAAAAAGGTACCACTACAAGACACTAACACTATTAAAACTGTCGATAACACTATAAGTATAACTAGTGGTTTGCCCCGAACTGAGATCTCGCGAGTCGTCATTAAAATAAAAATATATTATTCTTAATCGTTGTTACAGAGTGCAGATCTATCCGAGATCGAGGTGGCAGAGAGTGCGTTAGAGCCGTCTCACGCGCCGGTGGTCGCGCGCGCGCTGCGTCCGCACACGTGCAGGCTGCGCGCGCTGTGTCTGCAACGCGCGCAGCTCAGTGGAGAGGCCCTCATGTGTCTAGGTACGAAATATACATTACATATACAACGATACAACCTGTTTTATTTTAAAACACAGATCCGGAATCGTATTAACTATATCTTGAGATTTAATACCCGTAGCTTGAATATTTATCCAGTAATCGATACATTTGCAATAAACAATTTTTATCGTAAACCGGCGGCGCCTTTGCGACGATGCCGCTTAGTCAGTTTAACAGGTACTTACTTACATGATGAATGAATATGATTTGTTTACCTATTTTATACAGACCGTTTTATTGATATTTCAGGACTTGATATTAAGATTGTTTAAAAATTCAAAATTTTCAATGGGAACAAATTTGAAAAAAGCCTATATTACAACATTACTAGCCATTAGCCCTACCCGTGTTTTCATTTAATGTCGTACATAACAAGGTTATATGTAAAACATTTTTAGATTATAAATAGATAGAAAACGCTTTATTGTAAAACACACTTAAAATAAAAAAAAACAATATAAAAAACAAAGAACAATACACGCAGAAATACACTGGACTGGATTTCACGAGAACGTTATAGGACGGTAGCTTTTAATAAAAAAATAATTAAATAGTGAATAAACAGATAAAAACATAAAAAAATAAACATATAAAAAATATATAATGTATTCATCAATATAAATATTAATTGTTGTTTCAGTAATCGCGTTAAAGTCGAATGGATCGATCCGCGAGCTCCGTCTTCCAGACAACAGTCTGACGCCGCACGACGCGCAACAGCTCGGCTCATTGCTCCGATTCAACACTAATATACAACTGTTGGACCTCTCCAATAATCAAATACAGGTGCGATAAAAGATAAGATAGATCAACTTGGCCAAATCGGCGTCGTATGTATGTTTGTCCGAGGATAACTTTCGAAGCGTTTATCCGATCATCGTGAAATTTGGTATATAGGTAGGAAGTGATGGCACATTTTTGGTGTAACTGAGTGAGTTAAAAATGTTGGGAAGTTGTTGAGATATTGGGGTTCAAGAGGGGTAAAAAAAAAACAAATTGGGACTATCTGGTTAAATGGCACGTCTAATAAAATGTCTTTGTGAGTACATTTCGACCCCGTTTTTATTTTAAGTTAACCTTGTAGTTTTTAAGTTTTAGCCATAATAAAAACTGAACTTTGGCAAAATTCACAGGGTACACCAGTGACTCCACAATGCTGAAATTTGGTATGCGGGAAGCTTTAGTGACACAAATATAGGGAGAAGTCTAAAATCCAAAATAACTGCAATTTCTACCCCAAAAAAGGGTAACCAATTTAAATGAACTCCCGTTAACTATAATTTGAATGAAACTGTAGGTAAAGTTGTTTGGTTATTCATTTCGTGGCACTATTTTGATAGTCAAAGATTACAAATAATATTTTTTTGTTTTAATGGGAGACTCGCGAGATGTCAGCTCGGGGCGAATCACTAGTTTATTTAAGGTCTTTATAACTGTAGTATTATTTATAGCTTTAGTAGAATTTATAATTGTTTCAAATGGTTTAGTAGTTGCTGGGATAATGAGCTGCGATAGACGGACGGAGAAAATCACACCATAAGGGTTCCGTTTTTACCATTTTGGTACGGAACCCTAATTAGGACGTCGACTGCTGAAGATACATGTCTCAACAATATAGTTATTATTGCAGGACACCGGCGTGGGGCACATAGCTGACGCGTTGGTCGAGCAAGCCGCGCATACTCCGCCATCCGCCACCAACTCGCCGATATCGCCACAACTATACCCTTGTAAGTTCATTTATTATTTGACTGCCTCCGTGGCGCAGTGGGCGTATAGCCGGCTGAGACGCAAGAGGTAGCGGGTTCGATTTTCGCCGCGGAACAAATGTTTGCATGATCTACAGATATTTGTTCCGTGTCTGGGTGTTTTTCTATATATTATAAGTATCTATTAGGTTGGGGGAAAAGTTTCTTCGTATATTTTAAGAAAATTTAAAACATTTTTTAATATAGTTTATTTACATTTAACTAAAGTATGTAGGTACCATTTTGTTCGATAACTTTTTGCCATCTTGTAGGTAGGGACATGATCCCACTGTTATAGAAATTTTGGAGCTTCTGATCAAAATACCGCGACAAGTGGTTTTGGCAGTCCTCTCGTGATGTTAACCTGACACTATCTAAAGAATTCTGAAGAGACCGAAACAGGTGGAAATCTGAAGGTGCAAGGTCAGGACTTAACGGCGGATGCATTAACACCTCCCAGCCAAATTCTCTTAATTTTTGCTGAGTGGCTAAAGATGTGTGAGGTCTAGCGTTATCAGGATGAAAAACCACACCCCTTCTGTTGATTAATTTCGACCGCTTTCTCTCAACTTCTTGCTTTAATCTCATCAGTTGTTCGCAGTAGAGTTCAGAATCGATGGTCCTGCCTGGTGGTAACAACTCATAATGAATAATAGCCTTCCAATCCCACCACACACACAGCATCACCTTGTTGCGAGTTAACCCGGGTTTCGCCACAGTCTGTGAAGCCTGACCGGCCTTTAACCACGACCTTTTTCGCACGTTCTTGTCGTACGTGATCCACTTTTCATCACCAGTTATCAGCTTCTTCAAAAGTGGTTCGGTTTCATTACGTCGTAATAAAGAAACACAAATGAGTACACGGTTCATTAGGTTTCTTTCAGTGAGCTCGTGGGGTACCCAAATATCGAGCTTTTTTGTATACCCAGTTTTTTTCAAATGCGCCAAAACTGTTTTGTGGTCAATTCCCAGTTCTTCAGCTACGTCGTAACTACTGATACATGCCTTTTAAGTTTTGTCGTTTGAAGAAAAAAACACAACTAGAACCTTATAGTACTTTTTATTGTTTTTCAAAGTATTCACCACGTAGCTTAATGCACTTTTCCATTCGCTCAAACCAGTTATTATAACATTTATTTCACTTTAAAGTGGGGGTGTTCAAAATGGCTGACTTGAAAGCGTCGACTGCTTCTTCACCGGACTGGAACCTTTGACCATGAAGACTTAATTTTAGGAAATGTAAAGAAATCTTTGGGGCTTAGGTCAGGACTGTATGGAGGATGGTCAAGAATTTCTACTTTTTTCTGCTTCAAATACTCAATCGTTTGACGAGCGCTGTGTGAGCTTGCGTTGTCGTGGTGCAGGATGATGCATCGCTTTGAGTTAGATTTTCGAAGTTCGGCGATGACTTGTGGTAAACAAACTGCGGTATACCACTCTGCGTTAACCGTTCTACGATCTTCAAGTGCAATAGCCGCAACATGGCCGGCTTTTTCAACGAACGTGGCCACCATCTTCTTTGAAGTGCTTCAAGAACGAACAACTTTAGTCGGCTTTGGCTCGTCTTGAAAGACCCAGATTGTAGATTGTTGTTTGGAATCAGAATGGTAGGCATAGATCCAAGATTCGTCACCACTGATGATGCCGTAGACGTGATTTGACTTTCCTCGGTTGAACCTTTGCAGAGTTTTCTTACACCATCTGACGCGGGTCGCCTTGTGATCGTCGGAAAGCAGATGCGGTATCAAACGGCAAACTAGCTTTCTCACACCAAGCGCTTCATGCAAGATCTTCTGAATGGTTGTCCCTGAGATGCCTAATAGAGCCTCTATCTCTCGATACGTCATATGACGATCTTCGAGAATTAGTTGTCTCACAGCAATGATGTTATCTTCAGTGAAGGCGGATTTTGGGCGTCCTTCGCGAAATCTGTCACTAACACTAGTATGTCCACGCTGGAATTCTAAATACCAGCGTTCGACAGTCCGCAGACATGGGGCTACATCACTGAACACAGATGTTAGCTCTTCTAAACACTGAAGCCGTGTCAGGCCTCTTCTAAAGTTGTAGAAAATTATTGCACGAACATTTTCCTTAGAAAGATTCATTTTCGTACGTGACCTGACAGATTCAAATCGAAACTGTGACTAAACAATAGCATTAATCCTAATACTTTCAACTGTTTTGAGATTCAAAATGTAAACACATTCGAATATAGAACAGTTCCAAATTCAAAATTGCCGGAAAATATGGAAACGACAGAACTTAAAAGGCATGCCTCGTATGCCGATCTTGCTCCACTTTTTCAAAAATGGCATCAATTTTATCCGTAATAGGGCGACCAGAGCGACGTGCATCTTTGACATCAAAATTTCCGGATTAAAAACGCTTAAACCAAATTTGTGCTACTCTCACAGACACTGCACTAGGTCCATAAATATCGCAAATTTTTTTCGCGGCTTGCGTTGCATTTTTACCTTTTTTGTAGTAAAATTTTAAAATGTATCGAATTTCTTCATTAGGCTCACTCATCTTTACAGTACGAAAAACAAATAAAAATAACACATTTTCCTAATTTGGATTTGGAATTATGTTCTATAAAATTTAAACTTTGAATGATACCAAAACCAGCCAGATACAAATAGTATAGTCAAAGAGATTTTATTACAAGTTCGTACATACTATAATGCGAAAAGACTTTTTCCCCAACCTATTATTTACAAAAAAAAGTATATAAGTATTCTATCAGTTATCTGGTTCCCATAGTACAAGCTCTGCTTAGTTTGGGGCTAGATAGCGCTGTGTGAAATGTCCAGCAATATTTATTATTTATTTATTATTACTCCATGCTCTATTCAAGAAAATACAACAACATGAATATGCATGAAATTACATTAATATATATTTTATTTTATTAATTACAGAATTAACAGCACTTGATATAAATGTAAACAAACTCTTATAGCTAATGCTTAATGCCAATAATGATTAATCCAATGAGGAACTCTAATACTGTTTGGTCTTTCGAAAAATCTTTAAAAAAGTACTTGTTTTAGTTTTCAAAAGTTTTCACACGTAGATTGTTTCTAGCAATTTGTATTTTGTATAATTCTAATTATTTACTTTTCAAAGCTCTTTTTATTATGCATGTGAACTGTATTATATTTTTATTTTTTAATTGTTATATTTTAAAGATATTTTAATGATTGATTGAAAATACTTTATTGCACTTATAAAACTAGTACAAAGGCGAACTTAATGCTAAAGAGCATTCTCTTCCAGATAACCTTTGTGTATTGTAGACAAAGATGTGTAGGTAGTGCACAGAAAAGGTAAAAAAGAAAATTTGCACAGAACTAATAAATATAGCATAATATAGGTACATACTACATAAATAAACCTACTTAAATACTTTATATGATAGACTAAACTATACCAATATCGAATAAAAATACATACATAACAATAGAAGAAGTGTTATGGAAATATTAAGTTGCTCATTTTTGGTCGGTTTGACCGAGAAGGTTTAATGATGTCTGTTAACTGTTTTTTAAATTTATTTTTTCATGTTTTGCATGTTTTAATAGTTCGTAAGTAGGTACTTAAACGAGTCCGAAAGTTTATATCTGCTAGTAATATGTAGACTTGTATGGAAACCGTGGAAATGTTTTAAAACGACAAAAATTTTAAGTTGAAATTTAATTGATTTTTGAATTACAAAATGTCTTATTTATGTGACAACTTAATCGCGACTGCCCGCTCTAAAACTTACATCTATCATGAAATAAATTCAACGTCAGTAAATCCGACCGTGAGACTGCGTGGGAGCACGTTCAAAACAACTAGGAATGCGCTGTTTAAGCATTGAATATGGCCTGACTGGTTGACGTTGCCGACATAACTATGTATCGATAGGTAATTATAAACACAGTTGGTGCCCTGCACCAACAGTGTTTACAATCGGCAATGGCACCCATGGCGGCAATGGCAAATGGCAGCACACACGGCAATGGCACCACGGAAGACCAGCGATATAGTAGTATAAATATGCTGCTATACAATGCTGAGTGGTGACCGTTTTTGCTCATTAATTTATACCCATTTGTCTAAGCTGTAATGTACACTTGTGATGCAAAATAAACGTTTTTCTATTCTATTTTAATAACAGATTCTCATTTTATAGACATAATTTTTAAGATATTAGTCACCCAAAGAGAATTATTAAAATCACAATATAATATTTAAAATTTTAGGGAATTAAGTAGGTACGCATTTGAAGAACGTAAGGGGGGGGAGGGGTACTGTGTAAATATGTATACTTGAGGGGATGAGGGAGGGAAATGGAGGTTGTGTGAGTTTCTGAATATTTTATGGAACGCGCTATGTATGGTTATGAACAGAGATAATTTGTTTCTTAAAAGATGCTTCGCTAAGAGAAGATTGACGAAAAAATCCTGTTGTTAGCTATCGCTATATTTATATGAAAAAAGTGGTCATAAACTTAATCGGCAAACGATAACAATGACTGCAAAAAATGTTAATGTAATATAATTATCGCTTTTCCTTTTTTAAATACGCTATTTATGTATGTTATAATAATGTTTGAACACTAAGAAGTCCTTCGGGTCATACTAAATGGAAATCTCGAAAAGCAGCATAATGACCTCAAAATGGCGTCACAGTCCTTACTTAGCGTAACGAATTCTTTGATCCTTTAGCTATCCAGTGCTGTAATTACATTTTGTATGGAGATGATAGATATGTAGCTGCAAACTGTATCCCCCGATTTTGTTATCATTCGTTTTTTGAATTGCCTCCCACTATGGAAGCAATTTAAAAACGTATTCACGTCAAAAATAACAGTCTTAATATATGCAATTGTACCTACTGTTCTTTATAATTGTGTCATGTTTCATTTTGTATGTACTAATTAAACGATTATTATATTTTTATCACTCGCCTTTCTAGTTGTACTAAGCAGTCTGCTAAAGACTAGAGCAATGTAAATCGTCGTTACGTGTATAATGTTGATCCTCATTGACAGTGCAGTGTTTCGCAGTGGGCGGTGAGTCGCGCGGCCTCGCCTTCCTCGTGCTGTGGAACAACCAGCTCACCAGGCACTGCGCGCCGCATCTCAGCAAGGCTTTGGTAAGTAACACCCCCCCCCCCCCCCTTCCGCCCTCACCCTTGACAGTTTGCAATATTCAGACGGACTAAATTTACATACACACGAAACTGACCGTTATTGCGCAGAAGTAAAAAGTAAAGTACCTGAGGGGGGCTAGCGGGATGAAGGGCGGGCGTGCGTAGCTCCGATTGGCTCTCCAGTAGCATTACATCCCCCGCACTGATACGACGCCCCGCGCACATCCAGTGTACAGTCGCGTTCTTAATTGTATTGTTATTGCTGTTATTTGAATTTGTTTGCTAAATTAACTTCAACGCATCATGTTAATTATGTCTTAGGTACCTACTATAAATCTTTGGACATTGGAATTGGAGATAAACTATTTATTAAAGTATAGGTAATATTATTTGCGTGCGCGACGGTACTCATGCGCAGCTATCCTCCATATTTCGATCAGCGCTATACTTACTATTTGACATTTCATTAAAATAATGCTATTATCGTTATTTAGCTAATAATTAATTAAAGTTATAATTGTATTGCGTGCGCTACAGTACCCATGCGCAGCTATCCCCTCCGCGTATCGTTCAGCGCTAGACTTACGTGCCGCTGCTTATACATACGGTGGATAATACCCCCCCGATAATACTAATTTTAGGGGGGGGGGGGAGGTCTAAAATCCGTCACGCTATTTAGTCTTCACGATGCGCCAAATTAATATACGTATATGTATATTAATTTAGCTTGTTTTGTTATGTACGACATTAAATGAAAATAAGGGTAGGGCTAATGGCTAGTATTATTGTAAAATAGGTTTTTATCAAATTCATTGCCATAGAAAATATTATATATCCAAATAACCTTGTTAACTAATACCATATACATACACCTTAAAATCATTACCATGCTCATTCGCAGTCGGGTTAAAATCCGTGCGAAGCCGTGGTGGGTCAACTGGTATTGTAAGTAAGAGGTTAATTGTATTTCAGCGTTCATCTCACTCCCTCTGCGTGTTAAACATCGGACGCAACGCACTCGGCACGGACGCAGTGCGCGCCCTGCAGTACGGCGCGACCAGCGGAGCCCTACTGTCGCTGGGGCTGCAGTGTGCGCGCCTCGGGCCCGAGGCAGGCGCTCCACTGGCGGACCTTTTACGAGCCGACACCAAACTACAGGTAGAACATAACAAATTAACTACACTCTCGTTCATCATCATCATCAGCCCTTCTCGTCCCACTGCTGGGCATAAGCCTCTCTTCGTTGTCGCCATTCGCCTCTGTCACACACATACGACTGTCTGGCTATTCTAACACATATACAACCTGCGATTTTTGTAATGTCGTCGACCTATCTGGCCGGCGGACGTCCTGCGTTCCTGGTTGCATCTCGGGGCCACCACTCAGTTAGCACCCTGTTCCACCTGTTATCACCGCGCCTGGCCACATGTCCTGCCCAACTCCATTTGAGTCCCAATAATGCTTGCTAACGTCTTGAACTTTAGTACGCTTGCAAATTTCGGTATTGGGGAGTCGGTCTAGCAGTGTGATGGCGAGCATGGCGCGCTCCATGGCTCTCTGTGCGACTCTAATTCTGTGCACAGTCTCCTTCGTGAGAGTCCATGTCTCAGCACCGTAGGTCAATGTTGGCAATACACATTGCTTGTAGAGACGGCTCTTCAGACATTGTGGAACGGTGGAAGGTTTTAAAATATCGTCCAGCTTGCTGAACGCCGCCCATGCTAACTGACTTCTCCCAGGTATCTCCTTGGCCTATAATTCTTTTCCGAAAAATAAAACATGATCAAGGTCCATACACATAAGATTCGACCAAGATTATCGACATAAGATTCGTTTTCAATAGAAATGTTTGGAATTGAGCTACTGGAGACTTCAAGCCAACTTTTAGTGATGGAGATCTGTAAGCATCAGTTGGAGATCATCTAGTTTCTCAGGGATAATAACTAGGTCTTCTGCTCTAGACCAGGACACTTGTTACTACAAAAAAAGTTAAACAATGTTGAGGAAAGCATATGTTTTCCACACAACATTAATATATAGGGTGTTTGATAATATACGCACAAAAATGAAAGGGGTTATTTTGATGAGCATAATAAATAAATTTGTGAAATGTTTACCATAGAATTATGAAATTTATTTTTAAATTTATGTTAAGTGTTTGTTTTTACATGCCAAAATAAATTTCACATTCCTATGGTAAACATTTCACAAATTTATTTACTATGCTCATCAAAATAACTCCTTTCATTTTTTGCGTATATTATCAAACACCCTATATACAAGATTCCTTCATCTGTACGAGCGTTGTCAATTTAAATATCTTTAAAACTAAACTTAATGACTTATTGTTTTGGAAAGAGTAATACATTGAATGAATTCTTGAGTGACCAAAATCTTAATCTAATTTTTACTGTCTGAGATTTTTCTCGTATGTTTTATACTTGTAATATTCTAATTTTGAAATTTGTTATGACATCAATAATTGCATAATGCTTGCCATATATCCACAGATACTGTATTGGTGACGTCTTGAGATATCTCGTTGTCCCTTTCTAACCCATAACCCGCAGCCATTTCCGAAAGAGATATCAAATCGGCCTTTATTTTTGGATGTCGATTACAAGAGTAGGCAGTAAGTTATATATCGAATTAATCACCTAACCTTTGTCGATTTTCTTTAAAATTTTATAATACAACTAGTAGTTTTTTTTTTCAAGAAGTCTTTATGTTTTGAGAAACCGTTACTTGAATACTTGAATATCGTCATATACATATTTATGTTAAGTGTATTACCAATTTATGTTTTAGGAATTTTTCTAACCAGTGTTTACTATATACCAGATAGCTGAAATAATACTCATGTACTTTTTTCTTTTGTAAATACATACAATATATACAGAAACAACCAGACCTGGATTAAACATCAGTAGATCATGTGAACATTTGTTCCGCGGCGGGAGTTGAACCCGCAACCTCCTGCGTCTCAGCCGGCGCTCATGCACCATGGAGGTCGTCTACAACAAGTATAAGCAGAAAAAGAAGTGTTGCACACATCTCCGTTCTGGAAGTGGTGATAGGCACTTGTCTCACCGCTCACCTATGGCGATGAGCTCGAAGCTCATAGAGGTAGAAACTATAAACGAGTCTCGCAGCGAGAAGCGAGTGTGTAGTTCCTATAGTTGTCTCGCTGGGCGAGTGCGGCGGCCGACACTCATCATCTCACGCCGTGTGTTCTGACCGCCAAGCGCATCGCTGCGACTGTGAACGGCCAGCGATCAACTATTAATATACGTGTCTCTTTTACTGACACCCAATCTATATCTTTTGTTCGTTTCTCGAGCGAATAAATAGTTGATAGCTAATCGCTTACTCGTCGGCGGTCAGACAGGTGCCTAATGAAGGAAATAATTTCCTCAATTAGTCATCCTGGGCACACAATTTTTCAATCAGTCCCTATTTTATACATGTTTTTTTCTATGTTAGTTTTAGTTTAAGATATGGCCTGTATTGTGACGTCTGAACTAAAATATTTATATTTTGTTGTTACAGAGATTAGACTTGCGAGATAATCGTCTGTGCGCCGCAGGACTACAAGCCTTGCTGGTCGCTATGAAGGAGAACCACACGCTCACTCAGATCGACTTGGACGATCCTGCGGTAAAATACTGCTTATTTCACCAGGATTCAGCATAAAATAATGAACAACAATTTAACCAAAATAACTCTTTTAAACACTAATATGATATATACTTTTTCTCAACTTGGAAATTTGAGCATTATTTTGATAACCTTCGAGATAAATCGAAATTGATGTACTGGCCAAATAGTTGTATGAAAATTCATATCTATCGTGTTTAGCGGCCAAATAAATTACATAGTAAACTGTCATATACAGGTCCCAAAAAATAGTGTCAAGCGAAAGTCCAGAGATAGAACACCCCTTGGGGTACCCGAATCACCCCCATGTATGTATGTTCCGCGATTTTTTATAGTTTACTCGAAAAGAGCTGTCCGTTTAAGATACCTGACCATAAGTTGACACTAAATTGTTCTTGAAAGTTCGATTCGCGTGCTAGGTGTGGATTCTCGATATTCCAGGAATGGTAATTGTGGATGTTGAAAATCCCACAGCGCTTAAAATGTGACTCATCGGTCCACAAAATAGTTTTGAAAAATTTTTCATCATTAGCTTGACGCCGCAGCATTTCTTGGCAAAACGCCACTCTTCTTGGGTAGTCTGCGGGTTTAAGCTGCTGGACTTTTTGTATATCCTCTAGGTTGGGTGAAAACCTTCTTGTTGAAGAATTCGGTGTGCCCGTGATTTCGGGATTCCGATTCGGCGTTCTATTGTTCTCACACACTCTTGGTATGCGGACTTCCATGTAAGAGTTATGAACCCTTAAAATCATACGATGATCAAGCCAAGCTTCGGGCTGAGGATCACCTCTATTTTGTGCTCCCTGTACAATCTGGCAGCTTCAGAAGCGTTTCCTCTTGAATAGCCATAAAAGTAATGCATCTCGGCGTAATCTCTTGGTGAAAAAGACATTTAACGACCAAAAGCTCACCAAATTAATGAGCTCAAATAGTCCGCTGAGAAGGCCAAGTCCGTATACACAAAAACAAATCGTAATTGCACTCAGTCCGTAGAGAAAGCAAAGTTCGTCGAAATCCGTATACACAAAACCAAATCGTAATCACACTCAAAGTCCGTAAAGAAAGCAAAGTTTATCAAATAATAATAAATTGAGCATATAGTACAGAGTGTGTATCGTAAGGCGCAAAGGCAGGCAAACGACTGGCTCAGCAGAACACAATAGATCAACCCTCGCGCCGCAACCCCCTCCACTTCACTTTGTCATGCTCATGGCCCAACTGCGACTCAAATTGTAAATTCCGAGAATGCATTTTGAATACAAAAACATAATAAAGCTTCGGTTGCGCGCTGCTCTGTTGTCACCTAGGAGAGTTACAGACATAGCGATAATTCGGTCTCTTATCGGCCTATTGTTATTACAGGTAAAAGATTTGCGCCCACGTTCACAATCTGGATCATGGGTGAGGACACATCGCGCAAAATTAGTAAAACTTAAATTAAACATTGAAAATAAAAGCTTTCCTGGAGTCATTTTTGGTTAGTTAACAAACGAATTAAGCTTAGGAATGATAAAATGGCGAAAATCTATATTCTAATGAATGCTAATTTTAAGAATTTTCCACCTCGCCGTCTTTGAAGGCCGATTTTAGCTAAAGTAACCCATTAAGTACTACTTTTTTAATGATTATTAAAGCTGAGAGTCTGGAGAATTCTTAAGACTGATTTATAAACCATGAAATCACTTGTTAAGATTTTTAATTTAAAGTTGAAAATTTAAGTCATAATTCACTGAATGTAATTTTTTGACTTCACATTCACACCAACATTTTCATAGTTTTCATCAAAGTCACGTAGCTGATTATATTATGCATAAAAAAACAACTCATAAAAATTCAGTAGCAAAAAAAAAATCTCAAGAAAGTTATCTACTGTTTTTAAAGAATTTTTTAAGTTGTTCAAGTCAAACATTTTCAAAAATTCGGAAAAAAATTCATAACTCGAAAACTATAAAAAATCGCGGAATATACATGGGGGTGATTCGGGTACCCCAAGGGGTGTTCTATCTTTGGACTTTCGCTTGATCATAGTAATCTGTCGTGTAATTTAACGATAGAACGATCTTTTACTCCGAAACATGGCAACCAAGGAGGTAACTTATCAAAGGTTTTATTTAAATTTCGAACTGGCTTGCAAATAGAAATCTGTTTACTGAAAAAAAAAGAAATGAACACTTTAACGTGGGAAAAAATATTGTTGTTCGTTATTGATTTTGAAAAGTATATGTTTTGTTTTATTATATAATCTCCGCGCATTATTTGAGAAAAATACTATACAAACCTTGGCCACAACTAGGCATTGATGGACTTACGTATGTGTGCCTCGGCTTCGTCTCGGCCCACATTTACACGTTCGTCCACCAATGCCTCTTGCTGGCCGCTGCAGTAATGTACTAAAATTTGATTAATTGTAACATTTTAGAATTTCAGGTAATATGATAATTAACAATCCAAGAGTATAGTAAAACAATAAAGTTTTATAAAGATATTCATTTATTAGAAGAAAGCGTCAACTCAATATTGACACATTGTAGGTAATCCTACAACACAAAAAAATATTCTATCAGTTATCTGGTTCCAATAGCCAAGCTTTGCTTAGTTTGTGGCTAAATAGCGCATTGTGAAATATCCAGCATTATTGTACGTAAGGTTGTATTTCAGGAATCGACGAGTCTATCGGCGGAGGACAGTGAAGCGGCGTCAGTGGCGCGCCTGACGCGCGACATCCGCGCGCTGTGTCGGCGTAACGAGCCGCCCGCTACTGAGCCCGAGCGTCGCGTGCACAGGAAGATCAGCCTCACGTGCCACACTTCCTGCGGTGTTAAGGTAACGTGACAGTGGGGTTTCACGCCCATATTTTCAGAACTGCTACCAGATAGCACTGCAATCATATTATTATTATATAGTCTCTGTATCCTGACTGAATTTCTTTCTTTATTTTGTATTTGTCATAATAAGTCTCTTCAGTTCAGTGTGCCTCATGGCAAAGACCTCCAGAATTTTCTATTGGGATCTGTCTCGGGCAACTCTTCTCCAGTTGGGGTCCGCTGTGAGTTTGATCTCATCCTCCCATCTTCGGTATTACCCACCTCGACGCCACTTGCCATCTCGTGGATACCAATTGTTGACAATGTGGGTCCATTTGTCTTGCCTAGTACAGTCGCCAAGAGCGAAGTGGGGCCTTAAGGGTGAATTTTGTTTGTAGTGATCAGGGGCTAATACCGAGGAGGATGGCGTTTACTTTCTTTGTCCACCAATTACCAGTAAAACCAACCATAAAAAAGAAATTATCTTGTATTCAAAGGCGCAAAACTTACGTTACTAATATTTTTTTTTAAGACAAGGACACACCCAAGTACCAGGACTTAATAGTCAAAACAAAAAAGGGCTGGGCTAGCTTCATTCAAAACATGCAATTGAAAATGTTTTAAAGTTGGATACTCTTTGCCCTTGTCGATAGTATGTATGATGTGACCTCTCCACCTACACTTTTGTTGGTGAAATTAACATAAAACATTATGTGTTTTAGAACAGTTCAGTGTGCTGCAACCGCCGCGGGTCCCGGTTGCGGTCGCCGCTGCCGTCCCCTGCGCCCTCCCCTGCCGGCTCCCCCGTCCCCCACCACCACCAGAATGTACAAGTGAGCAGATTCTCTGTGAGTATACTTGTCACAGATATTAGATCTGATTTTTTGTTTTGAGAAACCGTCACTTGAATATCATCAGTATATTACCAAACACCCTGTATATGCATGCCATACAAAATACGCTCGAGCGTAGTAGTTTTGTTCGACATGACAGATTGCGCAAATGGCCTTCTAGGCGACTTCCAACTGCAAATCAGCTAAATAATTCAGGGTTAAATAGTATTTTTTTTATATAGTGTTATCCGAACACTTATGGAAAATACCAAGATTTTTAAATGCATCTCAAATATTTTCAAGTCTAGACTGATCCCATTCGGTCCGGTCCCAGTTTTAAAAATCTTGGAATTCAGGGAAAGTTTTGTCAAACAGAGCTACTTCGCTAATATACAATGCAGTAAAGGTAAGAATTTTAAATATTTTTTTTTTTTTATTTATTCAAAGAATATAAATGTATTAATCTATTATTGAATTAACTTTCAGGTGAGCCGAGTGACGCCGGAGCGCGAATCTGCAGAGAGTCCGAGTCCAACTACTCCTACCCGCCCCACTTACTGCTCTACACCGTCTAGGTTCAAAGTCATGCAGGTAAAATTAAACTACCACTCATCAAAGCCGTCAATAATCGTATCGACAATACTCAATAAATGTACGGCCCGCTCACCCTGGTAAGAGATAAGAATAAGTTTATTTAACAACTTAGGAATACAAAGTGCATTGCATTGTGTACAAACAAACAATGGCTTATTAATATAATAAACAGTATAAATAATGTAAGCACTAAGGTTTCGGAACATACCTCCCGTGCTAGTTAAAAACTGTGTTACGGCGAGGTAGCTCTTCACTCCCCATGAAGGGCAAACACTTATTTTTACCTTGTAATCATAAATAGAGTTAATGGCTTGAAAAGTATCCAGATTGTAAGGTATAACAAACATGAAACAATAAACTATAAATATCTATGATTATCTATGAAAAACTAGGTTACCATTAACTAAGGCTAAGATTATCTAATGAAAACTAACATGCAAAACATATATATATTTATAAATAAATATAACTTACAACTAATAACAGTTTATAGGCAAATTTATAGCAACAACAAATAAAAGATAACTTAAGACTTAGAGAGTTCTGTTCGAAGTTATTTAATAATATGTAATAAATTTTCAGTAGAATCATAGTCATACCGTAAGAGCCGATTTAGATGATATCAGTAAAACTAGAGATTCATTTAAACTGATATATTGATTGATAATTAAATGGTATGATAATAAGACGCGTGGTTTGATTGATGACCAAACGCGAACTGAAAAACTGATGATTTTGATGGCGGGCGTAAAGTGCAAGATAGCACAAATTTTGTGCGTCAGAGTACGTGCTCGTACCGACAATAATCAATAATCGTTCCGACAACAATATATATAGAATGAACAGGGATGTGTCTCACTAAAATGAAATTTTCTGTTTACCATTTTAAATAATCACTTGGGTATGAAACACGTTGCCGCTCGGCTAGGCCCAAAAGACCTGAATTTTCACCAAAAACTCAATCGCATAAGAGTCGCTGAGGACATGCTAAAACGAGTTAATTACGTGGATTTACGAGTTTGACATGCAAACTAGTCAATAAGCTTCGGAGTGGTGCCGTCCAACTGAACCGAAACCGAAAAAACCACGCCAAAGTCGATCAAAAGTCAAAGTCATGTTGGCTATCGTGGTGTTGTGCACCCGTAAGTCTTGCCGGAAGGTCAAACGGTAAATGAAGAATATTATTTGAGCGTTATGCGGCGTTTAAGAGAGCAAATTCGACGAAAAAGGCAAATTCGACGCAAAGGAAAATTCTTGGATTTTGCACCACGATACACCCTTTGCACATTTGCACAAAGCCATCATTGTGAACGAATTTTTGACCAACAACTCGACAAATACGAGGCATGCCTTTTAAGTTCTGTCGTTTCCATATTTTCCGGCAATTTTGAATTTGGAACTGTTCTATATTCGAATGTGTTTACATTTTGAATCTCAAAACAGTTGAAAGTATTAGGATTAATGCTATTGTTTAGTCACAGTTTCGATTTGAATCTGTCAGGTCACGTACGAAAATGAATCTTTCTAAGGAAAATGTTCGTGCAATAATTTTCTACAACTTTAGAAGAGGCCTGACACGGCTTCAGTGTTTAGAAGAGCTAACATCTGTGTTCAGTGATGTAGCCCCATGTCTGCGGACTGTCGAACGCTGGTATTTAGAATTCCAGCGTGGACATACTAGTGTTAGTGACAGATTTCGCGAAGGACGCCCAAAATCCGCCTTCACTGAAGATAACATCATTGCTGTGAGACAACTAATTCTCGAAGATCGTCATATGACGTATCGAGAGATAGAGGCTCTATTAGGCATCTCAGGGACAACCATTCAGAAGATCTTGCATGAAGCGCTTGGTGTGAGAAAGCTAGTTTGCCGTTGGATACCGCATCTGCTTTCCGACGATCACAAGGCGGCCCGCGTCAGATGGTGTAAGAAAACTCTGCAAAGGTTCAACCGAGGGGAGTCAAATCACGTCTACGACATCATAAGTGGTGACGAATCTTGGATCTATGCCTACGATCCTGATACCAAACAACAATCTACAATCTGGGTCTTTCAAGACGAGCCAAAGCCGACTAAAGTTGTTCGTTCTCGAAGCACTTCAAAGAAGATGGTGGCCACGTTCGTTGGAAAAACCGGCCATGTTGCGACTATTGCACTTGAAGATCGTAGAACGGTTAACGCAGAGTGGTATACTACAGTTTGTTTACCACAAGTCATCGCCGAACTTCGAAAATCTAACTCAAAGCGACGCATCATCCTGCACCACGACAACGCAAGCTCACACAGCGCTCGTCAAACGATTGAGTATTTGAAGCAGGAAAAAGTAGAAATTCTTGACCATCCTCCATACAGTCCTGACCTAAGCCCTAACGATTTCTTTACATTTCCTAAAATTAAGAAAAGTCTTCGTGGTCAAAGGTTCCAGTCCGGTGAAGAAGCAGTCGACGCTTTCAAGACAGCCATTTTGAACACCCCACTTTAGAGTGGAATAAATGTTATAATAACTGGTTTGAGCGAATGGAAAAGTGTTTTAAGCTACGTTGTGAATACTTTGAAAAACAATAAAAAGTACTATAAGGTTCTAGATGTGTTTTTTTCTTAAAACGACAAAACTTAAAAGGCATGCCTCGTACCATCCAACAACCTTATTCATCAGATATGGCTCCAGTCGACTTCTTCTTTTTTTTCCTAAATTAAAATTACCACTTCGAGTCACCCGTTTTCATTCGGTAGAAGACATAAGAGAGAATTCGCGGCGAGAACTGAATTCAATTCCGAAAAAAGCGTTTAAAAAATGTTTTGATGATTGGATTATTCGTTGGCGTAAGTTTATCGTTTATGAAGGAGCATACTTTGAAGGCGATAAAATAAATTTCTATGAATAACTAACATTTTGTGTATTAATGATCTTTTCCCGATACTTTCTTGACAGACTAGTATATACCAAATCGATCGAATCAATATCGATCAAACATACACACAACGCCGATTTTCCCAGGTTGATTTAGAGATCTCGCTTCGCTTGATCAATAATTATATATTATGCACTAAGTATATTTAAACTAATTTTAAGTACACTTTGTCTAAAATTATTTTAAATAAGCTTTGTTTAATAGCTTTAATATTATATTTACAGGTAGCAGAACCACCATCAATCCAATTCCATCCCGCACAGAAGCGTACATCTCGCTTCTCTGTCACTCGCAACTACGACTCTATGTACAACCCGTCGCCGCGCGAGAGCCCTAGCGCTTCGCCCACGCCCTCCGCCAGCCCGTGCTCCTCGCCCTGCCCCAGTGACACCAGCGGCAGCCCCAGGCCCAGCACACCCAGTGCACACTATACTGACGTTAAACCAAGTGATAGCCATAGATCAACCGATACTAAAACCAATGAATTGAGGTACCAACGCCCTGGAAGTGTTAATAGCTCGAGCTCAATTGAAATTGCAAGTACCGAGTATGGACCAAGCTCTACAAGTGAATTGATTGATACTAAACTATCAAGCACAGAGATAATTAGGACATCTAGCGGAAGAGAATTCATAAGATATAGTGATGCTCCTAGTATAACTACGTTAAGTGGAGCTCTATTCAGTCGAAGTGTTCCAGAAATGTCGATCACTACAATCTGTCCAGAGAGTTACACCAAAACTAGTACAGCCGAACAGTCAATCCCAGAAAGAGCTGTTTCCAGCGAAAATCGTATAAAAACTGCTTCAATACCTATTGCAAGTTCGCGATCGGAACCTATTTTTGGACGAGCGCTCTTCGTAGAGCCGTTAGTCCCACCCACATTAGTACCTAACTCTAGATTCTCAATATCACCCAGTCCCGTCAGTTTTATGAGTATCGAAAACTATTATATAAAACCAAATGAAGGAATCAAGAAAGAATTACCTCAAATATCAACAAATATACAAAAAGATAACATTAAATCTGAAAGGGAATCAAAAACGGAGATATCAAGATCTCAAGAAATCAATTTAAGTAGACACTCAGTGACTGATCATAATGTAATGTCTGGTGTAACAAGTGATATGGAGAGTGTATCGAAAGAGGTACCTAGTTGTACTGTTGTAGTACCTGTGGACAAACCAATACAAACTAATATAACTATTGAACAAGATATGACTGATTTGACTAAAGAAGATAAAATTGATACAAAAGAAACAGAACAAGAGAGGTGTGTTTCTATACCTGAAGTGAGACTAGAAATACAACCTTATATTGATGATACTAGTGCTCATAATACAGTAAAGACTGATCAATTGCCTATAGGAATTGAAAATCCAATAATACGGCAAGATAATTTAGTAAAAATAATTGAAAAATGTGACAATGATTCAGCAATAACCAACGATATTGAAAAAGAAATTGAAAAAAGTGATATTATAGTATCGAAAGAAATTGGAACTGGTGATACGATATCAAAAGTAAAAGAAATTATAATAGGTGATGTGATACCAATAGTAACTGAAATTGAAAAGAGTGATATTGTATCAAAAGCAAAAGAAATTGTAAAAGTTCCTTCAGAAGGAACTAAAACGGTTGAGTTTGCGCGTGAACCTGAAGATGTAATATTCTTTATACCTGACGAACCTATTAGTTTTAGCGCAAATAGTGATGTTAAAGATAGTATTAAGAGTGTCAGCAAAACTTACAGTGAAGTAGTTAAATCCGAACCTTACAGGGATAAGGCGGAACAAATAACATACGAAGAACAAGTCAACGACGAAGTAATCAAAACTGAGACTAAACTAGTTAAGAATACAGTTGAAATTAGTGACAGTGATAAAGTGGACGTCCAAGTTGAAGTGACGGTCAAAACCGAAAGTGTTAAAGACAATGCAGCCAAAGTAAATACTGACAAAGATTTTGTTAACATAGATGATATATTATTTAGGAAGGACGATAAAGCTATGAAACAAATCGATGTTATTGCGGAAGATTTAGGTAATCTCATACAAGAGATGAAAGATATGTCTTCTAAGAGTAAAAAAAAATGTACAGTAGACATAGGTAGCTTAGACACTAACATTGTACCTGGTAATTATAACCGAGACGTAGGTCTTAAGAAGAATAAAAGTGAGTCGAGTCTGGACAGTCCGGACCTCGAAGTATCTAGATTAATGAATAAAAAATTGGTCGGTAGCCCGTTTCGCGATAGTAGCTCATCTTTGGAAATATCAGGGAGCTCTATGGAGAGTCTGAACGCCATAGAGCACGCTCCCAAACCGATTGCAATACCAGAGTCTGTGGAATCCGATACGGAACTGGATAGGAGAAAAGAAGTCGCCTTGTCGACGGAAAGCAGCGTAGAGTCCGCCAGTGAAGTCACTCCAGTGAACAGTCAGAGTTTCCTCAACATGTCTGTCAGTTCTAATGAGAGCGTTTCTCCTATTATATTCGGTAAAAACAAGAAAATCCACGGATCTCTCTCGAGTCTCGAAGCCAGTGTTAGCTCATTAGACTCAAAACAAGACAAGTTAATGGTCACTTCGGCCGATTCTGGCATCGAATACTCCTTACAAAACCCTTCAGAGAATAAAGAGGATGCATCCTCTAATGAAGGGACGCTGACTCACAATTCGAGTTTGAGAGAGACCGTGAAACGGACGGAAACTCTACAGGAAACTTTAACAGCTTCACCTAAAAGAACTTCGAGTTTACTCGACGTTCCAGCTCTAAAGAGCAAGGGGTTAGACCGGATGAGGAAAATATCATGGGTAGCGCCGTCTCCCAGCTTTCATATACCGAGGGTTGAGCCAGAGAAGCCAAAAGAAGATAAACCCTCTCATTTAGAGAAACTACTCAGTCTTTTCCAACATCCGACAAGCTTATTCTCAAGGTCACAAAGTGATGATGAGAGAAAATCAGCTTCTAACACTCCGCCTAGGAAAGACTCTTCCCTAACCAGTTCGTTCTGGTCTTGGGGAAGCGCAGTCGAGAACTATAAAGAAGAGAAAGAGGACTCTTCTGAAGCGACAGACTCTACGCTCTCTGAAAGAGTCCAAGTATCATTCGTAGACGAGTCCTTTTCTAAGAAGCTCGATAGTAAAACGCCGTCGACCGATACAGACAACACGCTAAGTGAGTTCCAATCCTTCTCGCAGAACGTAGAAGAGAAAGTAGTTACCGATAGTACCACCGATGTATTAGTACAAAAATGTATAGATTTAAGTTTAAATACGGACAATGCCTCTGGCAATGGGGAGCAGAGAGCTAGTGATACGATAGATCTCAGTAAACCCAACGATTTGAATAAGAACGAGGGCCCGGACAAAGCTGATCCAGTCGGAATTAATGAAAATAAAGTTAGATTAGATGATAAAGAGGTTAAAATAGAACCGGTCAGGCCTAGGTCGTTCGCTGCGGTACTCAAAGCGTCAGGCTCCGAGAACTCGTTGGAGAAACAACAGAGCCCTGACGCGGGGCACCTCGTCGACAAACTGCCCGTTAAAGTTATCCGAGGGATCAAAGAAAACATCAGTCCAGAAAACACGCTGACCTCTAGCATGACGAACACGCAGGCTCTAGCCGAAATGACAGTCAAACATCAGCCCATAGTGAACGCACTTTGGGAAGTTACCGTCCCGATGCTGGAGAAAAGTGAACCTAAAGTGGAAGAGCATAAGAGCGATCTGGCTCCGATCGCAACGATCGAAGAGACGTGCGACATCGGGGCTGATAATTTCAGCTCGGAAACCATTCAGTTGGATTTCATTGACGACGTGAAAGTTGATATCGAAGTCAGATCCATAGAAGACCAAATCGACACATCTCTCGAAAAAGACACAGTAATAGATACAGTAACGAAAGAGCTTGAAAATGTTGATTTAGGGAAAGATGCGCTTTCATTTCTAATGTACGAGGGTCAGGACTTCGAGCCGGATACAGAACACGCTATATCCACGAAAGTAGAAGGTTCACTCGCCGAGGAACTAAAAGAGGCTGCTATCAAAGAAATGATCGATCGATCACCAGAATTAATAATAGACGAAGCCATAGAAGTGTTCTCAGCTAGAGAAGTACAAAAAGCATCGTCTCCGATCATACCTGAGCGAGCAAAAATAAAGTCGAACTCCTTAGAAGACCTGAGCCAGCGGCAGGAGAAAGACGAAAAGAGCCCTAAAACGAAGACCATTGCGTTCAAAGTTCCAGAAACATCGCCTCGTGATATACCCGAACGGCGTACTAAACTGCGCTCTAGAAGTGGATCCAGCCCCAAATCCTTACCGGAGAGTTTGAACAAACCGTGCCCCTTATCCAAAATGGATTCCATTTTATCAAAGAACAAGAAAAAAAAGATATCGTCGTTAGGAAAAATGGCGCGCGATTCCCTTCTAGCTCTGAACATGAGCGAGGAAGAAATAGCGGAGTTCAGAAGATCGTACAAGCTGACGTCAGTTGAGAGTTTACGCTCATTAGAATCTGTTTCTGAAGATGCCAATTCTCAGAGCGGGACGTCATTCGATTCCAGATGCAGAGCGTGCTTAAGAACCTCGCAAGAAAGCCTCATGTCCCTTGATTCTATTACTGAAGACTGCAAGTGTTTAGATAGGGGGGAGAAACCGCGTTCAGCCAGATAAGGGATGAACGTTAAAATTTTGGGTCAATCTATGTGGCTATTTAGCCAAGTTTTTTAACAACTAAACCAAGTTTTAGTGGCCTGGTGGAAGTGTTTAACATTATTCCTCACAAAACGATAGGATATGTGTGTATATATCTCTATCAGCTAAGAAAGCAATATTCTTGCTTACTTTAATTTGATCATTTGGATGCGTGTTAGATCAGTTAGATCACTCATTTTGGGCGCTTATTTGCTTCAAAGGGGCGTTCGACTTGGTGACTTTTCTTACCAGAGACCACCACAAAGCACAGATGCGTTCAAATGCAAGTAACCATCACCCAGCCAAATATTGAGGAAACTTTAAGCGTCGTAGTGTGCATCCTAACGACGTTCTCTTTCTATCTATGATTAAGTGATTTTACCCCCCACGAAAAGTAGGCGGTAATGATTTTGGCGTAGGTCTGTTACCAATTATTTTCGAAATAGCTGAACCGATTGTAATGCAGTTTTTTGGAATGAACTTTAAGGACATAAAAATTAATAGAAGTAGTAGACGGAATGTCTGAATATTTAAATAAATGTGGCTGATCAAAAAATATGTATTCACTAAGCCAGTCAAGGATTCGCTTTGGTTAACTTTGAACGTTGATATAAATGCGTAACAAGTTAAAATACCTTCAAAGAAGCTTTGAAGAAAACTAGCTAAATAAATGATCTATACTAAACGCTTAGGCTCCCAGCAGACGGGGTCATAAACCGTGGGTCAGGCGGCGATGATATTGCTATCTCGTTCGGTCTTGCTGCCCTTCCGGGCGCAATTAATGATGCGCCGAGTACCTATCGATAACTATCTACCAGTAATTGTATTGAAAACAAACATGTTTATGGGTGAGGGGTGAACAATTGAATATACATAGTTGAATTGATATCACATCTGGTCCAATGAGAGAATTAAAAGTCAGACAGTCCCTAGCTCATTAGAGACGTCCTGTACGGCAAACAGATAAATTTAGTTGGAATCAGCTTTAATTCTTATACAATATAGCACATAACTTTATTAATTTTATGAATAGGTATAAAATTTCGGTGTGCATCTGTTCGTAATTTTTCTCTTACACGGCTTGACCGATTATGATGTTTTTTTTGTTTTTTTTTGGGTCACCTAGATTGTTTGTAGCTATTGTTGAACGCGGTAGATAGCGCTGTTGTAGAGATAAAAAAATTGGCGAATGAAGTCGCATATTATTTTAATATCATTTTAATAAATTATAAATATATATTTGTGGATTAGATTAGAATAGTATGTACTTTGTAAATTGGTCGGGTTTTCTGGTGACCGATTGAAACTGATTGCAACAAAGTAATATCCAAGTAGTGATCATGACGTCTGGTTTGATGGGCTAGGTAACAGATTCTAATGACAACTTTATTTATAGATCTCTGATTGGATCGTGGTATTTGCAAACAATTGGGGCGTTCGGGCAATAAGCGCCTACTATGAGATGCCTTTGTTCTAAATACAAAGCTGTCTACGACGGTATTTTTTACTCAAATTTGGACGTTTTTTTACTAAGTTTTTGTCTTTATCTCGGTATAAATGCGGAGAGTATATTTATATTATATTATGTACAGGTGTTTTAATAGATCGAGGTTTTTGTAATTGTGAAGTTTAAAATTTTAAATCTAAGTATGGGCTTGTAGTTGTGAATTGCTGTTTTTTTCGTGGTAAAGTAATGCTGTTGTGCCCTGGTAGCATAACCGCAATAGAATTGTTTTTACGGTGGAATAGAGTTTAATTACATTCAAAGTCATCGCTCACTTCAAGAGCATCGCTGCGGCAAATAACTTACCATTCAAGTTAATGCAACTGGAACGTCCGTCATATAAATACTATGTATTATATTGTATTTATTTATTCGACAAAAAATTACATAGTAACAGTATTACATAGAGCACCGTAACACCCTAGGCGCCTTACCTTAAAAAAGTAGCTATAATAATTGATTGGTAAGGAATTTTATAAACAGTATTCAACGGGTGTTTTACTTTTTTGTGGTAAGGCTCTAGAGGTTTGTCTCGGTGCTTAGATACACTCGAACCGCTACACATTATTTAGATTCTTTAAAAACCCGTCACCTTTACCTAAAAATAGTTTTGTAGTTATACAAGCAACCTACCCATCCAAATTACCGTCTATAACCTGTTACCAAAAGTATGTACACAAATACAAACCAGTAGTGCAGCCGCGGCACTTGCAGACTTGCAGTCGGCAGCGACGCTCGGAATAGTACCTTTTAAGGGTATTAGCGAGTGTATTAATGTATCAGGACAATCACTTTATTGGTAAAATAATTTACAAGTCAATTTAAACATATGATAAGAAATAATCATTAAATTCACAATTAATTGCAATAAAAATTAATTTAATTAAAATAAAATAATATAATTGAGTATGTAGTACCTACACATTGATACTAATTAATAGAATAATAATAATATCAGTTATAACAATATGCATAAAGATTAAAATTTGTAGAACGCCTTTTGATGAGACATGATTTTAATTTGGATTTATATGATGTAAAGCTTGGTGCCTCAATAACATGCTCTGGAAGTCTATTAAAAAAAATATATATGGTTGACGGTTCACGGCAGAAGCGCTTTCCGCGAGCCGTCAACTATTCTGTCTTATCGTTGATGACCTGTGTAGAGTGTAGAAACACAACCGTACAATACAAATGTTTCTACGCTGAAATGTCATTTTACTCTTTTCTTCCGTAGACAAACTTTTGTAGGCGGTTATACTACCCCGGCTGCGGGTTATTGTCCAACTTTGAGGTGATGGCGCAGAAATTGATGATAAATCTCTCTCGAATCAGTTCCCACCGCTCTGCCCCACTAGTGTAATACCCACCGAGCGATCAGCGTTGAAGCGGAGATTATTGTGAGCTATCAAATATACCATTTTTCATAAATAAATCTCAATATTTACTGCTTAATTTGAACGTATTGCATATCAAAAGTACTGTCGTAAGATAACTCTTTATTGTACACTGAACTACAGAACACAAATTTTACAAACAGATTTAGTACAATGGGCGGTCTTACCGCTAAAAGCGATCTCTTCCTGACAACCTTTGTATGGACAGGATAATAATTGATCACATGACGGCGGTGCATCTATATAATATTAAAAACATACTATAAACCTAAAATAAAAAGGATTTTATGGAGGAGGTTTTATGAAACCACGGTAAAAGTGAAAATTTGTTTCACATTATAGACATTTAACTAAAAATTTTCGTGGGCACAAATGAGTATACACTACACGGTCAGCTGATGCGAACTATAGGCGCCGCCATATTGGCCTCGGCTGCTCTGACGAGCGCCTTTCACTGTATCCCTACTCCGCGAACGACCACGCGACATGCAACACACAGACGAAAAAGTTTGAGACGATGTAATAAAAGTTTCACTTTAATAATAAAACAATTTAATTAAAATAAATTATCAAACATAAAAATGGTTATGATGAATAATAATTAACTAGCAGTTACAACTTCAACACAGGGACAGATAATGGGTGTGTACTTTTGTCGTCTACCTACATCTACAACCAATGGCTCTCCAATTATCGATGTAGATTTTGATAGCACGATTTTAGATTTTCTTCATAATCCCCATTTGACAGCTGATAGCTACATAGCAGTTGATAAGCGTTTTACTCGTCAACACTGACTTTCATGCTCGATCAATTGATTTGACGTTTTGTGAGCATTTCTGTTCGACTTCGAACCGGCCGGCTTGCACAACGATCCCTAAACGTATTTAGCGACTAAACACGTTTAGGCATCGTTGCGCAAGTCACCCTAAGTTTTATCGGTTGAGTATACGTTTGATTTTGCTCGATTGGACGCAAAAACGTCAAGCATGTACGTACATGGGGACTTATCTTTAGTCCCGTTGATTTACAAGATGCGGGATAGGGGTTGGTCTAAAGAATCACAGATAAAAAGAACGAAAATTCTTACAACATAAGGTTGAAAAATTAAGAGAAAATCTATCAGCAATTTTTGATATCTCGTCATCGTTTGCAAAAAATCTCTCTGTTTGTACTGAATCAGTATCAATAAATTTGTAATCAGTTGAGAGGTTAGGAACGACTACCTGCAATCAAAAACAAAAATCTGTGTTTATTTTAGTTCATTAATGAATGAAACGTCGATTGCCATAGGCACGCAGCGCCATCTATGATCAAAACGGGAACTATTGTGCATGTTAATGAGGAGTTTTCACTGCCATGTTTTCATAACTGCTAAGAGATGGCGTTGCTCTGTCATGATCTGATTAACAAAGGAAAGTGAATTGTCAATGTCATTTGCCGTGTCAACATTATTTTCCAAGGAACTTGAAAAAAAACAAATCTTTGTTTTTTATGTGTTTTTTCAAAGTGTGATTGTTTTAGACAAATTTTGATATTGTATCTTTGAGATTTTGGCATCTAAACCATTTTTTTTAATGTGTAACATCTTTCCTCTCGGTTTGTGAGAGTGCTTTTGGCAAAAGGGACGGAAATGTGTAACAGGAAACCGGGGAAGCGCGCGCTATTTGATTTGAGCAATGAGCGCGCGCGGTGGTCAGATGTTACACATCATATCCGACTACTGTAAGGCTCGTAGTTTTTTTGGTAGTGTATCTTCAGACAGCGCCATCTATTACGCTAGTGGGAACTAGTTTTTCTTTTTGAATCGAAAATGAAAAGATTCATAAAGTAAAATAATTCAAAAGATTTACTACTGCCCAATCTACCATACCTTTTTTAAAGTCCACTCAGACTTAGGATTAGAATTAGATTTTTTTTAGTTTATGAATCTTTCCATCCCAATCTACCATAAAAGCTTTAAAAAAGGTATGGTAGATTGCGCAGTTGTAAAAGATTATAAAGTTGATTCGCCAGTCACCCATCGATTTAATGATACTCGTACAGCTTCAGAGTATGACTTGAAAAAGATTGTACTTATGCATTAGAACATGGTGTTTGAAGCCTGGATCAATCGAATGAAGTAACGGAGGAAACTAGTCCATTTGAATTACCCTTATGTATCAATTATAAATCTTATCACACTAATATTATTCCCGGTTCGATTCCCACCGCGGAACAAATGTTTGCAAGATCTACAGATATTTGTTCCGGGTCTGGTTGTTTCTCTATTTATTATAAGTATGTATTTACAAAAAAAAAGTATTTAAGTATTCCATCAGTTATCTGGTTTCCATAGTATATTGCTTAGTTTGGGGCTAGATAGCGGTGTGTGAAATGCCCAGCATTATTTATTTATTTATTATAAATGCGATGTTCACCGTAACCACTGTACCAATTTCGATGAAATTTGGTATAAAGATAGACTATGACCTGGATTAAAACAAAGGCTACTTTTTATTGACCAGTCTCGCATGCGAACAGTTCTAAATGGAAATTCGTAAAAGCTGTAAGGTTGATCGAACGGGCCATAGGGGCCGATTTTTCTCTGCTTCGTTTGATCCGTTTTTGACGTATCATCCCGTATAATATATACGACATATTGTTCTGGCTCGGTGAGGTCTATAGTTTTTTTTTTGTACCTGCGGTCGCTCTCATTAATTCGCCGACCGTGCCAGATAAGTTGACATTATGATTATGTCAAATTGACGTATATGTATGGTATTCCTAATTCATGTTGTATAAAATATATGTAGGTGCAGAAAAGTGTAGAACACGGCAATATATTAAAATATTTTACTGTCAAAATATGTTTATTTCAAAGACAGTCGCGCCGTTTAAATGTTCTAGACTTTTCGGTGAAATTATGTCAAATTGGCATTGGTTTTTTGCTCTTTAAAATTACGTATTATATTTAATCATAATTGAAACTTAAATACGTATTTGTTACCGAGTCTTGGCAAGGCTTAATTTTTTTTACTATTTTGAGGGTAGTCGTATATATTTTTTGTATTACATGATAAAAATAATATCTGTGTGTGTGTAATTGGTGGATAACATTGGCGACTATTGTATTATTAGCTAGCCATTGATAGAGTGCGTTTTCACCAGAGATGTGCCAGAAAACTAGGCGTTTAAAGATAAAATCCACCAAAAAGATAGCTGCGTTGTGCGAAGCACAGGATTGCTGTAAACGAAGCAATCCTATGGTAAATTTATTCCTCGCACATATCTGGTGAACGCAGCCTTAACTTGAATTATGAGAGATTTTTTTATAGATGATAGTCAAGCGCTTGTCCACTACCTCACCTGATGTTAAGTGATGGTGTGAACGAGGTTTTGAAAACCGTGCTGTTTTTTATATCATTTTAAATGATACAATATTTATCCAGAAAGTCGATGGTGATCAACTAACATTACACAGAAACGCAGAATTATTGTTTTTGTTATTTTTAGGGTGAAATTGAGTCTTGCCAATTTACGACCAAATGAATAAGTCGACATAATAATGTATAATGGTAATAAGTGTAAATAAAGCTTAAAATATCGTTTTTTTGTCTTTTGAGTATATGCGAGTTGAAAATTCATCGGTAGGATTGGAGGTAAACAAGTAACTTAAAATAAAGTTGTATAACAAGTATTTTGGACTTTTTTTTATAACCACTTGTAGCTATAATCAGCGCAAAAGGGGATGGATCTTGTCAAAATAAATAAAAAGGACAGTTCTCGAGCGAAGTAGGAAGTTCTGAACAATAATTATTTATTATATTAGGCTACGACATGGCACGCTTCAAGAGAAATGTAGAGGTTTGTACAGGGTAGGGAACGCATCGACAATACCCCGGGTGTTGCCGGTGGCAATAGGCGACGGTGACCGCTTACCGCTGGGTCTTAAGCCTGCAGGGCCTGCACAGCGATTTCTTTGTCTACTCTTCGAAGAGACGACATGTCCTTTTAAGGAACTCTGACCGCAACTTGTATTTCTGTGTGTATTGTTATTTGTTTTTTATATTGTTTTATAATTTGAGTGTGATGTACAATAAAGCGTTATTCTATTCCATTCTCAGTCGATTCTTCCGAAATTTTCTTTGCCACGAGCAGCCTCAATAAGTTTTATTCCTAGACAAGAGAAAGATACTCTGTCTATAGCAACGTGCGTTGTATATTAAATTAATTAAATATTTAACCAAAAATTGTTGACACGCGCGTGATTGAGAAACATTAGGGAAACATTATATCTACACAAAACCCGGGAGATACCTACACTAAATTAGGAAAGGAATACATACATGAAGTAGAAATTATACAAGTTATGAGATATTTACATTAACCAAATTAGTCTAAAATAATCTCACTTCATCAGCTAAACAAACACATTTTTTTTATTTGAATTTCCGCGACATTGATAATCCACTTTCCTTTGATAATGACCATATGACAGAGCAACTCATTCTGTGCAATCAGGTAAAAAGTCACCTATGCCCCAATCCCGGTCATAATCTATCTATATTTCAAATTTCATTGAAATCGGTCCAGCCTTTTAGTCGTGAAAATGTAACAAACTGAGTTACTTTTGAATTTATAATATTAGTATGGATATTTTAGGTAGGTAGGTCCGTGAGAAGTACAGGAGAATTTATTTTATTTTTATTTTATTTATTTGGTCTACCAACGATTGTAACAATATTACATGCTTAACTACAAATTAATATAAGTAGGTACTAATTGCACAACCAATTATGGATAAACACCGCATGCATGAGAATGATGGACATTTATAGAGAAACATATTATAAAAACGAAAATACAGAATCAGAAAAGGTACTGCTATTATGAACGAACTTCATAATAACAACACAATGAGCGAGTGAATAGGTTTCTTCTAGGCAAGCGTGTATCATCGTAGACTGCATCATCACGCGCCATCAGGCCAGATCGTGGTCAAACGCTAGCCTATACTTAATTTATAAACAAAAAACTTTTGAGGACCACACTAGAAACGCTCAAGGTCATGGCAAATGCACAAAACAATGAGATGCCAAAAAAAACGCTGAGCGAGTGCTATGGAGAAGGCTATGCTTGATATTTCTCTACGTGAATTAGAATTGAGGATACTGGCTGACAAAGGCCAGATATTATGCAAGCTAAGGATGTGGCAGTGGGCACTTAGCCAGAAGAACTGACGGCCGTTGGGGCAGAAAGATTCTAGAGTGGAGAACACGCGCTGGAAAGCGCAGAGTAGATAAAGGCGACCTAATAAAGTTGCTGGGAGTCATTGAGTGCACAAGATCGATCACTCTGAAAATCTATGGGGGAGGCCTATATTCAGATTTTAGACGCCATTTTGGCATGATTCAACTTTGTAATTACCCATGATGGAAGTTGCGTGAGATATTCCTTTAGTTTTAGGGTTCGGTTCACAAAGGGTAAAACGGGACCCTATTACTAAGACTCCGCTGTCTGTCTGTCCGTTTGTCACCAAGCTGTATCTATATATCAACCGTGATAGTTAGACAGTTGAAATTTTCACAGATGATGTATTTCTGTTGCCCCTATAACAACAAATACTAAAAACAGAATAAATTAATATAAATAAAAGTTGTTCCTGTAATTGTAAAGAACAATTTCTCTATTTACATCGTACCTCAAAAATGCCAATTTTAGGACGAAAAAGTTGAAAAACTTTATTTTTGGGACTTTAGCGCCACCTACTGCGCACATTTTTTGTTTTACAACATTGCACCAATGACATTAATTGTAGATAACTATGTCCTCTACATTTTTTTCTCAATAATTTTTTCTGTAGAATGCATAGTTTTCGAGAAAAATGCATTTCAAAATTTTTTTTAGTTTTTTCAAAAACCCACAGAGGTAGCAGGTGGCCATCCCCAAGTAAGCTTTCTTACATCATTTTCTAACGACTCACCCACATTCAATTGGTACATTTCAATTTCATCCAATTGGTTTTTTTTGTTCCATTTTCATTTTTTTTTCGCCAGATTGACTGAACTTTAAGGTTGGTCAAGTGAAAACTGGTGAAGACCAATTGTGATTTTGTGTTTTCCCCAATTCAATTTATTTATTTTAACACAACTTAAACAAACGCAAAACAAAAGTATTAGGACACAAACATGTTATTTTTAGCCGACTACGGCATAGCCAATAGGAATGTATGTATGTATGTGTGTATTTCCGCCGTAGCGCCTAAACTATTCATCCGATTTGATGAATGAGATGTCAATCGATTCGTTATTATGGTGCGGGTGATATAGACTACATTTTGACGAAGCCAAGATTGTGCCATCTCTTCACTTCGAAAGTTATCCTCGGACAAACAAACAAACATACCTACATACATACAACGCCGATTCGTCCAAGTTCATATGGAGATCGCGCTTGGCTCATTCAAAAATTTTAAATTTTTGAATAAACTTGGTTGTTTGATATGTGTTTTAAATTAATATCGTACTTAACATAACAATTGTGCAACCGCACAGAAAAATATCCAAATTTGAAACAAATATCTGCACACCATGCAAACATTTGCCCCGCAGCGGGAATCGAACCCACAACCTCCTGCGTCTCAACCGCCTATTCACCCACTGCACCACGGGCGGTCGTCGAAATGAAAACAACTGTTTAACATCATCATCATATCAGCCACTGGACATCTACTGCTGAACATAGGCCTCCCCCATAGACATCCAGAGTGATCGATCTTGTGCGGTCTGCACCCACCGGCTCCCAGCAACCTTTAGCAGGCCTTTCCATCTAGTGAGGGTCGTCCTGTGTTACGCTTTCCAGTGCGTGGTCACTCAAGAACCTTTCTGCCCCAACGGCCGTCAGTTCTTCGAGCTATGTGCCGCCCACTGCCTTCAGCTTGCTAATTCTTTGTGCTATGTCGGTGACTTTGGTTCGTCTACGAATATCCTCATTTTTGATTGGATCTCCTTGTTTCCCACATTAATATTAAAACTAAAACATTTAGGGTTTTTAAGTGTATTTAAATTATGGAGCCACTTTATTATTAATAATAAAAAACTAATATACTACGCGTTTTGTTATGTACGACATTAAATGAAAATACGGATAGAGCTTATATGGCTACAGCCTGTATAAAATATGTAAACAAATCATATTCATTCATCATGTAAGTAGGTTAAGCTGACTAAGCGGCATCATCGCAAAGGCGCCGCCGGTTTACTTTAAAAATTGTTTATTGGAAATGTATCGATTACTGGATTATTCAAGCTACCGGTATTAAAACCACCTCTAAAATCAGTTAATGCGGTTCCGGATGTGTGTTTTAAATTAATGTGGTACATATATCTTTTTTGTGTTATATTAATGATCTGCGTTTATTTGTGTCTGTTCGTTCTTGAGTGTTCGCTTCCGCTTCCTGTAGGTGGGCATCTTGAGGTGGACGGTTTGCACGTGCACCTTGAGCGAGTTGGACTGGCTGAAGGACTTGGAGCAGACCTGGCAGGCGTACGGCTTCGCGCCGGTGTGGACCTGCCAATTACACGTACTGTTATTGAAGTTAAACTTCTTTACGCACGCTTGACTTGGGGACTTGGGGTGAATGCGTAACGAGAGCGTTACGAAAAGTGTGATCGGGCGAGGCGAACGGAAGTTGAGAGGGAGATATAAGTTAGAGAAGATAGAAAGAGAGAGAGTTACGTTTTGTATATTACTATAGGGGCAAGAGAGAGATGTGCGAGCACACATTTTGTACATGTATCCGATAATTAAAATAATGAATAAAAATAAAAAATCTATTCAAAATTATTAATTTATCAATGAAAACCCATAATGAATTTAAATATATGTATGTAGAAAATTAGTATAAACATGTTAATATCATACTTAAATAAACATATATGTATACATACATATAGATGGAGCTAAACAAGTTATACTTCAGCCGTGTGGTCTAAAGCACATTCGTTTTTTTTATTATTATTATCAGCCCGTAGAGTCCCACTGCAGGGAAAAGGCCTCCCTTCCCTCTTTCCACGAATCCCAGTTATTGCCTAATTGATTTAGGCAATAACACATGTCGGTCGAAACAACGATAAAACGTGACATCCAGTATTTATAAAAATCTTTTTTTTTTATTTCTTATTCGAACAAGCTTATGGCCCACTTGATGAATACCAATAGACAGTGGTAACTATCGCATATAACAAAGTGCAATGCTTTGCCATTTATTTGATTAGCAAAACCAACAGCATTATGGTAATAATCAGATAACATATTATCCGAAAAGTGTTTATCTTATCTGTGTGCGTGTTGTATATACCCTATAATGTCGGTTAAGCGCAGGTTTCTGGTTGAACCGCTTATGGCAAGTGCGGCACGCGTACGGACGCTCCCCGGAGTGCGTGCGCGCGTGCGTGCGCAGCGCCGTGCGCGTGCGGAAGCGCGCCCCGCACGCGCACGGGAACGGACGCGCGTCGGAATGCCGCCGCTGGTGACCGACTAATGCTGCTCGAGACTGAAAATATTATAATTACTTAACAATAAAGAACTTCAGAAGAAAACATATAACTCACTAGCTGACCCGCCCGCGGCTTCGCACGGGTGGTTTTTCAATAAAACATCACCCTCATTTTGCGCAGTTGGCTAAAAAGTAGCCTATGTCCTTTCCCGTAAAGGTAACAAACAAACACAGTTATGTATATATAAACTTGCCGTATAACTAAACATATAAACTTTCCTCTTGAATCATTTTATCTATTGCTGAAAACTGCATTAAAATCCGTTGAGTAGTTTAAAAGATCTAAGCGAACAGACAGACAGCGGAAGCGACTTCATTTCATACTATATAAAGATAAAGATTATGCGTCCCTATAAAATTTGTGGGTTGACCTCAATTTTTTTGGAATCCATCATCAGATCTTGACTTGGTGCCAATGTGACCACCTGGGAAGGACCCGTTTAAACAAAAAAAAACGGGCAAGTGCGAGTCAAATTTCTGCGCCAATGGTTCCGTATCTACCGTTATACCGCCATAATAAAATTGATATCATTTTTATTGGTGACTTAGTTTGTATAGACGGCTTAGTAGATAGCGTGTGGTAGTACAGGGCGTGGAGAAAGTGCACAGTGTAGCGATCGCTTTAGTCTTTACTGTAAAATGTTCTGCGCACACGAGCATAGTATTGCAATAAATATATTATTTTATTTTCTTTCACATAATATCACAATTTTATTTATTTACCTTATTTGAGGTTGGTGCTGATTAAACTAGTCCTCTAAATTGTATGAGCGCCCATACAACTCAAGAGGATTATATTAATTGGCGTCAACTATGTATGTAGGGGGACACTCTATATTTTTTTTTATTTTTTGTAATTTTTCCTTTATTTGTGCTGTACCTTACTTTTTGCCAAATTTCGTGATTCTAGGTCAACGGGAACTACCATATAGATTTTCGACCCAAAACCTTAGGATACTTCCGGTTGACCTAGAACTATAAATTTTGGATAAAAGCAAGGTCTTACAGCACAAGTAAAGAGAAAATTTCGAAAAAATTAAAAATTAAGATAAATTTTGGTACTTACAAGTTTTCGCGAAAATTTAAATTTGCCCACATCTTTTTATCTTGTTGACTCAGGACCTTGGTTTTTATACACCTAATAGGGACTATATACCTCAGTATCTGGTATAAATTTCAACTTGCTAAGTCCACCCGTTCCTGAGAAAATCGGACACACGGACTGACAGAGGGACAAGAGACTGATTTTATAAGGGTTTCTTTTTTACCTTTTGAGGTACGGAACACTAAAAAGAATTTCTCGAATCGGTCTAGGCGTCTTCGAGTAAACGGAGAACATACATAAAAAAACAAGATTTCGACGAATTGACAACCTCCTCCTTTTTTTGAAGTCGGTTAAAATACCGGTTACTTTTGACCCAACTACGGCAAAGCTGTTTAAAGGAAGGGTTATGTTTTTAGCAGTCTGTGTCAGGAAGTAAGTATGTATGTATGTTTGTATTTAGGTATGTTCCACCGTAGCGCTTAAACTACTCATCCGATTTAGAAAATAAGGTGACAATCGATTAATTACTGCGAGTATGATGCAGGTGACACAGGGTACATTTTTACTCGACTACGGCAAAGCCAAAAGGAAGGGTTATGTTTTACAGTCTATGTATGTATGTATGTAATAACGTATGTTTACCTTTGCAAATTGTTCAAACCCTAATGTGTTTTGGAGAGGTTGCAGTCTTACTCACTTTTAATGATTAAAATTTTAACTGTAGTGTAAAACACATAAAAAAATGTTATGTGAGTATATAGCTGTAGGTATATGAATTACTAGCTTACGCCCGCAGCTTCACACGCGTGAATTGTCAGTAAAAAGTAGCCTATGTGTGAACCCAGATTACAATCTACGTACTAGGGGTGATCCAAAAGTAGTGATAATCAGTTATTTCTAGTGCACACAAAAATACAAAAAAATATCAGTCACTTGCTCAGTTACCCACTAGTTCAGGAAAAAAAAATCATATAAATAGGCCACGATTCCCGGGAGCTACATTCATTTGAATACGGACTGTCAAGGAGTGAACATAAAAATGGAAAAACACGAAATCAGAGCTGTCATTAAATACCTCTGCTTGAAAAAAATGCGTACCAAAGACATACACAGCGACTTGGTGGAAACATTAAGGGACTCTTCTCCTCCATATTCCACAGTTGCACGCTGGGCTAAGGAGTTTAAGCTGGGAAGAACATCGACAGAAGACGAACACCGCGAAGGACGCCCATTGACGTCCCTCACTGAAGAAAATGTGAAAAAAGTTGAAGAAGTTGTATTGGAAGATCGAAGAGTGACTATCAGGCATGTAGCTGAGGTCACAGGGATCTCATATGGCAGCATTCAAAGAATCCTTGCGAACGAATTGCATATGAGAAAGGTCTCCGCGCGTTGGGTACCGAAAATGTTAAACGACGAGCAAAAGAAGAAACGAGTCGACATGTCAAGAGCAAATCTCAAAAAGTTTCAGGCAGACAAAGATAATTTTTTGTCACGTTTTGTGACCATGGACGAGACCTGGATGGACCTGGATGGCATTTTGATCCTGAAACAAAACAACAATCGATGACATGGAAACGATCCGATGAACCGACGCCGAAGAAATTCAAAGTGTCAAGCTCAGCAGGGAAGGTTATGGCGTCTGTTTTTTGGGACGCTAAAGGAATAATCATGGTGGACTACATGGAAAAGGGGGCCACTATTACAGGCTCCTACTATGCAGAACAAATAAGAAGATTGCGGGAGGCTATTAAGGAGAAAAGGCGAGGCAAACTGCGGGCTGGAGTGCTGTTCCATCAAGACAACGCACCGGTTCACAAAGCTGCAATTGCCATGGCTGCCATTCAGGAAGCGGGCTTCGAGCTGGTGGAACACCCCCCCTATTCACCAGATCTAGCCCCCAGTGACTTCTATCTCTTTCCACGACTCAAGGAACACCTCCGAGGCAAGAAATTTGAAGATGATAGCGACGTGATGGCCGCGGTTGAGGACTTTTTTGAGCGTCAAGATAAAGATTTTTTTCTAAGGGAATTTTAGGTTTAGAAAAAGAGATGGACTAAATGTATAGACTTCCTAGGAGACTATGTTGAGAAATAATTTTTTTTTTATTCATTGTGTTTATTATTGATTATCATTACTTTTGGATCACCCCTCGTACATACCAAATTTCATTAAAGTCCATTCAGTAGTTTTTGCGTGAAAGAGCAACAAACATCCACACACACATCCATACAAACTTTCGTGTTTATTATATTAGTGGGATTCTATACATGGAAAGCCAAACATAAGTATTTTACAAAATTTCGCGATCACTGTACATAATTAATGATTTAAATAAAAAAGGTACATACGCGATATATACCCGTTTATATCAGTATCTAAGCTAAAAATAAGGGATGACCTGCTTCCCGGTGCTTGCTGATACGAGGCATGCCTTTTAAGTTCTGTCGTTTCCATATTTTCCGGCAATTTTGTATTTGGAACTGTTCTATATTCGAATGTGTTTACATTTTGAATCTCAAAACAGTTGAAAGTATTAGGATTAATGCTATTGTTTAGTCACAGTTTCGATTTGAATCTGTCAGGTCACGTACGAAAATGAATCTTTCTAAGGAAAATGTTCGTGCAATAATTTTCTACAACTTTAGAAGAGGCCTGACACGGCTTCAGTGTTTAGAAGAGCTAACATCTGTGTTCAGTGATGTAGCCCCATGTCTGCGGACTGTCGAACGCTGGTATTTAGAATTCCAGCGTAGACATACTAGTGTTAGTGACAGATTTCGCGAAGGACGCCAAAAATCCGCCTTCACTGAAGATAACATCATTGCTGTGAGACAACTAATTCTCGAAGATCGTCATGTGACGTATCGAGAGATAGAGGCTCTATTAGGCATCTCAGGGACAACCATTCAGAAGATCTTGCATGAAGCGCTTGGTGTGAGAAAGCTAGTTTGCCGTTGGATACCGCATCTGCTTTCCGACGATCACAAGGCGGCCCGCGTCAGATGGTGTAAGAAAACTCTGCAAAGATTCAACCGAGGGGAGTCAAATCACGTCTACGACATCATAAGTGGTGACGAATCTTGGATCTATGCCTACGATCCTGATTCCAAACAACAATCTACAATCTGGGCCTTTCAAGACGAGCCAAAGCCGACTAAAGTTGTTCGTTCTCGAAGCACTTCAAAGAAGATGGTGGCTACGTTCGTTGGAAAAACCGGCCATGTTGCGACTATTGCACTTGAAGATTGTAGAACGGTTAACGCAGAGTGGTATACTACAGTTTGTTTACCACAAGTCATCGCCGAACTTCGAAAATCTAACTCAAAGCGACGCATCATCCTGCACCACGACAACGCAAGCTCACACAGCGCTCGTCAAACGATTGAGTATTTGAAGCAGGAAAAAGTAGAAATTCTTGACCATCCTCCATACAGTCCTGACCTAAGCCCTAACGATTTCTTTACATTTCCTAAAATTAAGAAAAGTCTTCGTGGTCAAAGGTTCCAGTCCGGTGAAGAAGCAGTCGACGCTTTCAAGTCAGCCATTTTGAACACCCCCACTTTAGAGTGGAATAAATGTTATAATAACTGGTTTGAGCGAATGGAAAAGTGTATTAAGCTACGCGGTGAATACTTTGAAAAACAATAAAAAGTACTATAAGGTTCTAGTTGTGTTTTTTTCTTCAAACGACAAAACTTAAAAGGCATGCCTCGTATCATCGGTATTCGTAAATAAATAATAAATATTATTGGACATTTCACACAGCGCTATCTAGCCGCAAACTAAGCAGAGCTTCTAAATACTATGGGAACCAGATAACTGATAGAATACTTATACAGTCTGTCACCGCATTCACGACATTTATTTAAAACACATATGCAGAATCGTGTTAACTTGAATAGTAAGCTTGAATATTTATCCAGTAATCGATACATTATAAATAAACAATGTTTAACGTAAATCGGCGGCGCCTTTACGACGATGCCGCTTAGTCAGTTTAACAGGTACCTACTTACATGATGAAAGCATATGATTTGTTTACCTATTTATACAGGCCGTTTCATTGACATTTTAAGACTTTAAATTAAGGTAGTTTAAACATTTTAAAAACTACGAGCCTTACAGTAGTCGCAGATGATGTGTAACCTCTGACCACCGCGCGCGCTCATTGCTCAAATTAAATAGCGCGCGCTTCCCCGGTTTCCTGTTACACATTTCCGTCCCTTTTGCCAAAATCACTCCCACAAACCAAGAGGAAAGATGTTGCACATCAAAAATGTAATGGTAATGAATTTGAATTTGAGCGCTACCCGTGATTTAAACGAATGTCGTGAATGCGGTGACACGCAGTAGACCCGCCGCCTTTACCGAAATGTGGGTCTATGTGTAAATCATAATTACCTTGAATTGTGCTCCGCAAACTTCACAGATCATATGCTTGTTGTACTTGAGACCGAGGTGTTTCCTATTGACGTGCGCCGCCAGCCGCGACCGACTGATGAATGTCGCACCGCACTGAAAATACATATTTGTTTTCTTAGTAAGTACCTATATCGAGACAGTATGTCCACAGTTGCCAGAATGCAAAAATGGCCCAAGTTCGGGCAGGCCACTTTTACACTGCTTCGCAAGCAAAAACAATACGCGCAAAAAGAATGTTTACAACGCCATTTGTTATCCATGGTTGAAATTAGGATAGACCGGTTTTGCATCAAAATATACGACGATAAGACGGTACGCGATAAATCCCGTATTTATAATAATGTATCGATTAATATCAATGCGATTCTCGTATTCATAATAATGGTTCGCCCCGAACTGAGATCTTGCGAGTTTCCCATAAAAACAAAAATATATTATTCGTAATCTTTGACTAATCAAATAGTGCCACGAAATGAGCAACCAACTAACTTAAACTACAGTTTCATTTAAATTACAGGTAACGGGAGTTCATATTCTTTGGTTACTCTTTTTTAGGGTAGAAATTGCAGTTATTTTGAATTTCAAACTTTTCCTTATTTTTGTGTCACAAAAGCTACACGCATACTAAATTTCAGCACTGTGGGGTCACTGGTAAAACCTGTGAATTTTGTTAAAGTTCAGTTTTTATTATGGCTAATAACTTAAAAACTACAAGGTTTAAAGTAAAAATAAAAACGGGATCAAAATGTGCTCACAAATACCTTTTATTAGACATGCCACCTGACCGGATAGTCTCAGTTTGGTTTTTTTTACCCCTCTTGAATCCCAATATCTCAACAACCCCCCCCAACATTTTTAGCTCATTTGGTCACACCAAAATTGTGTCATCATTACCTACCTAATAGCTATACCATACATAATGATGGCAGATTGACAATACTACCGGGGTGACGTACATTGGCAGCCCGCGTTATATCCATGTCAAAGCGGTACGAAGTATGCCGGGTTAGCTCGTAAAAATATAAAAACTCCCAGATGATAAAGCACGTCCTAACCTTCGTTTAGCTTACCTCATCACACGGCAACGGTGTTTGTACGAAGCTCAGACTGACGACCGGACTAGGGTGCAGCAGCTTCTTCTTGTGAATCTACAGATACAAATCCACTTAATTATTATTAGTTAGTTATTTTGCCGGCGTCTGTTTTTCCTAAAGAATACAATCCGGGTCTCTTTAAGGTAAAAGTGAATAAGTTTCTTCAAGATCTTCGTGCTTCATCAGACGCGTCAGACGACCTCCGTGGTGCAGTGGGCGAATAGCCGGCTTCTTCTTCTTAGCGTGTCAAGAGTTCTACGTTTGCATTCATAGTATGTTGGACAGGTGTTTGGCCACAGCAATGGCATCAGGCGAGGCGGCCATTAGGTCCTCCATCGTGCCGGCTGAGATGCAGGAGGTAGCGGGTTCGATCCCCGCCGCGGAACAAATATTTGCATGATCTATAGATATTTGTTCTGGGTCTGGTTGTTTCTCTATATATTATAAGTATGTATTTACAAAAAAAAATGTATATAAATATTCTATCAGTTATCTGGTTCCCATAGTACAAGCTCTGCTTAGTTTGGGGCTAGATAGCGTTGTGTGAAATGTCCAGCAATATTTATTATTTATTTATTATTATTCATCTTAGACCACATCATCGTTTACCATCAGGTGAGATTGTGCTCAAACGAAGATCTATCCAGTTAAAAAAAAAAAGCAGATGTATTGAGAAGTACCACCCATACCTGGTCGGCATACCACCTTGCCGTGCCAATTTGCTTCAATTCTCCTTGTTAGCACAAGTAAGGAGTGGAACTCACTCCCGGCTTATGTTTATCAGAACCAGTATAGTCTCGGAGTCTCCGAGTCGAGAGTGAATAGGTTCTTTCGAGGCAAGCGTGCTCCATAGACCACACCATCACTTACCATGAGGTGAGGTAGTGGTCCAGCACTTGACTATCATCAATAAAAAAGACCCCTTTCACCCTCTTACGGGATGAATTTCGAAAAATTCTTTCTTGCACCTCATAATAGGTATGATAATAAGTAATCTATACTGTGTGTCATGTTATCTACGACATTTAATGAAAACACATAGGGCTAATGGCTAGTATTGTTGTAAAACAGGTTTGTTTCAAATTCATTTTTTTTTACTAGACCTTACTTTTTCAAATTACCTTAACCCGTGGAATGTTTTACGAACAAACGGGTGTTCGAGAAATTTTAAAGCCCCGCGTGTCAACTGAACACACCGGTGTTCAAACTGATTCGGGCTCATTGGATCCGGTTTTTTTTCAACTTCGTATTATCCAAGGAACTTTTACCCGACCTGGAATGTGCACCGACATTTTTTCCTCGATAAGAAAATAACCTTATGTATATGAAATTAAGTTCTATTTCCGATTAACATTTAGTCAGAGAGAAATCCGGTCCGAGAGAGAAAGCGCTTCGGGAGCCCTGTGTCCCTTTCTTAAGTGTATTTGTGTGTCTTAATTGTGGTGATCAACGTGGTGATATTTATTTTAACCGTAATTCGGCAATATTTCTTTATTCGTACATAATAAAAATGGTTAAAAAATGTGCGATTCCAGGCTGTAAAAGCGAATCCTATGCGGGATGCGGTATTTCTTTCTTCAAGTAAGTATTTTTCAATTCATGAAGTAGTGTGCCTATAATGAACGGATTTTCAGGATTATTTTCGCAATCAGCAATCAGAGAGAATTGAGCTGGTCTGATGATGGAGACGGAAGGTGGCCACAGGATCTGCATCCTAGTAGAAGGATATCTACCGTGTTTGGGCTCGTTAGATTGGTCTTGATGAGTAATTTCTGATGATAAAATATACAGTAAGAAAATATTACAGTAAGATCCTTAACCTGTGATGGAACTTGTGTTAATATCAAGACTTATGAGCTTTTGGGATGTAGGTTCACACTACCTGAAATGAAGACAAGTTTTAAACACCCAACAAAAGACTGCCAAATCCACTGCATTTTAGATACTCCCCATATGCTCAAGCTGGCCAGAAATGTTTTTGCAGAAACTAATATCAATTCTCCGAAAGGTGACATAAAATTCAACTTTATAAAGCAATTAGATGCAATACAAGAAGAGGAAGGGTTGAAACTAGCCAACAAACTTACTAGTAACCACATTAATTTTTCTGGTAAAAAAATGAATGTCAAATTAGCAGCACAAGTGTTGAGCAATTCAGTTGCCGATGCAATTGAATTCCTAACAAAAAGTGGCGATAAGCGTTTTGAAGGAAGCGAAGCAACTGTTGAGTATATTCGATTTTTGGATAGAATATTTGATATATTGAATTCGAAAAATCCCTTTGGCAAAGGCTTTAAGTCACCCTTACGTCTGCAAAACCTTGAAATTTGGATGAATGCGCTCACCGAAACTAGGAACTATTTGATGAGTTTAAAAATCAATGACACACATATCCTTGAACACCGTCGCAGAACTCCTGCTCTTGGATTTATTATTGACACATACAGCTTTGCAAACTTGTGTCTTGATTTACTAAAAGATAACGAAAACGCAATGAAATACTTTTTAACTTATAAATGTTCGCAAGATAATCTTGAAATATTTTTTTCATGCGTTAGGCGATGTGGTGCCTTAAATGATAACCCGAGTTCGCTTCAATTTCGGTACACGTTGCGAAAACTTTTGTTTCGCAATAGCGTACAACCCAGTGTAAACGCTAATTGTGTCAGTGAGGATGACTTTGAAATGACTCCAGTTTTGGAATTCAGACATCCTAAACGAGCAGTTATAGACAATCACGAGGCTAGCGAAGACCAACAACTTGTCAATTTACTGTTTTATGTTGACAATGAAGAATTTTCGTATTACAAAAACAATATACTATACTACATGGCTGGATGCTGTGCAAAAAGTATATCCGAAAAGTTAAGTTGCAAATATTGTCTTTCTGCCTTGTTTATTAAGAAACATGAGGATCATGACTATATGAACTCAATTGATATATGCACAGTTTCATCCTTTACGTCATTCGTAGACAGAGGAAAATTTAAATATGTTTCTAAATTTGTTTTTCAAATCATTCTGTATACGGAAAAAATATTCAAATTTTATAGCTCAGAGTCATTAAAAAAGGTAAATAAAAACAAAATTATATTATTTGTTTTGCAAAACTTTTATAGTATTTTGAGAGAATGTTTTGATCCACCACATCCTGTTCAATCATTTCAATGTGAAGATTCACACGAAATGCAACTTACTAAAAGCATTGCGTCTTATTATCTTACCGCCCGTTTGATGAGCCACGGTAAAACTCAAACATTAAAAATTAGAGGTCAGAAAACAAATTTAAGACAGAAGTTGCATAAAACTGTTTTGTTTAGTAATGTGTGACCATGACTGTAAGTACATTAATACCAATAAATATTATGTTTATGAATCATTGCATGCGTTTTATTTTATTTTATCCTCTATAACCTATAGCATTATGATTTTATGAAATCAAATGATTTTGTTCACGTAATTATGTCCTAAATACCTACATTGTTTGGTCACCCTAATGAAAGGGACAGAGGGCTCTCGCAAAGCTATCTCACTCGGACCGCGCATCGGCAGCCTGTGCACATTCCAGGTCGGGTAAAAGTTCCTTGGTATTATCTAAACGCCCATTGGCTGTACTCTCTGTGAAGTAAGGTTCATTACAACCAAAATACAGATGTTTGATTGTCTCCAAGGCCAAACCAAACACTAAAAATATTAAATCTTAGACAACAGTGTTCAGTGACTTGGGCGCGCCGCCATCTTTATGGTATTGTGTTGTTTGAGATTTAGCAAATAATGTCTACAAGAAGGAATCGGTGAGTATTTCATTACAATTGTTATATGCATCTACTGGGAAAATAGTGAAGATTACGTCAAAAGTTATAGAATCACACAAAGTGGTAAAAATTTGGATGAAAAATGTGACTAACTTTTGAAAGACAGGATTTTTTTACTACTAAGCTGTCATGCCATGTACAGTTTTCTATTGAATTATAGTATTTATTTTAATTTATATGGTTATAAATGTACATGATCCGGCAGATAACTTATCTGGGAATAATTTAACATAAATAAGTAAGTACTTACTATAAGCAAAAGCAAATAGTAATAATTTTTCGTAAAGTTGGTCAACCTTTCAAACGCCATTATATCGATAAGTACTGTCAGCACTCAAAACTCGTGTTGAAATGATGCAAAAATGATTGGTACGAGTAGGTATCCGTGTTTGAGTAATGTGAGCTAAATGTTATTTTGAACATATATATTTTTTAATGTAATAAAGAATTAATATTTATTTATATAATTATTTTTAACAATAGTATTTCAAAATATTTAGTCAACTTTTTGTTTATTTTTACTAATTTCATAATTATAATCATCATTATCATCATCATTATTATCAACAACGACAACAAGAGATTGTTACATTGTTACATTTTTTTTTAGGTTGCAAAGATTGAGGTCATCGATTTTGGAGTATGGTTCTCGATCAGTCAGTCCTTCTCCAGAACGTCGAGACGAATTATGCTTCTGCGGCTCGCCGTGCAATTTTGATGGGTCTTGTAGACAGAGTTGCAGACCCTCAGGTGGAATCGCTCCCTCGGCAGCAGTACGTATTAAATTACGTTAATTTTATATTATGGTGGATTGCAGGACAACGAGTTCTTGTCCGTATGTATAACAATAGGAGGTGTTAGTGATGATAATCAATCATTTTCATTTTCTACAGCAGACCTGCCGCCCCTGCACTGGTCGTAAATCGCACTCCTAGGGGCTCGTTGCATGTGACAGATAAAGAAATCGTCGTGCAACGTAGCCCAGGAGGTACTATTTGTCGCGTGAAGGAGTCGGCACCTCCACTATGGTAAGGTTATTTCCCTTTGATGATATCTTACCTAGAGTAATAAAATTACATTCTAAAATTGTTGCCGTATTTAGTAAAACAGTTAAAATAAACTTGCAGTGCAGATGTATATGAGCGGGTTGAGTCCATGGACCTTTCCGAAGAGGAGGCGGAAGAGTTTATGGCAGCCAACCCGGAACATGTGCGGCGCTGGGTTCAATGTAATGAGGGAAGGGACGCAGAGGCTCAGGAATTGTCTTTTCTGAAGCCACTCACGCCTGGTACTACTGCAGTGGAACGATTTGACAGTTTTTTGGGTGATGTTAGTGTTCACGATCACAGAGATACTATATTATAGTAATTTTATTTGTAAAAAGTTCTTACGATAAATTGTGTTATTTTACATACATACCTACTTACCTCTTTTTAGTTTTTCCCTGTTTACATTGTATATTTATTATTTCATTCTATTGTTCCTATATTTGTTGTATGTAATTTTTTGTTTTCTCCTACTTGTGCTTTCTCTCTGATGTTATACCTTTTGAATGTATTGTGTGAATTTGTGTGTGCTGCAGTAGCAAATAAATGTCAGTCTATGTCTATTTGTATATCACCCCAAGCTTACGACGTATAATGTTATTATGATTAGCGAAGGGAAAATAGTTGGTCTTTTTAGGATAACTGTTAGGTATATCCAGTAGTATTTCTTCCGCCTTAATGATGATCATGAATATAGATGATAATCATCAAATAAATGGTAGGCAGTACTTTATTATTGACTACAAACATAGAAACATCATTGTATGTAGGTAAACGTATATATTACCGTAGGTATCTTAGGCAGTTTCTCGTCATATGTACCTAATTTTTCGAACGTTAAAAAGTATTGTAATACAATTTCAATACAAGTAAAACGTTACTTTGCTATGCACTAAACATTTTATAGTACCATAAAAAGTCCCACAAAAATGCTCAAGCTAATTTGTTTAGCTAACAGTACTTTCGGCAGTGTGACCCAAGCTCCGCGCGCATAGTCATGGCGGCCGTGATTTGTTTTAGTTTGTAAACAGCTTTGCGCTGTAGTTATTATGTTTCAAAGTAAAATGAATATCAACAATTATGCATAAATATGTATACTACAGAGTAGTAATGTTAGATTTGGTGAATACTTATCGGGAATTGGTAAAATATGGCAAAATGTGTCAAGATTTTGACTCGAAATCATGAAGAATGTTTCTTGCCTTTCTATTCTGGCTTGGTCGCGAAGGAACCGGCAGTAAAATTCACGTTATAGAGTTGAAATTGACGTTCTTGGTGATTTTACTCAATAAAAAGATTTTGTTTTTTTTTTCCTATCCCCCTCTTCCACAGCACAGTTGTTGCTTATGTTGTATTTAGTGATTACCTTCTCATGAAAAATAAGATATATATTTATTATGTCGTGTATGTAAATACCTCAATCGCTGTTTATGTATTTTATCGTTTTATCTGTGTTTGCTAAATAAATTGAATTAAATTTATGGAAAATCTTGAATAAAAAATGGTATCTAGCTATTATAAATATATGTATATTTACCTTCAAGTGTTCCGCCAGAGATATGTAGTCTGGTTGATTTTGCTTGCAAATTAAACATTGGGTGCTGAAATAAAAAAATTACAAGTAATAAGTTTAAACCTGACTACGTAATTAAGTCAATGGTAGCCTATATCACCCGCACCATAATAACGAATCGATTGACACATCATTCATCAAAATCGGATCAGTAGTTTAGGCGCTACGATGGAACATACATCCATAGACTGCTAAAAACATAACCCTTCCTTTTGGCTTTGCCTTAGTTCTATGATTCGCTCTTCGCTCCGCTCGTGGATTAACTTTAGAATCCTTTGTTACGTTCGGGATTCAATATAGCGCCCGTGATGCAAGACACTGCTTTATCCCCTTGTTTAATAATTTACCATTCTAATCTAATCTATGCCTTACCTATTATTGTCACTCGCTCTATGTTTGACGGAGGTCAGGAGATGTCTATGGTAAGCTTCCAAACTCACAAACTGTATAACACAAGTCGAACAAAATCTCTCCACCGCTGGCTCTGAACACTTTTCTTCCTGAAAATTTATTGAAAATTTGTAGAAATCTGACGTGTAATCTACGAAATGGCGTTTATATGTCAACGCATAAGCGCATAATATATAATGTATTGCATTTGTAACGAATTATATTGAAGGGACGATTTCTACAAGAATGAAAAATAAATGTATTATAAAATTTTCTTGTTTTGAGAAAATCGATAAAATGCTGCTCGACGAAATGTTAAGAGAACTAGCGTATTATACGATACCATAAATTACTAAACAATTACTACGAGCCGTTCAACGACCCCGCTAATTCAATGACTTATTTGCGAGCAAAATATACGACTTAAATGGTCACATTTTTTTTATTGCGTTGACTTAGAAACTTGATATTTGATATGTAACATCTTTCCTCTCGGTTTTTGGGAGTAATATTGGCAAAAGGAACGGAAATGTGTAACAGGAAACCGGGGAGCGCGAGCTATTTGATTTGAGCAATGAGGGCGCGCGGTGCTCAGATGTCACACATCACATGGGACTACTGTAAGGCTCCTAGTTTTTTTACAGCTACAAGGGGCTACGTATTAGATATTAATTTGAACTTGATACCTCTCCGCGTTCCCGAGAAAAATGGTACTGACAGACAGGCAGACGGACAACGAAGTGATCTTATAAGGGTTCATTTTTTCTTTTTGAGGTACGGGGCCATAAAAATGACGTATAACCTAAATAACTAATTCGACTACGGAACCTCCATGGCGCATTGGGCGAATAGCCGGCTGAGACGCAGGAGGTAGCGGGTTCGATTCCCGTCGCGGAACAAATGTTCGCGTGATCTACTGATATGTGTTCCGGGTCTGGATGTTATTCTGTATATTATACTAGCTTAACCCGCCCGCGGCTTCGTACGCGTGGTTTGTCAATAAAACATTACCCTCCTTCTGTGCAGTCACGTAAAGTGTATCCTATGTCTCTCAAGTCCATTCATAATCTATCTAGATATATAGGTACCAAATTCCATCGAAATCGGTCGATCCGTTAAGTCGTGAAAAGGTAACAAATAGACAGAGACAAGAGTTACTTTCAAATTGGTATGTACGTAGATTATAGCCTGGATTAACAGGCTACATTTTGTTGACAAACAACGCGTGCGAAGCCGCTGGCGGAAGCTAGTTATACATATTTATCTTCCTCTTGAATCACTCTATCTATTGTTGGAAACTGCATTAAAATTGTTGAGTACTTTAAAAGATCTAAGGTAACAGACAGCGGAAGCGACTTCATTTTATATTATGTAAAAATGTACTTACAAAAAAAGTGTATAAGGTATACTATCAGTTATCTGGTTCCCATAGTACAAGCTCTGCTTAATTTGAGGCTAGATAGAGCTGTGTGAAATGTCCAGCAATATTATCTTATTTATGAAACCCTAAAATCAGTGGTATTTACTGGTTAGTGTGTACCTGTGTGTTCCTCTTGTGTGTTTTACTCTTGTGCAGTAGAAGCCCGTTTTTCCCAACAAAACTGTATCCGCATAGATTGCATACATTCTCTGTAGGGTGATTCTTACGCGTGTGCGTTAAGTACGAGGTCCGCTTCCTAAAACAAACATACAATACTAGATTATTAAACGAGGGGGTAAAGCAGTGTCTTGCGTCACGCGCTATATTGAATCTCTAACATAACGAAGGATTCTAGAGTTACTAGAATCCTGAGTGCAGAGAGGGATATAAGCACGCCCAAGATGCAGACAGCTTTATCTACGAGGAGAACTCTACTTTTCACACTTTCTGCAAGACAATAAAAACCAAATTTAGGTGCATTCTGTGCAGAGGTTAGTTCCATTTACGAGTAAGTTCTTATTATGAGGGTCTTTTTGATTCTAATTTTAATACAGATGAGGTTCCAAATTCAAATCAATGAAATTCAGTAAAACTTAACTCCCGGCTCAGCCGTAGGGATTTAATCACTTGCTTTCGGTGAGGTTTACATAACATATAATTTGACATTGTCGAGCAAATGGTGTGAAAAGTATATTGTTACACAAGGGATGAAAGCGATCAATTACACCAGGACGCTAAGAGTTGGTGGGTTTTTTTATACTACACTAGCTTCCGCCAGCGATTTCGCACGCGTTTTTTTTCAGTAAAAAGTAGCATCCATGTCAAAATCTATCGACGTACCAAATTTCATAGAAATTGGTTAAGCCATTATGACGTGATTGAGTAACAAACATACAAACCTTCGCATTTATAATATTAGTATGATTGAAATGGAACAAGCTTATGCCCCATCTGATGTAAGTGGTAACAATCGTCTAAAACAGATATTTCCAGATCACTAGGGTTACTTACTTAAATTTCTGGCTACAAAGTTGACATTCAAATGTGAATCCATCGTGCCACTTCTCATGGTCCCTTGCTTGGTTCCTGCAAAACACACACACATGGCTTTTACACGTAAGACTACTATACAACTGTTTTGTTATGTACGACAATAATTTAATACACACAACCGGAATCATATTAACTGATTTTATCTGAACTGATCTGAGAGGTGGGTTTAATACCGGTAGCTTGAATATTTATCCAGTAATCGATACATTTCCAATAAACAAATTTAAACGTAAATCGGCGGCGCCTTTGCGACGATGCCGCTTAGTCAGTATAACAGGTACTTACTTACATGATGAATGAATATGATTTGTTTACCTATTTTATACAGGCCGTTTTATTGATATTTCAGGACTTGATATTAAGATTCTTTAAAAATTCTAAATTTTCTATGGTAATGCATTTGAAAAACCTATTTTTTTAGGCCCCTATTTGGAAGTTGGGGTGTTTTTTTCTTTATTGAATCCATAGTGTGGGGTATCTTTGAATATGGCTTGCAATGATATTATACTAAAGGTGAATACTAACGTGGTATGTGAGACGTGTCCGCACTTGTTGCACTTGTAGTATCGCGCGTGCGCGGTGGCGGCGTGCGTGCGCAGGAGCCGCGCGCTGCGGTACCGGAGCGCGCACACATCGCATTTGTGCACTCCACTGCTCTGAAAATACACTATTTTTTTATAGCCCCTGTAGATGGATCAAGCCTATGACCCACCTGATGTTAAGTGATAACCATCGCCTATAACAGAGTATTACCTTGTAAGTCACGCACCTTAGGAAAACCTTAGGACCTTAGGATAGGGCTAATCTAGCTACAACCTGGAGGCCTGATGGAAACGCGGTCGGGGTCGCCCAAGAAAGCGTTGGCGAGACGATCTTGTTGCCTTCGAGCAGGAGTGGTGGAGTGTCGCACAGGATAGAAATAGATGGAAGGACTTGGGAGAGACCTTTGCCCAGCAATGGGACAATTTAGGTTGAACTGAATTTAGTTCAGGTAAACCAATAAAATTCAAAACGTAAAATCGGTCACCTTCGATTCCACTAGACCAGGCATATCTAGTGGAATCGAAGTTGTAATATAAACTTGAGAGCAAAAAAATCGCACATTCATGATTTTTTGACATAACTAAAAAAAAACAAAAAATATTATGTTTCTGTAATGCAGATTCATAGTCTATTTTAATACCTATCCAGTGGTATCTGATTTGTCTTTCAATCATTACATAAAAATGCTTTTGTGGATCAATAACAAAAATGCATGTTTAGTAAAAAATTCTTTATTCAAGTATTGGTGTCAAAGTTATGAAATTAAAAGATAAAATTAATTTAAAGTTTGTTATTAATACCGAGTGTTCCCTCCCCTAGCCTGAATCACTGACTCCATCCGTGTTTTCATTGATGTTACTAGACTTTTGATAAAGTCTTGAGGAATAGCCTCCCATTCCTCTGCGATCGCCTGTTGCAGCTCCTGTAGAGTCGATGGAGGAGCATCTCGGCCTCGAACTCTTCTTTTCAGCTCGTCCCATAGATGTTCGATGGGATTGAGGTCTGGGCTTCGAGCTGGCCACTCCATAACGGTCACATCCACCTCTTGAAGGTACTCGATCACTATGCCAGCAGTATGCGGTCTTGCATTATCTTGCATAAACAGAAAGTTTTCGCCGATAAACCCAGCAAAAGGTACGACGTGGCTCTCGAGTACTTCCTCAATGTATCGTATGGAAGTCAATCCTCTTGATTGGCGACCAGTATTCGGTCCGGTGATGAAGGCAAGCTCGGTTTTTGCTTCCATAGACATGCCTCCCCAAAACATGATTGATCCACCGCCATAGGCGACACGTTCTGTTATGCAGCATTGGGCAAATCGCTCTCCCGATCTTCTATACACCTTCCCCCGTCCGTCGTTGCCATGCAAGCACATCCTGCACTCATCAGAGAACAGGACTGCACTCCACTGCTCTTCGGTCCAATTCAAATGGTCTCGAGCGAACTGAAGGCGGGCTTCTCGGTGGGCTGGGGTCAATTTCGGCCCGTTTGCTGGCCTGTGTGCAGTCAGGCCACCTTCTCTCAATCGTCTTCTGACTGTCCACCGGCTAACTTCTACTTCACGAACTTCTTGAAGTCGTTGGCCCAGTTGAACTGCGTTCAAACGACGATTTCTTAAAGATGTCGTTATAAGAAAGCGGTTATCACGCTCTGTTGTAGCACGGGGACGGCCCGATCCTTGTCGCCGTTGGTAGCCACCAGTCTCTTGATACCTCTGGTATACACGCCGAACGGTAAATCGGCTCAAACTCAATTGTCGAGCCACTTGACTTTGCTTAAGCCCCGATTCAACAAGGGCAACCACTTGAGCGGCTACTTCTGGTGTAGTATCCATTTTCGTGTTCCGTTTGAAGCCAATATCAATAGAGAACCTTTCACACTGTACGTTGGTATGCAAATGATGACCATTTTTTTTTTTAATTTTTTTCGAATGGACTAATCTCGCTGTTGGCCTCTGAGGCCGTGACAGCTTAACCGAACTTTTGGCGAGCGCAGATGGCGCTCAGCCCTGTAAGTTTTTTAGGCAACTAGCGCAAGGGCACCACTTAGGTACGAACCTCGGCTTGGGCTGTTGCCGGGATGGGGATAGGAGAGAAACGCCCGGGTACATGTCTGTACCTCGTATAAGCGGCGACTGAAGGGACTCGTCGACCTCGCCGGCGAGGTCGGTGTTTCTGTGAAGTGTTTGCTCTGTCTGATATAGATGACTCACCTTCCGCATTAGCAGAGGTGATTTCGTCATCCGGGTCTCCGAGAACGTGTCTCGGACGACGGAGGATTTTGTTGGCGGGCGGATCCAACGGGTAAACCGGAATGGTGTGTGCCAAAGGGTTCGGATGATTAGAGGCAAGTTCATAAAACCGCTTGGAAGCGAGCTTCATGAACCTGGCTATTGATTCTAATTTCAAATCGCGATGTAGGTCGTTATTGCGAAAGTACCAGGGCGAGCCTGAGGCTTTTCGCAAGAAGAAAGAAAGAAAGAAAGAAAGAAAGAAAACATTTTATTCATAAATCCACACAGTCTTAAAGAAAAAAAAAAAAATAAACACAACAACAATAAAACCGAAACTAAGACTAACAAACTAACAAATTAAAGAGCTCTGTGTGGGGATGAATTGGTACTCAGCTCAGCATGATGCTACGGCATGTTAATATGCCGCAGCGCTGGCAGAAGCGATTTTGAATAACCTGAATGGCACCAACTTTAGGAGAGTGGGCAAATACTACAGATGAGTATGTCATAATGGGGCGAATGCACGCTTTGTAAAGAGTCACCTTATTTTTAAGGGACATTTTACTTTTCGCGCCTAGAAGTGAGGACAATCGTCCTAGGGTGAACTTTGCTTGGTTGCACCTCTTAGTGATGTGCAACCTAAAGGAAAGACGCCTATCGAGGATGACACCCAGATATTTGGCTGATGGGGCCCAGCGAATGGGCTGGCCAAATAGAGAGATCGGTTTGGGAGTGAGGTTTCTCCGTGAGAAGTACACTGCTGTACTTTTCGACGGGTTTACCTCGATCCGCCACTTGCGGAACCAAGTGGCTAATGAGTGAAGGGCAGCCTGCAGCCTTATACCCACCCGATCAGGATTCCGATTGGATGTGTACAAGGCTGTGTCGTCTGCGTATAGGGCTATTTCCACTTGAGGAGTGCGGGGGATATCGCTGGTGTACAGCGTGAACAGGAGGGGGCCGAGAACGGAGCCTTGAGGGACTCCTGCTCTGACTGGTCTAGGACTAGAGAGAGTGCCTTCCACGGTGTAGCGAAAGCTGCGACCTTGTAGGTAGTCTCGTATGATGAGCACGAGTCTGTCTGGGACTCCGAGTTTGAATAGCTTGTAGATCAAGCCGTTGTGCCAGACTTTGTCGAAAGCTTTCGCTACGTCGAGGAAGACGGCACCAGTATCTGAAGGCCAGGTACTTTGCCAGTTGGAGAGGACATGCTCCGTTATGCGGAGCACCTGTTGTGGGCATGAATGTTGGGCTCGAAAGCCAAACTGCTCGTCGGGAAGGAGTTTGAACTCATTGACATGAGCCCAGAGGCGCTTCATTAGAAGACGCTCATATATCTTGCCTAGACTATTAAGTAGACTAATGGGACGATAACTAGTTGGATCGTTTGCCTGTTTGCTGGGTTTTCGGATGCCAATGACGTTGGCTTCCTTCCAAGCATCAGGGAAGGTGCAAGTTTCCATAGCCGCATTGAAGATGCAGACTAGGATATGGATAAGGGGAACAGAGAACTGTTTGAGTACTCTGTTAGAAATGCCGTCGGGGCCGGAGGATTTCTTTGGGTGTAGGGCCTTGATAGTGTCAAAGACTTCAGAGAGCTCAATCGGATCAAGTGGGGAAGTAGGGGGTCGGGAGGCTAAGCGGTCAACCTCGCTGTTCACCGTATGGAGGTGAACAGGGTCGACGGGTTCGAGACTGGGCGAGCATTGAGATTCGAGGGTTTCAGCCAGGAAATCGGCTTTTTCCTCGTCTTCGAATGCTGGAGGGTGATTGGGTCGGATAAGGGGAGGCATCGGAGCGCGAGCGTCTGCTTTCATGGAGCGAGCTAACCTCCAGTAGGCCAGATGGCTAGGCTCGATCCCCGAGAGCAGGCTCTCCCACTCACGATTGCGATGTTCTTTAATGCGCTCTCTCACCTCACGGTGCAGGGAGCGCATTAAGACTCGATTGTCGTTAGTGGGGCAGCGACTATGAAGTCTAACTGCGGCGTTAGCTTCAGTCATCAGCCGTCTGATATCATCTGGCAGGGGGCCCCGGTGGTCATCCACTACGGGCACCTGCTTTGATGAGTCTCTGACTGAGTTTGTGATATGTGTGGTAAGGGCGTCAACCGCTACCGTAATATCACCAGATGTCCGAATGACAGAAGGGATCCTATCTAGGTCAGTCGAGTGCGCAGCCTTGAGGGCTTTCTCAAGTTTATGCCACTCTACCACAGTCTTGGTGGCAGGGGGCTGGTCAGTGGGAGGGCCGAGTAAGAGCATTACCGGTCGATGATCGGAATCGAGCTCATGAATGACTTCGATTAAGCGTAGCCGAAGGGCTACGTTTTTGAGAAGTGCAATGTCAAGGAGCTCGGGGGGAGTGGAAGTAGGGAAGCGAGTCATGCCCCTAGGGGCAATGATGTCGAAATTAAGGGGTTCAACTAGGCTTTCTAGTTGTTTGCCTTTAGAGTTCGTCGTGGTGCTATTCCACATGACGTTTTTGGAATTGAAGTCACCCGCCAATATAACGGAGCTTCCTAGACTGAACAGGGCTTGCAGGTCACTCTCGAATTGAGGTGAGCGAGGCTTGCCGGGAGGGACATAGCAGGATGCAATAATGACCGAGGAATGCCCGGTCATTGCTAGCCTGCAGACGGAGGCTTCTATGTAAGACAGAGAAGGGGGATCAAGAGGCATGCAGTGTAGAGCCTTCTTGTAGTAAATGACAGTGCCGCCCTTTTGATCTAGCAGTCTGTCATTGCGAACAATTTGATAGTTAGGGATTTTAGGGTCCCGATGACCGGGCTTTAAATTTGTCTCTTGTACTAGCAAGATATCAAGTTGGTGCCTATTTAGAAAATCTTGGATAATAGAACGCTGTCTTGAAAGACCGTCAGCGTTGAAGAACGCTAGTGATAAGGAACGCGGTTTTTTCCTTTCCTTTTGTACAACCATTTTGGGGCCTAAAAGGGTTTGGAGGAGGACGAAGCTGCCTTAACGGCGGCGAGAAGAGCTGAGTGCGCCTCAAGGACAATCAGCTTTTCGAGGGTGGAGTTTGCTTGCCTAAGTTTTTGTGCAAGCACGCGAACCTCGGCAAGGTCGATGGAGGAGAACTCCATGATGAGAGCCAAGTCGGCAGCAAAGTCCGACTTGCCCATTTTAGAAGGGGGGGGCTGGCTCAGAAGAGCGCGGAGGGGGGGCCGTTGCCTTAAGGGCTAGGCTCGAGTATGGCAAGGGCTTGGCCCATGCTGAGCTTTTGGGAGGTTGCGCCTCCTGCGAGGGTACCATGGTCAACTTTGAAGTTGTTTTGGTATACTGCGGAGACGGTCGGGGTTGACTCCTACGAGCCACCACCCTGCTGACTTTGGGCGCCGAAGGGCAACCACGATAATTTGCGGTGTGTCCCACGGCACCACAAAGCACGCAGCTTGGCGGCTCTATGGTGTCCTTAGTGCGGTTGCAGTCAGAGGTGCCATGGTCACCCAGGCACTTGACGCAACGGGGGCGGGCGTGGCAGTTTTTGGCCGAGTGGCCATACAGCTGACATCTATGGCACTGACTAGGAGTGCCATTTCGGTGGGGGGGTTCAACCCGGAGGCCGGAGAGGTTGTTGACCATCTTCAGGTTGAAGATGGCCTTCCCTGCCGGTGACAGCTCTAGTACTACGAGTACTAGATTGTAGGTGGTCTTACCGTTATGCATACGGTGGACCTCCTTGACCGGGTAGGCCTGGGCCAGTAAATCTGACTTAATGGAGTCAGTGGAGTGCTCCGCAGGGAGGCCGCGGATCACAACTCGAAGGAGCCTTTCGTCTTCGAGAGCATAGGTGTGATAGCCTATGTGCTCTTGACGTAGGAGGGAAGTGAGGCGACGATGGTCGTCTGAAGTGGGGAGTAGGACTTTAAAATGATGACCATTCCCTCAATATGCACACTTTTATACCTGCGATAAATCCTGCCGCCGGCCTTACCTGGATCGAGCGACATAAGGGGGTCTATTGTTTTGTTGCTAATGAGTTGTTTTTAAAGGTAAATGTCAACCCTTTATCAGTTCTGCGAATGCCTAGATTATGCACTTTAATTTAATTTGATTTTAATTTGCTGTAAGCTCCAAATAAAAAAAATTTAACTTTTAAGTAAAAATGTGCGGATGTGCGATTTTATTGCTCTCAAGTGTAGTTAGTTAGCTGTAATATTGCTACACCCTTACCTACAGGATACATATGAAGTGCTGGACTCTCGACTAGTCAATAAGATCTGACATGTAACATTTTAATCCACTTTGAATAAAATCCTGGGTCCAGTAAGGAGAGAAAATGGTAGCTTGAGGGTCCGTAAAACGCCGAAATAGAAGATCTTCTGGCCGAGCCTAACATCATAGGGATAATACAAGTCGCACCGATTCCGCTGGCTCGGCCATCTACTGCGAATGGGTGAAGATCAAAGGGTCAAGAGAGTATACTTGGGCCGACCGACTGGCCGCCCCAAGTATCGCTGGAACAATTGGATGGAGGCAGACCAGAGGGCTTAGCCAAGTTACAGTCGATTAGCGATGACGCTAGTCGATAAGTCCGAAAATGTATAGGATTTGACACATGCTATAGAAATACCACGTTATACAGCGACAACAAATGTATGTAGAAATCGAATAGATTCGTAGCGAATGTAATTTGGCTACGGGCCCTGGATGACTTTGGAGCCGACGACTGCAAGAGACGGCAATGGACAGAGGAAAGTAGAAAGTCCTCATATCGGAGGCCAAGACTCACTTTGGGTCCCTGCCTGCGCCAATGGAGTAAGTAATTTGTATGAACGCAATAAAACACTGAATACTGAAACCCCAAAGAACCAACGCACACAGAATTATTTACCAATTTATAATACTAGTGGTTCGCCCCGAACTGCGATCTCGCGAATCTCCCATAAAACAAAAAAAATATTATTTATAATCTTTGACTATCAAAATAGTGCGACAAAACGCATAATCAAATAACTTCACCTACAGTTTCATTCAAATTACAGGTAACGGGAGTTCATGTTAATTGGTTATACTTTTTTGGAGTAGAAATTGCAGTTATTCTGGATTTCAAACTTTTTTCACTAAAGCTACACGAATACCAAATTTCAGCATTGGGGTCTCTGGTGTACCCTGTGAATTTCGACTGTGACTGTGAAGTTCCATTTTTATTATGGCTAATAACTTAATATTAGTCATAATAAAAACGGAAATAACTTAATAACTACAAGGTTTATTAAATTAATAATAAAAACGTGGTCGAAATGTACTCATGAACACCTTTCATTTGACGTGCCACTTGACAGGATAGTCCCATTTTGTTTTTTCCCCCTCTTGAACCCCAATATCTCAACCCCCCCCCCAAATTCATTCTCTCATTTTGATAGAATACTTATATACCTACTTTTTTTATACGCACTTATAATAATAGGTTGGGGAAAAAGTCTTTTCGCATTATAGTATGTACGAACTTGTAATAAAATTTCTTTGGCTATACTATTTGTATCTGGCTGGTTTTGGTATCATTCAAAGTTTAAATTTTAAAGAAGATAATTCCAAATTCAAATTAGGAAAATGTGTGTTTTTTATTTGTTTTTCGTACTGTAAAGATGAGTGAATCTAATGAAGAAATTCGATACATTTTAAAATTTTACTACAAAAGAGGTAAAAATTCAACGCAAGCCGCGAAAAAAATTTGCGATGTTTATGGACCTAGTGCAGTGTCTGTGAGAGTAGCATAAATTTGTTTTAAGCGTTTTCCATCCTGAAATTTTGATGTCAAAGATGCACGTCGCTCTGGTCGCCCTATTACGGATAAAATTGATGCCATTTTTGAAAAAGTGGAGTAAGATCGGCATACGAGTATCAGTAGTTACGACGTAGCTGAAGAACTGAGAATTGACCACAAAACAGTTTTGGCGCATTTGAAAAAAACTGGGTACACAAAAAAGCTCGATATTTGGAAACCCCACGAGCTCACTGAATGAAACCTAATGAACCGTGTACTCATTTGTGATTCTTTATTACTACGTAATGAAACCGAACCATTTTTGAAGAAGCTGATAACTGGTGATGAAAAGTGGATCACGTACAACAATAACGTGCGAAAAAGGTCGTGGTCAAAGGCCGGTCAGGCTTTACTGACTGTGGCGAAACCCGGGTTAACTCGCAACAAGGTGATGCTGTGTGTGTGGTGGGATTGGAAGGGCATTATTCATTATGAGCTGTTACCACCAGGCAGGACCATCGATTCTAAACTCTACTGCGAACAACTGATGAGATTAAAGCAAGAAGTTGAGATAAAGCGGCCGGAATTAATCAACAGAAGGGGAGTGGTTTTTCATCATGATAACGCTAGACCTCACACATCTTTAGCCACTCAGCAAAAATTAAGAGAGTTTGGCTGGGAGGTGTTAATGCATCCGCCGTATAGTCCTGACCTTGCACCTTCAGATTTCTACCAGTTTCGGTCTCTTCAGAATTCTTTAGGCAGTGTCAGGTTAACATCACGAGAGGATTGCCAAAACCACTTGTCGCGGTATTTTGATCAAAGCCCTAAAATTTCTATAGCAATGGGATCATGTCCCTACCTACAAGATGGCAAAAAGTTATCGAACAAAATGGTACCTACATACTTTAGTTAAATAAACTATATTAAAAAATGTTTCGAATTTTCTTAAAAAATGCGAAGAAACTTTTTCCCCAACCTAATATATAGAAAAACATCCATACCCGGAACAAAGATATCTAGATCATGCAAACATTTATTACGCAGTGCGAATCGAACCCGCTATCTCCTGCGTCTCAGCCGGCTATTCGCCCACTGTGCCACGGAGGTTGTCTTATCGTCGTATACTTACTTATGTTTTTTTACACTCACCTACGTTTAAAATAATCTGTCTCTAGCCTCAAAGGTTTGCTGGAAGAAAACTCTTCTTAGGGTTAAGCTGACCTTTGTACATGGCCACTATTTCTCTATTTTTAAATATATTTTCTTGTGTGCAATAAAGAATGCCAATTTGCCCAAGTTTATTTAGAGATCTCGCTTCGCTCGATCAAATATAAATGTGCTTGAATCAGCAAGTGCCGATAAAAATCATACAAATTTAGGAACCTTCCCACAATATATAGGATGTTTGATAATATACGCACAAAAATGAAAGGGGTTATTTTGATGAGCATAATAAATAAACTTGTGAAATGTTTACCATAGAAATGTGAAATTTATTTTGGCATGTAAAAACAAACACTTTATTAAACTTATGTTGTGCTATTGCATAATGCTTGCCATCTAACCACAGATACTGTATTGGCGACGTCTCGAGATATCTCTTGTTGTCCCTTTCTAACCTTAAACCCGCAACCATTTCCGAAAGAGTTATCAAATCGGCCTTCATTTTTGGATGTCGATTGCAAGAGTAGGCAGTAAGTTTTATATCGAATTAATTAATCACCTAAACTTAGTCGATTTTCTTTAAAATTTGATAATATAACTAGTAGTTTTTTTTTCGAGAAGTCTTTTTTTATGTTTAGAGAAACTGTCACTTGAATATCGTCAGTATATTGCCAAACACCCTTATAGATTGTATATAGATACCTCGTCATGTTTGTCAGAGTGGTTGGTATAGGTAACGCTATTAACGAATCCCTTGTAGCACAGATGACATTTGAAAGGAGAGTTCAGGTAGTTAAGAGACTTCGCGCGTTCCAACACCGCCGCAACCTGCTGCTCTTTATTGAGATTCACTTCTATAGCGTCGATTTTAACATCTGAAACTAACTATTCATAAATAATAAATATTCCACACAGCGCTATCTAGTCCCAAACTACTTGTCTCAGTGGGCGAATAGCCGGCTGAGACGCAGGAGGTAGCCGGTTCGATTCCCACCGCGGAACAAATGTTTGCATGATTTACTGATATTTGATCAGAGTCTAGATGTTTATCTATAATATTACTAGCGGACCCAGCGAACTTCATACCGCCTTGAAATGCATATGACGCGGGCTGTCAGTGTACGGTCGCCGGTAGAATGAAAATGAATTTTCTTCATAATTTTTTTTTGTTTTATTTTTCCGAAATTTTAATATTTATTCTGCTATTCGGGGCGGAGACACATCCAACAAATCAAAGATCATCAAAACCGTTCAGGCCTTTATTGAGTTATAAATGGTTTAACTAACCTGATTTTGTTTTATATATTTAGAAAAGCATGTACATATTTACAAAAAAAGTATTTAAGTATTCTATCAGTTATCTGGAGCCCATAGTAAAGCTCTGCTTAGTTTGGGGCTAGATAGCGTTGTGTGAAATGTCCAGCAATTATATTATTATTATTTATTAATTAAACTAAGCAAAGCTTGTACTAAGGGAACCAGAAAATTGATAGAATACTTATACAACTTGTTTTGTTATATACGATATTAATTTAAAACGCGCATCTGTAATCATATTAACTGATTTTAGAGGTCGGTTTAATACCGGTAGCTTAAATATTTATCCAGTAAACGATACATTTCCAATAAACAGTTTTTAACGTAAATCGGCGGCGCCTTTGCGACGATGCCGCTTAGTCAGTTTAACAGGTACCTACTTACATGAGGAATTAATATGATTTGTTTACATATTTTATTCAGGCTGTTTCAATGATATTTTAGAACTTGATTGACAAGGTTGTTTGAACATTTAAAAAAATTATATGGCAATTTATTTGAAAAATCCTATTTAAAACTATAGTCCTGCCCGTGTTTTCATTTAATGTCGTACATAACAAAACACGTAGTATATAGATCGAAAAAATATGTATAAATAATGCGAACATTTGTTCCACAGCGGGAATTGAACCCGAAACCCGTCAACATTATCTAACTATTACTATTGGCTGGTATTAATAATAACATACCTTTCTGATACCTACGCTTTTGTTTTTTTATTTTGGCCTTATTTACAACTTGCTTGGCTCTTTTAAATGTATTTAATGGGACATTATCCTCAGAGTCCGATGATATGTTGCCATTATCATAATCAGAATCCATTTTAACAGCAGGAATATCTGAAATAAAAAAAATTACTACATGTTTTGTTATGTACGACATTAAATGAAAACACGGGTAGGGCTAATGGCTAATCCCACTAATATAATAAACGCGAAAGTTTGTATTGATGTATATGTGGATGTTTGTTACTCTTTCACGAAAAACTACTGGAAACTACTGAATGGATTTTAATGAAATTTGGTATGTACGTAGATTATAACCTGAATTAACACATATACTACTTTTTATTGACAAACCACTCGTGCGAAGCCGCTGGCGAAAGTTAGTATTGTTATAAAATAAGTTTGTTTTTTCAAATTCATTAAAATACAATTTTTTTAGTTTCAAACTACCTTCATTTCAAGTCCTAAGAAACAGTCTGTATAAAATAGGTAAACAAATATTAATTCATCGTGTAAGTAGGCACGTGTTAAACTGACTAAGCGGCATCGTCGTAATGGTGCCGCCGATTTACGTTGAAAATTGTTTATTGGACATGTATTATTATTATTATGTATCGATTACTGGATAAATATTCAAGCTACCGGTATTATACCCAACTCTAAAATCAGATAATTTGAATATGTGTTTAAATGAATGTTGTACACAACAAAACGAGTTGTATATAAAAAAATTACCTATTTCAACTCCAATCATTTCTTTTTCAGCATAATTCTTGGCTTCCTGCTTCAACTCCAGAATATTTTCAATCTTAATATCATTGAAGACAGTATCTGTCTGTTCAACTACATCAACCAGTGATATGGACTCTATCGGAGTCACTAAGTAGTTATATGGTAATCGGTCGAGCATGATGATTGTATTTTGAGATACCTGCAAACAATATTAACCAATTTCAAAAAACGGAGGAGATTCTTTACTCAGTTTTTTTTTAAGTTTCTTATCTCAGAACTCTGTCATTTATCAAACCGGTTTAGAAAATTCTGATTTTATTTTAAAGGAAATACTTATAGATTGATCCCATAGAAATTTCATCAAAATCGGTTCAGTTGTTTGGTCTCCAAATCAAAATAACTGGTTTAGATTTTAGCCATTTACGGCCTTAGTCAGTTACTTACACTTTATTTATATTTATATGAAATTAATTGGTGTAAAAATCAATTGAAAAAACCAAGCATTTATCAATTTTTAATAAAATAGACGACCTCCGTGGCGCAGTGGGCGAATAGCCAGATGAAACGCAGGAGCTTGCAGGTTCAATTCCTGCAGCGGAACATAGGTTTGCATTACCTACAGATAGTTCCAGGTCTAGTTGTTTCTCTATATTTTATATGTATGTATTTACAAAAAGAAGGATATAGATATTTTATCAGTTATCCAGTTCCCATAATACCAGCTCTGCTTAGTTTGGAGCTAGATAGCTCAGTGTGAAATGTTTTATACATTTTATTTTAGAAAAACAAACCTCAATGCCGCTATGATAGAGTTGCAAAAGCAGTTTTTCTGATTTCCGTGCCAATTCTGCCAACTTACAGAACCTTTGCAACTGTGAGTGACAGATATAGCACACAGTAAGTGGCCTCCCATTTTCTATATTTATCTGGAATTCAATTACTTTTATTAGACTTAGTTCCAAAATCATTAACCATAAGACTTCTTGTTATGGTCCCGTACCTGAAAAGAAAAGGGATAAGATCTGGGGGCCTCATGTAATATAAAATATTAAAATTCCAGTATCGATTTAGTCTTGTTATGTTAAATGTCTTAAACGGTATTCATGTAACTGACAATTCAATGGTATGAGTTGACTGGCATACGATTATACACTTTATTTATACCAAGCTAATATTATATTATTAGTGGAGCAGAATACCAAAGTGTATTCATAATACAATCTCATTTGGGTTATCTTCCTTATGTTTTTAAAATTTTATTATGTGAATCAGCCCCTAGTTCGTTTTATGTCTGACAAGTCCCTATTTCTCAGGAATATATGGAGGTACATAGTTAAAATTTATGTAAAATACTTAGTTATATGATCCCTTGGAGTTGTAAAAAAATTAAGCTTCTAAGTCAACGCAATACGAAAAATAATTCCATTTATATCACATATTTTGCAAATCATGAAATTTGCACAGAAGCAAGGTCTCAGTCAGTCTCTCTGCCTGTTTGGTACGTTTTCACGACTAAACGGCTGAACCGATTTCGATGAAATTTGGTATTTAGATAGATTATGATCGGTACTGGGACATAGGCTACTTTTAATCCGACTATGCAGAATAAATGATGTTTTTATTGACAAACCGTGCCAAGCCGCGGGCGGGTCAGCTACCGCCCGCGGCTTCGCACGCGTGGTAATCACATGAAAAATATTTTAGCGGAACCCTCAGTGCGCAAAATTTTCACACATTCATTCATAAATTTAATCAAACAACCATACCTTAGTTCGAAGGAGATTTTCATATATGCCCTGTAATTGTGTGTTAGCAATCGGATGCACTTTTATATTATCAGCTAAACATATTCTACACAGTGTAAAATTAGACATTTTATTCAGAAAAAGAATAAAAATCGTAATGTTAGCTAGAAAGAAAAAACAACAAACAACAAAAACACAGCGGCCTCTGACTGAATGACTGAATGAACGGAACAATGAACGAAATGACACTTTCGTGTGCGTCATTCGTGCATCTGTTTTCACGGATAGAACTATTCCCAGACTGACATCTACTATTTCTCTATGAACTTGACATACCTACTTGCTCTTTATAAAATAAAGTAGGTACTACTAAACTTCGGCCGTTCAGAGAATGCGTTCCTGACACCTATCAGTTAGTCACGACTAGTGATGGGCACAACATAACACTGAGTTCGTTACCGTTCCTCCAAAATGAACCGCCGCGTTATTTTTAAGATTATTTTCGTTTTAAATTAGCGGAATCATTTAAAATTTATATTTTAGTTATTTAAGTGGAAACCAAAAAAGGGTAATATTAATATAATAAAATTGTTTTATTTATTCTTTGTTACAAAGTTACAATCTGTATTTCTATGCAATAAAGTATGTACATTGAATTGAATGTGCGTACAGAATATTAATCAGACTCCAATTCGCTTGAGGAGGTGGTGTCTTCATCATCATCTTCGTCTACATGTATAATTATATTATTATCAATAACAGAATCAATCCTGATATCTCGGTCAAAATGTTCCACAATCAGATTTTTAGTCTTCTCAACAACCTTTGCCCAGTCATCTCTTGTGACTTTCCCGCAGGCTTCTTTTAATAGGGTCATCATCTTTTTCGTGCTGAATGGCGGGGAAGTATTGTGGCGGGCGGCGTAACCTTTTATTTGAGCCCAGATTAGCTCAATCGCGTTATATTGGCAATGATACGGTGGAATTCTTAGAACGCGATGACCGTACTCCAGAGCCAGTTCATCGATTTCGTATCGCACATTTGCCGCTTTATTTTCTTTAACTAATTTAATTAGCTCTGCTTTTAGCATCGACTGTTTTAGCGTCACAAAATGGCGGCCCATAACGCCATTTGGGGTTACCATTTTCAACCTAAATATAAAAATGCTACTTTCTTTCGCGCGTTCGGTTTGGTCGTAGTTTTATTTTTATATTTAATACAAGTTATCTTATAGTCCATTATTTTCAAATTCTTAAAAAGAAAAACAAAACGTATTATTTTATAAAGTATAACTGTATAAGAACAGATTACGATACAATTATTGCCTGTTATTGTTAGCACAGCACTACAAATATAAAGCGCTGACATAACCTTGTAATAGCGCAGTTTAGATTTAGAAAAATATTGTTTACCAAGTTATTTGACACTCAGTTTGGCACAAAATTATAACATTAATTGATTATTGATATAATGATGTTGTTTTAATGCTCATCAATTGTTAAAACGGTAAACAACCAGCAATAATATTTTTATCGTAACTGCAACGCCATTACAAAGTTACGTCGTCAGTTCAATCGCGACGTGTCAGGAACGCATTCTCTGAACGGCCGTAGTTATAGCGGCTAAAGTGGCTGCAGGCAAGCTGCCCACTGACTGATCTGGATAATCTTTTTGGTCATAGTCACAGCAGCGTGTGCGTTCCTAAGCATTTTGTTTTTAAAGAGCCAAATACTATTCGACTCATACTATTCGGCACAAAACTCATGGTGCAGAGTGTGCCTAGCGGTCGATGTCAGAATGCATTGGATTGAAAACACTCACCTTCTAGAAATATTCAAAAAACTTTCTAATACAGAGGTATGTGCTTAGTTCCTACTCTAGTTATATAGCTTCAGTTTTACTCTCAGTGACTGTAAGGACATTAAACACTACTCAATTTACCTACATTTCTCATTGTTTCAGTTGAATGCAGAAGATGGAAGGCCACACACAATATGCTACATCTGCTACTCACAGCTGCAGAGGTGCTGCAGATTCTCTGACATGTGTCACAAATCTGAACAATACCAGAAAGAGCATTTACTCCATGGCACTGAGGTACTTATAGTTATTGAATACATCATATAATGTTGGAAGTATGTTATAGTTAGTTTTGATGCTTGTTGCTCAATGACACTAATTTGGATCAAACAGATAGGCTGACTGAGCTGAGTGGTTTGGTAGGTATAAGCAGGCCTGTGACATTCCATAAAAACTAATTGATTGAATTACCTTTCATACTCGGACAATTAACTGTAGGGCTTAGCTAAGCCAACCATATAGGATATTTGATAATATACACACAAAAATGAAAGAGGTACTCTTGGTTCGGGAACGTGAAGTTAAGTTTTTTAAAAATATGTAATTTTAATTAATTTAATCTAAATTAAAACTAGGATTACGTTCGCACCGATTCGAGGTGGATTTAAAAATGAATCAAAGTACAGAGGGCCAACACGGTGGTCAATGCAAAGACTGCTGTGTAGTCTAAAATGAAACAAAGCTTAAATTCTGTGAAGTGCATTTGCAAATGCAGCAAAACCATATGTCTAAATTAATCTAGGGCAGAGGGGTTAGTGGTAACTATAACTCCTCCATCCCTAAGACGAAAATTATCGGTTGGATCGATTTGAGATTTGTTCCGATAATTTTGTTATAAAATAAAAATTAAACAATTTTAAGCGACACACATTTTTTTTTTTATATATAAATTATAGGCTAGCGTTTGACCACTATCTCGCCTGATGGTAAGCGATGATGCAGTCTACGATGGTACACGCTTGCCTAGAAGAAACCTATTCACTCGTGACTTGAAGATCCTTAGGTTGTAGTTATCAGGAAACACAGACTCAGGCTAGGCGTTCCACTCCTTGGCGGTGCGCATAATAAAGGTGGAAGAGTACCGCTTTGTGCGTATGGGAGGTATGTCTACCATGTAGCGGTGGCGCATCGCGGAGCGTCTGGTTGTCCGATCATAGAATGGGGATGGTGGGATCAGGTTGAAAAGCTCCGGAGCACACTCTCCGAAATGTATCCGATAAAAAACCGAGAGGCTTGCAACCTTTCGACGATGCTCGAGGCTGTGGAGCCTTGCTTTTGCTAACTCGTCATTGCAAATGAGCTTCTTGGCTCTTCTCTCAATTGAATCTAGAGCCTCTAGCTGGTACTTCGCTGATCCGTCCCAGAGGTGAGAACAGTACTCCAGACATGATCGGACTTGTGCTTGGTATAAGTTGAGCAACTGTCCCGGTGTGAAGTATTGCCTCACCTTTGCAAGTATTCCAAGCTTCTTAGCGGCCAGCTGGGCTTTCGACTCAATGTATGAGCCAAAATTGAGAGTGGGTGTTAATGAGATACCAAGAAGCTCGAGGTGGTCAGAAATCGGCACGGGTACATTACGGAAAGTAGGAGCCAGATGAAATGGGCTCCGTTTCGCAGAAAACAGGCACGCCTGGGTTTTATTAGCATTAAACTTAACCAAGTTGGCATCGCCCCAGTCGGAGACCGCCCAGTCCACAGACCCAGTCGGACAAGTTTAAGCGCTCAACCATGGCCTCTCTGTGAGACTGAATCTGCGCCCCACTGGCTCGTGCAGTAGATGTGTAACTCTCCACAACTGTGCTGTCGTCCGCATACCCAAAGGTTCCAGGCTTTAGCAGATCGTTGATATGCAGCAAGAAGAGAGTTGCTGAGAGTACCGAACCTTGAGGGACTCCGGCGTTAATCGCCAATAACACATACAATAAAAACATGAAAAAACTAAAGATAACTAATCCTAAAGTTGCGTATCCTAAATTTTCACCGAAGCTAGAGCCTTTCCTTTCATTTAAAACACTTTCAATCACTGCACTATGTTTTAAAGAGTACGCCTTGAGTTTAACTTCATATAAGCTGATACCCTTCATGTCGAGTGCGCGTGCACTGGATAGACTCGCGTTCTTAGGTAGCTGCGGTAAGGCGATGATCGGGATCGGCTCCACAGCATCTGATTATGATGATACGGTGAGCAATACGTCGATGGTCACGAGGTAAGTTCCGAATACAGGTTGCTTGGTGCTGACCTCGCTGTCACAGTATTTAGTTAGAGTAGTCTTCGGTCTACTATATAAAATCCAATTATCAGCGTTGACTTGCTGGACCTTGACCTTCTCAATGTGGACACCTGATGCGGCATACAGCGAGTGGGGTTATCGTCAAATTTCATCAGCTGCTCCATACAAGTAAGCTCATGGTACGAAGCTCGGTTGTCTGCAGAACATAGAAAATGGTCGCCAGTAGATAACGGGCGGCACGGTTTCGCCAATAGGTAAGGATATTTAGGGAAAATGGCAAAGGTTTTATTTTCGGATTGGTGGAAAATTGGTAAGGAGTACAATTTAAAATAATTATAAGTACAATTATCAGTAACTGGAATTTCCATAATGAATGTGATCTGGTTTTTCTTAATAAAAGATTTTACGCAAATAGTTTCGTCTAATTTTAACAAATTTTCATCGATAGGCAAATATACTAAACTTTCAGAGTTAGCAATTAATTTCAAATGATACATAAGTTCTGTAGAGTTCACGATTGATTTATGTAATATCGAGAATTTACTTAATGCTAGAGTGGTTTCAATTTCACTTAGTCTTATAAAGATGGTACGAAAACTGCTTGTAAAAACGTTAAACAATCCAATAACGTATGTGTCGAGAATCCAATTATTTTCCTTAGCAGCTAAATCTCTTAACATTATCTCAGTCTTCTTTAAACGGTTATCTAAATTTACAGTATTCTGATTAATCGTTTCAGTTACATTCATGAAGCTTCAAACATTTTTGAAACCAAAATTAACTTCTTAGAAATGATAATTTGGTCATGACTTAAATCAGAAGTGAGTTTATCAAATTTAATTGCATCGTCATGATCAAGATTCCCTGTAACAATTTTTATAATAGAACCCAATGGATTTATGAGACCTCTTTTATAACGCTGCTGTGGAACAAGTTGTCAGTATTTATCTTTAGTTATAACTCTGTATATGATTTTATACTTCTCATTTCATGAGAATATGGTGCATTCCAATCGATCAATTTACATAGTTGCTCATAGTTTGTTGCAATATAATTTAAATCATTGTAAATCTTTTCCAAATGAATAACCTTAACTATAGTCTAATGATTAATTTGCACGTATTCTTGACCTTCTTTTATCGGAAGTATTCCCGCGTTGCCATGAAGGTTTTGCAGATGAAGGGTCAGGGTCGGCACTGCTATCAGCAATATGCTGCACCACCTGTGGAGGACCTTTGATATTTTTTATAGGAACTTTCGTTTTCCTTTCCCCTACTTGGATAGGTAAAACGTTTCTCTCGGGTTCACCTACTACCTTCGCTTTTACATTTCGAGGTTTATCTTTGCTTTTCCGCTTATTAACATCTTTAGCAAAAATTGTCTTTCCTAGAGGAAACTCTACTTCAAGTTCACCACCTTTCTTTTCCCTATTCTTCTCTTTAGTTGTTACCATCTTTTCTACCAAATGCTCATACAATACTTTAGTTCGCTTAGCATGATCTTTAACCAGTTTCTGGAAATAACGCTTTTCTAATTCTATGGCATAAGGGCTGCTTGTATCAGTGTGTCCGAATACTACTTCAAATGGAGTTAGTTCAGTAACTGAATGAATGGTATGATTATAAGCCATAACTGAATACGTCATAATTGATGCTGCATCAGTACATCGTTTTTCATATTTAGCCAATCTATAAATTTCAATTATTGTGGAATGGAAGCGTTCAATAAGTCCCATTGAATTAGGGTTATTGCGCGTACCAACGTGAAGTTAAATTTTATGTAAACTTAGAAATTCTTTCATTAATTCATTATTAAACTCAGTACCGGGGTCTGAACTGATCTTTCGGGGATGCCATAATATGAAAAGTACTTCATCAAAGCTCTGATTACTTCAGGTGTTGATTTTCCTTGAATTTCAATTGCCTGTCCTAACTTACTGAAAGCATCAATAAGTGTCAGATAGGGTTTTCAAAAAGGTCTATAAAAATCTCTTGAAAAGGGGCATCTTGTGTTTGCATTAATTGTAAAATAGGCTTGATGGGTTTCCATATTTTTAAATATTTCATTTTATGGCATGCTTCGCAAGCATTTATGACTGCTGTTACTGTTTCTTGCATTCTATCCCAATAATAATTTCTACGAATCCTAAGCAATGTTTCCTTAATACCGCGATGGCATGTCTTTCCTTCATGATATTTAACTATTACTGTCCTTTGTTCATTTTCATCTTCAATAGCAATTACCCGCTCTGTGCATTCATAGAAATTAATCATATTGTTACGAGCTGAGGGTTCGGGATAAAATAATGGGAATCAGTCCAACCAAAATAACACTTTTATTCAACACTAAACGATGAATACATGAACTTGGTCACACGTAATCACAACACACTAATTCACACCACCACTTAAAGTCACCGAAATGTTCGCACGTATAGCTAAATCCAGACTGACTCGGGAGCAACTACTGTTCACGCGAGACCCTTCCCACGTCAGTCCTCCAGGGCCTCGCTGAGACTAACTCACTAAGACTGACTGAGACTGACTGTCCGGCCATCTCTCCGGCCTATTTATATCGCACACATTTCGATTGTTCGAGAACGATGTCGATCCTTCCAGGAAAGGGTCGGTCCCTCGACACAATGGCCACTCCCCATTCTGCGAAACCACAAACAATAGCAACAATAACACAGCAAGACAAAAGCGTTCGAGAAGGTTCGATTATTACTCATTATTTAACAGCCTCGGCGTAACAATATCTTTCTTGAAAAGTTGAATAATTATATTTCCAAATAATTTACGATGTTCTTTTTCCTCAAAGTAAATAAAATACTTCATTTTTGCGCGTACCGCGTACATATAGGGCGTACCGACCCTATATGCAAATAGTTTAAATTTTTTTAATAACAATGTCTTTATTTATTTATTTAAATAGGGACGCCAACAGCTTAAGTATTATATTATTGGTTTGGTTTTGTTCTAATACTTTGCCATTTGCAGGCTGACACAACATGGCGGATACAAGTCTCCTTTCTTTTTCTTACTCTCTAACTAATATCACCTGACAGTCAGTCAGTCACCCACATAGGCCTGACATCACACTAGGATTCCCTTTATTTGTGGTGTCAGGAACAATGAGTGCCTGCGCAACACAACACCCAAACAAATGTTTGCATCATCTACAATTCTGCATTCCTAAACCCTCCAAGTTAATTAACATCTGTTCTTCCTTATCCATTGGGGTGCCTTCACTTGCTTTACTCGCGAAAATGTTTTTTTATCCCTTGCTTTGAGGTTAGCAATTCCAAAAAATTTTTGCGCCAAAAAATTACCGCGCTGCGTTCGGACTAAGTTTTCTCAATTATTTCTATTAACAATGTATTAAAATCTTATTGTACTAGAATCTAGATGAAATAGGCTTTCTAAAGGTATAACTTTTATGCCATTTTGTTAGTAAATTGTAATCAAAATCACAGGTTCAAAACTAAAATTTTACGCATTTGTTCCCGAATGTCAGATTAAAATGCTTATGATTTCAAAAATATAACAGTTATCTATGTAAATGTTATTTGTTTTTATAGCTTAATACATTATTTACAAGGTTTAATAAAAAAATTAGACAGAAAGAACCCTTACTTATAAATATTGAACCCTAAATCTGCGCATCGTAAAATGTCAACAAAAAACCGACCGCCCGTGAACATTTGTTGATAAATCGTCGAGTATTGACGGGTCCAAATTTATTGCTACTTCTGTTTTTAAATAGCTTAAACATTGTAGCTTTTGTTACATACCTTACCTATTAATAAACATTGTAATCTTACATACTCTAGCTATTAGTAAGCATTAGTAGGTAAGCTACCTAATCTAAGTTGGTACTTTCCCAAATTGTTTTGTGAATAACTAATTAGTGTTACATACTTTACTTATTAGTAAACATGAATAATCTAAGTTGATACTTTCCCAAATAGCTTTGTGAATGACTAATTAGTTCTAGAAACATTGACTTAACTCTTACTCATGTTCCCACGACCCTCTTTAAATACCATTCCTATGACAAATTGCATTGTAAACAGCTTATTAGTTCTAAGAACCAACTCTAATTAGGATTAGCTATACCACGATCCTCTTAAGTATAAATACCTTGTGTTAGTTGAAAAATAAAACAGTTCAATTTCTACATTCTAACTCGACACATCTCTGTATCTTGTAATAATTCTAAGTCTTATTTCAAATAAAATCATTTTTTAAAGTAATTGTGCAAATTGCTACTTAACACTTTTTATAACAACTCATTCAGGACGGTTTTGTTTGTAAATATGAGAGTAATTATTTTACAAAGCAATGACGTCACGTCTTTTGTTGGGTTGGGAAAGTACCTCATTAAATGGAGAAATTTTATATATTTATATGGTTTAATGTTATTTATTATTATAGCCTAATACATTGTTTATAAGATTTAATAAGAAATAAATAAATAAAAATGGTAACAATTAGAAAATAAATAACTTTTATCTGCATCCGGTCCCAATTCACGGTAAAAACGCATGACCTTTTAAAATTATTATTCTAGGTGTATGGTTTATCGTAGATTTTTTTATTTTTTATTTATCTTTATTATGGTTTTATTAAGCCTAATAAAATACAAAATTAGGATTATTAATTTGAACTAATTAAAATCAAAATAATGCGGCCGCGGCGAAAAACACGTTAAAAAAATTACACGAAAAAAAGTAATAACATACCAAAACTATTAACTTTCTTTCCGTCGAAAATACTTATTCCACAAACTACATCCGTGTAGCTACACGGCAAATACAAATACGACGATAAGATTACGTCACATGAAAACAGTAACAAACAATCAATTTGATGTAAACACAAGATGACCGGTAAAAATGGAGCCAAACGTAAACAAATTTTATATTTTGATTGCTGCCAAATTTTCAGACGTATGACATTTTGTTATCGCCGCCATTACCAAGCCTGCTCTATGGAGAATGACACACAGAAAGAATGAAAGGAATCGGTTCAGTCAGTGTGAAATGAAAAATCATAATATTACCGCGCATTGCGCATGCTCCTGGGAGGCAGTAGCAGGTAAGGGCAAACACGGCTTGCCTCCCAGGAGCATGAAATCAGATGAAAACAGTTTAGAGACTAAAAATATGTATTCTTATGATTTTTAGTGTTAATATCTTAGCTCTCTATCTTAGCATATCTCAGCATTACTTAGCTAATGTCTGATATCATTAATATCAGACATTTAGCTAAGTTTTAAGATTCATGCAATATATGGCTAACAATGGTAGACATTATCATTAATATTAGTTTTTATTTGTTTTCAGGCTGAGGAAGCAGTACCACCAACAGCAATCACTCACAACCTATCTGTGACTGCTTTACCGTTCACGTCCATAATTGATTTCTCAAACCAAGGAAATACTGAAGTTAAAGTTAAAGAAGAACTTTTAATAAAAGAAGAACTTCTAATAAAAGAAGAATCCATTGACATAGAGGAGAGTACATTTGCAGAAGATGTCACAGTCGATGTTATTATATTAAGCTCGGAACAACCTCCTGTAAAAGTGAAAGCTGAGACAAACAATGTGTGTGCTTTGTCATTCTGTTGTGATGTGTGCAACAAAACATTTGCAATAAAAAGAAAACTAGCGCAACACTTGCTGATTCATTTCAGCAAAAAACAGCATGCCTGCAACATCTGCAATAAGACATTTCCTAATGGCAGTAGCTTGATTAGACATAAGAGGATCCACACTGGAGAAAAGCCATATACTTGCAACATTTGCAACAAATCATTTTCATCAGGTGATTATCTGATTAAACATAAAAGATTCCATACTGGAGAAAAGCCATATGCTTGTAACATATGCAATGAATCATTTACTCAAGGCTATAGTTTGATTGTACACAAAAGAATCCATACTGGAGAAAAGCCATATACTTGCAACATATGCAATAAATCATTTGTAGCAGGTAGTAATTTGATTACACATAAAAGAATCCATACTGGAGAAAAGCCATATGCTTGTAACGTATGCAATGTATCATTTATACAACGCTGTGGTTTGATTGCACATAAAAGTATCCATACTGGAGAAAGGCCATATACTTGCAACATTTGCAATAAATCATTCATTCGACGCAGTAAATTGACAGAACACAAAAAAATCCACACTGGAGAAAAGCCATATACTTGCAACATTTGCAACAAATCATTTGTATCAAGTGGTTATCTGAATAAACATAAAATAATCCATAATGAAGAAAAGCCATATGCTTGCAACATTTGCAACAAATCATTTGTCACAGGTTATTATCTGATTGCACATAAAAAAATCCATACTGGAGAAAAGCCATATGCTTGTAACATATGCAATAAATCATTTACTAAAAGATCTCCTTTGTTTAGACACGAAAGAACCCATACTCAGGAAAAGTCATAATGCTGTATGGCAAAGGAGCCCGTTCAGTTATTATTTTCTTTCCGAGAATTCTAATTTATGTATCTGGCATATGTATAATACAACAAATATACAAGTGGTGGTCTCATCGCTAAAAGCGATCTCTTCCAGACAACCTTTGGATGGACGGTAGCTTTTAATAAAAATAATTAAATATTGAATAAACACAATAGTAACTGAAAGATTAGCCAAGGTATTGTCTTAACTTTGTGTTATTCTTTGTAAGGAAACTCTTTGTACTGGAAACACCATCAAGTCTTTCTTATTGTAGTGTATTTCTGAGAACCGTATGTATATAATCGCCCAATTATAATAATAAATGTAATAAATTGAATAAGTTTGATATTTCTTACCTTCTGTCAAACACAGTCCAATATATCTACAAAGAAGTTCTATTACTGACGTATTTAGCGACTAAACATGTTTAAATAGAATATTTTTTTTTGTTTTGGGAGACTCGCGAGATCTCAGTTCGGGGCGAACCACTAGTTTTATTTGTAATTTTTTGTAAAATCCTATTTGTGATGGGAATGTATCATCATCATCATCGTCAGCCCATCTCATCCCACTGCTGGGCATAGGTCTCACTTCGTTGTCGCCAAATTGGCGCGTAACCGCAACGATGCAACGCAATAACTGCAACACGGTCTTCTTTAAGCGTCCACTCCATATTTAAATATGAGTAAAATTCTAAAAAGTATACATTTTTATTTTCATGAACAATTCGAAATTCGAATTCTATAAACTTTTTTGTGGCCAGCATTCTAAAAGAAAAGTTTTTACTGTGTGACAATACTTATGACCTGACTAGGTAGATCTGTGCCTCGCGCGCAAAAAAGTGACAGTGCTATTTACTTGCTTATGTGAAGAACGAGACAAAGATATATCATAGCCGCGCCCCTGCATTGTCGCAGGAGTAAATGACGTACCTAGCGACAAAAGATAAAATCTCGAATTGCATGAGAACCAACAAATGAAAAAAAAATGTTTTTCCTTTAATTTAGGTAAGTACTAGAATTACCTACATAACTATGTAAAAAAAAAGACTTAATCTTTTCTAGAGTTGGAGAATGAACGATATTAGTGTTTTAGAAGAGCCGATTTTACAAATAATTGTATCGAGAAAAGTTTCACCAATTGCGTTTCTGACTTTCATTTATGTAGTTTAAATCCTCAAGTAAATATTGCTTAAATATGAAATCAGTAGGTACCATTTTTCGTTATTGAATACGACAGTTAGTTAGCGGCTCATTTTTTTAATTTTTCACAATAATAATAATTCATTTAAGCACGCGCAAGATGCAGACAGCTTTATCCATGCGGAGAATATTCTACTTTTCACAGTACTTTTTACATACTGGTACGAGCTGAGGGTTCGGGATAAAATAATGGGAATCGATCTAACCAAAATAACACTTTTATTCAGCACTAAACGATGAATACACGAACTTGGTCACACGTAATCACCACACACTAATTCACACCACTGTTGCACCACTTAAAGTAACCGATTTTTTTTTTTTTTTTTTTTTCGAATGGACTAATCTCGCTGTTGGCCTCTGAGGCCGTGACAGCTTAACCGAACTTTTGGCGAGCGCAGATGGCGCTCAGCCCAGTAAGTTTTTTTAGGCAATTAGCGCAAGGGCACCACTAAGGTACGAGCCTCGGCTTGGGCTGTTGCCGGGGTGGGGATAGGAGAGAAACGCCCGGGTACGTGTCTGTACCTCGTATAGGCGGCGACTGAAGGGACTCGTCGACCTCGCCGGCGAGGTCGGTGTTTCTGTGAAGTGTTTGCTCTGTCTGATATAGATGACTCACCTTCCGCATTAGCAGAGGTGATTTCGTCATCCGGGTCTCCGAGAACGTGTCTCGGACGACGGAGGATTTTGTTGGCGGGCGGATCCAACGGGTAAACCGGAATGGTGTGTACCAAAGGGTTCGGATGATTAGAGGCAAGTTCATAAAACCGCTTGGAAGCGAGCTTCATGAACCTGGCTATTGATTCTAATTTCAAATCGCGATGTAGGTCGTTGTTGCGAAAGTACCAGGGCGAGCCTGAGGCTTTTCGCAAGAAGCGATTTTGAATAACCTGAATGGCACCAACTTTAGGAGAGTGGGCAAATACTACAGATGAGTATGTCATAATGGGGCGAATGCACGCTTTGTAAAGAGTCACCTTATTTTTAAGGGACATTTTACTTTTCGCGCCTAGAAGTGAGGACAATCGTCCTAGGGTGAACTTTGCTTGGTTGCACCTCTTAGTGATGTGCAACCTAAAGGAAAGACGCCTATCGAGGATGACACCCAGATATTTGGCTGATGGGGCCCAGCGAATGGGCTGGCCAAATAGAGAGATCGGTTTGGGAGTGAGGTTTCTCCGTGAGAAGTACACTGCTGTACTTTTCGACGGGTTTACCTCGATCCGCCACTTGCGGAACCAAGTGGCTAATGAGTGAAGGGCAGCCTGCAGCCTTATACCCACCCGATCAGGATTCCGATTGGATGTGTACAAGGCTGTGTCGTCTGCGTATAGGGCTATTTCCACTTGAGGAGTGCGGGGGATATCGCTGGTGTACAGCGTGAACAGGAGGGGGTAAAGTCACCGAAATGATCGCACGCTTAGCTTAATCCAGACTGACTCTCCGGCCATCTCTCCGGCCTATTTATATCGCGCATATTTCGATTGTTCGAGAACGATCTCAATTGTTCCAGGAAAGGGTCGGTGTTTCGACATAATGGCCACTTCCCTTTCTGCGAAACCGCAAACAATAAGACAGACAAAAGCGCTCGAGAAACTTCGATTATTACCCATTGTTTAACAGCCTCGGCGTAACAATACTTTTACCTAATAAACAGATCAAATTTAAAGATCGATTAGACATAGTTCACCTCTCTGTAGAAAGACATATTGAAATAGCCTGCGTAGAGTTGGAGCAGTTCATAGTTATAAGCGTTTACAGACCACCATCTGCCACATTTGACATTTTTGAAAAAATTATGAAAGTAATTTTGTTCAAATTATCAAAATCAAATAAATACATTATTGCATGCGGAGACTTCAATATACATAAATTTGCTAGAACATAACTCATTAAATACTAGAATAACTAGTTTATTTCAATCATATGATCTGAAGCCTCAATTTATGGAGCCTACTCGAATAACGAACACTTCAGCCACATGTATAGACAATATAAAATATAGGTAATATTTTTGCCAGTGTACAAATTTTAAATAGTAGTTTAATTAGTAATATTAAATCGGATCATTTTGTTCAAATAATTAAAATAAATTCAAACAAATAATCTTGTAAAAAGAAAAATTACTTGTATGACCATTACAAGTACTTGAAAAAGTACTTGTAATGGTCATAGGTACACACCTATGACCATTAATCGATTGGACAAACTTAAATTTAACTTAACTTCTGTACTTCCATGTGTACATAATAATAATCCAAATAATTTATACAACACGTTTTTTAAGAAATTTAGTGATGTGTTTAATTCAATTTTTACACCTAAATCAATCATGGTCTCTGATGGTCAAAAGTTCTGTGATTGGGCAACAGTAGGAATACATAAAAGCAGAAAAACATTGTAATGATCTTTATGCTGAAAAACAATATAATTTTAATGAGGAGTTTAAAGAAAAAGTCAAAAAATATTCAAAGATTTTAAAAATGTTTGTCGTGAAGCAAAAGCTCGTCATTTGAGTTCTAAAATTAAAAATAGTCAAAATCAAAGTACAAGCCACTTGGAAAATAATCAACAGCGAGACTGGAAGAGTCGCAACTAAGAACAATAAGTTTAATTTGAAAATTGGCAATGCCACGATCAATCAGGATGGTGATGTAGCTAATGCGTTCGAAGACTTCTTTACCGACATTCCAGTCTCTACCACAAAATCCTTAAACTCCTCTCCCATAGTCGCAGAGTCATTGTTAAAAGAAAACTTAACGGAATGCAAAACACAATTCAAATTTGATTATGTAAATAGTGATGTCGTTATAAAAGCTTTCAAACTGATAAATGTTAAGAAAACCACGGACCTATCGGACCACGGGGCATCTCTGTTAGCGTTGTGAAAACATTGATTGATTGTGAAAGCAATTATGTGCTCCTGAACTAGCTTTAATATTCAATGAGTGTATTGACTCTGGTGTATTCCCTGATTTAATGAAACAAAGTAAAATAACTCCACTTTTCAAATCAGGCACTAGTTCTGATCCTGGTAATTTTAGACCAATCTCAGTACTTCCGACATTTAGTAAAATATTTGAAAAACTAATTTTAAATCAACTGCTTAGACATTTCAATTCACATAATTTACTGCATCATAAACAATTCGGATTTACCAGGGGTCGCTCAACCACTGATGCTGGTATTGAGTTAATATCGCACATATTTGATGCCTGGGAGAAGTCTCATGACGCTTTTGGTGTTTTTTGTGATTTGTACAAGGCATTTGATTGCGTAGACCATGACACATTGATCAGGAAACTACACCATTATGGCATTAGGAGTGTTGTTCTAGACTTTCTCACTTCTTATTTAAGTGGCAGAGTGCAAAGAGTTGACGTGAATGGGAAGCGTTCTCCGGGGTCTCTGATTAAAATGGGTGTACCACAGGGATCAATTCTGGGACCATTTTTGTTTTTAGTATATGTTAATGATTTTCCCCGTATTGTAACGGACGATCATGAGGTTGTATTGTTTGCAGACGACACATCACTTTTATTTAAATTAAAGCGACGACAAACCGATTTTGACGATGTAAACAATGCAATCTCTAAGGTGGTAAAATGGTTCAATGTAAACAATCTACTTCTAAATGAAAAGAAAACAAAGTGTATTAGATTTATACTACCTAATGTTACACAAGTCAAAGCAGATGTAAAAATCAAAGACGAGGAGTTGGCTCTTGTGGACAACTTATTCTCAGGTATAACCCTAAATAATAAGCTTCAATGAGGCCCTTACATTGATGGGTTGTCGAAGAGACTTAGTTCTGCAGCATACGCATTCAAAAAGATTCGTCTTTTTACAGACGTAGACACAGCTAGACTAGTTTACTTCAGCTACTTCCACAGCATTATGTCATACGGTATACTGCTGTGGGGGAGTGCTGCAGATATAAACACCGTTTTTGTGCTGCAGAAGAGGGCTGTTCGTGCAATTTATAATATGGGCCCCAGAGAATCATTACGCAATACGTTTAAAGAAATAAATATTATGACATTCCCTTGTCAATACATCTATGAAAATCTAATGTATGTTCACAAAAATATTAATTTGTTTAAGAAAAATAGCGATAATCATAATTTTAATACTAGAAATAAAGATAAATTCGCTGTTGCCACCTGTAGGCTCCATAAAGTTAGTAAATCGTTTAAAGGGCAAGGTGTACGCTTTTATAACAAACTCCCAAGGGATGTACAAAAATTGACAATTAACAAATTTAAAAACGTAATTAAACAAAATCTTTATAAAAGAGCCTACTATTTTAGATGATAGAGAAGCTTGGGATTGAAATTGCTCCAGCTCGTTCAAAATGTTACAATTTAGACGTAATTTATTTTCTGTATTATGTATTGTAAAAGGATCATTAAAAAAAACAAACAGCCTTGTTTCTTGCCTTTCTTTCCTGGCTTGGTCGCGAAGGAACAGGCAGTAAAATTGACGTTTCAAAGTGATCCTTGTGATTTTAATGAATAAAAATATTTGACTTTTGACTTTTTGACACACTTTCTGCAAGACAATGAAAACCAAATCTAGGTTGGTGCATTCTGTGCAGAGGTTAGTTCGATTTATGAATGAGTTCTTATTTTGTGGGTCTCTTTGGTTCAAATTTTAATACGGATGAGGTTACAAATTCAAATCACGTTATGCCCGCAAAGCCATAATGAAATTCAGTACCTACAACTTTACTCCCGGCTCAGCCGTAGGGATTTAATCACCTGTTTTCGGTGAGTCGACCTGCTCGACAGTTTGACATTGTCGTGGTGTGAAAAATCTATTTATATGAGCTTGTGACACCAACCTATACAGGGTGTTTGGTAATATACTGACGATATTCAAGTGACGGTTTCTCAAAACATACAAGACTTCTCGAAAAAAAAACGATTAGTTTAATTATCAAATTTTAAAGAAAATCGACTAAGTTTAGGTGATTAATTCGAATGTATTTATTATGCTCATCAAAATAACCCCTTTCATTTATGTGCGTATATTATCAAACAGCCAATATAAGGACTAATTATATTGAAATAAATTTGTCAAACAATATTTTTTTGACAATAACCCATTATTTTCAAATAGTATAAATATAATTTCATATATTCTTACCTTCACCTGGATTGTCGCACATATTACTCAACAATAAAAAACAGGAATTTTCAAAATTTCTAAACTCAAACTCATCTTTTATTCTTCTCACGGTGCATATAACTGTGTTATTAGATTTAAAAATATATCGATTATTACATATTGTTGTTATATGAGAATACTCTAAATGAGAAGTTACGTTTGTATTAGTTGTTACATTAACTTCTGGAAGTTTCATATAAATAATAGAAGAAAATGCGCATTTAAAATGAGCTAAATTAAATATGAACTTGTAGTTTTCCATTTAGGTTTTACGATCGTAGTAAAATGTGAAGTTAAATTGCAAAGTTAATGGTTTTAACTTGATGTTTTACATTTAAATTTTTTATTCGCCAACCCTGGCATTGAAATTAAAAGGGCTTAAGAGGACCGTACCGTTTACAGAGAACTTATCTCTCACGTCTATATTTAAGTTCATAATTAATACAAAATTAGCTTGCCTGTGTAGCGTGGATTTTTTGACAGAATATAGGTACATCAATTTATAACAGAGTGATCAAAAATGGGGCCACTTAGGGTCGAGAATTATGCATTCCAGATTCGCGTAAACCCAGGTACGATAATTTTTTTGTATCAGGTATTTTTTGTATAAAGTTATAATATCCATGTAGTGTAACGGGCCGGACCTGAATGATTCCTCCACAGTAATAAATTCGGAAGATAACATTCGTTTTCGTAATATTATAAAATATTAATATGTATTTATGAATAGCACATACTTGTTCATTCAGTCATTACGTATTTAAATCAATCTGGGATTTAGAAAAAGCTGCAATATATTATAACGCCTAGTGCCATCTCTTGGATTACTCATCTATTGTATGCGGTGTTTGATCTAGATAAATTGTAAATTGACATACTATCACGACGCTAGATGACAGTAGCTGTTGGATGAAGTGACGTGGAGATTGTACAAAATGATTTATCATCTATGGGAAGAGTTGCGCTACTCGCCGGAAGGGGGTCGACTGACTAGCAATTTGTCAATGGGCAGAGTTCCACTGCTCACCGGTAGGGGATCGACAGACTATCAAGTTCTCTATGAAATAGGTTTCAATACACGGCATTATGGGTATGCAAGTAGAAGGCGAAGCTGGATAGAACGGAATATTGTCTATGCTATCATAAATTTTAGGGTGAATTAATATGAAACTTCGTGATATTACAAAATAATAATATTATTAATAGAAAATAATTGATCGTGCAGTTTTCTATGAATTACGTGAAGCCATTTGTTTACTGTTGAATAAATTTAGTATTTGTATAAAATAATTTATCATCTGTGAAGAGAGTTTTCGCTACTCGCCGCTAGAGGTCGGAGACGGCGGTTCGAGGGCTGAAGTACGGGGGGAAGGGACTGAACGCCTTAAATACGACGGAGCGGCGATGCTCGATCTCTTGTCTCGTGCTCTTTTCCCTGGTGATCTTCTCGGGGCTCTGGTTTTCTCGTGACCTTCTCGGGGCGCTTTCTCGGGCTCTTCTCGGGAGTGGTGATATCTCGGTATCTTTTCGTTGGGGACATTGCTCGTGGGCTCTTGGGTCGCGCTCTTTGCTCGTGGGCTTTTGCCTCGTGGTCTTTCCCTCGTGGTTCTTCACCCGCTAGCAGCCTGCGGAGACACCCAGAGAATACCAAGGTACGTGCTTGTTAATTTTTACTTACTGCCATTTTAATTATTGTTCTTGTGTTAATGTTTGGTAACCGGATTCGTGCAGGAATGCATTGAATTGGATCCAAACAGAGCAATTTATTTGTGTGAATTTAAATGTAATTGTTGTATATCCGAGTTATTTACATTGAGGGTTAAATGGGGTAAATTTTGGATGGAAAATGTTAGAAGTCTAGATTTATTTTATTCTGAGGGTAGGAATTTTTACTTGTTGCCATTGGCAATTATTGTTCTTGTGTTAATGTTTGGTAATCAGATTCGTGCAGGAATGTATTGAAGTGGATCCAAACAGGGTAAATTATTTGTGTGAATTTAAATGTAATTATTGGATATCCGTGTTATTTACATTGAGGGTTAAATGGGGTGAATTTTGGATGGAAAATCTTAGGAGCCGAGATTTATTTTATTTTGAGGGTAGGAAAAATTAGTGACGGTTAAAGTGAATGCTCCTGAAATACAGAATGTGGAATTAGGATTCCATGTATTGGTTCAGGTATAATTGTTTTGAATTGCGGGGTGCTTATTTAATAAGATAGTTAACGTTGGGGATTGACATCTTACCGTGGCATTTTCTTTTAGTTTAACAATGTTGTAGGTAGGAACCTTGTTAACCGGTAGGGTAGGAAACGCATCAGAGACGGTGGATTCAATAATAGTTTAATAATCGAATTAATTGGATCATATGATAGGATGGGGGGCGTTAGGAAATACTTCCCTTTACATATTCTATTTATTCTAAAGATGTACGGACAGATTAGCATCAGTATTGCATTTTAAGAAATGATTGACTCAGGATTATATTCCACTAAATACAAAATAACCTTACACGATTGATGTTTGTATTGGCAGCGATTTGTTTAACTACTTCTATATTCTATTTCTATTTCAATGGTCATAAAGAACGGTGGTTGCATTGGAAAACATAGCTTATGTTATAACAAAGACACAGGAATGTGTAACCTATTGACGGTATAATATTTCTTAGATTGAGTTATCTAGTAAAGAAAAAATGTGGGTAGGAAGATTGGATTCCTAAGTTTGATACGAGTATCTGTTGTTATTCTACGTTGGAAAAGGAAATATTTTAATATAGCATACGGTATAAAAATATATCAGTATGTAGAACAAAATTCATGTAATAAACTAAACTTAAATGAGAGGGCAATTGTGCTTTTAAGGACGGTGGTTTCAAAAAAATACACTTTGTAAGATTGAATACAATGTTGAAATTATAAGATGGACTTGTGAAGTTTGACAATGAAATGAGCTCGGATTCAAGGAAGTAAATAATCTAAGTAAGTTGATCTGATGTTGATAGAATCTTTGAAGGCTAAAGCGCTGGGCTTAATTAGAAACAGATGCGAGAAAAAAGGTCTGTTTTCTATTCTACGGAGCCAAGGAAATGAAATTCCGTTAAGATTCTTCAGCATTGTTAACTGAAAAGGTACTAGTTTCATGAATTGAAGTAATATTCATGGTCAAACTACAGTAAACTAAAGACTTTGATAGCTAATTAAAGCACTTATCTATTTCATGCAAACTATAGCCGTTCGGAAAAGTACTAAATACGTCTAGCTTCATTATGGGGTTTTACTAAGTTCTACATTTTAGTGCATTCTGGTAGTGAATTTAAGAATGGGTTAATTGATAGGTTGCCTAGGTATGTTTAGGCTGAGTGTTTTGGCAGATAGTAGGGGGCGGCTATTTTTAGGATCGGAATCGAAAAGGGTAGGGTTCTAGAATAGGCTGCGAAGAACCTAAATCGAATGGGTTTAGTTCTAAAAATAAGAACTTTACTGATTCGCAAGATAACCAAAACAGAATCTACACTTTGCAAAAGATTATGACCTCTAATTCCCTTAATAACGAGTAGGAACAACAGACTACCCACATACAATTTTTATGTTGTCTCAAATATAAGGTTAAGTATACCTAATAATACTTTTAAATTGTGGAAGAGAGATGTCCAGTCTGGTAGTCGAATCTCATTGTCTTCACAGCGGTGGTGGGGCTGTAGACCTAAGATATTTAAACAAGTGTCTTAGCCATAATTATTAATGTCGATAATCAGTTTGTAGGTAGATCAATACGTTCCCAGTGGGTAGGCTATATAACTTTAGCACCAAGCTTACAATAGGTAGATCACAATTGTCACTAACTAGAGTTCTATGGGTATGTCAATGTGTTTAGATAGGTTTAATTCTCTCATAAAGTAGGTAGCATGATCTTTGGTACTAGACTCAAATTCCTTAAAAGAAACTGAGTTATTACGGATATCGCGACGCATGGGTTCCTACCGCAATACTAGATAAATCACGAGGCCAAAGTTATTAATCACAATACACTCTTATAGCAGATGTTAATAGGGTTGATAATTTATAAAGTAGGTAGGTCATGACTGTATGGTAGATAGGTAGATTAGATAGTTGTCGGGGTTAAACGTGTGTAAATTCATTGGGGTTTGGGGAGGGTCGTGATTATTTATATAGGGGGGGTTTCTTCAGGGAGGGGGGGTTACAGTAGGTATAAAATATGTGGCGTTGCTCGTTACTACGTCGCTAAGAATTGATACCTATGCTAAATAGATGGCGCTATTCCTCCCTATAACGAGTTGACGTAGGTATGAAATAGATGGCGTGGCTTGTCACTACGACGCTGAGAGTTGACGCCTATGCTAACTAGATGGCGCTATTCCTCCCTATAACTAGTTGACGTAGGTATGAAATCGATAGCGTGGCTCGTCACTACGACTTTGAGAGTTAACGCCTACGAGGCATGCCTTTTACGTTCTGTCGTTTCCATATTTTCCGGCAATTTTGAATTTGGAACTGTTCTATATTCGAATGTGTTTACATTTTGAATCTCAAAACAGTTGAAAGTATTAGGATTAATGCTATTGTTTAGTCACAGTTTCGATTTGAATCTGTCAGGTCACGTACGAAAATGAATCTTTCTAAGGAAAATGTTCGTGCAATAATTTTCTACAACTTTAGAAGAGGCCTGACACGGCTTCAGTGTTTAGAAGAGCTAACATCTGTGTTCAGTGATGTAGCCCCATGTCTGCGGACTGTCGAACGCTGGTATTTAGAATTCCAGCGTGGACATACTAGTGTTAGTGACAGATTTCGCGAAGGACGCCTAAAATCCGCCTTCACTGAAGATAACATCATTGCTGTGAGACAACTAATTCTCTAAGATCGTCATGTGACGTATCGAGAGATAGAGGCTCTATTAGGCATCTCAGGGACAACCATTCAGAAGATCTTGCATGAAGCGCTTGGTGTGAGAAAGCTAGTTTGCCGTTGGATACCGCATCTGCTTTCCGACGATCACAAGGCGGCCCGCGTCAGATGGTGTAAGAAAACTCTGCAAAGGTTCAACCGAGGGGAGTCAAATCACGTCTACGACATCATAAGTGGTGACGAATCTTGGATCTATGCCTACGATCCTGATACCAAACAACAATCTACAATCTGGGTCTTTCAAGACGAGCCAAAGCCGACTAAAGTTGTTCGTTCTCGAAGCACTTCAAAGAAGATGGTGGCCACGTTCGTTGGAAAAACCGGCCATGTTGCGACTATTGCACTTGAAGATCGTAGAACGGTTAACGCAGAGTGGTATACTACAGTTTGTTTACCACAAGTCATCGCCGAACTTCGAAAATCTAACTCAAAGCGACGCATCATCCTGCACCACGACAACGCAAGCTCACACAGCGCTCGTCAAACGATTGAGTATTTGAAGCAGGAAAAAGTAGAAATTCTTGACCATCCTCCATACAGTCCTGACCTAAGCCCTAACGATTTCTTTACATTTCCTAAAATTAAGAAAAGTCTTCGTGGTCAAAGGTTCCAGTCCGGTGAAGAAGCAGTCGACGCTTTCAAGACAGCCATTTTGAACACCCCACTTTAGAGTGGAATAAATGTTATAATAACTGGTTTGAGCGAATGGAAAAGTGTTTTAAGCTACGTTGTGAATACTTTGAAAAACAATAAAAAGTACTATAAGGTTCTAGATGTGTTTTTTTCTTCAAACGACAAAACTTAAAAGGCATGCCTCGTATGCTAACTAGATGGCGCTATTCTACCTATAACGAGTTGACGTAGGTATGAAATAGATGGCGAGGCTCGTCACTACGACGCTAAGAGTTGCTACCTACTCTTACTAGATGGCGCCATTTTTCTTATAACGAGTTGACGTACGTACGAAATAGATGGCGTTGCTTGTCACTACGCCGCTCTGAGTTGACGCCTATGCTAACAAGATGGTGTTATACCCTGGTGAGTATGCCACAAGTCCTCAGGATGGTTACATCGATGCAGCCGTCCACCGACTGGTTAGGGTGATGGCTCAGATGCAGTAGAATCTTCTGGTGGAAACTCGAGCTCCAAGGGCAAAGTGAGCAGTGAAATCTAGAAAACAAAAATTCCTATACAATAGTGACCTGTAGAGCTAAAAGGCTAAATAATTATCTTTATCCTTATTCGAGGGCATTTTTTTTTTTTTTTTGAGCAAATATTATTTGCATACGAACATATTAAATGTGTATATGAATACAACATATAAATAGATAGTACCTAGTAAGTAATTTTTAAACTATAATAATAATCATCTTTATTTGGAACAATTAACAACGGTGAATTACAAAAATGAAAAACGATGATATCCGCATTAGTAATAAATACTGTGTCGCAGATACCAACGCCCTCCTCTCCTCCGCGACAAGATAAGTAAGGGTTCCAATACAATTTTGCGTTACACACAAGTCCAAGTGACATAATGTATTTAATATGGTATGTAATATATTATGTACTACCTATAACTTATTATGTATATATTATGTACTACCTATATTATGGACGACCTCCGTGGTGCAGTGGGCGAATAGCCAGCTGCGACGCAGGAGGTAGCGGGTTCGATTCCCGCCCCGGAACAAATGTTTGCATGATCTACAGATATTTGTTCCTGGTCTGGTTGTTTTTCTATATATTATAAGTATGTATTTACAAAAAAAAAGTATATAAGTATTCTATCAGTTATCTGGTTCCCATAGTACAAGCTCTGCTTAGTTTGGGGTTAGATAGCGCTGTGTTAAATGTCCAGCAATATTTATTTATTTATTTATTTATAACTGTAGTGATTTATTAGTTTTTTACTCCTCCGTCCTTTGCTGTGCACTGATAGAATACTTATGTACATTTTTTTCGAAATACATTCTTAACATGCGTCATCATCATCATTACAGTCATAAGACGTCAACTGCTGAACATAGCCCTTTAACAATCGTTGTCACAAAAATTCAAGGCCCAATTCTGCTAATCTATAAGAAAAACGATTATGGAGCCATACCATTAATATACGATTTTAATTGTTGTTCCTGTCTTAAGCTGCCAAATTTTCAATGGTGTTGTCATAGCAACCGCAGTCATTTCAAAAAGATTGCGTTAGTAGAATACCTAGTAGAAGTAGAGTTTGACGACCTCCGTGGTGCAGAGAGCGAATAGCCGACTGAGACGCAGTACGTATCGGGTTCGTTTCCCGCCGCGGAACAAATGTTTGCATAATCTACAGATATTTGTTCCGGATCTGGTTGTTTCTCTATTATTATAAGTATGTATTTACATCAAAAACGTACTTATATAAGTATTCTTTTAGTTGTCTGGTTCCCATAGTACAAGCCCTGCTTAGTTTGGGGCTAGATAGCGCTGTGTGAAATGTCCATCAATATTTATTATTATTATAATCAATAGCATAGTGAAGCGATTGGTTTAGTAGAATAGGGCCAGACCAGTTTTCTGTTCTAAAATGTAATTCTTACGTTTCCTTCTTGTTCTGTTCGAGACGTACATACGTCTCGTAGTACGTTGTGCGCGTGCGCCATATGCGCGCGCACCTCGGTGACGCACAGTAGGTACCTATGTGCGTACACAGCGAGCACGCGCCTCGGCGAGCGCTGCAAAATAATACATTTTTTTTGAATATTGTCGACACACAGTCATACAGTTTCATTCAAATTACAAGTAACGGGAGTTCATGTTAATTGGTTACATTTTTTTGGTAGAAATTGCAGTTATTCTGCATTTCAGACTTTTCCCTATATTTGTGTCACTAAAGCTACACACAACTAGAGATGTCCCTCAGAGCAAGATGTACGTATAAGGTTGAAATTATTACCGATTGTTTTACGGATAGTGAGGGTTTTTTATTTTCAATTTACAAAGAAAAAACTAGTTCCAAGTACTTAGCGCTATAAGTAGCCGTGGCTGGAGATGCGCCGCCAAAAAATATGGTTTATTTGTCAAAGTCTCTTGAAGTATACACGAATATGTGTCACTTTATTTAACTGAATATACTTATATATTCTTTACTTCCACAATAACTCCAACAATGACTCTATTATACAGTGTGTCCCTGGATAAAGTGCAACCCCGAAAGGGGGTGAAACTAGATCAAAAATTATCGACAAAAAAATAGAAAAAAAAAAATTAAAAAAATTTAGTATATACTTTATTGATGAATTAAAATTTTTATTGCTCACTAATGACTCTATTTAATAAAAAAATGATTTCTTCCAAAGTAGTAGGTCTATTTTGTTAAAATAAAAACCATAATCATGTCAGATATGTGACGATGACGATAAAATAACAAATAACTCACAAACAAGTGGCTATCGTGACTTAAAGTTTAATTTTTGTATTAAAATTACATTTTTTAGGCTGTTTTTTTCCAATAAACTCCAAAAATCTTAAAATTAAGCCTATAATACTAGAAATTTTTATGACTTTTTATTATTGTCTATCATAATAGCTTTTAAATAAAATAAAAACCTACGTTCTAACATAAAAAATGTGCTGGCTAGGAGCATTTAAAGTTGACCACTGATTACGTCACCACTCAGGTAGAGACCCTTTTTTAACTTATATTGTTGTAGATTATGGTCACATATCTGACATGATTATGGTTTTTATTTTAACAAAATAGACCTACTACTTTGGAAGAAATCATTTTTTTATTAAATAGAGTCATTAGTGAGCAATAAAAATTTTAATTCATCAATAAAGTATATAGGTACTAAATTTTTTTAATTTTTTTTTTTCTATTATTTTGTCGATAATTTTTGATCTAGTTTCACCCCCTTTCGGGGTTGCACTTTATCCAGGGACACACTGTATAGATGCTGCCTGTTCGGCGTTCACCGTACGACTCCCCCCGCTTTTTTTTTTTTTTTCGAATGGACTAATCTCGCTGTTGGCCTCTGAGGCCGTGACAGCTTAACCGAACTTTTGGCGAGCGCAGATGGCGCTCAGCCCAGTAAGTTTTTTTTTAGGCAACTAGCGCAAGGGCACCACTTAGGTACGAACCTCTGCTTGGGCTGTTGCCGGGATGGGGATAGGAGAGAAACGCCCGGGTACATGTTTGTACCTCGTATAGGCGGCGACTGAAGGGACTCGTCGACCTTGCCGGCGAGGTCGTTGTTTCTGTGAAGTGTTTGCTCTGTCTGATATAGATGACTCAGATATCGTTTCCGCGTTAGCGGAGGTGATTTCGTCATCCGGGTCTCCGAGAACGTGTCTCGGACGACGGAGGATTTTGTTGGCGGGCGGATCCAACGGGTAGACCGGAATGGTGTGCACCAAAGGGTTCGGATGATTAGAGGCATGTTCATAAAACCGCTTGGAAGCGAGCTTCATGAACCTGGCTATTGATTCTAATTTCATATCGCGATGTAGATCGTTATTGCGAAAATACCATGGCGAGCCTGAAGCTTTTCGCAAGAAGCGGTTTTGGATGACCTGAATGGCACCAACTTTAGGAGAGTGGGCAAATACTACAGAGGAGTATGTCATGATGGGGCGAATGCACGCTTTGTAAAGGGTCACCTTATTTTTAAGGGACATTTTACTTTTCGCGCCTAGTAGTGAGGACAGTCGTCCTAGGGTGAACTTTGCCTGATTGCACCTCTTAGTGATGTGCAACCTAAAGGAGAGACGCCTATCGAGGATGACACCCAAGTATTTGGCTGATGGGGCCCAGCGAATGGGCTTGCCAAATAAGGAGATCGGTTTGGGAGTGAGGTTTCTCCGTGAGAAGAACACTGCTGTGCTCTTCGACGGGTTTACCTCAATCCGCCACTTGCGGAACCAAGTGGCTAATGAATGAAGGGCAGCCTGCAGCCTTATACCCACCCGATCAGGATTCCGATTGGATGTGTACAAGGCCGTGTCGTCTGCGTATAGGGCTATTTCCACTTGAGGAGTGCGGGGGATATCGCTGGTGTACAGCGTGAACAGGAGGGGGCCGAGAACGGAGCCTTGAGGGACTCCCGCTCTGACTGGTCTAGGACTAGAGAGAGTGCCTTCCACGGTGTAGCGAAAGCTGCGCCCTTGCAGGTAGTCTCGTAAGATGAGCACGAGTCTATCTGGGACTCCGAATTTAAAAAGCTTGTAGATCAAGCCATTGTGCCAGACTTTGTCGAAAGCTTTCGCTACATCGAGGAAGACGGCACCAGTATCTGCAGGCCAGGTACTTTGCCAATTGGAGAGGACATGCTCCGTTATGCGGAGCACCTGTTGTGGGCATGAGTGTTGGGCACGGAAGCCAAACTGCTCATCGGGAAGGAGTTTGAACTCATTGACATGAGCCCAGAGACGCTTCATTAGAAGACGCTCATATATCTTACCTAGACTATTGAGTAGACTAATGGGACGATAGCTAGTTGGGTCGTTTGCCTGTTTACTGGGTTTTCGGATGCCAATAACATTGGCTTCCTTCCAAGCATCAGGGAAGGTGCAAGTTTCCATGGCCGCATTGAAGATGCAGACTAGGATATGGATAAGGGGTACAGAGAACTGCTTGAGTACTCTGTTGGAAATGCCGTCAGGGCCGGAGGCTTTCTTTGGGTGCAGGGTCTTGATAGTGTCAAAGACATCAGAGGGCTCAATCGGATCAAGTGGGGAAGTAGGGGGTCGGGAGGCTAAGCGGTCAACCTCGCTGTTCACCGAATGGAGGTGAACAGGGTCGACGGGTTCGAGACTGGGCGAGCATTGAGATTCGAGGGTTTCAGCCAGGAAGTCGGCTTTTTCCTCGTCTTCGAATGCTGGAGGGTGATTGGGTCGGATAAGGGGAGGCATCGGAGCGAGAGCGTCCGCTTTCATGGAGCGAGCTAACCTCCAGTAGGCCAGATGGCTAGGCTCGATCCCCGAGAGCAGGCTCTCCCACTCACGATTGGGATGTTCTTTGATGCGCTCTCTCACCTCACGGTGCAGGGAGCGCATCAAGACTCTATTGTCGTTAGTGGGGCAGCGACTATGAAGTCTAACTGCAGCGTTAGCTTCAGTCATCAGCCGTCTGATATCATCTGGCAAGGGGCCCCGGTGGTCATCCACTACGAGCACCTGCTTTGATGAGTCTCTGACTGAGTTTGTGATATATTGTTGGCGCAAAGTTCGGTGTCAGCTTGTTTTCTCTATGAAATGACTTTACAAAGACTTTATCACCTTCACAGAGTTTATGATCTACTGCTTTCCGTTTCTTATCACTGTAGGATTTCCCCATTTCTTTTTTAATCTTGTCTCCGTCTCCAACTTCTGATTGGTCATCCTTATTTTCTGTATCTATAATAGATGGAATTTTATCTCTGAATTGTCGCTTATAAAAAAGTTCTGAAGGTGTTTTATTAGTTATAGAGTGTGGAGTACTATTGTACATCATCAAGTAGTAAAATAACTCTTCCTTCCAGTTCCTTTTCTCTATTTGGCTGATCTTTATTAGCTTGAGAATGCTCCGATTTTGTCTTTCTACTTACCGTTCATTTGAGGCCAGTATGGGATGGTACTGTGTAGTGCTATGCCGCATTCTTGAAGGTAGTCCTTGAACTCTTGGCTGACAAATTGTCTGCCATTATTAGCAGTAAGTAATGGTAACAGGATATCCTAGCCGTGAGAATATTTCCTTTAGTAGCTTAATCATTTCTGATGATGTTATAGTTTTGGTAATTTTAATTTCCTTATAGCGACTAAAATAATCCACCACCACCAATAAATAGTCTCCCGAGGGCAAAGGTCCCAATAAATCTATAGCTACATCAATCCATGGTTCTATTGGCAATTGACGGCGTTTTATTGGCGTCGGTGGGTTTGGGGCAGAAACAAGTGTACAACTTTTGCAGTTCTTGACCATGAGCTCTGCATCTTTGTCTATTTTCGGCCACCAAACTTTAGTGCGCAGACGTTGTTTCATGCATACAATTCCAGGATGACCTTCATGAGCTTCTTTCAGCACCAGTTGCCGTAATTTTTTAGGTATGACTATCCTGTTGCCTCGAAGTAAAATTTCATCTTGAAAACACAGCTCTGTTTCGAAGACTTTGTAGTTTGTCACGGTAGGATCCCAAATACATTGATAGAGACCTTGCTTTACTTTGGAGATTTCAGTATCTTGACTAGAATTTTTCCTGATATCATCTAATGGCACAGCTATTGGCCTTGAGTGTTCAATTATTTGATTAATGTTTTCATTATCGCCTTCAGCCAGAGCATCAACTATACAGCTAGTACTGGAACAAAGTCTGGAAAGAGGATCAGCGATATTCGATTTACCTGGCCGGTAAATAATTTTGTAGTTGAATGACTGTAATCGAAGAACCCATCGTTCGATACGAGCGCAAGGCTTAGAGTTTCTGCCGAATATGACTTCTAATGGTTTGTGGTCACTGATCAGTTCAAATTCTTTCTTACCGTACAAATAGATTTTGAAATGTTCTACTGCCCAGACTAAAGCCAACGCTTCCTTTTCGGTCTGGCAGTATTTTTTCTCACAATCGGTCAAGCTTTTATTACCATAAGCAATAATTCGTGGGCCATGCGAATTTATTTGAATAAGAACTGCACCTAAACCAACTGGACTAGCATCTGCTACAACTTGAGTTTTATCTTCTGGATCGTAGTATCCCAGTGCTCGTACATTACTCAGCGACTCTTTTAACTCTAGAAATGCTTTATCTTGCTCGTTTGTCCAAACTTTCTCGATATTGGCGTTCTTCCCTAGTTTAAGTCGTAGTAATTTCCGCAGAAGTTCTGTGAGAGTAGCCACATTTGGTATCCATTTTCCAATGAAATTGACAAGCCCAAGAAAACTTTGCAGCTCTTCAGTAGTTGTTGGGGCTCTAAAGGTCTTGATAGTATCTGTGTATTTCTTTAAAGGCTTTATACCTTCACACGATAGCACATGCCCCAAAAAATCGATTTTGATAACCTTGTATACGCACTTGTCAGGGTTGAGAAGAACATTGTTATCTTACCTTCAGTGTATAGTGCAAACGTTGATCATGTTCGGCTTCGTCAGATCCAAAAACGACTATGTCATCAATGAAGTTTACAGTACCTTGACACTTCAGAAGAATGCGCTCCATGATTTTTTGAAACAATTCTGGTGCGCATGATATACCGAACATGAGTCTCTTGTATCTGAACATTCCTTTACTTGTTATAAACGTAGTGATGAATCGAGAACTGGGGTGTATTTCACATTGATGAAATGCATTCTTAATGTCGAGCCGAGAGAATACCTTCGCTTTTCGGAAGTGTGGCAATAGTTGGTCCATTGTAGGAAGTGGGTGATTTTCACGACGATAGCAGCATTAGCCCTCCGCATGTCAATACAAATTCGAAAATCACCATTTTCTTTCAGAATGGGAACCATTGGAGACACCCATTTTGCAGGCTCAGTAACTTCTTCAATAATATCAAGATCCAGAAGTTCCTGTATTTTTTCGTTGACTTTACATTCCAAAGGTATAGGTATTCTTCGATAAGGTTGACTTACCGGCTCAGTTTTCAAGTCAATATTCGCTGAAACAGGTTCTGTAGGTTCTATGGTATTTACCTTAACTCCTAACTGAAGAACTCCTAAATCTATGGATGTATATTTCCCAAGTATGTCTTTCGTACCATCTTTTATAACGTAAAATGTGGCCGTTTTTGTTTTATTATTTACTTTTACAACTGATTTAAACGATCCTAAAATCACCAAAGGCTCTTTGCTTCCATAAGCATAGAAAGTTTTGCCAGGAGACTTATTTATGTCAAAAACGTCGATTTTATTTTTCTTCAATTTGTCCCACGTCTTGTCAGTCAACAAATTGCATTTGCATCCGGAATCAATCAATAATTATATATTTACACCTCCCACCACACAATCTATCATAGAATCGTCGTCAACATGAAAAACGTAATCGATTTCTTCTTTATTTTTCTCTTTATTCTCAATTTTGGCTTTCTTTGCGTTTGTTGTATGTCCTGTCTGTTGATTGAACTGCCTTTTCTTTTGTTTTGTCCGACATTGATTCTGAATGTGTCCCATTATCCCGCACTTATTACATTTCATTTTCCTGGCAGGACACTTCATAGATTCTGCTTTATGTTGATAGTTTCCGCATCTAGTGCATCTTGTGTTGTTTATCTGTTTCTTTGTTTCAATCTTATTGACAATACTAGTCGAAACACTACTACCTGAAGGTTTTTCATTGAACTGCTCCAGTTGTCGATTAACGTTCTCCAGGGTATTTGCTTCGATTATTATGTCTTCAAGAGACATGTGGTCACCCCCTTTTAAGATCTTTTTTCGCAGTTCAGCGGAAGCGCATTTTTCTGTGATCTGATCAATAAGGTGTTCTTCTTTGTTGGTGAATCCACATTTATCAGCTTGCCGTCTTAAACGAACCAGAAACTTTTCAAATTTCTCTTCAGGCTCTTGTTTCATTAATCGGAGAACATGTCTTTCATTCACTTTGCTTTGTTTGGGAGCAAAGTATTCGTCTAATTTTTCCAAGGCTATTCTGAAAATATCTTCAGTCGACTCATCAGTAGCGGATACGTGAGCACCTGGTATGTTATAATATATTTCTTGAAGACCTAGTCCACCCATATGTAAGAGTGTTGCTCTTTGTTTAATAGGTTGTGTAATATTCACAGCTTCTAAATATATACATAATCCTCTTTTCCATTTTTCCCATCGCACTCCAACACTGTGTGGTTCACTATCGCAGTCGAAATTATCAAGCGGCGGTAGTGATGACGTCATTTTTTTTTTTTTTTTACCTAAAACAACCGGTGTACAATACACTTGTTTAGTAGTGCATTGCTTCCTCATTATATTATCTACGGTTAATTACCTACTATGCGTTTGTGAATTGTCGGTATAAAACAAGTAGGCCTTCTACTAAAGCGACCTGTGTCCTTTGTTATTAATGTTTTCAATTCACTAATCATAGTAGATACCTAGTTGGTAAAGATTGAAGTAAATAAGTATACGAAAGATAGCAAACTGAAATATGCAATTAAATTATTAATTTAATATTATTGTGTGTAAGCCTGTGCATGATCATTGATAAACAAGTAAACAAGTTGATTTACAAAAACGTCATTATAAAATATTGCACGGATTTAAACTGGCATGTCTATTTTGATCAGACTATCGCCTTACAAGCGCGTCTATTTGGCTAGACCATCGCTTTATAAGCGCGTCTATTTGGCTAGACCATCGCTTTATAAGCGCGTCTATTTGGCTAGACCATCGCTTTATAAGCGCATCTATTTGGCTAGACCATCGCTTTATAAGCGCGTCTATTTGGTTAGACCATCGCTTTATAAGCTTGTCTATTAAAAAAAAAACTCACTACAAAATTATCAGTCGCTACTCAAAGTAAATTATTTCTTTGCCATACTCAATATTTGTTCATACAATAATCAGCACGTTAAACAGGGTATTTTATGAACCCTATATTCTTTATATACAAAGGTTTACTTACGGTTTTTCACCTCGTCGCCAATGAAGTATAGGTACACGAATATGTGTCACTTTATTTAACTGAATATAATTATATATTCTTTACTTCCACAATAACTCCAACAATGACTCTACTATATAGATGTTGCCTGTTCGGCGTTCACCGTACGACTCCCCCCGCTTTTTTTTTTTTTTTTCGAATGGACTAATCTCGCTGTTGGCCTCTGAGGCCGTGACAGCTTAACCGAACTTTTGGCGAGCGCAGATGGCGCTCAGCCCAGTAAGTTTTTTAGGCAACTAGCGCAAGGGCACCACTTAGGTACGAGCCTCGGCTTGGGCTGTTGCCGGGGTGGGGATATTTCAAGTTCTTCGGAAAATAATGTTGACACGGCAATGAAGGGTTTTCACCTTAGAATAATGACAATATAGAAGTAGCGTCGATGACGTCACTACAAATAGAAAGAACGAGCGATAGACAACTTAGCCTTAGACAGAACGGGACTGAGCTATTGATCTTGCATCCCTTACGCGTAACCATTTTTTCGTCTGTCACAAAGTCAACTTTGTGACAAAAAGTACATGAGCTGTCATAGTGGTCGGTTAGCGAATAGTATTTTTGTGTTTTTATAGTATTTAAATAACTTTTGGTGTGAGATACGGACTCCATTAGTGCTATAAAAGTTTACACCATGGTTGGGTGTAGTGTGTCTGGCTGCCAAAGCCGTAGTGAATATAGAAATCCTGGAATTAGCTTCCACACGTAAGTAATAATTTTCACCTAATATTTTCAATATTATGTGCGACAAGCTCGACTCAAATAAATTTCGTATGTAATATCCTTCACAGTAGTATTGATTTTTAGTCCGTAGTCATCTATTTGCAGTAAATTTGTCGCAATCAAAATTAACATAACCCTAAATACTAGAAAAGAGAATGTTGCCATAAAATGGATGTAGTTTTACCCAACTTATAGGGTAATGATTTTGTTGTACAGTTTGTATCTTGAAACATCAAAAATAAACATAATAGTTATTTGCCGTATGTTTAAATCATGTTATTATCTGTTTTCGAAAAATATATTTTCAATTTAATTAAAACGACAGAGTAGGTGTTTATTGTAAATATTTATTTATAACGATATTAAAATAAAATAAGAGACATGACAGTATCTAATAAAACAATATACAAAATTATTCTATTTCAGGTTTCCTTTAGATCCAATTGTAAAACCACAATGGATAAATGCAACAGGCCGAACAAATTGGGTACCAAGTAAATATCCAAGAATATGCTCACTTTGATGCTACACAAATAGTAACAAAAAATAAAAACGAGGGCTTGTTGAAAATGCAATTCCAGTAGAATTTGTACATGTAAGTGCTTTATTGTTGCTTAAAATAATTTAATTTTGTATTGTTGCATCACACGGTGATACTATCACTTAGTATTCTTAGTTATTAAAAATTTATTCAATCTTTAAGTAGGTACCTACATGTTTTTTTTTGTTTGTAAACTCAATCATCAGAGCCTAGAGCTGCAACCAATCAACCTATTGTTGTGGTCACTTGCAAACATCAAGCAAACAAGTCAGAATTAAGTATTTCAGAAAAACAGTGTACGTATAAATACTACTATAAATAAAATATTAATTAGGTACTACCTTAATATTTTATTTATTATACATTCGTATTTATTTACAGTCCTGTTTCAGCATTCACTTCATTTTTTTTATTTGCTGATACTTCCTTCAACATCAAATGGCACAAGTCAGTTTTCATTAATGTGTACCGCCAAACGACATCCAGAATGTCCAGAAACAAGTGTTTCTAAAAAACAATGTTTGGTAAGTAAGTATTTTTATGATCAATGGGCGTTTTACTTATATTATTTCAGATACTAGCGTTTGTAAAAAACAAAATGTGGTAAGGGTTATAGCATCTCATATTAATAAAGAATTATCTACTACCGCCTATATGCGAGTCTGATTTGCGTTTATAGAGTTGCGTAAAGTTACATTGCAAACATGTATTGCAATTGATGCGAATTTCTAAATACATAATATTTTATTTCAGATGCTACCTCTAACAGCCTCGCCAAGACGACCTGCTATTTCGATAGCCCCCAAATGACTACCGGATGATTATAGAAGCAAGTTTTGCTAAAACACGTGATAATAAATCGATTAATGTTAAAAATAGAAATTAATATAATATTTTTGCTAACGTTATTAGAGTTCTGACTAGTATTCTCGCAGTTTTTATAGGCAATCGTGTTTTACACAAATTACTTTTGGTATGTTAGTTATCCTTTGTTATAAGTAACATAACTTTGCTCCTTCACGTGTTCGTTTAAATTGACGAGACAAGCATTGGTAGTGCAGTAGCTTTTTCTAAAAAGCTTAGGCCGTTGATCTTCGTTGCACTTCTTAAAGCATTCTCTGCATAATATGTGCATATATTGACCACATCCTGAGAAGGATATCTCAAGCCACCTCTGTCTTTTGAGCAATAAAACCGTCAAACTTCTCAGAGCACATTGCCCAAATGCATTCGTCACATTTAACTATATTAGTTAGTTTCGTGGTGATGAAATCAGCTTTGTAAGTTACAATTTCCTGTGAATATTGGCTTAGGCACATTTGGCTCACATAGGAAATTCCAAAAGGCCATGACTATGTGGAATGGTCATCCTCATCAATCGACAGCAATCTTTTGACCGCTTTGAACTGCATAGGAATCGTGTTTTACATAAATTACTTTTGTTATGTTAGTTATCCTTTATTATGTTACTTACCTTTTGTTATGTTATGGTCCTATAAAATTAAAATACGTAATTTTCATTATTGCGTTTAATTTATTTACGTAATAGTTATGTTTAAATATACACACTCCTAATCATCTGTTGATAATATTACATCGAGTCGTACGATTTAGTTCCTTTAGGGGTAATTTTAGTCATTATATGGCAATACCTAAGACAAAACTATTGCTATCTAAAAGGGGCACGCAGGGACTACTTCTACAGTGTCATTATTCTAAGGTTTTCACGGCCATGTTTTTAGAACTGCTAACAGATGGCGCTGCTCCGTCAAGCAGCATGCACTTGTATGTTCTATCTGTGTCCAAAAGAAAGTGAATTGTCAATGTTATTTGCCGTATCAATCGAAAAAATCATGAATTTTAACAAAATCATCTAAAATTGCTTATAAACAGGAGGGTAAGTATAGTAGAGATGACTAAATCGTGCGTTGTCTCCTATTGCAAAACAAAATAGATAGGTACACGCAATTAAACATGTGCGATATTTTACGTACCTACTTATCTACCTAGGTACCTATTTATAAGTTAGTTGGTGAGGATTAGGTATTTATGTACTTATCGTTTTTCCTCCTAATGGTTATCTTTTTTTAAAAGATACTGCCAGAAGAATATTGGAAAAAACGACTATACCTTCAGTGTTCGGAACAAAGCTTCTCCAGAACAACAATCAACATCCATTCAAGATATAGTGTATCGATTATTCACGAGTCCATTAGGCTAGCACGGGTCTAACAAATAATACGATCACAAAAGAACATTCATTGCCAAACACAAAACGAAATCAGCATGTTCTCTAGAAGTTTTGATGTTTTCTTTGCGATTTTGACAGTTTGGCAGGTTTGGAAGTTTCAAGTTTATATGTTGTTTTGGTGTACAATATACAGAGGTCTATCTAGACTTATTACCCGAGAAATGCATCTTGCTTCATCATCAATGTAGTACCAGCCGATTATCGCCCCTACTAATAATTGGATAGGTATTTTTAGCACCGCTCGACGTTTGTCAATGTACTTCTACTTTGTTTTTTTGTTTTTAAAGTCTTTTAAACTTAGATGATAACAATGTATTACAGCGAAACATGGTTTAGTATAATAACATCTTAATTTATATTAAAATAACTCAGCAGACTATACCTTTTTAAAATTAAAATTACTATTCGTAATTTTATTGAGTTTAGAAGCCTTTTCTAAACAGTGTTTAGCAGGTGTTAAACTTTTTTGTGGTAAGACCCATATTTTTTAGCAGAGCATATCTCATGTGCTTGTTATGACGGCATCATCTATTGCGATAGTTGGTACTACTATTTTTTTTTTAACAGAGAATGAAAATCTCTCAAACACTGACAATTTTTTTTCTGTAAGTCAGAGCAATGAGAGCAACGCCATCTGCTAGCAGTTGGCTGTTTTAAAAACATGGCCGTGAAGACCTATCATTGAAGTGCTTGTGTGCGGTTTTTTGACATTTAATTTTGTTTGATGCAGTTTGATGGTGGTTCATCAATTAATTCCGTTCCATCATATTATTTCCATTCATTCATTCATCGACGACAACAATGGATGAGAGGAGAAAAAAAGTAAAAAATTATTGCAATTTGCTAGAAAAAACTGTATTTACTCTGTAACGCACCGAATTAAACTGATAATAACCATCATTCCGTTGGAATCTATTCATAAAACCTTTGGTAAGTGTGCGTTTCCTATAATATTGTTATAAAATAGGCCTCTACTAACACAAATAATTTACAGTAAGTACAAAGCTGTGATTCTCACGATTATATGCCGGTTTCATAAAAATTGTATAGGTAGGTTCCTATTTATTTTCGGAGAACGGCAAGGGTGGGCGAATTAAATGTTATTTTAGAACAAAGGTTCAAACACCATCATGACTGTATTTAGTAGGAATAAAATCAATTTTCAATTCAATTCAAGTTCTTTTTTTCAGACTAGCACTAACATTCAAGGCCTAGTCCATACTAAATATAATGAAATATATAAAATACACATAAAAATAACAGACAGAATCATTGGACTCTGGAGACACTAGACGTGCACAGTGTGCGCTCTCGTCCAGTGTTCCATGAAGGGACAGTCGAAGTCCAGCCTCCCTGCAATGACTGTAGCTGTTGGAGCTGCCGCGTACCCTGCGCATCAGGGACGCAGTTCTCTTGCGCTGTGAACCCGTCTACTCGCGCCTCCACAAACATTCCCGATGCGATACAGAAGCGCGGCAGACCCAACAACGCCCTGAACGCATTATTGTATTGTACGCGCAGGGTGTTAAAAGCCTTCTGCGTATGCTTGACCCATAATCTGCACGTATAAAACGATGCTCTGAACAGTGTCGTTTTTACCTTTTTATCAAATAAAATCATTTTATTTGTTGACTGTAGGTACAATGATAGGTAGCTGATAATCAATATGTTTTACTTCAGTTTATCTGGTGTACAAATATTTAAAAACACAGATTATTATTAAGAAATTTGTTCTTAATAATATTCTATTCAAATATACAACAAAAAATAACAATCATACATATCTTAATCGATATAAATAAATTTACAATAATATATTTTTTACAATTTAAAAACTTACATTCCTTTTTACCACCTTACAGGATGAATTTTGTAAAGATACAACAGCTTTCTAATATGCTGTTATACCCTACCTAACTAATGGAATCACATCTTCAAGTCTCTCTAAGGCAGCACATTGTCTGTCACACAGTATGACTGTTTAAATAGTTTGAAAAGGATTAATAAATTTATTTCTTATTTTAGATCTGCTCTCTTGTACTTATCAATGCCATGACAGAACAAGCATCAGCACATAAGGATTCAGCGGGTAAGGATATGATTCTGAAGTTGCTCATCAAATGCTGTTGAGATGATAAGTTTTAAAGTAGGTACTATTCAAGAAATATTGTGGGCAAATATGAGTAAAAAGTTTAAGTTTAAGTCTAGAAGTTCTTGAAGAACTTTAATAAACTACAGATATTATATGTCTGAATGGTTATAAGCCATAAATCGCTAGAAATTCTAACATTAAAGAAACACCTGAATAACAGTTTTCAAATGTTTTTCTTCTAAGTGAAAAATTGTTTTGTTTATCGCAGATATCTCTGTATAGATTGAAGTTGTCTATAGAATCTCAACTATCAATTGGAATATGAGCTTTAACTATCTTGCATTTAAAATGAATTAGGCTAGCACATGTTGTAGAAATCAGTGTTATAGGTGTAATAAGCATTATTTTATATTATTATATTTTATAAATAAGTCCTAAGTCACACCCTTGTGGTACTTTTATAATTAATCATTGTTTTTATTCACATATCAATCTAATAATCTCGTACTTGTTTTAAATTGCTTTAAAAATGGCACAAATGTATCAAAATTATTTAGACTACTATTGCGACTATTGCAACCGCTCATTTACTAGAAAGTACAATCTCCAAACTCATATAGAAAACTGTCATATAAATACATCTTGCTCTTGTGAAATATGCGACCAAAAATTCGGGAGCCCAGCTGGTTTACAAGTACACCTTTCACGAGGCCACAACAGATTTAGTCAACCTTCTCCAGAATGCGATATTTGTGGCAGAATTTTCACTAGAAAACAAAATATAACATCTCATATGATCACCGTCCATCTCCAAGGCATTGGTCCTGAGATCAGATGCAAAATATGCGATAAAGTGTTCACTACAGAACGGAATTTGAAGAGGCACATGCACCTCCATAATCCAAACGTTGCGTATCCTACCTGCGACGTGTGTAATAGAGTTTTCAAGAGCAAACCAGCTTTAGTATCCCATTTCCAATCAGTTCATAACAGAAGCGACAAAATTTTAAAATGTAACCTTTGCCAAAGGGTCTACACAAACAGCAGAAATCTCAAGAGGCATACCGAGATGTTTCACGGTGAAAAGGAGGAATACAGATGCGAAATTTGCCCTAAGACTTACACTTCCAATCAGAGTTTAAGACGGCACGTCAAAACTAGACATGATACTGACATTGATGATTTAAAAACAGAAAACACATCTAAGGAAAGTGATGACAATAATGATTCAGATGAGTTCAACAATGAAATGAACGCTTTCTTATGCGAATCTTGCAATAAACCGTTTAATGATGAACAACTACTCAGACAGCATATAAAACTGGACCATTCCTTTGAAACATTCTATCAATACTGCAAGAATTACTTACAAAGGCAAAATAATGATGAACCAATTGTAATGCAGCTGGTTTTCAAATGTGAGTTTTGTTTCTCGGCTTTTCTGAGCGTATACGAACTAAAAGATCACATGAAGGTACACCATGATATAGAGTACTGTCTGTCAACTTGCAACGTTTGTTTTAACAAGTTTTATAGTAAAGAGACTGTGATGGAGCATAGAAAGATATGCCTGCCTCCGCCGAACGTTAACTCTTGCAACTTCTGTGATAAACTGTTTACGGATATCTCCAGTCTTGAGTTCCACACGAAAATTTTTCACCCTCAATCCCAAATTGCCGATTCTTCAATAAGTTCGACTAAAGACGACCCGAATGATATACGTTCGTACAAATGCCGGCATTGCGATCGAATGTATTACAGCGAACGTTCTCTCAAACATCATTTCAAATTGAAACACACTACTATTGAGGCTGTAGATTGTGGATATTGCGGTAAAGTATGCAACAATAAGTACTATCTCGCCTCCCACATCAAGATCGTCCATAATAATGGCACTTCGGCCAAATGCGACTATTGCGAGAAGCGATTCAAATCTAAAAGGAATATTCGTAGGCACATCGAGTACACACACATGGGGATGCAGAGATACAAGTGCATCGAATGTGAAACTCTTTTCAAAGAGAAACGCAGCTTGCGCAAACATGTCCGAACAAAACACCCTGACTCGGCATGCTTTCCACAATGCCACATTTGCCAGAAAAGATTCGAGTCCGCAAAGTCTTGTAAAATACATCTAAAGCTTATACACTCAATCAACATGAACACTTACCCTTGCGATCTGTGCTCTGTCTCGTTCAGCTCAAAAGAAGCCTTGCAAATCCACTTAACGACCAAACATTTGGCCGAAGACGCAATCTACAAATGTGAAGACTGCAATTTGGTCTTCAAAGGGTCGCAGAAGTTCGAGGAGCACAATGAAATGTGCCACGGGAATTTCGACCCTAATCCGAAGGAGAAAATGCTTCCCCGGTGCATTATTTGCATAAAAGATTTCAGTTCACGGAAGACACTAAGGCGTCACATCAAGAAATTCCACACAGATTTCGAGATTGAAGAGCTTGCGAACTACGGCTCTGCGAAAAGGTATTCCATTGTGGACTGTGAGGATTGCATTAAGAGCTTCACACACGAAAATAACATCGACACATACAATAAAGCCAAACACTTGCGCGATTCTCGAATATTCAAGTGTAACACTTGCAAATCGTCTTTTAATACCTTGGAGTTTGCTATACAACGGCAGAAGGCCATGCTAGATTCAAAGTCGAAAATGGTTCTTAGCGAGCTGTGTACTACGCAGATGAGCGATGATGGAGATGAGAAGGCTTCGTGCTCTGGGTTCGGATCTCTGCATGAGTACATGGAACCAGAAAGTACCACAGGTGATGTTAAACTGGAGCCTATAGATCTTGATGAAGATGTTATGGAAATTAAGACGGAACCAACGACTCCATAAGAACCTGACGATCATTCTAACCTTGAACTACATATAATATAGTAGAAGTATATAATATAATCCTAGATAAAACCATTGTGCCATTATATATCTGTAATATTTTAATCAGATAGGTGATTTATGTCCATAATGTAATGTAATTAATTTTTTTAGTTCATTTAATTTGTTTTTAGTTCACATCTCTGTAAGTAGACATAATCAAAAGGAAGAGCACTAATTGCCAAGATTCAAGTTTTCACAAACTTAGTTTGGTAAGTAGGGCGCCATTTATTGTAAAGAAAAAACAGAGAAAATAAAGAATTTTAGAATTTTTTTATTTTTTTGTTCTTTTTAGAGCCAGCCAGGTTTTTGATTTTATTATTTATAAGAGCCATTCTGTGTTGCCCATGCCCTAGGCTAGGCCGTAAGAGCACTGCGATTGCCGCATCAGTCTCTTTCACGAAAGAAGTTCCGTGGTCTAGCGGCATCTATGTTACCTTTAAGGACCGAAAATATTTATTTTCATCTGTTATGGACTTATTTTACGTTCCTTTATAGTACCTACTTATTATATGAAACAAACACTATATAGGGTGTTTGATAATATACGCACAAAAAATAAATTTGTAAAATGTTTACCATAGAAATGTGAAATTTATTTTAGCATGTAAACACAAACACTTATTATACTTACTAGCTGTTACCCGCGACTTCGTCTGCGTAGAACTACTACTTCGTGTAAATTTGTTTGGACTGAATAGGCTCTGAAACTATAATGAAACGATTCTAATGAAGCCGGCACATTGAATTATTGAGATTAACATAGGTAGACTTTTCCTGACCCTGATCCATGACTTAACTTAGTTTAATACGTTTTTGTATACGACATTTTTTGTTTTTCCTTCTTTGGTCAAAACATGTAGGTTTTGTGGACTCGATACTCGTGAGCACGCCACATACAGTTGCCCATGGGAGAAACAGTTTTTTTCTAAATGAACACCAGCTACTTTGAGTGTCTGTCCTTGAGCTTTGTTTATCGTCATAGCGAATGCTGCTTTCAGGGGAAATTGTACTCTTTTGAATTGGAATGGCAAATCGGTAGGGATTATTGGAATACGGGGAATTAACACTTCTTCTCCCTTTGCTGTTCCTGTCATAATTATTGCTCTCACAATATTGCGTCCCAGGTGTGTAATTTGTAGACGTGTGCCATTACACATTCTTGGTGCGTCAAGATTTCGCATCAACAGGACCGGGACACCTACTTTTAGCCTCAACTTATGGGAAGGCACCCCCGATAATTCTAAGGAGTTAAGAAATTCTACAGGGAACGATGTCACTTGCTCAGTGTCCATGACATTGTCTACGGACAGATACTCAACAAAATCACCTTCCACATCTGACATGATTTGTTCGTTGATCTGCCCCACTACTTCGTTTGTCGGTGCTAAAATTGCCCTTTCGCACAGCCATTGTCTGTTCTTCATATTGGTTGCAAGATCGGGATAGACGTTGTTCTTTAAGTCATCCATGTTACAGACAACATTACAAAATTCACGATTCAATGTAATCATTCCGTCACTATTTGTTTCCATACGGTCTTCTCCGATTTTCAGAAGAGCATCCGCATATTGCACCAATTGTGTATCACTGTGCAGTTGTACTCGCATATTTGTAGTCAGACAAAAAATTTTTACATGCACCCATAATGGAGACGCTTTTAAACATGCATTTATTTCATCTGCCGGCGTGCCTCTAGTAATTACCGGCAGAGTCTGTCTAAAATCGCCAGCTAAAAGTACCACCATACCACCCATGATACTTTGGTTACTCTTAATATCTTTTATGGTCCGATCTAGTGCTTCTATCGCTCTTTTGTGGGACATGGTACATTCATCCCAAACCAACAGCTTACATTGCTGTAACATTCGTCCACGGTCACTATTTTTAGTAATGTTACAAACTGGCATTTCCTCATGAGCTAAGTTCAATGGCAGTTTAAGTACTGAATGTGCCGTTCGGCCACCATTAAGTAACGTAGCTGCTATTCCAGAAGAAGCTACAGCAACAGCAACTCCTTTATCTTTACGAATTTGGGCTAAAAGTAAATTTAAAAGAAATGTTTTACCCGTGCCTCCTGGCGCATCCAAAAAGAATAAACCACCTTCGCCACTTTCGATTTTTTGCACAACATTCTCAAAAACTAATCTTTGTTCTGGGTTTAGACGCGGAACAGACTCAGTTATTTGTTGTTGTAAAGAAGCAGCATCGTAACTCAATTCTCTTATTATATCACTGCAAACTTCCCCAGTTCTTTGCGGCCTGCTCAACCCAAAATCTGACAAATCTTTCCCAGTTATAGTTATGACTTGGTCTTCTATCTTTGTTAGGGCTTCATTAAAAATGAAATCATTGTATGTAACGTTTGGATTATGATGTTGTACTCTGTGTAAAATATCGTCGGCCATTTGAATTTTGTACCTTTCCCACAGTTGTTGAGGGTTTGAAAGCCCACATGTCGCTATTAGTATAGCAAAAAGCATTCTCACCTTGGCCGCTGATCTACATTGTGCAGCCTCTTCCAGTGTTATATTCCAATGATTGTCATCCTCCAATAATCCTCTTGCCTCACATGCCTCTCGAAATGTTGAAAATTCTTGATTGTTGTATTTTTTGAGATCATTGAAAGAGGTTGGCCCACGCACATGGTGTAGAAGCATCCTTAAACAAAAACATTCCATGTTAGTAACATGGACTGTGTAAACCCGTCCTAAGGCATCTCCAGATTTGACACCAGGCCAGTTCTGAACCGAAGTTCCTTGAATTCGGCGTTTCCAAGTTTTTCTGGTTGCGTCCCATGTGTAATATCTCGGTACCTCAGCATACATAAGAGTTCTTGCAAACTCATCTCTTATGCAAAGTTCAAAAAAAGCTGTAAGGGTGGTTTTTGGTCGAGTAGATAGTCGCTCGTGGAAATTATCTTCTGTAAAATAAACTCGTTCACCGTTCTCTAAGTGTACACTTAGATGTGTAACGGTGGGGTGCCTTTCGTGCAACGGGAACCCTAATAACCGCCACACGGCTTCGTTGCTGCTAACATAACGACCAGATTGATATGTATGTACTTCATTTACGCGATTTGCAAGCTCTGTGCTCCTAAAATTGAAAATAGCTTGGTCACTGCCTTTGTTAATATATTTGCAGATATATTTGATAGCGCGCACTGAACTGCAAGCCTCAACATTTATATGGGCGTTAAATATTTTTAATAGAATAGCGGAATAAGGGACCACCCAACTATTATCAATAGTGACGTAACTCCCATTTCGTAGTTTCACAGATGCCGTTCGACCTCCGTCTGCTGGTGCTCTTCTATGATAGAGTGGGTATCCGTTTTCACTGTGGACAGTGTCTTTGTGTAATTTGCGAGGAAATTTCTTTGTGCATTTTCCATCTTTCATGCAAGGGCACTGAGGATTTTCAGGTCCACATGGACCATGAATCATGTTTTTAACTATAATATCATGAAGTGTCTTGTCAGTGCTTGGATCGGGTATTTCTGCGCTGATAATATTATCAATTTGATCGGGTCTCAACTTGTCTTTTAACCACAATAATATGTGGACATGTGGTAGGCCACGCTTCTGCCACTCTATGGAATACATAAAGCAGATCACTTCTCCAAATATTCTGCCTTTGGAAATAACAGACATAAGTTTTTTAACTTTCAACCTAAAAACTCTTGCGACTACATCATGCCTATCAATCGCGCTTTGACCCGGCATTAATTCATTTACTATTTCCGGCCATGCTGGGTTGCAAGTAAACGTAACGAATAAGTCAGGGCGACCATATGTACGTACATAAGCAAACGCATCCTGAGTATATTCGTGTAAGTACCTCGGACTATTTACAAATGAAGACGGTAAAATTATCATTCTACCAATATCATTTGGATTTAGATTAGCGTCATTCGCTACTGCGTCTTGAAGGTGGATATAATTTTCTGCTCTTAATTTAGTTTGATTTAATGTTATGTATCGTAATCGTTCACTTTCTACCTTAACGTACATATCAACATAAAACTGATTGGCCAGTTGCCTGCATCGTGATATAATATTAAAATCATTTTCTCTAATCATGATATGAAAGGCATAAAAGTCCATACATGATACCTTTTTGTTAGGCAAGGGCAGGCCAGTTACAGGATCGACTTGTGGAATTTGAAAGTGATACCCTTCTTGCCCTTTGCTAAATATTAGCGGATATTGTAACGCATCGTAAAATTTATGTGTATCCGGCACCCTAGTTAGTGTGTTATCACGGGCATGTAAAACTATATCACGGGAAGCAAACTGTTCACCACAAACCATGGCTGCGACTTCATTTATTAAAGGTGCATTATATCGTCTTTCGTGTTCCCCACTTGGTGTACGATCTGGGTGAATCACCAACTTATAATCATCTCCCGGCATTCTTTCTAAGGCTGTTGTGAAAGTGTTTATTAGGCGGTTATGTTCATGCAACATTCTCTGAATCTTTAAGACAATATCCTTTTCTACTAATTGAATGTTTTGACACCTGCGGTCAACCTCGTCGTTTTCATTTCCCATAAAATAAATCTGTAAAAATTTTGGTTGCTCATTATTTGTAGGAAGCAAAGAACCAATCCTATGATAGATTTGACCTTGGATTGTAAAAGTAGATGAAAACCCAGGCATAACCACCTCATTTTCTACACCAAATGACGTCATTTGAAAGCATGAATTATATTTCCTTATTTTGATTAAAAAACGCCGCGATTCGTTGTTATCACCTAAAAGTAAAGACTTCAATGGTTCCTCTGGTTCTCCAAGTATTGGAATTGAAACCTTGCCACCAGAACAACACATACCCGGAGTTTCTTCTTTCCACTTGAGTGCTTCACAATGTATACATTTTTTATCCATTCCACCTATGAGAAGTAATCGATGGTTATTATACTCAATCGATGGGTCATAATCAAAAGCAGCATTGTGGAATGCTCCCCATGTATACATTGTAAACGCATTTCTCCTTTCTGACTGCCGTTCAGCATTTAACACACGTCGTCTTTGGGATTCTTCTGGCATCTCTGCAGCTATCAATGATGCGTGTCGCTCAGCATCTAAAATCTGCCGGGCCTGAGTCTGTTCATAGGTCTCGGCAGCTCTTTGCGTTGCGTGTCGCTCAGCATCTATAATCTGCCGGGCCTGAGTCTGTTCATAGGTTTCGGCAGCTCTTTGCGTTGCGTGTCGCTCAGCATCTAAAATCTGCCGGGCCTGAGTCTGTTCATAGGTCTCGGCAGCTCTTTGCGTTGCGTGTCGCTCAGCATCTAAAATCTGCCGGGCCTGAGTTTGTTCATAGGTCTCGGCAGCTCTTTGCGTTGCGTGTCGCTCAGCATCTAAAATCTGCCGGGCCTGAGTCTGTTCATAGGTCTCGGCAGCTCTTTGCGTTGCGTGTCGCTCAGCATCTAAAATCTGCCGGGCCTGAGTTTGTTCATAGGTCTCGGCAGCTCTTTGCGTTGCGTGTCGCTCAGCATCTAAAATCTGCCGGGCCTGAGTTTGTTCATAGGTCTCGGCAGCTCTTTGCGTTGCGTGTCGCTCAGCATCTAAAATCTGCCGGGCCTGAGTCTGCTCCTCAGATTCTTGGGATCTAGCTACTTGCGCAGTTCGAGCTCTTTTAGAGCTACGCGCTAAATTAGATTTACGCTTGCGAGGCATATTACTTAACCAGTTACCTACCTAAAGTAATAAAAACAGGTAAGTACTTATGCAAAAAAAAATTCTTTAGCTGACAAAAAAATTTAGTTAAAGGTACTGAGTACGAAACTATACTTAAGGTAGGTACTTATACACATTGCATGAAATAAAACAAAAACAAAACGAATTGCTAAACTAAAACTAAATGTTAAAAAAAATATACTATCCACATGGAATAAAAACAAAATGAATCGATAAAATTATATGCGAAACTACTGGAACTATTTTATCCACATGGAATAAAAACAAAATGAATCGATAAAATTATATGCGAAACTACTGGAACTATTTTATTCACAAAACAACATTACTTACCTATTAATACTCAATAAAAACTATGCTGACCTTCTTAGGTACCGTAACTACTTACTAAATGTGAAAAAACTTAAAAAAACCTGCCTACTAATCTACTACAATTTTATACCTATCCTAAAAAATGAATTAAAGTATTTATTTTACCTATTAACTATAATTCTACCTACTACTAACTTATGCTAAACTAATAATAACAACCAAAACAACTAAGTAAATAACACAAAATGCTTATCCAAGAAACCCTAAACACCAATGAAAACGTAAAGAAAGCCAATACGTTGCAGCTCAAAATTGTAGATATCGCATGCGTCCGCCAACGACGTCTGCCCTCACGTGTCTGCCCGTTCGGGTAAGCATACTTTGTGATCTACACTCCTCCCACCGAGCCATCCGCGTCCCCCGCACGTCTTTGCCGCCGCGCCGCGCAGCGCGCCCGCGCCCGCCAGCCCCGCCACACCACACCATGCATCGTCACACTCACACATTCATAGTGTATAGGCCGATGGGCCTGATGGACATGTCAGGCAGAAAGTATTCTAAAAGCTGGCTAGGAGTATTTGAATTATGCGATACATAACTGCACCCCGCGTTTTCACCCGCATAATTTCGGGATTGGGATCGGGATAAAAAGTAAAGATGTCCTTTCCCAAGGTTCCATCTATCTCTATACCAAAATTCATCAAAATCGGTTCAGCGGTTTAGGCGTGAAAACGAAACAGACAGACTGTCTATGTCTTTCCCCAAGGTTCCATCTATCTCTATGCCAAAATTCATTTAGTAGGCATATACGATACATAACTGCACCCTGCGTTATCTATCACTCGCATAATTACGGGATCGGGATCGGGATAAAAGGTTGCCTTTGTCCTTTTCCAAGGTTCCATCTATCTCTATACCAAAATTCATTTAGTAGGGATATACGATACACAACTGCACTCTGCGTTTCCACCCGTATAATTCCGGGATCGGGATCGGGATCTGGATAAAAAGTACCCTATGTCCTTTCCCAAGGTTCCATCTATCTCTATACCAAAATTCATCAAAATCGGTTCAGCGGTTTAGGCGTGAAAACGAAACAGACAGACTGTCTATGTCTTTCCCCAAGGTTCCATCTATCTCTATACCAAAATTCATTTAGTAGGCATATACGATACATAACTGCACCCTGCGTTATCTATCACTCGCATAATTACGGGATCGGGATAAAAGGTTGCCTTTGTCCTTTTCCAAGGTTCCATCTATCTCTATACCAAAATTCATTTAGTAGGGATATACGATACACAACTGCACTCTGCGTTTCCACCCGTATAATTCCGGGATCGGGATCGGGATCTGGATAAAAAGTACCCTATGTCCTTTCCCAAGGTTCCATCTATCTCTATACCAAAATTCATCAAAATCGGTTCAGCGGTTTAGGCGTGAAAAGGTAACAGACAGACAGACAGACAGACAGAGTTACTTTCGCATTTATAATATTAGTAGGGATGTTGTGCTATTGCTTAATGCTTGCCATCTAACCACAGATACTGTATTGGTGACGTCTCGCTCGAGATATCTCTTGTTGTCCCTTTTTAACCCAAAACCCGCAGCCATTTTCGAAAGAGATATAAATTGGCCTTTATTTTTGGATGTCGATTGCAAGAGTAGACAGTAAGTTTTATATCGAATTAATCACCTAAACTTAGTCGATTTGATAATATCATTAGTAGTTTTTTTATCGAGGTCTTTTTTATGTTTTGAGAAACCGTCACTTGAATATCGTCAGTATATTACCAAACACCCTGTATAGCTGATCACACTATTAAAGACTGCTATAGCGCAGGAATCGCGCCAGGCGCTTGACGGGCCTCCTTATTACCTAAGCCAAATTGCTGTCCTGTCGCTGTCGCTAGTCAGGCCATCCCTTTCACACGTGAGGTACGTACTGTACGAGTGAAAGGGATGACTACAGCAATTTGGCTTAGGTAATAAGGGGCGGGTTGCACAACGATCCCTAAACGTATTTAACGACTAATTACAACTCCTTAAAAGATATTTAGCCACTAAATACGTTTAATCATTTACGCAAGTCGCCCTAAAAGCTTGGTTGAGTATGTAGGCACACCAAACATAAAAGTACCTACATAAGGGCCTAAGCACAGGATGTATTTTAAACGCGGAGACGACACGCGTTCATCGAATGCGCGTTTAATATGCGCCGCCGTAGATTCCCAAAATAATATAGATAAATAAATTAATGTATTTATTTCAAGCAACAATAGAAAAGTACCTACAAGATGTTAAAACGAAATTCTACGGCCTATATAAATATATACCTTATTCATATTCTTTATTTCCGACACGACATTAGTTACATACAAACATCTTATGATTAAAATATTGTGTAGTAGGTAATCTAAATGACATGTTAGTTAGGGCTTTAGGGCCTTAGTGATTAACATACTTATTATAATACTTAAAATCGTGTTTGCAGTGCGTTAGGGTGCGTCATCTGCGTGTTTAAAATACGCCGTGCGTAAATAATGCATCGCTTATACTCAACTGTTAAAAGCAATATAACTATCATTATTTAAGTATCTATATATTTTTATTAATCTTCTTCAGTACAAGTGTAACTCCGGCGGCGGGCATAGGCATGCCATTTCACAGGTCTTCCTAGTTTGGGTGCCTATGTTTCTTTTGCAACTACCTAGATATTAATATTTAACTAAAATACTGAATCTGATGTACCTACCCAAGTGTTGTGTAGTTTGTTACCGAAATAAATTATCTTATCTTAACTTTTGTAATATTCCTGTTTTTTTTTCATGTTGTCACAATTAATTTAACCCTTTACCGCATGGATTTTTTAAATTCGTTCAAATTTATTTATGTAATGTCTTTTAACAAAAGATAGCCTAGAAAAATATTATAAAAAATTTAAATACATGGAAATCGGAGAAAAACTGAAAAAACCGTAAGTTCCATATCTGGAACAACATGCATTCCAGCTTGGAAAAGTATCGTGTCCAAATTTGGAACAATATGCAGTGTGGCAATGTCTGGTATAAAAAAAAACTAGTAAGCATTTTAATCATTTATTTATTATTTAAACACCGGTAACACACAATACATAATGATAATGCCTATTCGTTTATTTTTCAAAATGAATTTTCAGATGTGAAAATTTGTAAAGCAATTTCTATCTTTGTTCAGGCACAAATAGCATTTGCACTTTTGGCACATTATTTGTGATTTGTAATTGCAGCCCTCCCATTTGCATCGTTGACGATCGGACATCCACGCGGGCCAATGCTTAAATCCATCCCCAGCCACTTCAACTGGAGGCATGTCCAACCGACGTCGTTTTCCCTTTTTTATATTTTCGACATCCTGGTTCAACGGGCGTCCTCGGTTGCGTGTTGTGGGTGTATATACTTGCACGTCCTCTTGCATTAATACATTGGCCAATGTTAATTTGTAGTCCAGCAAAGGTATGTACAAGTCCTCTTTTTTCTGTTTCATACGACGTCTCCACAAAAGCCAGCTGTTGACACAAGTAAGGTCGACAAAATGGAAGAATAATCGATGATACCACTTCTTACTTCTGATTTTTATTCTATAGAATCCCAGCATTGAATCCAGCAAATCTACTCCTCCCATGTATTTATTGTATATTTCTATTGACTTTGGGCATGGCACATCAATTCTAGTTTTTTCTTTTTTGTCAAATCTTTTGACTGATCCCATTGGTCCTTTGCCCACGTACGAAGAACATAAGCTAACAACCTTATTGTCAACCCATGTAGTGACCGACAGTTGGACATTATCTACAATTGTAGATTTTTCCACGCAAAAACCACGTTCTTTCTTCATTAGATCTTTTTTTTGTACATCAAGATCTCTGGCTCTATTGAGTTGGATGGTACCTAAGGGGAAGAAACCTCTTTGATGTAAAGTTGCCATTAGAGGCAAGCTAGTGTACCAATTGTCAACGAAAACTTTAAAGTTCAGGTTATTTGGCACCGTTATCAACAGCCTTTGTACTATATTCCCCGGGACTCCCAGATCAGGACAGTTTTCCGGTGGACCTGGGTGCTTACCTGCGAAAATCTCGAAATCGTAGCTGAAACCACTGGCCCCACTTAACACATAGTTTAGGTAGCCCCATTTATGAGGTTTTTTCGCGTTGTACTGTCGTATTCCCGATGTGCGGGCTTTAGTGGGTATCATTTGTTCATCAATTGCCAAGAATTCTTCTTTTGGCACTTCCATTAACCTATCGCGTAGTATATTTAATAGCGGCCTTAGTTTCTGGAGCTTGTCGTAATTGAGCTCACCAGTTTTATGCTCTTGCGTTTTGTCAAAGAAATGTAAAAATCTCTTAATTTCTTCAGATCTGTTGCATGTCATCACAGAAGCCACCTTTTCAATGTAAGTGCCTTCCTTCCAGTAATGGCGTGTGCTGGGTAAGTGAACTACTGACATGTAAATGATTATGCCGATGAATTTGCGTATTTCTTCATGCGTCACTTGTTTGAAACCGTTTGGAGCAACTTGAGCTGCATATATGTTACTTTCTGTCTCCATTAAATTGATTGCTGACGAAGGGAAAAGAAATTTGAAAAAATCCATGGGAGACTCTAGTTGCATGATTTCGTCAGACAGAGTTGCGCAACCCATAAAAGTAGTTTGCGCATCATTATGTGCGATGCATGCACTAGTCCACACCAATTTCTGCTTTTTTTTATTTGAGGAAGTAGGTTGTTCTTGTTCTTTCAGTATTTCTGGGTCATTCTCATTTTCATCATTTGAACTGCTATCTTCATCGCTTTCTGGTATATATACCCGTTCTAATGGCTTCGGAATCACATAGTCATCATCATCAGTCATATTTTCGTCTTCACTGGAATCAGGGATGATGGTAGCGCTGCGATGTCGAAGTGACATTGCATCTGTAATTAAAATTACACTACTGTAAGGATGATCAATAAAAATATAATAATGATGATGATGATGATCATGATCTGGTACTCTACTGCATGAAGTTCCAAATTTGGTTTGACACCCTACTGCATGCTGTTCCAAATTTGACGGGTCCATAATCATCTAACTGCATGTTGTTCCACATTTGGCACAAAGTTTGAATCACAAAATAATCACGATGGAAATGATGTAACTTACGTCTCTCTCCATAAAATCGCCGGGGATCCATTATTCTTCAATCAAAATCACTATTCTGTATGTTTTTGTCGCAATAACCACATAAAAAAACAACTCAAGAAACCGCAAACACAAACAAACTCAAAATGGTGGCATCGACTGACATATCGACGGACCACACCGCACGTAAGCCACGTAGAGTGCCACCTGTTTGATTTTACGTGAAACAGGATCATAGGAAATAGGTAATGATAGCAAACTGAATGCAGAGATGGCGTTAGAAGTATGCTTTAGGCAATTGAAGTTATGTTCCGAATTTGGGTCGGTATGCGGTAAAGGGTTAATACATAGACATATATTCTACCGATAGACAAGAACATTCTTGAAAAAAGTTTGTTCAAATGCTGGTAAGTAAGAACTAAAGTTCGATGCAGCGCTAAAACATTATTTATGTAATCTAACCAAACTATTAAAACGTGCAGCGCTAGATCGCTTATGAGTTTAGTTTACTCGCGATCAAAACGTAAGCGCCATGAAATTCATGGCGCTTACGCGTTCCATTCAACATAGTGTAACAAACAGTCGTCCCTAAGATTTTACTTCACAGACGTGACACAGCTTTTGTACCTACAAAACTTCATTAGAATTTATAGACAACCTCCGTGGTGCAGTGGGCTAATAGCCGGCTGAGACGCAGGAGGTAGTGGGTTCGATTCTCGCCGCGGAACAAATGTTTGTATGATCTACATAATTATATTTGTTTCGGGTCTGGTTGTTTATCAATTCAATATATTATAAGTATGTATTTACAAAAAAAAAGTATACAGGGTTTCCCAGAAATGGTGGATAATCCTGCACGTGCGTGTGCGGGGGGGGAGGTGGGGACCCACATCCCAAAAAAAAAAATTCTATTCCCAACAGTCCGCGGTCTACGAATTTTTTTGTAAAATTTAGAAATTTCCCAGTTTTCCTCACATTTGTGGGCATCACGTCCGCTACATGAGGCCTATTTCGGATTTTTTTCTTTTAAAGTATTCCCTAATAATGGTATTCCTAAATTACCTTTAAAAAAACGCAACTACTTAGGATAGTAGTTAACTAGTAGTCCCTAAACATAAATTTTATTTCTGAAATTTATTTTACTGCAAAGTTTGAGCACCTCTGCTGTAAAAAAAATGTATTGGAGTTTTATAGCCAACCACATAAAAAAATTACCTACATCATAAGGATTCTAAAACAGTAGCATAAGTACCTACTTTAATGGTAAAATTACTGAGCTATAGCTACTAATGTGTAAAAGTAGGCGTTTCATTACAAAATAGCAAAATTATTTGCAGATATTTTTTTTTAGTTTTTACCAGTTAAGTAGCGCTGTCGACCCTAAAATTAGACTTTACTACCTGCTCGGCACATTCAGTTGAATTCTAAGCTGTGTGAGCGAGACAAAACTGTGCTTGGGAATATTGCGAGTGAAAGGGTCAACAAATCTCCTTTGTATGGTAGAATTCGTGTTTGGTTATTGTTTTGTCTCCGTAGTTAAAACTATTTTAATTTTAGTGCGTATTTCGACGTTCTCGACATCGCATGTGCTCTTGTTTTTCTGATTCTCGGTGACAAAATTCTACATTTGGCATTCTACTGGACTCGATTTGTGCATTTTGATTGGATTTTGTTTGTTTGGTGATAACTGCGACGACTCGGCATTCTACTGGACATTTGTTCTGTATATCAACAGGACTGTGTGATGTCACGAGAAATTTATACACCCCAAGAGTATTCCAATATGCATTACATTTACGGAGAATGTAGTGGCAACGCAAGTGCTGCCGCAACACTTTATCGGGAGAGATACCCGAACGCGCGTCACCCCGACTATCGAGTTTTTACAAGAGTGCACCAAGCTTACTCAGAGGGCAGAATACCTGGTACTGGCGTTGGTGGCCCTAGGAGCAGAGGACGACCCCACAATCCTGTAACTGAAGATATTGTCCTTGACATGGTGGAAGAAGATCCCAGTATTTCGATGCCAGATATCGAACGCCGTACGGGAATATCAAAATCTACAGCACATCGTATTGTGAAAAAATTTAAACTGCATCCTTATCACGTGACACGTGTACAAACATTGCTACCACGAGACTACCAAGCACGGATTGTTTTCTGCAATGAAATGTTAACAAGAATTCAAGAAGATCAAGATTTTTTCAGAAAAATTTTATGGAGCGATGAGACTACATGTAAAAGGGATGGGTATCTTAACCTTCATAACTTGCACAGTTGGCAATTGACAAATCCACATTTGATGAGAGAAGATAAATCCCAGTATCAATTTAAAATAAATTACTGGACGGGCATATTAAATGGAAAAATTATAGGCCCATATGAATTGCCGGGCAACCTAAATGGCAACAATTATTTACAATTTCTTCGAAACCAGTTGCAAATATTATTAGAAGATGAGCCACTAGCCATCCGGCAAGGAATGTGGCTCCAGAACGACGGTTGTCCGGCACATTATGCTGTGCAAGTAAGAAATTATCTAAATGATGCCTATCCCAACAGATGGATCGGCCGATTGGGGCCAATACTGTGGCCACCACGGTCCCCAGACCTAAATCCTCTGGATTTTTTTTATTGGGGCTGTTTGAAGGAGCAGGTTTACAAGAAACCAATAAACTCATTAGAAGAACTTCGACTTCGCGTCGCCGAAGCAGCCAGAATTATATCATCAAAAAATTATAATAACAGATTACAAAAATCTTTTATAAAAAGGTGTAGAGCTTGCATAAGGGCATCAGGAGCCCAATTTGAACATTTACTTTGATTATTTTTATAATAAATACTTTTTTGGTCATTACTTGTTTTATTTTTTTCTTTTGCAATTTTGTAATGAAACGCCTACTTTTACACATTAGTAGCTATAGCTCAGTAATTTTACCATTAAAGTAGGTACTTATGCTACTGTTTTAGAATCCTTATGATGTAGGTAATTTTTTTATGTGGTTGGCTATAAAACTCCAATACATTTTTTTTACAGCAGAGGTGCTCAAACTTTGCAGTAAAATAAATTTCAGAAATAAAATTTATGTTTAGGGACTACTAGTTAACTACTATCCTAAGTAGTTGCGTTTTTTTTAAGGTAATTTAGGAATACCATTATTAGGGAATACTTTAAAAGAAAAAAATCCGAACTAGGCCTCATGTAGCGGACGTGATGCCCACAAATGTGAGGAAAACTGGGAAATTTCTAAATTTTACAAAAAAATTCGTAGACCGCGGACTGTTGGGAATAGAATTTTTTTTTTTGGGATGTGGGTCCCCACCTCCCCCCCCGCACACGCACGTGCAGGATTATCCACCATTTCTGGGAAACCCTGTATAAGTATTATATCAGTTATCTGGTTCCCATAGTACAAGCTCTGCTTAGTTTGGGGCTAGATAGCGCTGTGTGAAATGTCCAGAAATATTTATTTATTTTTATTTTATACTCTATTTGAAAATTTACAATAGTAATGGAATAATTGAAAATATGGTAAAGTAGAAAAGTAAAATAAAATGAATTGTTGTGTGTCACCTGATGATTCACTGACACTTCTTGATGTATTTTTGCAGTATCGAATTACGCACGTCGTCATATTTTCTGACCTTTGACAGACTACTTTTTTTTAATGATTATGAAAGCTGAGAGTCTGGAAGATTTTTAATTTAAAGATGAAAATTTAAGTCATATTTCACCGAATGTAATTTTTTGACTTTACACCAACATTTTCATAGTTTTCATCAAAGTCACGTAGCTGATTATTTTATGCATAAAAGAACAACTCATAAAAATACAGTAGCAAGAAAATCTCAAAAAAGTTTTCTAATTTTTTTTAAAAGAATTTTATAAATTGTTCAAGTCTAAAATTTTCAAAAATTCGGGAAGCAATTCATAACTCGAAAACTATAAAGAATCGCGGAACATACATGGGGGTGATTCGGGTACCCCAAGGGGTGTTCTATCTCTGGACTTTCGCTAGACACTATTTTTTGGGACACCCTGAATATCGATCCTTTAATATTTAACCTAGACCACTCACTCACTAATTTTTTTAACTTGCAATCAATAAATAGCTCCTTCCTTACCTTATTCACTATTTTTAATTTAACTTCCTACAACCACTTACAACCCTCTAACTTAAAAGATTTAATGATAAAAAAACTTAGGTATCTATATGTACTTTAATTAAATTATTTATGAAAACATTATTATATTATATAAAGCTCGATTACCACTCACTGACTGACTGACTCATTGACATGTTTGTTCTCCCAGATGCCACCTCGTAGGGTGAAAATGTTTGGTGGGATCGTATAGAGGGAGTTCCGATGAGTTGGGAATAAATCCTAAAGTACCCCTTTTGTCCCCCATTCGCTCCCATCGACCTCGTATCTCGGAAAGTATAGGTCTTAGAGCGTTGGTGCAAAAACTAATGTTGCAGAGGACATTTTTTTATATCCGGTTCCATGAAAAAGAAATTGTCTTTCATACAAAAAAAAAATTGTCCCATACAAAATATTTCTGTATGAATACCGTAAACCGTATATTTCGTTTGCCGTAATTTTCATACTGTTTTTGTAGGGAGCCCACGGCTTGTGTGTACTATAAAATTACTGTAAATTTGCTTGATTCTATTTATTGGTGGTGGAAGGGCATGAGACAACTTTCATAGTTAAATTTGCAAAGTTCATCATCATCATTTTGGAACATCCAATTTTTTTTTTTTTTTTAGTATGCAACGTTCATCATGTTTATTTTGGAACATCCACATTTTTTTAATTATGCCTCATCCACAATGATCACTTTGGAACGTCAATTATTTTTTTTTTATTATGCAACATCCACTGTGATCATTTTGGTACATCATTTTTTTTAATTATGCCTCATCCACAATGATCACTTTGGAACGTCAATTTTTTTTTTTTTTATTATGCAAAATACTTTGTGATCATTTTGGAAAATCAATTTTTTTTAAATTATGCCTCATCCACAATGATCATTTTGGAACGTCAATTTTTTTTTTTTTTTTTTATTATGCAAAATCCACTGTGATCATTTTGGAACATCAATTTGTTTTAATTATGCCTCATCCACAATGATCACTTTTGGAACGTCATTTTTTTTTTTATTATGCAAAATCCTTTGTGATCATTTTGGAAAATCAATTTTTTTTTAATTATGCCTCATCCACAATGATCATTTTGGAACGTCCATTTTTTTTTTATTATGCAAAATCCTTTGTGATCATTTTGGAAAATCAATTTTTTTTAATTATGCCTCATCCACAATGATCACTTTTGGAACGTCATTTTTTTTTATTATGCAAAATCCTTTGTGATCATTTTGGAAAATCATTTTTTTTAAATTATGCCTCATCCACAATGATCATTTTGGAACGTCAATTTCTTTTTTTTTATTATGCAACATCCACTGTGATAATTTTAGAACATCAATTTTTTTTAATTATGCCTCATCCGCAATGATCATTTTGGAACGTCAATTTTTTTTTAAATTATGCCTCATCCACAATGATCACTTTTGGAACGTCAATTTTTTTTATTATGCAACATCCACTGTGATCATTTTGGAACATCAATTTTTTTTATTTATGCCTCATCCACTGTGATCATTTTGGAACGTCAATTTTTTTTTATTATGCGACATCCACTATTCGAATATTCTCTTTGATTGCTTATTACACTTCGTCATCCTCTTTTATTGTTTCTTCCGCCTCCACATCTTCTATTTTTGCGTGTTCCACTTCGTTATCCTTTTAAAATGCTTCTTCTACTTCATATCCTCTTTAATTGCTTCAGTTACTTCATTATGCGCTCTACAAAATTGTGGTGTTTCATACAAAACTTCAATCGCTCATATCTTCTAAACGGGAAGAGATAGCCCTAGCAAACTTGTACAAAATATTGGTATAAACTTTTGGTGGAACTGTTTTTTAATTGTCATCCTTGACATCCTTTTTGAATGCTTCTCTCACTTCGTCATCTTCTTTGAATGTTTTTTCCACTTCGACATCATCTTTAACTGCTTCTTTAACTTCGATATCCTCTTTGATTGCTTCTCCCACTTCGATATCCTCTACGATTGCTTGTTCCACTTCGATATCCTCTTTTATTCCTTCTTCATCTTCAATATCCATTGGATTGCTTCTTCAACTTTGATATCCTCTTTGATGGCATTTTCACTTCGGTATCCTCTGTAAGGGCTCCTTCCTCTTTGATTTCCGTTTGATTGCTTCTTGCACTGCAATATTTTCTTTGATTGCGTCTTCATATTCGATATCGTTTTTGATTGCATTTTTACTTCGATATCCTGTGATGGCTTCTTCCACTTTGATATCCTCTTTGATTGCTTCTTCCACTTCGATATCCGCTTTGATTGCTTGTTCCATTTTGATATCGTCTTTGACTATTTCTTTCACTTCGATATCGTCTTTGATTGCTTTTTTCACTTCGTCATCCTCTTTGAATACTTCTACCAACTCGGTATCCTCTTTGATTCCTTAGTCAACTTCAATTTTCTCTTTGATTGTTTTTGCTACTTCGATATCCTATTTGATTGCTTCTCCCACTTCAATATCCTCTTTGTTTACTCCTTCCACTTCGATATCATCTTCGATTTCCTTTTGATTGCTTCGTGCACTGCATTATTCTCTTTGATTGCGTCTTCATCTTCGATATCGTCTTTGATAGCATTTTCACTTCGATATCCTCTGTGATGGCTTCTTCCACTTCGATACCCTCTTTGATTGCTTCTTCCACTTCGATACCCTCTTTGATTGCTTCTTCCACTTCGATATCCTCTTTGATTGTTTCTTCCGCCTCGACATCTTCTATTTTTGCATGTTCCACTTCGTTATCCCTTTAAAATGCTTCTTCTACTTTCATATCCTCTTTAATTGCTTCAGTTACTTCATTATGCTCTCTACAAAATTGTGGTCTTTCATACAAAACTTCAATCGCTCGTATCTTCTAAACGGGAAGAGATAGCCCTAGCAAACTTGTACAAAATATTGGTATAAATTTTTGGTGCAACTGTTTTTTAATTGTCATCCTTGACATCCTTTTTGAATGCTTCTCTCACTTCGTCATCTTCTTTGAATGTTTTTTCCACTTCGACATCATCTTTGACTGCTTCTTTAACTTCGATATCCTCTATGATTGCTTCTCCCACTTCGATATCGTCTTTGACTGCTTCTTCCATTTCGATATCGTCTTTGATTGCTTTTTCACTTCGTCATCTTCTTTGAATGCTTCTACCACCTTGGTATCCTCTTTGATTGCTTACTCAACTTCAATTTCCGCTTTGATTGTTTCTGCCACTTCGATATCCTATTTGATTGCTTCTTCCACTTCAACATTCTCTTTGATAGTTTCTTCCACTTCGATATCCAATCAACAAATTTATGATTTTTCTTACAAAACTTTAATCGCTCGTATCTTCTAAACGGGAAGAGATAGCACTAGCAAACTTTGACAAAATATTAGTACAAATTTTTGATCATTATCATTTTACAACATACATTTATATTATGCAACGTCAATCCTGATCATTTTGGAACGTCCAGATTTTTTTTATGCAACGTTCATCATGATCTTTTTTGCAATGTTCAATTTTTTTTATACAACTATTATCATGATCATTTTGGAACATCCAATTTTTTTCTCTTTGATTGCTTGTTCCACTTCGATATCCTCTTTGATTGCTTCTTCCACATTGATATCCTATTTGATTGCTTCTTTAACTTTGATATCCTCTACGATTGCTTGTTCCACTTCGATATCCTCTTTTATTCCTTCTTCATCTTCAATATCCATTGGATTGCTTCTTCATCTTTGATATCCTCTTTGATGGCATTTTCACTTCGGTATCCTCTGTAAGGGCTCCTTCCTCTTTGATTTCCGTTTGATTGCTTCTTGCACTGCAATATTTTCTTTGATTGCGTCTTCATATTCGATATCGTTTTTGATTGCATTTTTACTTCGATATCCTGTGATGGCTTCTTCCACTTTGATATCCTCTTTGATTGCTTCTTCCACTTCGATATCCGCTTTGATTGCTTGTTCCATTTTGATATCGTCTTTGACTATTTCTTTCACTTCGATATCGTCTTTGATTGCTTTTTTCACTTCGTCATCCTCTTTGAATACTTCTACCAACTCGGTATCCTCTTTGATTCCTTAGTCAACTTCAATTTTCTCTTTGATTGTTTTTGCTACTTCGATATCCTATTTGATTGCTTCTCCCACTTCAATATCCTCTTTGTTTACTCCTTCCACTTCGATATCATCTTCGATTTCCTTTTGATTGCTTCTTGCACTGCATTATTCTCTTTGATTGCGTCTTCATCTTCGATATCGTCTTTGATAGCATTTTCACTTCGATATCCTCTGTGATGGCTTCTTCCACTTCGATACCCTCTTTGATTGCTTCTTCCACTTCGATATCCTCTTTGATTGTTTCTTCCGCCTCGACATCTTCTATTTTTGCATGTTCCACTTCGTTATCCATTTAAAATGCTTCTTCTACTTTCATATCCTCTTTAATTGCTTCAGTTACTTCATTATGCTCTCTACAAAATTGTGGTCTTTCATACAAAACTTCAATCGCTCGTATCTTCTAAACGGGAAGAGATAGCCCTAGCAAACTTGTACAAAATATTGGTATAAATTTTTGGTGCAACTGTTTTTTAATTGTCATCCTTGACATCCTTTTTGAATGCTTCTCTCACTTCGTCATCTTCTTTGAATGTTTTTTCCACTTCGACATCATCTTTGACTGCTTCTTTAACTTCGATATCCTCTATGATTGCTTCTCCCACTTCGATATCGTCTTTGACTGCTTCTTCCATTTCGATATCGTCTTTGATTGCTTTTTCACTTCGTCATCTTCTTTGAATGCTTCTACCACCTTGGTATCCTCTTTGATTGCTTACTCAACTTCAATTTCCGCTTTGATTGTTTCTGCCACTTCGATATCCTATTTGATTGCTTCTTCCACTTCAACATTCTCTTTGATAGTTTCTTCCACTTCGATATCCAATCAACAAATTTATGATTTTTCTTACAAAACTTTAATCGCTCGTATCTTCTAAACGGGAAGAGATAGCACTAGCAAACTTTGACAAAATATTAGTACAAATTTTTGATCATTATCATTTTGCAACATACATTTATATTATGCAACGTCAATCATGATCATTTTGGAACGTCCAGACTTTTTTTATGCAACGTTCATCATGATCTTTTTTGCAACGTTCAATTTTTTTTTATACAACCATTATCATGATAATTTTGGAACATCCAATTTTTTTCTCTTTGATTGCTTGTTCCACTTCGATATCCTCTTTGATTACTTCTTCCACATTGGTATCCTCTTTGATTGCTTCTTTAACTTTGATATCCTCTACGATTGCTTGTTCCGCTTCGATATCCTCTTTTATTCCTTCTTCATCTTCAATATCCATTGGATTGCTTCTTCCACTTCGATATCGTCTTTGATTGCTTTTTTTACTTCGTCATCCTCTTAGAATGCTTCTACCACCTTGGTATCCTCTTTGATTTCTTCCTCAACTTTAATTTCCTCTTTGATTGTTTCTGCTACTTCGATATCCTATTTGATTGCTTCTTTCACTTCAATATCCTCTTTGATTGCTTCTTCCACTTCGATATCATCTTTGATTGCTGCTTCCACTTGGAAATCCTCTTTGATTTGATTGCTTCTTCCATTTCGATATCGTCTTTGACTGCTTCTTACACATGGATACCCTCTTTGATGGCTTTTAACAGCTCGATATCCTCTTTAACTACTTCTTCGACTAAAAGAAAAACACGCGAGTTGCGAGCAGCTCGCGCACAACGCAACCTCTAGTTATATTATATAAAGCTCGATTACCACTGACTCACTGACTGATTGACATCATTGTTCTCCCAGATGCCACCTCGTAGGGGGGAAATGTTTGGTGGTATCGTATAGAGGGAGTTCCGGTGAGTTGGGAATAAATCCTAAAGTACCCCTTTTGTGCCCCATTCGCTCCCATCCACCTCGTATCTCGGAAAGTATAGGTCTTAGAGCGTTGGTGCAAAAACTAATGTTGCTGAGGACATTTTTTTATATCCGGATCCATGAAAAAAAAAATGTCTTTCATACAAAAAAAAAATTGTCCCATACAAAATATTTCTGTATGATTACCGTAAACCGTATATTTCGTTTGCCGTAATTTTCATTCTGTTTTTGTAGGGAGCCCACGGCTTGTGTGTACTATAAAATTACTGTAAATTTGCTTGATTCTATATAATGGTGGTGGAGGGGCATGAGATAACTTTCATAGTTTTTGCAAAGGTCATCATCATCATTTTGGAACATCCATTTTTTTTTTTTTTTTTTAGTATGCAACGTTCATCATGTTTATTTTGGAACATCCACATTTTTTTAATTATGCCTCATCCACAATGATCACTTTGGAACGTCAATTATTTTTTTTTTTTATTATGCAACATCCACTGTGATCATTTTGGTACATCATTTTTTTTAATTATGCCACATCCACAATGATCACTTTGGAACGTCAATTATTTTTTTTTTTATTATGCATCATCCACTGTGATCATTTTGGAACATCATTTTTTTCAATTATGCCTCATCCACTATGATCACTTTGGAACGTCCATTTTTTTTTTTTATTATGCAACATCCACTGTGATATTTTGGTACATCATTTTTTTTAATTATGCCTCATTCACAATGATCACTTTGGAACGTCAATATTTTTTTATTATGCAACATCCACTGTGATCATTTTGGTACATCATTTTTTTTAATTATGCCTCATCCACAATTATCACTTTGGAACGTCAATTTTTTTTTTTTATTATGCAACATCCACTGTGATCATTTTGGTACATCATTTTTTTAATTACGCCTCATCCACAATGATCACTTTGGAACGTCAATTATTTTTTATTATGCAACATCCACTGTGATCATTTTGGAACATCATTTTTTTTAATTATGCCTCATCCACAATGATCACTTTGGAACGTCAATTTTTTATTTTTTATTATGCATCATCCACTGTGATCATATTGGAACATCATTTTTTTTTCAATTATGCCTCATCCACAATGATCACTTTGGAACGTCAATTATTATTATTTTTTTTATTATGCAACATCCACTGTGATCATTTTGGTACATCATTTTTTTTTTAATTATGCCTCATCCACTATGATCACTTTGGAACGTCAATTTTTTTTTTATTATGCAACATCCACTGTGATATTTTGGTACATCATTTTTTTTAATTATGCCTCATCCACAATGATCACTTTGGAACGTCAATTACTTTTTTTTATTATGCAACATCCACTGTGATCATTTTGGTACATCATTTATTTTAATTATGCCTCATCCACAATGATCACTTTGGAACGTCAATTATTATTATTTTTTTTGTATTATGCAACATCCACTGTGATCATTTTGGTACATATTTTTTTTTAATTATGCCTCATCCACAATGATCACTTTGGAACGTCAATTTTTTTTTATTATGCTACATCCACTGTGATCATTTTAGTACATCATTTTTTTTAATTATGCCTCATCCACAATGATCACTTTGGAACGTCAATTATTATTTTTTTTTTTGTATTATGCAACATCCACTGTGATCATTTTGGTACATCATTTTTTTAATTACGCCTCATCCACAATGATCACTTTGGAACGTCAATTTTTTTTTATTATGCATCATCCACTGTGATCATTTTGGAACGTCAATTTTTTTTTTATTATGCAACATCCACTGTGATCATTTTGGAAAATCAATTTTTTTTTGTAGCACAAATTTTTGGTGGAATCGTTATTTTACGGTCATCATCGCCCTTGCCATCATTTTGAATTCTTCTCTCACTTCCTTTTCGTTTTCGAATGTTTCTTCCACATTGATATCCTCTTTAATTGTTTCTATAACTTCGAAATCCTCTTTGATGGCATTTTTACTTCAATATACTTTTGAATTGTTTTTTCTATTTTTCTATTTTCTTCAATTACTTCTCTTACTTCAATATCGACTCTACAAAATTATGGGTTTTAATACAAATCTTAAATCGCTCGTATCTTCTAAACGGGAAGAGTTACGCCTAGCAAACTTTTACAGATTATTGGTACAAATTTTTGGTGCAATAGTTTTTTTAATACCATCATTGCCCTTGACATCCGTTTTGAATGCTTCTCTTACTTCATCTTCCACTTTGAATGCTTCTTTCACCTCGATATCCTCTATTTTTGCTTCTTCCATTTTGATATCCTTTTTAATTGCTTTATCTACTTATATATTTTCTTCAATTGCTTCTTTTACTTCAATTCCCACTCTATAAAATTATGGGTTTTAATACAAACCTTAAATCGCTCGTATCTTCTAAACGGGAACAGTTACGCCTAGCAAACTTTTACAAAATATTGGTACAAATTTTTGGTCGAATATTTTTTTTATTACCATCATTGATCTTGAAATCCTTTTTGAATGCTTCTTTCACCTCGATATCCTCTATTTTTCCTTCTTCCACTTTGATATCCTTTTTAATTGCTTTTTCTACTTATATATTTTCTTCAATTGCTTCTTTTACTACAATTTCCACTCTACAAAATTATGGGTTTTAATACAAATCTTAAATCGCTCGTATCTTCTAAAAGGAACAGTTACGCCTAGCAAACTTTTACAAAATATTGGTACAAATTTTTGGTCGAATATTTTTTTTATTACCATCATTGATCTTGACATCCTTTTTGAATGCTTCATTCACCTCGATATCCTCTATTTTTGCTTCTTCCACTTTGATATCCTTTTTAATTGCTTTTTCTACTTATATATTTTCTTAATTGCTTCTTTTTCTACAATTTCCACTCTACAAAATTATGGGTACAAATACAAATCTTAAAGAACAGTTACGCCTAGCAAACTTTTACAAAATATTGGTTCAAATTTTTGGTCGAATAGTTTTTTTATTACCATCATTGCTCTTGACATCCTTTTTGAATGCTTCTCTCACTTGGTCTTCCTCCTTGAATGCTTCTTTCACCTCGATATCCTCTATTTTAGCTTCTTCCACTTTGATATCCTTTTTAATGTCTTTTTCTACTTATATGTCTTCTTCAATTGCTTCTTTTACTTCAATTTCCACTCCACAGAATTATGGGTTTTCATACAAAACTTAAATCGCTCGTATCTTTTAAACGGGAAGAGATAGCTCGAGGAAACTTTTACAAAATATTAGAATAAGTTTTTGGTGAAACCGTTTTTTATTTTTATCCTTGTCCTCGACGTCTTTTACTCAATTTCAATTTCCTCTTTAATTGTTTCTGCTACTTTGATATCCTATTTGATTGCTTCTTTCACTTCAATATCCTCTTTGATTGCTTCTTCCACTTCGATATCATCTTTGATTGCTGCTTCCACTTGGATATCCTCTTTGATTTGATTGCTTCTTCCATTTCGATCGTCTTTGACTGCTTCTTACACATGGATATCCTCTTCGATAACTTTAAACAGCTCGATATCCTCTTTGATTGCTTCTTCCACTTTGATATCCTCTTTTATTGCTTCTACCAATTCGATATCATCTTCGATTTCCTTTTGATTGCTTCTTGCACTGCAATATTCTCTTTGATTGCGTCTTCATCTTCGATATCGTTTTTGATAGCATTTTCACTTCGATATCCTCTGTGATGGCTTCTTCCACTTCGATACCCTCTTTGATTGCTTCTTCCACTTCGATATCCTCTTTGATTGCTTCTTCCACTTCGATACCCTCTTTGATTGCTTCTTTCACTTCAATATCCTCTTTGATTGCTTCTTCCACTTCGATATCATCTTTGATTGCTGCTTCCACTTGGATATCCTCTTTGATTTGATTGCTTCTTCCATTTCGATCGTCTTTGACTGCTTCTTACACATGGATATCCTCTTCGATAACTTTAAACAGCTCGATATCCTCTTTGATTGCTTCTTCCACTTTGATATCCTCTTTTATTGCTTCTACCAATTCGATATCATCTTCGATTTCCTTTTGATTGCTTCTTGTACTGCAATATTCTCTTTGATTGCGTCTTCATCTTCGATATCGTTTTTGATAGCATTTTCACTTCGATATCCTCTGTGATGGCTTCTTCCACTTCGATACCCTCTTTGATTGCTTCTTCCACTTCGATATCCTCTTTGATTGCTTCTTCCACTTCGATATCCTCTTTGATTGCTTCTTCCACTTCGATATCGTCTTTGACTGTTTCTTCCACTTCGATATCGTCTTTGATTGCTTTTTTCACTTCGTCATCCTCTTAGAACGCTTCTACCACCTCGGTATCCTCTTTGATTGCTTACTCAACTTTAATTTCCTCTTTGATTGTTTCTGCTACTTCGATATCCTATTTGATTGCTTCTTTCACTTTAATATCCTCTTTGATTGCTTCTTCCACTTCGATATCGTTTTTGACTGTTTCTTCCACTTCGATATCGTCTTTGATTGCTTTTTTCACTTCGTCATCCTCTTAGAACGCTTCTACCACCTCGGTATCCTCTTTGATTGCTTACTCAACTTTAATTTTCTCTTTGATTGTTTCTGCTACTTCGATATCCTATTTGATTGCTTCTTTCACTTCAATATCCTCTTTGATTGCTTCTTCCACTTCGATATCGTTTTTGACTGTTTCTTCCACTTCGATATCGTCTTTGATTGCTTTTTTTACCTCGTCATCCTCTTAGAATGCTCTTACTACCTCGGTATCCTCTTTGATTGCTTACTCAACTTTAATTTCCTCATTGATTGTTTCTGCTGCTTCGATATCCTATTTGATTGCTTCTTCCATTTCGATATCGTCTTTGACTGCTTCTTACACATGGATATCCTGTTTGATGGCTTTTAACAGCTCGATATCCTCTTTAATTACTTCTTCGACTAAAAGAAAAACACGCGAGCTGCGAGCAGCTCGCGCACAACGCAACCTCTAGTTATATTATATAAAGCTCGATTACCACTCACTGACTGACTGACTGACTGACTCATTGACATGTTTGTTCTCCCAGATGCCACCTCGTAGGGTGAAAATGTTTGGTGGGATCGTATAGAGGGAGTTCCGATGAGTTGGGAATAAATCCTAAAGTACCCCTTTTGTCCCCCATTCGCTCCCATCCACCTCGTATCTCGGAAAGTATAGGTCTTACAGTGTTGGCGCAAAAACTAATGTTGCAGAGGACATTTTTTTATATCCGGTTCCATGAAAAAAAAATGGTCTTTCATACAAAAAAAAAATTGTCCCATACAAAATATTTCTGTATGAATACCGTAAACCGTAAATTTCGTTTGCCGTAATTTTCATACTGTTTTTGTAGGGAGCCCACGGCTTGTGTGTACTATAAAATTACTGTAAATTTGCTTGATTCTATATAATGGTGGTGGAGGGACATGAGATAACTTTCATAGTTTTTGCAAAGGTCATCATCATCATTTTGGAACATCCAATTTTTTTTTTTTTTTTAGTATGCAACGTTCATCATGTTTATTTTGGAACATCCACATTTTTTTAATTATGCCTCATCCACAATGATCACTTTGAAACGTCATTTTTTTTTTTTTATTATGCAACATCCACTGTGATCATTTTGGTACATCATTTTTTTAATTATGCCTCATCCACAATGATCACTTTGGAACGTCAATTATTTTTTTTTTTTATTATGCATCATCCACTGTGATCATTTTGTAACATCATTTTTTTTCAATTATGCCTCATCCACAATGATCACTTTGAAACGTCATTTTTTATTTTTTATTATGCAACATCCACTGTGATCATTTTGGTACATCATTTTTTTAATTATGCCTCATCCACAATGATCACTTTGGAACGTCAATTATTTTTTTTTTTATTATGCATCATCCACTGTGATCATTTTGTAACATCATTTTTTTTTCAATTATGCCTCATCCACAATGATCACTTTGGAACGTCAATTATTATTTTTTTTATTATGCAACATCCACTGTGATCATTTTGGTACATCATTTTTTTAATTACGCCTCATCCACAATGATCACTTTGGAACGTCAATTATTTTTTATTATGCAACATCCACTGTGATCATTTTGGAACATCATTTTTTTTAATTATGCCTCATCCACAATGATCACTTTGGAACGTCAATTATTGTTATTTTTTTTGTATTATGCATCATCCACTGTGATCATTTTGGAACATCATTTTTTTTAAATTATGCCTCATCCACATGATCATTTTGGAACGTCATTTTTTTTCAATTATGCCTCATCCACAATGATCACTTTGAAACGTCATTTTTTTTTTATTATGCAACATCCACTGTGATCATTTTGGTACATCATTTTTTTAATTATGCCTCATCCACAATGATCACTTTGGAACGTCAATTATTATTTTTTTTTATTATGCAACATCCACTGTGATCATTTTGGTACATCATTTTTTTAATTACGCCTCATCCACAATGATCACTTTGGAACGTCAATTATTTTTTATTATGCAACATCCACTGTGATCATTTTGGAACATCATTTTTTTTAATTATGCCTCATCCACAATGATCACTTTGGAACGTCAATTATTGTTATTTTTTTTTGTATTATGCATCATCCACTGTGATCATTTTGGAACATCATTTTTTTTAAATTATGCCTCATCCACATGATCATTTTGGAACGTCATTTTTTTTATTATGCAACATCCACAATGATCACTTTTGGAACGTCAATTTTTTTTTATTATGCAACATCCACTGTGATCATTTTGGAACATCAATTTTTTTTTATTTATGCCTCATCCACTATGATCATTTTGGAACGTCAATTTTTTTTTATTATGCGACATCCACTATTCGAATATTCTCTTTGATTGCTTGTTACACTTCGTCATCCTCTTTTATTGTTTCTTCCGCCTCCACATCTTCTATTTTTGCATGTTCCACTTCGTTATCCTTTTAAAATGCTTCTTCTACTTCATATCCTCTTTAATTGCTTCAGTTACTTCATTATGCGCTCTACAAAATTGTGGTGTTTCATACAAAACTTCAATCGCTCATATCTTCTAAGCGGGAAGAGATAGCCCTAGCAAACTTGTACAAAATATTGGTATAAACTTTTGGTGGAACTGTTTTTTTATTGTCATCCTTGACATCCTTTTTGAATGCTTCTCTCACTTCGTCATCTTCTTTGAATGTTTTTTCCACTTCGACATCATCTTTGACTGCTTCTTTAACTTCGATATCCTCTTTGATTGCTTCTCCCACTTCGATATCGTCTTTGACTGCTTCTTCCATTTCGATATCGTCTTTGATTGCTTTTTCACTTCGTCATCTTCTTTGAATGCTTCTACCACCTTGGTATCCTCTTTGATTGCTTACTCAACTTCAATTTCCTCTTTGATTGTTTCTGCCACTTCGATATCCTATTTGATTGCTTCTTCCACTTCAACATTCTCTTTGATAGTTTCATCCACTTCGATATCCAATCAACAAATTTATGATTTTTCTTACAAAACTTTAATCGCTCGTATCTTCTAAACGGGAAGAGATAGCACTAGCAAACTTTGACAAAATATTAGTACAAATTTTTGATCATTATCATTTTACAACATACATTTATATTATGCAACGTCAATCCTGATCATTTTGGAACGTCCAGATTTTTTTTATGCAACGTTCATCATGATCTTTTTTGCAACGTTAAATTTTTTTTATACAACTATTATCATGATCATTTTGGAACATCCAATTTTTTTCTCTTTGATTGCTTGTTCCACTTCGATATCCTCTTTGATTGCTTCTTCCACATTGATATCCTATTTGATTGCTTCTTTAACTTTGGTATCCTCTACGATTGCTTGTTCCACTTCGATATCCTCTTTTATTCCTTCTTCATCTTCAATATCCATTGGATTGCTTCTTCATCTTTGATATCCTCTTTGATGGCATTTTCACTTCGGTATCCTCTGTAAGGGCTCCTTCCTCTTTGATTTCCGTTTGGTTGCTTCTTGCACTGCAATATTTTCTTTGATTGCGTCTTCATATTCGATATCGTTTTTGATTGCATTTTTACTTCGATATCCTGTGATGGCTTCTTCCACTTTGATATCCTCTTTGATTGCTTCTTCCACTTCGATATCCGCTTTGATTGCTTGTTCCATTTTGATATCGTCGTTGACTATTTCTTTCACTTCGATATCGTCTTTGATTGCTTTTTTCACTTCGTCATCCTCTTTGAATACTTCTACCAACTCGGTATCCTCTTTGATTCCTTAGTCAACTTCAATTTTCTCTTTGATTGTTTTTGCTACTTCGATATCCTATTTGATTGCTTCTCCCACTTCAATATCCTCTTTGTTTACTCCTTCCACTTCGATATCATCTTCGATTTCCTTTTGATTGCTTCTTGCACTGCATTATTCTCTTTAATTGCGTCTTCATCTTCGATATCGTCTTTGATAGCATTTTCACTTCGATATCCTCTGTGATGGCTTCTTCCACTTCGATACCCTCTTTGATTGCTTCTTCCACTTCGATATCCTCTTTGATTGTTTCTTCCGCCTCGACATCTTCTATTTTTGCATGTTCCACTTCGTTATCCCTTTAAAATGCTTCTTCTACTTTCATATCCTCTTTAATTGCTTCAGTTACTTCATTATGCTCTCTACAAAATTGTGGTCTTTCATACAAAACTTCAACCGCTCGTATCTTCTAAACGGGAAGAGATAGCCCTAGCAAACTTGTACAAAATATTGGTATAAATTTTTGGTGCAACTGTTTTTTTATTGTCATCCTTGACATCCTTTTTGAATGCTTCTCTCACTTCGTCATCTTCTTTGAATGTTTTTTCCACTTCGACATCATCTTTGACTGCTTCTTTATCTTCGATATCCTCTTTGATTGCTTCTCCCACTTCGATATCCTCTTTGACTGCTTCTTCCATTTCGATATCGTCTTTGATTGCTTTTTCACTTCGTCATCTTCTTTGAATGCTTCTACCACCTTGGTATCCTCTTTGATTGCTTACTCAACTTCAATTTCCGCTTTGATTGTTTCTGCCACTTCGATATCCTATTTGATTGCTTCTTCCACTTCAACATTCTCTTTGATAGTTTCTTCCACTTCGATATCCAATCAACAAATTTATGATTTTTCTTACAAAACTTTAATCGCTCGTATCTTCTAAACGGGAAGAGATAGCACTAGCAAACTTTGACAAAATATTAGTACAAATTTTTGATCATTATCATTTTACAACATACATTTATATTATGCAACGTCAATCCTGATCATTTTGGAACGTCCAGATTTTTTTTATGCAACGTTCAATTTTTTTTATACAACTATTATCATGATCATTTTCGAACATCCAATTTTTTTCTCTTTGATTGCTTGTTCCACTTCGATATCCTCTTTGATTGCTTCTTCCACATTGATATCCTATTTGATTGCTTCTTTAACTTTGATATCCTCTACGATTGCTTGTTCCACTTCGATATCCTCTTTTATTCCTTCTTCATCTTCAATATCCATTGGATTGCTTCTTCATCTTTGATATCCTCTTTGATGGCATTTTCACTTCGGTATCCTTTGTAAGGGTTCCTTCCTCTTTGATTTCCGTTTGATTGCTTCTTGCACTGCAATATTTTCTTTGATTGCGTCTTCATATTCGATATCGTTTTTGATTGCATTTTTACTTCGATATCCTGTGATGGCTTCTTCCACTTTGACATCCTCTATGATTGCTTCTTCCACTTCGATATCCGCTTTGATTGCTTGTTCCATTTTGATATCGTCTTTGACTATTTCTTTCACTTCGATATCGTCTTTGATTGCTTTTTTCACTTCGTCATCCTCTTTGAATACTTCTACCAACTCGGTATCCTCTTTGATTCCTTAGTCAACTTCAATTTCCTCTTTGATTGTTTTTGCTACTTCGATATCCTATTTGATTGCTTCTCCCACTTCAATATCCTCTTTGTTTACTCCTTCCACTTCGATATCATCTTCGATTTCCTTTTGATTGCTTCTTGCACTGCATTATTCTCTTTGATTGCGTCTTCATCTTCGATATCGTCTTTGATAGCATTTTCACTTCGATATCCTCTGTGATGGCTTCTTCCACTTCGATACCCTCTTTGATTGCTTTTTCCACTTCGATACCCTCTTTGATTGCTTCTTCCACTTCGATATCCTCTTTGATTGTTTCTTCCGCCTCGACATCTTCTATTTTTGCATGTTCCACTTCGTTATCCCTTTAAAATGCTTCTTCTACTTTCATATCCTCTTTAATTGCTTCAGTTACTTCATTATGCTCTCTACAAAATTGTGGTCTTTCATACAAAACTTCAATCGCTCGTATCTTCTAAACGGGAAGAGATAGCCCTAGCAAACTTGTACAAAATATTGGTATAAATTTTTGGTGGAACTGTTTTTTTATTATCATCCTTGACATCCTTTTTGAATGCTTCTCTCACTTCGTCATCTTCTTTGAATGTTTTTTCCACTTCGACATCATCTTTGACTGCTTCTTTAACTTCGATATCCTCTTTGATTGCTTCTCCCACTTCGATATCGTCTTTGACTGCTTCTTCCATTTCGATATCGTCTTTGATTGCTTTTTCACTTCGTCATCTTCTTTGAATGCTTCTACCACCTTGGTATCCTCTTTGATTGCTTACTCAACTTCAATTTCCGCTTTGATTGTTTCTGCCACTTCGATATCCTATTTGATTGCTTCTTCCACTTCAACATTCTCTTTGATAGTTTCTTCCACTTCGATATCCAATCAACAAATTTATGATTTTTCTTACAAAACTTTAATCGCTCGTATCTTCTAAACGGGAAGAGATAGCACTAGCAAACTTTGACAAAATATTAGTACAAATTTTTGATCATTATCATTTTACAACATACATTTATATTATGCAACGTCAATCCTGATCATTTTGGAACGTCCAGATTTTTTTATGCAACGTTCATCATGATCTTTTTTGCAACGTTAAATTTTTTTTATACAACTATTATCATGATCATTTTGGAACATCCAATTTTTTTCTCTTTGATTGCTTGTTCCACTTCGATATCCTCTTTGATTGCTTCTTCCACATTGGTATCCTCTTTGATTGCTTCTTTAACTTTGATATCCTCTACGATTGCTTGTTCCGCTTCGATATCCTCTTTTATTCCTTCTTCATCTTCAATATCCATTGGATTGCTTCTTCCACTTCGATATCGTCTTTGATTGCTTTTTTTACTTCGTCATCCTCTTAGAATGCTTCTACCACCTTGGTATCCTCTTTGATTTCTTCCTCAACTTTAATTTCCTCTTTGATTGTTTCTGCTACTTCGATATCCTATTTGATTGCTTCTTTCACTTCAATATCCTTTTTGATTGCTTCTTCCACTTCGATATCATCTTTGATTGCTGCTTCCACTTGGAAATCCTCTTTGATTTGATTGCTTCTTCCATTTCGATATCGTCTTTGACTGCTTCTTACACATGGATATCCTCTTTGATGGCTTTTAACAGCTCGATATCCTCTTTAATTACTTCTTCGACTAAAAGAAAAACACGCGAGCTGCGAGCAGCTCGCGCACAACGCAACCTCTAGTTATATTATATAAAGCTCGATTACCACTGACTGACTGACTGATTGACTCATTGACATGTTTGTTCTCCCAGATGCCCCCTCGTAGGGTGAAAATGTTTGGTGGGATCGTATAGAGGGAGTTCCGGTGAGTTGGGAATAAATCCTAAAGTACCCCTTTTGTCCCCCATTCGCTCCCATCCACCTCGTATCTCGGAAAGTATAGGTCTTACAGCGTTGGTGCAAAAACTAATGTTGCAGAGGACATTTTTTTATATCCGGATCAATGAAAAAAAAATTGTCTTTCATACAAAAAAAAAATTGTCCCATACAAAATATTTCTGTATGAATACCGTAAACCGTATATTTCGTTTGCCGTAATTTTCATACTGTTTTTGTAGGGAGCCCACGGCTTGTGTGTACTATAAAATTACTGTAAATTTGCTTGATTCTATATAATGGTGGTGGAGGGGCATGAGACAACTTTCATAGTTTTTGCAATGGTCATCATCATCATTTTGGAACATCCAATTTTTTTTTTTTTTTTTTAGTATGCAACGTTCATCATGTTTATTTTGGAACATCCACATTTTTTTAATTATGCCTCATCCACAATGATCACTTTGGAACGTCAATTATTATTTTTTTATTATGCAACATCCACTGTGATCATTTTGGTACATCATTTTTTTTAATTATGCCTCATCCACAATGATCACTTTGGAACGTCAATTTTTTTTTTTTTATTATGCATCATCCACTGTGATCATTTTTGAACATCATTTTTTTTTCAATTATGCCTCATCCACTATGATCACTTTGGAACGTCAATTTTTTTTTTTTATTATGCAACATCCACTGTGATATTTTGGTACATCATTTTTTTTAATTATGCCTCATCCACAATGATCACTTTGGAGCGTCAATTATTATTATTTTTTTTATTATGCAACATCCACTGTGATCATTTTGGTACATCATTTTTTTAATTACGCCTCATCCACAATGATCACTTTGGAACGTCAATTATTTTTTATTTTTTTATTATGCAACATCCACTGTGATCATTTTGGAACATCATTTTTTTTAATTATGCCTCATCCACAATGATCACTTTGGAACGTCAATTATTATTATTTTTTTTGTATTATGCAACATCCACTGTGATCATTTTGGTACATCATTTTTTTTAATTATGCCTCATCCACAATGATCACTTTGGAACGTCAATTTTTTTTTTTTTTTATTATGCATCATCCACTGTGATCATTTTTGAACATCATTTTTTTTTCAATTATGCCTCATCCACTATGATCACTTTGGAACGTCAATTTTTTTTTATTATGCAACATCCACTGTGATCATTTTGGTACATAATTTTTTTAATTATGCCTCATCCACAGTGATCACTTTGGAACGTCAATTATTTTTTTTTATTATGCATCATCCACTGTGATCATTTTGGAACATCATTTTTTTTAATTATGCCTCATCCACAATGATCACTTTGGAACGTCAATTATTATTATTTTTTTTTTGTATTATGCAACATCCACTGTGATCATTTTGGTACATCAATTTTTTAATTACGCCTCATCCACAATGATCACTTTGGTACGTCAATTTTTTTTTTATTATGCATCATCCACTGTGATCATTTTGGAACATCATTTTTTTTTTAAATTATGCCTCATCCACATGATCATTTTGGAACGTCAATTTTTTTTTTATTATGCAACATCCACTGTGATCATTTTGGAAAATCAATTTTTTTTTGTAGCACAAATTTTTGGTGGAATCGTTATTTTACGGTCATCATCGCCCTTGCCATCATTTTGAATTCTTCTCTCACTTCCTTTTCGTTTTCGAATGTTTCTTCCACATTGATATCCTCTTTAATTGTTTCTATAACTTCGAAATCCTCTTTGATGGCATTTTTACTTCAATATACCTTTGAATTATTTTTTCTATTTTTCTATTTTCTTCAATTACTTCTCTTACTTCAATATCGACTCGACAAAATTATGGGTTTTAATACAAATCTTAAATCGCTCGTATCTTCTAAACGGGAAGAGTTACGCCTAGCAAACTTTTACAGATTATGGGTACAAATTTTTGGTGCAATAGTTTTTTTAATACCATCATTGCCCTTGACATCCGTTTTGATTGCTTCTCTTACTTCGTCTTCCACTTTGAATGCTTCTTTCACCTCGATATCCTCTATTTTTGCTTCTTCCACTTTGATATCCTTTTTAATTGCTTTATCTACTTATATATTTTCTTCAATTGCTTCTTTTACTTCAATTCCCACTCTATAAAATTATGGGTTTTAATACAAATCTTAAATCGCTCGTATCTTCTAAACGGGAAGAGTTACCCCTAGCAAACTTTTATAAAATATTGGTACTAATTTTTGGTGGAATAGTTTTTTTAATACCATCATTGCCCTTGACATCCTTTTTGAATGCTTCTCTCACTTCGTCTTCCTCTTTGAATGCTTCTTTCACCTCGATATCCTCTATTTTTGCTTCTTCCACTTTGATATCCTTTTTAATTGCTTTATCTACTTATATATTTCCTTCAATTGCTTCTTTTACTTCAATTCCCACTCTACAAAATTATGGGTTTTAATACAAATCTTAAATCGCTCGTATCTTCTAAACGGGAACAGTTACGCCTAGCAAACTTTTACAAAATAATGGTACTAATTTTTGGTCGAATATTTTTTTTATTACCATCATTGATCTTGAAATCCTTTTTGAATGCTTCTTTCACCTCGATATCCTCTATGTTTGCTTCTTCCACTTTGATATCCTTTTTAATTGCTTTTTCTACTTATATATTTTCTTCAATTGCTTCTTTTACTACAATTTCCACTCTACAAAATTATGGGTTTTCATACTAAACTTAAATCGCTCGTATCTTTTAAACGGGAAGAGATAGCTCGAGGAAACTTTTACAAAATATTAGTATAAGTTTTTGGTGAAACCGTTTTTTATTTTTACCATTGTCCTCGACGTCTTTTACTCAATTTCAATTTCCTCTTTAATTGTTTCTGCTACTTCGATATCCTATTTGATTGCTTCTTTCACTTCAATATCCCCTTTGATTGCTTCTTCCACTTCGATATCATCTTTGATTGCTGCTTCCACTTGGATATCCTCTTTGATTTGATTGCTTCTTCCATTTCGATCGTCTTTGACTGCTTCTTACACATGGATATCCTCTTCGATAACTTTAAACAGCTCGATATCCTCTTTGATGGCTTCTTCCACTTTGATATCCTCTTTTATTGCTTCTACCAATTCGATATCATATTCGATTTCCTTTTGATTGCTTCTTGCACTGCAATATTCTCTTTGATTGCGTCTTCACCTTCGATATCGTTTTTAATAGCATTTTCACTTCGATATCCTCTGTGATGGCTTCTTTCACTTCGATATCCTCTTTGATTGCTTCTTCCACTTCGATATCCTCTTTGATTGCTTCTTCCACTTCGATATCGTCTTTGACTGCTTCTTCCACTTCGATATCGTCTTTGATTGCTTTTTGCACTTCGTCATCCTCTTAGAACGCTTCTACCGCCTCGGTATCCTCTTTGATTGCTTACTCAACTTTAATTTCCTCTTTGATTGTTTCTGCTACTTCGATATCCTATTTGATCGCTTCTTTCACTTCAATATCCTGTTTGATTGCTTCTTCCACTTCGATATCGTTTTTGACTGTTTCTTCTACTTCGATATCGTCTTTGATTGCTTTTTTTACTTCGTCATCCTCTTAGAATGCTCTTACCACCTCGGTATCCTCTTTGATTGCTGACTCAACTTTAATTTCCTCATTGATTGTTTTTGCTGCTTCGATATCCTATTTGATTGCTTCTTCCATTTCGATATCGTCTTTGACTGCTTCTTACACATGGATATCCTGTTTGATGGCTTTTAACAGCTCGATATCCTCTTTAATTACTTCTTCGACTAAAAGAAAAACACGCGAGCTGCGAGCAGCTCGCGCACAACGCAACCTCTAGTTATATTATATAAAGCTCGATTACCACTGACTGACTGACTGACTGACTCATTGACATGTTTGTTCTCCCAGATGCCACCTCGTAGGGTGAAAATGTTTGGTGGGATCGTATAGAGGGAGTTCCGATGAGTTGGGAATAAATCCTAAAGTACCCCTTTTGTCCCCCATTCGCTCCCATCGACCTCGTATCTCGGAAAGTATAGGTCTTAGAGCGTTGGTGCAAAAACTAATGTTGCAGAGGACATTTTTTTATATCCGGTTCCATGAAAAAAAAATTGTCTTTCATACAAAAAAAAAATTGTCCCATACAAAATATTTCTGTATGAATACCGTAAACCGTATGTTTCGTTTGCCGTAATTTTCATACTGTTTTTGTAGGGAGCCCATGGCTTGTGTGTACTATAAAATTACTGTAAATTTGCTTGATTCTATATAATGTTGGTGGAGGGGCATGAGACAACTTTCATAGTTTTTGCAAAGGTCATCATCATCATTTTAGAACATCCAATTTTTTTTTTTTTTTTAGTATGCAACGTTCATCATGTTTATTTTGGAACATCAATTTTTTTTTAATTATGCCTCATCCACAATGATCACTTTGGAACGTCAATTTTTTTTTTTTATTATGCAACATCCACTGTTATCATTTTGGTACATCATTTTTTTTAATTATGCCTCATCCACAATGATCACTTTGGAACGTCAATTTTTTTTTTATAATGCATCATCCACTGTGATCATTTTTGAACATCATTTTTTTTTTCAATTATGCCTCATCCACTATGATCACTTTGGAACGTCAATTTTTTTTTTTTATTATGCAACATCCACTGTGATATTTTGGTACATCATTTTTTTTAATTATGCCTCATCCACAATGATCACTTTGGAACGTCAATTCTTTTTTTTTTTATTATGCAAAATACTTTGTGATCATTTTGGAAAATCAATTTTTTTTAATTATGCCTCATCCACAATGATCACTTTGGAACGTCAATTTTTTTTTTATTATGCAAAATACTTTGTGATCATTTTGGAAAATCAATTTTTTTTAAATTATGCCTCATCCACAATGATCATTTTGGAACGTCAATTTTTTTTTTTTTTTTATTATGCAAAATCCACTGTGATCATTTTGGAACATCAATTTTTTTTAATTATGCCTCATCCACAATGATCACTTTTGGAACGTAAATTTTTTTTTATTATGCAAAATCCTTTGTGATCATTTTGGAAAATCAATTTTTTTTTAATTATGCCTCATCCACAATGATCATTTTGGAACGTCCATTTTTTTTTTATGCAAAATCCTTTGTGATCATTTTGGAAAATCAATTTTTTTTTAATTATGCCTCATCCACAATGATCATTTTGGAACGTCAATTTTTTTTTTTTTTATTATGCAAAATCCACTGTGATCATTTTGGAACATCAATTTTTTTTAATTATGCCTCATCTACAATGATCACTTTTGGAACGTCATTTTTTTTTATTATGCAAAATCCTTTGTGATCATTTTGGAAAATCATTTTTTTTAAATTATGCCTCATCCACAATGATAATTTTGGAACGTCAATTTCTTTTTTTTTATTATGCAACATCCACTGTGATAATTTTGGAACATCAATTTTTTTTAATTATGCCTCATCCGCAATGATCATTTTGGAACGTCAATTTTTTTTTAAATTATGCCTCATCCACAATGATCACTTTTGGAACGTCAATTTTTTTTTTATTATGCAACATCCACTGTGATCATTTTGGAACATCAATTTTTTTTATTTATGCCTCATCCACTATGATCATTTTGGAACGTCAATTTTTTTTTTTATTATGTGACATCCACTATTCGAATATTCTCTTTGATTGCTTGTTACACTTCGTCATCCTCTTTTATTGTTTCTTCCGCCTCCACATCTTCTATTTTTGCATGTTCCACTTCGTTATCCTTTTAAAATGCTTCTTCAACTTCATATCCTCTTTAATTGCTTCAGTTACTTCATTATGCGCTCTACAAAATTGTGGTGTTTCATACAAAACTTCAATCGCTCACATCTTCTAAACGGGAAGAGATAGCCCTAGCAAACTTGTACAAAATATTGGTATAAATTTTTGGTGGAACTGTTTTTTTATTGTCATCCTTGACATCCTTTTTGAATGCTTCTCTCACTTCGTCATCTTCTTTGAATGCTTCTACCACCTTGGTATCCTCTTTGATTGCTTACTCAACTTCAATTTCCTCTTTGATTGTTTCTGCCACTTCGATATCCTATTTGATTGCTTCTTCCACTTCAACATTCTCTTTGATAGTTTCTTCCACTTCGATATCCAATCAACAAATTTATGATTTTTCTTACAAAACTTTAATCGCTCGTATCTTCTAAACGGGAAGAGATAGCACTAGCAAACTTTGACAAAATATTAGTACAAATTTTTGATCATTATCATTTTACAACATACATTTATATTATGCAACGTCAATCCTGATCATTTTGGAACGGCCAGATTTTTTTTATGCAACGTTCATCATGATCTTTTTTGCAACGTTCAATTTTTTTTATACAACTATTATCATGATCATTTTGGAACATCCAATTTTTTTCTCTTTGATTGCTTGTTCCACTTCGATATCCTCTTTGATTGCTTCTTCCACATTGATATCCTATTTTATTGCTTCTTTAACTTTGATATCCTCTACGATTGCTTGTTCCACTTCGATATCCTCTTTTATTCCTTCTTCATCTTCAATATCCATTGGATTGCTTCTTCATCTTTGATATCCTCTTTGATGGCATTTTCACTTCGGTATCCTCTGTAAGGGCTCCTTCCTCTTTGATTTCCGTTTGATTGCTTCTTGCACTGCAATATTTTCTTTGATTGCGTCTTCATATTCGATATCGTTTTTGATTGCATTTTTACTTCGATATCCTGTGATGGCTTCTTCCACTTTGATATCCTCTTTGATTGCTTCTTCCACTTCGATATCCGCTTTGATTGCTTGTTCCATTTTGATATCGTCTTTGACTATTTCTTTCACTTCGATATCGACTTTGATTGCTTTTTTCACTTCGTCATCCTCTTTGAATACTTCTACCAACTCGGTATCCTCTTTGATTCCTTAGTCAACTTCAATTTCCTCTTTGATTGTTTTTGCTACTTCGATATCCTATTTGATTGCTTCTCCCACTTCAATATCCTCTTTGTTTACTCCTTCCACTTCGATATCATCTTCGATTTCCTTTTGATTGCTTCTTGCACTGCATTATTCTCTTTGATTGCGTCTTCATCTTCGATATCGTCTTTGATAGCATTTTCACTTCGATATCCTCTGTGATGGCTTCTTCCACTTCGATACCCTCTTTGATTGCTTCTTCCACTTCGATATCCTCTTTGATTGTTTCTTCCGCCTCGACATCTTCTATTTTTGCATGTTCCACTTCGTTATCCCTTTAAAATGCTTCTTCTACTTTCATATCCTCTTTAATTGCTTCAGTTACTTCATTATGCTCTCTACAAAATTGTGGTCTTTCATACAAAACTTCAATCGCTCGTATCTTCTAAACGGGAAGAGATAGCCCTAGCAAACTTGTACAAAATATTGGTATAAATTTTTGGTGCAACTGTTTTTTTATTGTCATCCTTGACATCCTTTTTGAATGCTTCTCTCACTTCGTCATCTTCTTTGAATGTTTTTTCCACTTAAACATCATCTTTGCCTGCTTCTTTAACTTCGATATCCTTTTTGATTGCTTCTCCCACTTCGATATCGTCTTTGACTGCTTCTTCCATTTCGATATCGTCTTTGATTGCTTTTTTCACTTCGTCATCTTCTTTGAATGCTTCTACCACCTCGGTATCCTCTTTGATTGCTTACTCAACTTCAATTTCCTCTTTGATTGTTTCTCCCTCTTCGATATCGTCTTTGACTGCTTCTTCCATTTCGATATCGTCTTTGATTGCTTTTTTCACTTCGTCATCTTCTTTGAATGCTTCTACCGCCTCGGTATCCTCTTTGATTGCTTACTCAACTTCAATTTCCTCTTTTATTGTTTCTGCCACTTCGATATCCTATTTGATTGCTTCTTCCACTTCAACATTCTCTTTGATAGTTTCTTCCACTTCGATATCCAATCAACAAATTTATGATTTTTCTTACAAAACTTTAATCGCTCGTATCTTCTAAACGGGAAGAGATAGCACTAGCAAACTTTGACAAAATATTAGTACAAATTTTTGATCATTATCATTATCATTTTGCAACATACATTTATATTATGCAACGTCAATCATGATCATTTTGGAACGTCCAGATTTTTTTTTATGCAACGTTCATCATGATCTTTTTGCAACGTTAAATTTTTTTTTATACAACCATTATCATGATCATTTTGGAACATCCAATTTTTTTCTCTTTGATTGCTTGTTCCACTTCGATATCCTCTTTGATTGCTTCTTCCACATTGGTATCCTCTTTGATTGCTTCTTTAACTTTGATATCCTCTACGATTGCTTGTTCCGCTTCGATATCCTCTTTTATTCCTTCTTCATCTTCAATATCCATTGGATTGCTTCTTCCACTTCGATATCGTCTTTGATTGCTTTTTTTACTTCGTCATCCTCTTAGAATGCTTCTACCACCTTGGTATCCTCTTTGATTTCTTCCTCAACTATAATTTCCTCTTTGATTGTTTCTGCTACTTCGATATCCTATTTGATTGCTTCTTTCACTTCAATATCCTCTTTGATTGCTTCTTCCACTTCGATATCATCTTTGATTGCTGCTTCCACTTGGAAATCCTCTTTGATTTGATTGCTTCTTCCATTTCGATATCGTCTTTGACTGCTTCTTACACATGGATATCCTCTTTGATGGCTTTTAACAGCTCGATATCCTCTTTAATTACTTCTACGACTAAAAGAAAAACACGCGAGCTGCGAGCAGCTCGCGCACAACGCAACCTCTAGTCTTTATATATAGCTATGTAAAACTAGTATTGTTAAAATTATCAGATTTCAATTAAAAGTGATATCATGATAACTTGATACAGGTTTTTATAAATGCTAATGAATAGCTTCGTAGGTCCGCCTTAGGTACGTATAATATGCACTGCCTTCACTGCCATGTGCCCATCAACTTGAGACTACAGGTGTAGTCTCATCTGTAATTCACCAGCACTCACACCTCAGCAATGCTATTTGGCGGCAGAAATAGTTATGGTACTGCCCAGGGCGAGATCTTTGACAAATAACTACTGGGTGGTGTACCTAGCTGCACAAGACCACCCGGCGGCACTCCACACCACCGTCTGATTTTGTTACTCCACAGGAACACCTCCCCCAGGTCATGACCTGCCTTGGCCAGTCTGGAAGTCAATGAACAGACTCCGGACCCAAATTAGCCACTGCAGACAAAGCCTGTCTAAATGGGGTATAAGAGACTCCTCCCGGACTGAATGCTACTGTGGAGCACCCATTCAGTCAATGTCTCATCTGCTCTCCTGTCCCTTGTGTCCTACCACCTGCAACAAGGGATGACCTTAACAAAGCCACGCCCAACGCTATACAAGTGGCAAAGTACTACACTAAAATAGTTTAGCTATACCATTGACACGAAAGAAAAAGTGTACCAGGTACAACAAAGTACTCTGTTTACTACTATATATGTATAATGAAAAATTTAGGCTCTATAAGGTATAACTTAGGGTCGAGCATAATAGAATACAGAATACTAAGGTCAAGTGTAGATTTTTGACAGGTTTCGATAAAAGACTTATTAAAAATCTATGCTTAAGTTTCGAAGCCTATTTCGAGCAGTGGGCTAAAATAGATAGATATCAGGCACCAGCTCTTCATTACAGGTTCACAAGTATGATACTGCTGTTAAGGTTTACCTTATTGACATTTTTAAAGGAAAATAAATGGTACTTATATTTTTTATAGGTATGGATATCACACTATAATAATAAAGAATTTGCGAAGATTCTGAGCAGCTTCAAATGCAAACAATTTATAATAACTAAAAACTGTAGATGATACTGTGTTCTAGGATCTAGTCTCAACAGTCCATCAGTTATTCTTAAATTAGAAACATTATGTAGGTACTGGATTTGCTCCCAACAGCATGGAGGACTAGGTTGAATAAAAAAAGATATAGGCAGTTATTGATTTATTAAGATTTCATACTTTTCCTCCGTGTAGGAGGTTTGTTGAGAGGCAACTTCAACTGTGCCATTTTAATCCCATTGACATTAACAACATGCGCTCCAGACATTGCCAACTTAATTGACATCGTCTTGACAGCTGCTTTAGTGACTTTACAAAACTCATCAAAATTAAATTTAAAATTACTTATCAATAATATCAGCACCATTGTGTGGATCAATGTTTTGTCTCGACATTGAATCGGTCGGCATCTTTTACCATTTACATATGAGAAGAAATGTTCAAGAATATGTTTATTTAGTGTCAGTGATTCATAACAAGCAACAAAAGTCTTCTTTGCGATCTCAGTTGATTTCACCAAATATAAATTGTACAAGGCACTAGCGTAAAGAGCTAGAACTTTTTGCTTTTGTGTTAAATCTGGCCTCGCTAAACCCGTGATAACTGGATTTAGTTTCTCCATAAGTTTAAGTTCTGCAATCTCTATAGATATAGCCTCATACTGATCTGGTGACAAAATGGTATCTATATCATAGACCTCTGTGACTGAAGTAGCTTCCCTGTTGATAGGAGGTATATAGTAGTTGTCGGTCTCAGCCTGACTGTTGCAGGAGACGTCAAGTTGGTCTTGAGTAAGGTTCTGTGAGACATTAGCCATCTGAGCAACTACAGCTTGCTCATTCTGCTTCAATTTCTCAGTTTGCTCCAATTTTTGTTTATATTTCTTTGAACCAAACTTTCTGCCGAGCTCCAGCGCTGAATTGTCGAGCAGTTGAGAGGATTCCAAGTCATTTTTGATCACGGGTTTCAGTTCTATGTTGCCTGCTTCTATCAGGCGGACTTTGCCAGTTTTTCGGTTTCGTGCCAATATTAATGTCTTGCCTAGCGCCTCGTCTGTCTCCTCTCCCGTGTACAGAGTGTGCCCCACATCAGTAGCGACTGTTTTACAGCCCTTCTCTTCATCCATTAACACCAAACATTCGCGGCTTTTAAAATTATTAGTAGGATAACCATTTTGAAAGTTGATTAGGAATGGGTAGATCTCACTTTTCGGACAGACCTCATCTATGTGTATTGGAGGCATTTTTAATTATTTCTGTAACTAAAACAACCCACAGTCGTATTAAATCCTAATTTTCTCATTTCACACGTGAAAAGACGAGTTTTAAGGATTTTGAGGTTAGTTAAGCATAACATAAACACAGCAAGACAAGACAGAAGACAGTTGTATCCTAACAAAATTGACAGTGACTGTTTCATAATCGAATTTATCTCATTCATACTTTCGCCTCATCGCCGGAGGAGACCTCAAAGAAGCGGTAATGTGCGGACTGGCCGTAATTAATAACAACCAGTATGGGTAGTCACAACCATCTACGGCTCCTATACTGGAATCCCGGAGGGGTAAGGGATAAGATCTCACCCCTCCGCCTACTTGCTCAATCGCAGAACGCCCATAGTTCTGCTTGGCGAAACAAAGCTCCACACCGACTTTGAGTTCCGGGTGCCGAACTACTTCTGCTATCGGCGGGACGAAGTCTCACCCCAGGGAATAGCTTACCGAGGTACAGTTGTTCTGGTCAGAAGGGATTTTATCCACCTAGAACTGCAGAATCCACCTTACCAAACCTTGCGTCCATAGAGTCTTGGTAAATGCAGGCGGTAGAGAGATGAGTATCTTAGCTGGCTACCGCCCGTTAGGGCCCCTCTATGCTCGACGCGAGCCATTTTTAACAGCAGCACTCCTACGCTCCTTGCAGGTGACATCAATGCCAAAACATAGGGTTTGGGGGTTGCGGACTATCACGCCTGTGGGCCGCATGCTTTCTGATGCCGCAGAAGCCAATGATTTTGAAAGGTTGGGCCCGGTGCTCTAACGCATATACCCAAAAGCCAATACTGAGCCGCAGACGTTCTTGGCATTGTGCTGCACAAGAATCTCAGCTGTCCGATCCACATTGAGGTGCCGTATGATATGGACACGCAGCACCTCCCAATTCTGATCACTCTTGCCCTTACTGCAAACTTTTTTACAATAAACAATTGCCGCCACACTCACCTTAACGCCATTGCTCCGCTGCACGCACGGCCACTTGACATTCGAACTCTCTGGCGTCCATTACCGCGGGAGCTCTTGTGCTCACCATCCTCTCCATAGCGCTTGCCAAGAAGTTCAACGTTAGCCTTGACAGACATCGGCCACATAATTTCTGAGAGGCCAAACTGTGACTCAGAGATAGTCGCCTCTGACGTTGAAGCCCCAAACAACAATGGACGAAGTGTTGAAGACCCTTTGATGATGAATTTCACCCCACTGATCTTTAATAGACAAGTACGCTGGATAGAATGTCGGCGCTTTTAGGGTTCCGTGCCCAAAGGGTAAAACGGGATCCTATTAATAAGACTCCGCTGTCGGTTTGGCTCACTGCACCAGGCTGTATCTAATGAACCGTGATAGTCAGATAGTTGAAATTTTCACATATGATGTATTTCTGTTGCCGCTATAAGAACAAATACTAAAAACAGAATAAAATAAATATTTAAGTGGGGCTTCGTATAAAAGCCCCACTTAAATATTTATTTTAAAAAAATTAGTATATTATAAAAATTTTAAAAAATTATTTAAAAAATCATGTCTGTTGTATAACAGACGTGATTTTTTTGCCGTTTTTATAGATAATGGTGCGGAACCCTTCATGCGCGAGTTCGACTCGCACTTGGCTGGTTTTTTTTTATGATGCCATTATAATAATCGCCATTTTGGCGCTGAGAAATGGCAGTGAACGTCCACGGAACGGTAAGGATGGGGTAATGGGATAACAATACATCGTTAAAAATGTCTAAGTACATAATTTTTTTTACGAAGATTGGGTTTGTTTGGGTGGTACCACCTGACTTTGACATTACAATAAACGATTTGTCATTTCATCCAACAAATAAAAATCAACGAACTCAACAAAGTGTCAAAAAAAAGTTGTAAACGATCCGGTGTTATTGTTTTGCTGCAATTCAACAAATTATAATTACGTAATTACGAACGAAATGACTGCAAAATAAGTTTGTGCGGGTTCATCGAACTGCTAGTTACTAGTGCAAAGTGTTAGATTTAACTTTTGTGTTACAACCACCGGGATGAACACCGATTTATAACCGATGTCAACAACAACTGATTTGAGATGTTACCGATAGTTCTGTACAATAACATGGAAGGAAGTTCTAGCGGGAACGTGAATCTAAATTCGAATTTTGGACAGTACGATGAAAATGTAATACTGAACTGTGTTCGTAGTAGGAAGAAAGTTAGTGAACTGCCGAATTGTCCAGTTTGCAGTTGTACTATCAGACAAGGGGAGTTAGAAACCCACGTAGCGTTAGAAGTTGAAAGACTGCAAAAGTTATCTGCAAGTGGTAGTAAGAGAAAGCTGAGTGTTACTTTGGGTTTGGCGCTTCCTGGGCCGAGTACTAGCCCTGATGTTGATGTTCCTGACGACCAGGAAGTTGATGTTACAGGATGCCCAGGCAGTGATGTTTACCAGGTTTGTTTTACTAGTATTACATAGATAGATAATACTTTACTGCACACCATTATTATTATTATTATTATTATTTATTATTTATTATTGATGTAACTGTTCCCTACTCAAAGGTTATAAAAAATTTGGGCATCTTCATGGATAGCTGTATGTCGTGGGGTCCTCAGCTCGAATCTGTGAGTCGGAAGCTATTTGCCTCTGCTGGTTCGCTCAAGAGACTGCGAAACTTTCTTCCGATAGCTACTAAAATTGCGCTTGCACAATCTCTTCTTCACCCAATTTTAGATTACGCTGATTCCTGCTATCTTGACCTCACGGAGGAACAGCTCAATAAGCTTGAGCGTCTTCAAAATTTTTGCATAAGGTTTATTTTCGGACTCCGGAAATACGACCACATCTCCGAATTTCGTAATAAACTCAAATGGCTCCCCATTCGACTTCGCCGGAATACTCACATCCTATCCCTCCTTTTTAACATCCTTCGTAATCCGTCCATACCTTGTTATCTGAAGGAACGCTTCGAGTTCCTTCATTGCACAAATTCCCGAACACTCCGATCCTCTGAAAACCTCCTTCTCAAAACACCGATGCATAGAACCAGTTTCTATGCAAACTCCTTTTCCGTCCAAGCTGTCCGATTATGGAATGCCTTGCCGGTCTCCATTAGAAAATCCCCCTCACCTTCCGTATTTAAAGCTAGACTCAAAAACTTTTACCTCCATGAAGAGTCGTGATTATTCAACTGATCTATAATATTATTGATATATGTATATATTATCATATGTATGTATGTATGTAAGTACATATTTATTTATTTTATATATGATACTTACTTATTTAAAATTATTTATGTACCTATTATTTTTGTATTTAAGGTTAAGTAATTTTTCTTTTGCTATTATTAAGTTTATTCTTTTTACACCTCAGCCAATCTTCCATTAAGCAATGATCCTCTCCATCCAAAGGTTGTCTGGAAGAGATCGCTTTGTTAAGCGATAAGACCGCCCATTATACTTACATTTATTTGATTTATATTTTATTTTTATATCTGTTGTGTTTAGCTTGTAAGGTATAATAAAGAATTTTCATTCATTCATTCATTCATTCATTAACAACAAAATAATTAATATTAATCAAATGAATGCGTACAATTGGCAACTCGGTTCAGCCATTTAATCGTGATGACGTGCAGAGTTACTTCGAATTTAAAATATTAGTTTTTAAATTCGAAAGACCCACCACTAAATTAACTATTCTACCCTAAAAGGTTTTCAGGAAGAAAACTCATGTTGGGGTTAAGCTCATCTTTGTTCATGTTGTCTTTATTTTTATGTTTGTAATTCATTAGTTTACATTATACAGTGTGGCCCTGGATAAAGTGCAACCCCGAAAGGGGGTGAAACTAGATCAAAAATTATCGACAAAAAAATAGAAAAAAATAGAAAAAAAATTAAAAATTAAAAAGTTGACCACTGACCCAGTGGTCAACTTTAAATGCTCCTAGCCAGCACATTTTTTATGTTAGAACGTAGGTTTTTATTTTATTTAAAAGCTATTATGATAGACAATAATAAAAAGTCATAAAAATTTCTAGTATTATAGGCTTAATTTTAAGATTTTTGGAGTTTATTGGAAATTAATAAGCATTTAAAGTTGACCACTGACCGTCAGTGGTCAACTTTAAATGCTCCTAGCCAGCACATTTTTTATGTTAGAACGTAGGTTTTTATTTTATTTAAAAGCTATTATGATAGACAATAATAAAAAGTCATAAAAATTTCTAGTATTATAGGCTTAATTTTAAGATTTTTGGAGTTTATTGGAAAAAAACAGCCTAAAAAATTTAATTTTAATACAAAAATTAAACTTTAAGTCACGATAGCCACTTGTTTGTCAGTTATTTGTTATTTTATCGTCATCGTCACATATCTGACATGATTATGGTTTTTATTTTAACAAAATAGACCTACTACATACTTTGGAAGAAATAATTTTTTTATTAAATAGAGTCATTAGTGAGCAATAAAAATTTTAATACATCAATAAAGTATATACGATTTTTTTTAAAATTTTTTTTTCTATTTTTTTGTCGATAATTTTTGATCTAGTTTCACCCCCTTTCGGGGTTGCACTTTATCCAGGGCCACACTGTATATAAAAAAAAAATAAAGTAATTTCCAACACACAGCATCTACACAACAAAACAGCTAACACCTACTCTTGTTTTGGGAACGCATTATGGTGTTTTAAAAAAATATACTTTTTAATTAAATCTAAAATAAAACTATGAATACGTTCACACCAATTCGAGGTGATTTACTTAATAATGATGCAATTCAAAGTACAGAGAGCTAACACGGCGGTCGATACTTAGATTGCTGTGTTAGTTAAAAAAACAAAGTTTAAATTCTAAGAAATGCATTTGCCAATGCAGCAGAAAGGGCAGAGGGGTGAGGTGTGTCCGTAACTACCTTCATGAGGAAACCAACTTAATATTTATTTATTTTGTTTATAGACAAGCAGCATTATTGCTGATATGCACATCACACAGTGCTGAAAGACTTCATGTTCATTTTTGTAGCAATGTTTTAATTTGTAGCCAGTTAATGAGCTTGTTTTAAATGAGTTTATTGTATATGTAGAAACAAATGTTTCTGATAGGATGTTCCAATTATGGAGCAGCCTGTTACTGAGGAAGTTAATGTGTAACAAGGAGCTCGCTAAACATTCTGGTCAACCATCCAGCGTCAATGCCCACAATTATAGCAGTATTTGTGACACCAGAGATATTGAATATTGATGCCAAAGATACATCCTCAAGCCTACCCTTAAAGAAGCATCAAAAAGGTATATGTAGCATTGCTTGGAGATCATCATAATTTTCGGCAAATAGTACGTCAGGAAATCTTAGATGGTATAGTATAAGTTAACACTATTGATGTTTAATCCATTACTTTCTCAAGCACTCAAGTTGTTATGACATCTTAAGAAAAGCCGTAAAAAGCTTAGGAGAAATGGTGTCTCCTTGTCCACACCTGCTAGATACTGCTTATGATTATTATTATTAAGAGCCTGTAGTGTCCCACTGCAGGGCAAAGGCCTCCCTTCCTTCTCTCCAGTCTTCTCTATTTTGGGCTATTGTGGATAAATCCTGTAAATGGCCATCAATTTCGTCCGGTCTTCGTCGCGGTCTGCCACTAGGTCGTTTCCCAGATGATGCTTGCTAATAAAGAAACATTTCTCAAATATTTCAGAGGGTACATGGTAATCGTCTCCGGCGACTCCGCGCTCGGCGCCGCAGCCCCCCGCCGCCCCAAGACGGCGAGTGTCCCGTCTGCAACGCAACGCTTCCTGTCTCTCGGCTGCAGAGACACGCGCTGCGCTGTCTCAAGCGCACCGGCGCCTCAGTAGACGATCTGTCTGACAGTGAGGACGGCACTATAGATGTCGAGGTAACTCACTTAAGTACATACATAGATAGTAAGTACAGTCGATCTGCGGTAATCCAGCCCTTGTCTAATCTGCCTATTTATTTATCAATAAAATCCACAGCTCTTAATAATAAAAGTTTACAATGCTTATGTGTCTATCCTACAGCCTAAAACGGATTTACAATTTATAGATCTAAAAAATAAATAACGACGACAAGAAAATAATTATACGAATAATATTTAATTATTCGATGACCTTCGTGGTGCAAGGGGCGAATAGCCGGCTGAGACGCAGGAGGTAGCGGGTTAGATTCCCGCCGCAGAACAAATGTTTGCATGATCTACAGATATTTGTTCTGGGTCTGGTTGTTTCTCTATATATGATAAGTATGTATTTACCAAAAAAAAATGTATAATAATAAATAAGTATTCTATCAGTTATCTGGTTCCCATAGTACAAGCTCTGCTTAGTTTGGGGCTAGATAGCACTGTGTAAAATGTCCAACAATATTTATTTATTATTATTATTATACTACAATAATAATAATTATACAATGTAAGCAGGGAAAAATTAACGAGAAGTAAATAGGTATGTATGTGCTACTGCAGCAAATGGGTATCATTATCATTTAGTAATGACTCCAGAAGTGCCCCATCTTTGCAAGGATATACTTTCAGATCAGTCCCATAGAAACTTAATTAAAATCGGTTCTGTAATTTGGTATTTTCTGTTATCTGAAGTTTGTTATATTTTCGTTAAAAAGTTAATTGTTTTAAAGTAAAAATATATATTAACGGTTTATCTGTCTTTCTTCCAGGGTGATGAACCAGGGGGCTTCACGGAGTACCAGTGGTGCGGTGAGTGGCGCGTGCGAGCCACCGCGCTTCAGGAGACGGAGGCGCGTTCCGCTACCTGCGTCCGGCGCGCTTCTAACGACCAAGCTCTGGTAAGTACATAAGACCAGACCCTGGTTTTTGAAAAGATTAATGGCCGTCTACCAAGATCTAGTAAATAACGAGTGGAGACTAGACCGCTAGTTTGCAAGGAGATAAAAAAAATCAAATTTTTATTTGGTTCTAAAACACATAGGAATGATAGTTGACAGCTGCAAAAAGTTAGAAAAAATGTGTAGCAGTGTCAGCACTGTCTCCTAAACCAGTACAGTTGTACAATCCTTACTATTATAATGCAAATTAAAACATTTTGAAAAGTAACAATGACAAAAGAAAAATTTAAGATAGCTTAAATGAGATAAAAGGTATGCTAAAATGTTATTTAAATTGAATACTACAGGTTCAGACTACTGAGTGCGCATGATTGTAAGGGTGTATGTGTGTGTTTGTGTGCATCTGTGTGTGTACATACATGTGTAAGGGTTATGGGTATTTGTTAACTGAGGGTGGTCAACAGTTCCTCTGTTTCTGCATATGAGAGAGATTCTTTCCTTTTTTTTCCCCCATATACCATTAGTATGATGCCTATGTGACAAGATTTGGTAACTAGGTTTAATAAATAATAGTGGTAATTTCACACAGTGCTATTTAGCCTCAAACTAAGCAAAGCCCAATGGGAACTATTGGGAACCAGATAACTGATGGATTTTTTTTCTGTAAATACATGTTTATAATGTATATAAAAATACCCAAACCCGGAACAAATATCTGCAGAACATGCAAACATTTATAGCGGGGATCGAACCCGCAACCTCCTGCGTCTCAGCCGACTATTCGCCCACTGCGCCACAGGTGTCATTACAGATAGATTTGTACTTACTGTAAGATAAGATAACTCTTTATTGTACACCAAAGTAAAATACAGAAAATAATTTTTACAAATAGATTTAGCACAATGGGCGGTCTTGTCGCTAAAAGCGATCTCTTCCAGACAACCTTTGTATGGACAAAAGGCCAAATTCGTCTTCTCGTCCAAGATACCTCTGTGTCTGAAGACTTGTATACAGATACAAGATTAGACTCAGTACTCTATAATAAACACTAAATACAAATAATATATTTCACCCCAAAATATACACCTGTTTAGTTATGTGTGACATTAAATGAAAACACGGGTAGGGCTAATGGCTAGTATTAGTGTAAAATAAACATTTTTCAAATTCATTACCCTATAAAATTTTAAATATCCATATAACCTTAATAATAAAGTATAAAAAAAATAAACAAATCATATTCATTCTTCATGTAAGTAGGTACCTGTTAAACTGACTAAGCGGCATCGTCGCAAAGGCGCCGCCGATTTACGATAATAATTGTTCATTTGAAATGTATTGATTACTGGATAAATATTCAAGCTACCGGTATTAAACCCATCTCTAAAATTAGTTAATACAAGCTTTGTAGCAATGTATGTATGTTTGTCCGAGTGGAATCTTGCAACTGAATTTTAAACCCGTTCCCCTCAACCGATTGAGCTGAAATTTGGAATATGTATGTAACTTCAGTTACAATGCAATAATATGGTACCATGGAGGTGGTCTCATGATGAAGCCGGATGCTAGACAACGGAACTTCTGAATGGATTATAGTAGGCTACTAGTGTTTGGGCTCCTTTGAATCTGCTTGCGGTTCCGATTATGAATTTTATAAACACTTGTTTTGAAAAAGTAATTTTTCAACAAAAAAACTTATTTTAATTATAATAATTATAGGTGGTTGATGGGGATGAGGACACGGAGTTGTATGGCCCTGCGCAGTATTCACCATCCCGGCTACAACCTGATGTAAGTATACATACTAATAATACAAATTCGAAAGTAACTCTTGTCTCTCTGTCTGTTTGTTATTTTTTCATGACTAAACAACTGGACCTGTTTCAATGTAATTTGGTATATGTATATACTAGCTTCCGCCAGCGGCCTCGTACGCGTTGTTTGTCAATATAAAGTAGTCTAATGCTTTAATGCAGGTCATAATCTCAACACACCAAATTTCATCGAAATTGGTTCAGCCGTTACGACTTAATTGAGTAACAAACGAATAAACAAAAATCCAAACTTTCATATTTATAATATTAGTGTGATAGATAGATTATGACTGGAATTGAAACAGGCTAGTTTCTACCAGACTGCGCAAATAGAGGGTAATGTTTTTATTGTTATCCCACGCGTGCAAAGCCGCGGGCGGACCAGCTAGTATCTATATAAAATACATTTTCATTAAATTAAACTTTCACACCACTTGCTCGACAATGTCAAATTATATGTCATGTAAACCTCACCGAAAGCAAGTGATTAAATCCCTACGGCTTAGCCGGGAGTGAAGTTGTAATGAATCACATAATGTGATTTGAATTTGGAATCCCATCTGTATTAAAATTTGAACCAAAGAAACCCACACAATAAGTACTTATTCGTAAATCGGACTTCGTTACGTTCGGAATCCAATATAGCGCCCGTGACGCAAGACACTGCTTTATCCCCTCGTTTAATAATCTACTATTTATGTTTTTTAGGCGGAGGACACACCAGACGCAACAGATGAACAGAATGGGATAAGACAAGAAAATTATGTTGAAGAAAAAAAAATTGTTGAGGAGTACACTCCCAAACCTAACGGCTTAGTGGAAGCTAGCGCAGAGGTAATTCTTTATACTCATACAATCATTATCATGATATCGGACATTGGATGATTTTTAATCCATTTACATTTTTAATAATCATGTTTATCACACTAATATTATAAACGTGAAAGTTTGGATTTTAGTTTATTTATTTGTTTGTTTGTTGCTCAATCACGTCGTAACGGCTGAATCGATTTCGATGTAATTTGGTATATACGTAGATTATAACCTGGATTACCACATAGGCTACCTTTTATCCCATAAATTAAGTCCCATGGGATAAAAATGGGGTGTCAAGTCAAGTTGCAACGGCGAGTTTAGCTTTATTTCTAGGTTACACACATTTAGTAGTGTAACGCATACGAAGTCGCGGGCAACAGCTAGTAAATTATATTGTATAATAATGCATGCTTATTAGCTGATTAAGGTCGCAGGTCACTCGTCGCGCGATGCTTTTGTTTAGTACCCACAATTACCCACTTTAACAATTATTGCTGTTTTGCAAAGCTCTTTTTCGTATTGGGTTTAAACTCGATTATAAGTAGTTTAAAACCGATAATCATCTAGGATAATTATAGTTTGGCTCTAAACGATAATGTAAACAAAATTTTTAAGTATAGGTACCCTATATTTCAACTACCCACAATGTTCTGTATGCTCACTGTATATTTAACCTAAGTTAAACTTATTGTTTCTCATGAAGTGAAATGTATATTTCTTTTGAGAATAAATTCATTAACCACATTATGGAGGATCTGAATTTTATGTATACTCATATATTATCATCTGCTGCCCTGTAATTGTTCACAGTTTCGAATTAAATAATTGAAATGACGTCCGATGCTAAATAACTTACAAAAAATAACTTAATTGACCAAGCGAAGCGAGATCTCCCGGCTTTGTATGCATGTATTTTGGTTTGTCCGAGGATAACTTTCGAAGCGTTGATCCGATCATCGTTAAATTTGATATATAGGTAGGTAGTGGTGGCACAATTTTGGTGTGACTAAATGAGCTAAAAATTGGAGGGGGATGTTGAGATATTGAGGTTGAAGAATGGTAAAAAAAAAATCTAAAATAATATTGTTTATTACAAGCTTTTATTTAGCTTCCAATGTTTGTTTGTTAGTTTGTTTAGGTCAAATCTTGCGAGCTGAGTTAGAACCACTTCCTCTTATCCTAGCTTAATTATGATAGCCCTTTCTAAGTTCCACCATGACATGACAGCAGTCAGGGTTGGCTTCCGAAGAGGGAACTCCTCAACGGTCAACAGCACAAACACGAGAGACACAGCACAGCATAGAGCACTTTTATGAAACCTTGTATATAATATTTTTTACCGATAATTTATTTTTGTAATGTTGTTTTTTTGTTTTCAGACTCGAATACAAGCTTTAAAAGCGAAAATCAAAGATTTGGAGCAGAAACAAAATGGTGGATCAGAGGTAGGTTTAATTATAATTAGCAGTAGTGTTGTGAAAGAGCTCACCAGGGGAAGTACTACCACGATACTGATTTCTGCCGCCAAACAGCATTGCTGTGTTTTTGTTTGAAGGGTATGATTGTCGGTGAAATTACGGGCACACGAGGCTTTACACCTGTATGCCTCAAGTTGATGGATGCAGTGCAGTGCATCGTAGAGCATGTTTCTAAGTGTGATCTACGAGACAATACTTTGTTAAAGGCGATGGTTACCACTTAACATCAGGTGGGCCATATACTTGATTAATTTCCAACTAGTATAAAAAAATATGTGTGTAATTTCATTGGCAACCATACTTTTAAAACCGAAACAGCAATGCTGCTTAGCGATTTTGAAGTGCATCTGGAATGTTTGCGGACGCGCGAGTAGACGACTTTGCCATCGTGTGCAAAAGAACTGCATCCCTGATGCGCCGGCTCAGCGACACCACCAACGGCATGCTGACAGTAGTCAACTTTAGCTCCAACATAATGAGCCACTGGGTGAAGGTACACAAGCCCACCCAACTTGTAGTGCAGTACTAACTTTTACATTTTATTAGTATCTATTATTTTATTTATTGTTTTACTAAATTATTAATTTTAAATTATTGAATTGTTTTTAATCTGTACTTTAGTTTTACTTGAATTATTTATTTAATAAATTAATATGAATTATTACCAACTGCACTAACACAGTTTTAAGATTTCATTTTTTACTAACAATCGATGGATCTGAAATAAATAATTTTGAATTTTAATTTGGCGGCAGAAATAGGTATGGTGGTATGAATAATTACAGAGTGTATATGTGTATTTTTTACGCATTTGAACCATTTGGGGGACGAGGCCCTGGGTTTATGGGATAACGGGGCTCATCGTGTTTTAAAAATTCTTTCTGGGGTCGAAGCGCTTTGCAATTCAGCCGGGCAAAGCAGTCAGTCAGGCTTGACGACACTTTCGGCTGCTAGTGAGTGGAGTTGAGGTATCTATAGATTGCTTACTAGTCTTTAGATAATTCAATTGTTTTTATGTATTCTTGTAAATAATTTTAAACAACCTGTTTTGTTGTCTAATTTAATCTAGAGTCTGCTGGATCCCACTGCTGGGCAAAGGCCTCCCTTCCTTTCTTCCATTCATTCCGGTCTAGGGTTTCTGTTGGGCAGTCAGGTTCGTCCCGCCATCTTCGCCTGGGTCTACCACGAGGCCGCCGCCCGTTTGGAACCCATTCGTAGTGGCTTTCGGCCATAGTTCCACTGGGATACGACAAACGTGTCCAGCCCAGTTCCACTTAATTTTTGCGGATGTCAGAGCTATGTCAGCTATCTGTAAAATGCCATAATTTAAATGTAATATCACAAAATGCCATATTAAGACCTTCAGTCGATCTTCGAGCCCATTGACCATGCCTTACCATTTCAGAGGAGAAATACTAGAAAGAAAGCGGACTGAAAGATTTAGGCGTAATATTTGATGCGGAGCTTACTTTCCATGATCATATTATTAAATAAGTGAGTGACTGTTCAAGAGATCAGGGTTTATACAACAACAAGGAATTGTAAGGATTTCACTAATATAAATGCAATTAAAATTCTCTATACTGCCCTAGTTCGGTCAAAACTTGAATCAAGCGCGTGTGTGTGGAATCCCTACCAAGTTACATACACATTAATGATTGAAACAGTACAAAAACGTTTTTTTAGGCTCCTTTACAGAAAAGTATATGACTATTACCCGTTCATGTATCCTACCAAATACCTCCAGGGTACTTTAGATACTAATTCTCTGGAAACACGACGCTTACTTGATCAGTTGTTAACATTATGCCGCATTCCTGAGTTACTGTTCGAGGCTAGTCGACTATATGTCTCGGAAAATCGAATCAGGTTTGGACAGGGAAGAGTGCCGCTACCTCAACGCCCTCACCGATCCACACGCACAATTAGATATATTTTCGGATAGATGGCCCACAATAGAGAGATCATGCTTACTCTACTGGGAAAGACTAAATTAGGTGCATAGTTATTAAGTGTTTTTATCTGTATTGCGTTATATACATACCTATTGTATTGTATTTTATTTGTGTTTTACGGATGTGGTTTTTTAAGTGTACCGATTTAAATAATGTCTGTAATGTTATACTTTATTTAATAAATTGAACTTTGAACTGTGTTTTGGAGCGCAGTGTTGAGTTTCGATCTGTGAGCCTGACTCCGAGGATGCTGTTAGATAGTGATAGAACTATATATTAATAAACGAATATTATTATCATATATACACGTGAGACTAACACTTTGGTGTGTTCTGCATAATGTATGTATGATGTTACCGTTAATATGTATGTTTGTTCGATTGATTACTGGAAATTGCATCAATGTTCCTACCTCAGAATGTAAGGAAATAAAATCCCAGATAACTTAGATATGTTTAATTCCAATACGAATATACACATTATAATCTACAGACTTCACTACAATTTATTAATAGCTAGTTATACTAGAATACCAACTAAAATAATAGCAATATTTTAGTGGGTACACCCAGAAATAATCCAGATAAAAGTACATTACAATTAAAGTCCCACCAAACATTACTGAAACTAAATGAGGTTACAATATCACATTTCAAGTACTTTATAAATTCGCACCGCACCACCTTCCTGTTCAACAGTCCAACCGAAACTGTTCCCCTTGTTCCTCAAGATGGCTTCCCTATCACGTGACGTTGCCCACCAAGCAACTTCGTGCAATCAATTAACAACTTTCTTTACTAATTAACGTAAAATATACAAATTAATTCTTCATTATAAAAAACTGAGCAATTTATAACATGATTTTTATATTACTTTGGATTTTACAACATTAATATTTAAATTAAACTTATTAACAGTATTACTCCGTCCGACTTCACTTCCGATAAATCAGCTGAACTTTGTAATTCTTTAAAACTAATCTTATTTTTAAAGTAATACATATATTTTGAGATAGTAATTAATTAATTAAAAATAATACAATCAATATGTACATCTAAAACAAAACACTAGGCAATGTAATATCCTGCGTAAAATCAACTGTAGGTTTTACAATTTAAATAATTCTTAATAAAATCATACAAAAATGTTTCTTGATACCATAAAATCTATTGAAATTAATACGTAAAATCCAAAGTATAACAATAGCTCGTTGACAAACACCGAGGCGGGACTTTTGAATGTTGGTGAGGGACCAAGTTTATGCACCGTATGTGAGAATGGAGAGAATGCACGTGTCCATTAGTTTCCATTTTAGAGATAGTGGCAGATTTCCTTTCATGAGGTCTTTCATTGACCAATAACTTGTTATGTACGACATTCATTTAAAATACACTTACGGAATCGTATTAACTGATTTTAGAGGTGGATTTAATACCGGTAGCTTGAATATTTATCCAGTAATCGATACATTTACAATAAACAATTTTTAACGTATTCGGCGGCGCCTTTGCGACGATGCCGCTTAGTCAGTTTAACAGGTACCTACTTACATGATGAATGAATATGATTTGTTTACCTATTTTATACAGGCTGTTTCATTAATATTTTAGGACTTGATATTAAGATTATTTGAAAATTTAACTTTTTTTAGGGTAATGAATTTAAAAAACCTATTTCACATCTACTACACGAATACAAGCCCTATCCGTGTTTTCATTTAACGTCGTGCATAACAAAACTAGTAGTATACTTCTGTTAATAATACAGTTCTGCAACAAATGAATTTGTTTTTGCCTCAAATGTACAGATGAAATGTACGTGCTTCTTCTTTAACTTCACATAGTATAAAATGAAGTCGCTTCCGCTATCTGTTACCTTAGATCTTTTAAACTACTCAACGGATTTTAATGTAGTTTTCAGCAATAGATAGTGATTCAAGAGAAAGGTTAATATGTATAACTAGCTCCCGCCAGCGGCTTCGCACGCGTTATTTGTCCGTAAAAAGTAGCCTATGTATTAATCCCGGTTATAATCTACGTACATACCGATTTGAAAGTAACTCTGTCTCTCTGTTTGTTACCTTTACACAACTTAACGGCTCAACCGTTTTCGATGGATTTGGTACTTATATAACTAGATAGATTATGAATGTACTTGAGACATACGAGACTGCACAGAAGGAGGGTAATGTTTTATTGACAAACCACGCGTACGAAGCCGCGGTTGAGTCAGCTAGTGTATTATAAACGTGTTTTTTGTTTCAGTCTAAGTGTTTGATCTGTTTGGGGCCGTATGTGTCTCCAGCTGTCTCTATTCAATGCTGGCATGTTTACTGCGAGGTAAATCACTTATTCATCATGCTCTGAAAGTAGATCATTGTTAACTCGTAAACTGCTTCGAAAATGCAATTTCCGACCCTATTTATTTATTTAAAATAGGGACGCCAACAGCTTAAGTATCGATACATAGATTAACATTATTTGAAAAATTTTAAAACTTTCACAAAAATTTCAAGCCTAGACGGGACTTGAACCCGCAACCTTTTTCATTCAAAAAAAAATTCAATGTTGTATTCGCCTATAATTGGCAAAAGTATTAGAATGTAAAAAACCAAACCACATTATGTTAAATAGTATTTTTATAGTGTTATCCGAATACATACGGATAATTCCAAGAATTTTAAAACCATCACAAAAATTTCAAGCCTAGACGGGACTTGAAGCCGCAACCATCCTCTTGATACGAGCATGCACTAACCAACTGTGCTACCAGGCCAATTCACGTCCGGGTCGAAGTTAGTGAGATGATTCAAATTACGACTAAAGCGCCGTTAGCTCCATCTACAGGAAAACTTATACAGATTTTGACCTGCTCAATGCCAAACAAAACAAAAGTAGTATAATATGTGAACTACTTTTTGTTGGTAAACTACGCGTGCGAAGCTGGGGGCGGAAGGTAGTTTTTAATAATTTTTAAAAGTCTACATTTCTTGTATACTATCAAGTTTTGTAAGTTGTAAAATATAGCTTTTCTTTTTCCAGGTTTGTTGGTTGCAATCCCTGCACGCTAAGAAGATATGTCCTCAATGCAACGTCATCACATCAGCTCAGCATCTCAGAAGGATATACATGTGAACATAATTAATAACTGGGGTATCCCAGTTACGAGGTATTGTGAAAGTATACATGTGAACATAACCAATAACTGAGGTATCCCAGTTATGAGATATTGTGAAAGTATATACTTATGGACATAACTAATAACTGGGGTATCCCAGTTATGAGATATTAGGAAAGTATATACTTGTGGATATAACTAATAACTGGGGTATCCCAGTTATGAGATATTGTGAAAGTATATACTTATGGATATAACTAATAACTGGGGTATCCCAGTTATGAAATATTGTGTAAGTATTTTTAAATATTTCGCGATCACTATACATGTTATTATAAATACGGGATTTATCACGTACCGTTTTATCGGTGTTTCAATCGACAATTTTTCGGTGAACCGTGAACCTTCATCAGGGTGAGTGCGATCCGAACTGCGTCTCGCCTTGCATTGATAAATCCCGTATTTATAATAATGATTGAAATAAATCACGCAAGTTTTCTAAGTAAAACTGTACATAATTACTAATATTAAACGGGTATTTATGCGTATTTAACTTTTTATTTATTATAGCGACGCTTCGAATGTGTTGCCTGTCGTCGTCATGTCCGTGAATCTGCACGCGATAACGGCTGTTGCAACACAGTCGGTAAATAACAGATAAATACGCGATTAACACCCGTTTAATATTAGTAGATATTGTGAACATTCACTATAAATATACCCCAGTTATAATACATGTTCCTTAACCCTCAGCATGCCTACTGGCAGAAAGTTACACGGTTTGCCTGGTGGGTCTGTCAAACCCGGATCTTCAACTGCATATTTTGCATACAACTTATAATAAATATGGTAGTGTTCTAATAGTTATATACTAGAGGTGTACAATTATGGGTTGAAATAAAAAAATATTGGAAATCAACCACATTTATTCATTATTTTTCTTAATATACTCCGGTCTCATTTTATAAATAATCAGCACTCGCCACTTCCATCAACTTTTTCGGGTGGTTTAGTGAAACCCGCGCGAGCTTTACGCTCGTTTTTATAGTACGGGAGTGGTTCATAACGGCTAGCTATTCTTAGAGCGGCTACGCTCTGAATTCAAATTTGAATGAAATGCAACTGTCGGATCTGACAAACCCTACCTGGCATGTCGAGGGTTAATACTTAAACGTGAATATTTGATGTAATATTGTGTGACATTCATTATGCTGTTCAAATTAATTTCTTATAAAATTTCACATGTAAAAAAGAAATGAAAAAAAAATGTGAATAAAAAGATAAATACAATGGATATTATAAATCGGTAATAACACATCAAACGTCAACATTTAATTTAATATTGTGTGATATTCATTATGCTATTAAAATTAATTTCTTGTTAAATAGCAATAAAAAAAAAACTAAATAAAAAGGTATGTATCATTTTTATTTACGGTGTTGCAACAGCCGTATTCGCGGGTGGAATCATGGATGGTAAATAAAAATGTACATACACGATAAATACCCATTTAAATTGGTAATAAATAATAATGGTGAATATTTGATTTAATATTTATTTTTTTAGGTTCAAGGTTTAATGTTGATTTAAAAGCTCATAGAGACCCCACATAATTTAAGGGGTAAAAGTAGATTAAATGTAAATATTTTGCTCAAAATAACGAGTGGAAGTAAGTCTGAGTGTTACTTTGAATGGTTTTGATTCTATTTAATTATGTTTTTGCTCTCCGACATAAAGATCGGAGATTTCTTTTTGTTTGTTTGTAGCTGTTTGAATTTAGGTAGACTTGCGATTTATAACCGCTGCGGTTCGGAACCGCGTCACGCGTTGACAACCTTTTTTTTATATATATTATAGGCTTGCGTTTGACCACTATCTCGCCTGATGGCGCGCGATGATGCAGTCTACGATGGTACACGCTTGCCTAGAAGAAACCTATTCACTCGCGACTTGAAGATACCCAGGTTGTAGTTATCAGGAAACACAGACTCAGGCAAGGCGTTCCACTCTTTGGCGGTGCGCATAATAAAGGTCGAAGAGAACCGCTTTGTGCGAATGGGAGGTACTTCTACCATATAGTGGTGGCGCACCGCAGAGCGTCTGGTTGTCCGATGATAGAATGGAGATGGTGGGATTAGGTTGAAAAGTTCCGCCGCACACTCTCCGAAATGTATTCGATAAAAAAACCGAGAGGCTAGCAACCTTTCGTCGATGCTCCAGGCTGAGGAGCCTTGCATCAACTAGCTCATCGTTGCCTATGAGCTTTCTGGCTCTTCTCTCAATCGATTCCAGAGCTCCAAGTTAGTACTTCGCTGATCATGCGTCATGTTAATGAGATTAGTAAAAGGGTTAACTTCTCTTTTCAATCTCTTAAGCGTCTCCAAAAGTTTTTACTCTGAAACTAAAATTACTCTTGCTCAAACCCTCACGTTACCCCTTTTAGACTATGCCGATGTCTGTTTTCTTGATGCCACGGACGTACTTCTAAATAAACTGGAACATCTTCAGAATTTGTGTATCCGATTCATATTCGGGTTGCGCAAGTTTGATCACGTCTCCATGCTTAGATCCCAACTAAAATGGCTTCCCATTCGTCGTCGACGCGACCTTTATGTTGTGACTTTCTCTTCAACACTTTTTTCAATCCTCTAGCTCCTTCTTACCTACGTGAGCGCTTTGATTTTCTTGTCCCACGTGAGATGCCTTGTAGGTCATCAATGTTCCTCCATCTCAAAACCCCTCCTCATTCCTCCAGTCGTTATGACGGTTCCTTTACTGTCCATGGAGTCAAACTGTGGAATTCACTACCACACTCTATCCGCGCAAGTCCATCACTAAGCACTTTTACGCTTAGAGTCAAAGAGCTTACCTGTCCTTGTAAATTTTTAGGTTATTATGTATAAATATGTATATTTTGTATAATGTGTTATGTTTATCTGTAATGTAAGTATAGTTTATAGGTATTATTTTTAATATATTTAATTATTATGGTATATATTATGTATAACTATTAGTATTTTACTCCTATGACCTTTTCTGTGCACGTACCCACCACTATAATCGACTATCTCTAACTTCAAAGGTTTGCTGGAAGAAAACTCTTATTAGGGTTAAGCTCGCCTTTGTACATGTCCATTTTGTAAGCTTTTTCTGTCTGTGAATGTATTTGTGTACAATAAAGAATATGAATATGATCGGCAATGGTACGATCCGCGATCCAGGATCATGGAGCATGGATCACGGATCGTACTCGTCCGATCCAGCGGAAATTTCTGGCGATCCTGACGGGCTGCTCCAACGAGCTCCATTCGATCCATAGTGAATTCAAGGTCAGTTGAACATTGACTCGCTATGGCGTTACATGTGCGTTAATTGCCGAATCGCGCAATTTGAAACACAGCCGTCCACACCGCGCGCTCCAAGAGACTGAGGCGCCTTTGAGAATGGATAAAAAACGGACAAGGATCGGATCGCTTGCGGCGAGGAGCGCGCGCTCCATATTTGTAGTTTGGATCGCGCGAGGCACGTCCACACGCTCCTGCCGCGTGCGATCGGAGCGCGTTGTATCGTCTGGTGTGGACCCGGCTAATTGCTAATGTTGCTACACCACATATTTTAATAAAAAAGTAATTCATTGAGGGCTCTTCGTTCTCGATTTAAAAAGAAAAAAACTAATTCCAACTAGCGTAATAAATGGCGCTGTCAGGAGATATGCCGCCAAAAATACTGTTTAGATGCCAAAATATCTCACAATATCAAAATTCGTGTAAAACAATCTCATATCGCCAGATAAACAAACAAATGTTTGTTTTATTATTTCAAGTTCCTCGGAAAATAATGTTGATATTGATACGGAAATTGACATTGACAATTCACTTTCCTTTGCTAATCAGAGCATGACAGAGCTACGCCATCTGTTAGCAGTTATATTTTCAAACTTTCGCGATTACTGTACATAATTACTGATTAAAATGGGTATTTATCGCGTATGTACCTTTTTGATTTGTTATCTTGACGTTTTGGTTGTGTTGCAACAGGTCACGGGGTGAAATAAAAAAGTTACATAGGCGATAAATACCCGTTTTAATCAGTAATGAGGTTACCCCTCATTCAGGTCAATTACAGTAAACATTTTCAATTATCTCTTACGCCAGTTTATTCTCAGCAGTTTAAATCTCATCAATTCAATATGTCGTCGGAACAATTGTTCATTTTTTTTCTCAAAAAGTGTCAACCCACTAAGTGTAACAAATATGAAATAAATTCATCTGTAGTCATACTCTATAGCTTACATTATATTAATAAAAGATCTATTAATAATATTGTAAATATAAACCATCACGCCTATTTACCGCAAGTTTAGGCAGAGACACGGATGATTATTTATTTTGTAAATAATTCATTAGGTATTATTGTTAAGCCCAATACATAATATTTTTTGCGAATTATTTTATGATGAGAAAAAAAGAAAACGCTGACACGATGTCTTCAACAGTGATTGGGTAGAGTTGGCCAGGGATCGAGAGGGGTGGAAAGAAGGGGAGACCTTTGCCCAGCAGTGGGACACAGGATAGAAAAAAAAATGTGATAATATTTTTTTCTGGGATTTCGATTGACCAAATTAAAAAAATATATAAAGATTGTGTTTTCACTAAAAAAATAATTCAGTTATTAGTTATTAATAATAAGTATTATAGTCGGTATCGAACTTAATGTTTGGACTTGCCTCTGTCAACCCCCTTGTGGGATATCTTCACGGTTCTGCGCATTCGTAACCTTCCGTACAGTTTATGTACAGGTGTTTTTTTTATTAATCTTGGAAATTAAACAAGCAAATAGCCCAACTGATGTTAAGTGGTAACCATCAGAACCTTTTACCGCCGATATGATGAGGATATCAATACGGCGGCTATTTTAACCGACTGCGCAGTAGGGTAATGTTTTTAGGGTGTATGTATGACTGTTAATTTTGTGCATTATTTAGTCACTTGTCTCGCCGCTGGCGATGAGCGAGAAGTTCATAGAGCTAGAAATTAGAAAGGAGTCGTCTCGCAGCGAGAAGCGAGTGTGTAGTCCCTATAGTTGTCTCGCTGGGCGAGTGCAGCGAGTGCGCAAGTGCGGCGGCCGATACTCATCATCTCACGCCGTGTGTTCTGACCGCCAAGCGACCATCGCTGAGCGAGTGGGGTATTCGCTGCGACAATATAATATAATAATATTCGTGTTTTTTTTACTGACACCCAATCTATATCTTTTGTTCGTTTCTTGAGCGAGACAATAGTTGATAGCTAACCGCTTACTCGCCGGGCGGTGAGACAAGTGCCTTAATCGTTTTTCGATAAGTTTTTGGTTTAAAATATATTATGATAATTGTTAGATTAAATACATACATGTAACTTGTGAGTTAATGTAAGGTAATAATCGGTTTTAACTATGTGATTAGTGTGTAATAAAATGCCTTCTATGAAGATACAATAATAGTATTGTAGTTAGGTACATTAGTAAGTTGTAAATAAAATTATATATCTCGTAATTTTGTTTTTTTTATCGCCACACAGCTTAGCCTAATGCGGGTTTTGCATTTTTGATTAAATAAAAAAAGTACCAACCAGCGTAATAGATGGCGCTGTCTGGAGATGCGCCGCCAACAACATCCCTGATATAAATCAGGGATGTTGCGGATGCAGATTTTCTGACATCGACATTTTTTAGAAACTTCGTTTTGATGCAGAAATATAATATAACAAAAATATAAACTATAACTCGCTTATCATACAATACTCACTGTATACTCACAATAACACTCAAATACTGCAATGTTCGTACGCTAAGCACAAGTAAACACGTTATGATTGATTTACGAGATACAAATGCTATACAATTAAAAACGCGTCGAATCATAGACATATATTCTACCGATAGACAAGAACATTCTTGAAAAAAGTTTGTTCAAATGCTGGTGAGTTAGATCTAAAGTTCGCTGCAGCGCTAAAACATTATACTACATTATATGTGATCTAACCATACTATTAAAACATGCCGCGCTAGATCGCTTATAGAGTTTAGCTTACTCGCGACCAAAACGTTGTAAGCGCCATGAAATTCATGGCGCTTACGCGTTCCGTTCAGCACAGTGTAACAACCTATCATCCCTATAAATTTTACACCACAGAAGTGACACAGCTTATGCACCTACAAAACTTCATTAGAATTCATACTCTATTTCAAAATGTTTTGAAATTTGAATTCAATTATTGAAAAATTATTATGAATTGAATTTAAAATTTCAACTTATGTTAATTTTTACTTATGTAAAAGAAAATGAATTGTTACGCGTTTATTTAAGTTCAAGTACGTTTACATAGTTTGAAATCAAACTGACACCTGATGATTCACTGACATTTCTTGATGTATTTTTGCAGTATCGAATTACGCACGTCGTCATATTTTCTGACTTTTGACAGATATTATATACTAAAAAGAAATATCATAAAGTTAATATTAAAAAATATCAAACTGGCTAGATAACATTTACTTAAACAAATTAAAACGCTTTTTAAAAACTCAAGTCCGTGTTCAGTCATATATTTTTACCTACAACCGGTTTTGTAATGGAATATCTGCATATTTTAATCTATGATTTTAGACGGCGTGGCATTATGTTAAACAATTTTTTTTTCTATTGTGGTATATATTAATACCTATTTATTAACTTGAACAACCAATAATTTTACTTACTTGACTACTGAATTGTTATTTATGCCCCAGGTTCGAATTCTCGTATTAATAGTGCCGCTCTGTACGCGTCCAAAGTGCTTGAATGTCGAAGCCGCACTGAAGTAAGGTGTACGGATTGCAGTACAGTTCAGTGGAAAAGAGTGAGTGCTCGGATGGCGATATCTAGTGCGTATACATATATATCGATGCAAATCTTCGCTTCTATTCGTCAATCAGCACGTCCCACAGCATGCGCCACTCGCAAGCCCCACACAATTTCTTTCTTGTCGCGACCTGCGCTGCATTTGCATCCGCATCGATTATTGCAGATGCAGCTGTCCAAATCGATGCGGAGGCTCCGCATTTGCGGATACGGATGCGAATATTCGCAACATCCCTGGTTTATATGTCTAAATCTCAGATATAATATTAAAATTTGTCTAAAACACTAAAACAATCTTACTTCATTAGATAGACTAACTCGAATGCTTGTTTTTTATTTCAAGTTCCTTGAAAATAAATGTTGACACGGCAATTGACATTTACAATTCACTTTCCTTTGATAATCAGAGCATGACAGAGCAGCGCCATCTGGTTTTTTTTAGTATAAATAGTACAAGCAGAGAGATTCCTACACTTCCCTACGAGCTCCACACGCCGATTTCACATAAATTAAATCCCCTAACTTGGGCGCTGATCTAAGAATCGGAAACATTCATTATTCAACCTTATTTTCATCTTGTTCTTGTGTAATTACCTATATCCAAGTTTTCATCTGAAATTAGTGAACCGATTTTGAAATTTAAAGTTAACCACTCTCTAAGTGCTATCCTTATTACTAATTGTTTGAGCGAGATCTCCAAATCAACTTGGACGAATCGACATTTTATGTATGTATGTTTGTTTGTCCGAGGATAACTTTCGAAGCGTTGTTCCGATCATCGTGAAATTTAGTATATAGGTAGGTATATAGTGATAGTATAATTCTGGTGTGAATAAATGAGCTATAAATGTGGGGGGTGGGGGTTGTTGAGATATAGGGGTTCAAGAGGGGTAAAAAATGAGACAATTAGGTCAAGTAGGACTTTTAATGAAAGGTCTTCATTAATAAATGACCTCGTTTTTATTTTTTTACACTGCCCTGCATCCATGAACTTGAGGCATACAGGTGTGAAGCCACATTGCCTGTAATTTCACCGGAAACCTATCCTTCATACCGAAACACAGTAATGCTGCTTGGTGGCAGAAATGGGTATTGTGGTAGTACTTCCCACGGGCGAGCCCTTTCACAAGGAAATCTAGTATATACTCATTGATAAAATTCTATAAACAGAGCTAAGTGATTTTATCCTCATTGAACAAAGCGAAAGGAGAAGCGAGGTAGGTATATAATTGAAGGGCGAATGATGAAGCTACTAAGTAAATTCTTCAATCATTGGACTCTGCACTGACGAGGGTCTCCACAGCATCACCGCCATCGGGCTGAAAATGTAATTGGGTTATTCTCAAATAAATAGGATTTACGTATTCTAATAAAATGATAGAGCATCATTAATAAATAAATAAATATTGCTGGACATTTCAGACAGCACTATCTAGCCCCAAACTAAGCAGAGCTTGTACTGTGGGAACCAAATAACTGATATAATACTTATATACATTTTTTTTTGTAAATACATACTTATAATTATTAATGAATAAATGATTTAGGATTCCGGATCAAAATGATATAAACGGAACCCCAACGTTTCGAATACCTACACCAAATTCGCCATCGGCCGTAGTACGCTCGGGAGTCAACGGCCGAATTCGGCCAACCAAATCAAACGTACCTATATAAAATAAAAAGAGTGCGTACTCCAGAACCAGCTCGATGTCGATTGTAGTAGTGCTCGCGCTCTCTTTACATTACCTATGTTTAATTTGGTCGGCCGAGTTCGGCCGTCGACGTTCGAACATACTACGGCCGATGACGGATTTGATGCCTTACGATAAGTAAGGTGCTACTTTGTCCGTCCGTCCGTCTGTCACCGAAGCTATTGATTTGGAATACTGACCCACTTTTAATGCAAATGAAAAAAAAGAAAAATATTTTCACATTGATTGCTAAAGGGGCTAAAATGGTGAGGGTCAAAATTTCAAACTAGGGTAACTCAAGTGGAGTGAAAAAAAAAGTCAAATAAAATCAAATAAAAGTGGGTAATTTAGAAACTCCAAAACCATTTTTTTATGTGGTAAGTATAGTTCTGGAGTTATAAAGTAGTGAAAAAGTGGCGCAGTGGGCGAATAGCCGGCTGAGACACAGGAGGTAGCGGGTTAGATTCCCGCTGCGGAAGAAATGTTTGCTTAATCTACAGATATGTGTTCCGGGCCTGAATGTTTTTCTATATATTATCAGTTAGGTTCCCATTGTACTATCAGCAAAAATTCCGCTCTGTCATCTTAAGGGTGAATTTTCTGTGAAGCGACTAGCAGTTACCCCCGCCTTGCTATCTTTTGACCACCAATAGCAGCAAAGTATTTCGGGGCTGTGTCATAAACTTTTTTTGAACGAAAATAAGAGAAGGAACCTAATAAGAATATAATTAGTGGTAGGATAGAATATAGATATACAAGCTCTGCTTAGTTTGGGGCTAGATAGCGCTGTGTGAAATGCTCAGCAATATCTATTTGTTTATTTATTTATTATGTTAGCAAAAATTATTGATGGGATTTTTTATATTATTCAAACCTGTATAGCAACGATCAGCGGTGTGTCCTGCCGCAAGACAGTTTCTCCATCAAGTTTCTTCAGGTTTGGCAAGCGCCGAGCGGCTTCTGACCTCCACGCGTCCAGCTCACAAGCATCGTACAGCGGGTTACCGACGAACAGTAGGTCTTCTAAATGTGGGAGTTCCTGAAACAGGAGCTAACAAGTTTTCCAGGGATCTGTGGCTAATTTGTGGCGCAGAGAGAAGTTAGAAAAAAGTCGCGGTTACGTGACCCCCGGCAGATACGAAACATTTAAAATGGTTATTGAACGAATTTATAATTAAAGAAAACCATTTTTAATCATGCTATTTTATCAGACGCAATATAAATAAGCGTGACGGCAAACAATTCTTTATACGTACTTTTGACTTTTGTCAATTATTGATATGTACATGATATCTTACCCTAAAAAATGTAAATAAAATAACAATAATAAGTCTTATCCTAATTCTATTAGACGCATGCCACCACGGCGTGACGGCATACGAGTCGGTCTTACAGCCCTTTCACCCGGCATCATCCCGTTTTTTGCAGGTTCCTGTAGTGTACGTACGTGCTTCAATACTAGCAGTCACACGAGTATCCTGTTTAGAGTATCTAGCAAAAAACCGATCCGTTCGAATTCGGCATTCGGTTTTGCCACTATAACATGTCTAGTAAAAACATGATCCAGTACACGTAAAGTTTAATGGAGGTATGTCCACCAGCTTCCTGCATACCGTTTTTTGCTGGACGGGGTGCGAGGAGCGGGGAGAGTTGTCCGCCCCGCCTCGACCACCGCTGCCTGTCGACCGCGTCCGCGCCGGCTCAGCACTCACCACGTTGTTTCAGAATCGGGTGAACCCAAAATCTTCTTATTTTACACTGCCGGCGGCGGCGGCGGTAATACCGATACAATATCGCAAGCGTGTTCACGTCCGTATCACGTCTGAATTTTTGTTTTAATCTACCCAATCTATACCGCTCGTTGCTCTACCGCAAAAAACAGGATGCAAACTATACTGTGTGCGAACACACCACTGGTTTTTGCGGGATTCAGTAAAAACCCGTTCCCGCAGTACTAGACGGCCGTGGGAAATGGATATTACCCTCAAGGCGCGCTATTAGATGTTTCACATCAAAAAGTTTTGATGTGGAACTAAAATTCAATTCCGAGGAGAACTAAGCAGGTGGACGATGGACCACGACCAAGGCGGGTATAATTACGTGCAATGGCCACTGCCATTGCACATAATTATACCCGCATTACCCGCGCACATTACAGAAAATATATTTGGAGGGAGGTGAAGGGGGATAACGTTTATGTGTTTGACTGTTTATGTTATTATTGATCGAGCGAAGCGAGATCTCTAAATCAACTTGGACAAATCGGCGTTGTATGTATGTATGTATGTGTGTTTGTCCGAGGATAACTTTCGAAGCGTTGACCCGATGATCGTGAAATTTTATACATAGGTAGGCAGTGTTGGCACAACTTTGGTGCAACTAAATGAGCTATAAATGTTGGTAGGTTGTTGAGATATTAAGGTTCAAGAGGGGTAAAACAAAATGAAAATGCGACTATTAGGCCAAGTGAGACGTCAAATGAAAGGTCTTCGTTAGTACATTTTGAAACCGTTTTTATTTTTAGTAATTTTTTTTAGTTTCTGAGTTATTAACCACAATAAAAACTAAACTGACAAAATTCACAGGGATTAACTGGCCCAGTTTACCTCAGATTATGTTTAATGGTGTGTGTATACCCATAAGCGACTGTGTCAAGAACTTAGACGTGCTTATAGATAAGAACTTGTCATGGGGACCCCATCTCGCCAAATTAAGCCGGAAGATATTTGCTTCAGCCGCCTCTTTGAGGAGACTACGAAATTTCTACCGACATTTACCAAGGTTACGCTGGCTCAATCCCTCCTACTTCCTATTCTGGATTATGCTGATGCCTGCTATCCGGATCTTACCGAGAAACACCTCGATAAACTTGAGCGCCTTCAGAACGTCTGTATTCGATTTATTTTTGGCCTGCGAAAATATGACCACGTCTCTGAATTTCGCAATAAGCTCAAGTGGTTACCCATTCGCTGCCGCAGGAATACTCATATTCTCTTTCTCTTGTACAGTATCATGTCTAACTCTTCTAATCCTTCTTATCTCAGAGAGCGCTTTGAGTATCTCCATCACTCAAATCCTCGAGCCTTGCGCTCCTCTGAGACCTTGCAACTTAAAACTCCTGTACACTCTTCTAACTTTTATCATAACTCCTTCACTGTGCAAGCTATCCGTCTATGGAACTCTCTTCCTCCACACATTAGAACGGCCAAATCCCTTCCTATCTTTAAAACAGTTCTATTTAAACATCTGTCTGCGCTACAATACTGATTTCTCATTTTCTCATCTATCGTTAAGTTGTCGCTACTCTTGGTTTTATTTCACCCTTCTATTATGCACCTATATGTACCTACCAACTTATTGTATTTTATTTAACATACCTTTTTTATTATTAGTAGGGCATATTTATGAACTATACTATATTAATATGTACGTGATCCATTGATGAATACTTATATATATATATATATATTTATTTTTTGCTTATGTAAGTAGGTACACTGTTTATTCAATATTTAATTATTTTTATTAAAAGCTACCGTCCTATAACGTTCTCGTAAAATCCAGTCCATCCAAAGGTTGTCTGGAAGAGATCGCTTTTAGCGAGTTCAGTTTTTTTATTATAGCTAATAACTTAAAAACTATAAGGTTTAAACTAAAACTAAAAACGGGATCGAAATGCGCTCACAAATATCTTTTTTAGACGTACCACTTGACCGAATAGCCTCATTTTGGTTTATCCCTTCTTTTGGAATCTCTTGAATCCCAATATCTTAACACCCCCCTCCCCGCCCACATTTTAGCTCATTTCGTTATAAAATTGTGCCATCACTACCTACCTATATAACATTTTTCACGATGATCAGATAAACGCTTCGAAAGTTATCCTCGGATAAACAAACATACATACATACATACGTACCATGCCCAAGTTGATTTGGAGATCTCGCTTCGCTCGATCAAAAATTTATTTCTCGAGTTTTGTTCACCTGAAGTTTGTTGAACTCGCTCCATTCCTTCACCAAGTTATTGCTCATGTAGAGTACTTTAAGACTACGCAGTACATGTATCCCTTTCAGCTTCTCCACAAGATTGTATGATATCCACAATTCTTCAAGTGTGTCCCCGAGTGATTCCTAAAACCAAATGCCACGCGCAAATAACAAAACAAATCGATTGACACTTCATTCATCAAAATCGAATGAGCAGTTTAGGCTTTACAGTGGAACATAGGTTACATATTATATAGACTACTAAAAACATAACCCTTCCTTTTGGCTTTGCCGTAGTTGGGTAAAAATGGTAGGTGTTACACAATAATGTACTCCAAATCGTTTTTCGATTATGGCGAACCCTATACACTTTAATTATTGCCTTTAAGATGAGCTATTATTTTACTAGATAGGTACTCGACCGAATTACTAATACTGAGGTCTTACGCAGATCTAGGATGACATGCATGGAAGTCCTGCTATCAAAAACCCAGCTAAGGTAGGCCATTTAGGTACATCGTATGAACGATGATATGCTGGGTGGACATTACCTGCACTACAAACGACACCTAACCGCCTGCGGAATAGATCAAAGTCAAAGTCAAATATTTTTATTCATTAAAATCACAAGGATCACTTTGAAACGTCACTTTTACTGCCTGTTCCTTCGCGACCAAGCCAGGAAAGAAAAGCAAGAAAACAAGGCTGGTTGTTTTTTAAATGATCCTTTTAGAATACATACAGAAAATAAATTACGTCTAAATTGTAACATTTTGAACGAGTTGAAGCAATTTCAACCCCAAGCTTCTCTATCATGTAAATAATCCGATATTTTAGAGTAGGCTTTTTTATAAATATTTTGGTTAGTTACGTTTTTAAATTTTTTAATTGGCCATTTTTGTACCTACATGTCTTGGGAGTTTGTTATAAAAGCGTACACCTTGCCGTTTCAATGATTTACTATCTTTATGGAGTCTACAAGTGGCAACAGCGAGTTTATCTTTATTTCTAGTATTAAAATTATGATTATCGCTATTTTTCTTAAACAAATTAATATTTTTGCGAACATACATTAGATTTGTATTGACAAGGGAATGTCATTATAATAGGTCTTTACCTATGAAATTGCCGTTCTTCAGTACTGGTCATTTCAAATAGAAAAAGTTTGGAATGGCTTTGTATTCTAAATTCAAATTAATTTTGTTTTAAAAACATGACATTCTTTTTACAAACTCAGTCTTTTGTTTATTGATTAGCGTTGTATTTTCATTACATTTGAACATTTTTCGTCTTAATGGATACTTTAAAAATTCGTGTAATTATGAAATATGAGTTCCGTCGTGGCACCAACGCGACACAAACGGCACGTAACATTAAAAACGTTTACGGAGAGAATTGTACAAACGAACGCACAACCCGTTATTGGTTTTCCCGGTTCCATTCTGGAAATTTTGACTTGAAAAATGAAGCTCGTGGTCGTCCGGAGACTTTGGTCAACAATGATGAATTAAAGGCGATTGTGGAAGCTGACGAAACTCAATCTACAGCTGAGCTAGCAACAGCTTTTGATGTTAGCATCAAAACAATTTTGATCCATTTGCGACAAATAGGCAAGCTAAAAAAACTTGATAGATGGGTGCCCCACGGCACCACAGCTTGCACATCGGCAACCAGCTTTGGTCAATCGGTCGTTCCCACTGCTCCTTCACGGCAACGCGCGACCCCATACTGCGCAACAGACAGTCTCCAAGCTGCAAGAGCTGGGGTTGGAAGCTCTCCCTCATCCGCCATACTCACCAGACCTTGCACCTACCGACTATTACTTTTTCCAAAATTTAGACAACTTTTTAATGGGTAAAAAATTCAATTCCCGAGAGGCAGTACAAAATGCCTTTGAAGAGTTTGTTGCCTCCCGTCCAGCTGATTTTTACAAGAAGGGCATAAATAAACTGCCAATGCGTTGGCAAAGATGCGTCGATGGCATGGGTGATTACTTTGAATAACAGAAATAAAAAAGTTAAAAAAAAAAATACTTTTACTTATTCCATACAAAACGGCAATTTCATTGGTAAAGACCTAATATTTATTTCTTTAAACTTATTGCGTATTGATTCGTAATGATCAAAACAGCTAGGAAGGGCTCACTGCTAAACGATCAGCGGGCTAAGTGCAAACATTGCGCTCGATATACTACATATAAAGTATAAAGTTTTCGTACCTATACCTTATTTCTATGGAAATGTGAACAGCGCCTCGCAGGAATCACATCTCCATAGATAATAAGGTACCTATAGGTACGAAAAAAAAAAAAAAAAAAGGTAGTATAAAAGTTCGCACTCAGCCTGCTGAAGGGTGTACAATCGTTCGAAGGTGTTACTTACCATGCCTGCAAAGGACTTTAGGTAATTCCTGCCTAAAGACAGTACACGCAGTTTCTTGAAAGTGTTCAATCCAGTAACCTTCTCGATAGTATTAGTTGAAAGGCTTAGTTTTCTGTAAAAAATATACAAAACGTCCCATTTGTAGATATTATTTGACAACGTGTTCGTAATAGCATTTAAGTGCATCTACTTTGTAAGTATACCTAGTAAGTAGTTTGTAAAAAACGGAGGTAAGTAGATATTTACTATTTACACATTTTTAAAATAGAAATAATATAAAATTATTTACAAGACTATACAGGAGAAACAGTTGAATGATCTAAAGACCGTTCGACTTTCTATAGATAGCGCAACTGCTCCATATCACTACCAGGCGGAAGTGTCCCCAATACACTGGCTGCATTGCGCTTAATTGCAATGCTTATGCGTTGACCCAGATAAGCGCCAGCTCTCGGATCACACGGCGCAGAGACCAGACGCCCAGAAAGAATTATGAAAACGTGATAGGCCCCGACCCCAAATGGCTCAAATACGTATGCTTAATTAAAGTATATGATATAATTAAGTATACGTTAATTAATACAATTTATGCATACAATTATATTATTTTTTATTTATATTTAACCTGTGTTGTCCCACTGCAGGGCAAAGGCCTCCCTCCCCTCTTTCCAGTTTTTTCTGTACCCTGCTGTAGTGGGCCAGTCTGGAAAATGCACATCCAAGTCGTCACGCCATCTGCGTGGTGGTCTGCCGCGTGGGCGTGTTGCGTTAGGGGCCCAATCAGTTGTGATCTTTGCACATAGATCTTAGGGCATGCGGCAGACGTGGCCGGCGCAATCCCACTTGAGCTGTGTTGATTTTTTTGTGACATCTTTGTTTGCGAGCGCATTACGGAGTTCCGTACATACAATTATACATTCATAAAAATATACATATTGGGAATAGATAGCGCTTGACCACTACCTTACCTGATGGTAGATAGTGTGGTCGTAGACGGAACGCGCTTACCAATAAAGACCCACTACTCTGGACCTATAGACACCGAAATTATAGATGTCCAAAAAAAAAAAGATGTCGAAAGCGAGTTTCACTGTAGTATGTATTTCTAAGCCTAGATACTTAAAACCAGTGCCGTAGGCAAGGTAATGAGCCGCCAGGGCAATGTTAGAATTTTATACCCCGCAAAACTTCGCAAGGTCCAAAGAATCTATGCAATAACTTTAAAAGGTAGGTTTCCAAACTTACCTATTTCACTCAGTGGCGGCTTCCAGTTCGCTAAGTGGGAGTGGGAGGCTATATAGTGCATACTTATCTCAAGATTTCTGGCCCCTTGAGGCTTGCGCCCCTGACGGCCGCCCCTGTTGCTAGCTCTTAGCTACGACGCTGTACTTAACTACACTTACATTTAATGCGTAAATAGGTTGCATTTTTTACCTAGGAACGGTTTACCTACACTACGTAATTAGTACGGACACTAGTAAAACATTATTTTAGTTCAATACATGAGTATTGTACTTACTCGCAGTTAACAAGAGTTGCCAAAGTGCTGTCCATTTTTTCAATAGGCGGCCATTGGAATATTAATGTAACTTCGGTAGCTGTTTCACCTTTAAGCCCAGTTTTATCTTCCCATTTTTTGATAGCCTCTTTTATAGTTGTTGCTTTAGCCATTTCCATTGTGATTTAGGATATTTGTGCTCTGTGATTGTAATTAACAATAAGTAAATCAGCAGATATTGTAGCTAGATGGTTCCTCGTAGTTACGATTTATTGATATAACACACTCGAAATTATCCAGCTCGACTCCGTTCAAATTTTAGCGCCATTTTACTGACATCTAACGTCCATCTAACCTCTATCTATGGTACGTTACAAGGTTATTACATAGAATACGTAGTAATAGCTTTTAATTGAATCGTTTCGAAATGGCGTCTCATCGTGCTTAGAAAAGCCACGCCTTGCCTATTTTTGTCTGTTTTGTGTGAATAACACTTGATTTCGTGTTTAAAATCAGTGATTTCTGAAAATTTCATATAAAATTGTTGCCTAACAGTGAATTTGACGTTTTATGTGCAGCCATACTTTTTTTTTTCTTTTTTTTCACCTCGTTTTTATTTTTTAATAAAAAAAAAACAAACGCCAATCTATTCCTAAATGCCAGAACAATGTAATATTTTGACTTGATTTTGACTGTGAAAGTGATAACTATTTAACTTTATGGCTTTTATTCCATAATTTAATGAGATTGGTAAGCTGTCTGTTGATTTCTCTAATCTTTTATGTACCTATGTACTCAAAATGAGGGCATCTTTTTTTATTTCAAGTTCGATCCGATAGCGGTGCCCGTCTATGCGCCATAGCCAAATTTTTATTTCTAAAAAAAGTTATTTGGTTGACTTTGGTTTAAGTTTTTTTCCGCTATTTGTATTTTTTTCGAAATTGTTTACATTGTGAAAGTTAAGGAAGTGTTTAAAAAGAATTACCAAATGTATGCCCTCGCTCAACTTGCAGGTTAGGTTCTTGCAAACATAAAAGCACTCATTTAATCAATCTACCATGCATTTATACTTTGAAAATTATAAATTAGAAGTATTTTCATGATTTTCAGGTTTTAGCATCAATAAGTCTAGATTTGTGAAGATTTATGATGGCTGAAGGGGCACAAGACGTCTACATATTATCTACACAGGAGATCAAGGTATGAAATTGCATCCAAGTTTGCTAAGAGTCTATTTTGGTTATGTTAAGCATACCAAAAAAAGTTTATGTAATCACTTGGGATTTTAATTTACCTATTTCTATTTTTTGAAAAGATAATAGCACATTTAAACAGGAAAAATACAAAACATCCTAATAAACTTGACAATAAAATGTGTGCCATACAACAGATACATTTGAGTATAAATGCCGGTTTAAGAACAAAATGTGACTTATTACAACTATTAACACAGCACACAACTATACTAATTCCCATAATTAACATCCTCGGATCTCTTACTCCGAACATAGACCTGTGAAGATATCCATCAAGGGAGTAGTCAGAGGCAAGTCAGAACATTTCATTCAAAACATTCCCACTTTTGCATAGAAGTACACATTATAGAAGTTTCCATTTACTTGACAGGTTGGAATCCGATCGCTTCTTTACCAGTAACAGAACTAAACAAATTGGTATTTAATTTCAGTCGGAGCCAGATTCAGATAGTGAGTTTGAGGTGAGCTGCCGACTCTGTAATAAAGTATTTGCCAGCAGCACAGCATTACAGGTAAGACACCATCATAGAGGTATTAATTACTACTATGGAATTTTAGATAGATTGCCGGAAACAATTAGGAATGCAGTGTCTGTGCCTATGTACAAAAGTAGGCCCAAATAATGGTTATTATGTAAGGTATTCTATAGTGTAGATGAGTTGTATGAACTACCTACACTATAGAATATTGCACTAGGAAGAAAAACATTAAATAAAGTCATTTTAATGAATGATGATGATGATGAGTTTTGATGATGAAGTCAAATATTGTGATTGATGTCATGTATGTCACAGTACATATACTTTATAACTATAAAGTTGTTAAAGCTAGTATTATATTGCACAAAAACTGAGTATTAACTATAATCTATATGTATATTATATATAAAACAAAGTTGGGTTAGTTACACCATTTAGAACTCAAGAATGGCGGGACAGATTTTGATGATCTTTGATTTGTTGGATTTATCTCCGCCCCGAATAGCAGAATAACTATTAAAATACCCGAAAAATTCATTAAAGAAGAAATGATGAAGAAATTTAATTTTTTCATACAAAGATGCAGCTAATGATGGGCAATTGACAATTCTAGCGGGGCGTCACATTACATTACACAATTTACGTCACATTGGCAGCCCGCGTCATATGCATGTCAAGGCGGTACGAAGTTCGGCGGGTCAGCTAGTATTATAATATATTAATATTACTTTAGGGTTTCGTACCTCAAAAGGAAAAAATTGAACCCTTATAGGATCACTTTGTTGTCCGTCTGTCTGTCTGCCTGCCAAGACCCATATCTCGAGAACGCGTGGAGGTATCGAGTTGAAATGAAAACCATATACTCTGGTCTACAGTCCCTTGAAGCTGTGAAAAAATCAAACTCCTAAGTTAACGGAAAAAGAAAATACGGCTGTTTATGCCGCAAATCGACACTCAAGGGAATCTAAATTTATAGGGTACTTTCCGTTGACCTAGAACTATGAAATTTGGAAAGTAATATCGTCTTATACTACAAGTACAGGGAAAAATCTGAAAACTACATTTGTTATTAAATCATAAAAATATAGTCTTTATTTAAAGTACGATACCAATCATCGAAACTTTCGGTACTTTGTACGAAACCCTCGGCGGGCGAGTCCGACTCACACTTTTCCGATTTTTATTTAATTTGATATTAGTATAGGTACCTACATGGTAATAACTAATAAGTGTATAATAATAATATTGTATTGTAGTGCCCCAACAGGAAAATGTTTCTGAACAAATTTTTTGAAAACATCTTTTGTTAAACAAACATCACACTAATATTATAATTGGAAAAGTTTGGATGTTTGATACTCAATCACGGCTCGTAATGGTTTAGATTACGATGAAATTTAGTATGTACGTAGATTATAACCTGGATTACCACATAGGATACTTTTTATCCCATAAATAAGGTCCATAGTCAGGTCGCACGCGTCGTTTGTCAACAAAAAGTAGCCTATGTGTTAATCCAGGTTATAACCTACGTACATACCAAATTTCATCGAAATCGGTTCAGCCGTTTCGTTGTAAAAGAGTAACAAACATCCACACATACATACTAACATTCGCGTTTATAAATTAAGAGGATTAGTGGTGTTTTTTGGCGTAATTAGTGGTTTTCAAATAATATTTTTTTTCTTTCTTTTTATATTACAGAATCATGCTAGGATCGCCCATATTGATGCATACGAGACTGGCAATCCCAGGGTGTGGACCGAAGAAGTCAAAGTAAGATTCATAATTATTATCCTTCTATTGGCTGCTGCCCGCGGCTTCGCCCGCGTGGTACATCATTAAAAAGTATCTATCTGTATACCAAATTTCATCAAAATCAGTCCCGCCGTTTAGTCGTGAGAACGTAACAGAGAGACAGTTACTAATTTATAATCTTTACTCTGAATCTAAATATATATAAAACAAAGTCGGGTTAGTTACACCATTTATAACTCAAGAACGGCTGGTTCGATTTTGATGATCTTTGATTTGTTGGATTTGTCTTGGGGCTGACGCGAACACACAACGCTCGTGTAATAGTAAATTAATAAACGAGGGGATAAAGCAGCGTCTTGCGTCACGGGTGACATATTGAATCCCGAACGTAACGAAGGATTCTAGAGTTAACTCACGAGAATACTCTACTTTTCACACTTTCTGCGAAACAATAACAACCAAATCTAGATTAATGCATTCTGTGCAGAGATTAGCTCGATTTACGGATAAGTTCTTATTGTGTGGGTCTCTTTGGTTCAAATTGTAATACAGCTCACTCGTAGGGATTTAATCACCTGCTTTCGGTGAGGTTTACATGACATATGTTGAGCAAGTGCTGTGAAAAATAATTAAATTTTTCAGTCCTCACCAAAGTTGGCTAAAACACCGAAGTTCAGCGCTGCTTCGGTCACAAACAATACAATATCATGTGTAACAGCGAGCAACATCAAGAACCTAGCGACGCAGAACTTCAGCTACATCATTATCAAGACGGATGAGCTGCCGGAGCAGAGGAAGAGGAAGAAGGCTAAGAAGGAAGAGGTGAAAGCGAAGAAACCTGAGCCGAATAAGGAGCCTGAAGTTATAACGTAAGTATTACATACCTTTTTTTTACTGCAGGAGGTAGTGGATCGATTCCCACCGCGGAACAAATGTCTGATTTATCTACAGATATTTGCTCCGGGTCTGGATGTATTTCTATACAGTGTGTCCCTGGATAAAGTGCAACCCCGAAAGGGGGTGAAACTAGATCAAAAATTATCGACAAAAAAATAGAAAAAAAAATTAAAAAAAAATTCGTATATACTTTATTGATGTATTAAAATTTTTATTACTCACTAATTACTCTATTTAATAAAAAAATTATTTCTTCCAAAGTAGTAGGTCTATTTTGTTAAAATAAAAACCATAATCATGTCAGATATGTGACGATGACGATAAAATAACAAATAACTCACAAACGAGTGGCTATCGTGACTTAAAGTTTAATTTTTGTATTAAAATAACATTTTTTAGGCTGTTTTTTTCCAATAAACTCCAAAAATCTTAAAATTAAGCCTATAATACTAGAAATTTTTATGACTTTTTATTATTGTCTATCATAATAGCTTTTAAATAAAAAAAAACCTACGTTCTAACATAAAAAATGTGCTGGCTAGGAGCTTTTAAAGTTGACCACTGATTACGTCACCACTCAGGTAGAGACACGTTTTTTTTTGCTGCTCAGGTAGTATTAAAAATCAAATTTTAGTTACAACATTTTTATTTAACTTATTACATGTAAGTATGAAATAAGGGTTTTGTTTAATGCATTAAATGCTCAAAATGGCTTCCTTGTTGTTGTAGGCACATTGCCGCACGAAGAGCGATTTGTTGTGTGGCTCTAAGCACCATCTCAGGGTCACTTCTTATCTCATCGGCACATCGCATGATTTGATCTTGTAACTCTGCCTCGGTGTCTACGGTCGTTCTGTAGACTCTTTGTTTCATAACACCCCACAGAAAATAGTCTAGGGGTGTCAGGTCAGGTGAACGTGCCGGCCACCCGACTGGTCCATCCCGGCCGATCCACCTATTAGCGTAGTTTTCGTTTAAAAAACTTCGCACATTGCGCCCGTAGTGCGCAGGGCATCCGTCCATCTGCAAATACATCTGTTGCCTTGTAGCCAGCGGAACATCTTCCAGCAGTAGTGGCAGATCGTCTCTTAATAAGTTTAAAAAACTTTCGGCATTTAATGTTGCGGGTAAAATAACTGGCCCAATCAGCGTGTCGTCTATTAGAGCTGCCCATACATTAACTGAAAATTGCACTTGAAAAGTAGACGCCCTCTTTAGGTGTGGATTTTCCTCGGACCATACATGTAAGTTTCTGCAATTTGTGATTCCATTCCGGGTGAATTTCGCTTCATCCATCCATAAAATTTTTTTTAGGAATTGTGGATTATTTCTAATTTTTTGTTGAATCCACGTAGACATTACGCATCTTGCACGATTGTCTACATTTTCATGCAAATGCTGTACTCGCTGATAATAGTATGGATGCAATCCCTTCTTTTTCAAAATTCGCCATACGGATGTTTTTGATATACCGTGACGCAAAGCTAAGCGTCTAATGCTGGTTGTGGGATCAGCAAACAAATCGTTTAAAACGGCCTCTTCTATGGAATGGTCAATAATGGTAGCTTGTTGCTCACGGCGATCTCTTGCTAATCCAAGTCCGATGTTGGATAACTTTCGGTGAACTTCTTGGAAATTTCGTGCTGACGGTATAAGTCTGCTCGGAAACGCATTTATGTATGCAGAACGAGCGACTGTTGTGTGTCCACGTGACATACCATAATAATAATGGATGTCAGCGATTTCTCGCGGAGAGAACTCAGTCAATCGCGGCATCTCCACAACACAACAAAGTACAGTCAAAAACGTAACAAAAAGTCAAAAACAAAACAAAAGCAAAACAACGTAACAAAAACTTGAAGGCGCAGTAAGGTACGGTAGGCGGTAGCAGCGGCGAGAATATCGGAGCGACTGGCGTGCCTTGTTGTGAGTCCTGTTTCGATCCCCACCCTTCATCTTTCATAGAACAGGCCCAGCGACCATAATCTACAACAATATAAGTTAAAAAAGGGTCTCTACCTGAGTGGTGACGTAATCAGTGGTCAACTTTAAATGCTCCTAGCCAGCACATTTTTTATGTTAGAACGTAGGTTTTTATTTTATTTAAAAGCTATTATGATAGACAATAATAAAAAGTCATAAAAATTTCTAGTATTATAGGCTTAATTTTAAGATTTTTGGAGTTTATTGGAAAAAAACAGCATAAAATGTAATTTTAATACAAAAATTAAACTTTAAGTCACGATAGCCACTTGTTTGTGAGTTATTTGTTATTTTATCGTCATCGTCACATATCTGACATGATTATGGTTTTTATTTTAACAAAATAGACCTACTACTTTGGAAGAAATCATTTTTTTATTAAATAGAGTCATTAGTGAGCAATAAAAATTTTAATTCATCAATAAAGTATATACTAAATTTTTTTAATTTTTTTTTTTCTATTTTTTTGTCGATAATTTTTGATCTAGTTTCACCCCCTTTCGGGGTTGCACTTTATCCAGGGACACACTGTATATTATAAGTATGCATTTACAAAAAAAAAGTATATCATTATTCTATCAGTTATCTGGTTCCATACTACAAGCTCTGCTTAGTTTGGGGCTCGAAAGCGCTGTGTTAAATGTCCAGCAATATTTATTTATTTATTCTTTATCAAATAATGCAATTCATATATTTGACGTTTATAAATGTCATATTGCCTCACATTGTGAATACACCTGAACCGTTGTTTGGCTCAATTTTCTTTAATTTAATTAATTTTTTTCTCAGATGTCATCCATTTTGTTAATAAACATTAATATGGCTTTTTAGTCGGGATGGTGGAGGTCGGTGGCCGTGGAGGGGATGCCGGTAATCGGTTTCTTGTGGGATAACAGATAAAAATGGTACATACGCGACAAATAGCCGTTTAAATCGGTAATGACGTAGTGTTTTCAGCGGTCCGTTCGAGTGCGTGGAGGCGTCTACGTTCGGCGCGGACGGCACGTGCCACCAGATGTTCTTCTCGTGCTGCGAGTACTCGGAGCACCAGCTGACGGAGCACACGCGGCCGCGGCGGCGGGTGGCGAGGTGTCAGGTACACCGGAAAATACATCGTGCTACCACAAGAAAATTAAACAACTGTTTAACGCGTGTTTATAAAATTCTTTACCAAAATTTTGTATAGGATTTTATAACACGCTCTGAACAGTGTTTATTTTATTTTTTTGTAAGACTCCAACTTTTATAATCATACATATTTTTCTGTTTTTTTATACAGGTTGTTTGGTAATATACTGACAATATTCAAGTGACGGTTTCTCAAAACAAAAAAACTTCTCGAAAAAAAAAACTACTCGTTATATTATCAAATATTAAAGAAAATCGACTAAGTTTAGGTGATTAATTCGATGTAAAACTTACTGTCTACTCTTGCAAACGACATCCAAAAATAAAGGCCGATTTGATATCTCTTTCATAAATGGCTGCGGGTTTTGGGTTAGAAAGGGACAACAAGAGATATCTCGAGACGTCACCAATACAGTATCTGTAGTTAGATGGCAAGCATTATGCAATAGCATAACATAAGTTTAATAAAGTGTTTGTGTTTAAATACCAAAATAAATTTCACATTTCTATGGTGAACATTTCACAAATTTATTTATTATGCTTATCAAAATAACCCCTTTTATTTTTGTGCGTATATTATCAAACACCCTATATACTAGCTGGAGATGGAACAAGCTTACCTGATGTTAAGTGGTAACCATCGCCTATAACAAAGTATTCCGTAGGTCACGCAACTTAGAAACGTTCCCTACGATGCACTGCCCTGCGTCCATTAACTTGAGTATACAGATGTAAAGCCTCATGTGCCTGTAATTACACAGGAAACCATACTCTTCATACCTAAACAGCAATGCTGCTTGGCGGCAGAAATGAGTCTGGTGGTAGTACTTCCCCGGGCGAACCCTTTAACAAGGAGCTCTAAGTAATACTCTTGAATACATCATACCGAAACAGTAATGCTGCTTGGCGACAGAAATGGGTATGGTGGTAGTACTTCACCGGGCGAGCCCTTTCACAAGAAACTATAAGTACTATTCTTGAATACATATTTAGTAGACGAGAAGTTCATTGTTCAGTATTTTATTGCGTTCTTACAAAGTGGATTAAAATATTACGGCCTCCGTAGCGCAGTGAGCGAATGCGACGCAGGAGGTAGAGGGTTCGATTCCTGCCGCGGAGCTAATGTTTGCATGATCTACAGATATTTGTTTCGGATCTTGATGTTATTCTATATTACTAGCTGACCCGCCCGCGGCTTCGCACGCGCAGTTTTTCAATGTAAAAAAAATTAATTGAATTGAAAACATTACCCTCTTTTTGAGCAGCCGGGTAAAAGTAGCCTATTTTCTTCCCCAGGATATAATCTATCTCATTGCCAAATTTAATTACGATCTGTTCAGCCGTGAAAAGATAACAAACAAACAGAGTTACTTCGCATTTATAATATTAGTATGGATAAGTATGTATTTACAAAAGAATAAGTTTTTGTTGAAAAATTACTTTTTCAAAACAAGCTTTTATAAAATTCATAATCGGAACCGCAAGCAGATTCAAATGAGCCCAAACACTAGTAGCCAACTATAATCCATTCAGAAGTTCCGTTGTCTAGCATCCGTCTCCATCATGAGACCACCTCCATGGTATCATATTATTGCATTGCCACCGAAGTTACATACGTATTCCTAATTTCAGCTCAATCGGTTGAGGGGAACGGGTTTAAAATTCAGTTGCAAGATTCCAGCCGGACAAACATACATACATTGCAAGTGCATAAAATGCTTGTAAAAAGTATATAAGAATCTATCAGTTAGCTGGTTCAGAACAAAATAAGTGGGTTTTTTTTAGGTTTGCGAGCGCCACCTGTCGCAGCTGCACCAAACGAGCCCGAAAGACTTCACCTGCGAGGTATGTTACCTTTTGTGTTATTTTAGCTGTTGCCCGCGACTTCGTACGCGTTACACTACTAAATGTATAGGTAATCTAGAAATTAAAGCTAAACTCGTTGTTGCAACTTGACTTGACACCACATTTTTATCCCATGGGACCTGATTTATGGGATAAAAGCCTATGTGGTAATCCAGGTTATAATCTACGTATATACCAAATTTCATCGTAATCGGTTCAGCCGTTACGACGTGATTGAGTAACAAATAAATAAATAAGCAAACATCCAAACTTTCGCTTTTATAATAATAGTGTGATTGCATTTGACTACTTCGTGGCGCAGTGGACGTTTAGCCGGCTGAGACGCAGGAGGTAGCCGGTTCGATTCCCACCGCGAAAAAATGTTTCCATGATCTACAGATATATGTTCCGGATCTGGATGTTTTCTATATTTTATAAGTATACTAGCTGACCCGCCCTTGGCTTCGCTCGCGTGGTTTGTCAATAAAAACCCTTCTTCTGCGCAGTCGGGTAAAAAGCAGCGTATGTGTCAATCCCGATCATAATCTATCTATATACCAAATTTTATACAAATCGGTCCAGCCGTTCTTGAGTTATAAATGGTGTAACTAACCCAACTTTGTTTTATATATGTATCTATAGATATTTACAAAAAAAAGTATGTAACTATTCTATCAGTTATCTGGTTCCCATAGTACAAGCTCTGCTTAGTTTGGGGCTAGATAGCGCTCTGTGAAATGTCCAGAACATGTCCGGAACAAATATATTTATATTTGAAATTATCATTATACCCCAGTGCGTACTATTGGATCAACTGAGGTCTCGCGAGTCTCCGATCATCGTCATCATCATCATCATTCTCAGCCCGTGTCGACCCACTGCTGGGCATAGGCCTCTCCTTGTTTCTGCCACTCTTCCCGATCCTCTGCCAACCTGAACCACGTACGACCCACGGTCTTATGGATGTCGTCGACCCATCTCGCTGGTGGACGTCCCCTATTTCAATGGCCAGTTTTCGGCCTCCACTCTGTTAGTGGCTTAGTCAACCTGTCGTCACTACGTCTGGCCAAGTCTCCTGCCTAACTCTACTTGAGCCCCAATATTCGCTTGCTGACGTCTTGTACTTTAGTCTGCGAGTACAACCGACCCCTTTGCATGGCCTTTATCGATTACGAAAAGGCCTTTCACAGTGTCGAGCATTGGGCCGTGTTGAACTCTCGCCATCGCTGCAACATTGACGCCCGGTATTTGGATCTGCTTCGGGAGAGATATAGCTCAGCTACCTTGCAAGTGAGGCTACACAACTTAACAAACCCCATATCGATCAAAAGGGGGGTGCGACAGGGCAGTCTCCGATAAAACAAAAAATTATATACTACGTGTTTTGTTATGTACGGCATTCAATGAAAACACGGGTAGGGCTAATGGTCAGTATTGTTGTAAAAGAGGTTTATTTTCAAATAACTTTAATATAAAATCCTAAAATATCAATGAAACAGCCTGTATAAAATATTGTTACGAGCTGAGGGTTCGGGATAAAATAATGGGAATCGATCCAACCAAAATAACACTTTTATTCAGCACTAAATGAATACACAAACTTGGTCACACGTAATCACATCACACTAATTCACACCACTGTTGCACCACTTAAAGTCACCGAAATGATCGCACGTATAGCTTAATCCAGACTGACTCGGGAGCAACTACTGTTCACGCGAGACCCTTCTCCACGTCAGTCTTCCAGGGCCTCGCTGAGACTCACTCACAGACTAACTGAGACTGACTCAGACTCGAGACTGACTGTCCGGCCATCTCTCCGGCCTATTTATATCCACACATTTCGATTGTTCGAGAAGGATCTCGATCGTTCCAGGAAAAGGGTCGGTCCCTCGACACAATGGCCACTCCATTGTGCGCAACCGCAGACAATAACAACAATAACGCAGCAAGACAAAAGCGTTCGAGAAGTTACGATTATTACTCATTGTTTAACAGCCTCGGCGTAACACTGCCCCCTCCTAAAACATGCTCGTCCCGAGCATTCTTAGCCTCATATCGCGGCAGCCGATCAACACGAACAATTTTAGGCGCACCTCGCGCTGAAGATGTAGCAACTAGAGGAGCCACATTGCCGTCTCCAGTACTTCAGGACACCCAGAGTCCCTTTCTCATCAGCGATCCCAATTCCAGCCTCCAAAACACGGCTCTCATGACTTCTATCTGTTCTTTCACTTCCTGGAATTACTTTCCAGATAAACCGAACGATTCCCTCATCAGTCGAGCCCAATTCCAGCCTCCAAAACACGGCTCTCTTGATTTCTATCTGTTCTTTCACTTCCTGGAATTCCTTTCCAGATGAACCGAACGATTCCCTCATCAGTCGAGCACGCTCTTATGGCCAACGTCGCTGATCTTCCTGTTGACGACGCTGCTCTTCTTTATCCTGACGTCGCTGTTCCTCTTGCAACCGAGTCTGCTCTACCTGTTCATGTCGCTGTTCCTTCTGCAACCGAGCCTGCTCTTCCTGTTGACGACGCTTCTCTTCTTAATGCTGACGGCGTTGTTCCTCCTGCAACCGAGCCGGCTCATCCTGTTGACGACGCTTCTCTTCTTATCCTGACGTCGCTGTTCTGCCTGCAACCGAGCCTGCTCTTCTTGCTGACGACGCTGCTCTTCCTTATCCTGACGACGCTGTTCTTCTTGACGACAAAGCATTGCCATAATAGCAGCAAGATCACCTGTCACAGGAGATTGCCCCACGGATGATGATGATGATGATGATGGTGCTCCAAATGATTCGGTGGCGGCTGATTCCATCTCCATCGCCTGACGACTCTGCCGAGCTTCTTGAACCAGAGAATCTCCAAACCGCCTTTCATCCATTTCCTGTTGTCGTTTACCTCTCGTCCTGACACCGTCCACGTTATCCTTTGGTAGAACCGGCATTATTTTATCCCACTTCTGACACCAAATTGTTACGAGCTGAGGGTTCGGGATAAAATAATGGGAATCGATTTAACCAAAATAACACTTTTATTCAACACGATGACGACGAATACACGAACTTGGTCACACGTATCACAACACACTATTCACACCACTGTTGCACCACTTAAAGTCACCGAAATGATCGCACGTATAGCTTAATCCAGACTGACTCGGGAGCAACTACTGTTCACGCGAGACCCTTCTCCACGTCAGTCTTCCAGGGCCTCGCTGAGACTCACTCACAGACTAACTGAGACTGACTCAGACTCGAGACTGACTGTCCGGCCATCTCTCCGGCCTATTTATATCCACACATTTCGATTGTTCGAGAAGGATCTCGATCGTTCCAGGAAAAGGGTCGGTCCCTCGACACAATGGCCACTCCATTGTGCGCAACCGCAGACAATAACAACAATAACGCAGCAAGACAAAAGCGTTCGAGAAGTTACGATTATTACTCATTGTTTAACAGCCTCGGCGTAACAATATGTAAACAAATCATATTCATTCATCATGTAAGTAGGTAGGTACCTGTTAAACTGACGTTAAAAATTGTTTATTGGAAATGCATCGATTACTGGATAAATATTCAAGCTACCGGTAATAAACCCACATACAAACCAGTTAATACGATTCCGGATGTTTTTTTAATTAATGTCGTGCATAGCAAAACAGGTTGTATGTTTTATTTATATCCATTAACCGGCTGTTGACCGGGACTTCGTACGCGTTACCCTCCTAAATGTGTAGGTAACCTAGAAATAAAGCTAAACTCGCTGTTGCAACTTGACACCCCATTTTTATTTCATGGGACCTGATTTATGGGATAAAAGGTTAAACTATGTGGTAATCCAGGTTATAATCTACGTATATACGAAATTTCATCGAAATCGGTTCAGCCGTTACGACGTGATTGAGTAACATACAAATAAATAAAGAAACATTCAAACTTTCACATTTATAATATTAGTGTGATGAATTGTGTTCCAGCAATGCAGTGAAGGATTTGATACAGTGAACGAGCTGCTCGATCATAAGACTGTATTCCATTTCGACAAGAAACGGTACGAGTGCTCTGTCTGCCACAAGAGGTTCTCGGCGCAGGTAATACTTCATCATCATCGTCAACCCTTCTGATCCCACTGCTGGGCATAGGTATCTCTTCGTTGCCACCATTCGCCTCTGTCCTGTGCTGTTCTAACGCACATACGACCTGCGATTTTTATAATGTCGTCGACCCATCTTGCCGGCGGACGACCTATTTTATAATAATTTTATTTATTAACAAGCTTCCGCCTGTGATTTAAACGCTTGGTTTGCCAATAACAAGCTCAAAATCAAATCATTTATTTCAAATGGTATTTTTATAGTGTTATCCGAACACTTACGAATAACTCCAAGATTTTAAAACCATCTCAAAAATTTTGAGCCTAGACGGGACTTGAACCCGCAACTTTCCTCTTGATACGAGGATGCACTATCCAATTCTTTCTAATTAAAACAAAAAATTTAGATCGTTTAAAAATCTTGAATTTATTTGAGTCCAGATTTATAGAGCCGACAATGCTGTTTAAGATGCTACACAAATTTGGTTGCAATGTCATATGTCAAATTTTGTTAAACATTGCTTACGGAGCGCCTTCAGCTAAGCTTAAAGGATAAGCTTCTGTTTTGGGCTCAGAGTACTAATTACAGAAGCACAAACTACAGAATTGCTTGAACAGCGATATTATTGAAAGAAAATAGTGGCACTTCGGGAGTGCTGACAGAAGTGAAATCTTGAACAGTGACAGTGTCGTGAGTTCAATGGTTTTTCCCATCTCAAAAAATGCCCAACGCGCCTCAAGGAGATTTCACGTCAAACAAATTATCATTACGTTATACTAATATTATAAAGAGGAAACATTTGTATTTATGTATGTTTGTAACGAATAAACTCAAAAACTAGTTTTTTATTCTAATAGTGAAACAATTTTTGAAATAGGACCCCTATTTCAAAAATAGTTTCACTATTAGAATGCTGATTTATTCCTGACTAAGATAGGCTATATTTATTACTAGAAAAATAGGGATCCCTACTAAAACTTCAATAATGTAACCAAAGGGGAAAAATATGCCCTAAAAATGAATAAAAAATAAAGGAACAGTACGAGCGTGTAATATAAAAGTGTTTTTTGTTTTATATTTTAACTAGCTGACCCTTTCCGCGGCTTCGCACGGTGGTTTTTCAATAAAACATTACCCTCATTTTGCGCAGTTGGGTAAAATGTAGCCTATGTCCTTTCCCAGGTTATAATCTATCTCCTTGCAAAATTAAAGTTAACAAACAGACAGAGATGTATTATACATATAAACCTTCCTCTTGAATCACATATCTATTGCTGAAAACTGCATTACAATCCGTTGAGTACCTAGTTTAAAATATCTAAGGGAACGAAAGCGGAAACTACTTCATTTTATACTATGTAAAGATAATATTATAAATGTAAAAGTTTGGATGTTTGTTTGTTTGTTACTCATTCACGTCGTAACGCTAAACCGATTTCGATAAAATTGGCTATGTACGTAGATTATAACCTGGATTACCACATAGGCTACTTTACTACAAACATCCAAACTTTCGCATTTATAATATTAGTGTGATGAATTGAGTATTTATCATTTCAGGGTGGTGTGGTTCAACACATGAGAAAGCATACAGGAGAGCGGCCTTACTCTTGCACATTCTGCCCCAAAGCATTCACACAGAAGTCCGGCCTCGAACAGCACATACGTACACATACAAAAGTCAAACCGTTCCGATGTGTGATCTGCGCGAAAACATTTATACAAACAATCCATCTAAAACAACATATGAGAACGCATACTAACGTGGCGCCCTTTCAGTGTGTAATCTGTGAGAAACGGTTCAAGCAATCCAGCCATTTGAATTATCATTTGAAGAATCATCCGGCTAATATGACAGAAACGCAGAAGGAGAAGTACAGAGAGATTGTTGGGAAGATCCAGAAGAATATAGAGGGCTTTATGCATATAGAAACTGCTAGAGCGGAGGAGAGCATTAAAGAAGATGGTATGTAAGAAAAAAAACGAGTGTGCTGTAGACCACACAACTAAAGTATAAGTTCTTTAGCACCTCTCTCTTGCCCCTACAGAACGTAACCTAACTCTCTCTCTTTCTATCTTCACTAACTTATATCTTCCTCTCAACTTGCGTTCGCCTCGCCCGACCACACTTTTCGTAACGCTCTCGTCACGCATTCACCAGTTTACTCCCCAAGTCAAGCGTGCGTAAAGAAGTTTTACCACGAAAGTATTATAAACTAACTGTTGCCCGCGACTTCGTACGCGTTACTAAATGTGTAGGTAACCTAGAAATAAAGCTAAACTGCTAAACTCGCTGTTGCAACTTGACTTGACACCCCATTTTTATCTCATGGGACCTGATTTACAGGATGAAAAGTAGCCTATGTGTTAATCCAGGTTATAATCTACGTACATACTAAACATCGAAATCGGTTCAGCCGTTACCACGTGATTTTGGAACGAAGTTCGGTACGGACTTTGCGGATGGGGGTAAGAGTTTTCCGTCACGGCCCTTTCTTTAGTGTAGACGGTTATCCATAGAGCGTGTACTATAAAATAATAATATAATTATCATTATAATATTAAATAATATATACCTATTAATTGATCGAGCGAAGCGAGATCTCCAAATCAACTTGGGCAAATCGGCGTTGTATGTGTGTATGCATGTTTGTTTGTCCGAGGATAACTTTCGAAGCGTTTATCCGATCATCGTGAAATTTGGTATATAGTGATAGCACAATTTTGTTGTGACTAAATCAGCTAAACAATTTCAGGTACTTTCGATGTCGAGGAAACGTACGCGTTCGTCGACTGCGAAGACTCTCAGAAGGTCATCACCTGCGAAGTGGCTCAGTATGAAAGCTGAGCCTGCAACATCAATGTTCCTGAGCAAGTTCTAACAAGACATAGGGTCTTATAGTGCGAGCGAGAGCGACTATACTCTGTCTCGTTCCCACGAGCTTTCATCATCAAAGTTCTAGAAGACATGTGTATGAATATAGAAGACATGTTCATGTGTAAAGGATTTATTATTTTTGTAGTAATCTGATAGTATTTTATGTAGGTAATAATCAAACTAATATTATAAATGCGAAGGTTTGGAGGTTTGTTTATTTATTTTTTTGTTTGTTACTCAATCACGTCGTAACGGCTGAACCGATTTCGATGAAATGTTGTATGCACGTAGATTTTAACCTGGATTAACACTTAGGCTACTTTTTATTGACAAACCACGCGTGTGAAGCCGCGGGCGGAGGTTAGTAATAAATAATAATATGTTTATTTATTGTACAGTAGTCTCATCCGGCACTGTTAAAAACTAGGCGGTGCCGGATTATTGGATTGTATTATTGGGTGTGGTGTAATGAGTGGATAATAGGGTACCTGCGGGTAGGGGCCATTGTGGCGGTTCAGAAAAATATTTGTTATGCTCAGTAAAAGTGCCTCGGTTTTCGAGATATTCGACATTTTCGAAATTTAAGAAATATTTCACCCTTCGTCACTATTTTTGGCGCCAAGACTGCAAATGAAATTTTTTTCTATCTGTTTTTTGGATAGTATTTTTGGATAGATGTGCTATCGAATGGAAACTATTATTTTTATAACACAAGCACAGTTATGTTTTTAAAATAAGATTTCACTAAAATTTTACTTGCTTTCGTTTGTTTTCCTGACCTTTACCCTTCTGTGGTGTAAAAAAAATGTATGGTCACTTGAATGCCAAATTTAAAAAAAAATTAGCCTATTTCATCGAGATTCCGAAATGGTATATTACATATCATTGTCACAACTTGATTCAAAATGAATTCCTACCAAACTTATCAAGGCGTAATTTAAAGAAATATTTTTAACTATTATTAGCAATAATTGTCTACTGTTCGCAGAACTACTAGTAATTCTTGGAACAGATTGGTTCCCGGCCCAGCGGTAATCGACACTATGTCTATCTTGCTCTTTCATGCTATGAGTGAAAGAGAACTATCGTTTCGCGTAACGCATTTTTATGATTTTCGAGTCAGTGTGCTATCATACTACTCCCGCACAACAACGTGTTATCCTGTTTTGGATTGATACTCGTCGATTTTGTGCAGTGATTTCGGACTTTGTTTTGCCTAGCGATTTGGACGTCTTAATTTTGTGAACCTAACGATTTTGTGCTGTGATCTCGGACTTGATTTGCTTTGTAACTTGGATTTTTTGGTATTGCATATTGATTGCAATGCCTCAGCTATACACTGCGTCTGAATATGCGCAAATGCATTTAATCTACGGCGAGTGTGGTGGTAACGCCAATCGAGCAGCAGCACTGTATCGGGAAAGATTTCCCAATGCACGCCATCCCGATTATCGTGTGTTTATTCGCGTACACAATGCTTACATGGAAGGTCGAATTCCTGGAAGTGGCATCGGTGGCACGAGTTCTGGGAGACCACAAGTACATAATGAAGAGGACGTACTTGATGAAATTGCTGCTGATCCGACCACATCTGTGCGCGTAATAGCCTCTAATACTGGCATGTCAGCAAGAACAGTGCACCGAATTTTAAAAAGAGAAAAATTACATCCTTTTCACTACCAGCGCGTGCAATGTTTGCAGCCAAGAGATTACCCTGCACGAGTTGCATTTTGCCAAACAATGCTGAGAAAAATGAACGCTGATCCCGATTTCTTCGATAAAATTTTGTGGAGCGACGAATCCACGTGCAAAAAAGATGGGTATTTTAATATGCACAATCTGCACAGTTGGCAGCGTACAAACCCTCATTTGGCCAGAGTAGACAGGTCCCAGTACAAGTTCAAAATTAATTTATGGACTGGAATTCTAAATGGCAAAATCATCGGACCATTCGAATTGTCTGGAACATTGACTGCAGAAACGTATTTACATTTTTTACGACACGAACTTCCACTTTTATTAGAAGATGTTTCATTAGAAGATAGAAGAAGAATGTGGCTGCAGCACGATGGTTGCCCCGCTCATTACGCCCGAAATGTTCGACAATACCTCGATGAAACATATCGTCAACGATGGATCGGTCGTTTGGGGACAATTTTGTGGCCACCTCGTTAACCAGACCTCAACCCATTGGACTTTTTTTACTGGGGATGCCTTAAAGAAAAGGTTTATAAAGACCCAATCAATACAGTGGACCAGCTACGGGAGCGTGTGCGATTAGCTGCTCAGAAAATCACAGAGCAAAGAATTGCGAACAGGATTAAAAGATCTTTTATCAAAAGGTGCAGAGCATGCATCAGAGCACGTGGTGGCCTTTTGGAACACCTTTTGTAATAGTAAATTTAATAAATGAAATGCATTTAAAATTTATTGTTTCGTTTTATTTCATTACCGAATTTTAAACTAACGTTTTTAGGTGATTTTAAGTAATGAAGTAAATTTTAGTACTATTTGTAATTTTATAATAATTAGCTCTACCCATTTTAATAGGAATTACTTTTGAATCAACTTGTGGAAATACCATGTAATATACCATTTCGGAATCTCGATGAAATAGGCTAATTTTTTTAAAATTTGGCATTCAAGTGACCATACATTTTTTTTACACCACAGAAGGGTAAAGGTCAGGAAAACAAACGAAAGCAAGTAAAATTTTAGTGAAATCTTATTTTAAAAACATAACTGTGCTTGTGTTATAAAAATAATAGTTTCCATTCGATAGCACATCTATCCAAGAATACTATCCAAAAAATAGATAGAAAAAAAATTTCATTTGCAGTCTTGGCGCCAAAAATAGTGACGAAGGGTGAAATATTTCTTAAATTTCGAAAATGTCGAATATCTCGAAAACCGAGGCACTTTTACTGAGCGTAACAAATATTTTTCTGAACCGCCACAATGGCCCCTACCCGCAGGTACCCTATTATCCACTCATTACGCCACACCCTGTAGAAGCATTCTTGATGCATATGTAAATAAGATATGTGCGCAAGCGCGGAACGAGAGTAGGGAGGGGTGAGGGAAGCGTGAGCGGAGGGGGCCTGATTATTGGACGTGCCGGACTACTGAAATTACTAGCTGTTGCCCGCGACTTCGTACGAGTTACACTACTAAATGTGTAGGTAACCTAGAAATAAAGCAAAACTCGCCGTTGAAACTTGACTTGACGCCCCATGTTTATCCCATGTTAACTTATATAAGGGATAAAAGGCTATGTGCTAATCTAGTTTATAGTCGACGTATATACCAAATTTCATCGAAATTGGTTCAATCGTTACGAGGTGATTGAATAACACACTAATAAATAAACATCCAAACTTTCACATTTATAATATTAGTGTGATTTAGATAAAATCTGTTGACATAAGTTGCTTTAAAATTTACTATTGTATTATTATTAGTTTAATGTACTCGCACTACGTAAGGTTATTTATAAATAAATAATAATAAATATTGTTGGATATTTCACACAGCGCTATTTAGCCCCAAAATAAGCAGAGCTTGTACTATGGGAACCAGATAACTGATAGAATACTTATATACATTTTTTTTGTAAATACATACTTATAATATATAGAAAAACACCCAGACACGGAACAAATATCTGTAGATCATGCAAACATTTGTTCCGTGGCGGGAATCGAACCCACTACCTCCTGCGTCTCAGCCGGCTATACGCCCACTACGCCACGGAGGTCGTCAAATAAATTGATTGTAAATAAATGTATAATAGTATACTTGAATAAAGTAAATAAATACCTAGTTGTTCGTAAATTTTCAGTTTTTACAATTAATGACCGAGCGAGCGAAGCGTCTCAGTTTTGAGAAAGACAAAAAATGCTTATGTCCGTCCGTCTGTCTGTTCTCGCCTAATCGCATGCAGGTCGCATTTTTAAATCGATTTTGATGAAAATTGGCACACAAGTTCCTTGATTTATTTAAATTTTTAGTCTATCGCGATTTTTGATTTGGGGGCAAAGGGGGGAAGTTTGCTATTACGTTACTTATCAACGGATTTCAATCAATTTTGAGAGGCACACTTAGGACTTCATTCTACACAAGATGTTGCGAAAAAATTCCAAAGAAGGGAAAAGAGGGGGAACTTTGCTGTAGCGTTATATAAGTATAGACGGATTTCTACACACCGTGTTGGTTCCACATTCTTGATGCGTACAGATAAGGTATGGTAGACTGCCGTCGTCTGTTTTTCCCAAAGAATACAATCCAGGCCTCTTTAAAATAAGAGTGAATAGGTTTCATCTAGATCTTCGTGCTTCATCTTAGACCACATCATCGCTTACCATCAGGTGATATTGTGGTCTAACGAAGATCTATCCAGAAAAAAAAAACTATTTTTGATTTTTTTCTGTAAATACCAATCAGACTACGCAGTCCTCTCCGCCTTCACGAGACGAACCAGTAGACGCCAGATTCGACTTAGGAGCAAGGGAACGCGAGTAATCGCTAAAACTTATACTAAGCCAGGGGAAAGTGTCGGTTATTGCATGTTTATAAGGGCTCGCGAGGTCTACTGTTCTCACATAACCACTAGTTCATATTTTTGGTTAAAGCTATAGCTTTCTATAGAGTATAGAGGATACAAGTATGACTCTTCAGGCGTAGTAAAGGGGGCTCCTCCCGGTCAAGTAAGAGTAGTAGGACTTTTCCGAACCTAGATAAATTTAATATGTTAAGCAAGCAGCGCCATCTAGTTAATTGACCGGTAAACCAAGAAAACTTAAGACATCTTAAAAAATGGAACCAGGAACGCAGCTCGTCCGCTGGCAAGATGGGTTGACGACATTATAAAAATCACAGGTCGTATGTGCGTTAGAACAGCGCGGGACAGAGGCGAATGGCGACAACGGATAGAGGCCTGTGCCCAGCAGTGGGATGAGAAGGGCTGGTGATGATGATAAAAAACTGTTCTAGATAGAGACTTCCTTATATTTTTTCTGTTATCTTTGCATATCTATCAATCATTAATTTCAGATTAATCACTTCGGAGATAAGGGGTGAAACGGTATACTTTTCGAAATTATTCATCATAACTCCAAAACGATTAAATAATTTAAAAAAAATCGTTTTGAAAAGTGTAAATCAATCTCTTTGAAACCCTTTTGCGCAACGATGACGTAGCTACTAGTTACTAAATATGATTTAGAGAGTTGTCAAAGCATACAAATACGTCAAATTTAAACATGTTTAGTCGCTAAATACGTTTAGGGATCGTTGTGCAAGGCGGCCTAAATTTATTTGTTAGTTAAAACGTTTCAACTCCTTTGTGTAAATCAAACTTTTTCTACCCTTTAACCTTTGGTATGCGGAAGCGCTGATCAGTGCTTTCCCTGTTATATGCGCAAGCTCTGATCAGTGCTCAGGTGACCTGCGAAACTTTTAATTGATTTTGAAACAAAATGCCTTGAAATATGATCTGAATTGTTTTATTTACCCGTTCCTACTAAATTGAACGAGCCTATGAGAACTTCACTCATTTGGTGAAGCCTATAGGAACGTTGTATGTAACTGAAGGTTTGGTTAGAAGGAGTGAACAATGGCAATTTTTTCGAAGAGTTATGTGATTTTCATAATATTGTTTATGAGTGATATTTTGCTACAAATGTGATGTTTTTTATACCATTAGATAGCCTAGACATCAGACTAACTGTGTGTAAAAAGTTACATTCAAAATATGGCACAAAATATATTGAAAAAAACATTTTTCTACAACAGTTGCAGAAATAGACTTTTGGTTCGATTGTCTGAGGAAAATCAAAATGTAAAAATGTTTTAGTAATAAAATCAAAAGTAATAAAATTAGTAAAGATACATTAGTTATCCAACTATCGAATAAAATTAGTACTACTTATGTATACCAAACATTTTATTGCACAAAATCAATAAAATCCAAACACTAACATTGCGCTTGATTATCACGCAATGTTGCCGCAGACGCGGTAACAGATTCGCGGGCCTTTGCCGCGTCTGAGAGGTTAATATCTGACTTGTTCAAATGCAAAATGTAAAAATCAATATGGCATAAACATGACATTATTCGGTATACATGGCGACAAAATTTTCAGTGAAATTACTATAAAAGTTTATGGAAATGGAAAAGAAAACAAGCAGAGAAGTGGACAAGAAAACAAGTAGAGAAATGGACAAGAAAACAAGTAGAGATATGTACAAAAAGACAAGTAGAGAAATGGACAAGAAAACAAATAGAGAAATGGACAAGAAAACTGTAGTAAAGGATAGAGGTGATCTCAAAAAAAATAATTACAATCTCTATAATGCAGAAATTGAGATAAATAACGAACTGAAAAGAGAGTTAAATGTATTCCTACCAGACCGCGGAGATTCAAGGCTAACAAAAAGATCTGAAGAGGCTAAGAAAATAAACGATACAACAAAAAAAGATTTAATAATGAATGAAGATAGTGTTCCGAATAGGACATACTTAGATTTGGAAGGCAGAAAACTTCTCAGAGAGCGGTACACAATCAGATTCAAAAATTCGTATGTCAAAGCTGAGAATACAGATAATATAAAAATCAGTAAGTGCCTTACTTGATCCCTCAACTGCTGTCTGAGCACTAAGGGTGAAGTGTCCCTACAGGGAGAATATGTACGGTGAAAACCCCTCTTCTTATTGACACCTACCTAATCTATCAGGACGATCGCCCAATGAGTTAGCCAACCATTTTTAATAATGCTGCACATTTCACACAGCGCTATCTAGGCCCAACCTAAGCAAAGCGTGTACTATGGGAACCAGATAACTCATAGAATACTAATATACTTTTTTTTGATGCATGTATACGCTGTGGAAATATGTTGTATGTATGTAAGTATGTATGAATGTTTGTTTGTCCGAGGATAACTTTCGAAGCGTTTATCCGATCATCGTGAAATTTGATATATAGGTAAGGAGTGATGGCACAATTTTGGTGTGAATCAAAAATCAGCTCAAAACGAAACTCATATTTGGGTTCAAGAGGGGTAAAAAAAACAAAATGGGACTACCCGGTCAAATGGCACGTCTAATAAAAGGTCTTTTTGTGTACATTTATTATTAATTTATTTAATTCAGATAAAATACATCCATAAATACCATATAATCCTTAAAAACTAACACAAAATCTTAAAATTTACCAATAAACAATTAGAATAAATAAGCATAATATTATCACAAATATTAAATACAATAAAAATGAAATAATAAATTGATATTTATTTAGACCCCGTTTTTATTGTTACTTAAAACCTTGTAGTTTTTAAGTTATTAGTCATGATAAAAAATGAACTTTGACAAAATTCACAGGGTAGACCAGTAACCCCACAGTGCTGAAGTTTGGTATGCGTGTAGCTTTAGTGACACAAATATAGGCAAAAGTCTGAAATCCGGAATAACTGCAATTTCTTTCCCAAAAAAGTATAACCATATTATATGAACTCCCTTTACCTGTAATTTGGATGAAACTGTAGGTCCAAGTTAGTTGGTTCTTTATTTCGTGGCATTATTTTGATAGTCAAAGATTACAAATAATATTTTTTAGTTTTAATCGGAGACTCGCGAGATATCAGTTCGGGGCGAACCACTAGGCTACGTAAGCTATTGTTACGTAGGCATATTGATACGTAAGCTATTGGCGTCCCTATTTTTAATAAATATATTGTCATTACTGTTTCAGAGCAGAAACCCAACGAAGAATTGCCCGCTAAAGACAAGTCAAACGGTTCGTCGAAAGACTCTGTGTTAACGAACTCCAGACCAGACAAAAAACTAGTGAAAGAAGCGCCATGCCAGAGGAAAACGAGCTTTAAAACAGTACCAGTTAAGAACGACAGTCGCGTGTACAAAGCAGTTACTTTCGTCGACCAAAAACAACACATGCCATTGCAGATTAAAATATCAAACACACACAAAAAGAAATCTAAAGAAGTCCATTTAAAATTGAGCGAGGAGGCTTTAAAGGAGAAAGAGAAACCTCTTAAAAAAGTCAAAAAACGTAGAAAGAAGCGTGTGCTGTCACCTGTTTTTCAGAATGCTTCACCGCCTACGGAGGTGGCGAAGTGGGCGCCAGCTTGTATAAATCATCACACGAAACCGTATTATGAGGCGTGGGTAGATACCACTTTAGCAGCAGTTTCGAAATGCTCGAAGGAGGAGCGGTTTTTGGAAAAGCAGAATATCATCAAGACGTTTCAAAGAGCGCTGATGGAGAGACCTGACACTCCCGACCTCGTGTACGAGAAAAACGATGAACTGTATACGGGACGGATCATAGTTAGGCAGAGATAGTCAGATGTATTGTTTTAATTTAACTAAAGTAGCATATTTAAACCAGAGTACCTACGAGTACCTAGTTTTTTTATAATTGAGTTGGTTCATAATACAATAGTTCGATTAAACATCTAAAAACTTGCAAAATTTAGTCGTTTGGTTAGTTACGAACTAGCTTTGTCCTAGGTATTAATAGGTGTCCCCTAGGTCTATAACATACAATGGGCAAAGTCAGGCTGTGTATGATGATGATGAGTATGGCCTCAAAGTTGACTTATAGGTAGAAATGTACACCTAACCTCTTTAGGTTAGTTAATAACCTAACCTTTTAATCTTGACAATTACAAAATTAAATGACAACACTGTAATTTTGACAGAACAAAATTTTGAGAATTTACAAAAAATGATAATCTAATTTACAAAAAAACCTTGCCTTAACGCCTCACATAACATGGATAAGCCAGAAACGCCGAAATCGAAGGTGATCAAATCGAAATCATCCAACAGTGCAATAGCAACTACACCCGTTTATCAGAGAAATTTGAAAAAGAAATCGGAGAGTTGGAAGAAGAGTAAAAGCAATGGGGAGTTTCAAACACTTGCAGTTACAAATAGGGGGGTTTACGTCGAGATTAAGCTTACTAAGATATCTCTAAATGCAAAAGGTATACCTACCTACTATGTTAAATCATTATTTAGAAAAGAAGAGAATACCTATTTATTACCTATACAGCTTTTTATATACTTACTGTTTTATAGAATGTATAAATAATCATTAAGTATTATAAATACGGGATTTATCACGTATCGTCTTATCGGTGTTTCGACCGACAATGTTTCGGTTCAATTCGTGAACCTTCATCAGGGTGAGTGCGATCCGCTCCGAATAACGTCTCGCCTCGCACTGAAACATCGATAAGACGGTACGTGATAAATCCCGTATTTATAATAATAATTGAAAACAATCCGAAAAGTTTTCTATGTACCTACCTATAGATAATGTTGCTATACCAAAATGCATTCTTTATCTTCTTTACCGTCGATAAAAGGCTGTACAGACTTATAATTAGGTACATTGTTTCCCTTATATAAGTATTGAACGATATCCACCGTCCACCTACACGTCCGTCCAACATATTTACATTTTCACGTCAGATCCAAAGTGAGTGCTGGTTGAATTTACTTTCGATCTGATACTGTTGAATTTTTACTACATCAGATTTTAATATAAATTTCAGCGAATGAGACTATAGACGTAATACAAATATTTAAACCACCTCCAAGACCTAAAGCTGGAAGCAAACGTTTTCTAGCTTCAGTCTCAGCTATCCTGTCCAAGTCTACGATCGGCACGCAGTACCCTGACACCGAAGGTTTAATCAGAGATAAAAAAAGCAAAGTCAAAAAGAAAGTTACTTTAGAAAAAGAAGGAGTTTCTCTCGTTGAAAACGACAAGAAAAATAAACCAAAGTGTAGACCTAAGGTTCTGAACGATAACAAAAATCAAGTAGATAAGTTTGAAGTACTGCAATGCAAGAAAGAAATCCTTCAGACGCCGTCTTTATACTCGGTAAAGAGTTGCAAGGAAGATATCAAGTGGTCAGATCTACCGAGATTAGTGAAACATGAAGATGAGGAGTCACAAAAGGTCATTGATAACCAAATCAATAATCTAGTCAGAGAAGTTACTGAAGGCAAGATGCTCAAAGAGAAAATAGTTACAGAGGTTGAACCTGAACCTGCCACATTGGTATCAGAAGTATCAAAACACAAAAACGACGATAGGAGACTGTGCAATTTTTTCGTTGATCTACTAGACGCTACCTTCAGTATTTATAACGTTAAAGCTGAATTCGACGCAGCTCCTGTACTTAGTCCTGTATCTTCCTACATTGCACTGGAAATAGACGAATCAGTCGCTAGAAAACTCAACGTCAGCACAGATATGCACGCTAAAAACGATAAAAATAGTTGGAACGGCAAGAATATGATCGACTTATTTCAGGAGACTACTTCCCCGGAACGGCACAACAGATTGCCGTTGAAGTCTACGTATAGACGGAAAAAAATGCAGTCGGCATCCTTCGCATTTACAAAGAAGAGTAGATTCCTTCCACCTGAAGCTCAAAGCGTATTCGTCACTAGACGCAAATTATTCTACAAAAGAAACAGAAAGCGAGACTTGCTTAACATTTTGAAAGAGCAGCTCAATATGGATAACATCACTTTCGAAGAACCGCAGAATCTGTATCAGGCGTTGAAAGTCATGGCAAAAAATAAGCGAAAACAGAAAACAATTAATTTCGATAGATGGACGAAGGGAGCCAGTGATGATTACATACCTAAATGTATGCTACCACTGAAACGCCGTCGAAAAGTTCTATCTCCGAATATGAAATTCGGTTTCAAGGATTTGAGAACTTTTTGGGTATAAAATTGGATAGTTCTCAAATCTTAGCGGAAGCAAGAACTTCTCAATTTTCGGTGATACGGCGGAAGAGTTCTCAAATCACTCCTTAAAAGTCTACGGATTTGATTACGATGAAGTCCGGGAGAAGAATAACCGACCGGAGAAAAAGCCGAATGTGTTTTTCAAAATGTTTTATTCCCCGTCACAAAATGATTTTGAAGATTGCAATGAAGTACTGAATGTTAATAACGGCGATGACAGCTAGTAGGTAGGTACTACAAGGGATTTTATGAATCAGTAAATTAGATTGAACTGTTAGAATGGAGCAGAATAAAAAAATTGTATATGTAACTTTGTTTTCTACCCTAAGGCACGTCACTCACTGGTAGGTCAACATTCATTCAACATGTCATCGTCAGAAGATGAAGATGTACTTGCACTCATACAAGTTATAAATATAAATAGGAGAAGATTGAACAAAATGGCGGTGGAGTCACATCGCGGTCGGGCACAGCACCCCCGCCGCTTCCCCACCTCGACTCCACGCAGCCTCAAACTCGCCCGTGTCGCGACTCTAGTTTAAGAGCGCACTGCAATTTAATCCTACATAAAATGTAGGTGCGGCGCGCCGCCGCCTCGACTCTGGCTCGTGTGACCGAGACGCGCCTAAGATTTCCTATCTACTAGATGGAAAGACCTGTTAAAGAAATCTCCCAAGAAGGGAGTCGTTGGGTGCTGCACAAGATCGGTTGCTCTGGAAATCTATGGGGGAGGCCTATGTTCAGCTGAGGACGTGATGATGAAAAGAATTAATACAAAGTTAAAAGTCGTGCAAAATTTATTATAAACTTTTAAAGTATCTAGTAAAATGCATTGTCCGCAGACGACAGTTATCGATAGGTACTTATGCCTTTGGTATTTAAATATAAATCCAGCTACCTATACCTATAAAAATTTAATTTAATTTCCCTGTAGTCAAATAAATGAGCGAATTTAAATGTAAATATAATTACATATCGAGGTAAATATACGTTACTATCATGCCAGAGTACATCTTCCTCCGCGTTATTGTTCTTTCATTGTTAGTTCAAATTGACCTCAACAACAGCTAAACACGGGCTAAGTAACGTATATTTATTTCGACGTAATATCCTTATGGGCCCATAACACGTCAACGATTCCTTTACGCAAGCCTTGCGCAAGCTTGGGGGAAGAATGAGCTTCATAACTCAAATTGGGATTGGCAGACAACACAATGTTTTTTAAAAACACCATATCATTTGAAGAAACATTTTGTGGTTTTTTGTGCTAGGCGCTTACCTACTTATTATCAGCTTTATAATAAAACATAAAGTCTGAGAACATAACAACAACAGTCTTATTGTGCATATCTCGGAATTCAGAATATTCCAATATTTAGTACATACTAGCTCCCACCAGCGGCTTCGCACTCGTTGTTTGTTAACAAAAAGTGGCCTATGTTTGAATCCGTTGTAACATATCAACACACCAAATTTCGTCGAAGTCGGTTCAGCCATTACGAAGTGATTGAGAATCTGATCAAATTTCAGTTTTAGTTCTAATCAACGGATCCAATACAGCTCTAATTATAAAGTAATGATTTTACTTGATCGAGCGAAGCGAGATCTCTAAATCAACTTGGACAAATCGGCGTAGTATGTATGTATGTTTGTTTGTCCGAGGATAACTTTCGAAGCGTTAATCCGATCATCGTGTAATTTTATACATAGTGATGGCACAATTTTGGTGTGACTAAATAAGTTCAAAATGTTGGGGGGTTGTTGAGATATTGGCGTTCAAGAGGGGTAAAAAAAAATGAAAATGAAACTATTAGGTCAAGACGTCAAATGAATGGTTTTCATTAGTACATTTCGACCCCGTTTTTATTTTTAGTAAAGTTTTTGAATTATCCATAATAAAAACTAAACTTTGACAAAATTCACAAGGTACACCAGTGACCTCACAGTGCTGTAATTTGGTATGTGTGTAGGTTAAGTATCACAAAAATAGGCAAAAGTTTGAAATCAAGAATAACTGCAATTTGTACCCCAAAAAGAAGTCCAATTAACATGAACTCCCGTTACCTGTAATTTGAATGAAACCGTAGGTCAAGTTAGCTGGTCTGTTTGGTCGTGGCACTATTTTGATAGTCAAAGAGTACGAATAATATTTCTTTTTATGGGAGACTCGCGAAATCTCAGTTCGGGGCGAACCACTAGTATATAAAGTGTCCCGCTGGCTATAGGTTCTACTTAATTATCTATAACTCCGTGATTAGGACGGATTCAATTTTAGTTATAATACTTATATAATCGATAATCAAATTAAATATAAGCTACATTCCTTGAATTAAGGCAAAGCCTATCTAGGAGAATTCCTAGACAGGTGTTCCCGCTGGATAGAGGCACACGTTTCCATCAGAGATGTGGGCGGAAGCTAAGAGCTTGTCCAGAAAGAGAGAATTCGCCGCGTATAACGCGCGAGACGAGAGTCTGGCGAAGTGCACGCGATTACGCGCGTATTTTAAATTCGCGCGATGCTTGTGGACGCAGTGTATTGGCGCCAAGTATCTCGCCAACGCGCGTATCGATTCGCGGTGAATCCACCCCTTCTGGACAAGGTATAATTGATGGGCGAGGAAAAAACCACCAATAGGATAGCTGCGCTGTGCAAGCCAAATGAAGCAATCTTATAGGTGATTTTTTTCTAGCTCACCGCTTAGCTACTTCGCACATCTCTGGTGGAAACAGAGTCTAATCCTGCGTGTGTAAGTCCTGAAATCTATTTAGTACCTATATTTTGATGTGAAACACATCTAGCGCGCCTTGGTGGGTGAGATCGACTCGTATGTCGTCACGCTCTGACGGCATGCCGTCATATCATTAGAGCAATGTCATAAGATAATATCATCTACTAATCGCCACCGGTTTGCTTTAATTATAAATTCTTTCAATAACCATCAATTTTGATAAATAAATAATGCTGGACATTTTACACAGCGCTATCTAGCCTCAAACTAAGCAAAGCTTGTACTATGCGAACCAGGTAACAGATACATAATACTTGTATACTTTTTTTTAGTAAATATATACGTATTCATTCATTCATCATCAACCTATAGCAGTCCACTGCTGGACGTAGGTCTCTCCCAGGGTGCGCCATTGAGCCCGATCCTCAGCTCTTCTCATCCAATCCTTGCCAGCCACAGCGCGCAAATCGTCACTCCATCTAGCTAGCCGGAGGGCGTCCTACACTTCGCTTGCCTAGACGTGGTCTCCACTCCAGAACACGTTTACCGTTGGGGTAAACGTGTTATCGGTTATCGGTTCTGCGGCAGATATGACCGGCCCACTGCCACTTCATACGTATAATACGTATAATATAATTATAGAAAAATACCCAAACCCGGAACAAATGTTTGTAGACCATGGAAACATTTGTCCGCAGCGGGGATCGAACCCCCAACCTTCTGCCTTCACATTTACCAGGCATCCTGTTAGGGGCTACATTTTTACTATTTTTAATCTTTTAAGAGTGAACTAAGATGTACTAAATATTGGCATATTCAGAATTCACAGATTCAAGACAGATCAACATCAAGCATCCAACCACTTAGATTAAAAATAGATAAACACATTTAGTTTCTAAAAAAATAATGAGAGATTCAGCTGAGAGCTGAAATGACAAAGGCTAACAAAATATGATTTAGCGGGATAAGTTTTATGTTAGATAACAAAAATAGTTCTGGTTCCCTAAATAGATGGCGCTGTGAAATAGGTGGCACAAAATGGATAGGTACAGAAGTTAAGCCTAGTACAATGAGCGATAACAGGCACACGCACCTATGTGTGCGCGCGTACGAGGATCTTGCGCTCGAGCTTGCGAGTGGTTATAGAAATTTGTAGGTGCCAGCCAGCCCTAGCGTTACACTCGAGCTGAATATCACGAACATTACTTCTGTTTTTTAATTTAATTTTAATTTTTAGGGTTCCCTACCCAAAGGTTAAAACGGGACCCTATTACTAAGACTCCGCTGTCTGTCCGTCTGTCACCAGGCTGTGTCTCATGAACCGTGATAGTTAAGACCGTTAAAATGTTCACAGATGATGTATTTCTGTTGCAGCTATGACAACAAATAGTAAAAACAGAATAAAATAAATATTTAAGGGGGGCTCCCATACAGCAAACGTGATTTTTTGCTAGTTTTTATAGATGATGGTACGGAACCCTTCGTGCGCGAGTCCGACTCGCACTTGGCCGGTTTTATTAACCTTTGCTAGACTATGGACTTGGACCAAACCACATTCCCTTCTTAGTGCATATTGCTTGCCATTAATGACCCTTCATAACTTAAAAGAGCAATGATACTTATAACTAACATGAGACCCTTATAACTCTTAAAATAAAACTTGTACTAAGGTAACAATATAATACTGTTTTGTTTTTATTTTGGTCTGCAGGTATGTTTTAAACACTAAAAGCTTGCTGTTCAATGTACGGTACAACAGCTCTTGAAACTGCCTTTTCAAAATCATGTTTGTATGTTATTACGAGAATTTTCCTCGGCATACATACCAGTATTTTGTGTCCATCTTTTGTCTCAGTCACTTCAATACTTATAATAGGATATAAAGACATAATAGGTTTGTCAATTCTCAAGGTAAAATTGTATAGTTTAACAGGTTTACATTTAGTCAGGTCCAACTGGCCATCAATGAAAGGTTTGTAGTAAATACAGACTATGCCGTTCTGGGTCCCAATGTATAAGAGATGGTCGCCGTATATTTTTATCTTGATTATGAAATGTAGCAGTCCGGGATGTTTTTTATGTTTTAAATAATTGTGTATCATATAATAGTGTCTAAAATCTATGTTCTCAAGCATATTATGTTGGTATAGGCAGTCCATTAAGTTGGTAACATTTGCAAGTGAAAATTTAAGGACCACTTTTTTATTCACATACATGTACATATTCAGACTCATGGTAAGAATGTAGAGACAGCCATCTTGGCTGCCTAATGCACACAGCCCATGAGGTGTCGTCACTGTTAACGTCTCAGGAAGCTCGATGTGATAAGCAGATTTATCATCATCGAGATTGAATGTGTACAGTTGATGGCGAAGAGTTGAGAAGAACACATTTCTTTTATCCACTATAAATAAATTAACATCTTCGAAGATAATCTCATCATCCTCGTTAATTTTAAGAGTGAGATCAGAATGCCAATCATGGTGTGGTTTGCTGACAACACGCAGCTGTCTGTTGATCCCGCGCAAGATTACCACATCCTCAAGTTCCTTCATCTCAATATACTGGCCAATGAATCCTGTATGCCTAACCGTGTGCAAGCTCATTAGATCATGGTAGACCACTCTAGTCCTTTTGTGGACTAAAACAACGCCCTTTTCCTGGACTACTGCACTCTTGATCTCATCAACAGTATCGCTAAGGCAGAACTCTTCGATAGTTTCATCAGCGTACTCTAGTTGCGACCACAGGGAGAGACTGCGGTACAATTCGAACCAATTGGTTATGTTTGGACTTTTCCACATCGCTTGCTTGTAGACCTTCCTGTACTCTCGCTTACAGAAGCATTCCCACAGTGTACCATCGCGCAGGATAGAGTCAATTACGTCTCTCCAACGCACACACACTTGCCGACATCGCATCATGTCCTTCGGTGGAACGAACTTGAATAAATGGAAGAATAGCTCGGTTGGCAACTTGCTCAAACTTATTTCTCCTGAGGACACGAGCCTTGTACTTTCGCTGATTTCTGCCATTATTCAATTCGATAATGTAGATGGAACGAATACATCACTAAAGTTTTGAAAAGATACTTTACGAAAAATATTTGTTCACTTTTTATATTACTACCCTATCATTGCTATTTTATTCTTTTTGTTGAAACTTAAAATCACTGGCAGTTAAGGCAGTCCAGTCACAGTCTAATAAAATAATTCACTATGCATCCGATCCGACCGTAGACCGAAAATGTCAGCACAACAAAGTGCACAAACAAACAGTTTTTGCCACTGTTGCCAACCTGTAAAAAAAATTCCCTCGTACCTATGCAGCTACAAAACTCGTATTTTTACTTTCAAACCTCGTACATTTATTATGCATCGAAAACGTGCTAAAACCAAAATTAAGGCATAAGTATTAAACTACTGGATTTTAGACATAATCATTGAAATAAGCTATTGCAAGTTTCCTACTAAATAAAACATCACTTTGTATTGTATTTCAATAAATCTTTATTATTACTCAAGTAAAATCACAAAAAACGAAATGTGTCATGTGTGTATTATGAAAATTTGTAAGGTAACTTAGTTTACATCTCCTTTCCAAATATTATGTCAGGAACATCCTCACTGTTACCTATCGTTTTTTCTGCGGTATATTTTATCTGTTACCATGCGGCTATACTTTTCTTTTATGGGTTTAAAATTGACGCCGTTTCCAGTACGAGCTATTAGCCGGGGATTTCCCAGTTGACGGGATAGCAACCATAGACAATCATCGCGTAAATGCGGCAACGAAATTTTTGGTGTAAGAAGATCTTACAAGTTCTGAGAGATGGCACTAGTTTTTACTATTATTTAACGGTGATGCAAAATGTTCGTATGGCCATAATATCAAAATCTCGTACATAATTGTTCGAGGTAGATAGTGTCCTCGTACCTCGTACGGAAGACCACAAATCTCGTACCTATTTGTACGAGGAACCTCGTACGGTTGGCAACCCTGCAACTGTTCCTTATACTTTGTAGCTATTCTAGATCTCTTGCGAAAAGTTGACAGAAGTTGATAGAATTTACGATATCTTAAAAAGTTGCTAGAAGTAGGTAGCTAAAGTTTAAAAGAAATAGGAACTTAATTTGTTTGCACTAAAACTAGGTACATTATATGCAAATAAACACTTTATTTTAATGGAAAAGCTCGTTCTTAATTGGACTTTAATCTTTAATGTAAATTAATTCATAAATGGGATGAATAAACGTATTTTTTTCACATTACCTACACAAGACAGTAATAAATAAACAGTTTGACATTGACATTTATGACGTCAAATATGCTAGACAGCAAGGAACTTATATAGTAAGCGTAAAGTAAGCTTTACTATAAGTTCCTTGCTAGACAGACAGATGGTACACACGATTTTTGATCCGCACGTAGACGGAGATTAGATAAATAAACAATAGACAGAAACTGGCGTACATTCCATCGTGTAGTATTCCATTATGTAGGTAGTTTCTTTACCACGATGTGTTTTCACGGCCATGTTTTATAACTGCTAACAGATGGCGTTGCTCTGTTATACTCTGAATAACAAAGAGGAACTTGAAAAAAACAAACAAATATTTGTGTTTGTTAACCTGACGAAGTTAAATTGTTTTAGACAAACTTTGAAATTTTTCTTTGAGATTTTGACATAAACACCATATTTTTGGCGGTGCATCTCTCCAGACAGCACTACCTATATAACTAATGGAACTAGTTTTTGCTTTATAATTGAAAATGAAAAGCCCTCCGTTCACAGCACAAGTTTCAAAAATGTTATTAATGAAAATGGATGGTAGTGAATAATTTTCTTTACGATGTCATTTTTGGAAAATAATTATGTTTCTGTCAACCATCTACAACAACGTGAAAACTTTTTCTATCTGTGGTGTGGATGGACAGTCTGTGGTTTATGGATCAAATTTCAAAGAATTCTGTGGATCAAGGATTTGAAGGATTACGAACAGTGCTGCCAATTGCGGGGAATTTCCCCGATTTGCGGGGAATCGGTAGCAAGCGCGGGGAGATCGCAGGGAATGACTTAATCGGGGAGTTTCGGGGAATCGAGCACTTTTTGCACCGTAGTGTTAGATTGCCTAAAACTATCTCTTTGATTTATATAAATATTTAATGGTATTATTTATTATTTGATTGCAATTTATTAATTTAGTCGTTCATGATCAATGCAATATTGACGGATGTAAGTTATAATTAAATTTTACATATTTGTACCTTGTTTAAAATAATTGTGTTAGAGATTATTTGTAATTACGTACTAAATTGTATAGTTTTATTACTTCAGCAATATTTACTAGTTTGGTGTTCATTTTTAAACAGAGGTCGCTTTAGTAAACCAACACACCGCTTTTGTGTTGGCCTATTCAATAGGCGTCAATGCTTAAATAGTGCTTAAATAGTAGTACCGTCAAACGGGGTAACTTGAGTCTGTGGTGTTACTTGAGACGAATGGCAACATTTATTTTATTTTTCGTTTATGTCAACATTATGACGTTTGATTCTTCGTCAGCCAGTGTCAAAAGTTTTCTGTGATCGTTAGTTGTTTTACAAATTCAATAAAATAGAGGTAAGTAATCTTGGTTTTCTACAATATTACTTTGAAAAGTGAGATAAAATATGGTAGAAAATATATGCGTGAAAACTTTGACTGTATCGGTTAAAGTTTTTACTGTTTCGTAGTGTAAATGATATAAACATAACCTCAAAGCTTTTGTGAAGATAGATTGCTTACTTTTTTACCGTACTACCAACATGGTAATAATATAAACGAACTTATGTAAATAATGGGGTTATTCGGGGAAACTTGAGACACTGTCTCAAGATTCCCGCTATGTCTCAAGATACCGGATTGATTGTAGAATCTTGTTTTTTTTTTACATTTTAGGGTTGCCATGCCACGTAAACGTTTCCCAGGCTTCTAAATCAATGCCTCATTGCAATGAGTGACAAGTCAAGCGATAATATACAAGCTGGCTTCAGAGCTTCAGGATTAATTCCTCTTGATCGAGAGCAAATTCTTAAAAGGCTTCCAAAGCAAAGTGCTGAAGGAGAAAATGAAAATTCTCAAGAATGGGTGTCAAGTTTTAAAGAATTTCTGCAAGAATCCCGAAAAAAAGAGACTCAGCCACTAAAAACAAGAAAATCAAGGCTCAATTTGCTTCCTGGGAAAGGTATCGATGAGTCAATGCTACAAACTAGCACGCAACCAGGTCCAAGTGGACATAAACAGCAAAGAAAGAAAAAAACACAGGTGATGTCCGAATCCGATGATAGCACAATCACTCTGCACGATGAATCGGATGACGGCGGTGATATGTCGCAGTTTCTGCCAAGTGATGTGGAAGAAAATATATTTTCGCAGATAAATATTCCTGATAACTCTGATGAAAGTATGGCAGACGATTTCATAGAGAACATTGATCCATTATTAGAAACAGAAGTTAATGCCAGTAATGCGCCAGAAGTTAATGCCACCAATTTTCCTGATGGTTCATTCGTTGTCGTAAATTTTTTTTATAACTCTGACTCTAAAAAACCCACAGAGAAAAGGTTTGTCGGCACAGTTATTGGAACGGTAGGAAAAGATGAAATGGATGTGAAGTTTATGCGAAAATCTACGAAAACTGAAGACACTTTCGTCTTCCCAGCGGTGGAAGACCTTCAAACTGTGACGCTGGATCAAGTTATTACAGAAATAAAGCCTGTTAAAATATCCAGGGGGCTATACGTCTTCCCGAAAGAAGTTAGAGAATATAAGTGCTCTTAATAACTTTTGTAATTTTTTTCTTAATTGTGTATTCAAATTTGTTCAGTTGTGGCAACATTAAACGAAATAAATATTATTTTTAAAACATTTTTAATGTCTCAAGTTACTCTTAGCCCCGTCTAACTTGAGTTACAGGTAGATTTATATGGTTGTCTCAAGATACCCCCTGTTGCAGGGCAACTTGAGACACCACATTTTTTATTTTTTTTTATTTTCCTTTGTTCCCTAGGTGACTTGGTTACTCACTAACTTCTAAGTCCAACATCGACTGATGTAATGTGCAGAAAAATAAAAAAAAAGCTTTCATAATAGACCTTTGGCAGATGTCCAAAGTTCAGAATTGTCTCAAGTTACCCCGTTTGACGGTAGTAGTAAATTTTTACTTCAAAAATTTGTTTGAAGTAGGTATACCAAATTGTAAGACTTTTTTTTAGATCTTATGAAATCATTTCAATGTTAATTTTGTTGATGATTAAAAAAATTTTGTATGACACGGTGTTTAATTATTTATTGAAGTGAAAACTTCTTTAGGCGCGTTGGGCATTTTTGAGATGGGAAAAAACCATTGTACTCGCGACACTGTTACCGTTACAGACCCCCTCTGTATATAATTTGAGACGGGAAAAAACCATTGAACTCGTGACACTGTGGCCGTTACCGACATCTCTGTATATAAGTATCTCGTAATTGTTCAAGTTTTCACTTCTGTCAGCACTCCCGGAGTTAATAACTTTTTATTAATAACATAGCGGGGAATTTCGAGGAATCTAGCTTACTTTTGCGGGGAATCAAAAAATTTACAATGGCAGCACTTATCACGAACTTCCATCAAATTTTCGAAACTGTTCAAATCTAAACAAAAACAGTGATTTTGGTTTTTCTTGAATATTTATAATGTCCGCGTTCAAAGTGCTTCGAGACGTGAGCAATCATTTCGAGTACGATTTGCGGCAGGTATCTGCTGAGCTATTTTCAGCCAAAATAGGATATAAATTTGAAGATGCAATTGAGAAGAAAATGAAAGATTTAGCACTGTTTTCTTCAAAACTAAAGCTGTTGAAAGCCAAGCCATTGTCTCGTAAGTACTAAAACTCTCCCCTGTTATAGGAAGAGCTAGGTAGAGACTACAGGATTCCACTAACTACGCTAAAACGTACTATTTGTTTACATACTCCTACTTTCGCATATTAGCTTCGACGCAAAAGCTCTTATTATCATCTTGAAGCCTCTGTCTGTTAGTCTTTGTGAAAAGTGCGTTTAACCCGTCAAGGATCACGTCAATACATTTTTGTATGATTGTGGTGCCTGACCGATCACAAAATATGAGGAAATTCATGCACACAGGTACACCACAAGTTCTGGAGCAGTCAAGCGAAAACGCATTAGAAGATTATGGCGATACAGCTGTATGGAAGGTTCTAGAGCAAGCCACTGCAAAGTCTTTGACCCAGATGCATGCTGTGAAGGGATTGATCACAGCTCCAGATAACAGCCTTGATGCTGAGCTGGTTGAGAGGAAAGAGTAAGTTGATTTATCTTCACTAAGGCCTGGACTATAGGATGTGTATTGTTCTTAGTATCTACACTAAAGGCATTCTAATAAGTCTATTTCATTTTGCATGCCCTTGTAACTTTGTACAAACATCTACATGAGAGATCGAAAAATTATAATGCAAAATAATTATTATGTTATCTATAACAATGAGAATTAATAAGCACCAAGTTTCACTTTATAATGAAACTAGCTGTTGCCCGCGACTTTGTACATGTTACACTACTAAATGTGTAGGTTACCCAGAAATAAGCTACTCACTGTTGCAACTTGACACCCCATTTTTATCCCATGGGAACTGATTTATGGGATAAATGTAGCTTATGTGGTAATCCAGGTTATAATATATGTATATATCAAATTTCATCGAAATTGGTTTAGCTGTTCGACATGATTGAGTAACAAGTAAACAAACATCCAAACTTTCACATTTATAATATTAGTGTGATAGTAGTTAATCCTGGATCAATACCTAGACCAATATTAACATATGGTTCTGTACATAGTAGTATTTTGACAGCATCGTCCGATCATGTCTTCTTTGGCCTTCCTCTACTGCTATTCAGTAGAAACGCGGTAATTCATCAAACTTTTTGCAAGGCAGTGTCGGATTATCGAATTTGTCAGACAAATACTCATACTCATTTATTCAAACCGTAGGGACACAATAGAACACTTAGTTACGTCAATAACTACTTAACTAATTGCATAGGCTTTATCTAAGTAGCTCACTGCACCATCATTGTGGAAGGTGCTAGAAATAAACAATCATTTCATATACATTTACGTTTAAGCATCTAAACACTGATTAATAATTATGTACTTAAGATTATAGCTGCGCATATAAGATGAATGATAGATGGGCATTGTCAAATAATTTATTATAATACCTAATTTGAATTCTAAATTGGTATGTTTGTCAATAGGTAACGATTATAAATATTGAATTTCTTTAGAAACTTACATAGATAATAATAAAAGTGGTGATAAACCTTTGTATACACTGATAAAGGCATGTCGGATTATAGGGGGATATAGGGGATTTGTTTATAGACGAGCAGCATTATTGCTGATAATTGTATCTTCATCACACAGTGCTGAAAGTCTCCTTTTGTAGCAATATCTTCTTAATTTGTAGCCAGGTATTGAGTTTAGGTATACATACAAAGGTAATCCTAGTATGGAACTAAAAATTTACATAATACCAGAATATAATAATAGCAAAAAAAAATATTTCTGCTAATTCAATAAACTCATTTAATAATAAACTCAATAACTCGTTTACGTTTATAAGACACTAGTTGCCGCCCGCGGCTTCACAAGTATGGTTGATCAGTAAAAACATTACCCTCCATATGAGCAGTTGGGTAAAAAGTAGCCTATGTTTCAATCACGGGCATAATCTATCTATATACCAAATTTTATCAAAATCAATCCAACCATTTAGTTGTGAAAACCTAACAAAGTAATGGACTTATAATTTATAATACTACTATGGATTACTACTAAGTTGAAACTTTTGTAGTAATCCGTTGTCTAATTTTAAAAGCAGTAGAATTCTTTCTGAAAGGTGAAAGGGCTCGCACGGGGATGTACTACGGCCATAACTATTTCTGCCGCCAAGCAGCATTGTTGTGTTTCGGAATGAATGGTATGGATTCAAGTGAAGTTACACATGAGGCTTTAAAATTTGTATGCCTCAAGTTAATGGACGCAGGACAGTGCATCGTAGTGCACGTTTCTAAGGTGCGTGACCTACGAGTCATGAAGTAGTATGCCATCTGATCTTCATTGTACAAGCACATGGCATATGGTTGTTCAATCTCCATGTAGCATAACAAAACCGATAAGTATCAGAATTCGTCTATAACAACTAAATAAATAATTTACGACCTCCATGGCGCAGTGAGCGAATAGCCGGCTGAGACCCAAGAGGTAGCTGGTTCGATTCCCGCTGCGGAACAGATGTTTGCATCATCTACAGATATTTGTTCCGGCTCTGGATGTTTTTCTATACAGGGTGTCCCGAACAGGGGTTTCGAATTTTTGACTTGAATAACTTAAAAAAAACTTTAAAAAAAGTAGAAAACTTCCTTGAGATTTTCGTTTGCTACTGAATTTTTATGAGTTGTTCTTTTATGCATAAAATAATCAGCTACGTGACTTTAATCAAAACTATGAAAATGTTGGTGTAAAGTCAAAAAATTACATTCGGTGAACTATGACTTAAAATTTCTACTTTAAATTAAAAATCTAAGTAATAAAAACTAAAATAAGTAATTTCGTGGTTCTTAAATAATTTTTAAGAACTCTCCAGACTCTCAGCTTTCATAATCATTAAAAAAAAGTAGTACTTAATGGGCTACTTTGGCTAAAATCGGCCTTCAAAGACGGCGAGGTGGAAAATTCTTAAAATTAGCTACCTGATTAGAAAATAGATTTTGGACATTTTATCATTCCTAAGCTTAATTCGTTTGTTAACTAACGAAAAATGACTGCTCCTGCAGTACTTTCCTAAGTAAGATTTAATTAATATTTGAAGGTTTTATTTATTTTAGTTTAGCTAAATTTATGAAATAAAACAACAAGTAATATTTATTAATTATTTATTTACAAAAAGTTTTCAAAATGTTGACCTTCTTGGTAGATACAAATCCTACGTCGTCTTAAAAAGTTTTCCTATAATCGTATGAAAGCTATTCTATTTGCCTTAATCTTTCTTCGGCCTGTCTTAATTTTGTTCTGAATTTTCAAAATTCGGAAAAAAAATTAATAACTTGAAAACTATAAAAAATCGCGGAACATACATGGGGGTGATTCGGGTACCCCAAGGGGTGTTCTATCTCTGGACTTTCGCTTGCCACTATTTTTTGGGACAGCCTGTATTATAAATATGTATTTACAAAAAAAGTATATAAGTATTCTATCAGTTATCTGGTTCCCATAGTACAAGCTCTGCTTAGTTTGGGGCTAGATAGCGCTGTGTGAAATGTCCAGAAATATTTATATTTATTTATTTATAATTTTCAGAGCAATAATAGACAGTCTTACACAGTTCGGACTGGTGGAGGGTCAGCTGAGACACCTGAACTCTCTGCTCAAGGAGAGGGAGATGGAGCATGCTGCTGTAAGGGAGCAGTGGGATCACTTGCTTGGTGAGATGAGGGACATTAGAGATACACAGGAGCAGACAGAGTCCGACTGCCGGAGCCCTTTGTACGGGTTAGTTTGTCCAATTACTATTCCCTTGGCTTCGTACTGTAATACCCTTTCATTGTAAGCAGTAATGCTTTTGCGGTGAATACGTTTTTAAAACTGCTACCATAGTGGGAGCCAACCCAAAAGACTAATGATAACAAAATCGGGGGATACAGTTTGGTGTTGCAGCTACATATCTATCATCTCCATCCAAAATGTAATTACACCACTGGATAGCTAAAGGATCAAAGGGTTCGTTACGCTAAGTGAGGACTTTGACGCATCGCGCGCGGTGGAGGGGGAAGCGTCGCCATTTTGAGGTCATTTTTCTGCTTTTCGAGATTTCTATTTAGTATGACCCTTCTTAGTGTTCAAACATGATTATAAGATACATAAAAAAGCATGTTTTGTATAGAAAATATTACCTGTTACGTACACGTATTCACGTACAACACACGGCCGTGTCCATGACACAACCACACCCCATTTTTGATGCGAAACATCTATAGCCGCACGTAAAACCGATTTCTGGCGTGGCGACGCATGCCGTGGCGACGCGTCGCCACGCCATATGATGGTATATATATACAGTCTATATGCAGTAGTGGCGACGCGTCGCCATGCGCAATTGATTGTGCGATTCTCTATCTCTCTTATTCTCTATTCTCCTATCTATTGCTGAAAACTGCACTAAAATCCATTGAGTAGGTAGTTTATAGATATAGTTTATAAGAGGGAACAGACAGCGGAAGCGACTTCATTTTATACTATGTAAAGATTACGTTATTGTTACAAATTGACACAAGTTTAAGATTGCATTGTGACCTAATTAAAAATGTACATGCCGAAATTCGTGATTTAAAAAAAAAGTAAATAACTTTTTAAGACTTGTTGGGGCCTGTTCTTTTTTTTATTTTTAAACCTTTATATATTACCGTACGTAACTTGTCAAGGATGTGGTTGCTATTTATTTTTCTAGGCGTTTCTTTAAAGTAATAATAAATATAGTAAATATATTTAGTACTTTAGTATAGTATAGTAGTTAGTACTTTAGTATATATATATATATATATATATATATATATATATATATATATATATATATATATATATATATATATATATACTAAAGTATTTTAGGTGCAAAGTATTGTGCTATAAATATAATTAATATTTATATATGATTTTTTTTAAAGTAATTATAAATATAATTAGTATTTATTATTACTTAAAAAAAAATCGTAATATTTTATTTTATCATTATGACAAATTTAGTTCCTATCACAATATGTTCTTTTCTGCATATTACTTTTACAAAATAATGTCGATGTTTCACATCTGCCAGGCGTCCCGTGACGGCTCACATTTTTTATTATTTTAGTTTCACTGCAACTACGAGGTCTATTGTGATCGCCACTTGTTTTTATATTGCCCCTAGGTTATGGGGGCGCACAGTATATATATACATCATCTGTGAAAATTTCAACTGTCTATCACGGTTCCTGAGATACAGCCTGGTGACAGACGGAAAGACAAACAGACAGACGGACAGACAGACAGCGGAGCCTTAGTAATAGGGCCCTTTGGGTACGGAACCCTAAAAAATAAAACCAAAATTACATTTGTTCAAAATATCTGTTAAGCCACTGGAGTTAGAATATAACCATTTCATACATTATATGCCTACGTAAAATCTCTATATGAGGACATGAGTAAATTTACAAACACATTTTTTAAATTGTATATTTTTGCAAAAATATAGTTTATTTAGAAAAAAAAATATCTCTGGACCTACGTACATTTGAACTTGGTGTTCTACTCATGCATTTGAAACAATTTTCTTCATCGCATGGAGGAATAAAAAGTGGATGACTGTTTTTCTGGTCATTTTTCAGACTGGGGCGTTCATAGTTCATCACTAAGCTCAGCTGCTAAAAACTGTAGGATATTCTTAGGGGTTACTGTTAGCTCCTCTGGGCTAAGAATGTGTTTGCCCAGATACATGCTAAGTTTGCGCATTAACAACAAATTAACACTGAAAAATGCAATAGTAAAAATTGAGTCGCACTTTCCAGTGCCTGATCTTAAGACTAAAGGAGACATTGACATTCAAGAGTAGGTACACAGAATTTGCTGCAAAAGTAATTAAATAAGTAGGTAAACAAGGAAAATTATTCTAAATAAATACCTATTACGTTAAGTGTATAAGTGTTAACATTATTTAAATAAAAGTATTTGTATTTTTTATTGTTGCAGGAAACTTAGCACTCTAGTGGAAAAGTTGGAGCTGATGAGATGGTTGATCGGGCGGTTGTTAATGGTGCGCGGCGCGTACGACTGGATGGCGGAGTCGGAGCGCCGTCTCGCCTTGCTGCCGCTAACCCGGCAACATCACACAATAGAACTCTTCACGCAATCCACATTACAATAAACTTTACAAAAAACGTGTTTTTATTCATCTTCTTTGCTTTCATTTTTGATTTACAAAAATCTAGTTCCAACTAGTAAACCATATTAATATTATAAATGCGAAAGTAACTCTGTTTGTTAGTTTGTTTGTTACCTTTTCACGACTAAAGGGCTGAACGGATCGTACTGAAATTTGGCAAGAACATAGATTATATCCTGGGGAAGGACATAGGCTATCTTTTGTTTCAAAAAATAATCTTGAAGGGGTTGAAAGTTAGATATAATTCATAGACCATTTAGGCTGAGCGCAGACTTGAGTCAAGATAGTTTTAAGACAAGACTTACAAAAATTATGAAGACGCGCAAACTTCAAAGAAAACATCTCAGACAAAATTGTCTAATACCTACAAGAACTGCACAGCGACAAGTATGACTAACGATTGTCGGCTTCCCTTTTGTATGTATGCGGGCGCGCACATCAAAGACAAAACAGTCTAGTGACGTGTATAACATTTTCCTTTTATCAGTCTTTCACTAGGGTGTCCCAAAAAATAGTGTCAAGCGAAAGTCCAGAGATAGAACACCCCTTGGGGTACCCGAATTAACCCCATGTATGTTCCGCGATTTTTTATGGTTTTCGAGTTATGAATTTCTTTCCGAATTTTTGAAAATTTTCGTCTAGAACAACTTAAAAAATTCTTTAAAAAAAAAGTAGAAAACTTTTTTGAGATTTTTTTTGCTACTGAATTTTTGAGTTGTTCTTTTATGCATAAAATAATCAGCTACGAGACTTTGATGAAAACTATGAAAATGTTGGTGTAAAGTCAAAAAATTACATTTAGTGAATTATGACTTAAATTTTCAACTTTAAATTAAAAATCTTAACAAGTGATTTCATGGTTCTTAAATAAGTCGTAAGAATTCTCCAGACTCTCAGCTTTCATAATCATTAAAAAAAAGTACTACTTAATGTGCTACTTTGGCGATAATCAGCCTTCAAAGACGGCGAGGTGGAAAATTCTTAAAATTAGCTATCTGATTAGAAAATAGATTTTGGCCATTTTATCATTCCTAAGCATAATTCGTTTATTAACTAACCAAAAATGACTGCAGTAAAATAAGATTTAATTAATATTTGATGGTTTTATTTAATTTAGTTCAGCTAAGTTTATGAAATATAACAACAAGTAATATTTATTGATTTTATTTACAAAAAGTTTTCAAAATGTCTACCTTCATGATGTATATGGGATGCACCCAATATTTACGTCTGCGTCGTTTTGCAAGTGAACCAGCAAATACAAACTCTGTAATGCCCCTGTTTTTCACTACCATGTTTTTATAACTGCTAACTGATGGCGTTTCTCTGATTAACAAAAATTAGGGCTTTTTATTTTCGATTTATAAGGAAAAAACTAGTGCCAACTAGCGTAACAGATGGCGCTGTCTACAGATGCCAATATCAAAGGCAAATTATCAAAATGTGTCTACAACGATTATTTCGTCAGATAAACTTTTTATTTAAAGTTCCTTGGACAATAATGTTCACACGGCAATTGACAATGACATTTCATTTTCCTTTGTTACTCAGAGCATGACTGACCAACGCCATATGATAGTAATTATAAAAACATGACTGAAAATCCTCTCTATCGTCCGTCCATCATTATTCTAAGAGAAAATTGAAATAAAACAAATTACATTGCCTCGAGTTATAAACCCTACACCTAAGATTACATTAAGTATACCTAATGATTCTAATTTGACAGTGGTAGGTACGTAGCATAACCAAAAAAGCACTGGGTCACTGAGGCTCTTATAGTAGAAGTCGACATGGAGAGGGAGCGTAGGGCGTTAACAGTCAGAGCTAATAATATGATGGCCCGTAGCACGGTGCAGTACGCAGGTAAAAACGACACTGTTCGAGCGTGCTGCTAGTTGTTTTATACGTGCAGCTTATGGGTCAAGCATACGCAGATGGCTTATATCGCTCTGCGCGTACAATATAATAATGCATTCAGGGCGTTGTTGGGGCTGCCGCGCTTCTGTAGCGCATCGGGAATGTTCGTGGAGGCGCGAGTAGACGGGTTTACAGCGATACTGCGCAAGAGAACGGCGTCCCTGATGCGCAGGGTGCACGGCAGCACTAACAGCTCATTGCAGGGAGGCTGGACTTCGACTGTCTCTTCATGGAACACTGGACAAGAGCGCACACTGTGCACGTCTAGTGTTTCCAGAGTCGAATGATATTGTCTGTAATTTTGATGTGTATTTTATGTTATTTCTTTGTTTATTGATGTTGTATTTATTATATTGAATATGGACTAGGCCTTGTATGTAAGTGCAGTATGAAATAAAGAAAATTGAATTGAATAAATGGAAAAATGTTAAAATATCCGGACAAGTGCGAGCCTGGCTCACGCAGCGAGGGTTCCGTAAAAATGTTTTATTTATGTGATATAACTAACTACAAATTACCAATTTTCGAATTTTTTCCTTCTGTGAGACCTTGCTTCTTGCCAAATTTCGTGATCTTATGTCAACGGGAAGAACCGTTTGATTTATTTGTAAGCAAAATATGCGACAAAAGTGGATGTATTTTTCGATTGCTGTTTTGATCTGCTTGATTTTCTTGCAGCTTCAAGTGATCGTAGACCTATATATTTGAAATTAAATTTAACTTGATACCTTCAAGCGTTTTTGAGCAAAAGGTTCTTGATAGACGGACAACGGAGTGATCCTATAATATTTCCTTTGGTACGGAACCCTAATAAATATCAATTAAGTAGGTACATACTTATTATTGTACTTTTATCAAAGAGTCATTGGTTAACCATTAATATAAATACGGGATTTATCACGCACCTACCGTTTTATCGGTGTTTCGGTTCAATTCGTGAACCTTCATCTGGATGAGTGCGATCCGCTCCGAATAACGTCTCGCCTCGCACTAAAGTTTATATATACTGAACATAGATGTCGCTAAAAATATCTGAAAACTGAATCCATTGAAATGATCCGAATTCCATTGCCACATTTTTGTAAGAGCCTTAATTTTATTAATCAGGAATAGTTACAACACATTTACTCAATACACGAAGGTTAAGTAGAAAATAATGCTTTTAGCTTTAAGTTCGCTTTTACGCAGTACGATTTGTTAAGTACATTATAGTATTTTCAATCGATCAATCAGCCCTAATGATTAGCCGCGTACCCACCTAGCGCACAGGCTCGCGCGGCAGCCTCGCGAGCCAAACGCTCGGCTGGTGTGGACGTGCCTCGGCCTGCCTCGGGCGCGCGTTTGCTCGGCCCCGAGCCATGTGTTGTCGGTAAACTTGACGCGCTCAAAGGTGCCTCAGTGAGCGCTGTGCGTTAGGTGGGGACGGTTATGTTTTGGCTCGGGCGCGAAGTTACTACCAAGTTTTGTCTCTTGCCGTGTATTTCTTCTATAATTGTGATATTATGGGCAGTCAAGAGGAGTCCATTCGCTTAATACAACTGTACAGCAAGTACAATGCGCTTTGGGACCCCAAAGATCCAAAATATTTGAACAAAAATCAGCGGGAAGACAGTTGGCGGCAAATATCTGCTCAAATTAATATGGCTGTCAAGGAAGTGAAAAACAAAATGGTGTCCTTGTGTGGTTCCTATCGTCGAGAGAAAAGCAGGGAGAAAAAAGTCGCATAACAGGTTCAGGTATGCATTTTTATACTTAAAAATATGAACTTACAAATTATTTGATAAAATAATTACTTATTATATACTTATTATTACTTATTATATACTAATTAAATTGAAGAAAATTTATTTATACAATAAAATATTTAAAATTATGGAAATATTAATTTTATTTTTGTTCTGTTTTAGCCGCTGCAGATGTTTATAATTCGAAGTGGTTTGGATATCCTTATTTCCATTTTCTTAAGGATAAAAATGAAACTGGTGACACTCAGGAAACGATGCCGAATGTAATGCGGGTTGCAGACCAAGAGCTAAGCTAAGTTATTTTAGCTTAGCTCGCATAGCTGACGCAGTTTTCCATACTTGTGTGCAGACCGCAAACTATGAGAACTAAGCTATGCGAGCTAACTAAAATATGCGAAGCTAAGTTAGTTGTGCATGCCGATGCGCAGCTACGGGAGCTAAGCTAAGCCCCTCCCGCCTTCCCCGCACGCCCTACGCACATCCTTCGCCAGTGCTGTCCAGTGTCCTTTGTCGTACGTACGGTCGTTTTGTAGCGAATGTGGAGCAATTTATTGAAATTGTTAAACAATTTCCTGTACTATGGAACACACAGTCAAAGGAGTATCACAACTTAATTAAAAAAGATGTTGTATGGAAAATAATAGTGGAGGAAATAAGTAATCCAAATAATGATAAGTCAATATTAATCTTCTTTTTCTATGTGTAACATATTCATCGGAACTTTATTCATCAATTTTATTCATGGCGAGCGTACGCCCGTCGAATTGAACTTCGCAACACTGACTGATCTTTCGGTTAGTTTTTGGTGTGCACGGCACATATTTCTGGCTTAGCTCGGCTTGGCTTAGCTTAGCTGGCTCAGTTTAGCTTCGGCATAGCTTAGTTTTCGGTCTGCAACCGGCTTAAGATTTTTTAACTATGCATAATGATTTTGAAATGGTATAGAACCATTAGTTATAAAATGTTCTGCCAAGTGCAACCGTATTTCTTTTGCGTTATTAGAACTACGCCTTGGAAACGCTGCAATTGGTGCGAATGTAACTTCATTTATTTCATTTCTCCATTGGCCAGGAATCAGTGCGCCGTCAAGTTCTCTGTCAAACAATTCCGGTGAAATAAGATTAGTTGAAGTATTTTTTCGGATGTAGTTGTACAAATATACAGCTGCTAAGACGACCTTTGTTGCTTTATTTGGCTCTAGTAAGATAGGTTTTCTAAAAACGCGAAATATGGCACTTAACCAAACCATACGCATTCTCAACGACACGTCTAGCTCGGCTAAGGCGATAATTAAATATTCTTTCTTTAGAACCATTTTCTGGGTTGCCCTCAAATGGTTTCATGGTATATTCGTTGAGTGCAAAGGCTTTATCGGACAAAATAAAATAAGGAACTTTTGTTACATATGGTATTTCCAATATCTTCTCTTTAGGCACGTTCAATTCTTTCTTTTCTAGCTTTTTATACAACGTTGTGTTTTTAAAAACACCACCATCAGAGATTCGCCCTTTGCTACCAACATTTACATACAAAAAATTGTAGCTAGCATCAACTAATCCAAAAAGCACGATGCTTGGAAATTGTTTGTAATTATCATAATCAGTGCCACTGTTCATCGGTGCCTGCAACATAACATGTTTTCCATCCATCGCTCCAATAGCGTGGGGAAAATTCCATTTACTTTCAAATTCTTTTGATATGGAAAGCCACTCTTCTTCTGTAGATGGGATCTGTAAAAAAATTATAGAGTACTGAGCATGACAGGACCCTCCGCTGTTTGAAAGTATTCAGACTAAACGTATTTATGAGCCCCTATGAGTGGTTGTATTAGGTACTATACACCACTCCATATTTGGCCCCTTTTAGTGGTAGTCCGAAGACGTTCAAGCAATGGAGAATCCTGCTAGAAAAATATTAAAGATATCGCTACTAAGGTACTTGAAGGTATTAAATACTACAAACGTTAAACTTTAGCTTCAACGTAATCAATCAGATTAAACGTAGGGTCCTGCCACATTATATACATATTCACACTGCACCACAATTGATCTATTAATTAAAATTATGTTTTCAGGAGGCAATACCGGAATCTTCACACACTTCTGACGTAGAGAGACACACAGAGACTGAAAACGCTCCGACAAAGACGCAATTGCCGGAGGCTAGCACCGAGAAAGCACCACCACAACAACAACAAGACCTAACCTCGGATGCTAGCATGCCTTCACCATCAGAACCTGCTCGTAAAAAAAAACGACATAATCCGAAGAAAACGCAGCCACACGAAGATTCGGCAGATATCATGCTCGCAGAAGCCTTTGAATACTTGCAAAAGTCTTCGACCGACATCAATGATCCATACTCTTCATTTGGAAGACACATAGCCAACGAGCTAAGAAAATATGATCCGCACACATTAGCGTATGTTAAGAACGCTATCAATAATATAATTTTTGAAGCCGATATAGGGAAATACACACAACAACTAATTAATACAGAATACTATACACAGCAGTACACTAATTCCTCTACAATGGACTCATCTGGCACTTCATCATCAGCATCAAATACCGCTACGTCTTCTGCCATTACACAATCACCTAATGCCAATGTTGGATGCGAAACTATCACTGAATTGTAATTAAAATAAACAATTGATTTTTAAATTTGTCAAATTATTTGTATTTACCTTTACATAATCCCTTAAGGCTTCAATAATAGCGTCACAAACTTCTGGAACTATTCTTGAGATACTCTGCTTCGATACTCGAAATAAATATTGCAAGCTGCTGTAAGAATCTCCGGTTGCTAAAAATCTTAAAGTTATTAACACTCGTTCATTCACAGTGATTGCTTCTCTATATTTTGTATCGCACTTTTTGATTTTATCAGACAACAATGAGCACAAATTTTCGAACTCTTGTACGGACATTCGTGTAAAATTATGTACAGTCTGATCATATACTAAATCTCCAAGTAATCTATTTCCATATTGGTGGCGATGCTCATAAATTTTTCTAATCCAGAAGCGTCTAGGTTTTTTCTTGAGACGTGACTGTTTTCGTTTCTTTAAACAATAAGCAGCTAGGAAAATAGCTGCAGCTGAAAATACACGACTGTCCATTACGAATACTCGTGGACTTATGATGGCTCAGCCTGCCTCGCGAGCCGGTCTCGTGTAAATTGAACAAAACTACTGAGGCTGCCGCGGGAGCCATCGCTCGCGATCCGGACACCGAGGCTGCCGCGCGAGCCTGTGCGCTAGGTGGGTACCCGGCTATTGCCGTGCGCTGTGTCCCTAAAACAAAACCCGCGTCCCGCGCCCATATCACCCCCCCCCCCCCCCCACGTAATATAGCTTAGTAGTTATTCACCCGTTTTTGGGGTAAATGTTTTAGATAAGATACAACTAATGAAATCCAAATTATCTAATACAACACAGGTATCACAGATATATTTTATATCTGCGTATCTGACTAGTACTAATAGGATTGCCAAAAAAATTTTAATAATTACTACGGTAATTATGTCTTAATTCTACCACACAAAATATCCAACATAACTTGATCTACAGTTTCATTCAAATTACAAGTAACGGGAGTTCATTTATTATGGTTGTTTTTTTCTGTGGTAAAAATTGCAGTTATTCTGGATTTCAGACTTTTTCCTATATTTGCACCACTAAAGCTACACACAAATTTCAGCACAGTGAAGTTATAAAATGAGATTCGCTCTGTCACTTTCTTGCATCTCCCTCCCAGTCAGGCGCTTACTTTCTCGAGGCAATATTTGAGTATACCTAACCTACCCTCCTCCTACGCAGTCTAGTAAGAAGTAGCATTATATCTGAATCCCAATCATAATCTAACTATATACTAAATTTCATCGAAATCGGTCCAGCCGTTGAGCCGTGAAAACGTAACAAACAGACAGAGAGACAGAGTTACTTTCGATAATTATACGTTTATTTGCTTGAACACAATGTTATTATAAAGGTCTTATATAAGTAGATAAGTGTTAATTATATTCTACCTTAACTAGCATGCAAATTACAAAAGTACTATGGAAAATTGAAAATTTAAAGGTAATAATTTATTATATAATCATCATAATAAGTATGTTATAAAATAAAAATAAATTACAATTAAATTTAAATTATATAAAATTAAATGTCAAAGTTAGCCCTAAAATTATAATATGTCCTCTAAAAATTCCTGTATATTATATATACATTCATAACTAAAAAGTGCTTAAATATAATCGAACTTATAATATTTGTAAGGATAAGGTATGAGTCATCATAGGACATAGGCTATCTTTTGTTTCAAAAAATAATCTTGAAAGGGGTGAAATAGGGGTTGAAAGCTCCATATAATTTAACCATAGTTCATTGACGTGAAGTCATTTACATGAAGTGTCGCTTCACTTTGACATTCTGCATTTGATTTCTTTGATAATTTATATGGCAGAACAACGTTTGCCGGGTCAGCTAGTAGACGATACAAGTCTGGAGATACGCCGGCAAACAATGAGTCGTTTTCACGGCCATGATATTATAACTGCTAACAGATGGCCTTGTTCTGTCATGCTCTGTATAACGAAGGAAAGTGAATTGTCAAAGTCAATTGCCGTGTCAACATTATTTTCCGAGGAATTTTAAATAATAAAACAAACATTTGTTTGTTTATCTGACAAAATGAGATTGTTTTAGACAAATTTGGATATTGTGTCTTTGTGATTTTGGCATATAAACCACTTTTTGGCGGCGCATCTCCAGACACCGCAATCTATTACGCTAGTTGGAACTAGTATTTTTTTTAATCTGTTTAGAGTTTATTCTCATAAGAACAAATTACAGTTCACTTAAAATGAGCTTAAATATTATATTAGGTTGGGGTAAAAGTGTCTTCGTATTTTTTAAGAAAATTCAAAACTTTTTTTAATATACTTTATTTACATTTAACTAAAGTATGTAGGTACCATTTTGTTCGATAACTTTTTGCCTTCTTGTAGGTCCCATCCCATTTCTATAGAAAATTTTGGGGCTTCTGATCAAAATACCGCGACAAGTGGTTTTGGCAGTCCTCTCGTGATGTTAACCTGACACTGCCTAAAGAATTCTGAAGAGACCGAAACAGGTGGAAATCTGAAGGTGCAAGGTCAGGACTATACGGCGGATGCATTAACACCTCCCAGCCAAACTCTCTTAATTTTTGCTGAGTGGCTAAAGATGTGTGAGGTCTAGCGTTATCATGATGAAAAATCACACCCCTTCTGTTGATTAACTCCGGCCGCTTTCTCTCAACTTCTTGCTTTAATCTCATCAGTTTTTCGCAGTAGAGTTCAGAATCGATGGTCCTGCCTGGTGGTAACAGCTCATAATGAATAATGCCCTTCCAATCCCACCATACACACACAGCATCACCTTGTTGCGAGTTAACCCGGGTTTCGCCACAGTCTGTGAAGCCTGACCGGCCTTTGATCACGACCTTTTTCGCACGTTCTTGTCGTACGTGATCCACTTTTCATCACCAGTTATCAGCTTCTTCAAAAATGGTTCGGTTTCATTACGTCGTAATAAAGAATCACAAATGAGTACACGGTTCATTAGGTTTCTTTCAGTGAGCTCGTGGGGTACCCAAATATCGAGCTTTTTTGTGTACCCAGTTTTTCAAATGCGCCAAAACTGTTTTGTGGTCAATTCCCAGTTCTTCAGCTGCGTCGTAACTACTGATATGCCGATTTTGCTCCACTTTTTCAAAAATGGCATCAATTTTATCCGTAATAGGGCGACCAGAGCGACGTGCATCTTAGACATCAAAATTTCCGGATTGAAAACGCTTAAACCAAATTTGTGCTACTCTCACAGACACTTCACTAGGTCCATAAACATCGCAAATTTTTTTCGTGGCTTGCGTTGCATTTTACCTTTTTTGTAGTAAAATTTTAAAATGTATCGAATTTCTTCATTAGATTCACTCATCTTTACAGTACGAAAAACAAATAAAAATCACACATTTTCCTAATTTGAATTTGGAATTATCTTCTTTAAAATTTTAACTTTGAATGATACCAAAACCAGCCAGATACAAATAGTATAGCCAAAGAGATTTTATTACGAGTTCATACATACTATAATGCGAAAAGTCTTTTCCCCCAACCTATTATACCAGTAAGTTTACTTATTTAAATAAAAGGTTTTCCAGAAGTAGGTACCAACACACTCAAACTATAACGACTTACGGTAGGTTAATGAAATTAAAATATACAAAACGGCGGCGCCCGGCTGCCGCATCCTCCGTCGTCCGAGACACGTTCTCTGAGACCCGGATGACGAAATCACCTCCGCTAATGCGGAAGCGATATCTGAGTCATCTATATCAGACAGAGCAAACACTTCACAGAAACACCGACCTCGCCGGCGAGGTCGACGAGTCCCTTCAGTCGCCGCCTATACGAGGTACAGACATGTACCCGGGCGTTTCTCTCCTATCCCCACCCCGGCAACTGCCCAAGCCGAGGCTCGTACCTGAGTGGTGCCCTTGCGCTAGTTGCCTAAATAACTTACTGGGCTGAGCACCATCTGCGCTCGCCAAAAGTTCGGTTAAGCTGTCACGGCCTCAGAGGCCAACAGCGAGTATTGTCCATCCGAAAAAAAAAAACACGGCTGCCGCGCCCAGTTCGGCGACAGCGACCCTATCGTTCGCATCTAATCTCTACATTTATACAATGCAATGAAACATAAAATTTACTAAATTTATCTATAGCTCGGCGTCCGCTACAATGGTCTTTCTTCAGTGTGAATTTGCATGTGAGTTTTCAAAACACCTCTTTGAGAGAAAGCTTTATCGCATCTGTTGCAGGATTATGGTCTTTCTCCAGTGTGAATTCGCATGTGAGTTTTCAAATCACCTCTTTGAAAGAATGCTTTATCGCATCTGTTGCAAGAATATGGTTTTTCTCCAGTGTGGATTAACATGTGCCTTTTCAAAACGCCTCTCCGAAAGAAAGCTTTATCGCATCTGTTGCAGGAATATGGTCTTGCTCCAGTATGAATTAGCATGTGAATTTTCAAAGCACTATGTTTAGCGAAATTTTTATCGCATCTGTTACAGGAATATGGTCTTTCTCCAGTGTGAATTTGCATGTGAGTTTTCAAAACACCTCTTTTAGAGAAAGCTTTATCGCATCTGTTGCAGGAATATGGTCTTTCTCCAGTGTGAATTCGCATGTGAGTTTTTAAAACACTTTTTTGAGAAAATGCTTTATCGCATCTGTTGCAAGAATATTGTCGGTCTCCAGTGTGAATTAGCATGTGCCTTTTCAAATGAGATCTCTGAAAGAAAGCTTTATCGCATATGTTACAGGAATATGGTTTTTCTCCAGTATGAATTAGCATGTGTATTTTCAAAGTACCCCTTTGAGAGAAAGCTTTATCACATCTATTGCAGGAATATGGTCTTTCTCCAGTGTGAATTAGCATGTGCCTTTTCAAACCAGCACTTTGAGAAAAAGCTTTACCACATCTGTTGCAGGAATATGGTCTTTCTCCAGTGTGAATTCGCATGTGAGTTTTCAAATCACCTCTTTGAGAGAATGCTTTATCGCATCTGTTGCAGGAATATGGTCTTTCTCCAGTGTGAATTCGCATGTGAGTTTTTAAAGCATTTTTTTGAGAAAATGCTTTATCGCATCTGTTGCAAGAATATGGTCTTTCTCCAGTGTGAATTCGCATGTGAGTTTTCAAATCACCTCTTTGAGAGAATGCTTTATCGCATCTGTTGCAGGATTATGGTCTTTCTCCAGTGTGAATTCGCATGTGAGTTTTCAAAACACCTTTTTGAGAAAATGCTTTATGGCATCTGTTGCAAGAATATGGTCTTTCTCCAGTGTGAACTCGCATGTGAGTTTTCAAATTACCTCTTTGAAAGAATGCTTTATCGCATCTGTTGCAAGAATATGGTTTTTCTCCAGTGTGAATTAACATGTGCCTTTTCAAAACGCCTCTCCGAAAGAAAGCTTTATCGCATCTGTTGCAGGAATATGGTCTTGCTCCAGTATGAACTAGCATGTGAATTTTCAAAGCACTAGGTTTAGCGAAATTTTTATCGCATCTGTTACAGGAATATGGTCTTTCTCCAGTGTGAATTTGCATGTGAGTTGTCAAAACACCTCTTTCAGAGAAAGCTTTATCGCATCTGTTGCAGGAATATGGTCTTTCTCCAGTGTGAATTCGCATGTGAGTTTTTAAAGCATTTTTTTGAGAAAATGCTTTATCGCATCTGTTGCAAGAATATGGTCTTTCTCCAGTGTGAATTCGCATGTGAGTTTTCAAATCACCTCTTTGAAAGAATGCTTTATCGCATCTGTTGCAGGAATATGGTCTTTCTCCAGTGTGAATTCGCATGTGTATTTTCAAAGTACCCCTTTGAGAGAAAGCTTTATCACATCTATTGCAGGAATATGGTCTTTCTCCAGTGTGAATTAGCATGTGCCTTTTCAAACCAGCACTTTGAGAAAAAGCTTTACCACATCTGTTGCAGGAATATGGTCTTTCTCCAGTGTGAATTCGCATGTGAGTTTTCAAATCACCTCTTTGAGAGAATGCTTTATCGCATCTGTTGCAGGAATATGGTCTTTCTCCAGTGTGAATTCGCATGTGAGTTTTTAAAGCATTTTTTTGAGAAAATGCTTTATCGCATCTGTTGCAAGAATATGGTCTTTCTCCAGTGTGAATTCGCATGTGAGTTTTCAAATCACCTCTTTGAGAGAATGCTTTATCGCATCTGTTGCAGGATTATGGTCTTTCTCCAGTGTGAATTCGCATGTGAGTTTTCAAAACACCTTTTTGAGAAAATGCTTTATGGCATCTGTTGCAAGAATATGGTCTTTCTCCAGTGTGAACTCGCATGTGAGTTTTCAAATTACCTCTTTGAAAGAATGCTTTATCGCATCTGTTGCAAGAATATGGTTTTTCTCCAGTGTGAATTAACATGTGCCTTTTCAAAACGCCTCTCCGAAAGAAAGCTTTATCGCATCTGTTGCAGGAATATGGTCTTGCTCCAGTATGAACTAGCATGTGAATTTTCAAAGCACTAGGTTTAGCGAAATTTTTATCGCATCTGTTACAGGAATATGGTCTTTCTCCAGTGTGAATTTGCATGTGAGTTGTCAAAACACCTCTTTCAGAGAAAGCTTTATCGCATCTGTTGCAGGAATATGGTCTTTCTCCAGTGTGAATTCGCATGTGAGTTTTTAAAGCATTTTTTTGAGAAAATGCTTTATCGCATCTGTTGCAAGAATATGGTCTTTCTCCAGTGTGAATTCGCATGTGAGTTTTCAAATCACCTCTTTGAAAGAATGCTTTATCGCATCTGTTGCAGGAATATGGTCTTTCTCCAGTGTGAATTCGCATGTGATTTTTTAAAACACTTTTTTGAGAAAATGCTTTATCGCATCTGTTGCAAGAATATTGTCTGTCTCCAGTGTGAATTATCATGTGCCTTTTCAACTGAGATCTCTGAAAGAAAGCTTTATCGCATATGTTACAGGAATATGGTTTTTCTCCAGTATGAATTAGCATGTGTATTTTCAAAGTACCCCTTTGAGAGAAAGCTTTATCACATCTATTGCAGGAATATGGTCTTTCTCCAGTGTGAATTAGCATGTGCCTTTTCAAACCAGCACTTTGAGAAAAAGCTTTATCACATCTGTTGCAGGAATATGGTCTTTCTCCAGAGTGGATTCTTTTATGATCTTGTAACTTACTACGACATACATAGGTCTTAGCACACAGGTTGCACGTAAATTTTGTCAAATTCATGTGCTTTTTCAAATGTACACTCAATGTTTGTTTTGTATTAAATTTTTTGCAACAGAAATCACATTCATAATGTGTTCCAGATAGATTTGCATTTTTTTTTAATTCAGTTTGTCCTTCCTTAGCATAATAAGAATCATCATTATAATTCATAGATATAATACTGTCTTCTGTTTTAAAATGTTGCTCATCCATTTCAACATTTGAAATGTGGTCGGAACTTGCACTTATCGCATCGTCATTGAGCTCTTCCTTAACAGATACTTGATAACTTTTATTTGTTGAATCTTTAATACCCAGTGTTAAGAACTGTGTAGAGGCCACTGTTAATGACAAGTGTTGCACTGTTTGTAGGTTTAGCATACTCAATGAATTATTTGTGACCTGAAAGAAACAATACATAGTGAGATAGTGAGACAAATATCCCCGCAAGGCTTTAATTGTATCATCCAAGAACAATCATCATCATATCAGCCAAAGGATGTCCACTGCTGCTGAACATAGCTTCTATAGATTTCCAGAGCAAGAGATCTTGTGCAGCTTGCACCCTAGCAACTTTTAGTAAGTTGTTATTCCCTCTAGCGAGGGATTACATTTTATAAAGTAGGTAACATTAACTACCTCTATTCCATTTGTAAGTAGGTCTGTAAAGGTTTCCTCAGCCGTTTGACACATTTTTAGGAATCTACGGCTTTTCTGCAACTGTGGGAGACAGATGTAGCACATTGTTACAGGTCTCTCATCTGCGTTGAGCTGAAACAAATACTTATATTTGAAAATGACAACATCTGTGGCATGAAGGTTTGATTCATGCTGTGGGAAAATATTTATATGAATACCATGGTATAAGGGCAATGCGCCGTAGGGCACATTCCTTGAGTGCGTGACCTACGAGGCATTGCTTCTATTACGACAGCCCACAACCAACATTTTTGTCTTATAGTAACAGCCAAAACCGTGTAAAATAGAAATCGTATTCTGAACTCGAGAATATCAACATCAGAAATGTGTGCGTCCCCAGCAAAAAGTTGTCTCTTTTCAGGATTCTGAAACCGTGGGGAATCAGTGCATTGCCACGTGTAAAAATGTGACTCAGCAGGTTCTGCGTTTTTCTCGTTCAAGAGCTAGGAGCTAATTTAGTTTTTAAGAAAAAGCCTCATAAGTCTTAAACCGGTTATTATTTTTGAAGAATATGTTTGCACAAATTAAGCACAAATGCCACCTTCATGCTTACCATAAATCATGATTATGCACCCAACAGTTTCAGAGATCCAGAAATCTCATCCCAGCAAAAACGGAATTAACTCTGAAATCCTACAAAGCATGAATTCATACTAAAGAGGTACATTATGCTCGAGTTGTAAGCTATCTTTCTGTATACTTTTTATCCAGCTAGATTAGATTAGATAATATCTTTATTGCACACCATTAACATATAAATAAACAAAACTAACAAAAAAGTAATGTTTAAATCATAGGTACAATGGCCGACCTTATCGCTAAAAGCGATCTCTTCCTGGTAACCTTTAGATGCCCCATCAAGTATACATATGGGGCAGGGATTACCTTAGCAAAATCTATTTATCATGAATAACTTTTAAACCTTGAATCCACAAATTACCAGATTTCATGCACATTTACACGAGACAATGCACTAATTCCCTACAGTTTCAGAATCTTGAAAGGAGACAACTTTTTGCTGGGAACGCACAAAAAATTCATGACCGAATTTTCAAAGATGTCTACAAATTTTAAAAAACTGCAGCATCATAAATTCCAGCAGATTTTCGGAATGTAGATGAATGATAGATCTTTAATATCAAGAACACATTTTTCAGACGCCAGGAGCGTGATGCGTACCCGGGAGACCATGTAAAAAAAAATTATAATAGCATACTATCTGAAAATCTTTTTTCAGAGTGAATTTGGCTCAGCTGATACGATAAATATTTTTTCTGAAGAAAGTTTGAGCACATTATATTTTGCCGTAACTGCCACGTTCACTGATGACACCGCAATCCTGTCCTCTGATAAGTCCCCAGACCAAGCATCTAAGACCCTGCAAGACCAGTTAGACAAACGGAAAAGTGGCTCAGGAAATGGAGCATTCGAACAAGTGCTGTCAAATCTTCCCACACCACTTTCGCACTCCCTAGAGGAAACTGAACGTACTTCCACATAATGACTCTGTGAAATACCTAGGATTCACACTGGATAGACGCTTGACATAGAAGGACTATGTCAAGGCTACGAAAGCAGAACTTGACATTCGGTTCAAGAGCTTGTTCTGGTTGCTTGGATCACAATCCCAACTACCAACTACTTAACAAGCGCCCGGTTTACAAAAGTATCCTTAAACCAGTGTGGATGTATGGGCTACAAATTTGGAGTACAATCAGCAAATCCAATCGTGCTATTATGTTGCGTTCCATCTCTAATGCCTCATAGTTCACAATCAACAAGGAGTACCAAGAAATACCCACAAGTGAACAAGAAATGGGCTTCAAAGGGAAAAGATACCTGGATCGCCTAAAATGCCATGAATATCCTCTGGCAAGAGCGCTGGTGGAAAATTATTATGACACAAAGCAGCTGAAAATAGTCCATGTCTTCGACAACCTGCTTGCTGCTTCAAAAGAAGGGAAGAAGGACTAATGTGTCTTGATTCCGAACACCACGAATAAATCAACCCATTCGCTTTTAGTCTTCCAACTGATTGTGGATCACAATGAGAACAAAAAAACAACAAAAGAAGAAAGTTTGAGCACATTATATTTTAAGAACAAGTCCAAGGCATATCAATCAATCAATCAATCAAATCTTTTTATTATAAATAAAACATGGGAACAAAGAAGAGAGAGTTCTCTGTCTTCTGTTTTAGTTTAAAAAACTGTATTACAGAAGACAGCTTCATCCCCGATACAATGCTGTCACATAATTTTTTAAAAAGATACAATTGTATGTAAAGCAAAAATAACGCTTGGTTGATTGAGCTTAGGGACTAAACATAGGTTTATAATGTAAGAAGGTGTAAACAAGACTAAAATAGTTTTAATTTATGACTACGTAAACTAAATATAACAAAGTATAATAATAATTGAAAGAAACATACATATTTGCACAACTTAGCTAGTAAGCTAGTAAGTTATATTGCTAATTGCAGAAACATAGTAGAGGTAGAAGACAACAATATAGTAACATAAATATATATATATATATATATATAAATATATATAGTAATATATATGAGAATGAACTTTTTCATCATGAAATAACCAAATCTATGTCCATCTTTAATATCAGATGTAATGTGTTAAGTAATAGCATCTTCAAATTCTTTTCTACAGCATAAATGGGCTTGCACGCAGAATCATCAGATCTACTGATTTTGTACAGTTTTGAGAATAAAACTATGAGACATGATTTTGGTCATGGGCTCTGGCACTATTTGATACCTAGGTGATGGTCACCGCTTAACATCAGATGGGCCATTTGCTTGATCTATTTACATGTTATATTAAGGATAACATTAAAACACCTAGACCAATGGGTCTCTGTGTACAATGTTATTCATAGTTTCTAATAGATACAACACCTGGTATCCTAGTTTGAAGTCAGGTCAGGAGCATGTACTTAAGTGACTGTTGGGAGTAGACCTGCTGCCCGTGACCTTTTACGCTTAAGTATACTTAACAGTAAAAAGTAAGTAAGTAAATAGAGTTATGGAGGCCCTGAAATGGACTGGTAGTGAATGATGCATGAGTTAAATAACCAAACAGCCATTGTGTTGTAGGGATACACAGATCGATTCTACTGTAAGTTCATAATCTATCCTAATTAGCAATAATTAATATTAAATAATGTAAAGTACTCATGCGGCTGACCTTGGTGCTTGTGACCGTTTCGAACATTTCTTGAAGTCCAATGGAATCAATGCGATGCATCCGAACATTGCTGGTTAAACACACTCTGCAGACATGAGTAACCATTCTGAGTTACAATATAAAAACCGCGCTTTATTTTGCTTGTTTAGTCGTATTTCCTTATTCTGTCCAAATCAAAATTGCACTATTAAATTCACACAGCAATTATAAATCGAAATAATGTCACAAAATGAATGATTCCTCCCTCACAGTTTTTTTATTATTTGTCCGGTAAAACTATTTAAAAAAAAGTCCTTCAAGTGCTGCCAGACCAAAATTCCAAAATCAAGGAAATAAGAGAAAAAAAATCAGGAGACCCATCTTAATTATTGTTTATTTTTAATACATTTGACTGTTCAGTTTTGTTGTCATTTTATCGGTTATTTGAAAATCAAAACAGTTTCATTTTTCAGTGCATTCTTAGTTCTCAAGATTTCGGCAATAACTCCGGTGCTAAATTTATTTCTCAATTTGGTCTTTGTCAAATCAATTTGTAAAAATAGTATTTCCACTGTGGCGCTTGAATGCAGTAGGCACATTAGATTTGTGACAAAGTCGTTTATATTCGGAAACATCTTGCCATTTCCGTTTTTCACGCTGGAAACGATTTTCTAAAAATTCTTGACCGATTCGTCACGATTTGTTTTCAATTCTGTGTTTCCTAAGAGGTGTCAAGCACGATTGGTTGCATGTTGAAGAATCGTTGATCGATAAAGGCTTATCTACGCATCAAGACAAACATAGAGTCCATTTCACGAAAGAAGTCCCGCGGACAATTGTGTAACTAAATTTGACAGATGGGGAGATCGGCCATGTTGTCGTTTCTCGATGTTATCAAGGTGAGTTTGTTGTGGTACACTCCGCGACAAAAGTATAACCCACCCCCCTAATTTTTTCATATCTACTGAAAAACTAAATATAAGTAAATATATTACTAACGCGTCAGCATTGTTCACTTAATTCTAGTATTATGGTATGTATATAGTTACAAGCCGATGCTACTTTGTTACGCAGCGGAGAGATTCTTCGTTTCATAGCGCGACAAAAGTATAACCCATTCGTCTTATTGACTCAAGCAGCTCAGTGCACTGGACATGTCAGTTCATGTTTATACTTGTTTTGAGTAACTTGTGAGTTTCTACGCATAAATAAATTGATTGAGTTATATTTTTTAATCAGAATGCCACGGGGAAAACAATTAAATGAAACTGAAATTGCTATAATAAAAAAATTGCATTCTGAAAATTATTCAAAGGCCAAAATTGCAAAAATCATTAACAGAAGTCATCGTGTATTGCGAAATTATTTAAAAGATCCTGAAAATTATGGTAAGAAAAAACGGACAGGTCGACCTAGAGCAACTACACCAAGAGAAAGAAGGTCGATCCTAAGAGTTGCGTCCAATTCTACGCTTACCGCGAGACAAATTGCAGTGCAGGCTGGTGTTAACACTAATTTAAGAAATGTTCAACGTAATATACGTGAGTGTGAGCATTTAAAACGTCAGAAATTACGAAAAAAACCGCCATTGTCTGATAAACATAAATTACTTAGATTGCAATTTGCAAAAGATCATGTTCAATGGAAGAAAAAGTGGCGAAAAGTTGTTTTTTCTGATGAAAAAAAGTTTAATTTAGATGGACCTGATGGTTTTAATTACTATTTTCACGATTTAAGAAAAGATAATTTTATATTGGGCCGTCGGTAAGGCGGAGGTGGTGGTGTAATGATATGGTCTGGTATTGGATACTCAGGTAAAATGGATATAAAATTCTGTTATGGAAAAATAAATAGTAAACGATATATAGAAGTGATAAATGAACAGATTACGTCTCATGCAATGCGAATTGCTGGTCCTAATTTTATTTTTCAACAAGATAATGCCAGCATTCATCGAGCAAAGATAGTAAAAGACTACTTTACTGAAAAAAATATTCAAGTTGTTGAATGGCCAGCGTATTCCCCTGACTTGAATATAATTGAAAATTGTTGGGGACATTTATCACGAGCTGTTTATCGTGGATCAAGACAATTTACTTCTGTTGAAGAGTTGAAGAAAGTGATAATTGACGAGTGGCAAAATATAAATCAAGACGTAATCAAAAAATTATATGATAGTTTACCAGATCGAATGATCGAGGTGATAAGTAAAAGTGGTGGATCTACTAATTATTAAATTATATGAATGATTATTGATTGTTGTATGTTTCTTAAATTTTTATCTAAATTTCATTACCTGGGTTATAATTTTGTCGCACCGCAAAACCCAAAATCATTTGTATTTGGTTAATTATGTATTCAATAAATAATGTATTCAAATTTCAAATTCAAATTCAAATTTATTTATTTGGAACATAAATAAAGTACAATATACAAATGAAAACGTTGACAACTGCAAAAGTTAAGAAAAACTGAGTAGGTAGCAGTGTCAGCGCCCTCTTCCAAAACCGAACAGAACAATGTTCCAGCAGTCGTTATAAGTAATTTTTTTTTCCTCTAATAATGATTATAATTTTAAGTTAATACTACATGTGTGTGCGTGTGTGTGTGATGTGTTTATGTGGAGTGTGTGTGTGTGTGTGGAAGTGAGAGTGTGTGTGTGTGTGTATGTGTGTGTAGAAGCGAGTGTGTGCGGGAGTTTGTTTGTGTGAGTGCGTGCGTGTTCTCGTGTGTGTAATTTTGCTAGGTAGGGGGAATCATAATATTCTCGGTATCATCGTACGTTAGTGATTGAAGCCAGGTTTTGCATTTAATTTTACATCTGTGGAATGTCAGAGGATAAATGTCAATAGCTTTGTTTACTCTGTTGTACAAAGAACAGCTTATATAAAAGTAGTGTCTTCCAGCTAGGGCAGTTTTGTGGGGCTGTATGCTGCAAACCTTATCAGAACGACGCTTAACGGAGCTCAAAACTGGATCGAATGAGAGTTCGTTGTGTTTCCGCAAAACTGTCGCTAGGACAAATAGCTGTCGCACTGTAAGAACTCCACAGATTGAATATAAGGAAGTAGTGGGAAAGCGTCTAGGATTAGAGGTCATGACCTTCAGTACAGCTCTCTGGGCTCTCTCCACTCTCAACATAAGAGTCTTAGCAGAACCACCCCATGCAGTAATACAGTAGGATAAGACCGATTGAGCTAGAGCAAAGTAAACCATTTTAAGGCAAGGGAAGTCAGCGCTGTTACGAAGTTGCTTAAAAATGTACATTAATTTTCTGATTCTGGACACTGTACACTCAATATGCGGCACCCAAGACATGGTTCCATCCAACCAGACACCTAAATATTTAATACTTAGAGTGCGCTCCAATTTGGGACAGTGGCATGGGTTAGGTGTTGCTGCAGAACAGGCATGGGCACGGATAATGAAAGAGGAGGGAGGTTGAGTTCTGATGCTTGGGGAGAAAGTTATGAATTTGGTTTTAGGAACATTTAGGGTAAGAAGATTCTGGGAGAGCCATGTCAGAGCTGATTTAAGAGCAAGTATTGATAGTATTAAAAACTTATTAACGTCCAAATTTTTTGTATTAGTAATGTATCAATATAACTATAATTCTTTATCAGATATGGAAAAATTAGGGGGGTGGGTTATACTTTTGTCGCGGAGTGTAGGTAGATATTTTGTGAGTTTATTGTTGGATTAGTGCGTTATAAGGTCTATTTACGATGCCAAAAGTTGTAAAAAGTGCAGGACGAGAAATTATATTAAAGGTGAAGGAGTTCTGTGAAGCAGAACACAAGAATCACGGTGTTATAATACCAATAAACAATGTTCGCAAGAGAGTCGCCGCCATGACAGGTAAATTTTGGGGCTGCCATATACAGATTTTTTCCCGATTTTGATTTCTTACAGATTGGAATTAAGTTTTTATAATGCATGTTTTTTATTAAGGAATATTTTAAAAGGAATTAACGCAACACAATAAAAAAATGTAAAGTTATATTCAAAAATAATGTAATTAAATACGAAAATAATCATTCAAACTTTTTCATTTTATTGCAGGTGTGTCAGAGAAAACTGTAACGAGAGTTACAAAAGAAGGCGCAAAACAAGTACTTCTAAAGTTATCGTCACCCCAGGGAAGAGTCGCCCGCATGCCAAAAAGTTCGACTTGGATGGATTTGATTTGTGCGCTATACGGCAAAAAATTCACAGTTTTTATGTTGTGAGGAAGGAGTTACCAACATTGGTTAAATTACGTGCAGCTTTGAGAGAAGACATACATTTTCAAGGAAGTATCACAACATTGCACCGTATATTGCAAAGTATCGGTTTCAAGTATAAGCGATGCCAATCGAAACGTAAATTACTTATGGAACGTTATGATATTACCGCATGGCGTTCAAGATATTTGGAGAGAATCCGAAGAAATAGCAATGTGGAGAAAAAACCTGTAGTATATTTAGACGACCCCTATATACACAACACTTATCATGCCAAAAGTTGCTGGCAAAGTGAGGAGGAGCCTGGGATGTTCGTGTCAGAGTCATCAGGGAGTCGTTGGATAATTGCTCATGCGGGAACTGAAAATGGTTTTGTTAATGGTGCATTGTTAATGTTCAAATCCCAATCCAAATCCTCAGATTACCACGATGACATGAACTCAACTAATTTTTTGAAATGGATGAATGAAAAAGTAATTCCTAACCTACCTGAAAGGTCACTTGTAGTAATGGACAACGCTCCGTATCACTGCACTCAAATAAATAAAGCGCCTACAATGTCAAGTATTAAACGTGACATGCAGGAATGGCTGCGAGAAAAGGGAGTATATTTTGAAGATACTTGGACAAAAGCTGTATTATTTGAATTAATTAAACAAAACAAAGGTCCACCTACATATGCCGTGGATGCATTATTAAAATCTCACAATCATGAATTGCTAAAATTGCCGCCTTACCACTGCGATCTCAATCCGATCGAAAAAATGTGGAGCCTTGTAAAGAGACGGGTAGGGGATAAAAACGTGGGCCAAGATCCAAAAGAAATTGTACGCCTAACAGAAGAGGCTTTTGAGACTGTTACAGCGGAAGATTGGGCAGCTCAATGTAAACATGCACAGCATTTGGAAGAAGAATATTTAAAAAATGATGGTTTTATGGATGATGAAATGGATCGTTTTATTATATCTACGGCTAGTGATAGTGAAAGAGAATCTGATTCTGTTTCTATTCACTCTTCTGACAGTGATCATAGTATGACCGATCATAATTATTCAATAAAACTTTGAATAAAACTTTTAAATGTTATTTTATTTTTCTAATGGTTGTTGGTTAATATTTCTAATAGTTGGACGAACATCTCCATTTTATATTTTAGAAATTACAGAAAGATTTATTTTTCACTAATCTGAACTGAGCAGTATGGACATCAAAGAGGGACCTAAATTAAAAAAAAATCTTATCTAAATTTCCAATTATGAAAGTAAATGAACTATAAATTATTTCCCCTGATTTCCCCAATTTAACCCTGGCAACATTATGTCGCGCGAATACAGCGCTGCGTCTGCGGGACTTCTTTCGTGAAATGGACTTTACCCTCTAAATTTTAAGTTTCTACGACCAGCGGTTTAGGCTGTGCGTTGTCTGTCAGTCAGTCAGGACTTTGATTCTTATATTTTAAATTACGTTGCCACAGATAATCAGTTACACGAAAGTGAACTGAACTTATAAAGAAAACTTTAATATGTACGAACTAGGGTTTGGATATCTAATTGCTTGTACTTATTCATTTCGTTTTGCGAACTCCATCCTTAAGAAAACGGTGACTGCCGTGATTTTCGCAATAGGAGACAACGCTCGGTTTAGTTATCTTTTCTATACATACCCTCCTGTTTGTAAGCAATGAGGGGTTTTCACGGCCATGTTTTGAGAACTGCCAATAGATGGCGCTCCTGTAGCAAACACTAGGGATGGAACGTTTCACGAGTACCATGTGTAAAATCAAATGTCGCACCTGTTATTTTCCTTCGAATAACCTGTTAAAACTCATTCAAGTTAAATCACTTTCGGTATTTATCAAATATCAGTTATTGTCATTCGGGTCTGCTAAAAATCAATCGTTCGCCTTTCTTCGGAATTCATCAAGCGTTTTCGTTGCCCGTGATTTTTCACATGTGAAATAGCACTAGCCAGAATAGCGAGTGTGACGTAACATGGAAATTATTGCTATTTATACATCGTTTTCTTAGATCAAATGATTAATTTTTATCACTACTATTTCACATGTGAAAAATCACGGGCAATGAAAACACCTGATGAATTCCGAAGAAATGCGAATGACTAATTTGTAGCAGACTCGAATGACAACAACCGATATACGATAAATACCGAAAGTAAGTTAATTTGAATGAGTTTTAACAGGATCAGCGAAGGAAAATAACAGGTGTGATGTGATGTATGGTTTTTCAGATGCTACTCGCGAAACGTTCCATCCCTAGTGCTTGGTACAGCAGCGCCATCTATTAGCAGTTCTCAAAACATGGCCGTGAAAACCCCTCATTCAATTCAATATTTTAATCTGGAAGCACATGACGTGACAAGTCCTTGTCATTTTAAAATACAGCAGATTTTACAGTAGAAAGAGGGGTTTTCATGGCATGTTTTTATAACTGCTAACAGATGGCGTTGCTCTGTCATGCTCTGATTATCAAAGGAAAGTGAATTGTCAATCAGTGTTGTTAATGTCAATTTCCGTCCCAAAATTATTTTCCGAGGAACTTCTCTTCATCCTAGGTACAGCCCAGAAGTCGCTGCCTGTCACATGCAACACCTGCTTGACCTATTGCCGGCGTGGTTAGGTAAGTGGTACGTGGCAGTCAACGTGGGTAAGACGGCTGCGCTCCATGTCACACGCCAACGTACCGTGCACCCACCACTGAAGCTGCGAGGCCAGGACATAGGATTTAAACCTCCGTCCGGTACCTTGGCATCGATATTGACAGGTTGTGGAGGATGAATCCTCAGGTGGAGCGCGCCTTACAAAAAACGCGTGCCACCTGAGCTATGCTCAGATTTGTCCTAACCTCGAAACTACCGCTGAGGACTAATATGGGGATTTACAAAACTTACATTCGCTTGCGGCTCACCTACGCAGCATCAGCGTGGTACATTCTATGTTCCACCACCAACAAAAAGAGGATGGAAGCCCAGCAAAATATATCCCTACGTTTCTGCACAGGAGCAGGAGGTTACGTCAGAAATGACGTCATCGCCCGCGACACGTGCAGATAACCAGCGTCGAGGACTTTGTGATAATGTTAGCGCGTCGCATATACGATCGCGCCGACAATTGCCGCCACGCTCACCTCAACGTCATCGCTCCGCTGCACGCGCGGCCACCTGACGTTAGAATAACCTGGCATCCATTACCCCGAGAGCTCCTGTGCTCGCCATCCTCTCCATAGGACGTGCGAGAAGCGCATGCCACAAGAAGACCAACGTTAGCCAAGACATCGGCCAAGTAAAGTCTGAAAGACCAAACTGCAAGCCAGGATGGTACTACGGACATCACCCCGTGACTCAGAGATCTCCGAGGCAGAGTCAGAGTCTCTGATATTGAAGCCAGGGTTTGATCCATACCCTTCCCAAACAACATTCATAGGTTGAAGACTCATGAAATGCTGAATTAGAAATAACTAATTAATTAGTGCAAAAAGAACAACACTGAGAAATAATACCTATTACCCGGTTTTTGTATAGTTTTCGATAATTATTTGAGTACTGGCACATGTAACGATCGATTACAACCCGGGGAAAAGGTTATCAGCTCCGATCCATAACATAAAATTACATTGACCGTAGATAAAGGCAGTTTACATTTACCCTACTTACAAATATATAAACTAGGTAGTGGTTCACCACGAACTGAGATCTCGCGAGTCTCCCAAAACACAAAAAAAAATATTCTTAGGATGAGTCGCGCAGCGATGCCTTTTAGCCCCTAAATACGTGGCTAAATAGTCCGGTCAATTTAGACATTCGAAGCTACCTAAATTCCCACCAAGCTGAAAATCAGTAAGATTGTTAAAAATATGATTAAAAATAAAATTTGAAACTTCCCTATCTTTCCTCAGTATGGAAAATTTTTTATGCAAGGTCAAAGGTAAAAAAACTGAGTTTTTCGCGATTTTCACCAAAACGGTAAGTTTTATCATAAAAATACTGCAGACAAAAATTGTATACTAGTATCATAAAGTTATCTACAAAAAATGTAACAATACTTTTTTTCTACGAGCCGTTTTTGAGATATAACGATTCAAAAAGTTGTAAAAGTTGTAAACGTCATAATATGCACACGTTTCCACGCCACCTATGAGGTAGTGTACTTAGCGCGTTTTTTAACGTGGTTCTCCCAGTAGGCCTATTCCACGGGTCAGTTGTGATCCTGTTTAATTTGAAACTATTGCAAAATAATGGATATTGTAGTGAAATTGAGTTGTCAGAGTCGTAACTTTCAAATTCTTCTTCTTGTTCTTCTTCTTGATCTTTTTATTCTTGTTCGTCTTGTTCTTGTTCTTCTTTTTCTTCTTGTTCTTCTTCATCTTCATCCTGAGTGCATGTAAACTGCGTTAATAGCGATGTATCGCATGTCGCCTCGTTGGAATCAAATGGATCCTCCACTGTTGGTGATTCAATATTAGAGCACGACCGACCTTGACAATGCGTACATGCCAGAAAACAAAACTGTCTGACTTTTTTGCTCTTTTTGAATCTTTTTGAATCGTTATATCTCAAAAAGGGTGGCTCGTAGAAAAAAAAGTATTGATACATTTTTTGTAGATAATTTTAAGATTTACAATTCTTTTTTGAAGTATTTTTGATCGAGATCTCTAAGTCAACTTGGGCAAATCGGCGTTGTATGTATGTATGATGTATGTATGTATGTTTGTTTGTCCGAGGATAACTTTCGAAGCGTATATCCGATCATCGTGAAATTTGGTATATAGGTAGGTAATGGTGGCACAATTTTGGTGTGACTCAATGAGATAAAAATTTTGGGGGGTTGTTGAGATATTGGGGTTCAAGAGGGGGAAAAAAATGAAAATGAGACTATTGGGTCAAGTGAGACGTTAAATGAAAGGTCTTCATTAGTACATTTCTACCCCGTTTTTACTTTTAGTAAAGTTTTTGTATTTTTTAAGTTATTAGCCATGGTAAAAACTAAACTTTGACAAAATTCACAGGGTACACCATTGACCCCACAGTGCTGTAATTTGGTATGCGTGTAGCTTATATATCACAAATATAGGTAAAAGTCTGAAATCTAGAATAACTGCAATTTGTACCCCAAAAAAGAATAACCAAATGACATTGTAACGTGTAATTTTCAATACACGCTACATTCTTTAAATTAATTAACATTTTTACATACCATACAAATAAATACCACAGAACACGACATCTAGCGACATGGCGGCGCATTATCACATCACGATCTCACACATCAAGACATCTTTTCTAGTACTCCTATTGTAGTTCGCCATGTGTGCGGTAGATGGCGTTGTAAAACACTGTACAGAATGTGGCCATAAACAATGCTTTATTTTGACTGACGAATGTTGATGTCGTTTCTTGTCTATGGCAGCACTGATTTTATTTGTTGCGTCATGCAATCAAAGTACGTGTTAATTGAATTCAACGGTTACTAAAAAGATCGCGGGTTGGCTGCGCTTACTATAAAAGCCAACGCCCGTTTATCCTCACCCTTTTCCTCACCAGAAGACCACAGCAGAAACTTCTTTCTACTCCACACAAAAGTTAACCTCTCAGTTTGCTGCGATAGTGTGTTTATCTACTCTTTTCTTTTAAATTCTGTGCAACACGCTTCTAAATCTGGTAAGTAATAGTGCCTCGCCTATTCAATTATCATGTGTAATCCCCGTCTAATTCCGTTCCCTTTAAATTAATTCGTATTTTTTCTGTTCCCAAACAGGAAGTCGGTTTTTTCGGTTTTTTATCTTTTTATATACATTTACACCCTTTCTTTGGGTTTAACCTGACTCTTCTCATCATCCCCTACGTGTTATCCAAGCCGTAAGAGGCTTGGCGGTTCCTCCGCACGACCAGCTAAACCGCCACACTCCGGGAGCCTCGACTTTTCTACGAGCCTACCGTCGCTAGCTCTGCACCACATCATCTCTCCGGACTGGCGCCAGTAACGGTCGACGGAACAACAAAATAGGTGTATCCATATTTTTACCCGGGTTGAACCCCTAGGAACCCTATTATATTTTCTGACGCACTTCTCGTCAGATGGCGCCCATTTTATTATTTTAACGGTAACAATCATACCCTCTATAATTACCACGTGTATTTTGTCATGCTGTAAGGCCATAAGCCTCAAGATTCTGTGCTCCTCCAGCGAACACTTCTTTGTCTACCTCTGTATTTATACACTTTTATTGTAATCTCTAGTTTTAACTACCTACCATCGATAAACCAAGGAAATATTGTCAACCTCTGTTGCCTTGCCACGAGTATAAGGAAATATTGTACAGAACCTACCCGCTCTACCGAATTCTATTTACTAATATATGTATCAAACCATACATATCTTTCATATTTTTATCTTTTATTTTAACTGATACATATCTCTCCTTCTTATATTTTAAAACTGTTACAACATGAACTCCCGTTACCTGTAATTTGAATGAAAATGTAGGTCAAGTAAGTTGGTTTTTATTTTGTGGCACTATTTTGATAGTCAAAGATTACGAATATATATTTTTTTTTATAGTAGACTAGCGAGATCGTAGTTCGGGGCGAACCACTAGTTATGATAAAACTTACCGTTTTGGTGAAAATCGCGAAAAACTCATTTTTTTAACCTTTGACTTTAAATAAAAAAATTTCCATACAGGGGAAAGATGGGGAACTTTCAAATTTTATTTTTAATCATATTTTAAACAATATTACTGATATTCAGCTTGGTGGGAATTTAGGTAGCTTTACTCTTCTTTTTTGGTCTAATTTGACCGGACTAAAATATAATTTAAGGACTTTTCAAATCATACAAATGCGTAAAATATAAACATGTTTAGTCGCTAAATACGTTAGTCGCTATTTAGGGATCGTTATGCAAGCCGGCCATAATCTTTGACTAATAAAATAGTGTCACGAAATGAGCAACCACCTAACTTGACCTACAGTTTCATTTAAATTATAGATAACGGGAGTTTATGTTAAATCGTTATTCTTTTTTGGGCTAGAAATTGTAGTTATTTTGGATTTTGACTTTTCCCTAAATTTGTGACACTAAAGCTTTACGCACACCAAATTTCAGCACTGTGGGGTCACTGGTGTACCCTGTGAATTTTCTCAAAGTTCAGTTTTTATTATAGCTAATAACTTAAAAACTTCAAGGTTTAAACTAAAAATAAAAACGGGGACGAAATGTACTCACAAAGACCTTTCATTTGATGCCCCACTTAACCTAATAGTCTCATTTTCATTTTTTTACCCCCCCTCTTGAACCCCAATATCTCAACAACCCTCCAACATTTTTAGCTGATTTAGTCACACCAAAATTGTGCCACCACTGCCTACCTATACATATACCAAATTTCACGATGATCGGATAAACGCTTCGAAAGTATCCTCGGACAAACAAACATACTTAAATACATACAACGCTGATTTGCCCAAGTTGATTTGGAGATCTCGCTTCGCTCGATCAAATATATACTTCCTCGTATTTATCAAGTCGGAGTGAACAAATATTAAAGGAAGATCACAATAACCTTGTCAAAATTATATGTTTCACAGAAATAAAAACATTTTGATTTTTTTTTATTTTTGAGATATATATCGATGATTTCTGTAAATATTTTATAATATATAATCATGTTTGTACAAAGTACTGTAGGTAAAGATAAAACGCGAAAAAAAATATCAAAGTCAAAGTTGTTTACTAGTCTAAATTTGTTTTTTTTTCCGAAGTCTATTGTGGGGGGCCCCTCTTTTGTGGAGGCCCCGGGGCCCCTGTTGCCCTCCTTTACATCCAGTTGTGACGTCCTTATTTCTCCACAATATTGTTCTGCCCAACAGGGTCCATAATGATCATGTAACTATCAATTAAGACCTATTATTACATTGTGGAATAAAAAAATCAATTTTAAGAGTAGGTAGGTACTCGTATTTAGTAGAGTACCTTGCGAAAGGGCTCGCCCGGAAAGTACTAACCCATACCTATTTCTGCCGTGAAGCTGCATTGCTGTGTTTCGGTATGAAGGGTATGGATGACGGCGCAATTACATCAGGCACACGGCGCTTTACACCTGCATGCCTCAAGTTGATGGACGCAGGGCAGAGCATCATAGGGCAGGTTCTTAAGATGCGTGATCTACGAGGCAATACTTTGTTATAGGCGATGGTCACCACTTCACATAAATAGATAAAAAAATAAATGGATATTGCTAGATAATTAAATAAAATCAAATTATTTATTGCGAATATGGGTTAGTACATAATCAGCGTTTATCGCATGCTATTTTAGTCAGCCTTAGTAGTTACAACATAGAAAAAACAAAATTTATGCTTAAAATATTTACAATATTCAACTCTTATCTTAAATAGAAAATTAATAATAAAATGTCAGATTTAATAAAATTATTCAAGAGATTTGGCACTATAAGAAACTCATATATGTTGTAGTATGCTTTCGCTTGTGCTGGAGCTTGTATTATGTATATGTGCATAGTACCTACTATGGGAACCAGATAACTGATAGAACACATATACATATACTTACATATTTTTTGTAAATACATACCTACTTATGATAAATATATTATTATAATTAATTTCTACATAGAAAAACACTCAGACCCGGAACAAATATCTCTAGATCATGCAAACATTTGTTCCGCAGTAAAAATCGAACCCGATAACTCCACTATTATTTTGGGGTATTCGCCCACTGCGCCATGGAGGTCGTCCGGTAGGCCATAGTATTGTTCTCTAGGTGAAATAAAAAAAAAGTATTGCGTATTGAACTGTCTGAATCCTCACTCCTTTTAGAGGTTATCCGAGACCACGGTAGATCGCTTCTACCATTTAACGTTCGATGTTTATCTGAGATCTGTGTGAATGACACACCAGCAAGCAAAGATCTAAGCAATGTTAGTCTGTTTGGAGGTTTCGTTATAATCAGTCGTTGTATGGTAAGTAAATCTAAGTATTAAATAAGTCGAGGGTAATTTCATTTATACAATACAATATTATTTATTTCAGAAAGGTATGTCCGTACTTTGTTTATCCAATTAAATGTAAAAATATATTAATAACTTTTTGATAAAATCTAACCGACCTTCAGTTATCAGTCAGAAAACAAACTACATAAGCGATTTTAATTAAATTTCTATGGGACCAATCTGCTATTTCCTTTCTAATAAACAAATAATTTTCCAAATCGGTTGATAAATGACGGAGTTCTGAGGTAACAATAAATATAAAAAATATATTTTGTATTTTGTTGATATTCTCAAAAAGCGTTAAATCAATTTCGATAAAATTTATATAGGACCACCTCTGAAGATCTACCAAATAAAAAAATAATCATCAAAATCGATTAATAATTGGCGGAATGACCGACGAATTGAGAACGTCCTCCTTTTTTCAAGTCGGGTAAACACTACATTAATAAATAAATATAAATAAATATTTCAGGACATTTCACACAGCGCTATCTAGCCCTAAACTAAGCAGAGCTTGTACTATGGGAACCAGATAACTTATATACTTTTTTTTGTAAATACATACTTATAATATATAGAAAAACACCCAGACACGGAACAAATATTTGTAGATCATGCAAACATTTGTTCCGCGGCGGGAATCCAACCCGCTACCTCCTGCGTCTTAGCCGACTATACGCCCACTGCGCCACGGAGGCAGTCAAATAATAATAAATAATAAATAGTCAAATAATGACACTCATAATAATAAAAACATACAACAAAAACACTGATTCACTTCTTCTTTCACTGAGTTTATTTCTTTTTAACCGATTTCGAAAAAAAGAGTAGGTACTCAATTCGTCGTCATCTTTTTGAATTGAAAACTTCTTTAGGAGCGTTCGGCATCTTTGAGATGAGAAAAATCATTGGACTCGCGACACTGTCACCGCTACCGATACCTCTGTATATAAGTATCTGTAGTGTAGTCTGCTTTCATTCAAGTTTTCACTTCAGTCAGCACTCCCGGAGTGCCACTGTTTTTTTTTTATTTATGTTTCTCTATTACGCGAAGACGCCTGTGACCGATTCGAGAATTTTATTTTTGTTTAACAGGGTATACTTGCCAGGCCAATGGGGGCATCAAGTCAGGATCTGATGATGGGATCCTAAGAAAATAGAGGGCAACCCTCAAATTTTATAGGAACGCAATTCGGTTTTATGTTAGTTACCTCAGAACTCCGTTATATATGAACCGATTTATATAATTGTTTTTTTTTGTTGAAAGGATAAACTTGCAGATTGGTTCCATAGAAATTTCATCAAAATTTATTCCGTAGTTTGGTTAAATCGGTTATGTTTTTGCTAAAAAGTAATTTGTCTATTTAAAATATAATTAAATAGAAATAAGGGTACGTCATGGGGGCCATTTAAGAATATTATGAATGCACATAATAAAATAGGATATCATAGGTACTACCATTTTTGGATTTTTTTGCTGTGAGACCTTGCTTCTTGTTAAATTTCATGATTCTTGGTCCACGGGAAGTACTCTATAGGTTTTGATTTATTTGCGAGCAAAATGCACAACCAACTAACTTGACCTATATTTTCATTCAAATTACAAGTAACGGGAGTTCATGTTAATGTTGTTTTTTAAATAATCATAGTTTGGCCAGGAATTTTTTAGCCAACCCATTCGCGATATATTTTTTAACATATTAAATTTGATATAAAATATTTTTCATCAATTAAACAGATGGGTGAAGGTCGTTCTTAATCGGATCTTAGACTATAATATAACCATATTACGAGTATAGAGCAACTTATCGTTGCGAATCACATCACATAGAATAGAATAGAATAGAAAACGCTGTATTGTATACCACACTTAAATTAACTAATCATATTTAAAACACTTAAAACTAGACACGCGATAGTACAATTGACGGTCTTATCGCTAAAAGTGCACTCTTCCAGACAACCATTGAATGGACTGAATTTTACAACAACGTTTAAGGACGGAAGCCTTATAACTTAAGCTTTTTATATAACTGTGTGCTTACATAAGCAAAACAAAATAAATAGATACCAGGGTAGGTAATATTAATATAATGTTACATTCTATAATATTAAAAAACTATTAATAAATAAAAATACAATTATGAAACAGATGTAATACAAACAATAACAACGACAGATATAATAACAAAATAAGATTACTCCGCTCTCTGATGCAGACGAATAGTGCTTGAACAATAGCGTTTTAAAGATAGGAAGGGATTTGGCAGATCTAATTAAAGAAGGAAGAGAGTTTCATAAACGGATAGCTTTTACAGTAAAGGAGTTGTCATAGAAGTTAGAAGCGTGGATAGGAGTTTAAGTTTCAAGTACTCAAAAGAGCGCAACGCACGAGGATTAGATAGATGAAGATATTCAAAGCATTCTCTGAGATAAGAAGGACTAGAAGGATTAAACAAAATACTGTAGGAGAGAGAGGACATACCTAGGTACATTTTATACAAAACGAAATATTACTGGAATAAATAAATATTACTGGACATTTCACATAGCGCTACCCCAAACTAAGCAGAGCTTATAACTTTTGAAACTATCATAGTTATGAACACTATTTGTACCTACTAAAAAGCAGGGCTTATACAATGTTAACCAGATAACTGATACAATACTTATATACTTTTTTTTTTTGTAAATACATACTTATAATATTATATAAAAAAACATCCAGACCCGGAACAAATATCAGTAGATCATGCAAATATCCATATCCTAGTCTGCATCTTCAATGCGGCTATGGAAACTTGCACCTTCCCTGATGCTTGGAAGGAAGCCAACGTCATTGGCATCCGAAAACCCAGCAAACAGGCAAACGATCCAACTAGTTATCGTCCCATTAGTCTACTTAATAGTCTAGGCAAGATATATGAGCGTCTTCTAATGAAGCGCCTCTGGGCTCATGTCAATGAGTTCAAACTCCTTCCCGACGAGCAGTTTGGCTTTCGAGCCCAACATTCATGCCCACAGCAGGTGCTCCGCATAACGGAGCATGTCCTCTCCAACTGGCAAAGTACCTGGCCTTCAGATACTGGTGCCGTCTTCCTCGACGTAGCGAAAGCTTTCGACAAAGTCTGGCACAACGGCTTGATCTACAAGCTATTCAAACTCGGAGTCCCAGACAGACTCGTGCTCATCATACGAGACTACCTACAAGGTCGCAGCTTTCGCTACACCGTGGAAGGCACTCTCTCTAGTCCTAGACCAGTCAGAGCAGGAGTCCCTCAAGGCTCCGTTCTCGGCCCCCTCCTGTTCACGCTGTACACCAGCGATATCCCCCGCACTCCTCAAGTGGAAATAGCCCTATACGCAGACGACACAGCCTTGTACACATCCAATCGGAATCCCGATCGGGTGGGTATAAGGCTGCAGGCTGCCCTTCACTCATTAGCCACTTGGTTCCGCAAGTGGCGGATCGAGGTAAACCCGTCGAAAAGTACAGCAGTGTACTTCTCACGGAGAAACCTCACTCCCAAACCGATCTCTCTATTTGGCCAGCCCATTCGCTGGGCCCCATCAGCCAAATATCTGGGTGTCATCCTCGATAGGCGTCTTTCCTTTAGGTTGCACATCACTAAGAGGTGCAACCAAGCAAAGTTCACCCTAGGACGATTGTCCTCACTTCTAGGCGCGAAAAGTAAAATGTCCCTTAAAAATAAGGTGACTCTTTACAAAGCGTGCATTCGCCCCATTATGACATACTCATCTGTAGTATTTGCCCACTCTCCTAAAGTTGGTGCCATTCAGGTTATTCAAAATCGCTTCTTGCGAAAAGCCTCAGGCTCGCCCTGGTACTTTCGCAATAACGACCTACATCGCGATTTGAAATTAGAATCAATAGCCAGGTTCATGAAGCTCGCTTCCAAGCGGTTTTATGAACTTGCCTCTAATCATCCGAACCCTTTAGTACACACCATTCCGGTTTACCCGTTGGATCCGCCCGCCAACAAAATCCTCCGTCGACCGAGACACGTTCTCGGAGACCCGGATGACGAAATCACCTCTGCTAATGCGGAAGGTGAGTCATCTATATCAGACAGAGCAAACACTTCACAGAAACACCGACCTCGCCGGCGAGGTCGACGAGTCCCTTCAGTCGCCGCTTATACGAGGTACAGACATGTATCCGGGCGTTTCTCTCCTATCCCCATCCCGGCAACAGCCCAAGCCGAGGTTCGTACCTAAGTGGTGCCCTTGCGCTAGTTGCCTAAACAACTTACTGGGCTGAGCGCCATCTGCGCTCGCCAAAAGTTCGGTTAAGCTGTCACGGCCTCAGAGGCCAACAGCGAGATTAGTCCATCCGAAAAAAAAAAAAAAAAAAAAAATCCTCACCCTTTTCCTCACCAGAAGACCACAGCAGAAACTTCTTTCTACTCCACACAAAAGTTAACCTCTCAGTTTGCTGCGATAGTGTTTATCTACTCTTTTCTTTTAAATTCTGTGCAACACGCTTCTAAATCTGGTAAGTAATAGTGCCTCGCCTATTCAATTATCATGTGTAATCCCCGTCTAATTCCGTTCTCTTTAAATTAATTCGTATTTTTTCTGTTCCCAAACAGGAAGTCGGTTTTTTCGGTTTTTTATCTTTTTATATACATTTACACCCTTTCTTTGGGTTTAACCTGACTCTTCTCATCATCACCTACGTGTTATCCAAGCCGTAAGAGGCTTGACGGTTCCTCCGCACGACCAGCTAAACCGCCACACTCCGGGAGCCTCGACTTTTCTACGAGCCTACCGTCGCTAGCTCTGCACCACATCATCTCTCCGGACTGGCGCCAGGAACGGTCGACGGAACAACAAAATAGGTGTATTTAATCCATATTTTTACCCGGGTTGAACCCCTAGGAACCCTATTATATTTTCTGACGCACTTCTCGTCAGATGGCGCCCATTTTATTATTTTAACGGTAACAATCATACCCTCTATAATTACCACGTGTATTTTGTCATGCTGTAAGGCCATAAGCCTCAAGATTCTGTGCTCCTCCAGCGAACACTTCTTTGTCTACCTCTGTATTTATACACTTTTATTGTAATCTCTAGTTTTAACTACCTACCATCGATAAACCAAGGAAATATTGTCAACCTCTGTTGCCTTGCCACGAGTATAAGGAAATATTGTACAGAACCTACCCGCTCTACCGAATTCTATTTACTAATATATGTATCAAACCATACATATCTTTCATTTTTTTATCTTTTATTTTAACTGATACATATCTCTCCTTCTTATATTTTAAAACTGTTACAACATGAACTCCCGTTACCTGTAATTTGAATGAAAATGTAGGTCAAGTAAGTTGGTTTTTATTTTGTGGCACTATTTTGATAGTCAAAGATTACGAATATATTTTTTTTTATAGTAGACTAGCGAGATCGTAGTTCGGGGCGAACCACTAGTTATGATAAAACTTACCGTTTTGGTGAAAATCGCGAAAAACTCATTTTTTTAACCTTTGACTTTAAATAAAAAATTTTCCATACAGGGGAAAGATGGGGAACTTTCAAATTTTATTTTTAATCATATTTTAAACAATATTACTGATATTCAGCTTGGTGGGAATTTAGGTAGCTTTACTCTTCTTTTTTGGTCTAATTTGACCGGACTAAAATATAATTTAAGGACTTTTCAAATCATACAAATGCGTAAAATATAAACATGTTTAGTCGCTAAATACGTTAGTCGCTATTTAGGGATCGTTATGCAAGCCGGCCATAATCTTTGACTAATAAAATAGTGTCACGAAATGAGCAACCACCTAACTTGACCTACAGTTTCATTTAAATTATAGATAACGGGAGTTTATGTTAAATCGTTATTCTTTTTTGGGCTAGAAATTGTAGTTATTTTGGATTTTGACTTTTCCCTAAATTTGTGACACTAAAGCTTTACGCACACCAAATTTCAGCACTGTGGGGTCACTGGTGTACCCTGTGAATTTTCTCAAAGTTCAGTTTTTATTATAGCTAATAACTTAAAAACTTCAAGGTTTAAACTAAAAATAAAAACGGTGACGAAATGTACTCACAAAGACCTTTCATTTGATGCCCCACTTAACCTAATAGTCTCATTTTCATTTTTTTACCCCCCCTCTTGAACCCCAATATCTCAACAACCCTCCAACATTTTTAGCTGATTTAGTCACACCAAAATTGTGCCACCACTGCCTACCTATACATATACCAAATTTCACGATGATCGGATAAACGCTTCGAAAGTATCCTCGGACAAACAAACATACTTAAATACATACAACGCTGATTTGCCCAAGTTGATTTGGAGATCTCGCTTCGCTCGATCAAATATATACTTCCTCGTATTTATCAAGTCGGAGTGAACAAATATTAAAGGAAGATCACAATAACCTTGTCAAAATTATATGTTTCACAGAAATAAAAACATTTTGATTTTTTTTTATTTTTGAGATATATATCGATGATATGATGAATATTTTATAATATATAATCATGTTTGTACAAAGTACTGTAGGTAAAGATAAAACGCGAAAAAAAATATCAAAGTCAAAGTTGTTTACTAGTCTAAATTTGTTTTTTTTTCCGAAGTCTATTGTGGGGGGCCCCTCTTTTGTGGAGGCCCCGGGGCCCCTGTTGCCCTCCTTTACATCCAGTTGTGACGTCCTTCTTTCTCCACAATATTGTTCTGCCCAACAGGGTCCATAATGATCATGTAACTATCAATTAAGACCTATTATTACATTGTGGAATAAAAAAATCAATTTTAAGAGTAGGTAGGTACTCGTATTTAGTAGAGTACCTTGCGAAAGGGCTCGCCCGGAAAGTACTAACCCATACCTATTTCTGCCGTGAAGCTGCATTGCTGTGTTTCGGCATGAAGGGTATGGATGACGGCGCAATTACATCAGGCACACGGCGCTTTACACCTGCATGCCTCAAGTTGATGGACGCAGGGCAGAGCATCATAGGGCAGGTTCTTAAGATGCGTGATCTACGAGGCAATACTTTGTTATAGGCGATGGTCACCACTTCACATAAATAGATAAAAAAATAAATGGATATTGCTAGATAATTAAATAAAATCAAATTATTTATTGCGAATATGGGTTAGTACATAATCAGCGTTTATCGCATGCTATTTTAGTCAGCCTTAGTAGTTACAACATAGAAAAAACAAAATTTATGCTTAAAATATTTACAATATTCAACTCTTATCTTAAATAGAAAATTAATAATAAAATGTCAGATTTAATAAAATTATTCAAGAGATTTGGCACTATAAGAAACTCATATATGTTGTAGTATGCTTTCGCTTGTGCTGGAGCTTGTATTATGTATATGTGCATAGTACCTACTATGGGAACCAGATAACTGATAGAACACATATATACTTACATATTTTTTGTAAATACATACCTACTTATGATAAATATATTATTATAATTAATTTCTACATAGAAAAACACTCAGACCCGGAACAAATATCTCTAGATCATGCAAACATTTGTTCCACAGTAAAAATCGAACCCGATACCTCCACTATTATTTTGGGGTATTCGCCCACTGCGCCATGGAGGTCGTCCGGTAGGCCATAGTATTGTTCTCTAGGTGAAATAAAAAAAAAGTATTGCGTATTGAACTGTCTGAATCCTCACTCCTTTTAGAGGTTATCCGAGACCACGGTAGATCGCTTCTACCATTTAACGTTCGATGTTTATCTGAGATCTGTGTGAATGACACACCAGCAAGCAAAGATCTAAGCAATGTTAGTCTGTTTGGAGGTTTCGTTATAATCAGTCGTTGTATGGTAAGTAAATCTAAGTATTAAATAAGTCGAGGGTAATTTCATTTATACAATACAATATTATTTATTTCAGAAAGGTATGTCCGTACTTTGTTTATCCAATTAAATGTAAAAATATATTAATAACTTTTTGATAAAAATCTAACCGACCTTCAGTTATCAGTCAGAAAACAAACTACATAAGCGATTTTAATGAAATTTCTATGGAACCAATCTGCTATTTCCTTTCTAATAAACAAATAATTTTACAAATCGGTTGATAAATGACGGAGTTCTGAGGTAACAATAAATATAAAAAATATATTTTGTATTTTGTTGATATTATCAAAAAGCGTTAAATCAATTTCGATAAAATTTATATAGGACCACCTCTGAAGATCTACCAAATAAAAAAATAATCATCAAAATCGATTAATAATTGGCGGAATGACCGACGAATTGAGAACGTCCTTCTTTTTTCAAGTCGGGTAAACACTACATTAATAAATAAATATAAATAAATATTTCAGGACATTTCACACAGCGCTATCTAGCCCTAAACTAAGCAGAGCTTGTACTATGGGAACCAGATAACTTTAAACTTTTTTTTGTAAATACATACTTATAATAATAGAAAAACACCCAGACACGGAACAAATATTTGTAGATCATGCAAACATTTGTTCCGCGGCGGGAATCCAACCCGCTACCTCCTGCGTCTTAGCCGACTATACGCCCACTGCGCCACGGAGGCAGTCAAATAATAATAAATAATAAATAGTCAAATAATGACACTCATAATAATAAAAACATACAACAAAAACACTGATTCACTTCTTCTTTCACTGAGTTTATTTCTTTTTAACCGATTTCGAAAAAAAGAGTAGGTACTCAATTCGTCGTTATCTTTTTGAATTGAAAACTTCTTTAGGAGCGTTCGGCATCTTTGAGATGAGAAAAACCATTGGACTCGCGACACTGTCACCGCTACCGATACCTCTGTATATAAGTATCTGTAGTGTAGTCTGCTTTCATTCAAGTTTTCACTTCAGTCAGCACTCCCGGAGTGCCACAGTTTTTTTTTATTTATGTTCCTCTATTACGCGAAGACGCCTGTGACCGATTCGAGAATTTTATTTTTGTTTAACGGGGTATACTTGCCAGGCCAATGGGGGCATCAAGTCAGGATCTGATGATGGGATCCTAAGAAAATAGAGGGCAACCCTCAAATTTTATAGGAACGCAATTCGGTTTTATGTTAGTTACCTCAGAACTCCGTTATTTATGAACCGATTTATATAATTGTTTTTTTTTTGTTGAAAGGATAAACTTTCAGATTGGTTCCATAGAAATTTCATCAAAATTTATTCCGTAGTTTGGTTAAATCGGTTATGTTTTTGCTAAAAAGTCATTTGTCTATTTAAAATATAATTAAATAGAAATAAGGGTATGTCATGGGGGTCATTTAAGAATATTATGAATGCACATAATAAAATAGGATATCATAGGTACTACCATTTTTGGATTTTTTCCTTTACTTATGCTGTGAGACCTTACTTCTTGTTAAATTTCATGATTCTTGGTCCACGGGAAGTAATCTATAGGTTTTGATTTATTTGCGAGCAAAATGCACAACCAACTAACTTGACCTATATTTTCATTCAAATTACAAGTAACGGGAGTTCATGTTAATGTTGTTTTTTAAATAATCATAGTTTGGCCAGGAATTTTTTAGCCAACCCATTCGCGATATATTTTTTAACATATTAAATTTGATATAAAATATTTTTCATCAATTAAACAGATGGGCGAAGGTCGTTCTTAATCGGATCTTAGACTATAATATAACCATACTACGAGTATAGAGCAACTTATCGTTGCGAATCACATCACATAGAATAGAATGGAATAGAAAACGCTGTATTGTATACCACACTTAAATTAACTAATCATATTTAAAACACTTAAAACTAGACACGCGATAGTACAATTGACGGTCTTATCGCTAAAAGCGCACTCTTCCAAACAACCATTGAATGGACTGAATTTTACAACAACGTTTAAGGACGGAAGCCTTATAACTTAAGCTTTTTATATAACTGTGTGCTTACATAAGCAAAACAAAATAAATAGATACCAGGGTAGGTAATATTAATATAATGTTACATTCTATAATATTAAAATACTATTAATAAATAAAAATACAATTATGAAACAGATGTAATACAAACAATAACAACGACAGATATAATAACAAAATAAGATTACTCGGCTCTCTGATGCAGACGAATAGTGCTTGAACAATAGCGTTTTAAAGATAGGAAGGGATTTGGCAGATCTAATTAAAGAAGGAAGAGAGTTCCATAAACGGATAGCTTGTACAGTAAAGGAGTTGTCATAGAAGTTAGAAGCGTGGATAGGAGTTTAAGTTTCAAGTACTCAAAAGAGCGCACCGCACGAGGATTAGATAGATGAAGATATTCAAAGCATTCTCTGAGATAAGAAGGACTAGAAGGATTAAACAAAATACTGTAGGAGAGAGAGGACATACCTAGGTACATTTTATACAAAACGAAATATTACTGGAATAAATAAATATTACTGGACATTTCACATAGGTAGCGCTACCCCAAACTAAGCAGAGCTTATAACTTTTGAAACTATCATAGTTATGAACACTATTTGTACCTACTAAAAAGCAGGGCTTATACTATGTTAACCAGATAACTGATACAATACTTATATACTTTTTTTGTAAATACATACTTATAATATTATATAAAAAAACATCCAGACCCGGAACAAATATCAGTAGATCATGCAAATATTTGTTCCTCCTGCGTCTCAGCCGGCTATTCGGCCACTGCGCCATCGCGGAGGTCGTCGAACTAAGACTATGTCCATACGAGCGTACCTACGCCTTGACCGATTCGAGAAATTATTTTTTTGTTTAAAAGGGCTTCTCAGGTGGTCCCATTGGCACCAAGTCAGGATCTGATGATGGGATCTTAAAAAATCGAGGGCAACCCCGAAAGTAGCTGTCATCTCGATTGCATGCTTTCGTCTGTGGACTTGAGGTTTCGAGTCCGAGCGACAGTAAATCAGTGTTGTAAAATCGAGGATAACCACAAGTAGCTGTCATCTCGATTGCATGTTTTCGTCTGTTGACTTGAGGCTTCGAGTCAGAGCGTCAGTAAATCAGTTTTGTAAAATCGAGGGCAACCTCAAGTAGCTGTCATCTCAATTGCATGTTTTCGTCTGTTGACTTGAGGCTTCGAGTCCAAGCCACAGCAAATCAGTGTTGTAAAATCGAGGATAACCACAAGTAGCTGTCATCTCGATTGCATGTTTTCGTCTGTGGACTTGAGGTTTCAAGTCCGAGCGACAGTAAATCAGTGTTGTAAAATCGAGGATAATCAGAAGTAGCTGTGATCTCGATTTCATGTTTTCGTCTGTGGACTTGATGCTTCGAGTCCGAGCGCCAGTAAATCAGTGTTGTAAATTTTTGCTAAAAATTGATGATCGCTCCAAGTAAGTTGCTCTATTATATGGGATATTTTTAAGTACCTATTTAATGTTCATCCATAAGCTTCTCTCGCCATGTTATTATTGATCGAGCGAAGCGAGATCTCCAAAGCAACTTGGGCAAATCGGCGTTATATGTATGTTTGTTTGTCCGAGGATAACTTTCGAAGCTTTTATCCGATCATCGTTTAAATCCTCCGTCGTCCGAGACACGTTCTCGGAGACCCGGATGACGAAATCACCTCCGCTAATGCGGAAGGTGAGTCATCTACATCAGACAGAGCAAACACTTCACAGAAACACCGATCTCGCCGGCGAGGTCGACGAATCCCTTCAGTCGCCGCCTATACGAGGTACAAACATGTACCCGGGCGTTTCTCTCCTATCCCCATCCCGGCAACAGCCCAAGCCGAGGTTCGTACCTAAGTGGTGCCCTTGCGCTAGTTGCCTAAAAAACTTACTGGGCTGAGCGCCATCTGCGCTCGCCAAAAGTTCGGTTAAGCTGTCACGGCCTCAGAGGCCAACAGCGAGATTAGTCCATTCGAAAAAAAAAAAAAAAAATCCGATCATCGTGAAATTTGGTATGTAGGTAGTGATGGCACAATTCTGGCTAAACATGTGAGGGAGGGGGGGGGGGGGTATGTTGAGATATTGGGGTTCAAGAGGGGTAAAAAAAACAACCAAAATAGGACTATCTAGTCAAGTGGCACGTCTAATAAAAGGTCTTTGTGAGTACATTTCGACCCCGATTTTATTTTTAGTTTTAACCTTGTAGTTTTATATTATTAGACATAGTAAAAACTGAATTTTACTAAAATTCACAGGGTACACCAGTGACCTCACAGTGCTGAAATTTGGTATGCGTGTAGATTTAGTGACACAAATATAGGCAAAAGTCTGAAATTCAGAATAACTGCAATTTATACCATAAAAAATTGTAACCAATTAACATAAACTCCCGTTACCAGTAATTTTAATGAAACTGTAGGTCAAGTAAAGCGGTTAATCATTTCGTGGCACTATTTTAATAGTCAAAGATTACGAATATTTTTTTTTGTTTTTATTGGAGACTTGCGATATCTCAGTTCGGGGCGAACCACTAGTTTATTCTCAGCCATTCGTGTCCCACTGCTGGGCAAAGGCCTCCCCACATTCCTTTCAGACCCAGAGTCCTGAGCAGTTTGTGGCCAATCGGTTAAGAATTTATCCAGCACGTCCCGCCATCTACGTTTCGGTCTGCCGCGTCGCCTTCTCTCTGGGTCAGGATGCCACTCGGTGACTATACTTGTCCACAGCTCACTTGGCATGCTACAGATATGGTATATAAGCGCAGTTCAGTGGTACATGTTATATTGGTATAACTAGTAATGAGAGTCTCTGATATTGAAGCCTATTTGTACCCTTACCCTTCCCAAACAACAATGGTCGAAGTGTTGAAGACTCATGAGCTGCTGAATTAGAAAAAACGAATTAACTAATGCAAAAATAACAACATTGAGAAATAATACCTGCTTTTTGTATAATTTTTCGATAATTATTTGAGTACTGGCACATGTAACGATCGATTACAACCCGGGGCAAAGGTTATCAGCTCCGATCCATAACATAAAATTACATTGACCGTAGATAAAGGCAGTTTACATTTACCCTACTTACAAATATATAAACTAGGTAGTGGTTCACCACGAACTGAGATCTCGCGAGTCTCCCAAAACACAAAAAAAAATATTCTTAGGATGAGTCGCGCAGCGATGCCTTTTAGCCTTTTAGCCTAAATACGTGGCTAAATATGATTTAAGGAATTGTCTAATCATACAAATACGTAAAATATAAACATGTTTAGTCGCTAAATTCGTTTAGGGATCGTTGTGCAAGCCGGCCTTAATCTTCGACTAATAAAATAATGCCAAGAAATGCTCCCCCTACTAACTTGACCTACAGTTTCATTCAAATTATAGGTAACGGGAGTTCATGTTAATTGGTTACCCTTTTTTGGGGGTAGAAATTGTAGTTATTCTGGATTTAAGACTGCTTCCTATATTTGTGTCACTAAAGCTACACGCATACCAAATTTCAACACTGTGAGGTCACTGGTGTACCCTGTGAATTTTGTCAAAGTTCAGTTTTTATTATGGCTAATAACTGACGTGCCACTGGACTAGATATTCTATTTTGGTTGTTTTCTACCCCTCTTGAACCCCAATATCTCAACAACCGACATTTTTAGCTCATTTAGTCACACCAAAATTGTACCATCACTATCTATCTATATACCTACCAAATTTCACGATGATCGCATAAACGCTTCGAAAGTTATCCTCAGACAAACAAACATACATACAACGCCGATTTACCCAAGTTGATTTAGAGATCTGCTGAAATTTGGTATGCGTGTAGCTTTAGTGACACAAATCCAGAATAACTGCAATTTCTATCCTAAAAAAGAGTAACCAAGGAACATGAACTCCCGTTACCTATAATTTGAATGAAACTGTAGGTTAAGTTAAATGGTTATTTATTTCGTGGCACTATTTTGATGGTCAAAGATAATATTACAAATAATATTAGGTCTTTACCTATGAAATTGCCGTTTTGTATGGAATAAGTGAAAGTACTTATTTTTTTAAACTTTATTATTTCTGTTATTCAAAGTAATCACCCCTGCCATCGACGCATCTTTGCCCACGCATTGGCGGTTTATTGATGCCCTTCTTGTAAAAATCAGCTGGACGGGAGGCAACAAACTCTTCAAAGGCATTTTGTACTGCCTCTCGGGAATTGAATTTATTACCCACTAAAAAGTTGTCTAAATTTTGGAAAAAGTAATAGTCGGTAGGTGCAAGGTCTGGTGAGTATGGCGGATGAGGGAGAGCTTCCAACCCCAGCTCTTGTAGCTTGGATACTGTCTGTTGTGCAGTATGGGGTCGCGCGTTGTCGCGAAGGAGCAGTAGGGACGACCGATTGACCAAAGCTGGTTGCCGATGTGCAAGCTTCTCCATCATTGTCTCCAGTTCTTCACAGTACACATCTGCAGTAATACTCATGCCGTTTTGTAAAAAGCTGTGGTGAATCACACCCACACTAGACCACCAAACAGTGACCATCACCTTTTTAGGGGTCATTTTTGGTTTAGGGCATTGCTTTGGTGCTGAACCAGGATCTAACTAACTTGCTGAGCGCTTTCGATTGTCGAACAGAATCCATTTTTCATCGCACGTAACAATTCGGTTCAAAATTCCTTCATTTCTTTGCCTATTGAGCAGCGCGAGGCAGGTCTCGACGCGTACGTTGCGCTGGCGATCGTTAAGTTTGTGGGGCACCCATCTACCAAGTTTTTTTACCTTGCCTATTTGTCGCAAATAGATCAAAATTGTTTTGATGCTAACATCAACAGCTTCTGCTAGATCAGCTGTAGATTGAGTTTTGTGAGCTTCCACAATCGCCTTTAATTCATCATTGTTGAATAAAGTCTCCGGACGACCACGAGCTTAATTTTTCAAGTCAAAATTTCCAGAACGGAACCGGGAAAACCAATAACGGGTTGTGCGTTCGTTTGTACAGTTCTCTCCGTAAACGTTTTTGATGTTACGTGCCGTTTGTGTCGCGTTGGTGCCACGACGGAACTCATATTCTATAATTACACGAATTTTTAAAGTATTCATTATGACGAAAAATGTTCAAATGTAATGAAAATACAACGCTAATCAATAAACAAAAGACTGAGTTTGTAAAAAGAATGTCATGTTTTTAAAACAAAATTAATTTGAATTTAGAATACAAAGCCATTCCAAACTTTTTTCTATTTGAAATGACCAGTTCTGAAGAACGGCAATTTCATAGGTAAACCTATTATTTTTTTGTTTTTATGGGAGACTCGCGAAATCTCAGTTCGGGGCGAACCACTAGTGATTTATTATTGATAAAATAAATTAAATTGTAAATTTAAATAAATTACCCCCTATAGAGATATTATTTAATGTCCGCAAGCATTTTTTTTAATATTTTTTACTGGCTTGATTTCGCCTGATAGCGATGATGCAGTCTACGATAGACCTCACCGTGCCTTTTAAACCGCGCTCTTTTTTAATCGACTTAAAAAAGGAGGGTCTAATCAGTTGTAATTTTTCTTTTTTTATGTTTGTTACTACAGAGCGATTTATCTTATTTATCAACCGATTTGGATAATTTTGTTTTTATTTCAAAAGATATGCTTTCAGATTGGTCCCATAGAAATATAATCAAAATCGGTTAAGTAATTTAGTTTTTAAATAGAAATAACTGGAAAAATATGTCAACCAAGTAAACGAAGACGCGTTTTTGCTTTCCTGTGACTGTTCATCTGAAGTCTGTAATATTTTTTGATCGAACGAAGCGAGATCTCCAAATCAACTTGAGCAAATCGGCGTTGTTTGTTTGTACAAGGTATCTTTCGAAGCGTTAATCCGAACATCCTGAAATTTGTTATATAGGTAGGAATCCTGGTGTGACTAAATGAGTTAAAAATGTCGAGGGGCTATTGAGATTTTCGGGTTCAAGAGGGGCCAAAACAAACTAAATGAGACTAATACTTGACTGCCTCCGTGGCGCAGTGGGCGTATAGCCGGCTGAGACGCAGGAGGTAGCGGGTTCGATTCCCGCTGCGGAACAAATGTTTGCATGATCTACAGATATTTGTTCCGTGTCTGGCTGTTTTTCTATATATTATAAGTATGTATTTACAAAAAAAAAGTATATAAGTATTCTATAAGTTATTTGGTTCCCATAGTACAAGCGCTGCTTAGTTTGGGGCTAGATAGCGTTGTGTGAAATGTCCAGAAATATTTATTTATTTATTTAATAGGTCAATTGGGACGTTTAATGAAAAGTCTTCGTTTTTATTTTTAGTTTAATCTTTGTAGTTTTTGAGTTATTAGTCATCATAAAAACTGAATTTTGACAAAATTCACAGGGTACACCAGTAACCCCACAGTGCTGAACTTTGGTATGCGTGAAGCTTTAGTGACAGAAATATAAATAAAAGTTTGAAATAAAGAATAACTGCAGTTTTTACCCCAAAAAATGTATCCAAATAACATGAACTCCCGTTACCTGTAATTTGAATGAAACTGTAGTTCAAGTTATTTGGTTATGCATTTCGTGGCACTATTTTCATAATCAAAGATATTTTTATGGGACTCACGAGATCTCAGTTCGGGGCGAACCACTTGTTATTAAATAGTTATTTGTTTGTTATCAGATAAAACCAGTGATGATGAGGCTAATGCTTTTAACTTTAGGGCTATGTGCCCTAAACGTAAGCTCCCAGGAAAGACGAGTGGGGAAATTTACGGAAGTTTACGCGTGGAAACAGATGACATACAACATCAATGGAAATATACGTAAGTAGTACTACTAATTTCTTACTAGATCACCCGCCCGCTGTTTCGCACGCTTGCTATTTCCCGTTCCCATTGGAACTTCGGGATAAAAAGTATATATAAACACACTTATATAAAAAAATAGTGGCACTCCGGGAGTGCTAACAGAAGTGAAAACTTGAACAGACTACAGATACTTATATACAGAGGTGTCGGTAACGGTAACAGTATCAATGGTTTTTCCCCATCTCAATAAATGCCCAACGCGCCTAAAGAAGTTTTCACTGCAATAAATATATTTATTTAATTAATAGCAGAAGGGTTTAAAGTATACATAGGGTATATTTATATAACTAAGCCTTAGGTAATTATTAATGGAAAACATTATATATTTTTGGAAGACCACCTGCTCGACAATGTCAAATTATATGTCATGTAAACCTCACCGAAAGCAGGTGATGAAATCCATACGGCTGAGCCGGGAGTAAAGTTGTAATAAATTTCTTTATTTACCACAGCTTAGACTTAGCTTAGACACAGTGGTGGGCAAAGTACGGCCCTTATAAGGTCTTATATAAGCAGGTAAGTGTTAATTATGTCCTACCTAATGTAGCAAGCAAATTACAAAATCACATGTTTGTCTAACAAATTTTACCTATACCTACAAATGTGTACAACCTGTTTTGTTATGTACAACATTATTTTAAACGCATATCCGGAGTCTGTTCTCTATTATCTGATTTTATGAGAGAACCTTTAATATTTTCTATGGTAATGAATTAGAAAAAAACCTATTTTACAACAATATCTACTTGCCCTACCCGTGTTTTCATTTAATGTCATACATAACAAAACACGTGGTACTTACACAATTATTAAGATTTATATAAAACTAGCTGACCCGCCCGCGGCTGCGCACGCGTGGTTTGTCAATAAAAACATTACCATCCTTCTCCGCAGTCGGGTAAAAAGTAGCCTATGTCCCAATCCCGGTAATAATCTATTTGTATCGAGTGTTTGATAATATATGCACAAAAATGAAAAGGGTTATTTTGAAGAGCATAATAAATAAATTTGTGAAATGTTTACCATAGAAATGTGAAATTTATTTTGGCATGTAAAAGCAAACACTTTATTTAACTTATGATGTGCTATTGCATAATGCTTGCCATCTAACCACAGATACTCTATTGGTGACGCCTCGAGATATCTTATTGTCCCTTTCTAACCCAAAACCCGCAGCCATTTCCGAAAGAGATGGATATCGATTGCAAGAGTAGGCAGTAAGTTTTATATCGAATTAATCACCTAAACTTAGTCGATTTTCTTTAAAGTTTGATAATATAACTAGTGGTTTTTTTTCGAGAAGTCTATTTTTATGTTTTGAGAAACCGTAACTTGAATATCGACGATATATTACCAAACACCCTGTATACTAACGGTACACAGGGAGTGCATCTAAATAATAACTCATAATTTTAACCCCTTTCCTTATCCCCCACCCCCTCCATTAGGGATGATTTTACCAAAAAGTTGAAACACATATTTCTTTATTTCTTACCAAAAGCCTAAATATGAACTTTCAGATCCCTAACTTGAGGAATTATGGATTGCCCATACAAACTTTCAACCCCTATTTCATCCCTTTTTTTTGAGACAGTAGATAACCTATATCCTTTTCAAGGATATAATCTATCTCCTTGCCCAATTTCATTACGATCCCATCAGCCGTTTAGTCGTAAAAAGGTAACAAACAAACAAAGTTACTTTTGAATTTATAATATTAGCATGGATTCAAACTTGGCGAATGTCACTTTCGGTATCGAAGAAAATGAAAATTAAAAGGTTTGAAAAGTGGCACTCCGGGACTCCGGGAGTGCCGACAGAAGTGAAAACTTGAATAAAAGCAGACTGCACTACAGATACTTATATACAGAGGTGCCAGTAACAGTTAGGGACAGTAGTCAGTGACAGGTGTCGGTAACAGTGTCGCGAGTTCAATGGTTTTCCCCATCTCAAAAAATGCTCAACGCGCCTAAAGAAGTTTTCATTTCAAAAATTTATTACAAAAACTTAAAATTATTAAATTATTTTGTAGCTTGGGTTCTAAGAGGTAAAAAAGAGTATTACATCCTCAAAACGGTCAGTGAGGCAAAAAATTGTAAAATGGTCAATAATAAATAGTAGAATTGTTGATGACCTTGTAATTTTATTGTATTTTGCATAACATTCTTAACACAGGTTACGTAGGTACTTATTTATATTGTTAGGTACATAAAGATCTTGACACACTTGGAGCAAGAATAAAATTTAGTTATATATTTTTATTCAATCACACCTTTTTATTCAATCTTCCAGCACTTTCGCTCGCGTGCCAAATTCCACCAATCTGTCTCGAAGGCATCGAAATCATCACGACAGCGTCTACAAGGCCTTACTCGGCGCCGTCGCCCGTCTTCAGACACTGCGTGACGATCGTTGCCTATCTGTCCGGGTGTATTCGTCTTACATGGCCCGTCCAGTCCCATTTTAGCCTGGGCCCGTAGCCAAATTACATTCGCCACGAATCTATTCGATTTCTAAACACAATTGTTGTCGCTGAATCACGTGGTATTTCTATAGCATGTGTCAAATCCCATACATTTTCAGACGTATCGACTAGCGTCATCGCTAATCGACTGTAACTTGGCTAAGCCCTCTGGCAGCCTTATTTCCTGCAGCAATGCAGCAAAGTCTTTAAACGTAGCGTGGTGTTACGGATTCTATCAATTTTTATTTTATCTCAAACAAAATCCACAGCTCTTAATACAGTAGTACAGCCTTATACCCTAATACAGTAGACCCGCGGTAATCCGTCAAAGGTTTTGCAAGGCGGTGTCGGATTATCGAATTTGTCGGACTATAGAGTACTTACTGTAGTCTATAGTCCACCCCTTGTAGTCAGGAACCTGGTTAAGTCAATAATATAACTAGTATGTACTTAAATAATTACATATATATATTTATATATATTTTTATTTTATTTTATTTTATTTCATATACATTTATATTTAAGCATCTAAACACTGATTAATAAGTATGTACTTAGGGTTGTAGCTGCTGTAGGTGGACATTGTCAAAGAATTTATTATACGAGTGACACACAAAAAGTTTTCGGAATCAATAATAAAAAATACTATTAATGGTCAAAAGTTAATTTATTGTTTCTCAAAATATTCTCCCTTTGCGTCAATGTACTTTTTCATACGATTGAACCAATTTTGTAAACATTTGTGCCACTCCTCCGTGGTGACGTCAGATACATGTTTTTCATGCTCTTCGACAGTCTCTTCTGGTGATGAAAACCGTTGATCGCGTAATTGGTTCTTGATTTTTGGGAACAGAAAAAAGTCACACGGTTCCAGGTCAGGACTATATGCTGGATGACTCATAAGTTGTACGTTTTGCGCCTTCTAAAACTCATTTGTCTGTCTGGCCGTGTGGGAACTTGCATTGTCGTGGTGCAAGATGATACGGCGTTTACCGTTATTTTCACGGAGTTTATCAATAATTTCCGGTAAACAAATGGTCGTGTACCAGTCACTATTTACGGTACTACGATTTTCTAAAGCAGCAGTAGCCACGTGCCCAGTTTTATTAAAAAAAGAAGCAATCATCCGCTTCGAGGCACTTTTCACGCGCGCCACTTTGGTTGGTTTCGGCTCATCTCGAAAGACCCATACGTTCGATTGCTGCTTCGTTTTGGGATCATAGCTATAAATCTATGTTTCGTCACCTGTTACTATGTCTCACACCAAATTGAAAGCCCCTTCGTTGTAGCATGGCATCAAGTGATGCGGTCCGTTTTTTGAGCATCAGTCAAATTGTGTGGGATCCATCGAGAACACAGCTTTCTCACACCTTAATGTTTGTTTAGGATTGACTGTATTTGACTCATGCCTATGTCCAAAGATGTCCGGATCTCATGGTAGGTCACATGTCTGTCTGTTTCGATCATAAGGCGCACAGCAGCAATGTTTTTGTTGTTCACAGCGGTGCACGGGCGACCTTCACGAATTTCATCATGGAGATTGACACGACCGCGTTTGAATTCTGTAAACCAGTTATAAATAGTCGTCTTGTATGGTGCTCCTTCGCCAAAAGCAGATTGAAGCTGAACGACGCTCTGCTGAGCTGTCAAATTACACTTAAAATCGTAAAAAAATCATGCAATGAAAATTTTCCCGAGTTAAATCCATTTTATTGTAATCACGCAATTTTTAAAATGATGCCACAATGTGAAAACAATTCACAATCAGATGAAACAAATTTTATTCTACGGCTAAGAGTTCCATTTTCAAATGTACTCGCAGTAATAACTTTTTAAATATTGTTTATGTAAGTGGCCAATTCCGGAAACTTTTAGTGTGACCTATGTAATATCTAATTTGAATTCTATATTGCTGTGTTTGTCAATAGGTAACAATTATTGATCGAGCGAAGCGAGATCTCTATATCAACTTGGGCAAATCGGCGTTGTATGTATGTATGTTTGTTTGTCCGAGGATAATTTTCGATGCGTTGATCCGATCATCGTGAAATTTGATACATAGATAGGTGGAGGATACATGCACAATTTTGGTGTGACTAAGTGAGCTAAAAATGTTCGGGTGTTGTTGAGATATTATGTTGAAGGACTAGACATAGGACGAATTACCGCGGGTCAACTGTAGGTATGTATGTACACGTAGAACACATATGAGATATGATACAATTTACCGCCAATAATGGATTTACAATAACTATTAATACAGTGTGAGTCTTCATAATGTGCATATATTAAATGAAAGTATGCATAATTTTATCAACGGAAAATATTATTTTTCAAACTTTCGCGATCACTGTACATAATTACTGATTAAAATGGGTATTTAACTTCGGGTTAACAAATAAAAAAGGTACATACGCGATAAATACCCGTTTTAATCAGTAACGGAAAATATGTTAAAGAAGATTTTTTTTTTATGGACTTTTTAAAATTATTGTTCCCTACGACGACCCTGCGGTGAACAAAACGGTGTAAATTTTGAACTCAACGTTCGATTACGATGAAATAAACGCAGTTAGGATTGGAAATAATAGGAGCTCCTTAGAAAAATAAAATTGTGGTAAAACAATCGTCAATTAAAATATATGTTTTTTTAAGAAATTGTAATTTTTTCTCATCGATTTTTCTAATAATTGTAAAATTTTGCAAAAAACCACCACTTTTTTTGTATTGATCGAGCGAAGCGAGATCTCCAAATCAGCCAAATCGGCGTTGTATTTATATTTTTTTTTAATATATTGCTGGACATTTGACACAGCGCTATCTAGCCCCAAACTAAGCAGAGCTTGTACTATGGGAACCAGATAACTGATAGAATACTTATATACTTTTTTTTGTAAATACATACTTATAATATATATAGAAAACACCCAGATACGGAACAGATATCTGTAGATCATGCAAACATTTGTTCCGCGGCGGGAATCGAACCCGCTACCTCCTGCGTCTCAGTCGGCTATACGCCCACTGCGCCACAGAGGCAGTCCAGTATGTATGTATGTTTGTTTGTCCGAGGATAACTTTCGAAGCGTTTATCCGATCATCGTGAAATTTGATATATAAAAAGGAAATAAAATAAGAAATAAGAAAAAAATTAAATAAGGGAATTAGGGAATTAGGAAATGATGGCACAATTTTGGTGTGACTCAATGAGCTAAAAATTTTGGGAGGTTGTTAGATATTGGGGTCCAAGAAGGGTAAAAAAAAATTAAAATGAGACTATTAGGTCAAGTGAGACGTCAAATGAAAGGTCTTCATTAGTACATTTCGACCCCGTTTTTACTTTTGTAAAGTTTTTGTAGTTTTTGAGTTATTAGTCATTATAAAAACTAATCTTTGAAAAATTCACAGGGTACACCAGTGAACCCACAGTGCTGTAATTTTAGTAGCTTACGTATCACAAATATAGGCAAAGTCTGAAATCTAGAATAACTGCAATTTGTACACCAAAAAAAAGTTACCAATTAACATGAACTCCCGTTACCTGTAATTTGAATGAAACTGTAGGTCAAGTAAGTTGGTTTGTATTTCGTGGCACTATTTTGATAGTCAAAGATTACGAATAATATTTTTTTTGTTTTTATGATAGACTCGCGAGATCTCAGTTCGGGGCGAACCACTAGTTACTGCATTTGTATTACTTATAACTATCCTATCTTTGCTAGACATAATTTAAAATATTCACATGATGGGAGAATCCACTGGCACCTGAAACACAGTTTTTTAACTAGTTCGGAAGCCTATGAATTCAAATTAGACTATGTCATACTTAATTATGTCAATAAATAAATTTTTACTTTAATCTCCCACGCATAAAGTGATGTGCATGCGATCGTGACACTACCCAACCTGTCGGGCCCAACAGTCCACACCTACAGTCCTACACACTACCTAAGCATCGACATTGTCTTTCGATGTGTGCTGAAAGTGTGGAAAATCGGGGTCAACAAATTGGGAAGTGCATAGTGTAACGATCGCTTTAGTCTTTACTGTAAAATGTTCTGCGCACGCGACCATAATATTGCAATAAATATTTTCTTTCACACAAAAGCACAATTTTATTTATTTACATTATTTGAGGTTGGTGCTGATTAAGCTAGTCCTCTAAATTGTATGAGCGCCCAAACAACTCAAGAGGACTATCATAATTGACGTCGACTATGTATGTATGGGGACCCTTTAATTTCCAACTTTTTTTTAATTTTTCCTTTATTTGTGTTTTACCTTGCTTTTTGCCAAATTTACTGATTCTAGGTCAACGGGAACTACCATATTTATAGGTTTTCGACCCAAAACCTGGGTACTTCCGGTTGACCTAGAATTGTCAATTTTGGTTAAAAGCAAGCTCTTACAGCACAAGTAAAGGGAAAATTCCGAAAAATAAAAAAAAGTTGAAAATTAAGGTAAATTATGGTACTAACAAGTTTTCGCGAAAATCTAAATTTGCCCATATCTTTTTTTCGTGTTGACTCAGGACCTTGACTTTTATACACCTAATAGGGACTGTAGACCTCAGTATCTGATATAAATTCCAACTTGCTAAGTCCACCCGTTCCTGAGAAAATCGGTGGTGACACACGGACATACAGACGGACAGACGGACAGGAGAGTGATCTTATAAGGGTTCCTTTTTACCTATTGAGGCACGGACCCTAAAAAAAAATTGACTAGCTTTTTTTCTGTCTTATTAATGCATATTAATAAAAGCATAAAACTTTTATGATGATTGTTTTATATGGGCACGATAAAGATCTATTATTTTCTATAGCTGATATAAAGAGTATTTTCCGTAGAGATTAATATCTCAGTGTAGCAACGCCGTAAGACGTTATTACAAATCTCATGGACACGAAACATAAACATGGATAATCAGAGGTCACAACAATGTACATACACTCAGCGACGTTATTTAAAACCACAATACTAGAGGTTTGCTCCGAAGCCCCGAACTGAGATCTCGCGAGTCTCACATGAAAACCAAATAAAAACCGGCCAAGTGCGAGTTGGACTCGCACACGAATGGTTCCGTACCATTATTTATAAAAACGGCAAAAAAATCATGTCTGTTGTATGGGAGCCCCACTTAATTCTTATCATAATCATAAAATCTTATCATATCTAATAAGGTTTGAGTTTATATACCTACTCTTGTTTTAGTTACTAGCTATTATTTATTAGAATAAATAGTTATGTGTCTGAACCGGTTCATCTACACTGCACTAAAGTTAGCTGGAATAAAATGCTAATTAGCGTTAAGTTTGCTTATGTATTGTATGTGTGGAATTTCTCTGATTTAAGTACTTACGCGATGGGTTTTCGGTAATTGTCGAGTTCTTTCTTCAATTATTACTTATTAATTCAGTGCATAAAGCTGACAGTTTCCGAGAACCCTATCTGTGGCAGATGTTTCTGCAAAGGCGAGGCTGAAAAGCATCGTAGCTGAGCCCTCGACCTATTTACCACCACCTTAGTGCTACGTACGATAATGTACAAATGTTTCTTAGAATTAGGCCTACTGTTAAACTTATCTAGCTTTATTTAGTACTTATTAGTTATGTACCTACCTACTTCTGTTAACATAATAGGTGTGTGTGTAAATAAGTTCATTTTATTTATTTACATATTTATTTTATTCTGTTTTTAGTACCTATATTTGTTGTTATAGCAGCAATAGAAATACATTATCTGTGAAAATTTCAACTGTCTAACCATCACGGTTTACAGCCTGGTGACAGACGGACGGACAGACAGCGGAATCTTAGTAATAAGGTCCCGTTTTACCCTTTGGGTACGGAACCCTAAAAAATATATAATTTGTAATCTTTGACTATCAAAATGCTTATCCAAATTACTTGACCTACAATTTCATTCAAATTATAGGTAATGAGAGTTTATGTAAATTGGTTACGCTTTTTTAGAGTAAAAATTGCAATTCATCGCTATCACAAAAACACCTGAAATTGTTCAATGTATTAATATGGCTGACTGTACCTATTGATGTGCAGCAAAAAACCGGTACCTACATAACCTCATGTCTAGGATGCGGTTAAACCTAAGAATTATGATTTGTTGTGTTCAATGACGTAAGAATAAGAATGATTGTAAATTGTTTTAACAAAAAGTTGGTTGCAAAAGCAAACAGTTTGTCCTTTTCGGAAATAGGTACAATAGGTAGGTAGGTAGGTACCGAATAACTAATATTGGTTCGGTCTTTTTTTTTTGAAGTGAAAACTTCTTTAGTGTTGCGTTGGGCATTTTTTGAAATGGGAAAAAAACCATTGAAACCGCCTGCAAGATGGGTCGACGACATTATAAAAATCCCAGGTCGTATGTGGGTTAGAACAGCGCGGGACAGAGGCGAATGGCGACAACAATGAGAGGCCTATGCCCAGTAGTGGGATGAGAAGAGCTGATGATGATGATACATATATTAAACTTATATTTGTCTACGTAGATTTCTGGTTGAACTAGACGCAAGTATTCTTGCGACATTAATTTGAAACACATAGGTATGCAGAATCCTATAACCGGTAGCTTGAATATTTATCCAGTAATAGAAACATTTCCAATAAACAATGTTCAACGTTGGTTTAACGTAAATCGGCGACGTCTTTGCGACGATGCCGCTTAAGCTACTGCCGCTTTTTTTAGATTTAGATACTACAAGTTAGATAATTAGTAAATTATTGATTTGTTTCTACCGGTTTTATTAGAGAAATACAAATATTAATGACTTGACAATTGTGTAGGAATGTATAAAAATACCTACTTTTGCGTAAAACGAAACAGTTCAGGAGGACTCGGTTATCTAGTAACAACTTGTGAAACGCAAAAAACGCCTCCTTCCAGATAGCAAGAAAACGAATCGTTGCTCTCTACCGTCAACGGACAGTTGAATATAGGACCTCGGCTTTAGTCAGTTTAACAGGTGCCTACTTTCATGATAAATTAATATGATTTGTTTACCTATTTTATACAGGTTGATCCATTGATATTTTACGATTTAAAATGAAGGTAGATTGAAAATTAAAAACAATCCAGGGTAACAATGAAATTAAAAAAACGATTTTACAACAACACTAGCCATCAGCCTCCCGTGATTTAAATTATTATTAATGTCGTAAATGCGGTGACACGCAGTAGGTATAGGTATCTCATAGGGAAAGTACTGGGCTAGTTATAAACACTTCTTTTGTAGCAAGAAGGTGGATTGACATTCACACAGAGATTACTATGGTTCGAGTTCCAAGCGTCGAGATCCGTAGACGAACGAAGGTTCATGACGTTGGGAATCGAGTTATGGAGCTCAAATTATCTTGGGCGAGACACTTGGCTAGACGTGGTGATGACAAGTGGAGCAGGGTAGCAACTGAATGGAGGCTGACGAATGGCTGAAGAGTAGGACGTCCGGCAGTGAGATGGGTGGATGACATCGTTAAAGTCGCGGCCCGTCAATGGGTGAGACTAGCGCAGGATCTTGGCGGATGCCATAAACTTGGGGAGGCCCATACCCAACAATTGGTGAAGTCAGGCTGTGGATGATGGATGATGATAATAATGAAGAGGTAATCTCAAAAACTACTGAACGTTAAGCTGCACTATCTCTGACTGCTATAAGCTATATTTTATTTTGACAAAAAGCAAACAATTGTTTTTGTAATTACCCACGACGGATGTAAGATTATGGAATAATCAAAAAAACATTATTTATCATTTTCGGAAAATTCCCCACTAAACGGAAGTACATACGTAACGAAAGATCTGGTAGTTATTGCATATTATTTATTTAATACATTCACACAAAACAGAATAGTGATCGTTATCTATACGTAGGTATGTACTTTTTTTACGTTCAAAAAGTAAATACGCGATAATCAGTAATTATATACGACTGTTTATAATTACTAATTATCGCGAAAGTTTGAAAAATACTAACGCAAAGTCTGTCATAAATAGTCATATTAAACAACTAATTATGACTTTTCTTATTGCTTTCTACCTTAATTTTACTACTAGCTTCTGTGAGCGGCTTCGCACTCATTGTTTGCAATCAAAAAATAGCCTATGTGTTAATCCAGGTTATAATCTACGTACATACCAAATTTCATCGAAATCGGTTCAGTATTTACGACATGATTGAGCAACAAGCACCGATTTCGATGAAATTTGGTATATATTTAGATTATAAGTCGGATTACCACATATACCTTTTATCCCATAAATTAGTTCACATGGGATAAAAATGGGATGTCAAGTCAAGTTGCAACAGCAAGTTTATTTCTAAGTTACTACCTTCAAATTTAGTAGTGTAACACCTACGAAGTCGCAGGCAACAGCTGGTTATTAATATTAGTGTGATTTCTTTCTCGTAGAGATAGGGCACATCAATAGTATCAAATATAGGCTACACATATTCACCTACCTATTAATAGTACCTTGATTATTAAACGAGGGGTAAAGCAGTGTCTTGCGTCGGCGCTTTATTGAATCCCAATCTAGGGCAGAGAGAGCACGCCCAAGATGCAGACAACTTTATCCACGAGGAAAATACTCTACTTTTCACACTTTCTACGAGACAATAAAAACCAAATCTAGGTTGGTGCATTCTGTGCAAAGGTTAGTTCGATTTACGAATAAGTTCTTATTGTGTGGGTCTCTGTGGTTCAAATTTTAACACAGATGAGGTCCCAAATTCAAATCAAATATGCCCGCGAGGACATAATTAAATTCAGGCCAACTTTACTCCCGGCTCAGCCATAGGGATTTAATCACCTGCTTTCGGTGAGGTTTACATGACATATAATTTGATATTGTCGAGCAGGTACCTAGGTGGTGTGAAAATAATGTATGTTTAATGTTTAATGTAAGGTCATAATGTTGTAGACATAAAAAGATTGTATTTGTTTTTTCAGTTACTCAAGATCGCGCTACATCTGAAGGACTAGAAAGATCAAGAAAAGAGACACTGTCGATAAATGATGTAATTTTTTTCGATAATACTCCAGAAGAACATAAAGATTGGAATAAACGTGAGTCATATATTTTTATTTATTGATCGAGCGAAGCGAGATCTCTAAATCAACACACACAAGCGACACACAGGTAAAAAGGTATTTCAATGCTTATCATAAAAACCTGAATATATGAACATTATAATAAATACTTAACATAATAATAATAATTATAATATTGTTACGAGCTGAGCGTTCGGGATAAAATAATGAAAATAAATCTAACCAAAGTAACACTTTTATTCAACACTAAAATGGTAAATACACGATCTTAACTACAAGTAGTCACAACACACTAAATCACACCACTGTTGCACAATAAACCACTAAAAGTCACCGAAATGTTCGCACGTATAGCCAAAACCAGACTGACTGTCCGGCCGTCTCTCCGGCCTATTTATACCGCGCACAGTTCATAACACTCGAACGTTCTCGATCGTTCCAGGAAAGTGTAGGTATTTCGAACGAACTACTATTTCTTATTCTGTGCAACTGTAGGTAAAAACGTAGCATGTAGGTATACTCCACACCAAGTATTCTGTGACACAGTAGGTATAACTTGGAGAAAAGCCGACTATTACTTATTCTGTGACAGCCTCGGCGTAACAATACATTACATGTATATAGATTAGATAGATTATTTATTTATTGCACACCATTAAATATGAACATGTTTATATTTAAATGGTATTTATTATTATGTTCATATACATATACACGGTGTCCTTTAAATCACTGTTTTCCCAGAACAAACGTTGTTCAGACCATGGTTTACTACCGGTTTATATCATCAAATAAAAAAAAATATTATATTTAAAAATATCCTATTTACTATAATTACTACTGAACCCTAAAAACGTTTGCTTAAAATTAATAGGTAACTAATTTTTTTGCAGAGTATCCAGATGGCACATTTGATGGTGAACAGTCAAACCAGACTATAAACACTGATTCAAAGCTAGACGGTATGTTTTACTTTAGTTATTAAACGACTTCAAAAAAGAAGGTTTTCAATTTATCGGAATCTTATTTTTTTATGTTTGTTCGCCGATTATTCGAAGACGGCTGGACCGATTCGAGAAATTCTTTTTTGTTTAGAAGGGTATACTTTCCAGGTGGTCCCATTGGCACCAAGTTAGGATCTGATGATGGAATCCCAAAAAAATCGAGGGTATCCCTCAAATTGTATATTATCTCAGAACTCCGTCATTTAACAACTGATTTGGATTTTTTTTTTATTTTTAAGGATATACTTTCATATTTGTCTCATAAAAATTTCATCAAAATCAATTAAACAGTTTGGTTAAGTTGGTTTGTTAAAAAATTACTTGGATTTTAGTAGGTTTCCATCATCACCATCATTTCTTCGTCCAGTATTAAACATATGCCTCCCCTAACCGCTTCTACTCCGTTCCGTGCTTCACGTCTCCATTGCTGACCTACTGTTTTTATATCTTAAATAAGTCATAAAGTCATTTATTTTTTGCTGATAAAGTGTTACAAAATAAGGTCTTAAAATTATATATGATAATGCATAAAGATATTATCTGCTGGTTAGGGCTTGTAAAGTTATACAAATTGTTGTCAATCAAAAATTCATTAACCAAGTAATAGCAATGATTCAGTAGCCATGCCAATAATTTATTTTTAAATTGATTGAGTGGTAACTCCTTAATTTCATTAGGTAACTTATTATACATTCTTATACACATTTTTATTCGATATCGTCTTTGACTGTTTCTTCCACTTCGATATCGTCTTTGATTGCTTTTTTCACTTCGTCATCCTCTTTGAATGCTTCTACCATCTCGGTATCCTCTTTGATTGCTTACTCAACTTCAATTTTCTCTATGATTGTTTCTGCTACTTCGATATCCTATTTTATTGCTTCTTCCACTTCAATATCCTCTTTGATTGCTTCTTCCACTTCGATATCATCTTTGATTGCTGCTTCCACTTGGATATCCTCTTTGATTTGATTGCTTCTTCCATTTTGATATCGTCTTTGACTGCTTCTTACACATGGATGTCCTCTTTGATAGCTTTTAACAGCTCGTTATCCTCTTTGATTGCTTCTTCGACAAAAATAAAAACACGCGAGCTGCTAGCAGCTCGCGCACTACGCGACCCTAGTTTTTATTATTATATACACATAAATTTCAAGTCTTATCCTTGGTAATTAGTTAGGTAATAGATTTATATTACGAAGTCTGGCAGAATTATTTCAAACCGTAATTATGTCTAACAAACAAGCAAATCTCTTTTATATATCGTCCGACAACACGGACACAATGAGAATACCCAAGAGAACTAAGCCTTTTGAGTTAGTGTAGTGTAAATTAACTAGTGGTTCGCCCCGAACTGAGATCTCGCGAGTCTCCGATAAAACTAACATATATTATTCGTAATCTTTGACTATCAAAATAGTGCCACGAAATAAATAACCATTTAACTTGACCTACACTTTCCTTCAAATTACAGGTAACAGAAATTCATGTTAATTGGTTCCTTTTTTGGGGTAGGTACAAATTGCAGTTGTTCTGGATTTCAGACTTTTGCCTATATTTATGTCACTAAAGCTACATGCATACCAAATTACAGCACTGTGGGGTCACTGGTGTACCCTGTGAATTTCGTCAAAGTTCAGTTTTTATTATGGCTAATAACTCAAAAACTATAAGGACTCTAGGTACCTACTAAAAATAAAAACAGAATTCAAAATTTACTAATAAAAATGTATAGTTACGATATTATTAATCGCATTATTGATTAATACTCGTATAATAATAAATAATAAATATTACTGGACATTTCACACAACGCTTTCTAGCCCCAAACTAAGCAGAACTTGTACTATGGGAACCAGATAACTGATAGAATACTTATATACTTTTTTGTTTGTAAATACATACTTATAATATATAGAAAAACACCCAGACACGGAACAAATATCTGTAGATCATGCAAACATTTGTTCCGCGGCGGGAATCGAACCCGCTACCTCCTGCGTCTCAGCCGGCTATACGCCCACTGCACCACGGAGGCAGTCAATTATTAGATTATTGATACACTATTATTGATCGAGCAAAGCGAGCTCTCCAAATCAACTTAGGGCAAATCGGCATTGTATGTATGTTACGTATGTATATATACCTATATATGCATGTTAGACAATGAGTAAACAATGGGGTGTGGCTGTATCATGGACACAGTCGTGTGTTGTACGTGAATACGTGTACGTAACAAGTAATATTTTCTATACAAAATATAAAATAATTTTTATTTTACGCTATTTTATGTATGTTATAATCATGTTTGAACGCTAAGAAGTCCTTCGGTTCATACTAAATGGAAATCTCGAATCGCAGCAAAATTACTTCAAACTTCCACTTCCCCCACCCCCGCGCGCGATGCGTCACTGACCTCACTTAGCGTAACGAATTCTTTGATCCTTTAGCTATCCAGTGGTGTAATTAAATTTCTGATGGAGATGATAGATATGTAGCTGCAACACCAAACTGTATCCCCCGATTTTGTTATCATTCGTTTTTTGAATTGCCCCCCATTAGGGAAGCAATTTTAAAAACGTATTCACGTCTAAAACAAAATAACAATAAAACATGGCGCGTATGTCGCAGCCGGTAAACGGGCCAATTTATACTAAAACACTAGATCAATTACTTACTCATTAGCTGATCGTGGTTTTCAGAGAAATCCGACAGTTTCTTCATTCAGTACAACAATTTGCCGATGGGCGCAGAGAGAGTTGGCGACAGGTTGTTTATAGCGCTGCCCAGGCGCAGATACGGTAAGACTTCTAATTTTCATTCTAGAAAGGGGGGGGGATAAGATCTGCAACAATCTCAAAGTGATGATGTGGTCTAAGATGAAGCACGAAGATCTAGAAGAAACCTATTCACTCTTACCTTATAGAGGCCTGGATTGTATTCTTTAGGAAAAAAAGACGGTAAAGTGTTCCATACCTTAGCTGTGCGCATCAAGAACGTAGAACCAAAACGGTGTGTGCGAACTAGGTACAAATGGTACTGAGCCGTGCGCCTGCTTGTTCTTTGATGGAAAGGAAATGGCGCTAACTCCTTAAAGTAGCGGAGTAGGACTTGGGTTGGTGGCAGCAGTTTTCCAGAGTCCCCGAGGTCGATGCTGACGTCGAAGGTGATTCGATGAGTTCATGCAGTCCCATCTTCAGTCTGGCTTCGTGTGCCGTACAGTACGGTAAGACTTTATTGAACTAGTGCTTTCCCATAAAATAAAATATTATTCATAATCTTTGACTAAAAAATAGTGTCACGAAATGCACAACCAAATTACTTGACCTATAGTTTCATTCAAATTACAAGTAACGGGAGTTTATATAAGTTAGTTATCATTTTTAGAGGTAGAAATTGCAGTTATTCTGGATTTCAGACTTTTCCCTATATTTGTTTCACTAAAGCTACACGAATATTAAAACCGATTCAAAATGTCTCACTCCTACTTGATCTTTAACCGACTTCAAAAAAGGAGGAAGTTTTCAATTTGACTGTATGTTTTTTTGTATGTATATGTTACGCGATCATTCCGCCAATTATGAATCGATTTTGATGATTCTTTTTTTCCTTGGTAGGTCATACTTCAGAGGTGGTACGATGTAAATTTTATCGGTTCAGCGCTTTTTTATCGGGACGCAATTCGGTTTTATATTTGTTATTACCTCAGAACTCCGTCATTTATCAACCGATTTAGATATTTATTTTTTTATTTGAAAGGATATACTTTTATATTGATCTATCTCATAGAAATTTCATCAAAATCAGTTCAGTAGTTTGGTTAAATCAGTTATATTTTTGTGATAAATTTACTTGTAATGGTTTATATGAAGTCAGATTAAAAATGTTCTTTGTATTCATGGTTTCAGGTATCCCAGCAACCCTGAACTACATAGACCTAAGCGACCGTTCCCGCTCACCTGCTCTGAAGCCGTACCCTTCTCTGCGCGCCGCTCGTTCAATCACGTCCATATACAGGACAAGAGCTGATGGCTGCGGCCGTCTCTGGGCCGTGGATACTGGCCTGATGGAGCTGCCTGGTATGTAATCTGCATCAACTTACCTAAGAAACAAGAAAGAAAGAAAATACATTTATTTGTTCCTACAATAAAACTCCGATTAAAACAAAAAAAATATTGTTTGTAATCTTTGGCTATCAAAATAGTGCCACGAAATAAATAACCAAATAACTTGACCTACAGTTTCATTAAAATTACGGGTAACGAGAGTTCATGTCATGTGGTTTTCGGGGTACAAATTGCAGTTATTCTGGATTTCAGACTTTTGCCTATATGTGTGTCATTTAAGCTATACGCATACCAAATTACAGCACTGTGGGGTCACTGGTGTACCCTGTGAATTTTTCAAAGTTCAATTTTTATTATCGCTCAAAAATTATAAGGACATCACTAAAAATAAAAACGGAGTCTAAATTTACCTACTAATAAATACCTTTCATTTGACGTCCCACTTGACCTAATAGTCTCATTTTACCCCTCTTGAACCCTAATATCTCAACAACTCCTCAACATTTTTAGCTCATTTAGTCACACCAAAATTGTGACATCACTACCTATATATGTACCAAATTTCACGATGATCGGATCAACGCTTCGAAAGTTATCCTCGGACAAACAAACATACGTACATACAACGCCGATATGCCTAAGTTGGTTAGGAGATCTCGCTTCGCTCGATCAATAATAGTGTAAAGTAGTGCAAGTGTTAGTGCTACCTATAAAGATCACATGAACAAAGTGTTTCACCTAGAGTGAGTAATAAAAGTTATATCATCACTACCTACCTATATACCTAAGTTCACGATAATCAGATAAACGCTTCGAAAGTTATCCTCGGACAAACAAACATACATACATATAACGCCGATTTGCTCAAGTTGATTTAGAGATCTTGCTTCGCTCAATCAATAACAATATAACCATGTTAAACATAATGTTTTACTGCATAAACTTGACATTTATGGTATCAGAGGTACGGCAAATGAACTAATAAAGTCTTACCTTAGTAATAGAACTCAAGTGACCCAGGTTAGTAAAATATGTCCTAAAACACACATTGAAACAACATATGAATCAGTTGCTAGAATAGTATCCCATGGTGTTCCCCAAGGAAGCGTCCTAGGCCCACTCTTATTTCTAATTTATATAAATGACTTGCCTCAGATAACTAATCACTCTATGACTCTATTCGCCGATGACAGTACTATTTTATTTATTAATGATAAGACACATAATTTTCAGTTTGACATTAATTCAACTTTGACATCTTTTATCAATTGGCTATCGACGAATAATTTGAATATAAATTTGACTAAAACATTTCTTATGAATTTTAAACATAGTAATTCATATTTAGACATTGATATTAACTACCTTGGCACTAAAGTTAATGAAGTAGACATAACAAAATTTTTGGGACTTACAATTGACAATAAATTAAATTGGAAAATACATATTGATAATGTGTGTAAACGATTAAAACAATTTTCATATGCTCTTTTTAAGTTAAGTAAAGAATCAAATATATCCACTCTACTTACTGCCTATCATGGGTATGTATCGTCGATCTTGCGATACGGAACTATTTTTTGGGGGAACTCGACGGAAAATCTTAGAGTTTTTAAGGCTCAAAAAAGCTGCGTAAGAGCAATGTGTGGACTACGTAGACGAGATACTTGTAAGGATAATTTTATTAAATTAAAAATACTTACACTTCCAGCAATTTACATTAATGAAGTATCGATTTTTGTAAAAAGTAACCTCGAACTATTTGAAGAGTTTGCAGTTGGAAGCCGCTTAGAAGGTAATTTAAAAAATGTACCATGTAAAACGCAATGGCTACGTAGCAGTGTGTTCTGTATGGCTCCTACCATTTACAACAAAATTCCAAATTCTGTTCGCTTGCTCTCCAATAATGAATTTAAGAGCAAGTTGAATGATATTCTAGTTAAAAAAGCATATTACACTGTAAAAGAATTTCTTAATGACCAAAATATTATTTAACATTATTTTATATAAATCCGTTATTGTTGCAATTACTTTTAATTTATTGACATCTCCATTTGACATAACTATTATTATTCTACATGATTGTGATTATTATTGTTTTTATTTATGCAAATCTTTTGACATTTTTCTTGCATTTTTAATAACTGTTTTCTCTATTTGATTTAATGTGATTCTGAATTGTATTAATTTTATCATCGACAAAATATGTAATATCAAGATAAATATTGTAGTAATTAATAAAATTGTTATATAAATGTTTGTACGCCTAAATGGCAGAACCTAGAATAGTGCTATTTATAAGTTCAACCATCAATCATGTACCTAGGTTCACGAACAATAAAGAATTATGAATTAATATTGAGGCCAATAATAAAGCTCTTCCGCTCTGTAGAATGTAGATACTTTACCTTCAATTTTACTGCATCTCGATTGAACTAGCAAATGTGATTGAGCCCAGTAATAAGGCCCTTCCCCAATGTAGATACTTTATCATCAATATAGCTGCCTCTTGATTGAACTAGCAAATGGGATTGAGCGCAATAATAAGATCCTTCCACTCTGTAGTATGTAGATACTTTATCATCAATATTACTGCCTCTCGATTGAACTAGCAAATGGGATTGAGCCCAATAATAAGATCCTTCCACTCTGTAGAATGTAGATACTTTACGATCAATATTACTGCCTCTCGATTGAACTAGCAAATGGGATTGAGCCCAATAATAAGATCCTTCCACTCTGTAGTATGTAGATACTTTATCATCAATATAGCTGCCTCTCGATTGAAATATCAAATGGGATTGAGCCTAATAATAAGGTCCTTTCCCAATTTAGGTACTTATCATCAATATAGCTGCCTCTCGATTGAAATACCAAATGGGATTGAGCCAAATAATAAGGTCCTTTCCCTATGTAGGTACTTTATCATCAATATAGCTGCCTCTCGATTGAAATATCAAATGGGATTGAGCCCAATAATAAGGTCCTTTCCCAATTTAGGTACTTATCATCAATATAGCTGCCTCTCGATTGAAATACCAAATGGGATTGAGCCAAATAATAAGGTCCTTCCCCTATGTAGGTACTTTATCATCAATATAGCTGCCTCTCGATTGAAATATCAAATGGGATTGAGCCAAATAATAAGGTCCTTCCCCTATGTAGGTACTTTATCGTCAATATAGCTGCCTCTCGATTGAACTACCAAATAGGATTGAGCCCAATAATAAAGATCCTTCACTCTGTAGTATGTAGGTACTTTCCCATCAATATAACTGCCTCACGATTGAACTAGCAAATGGGAATAAATGGAAAGTCATTTTGACTTATTTAACAATGCTTAAATCCAAAAATGCTAACATGGTCTGCAAATAGTCTTAGGAGTTTTAGATCGCTTTACGGTCTTTGGAGGCAGATCGCTGTCTCCAAAGAAGACGATGAATGTCAACAAAATTCACTGAGATAAAATTCGATAAACTTTTAACTAGATTAATCGTACTACTACTCACAGGGAAACCTCACGTGTGTTTACGAAGAACGCCTACTACTTTACGTTGAGCAGCGACGAATGAATGTGTAGAAATATTCTAACGATCACGATAACTATTTATTTGTTTGTTTGTTACTCAATCACGTCGTAATGGTTGGACCGATTTCGATGAAATTTGGTGTGTTGACAGCTTATGACCTGTAATCAAACCTAGGCTATTATTTGTCAACAAACAATGCGTGCGAAGCCGCTAGTTTTAACATATATTTCTCAACAAGACCTGTTTGTTCGTCTTAGGATCGCAAGCCAAGGTCGGTGGAAGATCTCCCCTTTTCCTTGGCAGACACCTTTCAACTGCTAAATATGTTTTACATCATATCTATCGAGGTACCTAACAGAAAGTATCTGTTGCTGCCAATATAATAATGAATACACAAATAGAAACTTATACAAACTCACACAAATGGGCGTTATAATAATATTAATTTAATATAATTTATTTCAGGCAAGAATGTGCACATACTAAATATGATTACAAGGCCCATATCTATACTAACATACATACAACAATAAACTTAAAAAAAATCGGCCAAGTGCGAGTCGGATTCGCGCGCGAAGGGTTCCGTACCATTATCCATAAAAACGGCAACCAAATCACGTTTGTTGTATGGGAGCCCCCCTTAAATATTTATTGATCGTTTCATTCTATTTTTAGTAAGTGTTGTACAGCGGCAACAGAAATAGGTACATCATCTGTGCAACTTTTAACTGTCTAACTATCACGGTCAAGCGTCTTGAAATATTCACAGAATATTAAGTTATATATTCACTTTAAAAATAAATAATTAAATTAAAATATATGACATATTTAAGGGGGGCTCCCATACAACAGACATGATTTCTTTGCCGTTTATGCGCGAGTCCGACTTGTACGTGGCCGGTTTTTTTATTTATTTTATAGATCGATCGAAGCGAGGTCTCCAAATCAACATGGCCAAATCGGCGTTGTATGTATGTATGTAAGTATGTTTGTCCAAGGATAACTTTTGAAGCGTTGATCCGATCATCGTGAAATTTGATACATAGGTAGGTAGTGATGGCACAAGTGGTTTGTTAACCATAGTGGTTAAACATAGTGGGTTGTTGAGATATTGGGGTTCAAGAGGGTAACAAAATGAAAATGAGACTATTAGGTCAAGTGGGATGTCAAATGAAAGGTCTTTATTAGTATATTTCAACCCTGTTTTATTTTTAGTTTAATCTTTGTAGTTTTTGAGTTATTAGCAATAATAAACATTGACCAAATTCACAGGGTACACCAGTGACCCCAGAATGCTGAAATTTGGTATTCGTGTAGCTTTAGTGACACAAATATAGAGAAAAGTCGGAAATCCAGAATAACTGCATTTTGTACGCCAAAAAAAAAACAAGATTACGAATACATTTTTGATTTAATCGCGAGATCTCAGTTCGGGACGAACCATTAAATAGTCAAAGATTAAGGCCTGCTTGCACGACAATCCCTAAACGTATTTAGCGACTAAACATGTATGTAAGTGTATGATTTGACAATTCCTTAAATCATATTTAGCCACTAAATACGTTTAGGCATCGTTACGCAAGTCACCTTAAGAATAATATTTTTTATGTTTTTTACGAGATTCGGAAGATACGAGTTCGGAGCGAAGCGACAGTTATTATGTACCTAGTACTAGATATTAAGGTGTTCGTTGTCGCTTTTGTGTTAGACTGTGATTGCTATGTAAAAGACATTGCCCACAGATACCCCTATTCAAGTGCAGACTCCATCCATCGTGGTGTTCGACCTGGAGACCGATCAACAGATTTTGAAATACCAGCTGAAGGAATCTGACTTGCCAGCCAATAACACGCCTACAGGTAGGGCGCTTTTTTAACTTACTTAAAAAAGGATATTTTCTACCTCCGACGACCTCCGTGGCGCAGTGGGTGAATTGCCGGCTGACACGCAGGAGGTTGCGGGTTCTATTCCCGTTGCGGAACAAATGTTTGCGTGATCTACAGATATTTGTTCCGGGTATAGATGTTTTTCTATAATGAGTACCTATGTATTTACAAGAAAAAAGTATAGAAGGATAGCGCTGTGTGAAATAATAGATAATAATAAATATTACTGGTCATTTCACACAGCGCTATCTAGCCCCAATATAGAATTAACCTATACTCTATATATATATACTTTTTTTGTATATACATACAAACATATTTACTTACACACACATTATTTACCATGGCATAGCATATTTATTTATTTGAGTTTTCTTTATATACTTTACTTTTTTTATTTAAATCAATTTTGTAATTAGGTTAATTGGTGTACTTACGTAATCAGGAAGGAATGTCAAACTCATTTAGTTGTATGCACGGACACTGGAAACTGCGACACAGTATTTTACTAATGCAGTTTCCAGTGTTCACTTTGTTTTAGTTACATGTAGAAAGTTCACAATTAATAAATAAATAATAAATAACTAAATAAAATATAATATTAGAAAAACATCCAGACCCGGAACAAATATCTGTAGAACATGCAAATATTTGTTCCGCGGCGGGAATCGAACCCGCTACCTCCTGGGTCTCAGCCGACTATTCGCCTATTGCAACACAGAAATATCCAGCAGCATTTATTTTCTTGTCTATGCTTTCAGGTCTCGCATCTATAACCGTAGACACGAGCGGCGGCTGCGCAGACGCATTCGCGTACATCCCCGACCTGACCACCTTCGGCGTAGTGGTGTACTCGTTCAGAGACAATGACAGTTGGCGTGTCACCCACAATTACATGCACTTCAATCCCTCCGCTGTCAACTTGAGGATTGCTGGTATGTAAACGTGAAACACTGACCAACACGTGTTTAAGAAATTCCTTACCTATTTTTGTATAGGTTTTTTTTAAACAATGTTTAGTGGGTGTTTAACTTCGTGTTAAGACCCAAGTTTAAAAACAGAAACCCGACTACCCAACTACTACGTACATAGTTAGTTTTTTTATTTTTTTATAACTCTTGAAGATGGAACAAGTATATATCATTGCCACTTCGCCTATAGCTTAGTATTGCGTCGTATATCACGCGCCTTAGAAACGATGCACTGCCCTGCGTCCATCAACTTGAGGGATACAGGTGTAAAGTCTCATGTGCCTGTAATTTCACCGAAAACTGTACCATTCATACCGAAACACAGCAATGCTGCTATGTTCCACCGTAACGCCTAAACTACTCATCTGATTTTAATGAATGAGGTGTCAATCGATTAGTTATTATGGCATGCGTATTACGAAGTCGGGTTTTCGTTTTTAAACTTATAAAGCTTGTTATAAATACATACAACCCTACGTACATCTGACTCAATCCTCCGTCGTCCGAGACACGTTCTCGGAGACCCGGATGACGAAATCACCTCCGCTAATGCGGAAGCTGAGTCATCTATATCAGACAGAGCAAACACTTCACAGAAACACCGATCTCGTCGGCGAAGTCGACGAATCCCTTCAGTCGCCGCCTATACGAGGTACAAACATGTACCCGGGCGTTTCTCTCCTATCCCCATCCCGGCAACAGCCCAAGCCGAGGTTCGTACCTAAGTGGTGCTCTTGCGCTAGTTGCCTAAACAACGTACTGGGCTGAGCGCCATCTGCGCTCGCCAAAAGTTCGGTTAAGCTGTCACGGCCTCAGAGGCCAACAGCGAGTTTAGTCCATTCGAAAAAAAAAAAACATCTGACTCACTTCAACTCAAGACACCTGTACATACACTCCTCCTCTTACTTTGACAAGTCTTTTACAGTGCAGGCTGTCCGGTTATGGAACGCGCTGCCGGTAGCTATCAGATGTGCCAACTCACTTGCCATTTTTAAACGAATATTCAGAGAACATATCTTCTATCTATATCTCTATTTGAGTATTTATCGCTAAATATCTATGTATTTATTATTAATTGATCAAGCGAAGCGAGATCTCCAAATCAACTTGAACAAATCGGCGTTGTATGTATGTATGTTTGTTTGTCCGAGGATAACTTTCGTAGCGTTTATCCGATCATCATGAAATTTGGTATATACATAGGTAGTGATGACACAATTTTGGTGTGACTCAATGAGCTAAATATATTGGGGGGTTATTGAGATATTGGGGTTCAAGAGGGGTAAAAAAATATGAAAATGAGACTATTAGGTCAAATTGGACGTCAAATGAAAGATCTTCATTAGTACATTTGAACTTCGTTTTTATTTTTAGTTTAATTTTTGTAGTTTTTGAGTTATTAGCCATAATAAAAACAAAACTATGACAAAATTTACAGTGACCCCACAATGCTGAAATTTGGTATTCGTGTAGCTTTAGTGACACAAATATAAACAAAAGTCTGAAATTCAGAATAACTGCCATTTGTACCCCAAAAAAACACAACCAATTAACAAGAACCCCCGTTACATCTAATTTGAATGAAACTGTAGGTCAAGTAGGTTGGTTAAGTCATTTCGTGGCACCAATTTATTAGTCAAAGATTAAAGCCGGCATGCACAAAGATCTTATATAATAAGAATTTTATAAAAGAATCTTTTGAATAACATTTTTCACCATAAAACTTATTTAAATGTTTTCACGTAATAAACAAACGTGCGTAAGTCATTAATGTAAATATATTGTGCAGGGCACAGTTTTCAATGGAGTGATGGTATCTTCAGCATAGCGCTGGCCCCCGGCGCCGGCTGCCGTCCGGCGTTCTTCCACCCACTCATCAGCACGCAGGAGTTTGCAGTGAACACGTGCACGCTTCGCAACCGCACCGCAGCCGCTGATGCTAACTACTGGACTAGTTACAGCGTAAGTCACCTACTGGCTTCAGTATTATAAAGTTTTTTTTATACTACTAAGGTAGCATACAAGCATACGGCCCGATGATGGTAAGCGGTTACCGTAAGCCTATGGACGTTTGTAACACCAAAGGTATCACTCGCGCGTTGCCCACCCTTAACATTTTTAAAACGCCCTTTTAGAAGCAATTTCTAAATTACTGCAATTTCTACCCCAAAAAAGTATATCCAATTACATGAACTCCCGTTACCTGTAATTTGGATGAAACTGTAGGTCAAGTTATATAGTTATGTATTTCGTGGCGCTATTTTTATAGTCAAAGATTACAATTAATATTTGTTTGTTTTTATGGGAGACTCGAGAGATCTCAGTTCGGGGCGAATCACTAGTTAGTCAAAGATTAAGGCCGGCATGCACAAAGATCATTAAACGTATTTAGCGACTAAACATGTTTAAATTTGATGTATTTGTATGATTTGACAAGTCCTTAAATCATATTTAACCACTAAATACGTTAAGGCATCGTTGTGCATGTCGCCCTAAGAATAATATTTATTTTGGGAGACTCGCGAGATCTCAGTTCGGGGCGATTTAAATTAATAAAAATACACATTGCGAACCACTATGTAGGTAGTAGGGATAAGCCGCGATTGGTGAGATTAGTGGCTCAGTCTGACCATTAATAACGGCAACTAGGGGCTAACGTAGACATGGGTCCACGCCCTAAGTCTGCGAGGGTCCTTGTTACAAACGTTTGCTTAACATTTTTTTTTATTATAATTAACTTTGTTTATAGACGAGCAGCATTTTTACTGATATATCTACATTACAGTCTCTTAATTACATAATAAAAATTCTTCATAAAATAATTGATTTCTTTGAATTTTCTTTGGTATAATGAAGAGTTAATCTATCTATCTACCTATATTTCAGATTGTTGGCGAGCGTGGTCCCAACTCCCAATCCACAATGCATGATATCCATAATTCAGGCGTGGCGTTTTACGCCGACATAGCCGCCGACGGCGTCGCTTGCTGGAACACGAGACGACCACTAGACGCGCGTGCATTTCAATTGTTAGCCAGCGATGTACAGAGGATGAGCTATCCTGCAGGTAAGACGACATTGCGTCGGCGGCCGGTGGTATTTGTAGGTATAGGCAGTGACGGCAACTATGTTTGTTATCCAACATTGGCAGTGTCGGCCGTGGTGTTCAAACACGTAACAGTCACTAAACGAGCGTGAATTTCAATTGTTAGCCAGCGATGTACAGAGGATGAGCTATCCTGCAGGTAAGACGATATGGCGTCGACGGCCGGTGGTGTTTGTAGGTATAGGAAGTGACGGCAACTATGTTTGTTATCCAACATTGGCAGTGTCGGCCGTGGTGTTCAAACACGTGACAGTCACTAAACGAGCGTGCATTTCAATTGTTAGCCAGCGATGTACAAAGGATTAGCTATCTTGCAGGTAAGATAACATTGGTGTTGATGGCTGGTGGTGTTTGTAGGTTATAGGCGGTGACGGCATTTGTGTTTTCTGTCATTGGCAGTGTCGGCCGTGGTGTTATATGATATTTGCGCTGACAGCGTCACTAGCTGGAATACGAGACGTCCGCTAGACGCGCGTGCATTTCAATTATTAGCCAATAATTACTCTTGTGAACTGTACCTAGTGTTGGTGTTGGCTGTTAGAGTGTACCTACCAGGGCCGGATTTAGGGGAGGGCAACCGGGGCTACAGCCCCAGGGCCTCCACAATATAGAATTCGAAAAAAAATCAAATTCAGACTAGTAAACACTGTAAACCACTTTTCTTTTGATATTTTTCAAAACAAACCCGTCTATCAAAGCTTTCTCTCTTGAGTATTAAAATAATTTACTTCGGGAACTGGATTTCAGCGAAATCATCAACGATTTTACGGCGAAAAAATCTCGGAAGGTTCCGTTCGTTAATGCTAAAGTTTAATTTCAGATAATTCTTGTTTCCGATTATATTTATATGTTTGTTAAATAATAAAAGAATGTACACTTGGTTTCACAATACATTATTTATTGGAAAACTCGACTGAAAAAAATTAACAATTTTATTTGGAAAATAATTTGGGGCCAGGGGGCCTCCACTCCTCCAGACCTCTAAATCCGGCATTTGATAAACGGCAAAATTATGAATCAAATTATTTGTCAGAATTAGTTTTTAATTTTCGTTTGTTAAGTACTTGTTGGTAATAAGTATTTGCAATAATTTAAAATCATAGAAAAGAATAGAATAGAAAACGCTTTATTGTAAATCACACTTCATATAAAAAAACAATATAAAAAACAAACAATACACGCAGAAATACAAGTGGTGGTCTTATCGCTAAAAGCGATCTCTTCCAGACAACCTTTGTATGGACTGGATTTCACAAGAACGCTATAGGACGGCAGCTTTTAATAAAAATAATTAAATATTGAATAAACAGTGTACTTACATAAGCAAAAAAATATATATATGAGTATTCATCAATGGATTAGGTACATACATATTAATATAGTATAGTACATAAATATTCCATACTAATAATAAAGAAAAGGGTATATTAAATAAAATACAATAAGTAGGTACCTACATAGAGGTGCATGATAGAAGGTGAAATAAAACCAAGAGTAGCGATAATGTAACGATAGATGAGAAAATGAGATATCAGCATTGTAGCGCAGACAGGTATTCAAATAAAACTGTTTTAAAGATGGGAAGGGATTTGGTAGTTCTAATGTGTGGAGGAACACCATAGACGGATAGCTTGTACAGTGAAGGAGTTATGATAAAAGTTAGAAGAGTGTACAGGAGTTTTAAGTTGCAAGGTCTCCAAGAAGCGTAAGGCTCAAGGATTTGAGTGATGGAGATACTCAAAGCGCTCTCTGAGATAAGAAGGACTAGAAGGGTTAGACATGATCATGTACAAGAGAAAGAGAATATGAGTATTCCTGCGGCAGCGAATGGGTAACCACTTGAGCTTGTTGCGAAATTCAGAGACGTGGTCATATTTACGCAGGCCAAAAATAAATCGAATACAGACGTTCTCAAGGCGCTCGAGTTTATCGAGGTGTTTCTCGGTATGATAATAATGGATAATAAATAATAATAATAATATGATCATTTTTATTCAGTCAGGTTATTCAGTAATTTAGCTAGGAGGTCACTAATTTCTGAGCGGATTGGACCTTAGAATTGATTGGATCTTAGAAGTGAAAGAAGTGTCTGGAAAGGATGGGGAATGTCCAGCAGTGGGATACGGAGGGCCTAAAATAATAATACTAGTGGTTTGCCCCGAACTGAGATCTCGCGAGTCTACGATTAAAACAAAAAAATATTATTTGTAATTTTTGACTATCAAAATATTGCCACGAAATATATAACCAAATCACTTGACCTACAGTTTCATTCTAATTTCAGGTAACGGGAGTTCATGTTATATGGTTATACTTTTTTGGGGTACAAATTGTAGTTATTCTGGATTTCAGACTTTTGCCTATATTTGTGTCACTTAAGCTATATACCAAATTACAGCACTGTGGGGTCACTGATGTACCCTGTGAATTTGGTCAAGTTTTGTTTTTATTATGGTAATAACTCAAAAACTACAAGGATTACACTAAAAAAAAAACAGGGTTGAAATATACTAATGAAGGCCTTTCATATGACGTCCCATTTGACCTAATAGTCTCATTTTTTTTACCCCTCTTGAACCCCAATATCTCAACAACCCGGCTAACAATTTTAGCTCATTTAGTCACACAAAAGTTGTGCCATCACTACCTACCTATGTATCAAATTTCACGATGATTGGATCAACGCTTCAAAAGTTATCCTCGGACAAACAAATATACATACATACATAAATACATACAACGCCGATTTACCCTAGTTGATTTGGGTTTAAAGAACTTTATTTCTCATAAGAACTACATGGTTCACTTAAAATGAGATACATAGAAATTTTATACTGATAATCTTACACTCTGGGGCCTTATAACTATAATTATTATTTAAGTAGTGATATATTGTGTTATTTCTATAAGTGATATATTCTATAACGTTTGTACATATTTCTTAAGCTTATTTTTATATATATTTATATTAACACACTCTTTAATGTTGTTAGGTAATTTGTTGTACAGCTGTGCTCCCTCAAACAAAATTGTTTTCTTTCCGTAATTAGTTCGAGAATTAGATATATGTAATTTAATTTTGTTTCTTAGATTGTGTATATTTGATTTATGTTGTAGCTGTATATTGGATTGGATGGAATTAGTAGTGATATTTTTTATTAGAATGCAGGTGTAATAGATATAAAGTTGCTGTATATTAAATATTTTGCTTTTTTCGTATAACTCCTTTGTTGGCATTAGGTAGGGATAATGGAAAAGTACTTTAATTATTTTATTTTGTATTCTTTGCAGAGGATTTAAGTTTGTAGCGGCAGCTGCACCCCATATTTCAATTAAGTACTCGAGGTGTGACTTTACTAAAGAGTTATAAATGATTGTGCGTGCCTTAATTGGAATACAGTTTGCAGCTTTGCGCAGTGCACTGAGCAGTGAAGTTAGTTTTGTTTTTACAACGCCGATTTGCCCTAGTTGATTTGAAGATCTCGCTTCGCTTTATCAATAATAAATGGATTTAATATGTTTCAGATCTCCACGTGACTGGTGATGAGGTGTGGGTGATCACAAACACTCTACCAGGCTTCGGATATGGAAGACTCGATCCGAACCAATACAACTTCTATGTTTACAAGTAATTACTATTTATTTATTTATTTTAATACATTATTGCACAATATACACATTAAATGTATAAAAGGTGGGCTTAATGCTAAAAGAATTTTCTACCTACCCATAGCGAAAATTGGCACAACAAAATAAACATAAAATTCAGATCCTCCGTAATCAGCTAATAAGTATGAAATATTAGACAATATAAATTATGAACATGATTACATATAAAATGCCTTTAATAACGGAAATAATATACAATATACAAAACCAAAATACAGAAGAAATAGTTGAATCATTTAAAGACCGTTGCAAACGATCTATAGATAGCTCATTTGCTCCAGATCAGGTGGAAGTGTCCCCAAGACATTGGCTGCATTATTATACACTAATTATCGCCTGCTGCTTCGCACGCGTGTTTTGTCAATGAAAAGTAGCCCATGTGTTAATCTATTATAATCATATGGACAGATTCGGATGCTATGTCAGTTTTGTACATATTCATATTCGTATTCATTTATTCTGCTTACATGTACCTATATATACATTTTTATGCTTAGATGGTAGGTAGCTTAGAAGTATGTACATATACCCTGTAAGGGCACTGCAAGATGGATTTGCGCCTTTTCAAAAGTACGGCAATTAAACCTAGAATTAAACATGTCAAATCAATTAAATTAAAACAGTAAGCGGCATATGTCAAATAATACAGTAGAAGATTATACCCACATTTGCTGACGGATCTAACAAGAAAACGTTTTTTCAGGGCTAATGTTGAAGACCTCATATCGGGAACGGCGTGTGAAGGAAGTGCAAGTACAGAGCAGTCAGACATTGAGTTCCAATAAAAACGACCGCCCAACCTACAAACCACCTGCATACCCTAATTATCGCCCGCCTGCTCATAATTATCCATCGTCAACATTATAATCGGTATAAAAAGAAATTGTAAACATAGTCTGATAAATCAATTCATTTTTTCGACATTTAGAGCGTTATCACTTTTAGAATAAATAGTGACGTTGAAAAATGAAAATAAATATTCTGCTCCGTATTTTATTTGTTTTTGTATTTAATTTATTTTACTTGTACTTAATATATAAGATCTTTGTTGCACAACAATTTGACATTAAAATATTACTGATTCTGATTCTGAACAGTTAATGACTCTTTCGCTCATTCAATTGATGACAGTAGAGTGCAGTAAGAATACAAGACAATTGACAGTGTGACTGAATTTTCTAAAATAAAGAGAACATCTTTGCATAGAAAATTTCGTAATTTATTTCAATCATTATTATAACTGACTCCGTGGCGCAATGGGCGTATAGCCGGCTGAGACGCAGGAGGTAGCGGGTTCGATTCCCGCCACGGAACAAATGTTTGCATGATCTACAGATATTTGTTCCGGGTCTGGTTGTTTTTCTATGTATTATAAGTATGTATTTACAAAAAAAAAAGTACATAAGTATTCTATCAGTTATCTGGTTCCCATGGTACAAGCTCTGCTTAGTTTGGGGCTAGATAGCACTGTGTGAAAGGTCCAGTAATATTTATTTATTTAACTAGTGGTTCGCCCCGAACTGAGATCTCGCGAGTCTCCGATTAAAACAAAAAAATATTATTTGTAATCTTTGACTATCAAAATAGTGCCACGAAATGAATAACCCACTAACTTGACCAGTTTCATTTAAATTACAGGTAACGGGAGTTCATTTCATGTGGTTAGACTTTTTTGGGGTACAAATTGTGGTTATTCGGGATTTCAGACTTTTGCTTATATTTGTGTCACTTAAGCTACATCCATACCAAATTACAGCACTGTGGGGTCACTGGTGTACCCTGTGAATTTTGTCAAAATTCAGTTTTTATTATGGCTAATAACTCAAAAACTATAAAGACTACTATAAATAAAAGCGCAGTTTAAATATACTAATGAAAACATTTCATTTGACGTACCACTTGACCTAATAGTCTCATTTTCATCGCCATTGGCAGGGAATCCATCCACACACTTTGGAGAGGATGTGGTGCCGCACCGTAAGGTTCCAGTTATGTTTATTTAAAACAACACAATTGGCTTCACTATTTCAAAATTGCTTCTCTCGTTATCTAGATTTATTATATAGTGATAAAATAAAAGCCGCATCGCTATGGATATCTATGGGGGAAGCCATTGAATGAATGAATGAATGAAAATACTTTATTGTACACCACACAAGAAACAAACATAGAAATAAAAATTCACAAAGAAACAAGTACAATGGGCGGTCTTATCGCTTAGAAGCGATTTCTTCCAGAGAACCTTTGGATGGAGAGGATTTTTGTAACATTACAATAATGGAGGGGGACATTAACAGAACAATAATTAAATTTAAGGAGAGCGCTGGTCATTTACAATAATATACCTACAATAAATAAAATTAAATAAAAATAAACATTCATACATACAATATGTAACAAAAACCCTGTCGGATTTTTAAGGGTGTGATATAGTATCGGTATTTGGTCACAATTATGTAGTTCTATTACAGAAAAAACAAAAAAAAAATACCCGACTAAATTTCATTATTTGGCGCTCAAAAATTAAAACTTACATCTGGCAACACCGGCGGCCTACGCGGCGCGCCGGAGACGGTGACCGCCCTTTAGACGACGAAGACACGTGCCTGTGCACGTGTCTTTTGTTTTTTTTGTTGACGATTGTAGTCAAGAAACAATAAGTTTATTGCAGCTCTGAAAAGAGCTTAGGTGTAGATCTGAAAAAAACTTTGGTTTAGCTCTGAAAAGAACTTGGAGTTAGCTCTAACAAGAGCTTAGGTAGGTATTGCTAGGTATGTAGAAGCACGTCAACTTGATCAAGACTTCGGCGGTCGTGTTCCACGTGTCGACCTCCAACTTCAATGCACCTTCGACACCGTTTTATAACGTTGGCACGCACTTTTCGCAGCACACTTGTATCAGATTTTATTGACTCAAAAGCCGCGACAATTCGAGTTCGCATTTCCGCTTCCGAGTCACACAGCTTATTAAACACAACTTGTTTGACGTGCCCCCACAAATAAAAGTCTAATGGCGTGAGGTCGGGAGATCGTGGAGGCCATGGAATAGGTCCCCCCCGGCCTATCCATTGCTGTGGAAACTGTTCATTTAAGTAATCGCGAACTGCACGCAAAAAATGAGGCGGGGCGCCATCGTGCTGGAACCACATTGAACGATGGAAAGCCACGTTTAAATCGTCCAACTCTTCACTAAGCTCTTCGCGCAAAAACGCCAAGTAGTTCGTACCGCTCATAAAACGATTTAAAAAATACGGACCAATGATTCGATCTCCGAGAATACCGGCCCACACGTTAATACGCCAACGATGTTGGAAATGGCTTGGTTTAATAGCAAACGGACTTTCCATTGCCCAAACGTGTTCATTGTGCGAGTTAAAAACACCGTTTCTCTCAAAGGAACATTCGTCGGAGAACAACACACGATTTAAAAAAGACGCGTCCTCTTCAACTTTTCTCAGCATCCAGGTGCAGAACTCGGTTCTTGGTTCGTAGTCGACAGGCAAAAGGGCTTGTACACGACGATAGTGGAAAGGGTGTTTTCCTTCTTCACGGACAGCCTGCCAGACACGCATGTTGTTGGTACCTACTTGACGCGCTACAAAACGTGTGCTTCGCGTCGGATCTTCGGCAAACATGTCCAGGACTCTTTCTTCGACACTAACGTCATGCTGTCGTGGTCTTCCGGCATCAGCACGATGTGTCTGAAGTCCACGAACATCACCTGTCGTAAACACCCGGTTGTGTAGGCGTTGAAACGCATGGTCCGAAGGCACTGGAAGACCTTGAGGCAGAGCAAAGCGCTCCTCATAGTCCCTGCGCGCAGCTGCGTAATTATTTGAACTCCTCCCTAAGCACATTAACATATTGTAATATTCCGCATTCGAATATGACATTTCGCGAAGAAATAATGTCGGGACGTACGAACTACGGACGGTACAGCGCAAAACTGAAGCGAGGTCGGCGCCTGCGAGCGATAGAAGGAGAGGCAAAAGCCGCCGCGGCAGCTTTTGGCGGCTTTCAACAAAGGTGCTTGTGGCGGCGCGCCGCCTTTGTTGTTTGTTTCCGCAGTGCGTCCCGAAGGGCGATTTTCGTTTGACGGCATTTACAAAGTGTGCCGCCAAATCCACAGCTGAATATCGAGAGTTGACAACTCGTTAAAATTTGCCTATTTGGGGGGTAAAATTCAGATAATTCTTGAAATTAAAAATGAAATAACTTTCAAGTTATTTGATACATATGTTTTTTATACATCTGCCCGACTTTAATTTTTATGACGGAATACGCTCTTCATGGATCGGACGGGGTTTTTGTTACATATTGTATATATTATATATCTATAGCGATACTACGACGTTTCTGAGAGATAAAATCTTTTCACTGTTGTTTTAAATGTGGCTAATGATGGAGCTTGCCGTATTGAGACCATCCATCCAGATGTGTCCAAATACGTGTTGAATAGAATAGAATAGAATAGAATAGAAAAACGTTTATTTTGCATCACAAGAGTACAATGGCTGTTGCTTGAACATTGTTCAACAGTGGACGGCCTTAGGCAGATATGATGATGATAGTGTATATTTGTTTTTATCTGCGGCTTTAAGTAAGGGAAAATAAAACAAATAACTCCAGGAACAAATAAAATTATTCATAAAATTCTCAGTATTATGTATTTACCAATTATGTACATAGCTATCAAAATAATACGTAGTGGGTTATTCTGCAAAATGTATGCTTGCAAATTTTTATTTAATAGGGAATCATTGGCAGTTTGTGTGTGAACAGTGAACCATTCCTTCTTCTCCTTCTCGAATCCACTGATGACGCCGCGCCAACGCTTTCGTGGCCGACCCCGACGTCGCTGTCCATTCTCCGGCACCCAAGGTGTTACGATGTTGGCCCATTTCTCCGGAAGCATTCGACTTACGTGCCCCGCCCAATCCCACTTGAGCTTCGCGGTTTTGTCTCCCACATCGGCAATGCCAGTTAATGAACGAAGCGTGGTATCCTCACCCGATCGGTTCATCGGAATCCTAGAACGCTGCGTTCCATTGCACTTTGGCACATCTTGAGCTTGGACTTCTGCAGCTCGGGCAATGACCATGTTTGTGCACCGCAGGTTAGGACAGGTAGGATACACATGGAAGGAGTTGGGGAAGGCTTTTGCCCAGCAGTGGGAAAATGTAGACTAAAAAAAAAAGTGAATCATTATGTGTTTTCAAACGGGTTCTACTGTGAGCATCTAAACCATTCTTGTGGGGTACATGCGCAGTACCTACAATAGATGCTCACATACTTACCACATACTTTTCTAATTATATATTATTACTAGCTGTTGCCTGCGACTTCGTGCGCATTACTAAATGTGTAGGTAACCTAGAAATAAAGCTAAACTCGCCGTTGCAACTTGACTTGACATTAATATACGTGTCTCTTTTACTGACACGGAATCTATATCTTTTGTTCGTTTCTTGAGCGAGAAAATAGTTGATAGCTAATCGCTTACTCGCCTGCGGTGAGACAAGTGCCTTAATCTATGAGTTGACAAATAAACAAAAGTATATCGTGTTGTTTACCACTTATCTTAGTAATCATTAGCTTATCAACAACTTCCACGAATTGTGCATAATTATATAGAACTCGTTTTGGAGAATAACCCTACACATTTGATAAAGAATTGACCTGTTTAGATCATAGTAATATACAAGCAAATTCACATATTAATGGTAAGAAACTTTTGTTGGTTTGTCACAGAAACATTGAAAATAGTTTTAAAGTTACATTACTAAGTCATCATTATCATCATCATCCAGAGTCTGACTTCATCCATTGTTGGGTATAGGCGTCCCCAAGTTTGTGCCAACCGCCACGCTCCTTCGCTAGTCTCACCCACTGACTGCCGGCGACCTTTGCGATGTCGTCCACCCATCTCGCTGCCGGACATCCTACCCTTCTATACCCGCTCCTCGGCCACCATTCAGTCGCTGCCCTGCTCCACCTCTCATCACCATGTCTAGCCTAGTGTCCCGCCTGAGATCATTTCAGTTCCGTAACTTGAGTCCCAACGTCATGAACCATCGTTCAACTCGAACTCGAACTCTGATGCCGAGCATGGTACGCTCCATGGCTTTCTGTGCAATCTGTACACAGCCTCCTGCGTCCTTAGGTCGGCTAAAACCCGAATAAGCAGGTCTTCTGACACTAGTGTTAGAAGACCTGCTTTGCCCATTAACTACTAAGTATTTACGAAGAATTCTCAATGTATACCACAACTAGTATAGAAACTAGAATAGAAACTCGAATAGAAAAAGAAAAAATCGAACTAACCTCAACTTAATTTATGACACTGACCTAGAGACGTTCAAGTAACTTGATCAAACAGGCTGGTTCAAACAGTTTGATCTTTAGAGAGAGTTTATTATTTCATCAAGCCATTTCATTACTCATTAAATTTGATCAAATTTTGCCACAGACGCTCATGCCAATTTGATCAAACTGTTTGAACCAGCCGGTTTGATCAAATTACTTGAACGCCTATGGCGGCAATTATAGTGTTATCAAATAAGATCGTTCATAATAAATGCTATTACGAATTTTTGTTCGTAAAAGTTTAGTGTAAGTACATACTCGCATATTTTTATTTAGGTATGTCTGTCGCTCATTGATACCATAATAAGCGTGTTTTATAATGTTATAGTTTCTCAATTTAAGTGAATATTATGTTCATATGAGAAATAAATATATTTTTTACTATCTCAAAATAAAGTCCGGAACGAACGAACAACCTCCGGTGTTTTTATTAGATTAGTATAACATTGAACAAAAAAGTCAGACTAAGCCGCAGGCGCATCTTATAACCCAATTAAAAGTTTATAAACTGGTTTACTCGGCGACATTGTCCATTGATCAACTGTCAGTGACGTGACGACTGGTCAGTTGTAATCGCGCGGTGGTCGACAACGGTCACGTATTAAAGTTTTATTTAGTTTTTTGAGTGAAATAAGTGCCCACAGTAAGTATTTATATTTAGGTACTAAAGCGGGCATTACACTTTGCAACAGGTACTTACAGCAATTTACACAACAATGCTAAAACGTATTTAGTGGCTAAATATGATTTATGTGTAACGGGCCGGACCGGAATGGTTCCTCCACAGTAACAAATTCAGAAATAAACATTCGTTTTCGTAATATTATAAAATATTAATATTTATGAATAGCACATACTTGTTCATTCAGTCATTACGTATTTAAATCAATCTGGGATTTAGAAAAAGCTGCAATATATTATAACGCCTAGGGTCATCTCTTGGATTACTCATCTATTGTATGCGGTGTTTGATCTAGATAAATTGTAAATTGACATACTATCACGACGCTAGATGACAGTAGCTGTTGGATGAAGTGACGTGGAGATTGTACAAAATGATTTATCATCTATGGGAAGAGTTGCGCTACTCGCCGGAAGGGGGTCGACTGACTAGCAATTTGTCAATGGGCAGAGTTCCACTGCTCACCGGTAGGGGATCGACAGACTATCAAGTTCTCTATGAAATAGGTTTCAATACACGGCATTATGGGTATGCAAGTAGAAGGCGAAGCTGGATAGAACGGAATATTGTCTATGCTATCATAAATTCGGGGGTGAATTAATATGAAACTTCGTGATATTACAAAATAATAATATTATTAATAGAAAATAATTGATTGTGCATTTTTTCTTTGAATTACGTGAAGCCATTTGGTTACTGTTGAATAAGTTTAGTATTTGTATAAAATAATTTATCATCTGTGAAGAGAGGTTTCGCTACTCGCCGCTAGAGGTTGGAGACGGCGGTTCGAGGGCTGAAGTACGGGGGGAAGGGACTGAAGGCCTTAAATACGACGGAGCGGCGACGCTCGATCTCTTTTTTCTCGTGAATCTCTCGGAGCTCTTTTGTCTCGTGATCTTCTCGGCTCTTGTTTTCTCGTGACCTTCTCGGGGCGCTTTCTCGGGCTCTTCTCGGGAGGGGTGATATCTCGGTATCTTCTCGTCGGGGACATTGCTCATGGGCTCTTGGGTCACGCTCTTTGCTCGTGGGCTTTTGCCTCGTGGTCTTTCCCTCGTGGTTCTTCACCCGCTAGCAGCCTGCGGAGACACCCAGAGAATACCAAGGTACGTGCTTGTTAATTTTTACTTACTGCCATTTTAATTATTGTTCTTGTGTTAATGTTTGGTAACCGGATTCGTACAGGAATGTATTGAATTGGATCCAAACAGAGTAACTTATTTGTGTGAATTTAAATGTAATTGTTGTATATCCGAGTTATTTACATTGAGGGTTAAATGGGGTAAATTTTGGATGGAAAATGTTAGAAGCCTAGATTTATTTTATTTTGAGGGTAGGAATTTTTACTTACTGCCATTGGCAATTATTGTTCTTGTGTTAATGTTTGGTAATCAGATTCGCGCAGGAATGTATTGAAGTGGCTCCAAACAGAGTAAATTATTTGTGTGAATTTAAATGTAATTATGGGATATCCGTGTTATTTACATTGGCGGTTAAATGGGGTGAATTTTGGATGGAAAATCTTAGGAGCCGAGATTTATTTTATTTTGAGGGTAGGAAAAATTACTGACGGTTAAAGTGATTGTTCCTGAAGTACAGAATGTGGAATTTGGATTCCATATATTGGTTCGGGAATAATTGTTTTGAATTGCGGGGTGCTTATTTAATAAGATAGTTAACGTTGGGGATTGACATCTTACCGTGGCATTTTCTTTTAGTTTAACAATGTTGTCGGTAGGAATCCTGTTAACCGGTAGGGTAGGAAACGCATCAGAGACGGTGGATTCAATAATAGTTTAATAATCGAATTAATTGGTTCATATGATAGGATGGGGGGCGTTAGGAAATACTTCACTTTACATATTCTATTTATTCTAAGGATGTACGGACAGATTAGCATCGGTATTGCATTTTAAGAAATGATTGACTCAGGATTATATTACACTAAATACAAAATAACCTTTCACGATTGATGTTTGTATTGGCAGCGATTTGTTTAACTACTTCTATATTCTATTTCTATTTCTATGGTCATAAAGAACGGTGGGTTCATTGGAAAACATAGCTTATGTTATAACAAAGACACAGGAATGTGTAACCTATTGACGGTATAATATTTCTTAGATTGAGTTATCTAGTAAAGGAAAAAATGTGGGTAGGAAGATTGGATTCCTAAGATTGATACGAGTATTCTACGTTGGAAAAGGAAATATTTTAATGTAGCATACGGTATAAAAATATATCAGTATGTAGAACAAAATTCATGTAATAAACTAAACTTAAATGAGAGGGCAATTGTGCTTTTAAGGACGGTGGTTTCAAAAAATACACTTTGTAAGATTGAATACAATGTTGAAATTATAAGATGGACTTGTGAAGTTTGACAATGAAATGAGCTCGGATTCAAGGAAGTAAATAATCTAAGTAAGTTGATCTGATGTCGATAGAATCTTTGAAGGCTAAAGCGCTGGGCTTAATTAGAAACAGATGCGAGAAATAGGTCTGTTTTCTATTCTACGGAGCCAAGGAAATGAAATTCCGTTAAGATTCTTCAGCATTGTTAACTGAAAAGGTACTAGAAACATGAATTGAAGTAATATTCATGGTCAAACTACAGTAAACTAAAGACTTTGATAGCTAATTAAAGCACTTATCTAGTTCATGCAAACTAGCCGTTCGGAAAAGTTTTAAATACGTCTAGCTTCATTATGGGGTTTTACTAAGTTCTACATTTTAGTGCATTCTGGTAGTGAATTTAAGAATGGGTTAATTGATAGGTTGCCTAGGTATGTTTAGGCTGAGTGTTTTGGCAGAAAGATAGTAGGGGGCGGCTATTTTTAGGATCGGAATCGAAAAGGGTAGGGTTCTAGAATAGGCTACGAAGAACCTAAATCGAATGGGTTTAGTTCTAAAAATAAGAACTTTACTGATTCGCAAGATAACCAAAACAGAATCTACATTTTGCAAAAGATTATGACCTCTAATTCCCTTAATAACGAGTAGGAACAACAGACTACCCACATACAATTTTTATGTTGTCTCAAATATAAGGTTAAGTATACCTAATAATACTTTTAAATTGTGGAAGAGAGATGTCCAGTCTGGTAGTCGAATCTCATTGTCTTCACAGCGGTGGTGGGGCTGTAGACCTAAGATATTTAAACAAGTGTCTTAGCCACAATTATTAATGTCGATAATCAGTTTGTAGGTAGATCAATACGTTCCCAGTGGGTAGGCTATAACTTTAGCACCAAGCTTACAATAGGTAGATCACAATTATCACTAACTAGAATTCTATGGGTATGTCAATGTGTTTAGATAGGTTTAATTCTTTCATAAAGTAGGTAGCATGATCTTTGGTACAAGACTCAAATTCCTTAAAAGAAACTGAGTTATTACGGATATCGCGACGTGTGGGTTCCTACCGCAATACTAGATATATCACGAGGCCAAAATTATTAATCACAATACACTCTTATAGCAGATGTTAATAGGGTTGATAATTCATAAATTAGGTAGGTCATGACTAAATTGTAGATAGGTAATTTAGATTGTTGTCTGGGTTAACGTGTGCAAATTAAATGGGGTTTGGGGGGTCCGTCGTGATTACTTATATAGGGGGGATTCTCTGGGGGGGGGGGGTTACATATGGAGTTGTCAAATCATACAAATACGTCAAAATTAAACTTGTTTGCTACTAAATACGTTTAGGGTTTCTGATGTTTAGTTTATACTTGTCTGATCCAGTATTTTAAATGTACCTAGTCCGTCTAATATTGCAGTGTAAAGTTTATCGCTACTTTTCAAAACTAAGATCTCGCGAGTCTACCATAAAAACAAAAAAAAAATATTCTTAATCTTTGATTATTAAAATAGTGCCACGAAAAAACCAAATAACTTGACCTACAGTTTCATTCAAATTACAAGTAACGGGAGTTCATGTGTTAATTGGATATACTTTTTTGGGGTAGAAATTGCAGTTATTCTAGATTTCAGCAACGTCGGGTCACTGTTGTACCCTGTGAATTTTGTCAAAGTTCAGTTTATAACATGGCTGAACTTGAAAACAACAAGGTTTAAACTAAAAAAAACGGCGTCGAAATGTACCTTTTATTAGACGTGCCACTTGACTCATTTTGGTTTTTTTTGAATCCCAATATCTCAACAACCCCCCCCCCTCTCGCATTTTTAGCTCGTTTAGTCACAGCAAAATTGTGCCATCACTACCTACCTATATACAACATTTCACGATGATCGAAGTTATCCTCATACACACAACATACATACAACACCGATTTGCCCGAGTTGATTTGGAGATCTCGCTTCGCTCGATCAATTATAGAAAGTAATAATTTCTAATAAAACTATGTACTATTACTCTGGGGTATAAAAAAATGCTATGCGCAATCCCGTTCTAATATAAATAAAAATCTCGTGCCACGGTGTTTGTGGTCGCACTCCTCCGAAACGGGTCGACCGATTTTAATGGATATTTTTTGTATATTTGTAGTTATTTGTAGGTATGAGAATAGGTCGTAAAGTATTTTTCACCTTCCTACCTCCACCCCCCATTTTTTAATCGTGTTTTTAGTGTTTTTGTATGAACAATAATTCCAATTAATTTAACCGTCGTTCATTGACGTGAACTCATTTACATGAAGTATCGCGTCACTTTGACAAGAGTGTTGTTTTTATCCCGAAGTTCCCACGGGAACGGGAAATTTCAAGCGTGCGAAGCCGTGGGCGGGTCAGCTTTTTGATTTTTATTAAATACATGAATTTGGTAAGTCATGTAAAAAGTAGCCTATGTTACTCAGGGTTATTATAGCATTCTAATGATGAAAAAATTGTAAAATTGGACCCGTAGTTTATAAGTTTTTTCTTTACAAATATACAAATCTTTCCTCTTTATAATATTGATTACTAGCTGACCCGCCCGCGGCTTCGCACGTGTGGTTTGTCAATAAAACCATTGCCCTCCGTCTGCGTTGTCGGGTCAAAAGTAGCCTATACCTCAATCCCGGTCACAATCTACCTATCTATACACCAACGGTACATTTATAGAATTTGCCATAATTTTAACTCCTTACCTACTTTATTTCCCCCCCCCCCCCCCAACCCCCTCAGATCTCTAACTTAAGGAATTGTGGATTGCCCATACAAACTACATATTAACCCCTATTTCACCCCCTTCATCCAAATCAACTTGGGCAAATCGACGTTGTATGTATGTATGTTTGTTTGTCCGAGAATAACTTTCATAGCGTTTATCCGATCATCATGAAATTTGGGATATAGGTAGTTAATGATGACATTGTGTGGCTCAATGAGCTAAAAATATTGGGGGGTTGTTGAGACATTGGGGTTCAAGAGGGGTAAAAAAAATGAAAATGAGACTATTAGGTCAAGTGGAACGTTAAATGAAAGGTATTATTAGTACATTTGAACCCCGTTTTTATTTTTAGTTTAATTTTTGTAGTTTTTGAATAAATACAATATAATAATAAAATCATAATAAAAACAAAACTTTGACAAAATGACCCCACAATGCTGAAATTTGGTATTCGTGTAGCTTTAGTTTTACAAATATAGGCAAAAGTCTGAAATCCAGAATAACTGCCATTTGTACCCCAAAAAAAATAACCAGTTAACAAGAACCCCCGTTACATCTAATTTGAATGAAACTGTAGGTCAAGTAAGTTGGTTAAGTCATTTCGTGGCACCAATTTATTAGTCAAAGATTAAAGCCGGCATGCATAAATATCACTAAACGTAGTTAGCGACTAAACATATTTAAATTTGAAGTATTTGCATGATTTGACAACTCCTTAAATCATATTTAGCCACTAATACGTTTAGGCATCGTTGTGCAAGTCGCCCTAAGAATAATATTTATTTTGGGAGATTCGCGAGATCTCAGTTCGGGGCGAACCACTAGTTAGTTTTTGAGACAAAAGTTAGCCTATGTCCTTCTCGAGGGTATAATCTATCTCCTTGCCAAATTACATTACGATCCGTTCAGCCGTTTAGCCATTTAGTCGTGAAAAGGTAACACTCAATCAGAGTTACTTTCGCATTTTTAATATTAGTAGGTATGGATAGATTATTTCTGTTATTGTAATTTGAACGCCGGTGAAGTATGTAAAGCCTACCTATATAGCTGTATCAACATAATATATATACCATGCTTCTAGCAAACATATTTAATATAATTTTAAGTAGTAAACAGAGATACAGAGTTAGGTATTTTCGAATTTATAATTAGTCTTTTCGCTAAAAGCGATCTCTTCCAGGCAGTTTTAGATGACACAATGACGCAAAATAATATACGAAATAAGATTTTATATATGTTTAAAATTAATATATTACGAGAGCTCAATTTAATCAGTTATTGGTAAATATCTAGAGGTGTAAGGTTAACTTGATGTTTTCATAATAACTGATAAAATCAGGAGAATATTAACAAAAGCGTCATCGTCATCATATCGGTCATAGAACGTCCACTCCTGAACACAGGCCTCCCCCATAGATCTTGTGCGGCCTGCACCCAACGGCTCCCAGCAATCTTGCTGGTGGTCAATTCACGTAATCAAATATTAAAAACATAACTACAGATCACCCAAACGTGATTGGATTATCACACTAATATGATAAATGCGAAAGTTTGTTTGTTACTCAATGACGTCGTAATGGCTGAATCGACTTCGATGAAATTTGGTATACAGATAGACTATAGCCTGGATTAAAACATAGACTACTTAATATTGACAAAAAACGCCTGCGAAGCCGCTGGCGGAAGCTAGTGAATTGAACACATTTTGGAATTCTGCTCCACTCATATTACAATACTAGCTTCCACCAGTGGCTTCCCACGCGTGGTCTGAAAAAATTCATCGAAATTGGTTCAGCCGGAACGACGTGAAAGTGTAACAAGCATCCACACATAATCCATATCATGTCTATAATCGCATGTCAGTTAACTCATACCATTGTAATTAAATTTAACTATTTTAGTTACGTGAATTCGCTTTCTGGTCGTCTTTCCGTCCAGTGGGGGGGGGGGGGGGGGGGATACTACACTGCGCTTTCCAGTACGTGGTCGTGGAACCTTTCTCATATTAAACAAGCTATAATAATAAGTTTAAAAACTGAAACCCGACTACATAATACGCATGTCGATGGTAGCGTATTATGTCACCCCGCACCATAATAACGAATCGATTAACACCTCATTCACCAAAATCAGATGAGTAGTTTAGCTACGGTGGAACATACTAAAGAGCTGTTAAATCTAATCCCTGTTTCCCACTTCTACTATCGAACCTCCGGCAACCGGCAACGAGCTCACCCACATATTATAGATGCGTGGAAGTCTCACACGGAGCGTTTGCTTGCAAGATGTGGAATGACCTTCCTCCGGAGGTGGCCCTCAACATAAACGCCTTCAAGAGAGGTCTTAATAAGGCATTACATTTTAGGCAACGCGACTACAGTATGTACCTCGAGTGCTGCAGGAGTTTATAGGCGACGGTGACCTCTTAACATCAGGAGACCCGTCAGCTTGTGTGTCTACATATATAATATTAAAAAAAAAACTTACATAAACTGCTAAAACATGCCCTTTCGTTTTGGCTTTGCATTAATCGGGTAATAAAAGCATCGTCTAGCTAATTTTAGGTATATAACTATGTATATAACATTACGGTTGGTAGAAGCATATGGAAGAAGAAAGGTTCTCGAGTCCACACACTGGAAAGCGCAGCGTAGGACGGCCCCTCACTAGATAAAAATACTGATCTGATAAAGGTGTAACTGCAGGAACCCGCCACACATAATTTGTCTATGGGGGATACATTTATTCAGCAGTAGATGTCCTGTGGCTTATATAGTGATAAAAACAATGGGCGGCCTTATCGCTGAGGCCTGAAAAGGTTAAGGTGAAAAGGTTTTCGATCAAGGGAACCATAAAAAAAATATCGTAATACCAACGACACAACATACCTACTGAAAAGGAGCCATATTATTTTTCAATTTCAATGGCGTCGATTACCGCTAATACGAGCGCCCCGCCGTCGCCTAACTCTCCTATATAAAAGGGCTAGCTCTGGATACATACAAATAACCCTTAATCCTTCGTCGTCCGAGACACGTTCTCGGAGACCCGGATGACGAAATCACCTCCGCTAATGCGGAAGGTGAGTCATCTACAGCAGACAGAGCAAACACTTCACAGAAACACCGATCTCGCCGGCGAGGTCGACGAATCCCTTCAGTCGCCGCTTATACGAGGTACAAACATGTACCCGGGCGTTTCTCTCCTATCCCCACCCCGGCAACAGCCCAAGCCGAGGTTCGTACCTAAGTGGTGCCCTTGCGCTAGTTGCCTAAAAAACTTACTGGGCTGAGCGCCATCTGCGCTCGCCAAAAGTTCGGTTAAGCTGTCACGGCCTCAGAGGCCAACAGCGAGTTTAGTCCATTCGAAAAAAAAACATACAAATAACCTAAAAAACATTACCCTCCACGCAGTAGGGTTAAAAGCGTTTCTCAGAACCTGTCTAATCTTTAAAAAACTCGGTTTAATATGAGTCATCGCGAGATTGACATTGTTTGCAATGAATGAGTTCACCTTGATTTCTTTGTTATGTACTTCAACTCGGGAAGGAAATACGAACGTATTACTCATACGATGTTTATATGACTGGGCACTAGCTTAGCTAATTTTTGTATTTCTTGAGGAAAAACTATATAGAACCACCTTGAATGAACATGTTTATCATAACCAAATAAAAAAGAAACAAATAAGACAGCTTTCAGACGCGTGCTATTTAGTGTATGTGCTATTAAATAGCTCATTCTTGCTTAAGACTTGACTTCACAATGCCAGATAGACGTACCAAACAAGCATAATGTATTGTATTGTAATATTTGTAAAACTTATTTATACTAATATTGTAAATTCGAAAGTAACTCTGCCCTCTGTTTCTCTGTCTGTCTGTTTTTATTTCTAGGTTACCTACAAATTTAGTAGTGTAACGCGTACAAAGTCGCTAAGGAAACAGCTAGTTTAAATATAAATAAACAAATGTTGACATATAGATGATGATGTCGTATTCTGATAATTGTATCTCCACAGAAATGGGTCATCTAAAGTTGTTCGTGCTACTGGCTTGCGTGGCGTGTGTTGTAGCCCGCACCACAGTGCGACAACCGTCGGTGACTGGACCCATCACATCTCTTACTGACAAGGTAAGACCGGACTGAAAGAATCCTGCCTGACGGAGTACCAAGGTGATTCATAGATGCAACAACACGTGGTTTCAACGGGGGTTGAAACTGATCTTTATAGGTACCATGTTTACCTACCTTACCTTACCTTGTTTAACCTTGATTTTCAAAGGCCGACTGACCGGCATCTCACTCACTAAACCAGCAATCACTTTACGAAAAAAGCATATTGCAGCATCAATGACTTTATCTTGGACTCAGAAATTTAGAATGACAAAACCCCTGTACAGCTGCAAAAAATTGTATTTTACCGGACAAGACTTTTTTACAGCCACTCCAATTTTTGATCGAGCGAAGCGAAATCTCTAAATCAACTTGGGCAAATGGGCGTTGTATGTATGTATGTATGTTTGTTTGTCCGAGGATAACTTTCGAAGTGTTGATCCGATTATCGTGAAATTTGATACATAGTGATAGCACAATTTTGGTGTGACTAAATGAGCTAAAAATGTTGGGAAATTGTTGTTGCGATATTGGGGTTCAAGTGGGGTAAAAAAAATGAAAATGAGACTATTAGGTCAAAAAGAACGTCAAAAGGTCTTCATAAGTACCTATGTTTAGACATAGTTTTTGGTTTTAGTAAAGTCCTTATAGTTTTTGAGTTATTAGCCATAATAATAACTGACCTTTGACAAAATTCACAGGGTACACCAGTGACCCCACAGTACTGTAATTTGATATGCGTGTAGTTAAGTGACATAAATATGTATAGGCAAAAGTCTGAAATCCAGAATAACTGCCATTTGTACACCAAAAAAGAATACCCAATTAACATGAACTGCCGTTACCTGTAATTTGAATAAAACTGTAGGCCAAGTTAGTTGGTTATGCATTTCGAGACACTATTTCGAATGTCAAAGATTACAAATAATATTTTTTTTGTTTTTGTTTGTTAATCGGAGACTCGTGAGATCTCAGTTCGGGGCGAACCACTAGTAATTATTTGTTAAGGCTGTCTTTATTTTTAGTATTATTGGACAAAACCCCTATAGTACGTAACTAAGAGTTCCTTGTGATCCTAAAGTTATTATAAATGTATATCTATGCATACGTCTATATATATGCTTACTGCCTCGCCTTGATTTTCAAACGTTTTTTTCAGGATGCCAGAACCAAAGCTAGAGTCCACACCGCTTTTACCAACGCAGGAAAACAGGCTGGAGTTGAAATCTGGAGAATTAAGGTATTTTTTAATAACTACACAATGTATCATTTTAAATACCTGGCAGCCTCAGGATCGGCCGAGAAGCGCTGCCAATCTTGCTGCTTTCGAGAAGGAAAAGACACGTGGAAGGATTGGAGAGAACTGGCCCAACAGTGAGAAGCAATCGGATAAAAAAATAAAAACACTTGATGGGACTTTGACGACCTACGTAATGCAGTGGGTGAATAGCCGTCTCAGAAGTAGGAGGTAGCGGGTTCGATTACCACTGTGGAACAAATGATTGCATGATCTACAGATATTTGTTCTGAGAGTGGATGTTTTTATATATATTATACGTAGGTATTTCCCATAAAAAAGTATTTAAGTATTCTATCAGTTATCTGGTTCCCATCGTACAAGCTCTGCCTAGTTTGGGGCTAGATAGCGCTGTGTGAAATGTCCAGCAGTATTAATTTGTTTTATTACTTGTTAATTATCTTAATATTGCTTTTTCAGAGCTTTGAACCAGTTCCAGTGACCCAAAAAGACTTTGGCAAATTCTACAAAGGTGATTCTTACATCGTGCTAAAGGTAGGCTTATTACTGCTTTGATCTCTCTTCGCAAGATAGCAAGCTCGCTTCAATAACCGGTAAAATCGTTTTAGACAAGTGCTGTAACGATATACCGACCTCCGTGGTGCAGTGGGCGAATAGTCGGCTGAGACGTATCATAGTTGCGCCGCATCGCAATATCAGGTTGCGGGTTCGGTTCCCGCCGCGGAACAAATGTTTGCATGATCTTCAGATATTTGTTTCGAGTCTGGTTATTTATCCATATCTCTATCTATCTATCTATATATATAAAAGGCAAAAGTGATTGACTGATGTATCAACGCACAGGCCAAACCTTTAGAGCTAGAAACTTAAAATTTCGCACACGTATTCCTCTTATGACGTAGGCATTTACTAAGGAAGGATTTTTTAAAACTCAACCCCCAAGAGGGTGAAATAGGGGATAAAAGTTTGTATGAAACTTTTTATTCTTTGGACATGTTTGCATAAAATTTCGTATGAATTGAGTACGGCAAAAATAATGAGTTATGTATTTCAGCATTTTCCAAAATTCAATCTCTAAGAGGGTAAAATAGGGGATGAAAGTTTTAAATAAACGCACAGGCCAAACCCTTAGGCCTAGAAACTTAAAATTTCACACACGTACTCCTCTTAAGACGTAGGCATCCATTAAGGAAGAGTTCAAGAGTGTTTAATTCAGTTTTCATCCCGAAGTTCCCACGGGAACGGGAAGTTTCATGCGTGCAAAGCCGCGGGCGTAGTCAGTTAGTATATTATAAGGATGTACATATTTACAAAAATAACAAAAATGTATACATGTATGTATTCTATCAGTTATCTGGTTCCCATAGCTTTGCTTAGTTTGGGGCTAGATGGCACTGTGTGAAATGTCCAGCATTATTGATTTTATTTATAATAATAAAATAAATACATAGAGTGCTTTAAAAGACGCAACGCTTGCTGTAAAACCTACTTTACGTTTTATCCAGACAACAGTTCGCTTCAATAGACACAACCTTTTTGAAGTGAGAACACCTTTAGGCGCGTTGGGCATTTTTTGAGATGGATAAAAACCATTAACCGTTACCGACACCTTTGTATATAAGTATCTGTAGTGTAGTCTGTTCAAGTTTTCACTTCTGTCGGCACCCCCGGAGTGCCACTATTTTTTTACATAAGAGGTCAGTGAGAAAAAAATCTACTAATAGGATAACTAGGTTAAGCGAGGCTAAGCATATTATGCAATCTTATTGAAGGGTTTAACACACATAATCAGCGTAGCACATCTCTAGTGGAAAGGCAGCCTAAAATAATGTATAGCACGCCAACATACGCGACCGTTGCTGCAATAGCACACATCTAAACTTTATTAAAAACTAGCTTCCGCCAGCGGCTTCGCATGCGTTGTTTGTCAACAAAAAGTCAACAAACAAACAAACAATCTATCAACAAACAGATTATGACCTGGTCATAATCTGTTACACACACCAAATTTCATCAAAATCGGTTCAGCCGTTACGATGTGATTGAGTAACAAACAAACAAATAAATAAACAAACTTCCGCATTTATAATATTAGTGTGATGTGCTTCACAAAGTATTTTTTACCAAAAAACTTATAAAAGAGCTTTAATAATTAATATCGATTTCAGACAACAATAGAAAAGTACAAAATGTTAAAACTTAATCCTACGGCCCTATACCTTATAGCATATACCTTAGTGATTAACATACATAATATAATACATAAAATAATTTGCTGACACGTAAAGTCTGTAGTTAAAGCCTGTATAATAAAGCCTGCCGAGTTCTATACTCTATAGTAAGTACTAGTTTTTTTATAAAATAAGATACCTATTGTTGTACAAAACTGTGTATAAGCTATACGTCGTAAACATGATGCGGCTGATTGACCTGCCTAATTCCAGACAAACAAAGACAAGAAGAACAACCTGTCTTGGGACATACACTATTGGATCGGTAGCGAGTCTACGCAGGACGAGTCGGGTGCAGCCGCTATACTTACAGTTGGACTTGATGATAAGTTTGGAGGCGCGGCCGTCCAGCACAGAGAGACAGAAGGCTATGAGAGCGCCTTGTTCCTAGGATACTTCTCCACCCGTAAGTTACAAACTCTCTCCTATTCCCATTCTGGCAACTCTCTCCTATCCCCATCCTGGCAAATCTCTCCTATCCCTATCCTGGCAACTCCTATCCCCATCCTGGCAAATATCTCCTATCCCCATGCTGGCAACTCTCTGCTATCCCCATCCTGGCAACTCTCTCCTATCCCTATCCTGGCAACTCTCTCCTATCCCCATCCTAGCAACGGCCCAAGCCAAGGTACCTAAGTGGTGCCCTAGCGCTAGTTGCCTCATTAAAAGTTTCTGGGCTGAGCACCCTCTGCGCTCGCCAAAAGTTAGTTTAATCTGCCTTAACTACGGCCTTAAAGATTTGTCATGGAGGTTGTATTTCAATAAAGCATAATGTAGCCTCTTTCATTTTGAAATAGAAATAATGATTTGTCATGGAGGTTGTATTTAATTTTAGCATTTATGAATGTAATCCTTATGACGACTCTTATAATTTAAATAGAAATAAGGATTTGTCATGGAGGTTGTATTTCATTTAGTATAATAAGAATACAATGAGCCTCATTTTATTTTCAAATTTACTTATGCCAGGGGCAGCGGAGGGTAATGTAAAACACGCGTGAGAAACCGCGGATAATCTATACATATATACATACATATAAACCAAAGTCGGGTTAGTTACACCATTTATAACTGAAGAACGGCTGGACCGATTATGATTAGATATCTTTGATTTGGTGGATTTGTCTCCGCCCCGAATAGCAGAATAACTATTAAAATATCGGAAAAATTCACGCAAAATAACATTATGAAGAAAATTCATTTTCTCATACATACAGGGTTACAGGAAAAATCGTGCTAGATCCGTTAAGGGCGTGGAGTACCCATCATTTCTGACTTATTTCACTATGAAACACCCTACCCTAAACTTAACCCTTTTCGAGATATTCGACTTTTAATTTTTTTATTGAAAATTGCCGATTTTTAGGCTACTAAATTTATTTTTGTTTATTTTGTGTATCTTATTATTATTATTATTGCATTTTTACATGTGTAATAAGATGCTTTAGGACGTCTATCATTAAAATAGTGCATAAGTTAACTGAATAGACCGTAGTAGACAAGTGAAAGTTAAGAAATAAAAAAAAATATTAGAAAGTTTATTTTTCTCTAAGGGATATCTAAAAAAATATTATGGCAATTGTTCGGCAGATGTTTTTTAAAATATCTACGTTTCATCAGCTATCTAACGAGGTATAATAATCTAGGGTTTTATTCAAATGCATTGAAAAAAATTTAGTTTTATAGGCGACAGTGGAGAAGAAAATTTATACTTAGCCCTAAAAAGTAAAATAAAATAATAGGTAAGCATGAAATGTCATTTATTAAAGATTTTCACACAACTTTTTCTTATTCTACAGTTCATGTTCAACATGGCCGCCTCTATTTCTGATACATTGTCGCATCCTTCTACGGAGACCAGTCTTTACTACTCCAGTGGTTAACGTGGTCCTCATTTTATTGGCTGCATCCACAATCCTTTCTCGTAAGTCTTCCACAGACGAAACTGGATTCGGCTCGCTGTACACAAGACTTTTCATGCACCCCCACACGTGAAAATCCATGGGGGTTAGGTCCGGACTTCTTGCTGGCCATGGCAACGGTCCACCTCGTCCTATCCATTTGTTTGGATAATTTGTGTCCAGCCAGTCTCTGACACTTCTCCTGAAATGGGCAGGGCAGCCATCGTGTTGGAACCACATGTCCCTGATCAGGTTGAGTGGCAGATCATCCAGCAAATCACTTAAGTCTGCTCTCAGGAAATTTTCGTAGCTTTCTCCATTTAAATTATCCGGGAGAAAGTAAGGTCCAATCAAATGATTGGAGATAATGCCCATCCACACATTCACGCTGAATCTTCGTTGGGACCCCTTCACTCTTTTCTTATTGGGATTCCTTAGCTCTTTTGGGGCCCAGTAATGGGCGTTGTGATAGTTAGTTATGCCATCTTTATCAAATTTGGACTCATCCGTCCACAAGATATTTCTTAGAAAATCTGGGTCTTCTACGTCAGCATTTAGCATAAATCTGCAAAAGTCCAATCTTCTCGCGGGGTCTTCTTCTTCAATAACGTGTACCGGCGTGTAATGGTACGGGTATAGGCCAGCAGTATGCACTGTAAACCACACTCTCCATTGCGAAAGTCCCAGATCACGGGCAACAATATTAGTGGAAGTAGTCGGATCCGCTCGAAAGCGTTGCACTATCTCATTGTCCTGTTCTTCATCATCAATTCGTGGTCTTCCCATGTCTGTATTTCGTCTCAAAACAGAGCCAGTTTCTCGAAGTCTTCGATAGACTCTGTCAAAAACGGCCACATCCGGCACTCGACGACCGGGGTAGCGAGTTATGTATTCGTTGCGAGCTTGAATACAATCGAAATGTAATACAAACCCTAGATTGTTATACCTCGTTAGATAGCTGATGAAACGTAGATATTTTAAAAAACATCTGCCGAACCATTGCCATAATATTTTTTTTAGATATCCCTTAGAGAAAAATAAACTATCTAATATTTTTTTTGATGTCTTAACTTTCACTTGTCTACTACGGTCTATTCAATTAACTTATGCACTATTTTAATGATTGACGTCCTAAAGCATCTTATTACACATGTAAAAATGCAATAATAATAATAATAAGATACACAAAATAAACAAAAATAAATTTAGTAGCCTAAAAATCGGCAATTTTCAATAAAAAAATTAAAAGTCGAATATCTCGAAAAGGGTTAAGTTTAGGGTAGGGTGTTTCATAGTGAAATAAGTCAGAAATGATGGGTACTCCACGCCCTTAACGGATCTAGCACGATTTTTCCTGTAACCCTGTATATGCAGTTAATAATGGCTGATTGACAATACCGGGGCGACATTGGCAGCCAAATGCATGTCAAGGCGTTAGGAAGTTCGGCAGGTCAACTAGTAATTTACTAGTGGTTCGCCCCGAACTGAGATCTCGCGAGTCTCCGATTAAAACAAAAAATATTATTTGTAATCTTTGACTATCAAAATACTGTCACGAAATGGAAAACCAACTTACTTGGCCTACAGTTTTATTAAAATTACAGGTAACACCAGTTCATGTTAATTGGTGACTCTTTTTTGGGGTACAAATGGCAGATATTCTGAATTTCAGACTTTTCCCTATATTTGTGTCACTTAAGCTGTGCGCACGCATACCAAATAACAGCACTGTGGGGTCACTGGTGTACTCTATGAATTTTGTCAATGTTCAGTTTCTATTATGGCTAATAACTTAAAAACTATAAGGACTTTACTAAAACCAAAAACGATGTCTAAATATAGGTACTAATGAAGACCTTTTGACGTCCTTTTTGACCTAATAGTCTCATTTTCATTTTTTTACCCCTCTTGAACCCCAATATTTCAACAACCCCCCCAACAATTTTAGCTCATTTAGTCACACCAAAATTGTGCAATCACTACCTACCTATGTATCAAATTTCACGATGATCGGATCAACGCTTCGAAAGTTACCCTCGAACAAACAAAGATACATACATACAACGACGATTTTCTCAAGTTAATTTTGAGATCTCACTTCGCTCGATCAAAAAAAGAACTTACCACCTTGTAAAATAGGACCTAGTGCTCTCACAAAATCTAACTTGTCTATGCTCAGAAGTTCCATCAGTACGTAATACCGAGTTGTAGTCAATAACCCATCAATGGTAGTTGGAGCGGTCTAACGAATAATAATTGCAAATGCAAGGCCAATGACTCATTTCAGCTATAGGCACTTAGACGATTAGACTTAGACGATTGCTGTTTACGACTATTCTTACCCATATTTCAATTTGATCCTACCAACCCCATTCTATCATCGGACAACCAGACGTTCCACGGTGCACCCCCGCTACATGATAGACATACCTCCCATACGCACAAAGCGGTACTCTTCCACCTTTATTATGCGCACCGCCAAGGAGTGGAACGCCTTGCCTGAGTCTGTGTTTCCTGATAACTACAAACTGGTACCAAGTCGCAAGTGAATAGGTTTCCTCTAGGCAAGCGTGTACTATCGTAGACTGCATCATCGCGCCATCAGGCGAGATCGTGCTCAAACGCTAGCCTATAATTTATAAAAAAAAAAAATAACTTACCTTGTATACATACTTATAAAGCTAATATTTTATGATTTGTATCGAAACTTGTAAAGGCTTATTCTATTTTGTTTATTAATCCGTATTCGTATTTAGTAATTCTTTATAATTCTAATATAACAAAAAAATACAAATGGAGGACTTAATGCTAAAAGCATTTTCTACCAGTCGACCGTGACAAGTAAAAAACTTAGGTTGGCGTGCTTAACTAGGTAGGTCCTAAAAGAAATTAAAAATTAAGGGTCTTAACACAAAAAAATTAAACACCCGCTGAACACTTTAAAAAAATCCTGCACAAAAACTGGCAAGAATTTATTTAACACATACCTACATATTAAAAAGTTGTTCAACTTTATGAGGTAACAATGTTAATATTTTCAAAAATTATTGATAAAATATTTTCAAATTTACTTATGGCCCTAAGGCCGTAAATCGCATTTACGGAGCCTTTATCGAGTTTACAATGACAAACTTTCAGAACATGAGTGATGAAAATTAATTTTTTACAAGCTTTTTATTAACTAGCAATGTATGTACTATGTTTGTCCGGGTGGAAACTTACAACTGAATTTTAAACCCGCACCCTTCAACCGATTGAGCTGAAATTTGGAATACATTATGTAACTTGGGTGACAATGCAATAATATGGTACCATGGAGGTGGTCTTATGATGGAGACGGATGCTAGACAACGGAACTTCTGAGTGGATTAAAGTAGGCTACTATTGTTTGGGCTCATTTGAATCTGCTTGCGGTTTCGATTATGAATTTTATAAAAGCTTGTTTTACAAAAGTAATGTTTAACAAAAAACTTATTACATTGATGAGGCATGGTGCTTGGAATATAAGGTTTGGTAGTTAATTTATCGTCTTTCACCAGCTCTCACCTACCTGGCTGGAGGCAATGCATCTGGCTTCAACCACGTGGTCACGAATGCGGGCGCCGTCAAGCGTCTCATCCAAGTTAAAGGCAAGAGGAACGTACGAGTCCGCGAAGTAAGTTCTAGCAAGAAAGAGTTGCACGAATGTACTATCTATCTAATCATATTTAAATGATTAAGAGGATGATGTTATACAAAAATGATGAAAATTTATTAGGTTGGGGAAAAAGAATCTTCGCATTTTTTAAGAAAATTCAAAACATTTTTTAATATAGTTTATTTACATTTAACTAAAGTATGTAGGTACCATTTTGTTCGATAACTTTTTGCCATCTTGTAGGTAGGGACATGCTCCCATTGCTATAGAAATTTTGGGGCTTCTGATCAAAATACCGCGACAAGCGGTTTTGGCAGTCTTCTCGTGATGTTAACCTGACACTGCCTAAAGAATTCTGAAGAGACCGAAACAGGTGTAAATCTGAAGGTGCAAGGTCAGGACTATACGGCGGATGCATTAACACCTCCCAGCCAAACTCTCTTAATTTTTGCTGAGTGGCTAAAGATGTGTGAGGTCTAGCGTTATCATGATGAAAAACCACACCCCTTCTGTTGATTAATTCCGGCCGCTTTCTCTCAACTTCTTGCTTTAATCTCATCAGTTGTTCGCAGTAGAGTTCAGAATCGATGGTCCTGCCTAGTGGTAACAGCTCATAATGAATAATGCCCTTCCAATCCCACCACACACACAGCATCACCTTGTTGCGTGTTAACTCGGGTTTCGCCACAGTCTGCTAAGCCTGACCGGCCTTTGACCACAACCTTTTTCGCACGTTCTTATCATACGTAATCCACTTTTCATCACCAGTTATCAGCTTCTTCAAAAATGGTTCGGTTTCATTACGTCGTAATAAAGAATCACAAATGAGTACACGGTTCATTAGGTTTCTTTCAGTGAGCTCGTGGGGTACCCAAATATCGAGCTTTTTATTGTACCCAGTTTTTTTAAAATGCGCCAAAACTGTTTTGTGGTCAATTCCCAGTTCTTCAGCTACGTCGTAACTACTGATATGCCGATCTTGCTCCACTTTTTCAAAAATGGCATCAATTTTATCCGTAATATGGCGACCAGAGCGACGTGCATCTTTGACATCAAAATTTCCGGATTGAAAACGCTTAAACCAAATTTAAACCGTTTTACCTTTTTTGTAGTAAAATTTTAAAATGTATCAAATTTCTTCATTAGATTCACTCATCTTTACAGTACGAAAAACAAATAAAAATCACATATTTTCCTAATTTGAATTTGGAATTATCTTCTATAAAATGTAAACTTTGAATGATACCAAAACCAGCCAGATACAAATAGTATAGCCAAAGAGATTATTACAAGTTCATACATACTATAATGCGAAAAGACTTTTTCGCCAACCTATTATATATCATATTATGAGTTGAAATGGTCAATATCGAAATTATTAGAGTATAGATTTATTCATAAATTAGTCAACATATTGTATTAGTCAGCTGGGTGAATAGCTAGTTGAGATGCAGGAGGTTGCGGGTTCGATTCCCGCTGCGGGACAAATTTTTGCATGGTCTACAGATATTTGTTCCAGTTTTGGGTATTTTTCTGATATTATAAGTATGTATTTATACTTAAAAGGAATGTAGGTATCAGTTATCGGGTTCCCAACATATAAGCTTTGCTTAGTTTTAGACTAGATAGCACTGTGTGAAATGGCAAGCATTATTTATTTATTTAGAATAGGAATATTTTTACACGCTAGATCCTTGGCGAAATTTCTTGAAGCATGCTCGCTCTGCTCCGACGCATTATTTGGTGTTTCGCTCGCTTGTATACGTTGTAGTGCGTCCACATGTAAATAGATGGCGCTATTTAGAAAAAGCTTGCGTCAACTCGACACCTCTATGGACCATGATCTGCAAAATTCTCTATTTAGTATTTATTTATATTAAATCTATTTATATATTATTTATATTGCAAAACTCTATAATAAGGTTAACTACAAATTATGTAAACAAATAACTGTCAATTTTACGCGAAAGCGAGGGAGAGGATATTACATTCTCTCCCCCTAGCACTCATGGAAATGTGACATTTCTTTGTTTACTTAATTTGCAGTGAACTTTAAAGAGCTGGTTTACATTGCAGTGCATCCACTCATTAATAGATGGCGCTATTTACTTGCTTGCGTTAACTTACCGCTAGATGTCACTACCATATACTTGGCGCAATAATTATCATCATGACTGTAAAATATGTCTCTTTCTCTTCCTTCAGGTGGATCCTCTGATCTCTTCAATGAACAAAGGAGATGTGTTCATTCTAGACAAGGACAGCGATATCCTGGTGTACGTCGGCGAGAAGGCCAAGAATGTGGAGAAGTTGAAGGCTATCTCGGTGGCCAATCAGGTCAGAGACCAGGACCACAGGGGCCGTGGACGCGTCGAGATTATTGGTACGTATCAAATCAAAATATTTTTAGTCATTAAAATCGCAAGGATCACTTAGAAACGTCAATTTTACCTACTGCCTGTTCCTTCGCGTCGCGACTAAGCCAGGAAAGAAAGGCAAGAAATAAGGCTAGTTGTTCTTTTTAATGATCCTTCCAGAATACATACGATAAAGAAAATAAATTACGTCTAAATTGTAACATTTTTTAACGAGTTGAGGCAATTTCAATCCCAAGGTTCTCTATCATCTAAATAATCCGATATGTTAAAATAAGCTTTTTATAAAGATTTTGTTTAATTACGTTTTTAAATTTGTTTATTGTAAATTTTTGTACATGCCTTGGGGGTTTGTTATAAAAGCGTACACCTTGCCCTTTAAACGATTTACTAACTTTATGGAATCTACAAGTGGCAACAGCGAGTTTATATTTATTGCTAATATTAAAATTACGAATTTGTTTAAGAAAAATAGCGATATTATTTTTCTTAAACAAATTAATATTTTTGTGTACATACATTAGTTTTTTATACTTAGATGTATTGACAAGGAAATGTCATAATATTTATTTCTTTAAACTTATGGAGTAATGATTCTCTGGGTCTGGGGCCTATATCATAAATTGCACGAACAGCCCTCAAGCATACATACCTAATGTAAGGAGGGGCCATGTTCACGGCCATGTTTTATAACTGCTAACAGATGGCGTTGCCTCAAAAGCTGGTTAATAAAGGAAAGTGAACTGTCAACGTCAATTGTCGTTTTAAAATTATTTTCCGAGGAATTCGAAGTAAAAAACAAATAATTTTTTTATTTATAACGAATAAATTGATTATTTCTTAAAGCAATAAACATTCTCTAAACCGAAACCGAAACCGAATCATTTGTGTTTGTTTGACGAATTGAGGTTGTTTTAGACAAATTTTGATATTGTGTCTATGAGATTTTGGCATATAAGTAATACCTAAACCATATTTTTGGCGGCGCATCTCCAGAAAGCGCCATCTATTACGCTAGTTGGAACTAGTTTCTTTGAGCGAAAATGTAAAGCCCTCACTGAAAAAAGAAGGTTCGATTACGTAAAACCCAATGCATCGTAGGACGCCCCCCCCCCCCCCCACTAGATGGCAAGACGACTTGATAAAGGGTTGATGGAAGCCGTTGGGTGCACAAGATTGGTCATGATCGAATCGGTCTATGGGGAGACTTCAGTTCAGAGGGCTTAGCCAAGTTACAGTCGATTAGCGATGACGCTAGTCGATACGTCCGAAAATGTATGGGATTTGACACATGCTATAGAAATACCACGTGATTCAGCGACAACAAATGTATGTAGAAATCGAATAGATTCGTGACGAATGTAATTTGGCCACGGGCCCAGGTGTGGACGTCTTAGGCTCTGACTATATGGCACCCGGGTCTCCCCGATCCTGCGAATCCAGATCATGTCCCGGTTGCTTCCAGGTAAAAATCGGAGTCGGATGGCCTCGGATCGTGTGTAGTCGATGCAGGAAAAATTCAAATGTTTGGATGTGAGACAGATTGGTCAGGGGCCGTAAAAAACGGTCCCTGACAAGCCCGGATGCCATGTAGTCCGAGCCTTATGGATGATAATAATGATATGTAACTAGGGTTCCCAGATTAAAAAATCGAAATTCCGGAGTAAATTCCTGACATATGATGAAAGTTCCTGAATTTCTTGAAATATAACATTAGTGTCTTTAACATTGTGCATGTGAATGAATGAAGCAAATTCTCGAGTATACGCACGCGCGCGGACCCTGTGAACGAAACGGGCGGGGAAGGGGCTTTAAGTTTTATTTTACTCGTTACCTACTTAATTTGTAGAAATTCCGGACGATTTAGGATTCCCCCCCCATTCCGGACAAAGACTTATATTACTAGTCATGTCCGGAAAATTCCGGACGTGTGGCAACCCTATCTGTAACGTATATTAAGGTATAAAAAAAACCGAACTCTGATATTTATAATACTTAGGGCGACTTGCGCAACGATGCTTAAACGTATTTATTGGTTATATATGATTTAGAGAGTTGTCAAATCTTACAAATACGTCAAATTCAAACATGTTAAGTCGCTAAATACGTTTAGGGATCGTTGAGCAAGTCAGGGTTAATAGTATATTTTGTTAACAGATAAGTACTCAAGCGAAATGGATCAACGTAGGTTTTTCGATGTTCTTGGCTCCGGAGGCTTTGATCTGATCCCTGAAGAATCAGCTGGTGGTGATGACCAGGTACTGTTATATCCATTATTTTCTACATCTATTTTATTTTATTGAACGAGCGAAGCGAGATCTCCAAATCAACTTAGGCAAATCGGCGTTGTATGTATGTATGTTTGTTTTTCCGAGGATAACATTCGAAGCGTTTATCCGATCATCGTGTTTGGTTTATGGGTGGGTAGTGATGGCACAATTTTGGTGTGACTAAATGTGCTAAAAATGTGTGGGGGTTGTTGAGATATTGGGGTTCAAGGGAGGTAAAAACACAAAATGGGACTATCCGTCAAGTGGCACGTTTCATAAAATTAAATTTGTAAGTAAATTTCGATCCCGTTTTTATTTTTAGTTTAAATTTTATAATTTTTAAGTTATTAGCCATAATAATAACTGAAATTTGACAAAATTCACAGGGTACACCAGTGACCGCACAGTGCTGTAATTTGGTATGCGTGTAGCTTTATTAACACAAATATAGGGAAAAGTCTGAAATACAGAATAACTGCAATTTCTACCCCAAAAAAATGTAACAAATTTACATAAGCTATCGTTACCTGTAATTTGAATGAAACTGTAGGTCAAATAAGTTGCTTATGCATGATGATCGGATCAACGCCTCGAAAGTTATCCTCGGACAAACAAACATACAACGCCGATTTGCCCAAGTTGATTTGGAGATCTCGCTTCGCTCGATCAATAAAAGAAAAACTTGTTGTCTATCATAGAGTGTCGTCAATCAACTCAATCTTAATTTTCAGGAATTTGAGAAGAAGGAAGGATCATCAGTTGTACTTTCCGAAGTATCAGATAGCAGTGGAAAAGTGAAGGTCACTGCCCTCACAGCACCGTTTAGACAGGAGCAGTTGAAACAAACGGTAATATAAGAAGGCTTAGGAGCGTAATAAGACAAGCGATCTGAAGATGATATAATGTGATAAGACCGCCCCGGCTTATAGTTTCAGCTAGCGTTAGCAACGTAAGCGCATGAAAATATACTAGGTGTTTTGTTATGTACGACAATTAATAAAAACACGGATAGGCTTAATGGATAGCATGTAAAATAGGTTTATTCAAATTCATTACTGTCGGAAATTTTAAATTTTCAAACAACCTTAATTTCAAGTCCATATCGATGAAACAACCATTATAAATAGGTAAAAACAAATCATATTAATTCATCATGTAAGTACGTTAAAGTAACTGTGAAACTGACTAAGCGACATCGTTGCAAAGGCACCGCCGATATAGGAATTATTTTTTTTATTGGAAATGTATCGATTACTGGATAAATATTCAAGTACCTAACCGGTATTAAACCCACCTCTAAAATCAGTTAATACAATTCTGGATGTGTGTTTTCATTGAATGTCGTACATAACAAAACACGTAGCACACGGGGCACCTGATATTAAATGGTAACCATCACCTATTCATCCCTCATAGGGCACGCACCGTAGAAACGTGTCCAACGATGCCTTTTGTACGTCATCTTGAGGCATACAGGTGAAAAGCCTCATTTGAACAGGAATTTCATCGGCAACAATACCCGCTATCTCCTTTCCATCAAAGGACAAGCGGGCGCACGGCTCAGTACCATCCGTACCTAGTTGAGATATTCGCACACAACGTTTTGGTTCTACGTTTTTAATGCGTACAGCTAAGGTATGGAACACTTTACCGTCGTCTGTTTATCTTAAGGACTACAATCCAGGCCTCTAAGGTAAAAGTGAATAGGTGTCTCTAGATCTTCGTACTTCATTTTAGACCACATCATCAATTACCACCAGGTGTGATTGTGGTCAAACGAAGATCTTCTTCTTCCTATCCTTTTCCTACATTAAATGGGGTCGGCACAACACGTATTTTTCTTCCATACCTCTATCAGCCGTCATCTCCGTTGTCAATTCTTTCTTACCCTCTATTTGTGTTAAAAATAATACCCTTTAAACCGAAACTCAGCAATGCTGCTTGGCGGCAGAAATAGTTATGGTGGTAGAACTTCCCCGTGCGAGCCCTTTTATAAGAACTATACAACTCTTATGGCTATTCGTCGTATGATTTATGTGATCTGATGAACTTTTGTTCTCTACAGGAAGCCTACATATTGGATACCATCAGCGGCAGAATATACGTGTGGATCGGTAAACAAGCGACTGACAGGGAGAAGACTGAAGCCATGACGAAAGCACAGGAATTCTTCACTGCTAAAAAATACCCATCCTGGGTAAGTTATCTTTTTAAGCTGACCACGAGGACGCGACTCCACAGTATTCCATGCCAACACGAAATCTCAAGTGGATTCCCTGGAGTCCTAGGTATATGTGGAATCATTATAACATCCAAGATTCGAAGCACGCAAAGTGAGGCGCCTACATGCCGCATACGCCAGTCTGTGGTCGGGCTTATTTAGTTTGACAATTGAAAAAGTTGATTCAATATCCCGTTTTTAATATTTCCAGTTACTTTTTATGTTCAACAGGTATTCAATCAGCCACTTTTTAGTACGGTTTAGCTACAAGATCCGTTGCCGAGGTGGAAGTATTGTATGACACATCCTTTTGAAAACTTTAGAGTTGAGTCAGTGGAGTCTTCGTGTGTGGGCTCGGTTTTAAACTCGGATTTCGACGGACTGCACTCTATGTGGAGTGATGAAAATGGAGCCCGCGTATATTTTGCCAAACTTCCATCAACCAAAGTTTTTTAGTTGATGTTAAGTGGTGACCAATGCCTATATCTATAACATATATATTTCCTCATAGGTCACACACCTTAGAAACCTGCCCTACGATGCACTGACCTACTGCCGTACCAAACGATTTGCTTCAACATTTCTTGTTAGCACGAGTAGGAAGTGGAACTCATTTCCGGCGTATGTTTTCTGGACCAGTATAACCTCGGAGTTTTCGAGTCCAGAGTGAATAGGTTCTTTTGAGGCAAGCGTACTCCATCTTCGATCACACCATCACTTACCATCAGGAGAGGTAGTGGCCGAGCGTTTGAGTATCATCAATAAAAAAACCTGCGTCCATCAACTTGAGGCTCAGTGCCTGTAATTTCACCGGCAACTCTTCAAACCAAAACACAGCAATGCTGCTTGGTTGCAGAACTTGCCCGGGCGAAACCCTTTCAGCCCTTTACCATATGGTGAGATTGTGTACAATACTTTTGTTAATTGTTTAATAATCTTGTCACCAGGTGGAAGTCACAAAGGTCCTCCAGAACACGGAGCCAGCTATGTTCAAACAGTACTTTGCGAGCTGGCGCGATGCCGGCATGTCTCATACAAGACTGGTTTGATAAGTAAGCATTTTTAACCGACTGTTAGATCGAGTTCCAAACGTCGAGATCCGTAGAACAAAGGTTCATGACGTTGGGAATCAAGTTACGATGGTCTTGGCGGGACACTTGGCTAGACGTGGTGATGATAGATGGAGCAGGGCAGCGATAGCCGTAAGCGAGATGGGTGGACGACATCGTAAAGGACACGGGCCGTCAGTGGGGGACTATTGCAGGATCGTTTTTTTGCCTATGATAGAATTAAATGTATTTTCACAGCACCTGCTCGATAATGTCAAATTATGTCATGTAAACCTCACCGAAAGCAGGTGATAAAATCCCTACGGCTGAGCTGGGAGTAAAGTTGTACTGAATTTCATTATGCCTCGTGGGCATAATTTTGAAGTGATTTAAATTTGGAACCTCATCTGTATTAAAATTTTAACCAAAGATACCCATACAATAAGAACTTATTCGTAAATCGGACTAACCTGAGCACAAAATGCACCAACCTAGATTTGGTTTGTATTGTCTCGCAGAAAGTGTGAAAAGTAGAGTATTCTCCTCGTAGATAAAGCTGGCTGCATCTTGGGCGTGCTTATATCCCTCTCTGCACTCAGGATTCTAGTAACTCCCGTTAAGCTCGTGAGTTAACCTAGAATCCTTCGTTACGTTCGGGATAATATAGCGCCCGTCACGCAAGACACTGCTTTATCCCCTCGTTTAATAATCTACTATTATTTCTTTTCAGAATGCAAGCTGAAACCAATTCAAGTCCTGTAAGAAATTGTAACAAGCCGGTGCCATCATTGTAATTCTTCATTATATTTTTATAATCCAATAATTTGTAAATGCAAAAATAATTTTGTAAATTACTTTGTAATAAAATCATATCAATCATAATAATCATTATTGTTTAATTTATCCTAAACACGGGGTGAAAAATCTTATTTTATGACTTTTTAGTACCCTGAGGAAAGTTTTGAGTATACACGTGACGGCAAACAATTCTTTATCCGTACTTTGGACTTATGATAATTGATCAAGCGAAGCGACATCTCCAAATCATCTTGGTATGTATGTTTGTTTGTTCGAGGATAACTTGCGAAGCGTTGATCTGACCATCGTGAAATTTAAATACATAGTGATGGCACAATTTTGATGTGACTAAATGAGCTAAATATGTGGGGGAGTGGTTGAGATATTCGGGTTCAAGAGGGGTAAAAAAAATGAGACATTTTCGGTCAAGTGGGTCGTTAAATGAAAGGTCTTCATTAGTACATTGTGACTCCGTTATTATTTTTAGTAAAGTTTTTGTAGTTTTTGCGTTATTCGCCATAATAAAAATTGAACTTTGATGAAATTCACAGGGTACACCAGTGACCCCACAGTGCTGAAATTTGGTATTCGTATAGCTTTAAAGACACAAATATAGGGAAAAGTCTGAACTCCAGAAAAACTGCAATTTATATCCAAAAACGAGTAACCAATTAAAATGAGCTCCCGTTATCTGTAATTTGAATGAAACTGTAGGTCAAGTTAGTTGATTATTTATTTCGTGGCACTATTTTATAGTCAAAGATTACGAATAATATATTTTTGTTTTATGGGAGACTCGCGAGATCTCAGTTCGGGGCGAACCACTAGATAATGCGGGTTGTAATACGAGTATAACAACCCACGCTGGTCGTCCGTTAGGACCGAATCCGATTTGCGGACAAATAATCAAATAAAATAAAAAATAGATTGAAAAGTGTGAAACAAAATTAATAATAACTAGTGGTTCGCCCCGAACTGAGATCTCGCGAATCTCCCAAAATAAATAGTATTCTTAGGGCGACTTGCACAACGATGCCTAAACATATTTAGTGGCTAAATATGACTTAAGGAGTTGTCAAATCATACAAATATTTCAAATTTAAACATGTTTAGTAGCTAAATACGTTTAGTGATTTTTGTGCATGCCAGCTTTAATCTTTGACTAATAAATTGGTGCCACGAAATGCCTAACCAACCTACTTGACCTACAGTTTCATTCAAATTAGATGTAACGGGGATTCTTGTTAATCGGTTATATTTTTTGCGGTACAAATGGCAGTTATTTTGGATTTCAGACTTTTGCCTATATTTGTATCACTAAAGCTACACGAATACTAAATTTCAATATTGTGGGGTCACTGGTGTACCCTGTGAGTTTTGTTTATATTATGGCTAATAACTCAAAAACTACAACTCGCTTCGCTCGATCAAATATATATGTCACTAATAAAGCTATAGGCATACCAAATTTCAGCACTGTGGGATCACTGATGTACCCTGTGAATTTTTTCAAAGTTCAGTTTTTATCATGGCATTTTTATTAGTTTTTAACTTAGACCGGATAGTCCTATATTGGTTTTATTTTACCCTCTTGAACCCCAAAATCTCAACAACCCCCCCCCCCCCACATTTTAGCTCTTAGTCACACCTCAATTGTGCTACCACTACCTACCTATATCCCAAATTTCACAATGATCAGAATAACGCTTCGAAAGTTATCCTCGGACAAACAAACTTACATACATACAACGCCGATTTTCCCAAGTTGAGTTAGAGATCTCGCTTCGCTCGATCTTATACGCTGGAGAAAAACACGAAATAGATACGATGAAGTGAAGCTAAACGCTTTGGACGTCCTATGGCTGTCATGATGATACTGATAATTATAATAATGGGTGTTTTGTATTTTATAAATATTTGTCAAAACAAAACTTGTTTTGGAATATAAAAATACCTAACTATGCAATAGTTTTACTAGGCTTCACACGCGTGGTCCAACTACCCAACCAATAAGCCCACCAACCAACCAATTAGTCAGCAAGCCAGCCAGCCAACTAACCAACGTATGTAGTTGCAATTGGTATGATTTGAACTTGTCTTTACCTCATTGTATTATCTGTTTACCCGGGCACCACTGGAGAGAAGCCGTCGGTGGGCAGAAGGTAGGTAGGTACATACCATAAATAAACAAGTTTCCAAGACGGTTTTTGTTTTATTTAACATTTTCCTCAATCATTTAGGGTTCAGTATTATAAAATAGTATTTTCACACCACTTTCTCGACAATGTCAAAATAAATGTCACGTAAATCTCACCGAAATCAGGTGATTAAATCCGGCTACGGCTGAGCCGGGAGTAAAGTTATACTGAATTCCATTATGCCCTCGAGGGCATGATTTGAATTTATAACTTCATCTGTATTAAAATTTGAAAAAAAGAGACTCACACAATAAGAACTTATTCGAAAATAGAACTAACCTCTGCACAGAATGCATCAACCTAGATTTGGTTGTTATTGTCTCGCAGAAAGTGTGAAAAGTAGAGTATTCTCCTCGTAGATAAAGCTGTCTGCATCTTGGGCGTGCTTATATCTCTCTCTGCACTCAGGATTCTTGTAATTCCCTCGCTCCGCTTGTGAGTTAACCTAGAATCCTACGTTACGTTCGAAATTATATAGCGCCCGTGACGGAAGATACTTCTTTATCCCCTCGTTTAATAATCTACTATTATGGCTTTGTTGTCGGCCTTCAAATCAGCTGAAATCAGAAGATCTGTCGACAAAACAAGGTCAATGACATAGGCCAAAAGATCTATGGGCCTGTGTTCAGCGGTGGACGTCTTTCGACGGTTTTCAGGTTAGCATACATTACATTATCAATACAAAGTTTAAAGTTCTCATTTTTACATAACTACAACGATACGATATCCAAAAAGAAGGGTTGTTTTTAGCAGTCTATGCATGTATGTATGTTTGTATTTAAGTATGTTTCACCGTAGCCCCTAAACTACTCATCCGATTTTGATGAATGAGGTGTCAATGGATTCGTTGGTATGGTGCGGGTGACTTATACTACCATCGACATAGGTATTACGTAGTCGGGTTTCAGTTTTACTTATTTTTAGGCTTGTTAATATTTTAAGAATAGGTAGGTTCTAGGTACTAGGCGTATTGTATGCTTGGAATTATTTCTATGTTTGTATGGGCAATTTATAATTCCTTAAGTTAAGGATCTGAAAATTCATATTTAGACTTTTGGTAAGAAAAAAAGTGTTTCAACTTTTTTGCAAAATCATCCCTAAATGGGGTAAAGGGTTAAAATTATGGGGTATTCTTTAGATGCACTCCCTATAGACCGTTGGTATATATGTAGATAGATTGTGACCGGAATTGGGACATAGGCTACTTTTTACCCGACTGCGCAAGCTAATGTTTTTATTAACAAACCGCGCGTGTGAAGCCACGGGCGGGTCAGCTAGTTGATAATAAAAAAACTTATTACCTGTTAGTTGAGGATATAAGTGTAGTGGGCTAGATTTATATCCTTGTAAATTAAATAGAAAGAAAGCAATTTATCATAACTTCGTTTCTTTATTTCTTCAGAAACATTATTAACAATTTTTACACAATTTTACTTTTAGGACGCCATTACGAGTAAGAAGGAAGATACCATAGACTAAGCAAGACAGATCTAGTCGTGCACAGACTATGTAGAATATAGATGTAGGTACACAACCAACAATTCTCAACTATTATAAAAAATAATTTATTACAAAGAAAATGCTAAAGAAATTACCATAAAATAATAACACAATAAGACTAGTGTGTTACTGATAATATAGAAGCTATTTAGGTAGTATGGACCCTTAAAAATCCTTTACTGTCTGTACGGAACACTGTTTATGAATAAAATAAAACTCTTGGCACATATTACTATTAAAACTTCGATCAACAAAGTCGGACCAAGTTGCATTATGTTGTCGTCCACTTGTCTGAGAGGTCGCAAAATGGTTTTAAAGATTTTAATAACGACTTTCCTGTTGTCCTGTTTTGTGTTGTTTGTTGTTGGTTATAAACATGTTGCACACAACAAAATGGTGGAGGAATATTCGTGGAAGCAGATCGGATACGATTATTATGGAATCTTATGTGAGTTTCCGTAAAATATTTTAATGTTTAGTTGAAATTTTCTGATGATGTGCCGCCTTTGTGCCTTTGTTTTTGTTTCTCTTTATAAATTAGCTGACTCGCCCGCGGCTTCGCTCGCTTGTAATTTCCCGTTCCCGTGGGAACATTGGGATAAAAATATATAAAAACGCTTAGGTATATAGAAATGCAACGTTGTATGAAAAATTCAAGCCAATTCATCGACAACACCTAGTTGTAATGTAGCCTCTACACCATGGGCCATGATGGACAATAACAGAATGCGCAATGATTGCCACCATGATTGCACAGCTACATTTGTTAATTATGAATGTCAAAACAGTAGCAGCTGCCGCTATTTATTTATTTAGTGTAGGTATATAACCATTTCATAACAATATATAAATTTATAACAAATTTCTTGATTTTTAAAATTTATTTTATAACAATTATTTTATATAATTCAATTTCAAAACTTAATATGGATAATCTGACATTTTAATTTAATTTAATTTATTATTTCATTTTTATTGTATTTGTTATAATATAATGCTTATTTATTCTAATTGTTTATTGGTAAATTTATGATTTTGTGTTAGTTTTTAAGGATTATGTGTTATTTATGGATGTATTTTATCTAAATTAAATAAATTAATAATAACACATTATATACAGGGTTACGGGAAAAATCGTGCTAGATCCGTTAAGGGCGTGGAGTACCCATCATTTCTGACTTATTTCACTATGAAACACCCTACCCTAAACTTAACCCTTTTCGAGATATTCGACTTTTAATTTTTTTATTGAAAATTGCCGATTTTTAGGCTACTAAATTTATTTTTGTTTATTTTGTGTATCTTATTATTATTATTATTGCATTTTTACATGTGTAATAAGATGCTTTAGGACGTCTATCATTAAAATAGTGCATAAGTTAATTGAATAGACCGTAGTAGACAAGTGAAAGTTAAGAAATAAAAAAAAAATATTAGAAAGTTTATTTTTCTCTAAGGGATATCTAAAAAAATATTATGGCAATTGTTCGGCAGATGTTTTTTAAAATATCTACGTTTCATCAGCTATCTAACGAGGTATAATAATCTAGGGTTTTATTCAAATGCATTGAAAAAAATTTAGTTTTATAGGCGACAGTGGAGAAAAAAATTTATACTTAGCCCTAAAAAGTAAAATAAAATAATAGGTAAGCATGAAATGTCATTTATTAAAGATTTTCACAAAACTTTTTCTTATTCTACAGTTCATGTTCAACATGGCCGCCTCTATTTCTGATACATTGTCGCATCCTTCTACGGAGACCAGTCTTTACTACTCCAGTGGTTAACGTGGTCCTCATTTTATTGGCTGCATCCACAATCCTTTCTCGTAAGTCTTCCACAGACGAAACTGGATTCGGCTCGCTGTACACAAGACTTTTCATGCACCCCCACACGTGAAAATCCATGGGGGTTAGGTCCGGACTTCTTGCTGGCCATGGCAACGGTCCACCTCGTCCTATCCATTTGTTTGGATAATTTGTGTCCAGCCAGTCTCTGACACTTCTCCTGAAATGGGCAGGGCAGCCATCGTGTTGGAACCACATGTCCCTGATCAGGTTGAGTGGCAGATCATCCAGCAAATCACTTAAGTCTGCTCTCAGGAAATTTTCGTAGCTTTCCCCATTTAGATTATCCGGGAGAAAGTAAGGTCCAATCAAATGATTGGAGATAATGCCCATCCACACATTCACGCTGAATCTTCGTTGGGACCCCTTCACTCTTTTCTTATTGGGATTCCTTAGCTCTTTTGGGGCCCAGTAATGGGCGTTGTGATAGTTAGTTATGCCATCTTTATCAAATTTGGACTCATCCGTCCACAAGATATTTCTTAGAAAATCTTAGAATTCTTAGAAAATGTAATACAAACCCTAGATTATTATACCTCGTTAGATAGCTGATGAAACGTAGATATTTTAAAAAACATCTGCCGAACAATTGCCATAATATTTTTTTTAGATATCCCTTAGAGAAAAATAAACTTTCTAATATTTTTTTTTATTTCTTAACTTTCACTTGTCTACTACGGTCTATTCAATTAACTTATGCACTATTTTAATGATTGACGTCCTAAAGCATCTTATTACACATGTAAAAATGCAATAATAATAATAATAAGATACACAAAATAAACAAAAATAAATTTAGTAGCCTAAAAATCGGCAATTTTCAATAAAAAAATTAAAAGTCGAATATCTCGAAAAGGGTTAAGTTTAGGGTAGGGTGTTTCATAGTGAAATAAGTCAGAAATGATGGGTACTCCACGCCCTTAACGGATCTAGCACGATTTTTCCTGTAACCCTGTATAAAGCACGCGTCCGCACCATACCGTAAACAAATACGAACTGAGTGAAAAATCAGCGATCGTATGGACACGCTTACAATCATGGCCGCAAACTTCCTTTGATGTTTCTCCGAAAAACCGACATAGTGGCAATTACGCTCGATCGTCACCGATCATGGGCGATTACACACAATTATGCCCTCTATACTATGGTGTTCGTCTATGATCGCCCATCATGGCCCATCGTGTAGAGGCGCCCTAAGGAATATTTAGATAACACAAAAACCAAACTACTGAAATGTGTCTAAATGTTTGCATTTGTCTCTGACTACCCCCTATTTATTATTTATGATATAAGTAAATAAAATCTGTATGAACAACAATAGATCAATAACAGAAATGGTGTTAAAGTTTGAAGCGTTCCAATTCAAATGATGGTGAACGATGTAGTTGGATCACGGGCAGGAAGTGGAATAATCGATAGGACAACGTGCGCTGGATGTCAAGCGGGTTTTGGTTTTGTTTTCAAACATATTTTATTATGAAGACTTTAGCGCCCCGGGCGGAAATTTCAGGAAATTTCTGCCCGGGGCAGGTGTCCTGGTTAGCCCCCTTTCTAGATTCGGGTCATCTCGTGTAAACGTAACAAATAGACAGATAGAAAGACAGGCGACAGACAGAGAGACAAAGTTACTTTAAAATTTATAACATTAGTACCTATATGGATATGGATGTTCCTATCTAGTTGCAGTTTTGAACTCATATATTCTGGGGGCAAGTCTTTTATCTTTAGATACGAAGGTCAAATAAACAAGACCTTTAAAAAAATACGGCTTGGAAACAGTTTCATTCATGTTATTATCCTACTAATATTATAAATTCGAAAGTAGCTCTTTCTCTCTGTCCGTCTGTTTGTAATAATATAATTTATCTGTGGAGCGCAACGCGAACTGTCGTAAATCTAGGGGCACGGCTGTGCCCCCGCCAAGTCGTAAATACCTTTTCTGAAACCATTCTAGGAAAAGGAACGATTAAAACATTGAAAATATCGCTATGTACGAGTATTAAGCTACGTGTAAGCACTTAAAGAGGGCAGTGCCGGATTAACCACGTAGCAAGAGTAGCAATTGCTACGGGCCCCACGCAAAAAGGGGCCCCGCGTATCCAGCCCGCCACTTTATACTTAAAAAGCCATAGCAGATCAAGGGCCCCTCGATAGAATTTGCTACGGACCCCGCGCAAAATGGGGCCCCCAAACGCTCCCACCTCCGCCACTTTATACTTAAGAGCCCATAGCAGATCAATACAATTCGATACAATTTGCTACGGGCCCACGCTTGCTTAATCCGGCACTGATGAGGAATGAATGAGGAAAGAGAGACACTAGAATGTCAGGTTTATAAATGGTAGGTACCTAATTAAGTTTTTAAACATGCGTTAAACAGTTGTTAACTTTTTTGTGGTAACAAGGTTGTGTTTTGAGCTACGTTCCGAAAGAAAATCTTTTCGAAACTTTTGTTCTAAATAATCTAGGTTTAAAGCAATGTCTGCCTAATTTATATGTACCTAATCCATAATTGAGTAGGTACTTATACATTTTTTTTATATATATATTTTGCTTCTGTAAGTACAATGTTTATTCAATTATTTTATTAAAAGCTGCCGTCCTATAACGTTCTCGGGAAATCCAGTCCATCCAAGAGTCTGAAAGAGCCCCAGTTAGCGATAAGGCCGCCACTTGTACTTACGCGTGCCTTGTTATTTGATTATAACACGCTTTTATTAGCTTGGTATGTATGTATGTAACGGAATCTTTGAACTTGGTTTTCAATCACTTCAAAACGTCGAATTAAATTGAAATAGCATAAAATAAACAACATGAAATTCACTGTTTAGTTCGGTATCTACAAAAACGTGTTTAATTCGTTTTTTTAACTATTATTTTACATTGTTTTTTAATTTAAGTATGATGTAAAATAAAGCGTTATCTATCTATCTAATTTAACTTCAGATACGAATGACTCAGATTACCGGAGGGTATCTGGTCCAGTGATCTTCAAGCAGGAACTGAATGACAGTGAAAAGTACTTCATCCAGTATAACAACGTGCCCATTGGTTTCGCTGTGCATGAGAAGTTCTATGATCTCATCATTACTGTACCGAGGAGACGATACGGTAAGCACATCTTTTCAACCAATATTGTTTTAACAAGCTTGTATTTAATTGCAATGTATATATGTATGTTTGTCTGGTTGGAATCATGCAACTGAATTTTAAATGAAATTAACTTTAACCGATTGAGCTGAAATTTGGTATACACGCTTATTTTGGATGGCAATGCATGCTTAGCTATGTGACGTCATTCTAATTCCAATATGGCGGATCATCCAAGATGGCGGACTAGTTATTTTTTTCTGCACTACCACAGTATGGGTATCAAATCACATTAAACCCAAAATGTGGGGGACTATCCAAACCTCACGTGATTAAAGGACGACCCCTTAGATAGGAACATAGGTACCTATGTAAAGTTTTGTACAACGATCGAAAACAGCCACTCGCACAAAAATTAGACGCGCGGCGCGTACGAGGATCTCGGGTCAAGACTATCGAAGCTTCCAACAAATCTGTCAAGCGACAATGGAACTTCTGAATGGATTGTAGTGGGCTACTAGTGTTTGGGCTCATTTGAATCTGTTTGCGGTTCTGATTATGAATTCTATAAAAGCTTGTTTTGAAAAAGTAATTTTTTAACAAAATAACTTACCTATTTATATTACCTGCGTGGGGTTTTCACCGCCATGTTTTTAAAACAGCTAACAGATGACGTTGCTCTGTCATGCTCTGATTGTCAAAGGAAATTGAATTGTCAATGTCAATTGCCGTGTCCACATGTTTTTTCAAGGAACTACGTTTGACGAAGTGAGATTGTTTTAGACAAATTTTGATAGTTTCTTTGAGATTTTAGCATATAAACCACATTAATTGGCGGTGCATCTCCAGACAGCGCCATCTATTACGCTAGTTGGAACTAGTTATTTTTTTAATTGTAAATGAAAAGCCTTCATTGATTACTTCACTAAACTAAGGGCGTCTTTCACGACCTCCGAGTAATATTAATTGACGGGTAAAAATCATTCTCTCTTTATTTTTTATAAAGACGTATATATTTTTTATCCGTTGAATATCGTTACTCAGAGGTGGTGAAATAAGCACTAATACTTAAATAATTCATACTTATATTAATTGCCTAGCTGTTGCCCGTGACTTCGTACGCGTTACACTACTAAATGTGTAGGTAACCTAGAAATATATCTAAACTCGCTGTTGCAACTTGAAACCCCATTTTTATCCCATGTTACCTGATTTATGGGATACAAAGTAGACTATGTGTTAATCTAGGTTATAATCTATACGATCACATACTAAATTTTATTGAAATCGGTTCAGCCGTTACGACGTGATTGAGTAACAAACAAATAAATAAATAAACAAACATCCAAACTTTCTCATTTATATTATTCGAGTGATTTACAAACATAAAATAGACATGACCTCTCAGCCTAGGTTACGAACTATTTGTTCGAATATTTGATGTAGGTATGTGTTTCTATTGAGTCCAGCTCGTTCCGCCATTTCCGGCGTGGTCTGCCGCGGCACCGCTTTGCTTTCTCAGGGCTCCACTTCGAGGTAATTTTTGGCCACAGCTCTACAGGCATGCTACAGACCGGCCCAGCCCCACTTCAGCCTGGCGGTCTTCTCACCTGTATGGTGTTACGGACGCGATCAGTTATTTTAACTCCAAGAATACTACGCTCCATCGTCCTTTGGCAAGCCTTGAGTTTGAATTTTTAGATATTAGTCAAAGAGCAAGTTTGCGAACTATATGTTAAAACGGGAAGGATTGACATGTCCATGAGTTTGCGCTTCAGTACTATTGGAAGGTTGCCCTTCATCAGCTCCTTCAACGACCAATAGCTCCTCCAGGCATTCCTTATCTTTAACGACTTCGAGCTGGATGCCTTTGAGGGACTGCTATACAGTGGCACTGGACCGTTGTGAGTAGCGGAAATGCGGGGAGGCCTTTTCCCAACAATGGGACAATATGGGCTAAAAGTAACAGTGTTTCTAAATTTGCGATGTAATATTTCAGGAATACCATCAACTGTAAACTCCTTGTCGGAACGCAAGATCCACTCCCCCCTCCTGTTACCATTACCAGAGCCGCCGAGGATCGAAGACCTGGTCTCCGTCTACCGACCGGCGGTAGACAGGTGTGACCGACTTTGGGTGCTGGACACGGGCTTACTTGAAGTGCCTGGTACGTAAGGATAATGGTCAATTAACTGATAGATTGCCAATAGTCTTATTAACGAATCAAGACCGTCAAGTATAAGTTTTAAGAGTTAGTAAAAGGGCTCACCCGGGGAAGTACTACCACCATACCTATTTCTACCGCCAAACAACATTTCTGTGTTACGATTTGAAGGGTATGGTTGCCGATGATATTACTGTAACTGTACAAAGCGGAAGTTCGGCCGCACGTAGAATACTGTTCCCATCTTTGGCACGGAACTCCAAAGTACCAATTGCTTCGTTTTGACTACCTTCAGAGAAGAGCCATTAGAATCATCGGCGATCCCATACTCGCCAACAGGCTGGAACCGCTGAGTCAACGCCGTGACATCGGATCGCTCAGTGTATTCTACCGCCTGTATAATGGGGAATGTTCCGAGGAGCTATTTGATCTCATCCCGTCGTCGAGCTTTTACCACCGCACTACTCGACAACGTATTAAAGCTAAACATATCGTCGACAATTGGGTATCGCGCACCACACGCTTCACGCGATCTTTTCTACCTCATACTTTCAAGATGTGGAATGAGCTACCATCTGAGGTTTTCCCGTTAGGCTACAACATGGCACGCTTCAATCGAAATGTTAAAAGATTTGTACAGGGTAGGGAACGCATCGACAATACCCCGGGTGTTGCCGGTGGCAATAGGCGACCGTGACCGCTTACCTTCAGGTGCGCCGTGAGCCTGTTTCCCCACAAATAACATAAAAAACCTACTCTTAAAAACTTCATCTATTTTTCCAGATGGCAGAAGACAAGTGCAGCGTCCTTCGATCGCGATATACGATCTGTTGTCAAACTCTGGCGATAGGCTTCTCAAGTACGAGCTGAAGACAACTGATCTGGTCAGTGAGAGAACCAGTGGAGGTAAATACTGCGTATCACCGCATTTACGACATTAATTTAAAACACGGGTAGGGCTGATAGCTAGTATTGATTTTCAAATTCATTTCCATGGATTTTTTTTTCAATCTACCTTAATTTTAAGCTCTAAAATATCAATTAAACAGCCTGTATAAAACAGGTAAACCAATTATATTCATTCGTCATGTAAGTAGGTGCCTTTTAAGCTGACTAAGCGGCATCATCGCAAAGGCGCCGCCGGTTTACGTTAAAAATTGTTTATTGGAAATGTGTCGATTACTGGATAAAAGCTTCCGGTACTAAAATCAGTTAATACAATTCTGCATATGTGTTTTAAATTAATGTCGTGAATGCGGTGACAGACTGTATAGTGTGAGGAAAATAGTAAGCCGGTTTTAGGGTTCTGGACCAAAATGGTAAAAACGGAAGCCTTATGGTGCGACTTTGTCCGTCCGTCTGTCGCAGCTGATTGTCTCAGCAACTATTGAACACTACTGGCTACCTATAACCCACTTGAAATTTGGAATAGTTATAAATAATACTGACCTTTCCCTGTTGCAAGTAAAAAAGTCTAAAATATTTTCTTTTTGATGGCCAAAAGAGCCAAAATGGCCCCACCATTTTTCAAAATAGAGTTACTAGGTCAAGTGTGGTGGATACCATAAAAAAATCTCTTTGTTAGGATTACCAAAGAGATTTTTTTTTTATATTGGACGCTATGGAATAAAAAGGTTCGTCACATTAGAGTCGGTTTTCGCTTGCACCAGTAATCAATTAATTCTAAGGTCTAGGTCTAAGGTCAATCAACTTTGAACTGAATAATTTTGAACTTTATTAACGAACAGTTAAACATTATTTTCTCTCTCAGTCTATTCTGTAACAAAGTTTCAAAAAGTAATATGTACTCACGATACGCTGAACGAATCTATTTGAAAATTAACGAACCTTTTCATTCGTTTTCGTTACTGTACAATTTTGGAGTTATGATAAAAAATTACGAAAATAATACGCCCCCCTCCCTTTCCCCTTATCTCCTAGCTTCGCGAAGTGAAAAATCGGAAATTGATTTGATTGATAGATATATTTATGCAAAGATATCTGTCTTAAAAGTTTTCTTGGTTTACCGGTCACATAACTAGATGGCGTTGTTTAACATAAATAAACCTATTTAGGTTCGAAACCCTCAGTCCGCGAGTCCTGCTCGTACTTGACCGGTGTTGTTTTCTTCTAGGACTGACCTCTATAACCGTAGAGGTGGATCCGAACTCGTGCGACGTTGCGTACGGGTACATCAACGACCTGGCTACAGATACCCTGATCGTCTTCTCATTGAAAGAACAGGATAGCTGGAGTTTCAGCCATCCCAGCTTCAAGCACGATCCGAGCGCCTTGAATTTCACTGTTGCAGGTAAACTTACTGGATTTATCTATTGATTTATCAAGGAGAAATTAGGTACATGTTAAGAATAATAATGTTTCGTTGTAAGGTTCTAGACATCAAGTTGTCAATGTATGTCTAATGTTATGTACACTAGTGGTTCGCCCCGAAATGAGATCTCGCGAGTCTCCCTTAAAAACAAAAAAATATTATTTGTAATCTTTGACTATCAAAATAGTGCCACGAAATGAATAACCACCTTACTTGACCTACAGTTTTATTCAAATTACTGGTAACGGGAGTTCGTGTTATCTGGTTAATTTTTTTGGGTAGAAATTGCAGTTATTCTGGATTTCAGACTTTTGTCTATATTTGTGTCACTAAAGCTACACGCATACCATATTTCAGCACTGTAGGGTCACTAGTGTACCCTGAGAATTTCATCAAAGTTCAGTTTTTATTATGGCTAATAACTTAAAAACTACAAGGTTAAAACTAAAAATAAAAACGGGATCGAAATTTACTCACAAAGACCTTTTATTAAACGTGCAACTTGACCGTCAAAGATTACAAATAATATTTTTTTTTTATGGGAGACTCGCGAGATCTCAGTTCAAGGCGGACCACTAGTTATTAAGTTAGTAGGATTGAGTAAATGGAGATCTGGTCAGAGATTGCAACTGTTAATTAGTAAGGAGAACACAGGGCTATGTAGGTATGTATGTGACTGGTATATCATTCCAGGACATGTAATTCCATGGAAGGACGGGATATTCAGTACTGCACTTGGAGATACTGACGCTGCTGGCCGCAGGAAGCTGTATTTCCACCCCATGGCGTCCACGAAGGAGTTCTCTGTTTACACGGATGACTTGAAGAAGAAAGGAAACCAGAAGCTATCAGTGACGGTGGGTTTTAGACCGTCGTATCCATCTTGAGCCAGCCGTTATTTGGCGGACGACAAGTTTAAAAGCTGTCCGCCATTGAAAAGGGGAGATCTCCCTACCGAGCGACTTTTGGCTCGGGGTCATGATACCAAAATTATTATTCTTTTTATTATTTTTTCGAATGTAAATTCTCGCTGTTGGCCTCTGAGGCCGTTGCAGCCACCACTTAGGTACAAACCTCGGCTTGGGCTGTTGCCAGGATTGGGATAGGAGAGAAACGCCCAGGTACATGTTTGTACCTTGTGTATGCAGCGACTAAGGAGACTCGTCGACCTCGCCGGCGAGGCCTAATCTAGTATAAAAATTATGATTATCGCTATTTTTCTTATTCAAATTAATACTTTTTGAGCATATATCCTAACAAATATTTAGCGTAGTGATTCTCTAGGGCCCATATTATTAACAGGCAAAAAACTAATAAAAGCAATGTATCTATCTAGCTGGAAGGTGACAGAGGCCCTAACACTCAGAGTGGCTCCCACGGTTTCCACTCCGGAACTCGGACCCTCTTCTTCGCAGGCTTGGCCCAGGACGCCATCCTCTGCTGGAACGTCGACAAGCCTCTCATCCCTGAGAACGTGGGCATAGCTGCCCAGGATCACAAGAAACTTGTCTATATTTCTGGTAAGTTCACTTCAGGTGGGCTAGCAGCATATGCTCATATGAGTGGTAGAATGAAATGGCCTTGTGAAAAGGCTCGCCCGGGGAAGAACCATGCCTATTTCTGCCGCTAAGCAGCATTGCGGTGTTTCGGTATGAAGGGTTTGGTTGTCGGTGAAATTACAGGTATATGCTTTACACCTGTATGCCACAAGTTGATGGGCGTAAGGCAGTGCATCGCAGGGTACGTTCATAAAACTTTACTCGCGCAGCTCTATGTAAATTATGGTGGACATGTAAGCACAGGATAAGACACAGATCTATAGAGATATTTTAAGAGAAAACAAGTCTAGAATTGATTATCACGACCCAATTTGGCTGGACTCAAGCACCCGATGTATCACGAACCCGACCACCCAACCAGTAAAAATAATGAAATGGTTGGCCCGACAGCGTCCGACCAGCCTACACACAATGCAATACGGTTGTACATGACGTGACATCCGGTCGTTGGGTCGTCTATTTATACAGTCAGCCTAAATTAACCTTATCTATCCCCAAACTGGTCTCAAACTGGGGTCAATCGCGCTAATTTGGAACGATAATACCAAAGTAAAACCAAAAAATAAGTTTTTTGTTGAAAAATTACTTTTTCAAATCAAGCTTTTATAAAATTCATAATCGGAACCGCAAGCAGGTTCAAATGAGCCCAAACACTAGTAGCCTACTATAATCCATTCAGAAGTTCCGTTGTCTAGCATCCGTCTCCATCATGAGACCACCTCCATGGTACCATATTATTGCATTGTCACCGAAGTTACATATGTATTCCAAATTTCAGCTCAATCGGTTGAGGGGAACGGGTTTAAAATTCAGTTGCAAGATTCCACCCGGACAAACATACATACATTGCAAGTTCATAAAAAGCTTGTAAAAAACGTTGCGATTCTGCACATATGGTATCACGCTGACACGCGTGGCGTCACTCAAACCAACGTTAAATCCAAACCAAACACGTTGCGTTCCAACGTTAGACACGTTCAAAATTAACCTAACTTAAGCCTAAACATTCTTTTGGAAAATGATTTTTTCGTATCAACTGATCCAAATTCACTCAGAAAAAAGATTTTCAGACGAACTAAGCAAATCTTGTAACAATATCCTAATCTTGGTCTAATGCATATTTATTTTTCAGATCTGAAGATAGTGAAAGACGAAGTGTGGGTGTTGGTGAATCAAATGCCGCGGTTTGTGTATTCCAAGCTTAACACCAACGAAGACAACTTTTTTGTACACAGGTGAGATTTTCTAATAGTGTTTTCGAATCTCGTTCTCATTTTTTTTAATACAATTTGAAGATTGAACAAGCTTATGGTCTACCTGATGTTAAGTGGTAACCATCGTCTATAACAAAGTATTACCTCGTAGGTCACGCACCGTAGATAGATACGTTCCCTACGATGAACTGCTTTGCATCCATCAACTTGCGGCACACAGGTGTAAAGCGTGTGCCTGTAACTTCACCGGCAACCATACCCTTCAAACCGAAACACAGCAATGCTACATGGTGGCAGAAATATGTAGTATGGTAATACATCCCCGGGCGAGCCTTTTCGCAAGGAACTCCACTACTCTTAAAACTTCTGACGCCCTTTCCAATGCGTGGTCTTCGCTCCAGAACTATTTTAACATTTCTAACCCAAACACCGTCAATTCTCCGAGTTAAGTGCCCCTATAAAATTGTACCTATTTCTTGTTTCAGAGGCAATGTAAGTACTCTAATCAAGGGTACACCCTGCGAGGCTTAAGAAAAAACGGCATGAGGATATAGTGGTACCACGTCTATACGAAACGGCATGAGGATATAGTGGTACCACGTCTATACGAAACGGCATGAGGATATAGTGCGACCACGTCTATAGCAAACGAAAAAGGCCACTCATAGTGCCCTCAAGATAGACCCACTAATAACAAGCAAAAAGATTTGTCGCATCAAAATTCGTGCAAGTGGCCACACAAGGCCGCGGATTTTCAAGATTCGCCGAATGGACTCTGTATTTTAAGTTACAGGAATAGGCCCGCTGCTGGTTGCGGTCAGTGGTGGGTTTACACATTTACCGCCAGTAGGTTATTCGAATTTTACCGCATCTATCGACGCCTACAATTCGATAACGATTCAACCTTTTTAAACTCGTGAGATCTTTAAATGTAAAAGAATCTGGCAACCCTGGTCCTTAATAAATTTGACTGATTTAACAAAACCAGTCAAGTGCGAGTGGGGAATGGGGGTAAAACAGTGAGTGACTTTGACTTTGGCCCCAAATTTGCCGCCCCTCAAATCTGCCGCCCTAGGCTCCAGCCTACTCAGCCCGGTGGTAAATCCGCCGCTGGTTGCGGTTCCGATTATTTTATAAATTATTTTTGAACGTAACATATGAAAACCCCAGTTTTTTACCAAAAAGAAAAACAGTTTAGCAGTAACTTATTTTTTATTAATATTCGATTTGTGCATGGTTTGTGTTTGAGAACTTGTTAATTATATTAAAGCACATAAAATTAAACGAAACTTTTAATTCCAATCGTCGAAATACTGTTTGAACGCAGTAGGCTCCACTCCTTCCGGAATCTTTGACACATGGACCTAAAATTAAATACGTTCATTTTATTTTTATAGTGAAAAAAAGGAAAAGATTTTTAAAACCATCTCAAAAACTTTCAAGCCTGACGGGACTTGAACGCGCAACCTTCCTCTTGATTTTTCGTCTTGTAAGTTTTTGAGATAATTTAAAAAACTTAAAATCATTGTTAAAAATAGAATACGAAGTTTTGGTTGTACAACTTGTAGGCTGTCAGTATTGGTTAAAGATCATCCTCAAAATAAATAGTATATTGTATATACAAGGGCTGTAAGCGATCTATTGTATACCTGAGATATACCTAACTAGACATCGGATTTAATGCATGTGCATATTTGCAGATGCACATTAATCTCTAATTACGGCGTTAATGGATACTTTAGCTATTTTTCCTAATTGTGCCTATTTCGAATCAAAAATCAAAATCTTTTTATTTATTCACAAGGATCACTTTGAAACGTAAATTTTACTGCCTGTTCCTACGTGACCAAGCCAAGAAAGAAAGGTAAGAAACAAGACTGTTTTTTTTATGATCGTTTTAGAATACTTATAATAAAGCAAATAAATTACGTCTAAATTCTAACATTTTTAAACGATTTTTGATAATTAGCGGGAGGTACGTATAGGGAGGTGACGATGCCGTGTACGGCGCGAGAGCGGTGCTTGACTGAACTGTCTGACCAGTGCGAGCGAGCGAGCGGCGCAAACGCGGCGCGATTGCAAATTTGTCCAAATTTTAAATTTTGACCAATGACGTCAGTTGACGTAGAGAGATCGTTTTCGGTATACAAATGAATACTGTCACAAATGTTACAAATTTGCTCAAGAAAATTCGGAAAAATACTTAATTGTGTACTGTCACAAAAACAATGCATAATTTTGAGAATATTTCGCTGTTTATGTACCTACAGTCTTTAATAAAAATAAAAATGGTTTTTTGATTTTGCATTGTACATATTTTAGCCTTTTTGAGAGCTTTTCCTGCATAGTTCGGTCTTGTTTAGTGCATATTTACATGCATATTTTTCCATTTTGTTAGTGCATATAATCCGATGTTTAATAACTAATCGAGGGTGTTATTGATCGCTTACACCCGAGTATATACGTACAAGTATAAGTACTCGTAACTTTTCATCACAAATGCGAGGATATTAAAGTATAACAGATTGTTGATAATAAACGTAAAAAGCAAGTAGCATTCCCGGTATCCATTTTCTTCACTTTTAGACTGTGGGCTCTTTTATAGAAATAGAAATAAGGATTGGCATGGAGGTTATTTCATTATAGCATCATCCACATCCCGACTCCACCCACTGTTGGATAGGTTTCCCCAAGTTTGAGCCATCATGAAATATTCAAATCATGAATTATTGTAGCATATCTAAATCATTTCAGGCAACAATATACCTAATAGTTACAGGATATTGATTGACTTATTCTACGGCCCAAAAAGCCTTAGCTTAAAATACATATTACAATAAAAACGTACCTATACATATTATACATTACATAAACACTGAGTTCTCAGTGTCCGGTATCCGTCCTCGGAAACGACGAAATACCATCAAAAATCAATACAAGACCAAAAATCTTCATGAAGGTCGACAGATGTCAGGTACTCTCACCACAACTAAATTAGAATGAACTCTGTGACGGCACTCCAACCACTCAAATTGAAGTTATTCTTCATGTGCAAGTACTCCGCCAACTCTTCAGCCTTCACGGAGTAAAGGTCACAGCTCACTACACCAACCCGGCACCCGACCCGCACCGCCTCGCCGCTCGGCGTTCACTCGTTGACAGCGGGTGGGCCACGGGTGGACGCCTCGTTATTACCAGTGAACGCCGCGTGGTCAACCAGTGGACCTCGCGCGGTCAACGGGTGGGCACCGACATGTTAGAAAGAAAGGCTGGAAATGACGGGTAGGCGGGGAGCGAAGCATCGCCGCCGCATTGTGCTCGGAATCACTCGCGGGCCGCGTGGGGTCACCGAGTGGTCAATTCGTCGTCCGCGCGTGAACGGCATACGCCCGAGGCATTCCGGAGGTGATGTAGTGAGCGCACGTCCATACAATTTCACATAAAGAATACTAACCGCTCGAGACGAGCGGTGCGGGTCGGGTGCCGGGTTGATGTAATGAGTTGTGACATTAATGCACGCAGGACACATAAAGCTGCGTCGTGGGAGTTGATAGACTCAAGGATCAATACTATTTTTGCTTCAAGGGTTTTATACATACCCAATCAGGATAATCGCTAGTTTTCAAATATTGCGCAGCTTTCTGCATTGCCTCAGCCTTCTCCTGCAAAATAGAAAATTTGTTTCATTAACCTGACAGCCACGTAGGTACAATAATAATAAATATTGCTTGACTTTTCACACAGCGTTATCTAGCCCCAAACTAAGCAGAGCTATGTATGGGAACCAGACAACTGATAGAATACATATATACTTTATTTTTGTAAATAGATACATACTGATAATATTTAGAAAAATATCTAGACCCTGAACAAATATCTGTAGATCATGCAAGCATTTGTTCCGTGGCCGGAATCGAACCTGCTACCTTCTGCGTCTCAGCCGACTGTTCGCCCGCTGAACCACGGACGACGGAGGTCGTCAAATAAAAAAAACAATAGTAACATGAATTTTTTTTTTTTTAGTATATCGTTTTACTGGATGAACTAATTTTAATGATTGTTTCTTTCTCATCAATTAAGATGAGTTTTAATTAACTCCAAAGTGATCCCATTTAAGTTTCATTGGAATCGAATAATTATGTTCAATTGAGGTAAAGAAGGGATGAAAAAAATATTTTGCCTGCATCCCAATGAGTGTGGTATTGTTGGAAAGCTCTTTAAAAAGAACGTAGACTTACCTACTACCTAATTTACCTTACATTACATAATTTTAATTTTAGAGTTCCATTTCTGCATTTTTTTTTATTTTCATTAAGTACCTATTAGACATAAGACATAGACAATAATGTATTTACTACATTAGCACACAATATACAATACAGTTACATTTTAAGAAAGAGAAAATACAAAAAAAAACAATTATTGATCGAGCGAATCTCCAAATCAACTTGGGCAAATCGGCGTTGTATATATGTATGTTTGTTTGTCCGAGGATAACTTTCGAAGCGTTTATCCGATCGTGAAATTTGGTATATAGGTAGGTAATGATGGCACAATGTTGGTGTGACTCAAAGAGCTAAAAATTTTGGGGGGTTGTTGAGATATTGGAGTTCAAGAGGGGTAAACAAAATGAAAATGAGGCTATTAGGTCAAGTGGGACGACAAATGAAAGGTCTTCATTGGTACATTTGAACCCCGTTTTTATTTTTAATTAAATTTTTGTAGTTTTTGAGCTATTAGCCATAATAAAAACTAAACTTTGACAAAATTTACAGGGTACACCGTGACCCCCCAGTGCTGGAATTTGGTATGCGTGTAGCTTATGTATCACAAATATAGGCGAAAGTCTGAAATCTAATATAACTGCAATTTGTACTCCAAAAAAGAGTAACCAATTAACATGAACTCCCGTTACCTGTAATTTGAATGAAACTGTAGGTCAAGTTATTTGGTTTGATTTCGTGGCACTATTTTGATAGTCAAAGATTACGAATACTTTTTTTTGCTTTTATGGTAGACTCGCGAGATCTCAGTTCGGGGCGAACCAATAGTATAGTATAAAAAACTAAAACGTAAACCAAAACAAGTGAGAACCTGGTAGATACTGTGTGCTATAGGAGTAAATGGGACTCGACTCAGCATTATGCCCGCCGTCAGTGCCGTCTTTACCTATAGTGCAGGGGGTGCGGTGCACCCGGGCGCCGGGGTCACGGGGGGCGCCGCGCGCCGCCGAGCGCCTCCGGGCCCGGTAATTTCATTACCTAAATAACCTGGTCCACGTAAAAAGAGCTCCGGTTTGTATACATTTTCTATGGCATACGCGGTTCTTCATAAATAAATCGTCTCTTTATCTACAAAAGCCGCGCCCCACATGAGCGACTTAAAATAAAGCTTACACTACATAATTTTAAAGATTATAATTATGGCAACATCTCTTCGCTAATCGCTATCAAGGCGCCTGCCGACACCTGTTTTGCTTTGTTTGAAAACGCCGAACACGCCTCACCTCACGTTGCGATCTCGGTTTTTCAGTATAAAAAATAGGGTTGAAATTGCCTTGTTCAAACGTTTTGCAGGCGGCATTCTACAAAGGACTGGATGCGCGTGTGCCGCTTTGTTCTGTAATTTTGCGAAGTAAGCTTTAACGCAATTAATTAAGACTTATATTTCAATAAACGTGTACATATTAAATCAAATTAAAAGTTGCGTGCGGCATTATGTCAAAGGACTGTATGTATGCGTGTCGCGGTGCCTACTTGTAAATGAAATACCGGTGACCAAGACGTGCCGAGCCAAGGTGCTGCATAGGGTTCCGTCTCTCACCTAATATTCATTCATGCATAAACGAGCTTCCTTATAAGTTTTGAAGCTTTTAAAACTTCACTAGTTGGTTTTCTTCACGACTTTTGACTTTATTTAGGTAGGTATTATAGGTGTGCGAGAGCACTACCAGGAAATACGCTAAGACGATTATTTTTTTATAGGTAGTTATGTCTTATTTTTTATATTACCTATCTATAACAGCATTCTAGGTACAAATAGTTTTTAAGATAAACCGCGGGCAGAATGACATGAACGAAATAAGTAAAGGTTCCTTAACTGAGTTTACTTTGGAACCCTAAAAGACGGCTTTCTTTTGATTAAAATGATTTTGAGGTGTCAATTGCTAATTAGTTGACACAATTATTTCGACTACCGAGGTCAGAGGTCGCGAAAAAATAACAATATAGCGAGTGACAGTGTAATGTGTTGTGTACCAACTTTACTGGCAAACAAATTTTTTGGTTTACCTATCCTAATACCTACCTATCTACAGTGTAGTGCGCAGCGCAGCAAACGGTAAGTTCCAGTGGTTTAATACCATTTCTATATTATTATTTATTATGTACCTACCTTGATAAAACTTAGTTGTTTTAAAAAATTAGGTTACGTGATATTTGTGTGTAACCGACCGACACAAATAGGTAGATACCTATCACGTGTTGTGGAATAGATTTTAGAAATAACTGATTGTATCTAGTTGTCTGGTCTGTCTGTAGGTAGGTACGTACCTACTCCTGACTCTATTACCGAGTGCTTCGCGGATCGGACTGCGTTGCCAGGGGTCGCAGGATTCAATCCCAGAATCCCAGGTTCTCAGGGGGAAGATACATTTTTGAGGGAAAACTTAATAATCATGCTGAATGGTTATTCATTAATCTTTGATTGACCGTTAATTAGGTACGTACCTCCTATATATTAATCAGAATTAACACAGATAGACTGTATTAATTTATATCGATAGTGTTTTTACTATGTCTTAGGTAGCTAGGTACCTAGTTACCTACTTACTAAGGTACCTGATGTTACTAAGATACTTTTAAATATATATAGGTAGGTACTTACATTAAGTACCTAGGCCTACTTACATAATATTTTTTATTAATTTTAGATGTCTGACGGCGATGGAAAAAAGAAACTTTCTGGTGCAGAGAGTCGAAAAAGAAAGTTGGAGAAGGAAGAATCTCTAAAAAAGAATACTAGTTCCATTGAAAAATTTCTATTTCGATCCGATCCATCCTTACACAAAAATCTGAAGACATATGAAAACCAAGATAATTCTACAAGCGAAGTCATCTCGTCAACGCCGTGTCCGCCGCTACTGCCTTCGTCGTCGGCAGCAGTTCAAGAAAACCTACCTTCTAGTAGGTACCGAAGCATCTCCAGAGTACATACTTCGAGAAGATATAATTAATGACCTCGCGTTATGGCCACAGGTATTGTCCGACCAGCATAGGGTGTTTTTAACTGAGCGTGGACCAGTCCAGCTAAAACAGAGTTCTTATCCTATAAATAGTTCTAAGAGATCTTTTTCGAATAGTTATTATACTAAAAAGCTGTTAAATAATGAAACTGTTTCAAGAAACTGGCTGGTATACTCTAAATCGACTGATTCAGTGTATTGTTTTTATTGTAAACTGTTCCATGCTGATAGAACCCCTTTCAATGATGAAATAGGTTACAAAGATTGGCAGCATTTGTCTAGAGCTTTAGAACGTCATGAAAAGAGCGACACTCACTTGTCATGTGTTAAACAGCAAATTACACTAAAAACTTATATTTTGAAAGAAAAGTCGGTAGATTTCATGAACCAGGTTATAATTGAACGAGAAAAAAAACGTTGGGTAGCAGTACTGGAACGAATAATTAATATCATTAATTTTTTAGCTAGACAATGTCTGGCTTTACGCGGATCGTCAGAAAAACTGTACGATTCTGATAATGGCAATTTTCTAAAGTTGGTTGAATACGCCTCTAATTTTGATAATATACTTGCGGAACACATTGCCATTATTCAAAAAAGTGAGACACGCATAACTCATTACCTCGGACATAATATTCAGAATGAAATTATACAATTATTAGGAGAAAAGATAAAAAATACTATTATTTTGGAATTGAAACAATCGAAATATTTTTCAATCATTTTAGATTGTACACCAGATATTTCACACGAAGAACAAATATCGGTTGTTGTACGGTACGTTCTTTTAAATGAAAACAGTAGCAAGGCTGAAATAAAAGAACACTTTCTGGGTTTTTTTCCTATTACAGACACCACTGGTCAGGGCTTAACTCAATTTGTGTTAGATTTTTTCACGTCAAACGAAATTGATGTACAAGATTTGCGCGGCCAAGGCTACGATAATGGTGCAAACATGAAAGGGAAAAATATAGGTCTACAAAAACGGATTTTGGACTTAAACCCACGCGCATTTTATGTACCTTGTGCGGCACACAGCCTAAATTTGATAGTAAATGACGCTGCAAAGAGTTCACTCGAAATTGTCAATTTCTTTTCAATTGTGCAAGAAATTTATGTTTTTTTCTCTGCATCAACAGTACGTTGGCAAATATTTACCAAAGAAGTGCCTACTTTAACCCTTAAACCACTATCAAATACCCGGTGGGAAAGCAGGGTTGTAGCAGTTAAAGCTCTACGGTTTAACCTAGGAAAAACATACGATGCTTTGTATACGATATTTTCCGACATGAGCAAAGACGCGGAGACCAGAAATATGGCAAATTCACTATTAGCAAAAATTAAGTCTTTTAAATTCGTCTGCTCTCTAATTATTTGGTGCGATGTTTTAACCAAAATTAATATAGCGAGTAAGGCTCTTCAAAAGTCAGACGTTATATTGTCAGAAGCAGTTAAATTAATTGGACAAGCAAAACTAAGTTTGTCTGAATTACGAAATGAGTCGTCTTTTGGAGAGTTCCTTAATAGCGCAAAAGCAGTAGCGGAAGAAGTCGAGGCAACGACAGAATTTCCTGTACCTGCCCGCTCTCGTGCTCGTAGGCGGTTTTTTAATTATGAGGCGGAGGATGAACCGATAACAGACGCCGAAACCCATTTTAAAGTAAACTTTTACTACTACCTGTTAGATACCGCAATTAATAAGTTCGACGAAAGATTCGAACTTATGAATAAAAATAATGAAATTTTTTCGTTTCTTCAACATCTAATACAATGGAAGGATTTGGACTCGAATACGAAAAAAGCACATTGTGCTAATTTGGAAAATAACCTGTCCTATGCTAATACTTCAGATGTGGAGAAGATGGAGCTCTTTCATGAAATAGAATTATTGCCAATGTTTATTGAGGATTCCACTACGCCATTGGATATTTTAAATTATTTATTTATGAATAATTTAATAACGGTATTCCCTAATCTGTCCATAGCACTTCGCATATACCTTACCTTGCCAGTCACGGTAGCCCATAGTGAAAGATCGTTTTCTAAACTAAAAATAATAAAAAATTATCTGAGATCGACTCTGGCACAAAGTAGATTGACAAATTTATCCTTAATTAGCATAGAACATGATATTAAAATCGATGTCAGTGACATAGTGAGGGATTTTGCAAATGCAAAAGCACGTAAAGTTGCTTTTTTTTAAATTATTACATACTACATGTAATCATTTAAAAAAAAAGCAACTTTACGTGCTTATAAAACAAAGTCACTTTCGCTGTCTGTCCGTCCCTATGTATGCTTAGATCTTTAAGGCGGGCAGAGTTCCTAATTTTGCGAAACGAGTCATTTTCGAACGCCGAGATTGGCGTCGCTGGGCAATGTTGCAATCTATAAAAAATACACAAGATAGCTAAAGAAGTAAACTAAAAGTATCGCCGAATAGGTTTTTGAAATATTGCTTTAATAAATCAACCGCTACCCTCTCGAAATAACTTTTGATCGCTGAGATCTCAGGATTTACAGATCCGACCACTATTACTTTAAAACAAGTATTTAGATCTATAACTAAGCTAAAAGTATCGCCGAGTAGATTTTTTATTTAAGTTAGAATTTTTAAATAACAAGCAAAAATGTACCAAAATTTGCACTTTTTTGCACGTGGCGGTGCGTAAGCGACAAAAAGAGAGTAATACGATAATGAACCTTATTTAGTATGCAGAGCGTTCGAGTATGGCATATCAGGGCATCAAAATAAAATGGCCTGATACCACCTCGCCTTAAGTATTATAAATGTGCTTGTACTTATAGGTACCTATGTGTTATTATAATATATAAAATGTTTATTTTTGATATTAAACTTCTTTAAAAAATGTTATAATCTGTTATTCTTGTTACCTAACTCCTTTTGTCCGTAAAATTCATTTAACTCGTGTACAGTGGGCCTCACAGCATCCAGGGGAATTTGATCAGATTGGATCATGGTCACCACTTAGGTACTCGCGTGAATGTACCGGTTTCATCGCGATATCTACTCATTACTAGAGGGCGCCAGGGTGATGATTGCACCCGGGCGCTACATGAGCTAGAGACGGCACTGCCCGCCGTAATGGAAAGCGATGATTTTCTGTCGAGACCGCTCCATTTAAGCACTAATAATTACGTACCTAATTACTATTAGTAGAGTAAATTACCTTGTCATTGGATCCTCGGCCGACCCAGACGTAAATGCCGCTGTAGCTTCCAGTGTCCAAGATATAGCATTCCTAAAACATTTTGCTAAATTAGGTAATAGTCGCTGACACAACACAAGTCGAATATTGTTGGGCAATCAATATGTTTTTCCCACCACCTGCTCGACAATGTCAAATTGTCTTTCAAAAAATGTAAAAACTGTAATACTAAACACCTTGTACATAGTGAATCCCATGTACCCAATGAATAGATTTGTATCAGAGCTGATGACTGACCTTCGTGTTGAGCTGTTCCTGTGACAGTGGAGACGGCAGCTTCGTGATCCTGATGCTGCCCGTGCTGTCTGAGATCTCTGATAGTGACACCTCCTTGCTCTCACCGCGTTCAAACTCCTGTAAAATCAAAAATCTGTGAGGGCGTTATCACACTGACGATTTGCGAGCGTATTTCCAGAAAGGCGAGTGCAGAAACACATTCAAGAAAAAAAGCAGAGGATCCTTCGAGCAGACCCCCGTCTATACTAGAATCTTCAGTCAATCAAGTTGAAGGATAAATTAAATAGGTTTTATTAATTAACAAATTTAAAAAACACATATTTTTCCGTCGGTATCTAATAACAGTCATATCTAGATTTTTAATAAAAACCACATCCGACTTACCAACTGAATGTCAATGAAATGAGATATTGCGATAAAAAAGATGATATTGTTATCTCGCTCGCTCATGCAACCCTTACGGGTGCCGTTAGTGATGTGCCGAGCACCTATCGATAACACTTTACCAGTAAGTGTTGCCAACCCTACCAGAATGCAAAGCAGTATGTAGAAAACGATAAAATGGTATTTTTCTGAACATGAGAGGACGTTTTACACGTTAAATTAATGTCGTACATAACAAAGGAGGTTGTATATTTTTTATTAAAGTGATGAAAGTTGAAAAAGACGATGCAAAGTTTAGTGTTACCTCATCATCACCTCCCTCCGTGGCTTCAGCAACCGACTCCTGGTCTCCAGAGCCGAGAGCTTCGAAGAACTTCGCCAGGTCTCCTTCGTGTGAGTCTTGTTCTGCAATCAAATAACAAAATTAATACACTTGCATCTCTCAAGTTAAATTTCACTTGTTTTCTCGGAAAGTTATAACTGAAAAATCAGTGTTTGCTCCTCGAGCATTATTCCCTGAGTTATGGTATGACCAATTTGTCACACCGCTACGCACACATTTTATTATGCTATTTTTATTATTTACCACCAGCTGACCCGCCCACGGCTTCGCACGCTTTAAATTTCCTGTTCCCGTGGGAACTTCGGGATAAAAACTGTCTAAAACAATCTTGTCAAAGTGAGGCGACACTTCATGTTAAATTACTTCATGTCAATGAACGAAGGTCAAATTAAATGGGTTCATACAAAAAACTCGCGATTCAAAAATCGCGGGGGTGGGGTTGGTGTGAGAAAAATACTTTGTCAACGACGTATTTTCATACCTACCAAACATACAACAAAAAAAAAACATGGGCACTCCGGGAGTACCGACAGAAGTGAAAACTTGAATAAAAGCAGACCACACAACAGATACTTATATACAGAGGTGTCAGTAACGGTAACAGTGTCACGAGTTCAATGGTTTTTTCCCACCTCAAAAATGCCCAACGCGCCTAAAGAAGTTTTCCATTCAAAAATCATTAAAATCGGTCCACCCGTTTCGGAGGGCCTCGGGTGAGTGCGACCACTAAAACCGTGATACGAGATTTTATAAATATTAGATGTTATTTTGTTATTAGGTTATGTTTTTTTTTATCTGTTTTTGCGTTATTTGTATATTTCTAAATTGTATGTTAATGAGTCTTTTTGTTAATAATATATGAATATGTATTCGATGACAAATACACGCTTTAACTATCTATCAATGCTTTGTTATAGATAGGCGATGGTTACCACAATGTAACTTGCTTGATCCATCTCAATGTTTCATAAAAAAAGGTTCTAGTATATGAGCCATAGATGGAAGACCTGACTGGATGGAAAAACGACCTACTCCCAACGGCATCTATACTAATAATATAAATTGGAATGTAACTCTGTCTGTCTATTTGTTACGGTTTCACGACTAAACGGCTGGACTGATTTCAATGAATTTTGGTATACAGGTAGATTATGACCCGGATTGGGATATAGATTACTTTTTACCCGAAGGAGGGTAGTGTTTTTATTGAGAAAACAACACGTGCGAAGCCGTGGGCGGCGGCTAGTATAATATATTTTTCCGGTCTTACCTATTATCTCAATATGCGCGCGGCCATTATGGTCTTGATCCCGGATTTGATTTGCAACTGTGATCGCCTTCAGTCTCTCCACACTTTTAGCCTAAACAAATAGATAAATCATCATCATCCTCCAAATATTGACTTCACCCATTCCTCCGAAGTACACCGCACTCCGTATCTTCGTATTTTTTGCTACATCCAAAGGTTGACTGGAAGAGATCGCTTTCATGGTTTGTGAAAGCAGGTTTGTGGCATCCACCACGATCCTGCGCTAGTCTCACCCACTGTCCCGCGGCTTTTACGATGTCGTCTACCCATCAATAGATAAATCAATACTACTTAATCTACACTACACAAAGTAAAGCTGGAAAAAAATGCTAATTAGCATTAAGTTCGCCTATGCATTATTTTATTAGTGAACTAAAGAATTTTTTAATCTAAACTAATATAATAAATGAATAAAGTCTTCTCAGCTTACGACTACAGCTTATGTGCATCGCTACTTTGAAGCTTTATATTTCGTAAACGGATTTCGCTGTGTCAAAAAAGTGTTGTTAATCATAATGTTTTTAATAACCTATTCAACGACACCCCCACACGATCAACTTTACATCTAAATTATATAGATAAAAGGTATGCAATTAATGAGTTGGCGTGCCAGAACATAAATATATATATTTTAAATATATTTTAAATGACCAATAAACATATCTATTATGACATAATCAAATATAATAATTAGAAATATATTATTTACGACAAATGAATGATATGGTAACGGGAGTTCATATTAAGTGGTCTTTTTTGGGGTACAAAATGCATTTATTCTGGTTTTCAGACGTTTGCCTATATGTGTGTCACTAAAGCTACACGAATACCAAATTTCAGCATTGTGGGGTCACTGGTGTACCCTGTGAATTTTGTCAAAGTTATGTTTTTATTATGGCTAATAACTCAAAAACTACATAAATTAAACTAAAAATAAAAACAAGGTTGAAATGTACTAATGAAGACCTTTCATTTGACATCCCATTTGATTTTAGTCTCATTTTAATTTCAATCAAACTTGGGCAAATCGGCGTTGTATGTATGTATGTTTGTTTGTCCGAGGATAATTCTCGAAGCGTTGATCCGATCATCATGAAATTTGGTATACTGGTAGGTAATCTATTTAGCGACTTAACATGTTTTAATTATTGAGTTGAACTGTGGAATTTCTCTGCCACACTATATCCACGCAAGTCCATCACTAAGCATTTTTAAGCTTATAGTCAAAGCTTGAACATTTTAACTCTGCCTTGCATATATCTTTTTGAAGTGGTTCAATTTGTAAGGAGCAACCGCCATCTCTATGACACTTTTCAAAGCAAGCGTCATAATCGCAAACTTGTTTGCCGCTTCACAAAACTGCTTTACTTGGCAACAGCATCTTTTGTATGGCGCCAAAGATATTTAACCACCTGCCGAGGTATTTACTAGAGATAACCTCCGAGCATATTTTTAGACATAGGATTAAAAAATTGCTCATAGAAAAAGTGTACTATAGTGTTGACGAATATTTAGATGACGATGTTGAATGTTAATTTCCAAGTTTAAGTTTTCATTGCATTTGTTTAATTTAATTGTGTTCTATGGGGATTAGCCCCAGGGTAAGTGAATGGGTTCGCCAGGTAAATAATACACTTAACACAAGTCAAATCCACCAGCATATAATGTTAGATAGAACACAAGCACAAGAGGTCGTTAGCCAAAAGATATGAACACTGGCACATTGAAAGAATGATATTAGCAAGTCCACAGGAGAAAGATTCGTTAAGCGGAGGATGATTACCGGAAAGGACGCGGGAGGCTGAGCGTCGGCCACGGATACCCTGTCGTGAGGTTGGCTTTAGACTGGCGGCCGCGCATTGCTCTGAAGTTCGAGCGGACCCGGTTCGCACAAAGGAATGCCTAAAATACAATGCCCAGCGCATACTACGGGTTACGCCTGACTATGCTTGGGAATTTATTATTTTAGTGTACTATTTATTTGTTTGGTTTATGATAGTAGTTCAGTAAGTTAGATTAAATAAATGTAATATTGGTAGGATGTATATACATAATGTAAATAGCTAGACGTATTAATATCGGGAAAGTAGGGTGTTCCCTACATCACTCCCTCCCAGAGACCGTGTCTACGGTCGATAATAGTCTGGAAAGTGGACACGTCTTCCCGATCGTGTTGTTCGTACGTGGTTTTGAAGTTGCTGGGTCGCTTGTGGCTGAGCTGGCTCTAGATGAGGTTGGGAGTGTCGAGGTAAAACCTCCTCGTCAAACAATATGTAGGCCGGCTTAAGGCGGTCTACTGATACTGTGACGTCGTTGTCTTTTAGGCGGATTTTAAAAAATTTGGTATTTCTCGTAAGGACTTCATGAGGCCCTGTATAAGCGGGCTGAAATGAACCACGAAGCGCGTCTTCTCTTAGGAATACGTGGCTGCAAGTGGCAAGGTTCTTGAACACGAATACTTTTTTAGTGGAGTGGTGTTGGGTTGGAACTGGGCGGAGTTTCTCGGCGAAAGATTTCAAGCGAGCCTGAAAATCAGTAACGTCGCTAGTGTAGTTAGCAATGCTGTGATCGAAAAACTCACCCGGAAGTCGGAGTGGTTCTCCATAGACTAACTCGGCAGACGAGGTTTTTAAGTCTTGTTTATAGGCGCTCCTAATGCCGAGGAGGACGAGTGGTAAAGTCTCGGTCCACTTTCCATCAGCATGGCATGTAATAGCTGCTTTAAGTTGCCGGTGAAATCGCTCAACCAAGCCGTTGCACTGGGGGTGGTAAGCGGTTGTTCTTCGGTGCTGGAAGCCGATAGTTTTAGACAATTGCTGGAATAATGCTGATTCGAATTGTCTACCTTGATCGGTTACGACATCGGAAGGGCAACCAAAGCGAGACACCCAACAGGAGATTAATGCTTTGGCTACAGTTTCTGCTGTGATATCGGTTAGTGGGACAGCTTCAGGCCATCGCGTAAAGCGATCGACGGCCGTCAAACAGTATCGGTATTCACCCGAAGGAGGCAGCGGGCCGATCAGGTCTATGTGGACATATTTAAAACGCGCGGATGGTAAATCAAGTGTACCCAAAGGTGAGGACACGTGGCGAGTTACCTTCGTGCGCTGACAGGTTAAACATGCCTTAGACCATTCACGGCACTCCTTGCGCATGCTGGGCCAGACGAAGCGTTGGGCAATGAGATTAGCAGTTGCGTTGGCACCTGGATGGCTTAGTGAGTGAAGACATTTGAAAATCTGCTGGCGAAAGGGTTTTGAGACGTATGGCCTGGAAGTTGGTGTGCTGACGTCGCAGTACAATTCGGTACGACTTCCAGGGAGGTTCATTTTGGTTAAACGTAGAGAAGTGTCGCTATGGAGGAGTTGAAGGAGCTCCGGATCTGTAGCTTGATACTTGGCTAGGGCCTCTAGATCAACTGGCGCCTGCAGTTCATCGATACGGGAGAGTGTGTCAGCGACAACGTTGTTGCTGCCCGCAATGTGTTGGATGTCTGTAGTGAACTGCGCGATGAGGTCAAGGTGTCTATACTGACGAGGTGAGCAGCTATTTTTCCGTTCGTGGAAGGCAAAGCAGAGCGGTTTATGGTCAGTATAGATAGTAAAGTGGGTTGCCTCTAGCATGTAGCGAAAGTATTTAATGCTCTCGTAGATCGCTAAAAGCTCACGATCATATGGGGAGTATTTAATTTGAGATGGGCTCAATTTGCGGGAGAAGAATGCTAAAGGTTGCCAAGCGCCTTCTTTGTACTGCTGTAGGACCGCACCTATCGCCATATCTGAGGCGTCAGTGAAAAGTCCTAATTTGGCTTTAGAGTCAGGATGAGCCAGCAATGCCGCGGTGCACAGACTCTTTTTGCAATCTTCAAAAGCTTGAAGTGAATGCCCTTGTAAGTCGACTGGATGAGAAGCTTTAACTGAACCGGTGAGGAGGGCGTTTAAAGGAGCTTGAATTTGAGCTGCTTTGGGTATGAACCTTCTGTAGAAGTTAATCATACCCAAAAAGCGCCTGAGCTCACGAACCGTTTTCGGGGCTGGGAAATCTGAGATAGCCTGTACCTTGTTGTCCAGAGGTTTGGTGCCTTTTTCGGAGATGCTGTATCCCAAAAATTTAACTTCGGGTGCCCCAAAGACACACTTCGCCGTGTTGACGAGTACGCCATACTCTCTCATACGGCTAAAGATTTGGTGCAAATGGTCTTCATGCTGTTCGTGTGTTCTAGAGAATATTAAAAAATCGTCTAGATATGGGTAAACAAAGTCTAGGCCACGAGTCATCTGGTCCACGAATCTCTGAAAAGTTTGCCCAGCGTTTCGCAGCCCGAATGACATGGATGGGAATTCGTAGAGGCCGAAAGGAGTCGTAATCGCTGTTTTGTGTATATCCTCTTCAGCTACGGGGATCTGGTTGTACGCCTTGACTAGGTCTATGGTAGAGAAAAATTTACAACCAGATAAACAATGTGAAAAGTCATGAATATGGCGAATTGGGTATTTGTCAGGTATGGTTCTGGCATTTAGCAACCTGTAGTCGCCACATGGACGCCAACTGTTATCTTTTTTGGGCGCTAGATGAAGAGGAGCCGACCAGGGGCTATCAGATGGGCGAGCTGTCCCACTGGCAAGCATGCCCTCGAATTCTTGTTTGGCTATTTTAAGCTTGTCAGGGGCCAATCTGCGGGGAGAACATGAAACTGGGGGGCCTGGTGTGGTTCGTATGTGGTGTGTAGTGTGGTGTTTGACGATACCCGGAGTACCAGCTGGACGTGTGATTTCTGGATACTGGGCTAATATAGCGTAATAGCTGTCGTTACCGCCAGGTGAAACCTTCACACTTAGAACTAGGCTATCCGATCCGGCGATAGAGGCTATGGTGCTGATATTGGTTAAGCTATCGATGAGTCTTTGATTGGCGATGTCAACGATTAGACGGTAATGTGAAAGAAAGTCTACCCCAATAATGGCTTTCGTGACGTCGGCAACGACAAAACGCCATGGAAAAGCGCGACGTAAGCCCAAATTTAAGCTAAGTGTTAAATAACCGTAAGTGTCGATAGCGGAACCATTAGCAGCGGTAAGTTGGTATGATGTTTTGCTACGGCGCTCTCGAAACGCGGATACAGGGTAAACACAAATGTCACTACCAGTGTCCACTAAAAATTGTTCTTTGGAGGCACGATCTGAGATGAACAAGCGACCCGTGGAGTTCCGGCAATCGTTAGTCGCCATTACTGATTGCCGGGAGCTTTTCCCGCCTTGTAGTCGCATGGCTTTAAACATTTGCGTGCGTCCGTACCAAAGTTGGAATGGTACCAACATACCGGGAATCTTCGATAGCAAGAGTCGGATCTGCTTGAAGGCGATCGGTTACGGTTCCCTTGCCCTCGTTCTCGCGATCGTGACCTGTTGTTAGACTGGGCGGTGAGAGCGCTGACTTGTTTAGTTAGCTCGGCGACCTGCCGTGTCAACTCGTCGATTGGTGATGATGATGATGAAACTGCGGTCACGTGCTGTGTGGTTGGCGCCATGTCATTTATGTGGTCGGCGAGTTCTGCCAGTGCTTCTAGGGACAGTAAGGTCTGAGACGCCACAATAGGTTGTATCCCTTTAGGTAGTCGGCTGGTCCAGACAGTTTTTATGAAGTCTTCTGGTACTTGCGGTCCTGCTAAATGTTGCAAGTGTCGGAGAAATTGTGAGGGCTTGCGGCTTCCCAGCTCCTCATGCATCAGTAGTTGCTTTATTTTATTTTCTTTAGAGACCGATAATCGCTTAATTAATTCGGCTTTTAATCGGTTATAGTTAGGAGGTCCGATGAGAATATCCTCCACTTCTGTGGCATATTGTCTGTCCAAGTTACCAAGAATATGATAGAATTTGGTTGTCTCGTCAGTGATCTTGTATATGGCAAATATACCTTCTATTTGAGCAAACCAAATGGCCGGTTTCTCGGGCCAAAACGGAGGAATTTTTATGTGGTGGACCGAAGTCGGTGGCGCTGGTGCAGGTACTGGTGGATCCAAAACAGGATCGGACATTTTGGTGTGCTGCCGCGGTCTAGTATTAACGTACGAATCCGACTTGTCACCATCAGTGCTCATTTTTTTTATATATATGATTCTACGTGAACAATTTCGGGGTCACCAGTTATGGGGATTAGCCCCAGGGTAAGTGAATGGGTTCGCCAGGTAAATAATACATACACTTAACACAAGTCAAATCCACCAGCATATAATGTTAGATAGAACACAAGCACAAGAGGTCGTTAGCCAAAAGATATGAACACTGGCACATTGAAAGAATGATATTAGCAAGTCCACAGGAGAAAGATTCGTTAAGCGGAGGATGATTACCGGAAAGGACGCGGGAGGCTGAGCGTCGGCCACGGATACCCTGTCGTGAGGTTGGCTTTAGACTGGCGGCCGCGCATTGCTCTGAAGTTCGAGCGGACCCGGTTCGCACAAAGGAATGCCTAAAATACAATGCCCAGCGCATACTACGGGTTACGCCTGACTATGCTTGGGAATTTATTATTTTAGTGTACTATTTATTTGTTTGGTTTATGATAGTAGTTCAGTAAGTTAGATTAAATAAATGTAATATTGGTAGGATGTATATACATAATGTAAATAGCTAGACGTATTAATATCGGGAAAGTAGGGTGTTCCCTACATGTTCGTTGACATATTATTTGTATCTGTTAAAATTTTAATTTATTGACATTTTGAATAATTGAATTTAATAATCATATTATGTACAATTTATATTGTTAATAATGCATACTTATTAGCCGATTATGGAGGACTTTGTTTATTTTATCATCTGCTGCTATGATAAACCATACCCATTTTCGCATTGAATAAATGAAATGAAATGAAAAATAAAAGACATTCCCTTGCAAACTTTTAGTTTATATTTTGTATAATGTTTACCTATCTGTAGATATCTCTTAATATATATAAATCTCGTGTCACAATGTTTGTCCTCAATGGACTCCTAAACCACTTAACCGATTATAATAAAATTCGCACACCATATGCAGTTCGATCCAACTTGAGAGATAGGATAGTTTAAATCTCAAATTATAGTCGCAATTTTAATTTATTGCTAATTATTTGTCTGTTATTATTTGACAGTCACAATTATCTGTTAACTCCAAATGATTCTAACAGATGTCGATACCTTTCGACTGGGTTGAGTAAGTAATCAATAGATGGCGCTGCTATGGTAAATCTACGAACGTGTCATATAAGCTACATTTTAACATCATAATTACCACGTGTTGTTGACGCTATAAAATTAATTAAATTTATTTTGTAGTGAACGAAATACCGTATAATTCAATTATTTCCACTTTTAAAATTTTTGGTGTTAGCATAGCCGGCCACGTGTTACTTAGACTGAAGTGTAAATTGAATTCATATTATAATGAAGATAATACAGTGAAATTAATCCTGTTTTTTACTTATTTGTGCTTCATTGATCAAAACTTTATAATTTAATTTGAATATAGGTATGTGTGTAAGTATTATCACATAATTATAAAATTTAATTAAAATGTCAATGCAAAAATGATACACAATTTCCTACACTTTTTCAATAGTTGTACAAATATTTTTTTTTATTGTTTTTATTTAATTTTATTATTAAAAAATATTTAGCACTTATTATTTCAATGTGCTATGATAACAAGTTTTTCAGATTTTTTTTACCAACATCAACATTTTCGTCTTTGTTCGTAAATAATTTCATTGTACTAAAGGGTTATAGTAGTAGAAAGTCAAATAAGGAGATCACCATATTTTTTTACAAATACTATCTGTGTGAAAAAGCATAGTGGACTCCGTGACTGATGTTCTCTTATTATTCCTCTTAGATTGTTTACTATAACGTAATATAATAAAAACTTTAGCCACAGCAACGCGTGGCCGGGTCAGCTAGTAGTTTATATGTATTATTTATAATATACATAAATATTGTGTTTATTCTGGTATATATTATGTATTAGTTTATATGTAAATGTATTAGTGTTTTATTACAATGTCCTTTTCTGTGCACGTACGGTAGGTACGTGCACAGAAAAGGACATTGTAGTATCCACCCCCCACTTTAATCAACTATCTCTATCTTCAAAGGTTTACTAGAAGAAAGCTTTTATTAGGGTTAAGCTCGCCTTTACATGTCAATTTTGTAAGTTGTCTCTGTCTGTAATCTATTTGTGCACAATAAAGAATAAATATGACGTATTTTCATGATTTGAGCCACTAGACAATATACACTAGACAATAGACACTAGACAATAGGCACTAGACAATAGACTTTTAGGCATCGTTGCGCAAGTCGCTGGTATCTAAAGTACTGCTGAAAATTGACCTAACATTGCGAATTTGCGACATCGACACGAGAGAAGAAAATCTTAATATAAATATATGGTACCTTCTCTCCAACGTATAAGTAGATCTGATGGTCCACATCTAGAACAAAGCAGTCTCCGCGGTTCAGAGACCCGAAGGATGGGTCCACCTGGAAAGGAGAAAGAATCTACATAAATATCTATTATTTCCATCTCTCAAATTCCCGAGCCTTGCGCTCCTCTGAGATCTTGCAACTTAAAACTCCTGTACACTCTTCTAACTTTTACGATGACTCCTTCACTGTACAAGCTATCCATCTATGGAACTCTCTTCCTCCACACATTAGAACTGACAAATCCCTCCCATATTTAAAACAGTTCTATTTAAACATTATTTTAAAATCATCTATCGTTACGTTATCGCTACTTTTGATTTTAATTCACCCTTCTATTATATGTACCTACTTATGGTATTTTATATTTTACTAGCTGACCCGCCCGCGGCTTCGCATGCGTGGTATTTCAATAAAAACATTACCCTCCGTTTGCGCACTCGGGTAAAAAGTAGCCTATGTCCTTCACCAGGATATAATCAACCTCCTTGCCAAATTTCATTACGATCCGTTCAACCGTTTAGTTATGAAAAGTCAACAAACCGATCGAAAAGGTAACAAACAAACAGTTACTTTCGCAGTTAATATGTATGTATTACATATAAACCTTCCTCTTGAATCACTCTATCTATTACTGAAAACTGCATTATAATCTGTTGAGTAGTTTAAAAGATCTAAGCTAATAGACAGCGGAAGCGACTTCATTTTAAACTATGTAAAGATATCTATTTATTATTATTATTATTTCTGTACTATATTGTTATGCACCAAATCCATAGGTAAGTACTAAGTATATATATTTATTTATGTAAGTACACTGTTTATTCAATATTCAATTATTTATATTAAAAGTGATTGACAACGTGCAAAAATTATATGGACTATTCCAGCCTACCTACGACAGTTTTCAAACTCCATTACTTAGGTCTGCTTCGATTCTAAGACGCAGGAGGTTGCGGATTCGGCTCCCATTGCGGAACAAAGGTTTGTATGATCTACAGATATTTGTTCCGGGTGTTTTTCTATATTTTAATAAGTATGTATTTATAGAAAAAAGTATTTAAGTATTGTATCAGTTATCTGGTTCCTAATAGTTCCCATAATATCAGCTTGACTTAGTTTGGGGCTAGACAGCGCTGTGTGAAATGACCAACATTATTATTTATTTAAGAAGATATCGTTTGACGACTTCCGTGGCGCAGTAGACAAATAGCGAGCCGAGATGCAGGTTGCGGGTTCAATACCCGTCGCGGAACAAATGATTGTAGGTAATTGTGTAAAATACCTGTTTGACCCTGACGTCTCTCTTGCCTTTGACTTGGAACAGCCTCTTCTCAGCACCAGGGTTGATGATCACATGGCTGAAGCCTGAAGCATGACCTCCATCCAAATATCTGATAGCTGAAACATAATTAAAAAATCATAGAAGATCAAAAAGAAACTATGCCTTTGAGGCTTTGATTGAAACTGGGTATCAAGATAAATAAATTGAATAAGTGCTTGTCAGACCACGCACAGGGAAGGAATTCGTAGAGTTCAGGGAGCCATTGGGTGCAGCCGGACAAGATCGGCCCCTCTAGAGATCTATGGGTAGGCCTTTGTTCAGCTATGGGTATCCAATAGCTGATATAAATGATGAGATGTAATTGGCTCAACCAGGATGAAAATAGTTCAAGAACTGATAGCTGCGGCACCAGCCTCATCTTGGGATGTGGAGGAATTAAGCCAGAAATGGATGTCAAGATGATGATACTATGAGATAGAGGTAATTGCCTCAAACAGAACAAACCTGGCTGAAAATAGTTCAAGAACTGCTTAGACTCGTAATTCTGAGCTTCCCTGTGCTGTATCGCGGCTCCTTGGAACTGTTGCTCATCCAGATTCACAGTGAGGATAGCTGCGGCACCAGCCTCATCTTGGGATGTGGAGGAACCGAGCCAGAAGTGGATGTCCCAGGATTTGCGCGAGTTATCGCCTGTTGTCTGGAATGATTAAGAAGTAGATAGCGGATCTTAGAAGATTACCCAATTGGGCTAACATGCGCGCCGTAATAATATGTCATAATCATCAATATAGTCAGTCTCGTATAATTGTGGTTTTTGATCGAGCGAAGCGAGATCTCCAATTTAACTTGGACGAATTGGCGTTGTATGTATGTTTGTCTGAGGATAACTTTCGAAACGTTGATTCGATCATCGTGAAATTTGATATAGGTAGGTAGTGATGGCACAATCCTGGTGTGACTTAATGAGCTAAAAATATTAGGGGGTTGTTGAGATATTGGGGTTCAAGAGAGGTAAACAAAAGTCAAATGGGATATCTAATGAAAGATCTTCATCGCTACATATCGACCCTGTTATTTTTAGTTTAATCCTTTTCATTTTAAAGTTATTAGCTATGATAAAAACTGAACTTTGATGAAATTCACAGGGTACACCAGTGACCCCACAGTGCTGAAATTTGGTATGCGTGTAGCTTTGATTGAGTAATTTGAATGAAACTGTAGGTCAAGTAGTTGATTATTCATTTCGTGGCATTATTTTGATAGTCAAAGATTACAAATAATATTTATTTTGTTTTTATGGGAGACTCGCGAGATCTCAGTTCGGGGCGAACCACTAGTTATTTATACAATCAAACGCAAACGTCTAAAATACAATTTAAAAATAAAAAATTATGAGAGGTAGTTTTTTCTATGACTTTTTATTTTCCCCCTCTGTAACCAAAAATACGTTAATTCTTTAAAAAAGTTAATAATCTGTAGGTATCAAACAGACTTTGCTGTGACATCTAGGCGAGGCCTAACGATCGTGAACGGGCCAGGCTGGCGCCACGATGACGCCATATGGGAGTTAGATCAATACTGAAATTATTTAGGGCAGAGGGGACCAAGTCTATGTTATTTTAAGTTCAGATCCCCTATTTACGTAATTTATGACCTAACTATACCGCGATCGTTCCCCGGTACCCGCGGTTTCGGACGAGTGGTTTGACAAGAAAAAGTAGCAAAGTCTCAATCCAGATCATGATCTATCTGTATACCAAATTTCATCGAAATCGGTTCAACCATTACTACATGAAAGTAAAACAAACAAGCCCCCTTTTGCACGACGGACGCATACATTGAATATAATGATTACTGCCAATAGATGTCATTTTGTTTTAAAATAAGTTTGTTTTATTCACATTTATTGATACTTAAAAATCCTTATTAATATTAGGTATAAATTCGAAAGTAACTAGCTCGATGTCTGCGTCTATCTGTTACGTTTTTACGACTAAACGGCTGGCAGTAGGACCGATTGCGATGACACGTGTATGTATGGAGAGATTATGACTGGAATTGAGACTTAGGCTGCTTTTTACCCGACTGCGCAGGAGGGTAATGTTATAATTGACAAACCACGCGTGCGAAGACTGCGAAGCCGCGGGCGGGTCAGCTTGTATAATCTAATCTAAATATATAAAACAAAGTCGGGTTAGTTACACCATTACACACACTCAAGAACAGCTAAACCGATTTCTATGAAATTTGGTATATAGATAGATTATGATTGGGATTGAAACATAGGCTAATTTTTACCCGACTGCGTAGAAGGAGGGTAATGAACAAACCATGCGTGCAAAGCCGCCGGCGGGTCAGCTAGTAATTAATAAACGTCCGGTAGGTACTCTAAGCACATTCAAAGAGTGCGTTTATACTTATAAATAAATGTCAGGTACTCTACACCAGAGGCGGTGTTAGACCAAACGTGGACGTGGCGACATCAGCTTTTGCGAGGCCCCGCCCATTACCCAGGCAAAAAGATAACGTTAAATTGATTGAGCTGAATTATACACTAATGTATGAGTACTTAAATGAGTTCTATTGCTAGTTAAATGATGACGCCTAATGCCGCCACTGAACTCTGGAAACAAATCACATTAGGTTGGTGGGATCCCGGGATTCCCCGCGATAGCGACGCAACGCCAGCAGATGTTGCTAGATTAAATAAAAATAAATTTGTTGTGTCAATTATAATATTTATCTTTTAACGACGAGTAAAATTGTTTCTACCTGTGATGACCTACGCAGCGGAAACGTGGACACTTACGTTGGGACTGGTCCACAAACTGAAAGTCGCTCAGCGAGCTATGGAAAGGGCTATGCTCGGAGTTTCTCTGAAGAATAGAATCCGAAAAGAGGTTATCCGACAGAAAACAAAAGTGATCGACATAGCTCAGAGGGTCAGCAAGCTGAAGTGACAGTGGGCCGGTCATATCTGCCGCAGAACCGATAACCGTTGGGGTAAACGTGTTCTGGAGTGGAGAACACGTCTAGGCAAGCGAAGTGTGGGACGCCCTCCGGCTAGAAGGAGTGCAATGACGATTTGCGCGCTGTGGCTGGCAAGGATTGGATGAGAAGAGCTGAGGATCGGGCCCTGGGAGAGACCTACGTCTAGCAGTGGACTGTTAAAGGTTGTTGATGATGATGATGTAAATTTTTTTGTCACGTTCACGGCTTGGTAATGCATAAAACTGCGGCGCGAGGCCGTAGGCGGGGGCCCATGTTGCCCGCGCCTTACGCCACCTCTGCACCACCAGTCTGAACGATATATGTATATTCTATAACATCCATCTTTTTTCATCAGGGGTTAAAATATATACCTTCAATACTATGTATGAGTCGCCGCTGTAGAATTTTCCATGATGTGAGGGAGGCACTGGGACCGGTTCAAAGTCCTGCAAAGAGAAGAAAAATCGTAGGTACTTATTTTGTGTATACCTAAGCAGTTGAGTGCCAGTATAGTGGCGCTCGGCTAGACTTTGTTTTTTTTACATTATCTGGAGATAGAACAAGCTTAAGGCGCACCTGATGTTAAGTGGAACCTTCGACTATAACAAAGTCTTGCCTCATAGGTAGGGTTCCCAGATTAAAAAATCGAATGTCGTTAGCACCGTGCATGTGAACGAACGAAGCAAATTCTCAAATTTTGGGAGCAATAAATATCAGTAATGACCAAAATGACAAATAACTTAAGTAATGTTGATTGTTAATTTATTTGTAATAAAAATATTTGGTTTATTTTATGTTTTATTTTACTCGTTACCTACTTAAATTGTAGAAATTCCGGATGGTTTAGGATTCCCCCCGCATACCGGACAAAGACCTATATTACCGGACATGTCCGGAAAATTCCGGACGTATGGAAACCCTACTTGTAGGTCACGCTTCACGCACCTTAGAAACATGCCCTACGATGCACTGCCGCCCATCAACTGGAGGCATACAGGTGTAAAGTCCCATGTGCCTGTAATTTCATATGCAACCATGCCCTTCAAACCGAAATACAGCAATGCTTGGCGGCAGAAATAGGTATGATGGTGGTACTTCCCAGGGTGAGCCCTTTCATAAGGAACTCTACCGATCAAGTGGTTTCAAGAAATAGCAGAAGACGCCGTGTATAAACAATACTAATTTGTACAATAATAATTTGTAAGCAGAATTATTATTGATCAATCGAAGCGAGATCTCCAAATCAACTTGGGCGAATAGGTGTAAAATGTATTTTTGTTATTCCGGATAACTTTCGAAGCGTTGATCCGATTATCGTGGAATTTGGTATATAGGTGATGACACAACCATCCGCATCCAATTAACATGAACACCCGTTACTTGTAATTTAAATAAAACTGTATGTCAAGTTAGTTGGTCGTTCATTAAAGTTTACGTGAGACTATTTTAATAGTCAAAGATATAGTTTTAGAAAGAACATTTGTTTTAGTTTTTTATTGATAACTCGCAAGATTTTTAAAATAAGGGATAAAGCAGTGTCTTGCGTCATGGGCGCTATATTGAATCCCGAACGTAACGAAGGATTCTAAAGTTAACTCACGAGCGGCCTCGTTCCGCTCATAATTATGTCAATAAATAAATTTTTACTTTACTTTTTTTTTACCAGCTCGTCTTTCCATCTAGTTGGGAACCGTCCTACACTACGCTTGCCAGTGCGTGGTCTCCACTCGAGAACCTATCATCTCTGTCAATTATTAACACATAATCACTTGTTTTAAACGTAAAATCTTTCTAAAAGATATGACTAATTATTTTGTTTTAGTGTTTTGCGATATAAATACTAATAACTAAAGCAAATTATATTTTAAATGTACGTTATCAATCAAAATAATTAACAGTTAACGCAGTAATGAATTCATTTAACAAAATTTGATATCACCGACTTATTTTATAAGCCTACATAATTAATGCTAAACTATAAATCATGTTTTTTTTTATTTCTAATTTTAAATAATATGAAATAGAGGTAGGTACATTTTGCGAGTTTATTTGTTTAAATACACAATATAGGTACTATAGGTAGGTGCTTACATAGTATTTACCCATATAAGTAGTATTTTGCCATATATGTTATTGGAAACTCGTTACATTTAACAATCCCTCTTCACCCCACCTTTCCTTCCACAGTCACCTTTCCATCAAAGGGCAAGCAGGCTCACAGCTCAGTGCCATCCGTACCTGGTTGATATACCACCCATTCGCACACACCGTTTTGGTTCTAAGTTCTTTATGCGTACGGCTAAGGTATGGAACACTTTGCCGTCGTCTGTTTTTCCTAAAGAATACAATCTGGGCCTCTTTAAGGTAAGAAAGAATAGGTTTCTTCTAGATCTTCGTGCTTCATCTTAGGCCACATCATCGCTTACCATCAGGTGAGATTGTGTTCAAACTAAGATCTATACAGTGTAAAAAAAAATACTTAAAATAATAGGTTTCTTGACACCAATCAAATTAAATACCTAACTAAGGCGGTAAAATACATATGCCGTGATATGGTCAACAGGTAAAAAGTCGATTACGATATTATAGTAGATTAGTAAACGAGGGGATAAAGCAGTGTCATGCGTCATGCGCATGTAGCGAAGTATATAAGCACGCCCAAGATGCAGACAGCTTTATCCACGAGGAGAATACTCTACTTTTCACACTTTCTGCGAGACAATAAAAACCAAATCTAGGTTGGTGCATTCTGTGCAGAGGTTAGTTTGATTTACGAATAAGTTCTTATTGTGTGGGCCTCTTTGGTTCAAATTCTAATACAGATGAGGTTTCAAATTCAAATCATATTTTGTCCGCGAAGGCATAATGAAATTCAGTACAACTTTACTCCCGGCTCAGCCGTAGGGATTTAATCACCTGCTTTCGGTGAGGTTTATATGACAATATAATTTGACATTGTCGAACAGGTGCTGTGAAATAGTACATTATGATATGAGTGCGGTAAGTTGAAAGAAAAGCGTTTGAGCGCGCGCATCGCTGATTTGTGAGCAAGTATAAATTATTCCGTGCGTTTTTTCTTTCCGAGAAAGTCCAAGTTTTATTTTTCCATTTTTTAGTTTACAAGAAAGCAGAGGCTGTAATTATCAAAGCGCACATAAATATGGCTGGACATTTCACACAGCGCTATCTAGCCCCAAACTAAGCAGAGCTTGTCCTATGGGAACCAGATAACTGATAGAATACTTATATACTTTTTTTTTGTAAATACATACTTATAATACATAGAGAAACAACCAGACCCGGAATAAATATCTGTAGATCATACAAACATTTTCGTTCCGCGGCGGGAATCGAACCCGCTATTTGTTTCGCATGCTTGGTTTGCCATTTCAAAGTAGCTTATGTGATAATCAAGGTTATAATCTACATACATACCGAATTTCATTAAAAATATTTTTTACTTTCACGTAAAAACTACTGAATGGAGTAGTTTTTACGTGAAAGTAAAAAACAAACTTTCGCGTTTATAATATTAGTGGGATATTGTGAAATGCTTTCTAATATTCGAAAGTAACTCAGTCTGTTTGTTACGTTTTCAAGACTGGACCAATAAAATATATGTTTTCTTAGTTTAAAACGTCGTAAAATCAGATTTCCGTAAGGCTGAATTGCCTAAGACGCACATCAACAAGTTTCTGCTCTACACCACTTATAGTCTACTAGCTGTTGCCCGCGACTTCGTACGTGTTACACTACTAAATGTGTAAGTAACCTAGAAATAAAGCTTAACTTGCCATTGCAACTTGACACCCCATTTTTATCCCATGGGAACTGATTTATGGCGTAAAAGGTAGCCTATGTGGTAATCCAGGTATCAAATCTACGTATCGAATACGTACCAAATATCATCGGAATCGGTTCAGCCGACGTGATTCAGTAACAAACAAACAAATAAATAAACAAACATCCAAACTTTCACATTTATAATATTAGTGTGACTAGTAAAACTAACTGATAAGACAGCCAAACAGCCGGACAAACAAAACTACATAAAAGGGTTCCAAGCTCGACAACGGAACCCTAAAATAAATATTTCCAGATAAAAATAAATGTAACCATAAACTAAACCGTTTTTCGTAACAAACGTTCGTTTTAATGGCGAGTCATAAATTACACGAAGCTTCAACAACTTTTACGCCGTTTATAAATAGGAGATCTGATTCATTATAGATCTACCTATTAACATTATTTTGCTTTGATTTAAAGAATAGAATAGAAAACGCTTTATTGTATACCACACTAAAATTAAAAAATCATATTTAAAACGCGTAAAATTTATTAGTATGGATTATAATATATATTTCACTATTACGCTTTTAGCGATAATGCCGCCCATTGTACCCTTGATTTCATTGTGTAGGTATTCTGTTTTGTATGTTTATTTTTAATGGTACTCAATTCAGTGCAATAAAGAAATTATCTATATCTACCTATCCGCTCATCAAGCCAGCGGGTTTCGTAACGGAAATAGTTCATTCGTTGAGCAATAGATGGCGGTGTTCTACAAAAAAATCAGTATTATTAGTAAATTAATTAATTATTATTAGTAAATTAAATGGGGGAGGCCTTTGCCCAGCGGTGGGACAGAAGTGACTACTAATAATAATAAATTAACTTTGGCGAATCAGCGTTGCATGTACCTATGTATGTCCGAGGATAACTTTTGAAGCGTTGATCCAATCATCGAGAAATTTTGTAGGGAAAATAGGTAGGTATCTATAGTATGGGATATAGGTAGGGTAGGTAGTGATGGTACAATTCTGGTCTGACTAAATGAGCTAAATATGTGGGGGGTTGTTAAGATATCGGGGTTCAAGAGGGGTAAAAACAAACAAAATGAAGCTATCAGGTCAAGTGGGTCGTTTAGTGAAAGGTCTTCATTAATACATATCGATCCCGTTTTTAAGTTATCAACCATAATAAAAACTGAACTTTGACGAAATTCATAGGGTACACCAGTGACCCCATAATGCTGAAATTTTGTTTGCGTGTAACTTTAGTGACACAATAGGGAAAAGTCTGAAATCCAGAATAACTGCAATTTCTAACCCCAAAAAACCCAATTAACATGAACTCCCGTTACTTGTTATTTGAATGAACCTGTAGGTCATGTAAGTTGGTTGATATTTTGTGGCACTATTTTAATATACAAAGATTAGATAATTTTTTTTGTTTCTATGGGCGACTCGCGAGATCTCAGTTCGGGGCGAACCATTAGTTAATTGTAGAAAAGAAAGTATTATTTTAGCCATCTATTTCAGAGACCATTACACTTCAAATAAACTGAAACCACTTGAACAATTTTATCAGCTAACGAACTACTTCTAACAAGTGTTATTTGTACTTAGGTACACTATATCTAGGCATTAGGGTTGCCAACCGTCCTGTTTTTCCAGGACATGTCCTGCTTTTTGGGATGTCCTGGGCTGCCCTGGATAGTTTTTAAGTAGCGTCCTGGGTTTTTAAAGGTGTTTTAAAATTCACGCGCCACTACTGTCTCCAATGGTTTTGTCACTGGGCACGCAGCTCGCGTGTGAAGTTCATTGACACTATTTAAAACAAGGAAGCAACGTGGAAAGCTTTCTGTACCTTTTGCAATAGAAGCGTATACGAGCTCTCATGAGGATTCCAAACACAATAGTGTGTCCTTGTTTTAAACCGAAATGTCCTGGTATTTCTACCTTCTAATCCTCAATTTCAAAATTTGGAGATGGCAACCCTAGGGTACATGCTTGTTTTATACCTAGGAAGTACTTGAAAAGGTGTGTCCTAGTGTCCATGCTCGTAGCACACTATTATTTACGTAACAAGGAAAGTAAAATGCTCGTAAACTAGTATAATACGTTCAATTAACGCGTAGTAACTAAAAAACCGGCCAAGTGCGAGTCGGACTCGTGCACGTCGTACCATCTATAAATATGCAAAAAAATCATGTCTGTTGTATGGGAGCCCCACTTAAATATTTATTTTATTCTGTTTGTATTGTATTTATTGTGTTTTACTGTATTTGTTGTTATACATAGCAGCAACAGAAATACATCATCTGTGAAAATTTCAACTGTCTAACTATCACGGTTCATGAGATACAGACGGACAGACAGATAGCGGAGTCTTAGTAATAGGGTTCCGTTTTACCCTTTGGGTACGGACCCCTAAAAAACAAGTTTTCATGGTGTTTTTTTACACACTCACCCCTTCGAAGGTGGTCTATTTGAATAGGTCTTTCCAAGACACTAAGAATTCCTTAACATCTTTCTTGATACGTCTGAACGTCTCTACGTCTTTTTCTTACTTACGTTTTCTTCATTCTGTTTACGAAATAAATATTTTAAAGTGGTCATTTTCGTAGTGGTTGTATCCCCCCCCTTCCCCCATCCCCCCCCTTTCCCCATCCCCCCTCCCGAGCCCCTTCCAGCCAAACCGCTTTTGCATACTTAATAATAACATTTATTTTTCCTGTAAAAGTGGCCACTGGCCTCTCACCACACTACACATCAAAAACATAAATTAGTTGTTATGTACATTTTTTTATTCGGATGTTGCGAATATTCGCGCCGCCGATGCGAACGCATCCGCAAATGCGGAGCCTCCGCATCGATTTGGACATCTGCATCCGCAATAATCGATGCGGATATTCATGCGGATGCAGATGTAGCGCAGGTCGCGACACGAAAAAAATTGGGTGGGTCTTGCGAGTGGCGCGTGCCGTGGGCACGCGCTGATTGACCAATAGGTGCCAAGATTTTGGTGACAAGATCCGACGCGTTTGTTATTGTTCGTAGTTTTATCATTTATATCTCGTAAATCAAAACGTGTTTACTTGCGCTTATCGTATGAACATTGCAGTTTTTGAGTGTTATTGTGAGTACACAGCGAGTATTGTATGTAAGCGAGTTTTCTGCAGTTATTAGTTTATATTCTTGTTTTACTTCAGCACAAAAACGAAGTTTCTTAAAAAAACTAAAGATCTGCATCCGCGTCCGCGGATATCAAAAAATCTGCATCCGCAACACCCCTGATTCTTACCTCGATTCTCCATATTTCTATCCCTGCTTTCTGGCCTGCATCCACAAACGCTTGGTGAACTTCAGGCATTTCTGTGAAGTGAAAAATATTACTGTTATTGGTTTAGGAGACACACCTAAAAGATAAAGATAAAAATATTCATTACCAAAAGAAAAATACATCATTTGCCAGGTTACATAAACCATACAAAAAAAATGTCGGGAGTGCCGACAGAAGTGAAAAATTTAGCGCTCAATATTTGGGTATTCAAAATTTAAAAGCAGACTACACTACATATACTTATATAGATAGATAAATAATAAATAAATAAATATGGCTGGACATTTCACACAGCGCTCTCTACCCCCAAACTAAGCAGAGCTTGTACTATGGGAACCAAATAACTGATAGAATACTTATATACGTTTTTTTTGTAAATACATACTTATAATATATAGAAAATCATCCAGACCCAGAAAAAATATCTATCAGATCATACAAACATTTGTTTCGCGGTGGGAATCAAACCCGCTATCTCCTGCGTCTCAGTCGGCTATTCGCCCACTGTACCACGGATGTCGTCAATATACACAGGTGTCGGTAACAGTGTTTTTTTTTTCATTTCAAAAAATGCCCAAGGCGCCTAAAGAAGTTGTTTCATCAAAAATTTAAGAGTTTGGCAGAGAGACCCAAACTAAGCATGGGGAGAGCCTTCGCAAGTTGACCAAGCTTAATTAGGTTTATTGATCGAGCGAAGCGAGATCGCTAAATCAACTTGGGCAAATCAGCGTTGTATGTGTGTATGTTTGTTTGTCTAAGGATAATTTTCGAAGTGTTGATCCCATTATCGTGAAATTTGATACATAGGTAGTGATGGCACAATTCTGATGTGACTAAATGAGCAAAAATTGTTGGGGGGTTGTTGAGATATTGGGGTTCAAGAGGGGGTAAAAAAAATTGAAAATGAGACTATTAGGTCAAGTGGGATGTCAAATAAAAGGTCTTCATTAGTATATTTCAACCCTGTTTTTATTTTTTAGTTTAATCCTTGTAGTTTTTGAGTTATTAGCCATGATAAAAACAAAACTGACAAAATTCACAGGTTCACTGTTTAAAAAGAATCCTGAATAAAAATTGGTAAGGATTTTTTTAAACACGCGTTAAACAGTGTTTCACTCTTTTTGTGGTAACAAGCATCTTACAAATCATTCTAAATAGCATAGCAACACAAACAAAACAACTCAATAGAATGAATAAAAAGCGATTGAATTTAATAGTCGACTGTTTTTGTCCTTCCTCCCACGAGACAAAGATCACATCCACTAACATTGAGGTTGACCGCATGTCCTTGGCCGTGAATTTATGTTCCTTAGTTTTGAATTTAGAACAAATGAAAATTGTTCTCTGCGTTAAGAGAATTATATATATATATTGTTTTTTAATTTCGTGTTTAGCCGAAACTAGTAGACAGTTATCGAAATTCGACCAAACTTCTTTGATTTTATTTTAAACTAATCTCTCACTCGTTCGTGCGCCCAATAAGCGTAGAAAAAGCATAATCCACAAATCCCCTGAGACAATTCTCTGCAATAAATTCACGGCCAAGGACATGAGGTCAAACTCAATGTTAATGGATGTGATCTATCTCTGTCTCTCGTAGGAGGAAGGACAAAGGCAGTCTATTAAATTCGATCGCTTTTTATTCTTTCTATTGAGTTGTTTTGTTTGTGTTGCTATGCTATTTAGAATGATTTGTAAGATGCTTGTTACCACAAAAAGAGTTAAACACTGTTTAACGCGTGTTTAAAAAAATCCTTACCAATTTTTGTTCAGGATTTTTTTATATCAATGTTTGCATCCAAAGGTTGCCTGGAAGAGATCGTACGTCCCCTGAGACAGGGGATTGTCTCAGGGGATTTGTGTATTTCGCGTATAATCTATACAACCTGTAATGTTATGTACGAGACAATAATTTAAAACACATATCCGGAATCGTGTTAACTGATTTTATAAGTGGGTTTAATACCGGTAGCTTAAATATTTATCCGATAATCGATACATTTCCAATAAACAATTTTAACGTAAATCAGCGGCGCCTTTGCGTCGATGCCGCTTAGTCAGTATAACAGGTATCTACTTACATGATGAATGAATATGATTTGTTTACCTATTATATACAGGCTGCTTCATTGATATTTTAGGACTTGATATAGGTTGTTTGAATATTTAAAATTTTGTGTTGTAATGAATTTACAAAAAACCTTAACCCTACCCGTGTTTTTTATTAAATGTCGTATATAACAAAACAGGTTGTAGATTTAGATCTGGATTAGATCTAGAATCTGGATAGTACCCAAACGAAGTCGTTAAATACAGCTAGGATTGGAGGAAATGACTCAGTTTCTCACAATCATCAGTGAATCTGTTTCCAAGGCCGCAACGCATCAGTAGATATGAACTCAGCCGGTGACTGTTTGTTTGTATGAAACAGCTAATTGTAGGTATATTATTCAACAGATGTAAGGATATTTTAATGACAAACAAACTCATTCACTAGTTTATTTATGTAATTAAAAGTAAAAACCATGCTTTTTGCCCGGTGTGAATTAAAAATTTTAAAAACATTTTCACTTTCGCCTGGTAATAGACTAGTTGAGATATCTATAGATCGTTTGCAACGGTATTTAAATCATTCAACTGCTTCTTCTGTATTTTATAGTCATGTAAATAATTGTATGTTCTTTCTGTTAATTAATGTTACCTATCCACTAATATTATAAACGTGAAAGTTTGTATGTATGTATGGATGTATGTTACCTACTCTTTCACGTCGGAACGGCTGAACCGATTTCGATGAAATTTTGTATGTACGTAGATTATAACCTGGATTAACATATAGGCTACTTTTTATTGACAAACCACGCGTGCGTAGCCGCTAGCGGAAGCTAGTCTATCATAAAAACCCCGTAATTCTCTATTTTACAGCTTTTTCTTCACTCTTTTGGCTGACCTCATCTTCATCATTCATAGCCAAAAACCACCACAGTTAAACTATCTTTATATTATTTATACTGTTGCCTGCGACTTCGTACTCGTTATACTACTAAATGGGTAGGTAGCCTAGAAATAGAGCTAAACTCACTATTGCAACTTGACTTGACACCTCATTTTTATCCCATGGGACCTGATTTATGGGATAAAAGTAGCCTATGTGGTAATCCAGGTTATAATCTACGTACATACCAAATTTCATCGAAATCGGTTCAGCCGTTACGACGTGAAAGAGTAACAAACATCCACACATACATCCATACAAACTCTCGCGTTTATAATATTTGAAACTAGCTTACGCCAGCGGCTTTGAACGCGTGGTTTGTCAACAAAAAGTATACTAGGTATGTGTTAATCCAGGTTATAATCTACGTACATACCAAATTTCATCGAAATCGGTTCAGCCGTTACGACGTGAAACAGTAACAAACATCCACACATACATCCATACAAACTCTCGCGTTTTTATCTAATACCTACCTACATAGGTACCTATTTGAAATTAAATTATTTAATTAAATGAAATACACAGTTATTTGTCCGGGCGACAATAAGTTAAGGTAATGTGAGTTGAAGTAGGTAGCTAAGTAAACTTAACTATTAATTAGAACTAATATAATAGGTTAATATTACTACTTTAATAACTAATTAATGCATAATGATATTTTTGTATTGTAGTGCCCAGCGGGGCTCATGTTTCGGACCAAAATTTTTTTAAATTAAACATGAAACAACAAATATCCATGACTATGACCACATTGCTATAGCGATAACAATCAATAAACACAACAATTGAAAATTAAGCTAAGAGAATTCGTAAATAATATATATTGTACGTAAATATTCGTTGAACTCACCTAACGTCAGACTCACTCACACAAAAGTCACAGACTGCGGACTCAGACTGTCGGCAAATGCCACACAATGACAGTTAGGTACTCGCTAGGGAGATGTAAAACGCGGTATAAGCTATGTAGGTTATTACGTTATGATATAATTTGTGATAATGATAACAGATACAGGGAGTTTGGCAATATACTGACGATATTCAAGTGACAGTTTCTCAAAACATAAAAAAAGACTTCTCGAAAAAAACTACTTATTATTATAATCAAATTTAATAAAAATCGACTAAGTTAATGTTATTAATTAGATATAAAACTTATTGCCTACTCTTGCAATCGACATCCAAAAATAAAGGCCGATTTGATATCTCTTTCGGAAATGGCTGCGGGTTTTGGGTTAGAAAAGGACAACAAGAGATATTTCGAGACTTCACCACTATATCTGTGGTTAGATTATTATTATGTAGCATTATGCAATAGCATAACATAAGTTTAATAAAGTGTTTGTGTTTACATGCCCAAATAAATTTCACATTTCTATGGTAAACATTGCACAAATTTATTTATTATGCTCATCAAAATAACCCTTTTCATTTTTGTGCGTATATTATCAAACCCCCTATATAACTATTTAAAGCAAAGGAATTGACAAAGCGACGTACGCGACGCGCTAACTTTCTTGTCTTACCTAAAAATCCTAAAATCCCCCTTTTTAATTTTTCGATTTTCGACCACTGTGCACCGCAAGAAATTCATCAGTGTTTATTATAACTGCAATACTCGTTCCTAAGCATCTCAACAAATACAATGCAAATAAATTAACTTATTTTATCTCGAAGGAGGAAAACGGATCAACATACTATTATATGTAGTCTAATCAGGGCCGAATCTAGAATTTTTCCTAACCGGGGCATAAACTTGAAGTGCTCCCCTCCCTCCTCCAGAGTTGGGGAGGGGGCGTTAAAGTTTGAAGCGCTCCAAATAAAATGAACAGGTGAACTATGTAGGTGGACCACGGGCAGGGAGTGGAATAATCGTACGACGTGCGCTGGATGCCAAGCGTTTTTTGAAGCAAGTTTTTTATTGAGTCGACCTGCGAAGAGCCGGTTGAGCCGTAGGAGGTTGCGGGGTCAATTCCTGTCATGGAACAAATATTTGTATAATCTACAAATATTTTTGTTTTGGTTTGGTGTTTTTCTTTATCTTATATATAAGTAGGTATGCGTTTACAAAAAAAGCATACAAGTTTTGTATCAGTTCCCATTATACAGGTTTGACTTAGTTGGGGCTAGATAGCGCTGTGTGAAATGTCCAGCATTATTTATTTATTCAAACATATTTTTACGGACGAATTTGGCCCCCCTGAAATAGCCGCCCGGGGCAGGTGTCCCAGTTTGTCCCCCGCCCTAAATCCGGGACTGTGTATAATGTAGTTTTTGAATTAGTATTTGCAGCTGGCAAAAATCCAACACGTTAATCAGTTTTCTCTAAATATTTACATGGACTTCGAAATATGTTTTGTCTATTACGAGTAATAACTTCTAACGGGGGTAAATATTCATATAACTTTTTTTATTTTGATTACGCTGTTAATAGCTTAATTTGTAGGTAAACAAACATAACTGATTTTGCCTTCACAGAGCACAGGGAGCGCGTCTATTGTATTTGATCGAGCTAAGCGAGATCTCCAAATAACTTGGGCAAATCGGCGTTGTATGTATATAATGTATGTTTGTTTGTCCGAGGGTAACTTTCGAACGGTTGATCCGATCATCGTGTTATTTTATATATACGTAGATAGTGTTGGCACAATCCTGGTGTTGGGGGTGTTGATGAGATATTGGGATTCAAGAGGGGTAAAATAAAACCAAAATGGAACTATCTGGTCAAGTGGCACGTCTAATAAAAGGTCTTTGTCAAAAAACTTTTTAGTCATAAAAATTTTTATGTTATAAGCCATAATAAAAACTAAACTTTGACAAAATTCACAGGGTACACCAGTGACCCCACAGTGCTGAAATTGGGTATGCGCGTAGTTTTAGCGATACAAATATAAGGAAAAGTCTGAAATCCAGAATAACTGCAATTTCTACCCATAAAAAGAGTAACCAATTAACATGACCTCCCGTTGCCTGTAATTTGAATGAAACTGTTAGGTCAAGTTATTTGGTTGTTCATTTCGTGGCACTATTTCATTAGTCAAAGGGTATGAATAATATTTTTTTGTTTTTTTGAGACTCGCGAGACCTCAGTTCGGGGCAAACCATTAGTATTAGTAGTACAGCAACTAAATTGTATTAGACAATATCGAACAATGTAATATGTTTGACAGATAACTCATTTAGATCATTTATATAAGGATAAAACACTCAGGGATAATATAGCCTACCAACACAGCAATGATGATGAGGATCCGGGCACCACGTATGCAACAACGTGGATAGAATCGAATACAAGATTGCAATAGACAAGGAAACTTGCACCAACAGATTACAATTATTATAATCATTGAACTTTAATTATTAAACTACGCAGAACAGAAAATAATAAAACTGGTTATCCATATTAATATTATAAATGCGAAAGTAACTCTGTTTCTTTGTAAGTTTGTTTTTTATTTTTTCACAACTAAAGAGCTGAACGGATCGTAATGAAATTAGGCAAGAAGATAGATTATATCCTGGGGAAGGACATAGGCTGTCTTTTGTTTTAAAAAATAATCTTGAAGGGGCTGAAATAGCGGTTGAAAGTTCCGTATAATTTAACCATCGTACATTGACGTGAAGTCATTTACATGAAGTGTTGCGTCACTTTGACATTTCATTCTGCATTTGATTTCTTTGATAATTTTTATGGCAGAACATCGTTTGCTTCTGGTTTCAGCTGTAAATCATCGTTGGGTGCATAACATCCAACATTATGCAGAGCTGAACGCCATTTTGGTATGCAGACACACGAGTCAAAAATGCAATTGTACCTACTGTAATTCATAATTTCATGTGTAATTTTGTGTACCAAACAAATGATTATTCTATTATATTCTATTCTAACCGAAAGACCTTTTGCTTGAGATCATGAGACTCACAGAAATGAACAATATCGCTAAAATTGCGTCATTAGATGCGGATCCTGCGACCCTTAACCAAATGTCGCTCAGAAGGCTCCTCGGCTGACACCTCTCCTTTCCCATAGCGTCCACCAAAATTTGTTTTCAGCAGTGACACATAATTTAAGATTCATTTCGGGACGAAAGTCGGGAGATCTCATAGCGAACTATTAATAAATCTAACGTGTTCAAGCTCCACAGATCGTGCGCGTCTTCCGCTGTTTCCAAATGGGAGTCAGGGAGTCAGGCTGCAAGATCTTCCTTTTCACAATACCTGCTGGTACTTTAATGGATCCTATAACTTTTCAGATTGCAACTTGTTTACGGGTAGGTGCCCGGTGCTGCGCCCCTCATCAGTGCCAGTGCGGTACTGCAGTCGAACAGCTTGGTCACCGTGAATTATCGTGTTCCTGGGCTGCCGGTAGGATCTCCCGTCACGCTAGCCTTAATGATATCATCCGTCGGGCTTTTTGCAGCGTCAACGTTCCAGCCGTTCTCGAACCGAACGGTCTGATACGTAACGATAACAAGCAGCCTGACGGTATGACTCTTGTATCTTGGGTGAAGGGTAGGCCTTTGGTGTGGGACGCCGTGTGCGTCGATACCCTTGCCCCATGTTATTTGTCTGGTGCAGCAGTTGGGGCCAGTGTGGCGGCAAATTCAGCTGAAGATCTCTAGCGGCGCAAATATGGAAGTCTCCACAGAGCTTACGTTTTTGAGCCATTTGAGGTCAAGGCCCTGGGTCTATGGGGGTACCACACCCCATCGTTTCAAAATTATTTCTGGGTGTCTGGTCGAAGCGACGTGTGATTCGAGAGCAGGCGCTTATCTGCGTCAACGCATAAGCATTGCAATTCAGCGGGGCAATGCAGCCAGTGTCTTGAGGACACTTCCGCCTGGTAGGGATCTGGAGAAGTTGAGCTATCTATAGATCATTTGCAACGGTCTTTAGATGATTCAACTGTTTCTTCTGTATTTTAGTCTTGTAAATATTTATTGTATATTCTTTCTGTTATTAATGGTACGTTGCCCTCCTTAATTTATCTTATCTCAAATTCACATTCTCGGAATAGGATGGAAATAGGTTGACAATCATAGGAAGTTGCTAGAACCAGGTGTAACACACAAAACGCTCGCTGGCAGAGAATGCATTTGGCATAATGCCAATTGTTTCTCCAATTTTATTGAGTTCAACGATAATTTGATATGGGCGCTAACAAATGTTTAAGGAGCTCAAGATCTTTAAGAGACTAGCTGTCTCAACTTTCCACGGTCTGTGATTTTACGGATGATACGCAGCACAGCCGACGATCACAAACAGCCAAGCACCGAAGCTCTTTCCACGGAGCGTGTCTGTGCGAATCTAATATTTGAAGCTATTTTGATATTTCTAATTGCGAAGTGAATCCTACTTGCGGCGGATCTGACGCACCGCCTAGTACATGTCTGCGCTACCACGGACGAGACCCTTCCCGTCCTACGGCGCAACGGAGCGGACTTGTAGTGTCCGTCTGCAATATCATAGACCGTGACGACCTACCAGGTAGCTTCTCTTTTAAATAGCAGCCTAAGTAAATAAATATAAATAATGCTATTCACTATATATTATTTATTATCTATTTCACACAGCGCTATCTAGCCTCAAACTGAGCAGAGCTTGTATTATGGGAACCAGATAACTGATAGAATACTTATATACTTTTTTTGTAAATACATACTGATAATAGGTACATAGAAAAACATCTAATCATGATGCGTACAGCATGCTTTTAGGATACCATCTAGCTCATAACCTTTGTATTTCCTAATATTGTTGTATTTACTGGTTGTATTCTGTTTTGTGTAGGTACTCCCAGGCGTCCCGTGGAGGACACATTTTTTTTGTTCAACATGATTAGAAATTCTCTATGGTACCGATTTTTAAACTGTTATCAATGTATCCTTTTGGTTTTTTCCTGCCCATCTCTGTCTACACCATGGCTGTGGTTCATGGTCTGGATGAATGAATGAATAAAATTCATAATATACCTTTCAAACTAGATAGATACAACAGAATGAAAACCAAGAAAATTTATAAAGGGTGGATACATACAGTCGGAATTCCGTTTCGGAATATCGAATCTGAATTTCATAGGCACCAAATCCATACAATATCAAGGATCATATCACCCACCGACTTCCGACTGTAAATATGATTTAAAAATATGATTTATAGAGATGTCAAATCATACAAATACGTCAAACTTCATCCATTAGGTAGAGGTTGTCAAATCCATCTGAGGTTTTCCCGTTAGGCTACGACATGGCACGCTTCAATAGAAATGTAAAGAGGTTTGTACACGGTAGGGAACGCATCGACAATACCCCGGGTGTTGCCAGTGACAATAGGCGACGGTGACCGCTTACCATCAGGTGGCCCGTAAGCCTGTTTCTCCACAAATAACATAAAAAAAAATTAAACATGTTTAGTCGCTAAATACGTTTAGGGATCGTTGTGCAAGCCAGGCTATGTCACCGGCCTAATGTTAGTAATTCTTGTGAAAATCGTAGCCCAGATAACAGATATTGCATAGAGCAGCCATGACCTCATTTTGTCCTAAGCCATGGTTTTATCTAAGACATAAAATGCGGGTTATGTTATTGCTTACATACAGGCCCAATTCTACTAAATCAATCGCTTCACTCTCAGAATAGATAAAACACCAGAAGACGCATTCAGCTGTGATTGCTAGCAGTGCGCTGTGTTCATAAAAGAAAACCCGCGTCCCGCGCCCACCTCACTCCCACCCGCGTAATGTTGCTAACTAGTCGATATTCAAGTGACGGTTTTTCAAAACATAAAAAATCCTTCTCGAAAAAAAACTACTAGTTTTATCAAATTTAACAGAAAATCGACTAAGTTTAGGTGATTTATTCGATATAAAATGTACTGCCTACTCTTGCTATCGACATCTAAAAATAAAGGCCGATTTGATTTCTCTTTCGGAAGTGGCTGCGGTATTGGGTTAGAAAGGGACGACAAGAGATATCTCGAGACGTCACCAATACAGTATCTGTGGTTAGATGGAAAGCATTATGCAATAGCACAACATAAGTTCAATAAAGTGTTTGTTTTTACATGCCCAAATAAATATCACATTTCTATGCTAAATATTACACAAATGTAGGTATTTATTATGCTCATAATCCCTTTCATTTTTGTGCGTATATTATCAAACACCCGTTTTGGTGTAAATATGTTTGGTAAGATACAACTAATGTAACTATGGCACTATTTTATTAGTCAAATATTAAGGTCGGTGTGCAAAACGATCCCTAAACGTATTTAGCGACTAAACATGTTTAAATTTGACATAGTTGTATGATTTGAGAACTCCTTAAATCATATTTAGCCACTAAATACGTTTAGGCATCGTTGCGCAAATCGACCTAATAATATTTTTTTTTAGTTTTGGGAGATTTAAGTGATCTCAGTTCGGGGCAAACCACTAGTATAATTTAAAACTTCAACTAACAAAAGTTTATTAATCTCTAAATATAATACTAGAATTCTAGATTAGGGAAAATAATAACTCGATATTTGGCAACACCAGCATGGAGGATCATGCACGACGATTACAAACAGAACAATAAATAATAAATAAATATTAATAAATATTGCTGGACATTTCACACAGCGCTATCTAGCCCCAAACTAAGCAGAGCTTGTACTATGGGAATCAGATAACTGATAGAATACTTATATACTTTTTTTTTTGTAAATATGTACATACTTATAATATAATAGAGAAACGACCATACCCGAAACAAATATCTGTAGAACATGCAAACATTTGTTCCGCGGTGGGAATCGAACCCGCTACCTCCTGCGTCTCAGCCAATTAATTAATTTAATCAATAAACAAATAACACATCTAAATGCGCTACTTACGTATGAAATGTGATCACATCTTGTTTTTTTTTGAGTCCAGTTTTACACGTTGTGACACAAGAAGGCATAATCCAATTAAATTGAACACTATAAAACACGTCACGCGTCGGTCACAGACTGACTAATGGCGGCGTACTCTACTTGGAGTAGATGTTGACGTTTCAGTATAAGGCCCGTTCATTTCTTCGGGGGTTTTATCTATTCTGAGGATTCACTATGACATGGTATCGTTGCAAAATCATTTTACTATGAATGTTACTATAACAACACCATGGTATGGAACACTTTGCCGTCGTCTGTTAAAGAATACAATACGGGCCTCTTTAAGGTATCAGTGAACAAGGGCGGATCCAGCTTTGGTGCCGGGGGGGGGGGGGGGGGGGGGTACATAGTCGTGGGCAATGTCATGTATTATGTTTAACAATTTTAATTAGTGGTCCGCCATGGTCCTGGACCCAGCCCAGGGGGGGGGGGGGACATGACACATGCATGACCCACCCCCTAGATCCACCCTTGTGAGTGAATAGGTTTCTTCTAGATCTTCGTGCTTCATCTTAGACCACATCATCGCTTACCATCAGGTGAGATTGTGGTCAAGCGAAGATCTATCCAATTATAAAAAAAACTATGTTAAATTTGGCAGCATTAGACAGGATCAACAATCGTAATCGTTAAATAACGATATGCCTCCTTAATCGTTTTTCTTTTATTTAGCAGAAAGAGGACTTTTCATTTACGATTTAAAAAGAAAGAACTAGTTCCACCAAGCGTAATAGATGGCGCTGTCTGGAGATGCGCTGCAAAAATATATGTTCAAAAAAAGATGCCAAAATCTCAGACACAATATTAAAATAACCTCATTTCGTTACATAAAAAAACACAAATGTTTGTTTTTTTATTTCAAGTTACATCACAATAAAAATGACAAAAATTAATAGATTAAAGAATTTCAATAAAAATATTACATAGTAGGTATTCTTTATTGCACAAACTAGTGGAGGACGCTCTGTCTGTTAGTTACGTTTTACGACTAAACGGCTGGACCGATTACGATTAAATTTGGTATACTCGTACCTACTAGTGTTTCGCCCCGAACTGAAATCTCGGGAGTCTCCGATTAAAATAATAAAATATTATTTTTAATCTTTGACTATCAAAATAGTATTTTTCAAACTTTCGCGGTCACTGTACATAATTATTGATTAAAGCGGGTATTTATCGCGTATGTACCCTTTATCAAAATACACGAAATAAAAACCAACAAACTTGACCTACAGTTTCATTCAAATTACAGGTAATGGGAGTTCATGTAATGTGGTTACCCTTTTTTGAGGTACAAATTGCAGTTATTCTGGAGTTCAGACTTTTGCCTATATTTGTGTTACTAAAGCTACACGAATACCAAATTTCAGCATTGTGGGGTCACACTCCCTGTGAATTTTGTGAAAATTTTGTTTTTATTATGGCTAATAACTCAAAAACTCCAAGTATTAAACTAAAAATAAAAACGGGGTTCAACGCGGATCAACGCTTCGAAAGATATCCTCGGACAAACAAACATACATACATACATACAACGCCGATTTTCCCAAGTTGATTTGGAAATCTCGCTTCGCTCGATCAATAAATAATTATGACTGTTTATAAGTAATAAAGCGGCGGGCTTCATAGGTCAGCAATCCATATTTGTGGAACGCCTTATCTTTCTCTATCAGATCATCTAATCCTCTTTTTTAATCATCATCTTTTCCTATCTTTAAACCCATTATATATACACATCCATTTCCGTTTTATGTCTAGTAGGTACGCACTGCTAGTTTATCGTTAAGTTTATCTCCTTTACTGTAGTTTATTATATATATATATATATATATTATATTTGCATATATTTAGTTTATTATTATGTATAGGCAGTTAGTAGGTTTATGAACATAGATACACCGCCGTCTTTTTGATTTTGTTTTGTCTTTTCCATCCAAAGGTTGTCTGGAAGAGATCGCTTTTAGCGATAAGACCGCCCATTGTACTTACCTTTATTTTTGTATGTGTATTTTTGTTTGGTGTGCAATAAAGAGTATATCTATCTATCTTTCTTTAAAAATAGGGAGGTACTTAAAAAAAAAAGCAGATAACTACCACAGTGCATCGATTGTGCCCTTGCCGTATAAAAAAACGCGGACGTGGTTTGAGCCATATATGGCTCCAATTTTATGTAGTCATCCTAATCTGAACGCCTTTTGTATTTCTAATATCAAAATAAACAACGGATTACAAAACCACAGGCAAAAAATCCAGTCTAGAACTCGGACACAACACGGAACGTCTAAGCTATAAATAAACCGAGAAATTGTGAATGAAAAACCGCCATTAATCAATAATCGGACGTAACCTTGCCATTTTTATGCACATAAATAATTTAACTGACCTACCACAATATCAAATCAGAAAAATAACCAAGATTAGAGCTTGTCCAGAATGGACGAGTTCGCCACGATTCTCTCGCGCGTATTACGCGCGACCGTTGCGTCCAGAAGGAGCGTACCAACGCGCGAGCATTTGGGGACGGATTAACAATTCAGTATCAAAAATATGGCGCTTCATTTCTCTTGATACGTGCACTCGCTCTGAAGTTCACGCGTAATCTGGACGCAACAAGGCGTCTCTAGTATCTTGACCCGCTCGCAACTAGTCGCAACACGCGCGTATAACGCACGAGTCGAGAGTCTGGCGAAGTGTACGCGATTTACGCGCGTATTTTAAATTCGCGCGATGCTTGCGGACGCAGTGTATTGGCGCCAAGTATCTCGCCAACGCGTGTATCGATTCGCGGCGAATTCGCCCCTTCTGGACAAGGTCTAAGGAAGCACATACATAAATCTTGGTTATTTACAAAACATGAACTACAGATTTACTGATGCGTCCAAAGATGGCGTTACTGTCTTTGCTGCAAAGAAAAAGTTAGTATATGTCGTTTCCGCTCGCAAATACAACTTTGCCAGACATATTGTACTGTATCCCATCTTTGTAGAGGGCACCAGAGTATAAAATATTGTATTATTCATTAAAAACAGCGGTTAGTTGAATTATACATCATCCGTGTAAGATATGAAATTCAATTTATTGTAATAAATCAATGGAAAAAGTGAATACGTAAGCTTTATCTAGAAAATGATAGCTTGCTTTTTCTTTATTTAGCCACATAGCATTACTAAACATGTAACTTATAGTTCTGCTACTCGATACTAGATGGCGGTAGCAGTCTGATTTATACGATTTCTTTGTGAATCTCATCTCATCACCGTCAAAGAGTCTTTACCTTGCTGAAGTCTGTGTTTCCTGATAACTACAACCTGGGTGTCTTCACGTCGCGAGTGAATAGGTTTCTTCTAAGCAAGCGTGATCTATCTTAGACTGCATCATCGCTTAGCATCAGGCGAGATCGTGCTCAAACGCAAGCCTATAAAGTATAAAAAAAAATCTGAATCAGAAATCAGAACATTTTATTGTTTGAACTGTTGTATCATCGATATTTAAGCAGCGTCTACGTGACCTCTACGGGACGTCTACGGTGTCTACGCGACTAGATCTACGATTTAAAATCGGCTTTTCTCTCAAAGGCTCTCTAAAATTATAGTCTAAGGGTCTATGTACACGGCGATTTTTAAACAACAAGACGACGCGCGTTTTCACGCCAACTAAACGAGGCTGGTACAAAGCGGGAACTAAACGGCGTAATTTAGCACACGCTCGTGACAATGAATCTGCGACTGCGATCAACTTTTGTTACATTTGTGAATGTATCACGCCTTTGTTTGTTCTATAATGTCGGTCCGGCGGCCACATACTGTAGCGTTACAACTCTCTCCTGTAAAAGAAGAGAGCTGTAAGCCAAGTCCAGATTTTCCAGGATGCTCTCGATGTCATTCGGACCTGTTCCAAAATTAAATTACAAAATTATTGTTAGCGGCCAGTACAGCCTTACATCAAATTCAGAGGTTCTATGTGAATTACAAGTAAAACCTTACGGTTTTACCAAGAATTAAAAGTAAAAATATCTACTTATATATACATATAAAAGGCTTTGTCCTGAATGACTGATTGACGGATCAACGCACAGCCTAAACCACTGATCGTAGAGACCTGAAACTTGGAGGACCTGAAACCTATTCTATGTATGACGTAGGCATCCGATAAGAAAGGATTTTCCGAAATTCTACCCGTAAGGGGGTAAAAAAGGTGGGCAAAGTTTGTATGGGACAACGTGATTCCTGGGTCCTATCTACTTCAAATTTTGTATAAACCTTTTTAACAGTATTGATGAAAGAAGTATTTTGTTTTTTATTGAAAATCATCCCCTAAAGGGGTTAAAAAGGGGTAGAAAGTTATTTTGGCGGTGATTTGCTTCGAGGTTGATATCAATACTGCTTAGTGCTTTTGATTTTACTATTTATTTTGACACATGTTAGAAAACTCAATCCGATTTTATTCAAAACAGGTTGAACTCACTTAAAAACATAAGCAAATACTCTTTAAAATACGAATGTCTCGAAAGTCACCGTACTATATTAGTACCTCATTTGAAGGTTTCTAAGCATATAGAGGTTATGCACTTTTAGGACACGGCCTCATAGGGACGTAGAGTTCGAAATTTGAAATGGCAAGGATGTTTGATTAATTATTTGTTTGTTTGTTACTCAATCACGTCGTAACGGCTTAACCGATTTAAGTGAAATTTAGTATGTACATAGATTATAACCTGAATTAACACATATGCTAGATTGTATCCCATAAATCAGGTCGCATTGGATAAAAATAGGGTGTCAAGTCAAGTTGCAACAGCGATTTTAGCTTTATTTCTAGTTTACCCACCTACACTTAGTAGTGTAACACGTATGTATGTAGTCGCGGGCGTTCAGCTAGTATACCTATATGTCTAAAATATCATGTCAGTAGCCATGTCAGGTCTGTTTATTTTTGTGTTTCTAGTTCTAAAAAGTTAAAATAAATATAACATAATTTTATACTCCTGTGACGAGAAAATTCTGCTCTTTCCACCCATATAAAAATGTAATAATGGGCATTTTAAGGTTTCGAGAATGAATTTAGAGTTTTATGACCAAGATAATGATGAAAATGTTAAAGTATGGTAAAAGGAAACATAGAATCTATCTCCCCATGTAAGTATTTACAATAGATAACGTGAATATCACGATCAAAATCTAGATAAAAAGTGAGTGATATAAATACTAAGGCTCGGATCGGACTATATGGTATCCGGGTCCTGTGAATCCGGAGCATGCCCCGTTTGCTTCCAGGTAAAAATCGGAGTCGGATGGCCTCCGACCGTGTGTAGTCGATGCAGGAAAAATTCAAATGTTTGGTTGTGCGACGGATTGGTCAGGGGCCGATAAAAAACAGTCCCTGACAAGCCCGGATGCCATATAGTCCGAGCCTAACTGTGAACAATCAAGAGAGATTTTCTGAAAATCTCCGGAAAAAATTTCTTTAATTTTTGAAACCATGGACTCATTGGTTATGCTGTTTGCCTCTTGAGTCCATTGGAGTAGGTCTGATACAGCTATTTTCAAAGCATCACTTTGCATGATGACAGCTTGGGTGATCGCACCCAAGGATCTATCGGTTAAAATCAAGCAAGACGACTTCTCAAACTGTTTAATTTCCTCATTTGCCTCCAAGTCAACAAACCCCGGTCGTACAATGTAGGTTTTTGTTTGTCCAGTTTTCAGTTTTAAAATGTTGCAACGACCATAATGATTGCAGATGCTCGTGAGAGGCATTTGCTCTTTTAAATTAATGGTTAGTTCGAAATCAAATTTGAGGGCAGGTTCGGCTGGCTCCTCACTTTGTACCTCCGGTTAATTTAGCGTGCAGTCTTTCTATAACCCCCCGTCCACACTACGCTCCTCGTGTTACTCGTGCTGCCGCGATTGGCGGTTGGTGGCCAGGCCACACACAGTTCTCCTCGCGCGAGTAATCGCGCGGTTTTATGGTAGGAACAGTCCTGGATTAGCCTATAAGCTATTTAAGCAATTGCTTAGGGCATCCCGTCTAGGGGGGCCACCAGAGACGGCCGAGAAAAAAAAACGAGCTCACGAAAGTTAATACACTTTCGTGAGCTTGAATATGTAATATATACATATATATATATACAAATATTCTGGGGAGCACGTTGGCGTAGTTGGTAGTGATCCTGCTTTCGACGCCGGGGTTCGTGTGTTCGATTCCCACCCACGTTCAAATGTGACGAACACATATGTTGGCTGTGTCCCGAGGTGAGTTGACGTCAGGTTGTGTCGACCCCACCTGGCATGGGATAAGGTCAGGAGGATCAACACATACCTACATATTTTACCTACGATACGTATTAACATATTTTTTTAATTGATTCTTTGTAGTTCACTTAAAGATAGGGGGGGGGGGCACTGGGGAAGATTGCTTAGAGCATCAAATTACCCTAATCCGGCACTGGGTAGGAATAGATAGGTACTAGGTTTCAATAGGTAGGTAGGTATCAGCGCAGAGAAATAATACACTTACTATAGGTATTAGGTTCCTACCTACTCGTCACTTAGCTGACTAGAATTACTAACAAAACGATTGACGACCTCCGTGGCGCTGTGGGCGAATAGCCGGCTGAGACGCAGGAGGTAGCGGGTTCGATTCCCGCTGCGGAACAAATGTTTGTATGATCTACAGATATTTGTTCCGGGTCTGGTTGTTTTTCTATATATTATAAGAATGTATTTACAAAAAAAATTTATAATTATTCTATCAGTTATCTGGTTCCCATAGTACAAGCTCTGCTTCGTTTGGGGCTAGATAGCGTTGTGTGAAATGTCCAGTAATATTTAACATACAACTTATAATACATAATGTTGTTCTTTTCCTGTATTGTTTACGAAATAAATAAATAATAAATAAAATTATAATCAAACTCTCTATATTTACATACCTACCTACCTACGAGACAAACTGTTAACAACCAATACCACGATTACGACGACCTCCGTGGTGCAGTGGGCGAATAGCCGGCTGAGAATCAGGAGGTAGCGGGTTCGATTCCCAGAGCGGAACAAATATTTGTATAATCTGGTCTGGTTTTTGTAAATTATAGGCTAGCGTTTGACCATGATCTCGCCTGCTGGTAAGCGATGATGCAGTCTACGATGGTACACGCTTGTCTAGAAGAAACCTATTCACTCGCGACTTGAAGATCCCTAGGTTGTAGTTATCAGGAAACACAGACTCAGGCAAGGCGTTTCACTCCTTGGCGGTGCGCATAATAAAGATGGAAGAGTACCGTTTTGTGCGTATGGGAGGTATGTCTACCATGTAGCGGTGGTGAACTTTTCGAAAGTTATCCTCGGACAAACAAACATACATACATGCAACGCCGATTTGCCCAAGTTGATTTCAAGATCTCGCTTCGCTCGATCAATAATCTGTTATAATATAAAATTCTCGTGTCACAGTGTTTGTAACAAAACTCCTCCGAATCGGCTCGACCGATTCTTATGAAATTTTTTGTGTATATTCGGTAGGTCTGAGAATAGGACGTAAACTATTTCTCATACCTCTATGTGATAAGGGTGGTCCACCCCAAAATTTTGTTTTGTTTATTTTTTGGACAAAACATGTATTTTTATTTTTATATAATTCGGCAATAAAAAATACATACAACCATAAATTTTCACCCTTCTACCACGAACCCCTATTTTTTAATAGCGATATTTTAGTACTTTAATAATTTTCTACTTTGAATATAGAGATAGTTGGTTATAGTGGGTACGTGCACAGAAACGGCCATTGAAAAAAAAATTGTATTTAATACAGCTTAGCAACACAAAATGTATTGATTTTAAGGCGCTATGAAGTTCGCGGGGTCAGCAGCAATATATAATATCGAATTACTTCATATACAATATATACATATATGTATTTATTTATTGTTTTTACTAAGGGCCGAGTTCACCACGCACTAACCATTGCTTAAGCCCGGCTCGCACAACGATCCCTAAACGTATTATACGCGGAATTATTTAAATTTGACGTATTTGTATGATTTGACAAGGAACTCCTTTAATAATATTTAGCCACTAATACCTACGCTTAGGAATCGTTGCACAAGTCGATCTAAAACCTAATTTCAGTCAGTTTTAGTTCTAGTCATGATTTATTGCTCCTAAAAATGTTATAGATAAATAAATAAAAATTGCTGGACATTTCACACAGCGCTATCTAGCCCCCAAACTAAGCAGAGCTTGTACTATGGGAACCAGATAACTGATAGAATACTTATATAATTTTTTTTGTAAATACATACTTATAACACAGAGAAACAACCAGACCCGGAATAAATATCTGTAGATCATACAAACATTTGGTTATACGCCCACTGCACCACGGAGGTCGTCGATGATCTGATCGATGATTTTGAAGATATTGAGAGAATATTTTTTTGATGTTTTTTTTTCTATTTGCCGAAAATTGTGATGATCTCCAAGTAATGCTAATACACATTTTGATGCTTCTTTGAGAGTAGGCTTTAGGATGAATATGACCAAAACGAAGGTGTCAAATGTCTCTGGCATCACAAATCCTGCGGTAACAGTGGGAAATGAGAAGCTGGAGATGGTTAACCGGTACATTTATCTAGGACATATTCTATCCTTTGGTAAACAGCATAAACAAAAAGAGATATGTAAAAGTATCCAATTGGGATGGGCCGCGTTCGGCAAGCTGGATGACATCCTTATGTCGCCTAAAACTCCACAGATTCTGAAGTCCCGCTTATTTAGCCAATGTGTTCTGCCCACCATGACTTACGGTGCCGGGACATGGATGCTTACGCTGTGTACAGGTTAAGAGTTGCACAGAGAGTCATGGAGCGTACCATGCTCGGTATCAAACTCTTAGATCGAGTTCCAAACGTCGAGATCCGTAAAAGAACGAAGGTTCATGACGTTGGGAATCGAGTTATGGAGCTCAAATGGTCTTGGGCGGGACACTTGGCAAGACGTGGTGATGACAGGTGGAGCAGGGTAGCGACTGAATGCGGCTGTAGAAGGGTAGGACGTTTGGCAGCGAGACGGGTGCACAACATCGTTAGAGTCGCGGCCCGTCAATGGGTGAGACTAGCGAGGATCGTGACGAATGGCACAAACTTGGGGAGGCCTATACACAGCAGTGGGTGAAGTCAGGCTGTGGATGTGTGATGAGAGAATTTTACGCGTATATTTCAAACATGTCGCAATTGTTTTAAGTACAAGGTGAGGGAACCTTGTACTTAAAACAATTGCGACATATTTGAAATATACTTCATTTGAAATATATTTTCTAATAGTATACAACAAAGAATAAAGACTATATGACGGCTTCCAATACTCGCACTGGGAATGCATATGCATTTAAAAACCTGCCTGTCATTTGTTGCCATACATTTCTCCACAATATCCTTCCAAGAAAGAATAATACTATTCTACAACCCAATTCTGAAGCCAGAGAAGTAACTAGCTATTTCTTTGTATAACTCTTACTTTGTTTTAGTGTGTTCCAATGTTTTCTGTGGGTAGGTACAAATAATAGTAGATTATTAAACGAGGGGATAAAGCAGTGTCTTGCGTCACGGGCGCTATATTGAATCCCGAACGTAACGAAGGATTCTAGAGTTAACTCACGAGCGGGGCGAGGGAGGTAGAATCCTGAGTGCAGAGAGGGATATATGCAAGCCTAAGATGCAGACATCTATATGCACGACGAGAATAATCTACTTTTCACGCTTTCTGCGAGACAATAAAAACCAAATCTAGGTTGGTGCAATCTGTGCAGAGGTTAGTTCAATTTACGAACAAGTTCTTATTGTGTGGGTCTATTTGGTTCAAATTTGAATACAGATGAGGTTCTAAGTTCAAATCACAACACAACAAATTCAGAACAACTTTACTCCCAGCTCAGCCATAAGGATTTAATTACCTGCTTTCGGTGAGGTTTACATGACATATAATTTGACATTGTCCAGCAGGTGGTGTGAAAATGTATTTTCTATCTTTCTTTCCCCCCTAATAATCCTGATTCGGAACTACCTGGGCATTTAGGTTTAATAGAACAAGGCAGGTTATGGCAGCAGCGGTCTCCGACTCATTCATTCAAAAACAGTTGAAACGTTCGATCGCTTTCTAGGGACCGTGAACAACAATAAAACGCGTTTAATTTTAATGAAGTACTTACGTTGTCAATGTTTATGTTGTAGTTCGTGAGTTCGACCCTAATTTTCTTTTATTAAAGGTACCATGCCTTAAAATGCATGCTAGACTAAAAAGGTGGTATCATCACTACATCGTAAATTGGACTATCAAATATTGAAAACGCTGCGTGTTAATTATGTAGATACCTACAAGCTTTCGCATGCGGCTTCGCATGCATGGGTTGTCAATAAAAAGTAGCCTAATGTCTCATTGAGTCCAGTAAAACGAAACAAATAATTGAAATTGAAAATTGAAATTTTATTATAATACCTACTAATATGGATTAGATGATCATGATAAATTAAACCTAAATCCTTAAATGTAGAAGGGAAGGTAATAGAACACAAAACACAAATTCATTGCACATACGAACTATATTTTCAGATTCTATAAAAAAACGTCTACAGATCACAATTTCTTTCTAACTACAATACTTAAAACATAACTTAGATAAATGTCATTAGACGCCATGTGTCAGCCATTTTGGAAAGACAACGCAGAACTAGAAAATGGCGCCAAAATTATCCAATCAGCGGGACTATTGATTAATTTAAGTGACAGAAATCGACTGTTAACTCATGTTTCACATCCAAAATTACAAAAATATAAGCAAAGAGAAAATAAAATTAATTACTAAATCGTTTAAAGGGCAAAGTGTACGCTTTTTTAACAAACTCCCAAGTGATGTACAAAAATTGACAATTAAATAATTTAAAAACGTAATTAAACAAAATCTTTATAAAAAAGCCTTCTATAAAATATCGGATTATTGAGAAGCTTGGGATTGGAATTGCTCCAACTCATTCAAAAATGTTACAATTTAGACGTAATTTATTTACTTATTGTTATGTATTCTAAAAGGATCATTAAAAAAACAACCAGTCTTGTTTCTTGCCATTCTTTCCTGGTCGCGAAGGAACAGGCAGTTAAATTAACGTTTCAAAGTGATCCTTGTGATTTTAATAAATAAAAAGATTTTGATTTTGATTATAAACAATGTTTTATCATCGGAAACTGAGCAGTGATCACAAATCACATAAGTTTAACATTGAATTGACGTTTTGATAATTATTTGACAATAATTGTGCAATTTTGGCGTTTAGTTCGGCTGCCTTCCATATTGGTTTAAAATTAAAACTAAATTACAAATGTTCACTCATTTAATAAGGTTTATTTTTTTACCCAATATTAATACCAGGAACCTAGTTTTCTAGTTCTAAACAATTATTTCGTAAAGGTTAGTAAAGAGACGAAATATACTAGAGCTATAAGGATCGTCACCTCAACGCAAAAACACAGTAAGTCTGTTTTTAACCCTTTTGTAGATACCTATAGTAACTTTTGTATATACATTCACACAGACCAAAGATACATAAATAAAAAAAATGCGTATAAAATTTTGAACCAATCAATTAAAATCGAGGTCAAGGTAAAAGATTTGCGCCCACGTTTACAATCCGGATCATGGGTGAGAACACATCGCGCAAAATTAATAAAACTTAAATTAAACATTGAAAAAAAAAAAGCTCTAAAAAGCTTCCCTGCAGTTATTTTTGGTTAGTTAATAAACGAATTAAGCTTAGGAATGATAAAATGGCCAAAATCTATTTATTAATCAGATAGCTAATTTTAAGAATTTTCCACCTCGCCGTCTTTGAAGGCCGATTTTCGCCAAAGTAGCCAATTGAGTAGTACTTTTTTTTAATGATTATGAAAGCTGAGAGTCTGGAAAATTCTAAAGATTTATTTAAAAACCATGAAATCCCTTGTTAAGATTTTTAATTTAAAGTTGAAAATTTAAGTCATAATTCACCAAATGTAATTTTTTGAATTTACACCAACATTTTCATATTTTTCATCAAAGTCACGTATCTGATCATTTTATGCATATAAGACCAACTAATAAAAATTCAGTAGCAAAAAAAAATCTCAAGAAAGTTTTCTACTTTTTTTTTAAAGAATTTTTTAAGTTGTTCAAGTCGAAAATTTTCAGAAATTCGGAAAAAAATTCATAACTCGAAAACTATAAAAATCGCGGAACATACATGGGGGTGATTCGGGTACCCCAAGGGGTGTTCTATCTCTGGACTTTCGCTTGACACTATTTTTTGGGACAGCCTGTATATAATCCAATAGGTATATAAAACAAAGTCGGGTTAGTTACACCAGTTACACTCAAGAACAGCTAGGCCGATTTTATTGACCTTTGATTTGTTGGATTTGTCTCCGCCCCGAATAGCAGAATAACTATTAAAATATTGAAAAAATCACGAAAAACAAAAATTATGATGAAAATTCATTTTCCAATACACAGATGTAGATAATGATGGCTGATTGACAATTCTACCGGCGACGTACATTGGCAGCCCACGTCATTGGATGTCAAGGCGGTACGAAGTTCGGCGCGTAAGCTAGATAATGACATTTTTGCCGAAACATCGGTAAATATTGTTTAAAAAATTAAAATAGATATTTTCTGATAGATCAAATCAAATATTGTCAAAATAAGATAAAATTAAATTTCTTTGGTCTTTACAAACAGCCATTTACGATAAAAAATACCTTGGATTTTAACTATAACGAATTTACTGATGCACACAAAACACTATCTTATTCAAACCAAACTACAAGCCTTACAGTAGTCGCATACGATGACCACCGCGCATATGATGACAGATAACATCTGAACACCGCACGCGCTCATTGGTCAAATCAAAAAGCGCGCACTTCTCCGGTTTCCTGTTACACATTTCCGTACCTTTTGCCAAAATCGCTCCCACAAACCAAGAGGAAAGATGTTACACAGCGAATACAACCATAATGAACTCGTACAAACATTGAAATCAGATTAAAAATATAAAAAATAAGTAGGAGACATTTGGACCGTAAGATTACTTTTTATGATTAATTATTTTAAACAGTCTAAAAGAATTTGATTTTAAAATAAATTATACGAGTGATTTTTAATGAGATAATAAATTATTGATTTGAGCGCTCGCCTCTGCGTACGGTATGGGATGTTTAAAAAAAGAAAAAAGAATAAGTTGTAAAAGAATAAGCTGAGGTTGACAGGTAGAAAATGCTTTTAGCATTAAGCCCACCTTTTGTACATTTAATGTGTATTTTGTGCAAAATTAAATAAATAAATAAATAAAAAACCTAATAGAAAGTTTTTACAAATATTATAAAAAAAAATATCAGTATTTGCTAAAAAAATAAAAAACAAGGCTGCAACACTAGGTCTGTTGTAAATTATTTTTAGACATTAACAAAATAATCTATTTTACAAGCTTTTTATTAACTTGCAATGTTTGTCCGGGTGGAATCTTGCAACTGAATTTTAAACCCATTCCCCTCAACCGATTGAGCTGAAATTTGGAATACTTAAGTAATTTCGGTGAGAATGCAATAATATGGTACCACGGAGGTGGTCTCATGATGGAGACGGATGCTAAACAATGGCACTTCTGAATGAATTATAGTATACTAGTGTTTGGGCTCATTTGAATCTGCTTGCGGTTCCGATTATTAATTGTATAAAAGCTTGTTTTGAGAAAGTAATTTTTCAACAAAATACTTCTTTAGTTACAAAAAATATATATAACAGGAAATAAAAACAATAATTGTTAACACGAATAGGATTTGTATTTTTACGAACTGATAACTAAGATTAGTATCTGTCTAAAAAAATCTACGAACTACTGAGCTACTAAACTACTCTACAATTCTACTAGCATCTAAAACCTACATCTACCGAGTATAGCAAACTACTACCACATAAAAAAGGAAATACGAAGATTCATCCAACATACCGTAAGCAGAATGTGTATTAACAAAATGTAATTTTTGAAATTTACTTTCTTGGTACCAGGTGTAAACTGTATGTATCTTTAGGGAGAGCTACACAGGCGGGCTTTTGTCTCAAATCATCTTTGTTAACTGCTCTTACGTCAAATTCTTGCATCAAATTAGCGAACATGACAAAACTCATTGTAGTAACGAGAGTTTGTCCTATACACGTCCTCTTTCCTATACTAAACGGTAAAAAGTGGGGAATATTTCTCCTTACAGACAAAACCTCTTTTTCAGCTTCAGTTATTTTAGTAACCGGTCCATTTTTCTCACTGTCAGATTCCATTCCAGAATCGCATTGCGAACTCCTACGCATACGCACTTTGTTCTTTTCCAAAAATCTGCTCGGATCGAATTTCTCCGGCTCGCTCCAGTATTGGTCAGACATGTTTAACTCGTAGTTGTTTATGAAGACAATTGTTCCTTTTTCGACTCCGAATCCTGCGACGGAAGCGTTCTCAGTGGCTACGTGGGGTACGATGGGCGAAGACGCGTATCTTAGGCATTCTAGAACAGTAGCTTCTGTGTACGGCAAGCTGCTTCTGTCAATGAGACTGATAGCCCTCTTCCCTTTAGTAGCCGCTTCGATTTCATTACGAATCTTACGTACCACATCAGGATCTCTCGCTACAGCCGTCAAACAAAGCATCACCAAGTTACCTACAGAAGAATGACCTCCCAGAAAATCTTCCAGCATGAAAATGATTGTGTTGCGGTCTACAGTAGGATCATCGTGCAACACCCTCAACAGACCATCCAGGAAATCTTTCTCAGGCGCGTCGACATCCAAATCATGCTCTCTCTGTTCTACTATACGAGACAGAATGAAAGCGCGGATATCTGAAGACCACTGAGACAGTTTATCCATATGTTTCGAGTAGAACGGAGATAGCCATGGGAGAAAATCAACGGCGTAACCTTGGTTTATCTCCCAGAAGATCTCATCGAAATGGTCTACGATTTTCTTGAATTCCGTATCATTCTCAGCGTCAAACCTAACGTTACACATGTAGTGAGAGAACATGTTCATAGCTGTAGTCATGAGGAAGGGTTTGACCTCAATCGCGCCATCTGTGTTCCTCACTTCCTTCTTCAGGGTCTGGACGAGGTCAATGGCTTCGAAGGTGGCAACTGAACCGATGCGGGCGAAGTTGTCTGTGTGTTGCTTGGGACCGCAATGGCGACGGGCAAGGTTCCGCCGACGAGTCTGCAGGCTTGACCAATCGCAGAGAGCCAACGCTGCGGACAAAACAAAACAAAATTAAGACATCTGCCAATAAAACGCTTTATTTTCTAGTTGGAAGATTAGCTGGATGAACACTCAGCCACTTCTAGTTCCAAGGATAGGACTTTAGATAGAGCAGAGTAGTAGAGCTCTATAGGGCTCGCCCGGGGAAGTACATACTACAACCATACTTATTTCTGCCGCCAAGCAGCATTACTCTGTTTCGGTTTGAAGAGGCCGATAAATTTAATATTTTATCATTTTTTACCTAGAATTTCGCACGCTACGATGAGGCAGAATATCAATGAATTTCATTTTATGATTGACATACGAACACACATGCATTCATGCGAATAAATGATTATGAATTATAGTGATTTTCTTAAAGACCTATTTATTCAACGTTAACACGATGGAGAGCGTGAGTAAAATAATATAATTTTCCCAAATATCTACCAACCGACGTCAAATTACCTGGAATATTCACACTGAAAAATACAGTCGAATTGATGTCCTCCTTTTTTGAAGTCGGGTAACCAAACCAAACTCTCATCAATCTACTCTTGAAGTACATCCTTTCCAATAAAAAAAGAATCAGCGTAATCGGTTGGCGTGATATTAAGTTATTCGTCCATTTGTCGCGCACATACTTAATGCAAATTTAAGACTTAAGGTTTTCTTATAGATGCCATTGTCAGAACTGGACCAAATTGAAATGACTTCAAAAAAGGGGATATATATATATATATATATATATATTTTGATGATTTTTTTTTATTTGAAAGCTGGTGCTTCCCGTGTGATCCCATTTCAATTTGGTTCAGTTCTGACAATGGAATCCATGAGAAAACCATATTAAGTCTTAAATTTGTTTAATTTTTATGTTATGTTTGTTTTTTTATTTATAAAGTTTTTTACTTGAAAGGATATTCTTTTAGATTAATCCCATGGAAATTTCATCGAAATTTGTGCATTAGTTTGGTTTTTACTGTTATCTGAAGTCGGTTATTTTTTTGTTTAAAAGTTACTTGTTACAGTAAGTTCATTCTAAATATTTGTAGATCATGCAAACATTGTATTGCCTAGCTAATAATAAGCAAGAATTTGGCACCAAAAATGTCTCAAATCGACCCAAAAAATTGGAGTAGGCATCGAATTACGAAATATTTCTGCGTTTGCACATGAAGGAACTGAACATAACAAAGTGTCATGTTGCACACTAATATTGAAACCTATGTGATTAATAGATAGGAATAGGTATTAAAATGCACACTATAAAAATACATCCTCCGTGGCGCAGTGGGCGAATAGCCGGCTGAGAGGCAGGAAGTAACGGGTTCAATTCCCGCCGCGGAACAAATTTTTGCATGATCTACACAGGATGTTTTTCTATATATTATAAGTATATATGTATATTTAAAAAAAAGTATTTAAGTATTCTATTAGTTATCTGGTTCTCATAGTATAAGCTTAGTTGGGGCGAGATAGAGATAGGGAGCGCTGTGTGAAATGTCCAGCAATATATATGTTATTTATTTATTTATACAATTAAATTAGTACAAAAAAATCTGTCTGATACAGTTGTCGGTCCTATCGCTAAATAGCAATCTCTACCAGAAACTTTTGAATGATTTTCGGGGTGTAATGGTGTATCTGATTATGGGGAAGATGTCGTCATTAACGAAACTAGCTAACCCGCCCGCGGCTTCGCACTGTAATAAAAAACATTACCCTCCGGCGCAGCCGGGTAAAAAGTAACCTATATCCCAATCAAGGACGTAATCTATCTATATACCAAATTTCTACGAAATTGGTCAAGCCGTTTAGCTGTGAAAACGTAACAAACAGAGAGAGTTACTTTCGAATTTATAATATTAGTATAGATGAACTATCAACTAGTTAAAAGGGTTTATTCTCGACATCCCCACTGCTACGTCCCCACTATAACGTTCCCACTGGTCCGTAGAGGCTTTGTGACTAGAGATTACAAACATGCATGCCATAATACGGGTAATTTCTTTCAAATAATTTAATAAAAAAATTGCCGTCTTAAAGTAGGTATGTAGTAATTCTCCAGTTACGAGGCCTTTACGCATTGGAGGGCACTTAGCGGTGGGGATCCCAAGAATAAACCGTTAAGAGGAAAAAAAAAAAATTCCACAAGCTTACTAATAAGTACCAGCTTAGGTTAGTATGTCAAAACTCAAGTAACAGAATGCAGCGAGTAACAAGAAACTTAGGTAACTATGACATTAGACGCCCATAAGCATTGCATATATGGTTTCAGGGCAGTGCTATTTGTTTGTAGGTCATGGACGCAGTTTGTCAAATGAGTTTTCTTTGATTGTTATTTATTTTATTTATTAATACTGAGATTCACAGTTACAATATTGTATATTATAAACTAATGAACATAGTGCTGGACTTAAACCAAATTGAATCTACATTGGGTAATACAAAACTTTTCTAAATTTGACGCGGCAAAGTAGCTCGCCTGTTAACTTTAACATACCTATATATATATATGTATATATATACCTGCTGAACGCCCGCGACTTCGTACGCGTTACACTGTTACAGTTTGTAGTTCTGTAAACAGTTTGTAGTTATTATTAGTTTTTTTAAGCGGGGTCAACTGCACTTTAGTTAACTACCTTCTTTTTTGTTGCAATTCCCAAATGATCTGATAATTAACAATTTAAAACATAACATAACACTGTAAAATACATCCCACACCACACACACCAGGCACACTATACACACATAAACACACACACTACTATGACTACAAATGATGTATTTTACAGTGTTATGTTATGTTTTAAATTGTTAATTATCAGATCATTTGGGAATTGCAACAAAAAAGAAGGTAGTTAACTAAAGTGCAGTTGACCCCGCTTAAAAAAAACTAATAATAACTACAAACTGTTTACAGAGTGAGTTTACACGCAAGGGTTACATGCCGGCAGTTTTTATAATATATGAAGATTTTAAAACCTGATTTCTTTGACCTGGTGATGGAACAAGCATATGGCCCAACTGAAGGCTTAGCCAAGTACATTCGATTAGCGATGACACTAGTCGATATGTCTGAAAATGTATGGGATTGACACATGCTATGGAAATATCACGTGATATATCGACAACACACCTATGTAGAAAATGAATCGATTCGAAGCGGATGTAAATTGGCTAAGCCTTCTGATGTTAAGTGGTAACCATCGCCTATAACAAAGTATTACTTCGTAGACCGCGCACGTTAGAAACGTGCTCTACGATGCCCTACCCTGCGTCAACATGAGGATAAACATGAGGTAAAGCCTGTAATTTCACCGACAACCGAAACAGCAATGGCGGCATAGGTATGGACATATATCATAGTGGCATTCATTGCCCACTAGAATCCTCTATCAGGAGCTACAAAGTTTACGTTCCACCACTTCCAACCCAGTCAGACTCAGATCAATGGAGGTTATGCATAAATTTGTCCTGTCGCGGGAATCGAACTGGCTGGTTCCTATAACCGTTGGTTTCCAAAACGTTTATCTTTGAAAAAGTACTAAAAGTTTGTGTTAGTCGACTGATAATTTTCCGGTTTCTTGATTTAGTGTAATTTATTTTGTCATATTCACATAGGTATTTGATTTAAATCTAGATCAAAATTGCATGTTTAGTTTACTTAGTGCTACTAAATGCATCTAATCGGTTCTGTGGGATAAATAATACTAGTGGTTCGCCCCGAACTGAGATCTCGCGAGTCTACCATAAAAACAAAAAAAAATATTATTCGTAATCTTTGACTATCGAAATAGTGCCACGAAATAAATAACCAAATAAATTGACCTACAGTTTCATTTAAATTACAGGTAACGGTTCATGTTATTTGGTTACCCTTTTTTGGGGTACAAATTGCAGTTATTCTGGATTTCAGACTTTTGCCTATATTTATGATACTTATGCTACACGCATACCAAATTACAGCACTGTGGGGCTATTGGTGTACCCTGTGAATTTTGTCAAAGTTTAGTTTTTATTATGGTTAATAACTCAAAAACTACAAAAACTTTACTAAAAATAAAAACGGGGTCGAAATGTACTAACAAATACCTTTCATTTGACGTGTCATTTGACCTAATAGTCTCATTTTCGTTTTTTTTTACCCCTCTTGAACCCCAATATCTTAACAACCCCCAAACATTTTTAGCTCGTTTAGTCACACCAGGATTGTGCCATCACTACCTACTTATATATCACGATAATCGGGTCAACGCTTCGATATTATCCTCGGACAAACAAACATACATACATTACACAGATACAACGCCGATTCGTCCAAGTTAAATGGGAGATCTCGCTTCGCTCGATCAATTAGTAAGGATAGCACTCAGGGTAGCTTTCTATAACCTAAATAATTTTCTAAACGTCTCTAGACATGTCTCCTATCCGTGCAAGGCTTAGCGATGTTTTTTTTTAACTCTATGACCTTCACGACCCACTGATGTGTATTCGTAAGTTTATATCATTATTTTAATGTTAATTTCGTAAATAAATGCCGTTATAGGCTAAATAAAATATGCCTAGTGAGTCTATTTTAAAGTTTAGACGAAATGAATGAATTTATGTTTATTAATGTTTCTGAGATGTTAATGAAAAGTAGACCATTTAGGGTTGTGATGTTACGGAGGTTGTTTTAAGAGGAAATCTGGGATGCGTTTCGTCCATGCAAACGTAGTCCCATGTTTCCTCTCTGAATAGTGATACTAGAGCAAATATTTTTTTACCATACAATCTACAAGTACCACGGTCATGTCCCTACGTTTAGTTTTTCTCCATAAATTAATTATTACAAGAACTAGGAATCTTCTAAAGTCACAGAAATTGCTAATTTTTACTGCACCTTTTCAGCAGTTATAAAACATGGCCGTGAAAACCCCCTCCTTACATTAGGTAGGTATGCTTGGGGGCTGTTCGTGCAATTTATGATATGGGCCCCAGACCCAGAGAATCATTACTCCATAAGTTTAAAGAAATAAATATTATGACATTTCTTTGTCAATACATCAATAAAAATCTAATGTACTCGTATGTACACAAAAATATTAATTTGTTTAAGAAAAATAGTATCGCTATTTTTCTTAAACAAATTCATAATTTTAATACTAGAAATAAAGATAAACTCGCTGTTGCCATTTGTAGATTCCGTAAAGTTGGTAAATTAAATCATTATTATAATGGAACTTGATAAATCACGTATTTATAATAATGTTACCGCATGATAGTAAGCGCAAAGTTTAAAATCCAATTAGTGTCCGGCGGCGGCTTAACTTAGCTTTTATCTTAGCAACGACTAAGCAATTGTAATTTGCAATTTATTTATATCAATGAACTTTTATATGTAACTAAAACAATATGAACACTGGAAAATATAACATACGTGTTATTATATACGTACTAATACTCGTATTAGTAAAAAACTTTGTCGCAAGCACTATACTATTTTCAGTAAAAACGGGGTACCTATGTGTGATGATCAGTCAGTTTTTTGCGTTTCGATATTTCCACGTTATCATGGTGCACGCAACTGTGCCAAAATATCGACGCCGTGATGACGGGAAAATATCGGGATAATCATATACTCACAACTAATGGTAAATATCCCTTTTCAGGGTTCCGTACCTCAAAAGGTAAAAAAGGAACCCTTATAAGATCACTCTCTTGTCCGTCTGTCTGTCTGTGTGTCACCACCAATTTTCTCAGGAACGGGTGGACTTAGCATATTGAAATTTATACCAGATATTGAGGTCTATAATCCCTATTAGGTGTATAAAAATCAAGGTCCTGAGTCAACACGATAAAAAGATACGGGCAAATTTAGATTTTCGCGAAAACTTGTAAGTACCAAAATTTGTCTTAATTTTCAACTTTTTTTTTTAATTAGACATAGACATAGAAATCATTTATTCACTACATTAGCACAGAATATACAATACAGTTACATTTTAAAACAGAGAAAATACAAAAAAGAAACAATTAAATAGTACTTATAAACGTAAAATAAACAAAAACACAAGGGAGAACCTGGTAGATACCGTGTGCTACAGCAGTAAATGGGACTCGACTCAGCATTATGCCCGCCGTAAAGGAAAGCGCTGATATTCTGTCGAGACCGCTCCATTTAGCCACTAGACCTTGAGAGTATTGTGTTGTCAAATGAAAAATATAATGTGTCATGGTAGGTAATTATGTCATGTTGTGTCAAAATATAATCTATATATAATATAATATGTAGTTTAAAATGTCAAAATAGTATATTATGTAATAAAAATAAATAAAGTCAGAACATATACATACTTACATATAAATCAAAATAATAGATTGGTCAAAATAATACCCCAATATAATAATCAATATTTAATAATTAGCCTTTACTTGTGCTGTAAGACCTTGCTTTTAACCAAAATTTACAATTCTAGGTCAACCGGAAGTACCCTATAGGTTTTGGGTTGAAAACCTATATGGTAGTTCCCGTTGACCTAGAATCACGAAATTTGGCAAAAAGTAAGGTCAAAAGCAATAGCTACACTAAGTGCGCTTTATAAAAATATTTGTGTCAAGGATGCACTCAATAAAAGAATTATAATAAAAAAAAAATACTCACAATTATTTCTGTCTCCAGCAAACAGCTTGTGGAATCTCAAAAAGTCCGGCCTCCCACCGAAAAACTTGCCATTCTGATTTAAAACCTCCCGAATAAGTTCCAGATTATTAACGACAACGCACTTTGTCGCTCCCAACTTCAAACTGAAGATATCTCCATAGTCCTTAGCTATTTCCGTAAACGCCTGAAAAGGCGATTCGTGCTTGCCCAAAAGGTGCAAATTTCCGATTATAGGCAACGGAAAAGGCCCCGGCGCGGTTTTCAAAATGGTGACTTTACCGTCGCCATGTTTGCTAGCCTTTTTTAGCGATACGGTGTTCCTCATAAAGAGTTTATACACCGCAAACGCGACGACCACAAAGATGAGGATTGCACTCATTTTCTTAAAAGAATTTTTCGAGTGGCCACACCGGTTTGACAGGAGTGTTGGCGGGAAGCGTGTGCTCGCCGACTTAGCACTGCGCCGTATGAAGCGCTATCGTCCGTTTTATACCCTGTATTACCATTTTCTGTATTCATTTTCCTACCACAAGTATATTCATCAATCTGAAAATAGACATTCAACTTTGTGCGCCACCAAATAAGAGCTAAACTAACAGCAAATGTCACTTGTATATCTAAATTTAGGATATTGCAATGGATTTTTCTTTCGATGTTAAAATATTTCTTAGAAAACTCCAGTTGACCTTAAAAATTGTTTTTCTATGGTAATGAGTTATTGCACGTTTTCTTTGGGTTATTGACATATTGTACTTGGAAAGGTTTCAACACATTTGTTTATCACCTTTTTTCGTAGATAGGTCATCTGAAAAATAATCGGTTAGAATAAAAATTGTAAATACCTACGTAAGTACACTTTGTACCCCATTTTAAACTTATTGCAAGCACGGAGGAGTGTTAGATTTGACATCTAGTTACACGTCAACAAATTTAACTTTTAATTTTAAACTTTTTTAAACTAATTTAAAAGTAGTTGTTGCCGCGACTTCGTAGGTTACTTACGCGTTACTAAATGTGTAGGTAACCTAGAAATAATCTAAACTCGCTGTTGCAACTGGACACCCCATTTTTATCCCATGGGATTATTTATGGAATAAAAAGTAGCCTATGTGATAATCCAGGTTATAATCCACGTACATACTAAATTTCATAGAAATATGTTGAGCCGTTACGACGTGATTAAGTAACAAACCAACAAATAAATAAACAAGCATCCAAACTTTCGCATTTATAATATTGGTGTGACTACCTGACGCCTATAACAAACGCCTGCACTAATCGTGGTAGTGCTGGCGCGTTGCCTAAAACTCGTTGAGGTTTGTTTAGATATTGGGGTTCAAGAGGGGTAAAAGAAAATCTATATGAGACAAAATGGGGCGTCTAATGAAAGGTCTTCATTAGTATATTATGACCCGGTTTTTTTTAAGACTTGGAGTTTTTATGTTATTAGCCATAATAAAAACTGAAGTATGACGAAATTCACAGGGTACACCAGTGATCCCACAGTGATAGTTGCAACAGCGAGTTTAGCATTATTTCTAGGTTACCTACACATTCAGAAGTTAAACGCGTACGAAGTCGCGGACAACAGCTAGTGAGTAATATATTTTTTTTGTTTTGGGAAACTCGCGAGTTCCTTGCAATCACAATGAATAAATACATAAACCTGGTTGACAAAATAATTATTGATTAGGGCTACCTATTCTAGGGTAGTTTTCTCACAATGTTTTCCATCACCGGTTCGAACACGTGTAAATGCGCCCACAGCCAGTTGCTAAACCTTTTGAAATAATTCTGTAGTTTTCCATAGGTAGGGTCACTCCCTTGAGTACGCGAAAGTAGGCTAACCGTTTGAATATAGAACGTCGTCTCAGTGGCGCCATCTCTGCATTTGCATAGCGTATCTATTTTTAGCCGACTTCAAATACCGGGTAAAACGGGGTGGATAGAATTCAAGAGGTGAATGGAAATGAAACCAAAAAAGTTTTATTCTGGCAATTATTAACAAACATTTTCAAATAAAAACACCAAATTCTACATATTTGGAAACTGCAGTATTTTTTTTCTTGAAATGGCAAGACTGATTTAGTGTCCGGTTAGAAGTTTAAAAAAAAAAGATGTTGAAAGTGAGTCGTCGTGAGACGTTAATTTGTGGTCCTCAAAACTTTATCAATATTTTTAGTAAAAGCGAGTTCTTGTACAATTCAAAGTGTATTGTGTATTTGGCAGTTCTTCGCGGTTCATTTTAATGTAAAGGTAAGTAAAATTATGTTGTATTATTAAATTTATGGCTAAAATTGTAAACCAAGTCAATTTTATTCAAACTTTGGGGTTAATAGAAATGCCAAAGAGGCGAATAGATACGTAGTATGGGGTCAATAGATATGAAATACGGGGCTAATAGAAACGGGAAAGGTTTCAATAGAAATGAGAAGGGGGTGTATAGAAAATTATGGGCTAGGGCTGCCACCAAAATATTATTAGGTACATCATTTTTCATAGAATTCATGTGTGTTTGTACGTGGCCTCCTAAACGAATGGACCTCTATTGATGCGATTTTTTTGTGTTCGAAAGCTGACGTTATTTCATATATTAGTTATAATTTACGAATATTTGTTCAGGCGTTCACAGAGCATCAGCTTATAACATGTTAGGGGTTGCTCTAAAAGTTAAATTTTTTGTTATGTATTTTTACGTTTATCAGTGAAAAGTAATATTATAAAAACTTTCGATATCTTTCTACATTCGATATCCTGTAATATCTCTTATATTACAGGATATCGAATGTACTGTAAAAATTATAGTAACTAACCATAATCATATGGATTAACTTTTCTTTTTTTTGTTATAGGAACAACCAAAATGCCACGTACTTATAAGCCTGATCCTAGAGCTAAAAGATACCGAACATATGATGAAGATCAACTCAAAGAAGCCGTCGAAGCCTATCAAACTGGCAAATTATCCTATAAGGTTGTGGCAGATAAATACAAAATAGACAAATCTGTTCAGTGTGAAACTTTCTTACTTAATAATAAGTAGATTACAATTAGAACTATGTTCGTACCCAGGTAAATAATTAAAGGTTCTGTTCTAATGATGAGACTGATTTTTTATTAATAAACAGTAACTAACTTTGATTTCTTGTTTTTTTTTTACTTAACTCTACCTACCCTCTTATCTTTATCCATAATTCTTGTACAACTAATTTTTGAAAAGTGACAGCCCTGGCGATTTTTTCTATTCGCCCCATATGTCGTTTCTATTGACCCCAATTGCGGGTAAATAGAAATCTAACATATATTTTGCATTTTACTATGAAATCAAAGCAATATCTATATATTTTATGATAGGATAGTATCAATTGAACTCCGAGACATAATAAAAAATACTATTATGTTAGCCAATCATACAAAAACCAATGGAGAAATTAAAACAAACTTCAAAACCATGTCTATCCACCCCATTTTACGTAGAGGTTTTCAATTTGACCCGTATTTTTTGTGTTTGTTAGGTACTTCATAGTCCAAGTTATCCGCGATATCTAGATAGAGATACTGCACTATCTTTGACCGTCTGCTCATTATAACTGGAATGAGCCTACAGAAGACAACCGAATTTATAACGTTTTAAATCCCAAATGAATAATTTAAAACGGTTGAAAACTCGCCTATAAAAATAAAAGAACTGTGTTTTACACTTAATTATGGGCAATTTTTGGTCACCTGACGTCATATTTCGTTTTAATTAGTTTATAGAAAATCAATAGAAAGTACCTACCTACAGTATTACCTTTTAAAGGCCACAGCTCACTACATCAACCGGCACCCGACCCACACACCACCTCACCTCGAGCGGTTAGTATTCTTTATATGAAATTGTATGGACGTGCGCTCACTATATCACCTCCGGATCGCCTCGGGCGTATGCCGTTCACGCGCGGACGACGAGTTAACCACTCGGTGACCGCGCGCGGCGCTCACGTTGAACGCGCGCGGCCCACGCGTGATTCACGTGAGCAGAATGCGCCGGCGATGCTTCGCTTCCCGCCTACCCGTCATTTCCAGCCTTTCTTTCTAGCGTGTCGGTGTCCACCCGTTGACCGCGCGAAATGCACTGGTTGACCACGCGGCGTTCACTGGTAATACTGCGTAATAACGAGGCGTCCACCCGTGGCCCACCCGCTGTCAACGAGTGAACGCCGAGCGGCGAGGCGGTGCGGGTCAGATGCCGGGTTGATGTAGTGAGCTGTGGCCTTAAAGTGTGAGTTTGGTTTTAAACTGAATCACATTGATTATTTATATGGTTAAGTATACCGCTAAGTATATCAATATCAGTATATCATACATTTAAAAAATCTTTACGCAGTTTATAGGTACTCCGTTATATCCCTGCCTCGGTAAAATTAAGAAAATGTAGTTTATAATTAAGAAAAACATAGTCATAAACACCAACCGTTTTAAATCGAAAAAAAATGGTTTATTTTTGTTTTATACATAAATGAAAGGGCTAGCTGAGGAGAACACGAAAACTAAAACAACGTCACATTAAATCCAAATTATGGGGGACCATCCAAACCTCACGTGATTAAAGGACGACCCCTTAGATAGGAACATAGGTATGTAAAGTTTTGTACAACAATCGAAAACAGCCACACGCACAAATATTAGATGCTCGCGTACGAGGATCTCGGGTCAAGTCAATCAAAGCTCCCAACAAATTAATCTGTCAAGCGACAACGGAACTTCTGAATGGATTATAGTAGGCTACTAGTGTTTGGGCTCATTTGAATCTGCCTGCGGTTCTAATTATGAATTTTATAAAAGCTTGTTTTGAAAAAGTAATTTCTCAACAAAAAACTTATTTATAGGCAACCCAACATAAATATATTCCTTTATTCATAAATATCTATAAAAAAATATGCACGTAGATCTAGATACCGCGCAGCAAGATCTACACGAAATATGAACCGATTTTGGTGATTATTTTTTAAGGAAAAGAGCTTTTTGATATTGATTGTTTTATATGTATATAGGGTGTTTGATAATATACGCACAAAAATGAAAGGGGTTATTTTGATCAGCATAATAAATAAATTTGTGAAATGTTTACCATACAAGTGTGAAATTTATTTTGGCATGTATAAATAAACAATTTATTAAACATATGTTGTGCTATTGCATAATGCTTGCCATCTAACCATTTATACTGTATTGGTGACGTCTCGAAAGTCAAAGTCAAATATTTTTATTCATTAAAATCACAAGGATCACTTTGAAACGTCAATTTTACTGCCTGTTCCTTCGCGACCAAGCCAGGAAAGAAAGGCAAGAAACAGAGATCTCGAGATATCTTGTTCTTCCTTTCTAACCCAAAACCCGCAGCCATTTCCGAAAGAGATATCAAATCGGCCTTTATTTTTGGATGTCGATTGCAAGAGTTTCTTTAAAATTTGATAATATAACTAGTAGTATTTTTTTTCGAGAAGTCTTTTTTTATATTTTGAGAAACCGTCACTTGAATATCTTCAGTATATTACCAAACACCCTGTATATAGTCATACCGTTTTACATCAATCCAAAACACATGATGAAACATTCTTTCCCCATTGCCTCAATTTTTTCCATTGTTTACTTTTTTGATAGTGCATCTCCAAATTTTACTAAATTCGAGGCGTAACGAGAATGGATAAGATAAGGAATGAGTATATTAGAGGGAGTTTGAAAGTAGCGCCAGTGATAGAAAAGTTGAGGAGTAAGAGGCTAGCGTGGTATGGACATGTCATGTGGAGGGAAGAAAATCATGTGACTAAAAGAGTGTTAGATATGAATGTGGATGGATATAGAAGTAGAGGAAGGCCGGAGAAGAGATGGATGGACTGTGTGAAGAATGATATGGGTAGGAGGGAAATGATAACGGAGATGACGGCTGATAGAGAGATGTGGAGGAGGAATACATGTGAGAAAAGGGCAGGAAGTAGAAGATACCAAATATAATCAAAATCAGTTCAGCCGTTTAGTTGTGAAAATGTAACAAACAGACAGGTAGAGACAGAGTTACATTCGAGTGTACCTATACTAACTAGTTACACCCCTCAAACATTTTAGCACCCTCGGATTCACTCGCTCGCACGCCAAAATATCTGGGGTATAATTTATCGTTTGCGGCCCTTGTATAACAATATACTATTACCTCCGTAGCGCAATATATAACGACCTCCGTGGCGCAGTGGGTGAATGGCCGTCTGAGACGCCGGAGGTTGTGGGTTTGATTCCCACGCCAGAACAAATGTTTGCATGATCTACAGATGTTCCGGGTCTAGTTGTTTATCTATATAAGTATGTACATATTTACAAAAAAATATATATAAGTAGGTATTCTATCAGTTATCTGGATCCCATAGTACAAGCTTTGCTTAGTTTCGTGCTAGATATTTATATACTCATCGAACTTCTAAGGCTGAGTATACTTACATAATCCTTTTTTTGCCAAAGATGTTCATTCATGTTTATTTTTCTCGCCGCGCCTGACAGATCTCCATAGATTATATATTTGACACCCAACATGCGTCAATCGATCGATTAGAAATCACCGGAGTCATCATGAATATATTATCTGTATTTATTATACGTGCTGAGAGCGATTGGCGATGTTGTAACTTCTCTGTGTCATCATCATCAAAGCCATTGGACGTTCCCTGCAGAACATGAAGACTGACAGCTGTAAGCCCTATTTTACGGAGCTTGGGATTTGGACTCTCCCATGTCTGTGTATCTACGAAATCCCTATTCATTAAAACAAATATGGACCTCTTTAAGACAGCCTTGTTTAATCAGAGTGTGATTTGTATGGAGCTTGCCGTATTGATGCCGGTAATGTGTTCCAAAGACGTGTTGCTTGAACTGTAATATATACTGTGAAGCCGTAATACATACGCTGCGCTTTTCAGTAAATAGTCTCCACTGGATAACCTTTCTGTCCCAACGGCCGTCAGTTCTTCGAGCTATGTGCCCTGCCCACTACCTTCAGCTTGCTAATCCTTTGTGATATGTCGGTGACTTTGGTTTGCCTACAAATCAAATTCAAATTCATGTATTCCTTGTAAATCTAGGTACAATGTTAGGTGGTAGGGGTATATAAACGCTAGATTTTGCTTTGCGGCGTAAAAGTATTTTATAATCTCCTCATTTGTGATTGTATCTCGTAGAGAAACACCAAGCATAGCCCTCTTCATAGCACGCTGAGCGACCGCGAGCCGACCTTATGAGAGCCATGGTGAGAAAACCACCAAAATGGTTAATTTGTATGTATTAATAAAATATTATTCACACCACCTGCTTAACAATGTCAAATTATATGCCACATAAGCCTCACCGAAAGAAGGTGATTAAATCCCTACGGCTAAGCCGGGAGTAAAATTGTACTGAATATCATTATGCCCACGCGGGCATAATGTGATTTGAATTTGGAACCTCATCTTTATTAAAATGTGAACCAAAGAGACAAAGTAACAATAATAACTTATTTGTAAATGGAACTAACCTCTGCACAGAATGCACTAACCTAGATTTGGTTTTTATTGTCACAATAAGTGTGTAAATAAAGCTGTCTGCATCTTGGTCGTGCTTATATCCCTCTCTGCACTCAGGATGCTAGTAACTCCCTCGCTCCGCTCGCAAGTTAACTCTAGAGTCCTTCGCTATGTTCGGGATTCAATATAGCGCCCGTGACGGAAGACACTGCTTTATTCCCTCGTTTAATAATATACTATTAAAGGAGTAAAGATGGTCTTCAATGAAAATATTATAGAATGTTTGCGATTTTATCTGTCACTCCTTTAATAATATGGTAGAAAAGCAGTTTTTCATTCCACCCTGCAACTCTGGGTCTTGGTCGAGATGGTAAGGCCCGCAATTTATAACCAATCTTTACCAGAACATTTTGGACATGTGCCAATTCACTCTGAATGTGATCCTCATCGCACAGGTCGATATTATCCATACTTCCATACTGGTAGGTAGGTACCTAAGGCATTTCGCAACGATGCATTAACGTATTTAGTGACTAAATATGATTTAGAGAGTTGTCAAATCATACAAATTACGTCAAATTTAAACATGTTTACTCGGTAAATACGTTTAGGGATCGCTGTGCAAGCCAGCCTAAGTAAAAATTCTACGGTAACTATCTCTCTGATCCTTCTGTCTATTTTAACATTACACGACTAAACGCCCGAACTGATTTCGATGGAATTTGTTAGGTATATAGGATTGAAACACTGGTGGCAATTCTGTTGTTCACGCTAACTAAAATTGTGCAAAATATGAACGGTCTTATTTTGATCACACTAAAGATTAAATTAGAATGACATTTATAGTGACATTTCTAAATTTAAGTATTTTTAACTAAGAAGGCGTGTTTGCCACAACATAATCGCCACCATTGGCTACTTTTTATTGACATTCTGTGCGAAACCGCGGGCGAAGGGAAGCGAGGGAAGCGCCTGTGCTTCAAGTCTGCCAAAATTGGTACAACTACAAGTCGTATTTTAAAACCGTTCTTGATGAAACTTGGTATACAGGTTGTACGACTTTATAGAATTTTTTTGTCGTCTTGGATTTTTGAGTAGTAAGGGGAGTACTTCCTCCAAAACGAGGCAAAATGGGGCTACTGGATATCTCTGCCTTATGAGGTTCGATTTTGATGGTTCTTTTTTTATTTGAAAGGTAACTTTAAGTTTGTCTACTGAAATATTTCTCATAACAAACGAATTAAAAGGATATTTTCCCGGATAGACGTACTCAAATATGATGATTTTGAGGAAACATTGCGATTTTTTTGTATTCGAGTCAAGTTTAGTCAATCGTGTTTCGATTTAGACATCTCTATAATCGGTATAGTTAATAATCATTATTAATTAAAAAAATATGTGTTCTTAGTTTAAAACGTTGTAAAAGCGGATTTCCGTCAGGTCGAATTGCCTATTTTGTCTACCATTGGACCTTAAGATCTGATGAGGATTTTGCAAAAAAGTTTGAGCTCGCGAGGTCTACTGTTCGCAGATCTACTATATACCTATACAAAAAAAAATTGTTTGTTTGTTTGTTGACTCATACATACGGGTTAAAAATAAAATGAAAAAAAATTAAATTTAAAATTACAACATACACGTAGACATACATACATACAGTATAGTCGTGAAACATAAATTAACAATGTCTTATAAACTCCCCGTAGTTTTCGTAAGAGGTTTTTATATCAAAAATAAGAAATTTAAGATTTAAATAAAACTATTGACGTCATGAAGATATTATAGGATTCAATATCAATTCCAAAGTCGTATAACAAAACAATATAATAAACTCCAAATTATTCATAAACCTCTAACTTATTTATGTATTCAAATTTTTGACGCAAAAAACTGAACATTTCGGCTTCTCTTGTCACTAACTGAAAATAAAGAGCGATGCTTATATTTTAGTCATCAACATCACGATGAAGGTTGCCGGGAGCCGTTGCGTGCAGACCGCTTACGATGTTTAAGCAAATCAATGTTCGCTCTGGAGGCCTATGTTCAGCAATGGATGTTGTATGATATGATTATGATCATCATCGTCCACAGCATGATTTCATCCACTGCTTTATGTAACTAAATCAATAATTAATGCTGGATATTTCACAGAGCGCTATATATAATACCTATACGGGCGAGAAAAAACAAATATTAAAAAAAAATAATTAATAAATGAAATTTTTGCACACCAAACAAAAATACAGTAACAAAGAAAATAAACAATAAATGACGGTACAATGAGCGGTTTCATCGCTAAAAGCAATCTCTTCCAGAAAACCTTTGGATAGATTGGATAAATGAAAATAAAAAACTTACACCGCCGTAAGAGTAGGTACCTTTAACATACATAAACATAACCCATGAAATACAATATTGATTAAACTAATAAACATAAACTTAAATACATACAAATATTATATAAATAAAATACACTACATATGGAGGATAAATAACATAAACACTAACTAGCAGTTACGAGACAACGAAAGAAAATGGTTGTATACCTTGACTTTGAAAATAGGAAGAGATTTGGACGACCTTATGGACGTTGATAAGGCGTTCCACAGGCGCACAGCTTGTACTGTGAAGGAGTCACCATGAAATTGTGAACTCTAGACGGGAGTTCGAAGCTGTATAGCTTCGGAAGAACGAAGAGATTGTGCTTGATACAGAAACTCGAAACGCTGCTTTAGATAAGAAGTTGAAGTGATATGAATATGAAAAATGTATTAAAATAACAGGTGATTCACGGTCATAAACCTAGTAAAAAAAGCGATAAAAACGATTGCATAAAATATTAATGTTATAACTTATACTCCTCTCCTATTTTTTGATAAGCTATAATGTCCCACTGCTGGACAAAGGTAGTCTCCTTATTACAATATAATTTTAATAGTATAACCCCCCCCCCTCTCCCGCCCTGGCTAGGCCCGCGAATAAACAAAACCTAATCTAAACCTACCTAAAATTAACGACTGCAATCGGTCGCGAAACAACAATTTGCACTTAAAAACCAGCGCTGCGATGGAATGGTAACAGATTATAAATAAATAAATATTGCTGGACATTTCACACAGCGTTATCTAGCCCCAAACTAAGCAGAGCATGTACTATGGGAACCAGATAACTGATAGAATACTTAAATACTTATTTTTTGGAAATACCTACTTATATATAAAAACATCCAGACTCAGAACAAATATCTGTAGATCATGCAATCATTTGTTCCACAGCGGGAATCGAACCTAGTACCTCCTGTGTCTCAACCGGCTATACGCCCACTGCACTACGGGGGTCGTCAATTTAATTGAATGGAGTAAATAATAGTAAAAATAAATAGTAAAAAAATTACAAAAAAAATGACCTGATAAATTTGACTCTAGGCGACCGATTGCTATCGCATTGCTGTCGCTAAATTTAGATAATAACCCGGCAGATGCGATAACTGAGAGAACTCTTAGACCTATCTACATAATATTTTTTTATTTTAGTAGTAATTTCTTATTTTTCCAACCTTTAAATTCCGAAAAGTACAAGTAACTTTTTAACAAAAATATAACCGATTTAACCAAACTAAGTACATGACTGATTTTGATTAAGTTTCTATGAGACCAATATGAAAATTATATCCTTTCAAATAAAAAAAAATCCAAATCAGTTGATAAATGACGGAGTTCTGAGGTAATAACAAGCATAAAACCGAATTACGTCCCTATAAAATTCCCCCCATTTTGTTGGGATCCCATCATCAGATCCTGACTTGGTGCCATTGAAACCACCTGGGAAGACACCTTTTAAACAAAAAAAGAATTTCTCGAATCGGCCCAGGCGTCTTCGAGTAATCGGGGAACATAAATTAAAAAAATAAAGTTTCCGACGAATTGCGAACCTCCTCCTTTTTTGAAGTCGGTAAATAATGAATATCTAATTGTGAAATAAATTAATAATTTGAGATAAGTATCAAAAATCTTCTCGTCGCACCAGAGACGGAAGAATCGGGAGGTAGCGTGGCCGAGCCCAACATCATAGACGAAATAAAATATTATTGATTACGCTGGCTCGGTCACGTTGAGCGAATGGGGGAGGATCGTGCCGCCAAACCTAGGAATGCCAGTCGGCCAACGACCAGTCGCCCGACCCAGATATCGCTGAAAGGATGAGGTGAAGACCTTCGCGCTCTTCAAGTAGCAGACTGGCAAGAAGTGGCTTTGACCCGCTTCGGTGTTGATGCGCCAGGATAGTAAGTAGGTATCAAAATTATAACGGAAGTCAAAACAGGACAAAATAACTGTTTTCCTTATATAACAGTTTTTTCCACGAACTTCGAGCAAATTCTGGAGCTGGAAAAAATTATTCAGAAAACAACTTAAAAATTCAAGAAACGTACCCGTATTCAAATTCTATGAAGTGGCTTTTGTGAAAGAGAATGCTGTTGAAATACAAACTATTAATGAAAAGAGTATCAATTGATAAATAAGTTATTTGTTGAAAAATTACTTTTTTAAAACAAGCTTTTATAAAATTCATAATCGGAACCACAAGCAGATTCAAATGAGCCTAAACACTTGTAGCCTACTTTATTCCATTCAGAAGTTCCGTTGTCTAGCATCCGTCTCCATCATGAGATCACCTCAATGGTATGGTACCGTATTATTGCATTGTCACCGAAGTTACATATGTATTCCAAATGTCAGCTAAATCGGTTGAGGGGAACGGGTTTAAAATTCAGTTGCAAGACTCCACCCGGACAAATATACATACATGGCAAGGTAATAAAAAGCTTGTAAAAAAACTGACAGCTATGTTTGATTATACTAGCTGAACCGCGCGCGGCTTCGCACGCATGGTTTGTCTGTAAAACATTACCCTCATTCTGCGTAGTCGGGTAAAAGTAGCCTATGTCCCAATCCCAGTCATACCAAAGACAGGTATACCAAATGCCATCGAAATCGATAAAGCCATTTAGTCATGAAAACGTAACAAACAGAAAGAGAGTTACTTTCGAATTATAATATTAGTATAGATTAGTACGGCTTGATAAAAAGGGGCTGAAAGCGATCAATTACACCCGAGATATTTTGACGTAAGAACGAGAATGCTAAGAGATCGATGGTGTTATTGATCGCTTACACCCGAGTAACTTTTCATCACAAATGCGAGGAAATTAAAATAGTAGATTATTAAACGAGGGGATAAAGGAGTGTCTTGCGTCACGGACGCTATATTGAATCGAAAAGATAAATAATAATAATAAATAATAAATATCGCTGGGCATTTCACACAGCGCTATCTAGCCCCAAACTAAGCAGAGCTTGTACTATGGGACCCAGATAACTGATAGAATACTTATATACTTTTTTTTGTAAATACATACTTATAATATATAGAAAAACACCCAGACACGGAACTGTAGATCTGATCTGATATCTGATAGATCCGATGGACCTGTAGATCATGCAAACATTTGTTCCGCGGCGGGAATCGAACCCGCTACCCGCTTCTCAGCCGGCTATACGCCCACTGCGCTACGGGGGCAGTTAAGCACGCCTAAGATGCAGACAGCTTTATCCACGAGGAGAATACTCTACTTTTCACACTTTCTGCGAGACAATACAAACCAAATCTAGGTTGGTGCATTCTGTGCGAGGTAAGTTCGATTTACGAATAATTTCTTATGGTGTGGGGTGTGAAAAGTACAATATTCTCCTCGAGAATAAAGCTTTCTGCATCTTGGACGTGCTTATATCCCTCTCTGCACTCAGGATTCTAGAATCCTTCGTTACGTTCGGGATTCAATATAGCGCCCGTGACGCAAGCCACTGCTATATCCCCTCGTTTAATAATCTACTATTATAACTTCAACATAGTTACAGAAAGTATTAAAAGATAAAACCTAGATTTAATCCATTCGCCCCGATCCCATGCTAGTCTGAACCACGTCGACCACGACCCACGTACCCACGGTCTAATTGTCGTCGACCCATTTCCCTGGTGGACGTATTTTTGTGGCCGATTTTTGTCACAGTGATGGTGCCTTAGTTCTCAGAGCTATAACTATTAATTCAGAATCGACCACCCAGATACATTTTTATAGCCCGGGTTCGATCACTTGTACTAAAATAGGCCATTGCGCAAGACAAAGAAAAATAACTCATTCATATTCACAATATTGTTGACAAAGTAAGTCCTAGATTTATAGAAAGAGATCGCATCGATGGCCCATGACCCGGACGGCTTTTTTTATTCGCTTTTGTGGCTTTAGTTTCACTGCGGCCACGAAGCCCATTGTGATCGCCACTTGTTTTTGTGTCGCCCCTAGGTTATGGGGGCGTTTAAAGTTCACCACTAAGTTCTAAAGCTGCTAAAAACTGTAGAATATTCTTAGGGGTGATAGCTGTTAGCTCCTCCGGGCTAATAATGTGTTTGCCCAGATGAATGCTACGTTTACACATTAGTGGACCACACTCGCCTAACAGATGTAAGGGCAATTCTGCCGCCTCATTACAGAATTTGCAGATTTGTGCAGATTCTGTAATAATGTAATGAGGCTTACCAAAAGTTATTGTAAAAAATATCATATAAAATACTAGTGGTTCGCCCCGAATTCATCTCGCTAATCCACAAAAATCCATCTACAATAAATAAAAATTGTAATCTTTGATTATGTATTAAAATAGTGCCACAAAATGCACAACAAACTAACTTGACCTACAGTTTCATTCTAATTACAAGTAACGGGAGCTCACCCACATTTTATTGGGTAGAAATTGCAGTAATTCTTAATTTCAGACTTTTCCCTATATTTGTGTAACTAAAACTAGTTCAAGTTCAGTTTATATTTTGGTTCTACTTTGTAACCCAAAAAGTACAAAGTTAAAACTAAAAATAAAGACGGGGTCGATTAGGTAAAAATATTATACGACCACAAAAGTTAACCATTTTAGTTTGAAATGGGGTAAATGACTTACAAAATTAAATCTTCCATCGCTAAGATGACCCGCTGCCATCGCTAAGATTTTGTGGTCATTTAGGGGCCGTCCATTAATTACGTGAGGTGTTCAGGGGGAGAGCTACAAGGGGGAAGGCAAAGGCTAGAACCATTATAATTTTAGACTTAAAAAATAAACACCGATTAGAGCGTGTTTAAAAAATTCCTAAACATAAATTGGGAAGGATCTTTTTTAAACACGCGATCATTGTTTGCTAAATGTTTTTGTTGATTACCATAATGTTTTGCTAAGATTTTTAAATTTCAAAGTTTATTTTGGTAGTATAGATCCCCTATTTTTTTTATTGGTGATAGTCGAGCGCTTGATCACTATCTCACCGGGTAAGTGATGGTGTGGTCGAAGGTAGAGCACGCTTGCCTAGAAATAACCTGTTCACTCTGGACTGAAGACTCCGAGATTATAATGGTCAGGAAAAACATACGCCGAAGTGAGTTCCATCCACTTATCGGTAACTCATTTTTTTTTTTTTATTAAAACGTCGTTATACTAAAATGCTACTACTTCCTCGACGACTTTTTTGATGATGGCATAAGTACTTCACCGTACCACACTCTGGTATATATAAAAAACTAAAACCAAAAAATGTTGTCTAAAAAATAGGACCACTCTTAACATTTAGGGGTATGAAAAATAGATGTTGACCGATTCTCAGACCTACCCGACATGCATACAAAATTTCATGAAAATCGGTTGAGCCGTTTCGGAGGAGTACGGTAACTAACATTGTGACATGGATATTTTATATATTAGATTTTATTCGACCTTTGTCGAATTCGAGATTTGGCAGGCGAGCGTAAGTCAATCTGTCTCGAAGGCATCGAAATCATCACACCAGCGTGTACTAGGCCATCCTCGGCGCCGAGGAACTGCGTGACAATCGTTGCCCATCTGTCCGGGTGCATGCGTCTTACATGGCCCGCCCAATCCCATTTTAGCCTTGCAGTCTATCTTGCGTCAGCAGTGCCGGTCTTTAAACGCAGCGTGGTGTTACAGATTCTGTCAATCCTCTTCACTTGAAGCACGCTGCACCCCATTGCTCTTTGGCAAACCTTGAGTTTGGATTTTTGAGCCTCGGTTAAAGACAACATTTGGGAACCATAGGTAAGGACGGGTAACTCATTGACACGTGTATACTACACGTGTCGATGAGTTTGCACTTTAGTGACATAAGGTTTCCCTTCATCAGCTCTTTCATGGACCAGTAGTTCTTCCAGGCGTTCTCGATGCGGCGATCGATCTCCTAGTTATGATGTACCTAATTAATTTCGTGTTGCGTTATAGAACATTACTGCAGCGGCCAGCAAAAGAGGCAATTGATGGACGAACGTGTAAATGTGGGCCGAACCGAAGCCAAGGCACACATACGTAAGTCCATCAATGCCTAGTTGTGGCCAAGGCTTGTATAGTACTTTTCTCAAATAATGCGCGGAAATTATAAAATTAAATAATAAATACAATTACTTTTCAAAATCAAACTTTTCCCGCGATAAAGTGTTCATTTGTTTTTTTTTTTTCAATAAATAGGTTTCTATTTGCAAGCCAGTTCGAAATTTAAATAAAACCTTTGATAAGTTACCTCCTTGGTTGCCATGTTTCGGAGTAAAAGATCGTTCCATTTTTAAATTACACGACAGATAAGAGTTTACTGTGTAATTTATTTGGCCGCTAAACCACGACAGATATGGATTTTCATACAAATTTGCCGGCCGCTGCTCGCATGTATTTGGCCAGTACAGCAATTTTGATTTATCTCGAAGAAAGTTGTCAAAATAATGCTCAAATTGCCAAGCATGTTTGAGAAAAATAAATTAATACTGAATACTACTGATAGAAATAAATCCACGCTTGCAGGTTAAATAATTGACGGACCCAATTCAACTTCTGCCCTAGTTAGGGATCGAGGTCGGATGAATTTATTATAGAGAAACAAAGACTCAACTGACGAAGAAAATATTACTACGTGAGACATACTCTTTGTTAATAAATTAGGCTTGCATTTGACCACGATCTTGCCTGATGGTAAGCGATGATGCAGTCTACGATGGTTCACGCTTACTTAGAAGAAACCTATTCACTCGCGACTTGAAGACCCCTAGGTTGTAGTTATCAGGAAACACGACTCAGGCAAGGCGTTCCACTTTTAGCGTTGAATAATAAAGATGGGAGAGTACCGCTTTGTGTGTGTGGGAGCTGGGAGGTATGTCTACCATATAGCGGTGGCCTACCGCGGAGCGTCTGGTTGTCCGACGATAGAATGGAGATGAGGGGACCAAACATGGACCAAATTGAAAAGTTCCGCTGCATACTCTCCGAAATGTATACGTAAAACGAAGATGCTCTAGACTGATGAGCTAGTAGATACTAGCTCATCATTGCAAATGGGCCCACCTGATGTTAAAAGGTAACTATCGCCTATGGCAAAGCATTGCTTCGTAGGTCACGCACCTTAGAAACGTGCCCTACGATACACTGTCCTGCGTATCTACTTGAGGCATACAGTCTAGTCCAGAGGTCCCCAAACTTTTTGTCTCGTATTCCACTTGCCATGTTTTTCGGTTTTGGGAAAACCTTGGGCCCAATTCTGCTAATTTACAGGAAACAAGATTATGGCGCCATACGATTATTTAACGATTGTGATTGTTATTCCTGTCATAAGCTGCCAAATTTTCATTGGAGTTGTCATAGCAACGGCGGTGGTCGCTGAAAAAAGATTATGTTTGTAGAACACCTTTAGTGATCATCTCACAGCGATTTCTTTGTCTACTCTTCGAAGAGACGACAAGGCTCTGACACTTGTATTTCTGCGTGTATTGTTATTTGTTTTATGATATTGTTTTTAAATTTAAGTGTGATGTACAATAAAGGATTATTCTATTCTCTGTCGATTCTTCCGAAATTGTCTTTGCCCCGAGCAGGCTCAATAAGGTTTATTCCTAGACAAGAGAAGGATACTCTGTTTATAGCAACGTACATTGTTTATATAATTAATTAAATATCTAACCAAAAATTGAGAATAGAGAAGAGCGATTGAGAAGAGTGCGAAAGAGACTACTTGAGAAGACAGCGTTTCAGAAAAAAGTTGTCTATCCTTATGTGTCAGAGATAGAGAAAATGATGGCTATCGTGCTCGGCGTTGTAGACTAATGTCGAGGAAGTGTCGACAACGCTTCTTCCCGTTCCCTCTCGCAATCGCCGTGCTCGAGATGGTCGACAAATGTTTTCTTTCTTCCAAAAAATGACTCAACACAAAGCTCTTCTCTACAGTTACTGTGCTAGGCCTACTGGGGGTCAATATATACCACTTTGGGTATCGAGAGATGTTGTCAAAGCAACGTTTGACGCAACTGCCTCGTTATCGTAGATCGTATTATTGACAGAACGTTGACGAGAATTGGTAGGTACTGTGGAAGTCCAGGGCAAAACTGCGCCATAATACATTTAAGAAAATATAATATCTAAAATAAAATAAATTACAAACAAAAACGCTTTGCAGTTCTTGATATTCACTACACAGGGGATTCTAGTGGACTATATTCTACTCTATACTATATACTATTAAGCGGGTGTTAATATGATTGACTAAGTACTAGTGAATCGCCCCGAACTGAGATCTCGCGAGTCTCCGATTAAAACACAAAAATATCATTTGTAATCTTTGACTGTCAAAATAGTGCCACGAAATGCATACCCATGTAACTTGGGCCACAGTTTCATTCAAATTACAGGTAACGGCAGTTCATGTTAATTTGTTACTTTTTTTGGGGTACAAATGGCAGTTATTCTGGATTTCAGAATTTTGCCTATATTTGTGTAACTTAAGCTACACGCATACCAAATTACAGCACTGTGGTGCATCTGTGGTGTCCTATGAATTTTGTCAAAGTTCAGCTTTAATTATGGCTATACTCAAAAGCTATAAAGACTTCACTAAAAATAAAAACAGAATCTGAATTTACTAATGAAGACCTTTCATTTGATGTCCCACTTGACCTAATAGTCTCATTTTCATTTTTTTTTACCCCTCTTGTCCTCCAATATCTCAACAACCCCCAACATTTTTAGCTCATTGCGAGGCGAGACGTTATTCGGAGCGGATCACATTCACCCTGATGAAGGTTCACGAATTGAACTGAGACATTGTCGGTCGAAACACCGATAAGACGGTACGTGATAAATCCCGTATTTATTTATAATAATGATTTTTAGCTTATTTAGTCACAGCAAAATTATGCCATCACTACCTACCTATGTATCAAATTTCACGATGATCGGATCAACGCTTCGAAACTTATCCTCTGACAAACAAAGATACATACATACCTACATACAGCGTCGATTTGTCCAAGTTGATTTAGAGTCAATTATCAACAAATGTTCCTTAACTTTCAAATTGTTAATTAACTATATCGCTGACTGTACTATGTCAGTAGCAACATTTTTTTTACCGGATATCTACCTACTTAGTTACATAAAAACACGATGTGACCCAATTTATTCTGATTTCTACCAAAATGAGCACTAACTGGAATGCGGAGTAGTTTGATTTGCAAAGGTTCCGTAAATTGTATAATATTGGAAATTGGAATTCAGCTTAAAACGTAAAAAAATTCAAAAGTTTACGAAATTTTCCTATGTTAACATCATGATACAGGACGTCCATTGTTGAACATAGGCCTCCTCCATAGATTTTTAGAGCGAGCGATCGTGTGCTGCCTGCACCCAACGGCTCCCAGCAACCTTTATCAGGCTTTCCATTTAGTGCGGGGTCATCCTGCACTGCGCTTTCCAGTGCGTGGTCTGTATTTAAGAACCTTTCTACCCCAACGGCCGTCAGTTCTTCGAGCTATATACCCTGCCCTCTACCACTTCAGCTTGCTAATCCTTTCTGCTATGCCATGTGCCAGTGACTTTGTCTACAAATCTCTTCATTTTAAGCGCAGCGTAGGACGGTCTTCCCACTAAATGGAAAAATAACCTGATAACGGTTGCTGGGAGCCGTTAGATGAAGGCCGTACAAGGACGGTCGCTCTGGAAATATATGGGGGAGGCCTCCCAGACAATGCTGGTTACTCAAAAAATAAACTCAGATAATATTTGTACCAAAAACGAGATAATTACCATGATTTGTGAGTTTTTGAGTATCCCGATATTTCGACGCAATTACATGCGCCATGATCACGGTTAAACTGAAATCTTTGCGAGTGGGTGGTTATTGGCAGATATAACGATCTACCCTCTTTCTCAGTCTCTTGCTAGGAATTAATTGACTAATACTATTGCTACCACCCCGGTTTCATTCTCCATCATAACTCGATTCCGACAAACAACACTCACGGTATCAGAACGCGTAATCGGCACTTCACTTCTTCGGTTCTTACACATACTCACCTCAGGATTCCAGCGACATGTAAAGTCGCTCAGTTGAGATTACTTGTGATTGGTGAGTGGATTGTTAACTCAGATAATGCTTCATTACGCAATAAGTTTAAAGAAATAAATGTTATGACATTCCCTTGTCAATACATCTATGAAAATCTGATGTATGTTCACAAGAATATTAATTTGTTTAAGAAAATTAGCGATAACGATAATTTTAATACTAGAAATAAAGATAAACTCGCTGTTGCCATTTGTAGACTCCATAAAGTTAGTAAATCGTTTAAAGGGCAAGGTGTACGCTTTTATAACAAACTCCCAAGGGATGTACAAAAATTCACAATTCATAAATTTAAAAACGTAATTAAACTAAATCTTTATCAAAAAGCCTACTATAAAATATCGTATTATTTAGATGATAGAGAAGCTTGGGATTGAAATTGCTCTAACTCGTTCAAAATGTTACAATTTAGACGTTAATTTATTTTCTGTATTATGTATTGTAAAATGATCATTAAAAGAAACAACCAGCCTTGTTTCTTGCCTTTCTTTCCTGGCTTGGTCACGAAGGAACAGGCAGTAAAATTGACGTTTCAAAGTGATCCTTGTGATTTTAATTATTAATAATATTTGACTTTGACTTTGCTAGTTGCAAATGGTGCAACAATCAGCGCTGGTATTCCAATCATTTGTCAAGTCTGTCGACAACCAACGGATTATAGGCACGCCCCACGGACCCCTAAAAATGCCTCGCGGAAACAACTTCGAATAAATATTGATGGATGCAAAATATTCTGACCTTCCAAAAAGATTTAAATTCGTGAAAAACTGCCGAATAATCTTTTTTTCAACAATTCTGCTTTTTTGCAGTCGGGTGCCAGACTTCCTGGAAAAAATACTGATTATGGAATTCTACAATTTTATTCACACCTTTTTAAATATGGCCGATATGACCGTACCTACCCATTTCTGTCCCCAAGCAGTTTTGTTGCTGCGAGGTAGTAGACATGGAAATTATTAATATTTCTATTTATTATTCATTTTCATTTCGTAAAATTAATATTTTAACATCAATGTTTTACAGTCATGTGAAATTTCATATGCAATTAATTTAAATTTTTATAGCATTCATGTCACAATTCGAACAAATACAACCGATGATGTACGGTGCAATATAACAACCTGTTTTGTTATGTGCGACATAAATTTAAAACACACATCCGGTGTCGTATTAACTGATTTTAGGTTTAATACCAATAGCTTGAATATTTATCCAGTAATCAATACATTTCCAATAAACAATTTTTAACGTAAATTGGCGACGCCAGCCATGTCGCTACTTACACGATGAATGAATTTTTTTTTACCTGTTTTATACAGGCTGTTTCATTGGTATTTTAGGACTTGATATTAAGGTAGTATGAAAAATTAAAATTTCCTATGGTAATGAATTAGAAAAAACCTATTCACAACAATACTAGCCATACTACCCGTGTTTTCATTTAATGTCGTAGTAACAAAACACGTAGTTTATGTTTTGATTTAATTACGAGCAAAATATACGGCATAAATGGCCGTATTTTATGATTGATTTTTTAACAGTTCCAAGGAACCATAGACATTATTCGAAATTACCTAAATTCAATTTGATGTCCCCACGCGTTCCTGAAATAAAGGGCCTTGAAAAACGAAGAGATCCTGCTATAAGGGCTTCTTTTTTTCTTTTGAGGTACGGAACCCTAAAAATAACTTTGATTTTCTATTTTCTGAAGTAGGTTATATGTTAAAGTTATTTGTCGTGTTTATATTGTTGCTAAATTCGACTTGTTTTCGAAACCTTTTTGATTTGGACTATTTACGTCTGAAATTATCAATGCAGTAACTGTTAGTCCAGCCGTATAAATCTGTCTGTTTGTCCGTATAAATGCATGAACTTTAGAAATTGTAATATATAATTTGACACTGTTTTTCGTTGACCGTTACCGATCGCCATCTTGGTTGTCGGGAGCGTTCAGACAATCAGTTAAATATTTGAAAATTTAGGAAATTTCACATCTTTTTTGATAAATTAAGTGACTTTATCGGTCCGTCTGTTACAGCTAATTATCTCAGTAATTTCTGAACCCATTGACTTCAAATTCGGAAGCCTATGAAAAAAAAAGATAAAATAATAGATATTTTATTTTGCAACAAAAACCACACCATATCACTATTATATTTAAAACAAATATTTTTATAGTTTTACTATAGCCCCTTTCATATATTAGAAAAAAGGATTTGTCATGGAGTTTGTATTTCATCATAGCATTAATGTGACCTCTTTTATTTTAAAAATAGAAATAAGGGTTCGTCATAGAGATTATATTAAATTTCACCTATTGTTGGGTAAAGGCCTATCCAAGTTTATGCCATCCGCCACGATCCTGCGCTAGTCTCACCCACTGACGGCCCGCCACCTTTACGATGTCGTCCACCCATCAATTTTAGAGCATGAGTGATGAAAATATAGTTTACTAGCTTCCGCCAGCGGCTTCGCATGCATTTTTGTCAACAAAAAGTAGCCTGTGTTAATCCAGGTTATAATCTACGTACATACCAAATTTCATTGAAATCGGTTTAGCCGTTACGACGTGATTGAGTAACAAACAAACAAACATCCAAACTTTCGCATTTATACTACTAGTGTGATAGTGTGATGATCAAATTCTTAAACAAAATTTTGATGGTTCATTATTAATCCATTATTTGATAAAGTGGTTTATAATATGATAGAAATTTATGAAACATGTGCTTGACTCAGCATGACAGTCGACATCCTCTATATAGCCATCAAACTCCATAAAGCCGCCTGAAAAGTCGTTAGAGCGTTCAGCATTCCACACTGGCCACCAGCGACGACCCATCTGTTGCTAGACGCGCACTGTGGATAGATAGTAACCCCCCACCACCTGACTTCATCCCCCTTCTGTCAAAAACAGCTTCCTGGGCACGATCTGCCGTGGCCAGTGTGGAAGTCCTTAAATACGCTTCGCACATAGGTTGGTCGCTAAGTCAAAATGTGCAAATGGGATCCCAGCCAAACGCAATGCGACTGTGGTGATCCTTGCACAGTCGATGAAACACCTGCTAATGTGCCCTTTGTGCCCGAACATCTGCACAATGGAAGACTTAAAAATGGCTTTTCCTGACGCTTTTTCTGACACGCTAAGAAGAAGAAAAAGAAATTTCCGATATAAATCTTTCAATTTTAGTAGCTTCAATTATTATAACAAATTCAATTCGCAGTTTGACATTTCACAATTCCCAGAAAAGTAACAAAGTAATACGCAATGTTTCCGAACGTCTCTGCGCATAATCGCTCGCCCCAATACAATATGCATGCGCGTGCGCGTGCGTCAAACATATCGCCAGCTCTCTTTGAATAGTTTTACATGATCTGTTGACTGGTAACACCAGATTGCAAAATTATGACCGTGATTCTTGAAGAAATTGTTAGAAAATATAAATGAACTAGTGGTTCGCCCTGAACTGAGATCTCGCGAGTCTCCCAAAACACAAAAACGAATATTCTAAGGGTGACTCGCGCAACGATGCCTAAACGTATTTAGTGGCTAAATATGATTTAAAGAATTGTCAAATCATACAAATAAGTAAAATTTAAACATGTTTAGTCGCTAAATATGTTTAGGGATTGTTGTGCAAGCCGGCCTTAATCTTTGACTAATAAAATAGTGCCACGAAATAAACAACCAAACTACTTGACCTACAGTTTTATTCAAATTACAGGTAACGAGAGTTCATGCACTTTGGTTACTCTTTTTTGGGGTACAAATTGCAGTTTTTCTGTATTTCAGACTTTGGCCTATATTTGTGATACTTAAGCTACACGCATACCAAATTACAGCACTGTGGGGTCACTCGTGTACTGTGTGAATTTAGTCAAAGTTTAGTTTTTATTATGGCTAATAACTCAAAAACTACAAAAACTTTACTAAAAATAAAAATGGGGTCGAAATGTACTAATGAAGACCTTTCATTTGACGTCTCATTTGACCTAATAGTCTCATTTTCATTTTTTTACCCCCCTTGAACCCCAATATCTCAACAACCCCCCCCACATTTTTAACTGATTTAGTCACACCAAAATTGTACCATCACTACGTACCTATGTATCAAATTTCACGATGATCGGATCAATGCTTCGAAAGTTATCCTCGGACAAACAAACATACATACATACAATGCCGATTTGCCCAAGTTGATTTGTAGATATCGCTTCGCTCGATCAATAAATATTGCTGGACATTTCACACAGCCAGCGTTATCTATATAGCCCCAAACTAAGCAGAGCTTGTACAGTGGGAAAAGAATTTAATACCACTATTAATATAAACGCGAGTGTTTGTATGTATGTATAGATGTTTCTTACTCTTTCACGTCGAATCGGCTGAACCGATTTCGATGAAATTTGGTATGTACGTAGATCATAACCTGAATTAGCACATAGGCTACTTTTTATTGACAAACCACGCGTGCGAAGCCGCGGGCGTAAGCTTGTGTGGTAATAAAAGTAACTACGCTACGTTAGATTGGTAATTCATAATTAATTATTATATACCAGCTGACCAGCCCGCGGCTTCGCACGTGTGGTTTCTCAATAAAACATTACCCTGTTTCTGCGCAGTCAGGTAAAAACTAGACTACGTCTCAATCCCGGTTATAATCCATTTATTAACATACTAGCTTCCGCCTCGGCTTCGCACGCGTGTATTATCAATAAAAAGTAGCCTATGTGTTAATCGAGGTTATAATCTACATACATACCTAATTTGATTAAAATCCACACACATATCCATACAAACTTTCGCGTTTATAATATTAAGTGGGATTTCATTGAAACCGGTCCTGCCAAGATTTGAATTTGGAACCTAAAAATTTGTATGAAATTTTTGAAGTGAAAACTTCTTTATGCGCGGTGGGTATTTTGAGATGGGGAAAAAACCATTGAACTCGCGACACTGTTACCGTTACCGACACTTCTGTATATCAGTATCTGTAGTGTAGTCTGCTTTTATTCAAGTTTTCACTTCTGTCGGCACTCCCGGAGTGCCACTTTTTGAAGTGAAAACTTCTTTAGGCACGTTGAGCATTTTTGAGATGGGAATAAACCATTGAACTCGCGACACTGTTACCAACACCTGTCACTGACTACTGATACTGACTGTTACTGACACATGTGTATATAAGTATCTGTAATGTAGTCTGCTTTTATTACTTTTTTGTACTTATTTTGTTTTACCAAAGCGACCCACACAATAATAATAATAAATTAATTAACAATAATATAATGACGTTGGATGGATATTGCCACCTAAACTACATGTATGTAATATCTGCTACTTTTTTTATTTGTTTGTTTTTATTGTGAATTATGTGTTATGTGTATTGTAGTATATTGTATTGTAAATTTGTAGGGATTATGGACCTGATAAGTCTGAAATAAAGACTATTTATTTATTATTTATTTATTTTGATAAGAACTTATTCGTAAATCGAATTTCGATTCAACGAACGGCAACGATTTGAAGCGCACCAATGTTATTCTACAGCACCGATTAATTAGCCTCTGCACAAAATGCAAAAACAAGAAAAACTAACGGTAGTGCCGCAAAACGCTAAAACGCTTTTATTTATTTCTATTCTTATTTTGATTTTGATTTGTATTTTATTTTGGTTTTGATTATGATTTTGATTTGGTCTCACCTAATCCTATGTCACTAGGACCTACCTACCCACCTAGCTACCTAAATTTGGTTATTATTGTCTCGCAGAAAGTGTGTTAAGTAGAGTATTCTCCTCGTGAATAAAGCTGTCTGCATCTTGGGCGTGCTTATATCCCTCTCTGCACTCAGAATCCAATATAGCGCCCACGGCACTGTTTATCTTGACGACCTACGTGGCGCAGTAGACGATAGCCGGCTGAGACTCAGGAGGTAGCGGGTTCAATTCCCGCCGCGGAACAAATGTTTGCAGGATCTACAGATATTTGTTCCGGTTCTGGATGTTTTCTATATGTTATAAGTATGTATTTACAAAAAAAGTATATAAGTATTCTATCAGTTATTTGGTTCCCATAGTACAAGCTCTGATTAGTTTGGGGCTAGTTATCGCTGTGTGAAATGTTCAGCAATATTTATTTATCCTCTTGGCTAACAATCTATGGTCGGTAACGCACGAGTTTTTTTATTATTACAAAGGTCCATAGGCTACGCTTACCTCTTCCCATCAGGTGGGCCGTATGCTTGTTTGCTACCTTAGTGGGTAAAATTAAAACAAAAGTGGCACTCCAGGAGTGCCGACAGAAGTGAAAAGTTGAACAATTACGTGTGTATTTTTTGAATCGTCAGGAATTTTTTTTTGAATCGTCAGGAATGGTGTCGGTAACGGTAACAGTGTCGCGAGTTCAATGGTTTTTTCCCATCTCAAAAAATGCCCAACGAGCCTAAAGAAGTTTTCACTTCAAAAAAAATTTGGGTGTTGCAATATGGTCATGAATGGATGTCGCATGAAAATTTACTAAGAAAGTTGTCTTATGCCCCTCCGCAAACAAAAGGAAATCTAATTATATACCGAGGTGTCGGTAACAGTGTCGCGAGTTCAATGGTATTTTCCCATCTCAAATTATATACAGATCTGTCGGTTACAGTGTCGCGAGTTCAATGGTTTTTTCCCATCTCAAATTATATACAGAGGTGTCGGTAACAGTGTTGCGAGTTTAGTGGTTTTTCCCATCTCGAACTATATACAGAGGTAACAGGTAACAGTGTCGCGAGTTCAATGGTTTTGTCCCATCTCAAAAATGATCAACGCGACTAAAGAAGTTTTCACTTCAAAAAATAACATGTAATTGTGCAATTATGACCTTGAAACTGCTTAGTTATAAATTAGTATATTATTTGCGTAATCAGTATACACAGTTTTGAAGATTCTCAGAATATGCGTAGGCTAGTTATAAGTAGGTATATCTATCCACGTGTTTCCAATTGTTTTTTTTTTTAACTACCTATATAGATCTTCGTTTGAGCACAATCTCACCTGATGGTAAGCGATGATGTGGTCTAAGATGAAGCACGAAAATCTAGAAGAAACCTATTCACTCTTACCTTAAAGAGACCCGGATTGTATTCTTTAGGAAAAACAGACGACGGTAAAGTGTTCCACACCTTAGCTGTACGCATCAGGAATGTAGAACCAAAACGGTGTGTGCGAATAGGTGGTATATCAAGTAGGTAGGGATGGTACTGAACCGTGCGCCTGCTTGTTCTTTAATGGAAGGGAGATGGCGGGATCAGATCGTTTTCCGCAAAATGTATTCTGTAAAAGATCGATAGGCTTGCAACATTACGGTGGTGTTCGAGACTTTGAGTCTTAGGTATTAGGTATTTTTTTAACATTTATGTACATAACCGCCCGCGGCTTCACAAAGTAGCCGATCTCTCAATCCCAATCTTAATCTGGTACATATATGTAGATATGTACCAAATTTCATCGAAATCGGTCCATCTCTTAAGTCATGAAAACGTAACAAACAGACAGTTACTTTCAAATTTATAATAGTATTTGTATGAAAGTAGCGCCTCTAAGCTTCGGCCGAAATGTTTCAAATGCTTCAACTTCTCGCCGCTAGATGGAGCTAGCTGTCAGTAAGCTCTCCTGAAATTGTATTATTATTATAATAATAAAACATTTAATTCAGGCAACAATACAATAATTACAGGATAGTAAATAACTTATACTATGTACGGCCCAAAAATATATTATTATTATAACTTATCTTTATTTATTGATCGAGCGAAGCGAGATCTCCAAATAAACTTGGGCAAATCGGCGTTGTATGTATGTTTGTCCGAGGATAACTTTCGAAGCGTTTATCCGATCATCGTGAAATTTGGTATATAGGTAGGTAATGATGGCACAATTTTGGTGTGACTCAATGAGCTAAAAATTTGGGGGGTTGTTGAGATATTGGGGTTCCAGAGGGGTAAAAAAAAATGAAAATGAGACTATTAGTTCAAATGAGACGTCAAATGACAGGTCTTCATTAGTACATTTCAACCCCGTTTTTACTTTTAGTAAAGTTTTTGTAGTATTTGAGTTATTAGCCATAATAAAAACTAAATTTTGACAAAATTCACAGGGTACACCAGTGACCCCACAGTGCTGTAATTTGGTATGCGTGTAGCTTAAGTATCACAAATATAGGCAAATGTCTGAAATCTAGAATAACTGCAATTTGTACCCCAAAAAAAATTAACCAATTAACATGAACTCCCGTTACCTGTAATTTGAAAGAAACTGTAGGTCAAGTGGTAGACTCGCGAGATCGTTCGGGGCGAACCACTAGTAAAACAAAGTCGAGTTAGTTACACCATTTAAAACTCAAGGACGACTGGACCGATTTTGTGTGTGATCTTAGATTTGTTGGATTTGTCTCCGCCCCGAATAGCAGAATAACTATAAAAATATTGAAAAAATTGACGCAAAAAAATGTTATGATGATATTTTATTTTCTCATACATAGATGTAGCTAATGATGGCCGATTGACAATTCTACCGGCGACGTACATTGGTAGCCCGCGTCATAAATATCAAGGTGCGAAGTTCGGCGGGTCAGCTAGTTATACCGACATTTGTATAATAACTAGTGGTTCGCCCCGAACTGAAATCTCGCGAGTCTCCCATAAAAACAAAAGACAAATTTTGTAATCTTTGAGTATAAAAATAGTGCCACGAAAAACGTCCAACTAACTTGACCTATAACTACTTAACATTCAAATTACAGGTAAGGGATGTATGTATGTTTGTTTGTTTGTCCGAGGGTAACTTTCGAAGCCTTGATCCGATCATCGTGAAATTTGGTATATAGGTAGATAGTGATGGCACAATACTGGTGTGACAAAATGAGCTAAAAATGTGGGAGGGTTGTTGAAATATTGGGGGTCAAGAGGTGGTAAAAAAAACAAAATGAGACTATCCGGGCAAGTGGTACTTCTACTGAAAGGCATTAATCAGTACATTTCGATCCCGTTTTTATTTTTAGTTTAAACTTTGTAGTTTTAAAGTTATTAGCAATAATAACAACTGTACTTTGGCTAAATTCATAGGGTACACCAGTGACCCCACAGTGCTGAAATTTGGTATGCGTGTAGCTTTAGTAACACAAATTTGGAGAAAAGTCTGAAATCCAGAATACCTGTAATTTCTATCCCAAAAAATAAAACAAATTACATGAACCCCCGTTACCTGTTTTTACCCGTTACACATTTTGTTTTTTTTTTACTCCTCTTGAACCCCAATATCTCAACAACAGCCCCCCCCCCCCTCCACATTTTTAGCAAATCTGCTAAGGATCGCGATAGGTGGAAGGAGTTGAGGGAGGCCTTTGCCCAGCAGTGGGAAAATGAAGGCTAGTAAAAAAAAATGATTTGAAGTGAAAACTTCTTTTAGGCGCGTTGGGCATTTTTTTGAGATGGGAAAAAACCATTGAACTCGCGACACTGTTACCGTTCCCGCTACCGACACCTCTGTATATAAGTATCTCGTAATTGTTCAAGTTTTCACTTCTGTCGGCACTCCCGGAGTGCCACTTTTTGTAATTTTTGTTTGATGATGGCCAAGCGCTTGACCACTACCTCACCTGATCGTAAGTGAAGGTGTGATCGATGATGGAGCACGCTTGCCTAGGATGAACCTATTCACTCTGGACTTTGCAGATCATTTAGTAATTTTGTATGAACATTATAATAAGACCAGAGACTAGTATGTTATCCTGAGGGGGGCCATTCTCGACACTTAGGAGACGACTTATACGCAATGGCCATTTTAACCTTTATATTTCGTAAACGGACCCTTATATCAAAACAGTATTTAAGAAGATATAGTATTTTTAAAAGATATCTTTAACGATACTCCATTTTTAAAAAAGGGGTGCGTTAAAAAACCACCTCCTACATTAATAGACGGGAGCCCAAAAATCAAGTGATTTTAGTTTATTATATCTTACCTTAGCTTTCGCCCGCGGCTTTGTACGCGTGGTTTGTCCATAAAAACATTATGTAGCCGCATAAAAAATAGCCTATGTTTCAATCCCGATTATAATCTATATATATATACTAAATTTTATAGAAATCAGTCCAGCCGTTCTTGAGTTATACATTATGTACCTAATCTGACTTTGTTTTATGTATACATATTTAGATTTAATACGCTTGCATACTATCATAGTCTTAGTACATTTCGTTTTTTTGGTTTCATTATTAAGTGAATTGAAATTGTTTTTGAGAATAAAGTTTCTTTAAGGTCATATCAACACACATATCAACTCGGAAAGGGATCGTCACCGTATCAACTCGAGCCGTTCAGTATTATTTGTATAAAACTCCCACTAATCGGAATCGTAACGTAATCGCCTCGCCTCGGGATAAGCTCACGAACCGCAGTGCGCTTACGTCTCTTCGTACCCGAGCGGTGAACTAGTGCCGCCTAGCCGTCAACCAGCGGGCGGCGAGCCGTAAGCGCGGCGACGTCTAGCCGTAGCCGAGGAGCTGCTGATCCGCTTTGATTACGTGCTTACGTTAGGTTGACGCCTGGTTGACGACGAGGCGAAAGGCGATACGGTGACGATCCCTTTCAGAGTTGATATGTCTGCTATGACCTTTATACTTACTCCTAACTTACTCGGCGACTATCGACACTCGCGAGAACTCATAACAATTAGTTTGACGGCCCATATCTAAATCCGATACCCTTTATTAGCTCGTAGCACACAGGTATACGACGCGTTTAGATGCTATGAGATGTAGACCACAGCTTGGCAATCAAATATAATAAAATAATGGATATTAATTAAAAATCTATAGGTAGTGCACTGCACTACTTATTGATCTAGCGAAGCGAGATCTCCAAATCAACTTGGGCAAATCGGCGTTGTATGTATGTATGTTTGTTTGTCCGAGTATAACTTTTGAAGCGTATATAGGTAGGTAGTGATGCCATAATTTTGATGTGACTAAATGAGCTGAAAATGTGGAGGGGTTGTTGAGATATTGGGGTTCAAAAGTGGTAAAAAAAATTAAATGAGACTATTAGGTCAAGTGTGATGTCAAATGAAAGATCTTCATTAGTACATTTAGACCCCGTTTTTGTTTTTAGTTTAAACCTTATAGTTTTTAAGTTATTATCCATGATAAAAACTGAACTTTGACAAAATTCACAGGGTATGCGTGTAGCTTTAGTGACACAAATATAGGCAAAAGTCTGAAATCCAGAATAACTGCAACTTCTACCCCAAAAAAGTATAACCAATTAACATGAACTTCCGTTACCTGTAATTTGAATGAAACTTTAGGTCAGTTATTTGATTATTTATTTCGTGGTGCTATTTTGATAGTCAAAGATTACGAATAATTATAATTTCGTTTTTATGGGAGACTCGGGAGATCTCAGTTCTGGGCGTATCACTAGTTTAATATAATTAAGATCTGTATTTATTATTAGGTATTCCACGCATTTATTTCTTAACTCAGGTTATAGGTCTGGACCTTTATAAAATCATTACCGGGGCCGAAGCCAACGAGTTAAAGGCCTGTTTAGTTCTTATAAAAATCACAATGACAGGATGGAGGTGAGATAGATGATTGTACTATTGCAACACATGGATTAGAGTTCGGGCTATTGTTAGAGTAATGCTTATGAAATAGAGTACGGGTTATCAGAGAAATGAGATACGGCACCTGCCAATCCTGTAATATTAAGAATGATTGAGGCAGGTGATGACTAGCCGTCCACTAAACGAGCCCCCATAAGTGCCGCCAATAGAAGGCATCGTAAGGGGCAACGTTGGTGTAGGCGGTTAAAGGGTTTTGTGCTGCAGTTTCACTAAGCGCTACTCCCGGATTTATGAATTTAACACTTCAACCCTTGGAGCATAGGTTCCGCTCTTGCGCTTCCACCCTTGACCGGCCAACTAAGGCAAACCAACGGTCAGGGCTTTCTGTCGATCCCAGGGAGTAATGGGGCTCCGCGGTGTCGCCCCGTATCGAACGCTCGCCACAAGCGTGCCCTGCGGAGACGCTTATTATTATTTTTATGATAGCCTCTTTATTTCCTTAACTAACTTATACATTTTTAAGTGGTATGTGTTATTTTACTAGATAAGGCCCCTTTCGGGTATAGACCGCTCCAAATTTTTCCAAGTTGCTCTATCCTTAGCTTTTTCTACCCAGTTTTGTCCTACGACTTTTCTTATTTCGTCGGCCCAGCGTTCCAGCGGACGTCCTCTCTCTTTCCGGCGGGTCCTAACCATGCCATTACTCTCCGTGTCCACCTTTTGTCTTGTAGGCGGGGTGCATGGCCAGCCCATTTCCACTTTAAGCCCTGTGTGTACGTCAGAGCATCAAAGACATTTGTTTTCTTACGTATAGTTTCGTTTCTCTGTTTGTCTTTCAATTTCATATTCAGTATTCTTATTTCCATTGCGCGTTGTGTTGTTTGAATTTTTAGTCATCTGTTTTCATTAAAAACCCAGCTTCTTAACATACACGGATATAGTGAGAAGACTGAAAAGGACAAAACTTTTTGAGTTATTTTAGTGTACAATAGTGTATTAAAGTGTCAGTGTAGTGCTATTAATATAGAACACAAAAACAAAGTGTCTTCCCCTTAAGACGATTTACAAATTTAATTTCGGTGACGATTGGGCGGAGCATCCGGAAATGAAAAAAAGTGACAGTGCTATTTACTTGCTTAGGTGAAGAACGAGACAAACATATATCATAGCCGCGCCGCATTGTCGCAGCAGTAAATGACGTAAGCGACAAAAGATAAAATCTCGAAGTGCATGAGAACCAAAAAATGAAAAAATAATGCTTTTCCATTAATTTTGGTACCATAATTACCTACATAACTATGTAAAAAAATACTTTAAATCTTTTCTAGATTCGGAGAATGAATGATATCAGTATATTAGAAGAGCCGATTTTGACAAATAATTGTATCGAGAAAAGTTTCACCAATTGCGTTTCTGGATTTCATTTATGTAGTTTAAATCCTCAAGTAAATATTGCTTAAATATGAAATCAGTACCATTTTCCGTTATTGAATACGACTTTTACTTAGCGGCACATTTTTTTTACATATCGTCTTAAATAGAGACTGTAAGAAAAGTGTCAATGGACACATTCTTAATCATAATTCTAATAGAAAACTAAGTTAGCATAAAATTGCTCATTAGCGTGCTTGGCTAGATTGTACTAAAACTAGAGTACACTTAGTAGGTATCTATCCAATATTTAAAAAAAATCCTCATGTTTCATACCACATTTACAATGACTAAAATGGTTTCTATGGAGTTGCCACTCCATAGAAACCATTCACTCCATAGAAACCATTTTATTCATTGTTTACTTTTACAAGATAATATCGATTAACTGATGTTGTGTGCTTGACACTCTGAAAAGGGCTGTCAGTGTTTAGATTGTTAGTTCCGCTTCTAAACATTTTTGCCAAGCTGTACATACCAAAGAATTAGAAAGATTTTTTTTTAATGAAACAATCTATAGCTCTAGATACGCAATTCATACACATATTTCTATGTGTGTGTGTGTGTGTTACATTATATAATACTTGTTATGTACGTGCGAAAACTTACCGCCCCGGCCCCAGACATTAGGGAGACCTTTAGCATAAATCGGGAAGAATGACGTCAATTCGTCACCTTAAAAATAAAAACAATAGAATCTATGAACGTTACATAGAATATTTACCATTAATGTTCTTTTGATAAGCATCAATGTTTTAACAATCTGGATAAAGCCATGGACTTCAGTTTAGTGCGACGCCTCTGGCGGTATGTACGTGCATGCTTAGCCTGTTTTTCGTAAAAAAGTTCCTACTTCGCGCGCTTTACACCAAAAAGTTTATGACGCTTTTGTTTATGGTAAGTTTTTTTATTACATCAATTACTAAAGTAAATATCGCATACAAAAATTATGTGAATTTTATTATATTTTTACTGATTAATATGGATCGATAGTACTTAACTTCCAGCTTGTTGTATGTTAATTATCAATGTTAACATGCTGACTCGCCCTGGCTTTGTACGGATTGTCATCTTAATAAAATAGGTGCCTATAGCCTATTGCACTCACGGATCATGTACAGCTTTATCAGTGAAAGAACTTTAAAATAGTTTCAGTATGTAGTTCGAAGATTACCGATTACATACAAACTCATTCGTAACAAGAAACTTTTTAACAAAAATATAACTGACTTCAGATAACAGTAACAACCAAACTACTGCACCAATTTATATGAAATTTCCATGTAATCAATCTAAAAGTATAATCCCTTCAAATAAAAAACTAATTTTCCAAATCGGTTGATATATAACGCTGTTCTGAGCTAACAAACATAACATAACATAAAATTAAACAAATTTAAGACTTATATGGTTTTCTCATGACTGCTATTGTCAAAACTGGACCAAATAGAAATGGCACCACACGGAAAGCACCAGCTTTCAGATAAAGAAAGAATCATCAAAATCGGTTCACCCAGTCGAAAGTTCTGAGGTAACAAATATTAAAAAAATACAGTCGAATTGAGAACCTTCTCCTTTTTTGAAGTCACAGAAAACAAGTACCTCTTTAATTACCTACCGTAAAATGGGATAACTATGTGCAACTTTTTAGGCTTTTCATTTATAGCAAAATAATTATTTATACTTATGTTCATTAATATAACTAGTGGTTCGCCCCGAACTGAGATCTCGCGAGTCTACCATAAAAACAAAAAAAAATATTATTCGTAATGTTTGACTATCAAAATAGTGCCACGAAATAACAAACCAAATAACTTGACCTACAGTTTCATTCAAATTACATGTAACGGGAGTTCATGTTAATTGGTTATAATTTTTTGAGGTACAAATTGTAGTTATTTTAAATTTCAGACTTTTGTCTATATTTGTGATACATAAGCTACACGCATACCAAATTACAGCACTGTGAGGTTACTGGTGTACCCTGTGAATTCTGTCAAAGTTTAGTTTTTATTATGGCTAATAACTCAAAAACTACAAAAACTTTACTAAAAGTAAAAACGGGGTCGAAATGTACGAAAACGTTTTATTTGACGTCTCATTTGACCTAATAGTCTAATTTTCATTTTTTTTTTACTTTTCTTGAACCCCAATATCTCAACAAGCCCCCAAAATATTTAGCTCATTGAGTCACACCAAAATTGTGCCATCATTACCTACCTATATATCAAATTTCACGATGATCGGATAAACGCTTCGAAAGTTATCCTCGGACAAACAAACATACATACATGCATACAACGCCGATTTGCCCAAGTTGATTTGGAGATCTCGCTTCGCTGGATCAAATATTTATGACTACGACGCAGTAGATTTTGCTGGACCAATGAAAGTTTCACAAACACCAAACTCAACTAACAAAGTCCCAGAGACAGAAAGACAGAAGAGAGGCTCTCCGTTTCACTGTCTGTTTGACGACTAAACGGCTCGATCGATTTCGATGAAATTTGGTATACAGATAGATTATGAACATTTTTTTTATTGATGATTAGCTTCCGCTAGTGGCTTCGCACGCGTTGCTTGTCAAACAAAAACTAGCCTATGTTTGAATCCAGGTCATAATCTATCAATACACCAAATTTCATCGAAATCGGTTCAGCGATTACGACGTGATTGTGTAACAAACATCTAAACTTTCACTTCTCACTAATATTATAAACGCGAAAGTTTGTATGGATGTATGTATGTGTGGATGTTTGTTACTCTTTCACACAAAAACTATTATTATTATATATTTATACTATTATTATAGTTTATTATGTTATTAGTGCTAGCTTCCGCCCGCGGATTCACATGCGTGTTTTGTCAATAAAAAGTAACCAAATTTCATTAAAATCCATTCAGTAGTTTTTGTGTGAACGAGTAACAAACATCCAATCATACGTCCATATAAACTTTCGTGTTTATAATATTTGTGGGATAGTGGGATTGGATTAGTGTGATCTGATAGTCAAGCGCTTGACCACTACCTCACCTGATGATAAGTGATGGTGGTGAATGGTGAAGATGGAGCACGCTTGCCTAGAAAGAACTAATTCACTCTGGACTTGAAGACTCCGAGATTGTACTGGTCCGGAAAAACATCACCGTAAGTGAGTTCCACTCGTTACTTGTGCTAACAAGAAAAGTTGAAGCAAATCGTTTGGTACGGCAAGGCGGTATGCCGACCAGGTACGGGTGGTACTTCTCGGTACGTCTGCTTGTCCGGTGGTGGAAGGGGGAAGGAGGGATAAGGTCATGAAGATCTTGCGCACATTTACCAAAATGAATCTTGTAAAAAACTGAAAGTCTGGCTACTCGACTTCTGTGCTCTAGACTTTGTAAATTGGCTTTCACTAGGGAGTCATCACCAATGAGTCTAGCAGCACGTAGCTCAATCGAATCAAGGGCTTCAAGCTGATACTTGGCCGAGCCATCCCAGATATGACAGCATGACTGCTGACTTGTGCTTTGTAGAGACTGCGCAGCTGTCCCGGTGAGTAGGACATAGGCTACTTTTTACTTGACTACGCAGAAGGGTAATGTTTTATTGATAAACGTGTATCTATATTATATAAACTAGTGGTTCGCACCGATTTTAACGGCCCTGCCGTTGAAATGTATTAATGAAGACCTTTCATTTGGCGTCCCATTTGACCTAATAGTCTCATTTTCATTATTTTTTTACCCCTCTTGAATCACAATATCTTAACAACCCCCCAACATTTTTAGCTCATTTAGTCACAACAAAATTGTGCCATCACTACCTACCTATGTATCAAATTTCACGATGATCGGATTAACGCTTCGAAAGTTATCCTCGGACAAACAAACATACATACATACTTACAACATACATACATACATAACAACGCCGATTTACCCAAGTTGATTTGGAGATCTCGCTGCGCTCGATCAATAACTAGCTGTCACTCGCAACATATAAAATGAAAAAATAATTTTGTAATTCTTCAGCTCTTATATGGCTTGACCGATTTTGATTTAATTTTATTTTTGTACCTCCGGGTTAACGCGGATAGTTCATAGTCTTAGCGATAATAGTTCAAAAAATTCGGTCAAAAAATTATAAAAAAAAATCTAAATTTCGACACCTACCGCGTCTACATATAGCCAAAAACCATCCAGGTGGTCTCATAAAAACAAAAAAAATCATCAAAATCGGTCAAGCCGTTTAGGAGACACATCCAAATTTTATCAAATAAGGTAAATCATCATTTTTTTTGCTGGGTAAATTTTTGCCAATCTTTCACTAGATTAAATTACGGAAATTGGCCTTCTATGGAACCGATCAGTAGGTACATTATTTTATAAAATCAATTACCACAATAATAAAGTTTTCAATGTCAATTTCACTTAACTTATTGGACAAAGTTCATCAACACCAGTCCGCTTAACGGCACATCTCTAAGTAACCATAGTAGTAGAGCTCTTTGTGAAAAGTTCGTCCGGGAAACTACTACCACCGTATCTAGTTCTGCCACCAAGCATTAATGCTCGCATTATACATTCATTTAACCACATAAGCCCACATTACAATAATAATTGAAACATACATATGTAGAATAAAAACGTGTCCATTAATTACGTGAGACGTTTATGACCATTTTTTGACCCCCCCTCCGCCCCTGGTGAGATGTCGCGTTATTTGTTTCGACTCCCTCCCCCCCCCCACCCTTTATATCACGTGAAATTATTCAAAATTCATAGGGCTTTGGACTTATTTCGACGACCTCCGTGGTGCAGTGGGCAAATAGCCGGCTGAGACGCAGGAGGTAGCGGGTTCGATCCCCGCTGCGGAACAAATGTTTGCATGATCTACAGATATTTGTTCCGGGTCTGGTTGTGTCTCTATATATTATAAGTATGTATTTACAAAAAAAAATGTATATAAGTATTCTATCAGTTATCTGGTTCCCATAGTACAAGCTCTGCTTAATTTGGGGCTAGATAGCGCTGTGTGAAATGTCCAGCAATATTTATTTATATTTTATTTATAGACACACACGGCTTCATTATTTCAAGATTGCTTCTCTCGTAATCTAGATTAACAGTGATAAAATAAAAAATAAATTACGTGATACTAGCCGAGACCCCCACCTCTCCCCCACGTGAGATTGGGTGAGATTCGGCTAGACTCCCCCCCCCCCATGATCACCTCACGTAATTAATGGACTAAGAAGTTATACTTCTTCATAATAATGAATATTTGAGAAACTACTTTGAATATAGTTATTAGTTTTCACGGAAACTTGAGAGACAGTAATGGGCTGGTCTGGACTTGTAACTTCATGATGTCGCTGTTTGGTTGTCGGTGTGCGCGCGCATGAGACAGTTATCAACTAACTTCATCATGTCACTTTTTGGCTGTCAGTGTGCGCGCGCGCATCGTTAAAATTTTACTCTCATAATTTTTTCAAACGCGCTCAAAGAAGTATACCTTCAAAACGTTAGTCATCACGGGACGCCCGGCGGATGTAAATCATCTAAGTTGAACAAGAGCGGTGGCGTAGAGGGGCGGCGTAAGAGGCTTTACTGCCAATGCGTGCCAATAGATGTTTCACATTAAAAAAACATTGTTGTATTCCGATTTGAAGGTTATTGGTGCCGGTGAATTACATGAGACTTTCCCCCTGTACCTATATCTGAGGATGTGGGCCCAGCAGCGTTACCACTGCTCCATTGCATATAACAACGTCGAACTAAGACAGCCTACATGGCATTGCACCTATCACCCTTCTGCCGCCAAGCAGCATTGCCAGTGAAATTGGCGACCTCCGTGGCGCAGTGGGTAAATAACCGGCTGAAACATAGTAGGTTGCAGGTTCAATTTCCGCCACGGAACAAATATTTTCATGATCTACAGATATTTGTTCCGGGTCTGGTTATTTTTCTTCATATTATATGCATGTATTTAAAAAAGTAATTATGTATATAAGTATTATATAAGTTATTTGGTTCCCATAGTACAAGCTTTGTTGCAAGACAACCTCCGTGGCGCAGTGGGCGTACAGCCGGCTGAGACGCAGGAGGTAGCGGGTTCGATTCCCGCCACGGAACAAATGTTTGCATGATCTACAGATATTTGTTCCGTGCCTGGGTGTTTTTCTATATATTATAAGTATGTATTTACAAAAAAAAAGTATATAAGTATTCAATCAGTTATCTGGTTCCCGTAGCTCTGTTTAGTTTGGGGTTAGATAGCGCTGTGTGAAATGTCCAGCAATATTTATTTATTTATTTATTTGCTTAGTTTGGGGCTAGATAGCGCTGTGTCAAATGTCCAGAATTATATTTATTCACAATTGCAGGCACATGAGGTTGTACACATGTGTGCCTCAAGTTGATAGACGCAGGGCAATGCACTGTAGGGCACGTTCCTAAGGTTCCTACCTACGACACAATGCTTTGTTATCGGCGACGTTACCACTTAACATCAGGTTGTATGTATAGAAAAAAATCATTGCTTTGGTGAAACATCGGTTTAACGCACAGACATGTATTGAACTGTCTGTGGTTAAACGCCTCGTTATTATAATGGTGTACTTAGCCTTACAGTTGGTACCTTTCACAGGCCTTTTGCTTGCACGAGTAGTTTTAACAAGCTTATTTATAAAATTAATTATTACTAATAATCCTTGGGTCTCATAATTATCTTGAACTAGCCGACTCCCGCAATTCGCGCGCGTGTTTATCAATAAAAACATTACCCTCCTTCTTCGCAGTCGGTTAAAAAGTAGCCTATGTCCCAATCCTGGTCATAATCTATCTGTATACCAAAGTTCATCGAAATCGGTCCAGCCGTTTAACCGTTAATTCCCCTCGTTTAATAATCTACTATAAAATGTCACATTATGGCGGCCGTCTTAAACTGTGCTTTTCAGTGCGTGGTCTCCACTCGAGAACTTTTCTGCCCTTTTGTATCGTAAACCATCGTGCGTATGACGAATACCTTATCTTATCTTCCAGTAGGAGAATCCAAAAGATATAAGAGATATCATTTTTTTATTCATGATTAATCTATATTATCAATTAGTTATGTTCCTAATTAATAGTGGATAATTAATATTCTGCCTCCTGACGTTCTAAGAGGCCCGATTTGACGTTGTCAAAATAAATTAATAAATATTGCTGGACATTTCACACAGCGCTATCTAGCTCCAAACTAAGCAGAGCTTGTACTATGAGGACTAGATAACTGATATAATACTTATATACTTTTTTTTGTACATATATACATACTTATAATATATAGAAAAACATCCAGACTCATAACAAATACAGAGAGTAGATGGAAACTAGAGTATTAATAAAAATCGGTAGCTAGAAAAACCAAAACTTGAGACATTTTGATTAATTGTACTAAGAGTTTGTTATCATTTAGTTTAACTTAGGTTAAATTAATATCGAACTAGCTTGGCATATATACATAATTTGTATCGTTTTTTATTCATTAAAATATTAACGATAGTGATAAGTAGATAAGATTAGAAAATTCTATAATGCACGGATAAAATAATTATGAAACCCCCTCATTGTGCGTGCAACAACATCTATAATCAATACTTAAGTATATAACATTAAAAAAAATAAAAATACGTTTCTGTTTTTATAAATCTTAAGTTTACATACTAAATGTTTCGATTTTTTGTAATAATCGACTTTGTTTGTTTCCGAAGTGGTTAAAGCAATCGCAACTCTACAGCATTAAACCCAATGATACAACATTGGAATAGCGTCGGATATCATAATAATTTTGGCATTACATTGGTTGATTTTTCGACTTCTTGTGTAGACGTTCGTTCTAAGTTATCACGGCGAGAAAAATGGCAGACGTCAAATCGGGCTTGTTATAACGGCGCAAGTTTAGGTACGGAAATGTTTCTGGTTCAAACATTAATTTTATGATTTATTATTGTAATCAAAAAATTAGAGTACTTATTGATCGAGCGAAGCGAGATCTCCAAATCAACTTGGGCAAATCGGCGTTGTATATATGTTATGTATGTATGTTTGTTTGTCCGAGGATAACTTTCGAGGTTGTTTGTTCGAACTTTCGACTTTTCCGATCATCGTGAAATTTGCTATATAGGTAGGTAGTGATAGTACAATTCTGGTGTGACTAAATGAGCTAATAATGTGGGGGGGAGGGCTTTGTGAGTACATTTCGACCCCGTTTTTATTTTTAGTTCAAACCTTGTAGTTTTTAAGTTATTAGTTATAACAAAGACTGAATTTTGACAAAATTCGCAGGGTACATCAGTGACCCCACAGTGTTGAAATTTGGTATTCGTGTAGCTTTAGTGACACAAATATAGGGAAAAGTCTGATATCCAAAATAGCTTCAATTTCTACTCCAAAAAAGGGTAACTAATGTACATGAGGAGTTATGAGTCAAACTCATAGCTCCTCGTATTAGATCGGGGTTTAAAAATGTGCGGTATTTTGTAAATACTCTGTTATCTATGTTTATGATAAGTAATACATTTAGTTAGTATTATTATAACGATATTTATTAGTTTATAACCCATGTAAAGAAAATTTACTAAAATTCCTGGTTTTATCAATATATCTCAGAATTTTTAAAGTTCTTCCTCAACCCTACGAAATGAACTTACAAAATTATTTTTTCAATATACAAAGGATAACGGAAGCTGCCTTCTATAAATTAATTTATGTTGTGCAATATAGAATTTGTATTTATTTATTCATAAAAGAAAGGTTTTAGATAGGATAGTTTCTACCCAAAATACAAGAATCGCGTTTTGCCAAAACTCGTGCACCATTATTGTATTTCACAAATAACTTCCTCGTGAGAAAAGCACACGCGGCAAAAATCCCGCCAACTCGCGACCTTGCGTCAGCTGCCAAAAAAATCGATTTGACAGCAAATGTTGTGTCCTTGAGCATGTCAAATCGCAGGCCTAGGTTTTAGGCATAGACAAAATTAGTCTTCGTATCGATTGATTGTGTTTCTTCTGTGTAAATGATTTAATTTAGAAGTGTTGAAAAAGTGGTCTACTAAAATTTAGAAGCAAAAGTGCGTATTTTATCATAAATTTCAACTTATCATCATCATAACTATCAGCCACATGACTGAACATAGGCCCACCCATAGATTTCTAGAACGACTGATCTGATCTGCATCTAACAGCTCCCAGCAACCTTTATCATTTGAAATCACTTAAAACCAAGCCGTAGTCCTGACTTATAAGTTGTAACGTAATGATTTCAGTAAATAAATAAATAATGAAGGACATTTCACACAGCGCTATATAGCCCCAAACTAAGTAAAGCTGATACATTGTCAACTATGTAACTGATAGAATCTAGGTACTTAACCGCCCCCCCCCCCCTCCCTTTAAGCTTATTGCGCGGACGGAGGAGCGTCAGATTTATCCTAAGTACTAGTTAAATTTTAATATGGAGGATGGTAAATAAAACTTTTTGCAATAACGAAACGTTAAATTCTGCATGGTGATCATGAACGGATATTTATATAGTAGTCAAAGTCAAAGTCAAATATTTTTATTCATTAAAATCACAAGGATCACTTTGAAACGTCAATTTTACTGCCTGTTCCTTCGCGACCAAGCCAGGAAAGAAAGGCAAGAAAACAAGGCTGGTTGTTTTTTTTTTAATGATCCTTTTACAATACAATTATTATACAGAAAATAAATTACGTCTAAATGGTAACATTTTGAATGAGTTGGAGCAATTTCAATCCCAAGCTTCTCTATCATCTAAATAATCCGATATTTTATAGTAGGCTCTTTTATAAAGATTTTGTTTAATTACGATTTTAAATTTGTTAATTGTCAATTTTTGTACATCCCTTGGGAGTTTGTTATAAAAGCGTACACCTTGCCCTTTAAACGATTTACTAACTTTATGGAGTCTACAAGTGGCAACAGCGAGATTATCTTTATTTCTAGTATTAAAATTATGATTATCGCTATTTTTCTTAAACAAATTAATATTTTTGTGAACATACATTAGATTTTCATAGATGTATTGACAAGGGAAAGTCATAATATTTATTTCTTTAAACTTATTGCGTAATGATTCTCTGGGGCCCATATTATAAATTGCACGAACAGCCCTCTTCTGCAGCACAAAAACGGTGTTTATATCTGCAGCACTCCCCCACAGCAGTATACCGTATGACATAATGCTGTGGAAGTAGCTGAAGTAAACTAGTCTAGCTGTGTCTACTTCTGTAAAAAGACGGATCTTTTTGACTGCGTATGCCGCAGAACTAAGTCTCTTCGACAACCCATCAATGTGAGGGCCCCATTGAAGCTTATTATCTAGGGTTATACCTAAGAATACGGTGGTGTCCACAAGAGCCAACTCCTCGTCTTCGATTTTTATATCTGCTTTAACTTGTGTAACATTAGGTAGTATAAATCTAATACACTTTGTTTTCTTTTCATTCAGAAGTAGATTGTTTACATTGAACCATTTTACCACCTTAGAGATTGCATTGTTTACATCGTCAAAATCGGTTTGTCGTCGCTTTAATTTAAATAAAAGTGACGTGTCGTCTGCAAACAGCACAACCTAATGATCGTCCCTTACAAGATGGGGAAGATCATTAATATATACTAAAAACAAAAATGGTCCCAGAATTGATCGTTGTGGTACACCCATTTTAACCAGAGACCCCGGAGAACGCTTCCCATTCACGTCAACTCTTTGCACTCTGCCACTTAAATAAGAAGTGAGATAGTGTAGAGCAACGCTCCTAATGCCATAATGGTGTGGTTTCCTGATCAATGTGTCATGGTCTACCTACGCAATCAAATGCCTTGGACAAATCACAAAAAACACCTAAAGCGTCATGAGTATGAGTCCATCTAACCAATCCGTTCTGAGTAATCCTTTTTTTTTTAATTGTTCCAGATGCTGAATCAAAATCACTCTTCGTGCACGAGAAACGCTGAACTAAAAAACATTATAAATCATGAATGCAATGACGCCATCTTGGATTGCAAATTCAAAAGTGATCTTCTGATTTTTTACGCAAATTTGACGTATGCAATTCTATGTTCTACCTTCAACTTTTTCTTAGATTATGGTGGAATGATTTTGCTAGCTGCAGTCGTGATTTTAATTATTATTTTGATTTATAAAAGTTTTTGGAATCCTATTTCATATGTGAAGGTGAGTTTTTTTTAATTAAACAAGGCTGACAGTTCAGTCAGTGTCTAAAAACCTGCTGGAAAACCACAACAGCAATAATAAATTTAAAATTAAGACCTCATTTTGCGTCGGGGTAGATAACTGACATAGCTAAGAACCACCCAAATTAAACCAGATTTCTATTTAAAAAAATCGTGTCTGAATCTGTACATCCGTTTGGGAATTACGATGCCACAGACTGACAGCAATCAAATCAAATCACACTATATTATAAATGTGAAAGTTTGGATGTTTGTTTATTTATTTGTTTGTTTGTTTGTTACTCAATCACGTCGTAATGGCTGAACCAATTTCGATGAATTTTGGTATATACGTAGACTATAACCTGGATTACCACATAGGCTACCTTTTATCCCATAAATCAGTTCTCATGGGATAAAAATGGGGTGTCAAGTCAAGTTGCAACAGCGAGTTTAGCTTTATTTCTAGGTTACCTACACATTTAGTAGTGTAACGCGTACGAAGTCGCGGGCAACAGCTAGTAAACTATAATGCATGAATGATAGATGTCATTAGAATACAGAAAGTTAGGATATGCTACCTACTACCTAATAATTTAATTTATAATTTTAACATTTATTTCATTTATCACATACATTTTCATATCTTGTTCAAACTAAAATATTCTTTCACATTATAAAATACATTTTCAATGAGGCAACTTTTCATCATCTTTCTAAACATCATGGGCTTTCAACTTTTAAGGATTTTGGTAAATGGTTATCATTTTTTATGATTTGTATGTATGTGCTCTTACCATAGATCCTAGTTTTAACCAAAAGTAGGTATAGTTCGTCTGACTTTCTCATTTTAACCTTTCATAAGTGCATGTCTGATATAGACACACCCCTCAAGCTTTCCTTATTTTGGGACTAGATAGCGGTGTTAAATGTCCAGCATTAATTATCATATCATTCTTTCAGGAACTTACCCAGGTCGGGTTTGAACATATCGCAGCTGGACCCGACCGGGACAAGCGTATAGCGCGATCACAAGCAACCAGACGACTTGGGACTAAAATACCACCTCCGTATCCTAACGGATGGTTCGCAGTTGCTGAAAGTAACGACCTAAAGGCAGGCAGGGTTATATCGGCAGATGTACTAGGTGAGTTTGTAGCGCCATCTAGTAGCGAGTAGCTGAAACTTTTGTTTTTCGTGCCATCTAGTGGCGAGAAGTTATCTTTATTTGTGTAAATTATAATTAAAAGGTATGCGTATCTCAGCTACTAGAGGAGTTGGAATTAAAATACTACCTCCATAACGGATGATTCGCTGATACTAGGGGAGTTAGTAGCACTATCTAGTAGCGAGTAGCAGAAACTTTTGTTTTTTATGCCATCTAGTGGCGAGTAGCTAAACTTTAGCTAAGCTTTAGTCGCCAAAAGCGAAGCATGGTTTTGTCTGGAGTGTCCCGGGTGCGTTTCATCATGGAGGCGTTTACTTGCTTTGTCCACCATTTACCAGTAAAACCAACAATCAAAAATAAATTACCTTCCTACTTTATTCAAAGTCGCTTACGTGACGTAATAAATGTTTTTTTAAAGACAAAGGACTAACCAAAATAACGGGACTTATGTACCTCAATGATTAAACCAAAAAAGGGCTGGGGTTCATTCAAAACATGCAAACGAAAAAGTTTTCAAACTTATACCCTTGGCTTTTGTCAACTGAGTGTGCCTTCATATCTCCACATCTCCAGGTCAGAACCTCTGCGTTTACCGAGGAGAAGATGGCGTCGCTCGTTGCGTAGACGCGTACTGTCCGCATCTCGGTGCGAACCTTGCGATCGGCGGAACCGTTTGCGGGAACTGTATCGAGTGCCCCTTCCACAAGTGGGCATTTGATGAGAGGGGCACGTGTGTGTCTGTGCCCGGCCAAGAACACGGTAAGTCTTTTTGATCGAGCGAAGCCAGATCTCCAAATCAACTTGGACAAATCGGCGTTGTATGTATGTATATATGTATATCTGTTTGTCCGAGGATAACATTCGAAGCGTTGATCCGATAATCATGAAATTTGATACATAGGTAGTGATGGCACAATTTTGGTGTGACTAAATGAGCTAAAAATGTTGAGGGGTTGTTGAGATATTGGGGTTCAAGGGGGGTAAAAAAAATGAAAATGAGACTATTAGGTCAAATAGGACGTCAAGTGAAAGGTATTCATTAGTAAATTTTGACTCCGTTTTTATTTTTAGTAACGTCCTTATAGTTTCTTAGAGATTTATTCCTTAGAGTTATTAACCATAATAAAAACTGAAATTTGACAAAATTCAGATGGTACACCAGTGACGCCACAGTACTGTAATTTGGTATGCGTATAGCTTAAGTGACACAAATATAGGCAAAATTCTAAAATCCAGAATAACTGCAATTTGTACCCAAAAAAAGAGTAGCCACATTACGTGAACTCCCGTTACCTGTAAGTTGAATGAAACAGTAAGTCAAGTTAGTTGGTTATTTATTTCGTGGCACTATTTTGATAGTCGAAGATTACAAATAATATTTTTTTTTGTTTTAATCGGAGACTCGCGAGATCTCAGTTCGGGGCGGACCACTAGTGTTAACAAGTATAGAACAAATGTAGCTACAAATATAGAACAGATCTAAAATTACCTATTTTTAAGATTAAACAACCAAAACAATCTCTAAAAGTAATATGATGATAGTTCCTACAATTTATTGATCAAGCGAAGCGAGATCTCCAAATCAACTTGGGCAAATCAACATTATACATAGGTCACACTAAAAGTTTCCGGAATTGGACACTTACATAAACAATATTTAAAAAGTTATTCTACATTTGAAAATGGAACTCTTTAGCCGTAGAATAAAATTTATTTCATCTGATTGTCAATTGTTTTCACATTGTGGCGTCATTTTAAAATTGCGTGATTACAATAAAATGGATTTAACTCGGGAAAATTTTCGTTGCATGATTTTTTACGATTTTATGTGTAATTTGACAGCTCATCAGAGCGTCGTTCAGCTTTAATCTGCTTTTGGCAAAGGAGCACCATGCAAGACGACTATTTATAGCTGGTTTGCAGAATTCAAACGCGGTCGGGTCAATCTCCATGATGCAATTCGTGAAGGTCGCCCGTGCACCGCTGTGAACAACAAAAACATTGCTGCTGTGCGCCGTATGATCGAAGCAGACAGGCATGTGACCTACCATGAGATCCGGACATCTTTGGACATATGCATGAGTCAAATGCAGTCAATCCTACACAAATATTTAGGTGTGAGAAAGCTGTGTTCTGGATAGATCCCACACAATTTGACTGATGCTCAAAAAACGGACCACATCACTTGGTGCCATGCTATGCTTGCCAGATACAACGAAGGGGCTTCCAATTTGGTGTGGGACATAGTAACAGTTGACGAAACATAGATTTATAGCTATGATCCCAAAACGAAGCAGCAATCGAGCGTATGGGTCTTTCGAGATGAGCCGAAACCAACCAAAGTGGCGCGCGTGAAAAGTGCCTCGAAGCGGGTGATTGCTTCTTTTTTTAATAAAACTGGGCACGTGGCTAATGTTGCTTTAGAAAATCGTCGTACCGTGAATAGTGACTGTCACACGACCATTTGTTTACCGGAAATTATTGACAAACTCCGTGAAAATAACGGTAAACGCCGTATCATCTTGCACCACGACAATGCAAGTTCCCACACGGCCAGACAGACAAATGAGTTTTAGAAGGCGCAAAACGTACAACTTATGAGTCATCCAGCATATAGTCCTGACCTGGCACTGTGTGACTTTTTTCTGTTCCCAAAAATTAAGAACCAATTACGCGATCAACGGTTTTCATCACCAGAAGAGGCTGTCGAAGAGTATGAAAAACATGTATCTGACCTCACCACGGAAGAGTGGCACAAATGTTTTCAAAATTGGTTTAATCGTATGAAAAAGTGCATTAAGAGAAAGGGAGAAGATTTTGAGAAACAATAAATTCATTTTTGACCATTAATAGTATTTTTTTATTATTTATTCCGGAAACTTTTAATGTGCCCCTCGCACATAAACTACGATCGATCAAAAAATTAAATTAGCAACGCCCTAAAGGGGTCCATGTACATAGATAGCTAACATAAGTATAAATAGTACTTATACTTACAAAATAATATGGTACTGTATTCACATGAATTAATTTAATATGAATCTTCTTCTTCCTGTCCTTTTTCCACATTAGGTAGGTCCGTGGAGTCGGCAAAACATGTATTTTTCTTCATACCTCTCTATCAACCGTCATCTCCGTCGTCACTTCTCCTACCCGTATCATTCTTCACACAGTCCATTCATCTCTTCTTCGGCCTTCCTCTACTACTATAATTTCTACATTCACAACTAACACTCTTTTAGTCACATGATTATCTGCCCTCCGCATGACATGCCCATTCCACGCTAGCTCAACTTTTCTATCACTGGGCGCTACTTTCAAACTTCCTCTAATTTACTCATTCTTTATCTTATCCATTCTCGTTACCCCACATCCATCTCAACATTCGCATTTCCGCCGCCGTTTTATGTGCCGGGTTTTATGTTATATTATTATGTTACCAACAGCTCCAAAAGGCGTGTCAATCCGCACATGGCACGCAGTGGAAGCGGACGGTGCAGTGTGGGTGTGGCATGACGCCGAGCGACGCGCGCCGCTGTGGCAGCTGACGGACGCGCCCGAGTGCGCCGGGTGGGGCTACCGCGGACGGAATGAATTCATTGTCAGCGCACATATACAGGTGTGTAGCGACTGTTTTGTTGATTGATATATTTTTATTGCACACCAAATAAAAACACAGTAGCAAAAGAAATATACAATAAATAACGATACAATGGGCGGTTTTATCGCTAAAAGCGATATCTTCCAGACAACCTTTGGATAGACAGGATAAACGAAAATCAAAAGATGGCGGTGTAAGAGTACTTTTTGTTGTTGTTTCTCTATATACAGGGTGTTTGGTAATATACTGATTATATTCAAGTGATGGTTTCTCAGAACATAAAAAAAGAAAAAAAAACTACTAGTTAAATATATTATCAAATTTTAAAGGAAATCGACTAAGTTTAGGTGATTAATTCGATATAAAACTTACTGCCTACTCTTGCAATCGACATCCAAAAATAAAGGCCGATTTGATATCGCCTTCGGAAATGCCTGCGGGTTTTGGGTTAGAAAGGGACTACAAGAGATATCTCGAGATGTCACCCATACAGTATCTGTGGTTAGATGGCAAGCATTATGCAATAGCAAAACATAAGTTTAATAAAGTGTTTGTTTTTACAAGCCAAAATAAATTTCACATTTCTATGGTAAACATTTCACAAATTTATTTATTATGCTCATCAAAATAACCCCTTTAATTTTTGTGCGTATATTATCAAACACGCTATATTATAAGTATGTATTTACAAAAAAAAACATTTATTAGTACATGGCTAAAAATAGCATCATTTGATAATAATTATGCTATACAACCTGTTTTGCTATTAATAACACATTTTCTCGTAAAGGGTCTCTTATTTCACCAATTTCAATATCGTAATGTATTTACATATGTCATTCATTACGTACTTGTGCGTTATTGTAATGTAAAACGCACGAGTTTCTTTTTAATAAGATAAAACGTACGGTTTATCACGATGCTCCGTCTAAACTAAAACGAACGGTACTTTTTTAAATCTTAGCAGAGTTTTTATGTCAGAAAAGTGGTCAAAATTTTATGAATAAAATTGACTTTGGGAGATAAACTATAAAAAATAAACATTTCATTCTTCAATTTAATTAATTTTGACAGTAAATTACAACCATTTATCTGTAACAAAAACAATAAATATTAATATACTTTATTAGTAATACTGGCTGTTTTTGTGGCTTTGCCTTAAAAAAAAGCGCTGATGCGCGCGCATCGGTAATTTGTGAACAAGTAAAAATTATTCCGCGCGCTTTTTCTTTGCGAGAAAGTCCGAGGTTTATTTATTTCCTCGCAAATATGTTATAAAACGTCGTATGACATACGTGCGCTTTAATAATTACAGCCTCTACTTTCTTGTAGCCCTCGCCTACGGCTCGGGTTAGCAATATCGCCTCGGCTGTAATTTTCAAGTTACCGCACTTACCTATATCATAATGAACTATTACGACATTAATATAAAATACATATCCGGAATCGTATTAACTATTTTTTAGTGGTGAGTTTAATACCGGTAGCTTGAATATTTATCCAGTAATCGATATATTTCCAATAAACAATGTTTAACGTAAATCGGCGGCGCCTTTGCGACGATGCCGCTTAATTAACAGCTACCTACTTACATGTTGAAGGAATATGACTTGTTTACCTATTTTATACAGGCTGTTTCATTGATATTTTAGGACTTGATATGAAGGTAGTTTAAGAAAATTAGAAAATTTTAAATAAACTAATTATAACTAGTTACCAAATAACAAAATTCCTATTTAGTCCACCTAACAAGGCAAACCTTGTCTCAGACGATAGTTTTTTTTGTAATTACAGTTCGATTGGATGCATTATTTTTGGCTTTCCCATATCTCTCAGGAAATCCCAGAGAACGGTGCGGACGTGGCCCACCTCAACGCAGTGCATGCCACCTCAGTACTATCTGCTTTGGTAGACAGGTACCCAATCCTGAATCGTCTTCTCGGTAAGCGCTAGCTTTATAATCACTAGTTAGTTAGCCTTCAGTTTTTTTTTGTTGATGATGGTCAACCGCTTGACCACTACCTCACCTGATGGTAAGTGATGGTGCGATCGAAGATGGAGCACGCTTGTCTAGAAAGAACTAATTCACTCTGGACTTGAAGACTCCGAGATTATACTGGTCCGGAAAAATATAGGTACGCCGGAAGTGAGTTCCACTCCACTCGTGCTAACAAGGAACTTCTCGGTACGTCTGCTTGTCCGGTAGTGGAAGGGGGAAGGAGTGATAAGCTGTAAGGTTAGGGTATAAGGGTTAGCTGGCCTGTGGTTGCCTTCACATAGTTTCTGGGCTGAGCGCCATCTGCGTTCGCGAAAAGTTCGGTTAAGCTGTCACGGCCTCAGAGGCCAACAGCGAGTTTAGTCCATTAGAAAAAAAATTGCCTTCACAGAGTGAGCACAGGGAGCGTGTCTATTCTATCTTGTTCTAATTTTAGTCTGTGTTATTACTCCTTGGAAATCCTTTATACAGGGTATTTGGTATTAGACTGACGATATTTAAGTGACGGTTTCTCAAAACATACAAAAGACTTCTTGCAAAAAAAACTACCAGTTATATTATCAAATTTTAAAGAAAATCAACTAAGTTTAAGCGATTAATTCGAAATAAAACTTACTGCCTACTCTTGCAATCGACATTTAAAAATAAAAGCCGTAATCCACAAAATCGTAGATTTGCAGAGATGCGAAACTTACTAATAGCTTAACGATATTCCGAAATCTCTCCGCTCAGCTTTAGTGGAAACGGTCAAGCGGTGATGTCTTATTTTCTACAGCGCATTCGCAGCGAAGTTGTAAGAAGATAGCGCGTAGAGAGAGGACATAAGTACTAGCAAAATTTTGTGGATTACGGCCTGTATTTTTGGATGTTGATTGCAAGATTAGGCAGTAAGTTTTATATCGAATTAATCACCTAAACTTAGGCAATTTTTTTTTAATTTGATAATATGTATACTAGTTAAATTTTTCGAGAAGTCTTTTTTATGTTTTGAGAAAACGTCACTTGAATATCGTCAGTATATTACCAAACACCCTGTATTTATAACACATACATAAAAAATATACACTTAAAACCCTCTATATGTTTGTTCTGCGCGAATATTTTCTCCAGTTGATGCTTAATTGAAATTCTTTGTACAATTTCCAGGCCAGCACGTATGGAGCGCCACGTGGGAGAAGAACGAAGACCACACAGCCACCATGACACTAAAACACGACTATAGAATATTCAAGTACCAATTCTTTCACTTGGAGCTCAATATTACGCAGGTTAGTAAACTTCAATACTCAATACGCTTTCACATCAATAATAATTGACAAATAATACAATAGTAGATTATTAAACGAGGGGATAAAGCAGTGTCTTGCGTCACGGGCTCTATATTGAATCCCGAACGTAACGAAGGATTCTAGAGTTATCTCACGGGCGGAGCGAGGGAGTTACTAGAATCCTGAGTGCAGAGAGGGATATAAGCACGCCTAAGATGCAGACAGTTTTATCCACGAGGAAAACACTCTACTTTTCACACTTTCTGCGAGACAATAAAACCTAATCTAGGTTGGTGCATTCTGTGCAGAGGTTAGTTCGATTTAGGAGTAAGTTCTTATTGTGTGGGTCTCTTTGGTTCAAATTTTAATACACATGAGGTTCCAAATTCAAATCACCCTCGCCCTCGCGGGCATAATGAAATTCAGTACAACTTTACTCCCGGCTCAGCCGTAGGGGTTTAATGACCTGCTTTCGGTGAGGTTTACAAGACATATAATTTGACATTGTCAAGCAGACCTGCTCGACAATGTCACACCACCTGTGGTGTGAAAAATTAATTTTAATACACGCAAGATTAATATGAAAGTAGATTGCAGATAACGGTTTGTTAATTTGCAGAATGGGCCAGGCCACGTCCGCCTCCGAATGCACACCCCTGTCGGACCCTTCCTCTTCTCCCAGTCAGTCACCCCCCTCGGGCCGATGTTACAGCGAGTAGTCCACAGACTCTACTCGCCGCCTTACAACGCGATCTTGAACGCTGTTCTTATTTACGGCGAAGGAGAAATGGTAAGTTATAATAACTAGCTCACCCGCCCGCGGCTTCACGCGCGCGGTTTGTCAATAAAAGCATTACCCTCCTTCTGTATAGAAATTTCTTCGAAACGGTCGTGAAAACGTAACAGTACGGATGTGAAAGTGAGTTTGTTTGATACAATTTCATTTCGTAACAGCTAAATCGTTTTCGATGAAATTAGGTATATAAATAGATTATGAACTAGGACATAAACAAATTTTAATGGACTAAAAACGCGTCCGATGTTGCGGGCAAAGAAGGGTTACACATAAAAAATTAAACAAATAATTTATAATTTTGTATTTATTTGCATGTCACACATTATCTCTATTTTATTAATATACATACATTTTACAATAAATTAATTTTAACATGACATAATATTTTACATAACAAATTAATAAGATTGTAGACTTAATAAAAATTACTGATTTAGATTTGAAAACTCATGTACGAGTACTTACCAAATTATTCTTAAAATAGTTCTTAAAAAAATAGATTTTTATACAGATCAATCTTAAACAAGCACTCATCGAATAACCGCTACTCGACGATAGATGACGCTGTAATAAATTACAGAAAACCGTATCTAAATTGGTCCACCTTTTGTCCAAATTTGGAGATAAATGGGAGAATTCGTTTTGTGCACGCACACACAACCTCTCACCCTAAACGCATACCCCTTCTCCGTTCCAACGTGGGTAAAAATCGTCTCAAACAAAAAAATATCGATAAAAAAAGGGCCCCAACATTAGAGACATCGGAAAAAAAATCAGCGAAATCATCAACGATTTTTCTGCGAAAAAAGCTCGGAAGGTTCCGTTCGCTGCTAAAATTTAATTTCAGTTAATTTTTGTTTCCGATTTTATTTATATGTTGTTTGTTAACAACAGAATCTATACTTGGTTTCACAATAAATTATTTATTGAAAAATCGACTGAAAATATTGACAATTTTATTTGGAAAATAATTTGGGGCCAGGGGGCCTCGAGACCCGTTGTTAATCCGGCATTGCTAAAAAAATATATTAAAGAAAATCGTCTCCATCATGAATAGTTAAACATTCTTTTTTTTAATTTTCCGCAGATCAAAAGGGACATCGTGATTTGGAACAGCAAGAGATTCGTCAGTGCGCCGACTTATGTAAAATCAGACAAAACTATTCGCGGCTTCAGAAGTTGGTACGCACAATTCTACTCTGAAAACAGTTTGTGTTTTCGCGATGCGCTGAATAATCCCTTGGACTGGTAAAACATAATACCTAATATCTGTAAATAAATCTGGTTTTAGAAAATTCTAGACCTTAAGGGCCGTCCATTAATTACATGAGGTGTTCGGGGGGGGGGGGGGGGGGGGGGGGGTCGAGTCGAATATCACCTAATCTCAAGTGGAGGATAGGATAGGTCTCGGTACATATCAGATATTTTTGAAGTGAAAACTTCTTTAGGCGCGTTGAAGTTTTTTTGAGATGGGGGAAAAAACTATTGAACTCGTGACCCTGTTACCGACACCTGTCACTGACTACTGACACTGACTGTTACTGAAAGTCTCCGCAAGTATTATATTCTCTTTGGTTACTGACATCTTTGTATATAAGATTTTTATTTTATCATTGTGATTCTAGATTAATAGAGAAGCAATCTTGGATACCAGTCTTAAATAAAAATAATAAAGCCACTTGTGTTTTTATCCAAGTCCAACACAAAACCCTATGAATACAAATTTTGAAAAATCTCACGTTAGATTAAGGGAGGAGGAGGGAGAGGAGGGGGTCGAAACAAATCTCGCGACATCTCAAGTCTAGTTAATGAACGCCCCCTTATTGACATGTTTAGTCACTAAATACGTTTAGGGATCGTTGTGAAGCTTAAGTATGACAATTATAGATAAGATCTTAGAATAAGGCCACCATTGTTTGTGACTGAGATGCTTTCTTGTGATGGTGTAGTTATTATGACTAATAAATAAATATTTCTGGATATTTCACACAGCACTATCTAGCCCCAAACTAAGCAGAGCTTGTACTATGGGAACCAGATAACTGATAGAATACTTATATCTTAGGGTGTTTGATAATATACTCACAAAAATGAAAGGGGTTGTTTTGATGAGCATAATAAATAAATTTGTGAAATGTGTACCATAGAAATGTGAAATTTATTTTAGCATGTAAAAACCAACACTTTATTAAACTTATGTTGTGCTATTGCATAATGCTTGCCATCTAACCACAGATACTGTATTGGTGACATCTCGAGATATCTCTTGTAGTCCCTTTCTAACCCAAAACCCGCAGCCATATCCGAAAGCGATATCAAATCGGCCTTTATTTTTGGGTGTCGATTGCAAGAGTAGGCAGTAAGTTTTATATCGAATTAATCACCTAAACTTAGTCGATTTCCTTTAAAATTTGATAATATATTTAACTAGTAGTTATTTTTTCTTTTTGAAGTTATACTTCTTTTGGCGCGATGGAGAAAAATGATGAGAGTGAATTTTTACGATGCGCGCGCACACCGACACCTAAACTTAACAGCATGAAGTTAGTTCTAGGTGGTATGAAAATTGATAACTATGTTCAAGTTGTATATTCTAGTATTTTTATATGTAGAACACGTGTTTCGTAAGGGTACAATTAAACAGTGTGAATAAATAAATATTATTTTGGTGTTTTTATTGATTAATTTTAATATTTATCGTTAATCACTACTGCATTTTAGTTATTTTTTTTCCATACGCCAAAGAAGTATAACTTCTAACGCGTGTACATAAGTACACACAGGACAGGAGATATCTCTTGTTGTCCCTTCTAACCCAAAACCCGCAGCCATTTCCGAAAGCGATATCAAATCGGCCTTTATTTTTGGATGTCGATTGCAAGAGTAGGCAGTAAGTTTTATATCGAATTAATCACCTAAACTCAGTCGGTTTTCTTTAAAATTTGATAAAATAACTAATAGTTTTTTTTTTGGAGAAGATATTATTTATGTTTTGAGAAACCGTCACTTGAATATCTTCAGTATATTACCAAACACCCTGTATTTCCATGAGTATAGTTTGTCGGAGTATAGTTACCTTGAGACGTAATCTTTCTTAGCACCCGACAATATCCGCCAAATAGTGGTAATATGGTAATATTCCAGCAACACAGGGGGTTAGGGAACGTACCCATACTACGTGATCCGTTCAAGGGGGGGGGGGGATCTTAAAATACCACGCTTGGTAACAGGGGGCTTAGATTTTCGTCACGTAGTACCTAAAAATCCTCTAGGGAAATATCGCGCTTTTTCGAGCTATATTCAAATATGGCTCGCGGCGTTTAGAGTTTTTTAATACGCGACAAGCGCCGTATTAATAAATATGAGCGAAATTACTATTTCTTAACTTTCTGTTTGCAAAAATTATTTAAACCCATATTTATGAATCACTACGTGAAAACTAGATGGGGAGGGGGGGGGGGGGGGTAATATAAAAAAGGTGTCACGTAGTATGGGTACGTTCCCTTAAATACAGAACATTACTTAAAGGGTACTAAAGGCGACTTTCTCAACAATGCCTAAACGTATTTAGTGGCTAAATTATGATTTAAGGAGTTGTCATACAATACAAGGAGAGAATCATACATATACGTCAAGTTTAAACATATTTAGTCGCTAAATACGTTTAGGGATCATTGTGCAATCCGGCCTAAGTACAAGTTATAGGTAAGTATTTATTTATGTGATTTAATTTTCGTGAGAAATAAATGTAGTGTTAAAATGAATTGAATAAAGAATTTTCAATCAATCAAATAGTTTTTATTATCGGGGGGGGGGGGGGGGCGAGATTGTCTTTCAGCGCCCTTTAAGCACTTGTCTCACCGTCGGCGAGAAGAGAGTAGAAACTAAAAACGAGTTGTCTCGCAGCGAGAAGCGAGTGTGTAGTTTATAGTCTATATCGACACGGAATCTATATCTTTTGTTCGTTTCTTGAGCGAGAAAATAGTTGATAGCTAATCGCTTACTCGCCGGGTGGTGAGACAAGTGCCTTAGTCAACGCTTTCACTTCACCCATGTAATTTTACAAGAAACATTTACGCACTAGCCTTGAGCTTGTCTAGCCGCCCCAAACAGTCAGATTTAGCTTTTACAAAAGTATGTAGATCTACGGATTTATCCAACGGCAATCTACGGATTTCTAAAAATCTGATCTGGCAACACAACAATGCTCCCGCACCTCTCAGACAGAAGGCGCCATCAAAATTTTATTTTGAGCTGGTAATAAATTTTTCGCGTTTGCGCATTTGCTCTCGCTCTACCTCAGGGCCGGCGCTGTAAGCAAGCTATAACACACTTCGGTTTTGGTTCTAGGACTTACTGATTTCCTCTCGATGGTTTCCGTCACCGTTTACCTTAGGCATTAAGTTTTTAAATTCTTCCTTTCCATCTTTAAAATACTCTTCAATTTCCAAAAGCGTCTTATCTTTAGTCTCTGGTAAATAAAAAAACATCAAAATTACTAAAATAGTAGATAACACACCATAAAATAAAAATGTACCCGAAATCGACAATATCCTGAATATCTTTGGCGCCAGTTTTAGGGTAGTGCCTTGTAAGGTCACAAATGACATAGCGATTATAAAAAGAGATACACTTTTAAATCTTGTAGGAATCAATTCTCCTACCAAAGAGGTCGACAATATCATTGGTCCTGTACTTACAGAGAAACAGAATCCTCCTAAAATGAATAAAGATAAATACATATTCTCAGATACAATACCTAATCTTACTAAAAGTAAATACAGTGACATGGAATACAGAAATATAATAGTTGCAGTGCATGATGTGAATAATAATGTACGACGTCTTAAAACTTTAGATAAAACACAGCCTATGTATGTACTTATAACTGTCACGCCGTCCATTATTAACATCGTTTGGTACACAGAAGATTCATCTACGATTTTCCTTATCATATCAATAGCATACATACTAAAAACAAATTTCCCTGACAAATGATATTGAGCTATAGATATCAAACACAGCGCTAAAGGCATGTAAAACCCTTTACTTCTTAGACACGTTAAATTCAATTCTGTTTTCTCGTTACCAAGATTCATTTCATACTTGATAATTTTATCTAATTCCCTCTCTGCATCCTTAGCAGTACCCTTCAGCCATCTATGAGAAGCCCTACAATCAGCGTATCTACCTTGACTTGCTAACCACTGAGGCGATTCGGGCCAAAGAAAAACAGAGAGAGAAAACATCGAACATATTAATCCAAACACAGGAATATAAGTCCAATGAAAAAAAGTGCCGATTATATTAGACACCCAGATACCCCAAAACATAGAAGCCGATTTCAATGTTAGAAAAATACCTCTATAATTAGGAGAAGTATACTCGGTGATAATTATTATTGTTATAGTAAGAGTACTAGCGTGATGAACACCTATAAATAATTCGGATATAATCAAATGGGTGGTGGTACTGCTGAAGTAGAAGATGATATACGCGATTATAGAGCTAAAAGACATTATTATAGAGGTCTTTTTCCTGCCGATGATCCGTGCGAGGTTCGGGAGTAGCAAAACCCAGGGGATCGCACTGTAACTGGGGATCGAAGCTGTAATAAAAGAGATAAATAAAATTTAATGCGAGCAACCTACAACTTAGATACAAATGTCCTATGATAGCGTTGGCCTAATTATCATAAGTCCATTTGGGCAAATTTTACTGGATCAACTTTTATCTGATTTTTTCCAGAGTTTGAGAGATTCTCATTGTTACTTTTACTTCTTTACATAGTATAAAATGAAGTCGCTTCCGCTGTCTGTTCGTTTAGATCTTTTAAACTACTCAACGGATTTTAATGCAATTTTCAGTAATAGATAGAGTGATTCAAGAGGAAGGTTTATATGTATAATACATACATAACTCTGTTTGTTTGTTAGTTTGTTTGTTACGTTTACATGTCTAAACGGCTGAACAGATCGTAATGAAATTTTGCAAGGAGATAGATTCTATCCTGGGAAAGGACAAGGCTACTTTTTAGCCAACTACGCAAAATGAGGGTAATGTTTTATTGAAAAACCACCTGTGCAATGGCGTGGGCGGGTTAGCTAGTTAGGTACAAAATGAGGGGTTTTTTTATACATAAAGTAAGAGTATAGAAATTTTTAAGCTCTCAATCTTTGTAAAAAAAACAGTTTTATGATGCTCCTGTAAAATTTGACAAAATGAATGGACTTATTAAGTCCATTCATTTTGGCAAATTTTACATATGTATTCTGATAGTTAGGCCGACGATAGGGTATCCTAGTGTAGGTCATGATATAAATAAATATGCTGAATATTTCACATCTAGATGCGCAACAAATGCTGAATTGGGCGCCTTTTTGTAACGTCTATCATTTAGATACACACGGCTACACCTCAAGCTATACATTTCCAGTATAAGCTGACCTCGCATTGTGTAGGTTTTCCGTACAATGAAAGGTCAGCATAGACTGGAAATGTATAGCTTAATGTGTAGCCGTGTGTACCTATAATTGTGAGGTGTCTTTTTTTTTGTATGTATAAATGTTTTTTTTTTGTGTACTGGGTGTGTTCCGTCACAAATAAACGTGTTTTAATTCTTTTTCTTTAGATACGATATTTCAAAGCACTCTGAATTAGATCCAGTAGATTCTGTTAATGTTTTTTAAAATAAGTACTTAGCCTTAGAATAACGTCGTGCTTCATCTTAGACCACATCATCGCTTACCATCAGGTGAGATAGTGGTCAAAAAAATATCTGTCCAGTTTCAAAAAAACTATGCAAAGTATCAAATCAGACGCGCGAAAAATAGACCATTAAATTGGAGCCATATATGGCTCGACGACGCACGCGCTGTAAGTTGTATGAGCCAGGTGTGAGTGCGGCCTTTGGAAAAACCAAAAATATAACGGATTGTGAGGTGAAAATGTCCATCCGTTTGCTTCATTGGGTTCAACAAGACTAAATACATAGTAAACACATAAAAAGAACCAATTTGTTACATTACGGTTAAGACGCTAAGGTAAAATAATTATTTTAGGACCTATAACAAATCAGGTGGGTTGTTTCTGAAGTAGGTAAGTACGAGTACTATCCGTACAATGGTGTGTCAAGAGCCGGCCTAGTCTGTGTCCCGGTTTTTGACGTATTCCATTGGATAAACGAGGCTGATCTTATGATGTATTACTACACTCACACACTCATTCGTGGTTTTGTTGCCTACGCTTCGAAAGATTTGTTTGAAACTTCTGTTCTATGTGTAGTTATTCTAAATAAGATTATAAACTCACAAAGCCATGATGCCATTTCTTGTGAGATGTAGTCTGTAGAGTTTGCCTCTTGTCTCATCTGTGGTATGATGACAGTCGGAGAACCGAGGAATAGTCCCATAGTGAAGTACACGGTCCAAGCTCCACTTGCTACAAGAAGCTAAAAACAAGGTTTTTATTTAATTTATTGATCGAGATCTCCAAATCAACTTGGGCAAATCGACGTTCTATGTATGTTTGTTTGTCCGAGGATAACTTTCGAAGCGTTTATCCGATCATCGTGAAATTTAGTATATACGTAGGTAGGTAGGTAGTGATGGCACAATTTTGGTATGACTAAATGAGCTAAAAATGTCGGGAGGTTGTTGAGATATTGGGGTTCAACAGGGGTAAAAAAAACAAAATGAGACTATCAGGTCAAATGGCACGTCTAATAAAAGGTCTTTGTAAGTAAATTTCGACCCAGTTTTTATTTTTAGGTTAAATCTTATAGTTTTTAAATTATTAGCCATAATAAAAACAGAACTTTGATAAAATTCACAGGGTACATACACCAGTGCTGAAATTTGGTATGCGTGTAGCTTTAGTGACACAAAGGAAAGGAAAGGGAAAAGTCTGAAATCCAGAATAACTGCAATTTCCAAAAAAGTGTAAGCAATTAACATGAACTCCCATTTCCTGTAATTTGAATTAAACTGTAGGTAGAGTTAGCTGGTTAATCATTTCGTGGCACTATTTTGATAGCCAAAGACTACAAATAATATTTTGTTTTTTTTATGGGAGACTCGCGAGATATCAGTTCAGGGCGAACCACTAGTCTATTTGGCCTGGTCTTAGACTGATCTGCAAAAGTCCAGACTCGGGGTTTGCCAACGAGCAATGAAGCGCAGTATTCTGTGAGTCAGACTGACAGACCGCGTTCGTAACAGTATACTGCGCTCTAAGGCTTAGACTATATGGCATCCGAGCTTGTCAGGGACCGTTTTTTAACATCATGATTTTTTCCTGCATCGACTACACATGATCCGAGGCCATCCGACTCCGATTTTTACCTGGAAGCAACCAGGACATGCTCCGGATTTATAGGATCGGAGAGAACCGGATGCCATATAGTCCGAGCCTCAAACGCAAATCGCGGATGTCGGACAGCAAGCGGGTAAACTGAAGTGGGATTGGACGGGCCACGTCTGCCGCATGTCGGATGCGTTAAGGGCTAAAGCCACCACGGAGTGGATGCCTCTAAACGGGAAACGAGCTCGTGGCTAGGGTTGCCATACGTCCGGAATTTTCCGGACATGTCCGGTAATATAGGTCTTTGTTCGGTATGTGGGGGGAATCCTAAACCGTCCGGAATTTCTACATTTTAAGTAGGTAACGAGTAAAATTAAACGTAAACCAAATATTTTTATTACAAATAAATTAATAATCAACATAACTTATGTTATTTATCATTTTTATCATTAGGTACTGATTACCTACTGATATTTATTGCTCCCAAAATTCGAGAATTTGCTTCGTTCATTCACATGCACGATGCTAACGACATTAATATTTACAAGAATGTCAGAAATTTTCATCAAATGTCAGAAATTTACCCCGGGATTTCGATTTTTTAATCTGTAAACCCTACTCGTGGCAGAGCGCGGCGAAGATGGAGGGACGAACTTGATGCCTATTTACAGGATTGGTCCACAATAGAGAAGACTGGAGAGAAGGGAGGTCTTTGCCCTACAGTGGGACACTACAGGCTCTTAATAATAATAATATTTATTTACTTAAACAACAAGTATTTTTTTAACAACAGCTTTAAGTTTTAAAACTGAAAACCGACTACATAATATATTACGTGTGACGATGGTAGCCTATGTCATCCGGACCACATTATCGAATCGATTGAAATCTCAATCATCAAAATCGGATGAGTAGTTTACGCACTACGGTGGAACATACTTAAATGCACACATACATACACTACTAAAAACATAACCTTTCTTTTGGCTTTGTGGTAGTCGGGTAATAAGAACAATGTAAATCTTTGAGATACAATTGGTAGGTATCTACTACTGGTTCGAACTACTTTTTTCTATTTAAATCGAATATGAAAAGGACTTCCAGCAAAATAATAGTAGATTATTAAACGAGGGGATAAAGTAGTGTCTTGCGTCGCGGGCGCTATATTGTATCGTAACGAAGGATTCTAAAGTTAACTCATGAGCGGAGCGAGGGAGCTACTAGAATCCTGAGTGCAGAGAGGGATACAAGCACGCCCACGATGCAGACAGCTTTATCCACGAGGAGAATACTCTACTTTTCACACTTTCTGCGAGACAATAAAAACCAAATCTAGGTTGGTGCATTCTGTGCAGAGATTAGTTCGATTAACAAATACGTTCTTATTGTGTAGGTCTTTGGTTCAAATTTTAATACAGACGAGGTTCCAAATTCGAATCACTTTATGCCCGCGAGAGCATAATGAAATTCAGTACAACTTTACTCCAGGCTCAGCCGTAGGGATTTAGTCACCTACTTTCGGTGAGGTTTATATGTCATAATTTGACATTGTCGAGCAGGTGGTGTGAAAATTATTTTATTTTATTTTTTACTTGGTCTGCAAATATTTAGAAATTTACGTGCAGGTAACGCGTAGTTTTTTTAATTCGTTTTTAAGTGTCTAATAAATAACGCTTTGAGTTTTTAAGTGTTTAGGTTTGTTTGTAATTTTGTAAAAATAGTCAACAATAAAAACAGTCTTACCTGTCGAAAGAAATATTTCCATTTTGAATCATTGCTTCCATCCTTATACAAATCTTCTGCGCCCAGAATTTCCATTTTTTAAAATTATTATTTATACACATAGGTAGTTATTAACCGACTTCATATTTACAAATGCGAGGTTACACTTTCTACACATAAGGCAATCTACCTTTAGGTATAAAAGAATACGGTGTTTTAATAATCGGGTTTCCTACTTTGAAATACACTAAAAACGAGTTATTTTGAATAATTAAGTGGGTATGAAAATTTATAAATGTTGATACTTTTAACAGAAGTAAGTTAACTACTTTTGGAAAAGTTATTGTTAATTTATTTTTGTAATTAATGGTTCAACTTGTAGTATTGTAAACCTTTTAACGCCTGGTTCAGGTAAAGAGTTTGAAAATTTGTAAAATGGAAGCTGGCATAGTCCCGATCCGCCATTTCTTTTAAGGGTTCCTGACCAAATGGTAAAAACGGAACCCGGTGTGACTTTGTCCGCCAGTCTGTCTCACTGTGGGAGCTATATCAAGTTCATAGGATTTTAAAAAAAAGGTTAATTTTTTTTTACAGTTTCAAGTATGCAGTGTTATCGAAAACATGAAAACATTTAATAATCTAGTAGTCACGAGATTTTTAAAGTGAAACTTTTATTACATCGTCTCAAACATTTTCGTCTGTGTGTTGCATGTCGCGTGACGGTCGGCCGCGGAGTAGGGATAAAGTGAAAGGCGCTCGTCAAAGCAGCCGAGGCCAATATGGCGGCGCCTATAGTTCGCATCAGCTGACCGTGTAGTGTATAGACTATTACTCATTTGTGTCAACGAGGAAAAATGTCTATAATGTGAAACAAAGTTTCACTTTTACCGTGGTTTCATAAAACCACATAATCCTTTTTTATTTATAAAAACGTTTAAATATGTGTTTTAACAATTTTAAATGTATGAAAATGGAATTTATTTTTTCATAACTTCTTTCGGTCTTGCACGGTAAAGCTGAAACTTTCAGGTATTGTTACCAGATCTATAATAAACCAATATAACCTTTGAACTTGTTCGTGAACGATCCTGTTCAAAAGATATGAATTAATTAAAAATGCGTATTCGAGCGATATTGTCATACGGGGTAAATATATATCTGAAATTAACATGTTACCTTTTTTGCCCAATATTATTACTTTACTTTACTTTAAACTCTTTTTTCTGTAAATACATATTTATCATGTATAGAAAAACATCCAGACCCGGACCAATTAACTGTAGATCATGCAAACATTGGTTCCACGGTGGGAATCGAACCTGCTACCTCCTGCGTATGGCGCCCATTGCGCCACGGAAGTAGTCAATATATTATGTATATTGTTTAATTTTATTGTAGGTTACCACTTATCAGCGCTCTCCTAAAATTTAGTTTTTGTTATGTTAATGTACACCCTCCTCCATTATTGTAATGTTACACAAATCCACTCCATCCAAAGGTTGTCTGGAAGAAATCGCTTCTAAGCGATAAAACCGCCCATTGGACTTGTTGCTTTGTGATTTTTTATGTTTGTTTCATAAATAAACCTATCTAGGTCCGGAACCCTCCGGTGCGCGAGTCCTGCTCGTACTTGATCGGTGTTGACCCTGAGGGGTGTTATTTATTACTACGGAACCAATCGTTTCAACTGGTCTACACTTTAAGGTACCAGTTTTTAAATACTACATTTAGTTATTTCTTGATAAGCATATGATGCTGTTTTACATAATATGTCCCAATCCTGGCCCTTATTTAATTGTACCTATATACCAAATTTAATCGAAATCGGTCCAACCGTAGCGTCGTGAAAACGTAACAAACAGACAGAAAAACACAGTTACTTTCGAATTTATTATACCTACTAGTGGTTCGCCCCGAACTGATATCGCGCGAATCTCACATATAAAAAGAGCCTTACAATAGTCGCATATGATGTGTAACATCTGACCACCGTGCGCACTCATTGGTCAAATCAAATAGCGCCCGCTTCCCCGGTTTCCTGTTACACATTTCCGTCCCTTTTGCCAAAATCACTCCCACAAACCGAGAGAAAAGATGTTACACATAAAAAAATAAGGTTGTGTTTTGACTGATAAAAAAGTGCCATGTAAACTTTACAGTGTAAATTATCGGCGAAGTGCACGACCTAGTTTGAAATTAGTATATTCGGCCATGTTTTTGCAACTGCTAACAGATAGCGTTGCTCTGTCATGCTCTGAATAACAAAGGAAAGTGAATTGTCAATGTCAACATTATTTCCCAAGGAACTTAAAATTAAAAACAAAATCATTTTGTGTAAAAAAGTGAGTTTGTTTTGGACACATATTTTGATATTGTGTCTTTGAGATTTTGGTATATAACTCACTAGCTTCCGCCCGCGGCTTCGCACACGTTGTTTGTAAAAAATAGCCTATGTTTTAATTCAGGTCTGTATATTAAATTCTATATACATATTATATTTCATCGTAATCGGTTCAGCCGTTACGACATGATTGAGTAAGGGGCCGTCCATTAATTACGTGAGTGGGTCTAGCCGAATCTTGTCCAATCTCACGTGGGGGAGAGGGGGATATCGGCTAATATGACGTAATTTTTTTTATTTATCACTGTCCCATCATGACATACTCCTCTGTAGTATTTGCCCACTCTCCTAAAGTTGGTGCCATTCAGGTCATCCAAAACCGCTTCTTGCGAAAAGCCTCAGGCTCGCCATGGTATTTTCGCAATAACGATCTACATCGCGATATGAAATTAGAATCAATAGCCAGGTTCATGATTTCGCTTCCAAGCGGTTTTATGAACATGCCTCTAATCATCCGAACCCTTTGGTGCACACCATTCCGGTCTACCCGTTGGATCCGCCTGCCAACAAAATCCTCCGTCATCCGAGACACGTTCTCGGAGACCCGGATGACGAAATCACCTCCGCTAATGCGGAAGGTGAGTCATCTACATCAGACAGAGCAAACACTTCACAGAAACACCGATCTCGCCGGCGAGGTCGACGAATCCCTTCAGTCACCGCCTATACGAGGTACAAACATGTACCCGGGCGTTTCTCTCCTATCCCCACCCCGGCAACTGCCCAAGCCGAGGTTCGTACCTAAGTGGTGCCCTTGCGCTAGTTGCCTAAAAAAAACTTACTGGGCTGAGCGCCATCTGCGCTCGCCAAAAGTTCGGTTAAGCTGTCACGGCCTCAGAGGCCAACAGCGAGATTAGTCCATTCGAAAAAAAAAAATGTATCACTGTAAATCTAGATTAGGTACGAATGAAGCAATCTTGAAATAATGAAGCCAATTGTGTTTTTTTAAATAAGTTCAAAGCATTTACCCTATAAATACAAATTTTGACAAACCTGACGTGAGATAAAGGGAAGGGGGGAGGGGAGGTCAAACAATCGTAAAAACCTCTCACGTAATTAATGGACGCTCCCTAACAAACAAATAAATAAACAAACATTGAAACTTTTGCATTTATAATATTAGTGTGATATTTTGGCGGCGTATCTCCAGGCAGCGCCATCTATTATGCTAGTAGGAATGCTTTTTCTTAAATCGAAAATGAAAAGTCTATCAAGTTGGAAGCCTCACCATTGGTGGTTTCAAGTAATGCTAAAAAAATGTGCTGAAATAGTGATAAATAGTGCCGCGACGCAGAGAAATAGTGACGCTGAAGATATTTAGGTCATTCACTGAGGTTCTAACTTGACGTCAAGTTAGAAACCTCACCGAGAACGGCTGCACGGATCGTGATTATTTATATACCAAAAAAACTGCTAAAATAGTGACGCTGGCATGCAAAAAACTAGTTAGATTCATCCTTTCATTTAACCAGAAAATTAATGTAAACTTCTACGTACTAATGGTAAATTTAACATAAGTTCAGTTATGAACTCTATTCCAACGCATTAAGGTTGAAATTTAAGCTTCTTCATATAGACGACGGTACTGTTGTGCACGAAAGTAAATAGCTGTATAATGTGACTTTAATCATATTTAAGTAGACTTGCATTTTTAATCGTAACTAATTAGACTGGCCTTCGGATAAAAACTGCATGGAAAATCAACCAGTGTAACCCCTTCTATTGTCTCGTGCGATTATGTTACTTAGGTGCTGTGCTGATTGTTGGTCAATGGTGATGGTGAATAGTTAACAAGAATAGGTACCTACATTACCTACTACCACAATTTTATTTTATCCATAATTTTATCAAACAGAAGTGTCACAAAGTCACAAAATGTATAGGTAGGTATATATATACGCGTATGTATACACGAAAGCCCGAGACAATAGAAGGGCTTACACTGGTTGATTTATTTTATTTTTAGAACGGTAGAGTTCAAGAACGGTTGTGAAAGAGCTAGCTCGGGGAAGTACTATCACCATACCTAATTCTGCCACCAAGCAGCATTGCTGTGTTTCGGTTTGAAGGGAATGGCTGCCAGTGAAACTACAGGCACATGAGGATTTACCCCTATGCCTCAAGACGCACAGCAGTGCATCGTAGGGCACATTTCTAAGGTATCTCTGTTATAAGCGATAGTTACCACTAAACATAAGCTTGTTTCATCTCCATGTAGAACAAAAAAAATAGCTAGTCTAAGTAGTTGCGATTAAAAAAAGCTAGTCTTCTTAACTATGATAAAAGTCACATGTGCCAACACCAATTCACACGTTTAGATAAACCGCGTAGTAAACACAGCTATTTACTTTCGTGCCCAACAGTACCGTCCATACGAAGATACATAAATTTCAACCCTAATGCGTTTGAATAAAGTTTATAACTGATTAAATTCAAATGTTTATGTCAATTCTAATAACTATGTCAAATTTACCATTAGTACATAGAAGTTTACATTAATTTTCTGGCTAAAGGAAAGGATGAATCAAACTAGTTTTTAACTAATACTTGTCAATATTTTCGGCACAGTTTTATGGCATACTTCATGTTTCAAAACTCGCCTCCGTTTCGCCGGAATCAATGCATCAACTTGGCACCCTCAACAATAGGTTGTTATCTCAACTTCTATTGAATCCCTATTATTGAAACTTGGCATGCAGGCATCACTATTTCAGCACAGTTTTTTGGTATATAAATCATGACGATCCGTGTATAGTCCGTCTAAAAAGAGTAGACAAAAAATGAGGGCGCCACTGTCGTTTAACTGGTATACCCCATACTATACAATAACTGGTTTTGATACTTGCTAATTATTTATTGTATTATTGGCATTAATATTTTATTATTCTAAGCTAACTTAGTACTTCACATAACCACTTTATATCACAATTTGTGGTTAAATTCTACTAATACATATTATTATAAATACGGAAGATTGGGAGGATGGATGGAACTTGGCACAGGAATAGATTATTACCTGGAATAACTAGAGGGCACAGCTAGTAAAATAATAAAACAAGAGTTAAGTGTTATTAATAAAATATTTATTCATAAAATTAGTCGTCCAACATATCAAAATCTAAATATTCGACACCAGACATGTTGTCATCTATTGCCCCAGGAGAATCTTGCCGAGAAGTACTAGGCAGACAGGAATCTTCTGATTCTGCTTCAGACTCACTGCTGCTGCTGCTATCCTCTGCTGAATCCTTCCGAAACTATTCGTCGCACTGTACTCTCGGATTTACCTGAAAATAATAAATTATATTGTTAAGTGTCAAAACTAGTCACACGCACTATAAATATGTTTTATTTTCATAACCTCAACTGTACATATAAAAGTAAATATTTCTTGATAAGACCACTCTTGGATCAGACATTACTATTTAAAGGAGTGTAAAGTGACTAAAAGTACTACATTAATTCATAACTTACCAGTCAGATCCGCTGTTCGTTTATAAACGTGTTCCATCTGCGTGAGCAATCTGCCGGCTTGGAATTCGGCTAAACATCGCATAAAAACTTTGTATATCACTTCACGAGTGCCGCTGCAGATTGTTTTATTCATTTTTCAAATGTTTATAATAAGTTTTTGGATAAAAACTAGAATTGAAGCAAGAATTCAAATGAAAGCAAACAATGTTTACATTACAATGACAAGCAAGTGACAAGATTGACTTTTAATGAAGTGTTGCCAGCCACAGAATATAGTTAGTTCCTTAAACATTAATTTCTACTCTTTTTAGACGGACTGTAGCCGTTCTTGGTTAGGCTTCTAACTTGCCATTAAGTTAAAACCCTCAGTGAATGGCCTAAATATCTCCTAAGCTACAGCGTCACTATTTCTCTGCTATGCGGCGCTATTTATCACTATCCGTGCAGCCGTTCTTGGTGAGGCGTCTAACTTGACGTCAAGTTAGAACCCTCAGTGAATGACCTAAAAATATCTACTAAGCTACAGCGTCACTATTTCTTTGCTTTGCGGCACTATTCATCACTATTTCATCACAGTTTTTTGGCATAGTTGAAACCACCAAACTCCATGGTGAGACTTTCAACTTGATGGAAACAATTACAACTCCTCATTGTTTCAAACTGCTTTTGTTGAAATCTACCATTCCATAGGAGGCAAAAAATGAAAAAATATATACAATATAAACATAATTTATTTTATAAAAATTGTTTAATACATTTCATAATTATAGCCTTTTAACGTATATAAACATTTAATCAATGTTGTCTTAAACTACACTTAAAAATCATTATTATAAATACGGGATTTATCACGTACCGTCTTATCGGTGTTTCGATCGACAACGTTATTCGGAGCGGATCGCACTTACCCTGATGAAGGTTCACGAATTGAACCGAAACATTGTCGGTCGAAACACCGATAAAACGGTACGTGATTGATCCCGTATTTATAATAATGATTGAAATAAATCACGAAAGTTTTCTAATACACTTAAAAATATTTACACATCTAACATTAATGTGTAAAATAAATGCTTATTTTTAAGTGAAATCTATTGGGCTTGGGGGTAAGACCGACTCGAATGCTGTCACGGCCTGACGTCATGCGTCCGTTTAAAATCAGGGTAAGATTTTTTTTTTAAGATGTGTATCAATAAATAATCAAAAGTACGGATAATGAATTGTTGGCCTTCACGCGTATTTATATTGCGTAAGATAACATAATAAAGATAAACAGTTTTCTTTTATTATAAATTCTTTAAATAACCATCAATTTAGATGTTTCACATCTACCGGGCGTCCCGTTTTTTAATAAAAACAGTACCCTTCAGCGAAGTGGGGTAAAAAGTAGTCATTTCCCAATCCCGTAGCCACATTACGTAAGCCAATTGCTGTTGCGTCACTGTTGTTGGTCAGGCCGTTCCTTTCACACCTTGTAGTACGTATCTCACGTGTGTAAGGGACGACCTTACCAGCGAGAACAACGCGACAGCAATTGGCTTACGTAATAAGGCTACTGGTTATAATCTATCTTTACGTCAACATTCATCGAAATCGGTCCAGCCGTTTAATCGTGATAACGTAACAAACAGACAGAGTTACTTTCGAATTTGTTATATTAGTATACATTCCTACGAGTGGTGACCACGCACTGGAAAGCGCAGCGTAGGACGTCCCCGTACCAGATTGAAAGATTACCTGATAAAGCTTGCTGGGAGCCGTTGGGTGCAGGTCGTTCAATCGATCTGTAAATCTTTGGGGAGGCCTATGTTTAACAGTGGACGACCTATAGTTAATATGATAATGATGATACATAAATTACTAGCTTCCGCCCGCGGCTTCGTACGCTTGGTTTGCCAATTCAAAGTAGCATATGTATGTGTGAATCTAGATTATAATCCACGTACATGCCAAATTTCATCGAAATCGGTTATGTAGTTAGGACGTGATTGAGTAACAAGCAATCACGCAATAAGATATTATAAAGAAAAATTATTTTCTCATACATTGATGCAGATAATGATGGCCGACGTATATTGACAGCCCGCGTCATATGCATGTCAAGGCGGTACGAAGTTCGTCGGGTCAACTAGTTTATAATATTAGTGTGATGTGATAATGATGATATACAGGGTGTTTGGTAAATATACTAACGATATTGAAGTGACGGTTTCTCAAAACATAAAAAAGATTTCTCAAAAAAAAAACTACTAGTTACATTATAAAATTTTAAAGAAAACCGACTAAGTTTAGGTGGTTAATTCTCTCTTGCAATCGACATCCAAAAGTAAAGGCCGATTTGATATCTCTTTCGGAAATGGCTGCGAGTTTTGGGTTAGAAAGGAACAACTAGAGATATCTCGAGACGTCATCAATACAGTATCTGTAGTTAGATGGCAAGCATTATGCAATAGCACAACATAAGTTTAATAAAGTGTTTGTTTTTACATGCCAAAATAAATTTCACATTTCTATAGTAAACATTTCACAAATTTATTTATTATGCTCATCAAAATAACCCCTTTTATTTTTGTGCATATAAAATAAATAAATAAAATAAAATAAATATTCCTGGACATATCACACAGAGCTATTTAGCCCCAAACTAAGACGAGCTTGTACTATGGGAACCAGATAACTGATAGAATACTTATATACTTTTTTTGTAAATACATACATACATATAATATATAGAAAAACACCCAGGCACGGAACAAATATCTGTAGATCATGCAAACATTTGTTCCGCAGCGGAAATCGAACCCGCTACCTCCTGCGTCTCAGCCGGCTATACGCCCACTGCGCCACGGAGGCAGTCAGTCAGTCAGTATCAAACAGCCTATATAATTATAGTATTTGTTCCATTATTTATTTTATTGTTGTGTAGTGTGTAGTATCGTAATGCAGTATACTATTTACGTAGGTAGTTTTATTACCTGCCCGCGTTAAGCCAGTCTGGAATAAATGTCCTAACAAATACGTCGTGGTTTCATTTAAAGTTCCTAAAAAGAGTGAAATACAGACTATATACTACGCGAAAATACCAATACTCAAATAGAGTGACTTGTATTATTGGAAATAATCCCACTAATATCCCACTAATATTATAAACGCGAAAGTTGGTATAGTATGTCTGGATGGAAATTTGGTACGTACATAGATCATAACCTGGATTAACATATAGGTTACTTTTTACTAACAAACCACGCAAAACCGCGAGCGGAAGCTAGTAATAATAATATGAACCAGTATCTTGATTATCACGAGGCAGGCAACTCGTCCATATAATGCACCTCCTTCTTCACTGGATATACTTTGTGTACCCTCTTCCTGTGCGTGTACAGCGACGCCTTCTGCTTGAACGTCTGGAGGCAGATGTCGCACGAGAGCGGCCGTACGCCGGAGTGGATCACCTCGTGTTGCGTTAGAGCTTTCTTATCCTGTAATACGAATAATCAACTTTATTTCAATATTTTATTTGGGAAAACAGATACAATAATAGTGTTTTTCACACCACCTGCTCGACAATGTCAAATTGAACCTCACCGAAAGCAGGTAATTAAATCCCTACGGCTGAACCGGGAGTAAAGTTTACTGAAGAAAAACTGCCCTCGCGGGAATAATGTGATTTGAATTTAGAACCTCATCTGTATTGAAATTTGAACCAAAGAGACCCACACAATAAGAACATATTCGTAAATCGAACTAACCTCTGCATAAAATGCACCAACCTAGATTTGATTTTTATTGTCTCGCAGAAAGTGTGAAAAGTAGAGTATTCTCCTCGCGGATAAACCTGTCTGCATCTTGGGCGTGCTTATATCCCTCTCTGCACTCAGGATTCTAGTAATTCCCTCGCTCCGCTCATGAATTAACTCTAGAATCCTTCGTTACGTCCGGGATTCAATATAGCGCCCGTGACGCAAGACACTGCTTTATCCCCTCGTGTAATAATCTACTATTTCAATCTTTCTCGATCACTATACATAATTCATTATTTAAACGCGTATTTATCGCGTATGTACCATTTTTATTTGTTATCCCGTCGTTTCAACGTGCCTTGTTGAATCCGCCCACGACCACGGTCGTTGGTATACAGTCGAAACGTCGGGAAAACAAATAAAAAAAGGTACATACGCGATAAATACCCATTTAAATCAGTAATTAGATAAAATAATATCGTTGGATTGACTTAATTTTTTTACACAACGTTGCATTTCTATACAACCAGTTTTGTTTTTTCGGTTTAAGCTTTATTTCTCAAAAGAAGTTCAAATTCACTTATAGAGAAAATTACAATTTATCTTAAAAAATAAAGAGGATGTGCCATTTGGCGTAGCAAACTGTTTTATACACTTAACTATTTGTAAGTTAATACTATATTCAAATATAAAAAAACATTGATGTTACTATTTTACAATAAAAATATGTGGGTAGTTCTGTATTTGAACAAACAAGAATCGGAACAGCGCGTAGAAGTGTTGCGGTACACTTAAAATTAAATAACTTCGAACAGTACTGTTAGTCTTAAGTTATCTTTGCTATAAATTTGCCTATAAATTGTTGTTTAGTTGTAAGTTATATTTATTTATATGTTTTGCATGTTAGTTTAAATTAGGTAAACTTAGCCTTAGTTAATGGTAATCTAGTTTTCAATCATAGATATTTATAGCTTATTGTTTCATGTTTGTTTTGCAATACCTTACAATCTGGATACCCTACAAGCCATTTACTCTAATTATGTTTAAGATACAAGGCTAAAACAAGTGTTTGCCCTTCATGCGGAGTGAAGAGCTACCTCGCCGTAACACAGTTTTTAACTAGCACGGGAGGTGTGTTCCGAAACCTTAGTGCTTACATTATTTATACTGTTTCTTATATGAATTAGCCATTGTTCGTTTGTACACAATGCAATGCACTTTGTATTCCAAAGTTGTGAAATAAACTTATTCTTAAATAAATTCAAAAATTAGGGATCTGATTTTAAAAATTTTTTCACCATTAGAATGCTACATTAACCCTGAGTAACATAGGCTATATTTATTACTAAAAAAAATTAAGAGATACCTACTAAAACTTCCATAAAAAATGCTTAAAAAATAAATGTACACAAGTGCAAAGCCGGGACGGGCCGCTAGTTTATTACAAAGAATGGTGAATTTGTATGTATGGTATGGGTAAGTGGATATATATGATAATACTCACTGTAAACGACTTCCCGCAAGTCTGACACTGGTGATTTCTTGGTCGTTGTTTCTTTTCGCCGTGGACGCGCGAAATGTGTTTCTCGACGTTCGCACGCGATGCTATCGGCTGTAATAATAATATATCCTGTTATTTCACACAAAATTAAATTGCTAAGTCCGTGATTTTTACAGTTTTTCATTCATAATGTCAATGTTGTAGTCTTTACAATGTTAATTAATTAAGTGAAATATTATGTTATTTAGTTTATATTAAATTATTATAATCTAAAATTTATTGATCAAGCGAAGCCAGATCTGTAAATCAACTTGGGCAAACCGGCGTTCTATGTATGTATGTATGTTTGTTTGTCCGAGGATAACTTTCGTAGCGTTTATCCGATCATCGTGAAATTTGGTATATAGGTAGGTAGGTAGAGATGGCACAATTTTGACAAAATTGTGACTAAATGAGCTAAAAATGTTGGGGGGTTGTTGAGATATTGGGGTTCAAGAGGGGTAAAAAAAATCAAAGTGAGTTATCCGGTCAAATGGCACGTCTAATAAAAGGTCTTTGTGAGTGTTGAGATCTCGCTTCGCTCGATCAAAGAATTATTATTAAATTTGTAAACTAACCTTATCACAAATTGGACACTTGTGTGAAGTTTTCCCCAAATGCTGGTAGTTAAAGTGATCCTGCATTGCTTCTTTCGTAGGATAGCCTTTGTTGCACATTGGACACGGAAATCTGCAGACAAATAATGAATGAATGAATAATAAATAAATAAATATTGCTCGAAATTTCACACAGCGCTATCTAGCCCCAAACTAAGCAGAGCTTGTACTATGAAAACCAGATAACCGATAAAGTACTCATATACATTTTTTTTGTATATATATATATACTTATAATACATGGAGCGGAACAAATATCTGTAGATCATGCAAACATTTGTTCCGCGGCGAGAATCGAACCCGCTACCTCCTGCGTCTCAGCCGGCTATTCGCCCACTGCACCACGGAATAAAATACTCTTTATTGCACACCAAACAAAAATACAGTAACAAAGGAAATAAACAATAAATAACGGTACAATGGGCGGTCCTATCGCAACAAGCAATCTCTTCCAGACAACTTTTGGATGGACATATAGGACGTTAGTATTTTTTTTATGTTATTAGTGGGGAAAGAGGCTTACGGCCCACCTGATGGTAAGCGGTCACCGTCGCCTATTGACACCGGCAACACCCGGTGTATTGTCGATGCGTTCCCTACCCTATACAAATCTCTTTACATTTCTCTTGAAGCCTGGCATGTCGTACCAACGGGCTACGATTTTTATCCGACTTCAAAAAGGAGGTTCTCAATTCGGCTGTATGTTTTGGTATGTTTATTACTCGATATCTCCGCCAATCGTTAACCGATTTCGATGATTCTTTTTTTATACTATAAGGTGTAACCTCCAGGGTGGTTCCATATAAGTTTGGTACGAAATCGAAACCTCAACAGATGACGCATCGCGATGTAGTAATTGTATTGGAAATCACAAGCAAATATCTCTTGAGGGAAGCGACTAATTACACCAGAGATATTTTGGCTTACGAGCGAGCGAATGCAAACAGGGACGCTTGCTAATCCTCTAGGACCTAAGCTAACTGTGTTTAGTACGCTTGCTAATCCTCTAGGGCCATGACTAGCTGTGTTTAGTACGCTTGCTAATCCTCTAGGGCCAAGACTAGCTGTGTTTAGTACGCTTGCTAATCCTCTAGGGCCTAGGCTAACTGTGTTTAGTACGCTTGCTAATCCTCTAGGGCCTAGGCTAACTGTGTTTAGTACGCTTGCTAATCCTCTAGGGCCAAGACTAGCTGTGTTTAGTACGCTTGCTAATCCTCTAGGGCCAAGACTAGCTGTGTTTAGTACGCTTGCTAATCCTCTAGGGCCAAGACTAGCTGTGTTTAGTACGCTTGCTAATCCTCTAGGGCCTAGGCTAACTGTGTTTAGTACGCTTGCTAATCCTCTAGGGCCTAGGCTAACTGTGTTTAGTACGCTTGCTAATCCTCTAGGGCCAAGACTAGCTGTGTTTAGTACGCTTGCTAATCCTCTAGGGCCAAGACTAGCTGTGTTTAGTACGCTTACTAATCCTCTAGGGCCAAGACTAGCTGTGTTTAGTACGCTTGCTAATCCTCTAGGGCCAAGACTAGCTGTGTTTAGTACGCTTGCTAATCCTCTAGGGCCTAGGCTAACTGTGTTTAGTACGCTTGCTAATCCTCTAGGGCCTAGGCTAACTGTGTTTAGTACGCTTGCTAATCATCTAGGGCCAAGACTAGCTGTGTTTAGTACGCTTGCTAATCCTCTAGGGCCAAGACTAGCTGTGTTTAGTACGCTTACTAATCCTCTAGGGCCAAGACTAGCTGTGTTTAGTATGCTTACTAATCCTCTAGGGCCAAGACTAGCTGTGTTTAGTACGCTTGCTAATCCTCTAGGGCCTAGGCTAGCTGTGTTTAGTACGCTTGTTAATCCTCTAGGGCCTAGGCTAACTGTGTTTAGTACGCTTGCTAATCCTCTAGGGCCTAGGCTAACTGTGTTTAGTACGCTTGTTAATCCTCTAGGGCCTAGGCTAACTGTGTTTAGTACGCTTGCTAATCCTCTAGGGCCTAGGCTAGCTGTGTTTAGTACGCTTGCTAATCCTCTAGGGCCTAGGCTAACTGTGTTTAGTACGCTTGCTAATCCTCTAGGGCCTAGGCTAGCTGTGTTTAGTACGCTTACTAATACTCTAGGGCCTAGGCTAACTGTGTTTAGTACGCTTGTTTATCCTCTAGGGCCTAGGCTAGCTGTGTTTAGTACGCTTGCTAATCCTCTAGGGCCTAGGCTAGCTGTGTTTAGTACGCTTGCTAATCCTCTAGGGCCTAGGCTAACTGTGTTTAGTACGCTTGTTTATCCTCTAGGGCCTCCAGGGTGAGAATATCTTGTTGCAGTCGGTGCACGAGTAACGACTCTTGTATAGTACACTCACTTGAAGACGTTGTCAGTGGCGTGCGCGCGCGAGTACTTGAGGTGCGCGTGGAAGGTCGCAAGATGCGAGAATATCTTGTTGCAGTCGGTGCACGAGTACCGACTCTTGCTCTGGTGACGCTGTATGTGGTACTTCAGCTGGATGGTGCGGACTAGCTTGTGGCAGACGGGACACTCTTCACGGGGCAGAGGACCTTCATGGAGCCTGGAACAGAAAGTTTGTTTATGAGCATACATCTATTTCTAATTCTAGGGTGGGGGGAATAAGATCTACACTAACGTTTTTTTTATTTATTTATTAACCTTACTTATATACGATTTTTTTTAATAAAACATATAATTACCCATTAATTAAGATGTCAAAATTTGCCAAGTTTTTTTATTAAGAAAAGAAGATCATTCTAGTTTTTCGTATGTTCATAAATTACTTTAAATAGTTTGCAAATGCTCATTATTGTAAATACGGGATTTTATCACGTACCGTTTAAACGTACGTAAAGTTTGCAAGTGCTACTAAGAAATTTACTTCCCGCTGGTCCCCAGTGGGGACAGGGACAGGGGATCAGCAGGAATAACACTTCTAACCTGACCCCAGCTATACCAACTCCATTGAAACAACGATGTAGAACTTTGGGTTGCTTCCAAGATCCTTGTGGATGTTGTGAACATACATTTTTCTTTTTTTTTAGGGTTTCGTACCTCAAAAGGGAAAGAGGAATCCTTATAGGATCGTTTTGTTGTCCATCTGTCTGTCGAGACCCTTTTTCTGAAGAACGCGTTATGGTACTAAATTAAAATTTATATCAAATACGATCCCGATAGGTCTACGGTCCCATGGAGCTGAAAAGCTGGAAAAATGCTTTTGTCCTTTTCTTTTGTTGATTTTGACAAAAATTCGCACACAAGTTTCTTGATATACATTTTTTAGACGATCGCGATTTTTGATTGGGGGGAAAATAGGGGGGAAGTTTGCTGTTGCATTAATTATCGACAGATTTCAATCAAATTTTAGAGGCACACTAAGGACTTCAATCTACACAAGATGTTGCGAAAAAAAATCCAAAAGGGGAGTGGAGAGGGGAAGGGGGGAAGCTTGTTGACATATAAGGACGGATTTAAATTTTTGGATTTGTTCGGTATATTTATACCTACTTATACCAATCAGACTACGCAGTCCTCTCCGCCTTCACGAGACGAACCCGTAGACATCAGTTTAGACCTAGGAGCAAGGGAACGCGAGTAATCGCTAAAACTTATACCAATATTTTGAGCAAAAGTATACATAGGTAAGCCTATTGGAAAATTCAAGCACCTGAAATTCGATTAAAATTGGACTTTCTTCGTTAATTTTGTTACGCAAATTACTTTTTGGACTTGGGACGCGAGCTACTTCTCAGAGAACCACTAGTTATATTAAACTATGAAAATGAATTTTTATGATCGGAACACCCTGTTCAGGCATTAAATGCTAGTTCCGGGACACCCTGCAGTAGCTGTAGTATTTTTTTATTTTTACAAGCTTTTTAATATCTTGCAATGTATGTATGTTTGTCCGGGTGGAATCTTGCAACTGAATTTTAAACCCGTTCCCCTCAATCGATTGAGCTGAAATTTGGAATACATATGTAACTTCGGTGACGATGTAATAATATGGTACCATGGAGGGGATCTCATGATGGAGACGGATGCTAGACAACGGAACTTGTAATGGATTATAGTAGGCTACTAGTGTTTGGGCTCATTTGAATCTGCTTGCGGTTCCGATTATGAATTTTATAAAAGCTTGTTTTGAAAAAGTAATTTTTAAACAAAAAACTTATTTATGTTTACTTACCTCAAACGCAGGTCGTCCGCCGGCAAGATGGGTCGACGACATTATAAAAATCGCAGGTCGTATGTGCGTTAGAACAGCGCGGGACAGAGGCGAATGGCCACAACGAAGAGAGGCCTATGCCCAGCAGTGGGATGAGAAGGGCTGACGATGATGATGATGATGATGATGATGATAAAGCTACTAACCTCAAATGCGTTGCCAATGTGGTTCTATTAACGAATCTCTTCTTGCAGTGGTCACACTGCAGGCCCTCTCTGTGAAATCTCGCGACGTGGTTCTTGCGAGCTCGGGAATTCCTGATAAAACAATGGATACAGTAATAATAAAAACTGATAAAACACTATCTAGCCCCAAATTAAGCAAAGCTATGGTAGCCAGATATACTTGTATCTTTTTTTTTAAGAACCCAGGGGGTGTTCAAATATTACGTAACGCAATTTGGGGGGTCTTGTAAAACGTTACGATGCGTTATAGTGGTGGGAAGGCGGTTCAAACAACGCGTTACGTAACATTGTTTTTTTTATTTAAATTAAAAAACTAGGGAATTAAATTTCCCAAGTTGGCAACCCATTATACATATTTATGTTTTACGGGGAATCACTTAGGGGGGCTACCGAAAAACGTTACGGCGCCTTACATGGTGGAAGGGTCAAAAATCTTCAAAAATTGCGTTACGTAATACTTGAACGCGCTCCCACTTATAATATACAGCCTGTTTTGTTATGGACGACATTAATTTAAAACATACAACCGGAATCATATTAACTGAATTTAGAGGTGAGTTTAATACCGGTAGCTTGAATATTTATCCAGTAATCGATACATTTCCAATAAACAATTTTTAACGTAAATCGGCGGCGCCTTTGCGACGATGCCGGTTAGTCAGTTTAACAGGTACTACTTACACGATGAATGAATATGATTTGTTTACCTATTTTATTATACAGGCTGCTTCATTGAAAATATCAATTAGTTGCAAGGGCTTGCAATTTGGAACATAGGACCTGGAATAGGAGATAGGCTACTTTTTATCCCATAAATCAGTTCCCGTGGGATGTAAATGCATGCTAAGCCGCTGGCGGCAGTTAGTTTATAATAATGATTAAAATAAACGTATTCGTGTCCGTGTTTTATAATGTTCAATAAAATTGTGTATTGCAATTAAATTCAATTTCAAAATTTAATATTGCGACATTTTAGTTTAATTTTTTTTTTATCTAGCCTATGCTTTTCCACTGCTGGGGAAAGGCCTTCCCCTCATCTCTCCACTTATCTCGATCCTGTACCAAATCCCGCCTGTTATTTATATTATTATTATTTGTGGTATTGTGTCTATATATTTTTAATAAAGAATAAAGATTTTTAATAAAATGTGTTTATTACTGTTAAGCCTTAAGGTGATCGATCATATACGCGTCGCCTTAACACCATTCTGACGTTTGACGTGTGACATCTGACAGCACCGCGTCTTGGAAGAAACTTCACTTCAATCACCGAACACATTTCTCCGGATGGAAAGGACATTGCGTCATTCTGATCATTTTTTCGTTTGTGAACACATAATTTTTTTCTACTTCTGTAATATCGCATTATACGTTTTTACAAAGTCTTTACATAGTATAAAATGAAGTCGCTTCCGCTGTCTGTTAGCTTAGATCTTTTAAATTATTCAACGGATTTTAATCAGTTTTCAGCAATAACTAGAGTGATTCAAGAGGAAGGTTTATATGTATAATACAAACATAACTCTGTTTGTTTGTTACCTTTACACGACTAAACGGCTGAACGGATCGTAATGAAATTTTGCAAGGAGATAGATTATATCCTGGGAAAGGGCATAGGTTACTTTGCACAAAATGAGGATAATGTTTTATTGAAAAACCACTCGTGCGAAGCCGCAGGCGGGTCAGCTAGTGATAAATAAAATATTCATTACGTCTACTACGCCTGCCCCAAATCAGGAAGTAGGAGCACCGCCCTATTTTATCTGAATTAAATAAAATAATAATAATAACTCTTACTTGAAGAACATATCACATTCGAGACACTTGTACCCTTCGATAGTAGTCTTAGACAGCAGTTTCCTGAGGTCGCCTGGTTTCGGAGGCTCTATCGTTTCCTCTTGTACTTTCTTCTTCTTTTTACTCTGAAACAAATATATAAATGTAGGACGGGGGGCGGACAGACAACACACTTTTAATAGTTTATATGTCATATTCTTAATTTTGCACGGTAACTCTTTTACATCGGTAGCCATAATGCCAAATCTTTCATTCGTCGCTCCATTCATTACACTCATTCCTTCCGATCACTCATAACATTTCAATCCACAGAATTCACACATCCTTCTTTCGAATCTAAATAAATAACAGCATGTTTATTTATCGAAAAGGAACATGAATAAGTTCAGGTATCCTAAGTTAACTACAAAAATTGTCCTCAAAGTAATTTTATTGTTAAGTTTTTGGCTGCAAATACATATTTTTTTCATTTTTGTTCGTTTTTGGACACCGAGAAAACGATTACGCGCTGTATCTCTTAACCCCTACCTCTTTCACTCTTGACTCCCTACCTAGAGGTAAATGTAGAAGAGAGAGATAGAGGTAGTGAGAAAGAAGTAGGGAGTTGAGAGAGTGAAAGATGTAAGGGATGAGAAGGGCTGACGATGATGATGGGTACTTGTTTATGAAAGCACATAAATAATAACTTAATAAATAATAATAACAGAAGAATATACAATTATTTACAATAAAATACAAAAGAAACAGTTGAATTATCTAAAGACCGTTGCAAACAATCCATAGATAGCTCAGCTGCTCCAGATCATTACCAGGCGGAAGTGTCCCCAAGACACTGGCTGCATTGCGCTGAATTGCAATGCTTATATGCGTTGACCCAGATAAGCGCCGGCTCTCGTATCACACGCCACTCCGACCAGACGCCCAAAAATATTTTTGCACTCAGGACCCATTCATGGTCTCGATCCCAAATGTCTCAAACACAAAACTCTGTCGAGACTTCCATATTTGCGCCGCGTGAGATCTTCGCCTGAATTTGCCGCTAAATATTTGTACTTGTTTCATTGTACATTTTTGAATTGCTTAGTTAAATAGTAGAGAGATGATAGATACCTCTATTATCTATATATATTCAACTCCTACCTTTTTCATTCTTTGTCAACCCCCCAACTCTTTCTATCCCTACCTCACTCTCACCCCCCCCCCCCCCCCCCCACCCCCGACCTCTTTTTCTCTCTACCTCAATCTTTCTCGCTTTCCACCTCTACCTCTTTAATCGAGGATTAATAAACGTACCTTCTTAGTAACAGTCCCCTCAATTTTGATAACGGTATTGGGCAGCGGCTTCTTAAGATGTCCCCTGGTGTGGATCTGCATCATTCCCAGGCTGTACTCGGTGTGGGAACACATCTTGCATGTGAACCTCAGGTAGTGGTTATCCGTGTGGTCTTTTAATGCTGATTGCTCTATGTATACATAGCAAATTTTGCAGGCTATAAGACCGGGTTTCTGAAAGAGAAAATCGTTTATTTATTTATTTTAAGAAAGGTATTTCGAATGTTAGAATGTATGCGGAACACATGTTTGCATGATCTACAGATATTTGTCCCGGGTCTGGTTGTTTATCTATATATTGTAAGTACTAGCTGTCGCCTACAACTTCGTACGCGTTACACTACTAAATGTGTAGCTAGCCTAGAAATAAAGCTGAACTCGCTGTTGCAACTTGACACCCCATTTTTATCCCTTGGGACCTGATTTATGGGATAAAATGGAGCCTATGTGGTAATCTAGGTTATAATCTATGTATATACCAAATTTCATCGAAATCGGTTCAGCCGTTACGACGTGATTGATATTCAAACTAATAAATAAACAAACATCCAAACTTTCACATTTATAATATTGGTGTGATGTATTTATAAAAACAACGTATATAAGTATTGTATCAGTTATCTAGTTCCCAAAGTAAAAGCTTTGCTTAGTTTGGGGCTAGATAGCGCTGTGTAAAATGTCCAGCATTATTTATTTATTTATTATTGACATTCTGCAATTTATGACAATTCCTATTTCATATTGAATTTCAACTGAATCTGTCTAATTGTCTTATTTTATTCTCATATTGTATATATCTTTAATTATTATTATAAACTATTTTTGCCTGCTGTTCTTACTTCTAGAAGGACGTACGCCATCTTTGGTAAATATGTATATTTTATCTTGTATTCGTGTAACGTCCAGTTTAGACGGTCAAATAATAATAAAAAATGGGATGTTGCTGTGTCATGGGCACGGCCGTGTGTTGTACGTGAATACGTGTACGTTACAGGTAATATTTTCTATACAAAATATAAAATACGCTATTTTATGTATGTTATAATCATGTTTAAGCACTAAGAATTCGTTCGGGTCATACTAAATTGAAATCTCGAAACGCAGCAAAATGACCTCAAAATGGCGGCGCTTCCCCATCCCCCACGCTTGATGCGTCACTTAGCGTAACGAACTCTTTGATTCTTTAGCTATCCATTGTTGTAGTTACATTTTGGATGAAGATGATAGATATGTAGCTACAAACTGTATCCCCCGATTTTGTTATCATCCGTTTTTTGAATTGCCTCCCACTATGGAAGTAATTTTAAAGAATTCACGTCAGAGGACTTACTGGTCTGTGTGCGGATTCAAAATGTTCCTCCACTTGTTGCTGTGTGTAGAACCCAATAGCGCACAGTTCGCATTTGTACACAGAGCTCGCATATGTTACTTTCTTCTTGGCTTTTTCTCTGCAAATAAAATATTCATTGTTACTAGTTCAGTAGTCTCACTAATCCGGCACTATTAAAAACTAGGGGGCGCCGGATTATTGGAATATTCGTATTATTGGATTGTATAGAAAAAATCATAATATGTAAATAAAATATGTGCGCAAGCGCGGAACGAGAGTAGGGAGGTGTGAGCGGAGGGTGCCGGATTATTGGACGAACCGGACTACTGAAATGCCGGATTACTGAGACTCTACTGTATTTATTTATTTTTTATTTACTAACAAATAGGAACGCCAACAGTCACAGAGTTCTAAACCTACATATATGCCTACTAGCAGCCCGTACCGGCTTCGCACGGGTGGGCAATTAATTTTTAAAAAAAATTTTTGTCAATATTTTTTACACCAATTGCAGCAGGATAGCAGTCTGATTGTTAACTTCGAAATATTTTTTTCAAAAACCTCCTGTGCGGTTATCAACACCTGGTACTTCTAATAAAGAAAAGTATCAGAAGTACGTGTGGATTTATATTTTAAAAGTAAGTTTAAAGTTTAAAAGTAAAGTAAAGCAGGAAGTGGTTGAAAACGAAGACCCGCCATTTTCAGTGTTCCAGTAATTGATGCAGGAATTAAATTTTTGGTAGGGATACCGGATTTTTCTAGTAATAAATATACAGCACTAGCTGTGCCCGCGACTTCGTCCACATGGAATAGTGTCTTTGGGTAGCATTTTTAATTATTTAGGCGAATTATTTTACAAATAAGACACATACGTTTAAATACTTTAATGAGCAATTTGCAGTGTTTCACTGCAAAGAGCTGCAGGGACCAAACCAGTTTTATTACTACTTATGTGCGTGTGCGCCGTGTGCTGGCTAAAGCCGAACGCGGGGCGCCGCACCAGTCTGTTTCGTGATCCGACGGCGAATGCACGTCTGTTTTCGCTCCGCTAGTACGTAACGCCGTATGCAGCCAAGTAGTGTTTTCATCTAGCTTATACATTACTTCTTGTACTTCCAGAACTTTTAAATAAATAATATATAGTGTGACTGACTAGTGTATGGAGTGAATTATTTCGAACACCAATATACCCTGGTAGATAACCCTATAGAGCTTATTAAATTATTTAAGTATGTATATAAGTAGGTACATAAGGTATAAAGTATTTAATATGAGTTTATTTAAATACATTTTTATAAACTACGTTTTTTGTTTTCCCATAGTTTGCCAAAACATAAATATTTTGCGAATTTGATACACGTGAACATGCCACATGCATGCCCACGGGAAAAACATTTTTTTTTTCTAAATGAACTCCTGCAACTTTTCTACAACGAACTAACAAAATCATGGTAATGAATTTGGAAAAAAAACTATTTTACAACAATACTAGCCATCAGCCCTACCCGTGTTTTAAATTAATGTCGTAAATGCGGTGACACGCAGTATAAGTTTAAAAACTTAAAGCCAACTACGAAATACGTATGTCGATGGTAGCCTATATCTCCCGCACCAAAATAACTAATCGATTGACACCTCATTTGATGAATGAGTAGTTTAGGCGCTACGGCGGAACATACATCAATAGACTGCTAAATATAACCCTTCCTTTTGGCTTTGCCGTGGTTTTGTAAAATTGTAGCCTACACCCGCACCATAATAACGAATCGATTGACACCTCATTCGTCAAAATCAGATGAGCATACATATTTCATTCCTTTTAGCTTTGCCGTAGATGGGTAAAAAAAGCCCTAAGTACAATGGGCGTTCTTATCGCTTAGAATTGATTTCTTCCAGATAACCTTTACTTACCTACTAGCCAACATATCTGCTTCGCTCATGTACTGAGTGATAAACCCGTCGAGTTTATGTTCATCGTCCTTGTTCGGTTGCTTTGACATTATAACTGTTCCTGCCTCGATGTTAGAAGTTGTCATAGGTCTGTAATGAATGAATTATTGTAATATTAATATAACTAGTGGTTATGTGAGAAGAGTAGACCTCGCGTCCCAAGTCCAAAAACTGTGTGACCACTGCAAGAAGAGATTCGTTAATAGAACCACATTGGCAACGCATTTGAGGTTAGTAGCTTCATCATCATCGTCATCATCGTCAGCCCTTCTCATCCCACTATTGGGCATAGGCCTCTCTTCGTTGTGGTCATTCGCCTCTGTCCTGCGCTGTTCTAACGCACATACGACCTGCGATTTTTATAATGTCGTCGACCCATCTTGTCGGCGGACGACCCTGCATTCGAGGTTAGTAGCCTAAACAAAAAAATATTTGCTACTACAGGGTGTCCCGGAACATGCATTTTATGCCTGAACAGGGTGTTCCGAGCATAAAAATTAATAATAAATTAGGTTCTGTGAGAAGAGTAGAGCTCGCGTCCCAAGTACAAAAAGTAATTTGTAAAGTACAATTTTAAATCGACTTTATTAGACTTTATTTTAATAGACTTTTGAGCAAAATAAGATAAGATAACTCTTTATTGTACACCAAAGTAAAATACAGAACATAATTTTTACTAACAAATTTAGTACAATGGGCGGTCTTATCGCTAAAAGCGATCTCTTCCAGACAACCTTAGTATGGACAGGATTATAATATATCACATGACGGCGGTGCATCTATATAAAATTAAAAACATACCTACATACTATAAACCTAAAATACTAATAACTAAAATTTAATTATAATAAAACAAGCAACTATAAAAATGGTTATGATGAATTAACAAGCAGCGACAACTTCAACGCAGGGACCGATAATGCGCGTGTACTTTTGTTTTAAAATTACTAATAGACTTGGATGTTCTTATAGAGAAGGGCAAATCGTTCCACAATCGTACGGCTGTTACAGTGAAGGATCGACCATAAAACTCTGTCGTATGGACAGGAGTTTTAAGTTGAAGGGAATCTGAAGAACGCAAATTGCGATCATTAGCCTGGTGGAGAAACTCAAAACGCTCCTTAAGATAGAAGGGAGAAGAAGGGTTAAAAAGGATGTTATACAAAAGGGACAGTATGTGTGCATTCCGGCGAAGACGGATGGGGAGCCAAAATATTGGTTTGTTTATCGATTACTCGCGTTCCCTTGCTCCTAGGAGGCAGTGCCGGATTAAGGTGACTAGATGTCCTAAGCAATCTTCCCTTGTGGGCCCCCTGTGTGTGTGGGGTGGGGGGTAGGGGGGGGGGGGGTAACCACCTACGAGCGAGCGAGTGGAAGTGAGGTCATGACTGCGACCGAACCGAAACGTCAACAACAATTTAAAACGCGCGGATATTGAAACTGCCTTAACTTTCGTGTGCTCGGTTTTTTTCACGATCGTCTCTGGTGCCCCCCTAGTAAGGGTAGGTATAAATATACCGAAAAAAATTCAAAATTTGCAAACTTTCCCTTTTCCCCCTCCATTTTTGGCCAATCTGGAAACTGAGATTGTCCCGTACAATTACCCAAGACAAAAAAAATCCAAAATATTCAGTAAACAAAAGCCCAAAACAAACCTCGGTTACAATTCACCAATACTGCGAATAAGTCGGACTTACAACGGTTTCAGTGTTACAGTCAATGATCTTGATATATTCAACGACACGTACAGGTCTTACAAAAACAAACTGTTTAAAAATATATCATTGGAGATGGCGAGCGTTCTGCCATCTCTTCCAGAATCTCTGTAATATTTCACTATGCAATAAAACACTCGTGTCCCGAAACAACATCGGAACACTTATTAGGTAGTTAGATTCGTTTATTAGTTATGTAAAAATTCAATTATATTTTGACCGTCGCTGGCGAATGTTGTATACACCTGTAATTGGTGCATGTATCAGAAATGTGCTTATGACTATCGTCATAAATCTGCTAAAGTATATAGTGATTAACTATAAAGTGATAAAATATGTGTACTGTTGGTGTATCTTTAAATAAATAAAAAAAGAAAAAAAAACTGAGACGCTTCGCTCGCTCGGTCAATTAATGTATAATGTAAATTAATAATCAATCATAACTATAGCATGCAAATTTTGAAATTATTGCTTATTTAGAATAGGGACGCCATTATTGGTTTGGTTAATACTTTTGCCAATTATAGGCGAACACAACAGTGACATGTTTAATGACTCCAAATGTATCCGTTGGGCTACGACATGGCACGCTTCAAGAGAAATGTAAAGAGATTTGTACAGGGTAGGGAACGCATCGAAAATACGCCGGGTGTTGCCGGTGGCAATAGGCAACGGTGACCGCTTGCCATCAGGTGAGCCGTAAGCCCACATATAACATTAAAAAAATTTATGTATGTACTTCTCAAATAAGTATGTAAAATAATGAGATCAAATGAAAAATCATGGCATGAAGATCATAGAAACTCACTCAAGAACACTATTTGTACCAAAAACGGGATATTTACCATGATTTCTGAGTTTATTTAATAGTATATCTACTACCATTACACAACCATGCTTAAAAAAAAAACAAAAAAGAAATGTTTTTTTTTAATGCTGGACATTTCACACAGCGTCATATCTAAATTAAGCATAGCTTGTACTATGGGAACATGATAACAGTTTTTTAATTCCTATTGTACAATTCTAATTATCCCCTAGTAATATTATTACAATCTACTCACGTATAGGCTAATGAGTAATTTCATTACGAACTCGTTTTTAAGCATAATAATTTTAGTTTTTAAGCAATAAATCTAGCTATTCCCACTTTACACTCAGCTACAAGTTATAATTTTAGGCATTCCGGGATTGAAGACTAGCTATTACCCGCGACTTCGTCTGCGCAGGATTAGTAAGTAATTCGAGTAGCTTATTATCTTCTCAATATCTATCTTTATACCTTGTTCTATATTGAGTAATGTATCTACGTGCATTGAAACTAAGTATTTTCGATAATGATCTCATGATCTCATCGCAGAACGGACACGACCGTCAATGAAGTCTGCCCTCACATGTCTGCCCGTGTTCGGGTCGCGCACTCAGCCACGAACGACTTCTTCCCCCACCTCGCCCGCCGCCATAGTAACGCGCACTCGAGTAATAAAATCGTCGTAACTATTACCTCTCGACTCCCGCCGACTCGATATCGAGCATAGAACAATAGAAAATCTATTGTGTTTTATTTCCCGGTATTCTACAAGTTAAAATATTAACTATCGTCTAAATGATGTAGTGTAATAGACGAAGTTTAATAAAAGTATTTATTTTGATATACAAATCAATTTGTTACTACCAAATGTGCATTAGAAATTTATTATCAATTTTTATTGTATTTATGGTTCGCTGTTTTGGCTATAATGGCTTACTCATAAAAGATCGATATATGCTGTCGCGGACTATTTTGTAGGACTAATTGAGATTAACATTTCTCTTACACATTATATATATCTGTAAACTCTTAACAGTTTTTGCAGCGTACGCCAGAATAGTTCGCAGATGGCAATTTTTTTTCCGACTTACTTGACAATTATCGTTATATTTTGGACAATTCACACACTATCTTTAAAAATTATAGCCTATGTGTTATTCTAATGTATAAGCTATATTATTGTAAACTTTCAAAAAAATCCATTCGGTAGTTTTTGCGTGAAAGAGGAACAAACATCTATACATCTATACATCCATGCATACAAACTTTCGCGTTTATGATATTAGTAGGATTTTTAAATTATAACTTGTAACTGAGTGTAAAGTAGCAGTAGCTAGATTTTTGAAGGTCAATGATCTCAAATCTATACAAATAATAAATAAATAAATATTGCTGAACATTTTACACAGCGCCAAACTAAGCAGAGCTTGTACTATAGGAACTAGATAACTGATAGAATACTTATATACTTTTTTTGTAAATACATACTTATAATATATAGAAAAACAACCAGACCCGGAACAAATATCTGTAGATCATGCAAACATTTGTTCCGCGGCGAGAATCGAACCCGCTACCTCCTGGTCTCAGCCGGCTAAACGCCCACTACGCCACGGACTCGTCTGTTATTTATATAGACATGCCTCCGGGAGATTTGCTCGCGGGAAACGTGTTTTCTCGATAAATTACGTAGAAATCTTTACGAATTTGCACGCAGAAACTCACCAAAGCAATCAACTCAATCGGAAGAATTTTATGGAAACACATAGTGAGCAAACAAAAACAAGCATTCATTTTATTATTCGATAGCTAAATAAAAATCAATTTAAAACTTTTTACTATAGTTTCCTTTAAATTTCAAATATAGTAGTTACTAAAACAGTAACTTAATATTTAATTAAATTAATATTTAATTAAAATTAAATTAACGGAAATTTTCGGGAAAAAAGGCATGTCCATGATATGTTCTCATCATTATTTATGATGCAAGTACAAAAATCAATTTACCTACTCCGATCACTGCTGATGACTACTTATATATTTTTTTTTGTAAATACATAGGTACCTACGTATTTACAAATAATTGTAATTATAATTACAAATATACCCAAATCTAGACTAAATATCTGTAGATGGTGCACAAATTTGTACCACGGCGGGAATCGAACCAGCAAACTCCTGCATCTTAGCCGGCTATTAAGTAAAATAAAACTTACGCTATAGTTAATCTCGGTAATGCCTCCGCTTTGATATTCCCAAAGGCGTCCGTCGCTGAGACAAGAGTGTTAGCACCGAGCACCACATGAGAAAACACCTCTGTGTTGGAGTTATCCAACACTATTTCTGGAACTGACAGTAAACACATCATTTTCATCACTGAAAATACCTTTTCATTACTCATGCTCTGTAAGTTGCTTATTGTTAGCGCGATATCGGCGTAAATGCGATTAACGCACCGAGGGCCGTAAATTAAATACAACCTCCATGACAAATCCTTATTTCTATTTCAATTTAAAGAGGTTAATACATGTGTTATACTCGGGTATAAGCGATCAATAACACCCTCGATTAGCGTCTTCGTTCGCGTTCACTTGCTCGCACGCCAAAATTGCGCGCATGTATAATAGATCGCTTACAGCCCTTGTATAACAATGTAATATTCATCACTCATGCTCTAAAATTTAGTTATTGTTAGCTCGATACCTGATACATAAATGCGATTTACGCCTCTAGGGCCGTAAGTTTTTTTTGTTTCCTTATTTTCTTGTAATCTGCCGTTCTAGAGTTTGGTGATTAGTTCGCGCTGGGTATGTATGAAATAAGCCCAGTGGCACTTCCATCGTCCATTTATGTGCTATATGAGGTGTTCAGGGGCTGTCCTCTTTAATCTACTACAGGTTGTGGTTTTTTCATTAGCTCATTTGGGTGATGCTCCATTCGTTTAGCGTAAGACTGCAGTTTTTTAGTTACTTCTTGTTTCACCGTTAGTACTTCTAGGTCGCACCTCAGAGCGAAGACGTACGCTACCTGGGCATACATTGAGATAGAAGAATAATCTTTACCAAATCTTTACTTATCACTTGGCCTTCAACTAAGGAAACTGTATTGACTTATGGAACGTAAATCCAAACTGACCCTGGAGGGCCGTAAGTAAATATGAAAATTTAATGAGGCTCATTGCATTTATATTATACTAAAATATACTTTTCACCACACTTACTCGTAAAGTGAGCTTTATTACATCGTTCTTAGGGCCATAAACCGAACAGACACGTGCATAATAATATTACGCACTAGTGCATAATAGAATTATCCCTGCAAAGTTAAGTTAGTACCTAACTGCAAATTATATGCGAGTAAACAGAGCATTTTCAATTTAACCGGGTAATACAGTTTTGTAACAACAAAGAGGTTTTATACCGCTGAAATCTATTTACATTTTTGGAATAAATAAATGTATACCTAATTACTCGTAGGACGCAAAAACATTTATTATTATCAAATTATTTATAGTTCACAATAATGTGTTATAAAATATTTGTATTTTATCACTAAAATTATAATTTTGAAGTAGGCTGTAGGTATAGCTATATGTAATCAATCACCTTACATTTGGCGCGTGCAACAATATCGTTATGAAAATTGTACATTCACTAATTGTTTTTATAATTTTATGCTTAACGATTTATGCAATACATGTTTGTTTTTTCCTCGCAAGTGTGTTGAAAAAGTGCGTATGAAACTCGTGAGCAACTTGCTCACTAGACACTCGGCTGATTTACGCAACTCACAGCCTCGTGTGTAATGAGCAACTTAGCTCACTTGTATCATAATAAACTAAAAGAATATTAACCTATTGTAATACATACAATGTTACTGTTATATCACTGGACTTATTTCCATTGTACTACCATTGTACCTATGATTAAAAGTGTATTTTTTTATTTTTAACTAGCTGACCCGCCGGACTGACCTGCTTCGCACGGATGGTATTTCAATAAAACATTACCCTCATTTTGCGCAGTTGGCTAAAAAGTAGCCTATATCCTTTTCCAGGATATAATCTATCTCCTTGCAAAATTTCATTACGATCCGTTCAGCCGTTTAGTCGTGTAAAGGTAACAAACAAACAGAATTATGTATGTATTATACATATAAAACTTCCTCTTGAATCACTCTTATCTATTGCTGAAAACTGCATTAAAATCCGTTGAGTAGTTTAAAAGATCTAAGCGAACAGACACCGAAAGCGACTTCATTTTATACTATGTAAACATGGTGTGCAATAAAGACATCTAATCTAACCTTAATCCCTTACACTGTACATACAATAATCAGTAATGTAATAATGTAAGCCCTGTTATTTGAGAATAAATATATTAAACCACATATAGATATGGTGGTGATCTAAGGATGATGGTGGGATTCATCACGGGACACTGCGAACTTAACCATCACCTCCTGAAGATCGGAGCCACGGACAGTGGAGTTTGTCGCAGATGCCTTCGCAAGGAAGAGACTGTCAAGCACGTGATACTTCACTGCACTGCCACAAACGACGCCAGACTGAGAACGGGTTTGCAAGGGGTCATCGAATCCTCATCCTCCACCAACACTGCTACTACATCAACATCCACGGGGACCCTAGAAAGCTGCTGCCACCAACCCAAAGTCCTACTCCGATACTTCAAGGAGTTAGGATGGCTGGGGTAATGCACAATACGCCCCAGTGCGAGACGTCGGTGCAGATCTTTTGTTCCCCCACCCGGGGATCCCTTTCATAAGGAACTCTACTACCCTTATGATTACTTAAGATATTTACCTTCCAAAATATGCTCTTCGATATCCATTCCAATAGTATCCTTCAGACTGATAAACTGCTCATTCTTCACATCTATGGGGTCCGACATTATGTACTGGCAGTCCGGGATGGTCGAATAATCAAAGAATATCTTATCATAGTCTGATTTTGTTTCTACGTTCAGAGTGGACAGTGATTGTGACATGTATGTGTGGTCCATTGTCTGAAATATAAAAAAATGGATTTTAGAGACTGGCAAAATCCAATACCAAACAATGAGGGGTTTTCACGGCCATGTTTTTATAACTGCTAACAGATGGCGTTGCTTTATCATGCTCTGATTAACAAAGGGAAGTGAATTAGCAATGTCAATTACCGTGTCAACATTATTTTCCGAGGAACTTAATATAATAAAAAAAACACTCCGTGAGTGCTGACAGAAGTGAAAACTTGATTACGAGATACTTATATACAGAGGTGTCGGTAACGGTAACAGTGTCGCGAGTTCAATGGTTTTTCCCATCTCAAAAAATGCCCAAAGCGCCTAAAGAAGTTTTCACTTCAAAAACAATTGTTTGTTTATCTGACGAATTAATTTAGAGAAATTTTGACATTGTGTCTTTGAGATTTTGGTATATAAATCATAATAATCGGCGGCGCATCTCCAGAAAGCGCCATCTATTAAGGTGGTTGAAACTATTTTTTCCTTGTTAAATCGAAAATGAAAAGCTTATTAACTTGTGATGCCTGACTGATTACAAGGTTGTATTTGCAGGCAATAATTGTATTACTATAAATTATATAAAAGTTAGATTAATAGGATTAATGATACCTCTGGAGACTGGCTTAAGGCCAGCACCCGGATGTGTTCCTGCGCGTTGTGGACTTGCCACTTGAAGCGGTACAACTTCTTCATCATCGCCAGGCACTCCCAGCAGATCAGATGGGATATCTCCGGCATTTCACCTAACTAGAATATAAATACAGTATAACTTTTGAAACTATCATGGTTATTAACACTATTTGTACTAAAAACGGGATATTTACCATGATTTGTGAGTTCTTGAGTGTCCCGATATTTTGACGCAGGATGAACGCGGGTAAACTCTGAGTTTACCCGTGATCATGGCGCATGCAACTGCGTCGAAATATCGGGACACTCAAGAACTCACAAATCATGGTAAATATCCCGTTTTTAGTACAAATAGTATAAATACAGTAGTCTCAGTAATCCAGCACTTCGGTAGTCCGGTACATCAAATAATCCCGCTCCCTCCGCTCACGCCTCCTTCACCCCTCTCTACTCTTTTTTTATAAACATAGACAATTAAATAGTATAAACGTAAAACATAAACAAAAACAAGGAAGAACCTGGTAGATACTGTGTGCTGCAGCAGTAAATGGGACTCGACTCAGCATTATGCCCGCCGTAATGGTAAGCGCTGATATTCTGTCGAGACCGCTCCATTTATAAAATTATAAAATGCTTTATTTTATTTACATATTATGATTTTTCTATACAATCTAATAATCCGAACATTCCATTAATCTGGCACCCCCCAGTTTTTAATAGTACTGGATTAGTGAGACTACTGCATTATCATAATTGATAACAAGACATGAGACTAGAAACAAAATGTGATTAATAATCATTCATCATCATCATCATATCAGCCATCGAACGTCCACTGCTGAACATAGGCCTCCCCCATAGATTTCAAGAGTTACCGATCTTGTGCAGCCTGCACCCAACGGCTCCCAGATAACTTTAACATGTCGTCTTTCCATCTAGTGGGGGGCCATCCTATGCTGGGCTTTCCAATGCGTGGTCTCCACTCGAGAACCTATCTGCCCAAACGGTCGCCAGTTCTTCGAGCTATGTGCCCTGCCCACTGTCAATTTAGCTTATGCCTAATCTTTATTTTATTTTATTATTATTATTATTAGCCCATAGAGTCCCACTGCAGGGCAAAGGCCTCCCTTCCCTCCTTCCACGAATCCCGGTTATTGGCTAATTGGAGCCACTCTTTCTGGTATGCATCCAGTTCATCCCTCCATCTTCGCCTGGGTCTACCACGAGGCCGCCGCCCGTTTGGAACCCATTCTGTAGTGGCTTTTGGCCATAGTTCCTCTGGCATACGACAGACGTGTCCTGCCCAGTCCCACTTCAATTTTGCGGATGTCAAAGCCACGCCAGCTATCTGTGTTTTTGAGTGATGCCTAATCTTTATTTACTTAAATTCTATGTAAAAACAAATTAACGGCACTTTTTACTGTTTCTGATTTGGAATGTAGGAAGGTATAGGAAACCTGCTCAAAGAAAGAAGATGGGGTCCAATCTTTAGATTCTGTTAATTACGTGATGTTTTCCTTCTCATAGGAGTAAAGCTAATTTCTGACCTACCGCAGTGTGTCCATAAAAGCACCAGTAGTATGCCGAACAAACGATATAGCTACAAATTCAGTACGCAGAGTTAGTAGTAGAGAATTGCAGGGAGTTAGGAAATAAATTGCTAAGTATATATCGACGCTTGAAAGGCAATAATTACCAAGCGACATTTTGGGCGATATTAAGTTATATATATCATTGAAATCAGAAAAAAATTCTGCGTCGAATGGTCATACTCTCATGCCGCTAGGACGAAGTTTGTTGTCACTTGGTAACCTAAAAAAATCATATTTTTACAATTTTCGGCGTCCAAGCGACTATAATTTTACCGATTTATGAATAACTTTCACTTAGTATGTAAACTATTTTTACTTATTACACTTACATTAGTAATTGTTGCCTAGACTATAAATAATGCGTTTAAACATAAAGTATTTTTTGATTTGGGGTACCTAGGGTATTAACATTGTTTAGGAAATTTTACCTGATTAATTTTTTTTTTCTCGTTATTTATGACTTTTTAGCACACCTTAATTATGTATTAATTTTTATTTAGTACTTTTTACCTAAATGCAACTTAAAGTACTTAAAAACTTAAAGTAGTAATATTTACCTGCCTAAAAAGGATATATTTTGTCGTTTGGTAATTTTTAATCTGCCGTTTTTTCACTGTTTTTGTTACTTAGATAACTATTTTCTTATATGAAATTTGTATAAAAGTGAGCTTAACCCTGATGCACGTATTTTGTTTTGTCGCTTATCCTCACTGAGCAGAATTTGAGAAAGCAGATTTTGAGTGGCTGTTGGTGACAAAATAATAATTTATTCTTCACCGAACTGTCGCATAGGCAACTAATATTGGAATTTCAGAATATTTTTTAAGAATTGTATCTGTAAATAATTTGTATGTGATTTAATTAGGTTCCTAGAAAAGAATACTGAAAAAACTGTTATTAGTATTGTTGGTAGTTCTATTTTGTATTCCTAAGTAATATAATAATAAGATACAGTAATAGTGTAGATGTAATAGTGTAAGACTGCCGAAAAAGACAACTTAAATACTTGATGTGGTTGATTTAAACTTGGTTTAATTAAGTAATGAATAGGTACCAAAAACCCATTCCAATTTAAATTTTTTGTATCGTTTTTAATTTAATAGCAATATTCTTCTTCGTTAAAATTTTATTTTACCTACCTATACTGATTTTTAAATTTCTAATAAATCTTAATATATAAAACAAAGTCGGATTTGTTCGAACACTACTCGAGAACGGCTGGACCAAATTTGATGGTTTTTGATTTGTTGGATTTGTCTATGCCCCGAATAGCAGAATAACTATTAAAATATTGGAAAAATTCACGCAAAAAGAAATAATGAAGATAATTCATTTTCTCATACATAGATGCAGCGGGTGCTGTACATTGACAGCCCGAGTCATATGCATGTCAAGGCATATAAAAATAAAATGCCTTATTCATTTCCAGCCACAGCCCATGTTCTTTATAAGATCAGCTATCCACTTTGCGGTAAGTTTGATTTGACTGAGAAGAAGAGAGATTTTACTGCAATATTCGAATGTTAGAGGGTTTTAGAGAGGTATTTAACAAAGGGTTAGTCACGCTACTTCCACAGCATTATGTCATACGGTATACTGCTGTGGGGGAGTGCTGCAGATATAAACACCGTTTTTGTGCTGCAGAAGAGGGCTGTTTGTGCAATTTATAATATGGGCCCCAGAGAATCATTACGCAATAAGTTTAAAGAAATAAATATTATGACATTCCCTTGTCAATACATCTATGAAAACCTAATGTATGTTCACAAAAATATTAATTTGTTTAAGAAAAATAGCGATAATCATAATTTTAATACTAGAAATAAAGATAAACAAGCTGTTGCCACTTGTAGACTCCATAAAGTTAGTAAATCGTTTAAAGGGCAAGGTGTGCACTTTTATAACAAACTCCCAAGGGATGTACAAAAATTGACTATTAACAAATTTAAAAACGTAATTAAACAAAATCTTTATAAAAGAGCCTACTATAAAATATCGGATTATTTAGATGATAGAGAAGCTTGGGATTGAAACTGCTCCAACTCATTCAAAATGTTACAATTTACACGTAATTTATTTTCTGTATTATGTATTGTAAAAGGATAATTAAAAAAACAACCAGCCTTGTTTTCTTGCCTTTCTTTCCTGGCTTGGTCGCGAAGGAACAGGCAGTAAAATTGACGTTTCAAAGTGATCCTTGTGATTTTAATGAATAAAAATATTTGACTTGACTTTGACTTTGACTTTACACGGGCCTAAAACCGCCACCAACCTGTACTAGGGCAGCGTGGTGGAGTATGCTCTAATTCGTCTCTCGTCAGATGGAGGCCCATATTCAGTAATGAGTTATTGTAGATATAATAATGATGATGATGACAAGGACCGTAATGATGTTGACGATAATGATATTCATCAAAAACCTTGCCAGAAAGCCTTGAATTTTATGTACTAAAACCTAAATTCTTTATTACTTGTTCAAACAAGTCCTACACTTACCTTACTTAATTTGTACTATGGTTGAAATTGCCTGGCAGAAAAGTTTTATTGGTTTTTATTTAGATCTTTTTACCTATATGTCAAACATGCGTTACTTCTGGATGCATCATTTTGCTTCAAACACAAAAGGGTTCAGTTAATTTTACATGTTTTATATTAAAATTTTGTTTTCAGTAAGTAATTTTTACCTGCTTGTGATTTTGATTAAAATTTTACTACCCAACACTATTTCAAAGTATTGAGAATAATAATAATCTTTAAATGCCAGTTTACGAAGCCTTTAACCTGCATTTAAAATTCGTTGGAATCGAGCAGATATGACTAATAGGCAATTTTTGACGATTTAAAAATGAACAAAATAAACTTTAAAATGCTCTAGTGTAAAGTTGCCAACATGTCGCTTAGTAATTATTGCCTTTCAAGCGTCGATATAAATATTGCTGGACATTTCACACAGCGCTATCTAGCCCCAAACTAAGCAAGCTTGTACTATGGGAACAAGATAACTGATAGAATACTTATATAGGTTTTTTTTGTAAATACATACTTATAATATATAGAAAAACACCCAGACACGGAACATATATCTGTAGAGTGCTTGCGTAACTCGCCTAACGTTTCAGGTTTTACAAGTATTTTACAAATGTAAAAGTTTTGTACACTTACGCGATCTCCCGCGAAATCATACATCAAAAGTTTGAATATTTGAAAGGCTTGAGGGAAATTACTGTTGCTCAACGCAAATAAATTGCGATCGCTACTCAGACAAGTCGAGCACACGGTCCGAAATCCATTTTCCACGTCCTGCTCCATGTTGAATAAGATTTTTTGTAGGAAATCAGTGTTTAGCCTTTATTATTTTGTTTTGATTAGTTTTGGAAGACTTTTGAAATCACAACAAAAAGTAATACTCCCATGTAAAATAGACGAAATTGGTAAAGGCGATTCAACTCGGCTACGACACCACAAAATGGCTGCTTTACCCGGTGTTGCTATAAATAAATAAATCACAGACTAATAGGGGGATGCTACTATTCTAAGAAAAAATTTTTTACTTGCTTGTTTTATAACATAACTTTTAGTTTGAAATAAAAAATAACATTTGTGTTTATTTAACAAACGAAGTGATATTTTTTGAGACAAAGTTTGATATCGAGTCTTTAAGATTATGGCATATAAAATATTTTGACGGCTTATCTCCAGACAGCGCCATCTATTAAGCTAGTTGGAACTAGTTTTTATTTCTTAAAATAAAAAGCCCGCATTGAAAAAAGACTCGTTACCTAGTTTCTAGTGAAGTTTTATATAAGGGTTAGCGGTTCTGAGTCTTTTATAAAAAAATAACTCTATTCTTCGTTATTTTTTTATTTTTATTTTTTTTAACCTATACTTTCCCACTGCTGGGCAAAGGTCTCCCCCATGTTCCTCCACATCTCACGATCACTCGCCACGTCCCACCAGCCATCTTGGAATGCATCGATGTCGTCACGCCAACGCTTCCTCGGCCTGCACCGGCTTCGACGCCCATCTGCAGGCACCCATTGTGTGACGACTGTTGCCCATTTGTCTGTGACCATACGACTGACGTGACCCGCCCAATCCCACTTAACATCTGCAATGCCGGTCTTCGCGCGCAGTGTGGTATTGCGGATCCTGTCGATTCTCTTTACCCCTAACACGCTGCGTTCCATGGCTCTTTGGCAAACCTTGAGTTTGGACTTTTGAGATTCCGTCAATGACCAAGTTTGGGCACCATAGGTAAGGACGGGCAGAATATACATGTCGATGAGCTTACGCTTAAGTCACAATGGAAGTTCTCCCTTCATTAGCGTCTTCATGGACCAGAAGCTCCTCCAGGCATTTTATGTTCGTTATTTATGTTGGGTTAAATCGAATTTAATTATAGGGCTCTCTATCTTTCATAAAGAATTAAATTAGAAAAAGAAAACTTTCTGGCTTAGAAAATGAATCTGCTTTACTTAAATATAAAAGACATGGTTTTTTTATCCCACAAAACAATAGTAATGGAATGAAATAATATGTATTAAATGAAATATGGTTAAATTACAAGATGTCAATTTTAATCTACATATATAAGTCCAACAATGTAAAACCAATGACTGGGGAAATTGGTGACATTACATAGGGTATTATTATTATTTTCCGGGCATAGAACGTAACTTGGTTCACACGCGAAATCGACTAAATTCATTCGCTTGTCAATCGAAAGTGCTACTCTATTCCTAGCTTGACTTGATTTTTGTAAACAAATAGAAATATTGGCGTAATTGTGGCAACAACTAGCCAGTAGCCACAGAGGCCATACAACCAATAGTGAATAGAACAACACTAAGGCAAGACGACAATTTCAAAATGGCGGTGTTTTGTTTTGGTTTTATTGTGATTGAAGAGTAGAAATGGTTTTTTACTGTTTTTAATTACTAATACAAGAGTGCTTGCGTAATTAGGTGAAATTAGAACTGAATTAGCTTTTATCGACGCGTTTAATTAAGTACAATCTACTTTTCATTCATAGAATACACATCTCAGTTTCCTTCACATCACAATTTTGTGTAAAACTATGAAAAATCGTGAATAAATAAACCTCTAAAAGAGAGTACGTGTTCAATTATCATGTTAGTAAAAACATCGTTTACTTTTTTTGTTGCTTGTACCATGATATTCCGAAAAAACTAATATTAGCCAAGCAGTGATTACAATCGACAAAATGGACGAGAAAGATCAAGTTTCCTATAAATTGCTATGCAATGCTTGCCTTTGCGTCGGACAGGGGCTCAACCTCATAACAGATGTAAAACTGAAGCGGTTCTACATCCAAGCCCTAAATGAGATTCCTGTAAGTTAACATTTTTTTGTTCTCTGACTTTCTCATAGTCAGAATACAAGCATCGCGGCTAATATTAAAAAATCTAATTATTCAAGGAGCAGTTGAGCTGTCTGTGTCTATACTAATATTATATAGAGTTAAAGTTTTTTGTTCATAAGTTTATATTGTGGAGGATAGTCTCAGAAACTACTGAACTGGTATTGGAAATTCTTTTAAAGCCGCACTATCCCTGAGAGGTATATTTGAGATGGTTTTAAAAATCTTTGCCATATACTATTTTTATATTTAATTACTAATTTAAACGAGTATTTATCACTCATATATATGTACGTATACCCGTTTACATCAGTAATTATGTACAGTGATTACGAAAGTTTGAAAAAGGCTAGTTTTATATGTATTGATAAAAATCTGTGCGAAGTCAGAGCAGGTCAGCCAGTGATTATGAGATGTTTGAGAACAATATTTAGATCGCTCTACTATTTCTTTTGTATTTTTAACCAACATTGCAAAAAGAGGGGTGTTATTAGTTTGATGCGAGTGTATGTCTGTTTGTGTGTCTGTAGCATCGTAATTCCTAAACCAATGGACAGATTCAGATGTGGTTTTTTTAAATAGAAAGCTAGTTTAACTGGGGTGGATTTAGCTACGTGTGATGAAGATCAGGTCAGCCAATCCATAGGTATATGCATTTTCCTCTTTGGTGGACCGGTCTCAGCTGTAAAATGGAAATTTATTTAGTGTTCTTTTTAGATGTGGATTATTTTTTTATTTATTCTTGTACTTGCTGACCCGCCAGCGGCTTCGCACGCGCAAAGACCAAAATCATTTTTCTATAGAAACTTTGACACCCTATTTTTATTCCATGGGACCTGATTTATGGGATAAAAAGTAGCCTATGTTAATCCAGGTTATAATCTACGTAAATACTAAATTTCGTCGAATTGGGCGTTACGACGTGATTAGAGTAACAAACAAATAAACAAACATCCAAACTTTCGCATTTATAATATTAGGGTAATAAAGTGGTATGTAAATACTTGTATATTCTTTATGTTAACAAAATGTATGTGGCGTTTATCTGGGCTAACGCATAAGCATTGCAATTCAGCGGGGCAATGCAGCCGGTGTCTAGGGGACACCTCCCACTGATAGTGGTCTGGAGAAGTTAAGCTATCTATAGATCGTTTGCAACAGTCTTTAGATGATTCAACTGTTTCTTCCGTATTTTAGTAATGTATATTCTTTCTGGTTAAATGATGTTGTACTAATAGTCATAATTTCATTATTTCAGCTGTGCAACATAGCCGACATCACACCAGTCCTGTGTTGGGACTGCGAAGCCCTGTTAAGCAGAGCCATGTTGTTTAAAGAGCAAGTTAAAGATTCATATCAAGTTCTCCTGACTTACACTAGTGAGGTAAGTAACAGTTGCATAATCATGACCAAACACTAGAAATCCCTGTGTCTTAAGTATCAGAAACTAAAATCTATAACTAATGCCATATATTTGGAAAGAGCCTGGAAGAGATCGCTTTCAGCGATAAGGCCGCCCATTGTATTGCCTTATTTATTCTAGTCTAGTACTTATATTTGTATTATTTCTATTTGTGTGGAAATTCAATAAAGAGTTATCTATCTATTTTTGGGCTTCCAGACCGAAATGGTAAACAAGTTTTTTGTTGAAAAATTACTTTTTCAAAAAAAGCTTTTATAAAATTCATAATCAGAACCGCAAGCAGATTCAAATGAGCCCAAACACTAGTAGCCTACTATAATCCATTCAGAAGTTCCATTGTCTAGCATCCGTCTCCATCATGAGACCACCTCCATGGTACCATATTATTGCATTGTCACCGAAGTTACATATGTATTCCAAATTTCAGCTCAATCGGTTGAGGGGAACGGGTTTAAAATTCTGTTGCAAGATTCCACCCAGACAAAATACATACATTGCAAGTTAATAAAAAGCTTGTAAAATAGCACCCTTATGCTGTGACTTTGTCCGTCCATCTGTCACACAGCTGAGTATCTCAGGAACTATCTATCTATCTATCGAATCTATCGGCTTGAAATTTGGAATAGTTATAAATATACTGACCTTCCTCTATTGCAGGTAAATTTGATGGGCAACAGAGCCAATATGGTGGGGGTCAAAATAGGGTTACTAGGTCAAGTGAAGGGGGGTATCATATCAAAGAGATTGATTTGCACATTCCAAAACTCCATGGGTTCTTTTCAAACATGACCTTTATGTGTTTAAAGCTACTGAACACCTCCGTGGCGCAGGAGGTAGCGGGTCTCGTGCGTGGCGGGCCACGGAACAAATGTTTGCAAAATTTACAGATATTTGTTCCGGTTCCGGGTGTTTTTCTATGTATTACGAGTTTCCGCCAACGGCTTCGCACGCGTGGTCTGTCAATAAAAAGCAGCCTATCATAATTCAGACCATAAACTTACCAAATTTCATCAAAGTCGGTAATCGATAATCGGGCCATGGTGAAAACGTAATAAACAGACAGAGAAACCGAGTTACTTTGGAATTTATAATATTATTATCGGACCCGCCGAAATTAATATCGCCTTGACATGCATATGACACGGGCTGCCAATGTATTGGCAATCGGCCATCATTAGCTACATCTATGTATGAGAAAATTAATGAATTTATTTTTACGTATATTTTTCCAATATTTCAATTGTTATTCTGCTGTTCGGGACGTAGACAAATTCAACAAATCAAAAGTCATCAAAAGTTATAAATGGTGTAACTAACCCAACTTTGTTTTATATATATATATGTGTATAAGATAAGTATTCTATCAGTTATCTGGTTCCCATAGTACAAGCTGTGCTGAGTTTGTGGCTAGATAGCGCTGTGTGAAATGCCCAGCAATATTTTTTATCATAAACTTCATTACGTGAATTGACCCACAGATAGTTAAACTAAAATATGTATATGTTATCCTTCACAGAACATTCAAGATATGTTCCTATCCGATGTATTTCGCACGCCACGGCTGCGAACTAAAACGAACACCACTATATCAATAGTACCGGACGACATGAGATCGACAGTTGAAGAACCAGATATGCCTATAAAGAATGAAGTTAAAGTCGATTGGGAAAGCCGCGTAGGTAAGTTTGAATAGCCTATAGCAGGGTTTCTTAAGCTGGGGTCCGTGGAATGAGTGCTGTGGGTCCATGTTAGTTAAGAATAATATTGTGTGATAAAATTTATCACACAATATTATTCAGGGTTTCTTAAGCTGGGGTCCGTGGAATGAGTGCTGTGGGTCTATGTCAGTTAAGAATAATATTGTGTGATAATGAATAATATAGATTATACATAATATAATCTTCTTTCTAATATATAAAAACCTCGTCTCACGATGTTTGTGGTCGCACTCATCCGAAACGGGTCGACCGATTTTAATGAATTTTTTGTTAATTTGGTAGGTCTGAGAATAGACGTAGTGTTTTCACCCTCCTACCCCTACCACACATTTCCTAATCGTGATTTTAGTATTTTTGTATGAACAATATCCATATAATTTAACCGTCGTTCATTGACGTGAAGTCATTTACTTGAAGTGTCGCGTCACTTTGACAAGATTATTTTATATAGTTTTTATCCCGAAGTTCTCACGGGAAAGGGGAATTTCAAGCGTGCGAAGCCGCGGGCGGGTCAGCTAGTATATTATAATATTGTTTAAACATAATCGTAACCGATTAGATGCGCCTTGCGTTTTCTAAGACAATTCCTTACCTATGCTAGTTTCTCGGGGTTATTGATCGAGCGAAGCGAGATCTCTAAATCAACTTGGGCAAATCGGCGTTGTATGTATGTATGTTTGTTTGTCCGAGGATAACTTTCTAAGCGTTTATCCGATCATCGTGAAATTTGGTATATAGGTAGTTAGTGATGGCATAATTTTGGTGTGACTAAATGAGCCTAAAATGTGGGGGGGTTGTTGAGATATTGGGGTTCAAGAGGGGTAAAAAAACAAAGTCCGGTCAAGTGGCGCATCTAATGAAAGGTCTTTATGAGTACATTTCGACCCCATTTTTATTTTTAGTTTAATCTTTGTAGTTTTTAAGTTATCAGCCATAATAAAAACGGAACTTGACAAAATTCACAGGGTACACCAGTAACCCTACAGTGCTGTAGTTTGGTATGAGTGTAGCTTAAGTGTCATAAATATAGGAAAAAGTCTGAAATCCAGAATAACTGCCATTTTACCCCCAAAAAATAGGTACCAAATAACATCAACTCCCGTAACCTGTAATTTGAATGAAACTGTAGGTCAAATAAGCTGGTTATGCATTTCGTGGCACTATTTTGATAGTCAAAGATTACAAATAATATTTTTTTGTTTTAATCGGAGACTCGCAAGATCTCAGTTTGGGGCGAACCCTAGTGTTAAATTTCTAATGTTGCTTTACAGGTACCATATTGGCTGAAACTCCAGAAGATCCAGAAACAATACCTAATAGAACACAGCAAGTTTATCTGAAAGAAGATTTAAAGATTGAGTATGGGAAAGGTAAATACACTTCAGCGATAAGGCCACCCATCTATACTAATTGATCGAGCGAAGCGAGATCTCCAAACAACTTCGGCAAATCGACGTTGTATGTATGTATATAGGATAACTTTCGAAGCGTTGATCCGATCATCGTGAAATTTTATACATAGGTAGATAGTGATGGCACAATGATGGTGTGATTAAATGACCTAAAAATGTTGGGGGGTTGTTGAGATATTGGGGTTCAAGAGGGGTAAAAAAATGAAAATGGGATGTCTAATGAATGGTCTTGATTTGTACATTTCGATCCTGTTTTTATTTTAGCTCAATCCATGTAGTTTTTGAATTATTAGCCATAATAAAAACTGAACTTTGACAAAATTCATAGGGTACACCAGTAACCCCACAGTGCTGTAATTTGGTATGCTTGTAGCTTTAGTGACACAAATATAGAGAAAAGTCTGAAATCAAGAATAACTGCAATTTCTACCACTAAAAAGAAACAAATTTAACATGAATCCTCGTTACTTGTAATTTGAATGAAACTTTAGGTCAACGAAGTTGGTTGCGCATTTTGTGGCACTTTTTGATTAGTCAAAGATTATAATTAATATTTTGTCTCCATGTGTGTCTGTTTAAAAGTAAATAGGTATCTATAATTATTTTAGATGGTGATTCGGATAATAACGCAGATGAAATGAACCAGCCTGATGTCTTAGCAGATATTAATATAATCAGCAAGAAAAGGAAAAAATGCAAAAAGGCAGTCAAGGAGAAAAAAAACAAATTCGACAAAAAGGAGAAAATAAAAAAAGCCAAAGTAAGAAAAGTTATTGATGTTTGAGTATTAGAAAGTAGGGTATTGAAATACCATGTATTTGTCTAGGATTCGTTATACAGGGTGTTTGGTAATACGAAGCATGCCTTTTAAGTTTTGTCGTTTGAAGAAAAAAACACAACTAGAACCTTATAGTACTTTTTATTGTTTTTCAAAGTATTCACCGCGTAGCTTAATACACTTTTCCATTCGCTCAAACCAGTTATTATAACATTTATTCCACTCTAAAGTGGGGGTGTTCAAAATGGCTGACTTGAAAGCGTCGACTGCTTCTTCACCGGACTGGAACCTTTGACCACGAAGACTTTTCTTAATTTTAGGAAATGTAAAGAAATCGTTAGGGCTTAGGTCAGGACTGTATGGAGGATGGTCAAGAATTTCTACTTTTTCCTGCTTCAAATACTCAATCGTTTGACGAGCGCTGTGTGAGCTTGCGTTGTCGTGGTGCAGGATGATGCGTCGCTTTGAGTTAGATTTTCGAAGTTCGGCGATGACTTGTGGTAAACAAACTGTAGTATACCACTCTGCGTTAACCGTTCTACGATCTTCAAGTGCAATAGTCGCAACATGGCCGGTTTTTCCAACGAACGTGGCCACCATCTTCTTTGAAGTGCTTCGAGAACGAACAACTTTAGTCGGCTTTGGCTCGTCTTGAAAGACCCAGATTGTAGATTGTTGTTTGGAATCAGGATCGTAGGCATAGATCGTCACCACTTATGATGTCGTAGACGTGATTTGACTCCCCTCGGTTGAACCTTTGCAGAGTTTTCTTACACCATCTGACGCGGGCCGCCTTGTGATCGTCGGAAAGCAGATGCGGTATCCAACGGCAAACTAGCTTTCTCACACCAAGCGCTTCATGCAAGATCTTCTGAATGGTTGTCCCTGAGATGCCTAATAGAGCCTCTATCTCTCGATACGTCACATGACGATCTTCGAGAATTAGTTGTCTCACAGCAATGATGTTATCTTCAGTGAAGGCGGATTTTGGGCGTCCTTCGCGAAATCTGTCACTAACACTAGTATGTCCACGCTGGAATTCTAAATACCAGCGTTCGACAGTCCGCAGACATGGGGCTACATCACTGAACACAGATGTTAGCTCTTCTAAACACTGAAGCCGTGTCAGGCCTCTTCTAAAGTTGTAGAAAATTATTGCACGAACATTTTCCTTAGAAAGATTCATTTTCGTACGTGACCTGACAGATTCAAATCGAAACTGTGACTAAACAATAGCATTAATTCTAATACTTTCAACTGTTTTGAGATTCAAAATGTAAACACATTCGAATATAGAACTGTTCCAAATTCAAAATTGCCGGAAAATATGGAAACGACAGAACTTAAAAGGCATGCCTCGTATACTGATGATATTCAAGTGACGGCTTCTCAAAACAGAAAAAGATTTCTCGAAAAAAAACTACTAGTTATATTATCAAATATTAAAGAAAATCGACCAAGTTAAGGTAATTAATTTGATATAAAACTTACTGCCTACTCTTGCAATCGACATCCAAAAATAAAGGCCGATTTAATATCTCTTTCGGAAATGGCTGCGGGATTTGGGTTAGAAAGTAACAACAAGTGATATCTCGAGACGTCACCAATACAGTATCTGTGGTTAGATGGCAAACATTATGCAGCATAACATAAGTTTAATAAAGTGTTTGTTTTTACATGCCAAAATAAATTTCACATATCTATGGTAAACATTTCAAAATTTATTTATTATGCTCATCAAAATAACTCCTTTCATTTTTGTGTGTATATTATCAAACACCCTATATTTATTTGTTTACTAGCTGACCCGCCCGCGGCTTCGCACTCGTGATTTGTCAGTAAAAACATTACGAGGCAGTCGGGTGAAAAAGTAGCACGTCTCTATCCCGGTTACAATCTATCTAAATAGGTACCAAATTTCATGGAAATCGGTTAAAAGCCGTTTTGTCGTGAAACGCAACGAACAGACAGAGTGAATGACAGACATTACACTTAATATAGTTTAGCTGTTTCTACCTAGTGTTTTAAGTGGTATTTCATTGTCAAATCCCCAAACGCCCGACAGATATTTTTGAATTTGTAATATTAGTATGGATTTTATATGATATGTATTATACATATAAATCTTCCTCTTGAATCACTCGTATATATTGCTGAAAACTGCATTACAATCCGTCGAGTAGTTTAAAAGATCAAAGGGAACAGACAGCGGAAGCGACTTCATTTTATACTATGTAAAAATATCTATGTGTCTTGGAATTTAAATTAAGCCTCTCCCTGTACCAAATATGCACTACCTATAATAACTGTTTGTCCGCATTACGCAAAGGTTAACTGGAAGAGAATGCTATCTAGCATTAAGTACGCCTATGTACAGATTATTTTTATTTTGTGCAATAAACAATTTTTCATTCATTTTATCCAATGTTTTTCATTCGGAATTATTTGCAGAAATCTATGAGTGAGGTCTATGTTCAGTAGTGGACGTACTATGATTGATATATTTTTTTTTATTCCTAATGTACATTTCTAATCATACTCTCTAGGACTCAATGAATCAAAATCGACTGAGTCGTTTAAGTGTTGTGAGGTAAAAAAGAGTTTCACGACATTCATTTAAAACACATGCGGAATCGTATTAACTGATCTGAGAGGTGGGTTTAATACCGGTAGCTTGAATATTTATTCAGTAATCGATACATTTCCAATAAACAATTTTTAACGTAAATCGGCGGCGCCTTTGCGACGATGCCGCTTCGTCAGTTTAACAGGTACCTACTTACATGATGAATGAATATGATTTGTTTACCTATTTATATAGGCTGTGTCATTGATATTTTAGGACTTGAAATTGAGGTAGGTTGTAAATTAAAACAGGTGACGACGACATGGCGGCGAAGTATAACCCGTCTAAGTTTGAAAGTGGATAGTTACAAAATGCGCATAGTGGATTTTCGCGTTCTCTGTATTTGAAAGTGTTATAGCCGCCATTAAATTGAAAGCACATTTCAATCAATCGTTTATTTCTTAGGGACTTGCGCCAGCCTGTCAGTAACAGTCAGTGGCAGATGTCGGTAACAGTGTCGCGAGCTCAATGGTTTTTTCCCATCTCAAAAAATGTTCAACGCGCCTAAAGAAGTTTTCACTTCAAAAATTCCATGGTAATGAAGTTGAAAAAAAAAATTTTTTGCAACAATACTAGCCATCGGCCCTACCCGTGATTTAAATTAATATCGTTAATGCGGTGACACGCAGTATAACTGTGAAGTTGATCAAAAATGTTGTAATAAACTTGCATGAAGTTTTGCTAAGACCAGATATTTTTTCCAGAATAAGAAAGAGACAAAAGATCGGGACCAAAAAATCATCACCATAGAGCTCTCATACGAAGACATGATGTTAGAAAGAGACAAAGAGATGTCTAAGGAGTCCTATATCAACTCGGAGTATAAATGTGAATCTTGTATATTGGGATTTAATTATTACAAGTCGTATAATACGCATTTGGCAGTTAAACATTCTGAAGTAAGTATAAACATCGCCCGCGGCTACGCTTGCGTGGTTTGTTAATTAAAAGTATCCTATGTCAATGGATAATGACCTCTGTTGTGCAGTGGGCGAATAGCTAAGTGACGGGTTCTATCTCCGCTGTGGCATGAATCACACTATCACACTAATATTATAAACTAGCTTCCGCCAGCGGTTAGTCAACAAAAAGTAGCCTATGTACCCACCAAATTTCATCGAAATTGGTTCAGCCATTTCGACGTGATCGAGTAACAAACAAATAAATAAACAACAAAAAAAACTTTCACTTTTATAATATTAAGTGTGATGTGAAAGTTTGGATGTTGGTTTGTTACGTCAATCACGTCGTAGTAGCTGAACCGATTTCGATGAAATTTGGTGTGTTGATATAGATTATGACCTGGATTCAAACATAGGCTACCTTTTGTTGACAAAAAACGCGTGCGGAGCCGCGTGCGGCAGCTAGTGTTTGCGTGATCTACAGATATTTGTTCCGGTTTTGGCTATTTTTCGACACCTATAAGTATGTAACAAAAAAAACGTATTTAAGTATTATATCAGTTATCTGGTTCCCATAGTACAAGCTGTGATTAGTTTAGGGCTAGATAGCGCTGTGTGAAATGTCCTTTCCCCGCCAAGTCGAGCGCAACGCAAACTACCGTAAATACATTTTCTGGAACCATTTCGACCTATTTTCGAGCTTCTGTATTTTGGCACTAGGAACGATTAAAACTTTGAAAACATCGCTATCTATTTATTAAACTCTTGAATGATTCGTTTCTTTACGTAAAGATAAAGATATCAACGAAGTAGTACATTAAAGAGTAGTAGAGTCTATCTCTGCCGCCAAGCAGCATTGCTGTGTTTCGGTTTGAAGGGTATGGTTGCCGGTGAAATTACAGGCACATTAGGCTTTACACCTGTATGCTTCAAGTTAATGGATGCAGGGCAGTGCATCTTAGGGCACATTTGTAAGGTGCGTGACCTACCTGGCAGTTATCTGTTGCGATGGTTACCACTTAACATCAGGTGGGCTCATATGCTTGTTCCATCTCAATGTACTATAAAAAAAAGGTATCTGATGGTGATACAGGGTGTTTGATAATATACGCACAAAAATGAAAGGGGTTATTTTGATGAGCATAATAAATAAATTTGTGAAACGAAAGATAATATAAATAAATAGAAATGTGAAATATATTTTGGCATGTAAAAACAAACACTTTATTAAACTTATGTTGTGCTATTGAATAATGCTTGCCATCTAACCATAGATACTGTATTGGTGATGTCTCAAGATATCTCTTGTTGTCCCTTTCTAACCCAAAACCCGCAGCCATTTCCGAAACAGATATCAAATCGACTTTCAGTTTTGGATGTCGATTGCAAGAGTAGGCAGTAAGTTTTATATCGAATTAATCACCTAAACTTAGTCAGTTTTCTTTAAAATTTTATAGTATAGCGAGTAGTTTTTTTTTCGCGAAGTCTTTTTTATGTTTTGAGAAACCGTCACTTTAATATCGTCAGTATATTACCAAACACCCTGTATATGTCTAATTCTAATTCTAGGGTGGGGGGAATAAGATCTGCACTGACGTCCCGCATTGGGGTGTATTGTGCATTACCCCCCTTCTAACCTGACCCCAGCCATCCTAGCTCCTTGAAGTAACGGAGCAGGATTTTGGGTTGATGGATGCAGCTTTACAAGATCCCCGTGGATGCCGTTGTGTTAGCGGATGAGGATTCGATGAGCTCTTGCAGACCCGTCCTCAGCCTGATATCGCTCGTGGCCGTACAGTGAAGCATCACGTGCTCCACCGTCTCTTCCTCCTGAAGACATGCGCGACAGAGCCCACTGTCCGTGGCCCCGGTCTTCAAGAGGTGAACCTCTTGAAGACCTGTATATGTCTGTTTCATTAAATTAAATTTATTTATTCATAAAACAATGAACTAATTGTTGTTTCAGAGTATAGGCGAGTACAGCTGTCCGGTTTGTAAGACGGTGCATGTGTCAGTCGATTCCTTCACGGCACATTACAAACGACACATGAGAAGGTAAAAATCCACAATTCATACTAATATTATACATACATACATGCGAAACTAACTCTGTTTGTTTGTTACGTCACGACTAAACGGCCGGATCAATTTCGATTAAATTTGGTGTATAAACAGATTATGACCGGGATCGGGACATGTTATTGGCCCGACTGCATAGAAACGGAACCCTGTCGTGTCTCACCATAACTTCAAAATCATACAAAACTAGCTTCCGCCCGCTGCTTTTCACACGTGGTTTGTCAATAAAAAAGTAGTCTATGTGTTAATCCACATTATAATCTACGTACATACCAAATTTCATCGAAATCGGTGCAGCCGTTTCGACGTGATTGAGTAACAAATAAATAAACAAACATCCGAGCTTTCGCATTTGTAATATTAGTGTGATAAAAAAATGGTTTTAGAGTGTAAATTAATTGATTTGATTTGATACCCCACTAAGGCGCGAAGAAGCCAATAGAACTATAAAGGCGCAGCGAGAAGCGAGTGTGTAGTCCCTATAGTCTCGCTGCGCGAGTGCAACGGCCGATACTCATCATCTCACGCCGTGTGTTCTGACCGCCAAGCGCATCGCTGCGACTGTGAACGGCCAGCGATCAACTATTAATATACGTCTCTTTTACTGACACCCAATCTATATCTTTTGTTCGTTTCTTGAGCGAATAAATAGTTGATAGCTAATCGCTTACTCGCCGGCGCGCCGGCGAGTAAGACAAGTGCCTTAACATAGTAACCCTATTTTAAAATTTTGATCTCCACCATTTAGGCTCTTTTGTTCATCAAAATGAAAAGATTATTGAATTTTCTTACTTGCAATAGAGGAAGGTTAGAATTATTTATAATTATTCCAAATTTCAAGCTGATAGATTTAGTAGTTGCTAAGATAATCAGCTGTAACAGACGGACGGACGGACAAAGTCGCACCATAAGGGTTCCGTTTTAGTATATACGTCATTTTAGGGTTCCGTACCAGAGTACGATGTATATACTAGCTGTTGCCCGCGACTTCGTACGCGTTACACTACAAAATGTGTAGATAACCTAGAAATAAAGCTAAACTCGCTGTTGCAACTTGACACCCCTTTTTTGTCCCATGGGACCTAATTTATGGGATAAAATGTAGCCTATGTTACTAATCCAGGTATAATCTACAGGTAATCTACGTATATACCAAATTTCATCGGAATCAGTTAGTTCAGCTTTACGACGCGATTAAGTGACAAACACACAAACAAACATCCAAACTTTCGCATTTATAATATTAGTGTGATATAGTTTTGATTTTGTTATATCCTGTCCATCCAAAGGTTGTCTGGAAAAGATTGCTATTAGCGATAAGACCGCCCATTGTACTTACCTTTATTGTTGTGTATTTCGCTGTATGTTTAATTTTGTTTAGTGTGCAATAAAGAGTATTCTATCTATCTATCAGTTATCTTTTTCCCAATACAAGCATTGCTTAGTTTTGGGCTATTTAGCGCTCTGTGAAATGTCCAGCATTATTTCTTTTTATTCAACCTGGGGCATCCCACTGCTGGGCAAAGGTCTCCCCCATTGTCTTCCAGGACTTTCGCTCGCGTGCCAAATCCCACCAATCTGTCTCGAAGGCATCGAGATCATCACGCCAGCGTCTACTGTGCCTTCCTCGGCACCGTCGCCCGTCTTCAGGCAACGACTGCGTGACGATCGTTGCCCATCTATCCGGGTGCATTCGTCTTACATGGCCCGCCCAATCATTATTATTAATTAATAGCATTATTAATTTAATTAACTTAATGATTTCAGATACGAATGCAGTATTTGTCAAAAGCGTACAATGGATTTGAAAGTGATGCAGCAACATTACTACTCGACGCATGAGATATCACTGAAAAATTACAAATGTGATGACTGCGGGAAGATATCCAAGTTAGTTTAATAAATCAATTCAAACTATATTAAATTGTGCTCCTTGTACAGCCCCGGATCTAGGACAGGGGGTTGGGGGGGGGGGCAAACCGGTGGACCAGCCCCGAACTGAGATCTCGCGAATCTCCCAAAATAAGTATCATTCTTATGGCGACTTGCACAACGATTCAAATTACTTCAAAGGGACATGCCCATATAATGCTGTCAACTGCACAAAAAATTGCGTTCATCCAAAAAATATGTTACATTTTTTCGTTAATCTACGTATCAATCGATTAACACGAAAAGTATCCTACAATATTTTAAAATAATAATGAATATGAAAACGACAGGAAATGAAATGGTAGCAAATTGCCTCCAGTTGCAAACATTAGTGTTGAGCCAGAGTTGTTCTGAGACAATCATCGATTGTTGATAAAAGACCATAAATAAAACAATCGATTTATTTGACTGTATTTTCACTGACACGAAAAATCGGTCACCGATTTCAGAAGTACGAAACCAAAACTATATTTGTTTCCCAATGAGCGTTTTGTAAATCGTTTTTTTTTCTCTTTAATTAACCCGGGGGTGGTATTATGCTTGACTCGCGCTGGTAGCGAGCGCCCGAGCGAGATAATCTCAGCCAATCGCAGTGCGCGCTGAATTTGCGCTCAGCTGTTAACGCACCGCAATTGATCTAAATCCTCTCGCTCTCAGCTAACCTTGATCATAATCGGCGGGCCGTTGATCTCAGCGCCACCTTCTAGATGGCTTTAGGATTAACCAGTGGAGAGAAAAAAAGCGGAAAAAAATAACTCTGCTTATCTGTAGCATTATCTCGATTTTAATTCGATCAACAAATTAGAGGTTAAAGCTTCGCACGATTTTTGCATAAGGCCATGCAGAGACGAGTTAATGACACAGACATGAGATATTTTTTAGTTAGGCACCTATCACTCGTTATTCCTCCCAAATCATCGAATTAAGAACTAACTCAAACGATAGTCGATATCGATCGATATCGACTACCTATTCAATCCAAGTTTACAAAATCAACACAGAAATACATAATGAATTCTATTAAACATCTCCAAAGGTAAATAAGTACATTTTTTTTTGCTTGGGTACAATTGGTACTTACATTTTTCGTACATTTTATTACCCCTGACACACTAAATATCTGATTTTCAGAAGTAAATAGGTAGGTATATTTTTGTATTTATCTGTGGCGCTCGTGTTGAATCGAAATAAACTCGATTTTACTTCGATTCAACATTTGCTCAACAGAATCAGATTATTATTATTTCTTTGCATTAAAATATTGAGTTTTGATTTACTGGAATATTTGCCCCCGTCTGTTGATTGTATAGGAGCGCGATGTCAAAAATGGCACTTCTGTGCGCGCGCGCCTTGAGATTAAATATAATCGATTGCTCCATTTGACCGATTATTTTGCACCGATAAATCGATATTTCGGATAATAGTCGATGGTCGATATACCAATCCCTATGACTGTGCGCGTACGTCATTCACAAACAAGTACCTACACAAGCCGTTTCCTGTGATCTGTGTCTGTGGCCGTTTCTTTTGTTTTCTCGCGTATTTTTGTTTGTTTGCCGACTTAAAGCTTAAACGATTAAATTGATAGTAATTATCAATATCATAATTTATCTAGGAATCGTTATAATTACAATAATAAACTATTTAAGTTGTAGTTGAATACAGTGATGTAAAACTGGTTGTTTGTGAAAAATAAAAACTGATTTTTCTCATTATAGTAAACTTTTTATAACTAACTTCTTAGCTCTTTTATTACTAACTAAGCCTAGAATCATTAGCAATTAGTTTCAAGTGTGTGCAGTGACAGCATTTTTTACGAGGGAGAGTGGGCATGCCCCTTTAAACATGTTTAGTCGCTAAATACGTTTAGTGATCTTTGTGCATGCCAGCTTTAATCTTTGACTAATAAATTGGTGCCACGAAATGCATAACCAATCTATTTGACCTACAGTTTCATTCAAATTAACGAGGGTTCTTGTTAATTGGTTTTTTTTTTTTGGGGTACAAAGGGCAGTTATTCTGGATTTCAGACCTTTACCTATATTTGTGTCACTAAAGCTACACGAATACCAAATTTCGTTCGTCTACGGATTCCTGTAATATGGTTAAATTTGTTTCAGCTCAATCGACACTCACAGATATCATAGAGAGTCCCACAAGGCGAGACTGCAGTGTTCAGAATGCGATAAAACCTTTAGGCACAGAGCTGGCCTCTTGAACCATAGACTGTGAGTTCACCTACCTCATAACTTTTGCATCTTGGTTATAACACAAAATAGATAGATACAGAAGTAAAGTTTTTTTTAACTTGTATGCGTTACCTTGGAAGGCCTAAGAAGCGTTGGCGCGATGATTTGGACACTGCAAATCAAATTCGGTCCTAACGGAAGAGCAGCGTGGGTTGCTATACTCGTATTACAACCCGCTTTATGCTGAGTCCCTTTTGCAACTAACATTGCATTGTAGATTGTTTAGTTTTAAGTTATATATTGTACCTCATTCGTTTTTTTCTGTGTGTACTGTAATGTGGCAAATAATATATTTTTTTATTCTATTCTAGTTATATCTTTCAGAGCAGTCCACGAGTTTAACAATAAGTTTCCATGCAACGTTTGCGATAAAGTGTTTAAATGGAGGACAAGTTTACGGCGACATCAGGACACGCACGAGAGTAAGGTAATAGTAGATTATTAAACGAGGTGATAAAGCAGTGTCTTGCGTCACGAGCGCTATATTGAATCCCGAACGTTACGAAGGATTCTAGAGTTAACTAACGAGCGGAGCGAGGGAGTTACTAGAATCCTGAGTGCAAAGAGGGATATAAGCACGCACAAGATGTAGACAGCTTTATCCGCGAGGAGATTACTCTACTTTTCACACTTTCGGCGAGACAGTAAAAACCAAATCTAGTTGGTGCATTCTGTGCAGCGGTTAGTTCGATTTACGAATAAGTTCTTATTGTGTGGGTTTCTTTGGTTCAAATTTTAATAAAGATGAGGTTCTTAATTCAAATCACATTATGCCCGCTAGGACATAATGAAATTCAGTGCAACTTTACTCCCATCACCTTTCTTTTTTGTTTTTCTTTTTGATTCTTCTTTTTTTCTTTTTTGATTGAATCACCTGCTTTCGGTGAGGTTTACATGACATAATTTGACATTGTCGAGCAGGTGGTGTGAAAAGTAATAAATATTTAAGGTATTGCAATTTAAACTACAAATAATGGGAGTATATTTTTAAGAGCATAAACAATAAATAACTACTAGGTAGGCAATAGTATTTTCAAACTTTCGCGATCACTGTACATAGTTACTGATTAAAACGGGTATTTATCACGTATGTACCTGTTTTATTTGATATCCCGACTTTTAGACTGTGTTGCCGTTGTCATGGTCGTGGGCTGACTGGAGTACTTATGAACGAGGGCATTTCTAATTTAGAAGCGCAAGTGAGGGTAGTTGCTGCAGCTGCCATAACTTCTCGAACCAAATTAAATCCAAGTACTCCAGCCTGTCCAGTCTATGTTATTAGTGCATAAAAAATTATAAAACAACTAAAATACTAACTTCTAAAACTTACTATACAATTGACGAATATTTTAATGACAAATTTTAGATACTTACCTACTTTGACATGAGATTTGAGTGTTTTCTTTTTAAAATGAATATAAACTAACAAGAACAATGTCGTCCTACTCTCTCCATAATATTGTTACGAGCTGAGGGTTCGGGATAAAATAATGGGAATCGATCCAACCAAAATAACACTTTTATTCAGCACTAAACGATGAATACACGAACTTGGTCACACGTAATCACAACACACTAATTCACACCACTTAAAGTCACCGAAATGATCGCACGTATAGCTTAATCCAGACTGACTCGCGAGCAACTACTGTTCACGCGAGACCCTTCTCACGTCATTCCTCCAGGGCCTCGCTGAGACTCACTCAGTAACTGACTCGAGACTGACTGTCCGGCCATCTCCCCGGCCTATTTATATCGCACACATTTCGATTGTTCGAGAACGATGTCGATCCTTCCAGGAAAGGGTCGGTCCCTCGACACAATGGTCACTCCCCACTCTGCGAAACCACAAACAACAGCAACAATAACACAGCAAGACAAAAGCGTTCGAGAAGGTTCGATTATTACTCATTGTTTAACAGCCTCGGCGTAACAATATTGTTGTACCCAACAGAGGGTCCATTATGATCATGTACCTATCAACTACCACCTATTATTACATAGTCATAGTATATAGTATCTACGACATAGATACGACATAGACGACGAGATACGACATAGACGATATAGATCTACGACCTCTATGGCGCAGTGGGCGAATAGCCGGATGAGACGCAGGGGGTACTGGGTTCGATTCCCGCCGCGGAACAAATGTTTGCATGATCTACAGATATTTGTTCCGGGTCTGGTTGTTTTTCTATGTATTATACTTATAAAATTAGTTTATTTAGAGCCGAGTCACATACACATCTTAAACTCTAATCTTTTTAGCTAGGTAAGGCGACTATTTGTTACCTTCCCCCCCCCCCTCTCCTCCTGGTGAGATGTCGCGAGATTTGGTTCAACCGCCCTTATCTAAATTCTAAATCTAAATTAGTATTTATAGGCGTTGGCCTTATTGCACCACGGGCAGGGAGTGAAATAATCGATAGTCGGCCGGGCTAGTGCCCTGGTTTGACCCCCCCCCCTCCCCACAGTATAGTTAACCTTTTAACCAGAATTTTTTGTAGAAACCGATAGCCTCGGCGGCTTACTGCGCGCTGTGCGGCGTGAGCTTCTCATCTCTCTGCTCGTACCAGCGCCACATGAACAACAGCCTCAAACACATCACCAAGGATCAGCTCAGGTAACCTGAACCAACACCTAATAACTGTATTCTATTCTTTTAATACCTGTAGTAATGGGCGCGGATCAATTTAGGTTCAATTTACGTTGACAAGCTTCGCAACCATCGTTCGTTTTCTACCCTTTCAATTTATCAACGTCTCATAGCCAGGGGTGGCCAGTATTTGAATTACTTGTAATTAAAATACGTACAAAAATTGGTAAGGATTTTTTAAACACAAGTTAAACAGTAGTTTAACTTTTTTGTAGTAACAAGATATAGTCCGGGAGCCAGGTAAAAATTTGTTTAATTATTTCTTCTCGAATGATAATTGGTGAAACACTTAGGGGAGTAGTATTATGAAGCCTCGTGAACGTCAGCTGCAGTTCCGTGGAGGGGATGAACGGTAGTAGCCTTTCACGCACGAAGAAAAAAAATATATTCAATCATTTCCTCTTAACTAAAAACTAGGTAAAATTGTACCGAACCCAATATCTTGAAGAAAAAAAAAATCAGCTGACTATAACATCGTGATCGCGTCGCGATACGTCATCTGATCGCTCGAATATAAAATATGTTCATTGATTTCCTCTCAACTACAAATTTATCTGATGATAGCTTATATGCAACAATGTGTAAAGATATATGTCAGCTGGCTGTATCTCGGTGGAAAAACCGTCAGCTGATGCTTTGAAAGTTATAACGCAGGAGTTAGGTGGGACCATCTATCACCTATTTAAATGCATCAGCTGACGAGGTTTTCCTCGACATACTGCTAGCTGATTTTTTTATTAATTACAGCAGTCTGTTAACAATCAGCTGACAAATTTTCATCTGGGACGAAATGACGTACCTCAAATGATTCTCGTTATTTTTAAATATTGAAGTAACACACGTTAGTAAAGCATAGAGTATAAAACGGTACGCGTGAGGGGATAAGTTATCCCCTCACGGACTTCACTTGGACGCGCAACTCGGCCGTTCTCGCCTTTACCCCTCTTGCCACGAACAAAGCCTTTTTGCTTTGGTAAACAAAGTTGTCTTGTCAGTGTGACTTTGGTTGTCGAGGACAAAACAACGTGAAAAATATGAGGAAGTGCGCCGTATTATTTTGTAAAAGCTATAGTGACCGAGCAGCTCATATTTATTTTCACCCGTGATTATAATTTTATCCCATTGAAGCGACTATATTTCTTAAAATCATGTTATAGTCATCTGATTTTTTTTCTTCAAGATATTGGGTTAGCTACAATTTTACCTAGTTTTTAGTTAAGAGGAAATGATTGAATATTTTTTTCCTTCGTGCGTCATCTCCTTGGCTACTACCGCTCATCCCCTCCACGGAACAGTAGCTGTTATGATACAACTCTCTGATGCATTACACTAATTGTCGCTCGAGAGAAACTTGGTCATCTTAATCTGTCACTGGCTCCTAGACCAATAGGGATATTGCCACAAAAAATAAACCCTGTTTAGAATAGAATACATAACTCTTTATTGAATTACCATACAAACAGAAATTATACAAAATAAGTACTAGGCTAGAGTTGATAAGGCAATACAATGGGCGGCCTTACCGCTGAAAGCGATCTCTTCCAGGCAATCTTTGGATTGAACTTGTTTAGGGCGTGTTTAAAAATTAACTATACAAAAATTGATAAGGATTATTTTAAACACGCGTTAAACAGTTTTTTAACTTTTTTGTGGTAGGTAACTAGGTAGATAGTTATTCCAATTTTGTTTGAAATCGCTCAACGTTTCGTTTCGACACCACGCTAGTAACCTGCCAGATTGTACTATGAATATAATATACTAGCTGACCAATCCGCAGTTTCGCACGCGTAGTTTTTCAATAAAAACATTACCCTCCTTCTGCGCCGTTCGATAAAAAGTAGCCTAAGTCACCCGGGGATACTGTAGCTTGCAAACGGTGAAAGAATTTTTTAAAGCGGTCCAGTAGTTTCGGAGCCTATTTAATGCAAACAAACAAACAATCAAATCTTGCCTCTTTATAATATTAGTATAGACTAGCTGACCAATCCGCACACGTAGTTTTTCAATAAAAACAATACCGGTTCTGCGCAGTTGGGTCAAAAGTAGCCTATGTTACTCCAGGACAATGTAGCATTCTAATGGTGAAAAAATTTTTGAAAGTTTATTCGTTACAAACATACAAATCTTTCCTCTTTATAATATTAGTATAGACTAGCTGACCAATCCGCACACGTTGTTTTTCAATAAAACCAATACCGGTTCTGCGCAGTTGGGTTAAAAGTAGCCTATGTTACTCCGGGACAATGTAGCATTCTAATGGTGAAAAAATTTTTGAAAGTTTATTCGTTACAAACATACAAATCTTTCCTCTTTATAATATTAGTATAGACTAGCTGACCAATCCGCACACGTTGTTTTTCAATAAAAACAATACCGGTTCTGCGCAGTTGGGTTAAAAGTAGCCTATGTTACTCCGGGACAATGTAGCATTCTAATGGTGAAAAAATTTTTGAAAGTTTATTCGTTACAAACATACAAATCTTTCCTCTTTATAATTTTAGTATAGAAGAATGCTAGACATTTCACACAGCGCTATCTAGCCCTAAATTAAGCAGAGCTTTTACTATGGAAACCAGATTTTTAATACTTATATACTTTTTTTGTTTTATACTTAAATAGAAAAACATCCAGACCTGGAACAAATACCCGTAGATCATGCAAACATTTCATCCACGGCGGGAATCGAATCCGCTACCTCCTGCGTCTCAGCCTGCTATTTTCCCACTGCGCCACGGAGGTCATATCCAAACTAATATTATAAATTATTAATCTATAGTAATATTATAAATTCGTAGTAGGAGCAGTTTAGGCGCTACAGTGGAACATAGGTTAATACATCCATATAAAGACTGCTGAGAGTATAACCCTTTCTTTTGGCTTTTTTATTAAACTTGTAGACACACAAGCTGACAGGCCTCCTGATGTTAAGTGTCGCCTATAAACTCTTGCAGCATTCGTGGTACGCAGTCGCGTTGCCTACCACTTAATACCCTATTTAGACCTCTCTTGAAGACGTTCATTTTGAAGCCCACCGGAAAAACCTCCGGAGGAAGGTCATTCCACATGTTGCAGGTGCGTGGAAGAAACGAGCGGGTGAAACGCACCGCGTGAGACTTCCACGCATCTACAATATGTGGGTGAGCTCGTTGCCGGTGGCGGAAGATACGATGGTAGAAGTGGGAAGCAGGGATTAAATTAAATTATTAATGACTAGTTCACCGCCCGTGGCTTCGCACGCGTGGTTTTTACAAAAAACATTACCCTCATTTTGCGCAGTTGGCTAAAAAGTAGCCTTTGTCCTTTCCCAGGATATAATCTCCTTGCAAAATTTTATTACGATCCGTTCAGTCGTTTAGTTGTGTAAAGGTAACAAACAAACCAACAAACAAACAGAGTTACGTATGTATTACACATATAAACCTTCCTCTTGAATCACTCTATCTATTGCTGAAAACTGCATTAAAATTCGTTGAGTAGTCTAAAAGATCTAAGAGAACAGACAGCGGATGCGACTTCATTTTATACTATGTAAAGATTAAGCAGAGATTAAAATGGACAGGGCTTTGCCGTAGTCGTGTTATAAGATACGTATGATTTTTGTTTGTTTTTCAGGTTTATTTGTGACCATTGCAATATAAAGTTCGCAGATAAAACAAAACTCAGAGATCATATTGAAGAGAAACATCTACACAAAACTTTTCAATGCCACATCTGTATGAAGGTATGTGTATTCTTAACTAATACTTGTGGTTCCCCCGAACTGAGATCTCGCGAATCTCCCAAATCACAAAAAAAACGAGTGTGCACACGACTAAAGTAAAACTTCTTTTTCAAAATATTAATTTATAAAATTGTTCAAGAACGAAATGAAATTACTAAATATCGAGAAATCACCGTTTGCGTAACGCTAGCAAACTCGCTACACGAACTACTGATTGAGATGACGACGTTCGTGGTGCAGCGGGCGAATAGCCGGCTGAGACGCAGGAGGTAGCGGGTTCAATTCCCGCCAGGGAACAAAATGTTTGCATGATTTACAGATATTTGTTCCGGGTCTGGTTGTTTCTCTATATATTATAAGTATGTATTTACAAAAAAAAGTATGTAAGTATTATATCAGTTATTTGGTTCTCATAGTACAAGCTCTGCTTAGTTTGGGGCTAGATAGCGCTGTTTGAAATGTCCAGCAATATTTATTTATTATTTAGATACATATATATATATATATATATATATCATGCACTGGCTATGAGAGAAAGAGAAAATGTGCGTGCGCACTGCTCTCTCTTGCTCCTACAGTGTGATACATATAATATGCCTGCACTGTGTTTAGATATACGAAACGTAACTGGCTATGAGAGAAAGAGAGAAAGAAAACTTGTACTCGCACCTCTCTCTCTCTTGCCCCTACAGTAATATACGAAACGTAACTCTCCCTCTTTCTATCTTCACTAACTTATATCTCCCTCTCAACTTCGATCACGCTTTTCGTAACGCTCTCGTCACGCATTCACCAGCTTACTCCCCAAGTCAGCGTGCATAAAGAAGATTTACTTAAAAATATATATTATTCCTAATCTTTGACCAATAAAATAGTGGCACGAAATGCATAACCAGCTAACTTGACCTACAGTTTCATTCAAATTACAAGTAACGGGAGTTTATGTGACTTTGTGAGCAAAAAATCAGAACGTTTGACTTGTTTTGGCCGGCACGGGGCCGGTGTCATCGATTACGCGATGTTATTTATTTTATGAGGTTGATTTGGAGATCTCGCTTCGCTCGATCAATTATGAAAATGAAAACAGCTTGTAACTTATAAATTAATATTGTTTCCTCAGACATCCAAAAACCGCGTGGGTTTGGACCAGCACATTCGGAACGTCCACAAAGGCAGACCTAATAACAAGATGTGCCATCATTGCGGCAAGGGCTTCCCTGTAAGTAACTCATCATCTTATACCAAACTAAACTATCTCATCATCGTATATCAAATTATAATATCTAGTGGTTCCTCCGATTAAAACAAAAAAATATTACCTATATGTAATCTTTGACTATCAAAATAGTTCCACGATATAAATAACCAACTAACTTAACCTACAGCTTCATTCAAATTACAGGTAATAAATGGGAGTTCATGTTAATGGTTATCTTTTTTGGGGTACAAATTGCAGTTATTCTGGATTTCAGACTTTTGCCTATATACCTAGTCAGGTCATAAATTCTGTCACATGTTTAATATAAAATAATTGAAACAAGTTTATTCATTATGTAACCATTTATATACCAAAATGAACTTAACAAAACATAGATTCTTATGACACTAAAGTTTATACAAAATGACCTCCGTGATTTTGAATACAGGCCTTCAATTTGCGCGGCCAGTCGTCTATCGCAGCACGAACGAGGTCCATGTCAATATCGGCGGCTGCCTTAATCAAGGATGCCTTGAGTGACTCCAAATTGGGATAAGGCTTTGAGCACGCCTTTTCCTCCAAGTGTTGCCATATCTTGTAATCTAACGGATTCAAATCTGGACTGGAGGAGGGCCAGTCTTCGTGCCGGATGAAGTCGATTTCACGCGCCGCCAGCCAGTCTTGTGTGCTCTTCGCTCTATGAGCTGGCGCCGAACCTTGTTGGAATACCCAGTGCCTGTTATTGAACATAGTATGAGAAACAGGTTCCACAAGGTTCGTCAGGACTGTATTTTGATACACAACTGCATTCGTTTTTACACCTTTCTCACAAAAATGTACCTCTGTTAAGCCCCAATAAGAAACTCCCAACCATACCATGAGCGAGGATGGAAAATGACCTCGTTGGACACGCGGAATACGGTTGCTCGCTTCTTCACTACTGTGTGCGTACACCTTATCATTTTGTTTGTTGTAGCTCTCTTCTACGGTAAAAATTTTTTCATTCGAAAAAAGAATTTCCCGATATTTTTTTCCCGCGTACCGCTTCAACAAAGCGCGGCATCTCTTCAGTCTCAGGTCCATTAGACTAGCATTCAAACGATGTCCTGTTTTTCTTCGATATGCCCGAAGCCCTAAGTCTTCATTTAACACCCTTTTCACCGTGGTTCTGCTTAACCCCATCTGAAGGGCCAACAGTTTCTGCTTACGTTTGGGATTTCTTTGAATTCGCGCCTTCACAGCTTTTATCACTGCTGGAGTCCCAACAGACCGAGGGCGACCACTTCTTGACCTGTCATCTACACTAGAGTCTTCATTGTATCGTTTGATGGTGCGATAAACGAATCTTTTGGTTATATTCAAATTTTTCAGTATGTCAAAAATTTGAATTGGCGCGTAACCGCAACGATGCAACGCAATAACTGCAACACGGTCTTCTTTAAGCGTCCACTCCATATTTAAAAATGAGTAAAATTCTAAAAAGTATACATTTTTATTTTCATGAACAATTCGAAATTCGAATTCTATAAACTTTTTTGTGACCAGCATTCTAAAAGAAAAGTTTTTACTGTGTGACAATACTTATGACCTGAGTAGGTATGTGTTACTAAAGCTACATGAATATCAAATTTCAGCACTGTGGGGTCACTGGTGTACTCTGTGAATTTTGTCAAAGTTCAGTTTTTATTATTGCTAATAACTCAAACACTATAAGGACTTTATTAAAAATAATAAAACTGGCCAAGTGCGAGTCGGACTCGGCACGGAGGGTTCCGTACCATTATCTATAAAAACGGAAAATAAATCACGTTTGTGGTATGGGAGTCCCCCTTAAATATTTGTTTTATGTTAATTTTAATATTTATTTTTAAAATTAATTATTATAGATATAGAATATAAATTAATTAATAATTTCTTCAATTAGTCACCCTTTGCACAAAATAGTAGTTTCTATTTTTCACCCAGTCCCTATTTTATTATTGTATTTATAATTGTTCTTGTTTTTATTTTCTGTGTGTGTTTTAGTTTTAGATATGGGCTGGTTTAAGTTATCTGAAATACAATATTTTTATTTAATTAATCTAAATGTCTCAAGAATTGGTTTTACTAGCAAACGGTTTTTTATATTTCTACTCTAGTTCCCATCTCTACTATCTGTGTATTGACAACGTCAAATCGGGTCTCTTTGAACGACAGGAGTTTAGATGGTTTTTTTTTATCTTAATTCTTTGGGTTTCAGACTAAAGTACAGCTCGAGTCGCACATACGGACTCACACCGGCGAGCGACCCTTCATCTGCGAATACTGCCCCACCACCTTCTCACAGCAGTCAAACCTGTACAAGCACAACCGACAGGTAATTGACGCGCCGAGCGAAGCGAGCCTACTACTACAAATGCCAAAATACTGCAGTATGCTGTGCAGACATGTCGAGGAAAATCTTTGGGAACGTTCAAGCTTAGCTAGAATTTTTATATTTGATCGAGCGAAGCGAGATCTCCAAATCAACTTAGGCAAATCGGCGTTGTATGTATGTATGTTTGTTTGTTTGTCCGAGCATAACTTTCGAAGCGTTGATCCGATCATCGTGAAATTTAATATATAGGTGGAGTGCTGGCACAATCCTGGTGTGACTAAATGAGCTAATAATTTTGGGGGGTTGTTGAGATATTGGGGTTCAAAAAGGGTAAAAAAATAGACTATTAGGTTAAATGGAACGTTTAATGAAAGTATTAGTACATTTTGACCCCGTTTTAATTTTTAGTTTAACCTTATAGTTTTTAAGTTACTAGCCATAATAAAAACTGAACTTTGACGAAAATTCACAGGGTACATCAGTGACCTCGCAATGTTGAAATTTGGTATTTTTATAGCTTTAGTGATAGACATAGACAATCATTTATTTGCTAAATAGCACACAATACATTTACAAAAGATGATTTAAAATGTAAAAGATGAAAAGACATAAACAAACAATATAATAAATAATTAATTTGAAATATGAGGTAGGTATGTTGTGTGGTATAGCAGCAAAAGGGCCTCGACTCAGCATTATGTCAACTGGGTTAGTAGTTGACGCTGTTATTCTGCCGAGACCGCTTAATCACCCACTAGACCCTGTGAGACCAAAATTATAATTGTAAAAAATAAATTATAACTGCAGTTTCTACCCCTAAAAAGAAACCAAAGACATGAACTCCCGTTACTTGTAATTTGAATGAACCTGTAGGTCAAGTTAGTTGGTTTGCTTTTCGTGGCGCTATGTTGATAGTCAAAGATTACGAATGATATATTTTTATTTTTATGGGAGACTCGCGAGATCTCAGTTCTGGGCGAATCACTAGTTAATGCTAAAACAAAACGGAATCAACTATAACAATATTATTTTAAATAGGTACACCTAAACGTGAAATCCAAGAGGTACCCTACGTGCAAGAAGAGTGACCATCCACCACCGGAACCGAGTATGAACCCGCCGCCCTCTGTATCCTTACACTACTCTGCAGAGGGGTACTTGACCGCTGAGTTATAGTCATCTACTAATAATTGCCGTTTTCACGGCCATGTTTTTGATGTGTAAGATCTTTCCTTTCGGTTTGTGTCATTTAATCAAGGTCTAAAAACATTTTACGTCAGAGAATAAAATGTAACATAAATATAGGGTTTTGTGAAACTGTCACTTGAATATCGTCGGTATATTACCAAACACCCTGTATAATTATTCGATGAATGAGACGTGAGTAGTACCGCCATTTTGTCATTGGCGGTAACCTAGTACTTTACTGATAGTCCCGGTGGTTTTAACGAGAAAATCCAGTAGTTTTTCTACTAAGAATAAATAAATGTAAAGCGGTCTATTTATATTATATTTCATAAGTTCTGTGCAATAAATCATATGTAAATACTTATTTAAAATTGTGTTTTATTTAAAAACTCTTACAGCACTTTCCCACGGAAGCATCCCGTTTTTTGCAGGATCCCGTTTAGTAGTGTAAAACTGTACCTGCAAAAAACTGAATGTTGCCGTGGGAAAGGACTGTTGTAAGTATTAACTTCTTAAGTTTGCTATAAGTTAGCGACATCTGGTATCGTACAAATAATGCTGGACATTTCACACAGCGCTGTTTATCCCTAAACTAAGCAAAGCTTGTAATATGGGAACCAGATAACTGATAAAATACTTAGGTTGACTTGTGCAACGATACCATAATGTATTTAGTGGTTAAATTTGATTTAGTGAGTTGTCAAATCATAAAAATTCATCAAATTTAAAAATGTTTAGTCGCTGAATACCTTTAAGGACCTTAGTGCAAAATATGTTTAGGTAGATATATACTTTCTTTTTTGTATATGTATATACCGGGAACCGAACCCGCAACCTGCATCTCAGACGCCTATTCGCTCACTGCGCCAAGTCGTCTCGTCCACAGTGCAATGCAGAAAAATAATATACTACGTACCTACATATCAAATAATTGAATAAGTTTTATAAAGTGTGGAGACGCTAAGAAGTAAAAAAAAACTTCTATTTAAAGGCACATTTTATTGCAATTGTACATAACAATTATTATTAATATATTCATTAAATTCACTAATTAATACCACAGAAATGCAATTATCATAAATCAAAATTCTCACATTACATTAAATGCTGCCGTTAATTGGATGAAAGTTTATGTAAATACAGTTAACGGCTAGTTTTGAACTCATTTCTTTATAAATTAACTTAATATTGAGAGTTTATGCCCACTTGCAAATTATAAACAACTCCTAAGCATGGCCTTAGACAAATGCCAATCAGCGTATTGCGAAAACGTTACTATTTTCAACCCAGACACAAACTAATGTGGTTCATTCAGTTAGCTAGCTTTAGGTCTACCGCGAACTAGACAATCTGGTTGCGGCACAGCCAATACTACATAATAATGATGGTATATTTGAGCATACGCACTACAGCCAAGAATACCTAACTGCGGCAGCTTAGAATAACTTAAGAGGTAAAGTAAATTTAAATTGGGGCAGAAAAGTTCTCGAGTGGAGACCACGCACTGGAAAGCGCAGCATAGGACAGCTCCCACTAACTGGGATGCTGGGATCCGTTGGGTGCAGGTCGCTCGAGGCCTGGGCGATTACCGAGCGGTACAGCCTGATGTTACTTTGATTCAACCCCATTTATTTCGGAATAATACCCTATAAATACGGGATTTAGTACGTACCGTTGTATCGGTGCGAAGCGAAACGCAATGCGGAGCGGATCACCATTCACCCTGATAAAGGTTCACGAATCAACCGAAACATGTCCGGTCGTAATACCAATAAAACGATTCGTAATAAATCCCTTATCTACAATAAGGATTGAAATAAACAAAACTGCTGCTAAATGATGATTCAAAGTGGAAACTTCAGACTACCAACTAACCTATCTAATAGATGTGGTCCATACATTTATTATCAATATTATACGTACATTTCTTTTATATTAACCTAATAAAAATTCTTAACTTGTTCTAATATGTATTACTGTAATAAGCGTTTCACATACTTTATGGGCCGAAGCTGCGACTTGTGTAAAATCAACCAATATTAACGCTCATAGATGACGTAATACCATCTTGACGTGATTCTATTAGCTGATTTTACACATTTCTAAGCTCAGCTTCAGTAAACACCGGCCTTAACAGTGTTTAAAAAAATTTGCAATGCACTGGATATTTTGACCAGCGTGTTTTTTCATGGGCCTTTTCTCTTCAGACTAAAATTATCTTCTCTTTCGTCTGAGGATGACGTAGCATTGTGAACGTGAAGCTGGTGAGACCACGTCTCGTCAATTGAATATCTCGCCACCTTTATTTAGTACTAAACTTACTTTTTGGTAACTTTAAATAAATAAATATTGCTGGACATTTCACACAGCGCTATTTAGTCCCAAACTAAGCAGAGCTTGTACTATGGGAACCAGATAACTGATATAATACTTATATACATTTTTTTGTAAATACATACATATAATATATAGAGAAACAACCAGACCCGGAACAAATATCTGTAGATCATGCAAACATTTGTTCCGCGGCGGGAATCGAACCCGCTACCTCCTGCGTCTCAGCCGGCTATTCGCCCACTGCACCACGGAGGTCGTCATACTTTATTCGTGGAAATGGAGTATTAATAGAGAAAAAGTACCTCAGTGTTTTAAAATGCACCACAAAAAAGAGGTCGACTCAGATTTATGTTAACATGGCGGGTCTCCGCTGGTTTTAAGAAACTATTGCGTATCAAAATACTAACAAAACTTAAATTTAATAGATACCTAATTAATACCAATTAAGGTATTAATTCTAGGTACCAAATAGTACCATTTGTATACTAATTAAAGGTAACAAGATATAAAATAATAAACGAGACGTGGTTTCCCCTATCTTGACGTTTTATGCCCATAGAATTTACGCACTGAAAAAAAAACATACCAGTGACAAGCTAATCAATTTTGTAGCTGCACTATTTATTTCGCCCGACTTTACATAATTATTGATTAAAACCGGTATTTATCGCGTATGTAACTTTTTAATTAGTTATCCCCGTTAACTAAGTTATTAACTATATGTCGCCCGACTTTGTATTCAAATTTCATAATAATAACTAAATAACTTGAATGATAAAAGCACGAACGAATAAAAAATATGGACGTGTCGTTGTCATAGTGCTAAATGAAGCACTTTTCATTGAGTCGGTTTCATAAAATAAGTCCCGTGGTTATTTGACGGTTATCAGCAGTGCCGGATTAAGCAAGTGCGGGGCCCATAGCAAATTGTATCGAGGGGCCCTTGATCTGCTATGGGTTTTTAAGTATGAAATGACGGATTTGGGGGCCCCTTTTGCGCGGGGGCCGTAGAAAATTATATCGAGGGGCCCTTGATCTGCTATGGATTTCTAAGTATAAAGCGGCGGGTTTGGATACGCGGGGCCCGTAACAATTGCTACTCTTGCTACGTGGTTAATTCGGCACTGGTAATCAGTTATATAATATCAAAAACAAAACAGTGTGTCTAATAATTACAAATAATCAAGACACTGATTGTAAGGTTTATCAAGTAAATAGACTCATTTTCACCATTGGTAGACTACGGCTACGCGGCTTACTCAACAGTTACAATTATTCGAATAACGAGACAAATAAAAATATTCGAATACAAAAATCTATCGAATATTCGATTGCAAGCCCCTGTCCATATAATTGCCAGCATTGTCTAACAACTTTGCATATTGTTTGTCAAATTAAACTTTCTTTTTAAATTAATAACACCATCCGTCTTGTACAATTTACCTGTGTTTCGTGGATGAGTGAGTGAAAATACTTTAATGCACAAAATAAAAATAATCTGTACATAATCGAACTTAATGCTAGATAGCATTTTCTTCCAGTTAACCTTTGCAAATGTATATAACGTAATTTTGAAAGAGTGCATATTGTTGCGGAAACAGATATACCATAATGGCATTGGGGTAAAGTATAAATTACGAGCTCTCAATCACACTGGATTTTACTCTTTTAAGTTAGTCGCGGTCCGTTTTTTTATTCGTCCGTGGATAAAAGTTTCAAAAACTCTATAGCGAAACCTACTTTTACAATAATTATGAGAATGTATTTATAACTATAGATTTGCACCCTGTTTTACTTAACTCTAGGTTTCTGATAATACTTAAAATTTGTACAAAGTCAAATTCAATTATTATATGATTTTTAAATTGTATCTTTCGCGCTATATTTCTCTGACTGGAGTTTGGAGACATTTTTTAAATGATAAATAAGTTTTGATGGGGATATAATTTTTTTTATCCCTATTATTAAACGCTCCGGCGCATGCTCCGCTATGTTGAATCACCTTTACTCCGTCAAATAATTCGATTAATATTTTTGTCGTTTATCGGATTAAAAATATTACCAGTTCTTCTGACTACTCATCGACTCATTAACCTGGCGAGCGTAAGGTTGGGTTTAATACACCCGAGGTATCTAATAGTCGTCGATATTTTAAATTTGGTGTGTTAAATACCGCTGTGACTTTGAATAGCTGCGCGGGGGGAGGTAAGGAAGCACTGAGTCACACCGCTTCGTCAGCCGTTGCGCGGCGAGAAGTCGGCGGGTGAGTTTGACCCACCTAGCGCTCGGTGTTACTATTTTGCAAGTTTTTGTTCCTTTTTATTTTAGTTTTTTGGTTATAATAAAATTTCAGACTAAACTTTATAAACTATGCAAATGTTTAACTTTTATGTTTACTTAATTAAAGCCCTACCGGAAAAATATGTACCAAAAATGTTCATTATGATTAAAATAATCAGAATAACTAATATGTAATATTTGTTTAATTTCTAGATTTTACTTACTATGTATAAAAATAAATAAATATCGCTGGACATTTCACACAGCGCTATCTAGCCCCAAACTAAGCAGAGCTTGTACTATGGGAACCAGATAACTGATAGAATACTTATATACTTTTTTTGTAAATACATACTTATAATATATAGGAAAACACCCAGACACGGCACAAATATCTGTAGATCATGCAAACATTTTGTTCCGCGGCGGGAATCGAACCCGCTACCTCCTGCGTCTCAGCCGGCTACAAGTCCACTGCGCCACGGAGGCAGACAAAAAAAAGCAAACTAGTCAAAAAAGCAGACTAAATAAACATACTACTCAATGAAAGTTAGTGATAAATGATAAACTAATAGATTTGCGTCAGTAACCATTTCGGGTTCAAAACCCCAATCTGACGCTCGGTGTTACGAATTTGAACCTTACGCACGCCGGGTTAAGTTGATAAGAGTTAAAGTGCTGAATTTTAACTCAATTTAAAGAAAATCACTCTTTCGTTCTGTGCTGTACCAACACTAGCGGTTGCTGTAGCAGCATAACGCGTTTTGACATTTCGTAAACGTCAAAAATGCGAATCAATTTATTTGTCGGATTAAAGTCACAAAATTGTTTGATAGACCAATTATCTTAGCTGATATTACCATTTGTACCACCATTATTACAATTAGGGCAGCCCTGCCCTTCCAACTGAGCTACCCGACTCAGCAGTTGAGCTATAGCAGCATCCTTTTGCTTTAGCTGCATTTTTAACGCTGAAATTGAATCCTCCAACGCACCATACACCGCTTGGACCTCAGGTTGGTAACTGAAGACTTGCGGAGGCTCGTCCAGGCAGAAAAACTCCCTCACAACTGGATGAACGGGTAGTTTCTTCAGCACCGCATTGACAAAGATCTGAAGCCCTTGTACTCGCTCTTCTAAAAAGCCTGGCTCAAAGTTGTCCCTAAACCATCGCTTGCCAGGCAAAGGTAGCATAACATTGGGTAACTCAGCCTTGATTCTTGAATACAGGCGGACAAAGTCTGTATATCTACGGAAGACAAGCCAAGACTGATCGCTCTTATCATCTTCTACTTTGAGCTTGTAGATTGTGAACCTTGCTCGTTCTTCCATGACCTCGTACCCAACGATAGGTATTTGTAAGGACTCATACTTTTTGTGTGCTAGGTCAATATCACTAATACTGTTGAGTAAGCTGGTTTTATAACCGTCGTTTATATTACCCATGCTTTTGTAGTGGCTCCGGGGATGGATAGGCCTTCGTGGTTCACGGGATTCGTTGTCTGAAGTCGCTTCGCTGTATCTGGACTTGTATATCTTTGTAACGGGATGGCGCGTGTCTTCGCTGGATGTGGAGACCTCATTGTTCATTACGTCTCTTCGATTTTGCGAATTAACGATCTCCATTTTTGTACTGTTTTGTTTGCTGAAAGATAAAAGATTTGTTACAAAAATTGTAACTATTGGGGCAAATGTTTGTATAGTCTGCAAATATCTGTGCTGTGATAACTGTTACTTGTAGACTTGATTTCTATGACACAGGAAATCATAGTGGGGTCGTCAGGACCAGGGGTGGGCAGTATTTGAATTACTTGTAATTAAAATACGTATTTTGTATTTGTAATTCAATTACTTCGTAAAAATGTAATTTGTAATTGGTATTCCAAATACCTGACGCTGAGATATTTTGTAGTTAATATTTATAGTTTTAAAATACATCTGAACATAAATACATTTAGCAATCTTAATAATGGTGCGTTCTACAGAAAACAGCACTCGATAGTTTTCGTAACTATTTGTAAGCAAAATGCGACCGCTAAATATGTGAATCTTTAAAGTTGTGTCCACACTGCTCCTGTACTGTACGTCATATTCTCAAGTACCTAACACGTGACTCTGTGTTTTGTATTTTATATTTCAAATACACGACGTAAAAATATTTTGTATTAGGTGTTTCCCGCGACTTCGTACGCTACTAAATGTGTAGGTAACCCAGAAATAAAGCAAACTTGCTGTTGCAACTTTACTTGACATCCTATTTTTATCCCATGGGAGTTGATTTATGGGATAAAAGGTGTGGTAATCCAGTTAGTTAATCTACGTATATACCAAATTTCATCGAAATCGGTTCAGCCGTTACAGCGTGATTGAGAAACAAACAAACATCGAAACTTTCACATTTATAATATTAGTCTGATTTCGTATTTTAAATACGTGCGAGATAGTATTTTGTAATTTGTATTTTAATTAACGCAAAGCATATATTTTGCCCAACTCTGGTCAGGACTATGTAAATGTCTGTTGGGTGCTAATTATTATCATCTAATCTATATTACTATTTTCTATTAAGACCCCGACCTTGTTATTATTGATCGAGCGAAGCGAGATCTCCAAATCAACTTGGGCAAATCGGCGTTGCATGTATTTTTGTTTGCCCGAGGATAACTTTCGAAGCGTTTGACTGATCATCGTGAAATTTGATATATAGGTAGGTAGTGATAGCACAATTTAGGTGTGACTAAATGAGCTAAAAATTAGGGGGGGGGGGGCTGTGGTTGAGATATTGGAGTTCAAGAGGGGTAAAAACAAAATGGGACTATCTGGTCTACTGGCACGTCTAATACGTCTTTAGGAGTACATTTCGACTACGTTTTTATTTTTAGTAAAGTCGTACAACGACTTTACTACTTGACGTTTTTGAGTTCCATAATAAAAACTGAACTTTGACACAATTCACAGGGTACACCAATGAGCTCACAGTGCTGAAATTTGGTATGCGTGTAGCTTAAATGACACAAATATAGGCAAAAGTCTGAAATCCAGAATAACCGCAAATGGTACCCCAAAAAAGAGTACCCAATTAACATTAAATCCCGTTACCTGTTATTTGAATGAAACTGTAGGTCAAGTTAGTTAGTCATTAATTTCGTGGGAGTATTTTGATGGTCAAAGGTTACGAATCATATATTTTTGTTTTTATGGGAGACTCGCGAGATCTCAGTTCAGAGCGAACCACTTGCTTCTTTGCAGTATTACTGTCTCAGACCCCATCATTATTAATATTATCTTTGCAGCATTACCCTTTACTTATAAGAACCCGATCTTATTATAATAATAAATAATGCTGGACATTTCACACAGCACCATCTAGCCCCAAACTAAGCAAAGCTTGTACTATCGGAACCAGATAATTGATAGAATACTTATATACTTTTTTTTGTAAATACATACTTATAGTATATAGGAAAACATCCAGATCCTGAACAAATATCTGTAGATCATGCAAACATTTGTTCTGCAGCGGGAATAGAACCCGCTATCTCCTGCGTCTCAGCCCACTATTTTATCAACTAACAACCTATGTCATTATAATCTACATGATGGAAATTAGTTGATAGTTGGTACCTAGTACGATGTTATATTATATACTTTTTTTATTGTGTCTGAAATTAATGATTATTCATTATTTTATAATAATGCATCTTGGTCAGACCTTTACATAGGTACTACTGGGGTCAAAGTCAACGAATAAGAGGCCTGTTTAAATCTTATAACTAGTGATCGGATATTCAGATGCATATTTATCTGAAGTTGATTTTTGGGTAGCAAATTATGAAAGCGGCTTCTTAGAATATTAATAAAATAAAATCCCGGGATCGGATGCATATTAATTTAACATTACATATTAAGCAGGTAGAATTTGCCATCCCTGTCCTGTAGCCTGTAGGCCAATAGGCCTGATCTGACACTTGTTACAAGGTTGTTTTCGCTTTGTCAAAAATTACTGACAGTAAAAGTAGGGAAAAGCAACCATATTACATTGTAACAAAGCATTATGTTACACCTAGTATACCTATGTGCCAAAGTGTGCGTTATTTCATAAAATGTGAATTTCTTTAGACTATATGAAGGCTGAATGAACTAAACTTCAGGTAAATATGCATCCGTTTATCCGATCTCTACTTATAACATTTATTATGAATACTGCAAGATTGAGGTGAGACAGCTGTTAGTACTGTTGCAACAAATGGAATTTTAAAGTAATGTTTTGAAATGGATTATGGGCATTAGAGCAAATAAGATATTGTTGGCCTAACTATGAGAATTCGTAAGTCCATAAGGGCAAATTTTACAGGAGCATTAAAAAACTGATTTTCTCTCAAACTTTGTGAGAAAATCAGTTTTTCGTTGTCACATAAGGATGTGCCTGTTTTCAGCGAAGGTAATGCTATGGTAACGCTCGAATTAAACTGTAAATAGTAAATAATTGCCCATAAGAACTTACGAATTCTGATAATTATCCTGAATATGGCAGGTGGTCTGGCCATCCACTAAATTTTTCTTAATGAATTAATGTAGTCAGGGTCCTTTCAGACTCACCGTAATTAAACAGACACTAAACTTCCGCCAGGACCAAAAAATAACATGTACCTACGAGCAAACTATTTACATCACCAATTCTTTGTGTCATCCATCACAAACACGACAATTTTGTAAACAAATTATGGCGTACATACAACAATGAGTTATAATGAATACAACCTTCAGATACATTTAGAAGCTCACCTTATTGTCTAAGACGGTCACGTTTACACAGGTGCAACAAGCATGAATTTCTTTTATAAATTCAACATGATAGTTTGTGAAGGGATTTTTAGCTACGCAGCGTTAAAATTGAAATTAATAATTTCGGTATAAAGCTTTCTTTTTGATTTAGAATTAATGCAACAGAGAACTTCTCACTACGTGCCTGTTTTTAGCGAAGGTAATGCTATGGTAACGCTCGAATTAAACTGAAAATAGTAAATAATTTGCAAAAACTAAAAAGTAAATAGCAAAAAGAAAACACAAACGCCAAAAGCGCAATGTTTGAACGCAGTGTTGCCAACTGGGCTCTGACTGAACTGGGATATGTAGTATATTACGGCTCTGTCTTATACAACCTCCGTGGTGCAGTGGGCGAATAGCCGGCTGAGACGCAGGAGGTAGCGGGTTCGATCCCCGCTGCGGAACAAATGTTTGCATGATCTACAGATATTTGTTCCGGGTCTGGTTGTTTCTCTATATATTATAAGTATGTATTTACAAAAAAAAAATGTATATACATAAGTATTCTATCAGTTATCTGGTTCCCATAGTACAAGCTCTGCTTAATTTGGGCTAGATAGCGCTGTGTGAAATGTTCAGCAATATTTATTATTATTATTTATTATGTAACTAACTTCACCATTCATACACCACAAAAAAAGTTGCTATATAGATTCCCGTATTTTGAGGTTAAAGGTTGTTAGATTTTGGAGTTCCATATTTTTACAAGATCTATGTACATACCTACATCGTTTTTTTATCGTATCACTACATGTCACTAACATGTAGTGATACTTAGCTTATAAAAAATCCAAGTTGTAATTAAATCACATTTTGTATAAATTAAGCGTTTTAACGTACCCATTTAAGGCATAAAACGAACCTTAATAAGTGCGTGTACACCGAAACATAACTTAAAAACTCCAGATGAGTAGGTAAATGCTTATGGCAAGTTAGGGACAAACCGCTTACAAGTAATCTAGCAACCAAACCTTACGATAAGTAAATTAAGTATAACATTTTTAGTCAATTTGATATTATTATTTATTATTATTATCAGCCATTCCTGTCCCACTGCTGGGCAAAGGCCTCCCCCCATTCTTTCCGGACTTGGCGGTCCTGAGCTGATTGTGGCCAATCCGTTAGGAATTTATCCAGCTCGTCCCGCCATCTACGTTTTGGTCTGCCGCGTCGCCTTCTCGCTGGATCAGGACGCCACTCGGTGGCTATCCTTGCCCACAGCTCACTTGGCATGCGACAGACATGCCCAGCCCAGTTCCACTTCAGCTGAGCGGCTTTGGTGGCTACGTCAACAATTTTGGTCTTTGAGCGCAGTTCAGTGTTCCGGACTCTATCCGTTCGCTTGACACCCAAGATGCTGCGTTCCATCGCACGCTGACAAACTTTGAGCTTGGACTTTAAAATGTTAGTCAGTGACCAGTTCTGCGCACCATATGTCAAAACGGGAAGGATGCATACGTCCATTAGCTTTCTCTTGAGCGTTAAAGGAAGATCTCCTTTCATCATATCTCCCATGGCCCAATAGCTCCTCCAGGCATTTTCGGTTCGCCGAGCGATTTCCTTAACCTGCCTGTCCTCGAAGGAGACTATTTGGCCTAGGTAGATATACTCTTGGACGTATGCTAGGTCTTCTGCATCCACCGTTATTCTGGTCTTAACGCTGTTGGTCATGACCTTGGTTTTTGCCCTGTTCATTCCAAGTCCAATCTCAAAGCTTGCTATGCTAAGTTCTTGAAGCATCGTTTGTAGTTCTGTGGCTGATGAAGAAAAGAGGACGATGTCGTCCGCAAAACGGAGGTTAAACAAAAAAAAATTAAACAAAAACATAAAAAACTTTCAGAGGCAACTATTAAATTATTAGAGGAACGAGTTAATAGTAACATCAATAGCGTAGAATATAGAGTTAAAGACAGACAGGTTAAGCGTAGCATTAGAAAAGACGTAAGAAACTATAACATCCAGTTATTCAGAATTGCATTAGAAAGAAATAAATCACTTAAAATTGCAAAACAGGGTGCATCGGTTGGCAAATCGTGGATAACAAGCCTTAGAGACGAAACTGGAGTTAAACACCAGAGTAGAGATAGAATAATGAACATATGTACAAGTTTTTACAAATCTCTTTATTCAGACCCACAACACACCACAAATGCTATTCCATATTCATGCCCTGACACCATACCACCAATAACTGGCCTCGAGGTTCATAGAGTTCTCACACAAATGAAATATAACAGGTCGCCAGGGGAAGATGGAATTACTACAGAAGCCCTTAAAGTAGGAGAACCGACACTTTTGCCACACATCACCAATTTATTTAACACTATTTTAAAGTCAGGTGAATTTCCGGACCGGTTTTGTCATTCGAATATTATACTTTTGCACAAGAAAGGAGACAAAACTGATATAAATAATTACCGCCCAATTAGTCTCGTGTCTCATCTCTATAAAGCATTTATAAAAATAATTGAGTACCGTATTTCTGGGCAACTAGACATAGAACAATTTGATATAAAAAGCAAAAAAAAAAAAATGTGAGCCGTCACGGGACGCCTGGCAGATGTGAAAAATCGACATTATTTTGTAAAAGTAATATGCAGAAAAGAACATATTGTGATAGGAACTAAATATGTCATGATGATAAAATAAAATATTACGATTTTTTTCCAGATAACGATGACTATTTATTGAATAAACATTTATTTTCATTAAATACAAAAATTAACGAATTTATTTCAAATCGTGACTACTTAATTCGTTTAATCAGTGACTTCGGTAAGAGTTATATTCGATGTTGCCTCTGAGGACGGTATTACTGTGCCGTGGCGACGCGTCGCCACGGCATGCGTCGCCACGCCAGAAATCGGTTTTACGTGCGGCTATAGATGTTTCACATCAAAAAAGTAGCTAAAAGGTGTAGCTAGAATATTTAGCTATAATTTGTAGCTGTTCAAGATCGAAAAATTGCTAGATTTAGCTATAAAGTAGCTAAGTTGGCATAATTTGATCATGCCAAAAGTAACAATTCACTTGCTTGATTGACGTTTGGTTTGCGCTATAGAACCACGTTCTACCGTCTTTAGCCATAGATTATAAAAAACTATTTTGTAGATGTTTGTAGTGTTACCATTGCCAGCTTAAAATTAAAAAACTAAAAAGAAAGAATGTAAAAACTAGAAAGTTACAGAATAAGTACATATCTTTTTTAATCAAAAGCTGGTCAAGGACCTTTCCTTTTTTTTCTGTTGATAAAGGCCTGTGTGATTACAGTTCTCTAACGAGCATTGGACAAAAAAAATGATAGTAACTGTGCTAATAGTACAGAACAATAACCGCACACTGATTACTACTTCTTGAGAGTATTTTAAAGTGATATAATGTTAATTATGTTCGTTTAATGTCTTTAGTGATTAGAAGTAGTGCTAATTGTAATGTGTTATGCTTGTTCCCTTGTTCTTATGTTTTCTACTGTTGGCTATCAACTACTCAGGAAAACTCAAAAATTTGCAAAATTATTTATTCTTCTATAGGTTTTACTCCCCATAGTTTAATTTCATCTTCGCATGCTGACAATAGCGAACTATCTAACGGATGATGGCTTAATGATACCACAGGTTTATTCTTTGTATGAACCAACTTCTGTGTAACTGAGCTACTGATTAGGTCCCAGTATACTATTTCTCCTGAGGCCGATCCAGATATAACATGGCTATCCTTCTCATTAACTGTATTTTCTAGCATGTAGTCTTTACATTCGTGCCCTGAGAAAGTATTCAAGATCTCTCCGGAGTCTTTATCAAACAGCTTCACTGTATTATCATTGCAGCTAAGAATATAACACTGACCATCATGTGTTAAGCTTCCATATGTAATGATATGGCCTATGTAGTCAGATGCCATCTTTCCTAATCTTATATCATACAATCTGACATGGCAGTCAACGGAGCAAGTCATGATTTCATGGTCCGTTATTTGTATGGATGTTATTGTGTCTTTAGCGTCTTTTAATGTCTGGACTGGCTCTTGTCTGCGGCTGTTCATGTCCCAGAAACACACAGTGTTGTCGACGGACCCTGAAATAGCCATTGTTGATTCTTCATTGTACTTAATACAGGTAACAGAGCTTGCATGACCGCGGAATCGGCGAATGGGCTGCCCTGTTGTCACATCCCAGAGAATAACCGATTTATCAACACTACAGGATACTATGTGACTGCTGTCGCAAGATCCAGCGGCGTCAAGCACCTCATTCGCGTGTCCTCCGTAGGTTTTTAGCAAGAGAAGTCGGTTTGGGTTCCATAGTTTGATTTTCTTGTCGGCGCCGCAAGTGAGGCAGTAGGTACCATCGACATTGAATCGAACGGCGCGGACGACTTGTTGCTTGCATTTTATTGTAGCTAATGTAGATAAATCAGTCATTATTATTCAAATTTGATAAATTCACGCTATAGTTTCATGTTTTTGTTTACACATGGTACATTGGTCTGTGGAAAATGGAAACGTCACGCATTCATGCTTGGATGAAAGGAAGGAAATGCAAAAATTACGTTCCATTTATAGAATGGAAATTTAGAGTACCAACGCAATAAAAAATATCACGTGTGATGAAACGTTTTTAGGGATTCTCCTGACGTATGTGATGTTTGCCCTACATTTTGATGTTGCCACAGACGATAAAATATAAATAGGTCAATTTGCATTTGTGTTACACGGCTGCCAGCACGATATTTAGCTTTTCTAATTTTCTTTCTCTGTCTGGTAGGGAACTTTTAAGATGTAGCCGTCTCAGTTTGCCATGTTTCTGAAACTTACTGTAGTCTAAAATTCTGTGTTGTAACAAACCCATTTCAACTGAAGCTACGCGCTACGTTTACACGATTATTTTCAAATATTTATTTTGATCCATAAAAGTGCATGAATCATCTAAAATGGGTTCCAAAACCCCGGCAAATAAAGAAAAACGGGATACTACATGTGATGTGTGCAATATAAAATTCCAGACTGTGCAAGCGCTTCGTTCCCACAAAAATGCTAAACATCCAGCCGAATCTCACAAACTGGAATCTTTAACAGCACTCCGTCCGAAAGCGACGCCTAAAAATACACCCGCTGCTCCAACATCGCGCGTTAGCAAAAGGTTACTGTTGAAAAAAGGATGCGACACTGAAGAGAGTGAAAATTCCGAGGATCAGAATATGGGGGAGCCAACTAATAAGATTGATTTTGCGTGTCCTAAATGTGCGAAAATATTTCGAATGTACTTCCAAGCATTAAAACACATACAGAATAAGCACTGTATTGATGAGGAAGGAAATCCAGTGTAAGTAATACTTTTACTACAGGGGTGTACTAAGGATAAGGGGCAAGGGCAGGCTTTTTATTCCTGCTCATGGGGATCTTCTTGTTCTAAATTAGTAAAATGGACTGTTTAGGTGAGCTTATTCAGTTACGGGAATATCTTTAAAATGTTACTAAAAATCCTGTCTATAATTTTTGGGTTCTCTGTCTATAATCTTATTTTTATTAATTTTTATATTAAATAGAATATATACTGTTTTTTATATAAACATAACCCATACTAATATTATAAATTCGAAAGTAACTTTGTCTGTCTATTTCACAACTAAACTGCTGAATTGATTTTTATGAAATTTAGTGTATAGGCAGATTCGGACCTGTATTTACTAAAATATGCGTGCGAAATCACATGCTGAAGCTAGTACAATAATAGTTATCAAACTTACAGGTCACCAGAATCATCAGATATAATAAAGCCCATCCATATTGAAACATGCCCTAAATGCAATGAACGAGTTACCTCCACACATAAGTGCAGCTCAGGTGTTCCTGTAAACACATTCTGGTGTCTCGGCTGTGATGAAGAGTTTATGAGTATTGCACTATTCAATAAACATGTAACACTAATGCACTTTGAAAATGTTGAGAGCTTGTTCTTTAAAACAAGTGAAGGTATTTTCATCATTGTATTTGTAAATATAGCATGACTTATGTAATATAGTAAGATTGTATAGAAATTGCTTTAAGCAATTAGACCAATCATGGTGCATTTATATAGTTTTTAGTTATTTAAGTATTTTTTATTCTTTATTAATTGTTATACATATGTACAATATGTACATACGGCTACACATCAAGCTATAATTTCCAGTATAAGCTGATCTCGCATTGTGTAGGCTTTCTGTACAATGAGAGGTCAGCTTACACTGGAACTGTATAGCTTCATGTGTAGCCGTGTGTACAAGAATAAATGCATCTATAGCAAATGACCCCTTGCATTGGTATTACTCACTAAAATATTTATTTTTCTCAGTCAACTTGTTTACTTTACAATTGTTTATATTGACATGTCCATATTACTTGTATAAATTGTATTGAGTAGTAGAGTGAAAGATTATAAATAATTTAACAGTCCTTACCTTTTCCAGAATTTAAGTTGTGGAAACAAAGAACGGAGACTCAAGTTAGAATAAAATATTTGGCCCTGAATAAAGCGGTTTCCCAAACATATTTTCAATGCAACTATGTGTCTTCAAAAAACGAATTCAACAAGACATACTTGTGTTCTTCAGTAATTATAAAGAAAGAGTTATCATCTGGGATACAAATACACTACATTAAGCAACATTTCGGACATACCTGCCCAGAGTATGAGTTGTTGCAAGAGTTTTCACACTCTCTGAGCCGTAAAAAAAATGAAGAAAGTGCATTTGATAATTTGATTGAAAAAAATGATGATGAGGACCTCTATGTAAAGTTTAAGAATTTAATGAAAAATATCAGCAATGACGCGGCAAAACTAAGCATTCCCCATTTAAATAAACTATTATGTTCTGCTCTAAAAATGCAAGCCCTTTTAAATAGTTTTGATGAAGACCATGATGACAAGGAAGTGCAACCTTTTTTGAGCAATAACATGACTGATAATCAAATCACCGATGCTTTGGAAGGCAAAAGAACATCAGCAAGGCTAAAACGAAAAAGTGAGACGAGAGTATCTGCTGACGCAAAAAAAACTAAAGTTGAAAAGTCAGATGATAATGTTAACACCAAATCCAAAAACGATGAAAACGACAATAAGACTACTTCTAAAGAAAATAAAGCATTTGAGTCGAAACCTAGGTCGTCGCCGGCTTTATCGTCGCCGTCATTCAATGATACTTATAGACAATTCATAACCTCTACTGAACCAAATGAGTATTCCACAAAAAAGAGTAAAAACACTAAACGGAAAGAAATAGTTAAAACTAAGATGGGACAATTTAGCCCCAAAAAGAAAGCAACAAATGCTGAAGAAACAGTTGAGAAGACCAAAAGTACACCTAATATTCTAAAACCTTTGAAGACAAACACTAGGTTTAATCACATAGATTTAAAATATGAAGTACGAGAGCAAGAAAACGATTGCAATATACTAATATTAAAGATTTAGTTCAGTTTAAACAGAGCATACAGTTACTAATATTCTTAAAAACTATAATGTCTAGGTTCAGTAAAAAAAATTAACATATTGATAAAAGACTGAACTATACTTTAGTTAGATTGACTGTATATCATGTCGTGAAAGCTTACAAGAAAACAGAGTAAAACGCCCTGAAATACGTACTGAAAAATATTATTAGAAGTCATAGACATTGTAAGGTCCTTTAAATTTTTATTTTCATGTTAGTAGTAAAATTAATAATTTTACGTTAAAAATAAGAAACTTTTATTTGTATAGTATGTAATGGTTCTTATCTTACTTTAGAATACAATGAGAGTGTCTAATAAAAATGTGAATTGAACAAAATGAGGGCTTTTCATTTTAGATTAATAAAATAATAATTCCAACTAGCGTAATAAATGGCGCTCACTCGAATAACGGAAGGCTTAAATGCCTCCCATCCAGTTTATAGTATTTATTTTTAATGAAGAATACCTAACCTATTTTGTTAAGAGATAGGTTTGGGGATAATCTCAGAATCAAGTAAACCAATTCTGAAAATTGTTTCACTGATGATGAGAAAGCTTTGTCAGCTAGTAAATAAAAATATATTGAAAATAAACTCCTTGCGTATGTACATGTTACCCCTTTTAAATATATGCCTGAGTCCGCATGGTTGTTACAACATTAAATTTTCTAGCACTTGTAAATTGAAGTAGAATAAAAGATCGTGCCATGTGCCCAAAACAAAAAATTGTTTTCTGACGTGACGTGATGGACGTACGAGGAACGAAATGTCAAGTTTAAATTTTCAGATTCCGTTAGGATATTTGTTGTTCTGTGTACATAGTACAAACAATAAATAGGTACCTAGTACCTAGTTGAGTTCAAATTCCTTGCTTTATTTGATAGCAACCTACTTAGTATTTGGTTCGGTGCTGTGTTCAATATCAACGGCTATTTTTCTGTTTGATTGAATTGTGCGGAGACAGACGAATTGTAGTTAACTTTACTTGAATGTGAATAATTGACTGATTTCTACAAGAAAAATAAGTGTAGTTAGATCAATTGATCAAAATGCAGGCCTCGAGAAACAGTAAGTCCATTGAAATGAACTTATCTTGTAGCAAAGCAAAAAACAGCTGAATTTATAACAAACTCAAGTTTATCATAATCGCGAGAATTAGTGAATAAACCCGCTCAAGAAAGCTTGTTAGAACGAAATTATAACGATAAAAATACACTTACATGTCAGACAATAGCAAAGAAATGGTTCAATTAGCTGATATTGCAAGCTTTGGTTAGTAGGGGGGCTTGTTAGAGCTGTGTGAAATAAATATAAACATTGCTGGATATTTCACACAGCACTATCTAGCCCCAAACTAAGCAGAGCTTGTACTAAGGGAACAAGATAACTGATAGAATACATACAAATACATACTTAGAATATACAGAAAAACATCTAAAATATCCAGTATTATTTATTTATTTCTTCATTTATAACCTCCAGAACTACTGGAACTCCAAACAATAATCAGCAAGATGTCTCTCGAAGCGTGCTGCATCACTGTGGTACCAGAGTTTGGGGTGAAATGGCGGGACGTCTCGCAAGCAGTGCGGAATGCTCGCCTTCCAATGCTGCCAGGCAGTGTGGCTCGTGTGCTGAGCAGACATGCGGCGAAGTTTCTGCCTCAGGATGAGTTGGAAGATATATTGGGACGATTGCGACTCAAGTGTAAGTCAGTTTCAGTGATATATATTAGTTGGAAGCCTTGTATATTAATTATATATTATATTGTGCTATGCTTGGCATCACAAAATATAGTAGAAGAATCACATAAAAAAAATTTTACTTGTTGTGTGTAGATAAAATCTATATTTTAATAAACAAACTTTTTGGAAACAATTCTTCTACAAATTTTTACCAGTTAGCGACAGTACATCGCTTATCTCAAAATTTAAAATCTTTATTCATTAAAATGTGTGATGCTTGTGGATTACTTTGAAACATCCTGTGCCAAGTCTTGCCAGTCCATGAAAAGCATACAAGTCATTGCGTTTTTAAATAGAAATAAGGATTTGTCATGGAGATTCTATATCACTATATTGATGCTGATGATGTCGTCCAGGCCGATGTCGGCTACGACGACATTGTTCCTGCTTAATAATAATAACGCTGGACATTTCATACACTGCTATCTAGCCCCAAACTAAGTCAAGCTATGGGAACCAGATAGCTGATAGAATACTTACATACTTTTTATTTTATACATAAGTAGGTATAGTACCTACTTATGTATACTATATTATAATATAGAAAAATCCCCAGACCTGGAACAAATATCTGTAGATCATGCAAACATTTGTTCCGCAGCGGGAATTGAACCCGCAACTATGTTACATTGGTGTGCTCTAAGATCACTTGAGTAGCCAATCTTAGCTTTAAACGGCCTTATTCCAAAAAAATACATTAGTCTAGGTTTGTTTTGGTATTAAAGTTGGTACCAGGATTAAAATGCGTTCATATTACAAAACGTACATCAACCAAAGATCACTTAGTACCAGAAATAGTCCATGGTTTAACTAAATCCATAAATTATATTATAAATATTGATAATAAATCATTCATTCATTCTGCAACCATTCGATGCAACGTTCCGTTTCAATAAATGTAATATTTTCTTTAAGATATAACAGGATAAGAAATATGTTTAATGATAGATTGTTAATCTATTTGTTACTAAAATATGTTATAATCTCTCAAACATGGGTGATTTATTGTTTGAAAGTTTTTCTTAAAAGAGTTGTTATCATTTCTTGAATAACTCATGCGTGTAATGGAGTGATGTTTCATCATGTCTATTATAGTATGGTCTATATAATAGACCAAGACCTATTTCGCACGTTCTTATCGTACGTGATCTACTTTTCATCACCAGTTATCAGCTTCTTCAAAAATGGTTCGGTTTCATTACGTCGTAATAAAGAATCACAAATGAGTACACGGTTCATTAGGTTTCTTTCAGTGAGCTCGTGGGGTACCCAAATATCGAGCTTTTTTGTGTACCCAGTTTTTTCAAATGCGCCAAAACTGTTTTGTGGTCAATTCCCAGTTCTTCAGCTACGTCGTAACTACTGATATGCCGATCTTGCTCCACTTTTTCAAAAATGGCATCAATTTTATCCGTAATAGGGCGACCAGAGCGACGTGCATCTTTGACATCAAAATTTCCGGATTGAAAACGCTTAAACCAAATTTGTGCTACTCTCACAGACACTTCACTAGGTCCATAAACATCGCAAGTTTTTTACGCGGCTTGCGTTGCATTTTTACCTTTTTTGTAGTAGAATTTTAAAATATATCGAATTTCTTCATTAGATTCACTCATCTTTACAGTACGAAAAACAAATTAAAATCACACATTTTCCTAATTTGAATTTGGAATTATCTTCTTTAAAATTTAAACTTTGAATGATACCAAAACCAGCCAGATACAAATAGTAAAGCCGAAGAGATTTTATTACAAGTTCATACATACTATAATGCGAAAAGACTTTTTCCCCAACCTATTATACCAATATATCCATTTGTACATAATTGACCTGAGTTAAGATCGTGTTGGTGTAAAAAAATGGAACAAATTAAGAACTTTAAAGGGGTGAAAACTGGAGTTTTGAAGAGAAAGTAAGTCTTGTGAGCACAATTAGATACCTAATAAGTACCTATATTACTTTGTTTCCCTTCATACGTTTTAACTAGATAATGAACTTTCATACATGTTTTTTATTGTTTTACAGAACTGAAGAAATGCGCCAGCATATCACAAAGGGACTTTAAAAAAAACAGAATTGCTGGAAATAATATGTATAATGATGAATAATTTTTATTATTATCAATAAATGACTATTATTATGACACCATCATAAAAAAATGTACTTACCTAAAATTTACCAATAGAATAAAAATAAAATACATATTTAAGACATTACATTAAAAATGAGTTTCAATAAACTGGATTCTCCTAGTATTTCCCTGTACTGTGTTATGAATATACCTTGGTATTGGCATGGGTTCCCTTGAAAAAGTCAGCTCACTGCTATCCTCCTCACCAGGAAACAGGTCTTCTTTCATGTCAGTGGCAATATTGTGAAGCACAACGGAACTGTTGCTTCGATAGACCGAAACATCTTTCCATTGTGTTCCGGGTACGGATATGGCACCTATTGTTGTTTTCATCTTTGGGACTTCTGGGATTCAATGGTAAATAAGTACATGGATAACCACCGTCTCCCTGTAATATTTCAAAGAATGCACCAGCCTCAAATCTCTTGATTTAATCTGCATTCCTGGAATATTCTTGAGTCATGCACTCTACCTGGTCACCATTTTCAAAGTTTTTAGATCAGCATCACAAACTACATACCTGAAAAGTTACCACTTTTTAGTACTTATAATCTTTCCATATTGTTTTGTTTTATACCATAGTTGTAAAATTTTTAAGATTTATCTAGTCCCCTATATTCTATAGATTTGTCTAGATTAGTTTAGTCCCCCTTCATGAAATAGGTGTGATTGTATGCATGTTTTATTAGACAGTAACAAACTAGAATCAAAATTACCTCTACATTAATTGAAGAACATCAAATTCGCTATTGTGCGGAATTTTCTTATGCTCTCCTCTTGCTGGCCTAAAGTTGCAGGCATTTTTATAAATCATGTTTTGCTAACAGCTGGTTCAGATACACCATGTAAATCAGCAGTATCCTCTTGAATCTAGAATTAACAATAATAATGTATCAGTAAATTGATTGAATTCGTTTTTATAAAACTTTGTATTACAAGGTTAAAAACACTTACTTCATGGCGAACCCAATTGTGAAGCATGCAAATCACTTGGATTTCGGGGCTCAAGATCGTGAGACAAATCTTCACGCAATAAATCCACTAAAATCTTCATCACATAGGTAACCAGAAAGGATTCACTCGGTAACGATGTTTATCAGATCACCGGAACGTCTCCAGCATGTCTATATCTTCTAAATCAATCAAGCCGATCATGTTAATACCCATTTCGGTAAATTATTTATAAAAACGTAACACAAAAATAAAATCAAAGATAACCTCAAAGCAAGAAAATCTAAAGATAAACTAGGGGTCTCGGGAGTTTATCTTTAGACCATTAATGATCCATGATTTTAGTGCTAAACTTCGTTTTGTACGAGGCATGCCTTTTAAGTTTTGTCGTTTGAAGAAAAAAACACATCTAGAACCTTATAGTACATTTTATTGTTTTTCAAAGTATTCACAACGTAGCTTAAAACACTTTTCCATTCGCTCAAACCAGTTATTATAACATTTATTCCGCTCTAAAGTGGGGTGTTCAAAATGGCTGTCTTGAAAGCGTCGACTGCTTCTTCACCGGACTGGAACCTTTGACCACGAAGACTTTTCTTAATTTTAGGAAATATAAAGAAATCGTTAGGGCTTAGGTCAGGACTGTATGGAGGATGGTCAAGAATTTCTACTTTTTCCTGCTTCAAATACTCAATCGTTTGACGAGCGCTGTGTGAGCTTGCGTTGTCGTGGTGCAGGATGATGCGTCGCTTTGAGTTAGATTTTCGAAGTTCGGCGATGACTTGTGGTAAACAAACTGTAGTATACCACTCTGCGTTAACCGTTCTACGATCTTCAAGTGCAATAGTCGCAACATGGCCGGTTTTTCCAACGAACGTGGCCACCATCTTCTTTGAAGTGCTTCGAGAACGAACAACTTTAGTCGGCTTTGGCTCGTCTTGAAAGACCCAGATTGTAGATTGTTGTTTGGTATCAGGATCGTAGGCATAGATCCAAGATTCGTCACCACTTATGATGTCGTAGACGTGATTTGACTCCCCTCGGTTGAACCTTTGCAGAGTTTTCTTACACCATCTGACGCGGGCCGCCTTGTGATCGTCGGAAAGCAGATGCGGTATCCAACGGCAAACTAGCTTTCTCACACCAAGCGCTTCATGCAAGATCTTCTGAATGGTTGTCCCTGAGATGCCTAATAGAGCCTCTATCTCTCGATACGTCACATGACGATCTTCGAATAGAATAGAATAGAATAGAATATCATTTATTGAAAAAGAAGAACAATAACATTCATTAGTTAATAAAGTTACTGTAACATCAGTCTCTCGTCATATTCAAATTACAACATTATATTAAGAATTAAAAAAAAAACATATTACATAACAGTCACTTAATACATTTCAATAATTTTCATTAAATTAATTATAAAAGTAATATCCGCTGTAAAGGGGCGTCAATTTGTAACATATAATAATTAATAAAAATCACAAAAATAAAATAATAAGTTAAAAAAATATATTATAAAATATAATCATACTTTTTTGTTTAGATCAGATCAGTGTCCTGGTTGAAATTAAAGTTACTGTAGTCATTTTCTAAATATTCACTAACATTGTAAATTGTTTTAGTCAGTAGGAGTAGTTTGACTTTGTTGCAGAAAGAGTTTTCACAGGTGATTTGTCTTACGCTTAATGGAAGTTTATTAAACAATTGTGGTCCATTAACCAGCGGTAGTTTTTTTAACAAGTTTAGTCTATATCTAGCGGACTCCAAACACATTCCGTTTCTAATACTTCTGCTACTGTTAGCTCCTCTTATTTTGAATAGACCAATATTTTGCTTCACATATCTTAATATTTCAAATATATACACAGACGTCGACGTTAATATCTGTAACCTTTTGTAATGGTCTCTACACGAGTCTTTGTATTTGGCCTTAACTAGTACCCTTATTGCACGTTTTTGTATTTTTAATACCCTTTCACAATCCGTAGACCATCCCCATAGTATAATACCATATGTCATAATGGCGTGTACGTATGCGTAGTACGTCTCTTTAAGGGTAAATTCCGATACTATTGGGCGTAACTGCTTTAGAGCATAAATACCTCTAGACATTTTTTTGCATGTGGAATCTACATGCTGTTTCCAAGTTAGGCCTGGGTCTAGATCGAAGCCTAGTAATTTTGTTAGGTTTGATGTGTTTATGTTATTGCCGCTTAGCAATGGGACTGTTAGAGTAGTGGGATTGATCACAGACATGGCATTAAATACCATTACACTCGTCTTTTCTTCATTTAGTTTAAGCCCATTAATGTTCAACCAGTTTGCTAATACACTAATCGTTTTACTAATATTTTTTAACAGATCATCAGTGTTATCTGCTGAAATAACAACCGTAGTATCATCTGCGTATTGTATGATATCTCCGTTTATCTCGTTGTTAGCCATATCATTTAGAAATATCAAGAAAAGAGTGTTACCTAACGAAGATCCTTGGGGCACCCCTATTCTACTACATTCTGGCCTGGATCTTATTAGTTTTTTGTCTATCTTTATTTCAACCGTCTGTTCTCTATTTTCTAGAAACGATTTCAACAGTTCGAGGCTCTGGCCTTTGATTCCGTACACTTTGAGCTTCTCTAAGAGTAGTTCGTGGTTGACGGAATCAAAGGCTTTTGATAAGTCTAAGAAAATGCCCGCTACTTCGAGAATTAGTTGTCTCACAGCAATGATGTTATCTTCAGTGAAGGCGGATTTTGGGCGTCCTTCGCGAAATCTGTCACTAACACTAGTATGTCCACGCTGGAATTCTAAATACCAGCGTTCGACAGTCCGCAGACATGGGGCTACATCACTGAACACAGATGTTAGCTCTTCTAAACACTGAAGCCGTGTCAGGCCTCTTCTAAAGTTGTAGAAAATTATTGCACGAACATTTTCCTTAGAAAGATTCATTTTCGTACGTGACCTGACAGATTCAAATCGAAACTGTGACTAAACAATAGCATTAATCCTAATACTTTCAACTGTTTTGAGATTCAAAATGTAAACACATTCGAATATAGAACAGTTCCAAATTCAAAATTGCCGGAAAATATGGAAACGACAGAACTTAAAAGGCATGCCTCGTAATAAAGTTTATTTTAGTATCTGGTCTAAACCTGGTTTAAACCTAATAATACTATTTTTAGTCTGCGTTTTGGAATAAGGCCGTGGGAGTCCAAGTCAGAGTGTGGTTTACCTACATAATAATTATATTGTATTTTTTTTAGTATAGTATGAATGCAATGAGTCTCATTCTATTTTCCTACGCCCTACGCCCTAGGGATGTAAATGGCATTTACGCATCAGGCATCGAACAAACAATGAATAACCTTTAGAGCATGACGACTTCCGTGGCGCAGTGTGCAAATAGCCGGCTGAGACGCAGGAGGTTGCGGGTTCGATTCCCGCCGCGAAACAAATGTTTGCATGATCTACAGATATTTGTTCCGTGTCTAGTTGTTTTTCTATATACCTATTATAAGTATGTATTTACAAAAAAAAATTTATAAGTATTCTATCAGTTATCTGGTTCCCATAGTACAAGATTTGCTTAGTTTGGAGCTAGATGGCGCTGTGGGAAATATCCAGCATTATTTATTTTAGAGTCATGAAAAAATAATTTATCTAACAATAGCTTCCGCCAGCGGCTTCGCACGCGTAGTTTGTCAATATTAAGTAGCCTATATTTGAATTCAGGTTTTAATATATCAACACACCAAATTTCATCGAAATCGGTTCAGCCGTGATTGGTTCGATGTGATTGAGTAGCAAATAAACAAACACCCAAACTTTCACATTTATAATACTTACTTTCGCCAGCGGCTTCGCACGCGTTGTTTGTCAATATAAAGCAGTCTATGTTCGAGATATTTATTATTTATCAACACACCAAATTTCATCGAAATCGGTTCAGCCGTTACAACGTGACTGAGTAGCAAACAAACAAATAAACAAACAAGCTTTTTCATTTGCATTTTTATTTCAGTGGTGGCCACTCAAAGTCGCACTTGGCATGTGTTCCGACTGTTCGAGCCGATTAGAGATGAGCCGGTGATGGAGACCATAAGAGCACTGCCTCACAGAGTGCTTACCACTTTGAAGAATGGGAAAACCAGGAATCGTAGACCAGAGGTATGGATATAAACTAGGGTTGTAACGGAACCTTACCTCCGCAAGCGCGGAACTTCCGCGAGAAATCGTAGCTCCGCACGTTTTTAACGGATGTTTTTTTTTATTGATGATAAGATAAGATAACTCTATTGTACACCAAAATAAAATACTGAACACAATTTTTGAAATAGATTTAGTACAATGGGCGGTCTTATCGCTAAAAGCGATCTCTTCCAGACAACCTATGTCAAGTGATAGCCAAGCGCTTGACCCACCACCTCACCTGATGGTAAGTCATGGTGTGATCGAAGTTTGTTACTTCATTCATCATCATCAGCCCACATTAGTCCACTGCTGGACATAGGCCTCTCCCAATACGCGACACTGAGCCCGGTCTTCGGCTTTACTCATTTCATCGCTCCACCTAGCCGGAGGGCGCCCCACACTACGTTTGCCAGGACGCGGTATCCGTTCTAGAACTCGTTTACCCCAACGGTTGTCGGTTCTCCGGCATATATGTGGTTTACGTTTCGTTATTATTACATTCAGTGCGCGATTGATTGAATTTTTTACATAATATCTTATTCATTTTGTGGAAATCATTAATCCATACTAAAATGACTAATACGTGGCGCAGTGGCTGAGACGCAGGAGGTTGCGGGTTCGATTCCCGCAATGGAACAAATGTTTGCGCGGTCTACAAATATTTGTTCTGGATCTGGATATTTCGGAGTTATATCAGTTATCTGGTTCCCATAGTACAAGCTTTGCTTATTTTGGGGCTTGATAGCGTTGTGTGAAAGGTCCGGCATTAATTTAAAAAAATATAAAGTAACAAATAGACAGATACTTTCGAATCTATAATATTAACTAGCTGCACCGCCAGCGGCTTCGCACACGTGGTAAAAAAAATGAGTTTAATTCTTCTCCCCTAATTGGCATGACTGATTTTGATGTTTTTTTTTAATATTTTTGTACTTATCGGGTCATCTGGATGGTTCTTAGCTTTTATAAGTATCTATGTAAGTTCCTAACGCAGTTCAATATTTATAATTATTACCTGTTGACAAACATACCAATTTAGAATTCAAATTAGGTATCATAATAAATTCTTTGACAATGCCCACCTACAGCAGCTATAATCTTAAGTACATACTTAATAATCAGTGTTTAGATGCTTAAATGTAGCACCTCCAAAATGATGGTGCAATGAGCTACTTAGATAAAGCCTATAGAAAATACTATAAAAGATACTATAGATTACAGTAGATTACTCTATAGTCCGACAAATTCGATAATCCGACACCGCCCTGCAAAACGTTTGACAGATTACAGCGGATCTACTGTAATTAAAACCAAATCTAAATCTCGACAACAGCGCTATCTATCGGGTCCAAGTATGACTTAAGAACCATCCAGGAAAACCCATATAAGTACAAAAAAAATCACCAAAATAGATCAAACCGTGTAGGAGCCAAACAATTACGAGCACACGCCCACCGGAATTTTATACATAAAGATTCTAGACTTCGACATCTTCAAAATCGGTTATAAAGTAGCTCATGTCCCGATGCCGGTCATAATCTATCTATACCAAATTCTATCAAAATTGGTCCGGCCGTTTACTTGTGAAAACGTAACAAACAGACAGAGAGATAGATACATTCAAATTGATATTAGTATGGATTTGACTACAGGTGCAGTCGTTTATACTGGGTGACCTTATCTACCTGAGCGTGCAACTGGCATCGAAGAGCAATTCGAGCTCAGTTGTGTACATGTGCTCGCCGCCGGGCTCGCCCGTGGTCTTGCTGACGTCAGCTGCCGCTTCGAATCTACTCAAAGCCTGCGTGGACGGTGAGCTACTACTAATAATGTGGGAAAAGAGCAGGAAGAAGAAGTCTTCTTCTGGCCCTTTTCCCACATTAAGCGGGGTCGGCACGACTTGTATTCATCCTCTACATCTCTCTATCAGCCGTTATCACTTCCTTCCTACCCATATCATTCTTCACACAGTCCATCCATCTCCTCTTCGGCCTTCCTCTACTTCTATTAGGTTGGGGAAAAAGTTTCTTCGCATTTTTTAAGAAAATTCAAAACATTTTTTAATATATATTATTTACATTTAACTAAAGTATGTAGGTACCATTTTGTTCGATAACTTTTTGCCATCTTGTAGGTAGGGACATGATCCCATTGCGATAGAAATTTTGGGGCTTCTGATCAAAATACCGCGACAAGTAGTTTTGGCAGTCCTCTCGTGATGTTAACCTGACACTGCCTGAAGAATTCTGAAGAGACCGTAACAGGTGGAAATCTGAAGGTGCAAGGTCAGGACTATACGGCGGATGCATTAACACCTCCCAGCCAAACTCTCTTAATTTTTGCTGAGTGGCTAAAGATGTGTGAGGTCTAGCGTTATCATGATGAAAAACCACACCCCTTCTGTTGATTAATTCCGGCCGCTTTCTCTCAACTTCTTGCTTTAATCTCATCAGTTGTTCGCAGTAGAGTTCAGAATGGATGGTCCTGCCTGGTGGTAACAGCTCATAATGAATAATGCCCTTCCAATCCCACCACACACACAGCATCACCTTGTTGCGAGTTAACCCGGGTTTCGCCACAGTCTGTGAAGCCTGACCGGCCTTTGACCACGACCTTTTTCGCACGTTATTGTCGTACGTGATCCACTTTTCATCACCAGTTCTTCAAAAATGGTTCGGTTTCGTTACGTCGTAATAAAGAATCACAAATGAGTACACGGTTCATTAGGTTTCTTTCAGTGAGCTCGTGGGGTACCCAAATATCGAGCTTTTTTGTGTACCCAGTTTTTTTCAAATGCTGTTTTGTGGTCAATTCCCAGTTCTTTAGCTACGTCGTAACTACTGATATGCCGATCTTGCTCCACTTTTTCAAAAATGGCATCAATTTTATCCGTAATAGGGCGACCAGAGCGACGTGCATATTTGACATCGACATTTCCGGATTGAAAACGCTTAAACCAAATTTGTGCTACTCTCACAGACACTGCACTAGGTCCATATACATCGCAAATTTTTTTCGCGGCTTGCGTTGCATTTTTACCTTTTTTATAGTAAAATTTTAAAATGTATCGAATTTCTTCATTAGATTCACTCATCTATACAGTACGAAAAACAAATAAAAATCACACATTTTCCTAATATGAATTTGGAATTATCTTCTTTAAAATTTAAACTTTGAATGATACCAAAACCAGCCAAATACAAATAGTATAGCCAAAGAGATTTTATTACAAGTTCATGCATACTATAATGCGAAAAGACTTTTTCCCCAACCTATTATATCCATCCACACTCATATCTAACACTCGTTTAGTCACATGGTTTTCTTCCCTCCGCATGACATGTCCATAACACGCTAGCCTCTTAGGGCGCCTTCAAATTTGCCGCAAGGCGCCGCGCTGCTTTGTAAATTCATTTTTTGTATCGGTTTAATTGTATTCTGTTTTGTGCGTGTTAATAAATAAATTAAATGATTGTCAAATTTTTAAATTAAAGCATGGTAACGACTGAATGGTGGCCGAGGAATGGCTGTAGAAGGGTAGGACGTCCGGGAGCGAGATAAGTGGACGACATCGTTAAAGTCTATGGGTGAGACTAGCGCAGGATCGTGGCGGATGGCACAAACTTGGGGAGGCCTAATTCTAATTCTAGGGTGAAGGGAAAAAAGATCTGCACTTATGTCCCGCATTGGGGTGTATTGTGCATTACCCCCTTCTAACCTAACCCCAGCCATCCTAACTCCTTGAAGTAACGGAGTAGGACTTTGGGTTGGTGGCAGCAGCTTTCCAGAATGCCTGTGGATGTTGATGTAATAGCGGTGTTGGTGGAGGATGAGGATTCGATGACCCCTTGCAAACCCGTTCTCAGTCTGGCGTCGTTTGCGGCAGTGCAGTGAAGTATCACGTGCTCCATAGTCTTTTCCTCCCGAAAGCATCCGCGACAAAGTCAACTGTCTGTGGCTCCGGTCTTGAGGAGACCTATGTCGGTGAAGTCAGGCGGTGGATGATGATAATTATAAAATTTTTGTAATTAATAAAATGATGTAATTCGCCAACAGGACTCGGCTATAAACGGTACGAGGATGCTCTCCTGCACGGCAAGGACATCCCGTCCCTCCTCCGTATAGCTGACAAAGCGAGCACCCAAGCGGACCAGCTTGCCAACGTCCCAAAGTACCGGCCCACACCTGTGGCACTACCCAACGGCATCGATTACACAAACACTACCTACGATGCCAATTACATAGACACCATACTCGGACCAAACCCTCCGTTACTGACAGATTTAAAAATTAAAAGTACAAAGCGGTTTTTTGATAGTTTGAGGTTGGATAAGACGATTAATGTGAGTTTTAGTTTGAAGAGTGCGGATGTGGCTAAGACGTTGAAGGCGTGGGGGCGCGCAGGCGCGTTGGCGCCGACCTCGGACCTCTTCCAACTGTTCAATCAGCTTAAGGTGAACAGCATACAATACAATAAGGAGGACTCCGACTAAATGAGGTCTTTTCATATTAGATTAAAAAAAAACGAGTTCCAAGCAGCGTTTTTAAATGGCGCTGTCTGGAGATAAGCCGCCAAAATATATCAATCAATATCAAAATTTGCCCAAAATAATCTCACATCGACAGATAAACAAATGCAAATTATTTTATTAATTTCATATTCCTCAGAGAATAATGTTGAGATGGCAATTGTCACTGACAATTCAATCAATCAATCAATGTCAATGCATGCCATGTACATGTTTGAAATTAGTAAGTTTGTAAGAAGACTTAAAATATTTTTTACTCATGCTAAGGAACAATACTTGCGACCACACAATTTAACAAATAAAAACAAATTAGCTCTACCATGCACAAAATATCCGATAGTTAGGACAGGCACCCATCATATGGCTAAATATTTAACTAATTACTTCCCCCCCTAAAAAAATCAGGAATATACTCCTTATTTTGCCGTAGATTAAAAGAATACCATAATGCAAACTGTTTTATAACTTACAAAAATATTTTGATTGTAGAAATGATAAGATTAGGAAACACTAAAACAAAAATAATAAATAAAATAGATAAATAATATTTAAGTGGATAATTATTTGTAATTAAGTTAACGTAATAAGAGAAAAACCTGTGTAAGTATACTGAACTATATGTATAATATGATAGTAATAACTTATTACGTATTAGGTAAGTATTGTGGTGCTCCAGCGGGGCTCATGTTTTGAACCAAAATTGTTCTTTGTAAAACAAAAGTGAAACAGTAAATATCTATGACGATGAGTAAATTAATCTAAAATCAAAATATTTTAATAATTTAATTTTTATGTCAATTGTAATGTGCAGATTGTGTTCGTCAATATGAAATTTCATGTGATAAAAATAATAGCGAATACCTAGTAAAAAGCACGTACCTACTCATGTAATTTTTTTGATACGCCTAATAAATAAATTAAAGATTATGATATAATTTTTGAGACTATCCTGGTTATGAACTTTTTTCACTAAAAACGGGATAATATATAACATGATTTGTGAGTATTAATCATGATACCGGGATACTTACGCGACTTAGTTCGACGACCTCCGCCGTGGCGCAGTGGGCGAATAGCCGGCTGAGACGCAGGAAGTAAACAAATGTTTGCATGATCTACAGATATTTGTTCCGGGTCTGGATGTTTTTCTATATATTATAAGTATGTATTTACATAAAAAAAAATCTGGTTCCCATAGTACAACAGATAGCGCTGTGTGAAATGTCCAGTAGTATTTATTTATTTATTTTACTTAAAAAGTCACAAATCATAGTAAATATCCCGTTTTTATTGAAAATATGTAGTACGATTATGTCATTTGTTCCTGTCTTATGCTGACAAATTATCAATGGTGTTGTCACAGCAACGGCGGTCATTGACCAAAGATTGTGTTAGTAGAACACCAAAAGGTATATTATATATTAGCCATTTTGCAACGATACCATTGTCCATAGCGTAGCGATTGGTTTAATAATTTTGGGTAGAAAAGAAAATAGAATGATTTAAATTGTTTTATCGTTTTGACAAAATGTAGTTTATTTAATGACTGAACTTAATTTTGTTTAAATATATTTGATGTTAATCCAATCCAAGTGATGTTACAACATATGAATGTTTTAATAATCTTTTCACACCACCTGCTCGACAATGACAAATTATACAGAATGTCCCAAAAAAAAGTGTCAAGCGAAAGTCCAGAGATATAACACCCCTTGGGGTACCCGAATCACCCCCACGAATTTTTGACTTGAACAACTTAATTTTTTTTTAAATACTAGAACACTTTCTTTAGATTTTTTTTGCTACTGAATTTTTATGAGTTGTTCTTTTATGCATAAAATAATCAGCTACGTGACTTTGATCAAAACTATGAAAATGTTGGTGTAAAGTCAAAAAATTACATTCGGTGAATTATGACTTAAATTTTCAACTTTAAATTACAAATCTTAACAAATGATTTCAGGGTTCTTAAATAAGTCTTAAGAATTTTACAGACTCTCAGCTTTCATAATCATTAAAAAAAAGTAGTACTTAATGTGCTGCTTTGGCGAAAATCGGCCTTCAAAGACGGCGAGGTGGAAAATTCTTAAGTGACAACAGAGCACCGCGCAACCGAAGCTTTATTATGTTTTTGTATTCAAAATGCCTTCTCGGAATTTACAATTTGAGTCGCAGTTGAGCCATGAGCATGACAAAGTGATGTGGAGGGGGTTGCGGCGCGAGGGTTGATCTATTTTGTTCTGCTGGGCCAGTCGTTTTTCTGCCTTTGCGCCTTACGATACACACTCTGTATTACTCACTCGATTATTATTACTTTCACTCAATTTATTATTATTTGATGAACTTTGCTTTCTTTACGGACTTTGAGTGTGATTACGATTTGGTTTTGTGTATACGGATTTCGACGAACTTTGCTTTCTCTACGGACTGAGTGCAATTACGATTTGTTTTTGTGTATATTATTTTAAGGGTCCATAACTCATACATGGAAGGCCGCATATCAAGCAGAAGAACCGGGCGTCCATCTTAAATGCATGACCCAGGTACTGTGGAATCAGTGTTGGAAGAAGTAGCAAGAGATCCTTCGGTCAGTGGTGTGAAATCCGTATACACAAAACCAAATCGTAATCACACTTAAAGTCCGTAAAGAAAGCAAAGTTCATCAAATAATAATAAATTGAGCGTATAGTACAGAGTGTGTATCGTAAGGCGCAAAGGCAGGCAAACGACTGGCGCAGAACACAATAGATCAACCCTCGCGCCGCAACCCCCTCCACATCACTTTGTCATGCTCATGGCCCAACTGCGACTCAAATTGTAAATTCCGAGAATGCATTTTGAATACAAAAACATAATAAAGCTTCGGTTGCGCGCTGCTCTGTTGTCACCTAGGAGAGTTACAGACATAGCGATAATTCGGTCTCTTATCGGCCTATTGTTATTACAGGTAAAATATTTGCGCCCACGTTTACAATCCGGATCATGGGTAAGAACACATCGCGCAAAATTAATAAAACTTAAATTAAACATAAAAAAAAGCTCTAAAAAGCTTCCCTGCAGTAATTTTTGGTTAGTTAACAAACGAATTAAGCTTAAGAATGATAAAATGGCCAAAATCTATTTTCTAATCAGATAGCTAATTTTAAGAATTTTCCACCTCGCCGTCTTTGAAGGCCGATTTTCGCCAAAGTAGCACATTAAGTACTACTTTTTTTTAATGATTATGAAAGCTGAAAGTCTGGAAAATTCTTAAGATTTATTTAAGAACCCTTAAATCATTTGTTAAGATTTTTATTTTAAAGTTGAAAATTTAAGTCATTCACCGAATGTAAGTTTTTGACTTTACACCAATATTTTCATAGTTTTGATCAAAGTCACGTAGCTGATTATTTTATGCATAAAAGATAGATAGATAGATAGATAATTTCTTTATTGCACACCATTTAAATACAAACATTTATAAGAAAATACACTTAAATAATAGGTACAATGGGCGGCCTTATCGCTAAAAGCGATCTCTTCCAGGCAACCTTTGGATAGACAGGATCTATGTGAACAAAATAAAGACGGCGGCGTAAATCCGATATAGTACACGTATATTTATTAAAAATATAGATAATATAAAATAAAATGCATAATTATAATGTATAATATAATCATAAAATTACATAAATATTAATATTATAATACATAAAATATATATTGTCATACTTACATATATAAATTATAAAAATGTAATAATTAATAAGTGGCCTAGTGAGCGATGGATGACAGATAGTGTTGTCTGACCAAGTTTTTAAAGATAGGGAGAGATTTAGCGTGACGAATTTAGACAGGTAGGGCATTCCAGAGCCTGGTAGCCTGCAAAGTAAAAGAGGAACTATAAAATACTGAGGTATGATGGGGAGTTTTTAATTGAAGGGTTTCAGAGGAACGTAAGGGTCGAGAGTTGGAAAGGTGAAGAAAGTCAAAGCGTTCTTTGAGGTAGGACGGAGTAGAAGGGATGAAAAGGATGCTGTAAAGGAGGGAAAGGATGTGCGCATTCCGGCGAAGGCGGATAGGTAACCACTTAAGTCTGTGGCGATACTCTGAAATGTGATCGTACTTGCGCAAGCCAAATATGAATCTAATAGAGAGATTCTGGAGACGCTCAAGCTTGTTGAGTTGATCTTCAGTTAAATCAAGATAGCTGGCGTCAGCATAGTCGAGAATAGGATGCAATAATGATTGTGCAAGTGCAATTTTGGTGGAAGTCGGAAGGAAGTTTCGCAGCCGTTTAAGAGAGGCAGCTGCAGCAAAGGTTTTACGGCTTACCGCTGCTAGTTGAGGTCCCCATGATAGGTGACTATCCATGAGTACCCCCAGATTTTTGACTACCTTGCTGATTTCTATTGAAGTACCGTCAAATTTTACCTTTGGGAGATCAAGCCAATCGATTTGAGTAATCATCCGCGAGCTTCCTATTACTATTACTTGGGTTTTTGATGGATTGACTTTAAGCCCATATGAGTTGCTCCATTGTAATATATTCTGCAAATTATGCCATTAATGGCTTCACCTAACCACCCAACAGGAGCTTGGGTATAAATTTGCAAATCATCTGCATAGAGGTGGTAGGACGAAGTGAGTTGTTCGGAGATAGAATTTATAAAAATAGCAAAAAGAAGAGGAGATAACACGCCGCCCTGAGGTACACCGGCACTCAATTGACACCAAGAAGAATATGTATCGTCAATACGGATACGTTGCCGGCGTCCAAACAGGTAACTACGAAACCATTCAATTACTGTTGGAGATATGTTAAGAGAGCGAAGAAAAGCTAAGAGTATATCAAAATCAACGTTATTGAACGCATTACTGAAATCCAGGAGGGAAAGGACAGTGACCAGTCCGTTTTCCATACCATGCCTGATGTCATCAGTGATTTTGATGAGAGCAGACACAGTGCTATGGCCTGGACGAAAACCGGATTGAAAAGAACAACTCATAACAAATTCAGTAGCTAAAAAAAAATCTTAAGAAAGGTTTCTACTTTTTTTAACGAGTCTTTTTAGTTGTTCAAGTCAAAACTTCGGAAAAAAATTCATAACTCGAAAACTATAAAAAATCGCGGAAAATACATGGGGGTGATTCGGGTACCCCAAGGGGTATGCCATCTCTGGGCTTTCGCTTGACACTATTTTTTGGGACACTCTGTATATGTCATGTAAACCTCACCTCGCAGAATGCACCAACCTAAACTTGAGAGCAAAAAAATCGCACATTCATGATTTTTTGACATAACTAAAAAAAAAACAAATAATATTATGTTTCTGTAATGCAGATTCATAGTCTATTTTAATACCTATCCAGTGGTATCTGATTTGTCTTTCAATCATTACATAAAAATGCTTTTGTGGATCAATAACAAAAATGCATGTTTAGTAAAAAATTCTTTATTCAAGTATTGGTGTCAAAGTTATGAAATTAAAAGATAAAATTAATTTAAAGTTTGTTATTAATACCGAGTGTTCCCTCCCCTAGCCTGAATCACTGACTCCATCCGTGTTTTCATTGATGTTACTAGACTTTTGATAAAGTCTTGAGGAATAGCCTCCCATTCCTCTGCGATCGCCTGTTGCAGCTCCTGTAGAGTCGATGGAGGAGCATCTCGGCCTCGAACTCTTCTTTTCAGCTCGTCCCATAGATGTTCGATGGGATTGAGGTCTGGGCTTCGAGCTGGCCACTCCATAACGGTCACATCCACCTCTTGAAGGTACTCGATCACTATGCCAGCAGTATGCGGTCTTGCATTATCTTGCATAAACAGAAAGTTTTCGCCGATAAACCCAGCAAAAGGTACGACGTGGCTCTCGAGTACTTCCTCAATGTATCGTATGGAAGTCAATCCTCTTGATTGGCGACCAGTATTCGGTCCGGTGATGAAGGCAAGCTCGGTTTTTGCTTCCATAGACATGCCTCCCCAAAACATGATTGATCCACCGCCATAGGCGACACGTTCTGTTATGCAGCATTGGGCAAATCGCTCTCCCGATCTTCTATACACCTTCCCCCGTCCGTCGTTGCCATGCAAGCACATCCTGCACTCATCAGAGAACAGGACTGCACTCCACTGCTCTTCGGTCCAATTCAAATGGTCTCGAGCGAACTGAAGGCGGGCTTCTCAGTGGGCTGGGGTCAATTTCGGCCCGTTTGCTGGCCTGTGTGCAGTCAGGCCACCTTCTCTCAATCGTCTTCTGACTGTCCACCGGCTAACTTCTACTTCACGAACTTCTTGAAGTCGTTGGCCCAGTTGAACTGCGTTCAAACGACGATTTCTTAAAGATGTCGTTATAAGAAAGCGGTTATCACGCTCTGTTGTAGCACGGGGACGGCCCGATCCTTGTCGCCGTTGGTAGCCACCAGTCTCTTGATACCTCTGGTATACACGCCGAACGGTAAATCGGCTCAAACTCAATTGTCGAGCCACTTGACTTTGCTTAAGCCCCGATTCAACAAGGGCAACCACTTGAGCGGCTACTTCTGGTGTAGTATCCATTTTCGTGTTCCGTTTGAAGCCAATATCAATAGAGAACCTTTCACACTGTACGTTGGTATGCAAATGATGACCATTCCCTCAATATGCACTCTTTTATACCTGCGATAAATCCCGCCGCCGGCCTTACCTGGATCGAGCGACATAAGGGGGTCTATTGTTTTGTTGCTAATGAGTTGTTTTTAAAGGTAAATGTCAACCCTTTATCAGTTCTGCGAATGCCTAGATTATGCACTTTAATTTAATTTGATTTTAATTTGCTGTAAGCTCCAAATAAAAAAAAATTTAACTTTTAAGTAAAAATGTGCGGATGTGCGATTTTATTGCTCTCAAGTGTAGATTTGGTGTTTATTAACTCGCAGAAAGTGTGAAAAGTAGAGTATTCTCCTCGTGGATAAAGCTGTCTGCATCTTGGGCGAGCTTATATCCCTCTCTGCTCTTTGGATTCTAGTCTAACTCTCGTCCTTCGTTACGTTCGGGATTCAATATAGCACCCGTGACGTAAGACATTGCTTTATAAATAATTTTAATGATAAATAATCGTAATAATAATAATCGTTAATTTAATAATCTATTAGGTTACAGGTAATTACCTAATAGTAGATTATCAAACACGCATAACAAAGAAAAGAAATATATTCTATTATATTTATATTGTAATAGTGACTATGAAAAATAAATAAAACAAACTTGAATGATAGATTGAAAAATTAAAATTATTTTATTTAGCAACTAAAAAGCACACATTATCACTAAAATTATTAATACAAATACATAATTATGAACAAGAAGATATTGAATCTTATTTCCACAAATTTTTGACACTAATGTAGATAGTGTTATGTATTTTCTAGGTAAAAAGTGTTTATATGTTGGTATGTATGTATGCTCATTTAGCTCATCGTGTAGGCTGACCGGCCCCAGAGAATCATTACGCCTTAAATTTAAAGAAATAAACGTTATGACATTCCCTTGTCAAACTATCGACATTCTGCTTGATCTGATCATTATAAATATTACTTTGTTTAAGAAAAATAGCGATAATCGATCGAGCGAAGCGAGATCTCCAAATCAACTTGGGCAAATCGTATGTTTGTCCGAGGATAACTTTCGAAGCGTTTATCCGATCATCGTGAAATTTGGTATATAGGTAGGTAGTGATGGCACACTTTTGGTGTGACTCAATGAGCTAATAATTTGGGGGGGGTTGTTGAGATATTGGGGTTCAAGAGGGGTAAAAAAAAACAAAATGGGACTATCCGGTCAAGTGGCACGTCTCTAATAAAAGGTATTTGCGAGTACATTTCGACCTCGTTTTTATTTTTAGTTTAAACTTTGTAGTTTTTAAGTTATTTGCCATAATATAAACTGAACTTTGACAAAAATCACGGGGTACACCAGTGACCCCACAATGCTGAAATTTGGTATGTGTGTAGCTTTAGTGACACAAATATAGGCAAATTTCTGAAATCCAGAATAACTGCAATTTCTACCCCAATTAAGCATAACCAATTAACATAACCTCCCGTTACCTGTAATTTGAATGAAACTAGGTCAAGTTATTTGGTGTTGATTGTCAAAGATTACGGAAAAAAGCATGTGTGCAATTCACACGTGGTAGAAGTGAAACCTTCAAATACCACGCGCGTGTGCTTGGGATCTACCGACTCACTCTCTTTCTCTCTCCCTCTTGCGTTGGAATATTGAACGCTACTCGTTGCTAACGCTCGCGCTGGCCTGTAACAGGTATACTACGCGCATGCGTTCGAGCGCCACGCATTCGCTCTCGCTCTGTCTCTTTCTATTCCCCCTTCCCAGGAGCGAAAACTTTATCGCATCTGTTGCAGGAATATGGTCTTTCTGCAGTGTGAATTCGCATGTGAGTTTTCAAATCACTACTTTGAGAGAAAACTTTATCGCATCTATTGCAGGAATATGGTCTTTCTCCAGTGTGGATTAGCATGTGCCTTTTCAAACCACAACTTTCAGAGAAAACTTTATCGCATCTCTTGCGTTTGATCTTGAGTTTTCTCCTGTGTGAATTCGCATGTGACTTTTCAAATGATCATTACGATCGAAAGCTTTATCGCATCTGTTGCTGGAATGTGGTTTTTCTCCAGTGTGAATATGCATGTGATTTTTCAAATTACCACTACTTGAGCAAACTTTATCGCATCTGTTGCAGGAACTCAACTTGTAAATACAAAAGCTGACGATGGGCCACCTGATGTTAAGTGGTCGACTCCTACAGCACTTGTGGTACTGCAGTTTGTAGTGGTACTAGGTGTGAATTCGCATGTGAGTTTGCAAAAGATCATTACGAGAGAAAGCTTTATCACATTTTTTGCAAGAATATGGTCTTTCTCCAGTGTGAATTCGCATGTGAGTTTTCAAATTACTACTTTGAGAGAAACCTTTACTGCATCTCTTGCAGGAATATGGTTTCTCTCCAGTGTGAATTCGCATGTGTATTTTCAAAGTAGCCCTTTCAGAGAAAGCTTTATCGCATCTATTGCAAGAATATGGTCTTTCTCCAGTATGAATTAGCATGTGTCTTTTCAAACCACCACTTTGAATGAAAACTTTATCGCATCTGTTGCAAGAATATGGTGTTTCTCCACTGTGAATTAGCATGTGACTTTTCATTTGACTATGTTTGGAGAAAGTTTTATCGCATCTGTTGCAGGAATATGGTTTTTCTCCAGTGTGAATTCGCATGTGAATTTGCAAATTATAATTACGAGAAAAAGCTTTATTGCATCTGTTGCAGGAATATGGTTTTTCTCCAGTGTGAATTAGCATGTGACTTTTCAAATTACTACTTCGAGAGAAAACTTTATCACATCTATTGCAGGAATATGGCCTTTCTCCAGTATGACTTAGCATGTGTATTTTCAAAGCACCCCTTTGAGAGAAAGCTTTATCACATCTATTGCAGGAATATGGTTTTTCTTCAGTGTGAATTAGCATGTGTATTTTCAAAGTACCCCTTTGAGAGAAAGCTTTATCACATCTATTGCAGGAATATGGTTTCTCTCCAGTGTGAATTCGCATGTGTATTTTCAAATTACCCCTTTCAGAGAAAGCTTTATCGCATCTATTGCAAGAATATGGTCTTTCTCCAGTATGAATTAGCATGTGTCTTTTCAAATCACCACTTTGAATGAAAACTTTATCGCATCTGTTGCAAGAATATGGTGTTTCTCCTGTGTGAATTCGCATGTGAATTTGCAAACTATCATTACGAGAAAAAGCTTTATTGCATCTGTTGCAGGAATATGGTTTTTCACCAGTGTGAATTAGCATGTGTCTTTTCAAATTCCTACTTCGAGAGAAAACTTTATCACATCTATTGCAGGAATATGGCCTTTCTCCAGTATGACTTAGCATGTGTATTTTCAAAGCACCCCTTTGAGAGAAAGCTTTATCACATCTATTGCAGGAATATGGTCTTTCTCCAGTGTGAATTAGCATGCGCCTTTTCAAACCACTACTTTGAGAAAAAGCTTTATCACATCTGTTGCAGGAATATGGTCTTTCTCCAGAGTGGATTCTTTTATGATCTTGTAACTTACTACGACATACATAGGTCTTAGCACACAGGTTGCACGTAAATTTTGTCAAATTCATGTGCTTTTTCAAATGTACACTCAATGTTTGTTTTGTATTAAATTTTTTGCGACAGAAATCACATTCATAATGTGTTTCAGATAGATTTGCATTTTTTTTTAATTCCGTTTGTCCTTCCTTAGCATAATAAGAATCATCATTATAATTCATTGATACAATACTGTCTTCTGTTTTAAAATGTTGCTCATCCATTTCAACATTTGAAATGTGGTCAGAACTTGCACTTATCTCATCGTCATTGAGCTCTTCCTTAACAGATACTTGACAACTTTTATTTGTTGAATCTTTAATACCCAGTGTTAAGAACTGTGTAGAGGCCACTGTTAATGACAAGAGTTGCATTGTTTGTAGATTTAGTGTACTCAAGGAATTATTTGTGACCTGAAAGAAACAATACATAGGCTTTAATTGTATCATCATCATATCAAGTGGCAACATTAAATAGGTTGTTATTCCATCTAGCGAGGGATTACATTTTATTAAACTAAGTAAGTAAATATTAACATCAACTACCTCTATTCCATTTGTAAGTAGGTCTGCAAAGATTTCCTCAGCCGTTTGACACATTTGTAGGAATCTATGGCTCTTCTGCAACTGTGGGAGACAAATGTAGCACATTGTTATAGGTCTCTCATCTGCGTTGAGCTGAAATAGACAAATATATATGAAAATTACAACTTCTATGGCACAGCAAGCAATTAGCCAACTGTCGGCACGACGGTTTGATTCCAACTGTTGGATAAATATTTGTATGGCACAATGCTCTTACTACATTTTTATTTATTTATTTTATTTAATGTTATTTGTAGTTACATATACACACAGAATCCAAGTTTAGGGTCAGGACTATGTATGTACATATGTAACTGTTGGGAGTAGAACTCCCTTTCAACTCCTGTTCTGCACCCATTCAGGAGCTGCCTGCAACTTTTTACATTTTAATGGAGGCCATGAATCATAAGTGTAGTATACGACATGGTAGTGACTTATGCACCAGTGAAACAATAATTGTTGTAGGGATTTACAGAGTGATTCTGCTGTAAGTACATTATGAAGTATACATAACAATATTAAATAAACCTTAAACATAAGGGCAAATGTATATATATGTTTATATTTTATGTAAGACCAGTCGTAATGTAGGTACCTATGGTTCCGAGTATTGGGCCACGAAAGGGAAAGGAGAAATAAGAATGCATGCGATGAAAATGCGAATGTTGAGAAAGATGTGTCGGGAAAAGAGAATGGATAAGGGATGAGTCTATTAGAGGAAGTTTGAAAGTAGCACCAATGATAGAAAAGTTGAGTAATAGCTAGCGTGGTATGGGCATGTCATGCAGAGGGAAGAAAATCATGTGCCTAAAAGAGAGTTAGATGTGAATGTCAATAGATATATAAGTAGAGGAAAGCCGAATAAGAGGTGGATGGACTGTGTGAAGAATGATACGGGTAAGAAAGAAGTGACGACGAAGGATGGTTGATAGAGAGATAAAGAAGAAAAATACATTTTGTGCCAACCCCACGTACTGTGGGAAAAGAACAGGAATAAGAAGGTAAATTATTCATGCGGCTGACCTTGGCACTTGCGAGTTTTTCGAACATTTCTGTTAGTTCCACGGAATCAATGCGATACATCCGAACTTTGCTGGTTAAACACACTCTGCAGACATGAGTGATAGCCATTTTGTATTCCAATGTGAAACTGCGCTTTAATTTGCTTGAACAGTCTTATCTTTTCATTCTTTTCAATATTCAATGCACGCTCAGTACGCGCACACACACCAGACAGCAGCAATCTTAGCACGACATCCTCAGATTATACAAACAAACAGATGGAGTGTATGCAACAACCAGTATGACGCCACTTATCATTCATGTGTGCGTGGCGATTAGAAATAGCTCTGTAGGGGCACGTGCATCAGTGTGCGTGTAATAATACCAGAAAAAGAAAAACTCCCTGTATTTTTTTTAATGTCCTTTTACGACAACAGGTTCTAAAATTTTATTTGCATACATGAATTTGTTACTAATTGAATACAAATTTGTGTGAGTATTAGGATTGAACAATTGTTTAATTAACTAGTTTATTAAACACTTAAATATTTCATGTACCATTGTAAACGCATTGTAAAATTACAGAAGAAATAATATGTGAAGATTTTTATAACTAGCGGTCCGTCCGGTGTTTATTGAGGTTTACATGGACTTTAATGTCCTCCTGGCCGAATTACGGCTACGGCGGCCATCTCGCAAGAGACTAGCCAACAACGCAGGATATATTCCTGACTCCGGACTGTTATTAGAATTTGAAAAATTACAATAACACTTTTTGGAAAAATGGACTTTATAATAATACTTTAGTTTTTTCTGTAGTATCATATTCATTTCATTAGACTGATAAAAAAAACATACATATGAATCCAAAATATTTATTAAAATCATAAATAATTATATTGCCAAAAAATTAACCACCTTTATTTTGCACTAATTTCTTGTAATATTGCCGTTTGGCTTCTACATTTCGAGAATTAGTTTCTAATTTTGCTATATAGTGCAATCGCACCATTAAATACTTTTCTATCAACAACTTCATCAGATTCACTCTGTGAAAATTTGCACATATTGAATATGATCTGGATTAACATATAGGATATTTTAATCCCGGTAAAATGTTCTGGTAGGATATTTTTCTCGAAGCGAAGCGAGGGCGGATCGCTATTACTTCTCTATATATACCATTTACTATATATGTGTATATAAATAAATAAATATTGCTGAACATTTCACACAGCGCTATCTAGCCCAAATTAAGCAGAGCTTGTACTATGGGAACCAGATAACTGATAGAATACTTATATACATTTTTTTTTGTAAATACATACATACTTATAATATATAGAGAAACAACCAGACCCGGAACAAATAACTGTAGATCATGCAAACATTTGTTCCGCAGCGGGGATCGAACCCGCTACCTCCTGCGTCTCAGCCGGCTTATATTTGTATATGTATGTGTAATGTATATACATTACATATAGGTATACATACGGAACTTAATTGTTATACATATACAATTATATTTAAAATCCCGCATAAGATATTAATCACCGAATCACTGTAAACGGCAATAACATAATTATAGAAATACATCCAAATTCGGAATAACAATTTAGGCGTGAGATTACGCGTCTAAATCGAACCCACGCCCGTACATTTAACAGTCAGGCTAGCTAACGCCTAGATCAACAGGTAGTTTCCCCAATTGAAGGGAAAACATTTTATCGAAAACTGGCAACACAGTCGAACTAATGTCGAGGTTTTGTGTTTCGAGACAACCGTTTAATTATTGGGTGAATAAATAATAAAATCAATTAAATAATTTATAGTTACTTGTGAAATGATATTCCATCCACTTTTGTTTTTGTTTTTGGGAACAACTTTTACACTGTTTAATAACACAAGACGGCATTTTTGACAGAAAATAATGAATCACTCGAGACGTTCAAGCAGTACGACGCTATCTTTAGCACTGCCGCGAGATTGTATTCGCTTGTGTGGCTTCACTCGCATGTTCGGCGCGCTCTATCTGTTTGTTTGTATAATCTGAGACGACATCAAAAACAACATGCTCCCATAATATTATTTACACGGACGTAGGCAGACCGTTTATTTTTATTGGCTTGGTTGAATTTTGTATACTAGTTCTTACGCCGTGTCCAAATTGTGATTGTCATTCTTATAAGGTTTGGTTTCGTCACTCACTTCCTATAATCACGTTGTTAGGTCACTCAATCATTGTTGTTTTTACATTATGGAGGGTAGAGGTAAGGAGAATAGTCATAAATGAGGGACAAGTCGAAAAAATGTCCAGCTGTAAGCAGCAAATTAATAGGTACTCAAAAACCCACCAAAATAGCGCTAGTGTTGCAAGAGAGAATTTGAGTTTAGGTGTTGTAAACAGTGAAGTGTGCCGAGTTGAAAACTTTAATATTTTTGGTGACCAGTGCAGTTGCTGAAACTGCAATTTATAAAACCTAAACTTTTTACCTAGTAATTACTTTCTTTATTTTTTGACTGCCTCTGTGGCGCAGTGGGCGTACAACCGGCTGAGACGCAGAAGGTAGCGGGTTCGATTCCCGCCGCGGAGCAAATGTTTGCTTGTTCTACAGATATTTGTTCCGTGTCTGGGTGTTTTTCTATATATTATAAGTATGTATTTACAAAAAAAAAGTATATAAGTATTCTATCAGTTATCTGGTTCCCATAGTACAAGCTCTGCTTAGTTTGGGGCTAGATAGCGTTGTGTGAAATGTCCAGCAATATTTATTTGTTCAGCAATATTTATCTCTGTTTATAAAAAAGTGTCCGTCTCCTTACTCCTTCCCGTGTCGGTTCTCCTTACCTCCTCTTTTTGTTCTCCTAGATTTAGTGAATTTGATATCTGCAAAAGTAGCTAAAATTTGCTAAACATAGAAAGTTACTAGGTCGAAATAAGCTAAGTAGCAGTATTTATAATTAGTATTCTCTATGGTTTTGTAGGTTATGGTTATTTTTCCGTTGAGACTATCAACAACTTTTACAAGTCCTTCAAGAAGGGTAGAAAATGTGTATGTGTGTGTGGACTGAGTAACCACAGTTTTTTTTGTAATTTTATAAAAATAGAAGGTTTAGTTAAAGTTATAACACTTTTGTAAAACAAATATTGGAATTTGTTAAGAATTTAATAACTAGTGGTTTACCCTGAACTGAGATCTCGCGAGTCTCCCATAAAAACAAATATAAAATGTATGTACTACTTAGTTTGAGAACAAAAATATCATTTTCTATTGCTTGGCAGCACTTGTATTTGGTACCTATATTATGAGGTTAATTGGGTATAATTTTTTATCTATAAGCTGACAACTTTACACTTGTCACTTTCATCTGTCAGTGAAAGTCAACGTCAAAAAAATATTTGCGCCAAACTTGACTTTCAGTTTACAGAGTTACCTCTCACTTTCAAACTTTTTTGATTTTTGTTTGGCGAAAATTTTGGTAAGTGCTCTTGGAGTTCTAATAAGTAAACTTTAAGAATATTTTCCTACAATCGACATCAACAAAGCTTGGATAAGAAACCCCATTTACATTCAAGTTATATTCCGAAACTAATTTGCCAGATTCACTATTGGTTGTATGGCCTTTATGGCCACAATGAGGGCTTTTCATTCTCAATTTAAAAAAAAAACATAGTTCCAAGTAGCGTAATATATGGTGCCGTCTAAACAAGCACCCGAGACATAAAAAATATAATATTTCTAACTTTTCTTTTCTTTTTAAACTTGCCATACTGTCAAAGTCGCAAAGACAACATCAAAATTTCTAGAGAACATGCTCGTTTCGTCTTGTGTGTCGCAATCAATGTTTTTATAAGATCGTATTATTTCTTAGACTTGTGCTAGCGCTAGCCTAATGGAATCGGACTAATCGATACACTGTACCTTGAATGGATGTTGATGGTTGTTCTGGAGAAGCTTTGTTCCTTATGAACACTGAAGATATAGCAGTTTTCTTCAATATTTTACATGCAGTAGCTTTTAAAAAAAGATGACTTTTAGGAAGAAAAATGACAAGTACATAAGTAACTAATCCACACCAACTAACTTAGGTACATACTCTACATAGTAGATATGGTACGCAAGATATCGCTAAACTAACGGTAATTATTCCAATATGATGGCGCCACAGATAAATCAGTTACACGAAAGTAAACTGAACATACAAAGAAGACATTAAGTACGAACTAGGGTTTACATGTTTAATTGCTTGTATTTATTAATTTCGTTTAACGAACTCCATCCTAAGGAAAACGGTGTCTGCTGTGGTTTTCGCAATAGGAGTTTGTAAGCAATTATAAGTAGGTAACAAGTTAAAATTATACATTAGGTAACAAGAAAAAATATATTATAAAACATAATATAATATAGTGAGTGACCCGTACAGTGTTCGGTTAGATTTTGTCTTTTGTTATTTTGTTGTTGCTTGTCAGTATAATGTGATTCTATCAGTGGAGACCTTTAAATGGCCTGTTTATTACTATTCACTGTAACTATTGTGTTTAACATGTGCTGATGGTTTTCCTAAAATAAAAAAATAAAATAAAATAATATCTCGCCAATAACCGGGATTCGTGGAAAGAAGGGAGGCCTTTGCACTGCAGTGGGACTCTACAGGCTGATAATGTAATATAATATATCATATTTATATATATATATACATTATATATAACAGGTTGGGGAAAAAGTCTTTTCGCATTATAGTATGTATGAACTTGTAATAAAATCTCTTTGGCTATACTATTTGTATCTGGCTGATTTTGGTATCATTCAAAGTTTAAATTTTAAAGAAGATAATTCCAAATTAAAATTAGAAACATGTGTGATTTTTATTTGTTTTTCGTACTGTAAAGATGAGTGAATCTACTGAAGAAATTCGATACATTTTAAAATTTTACTACAAAAAAGGTAAAAATGCAACGCAAGCCGCAAAAAAAATTTGCGATGTTTATGGACCTAGTGCAGTGTCTGTGAGAGTAGCACATATTTGGTTTAAGCGTTTTAAATCCGGAATGATGTCAAAGATGCACGTCGCTCTGGTCGCCCTATTACGGATAAAATCGATGCCATTTCTGAAAAAGTGGAGCAAGATCGGCATATCAGTAGTTACGACTTAGCTGAAGAACTGGGAATTGACCACAAAACAGTTTTGGCGCATTTGAAAAAAAAATACAAAAAGCTCACAAAAAAGCTCGATATTTGGGTACCCCACGAGCTCACTGAAAGAAACCTAATGAACCGTGTACTCATTTGTGATTCTTTATTACGACGTAATGAAACCGAACCATTTTTGAGAAGCTGATAACTGGTGATGAAAAGTGGATCACGTACGACAAGAACATGCGAAAAAGGTCGTGGTCAAAGGCCGGTCAGGCTTCACAGACTGTGGCGAAACCCGGGTTAACTCGCAACAAGGTGATGCTGTGTGTGTGGTGGGATCGGAAGGGCATTATTCATTATGAGCTGTTACCACCAGGCAGGACCATCGATTCTGAACTCTACTGCGAACAACTGATGAGATTAAAGCAAGAAGTTGAGAGAAAGCGGCCGAAATTAATCAACAGAAGGGGTGTGGTTTTTCATCATGATAATGCTAGACCTCACACATCTTTAGCCGCTCAGCAAAAATTAAGAGTTTGGCTGGGAGGTGTTAATGCATCCGCCGTATAGTCCTGACCTTGCACTTTCAGATTTCCACCTGTTTCGGTATCTTCAGAATTCTTTAGGCAGTGTCAGGTTAACATCACGAGAGGACTGCCAAAACCACTTGTCGCGGTATTTTGATCAGAAGCCCCAAAATTTCAATAGCAATGGGATCATGTCCCTACCTACAATATGGCAAAGTTATCGAACAAAATGGTACCTACATACTTTAGTTAAATGTAAATAAACTTTATTAAAAAATGTTTTGAATTTTCTTAAAAAATGCGAAGAAACTTTTTCCCCAACCTAATATTAGGTTTTATTATTATTATTATATTAGGCGTTATCATGTTGAAAAACCACACCCCTTCTGTTGATTAATTCCGGCCGCTTTCTCTCAACTTCTTGCTTTAATCTCATCAGTTGTTCGCAGTAGAGTTCAGAATCGATGGTCCTGCCTGGTGGTAACAGCTCATAATGAATAATGCCCTTCCAATCACACCACACACACACACAGCATCACCTTGTTGCGAGTTAACCCGGGTTTCGCCAGTCTGTGAAACCTGACCGGCCTTTGACCACGACCTTTTTCGCACGTTCTTGTCGTACGTGATCCACTTTTCATCACCAGCTATCAGCTTCTTCAAAAATGGTTCGGTTTCACTACGTCGTAATAAAGAATCACAAATGAGTACATACACAGTTCATTAGGTTTCTTTCAGTGAGCTCGTGGGGTACCCAAATATCGAGCTTTTTTGTGTACCCAGTTTTTTTCAAGTGCGCCAAAACTGTTTTGTGGTCAATTCCCAGTTCTTCAGCTACGTCGTAACTACTGATATGCCGATCTTGCTCCACTTTTTCAAAAATGGCATCAATTTTATCCGTAATAGGGCGACCAGAGCGACGTGCATCTTTGACATCAAAATTTCCGGATTGAAAACGCTTAAACGAAATTTGTGCTACTCTCACAGACACTGCACTAGGTCCATAAACATCGCAAATTTTTTTCGCGGCTTGCGTTGCATTTTTACCTTTTTTGTAGTAAAATTTTAAAATGTATCGAATTTCTTCATTAGATTCACTCATCTTTACAGTACGAAAAACAAATAAAAATCACACATTTTCCTAATTTGAATTTGGAATTATCTTCTTTAAAATTTAAACTTTGAATTGTACCAAAACCAGCCAGATACAAATAGATTTTAAAAAGAGCCAAAGAGATTTTATTACAAGTTCATACATACTATAATGCGAAAAGACTTTTTCCCCAACCTATTATAATACACTCATGGACAAATTTAGAGGCACGCAACATAAAAAAGACAAATTAGCATAAAAATCGTGGTGTTTGTGTTTATTTGACTTTCAATAGAGTTTGATCAATAAAATGAAAATTTTTAAACAAAACTAAAACTATCTCGATTGAAAAAAAACAATTTAGTGACAATTATCTTATTGCAGTAGTTGTAAGGAAAATTAACACTTGTATCCTATCATATCACAAATAGAATAGTGTTCAAACGGATGATTATTTTTTTATGTGTGGCACACTCAGTATTTAGTGTTACCTGCTCTTGCTGTCAAAGCTGCCTGCATACGTCTGGGCATACTTTTTATTAAATCGTCAATAGAAGATTGTGGGATGAGATTCCATTCTTCTACCAATGCGGTTTTGAGATCTCTAAAGTTAGCTGGTGCTGGATTTCTCTGTTTAACTTGTCTTTCCAGCTTATCCCAAACGTGTTCTATCGGGTTTAGGTCTAGCGAGCGGGCTGGCCACCCCAAAACTTCAATTTCCACCTCTCTTAGATACTCCAAAACTATCGCTGTGGTGTGGGGCCGCGCATTATCGTGCATCAAAAGAAAATTATCTCCAACATATGGAGCAAAAAGCATCACAATTGGTTCCACGATGTCCGTTACGTATCTTAAAGCAGTCAGGGATCCGTTTTTCACGATGTGTAGCTCCGTACGAGCCCCTATACAAATGCCACTCCAAACCATTACTGACCCTCTACCATAAGACTCTCTTACGACAGTGTTAAACTGAGCGATCTTTCTCCAGGTCGTCTCCATACTTTGACCCTTCCATCATCTGACTTAAGACAAAACCGGGACTCGTCAGTGAACAATACCTTACTCCAAGCATCATCATCCCAGTTTCGGTGTGAACGAGCAAAGTTGGTCCGAGCTACTCGATGACCTGTGGTTAGTAATGAGCCCCTGGCAGGCAAGTATGCCCCTATTCCTGCAGCATTAAGTCTTCTTATGGTTTTGGTGCTAACTGCTACTTGCCGTACATCCTGGAGCTTAGTTTTGACCTCGGAAGAAGTCGAAGTGCGATTTCTTAGCACACTGCTGACAATAAAACCTCTCGCAGTTGTTACTTTTTTACGACCTTGTCCTTTGCGTCTCGTATACTCTCCAGTCTGGCGGTATCGTTTCACAATTCGAAAAATTACAGACTTGGATACTCGTAACGTTTGAGCCACGTGATTGTAAGTGTTCCCCCCAGTCACGGCTCACTTGAGACCAGGCAGACTTGAGCCACGCTGAGATCCGGCATTATAACTTAATTCATTTAAATGAAGTGTACATAAGACGACCACAAAGTTTTTTTAATAACAAACTGTAATTTGTTAAAAAACACAAACGCGGGGAAAAATTCTTGCAGTACAATGCAATTAACAGTTGCAATGAAATTAACAATAAGCCGAAAAAAACAAATGCATCTCTGAAACAAAAAAAAAACTTCTTTTTTTAAATTACATGCACCTGTATATGTGGCCAGTGCGTTATATGAACATAATAAAAAAAAACAAAAATTTTGTTGCGTTCCTCTAAATTTCTCCATGAGTGTATTATAATTCTTTTTTAATATTTTAGTTTGACAACTTCAAAGAAGTATTGTGTACAACTAAGACATTTTTTTTAATATTTATTTGACAACAAGTACATACAACCAGTAATACATAAAACACTGTAAAACTTTAAAGGTTTGTTTCGGTGCTTAGAGACACTCGAGCCGTTACACATTATTTAAATAGCTACTTAAAAACCCCATCGCCTTTACCTAACAATTATTTTATAGTTACACAATCAAACACACACAACCGACCTACACCCAAATTACCGTCTACAATGTATTACCAAAAGTATGTAAATACGCAAACATAGTAAGTAGGCGGTGGCAATTATGATTACAGGAGTTATAAGTGTATAGCTTTATAAGTATACCTAGGTACTTTTAATTTCTTGTTAGTTCTTAATGAAAATACGGCACAATAATCCTCACTACATACCGAACGCAAAGACAATGCACATTGCACGTGTCATATCATAGCTATCAAAAAACAAGTAAATATTTAAAAAATTCTTAACTTTTTTGTTTTTTTATTATGCATAACATTTAATTTATTTGTTAACTATCCTCGAGAGTATTCATGAAGTATTTTTTAAATTTGTGTTTATGATTGTTTATGTTCATTTCATGCAATGTTGGAGCTGGTATCTCATTAGCCAAAGTTGGTAGGTCAAAAATAATTCGTATATCAATTTTAATAAAACTATTTCTTCTAACCGTAAAAGCGTCCGTGCATAATTAATTACAAATGCAATTTATTCCCACAGAGCTCTTAAGTTTGCTAATTTGTTAGTGCTTAGGTGAAATGTTGTTGTTGTTGCGGTTTTTTTTTTCTTTTACTGTGTAGTTTTGAATAAAATTTCATTTTATCGCATCTGTTGCAGGAACATGGTCTTTCTCAAGTGTTTCTCAACTTGTAATAACAAAAGCTGACGATGGGCCACCTGATGTTAAGTGGTCGACTCCTACAGCACTTGTGGTACTGCAGTTTGTAGTGGTACTAGGTGTGAATTCGCATGTGAGTTTGCAAAAGATCATTACGAGAGAAAGCTTTATCACATTTTTTGCAAGAATATGGTCTTTCTCCAGTGTGAATTCGCATGTGAGTTTTCAAATTACTACTTTGAGAGAAACCTTTACTGCATCTCTTGCAGGAATATGGTTTCTCTCCAGTGTGAATTCGCATGTGTATTTTCAAATTACCCCTTTCAGAGAAAGCTTTATCGCATCTATTGCAGGAATATGGTCTTTCTCCAGTATGAATTAGCATGTGTCTTTTCAAATCACCACTTTGAATGAAAACTTTATCGCATCTGTTGCAAGAATATGGTGTTTCTCCACTGTGAATTAGCATGTGACTTTTCATTTGCCTATGTTTGGAGAAAGTTTTATCGCATCTGTTGCAGGAATATGGTTTTTCTCCAGTGTGAATTCGCATGTGAGTTTGCAAACTATCATTACGAGAAAAAGCTTTATTGCATCTGTTGCAGGAATATGGTTTTTCTCCAGTGTGAATTAGCATGTGACTTTTCAAATTACTACTTCGAGAGAAAACTTTATCACATCTATTGCAGGAATATGGCCTTTCTCCAGTATGACTTAGCATGTGACTTTTCAAATTACTACTTAGAGAGAAAACTTTATCACATCTATTGCAGGAATATGGCCTTTCTCCAGTATGACTTCGCATGTGTATTTTCAAAGCACCCCTTTGAGAGAAAGCTTTATCACATCTATTGCAGGAATATGGTTTTTCTTCAGTGTGAATTAGCATGTGTATTTTCAAAGTACCCCTTTGAGAGAAAGCTTTATCACATCTGTTGCAGGAATATGGTCTTTCTCCAGAGTGGATTCTTTTATGATCTTGTAACTTACTACGACATACATAGGTCTTAGCACACAGGTTGCACGTAAATTTTGTCAAATTCATGTGCTTTTTCAAATGTACACTCAATGTTTGTTTTGTATTAAATTTTTTGCGACAGAAATCACATTCATAATGTGTTCCAGATAGATTTGCATTTTTTTTTAATTCCGTTTGTCCTTCCTTAGCATAATAAGAATCATCATTATAATTCATTGATACAATACTGTCTTCTGTTTTAAAATGTTGCTCATCCATTTCAACATTTGAAATGTGGTCAGAACTTGCACTTATCTCATCGTCATTGAGCTCTTCCTTAACAGTTACTAGAGAACTTTTATTTGTTGAATCTTTAATACCCAGTGTTAAGAACTGTGTAGAGGCCACTGTTAATGACAAGAGTTGCATTGTTTGTAGATTTAGTGTACTCAAGGAATTATTTGTGACCTGAAAGAAACAATACATAGGCTTTAATTGTATCATCATCATATCAAGTGGCAACATTAAATAGGTTGTTATTCCATCTAGCGAGGGATTACATTTTATTAAACTAAGTAAGTACATATTAACATCAACTACCTCTATTCCATTTGTAAGTAGGTCTGCAAAGATTTCCTCAGCCGTTTGACACATTTGTAGGAATCTATGGCTCTTCTGCAACTGTGGGAGACAAATGTAGCACATTGTTATAGGTCTCTCATCTGCGTTGAGCTGAAATAGACAAATATATATGAAAATTACAACTTCTATGGCACAGCAAGCAATTAGCCAACTGTCGGTACGACGGTTTGATTCCAACTGTTGGATAAATATTTGTATGGCACAATGCTCTTACTACATTTTTATATATTTATCTATTATATAAGAATCAAAATCCTGACTGACTGACAGACAACGCACAGCCTAAACCGCTGGTCGTAGAAAATTGAAATTTAAAGGGTATGTTTGTCTTGATGTGTAGGCGTGTACTAAGAAATAATTTTTTGAAATTCAACCCCTAAGGGGGTTATAAGAGGGTTTTACGTTTGTATGAAAAACAGTGGTTCCTGGATTTATGAACTTGAAACTTGGCAAATATAATTTTTAACAAAACTAAGAGAAAAGTTTTTTTTGTTTTTCAAAAATCATCCCCTGGGTGGGTGAAAAAGGGTATTGAACTTTGTATGGTAAAATATGATTCCTGAGGTTAATAAACGTAAAACTTTGCATAAATATTTAGCAAGATACATAATGAAACATGGCATAGTTACTTTTTTTGAAAATCAGTTTTTTCTAAAACAACTTAAATTGCATTTATGAACGTATAACTTTGCATAAATGCTTTTTATAGGTAAATAAGGAAACATTTTATCATGGTAAGACCACCAGGGTCTGATGATGGAGCCAGGAGGGAATCAACAGAACTCATTAATGGATAACAGTAGATGTATCGTGGTTGGGTTCTTTTAAATTATTTTTGCGAGACGTTTCATGATACAATTGACTACCAGCGTCTGAAGATGGGGAAATCGACCATTCTTAATCAACAATATTATCATCAATATATTAAATAATCGTTACGGATTCTGACTAACTGACTGAAAATACGCACAGCGTAAACCGCTGATCCTAGAGACTTGAAATAGGGAGTAGTAGTAGTGTATCGCGCGTATGAAGTCGCGGGGCAACAGCTAGTATATTATAAAACTATATCATATTCTTATTAAATTGCTAGAAAGAGTGACCCTGTCATTAGATGCGGCCATCTTAAAGCATTTCGTGCGCAAAACTCAACTAAAGCTATTGCCAATAATTTTGCGACTCGTTTTGACAGAGCAGTTAAGAGTTAAAGATATCATACCTAAATTTAACGTTAAATTAATCGACCCCAATATCACATGCAGACCTATTGACTGAGTATTTTATTTCAAAAAGTTTCAAGTAGTAAGTAGTGTACATAAAGTTATAAAGAAATTAAACTCAAATAAAGCTCGAAGATCCGACAATATTAAGTTTTCTGATATTAAAATGATAGGAGAAAATATATTAACCGCTATTGCTGACTTGATAAACTGCACTGGCTTGTACCCAGATGATTTAAAAGAAGGATGCGTTATACCTATTCATAAAAAAGGAAAACGCAACGATTTTTCTAACTACCATCCAATTACATTGCTTTCTTCGATTGATTAAATGGTAGAAAACATTTTATAGAAAACATTAAGTTATCAACCCGCATCAATTTGGCTTTCAATAAGATAAGAGTACCTCAGGTCTTTTGTCAAAGTTCACTGATGATGACGACTCCGTGGCGCAGTGGGCGTTTAGCCGGCTGTGACGCAGGAGGTAGCGGGTTCGATTTCCGCTGCGGAACAAATGTTTGCATGATCTACAGGTATTTGTTCCGGGTCTGGATGTTTTTATATACAGGCTGTCCCAAAAAATAGTGTCAAGCGAAAGTCCAGAGATAAAACACCCCTCGGGGTACCCGAATCACCCCTATGTATGTTCCGCGATTTTTTATAGTTTTCGAGTTATTAATTTTTTCCAAATATTTGAAAATTTTCGACTTGAATAACTTAAAAAATTCTTTAAAAAAAAGTAGATAACTTTCTTGACATTTTTTTGCTACTGAATCTTTATGAGTTGTTCATTTATGCATACAATAATCAGCTACGTGACTTTGATCAAAACTATGAAAATGGGTGATCTATCTCTGGACTTTCGCTTGACACTATTTTTTGGGACACCGTGTATATTAAAAGTACATATTTACCAACTAAAAGTATGAAAGTATTCTATCAGTTATCTGGTTTTCATTGTACAAGCTCTGCTTAGTTTGAGGCTAGATAGCGCTGTGTGTAGAATAGAATAGAATAGAAAACGCTTTATTGTATACCACACTTAAACTAACTAATCATATTTAAAACACTTAAAACTAGACACGCGATAGTACAATCCCTTGTTAAATTGGTGCAATAATTACCTAAATAATCGAACCTTCCATATAAAAGTCGACACCTCCAGTGAACCCATGTCTGTAACAGAAGGCACGGCTCAGGGCTCGGTCTTAGGTCCTCTACATTTACTGTCCTACGTAAATGACATGAACAACTGCATTACCAACTGCATATGCTACCAGTTTGAAGATGACACTTGCCTAGTAATCGCTGATAAAAATCCACAATCTGCCTGTGAACTTCTGGAATCGGATCTAGATACTCTTAACTAAATGGTGCCACGATGCTGGCCTTGTACTTAACCCTAGCAAAACCAAATTATTAATCATTAAATCACCGTATATAAAGCATTCTCCTGTTCAAAATCTAGTGGCCCATGACCATAGCTGCTTGCATACTGTTAGTGCGACTTGCAGTTGTCCATTGATAGATATTGTTGATAAACAAACATACCTTGGTCTGATAATTGATCACAAATTTAGCTGGAGCCATCACATTGAACGGGGTTGTAATAAATTGAGGCATTTCCTTGTAAACATCTCAACTCAACTACTTTATGAGTCAAGTCTAATTTTCTTGGCTCTTTCGTAACATTACTAATCTAAACCATAAACAAAAGTACTTACCAGCCTCCTGCTTACCTACCTACTTACATTTTATATACTTTTTATTTTTATGTAAAAAAACACCTACTGATGTAAACCCACGATAGCACCAGCACAAACCTAAGTGGGTTTTTAGATGCTATATTTCTGAACATAAACTGTAATCTTTGTTAAAATACATAGTAATAAAATTTACAAAAAATGTAGTCTACGACATGGTAGTGACTTAAGCATCAGTGAAACAATCATTTTTGTAGGGATTTACAGTGATTCTACTGTAAGTATGTACATTTAAGCTTCGATCAACAATACATATAAACCAACACACCTATATAAAAGGTCGGCGCAAAAAATTCGTCTCGGCAAATAAGAGCTCACACGCCGCGTGAGCTCTTATTGTGATTAGTCTGGTTGAAACACAGCCAACGTCAACACGTACCGCAATGCCTCAATACGCATTCAAGAGTTGTAAAAATAATGCCCGTAAAAGCAATTTATCAGCCGGAGTGTCGTACTTTCGGTATGGAATAAGCTATAAACTGACGATAAATATATTTTTTTACCAAAATTGCCGTTTTCAAACCACCGCTAAGAATGTTTAGCCAACGTCAAACATGTGATATTATAGCGTTGGGCCAATAGAAGCGCAAGCATTGTGTTCATCAGAACAGCAAATTGCATGGGGTAGATTTGGTTATTAATAATTTTTAATACCTATCTTGTTATCACAACATTAAAATTGGTTATGCAACTTTTTGTGGATTTGTTGGACTCTCATTAGATATTTACTTTTTGGCTTTCCTAATAACCAGTTCACGTGTTACTATTTCAGTTACTATTTTATTTACTTCTCCAAATAATTTACACAGCATAGAATAAATTCGATTCTAGACGATCACACATAAGATGGGCAAAATTATAGTTGGGTTTATTTAGGTTCAGTACGCAGAATGTAAAAATCTCTTCAATGTTGAATAGATAAGCAACATTGTGATTTATTATTTATTAATTGCACTGTATTTGTATACAAGAAATGTGAATATATTTTAATAATAATATAATATAAAAATGTGAAATTTAGTAATATTTTTACTATTTTATTTTGTGACATCTAGCTATAGACGCCCTAGTTGGCCAGCCACCGACATTACATACATTTGAAAAACAACAAGCGCAGGTATTTCCTTTTTTTTTACTGATGTTACCTACGTTTTTATATTTTTGTTTACGACACATAAACAAACATAGATGCCTTAAACTTATATATGTATTCTTTAAAACTTTTACGTACTTACTATTATTTTAGAGTTCAACGCGACTCCATACAACCTGCAGTAAAATTTGAAGAAGCAAATAGAAACGAAATAACACGATGTAGCTCGCAAGACAATAACGGAAAAAGTACTTTATTTGTTGCTGCATAAGGTTGTTTTCACAATAAATGTTAAGTCTATTCATTTTTAAGTGACAGGTATAATTAAACATCTGCCTGCGCTACAATGCTGATTTCTCATTTTCTCATCTATCGTTACGTTATCGCTACTCTTGGTTTTACTTCATCCTTCTATTATGCACCTATATGTACCTACTTATTGTATTTTATTTAATATACCTTTTTTTATTATTAGTATGGAATATTTATGTACTATACTATATTAATATGTATGTACCTAATCCATTGGTGAATACTTATATATATATATATATATATATTTATTTATTTTTTTGCTTATGTAAGTACACTGTTTATTCAATATTTAATTATTTTTATTAAAAGCTACCGTCCTATAGCGTTCTCTGAAATCCAGTCCATCCAAAGGAAGTCTGGAAGAGATCGCTTTTAGCGATAAGACCGCCACTTGTATTTCTGCGTGTGTAGTTTGTTTTTTATATTGTTTTTTTTATATTAAGTGTGATTTACAATAAAGTGTTTTCTATTTTATTCTATTGTTACGAGCTGAGGGTTCGGGATAAAATAATGAGAATCAATCTAACCAAAATAACACTTTTATTCAACACTAAAACGAATAATACGCGAACTTAGTCACACGTACATAATCACAACACACTAATTCACACCACTGATGCACAATAAATCACTAAAAGTCACCGAAATGTTCGCACGTATAGCCAAATCCAGACTGACTGTCCGGCCATCTCTCCGGCCTATTTATACCGCGCACAATTCACAACACTCGAATGATCTCGATCGTTCCAGGAAGGGGTCGGTGTTTCAATAGAATAACTATTCCTTATTCCGTGCAACTGCAGGTAAAAACGTAGCATGTAGGTAGATTCCATACCAAGTATTACCTATTCTGTAACACAGCAGGTAAGCTGAGAGAGAGCAATCGAGAAAAATCGACCGTTACCTATTCTGTAACAGCCTCGGCGTAACTCTATTCTATAATTTATTACCTTGTTTGTTTTCTTGAGACAAATGATCGTAACATTTAAAGGATTAGTGACTTTATTACAAGGTCCTGTGGTTGTGATTAGGTTGATCTTAAATCTTTTGTCTCGGTCTGTTGGTAAAGGAATGTAGCTGTATAATTATATGTTCACGCGGACAGCATTTAGCTTTGATTTTGTATGAGACCCATAATCTAGTTGTATTGTTGATCGAAGATTATAAGGCATACAACAATATTACAATATAACAATATTAAATAATTATAAACTTATGGGAAAATTTATATATATGTTTATATTAGGTTGGGGAAAAAGTTTCTTCGCATTTTCTAAGAAAATTCAAAACATTTTTTAATATAGTTTATTTACATTTAACTAAAGTATGTTGGTACCATTTTGTTCGATAACTTTTTGTATCTTGTAGGTAGGGACATGATCCCATTGCTATAGAAATTTTGGGGCATCTGATCAAAATACTGCGACAAGTGGTGTTGGCAGTCCTCTCGTGATGTTAACCTGACACTGCCTAAAGAATTCTGAAGAGACCGAAACAGGTGGAAATCTGAAGGTGCAAGGTCAGGACTATACGGCGGATGCATTAACACCTCCCAGCCAAACTCTCTTAATTTTTGCTGAGTGGCTAAAGATGTGTGAGGTCTAGCGTTATCATGATGAAAAACCACACCCCTTCTGTTGATTAACTCCGGCCGCTTTCTCTCAACTTCTTGCTTTAATCTCATCAGTTTTTCGCAGTAGAGTTCAGAATCGATGGTCCTACCTGGTGGTAACAGCTCATAATGAATAATGCCCTTCCAATCCCACCACACACACAGCATCACCTTGTTGCGAGTTAACCCGGGTTTCGCCACAGTCTGTGAAATCTGACCGGCCTTTGACCACAACCTTTTTCGCACGTTCTTGTCGTACGTGACCTACTTTTCATTACCAGTTATCAGCTTCTTCAAAAATGGTTCGGTTTCATTACGTCATAATAAAGAATCACAAATGAGTACACGGTTCATTAGGTTTCTTTCAGTGAGCTTGTGGGGTACCCAAATATCGAGCTTCTTTGTGTACCCAGTTTTTTTCAAATGCTGTTTTGTGGTCAATTCCCAGTTCTTTAGCTACGTCGTAACTACTGATATGCCGATCTTGCTCCACTTTTTCAAAAATGGCATCAATTTTATCCGTAATAGGGCGACCAGAGCGACGTGCATATTTGACATCAACATTTCAGGATTGAAAACGCTTAAACCAAATTTGTGCTACTCTCACAGATACTGCACTAGATCCATAAACATCGCAAATTTTTTTCGGAGCTTGCGTTGCATTTTTACCTTTTTTGTAGTAAAATTTTAAAATGTATCAAATTTCTTCATTAGATTCACTCATCTTTACAGTACGAAAAACAAATAAAAATCACACATTTTCCTAATTTGAATTTGGAATTATCTTCTTTAAAATTTAAACTTTGAATGTTACCAAACCCAGCCAGATACAAATAGTATAGCCAAAGAGATTTTATTACAAGTTCATACATACTATAATGCGAAGAGACTTTTTCCCCAACCTATTATTTTATATAAGACCAGTTGTAATGTATGGTTCTCAGTGTTGGGCCACGACAGGGAAAGATGAAAGAAGAATGCACACAATGGAATGCGAATGTTAGATGGATGGGATAGATGTGTGGGGAAACGAGAACGGATAAGAAATGAGTCTATTAGAGGAAGTTTGAAAGGATCACCAATGATTGAAAAGTTGAGGAGTAATAAGGCTAGTGTGGTATGGCCATGTCATGCGAAGAAAATCATGTGACTAAATGAGTGTTAGATGTGAATGTGGATGGACCGTGTGAACTGTGTGAAGAATGATACGGGTAAGAAAGGAGAGACGACGGAGATGACGGTTGATAGATGTATGGAAGAAAAATACATGTTGTGCCTACCCCACGTACCTAATGTGGGAAAAGGGCAGGAATAAAAAAAGGTAAAGTATTCATGCGGCTGACCTTGGCACTTGCGACTTTTTCGAACATTTCTATTAGTTCCACAGAATCAATACGATGCATCCGAACTTTGCTGGTTAAACACACTCTGCAGACATGAGTAATAGCCATTTTGTATTCCAATATGAAACCGCGCTTTAATTTGCTTAACAGTCTTATTTTTTAATTATTTTCAATAATCAATGCACGCTTAGTACACACACACAGACACACCATTCCAGCCAGCAGCAATAAATACGACATCAAAAACAAGCTGCCTTACTATTATTTACACGGACGTAGACCGTTTTTATTTATTATTTAGGCTTGGTTGGGTTTTGGATACTAGTCTTTGCGCCATGTCCCGATTGTGATACTTTTAAGGTTTGGTTTTGTCACTCACTATAAACACGTTGTTACAGTCCGTCTAAAAAGAGTAGAAATTAATGTTTAAGGAACTAACTATATTCTGTGGCTGGCAACACTTCATTAAAAGTCAATCTTGTCGCTTGTCATTGTAATGTAAACATTGTTTGCTTCATTTGAATTCTTGCTTCAATTCTAGTTTTTATCTAAAAACTTATTATAAACATTTGAAAAATGAATAAAACAATCCGCAGCGGCACTCGTGAAGTGATATACAAAGTGTTTATTGCGATGTTTAGCCGAATTCCAAGCCGGCAGATTGCTCACGCAGATGGAACACGTTTATAAACGAACAGCGGATCTGACTGGTAAGTTATGAATTAATGTAGTACTTTTAGTCACTTTACACTCCTTTAAATAGTAATGTCTGATCCAAGAGTGGTCTTATCATGAAATATTTACTTTTATATGTACAGTTGAGGTTATGAAAATAAAACACATATTTATAGTGCGTGTGACTGGTTTTGATACTTAACTATATAATTTATTATTTTCAGGTAAACCTGAAAGTACAGTGCGACGAATGGTTTCGGAAGGATCCAAAACTTAAGGAAAATTCAGTACTCCTGCTAAACATAAAAAGGGGCGACCAAGAAAAGAATTAGACGATTTGAAATAATGCACATCTATAGTGTAAAAAAAGAAGTCCTTACACTTAATAAAATACTAACCATGGTAAGGGAAGACCTTGGTTTCAATGGAAGTCAAGCCCATTTACACAAAATTTTAAAATCTATTGGTTTTAAATACAAAAAATGTAAATCAAACAGAAAAGCTTTGATGGAAAATACTAATACTTGTATTAAAAGAGAAAAATATTTAAAAGTTATTATGGACAACTGCAACTTACCTGAAGAGTTGCAAAAAGATGGAGACTGAGTGTCAACGTGGGTAAAACACAGGCGGTGGCATTCTCGAAGAGGCTCACCCTACCGCCAAAACTCACCCTGGAGGAACAATAGGTGGCCTGGTCGCACACGGCTAAGTACCTGGGGGTTACTTTAGACCGGAACCTCACGATGAGTAAACACGCCAGGAACGTCCGTGGCCTAGCGGGTACTACTAGAGCGCTACTGAAGCCCATCCTGCAGTCCAACATTCCACTCCGAATGAAGGTTGGACTGTACAAGACTTACGTCCGCCCGTGTCTCACATACGCGGCCCCCGCGTGGTATGCTTTGTTAGCCGAAGGCCACAGAAAGACACTGCGAAGTCAGCAAAGCCAATGCCTCCGGACGATCGTAGATGCACCACGGTACGTACGGAATGCCACCATTCAGCGAGACCTAGAAATTGAGAGCTTAGACCAATTTATAGGCCGCCTAGCAACCAGGATGTTTGCGCGCCTCGACACCTCCTCTTACAAACATTTAAGAGAATTAGCTCCTCTCACAGAAAGGCCCCCTAAGAGTAAGCCGTACCCGCGGGAGCTGGTCACAGAACCTGACGATGCAGACCAGGCGTCGTCAGACGGGGCATCCCTCCCTCATCCCTTCCCCCTACCTTCCTCCCAACAAAGGTACCTGCGCGGCGACCGTCCGACGATCCTCCCTGCGGAGTGAGCATCGGGCGGCCAGTAACGCATGAGTAGCAAACCTGAGGCTCCGCGAGCCGACCCGATGACCCCCCCGTTGAAACGGGGGGCGGTAAGAACTCCGCAGGAAAGGGCTAAAAAGCCCGGCACTGCATCTCACGTGTGAGAAGAAGACACGTCTGACAATAAGAAATAGTCGAAATTTCTCGAAGGCTCTCGTCTTACCTACTGTGTCACGGAATACGTAATACTTTGTATGGAATATACCCGCATGCGGCGTTTACCTGCAGTTGCGCAGAATGGGGAGTGGTCATTCTGTCGAAACACCGACCCTTTTCTGGAACGATCGAGATCGTTCTAGTGTAGTGAATTGTGCACGATATAAATAGGTCGGAGAGATGGCCGGACAGTCAGTCTGGATTTGGCTATACGTGCGAACATTTCGGTGACTTTATTTTGGTTGGACTGATTATCATTAATTTATTCCGAACCCTCAGCTCGTTACAGTATAAACCGTTTTGAACAGAAAAATTGTGATCATTCAAGTACGCGATTTATACCTTGTGAACTAGTAACTAAGAAGAAGTAAATACAGTCCACTTTTGCTAAGTACCGAGCCTATCATTTGAAGCCTGGGTAGGAACTCTACACAGTTATTGTTTTCTTATAAATCGAGGGCATCATGGCGAGAAGGGTTTGTTACCTATTTTTTAACCTAACCTGATGGCCTTTCAACAGAACTCTCATGGCTTCCCCTGAGTGTCGCTTCAAGTACTCCCCTCCACCCCATTCCCCTATCGAATTCGACCGATTTCAACTTTCCAGAACTACTTTCCAAATCTGACGTTCGTTATCTTTTATTTAATTATTCGTATCAGTAAATCACTAAGAGTTCGTATTCTGAAATCAGCACATTTCTATGTTTTCGCCGCTTATTTACTCAATGGCAATAAGGTTTCTGTATTGAAACTTTAGTTTAGGTAATAGAACATTTTAATGCCAATACACGTATACCACATTATACAGGCTGTTTGAATTAAAGATTAAAGAATTAAAGGAAAGAAAAGAATTAAAGATCCTACCTCTGCCATGTGAGCTTCTATACCAGGTGGCATTGTTTACCTTTACAAATTTGACTTGTTCAGCCAGACTTGTTCATCAGACTTGTTTCAGCGTCGGGGCGTTAAAAAATCCCGTGCCCTACGTAGTAACAAATTTCAGCATCATCTTGTAGCTCCGCCGCACAAATTGACCAAATCCGAGAGGTCCGCATATATCATGGGCCCATCGGTGTTCAATAGATTGCATTGACGCGCCGGTCCCCGCACCGGCTACACGTCTGCTCCGCTCCGCTCGCGCGCTCTCGCCGGCCCCCGCGCCGCCCCGCGCTCCGCACATCGCGACTCGCGCTCTGTGCCTCGCGCCCCGCGCCTCGCGCCCCTGCGCTGCACTTGGCAACCGCCATTTGCTCTGTTGTGTGTGTCGCTTGCGAGTACACCTCAGAAGAGTTCTTTATTGGCTTTGTCCTTTTCAGGGCAAACTCTTGTTTCTATTCATTAAGCGTCCAAATCCACGTTTAGTGGTCGGTCTGGTGGATACCTTGCGCTGCTAACGTAAACCAGATTGGGCGTGGACCCGGAACGCCAGCTTTCCTCTCCTGAGGAACGCTACATCCGGCTGGGTTTGGTACCACCGGCCTTGGGGGCTTCCCTCGCCGACACCAAACATAGGTTTAAAGAACTTTATTTCTCATAAGAACTACATGGTTCACTTAAAATGAGATACATAGAAATTTTATACTGATAATCTTACACTCTGGGGCCTTATAACTATAATTATTATTTAAGTAGTGATATATTGTGTTATTTCTATAAGTGATATATTCTATAACGTTTGTACATATTTCTTAAGCTTATTTTTATATATATTTATATTAACACTCTTTAATGTTGTTAGGTAATTTGTTGTACAGCTGTGCTCCCTCAAACAAAATTGTTTTCTTTCCGTAATTAGTTCGAGAATTAGATATATGTAATTTAATTTTGTTTCTTAGATTGTGTATATTTGATTTATGTTGTAGCTGTATATTGGATTGGATGGAATTAGTAGTGATATTTTTTATAAGAATACAGGTGTAATAGATATAAAGTTGCTGTATATTAAATATTTTGCTTTTTTCGTATAACTCCTTTGTTGGCATTAGGTAGGGATAATGGAAAAGTACTTTAATTATTTTATTTTGTATTCTTTGCAGAGGATTTAAGTTTGTAGCGGCAGCTGCACCCCATATTTCAATTAAGTACTCCAGGTGTGACTTTACTAAAGAGTTATAAATGATTGTGCGTGCCTTAATTGGAATACAGTTTGCAGCTTTGCGCAGTGCACCGAGCAGTGAAGTTAGTTTTGTTTTTACATGATTGATGTGTGATTTCCAATTTAGTTTATCATCTATCCACAGACCGAGATATTTTTCTAGCTTAGATTGTTGAATTATTTCCTCATTAATTGTAAGAGGCGAATACTCAGGTATGTGTTTATTTTTAGCAGAGAAAACCATAAATGATGTTTTTGATGTGTTTATTGTGAGTAGATTGTATTTTAGCCATTCATTTAGTATATTAAGGTCCTTTTGAGCATCAGCAATAATTTCATGAATTGATTTGTCAAAGTAGAAGAGGCAGGTGTCATCTGCATATAATGTGAGGTGACCGGTCAGTCCTATCATATTTATATTATTAATATAGATTAAAAACAGCAACGGACCAATTATTGAGCCCTGTGGAATGCCGTAAGTGACATCATGGACAGAGCTGGTGAAGTTGTCTATTTTTACGACTTGACGCCTGTTACTTAGGTATGATGTAAACATTTCCAGGGCAATACCTGTGACACCTATGTTGTTTAGTTTTTGAAGAAGTTTTTGGTGGCTAACCGTGTCAAATGCTTTTTTTAGATCAATAAAGATACCCAGTGCAAAGTTTTTCTGATCAACGTGAGTTTTAATTTTTGTAACCAGGTCTATTGCTGCTGTTAGAGTGCTTGATTTTGGACGAAAGCCGTACTGTTGATCGATAAGTATTTTTTTTTCAGAAAGATATGCGTTTAACCTGTTGTACAGTACCTTCTCAAAAATTTTTGAAATTACGGGCAGGACTGACACTGGCCTATAATTACTTGGATCGGTTCTACTTCCAGATTTATATATGGGACTAACCTTTGCCACCTTGAGTGTCTCAGGAAAGACACCTTGAGTAAGACTCATGTTTATACAGCTCGTTAACCTTTCAATAATTAAACTTTTTAGGCATTTTATTGCTTTGGTACTAATTCCATCCAGACCAGTGCTAGTGTTACTATCTAGTGCGTCAATAATTTTAGATATTTCATCCACAGTACATGGAGTAAGCTCATTAAGCGCTATGCCATGTATGTGAGACTGTTCATACATTAAGATATTTCCTGTATTTAAATGGTATGTGCTAGGTATTTTATTTGCCAAGTCGGCTCCAATTGATGAAAAAAATGAATTAAAGAGGTTACAGATTTCGTTACCATCAGTGATGAGCCCGGTGTTTAATCTTAGTTTGGGAAGAGCACTGCTGTCTTTAAACTTATTTAATGCTAAGCTGTTTATAATTTCCCACATTCTTTTAGGGTCTTTGGCACTGTTGGAGAACATGGTATAGTAATAGTTTTTCTTTTCCGATTTTATAAGGTATTTTACGTAGTCTCGTTCTTGATTGTAATGTGTTTGTATGTTTTCGTCTTTTGGATTAGCTTTTGTTTGTTGCCATAAGCTGTTTCGAAGATTTATAGAATCTATGATTTTCTTATTGATCCAATCTTCTTGTGGTTTGTTTTGGATTTTCGTCTTGTCTAATTTATTTTTCTCTACTTGTTGTAGCAAAAAACTTTCCAAGTTATCATAGTCATTTTTTTCATTCACGTAGTCAGCTTTTAAAACACTATCGTATAAATTGATGTAATCTAGTGCTTTATAATGTACTTTTTTATTTACTTGTGGTGCAAGGCTGTCAATTTCAAGATATACCTGTTTGTGATCTGATAAGGATGATTCAATTAAGGAAAAACTTAGTGAGTGATTGTGTATGTTTGTGCACACATGATCAATCAAGGTATTTGTAGTACTTGTTTGGCGAGTTCCATACATTTGATCGACTTTATTAATTATTTCATATCCATTTCCCTGTATTTCATTCAAATACTGTGTTATATTGCTTTCGTTACTTAGTAGATCGATATTGAAATCACCAAAGACAATTGCTCTCTTCCTTTGTTCCAGCTGCGGTGAATATATATTTAAAAAGTTTTGTAGATTAGTCTCTCCAGGTTTATATACTGCTCCAATATTTAGTGATAATTTGTCTATGTGTATCCATAAGTAGTGGTTTCCATTTTCAAATAGCTCTTCCGTCACCTCATACTTTATACTGTTGTGTACATAAATTGAAACACCTCCTCCCCTTTTCTTTGTTCCTTTTCGCTTTTTTTTTAAATCTTTATCTGCTTCTCTATAATTGTAAATATGTGTATAGTTTGGTAATTGATATATTTTAGCATCACTATCCGATTTTATCCATGTCTCAGTAAATATCAATATGTGTGTAATTATAGGTATTGCTTTTAGTATACATTTCAGCTCATCAAATTTTCCAGCCTTGCAAATACTGCGTAAATTAGCGTAAAAGAAACGTAATGACGATGAATGGAATGGTATGTCTTCGTAATTTTTTATTAATTGATAACTTATTCTACTTTTTTTTCCTGTGCGGGTATTATTAAGTTCATGAACCGCTATTGGTTTTTTGGGTTAGTTTTATGTATGACAATTCTAGGCATACCTTTAATGTATTTGATAACAAGGTCCTTCTCGCCTTTTTCCGTACGCTTTTGTAACTCCTCCTTCACCGATAGCCAAAACTGTTTTTGCGTCGGGGTTTGATCTCCATATATTCGGGTATTTTCTGGTAGTTTTTCCTTATTCCGTAATAAATATTTCGGAGTGTCTGTGTCTCCGAAGAACACTTTTATAGGACGATTCTTGTTCGGAATGTATTTTCCTAGTCGCATGGATTTGACCGGCTTTGGGCAGTCTTTATACACTGAAGTCATGACTTTCATGACTTCCTCGTCGTCATAAAGCCGTCTGGAATTAAAATTTTTGTCACTTTTTTCCAAAATACCTACTACTACAACATTTTTCTCGCGGTCGCAACGATCTTTTAGTTCCAGGACGAGGTCTTCGTGACAGAGGGCGGCCGACTTAGACGTTGAACTTGCAGCGATTTGTTGATTTTTCATCTGAGATATTTCAGTTTCAATGTGTTGTATTTTTTCTTGGGTTGTATTACTGTTCAATTTAATATTTTTTATTTCATTATTCATGTGTTCAAATTGTTGTGTGAAATTTTCCGTAGCTAGTTTTATTGTTTTCATTTCGTTTTTTATATCGGACATTTCTTCTCTGATTTGGGTTAAATTTTCGGTGTGTGTTTTGCCAAAACCTTGTAAAAACGACATAATGTCATTACGGAAACTTTCAAAATCTTTTCTATAATCCTGTTCCTCAGTGCGCTCCTTGCGTTTTCGTAGATTCATCTTTTTATAGGAATCCTCACCATACGTTGATAAGTTTGGCACAGATCCGCCTGCGCTCTCGCTACCGCTTATCAATGTAGAACCGGGTGGAGTTCTCTGTAGGCTCATTTTGTGTAGTGTTAGCGTACCTTCGCAGGAGTGCAGGCGAGAAAATAGCAACGGCTCTCTTTACTCGAGGGGGTGAGGAGAGCTGCGTGCACGCTGGTCTGTGTTGATGCGTACTTCCGTAGAAACAATACGTCTTGAAAGATAGTAGCACTTGTATTTAGAAATAGACTTTCTCACTATTCACTTACGAATCACTTTAGATTATCGGAGTATTTAAAAAATTTAAAAATTATCGAGCACACGTCTGCTTTCAACGAGCGCCCAGAGGCCATTTTCCAACCAAACATCCTTTACCAAACATCGGTTAGGACACACCCCTCATACCTCGTAAGAGCGGTAAAGGGACTCACTTTAGGTAGGGCATATAGGCCTCACCCCTCCTGTCTATCCCGGCGGGAGGATCACGCACCCCCTCACCTCTCCGGGTGTTCCCCACCGGAGAGATAAGATGGACATCGCCGGGGGCGATCCCGTGGTGGTATCGAGTCATCTGATCCGATACCTCTGCGAGAACGTTCCCGACAATGTTCGGCAACGTTTTCTGAGGGAGCAACAATCGGTTGTCTCCCTCCCGAGTTTAATGGACATTGCAACGTCCGCTCCGGCCCCTCTGGCCAAAAATGTGGCCCGGAAGCCCGTGCCGGCCCCTCTGGCCTCCCCAGCGGCTCGTAAGCCATCCCCGGCCCCTCAGGCCACTAACGAGGCCCGGAAGCCTATGAAAGCCCCTCTGGCACCCCCGGCGGCCCGCATGCCTGCCCCGGCCCCTCAGGCCACTAACGAGGTTCGGAAGCCTCAACAAGCCCCTCAGGCACCCCCGGCGGCTCGTATGCCCGCCCCCTCCCCTCAACCTCCTGCCTCTGCGCCTCCCTCTATTTCAAAAAAGCCCGACTCTCGCGAGGCCTCACCTCGTAGAGTCTTTTTAGATTCACCGGAGTCTCCAGACCCACCCTCCCCCGAGGTCGACATGGAAGTCGACCTCCTCCTACGCCCCGCGCCTCCCGCGGAGGCATCCGACTCTTCTTCCTCCGACTCGGAGGAAGAATTTACTCTAGTTGCGGGTGGTAAGAGGAAGAAGCCCTCTTCAACGAAGTCATCTTCGTCGAAGGGGGAGTCCTCCTCCGTTTCCCCCCCAGCCAAGAAGGCAACCCCTCCCGCGGCCTCACAGCCTGCCCGCCCCGCCTCCCCCCCTCGGCTTCCACTGCCGCGAGGAAGGAGAGGCCTCCCCCGCCTCTTTTCATCCGCGAAAAGGGCAAATGGAACAGAGTCTCATTCTTATGCAATGAGCATAAGATCTCCTTCACCAACGCCAGAAACACCAAGGACGCTATTAAAGTCCAAATCGCCACTTCCGACGATCATCGTCGCCTCACTTCCCTCCTTCGTCAAGAGCACATAGGTTACCACACCTATGCCATCGAAGACGAAAGACTCCTTCGGGTAGTGATCCGCGGCCTCCCTGCGGAGCACTCCAGGGATTCAATCAAGTCAGATTTACTGGCTCAGTCCTTCCCCGTCAAAGAGGTGCACCGTATGCACAACGGTAAGACCACTTACAATCTGGTACTTGTAGTACTAGAGCTCTCACCGGCAGGCAAGGCCATCTTCAATCTGAAGATGGTCAACAACCTCTCCGGCCTCCGGGTTGAATCCCCGCACCGAAATGGCACTCCTAGTCAGTGCCATAGATGTCAGCTGTATGGCCACTCGGTCAAAAACTGCCACGCCCGCCCCCGATGCGTCAAGTGCCTGGGTGACCATGGCACCTCGGACTGCAACCGCACTCGAGACACCATCGAGCCGCCAAGCTGCGTGCTTTGTGGTGCCGTGGGACACACCGCGAACTATCGTGGTTGTCCTTCGGCGCCCAAGGACAGCAGGGTGGTGACTCGTAGGAGTCAACCCCGACCTTCTCCACAATACACCAAGTCAACCCCAAAGTTGACCATGGTGCCCTTGCAGGAGGCACAACCTCCCAAAGGCTCAGCATGGGCCAAGCCCTTACCCTACTCCAGCCTAGCCCTCAGGGCAACGGCCCCCCCTCTGCGCTCTTCAGAGCCAGCCCCCCCCTTCCAAAATGGGCAAGTCGGATTTTGCTGCCGACTTAGCTCTCATCATGGAGTTCTCCTCCATTGATCTTGCCGAGGTTCGCGTGCTTGCACAAAAACTGAGGCAAGCTAACTCTACAATTGAAAAACTGATCGCCCTTGAGGCGCACTCAGCTCTTCTCGCAGCCGTTAAGGCAGCTTCTTCCTCCTCCAAACCCTTTTAGGTTCCAAAATGGTTGTACAAAAGGAAAGGAAAAAACCCCGTTCGTTATCACTAGCGTTCTTCAACGCTGACGGTCTTTCAAGGCAACGTTTTATCGTCGAAGATTTCCTGAAAAGGCACCAACTTGACATCTTGCTAGTGCAAGAGACTAATTTAAAGCCCGGTCATCGGGACCCTAAAATCCCTAACTATCAAATTGTACGCAACGACAGACTGCTAGCCCAAAAGGGTGGTACTATCATTTACTACAAGAAGGCTTTACATTGCATGCCTCTTGATCCCCCTCCTCTGACCTACATAGAAGCCTCTGTCTGCAGGCTAGCAATGACCGGGCATTCCTCGGTCGTTATTGCATCCTGCTACGTCCCTCCCGGCAAGCCTCGCTCACCTCTATTCGAGAGTGACCTGCAAGCCCTTTTCAGTCTAGGAAGCTCCGTCATTTTGGCGGGTGACTTCAATGCCAAAAACGTCATGTGGAATAGTACCACGACGAACTCCAAAGGCAAACAGCTAGAAAGCCTAGTTGAACCCCTTAATTTCGACATAATTGCCCCTAGGGGCATGACTCGCTTCCCTACCTCTACTCCTCCTGAGCTCCTTGACATTGCTCTTCTCAAAAACGTAGCCCTCCGGCTACGCTTAATTGAAGTTATTCATGAGCTAGATTCCGATCATCGACCGGTAATGCTCTTACTCGGCCCTCCCACTGACCAGCCCCCTGCCACCAAGACGGTGGTAGAGTGGCATAAACTTGAGAAAGCTCTCAAGACTGCGCACTCGACTGACTTAGATAGGATCCCTTCTGTCATTCTGACATCTGGTGATATTACGGTAGCGGTTGACGCCCTTACCAGACATATCACAAACTCAGTCAGAGACTCATCAAAGCAGGTGCCCGTAGTGGATGACCACCGGGGCCCCTTGCCAGATGATATCAGACGGCTGATGACTGAAGCTAATGCTGCAGTTAGACTTCATAGTTGCTGCCCTACTAACGACAATAGAGTCTTGATGCGCTCCCTGCACCGTGAGGTGAGAGAGCGCATCAAAGAACATCGCAATCGTGAGTGGGAGAGCCTGCTCTCGGGGATCGAGCCTAGCCATCTGGCCTACTGGAGGCTAGCTCGCTCCATGAAAGCGGACGCTCTTGCTCCGATGCCCCCTCTTATCCGATCCAATCACCCTCCAGCATTCGAAGATGAGGAAAAAGCCGAATTCCTGGCCGAAACCCTCGAATCTCAATGCTCGCCCAGTCTCGAACCTGTCGACCCTGTTCACCTCCATATGGTGAACAGCGAGGTTGACCGCTTAGCCTCCCGACCCCCTACTTCCCCACTTGATCCGATTGAGCCCTCTGAAGTCTTTGACACTATCAAGGCCCTGCACCCAAAGAAAGCCTCCGGCCCCGACGGCATTTCCAACAGAGTACTCAAGCAGTTCTCTGTTCCCCTTATCCATATCCTAGTCTGCATCTTCAATGCGGCCATGGAAACTTGCACCTTCCCTGATGCTTGGAAGGAAGCCAACGTTATTGGCATCCGAAAACCCAGTAAACAGGCAATCGACCCATCTAGCTATCGTCCCATTAGTCTACTCAATAGTCTAGGTAAGATATATGAGCGTCTTCTAATGAAGCGTCTCTGGGCTCATGTCAATGAGTTCAAACTCCTTCCCGACGAGCAGTTTGGCTTCCGTGCCCAACACTCATGCCCACAACAGGTGCTCCGCATAACGGAGCATGTCCTCTCCAATTGGCAAAGTACCTGGCCTTCAGATACTGGTGCCGTCTTCCTCGATGTAGCGAAAGCTTTCGACAAAGTCTGGCACAATGGCTTGATCTACAAGCTTTTCAAACTCGGAGTCCCAGATAGACTCGTGCTCATCTTACGAGACTACCTACAAGGTCGCAGCTTTCGCTACACCGTGGAAGGCACTCTCTCTAGTCCTAGACCAGTCAGAGCGGGAGTCCCTCAAGGCTCCGTTCTCGGCCTCCTCCTGTTCACGCTGTACACCAGCGATATCCCCCGCACTCCTCAAGTGGAAATAGCCCTATACGCAGACGACACGCCCTTGTACACACACATCCAATCGGAATCCTGATCGGGTGGGTATAAGGCTGCAGGCTGCCCTTCATTCATTAGCCACTTGGTTCCGCAAGTGGCGGATTGAGGTAAACCCGTCAAAAAGCACAGCAGTGTACTTCTCACGGAGAAACCTCACTCCCAAACCGATCTCCTTATTTGGCAAGCCCATTCGCTGGGCCCCATCAGCCAAATACTTGGGTGTCATCCTCGATAGGCGTCTTTCCTTTAGGTTACACATCACTACAATACAATACAATACTTTATTAATAACTCCATAGTTACAAGTCATTTTCAACAGTAACTTATTATTATAAAAAATAACAATTAGTTAACACCAATAAAGTTATTAATTTAATTATAATAAAAATCAAATTCATTAAAAAGCCAGCGACTATGAAGTCTAACTGCAGCATTAGCTTTAACCGCGGCCTCCGACGCGCTATTTATAGGCACGCTCCCGCCGCCCCGCCCGGCCGGAACCGCCGCAAACGCTACGTACCGCAATTTTAAAATCTGTAATATCTTCGAAAATATTCATTTAAATCATATGTTGTAAAGGGCCATATAGATCTATATTAAATCAACAATGGATTTAAGGTATTTAATTAGATAAGGATTAATGCTGTATTGGTTAAAATCGCTTCGAAAATTAGCCATTATTCGTGGTAAAAAGTAAATGACAAAAAAATGTTATTGTGGGATATCCATAAGAGATAGACATATACCATAGCGGAGTTTTCTGTAGACGTTTTCAATGTGTACAATAGTACATTATTTTGATAAATCTCGTAGGGTTCAGCCTGCGTTTGCAATGTAAGCGGAAAAAATGTAATTATTTACGACATCACATTAGAAACCTCAAAAATAACAGTATTTCTCCACTGTTTAATGGATGTTATTGTACATATACAATTTCCTCTTTAATCACTCTATCTATTAAAAAAAACTGCATCAAAATCCGTTGCGTAGTTTTAAAGATTTAAGCATACATAGGGATATAGGGACAGAGAAAGCGACTTTGTTTTATACTATGTAGTGAAGTGATAGATGATAGATGAAAATGATAGATGATGTGCAAGGTGCGTGCCCCGCACGAGGAAGGGGGCGCGCGGTCTAGCCAACACTAATTAGTTGATTTGGCACAATCAGTCTAAATACTAGCCTCGCGTAAACCGTACGCTCCTTTACGCAAAGTGGAGCTGTATACTTTCTTTGCCCAATACACGATTGTTGTCGCACAAATAAATGGCTTCATTTATCTTAAATACATAGGTACATAATCACTATTCTTACCTGCAACGCCTTCACCATGTTACCACAAAAAAGTTAACCATTGTTAAACGCGTGTTTATAAATTTCCTTACCAATTTTAGCGATATTTAGAAACACGCACTAAACTGTGTTTAATTTTATTTGTGGTATGACCCATATATTTGTAAACTTGCCAAACTCTCAAAGTCGCAAAGACAATCAAAATGTCTTGTGTGTGGCAATCTGTTGGTGTTCGTTTGTGATCGTATTAATCTTAGAATTAAAATAACCGTCAAGAAATTAACAAGTGTGATACAATATGATGTTTCACATGCTACTCGTAAAACATGGAACGTTTTACTTAGTGCAAGATTGAGCGGCGCCATCTGTTAGTAGTTCTAAAAACATGGCCGTGAAACCCCCTCATTTCTAACATATTTGCCAAGCTGCAAGTGCCGATTACATTAGAACTATGATTTAAAATACAATATAATGTGTTGTATTGCAATCTAACTAATTTTATTGAAGCGACGGTTTCTACACTAAAAATAAATGTAGGTAGGTAGATATGTATAAAATTTTCATGTTTTATTACTTATCAAAATCTTGAGAGTCTATAAAATGCTGCTCGATGTTAGACTAGCTTATCGTACGATGCCATAGATTACTAAAAAGTGCCTACAAGCCGACCCCGCTCGTTCTATGACCTGTCGGCGTCCCTATTTTAAATAAACAATGACCGCACGGCCCATGACCCAACCAGTCAACAGAGCGCGTACGGTGCGTACTACGGCAGGGCGCTAAGTAAGTACCTACATTTTAGACACAAAAACTCAAAAATAAAGATAATTGGATTAAAAAAATTAAGTATAGGTATGGGTCTCATAAATATAGTCCGTCATTATTTGTAGTTGAAATTGCAACACCTTATACTATGTAAAAAGTTTAATATATTAAAATAAGGTGTAATAACGAATAAAACAAAATTGAATCATAAATTGAATTTTATTTCCAAAAATTTCCATCACAATTGGTTTTAAACCGTTGTTTTTGTCATTGAATTCAATGTTTGGGCTTGGCCGAAAGTGCTTATAAATAATTAAATTTATTATTTTTCTTTCGAATAAACAAGTCAGTATTGATTGCAGAAATGTATACAAAATACCTCCAATGCCACAGTACCCACAATGCCAATGTAAAAGATTCGAATCCCACATAGATAAGCTTTTTAAAAATATTAAAAATAAAATGAATGACATATCGGAAAATCACAAAAGGTAAGTTTTTACTTCCAATCAAATGACTCAAGTAGAGTTGTTTCTATCAGATTAAATACTCAAGTTGGGTTTTACTCTCTACCTAAAGGACACGAATCAAGTTCATTTTTAAATTAGGCCCCCCTTCTTAAAATTACCTTTAGTTACCCTTCAAACCCAGCCGACTATAACGAGCCATTCGATCTCAGTAGGACTAGCTAGGCGAGGCTAGGCAAGCAGTGAACTGCTTTAGGTCGACAATGATGTTCATTAGAGGCATTTTGAAGGCAGAAAACATTATGTAGCAATATTTTTCATCCTACTTACCTGTTTATTCGGCAGATCTTAAAAATACTGCAATTTACATATGGCAAGAGAATCTACCTAGTATATTAGAAAATTACCTATCTATTGATATTGTGAAACAAAAACATAAATAAATATAAACAATATCTGTGCTTGGACTGATGTCTTTAAAAATTTAGTCAAGAGTGATCTCAAATGTTCTATCGACCATCAACTCCCTAAGTCTAATAGCATTTAAATATTTATGTATCTAACTACATACAACATTTAGATACAAACAAACATTTCCCAATAAAAATGCGTACCTAAGTAAAGTTATATGTGTTCCAAATTCACGTGTCTTTTGGTGAAATCTGACATCAGAATCTCTAAAATTTAGCAATAACAAACTTTTAACCACACCAATTAACGTGTAAACCCTAATCAATAATGAACAATTTAGACTAGAACACCGTAAAATTATAATACGCGCCACGTAACTGTGCGGTCGAGATGAAGAAACTACATACACAAGAGTTGCCATCTTGGTCTGTCTCTCGCCTCTTCGTTGGCGTTTTTAGGCCGAACTAGGGCCTTCGATACAGTTCAACGGCTATTAGAGTCGAGACCCAATTCAAAGGTTCGTATTCTAGAATTGGGGGCCATTTCTACTAAACCAATCGCTCCACTATGACCATGGTATCGTCGCATAATTGCCATTGTCATCATATACCTTTCGGTATTCTACTAACACAATATGTTTTCAATGACTGACATTGCTATGAATGACGATGGCGGCGATTCTGTTGTTTACGCTGACTTACTAAAATTGTGTAAAATACGAATGGTCTCATTTTATTCACACTAAAGATCAAATTAGAATGACATTTAAAATGACATTTCTAAATTTAAGTATTTGATTGAAGGCGTGTTTGCGGTCTAGTTTTAGTCAACACCAATTTGATTGATCACTAAAACTAGCCCGCAAATATGCCATCATAACAAAATTAACTTAATTTTAGAAATGCCACTTTAAATTTCAGTCTAATTTGATCTTTAGTGTGAACAAAATAAGACTGTTCGTGTTTTACACAATTTTAGTTAGTCAGCGTAAACAATAGAATTGCCGCCAATGTCGACCATATTCCGTGCGTGAAACACTCAAGCGCAGATTTTTGACAGCTTTCTACAAAAATAATTTATTCCACATTCATTGGCCAAATAATCTAACGCCTTGCCTGAGTCTGTGTTTCCTGATAATTACAACCTCCACGTCGCGAATGAGGAGGTTTCTTTTAGAAAAGCGTGGTCCATCGTAGACTGGATTATCGCTTACCATCAAGCGAGCTCGTGTTCAAAAACGAGCATACTAGTGGTTCGCCCCGAACTGAGATCTCGCGAGTCTCCGATTAAAACAAATAAAAATTGAAAATAGTGCCACGAAATATATAACTAAATAACTTTACCTACACTTTCATTCAAATTATAGGTAACGGGAGCTCATGTTATTTGGTTACCATTTTTTGGAGTACAAATTGCAGTTATTCTGGATTACAGACTTTTTCCTATATTGATGTCACTTAAGCTACACGCATATCAAATTACAGCACTGTGGGGTCACTGGTGAACCCTGTGAATTTTGTTAAAATTCAGTTTTTATTATGGCTAAAGGAACTATAAAAACTTTACCAAAAATACAAAAATAGAAACTAGAATCTAAATGTACTAATGAAGACGTCCCACTTGAGGTAATAATCTCATTTTAATTTTTTTTACCCCTTTTGAACCGCAATATCTCAACAACCCCCAACATTTTCAGCTCATTTATTCACACCAAAATTGTGCCATCACATCTATGTATCAAATTTCGCGATGATCGAATCAACGGTTCGAAAGTTATCCTCGGACAAACAAACATACATACAACGCCGATTTGGCCAAGTTGAGTTAGAGATCTCGCTTCGCTCGATCAATTATAAATAAATATAATACTTTCAAAAATCTACGCTTGAGTCTTGATTCAGTTTTTTACTTAATTCTTGCATACTAAGGAAAGTCAGATGTAATTGTACAACTAGCGGCCAGCGATCCAAGTAGCCATGTGATTTATGTAGTATCTAGAGATAAGAATAACACTTAATAAGTTATTCGACGCATACCGTACTAACACAACAAAATCTTATGATTATGTACTTGAAAAACGTAATATTATCCTATTTTAAAATGCGTTATGGAATCTTAATAAATTATGTAAGTAGATCAGAGAAAAATCTGTCCTTGCTATATAAATTTGCTATGAGTTTGATTGTAAAAGCGGCACATGGTCAACTACAACGAAGGGGTTTTAAAATCAAATTAAAAATAATAATATATTTAGTTCTAATTATCTAGATAGATGGCGCTGGCTATCAAGGATAGCACTCAAAATAAAATTATTTTTAGGGTTCCGTGTCTCAAAAGGAAAAAGGAACCATTATAGTATAGGACCCTTCACTTCGTTGTCCGTCTGTCTGTCTGTGAAGATCCCTTTTTCAGGAACGAGTGAAGGTATCATGTTGAAATTAATAACAAATACGTAGGTCTGGCCCCTTGAAGCTATAACAAAATCATGCTTCTATGTCAACGGATTTTAAATATGTATAATAATAAATATGGCCATTTATGCCGTATATTTACTCGCAAATAAATGAAAACCTAGTGTACTTTCCGTTGACCTAGAATCATAAAATTTGGCTAGAAGCATAATCTCACAGCACAAGTAAAGCAAAACATCCGAAAAAAGTTATTTTGCAGTTATATCACATAAATAAAATATTTTGACAGAAGCCTCAGTGGCCTCGGCCATTCACTCATTTCGTTCATGCGTCATCTAGCTTTTGTATTTAGCCAGTGACTCAAGCATATCAGTGCTTGGATAAAGGTTTTCTTCAGATGCTTCTTTAATTGGTACGAAGCATTCAGTTTTAGAAACATGTAGAGCGTTCAGACCATGGTCTAAAACCGTTCTGTTGTATCAATTACGTTATTAAAAATACATAACCAGACATTCTCAAATAAGTCTTTATTGCTCAAACATTAGCCGTGACATAAAGTTCATTCACCGCGGTAGCGAGAGATACTGTACTATTATTATTTCTTCTGTGGCGAGAATTCTGTGTGTGTTGTGGAGAGTAAAATTTAGCTATTTTTTAAAATGAGGTCTTCAAAATGTACTTAGCAGCTTCTTTAGAGTAAACTTTCGATATTTATTGTAAAAGTATATTTTAGGTTTAGTCATTTATTTATTTTTATCCTATATAAATAGGTATTTAATGTAACACCGCCTCCTCATACGTTTTTTCAATCCAGTCCATCCAAAGGTTGCCTGGAAGAGATCGATTTGAGCGGTAAGGTCGCCCATTGTACCACCATGTATTAGTCTATAAGTTTTCCAGGTTAAGTTATTTTAATTTGGTGTTACAATAAAGAGTGTCTCTCTCTCATAAGTTTGACACTTTTTCAAGGAGATATAAGTCGTAGTCTGTTACCGACGAATATAGAAACCCGCCATTAGTAGACAGCCTTCATTGCTGTCCAATTAACATACATAGGATACATACTTAGATACACAAACAGGCATATCCACATACGAGTACGGGGTGCAATGTTATCAGATGATGATTGAAAGATCGGGAACTCTGTCCTATTCCGCTACTTTAAGTTTAAATTCGGATATGCGGCGCGTCAGTGCAGATCTTATATCCCCCCCCCCCCCCCCCACCGAGGGGTGATTCTAGAATTAGAATAATGATTGAAAAACCTCACGTTTAAGTACAGTAATACCTCGACTTACGCTCCCCGTTTTACGCGAATTCGGAGATACGCGATTTTTCCTTTTAATGGGCGCGTGCATCAGCTCTGCCACTCCGCTCTGTTAGTGTTCCGTTTACGACAGGTTCGATTCGAACGTATTCCACGTGGAATTGTTTTACGTACGCAGTGCGTTTTATTGATAAACCTCTAATTATGTCATCCAAAAGAACATACTTTAAACATATGTATTTTTATATGCAAAGCTAACCCCCCCCCCCCCCCCCCCAACTTACGCGAATTCGACTTACACGGTTATTGCTCGGTCCCACCTATCGTAAGTCCGGGGTATAACTGTATTTGAGTTGCAACGCCATCTATGAACAACGCTGGAAGCTTAATAAAAGACATTGAAACCGCCCATTTAAATTGACATTCATAATACCAGTTCAAAATGTATGTTGCTTGTATTTTTACAGGGTTTTCTCTGATCTATTTAAACGCAATATTTGATAAACTGACAGACACATTATATTAACATCAGCTAGTTATAATTGTAATTCGTACGATCAACACAGTAATCAAATACATAATTTGCTGCAAACCTGAACTAAATGAATAAATGTACAAACTTTAGTTGAAAACATAAGTATTGTGTCCCTTTCTGTTTTGCTTACATCCAGTACTATCGATAGAAAGGGAAAAAATAAAAGTTATAATGAGTGCATGGAAGGATACACACTTGTATTTAACAATTAACACAATTTTAAGATCTTTTGAGATCTCAACTCAGACCAACAATAAAAGAATAAGAATTAAATAAATAACATCAACAGTGATTCCTGACCTCATACTATGATTCCCTGTGTCGTTATCAGAAACTGCGAAATATCTGTCTCGCGACGGGAATCGTACCCGCAACCATAGAGGTCATCAGATTAATCATTAGATAAGAAAAACCTTTAGGCAATATTGCACTGAGAAGAGAACAATGACACATTTAAGAGATCAATAAATAAAAATCAACGCTATATTTTTAAATTCAAAATATTTTGCCACATAACGTAGGAACATTTTTACTGTGACTAGCTTAACATAACATTCGCCAACCAATATTATATCTATGTAAATAATATGTCTCTATGACAAATAAAAAAACTTATTCAAAAATAGCACCGCAATTTAAAAATTAACATTTCTTTTCAATATTGCAACACCCTTACCGTAGATTAGTTAATTAAAAATTGTGTTTTTAAAAGTAGTGCCAAATGGAAGAATCAAATCAGTTCCAAAACTCCATAACTATCAAAAATCTCTGAATTATCATTATACAGCAAGAATATATACGATATATTATACTCATATATCATATTCGTATAAATACCATACGCCCCTCACAAATACATCCACCCGACACTATTTCTTAAAACACTATAGAACAACTTGACTCCAAAAACTTACAACTAGGACAAAAATCTATTTGTATGCCTAGAAAACATTACTTATTCTATGTTATAAAATATAATTTTGTACTCAAAACGGCCGAAACACTTTCGCACGTACAAACTCAGTGTAAACTTACATTTTTATGCTGATAAAGTTATTCCATTTCACTATAGAGTTAGGCTTCTATTGGCGTGTGAATCAAGAGTTTTTTTATAGCACACTTTGCAAATATTACACTGAAACTGTAGTATTCGATCAATGGGCCACGCGCGGCCCGCGTGTGATTCACGCGAGCGCAATGCGGCGGCTATGCTTCGCTCCCCGCCTAACCGTCATTTTCAGCCTTTCTTTCTAACGTATCGGACGTATAGTTTTTGCTTTCAAAATGAATAAAGACTTATAGTACGTTATAGTAGTAGAAGTTCGAAAATATAATTTACTGTATGATCTTAGTGACCACGCGACGTCCACCCATTGACCGCGCGAGGTCCACTGGTTAACCACGCGGCGTCCACCCGTTGACCGCGCGAGGATCACTGGTTGACCACGCGGCGTTCACTGGTAATAACGAGGCGTCCACCCGTGGCCCACCCGCTAATAACAAGTGAATGCCGAGCGGTGAGGCGGTGCGGGTCGGGTGTCGGGTTGATGTAGTGAGCTGTGACTTTTAGCAAGCAAATATACTCGTTATACCATTAGTAGACTACGGTTATGCAGATGACTCTCATAGTTACAATTATTCGAATATCGTTATTACAAATATTCGAATACAAAAATCTGTCGAAATTTCGATTGCAAGCCCAGGCATCAGGGTCATAAGGCCTTGTTGAAAAGCATTGGCCGTAGCCTCTTTGGACGTTTTATGACGTTTGTCACTAAAACGAACACTAAAGGCATGAATAAATCGCGTTGCTGATCTGGGCTGATGTCTAGGGAGACGAGTTTTTAGGCCGCCCTATAGGCTTGACGATAATATAGCAGAGGCCTACACCTTAACCGCCATTTCGAAGCACAATATTCAACATTAGGAGGCCCGTCAGCTTGTGTGTTTAAATGAAAATGTCACGTAATCTGATCTGTTGAGCTTTGAGAACGACTTATGGCGGGTTCCTATACCCGTCGGTAACCGACTACGGCTCGTATCTCATTAAAAAAATGACAAACTAGTGTCAAACTTTTAACAGGCTCTCAAGGAGAAACTAGCCGTGGCTGGTTACCAGCGGATATAAGAACCCGCCATTAGCAAACTAAATGACGATCACTTCGTAGGGATCGTAGCCTAAACTGATACGAACTAGGAAAACCACCGCAACTCGTAATAGTAAAAATGTAAGTTCATACAGAGACTTCCGACAGTTATTAACTAATTTTGTTATTACCTGTTCAAGGAGCCGATATTTAAATGGTATGCGAGTAGTTTTAATTTAAACCTAATCTGAACATGGCTTTCATATTGATTTAAACAAACTCAATGAAGGGTTTTTTTAATGACCCAAATTATGTTATTTTTCATAAAATAATCTAGCTAGGATTTAATTCAGAATTACTCAAGTATAGTGATTTTAGTGAAATATGGGGGTTTTTAAGGAATTTAAAAGCAATCACTAGGCAATTTTTTTGAAAAAAGACTCAAATTGGTTATTTTTATAAAACAACTCAAGATGGTTTATTTGCCATCGTCAATTCGTCAATTTTCATAAAACGACTCGAACCGAGTTAAAAGTCATACACTTTGCTGGTAAATTTATCGACTCAATGAACAGGAAACTGGTTCTACCATCACAATTTGCCAAACAGATCACAGATATTATCACCCTGCCTTAAGATTCCCCTGTTGTTGTATTCAAAGTTAAGTAAAAAGCAAGGAGTAGTTATCAAATACTATACGTCGATGCGTACATTTCCTTGCGCCACATCCTGCCTGTCCTTACCTACGGTGCGCAAACATGCTCATTCACCGATCTGCAAAGTCCAAGCTCAACATTTGCCAAAGAGCAATGGATTCCGGAGAACCGATCGGGTGAGGGATTCTCTTCGTACACTAACGGGCATTGCCGATGTAGGAGACAAAACCGCGAAGCTCAAGTGGAATTGGGCGGGGCACGTAAGTTGAATACTTCCGGAGAAATGGGCCGACATCGTAACACCCTGGGTATATTACCGTGGTGATTATGTTATCGCGCAGAATATTCGCCTTTCGTCCTGGATCGCTCGGCATCTGAAGCTCTGTAGTTCCCCCACGCAGGGCCAGCATCTCGGCTGAGCTCCTTCCTGACCTCTACACTAGTGCAGGTCGCTCGACCGCGGCGCAGGCCCATTCGGGACGAAGTACAGTAGCTACAGAAGGTCCTCAGTCAATCACTCAGACTGGCTAGAGCTCCACTTAGTGCCCCGCCAGCCACACAGCAGATGATCTTTAGGCATTTGTGAGCTACTTCCGTCACCTCGGTAGCAGCTCGCCTGGATCTCACTCTAGCTTCCTTTGGGGTAGGATGGTTAGTCCTACCAAAGGGACCTCACGGTCCACCTTGCTGAACGGCCAAGGCCGTTGTCGGGGCTTCGGTGCGCTACTACCGTGCCACGACGACAACGCTTTCTCCGAGTCCCAGGGAAATAGGTTAACCCCAATCCTCTCCCGTCCTCTAAGGAAGAGGAGGTTCCGTCCCATCGCGCTACAGATGGAACGGGAGACCCGGAGCCAGAGCGATTCGCTTGAACCAGTCCGACGGGGTCTACACCTGGAGGCAGAAGGGTTAACTCCACAACCGCGTCCAGGGTTAAGTAGCAGACCACAGGTTTCATGTTGGCGGTCTTACAATTTTAACTATTAAATGAAGGGACGGTTTCTACACAAGAAATAAAAAATAACGATATCTATACAATTTTTCTATTTATACAAATCTATACAAAGTTTGAAGGGTTCCGAATCAAATGATTCACCAGGCAGGTGAACTATATCGATAGTACGACGTGCGCTGGATACCAAGCGCTTTTTGAAACAAGTTTTTTTCCAACATGTTTTTTATTGGAGAATTTGGCGCCCCTGATATTGCCCCCCCCCCCCCCCCCACCCTAAATCCAGAGCTTAGAGTGAACTAACGTATAGTGCGATACCTAGATTGCCATGAAGTTACTATGAGCCGTTCGTTATATTATTTGTAACCTTGTAAACAAAACCTTAAAATTTGACTTCCCTGTGACACGGGTTGCGTACTGAGTAAGACATCCGAGGACGTTTAATAGGATTTTTTTACATAAACTTTAACACAACAACACGGCAATACTTCCAACATTCATCACTTTTCCCTCTTAACCATACAATTTTCAAAATTTCCGAATCTAGCTTCAACTAAACAATTCTTAACAAACAGGTAGATTACCATTTTGATTTCAAATGTTAGATAACAAATGGCGTTACTGATTGAGCGCAGCAAGAGAACACAAACACGTTTTTTGAATTAATTAAACATTTTTATCATATCAATAAATAAACAAATTTTACAAAATCTCTCATTATCTAGATAAGCTCATCAAGTTTTTTGTTTATTAATGTTTTTTCAAAATGGCAATCCACCTTCACTTACATTATCTCGTTGTTTCGTTCACTTGTAGTCCGGCATGATGTGTGACATTGACATGTGGCGTCTGTAATAAGAAATAGATCAATATTTTTTTTACATAATAAGCGAATATTTAAATTATAAGGACATTTAATTCAATTATGTAACTTAATTAATTATTCATTTATTTTTTGACATTAAAATACATATCAAATAAAAATATAAAAAAATATTGCTGGATATTTCACACAGCGCTATCTAGCCCCAAACTAAGCAGAGCTTGTACTATGAGAACCATATGCCCAGAAAAAATAGTTTTTCTGCACCACAATCTGCCTCTGTTGGATTTTAAATATTAATTAAAAAGCCTAACTAATTTATTTCATGAATATGATAGGCACAGGCACATATTACAGATAATAATTGATACTGTGTATTGTTTTATTAAGGAAAATAATATAAATTGATTATTTTTAACTCATTAGTTTTTTTGTCCGTTAAAAGTATATTTTAGACGACTATTCGCCGAACGCCGAATAATACTAGCTATTATTCGGTATTCGATGAATATCAAAAAAATGTCGAGTAATGCCGAATACCGAATAATAGCGAGTATTCGCGGCAACTCTACTTATAATATACAGAGAAAAACAAATATCTGTAGAACATGCAAACATTTGTTCCGCGGCGGGAATCGAACCCGCTACCTCCTGCGTCTCTGCCGGCTATTCGCCCACTGCACCACGGAGGTCGTCATTGATTTTATCTTTTTTTTTTAATATCTATATAATTGCCTTTAATAAAATTATTTCATATATGTAACTACAATATAAGATATTGACGAATATAACTTATATTAATATTTGCATGCCAACAATTGTGGTAAGACATGTAATGGATCTATAATTTATGTAAGACCTAATATTATCACATATGTTATTAAACTACGTGTTTTGTTATGTACGACATTAAATGAAAACACTGGTAGGGCTAATTGCTAGTATTGTTGTAAAATATATTTTTTTTAAATTCATTACCATTAAATTTTCTATCAAATCTTAATATATCAATGAAACAGCCTGTATAAAATAGGTAAAGAAATCATATTAATTCATCGTACAAGCAACCTGTTAAACTGACTAAGGTTCGGACTATATGGCATCTGGGCTTGTCAGGGACCGTTTTTTAACGGCCCCTGACCAATCCGTCGCACAACCATACATTTGAATTTTTCCTACATCGACTACACACGATCCGAGGCTATCCAACTCCTATTTTTACCTGGAATCAACCGGAACATGCTCTGGATTCGCAGGATCGGGGAGACCCGGATGCCATATAGTCCGAGCCTAAGCGGCATCGTCGCAATCGATTTACGTTAAAAATTGTTTATTTATTACTGGATAAATATTCAAGCTACCGGTATTAAACTCACCTCTAAAATGAATAAATACGATTCCGGATGTGTATTTAAAATTAATGTCGTACATAACAAAACAGGTTGTGTAGACGGTAGCCTTTAAATCACTGTTTTCTCAGAACAAGCGTTGTTCAGACCACGCTCTGCTAATACCTGCTTATAGCAACAAATACGAGATTAAATAAAAAATTACCTTGTTACCATAAAAATCGCTAAACCCTGTTTTATGCGTGTTTTAAAAAATCCTTACCAATTTTGTATAGGATTTTTTTAAACAGTGTTAAGCGGGCGTTTAAATTTTTTTGGTAAGACCCCTAGACTTTCTTGATTAATCCGGGTCCCTTTAAGGTCTTCTAGACCTAGGTGGGATTGTGGTGGAGTGTGTAGAAAGATATAAGCCGGGTCCACACCAGACGATCCATCTTGGATCGGCAATCGCACGATCCGCGATCTAGAATCATGGAGCATGGATCAAGGATCGTACTCGTCTAATCTAGCGGCAATTTCTTGCGATCCTGACGGGCTGCTCCAACGTGCTCCATTCGATTCATAGTGAATCAAAGTCAGTTGAACTTTGACTCGTTATGGAGTTACACTTGCTACAACGGTGACGGATTATCGGAGCAGCAGCAACTTATAATTTTCTAACATATTTACGTACGAAAAGATTTATAAAACCTATACAGGGATATTAAACGTTCACAATCCTGTATATCCATAATTACAGGATCGCGCGATTCAAAACACAGTCGTCCACACCGCGCGCTCCAAGAGACTGAGGCGCCTTTGAGCATGGACAAAAACCCGACAACGATCGGATCGCTTGCGGCGAGGAGCGCGCGTTCCATATTTGTAGTTTGGATCGCGCGAGGCACGTCCACACCAGACGCTCCTGCCGCGTGCAATCGGAGCGCGTTGGATCGTCTGGTGTGGACCCGGCTAATGACGTCAACGCTCCTGGCTGACGGGTTCATAAAATGTGAGACAAGCGCCGATTATATTGCTATCTCGCTCGCTCTTGCAGCCCTTCGGGAGCCGCTAGTGATGTGCCGAGTATCTATCGATAACACTAATTACCAGTAATAGTATTGAAAAGGAAACAAACATGTTTAATGTTTGGCCCCGTCGATGGCGTACACTATAGCCGTAAACTCTATTTACCTCAATCCTCGCTCGCCCCGAAAACTCAATGAACATAAACTGCAGCTTTTCCATTGCGAATTTTTATCTTTCTCCTCTTTCATAGACAATTTATCTGTTTTCAAAGACAATTTATCCGTTTTCAAAGACAATTTGTCATCTTTCATATCGAAATCATAGACTTTTGTGTTATCCTTTTCATGTTTTATAGACGGCGTATCATTTTTTATAGTCAGTTTATTGTCTTTCATATACGATCTATAGTTTTTCGCAGAGACTTTTTCATCTTTCATAGACAATATTACATCTTCTAGAGGAAGTTTGTCTATTCGTACAGATAGAGTTTTATTGGCAACCTCTATGTTTTTCTTGTCTGTGGTTTCTGAAGATTTTTTCTGGGGTAACTTTTTTGTTGCATCCTTTTTAGTTGTTGTTCTTTTATCAATTTTGGGTTTCAGCACTGAAAGAAAGTTATATTTTAAAACGTTCTACAACCATATACAATTGCTTAATGTAAATTAACTGAACTAAATTAATTACATGCCTTATGTAAATTAATTTTAGAAGCGTTCATTTAGATTTTTTACCTCCAAAAATTAAACATCATGATTAAGTCAAAGCAAAGGTGAAAACTTCGTTACTCTAAACCCCGACTGAGTCTAAGCTCTCGGGGTTTCAAATTATTCAGTCGGGGTTTCTTACACCGTACCTAAGTTTTAAAGAAATCTTACCGGAAGTAGCCCCCACCTCTGCAACTAGTATGATCACATTTTAAGCTAAGCTAAAGTCCCGACTAAGTCTAAACTCTCAGGGGTTTCAAATTAGTCAATCGGGGTTTCTAACAGCGTACCTAAGTCTTAAAGAAATCTTACCGGAAGTAGCCCCCACCTCTGCAACTAGTATGATCACATTTTAAGCTAAGCTAAAGTCCCGACTAAGTCTAAACTCTCAGGGGTTTCAAATTAGTCAATCGGGGTTTCTAACAGCGTACCTAAGTCTTAAAGAAATCTTACCGGAAGTAGCCCCCACCTCTGCAACTAGTATGATCACATTTTAAGCTAAGCTAAAGTCCCGACTAAGTCTAAACTCTCAGGGGTTTCAAATTAGTCAATCGGGGTTTCTAACAGCGTACCTAAGTCTTAAAGAAATCTTACCGGAAGTGGCCCCCACCTCTGCAGCCAGTATGAGCACATTAGGAGCGTCTGCGATGCGACTCAATGGCGCCTCATCGCTAGAACCTTCGCTGTCACTGCGCGCACGCACCGGGCGTTTCTTAACGCGTTTTCTAAATCTGGAATAATAATAGAGTTTATTTATTTAATACTTTATTGTACAAAATACACATTAAATGTACAAAAGATGGGCTTGATGCTAAAAGCATTTTCTACCTGCCATCCTCAGAGGTAACAAAAGAATGGAGTGTGGCTGTGTCATCGGCACGGCCGTGTGTTTTACGTGTATACGTGTACGTAACAGGTAATATTTTCGATACAAAATATAAAATACGCTACTTTTCGCATTATAGTATGTATGAACTTGTAATAAAATCTCTTTGGCTATACTACCTAGTCAGGTCATAAGTATTGTCACACAGTAAAAACTTTTCTTTTAGAATGCTGGCCACAAAAAAGTTTATAGAATTCGAATTTTGAATTGTTCATGAAAATAAAAATGTATACTTTTAAGAATTTTACTCATTTTTAAATATGGAGTGGACGCTTAAAGAAGACCGTGTTGCAGTTATTGCGTTGCATCGTTGCGGTTACGTGCCAATTAAATTTTTTGACATACTGAAAAATTTGAATATAACCAAAAGATTCGTTTATCGCACCATCAAACGATACAATGAAGACTCTAGTGTAGATGATAGGTCAAGAAGTGGTCGCCCTCGGTCTGTTAGGACTCCAGCAGTGATAAAAGCTGTGAAGGCGCGAATTCAAAGAAATCCCAAACGTAAGCAGAAACTGTTGGCCCTTCAGATGGGGTTAAGCAGAACCACGGTGAAAAGGGTGTTAAATGAAGACTTAGGGCTTCGGGCATATCGAAGAAAAACAGGACATCGTTTGAATGCTCGTCTAATGGACCTGAGACTGAAGAGATGCCGCGCTTTGTTGAAGCGGTACGCGGGAAAAAAATATCGGGAAATTCTTTTTTCGGATGAAAAAATTTTTACCGTAGAAGAGAGCTACAACAAACAAAATGATAAGGTGTACGCACACAGTAGTGAAGAAGCGAGCAACCGTATTCCGCGTGTCCAACGAAGTCATTTTCCATCCTCGCTCATGGTATGGTTGGGAGTTTCTTATTGGGGCTTAACAGAGGTACATTTTTGTGAGAAAGGTGTAAAAACGGATGCAGTTGTGTATCAAAATACAGTCCTGACGAACCTTGTGGAACCTGTTTCTCATACCATGTTCAATAACAGGCACTGGGTATTCCAACAAGATTCGGCGCCAGCTCATAGAGCGAAGAGCACACAAGACTGGCTGGCGACGCGTGAAATCGACTTCATCCGGCACGAAGACTGGCCCTCCTCCAGTCCAGGTTTGAATCCGTTAGATTACAAGATATGGCAACACTTGGAGGAAAAGGCGTGCTCAAAGCCTCATCCCAATTTGGAGTCACTCAAGACATCCTTGATTAAGGCAGCCGCCGATATTGACATGGACCTCGTTCGTGCTGCGATAGACGACTGGCCGCGCAGATTGAAGGCCTGTATTCAAAATCACGGAGGTCATTTTGAATAAACTTTAGTGTCATAAGAATCTATGTTTTGTTAAGTTCATTTTGGTATATAAATGGTTACATAATGAATAAACTTGTTTCAATTATTTTATATTAAACATGTGACAGAATTTATGACCTGACTAGGTATTTGTATCTGGCTGGTTTTGGTATCATTCAAAGTTTACATTTTAAAGAAAATAATTCCAAATTCAAATTAGGAAAATGTGTGATTTTTATTTGTTTTTCGTACTGTAAAGATGAGTGAATCTAATGAAGAAATTCGATACATTTTAAAATTTTACTACAAAAAAGGTAAAAATGGAACGCAAGCCGCGAAAAAAATTTGCGATGTTTATGGACCTAGTGCAGTGTCTGTGAGAGTAGCACAAATTTGGTTTAAGCGTTTTCAATCCGGAAATTTTGATGTCAAAGATGCACTTCGCTCTGGTCGTCCTATTACGGATAAAATTGATGACATTTTTGAAAAAGTGGAGCAAGATCGGCATATCAGTAGTTACGACGTAGCTGAAGAACTGGGAATTGACCACAAAACAGTTTTGGCGCTTTTGAAAAAAACTGGGTACACAAATAAGCTCGATATTTGGGTACCCCACGAGCTCACTGAAAGAAACCTAATGAACCGTGTACTCATTTGTGATTCTTTATTACGACGTAATGAAACCGAACCATTTTTGAAGAAGCTGATAACTGGTGATGAAAAGTGGATCACGTACGACAAGATCGTGCGAAAAAGGTCGTGGTCAAAGGCAGGTCAGGCTTCACAGACTGTGGCAAAACCCGGGTTAACTCACAACAAGGTGATGCTGTGTGTGTGGTGGGATTGGAAGGGCATTATTCATTATGAGCTGTTACCACCAGGCAGGACCATCGATTCTGAACTCTATTGCGAACAACTGATGAGATTAAAGCAAGAAATTGAGAGAAAGCGGCCGGAATTATTCAACAGAAGGGGTGTGGTTTTTCATCATGATAACACTAGACCTCACACATCTTTAGCCACTCAGCAAAAATTAAGAGTTTGGCTGGGAGGTGTTAATGCATCCGCCGTATAGTCCTGACCTTGCACCTTCAGATTTCCACCTGTTTCGGTCTCTTCAGAATTATTTAGGCAGTGTCAGGTTAACATCACGAGAGGACTGCCAAAACCACTTGTCGCGGTATTTTGATCAGAAGCCCCAAAATTTCTATAGCAATGGGATCATGTCCCTACCTACAAGATGGCAAAAAGTTATCGAACAAAATGGTACCTACATACTTTAGCTAAATGTAAATAAACTATATTAAACAATGTTTAAAAAATTTCTTAAAAAATGCGAAGAAACTTTTTCCCCAACCTAATATGTTATAATCATGTTTGAACACTAAGAAATCCTTTGGGTCATACTTTAAGTTAATCTCAAAACGCAGCAAAATTACTTCAAAACGGCGGCGCTTCCCTTTCCACCGCACGCGTAACGAGCTCACTTAGCGTAACGAACTTTTTGATCCTTTAGCTATCCAGTGGTGTAATTAAATTTTGTATGTAGCTGCAACACCAAACTGTATCCCCCGATTTTGTTATCTTTCGTTTTTTTAATTGCCTCCTACTATGGAAGCAATTTTAAAAACGTGAATACGTCAAAAAAAGTCTATCGTCGGAAGGTTGCAAGCCTCTCGGTTTTTTATCGCATACATTTCGGAGAGTGTGCTGCGGAGCTTTTCAACCTGATTGATCCCACCATCCCCATTCTATCATCGGACAACCCAGACGCTCCGTGGTGCGCCACCGCTACATGGTAGACATACCTCCCATATGCACAAAGCGGTACTTTTCCACCTTTACTATGCGCACCGCCAAGGAGTGGAACGCCTTGCCTGAGTCTGTGTTTCCTGATAACTACAACCTAGGGGTCTTCAAGTCGCGAGTGAATAGGTTTCTTCTAGGCAAGCGTGTACCATCGTAGACTGCATAATCGCTTACCATCAAGCGAGGTCGTGGTCAAACGCTAGCCTATAATTTATAAAAAAAAAATGTTTTTTTAATGTTAAATTGTATTTTACCTCTTCTTAGGACGCTTGTAGACCGGCGCCGGTTTATTCTTCTCCTCGTTGTTGTTAATGTTGATAAACTTCCCACAGTCGGTAGGAGGCTTCTCCGCCTCAGTGCTGGACGTTATGTCGCTCTTGTCGCACGCGAACAGATCCGTCTCATTGCTTAGCTCATTGCTGTCTATTTGCTCACTGAAATTGATGGGATAGAAACATTTAAGTTGAGTCACCTGTTTGGCTACGCATGGCACGGTGCGAGACTGGCCAGTACCTACCTTTAGCCCTAGATCGTGGGGGGGGGGGGGGGATATACTTGTTTCAAAAAGCGGTTAGCATCTAGCGCGAGTCGGCGCGATTTTCTGCGCCGTAGATGTCCAAAAAGCAGATTTCAATCATTCAAACGCGCGTACAAAGTTTGTACATGAGTTAGAATCGATAAAAATTATGCAATCTGCTTTCTGGCAATCTACTGCACCGGCGCGCTTCTAAAACGCAAATTATCAGTGCATTTAAAATATGGCATGTGCATAGGCCCTAAAACACTGCATTCAAAGTTTTTCGATAATGAGCTGACCTGAGAAATAAAGTCAAAAATATACAAGTTTCAGAGCAAAAACCACAGAAATTTGCATAAAATATTAATAAACTTAGCTCTGTTAAAACGAGTTATGATAATTTGGTTGCTAGGATTTGTTGTCTAGATTTCTATGTGAGCAAGAAGGAAAGTAATCTATTTTAAAATGCAATAAAACGAAGTCGGGTTAGTTACACCATTTAGAACTCAAGAACGGCTGGACCGATTTTGATGATCTTTAATTTGATGGATTTGTCTTCGCCCCGAATAGCAGAATAACGATTGAAATATCCGAAAAATTAACACAAAAAAAATATGAAGGAAATTCATTTTCTCATACATAGATGCCGCTAATAATGGCCGATTGACAATTCTACGTGTGACGTACATTGGCAGCCCGCGTCAAGGCGGTACAAAGTTATCCGGGTCAACTAGTCTATTTATGTATTTCGTTTATGTAAGTGTATTATTATTAATTTTTATAAGTTTATTTTGTGAAACCTAAGCTAAGTTTTATCTTTTTTACCTTTATTTTCTGGCACTACCACTTTCTCCACACTACACAAAGATTAGCTGGAAGTAAATGCTAATTAGCATTAAGTTCGCCTATGTATTATTTTTTTAGTGCAATAAAGAATTTTCTAATCTAATTTAGCCTATTTAAAAATGCAATGCAAAAATTACGAATCAGCAGGTCTTTAACCCGCATCTTAGCCTCTAATGGTTTATACAACATTTTCAATTCTCCCTTACTGAAATAAACCAATGACTGATGAATCAACATGTGCATACACGGTTCCACAAATGTCCCAGTATTAAATCGGTTCAAAGATTAGCTTCTTATAAGAACAATAGCAGTTCAATTAAAATGAGATTGTATGTTGTTTGGGCTGATAAAGCATGCATTAATTATTAATGTTAAAATGTAATGACAGAAACTGTTTAGGTACCAACATAAACCAAAGGTTTTCTAAAACACTTATGATAATGAACTAGAATGATGATTCAAAATATACATATTTTTTTTAAGTTTTTCTTAATATATACAGCAGTCTCACTAATCCGGCACTTCAGTAATCCGGTATGTTCAATAATCCAGCTCCTTCCACTCACGCCTCCTCACCCGTCCCTACTCTCGTTCCGCACTTGCTCATAAATTTTATTTAGGTACATATTGTGAATTTTTGGATACAATCCAATAACCTGAACATTCCAATAATCCGGCACCCCCTAGTTTTGAACAGTGCCGGATTAGTGAGACTCTACTGTATATATTTTTTAAGCAAAGACAGTACAAAAGTAGTTGTGTTACTCTACACTACAATATCATTTTACTCTATAATGAGCAACATTTCTATGGCTGTCATGCTACTAAGGCAATTATAAATTTATTTCTATTGTGTGCTATTAAAAATATATCTAAGTCTATGTCTATTAGAAATAAAAGAATATTTAGTCTTGTAGCAGTTTGACCTTGAGTTCTATAATTAGTTTTATTGAGAAATTATTTTATAAAACACACAACTAGTATTATACAAGTACAATAAGGATAAAACACCACAATTGACTATTGATTTTCCTTAACTACAGTAGTTGGAACCGGATGTTAATGACAAAACCAATTAAAACTAACGAAGTAAAATAAACTTTTACCTGTTATCTGACATTTCACTTTGACCAGCCTCAAGTTTCTTGATCTGAAAAGTGATATTTATCCTCTTGTATATTTCCTCTGTAATATTCCGACATTTTTCGTACTTTGAGTCCAGCTTTTGATCAGAAATATTAGGCCAATCTCTTTGGCTAGTCTCCACTGTCGACATGATGGCGAAAACGAGGCTTATCGGATTCCTATACGATAATTATCAACAATTTCATGTGATTTATCACGGTAGGTAGACTATCTGAGCAATAATTGAGCAACAGAGCCATAATGTTAGACGATAACGTCGGAAATATGTTGCGAAATGCCCAAGTTTTTTCCTTGAAACTTCAAGGTTTTTTGAACACTTATGAGCCACAGGACTCTTCTAAACAGAGTGTGGATGCTAGTTTTCTGTTCTAATTCACTTTTTGTGGGTTTCTTTAAGGGATACGGCTTCAGAACACACTGTTTCAACACAAAGGAACGATTATCAACAAATTTATGGCACTATAAAACAGTCAGGCTTTGGGATTGCAAGTCTAAATTACATAACGGAAGTATAGGACTAGATAAAATATTGGTTGAAGTGCACATCTAGAGTTATTCACAGGAAAACAATAACAATAAAATACGTAAAAATAAAAATACACAGCCCTTTCGGCTTATTTTTCTTTTTTTTTTGACGTTTTAAATTAGTGTTGCAACAACTCGCTTGATTAATTGCTAATAAATTCATAATTTACCATAGACAAAGGAATCTGAAAAAATATTAAGGGCCTCTGCACACGTAACCTAGCATTTTTTATCTGTGAATAGGTTTTCTGTCTAACTGAACGGACGAAATGTCAATCAATGTCAAATTCCCCGCCAAACCGCCATAAAGTGTCCATTTGTTGTGAATGAATTGTTGTTAGTGTTTTTCGAGGATTTATACGCAAATTATTTAGTAAAATGGTGTTATTATAATGTAATGGATATTTACGAACTTGCCACGTATCAATATAAATTATTCAGTTTATCCAGTGCGATTGCCACGCCGGGTTTGAAACAAAATGGCCAGGAAAGTAGGTAAAAGGGACAATCGGTATTTAGCCAAACTTGTGACTGAAGAAAGGACTCCCTGTGCTTTCTGCCGCCGTGAAGTGGACAACGAGGTCACGTACGGCAAGCAGTATGCCATTGGCGATATACAATGCCACTACTTTTGCGCTGTAAGTATCATTCAACAATGGCCAAAAATGGAAAGTTCTGCTATAAAAAGACTACATAAAATGTATCTGACGTGGTTGTTTGCAAGTCTGAGAACTTCTATACCCGTTACATTAGCTGTTATACTTAGGATTATGGCAGAAATGACCAGAAAACACTTGTGGCCTGCCTCTCATCATTGTAAGAACATGAAATTTTTGTTTTAGCTGCTATCTTGCTGCCTGGTGCAGAAAGGCCCAGAAGAAGACGGCCTCTTTGGATTCATGTACAAAGATATACTGGCTGAGCTGGAGAGGAGTAAAAAACATGTATGTATGGAATGAATGGTGTGCAAATGAGGCTTATAGCCAGCCACTGCTGCCTGATGAAATAGAAAGAAAATACTATTATTTGACACACACATAGGACAGACCATTCAGAACAGAACAAACATAGCTACTTACATATAGATTATAAAATATTAAAAAATAAAGAAAAATTATATACACAGGAAAAAACACATGATAAAAATTTAGTAGATAGGTATACATAGGTAGGTACAGTCTCAAACTAGTTCAGAGAGCAGGGTTTTATCGAACTTGTCACTTCATTTATGTACCTAATACTTACCTGATTTTTTTTTTGTTGTCTACGTAAGTAGTAACGAATAACTACAAAGCATCCTCCTTCAGCAGGTCGTATGTGGACCGGTAGAGCATGTTAGCTGAGTTAGATGTTTGTACAACTAACACACTCTGAAACAGGCCCACATCAACCTGGTTGACTTTTAGAGCTCTGTACCTCTCTCATAGATTGACTCTGGACACACTTTGTTTAATGGTGGTATACATCTTCTATTACTCCACAAGTATTACAATTAGGAGTATCTATCTTTTTCACTAAAAATTTAAAGCTGTTTAGAGGCATATGCCCGGAGCTCAATCTATGAGCGATTACAATCCACTTCCTACTTATACTAGTATTGATAAACCATGGTATGTGAGGGGGTTCACTTTGCATAGATGCCCTTCTCCCGGGAAGCAATATGGAAGTATTTCTTCCATTTATATCTTATACCTCCTCTATATTTATGTAGTAATTCTGAATAGGCAGGTCAGGTCAGGTTACCTAATATAATGTATTCTTAAATAATTAAATGAATAAGCTTCATTCATTTAGTTATTAAATATCAGTATACGGTCTTATTTTTCTAGAAATGTTCATATTGCGGCAGTGGCGGAGCCAACCTGGGCTGCTCAGTTGGCTCCTGCAGGAAGCAGTTCCACCTTCCATGTGGACGAGAGAAGAACGCTGTCTCTCTCTTCTATGGGAGCTACAAGTAAATATCCTGAGGACCGATTCTACTCGTTTTTTTTTATTCTACTCTAGCTGTTGCCTGCGACTTTGAACGTGTTACACTACTAAATATGTAGGTAACCCAGAAATAAAGCTAAACTCGCTGTTGCAATTTGACACCCCATTTTTATTCCATGGGACCTGATTAATGGGATAAAAAGTAGCCTATGTGTTAATTCAGGTTATAATCTACGTACATACAAAATTTCGTCGAAATCGGTTAAGCCGTTACGACGTGATGGAGTAACAAACAAGTTAATAAATAAACAAATATCCAAACTTTCGCATTTATAATTGATCAAGCAAAGCGAGACCTCCAAATCAACTTAGGCAAATCGGCGTTGTATGTATGTTTGTTTGTCCGAGGATAACTATCAAAGCGTTTATCCGATCATCATGAAATTTGGTATGTAGGTGGGTAGTGATGGCACAATTTTGGTGTGACTCAATGAGCTAAAAATTTGGGGGGTTTGTTCAGATTCAAGAGTGGAGGGGGTTGGAGTTCAAGAGGGGTAAAAAAAAAAATGAGACTAAGGTCAAGTGGGACGTCAAATGAAAGGTCTTCATTAGTACATTTCAACCCTGTTTTTATACTTTAGTTTAATCCTTGTTGTTTTTGATTTATTATCCATAATAAAAACAAAACTTTGACAAAATTCACAGGGTACGCCAGTGACCCCATAATGCTGAAATTTGGTATTCGTGTAGCTTTGGTAACACAAATATAGGCAAAAGTCTGTAATCCAGAATAACTGCATTTTGTACACCAAAAAAGAGTAACCACTTTATATGAACTCCCGTCCCGAACTGAGATCTCGCGAGTCTCCCATAAAAGCAAAGAAATAAAGATTACAATTTTTTTTTTTTTTACTATAAAAATAGTGCCACGAAATAAATAACCAACTAACTTGACCTACAGTTTCATTCAAATTACAGGTAACGGGAGTTCATGTTGATTGGTTGCTCTTTTTTGTGGTAAAAATTGCAGTTATTCTGGATTTCAGACTTTTGCCTATATTTGTCACTTAAGCTACACGCATACCAAATTACAGCACTGTAGGATCACTGGTGTACCCTATGAATTTTGTCAAAGTTATGTTTTTATTATGTATGATAACTTAAAAACTACAAGTTTTAAATTAAAAATAAAAATGGGGTCGATATGTACTCACAAAGACTTTTTATTAGATATGCCACTTGACCGGATAGTCCCATTTTGTTGTTTTTTACCCCTCTTAAACCCGAATATCTCAACAACCCCCAACCATTTTTAGCTCATTTAGTCACACCAAAATTGTGCCCTCACTACCTACTCATATACCAAATTTCACGATGATCGGATGAACGGTTCGAAAGTTATCCTCGGACAAACAAACATACATACATACAACGCCGATTTGCCCAAGTTGATTTAGAGATCTCGCTTCGCTGGATCAATAAATTCGCTGTCTCAGGATTTCACGTCGCACGAATAATATACACGTCTAGCATTTTTTATTATTACAGATCATTCTGCCAAAACCACGCGCCCAAACAGCGGCTACCAGAACACTTAATGTCCAAAGCGAAGCTGCGGATGAAAGATAATAGAATTAAAAGTTCCAGAGAATTAATGAAAACAGGTAATTATAAGAACATTTTAGAAGCTTTTTGATGTGTAACATTTAATGGCGCGCCTTGGTAGTAAACCCGACTCGTATGCCGTGACGGCAAATGGCATGACACTATTTTAAATACTCTCGGCAGGATACAAGCGTCCACTGCTAACCCAGTTGATATAATGCTGAGTCGAGGCCCTTTTACGGTTATACCACAAAACATACCTAACTCATGTTTAAAAAAATATATATACATTGTTTCTGTTTCTGCATGTACTTTTTAATTTATATGTTTTCATTTTTAATAATTTTAATCATCTCTCTTTCTTATGTCTCATCTGTTGTAAATGTATTATGTGTGTTATGTAGCAGGGATGATGCGAATATTCGCATCCGCAAATGTGAAGCCTCCGCATCGATTTGAACATCTGCATCCGCAATAATCGATGCGGATAGTTATGCGGATGCAGATGCAGCGCAGGTCGCGACAAGAAAGAAATTGGGTGGTGCTTGCGAGTGGTGCGTGCTGATTGATCAATAGAAGCGAAGATTTCCGTGACAAGATAGACGCGTTTGTTATTGTTTATCATTTGTATCTCGTAAATCAATCATAACGTGTTTACTTGCGCTTAGATAGATAAATAGATAGAAAACGCTTTATTGTTGATCACACTTAAAATAAAAAACAAACAACAATACACGTAGAAATACAAGTGGCGGTCGTATCGCTAAAAGCGATATCTTCCAGACAACCTTTGGATGGACTGGATTTCAATATTTCGCTTATCGTATGAACATTGCAGTTTTTGAGTGTATTGTGAGTATACAGTAAGTGTTGTAGGTTAAGCGAGTTTTTTACGGTTAAAAGTTTATATTTTTGTTTTATTTCTGCACCAAAACAAAGTTTCTTAAAAAACTTAAGATACGCATTCGCGGATGTGAGCCTTCAAAAATTCGCATCCGCATCCGCGAATGACAAAAAATCTGCATCCGCAACATTCCTGCTATATAGCACATAAATGATTGGCTATGTATAATGTCTTTATATCGTCATGCTGCCTCTACGCCACCGCTCTCGATCAACTTTGACGTTTCCGATCTGGGTGTTTCACATTGTCGTTTCTAAATGATCCTTGTTATTATAATGAATATTGTATTTCAGCGGGACAATCAACGGAAGAGGATATGGTATGCGTTATTTGTTACGAAGCGGTGGATGCGTATCCTACGATCAATACATTCTGGCCGCCGTGCTGTGCAAGAGATGCGTGGTTCCATCGACCCTGCTTACAGGTACCTTTTTAACCCCCCCCCCCCCCCCCCCTCTCACAAAAAGACGGGATCGGGTCTGCTTTAAATTTTTTTAATATACTACGTGTATTGTTATGTACGACATTTAATGAAAACACAGGTAGGCCTAATGGCTAGTATTGTCGATCAAAATATTTAACAAACTACCTGACGCGTTGAAAAATGAGACTAATAATATAACATTTTTAAACAACTAAAATACATACTAACTACTAAAACCTACTATACAATTGACAAATATTTAATGACAAATTTAAATACTAAATAAATCATTTTAAATGTTTTCTTTTTAAAATGAATATAACCTAACAATGACAATGACGTCCTCCGCTCCATAATATTGTTGTGGCCAACAGGGTCCATAATGAGCATGTACCTACACTCCGCGACAATAGTATAACCTACCCCCCTAATTTTTTCATATCTACTGAAAAACTAAATATAAGTAAATATATTACTAACGCGTCAGCATTGTTTACTTAATTCTAGTATTATGGTATGTTTATAGTTACGAGCCGATGCTACTTTGTTACGCAGCGGAGAGATTCTTCGTTTCATAGCGCGACAAAAGTATAACCCATTCGTCTTATTGACTCAAGCAGCTCAGTGCACTGGACATGTCAGTTCATGTTTATACTCGTTTTGAGTAACTTGTGAGTTTTTACGCATAAATAAATTGATTGAGTTAATATTTTTTATTTTTTAATCAAAATGCCACGGGGAAAACAATTAAATGAAACTGAAATTGCTATAATTAAAAAATTGCATTCCGAAAATTATTCAAAGGCCAAAATTGCAAAAATCATTAACAGAAGTCATCGTGTTGTGCGAAATTATTTAAAAGATCCTGAAAATTATGGTAAGAAAAAACGGACAGGTCGACCTAGAGCAACTACACCAAGAGAAAGAAGGTCGATCCTAAGAGCTGCGTCCAATTCTACGCTTACCGCAAGACAAATTGCAGTGCAGGCTGGTGTTAACACTAATTTAAGAAATGTTCAACGTATTACGAGGCATGCCTTTTAAGTTCTGTCGTTTCCATATTTTCCGGCAATTTTGAATTTGGAACTGTTCTATATTCGAATGTGTTTACATTTTGAATCTCAAAACAGTTGAAAGTATTAGGATTAATGCTATTGTTTAGTCACAGTTTCGATTTGAATCTGTCAGGTCACGTACGAAAATGAATCTTTCTAAGGAAAATGTTCGTGCAATAATTTTCTACAACTTTAGAAGAGGCCTGACACGGCTTCAGTGTTTAGAAGAGCTAACATCTGTGTTCAGTGATGTAGCCCCATGTCTGCGGACTGTCGAACGCTGGTATTTAGAATTCCAGCGTGGACATACTAGTGTTAGTGACAGATTTCGCGAAGGACGCCCAAAATCCGCCTTCACTGAAGATAACATCATTGCTGTGAGACAACTAATTCTCGAAGATCGTCATGTGACGTATCGAGAGATAGAGGCTCTATTAGGCATCTCAGGGACAACCATTCAGAAGATCTTGCATGAAGCGCTTGGTGTGAGAAAGCTAGTTTGCCGTTGGATACCGCATCTGCTTTCCGACGATCACAAGGCGGCCCGCGTCAGATGGTGTAAGAAAACTCTGCAAAGGTTCAACCGAGGGGAGTCAAATCACGTCTACGACATCATAAGTGGTGACGAATCTTGGATCTATGCCTACGATCCTGATACCAAACAACAATCTACAATCTGGGTCTTTCAAGACGAGCCAAAGCCGACTAAAGTTGTTCGTTCTCGAAGCACTTCAAAGAAGATGGTGGCCACGTTCGTTGGAAAAACCGGCCATGTTGCGACTATTGCACTTGAAGATCGTAGAACGGTTAACGCAGAGTGGTATACTACAGTTTGTTTACCACAAGTCATCGCCGAACTTCGAAAATCTAACTCAAAGCGACGCATCATCCTGCACCACGACAACGCAAGCTCACACAGCGCTCGTCAAACGATTGAGTATTTGAAGCAGGAAAAAGTAGAAATTCTTGACCATCCTCCATACAGTCCTGACCTAAGCCCTAACGATTTCTTTACATTTCCTAAAATTAAGAAAAGTCTTCGTGGTCAAAGGTTCCAGTCCGGTGAAGAAGCAGTCGACGCTTTCAAGACAGCCATTTTGAACACCCCACTTTAGAGTGGAATAAATGTTATAATAACTGGTTTGAGCGAATGGAAAAGTGTTTTAAGCTACGTTGTGAATACTTTGAAAAACAATAAAAAGTACTATAAGGTTCTAGATGTGTTTTTTTCTTCAAACGACAAAACTTAAAAGGCATGCCTCGTATACGTGAGTGTGAACATTTAAAACGTAAGAAATTACGAAAAAAACCGCCATTGTCTGATAAACATAAATTACTTAGATTGCAATTTGCAAAAGATCATGTTCAATGGAAGAAAAAGTGGCGAAAATTTGTTTTTTCTGATGAAAAAAAGTTTAATTTAGATGGACCTGATGGTTTTAATTCCTATTTTCACGATTTAAGAAAAGATAATTTTATATTGAGCCGTCGGCAAGGCGGAGGTGGTGGTGTAATGATATGGTCTGGTATTGGATACTCAGGTAAAATGGATATAAAATTCTGTTCTGGAAAAATAAATAGTAAACGATATATAGAAGTGATAAATGAACAGATTACGTCTCATGCAATGCGAGTTGCTGGTCCTAATTTTATTTTTCAACAAGATAATGCCAGCATTCATCGAGCAAAGATAGTAAAAGACTACTTTACTGAAAAAAATATTCAAGTTGTTGAATGGCCAGCGTATTCCCCTGACTTGAATATAATTGAAAATTGTTGGGGACATTTATCACGAGCTGTTTATCGTGGATCAAGACAATTTACTTCTGTTGAAGAGTTGAAGAAAGTGATAATTGACGAGTGGCAAAATATAAATCAAAACGTAATCAAAAAATTATATGATAGTTTACCAGATCGAATGATCGAGGTGATAAGTAAAAGTGGTGGATCTACTAAATATTAAATTATATGAATGATTATTGATTGTTGTATGTTTCTTAAATTTTTATCTAAATTTCATTACCTGGGTTATAATTTTGTCGCACCGCAAAACCCAAAATCATTTGTATTTGGTTAATTATGTATTCAATAAATAATGTATTGATAGTATTAAAAACTTATTAACGCCCAAATTTTTTGTATTAGTAATGTATCGATATAACTATAATTCTTTATCAGATATGGAAATATTAGTGGGGTGGGTTATACTTTTGTCGCGGAGTATATCAATTACCACCTATTATTACATTGTGGAATACAATAAACGATTGAGTAAAATAGGTGTTTTCCAAATTCATTTCCATAGAAAATTTTAAATTTTCAAACAGCTTTAATATCAAGTCCTAATATATCAATGAAACAGTCTGTATAAAATAGTTAAACAAAATCATATTCATTCATCATGTAAGTAGGTACCTGTTAAACTGACTAATAGCGGGTTCCTATATCCGTCAGTAACCGACTACGACTCGTATTCCCTTGAAAAAATGTCAAACTAATGTCAAACTTTTGACACGTTTTCAAGAAGAAACGAGGCGTAGCTGGTTACCGACGGATATAGGAACCCGGCATAAGCGGTATCATCGCAAAGGCGCCGCCGATTTACGTTAAAAATTGTTTATTGGAAATGTATCGGTTACTGGATAAATATTAAAGCTACCGGTATCAAACTCACTTCTAAAATCTGTAAATTCGATGCCGAATATGTATTTTAAATTAATGTCGTACATGACAAAACAGGTTGTATATAGGTATTAAAAGTGTACGTACGGAAAAAATCTTAATAGTCGATTCAAACTCATGTACAAACTTTATACACTCGTTTAAATCGATATACACACGTCAAAAAAGGCTAAGCAACACATAACTTTTTAAGTATTTTTTTTTTTTTACTTTGTTTAAACTTTCATGGAATATCAATCCTTCTTTTAAGTCAACCTCTTTGATAAACAAATATATACGGGCAGTTTTCTTTCAGTAAATGATGTTTTTAAACAATATAAACATTTTTGTTTCCATTTGAACGGCATTTCATAGATGCGGTTTTATTTCTTATTCAATGAAAAAATTAGTAACCGCAGTAATCTTTGGTTGTATGTCTCGAATAATAAGTCCATGAGTTTTTACTGTGTAATGGAGCGTTGCCATCTTACCACGGGAGAGATGCAAAGAGCTGTAGGGATGCTAGAAATTGAAAACAGTCAAGCCTATGTTGCCCGGCATTTTGGTGTTCATCGAAGCGTAATTTGCCAACTCTGGAGGCGTTATTGTGACACAGGTCATCCGTCTGAACAGCACCCAAGCCGAGGGCGTAGGACCACTTGTCGTCAAGACCGATACATCCAGGTAACATGTAGACGTGAACCAAAGCTGACTGCCCGAGATATCGCATCAAGGATACAGAATGTTGATGGCCCTGCTGTTTGTCCCCAAACTGTGCGAAATAGACTGCGATGTATGGTCTACGTGCACATGGTCCAATCAGATGCCGACAGATTCATCACGGAAATCGAGCTCGTCGTATTCAATGGTGCAGACCAGGCGTGCTATGGCCGCAAGAATGATGGCACCCAATTTTGTTCTGCGATGAATCTCAATTCGGGTTCAAACCTGATACTAGAAGAATGAGGGTATATCGTCGCCCAGGAAACGCTGAACGTCTGAGATGTGTCCAGGAAGTCCACCCATACAGCAGTTCGACAGTAATGGTTTAGGGTGGAATAGCTAAAAACTGAGAAATCGATCTCGTTTTTATAAATAGCAACCTGAATGCTGGAAATTATGTGGAACATGTGCTAGCTCCCTATGTGCGTCCATTTTCAGAAACATTGGGACCTGAGTTTACATTGATGCACGACAATGCCCGTCTGCACACAGCGAGACTGACTCAAGAATGGCTACAGGGCGAAAATATACGCGTTTTGCCATGGCCAGCTCAATCGCCTGGCTTGAATCCCATTGAGCGTGTGTGGGATATGCTCCAGAGAAGGGTTCTGAAAGATCTCGGTGGGGTTTTAACAGAACACCAGCTAAAAAACCGGCTCAAGTTCCACTGAGACCCATTGCCCCAGGAGGAAATCAATAACCTAATTGACTCCATGCAGAATTGTTGCCGACAAGTTTTAAACAAGCGAGGAGGAAACACGCTTTGATTTAATTTAAATGCCCAAAAGAAGGTTATAATTTAACGCAGAAGTCATATTTTTGTTTATTTTTGCCATTTTATTTTATTATTATATTATATAAAACTGCACCCAGATTTATTTTTTAGGCCAACTTTTATTTGTAAATAAACATTTTTTTAAAGAAATTTATCGAGTTTAATATATAAATACAACATAGTAATATCATATAATTTAAAAAGAAAATAAATAATTTAATATATAAATCTATAAAATTAAAAATATTGAAAGTTTGTAGGTGTTGCTTAGACTTTTTTGATGTGTGTATTATTGATATGTTATATTGTGTAAAGGATCATCAAAAAGAATAACCAGCTTTGTTTCCTCCCTGATTCTTTTCTGGGTTGGTTGCGAAGGAACAGCCGGTAAAATTGACGTTTCAAAGTGATCCTTGTGGTTTTAATAAATATTGATTATTGATACAAATTTGAAGACCTTCGTGGCGCAGTGGGCGAATTGCTGGCTAAGATGCAGGAGGTTGCGGGTTCATTTCCCGCCGCGGAACAAATGTTTGCATGATCTACAGATATTTGTTCCGGGTCTGGTTATTTCTCTATATATTATAAGTCTGTATTTACAAAAAAAAAGTATATAAGTATTCTATCAGTTATCCGGTGCCCATAGTACAAACATTGTTTAGTTTGGGGCTAGATAGCGCTGTGTGAAATCTCCAGCATTATTTATTTATTTATCTCATAGAATAAGAGCAAGCCCAAAGAGCCACCTTGAAAGTTGGTGCAGGCCTCCCCTGCCGGTTTCCAACTTCAGAGCTTTACCAAAAGTGGGACGTATTAACAATTAGGCAATATTATTTGCTACAGCTATACTCCTCAAACACTCCCAACTCTCTTATGACATAAATCTCGTGAGAGATAAACGCAGGAAAGGAACAGTCTGCCGAACCCAATCGTTTCGTACAGCTTTCTCCCACAAATTCAGCTGTTTCCTTGGATCACATATCTACAACAAGGGCAATAATGCCCTTAGTATCTACCCCTTGCCTAGATTCAAGTGCAAGTCCGTTGTCACTTTCTGGCTAAAGTCTCTTTCTTACGAATATACAGAAAACATTGTTTCTATAATGGCATAACTCAATTGTATGTCGTTGCTCACTCTTGGCCCTTATAAACATACACAAATACTTTTGCATGCACTCTTACACTCATCTGAATTCACGCACACACATACGCACATACACATACTCACACAGACACATACGCGCACCCAATTGATATTATATAAACACTTACATGTTACAAAATTGGGTATTTTCTTATTTTACCTATTTTATGCTCAATATGGTAATCATTTATATTGTCTTTTTTTTGTAATAAACTCTAAACGTAGTAACGTAACTAAAACGTAATAAAGTAAGTAACTAGTGACGTTATAACGAGCAATTCCTTTTGTTTAATCCGTGGAGAGAGAGCACTGTAACCTGTATGGTGACCTGTAATACAGGTTTTCTAAACCTATCTCAGGCACCAGTCCCTCACGAAACAGGTTTTCTAATTAGGCTTGCTCAATGTAATTAATAAGTTAACTTCCTTCCTACCTACTGTAACATAACTTACCTACTTTTATATTTTTTGTATAACCTATTTGTGATGGGAAAATAAATGTTTTATTTATTATTTATTAATGCTGGAATATGCTTTTGGATGTGAAAAGGTCAGTCATCCGCTCGTTTAAAATAAGCCGTGTGCTTAGGCCAACTTAGCGCTATAAATAATTGTATTTAAATAAATTGAGTCGTGTATTTATTATTCGTTTTATATCTTTTATTATTATTATTTTTATTTCAGAGAATGGCGTTAAGTGCAGGGATGCATTATTTAAAATGTCCTCTGTGCAACGATAAGGTGAATTTCTACGATGCTGTTGTAAACCAAGGCTACTACGTGCCGGATAGGTAAGACATTTTTAGGGTTCTGTACCAAAATGGTAAAAACGGAATCCATTTGGTGCTACTTTGTCCGTCCGTCTGTCACATCTGATTATCTCAGCAACTACTGAACATATCGGCTTGAAATTTGGAATAGTACGAGGCATGCCTTTTAAGTTTGGTCGTTTGAAGAAAAAAACACAACTAGAACCTTATAGTACTTTTTATTGTTTTTCAAAGTATTCACCGCGTAGCTTAATACACTTTTCCATTCGCTCAAACCAGTTATTATAACATTTATTCCACTCTAAAGTGGGGGTGTTCAAAATGGCTGACTTGAAAGCGTCGACTGCTTCTTCACCGGACTGGAACCTTTGACCACGAAGACTTTTCTTAATTTCAGGAAATGTTAAGAAATCGTTAGGGCTTAGGTCAGGACTGTATGGAGGATGGTCAAGAATTTCTACTTTTTCCTGCTTCAAATACTCAATCGTTTGACGAGCGCTGTGTGAGCTTGCGTTGTCGTGGTGCAGGATGATGCGTCGCTTTGAGTTAGATTTTCGAAGTTCGGCGATGACTTGTGGTAAACAAACTGTAGTATACCACTCTGCGTTAACCGTTCTACGATCTTCAAGTGCAATAGTCGCAACATGGCCGGTTTTTCCAACGAACGTGGCCACCATCTTCTTTGAAGTGCTTCGAGAACGAACAACTTTAGTCGGCTTTGGCTCGTCTTGAAAGACCCAGATTGTAGATTGTTGTTTGGAATCAGGATCGTAGGCATAGATCCAAGATTCGTCACCACTTATGATGTCGTAGACGTGATTTGACTCCCCTCGGTTGAACCTTTGCAGAGTTTTCTTACACCATCTGACGCGGGCCGCCTTGTGATCGTCGGAAAGCAGATGCGGTATCCAACGGCAAACTAGCTTTCTCACACCAAGCGCTTCATGCAAGATCTTCTGAATGGTTGTCCCTGAGATGCCTAATAGAGCCTCTATCTCTCGATACGTCACATGACGATCTTCGAGAATTAGTTGTCTCACAGCAATGATGTTATCTTCAGTGAAGGCGGATTTTGGGCGTCCTTCGCGAAATCTGTCACTAACACTAGTATGTCCACGCTGGAATTCTAAATACCAGCGTTCGACAGTCCGCAGACATGGGGCTACATCACTGAACACAGATGTTAGCTCTTCTAAATACTGAAGCCGTGTCAGGCCTCTTCTAAAGTTGTAGAAAATTATTGCACGAACATTTTCCTTAGAAAGATTCATTTTCGTACGTGACCTGACAGATTCAAATCGAAACTGTGACTAAACAATAGCATTAATCCTAATACTTTCAACTGTTTTGAGATTCAAAATGTAAACACATTCGAATATAGAACAGTTCCAAATTCAAAATTGCCGGAAAATATGGAAACGACAGAACTTAAAAGGCATGCCTCGTAATCAATATTACTGACCTTCTCTATTTCAAGTAAAAAATTCCAAAATATTTTTATTTTGATGACCAAAAGAGCTAAAATTATGGGGGTAAAAATTTCTAAATAGGGGTCAAGTGGGGTTGACATTTTACATTGTATGGGCAAATTTTACAGGAGCAACATAAAACTTTTTTTTTCACAAAGTTTGAGAGATTACTACTGAGTCACTCCTACTTTACGTATAAAATGAGAGTATTTTTTACACCTAAAGTGGGAGTGGCCTCAATAAAAATCTCAAACGTTGTGAAAAAAAAAACAGTTTTATGTTGCTCCTGTAAAATTTGCCTTCTGTGAAATACAGTCCATCCAAAGGTTGTCTGAAAGAGATCGCTTTTAGCGATAAGACCGCCACATGTATTTCTGCGTGTCTTGTTATTTGTTTTTTATATTGCTTTTTTTAAGTGCGATCCCACTTATATTATAAATGCGAAAGTTTGTTTTTTTTTTTTACTCAATCAAGTCGCAACGGCCGAACCGATTTCGATGAAATTTGGTGTGTTGATAGATTATGATCTGGATTCATGCATAGGCTACTTTTTATTGACAAACAACGCGTGCGAAGCCGCTAGCAGATGCTAGTATACAATAAAGCGTTATCAATTAATCGATGATGGTCGTGTTACAGAGACGCGGCGTGGGAGCTAGAGCAGAATGCGTTTGCTGAGATCTACGAGCGGCCCCTCACGTGCACCGCGGAGTACTGCCACTGTACACAGGGCCGCAGCCACGATGCTGATCAGGGGTCAGTTATACTGATATCATTATAAATTGATTAATTGATATTGCTGGACATTTCACACAGCGCTGTCTAGCCCCAAATTAAGCAAGAGCTTGTACTATGGGAACCAGATACATACATACTACAATAAAATACATACTACTTGCATTTTTATGTACGACATTAAATGAAAACACGGGTAGGGCTAACAAACCTATTTTACATATTATTGTTGTAAAATAGGTTTGTTTAAAATTAATTACTATAGAAAATTGCAAATTTCCAACTAACTTTAATTTCAAGTCTTAAAATATCAATGAAACAGCCTGTATAAAATAGGTAAACTAATAATATTCATTCATCATGTAAGTAGGTACCTGTTAAACTGACTAAGCGGCATCGTCGCAAAGGCGCCGCCGATTTACGTTAAAATTGTTAATTGGAAATGTATCGATTACTGGATAAATATGTATAAGGCTACCGGTATTAAACCCACCTCTAAAATCAGTTAATACGATTGCAGATGTGTGTCTTAAATTAATGTCGTACATAACAAAACAGGTTGTATTTATGATTGATTAGTGTCAACAATTTACCGTTTAATTTGGAAATTAATTTTTGACAATTATGGTAATATTATTTTGAAAATGATTGTAAAACTGACAAGAATTTTTATATCTTTGCAAGTCCTAATCGTCAGATAATATCTATAAGCACTTTAATCATATACTAAATAAAGGTTGCAAGCCTCTCGGTTTTTTATCGGATACATTTCGGAGAATGTGCTCGGAGCTTTTCAACCTGATCCCACCATCCCCATTCTATGATCGGACAACCAGACGCTCCGCGATGCGCCGCCGCTACAATGTAGACATACCTCCCATACGCACAAAGCGGTACTCGCGCACCTTTATTATGCGCACCGCCAATGAGTGGAACGCCTTTCCTGAGTCTGTGTTTCCTGATAACTACAACCTAGGGATCTTCAAGTCGCGAGTGAATAGGTTTCTTCTAGGCAAGCGTGTACCATCGTAGACTGCATCATCGCGCGCCATCAGGCGAGATAGTGATCAAACGCTAGCCTACTCTTGCAATCGATATCCAAAAATAAAGGCCAATGTGATATCTCTTTCGGAAATGGCTGCGGGTTTTGGGTTAGAAAAGGACAACAAGAGATATCTCGAGACAGTATCTGTGGCATTATGCAATAGCACAACATAAGTTTAATAAAGTTTTTGTTTTTCCATGTCAAAATTAATTTCACGTTTCTATGATAAACATTTCACAAATTTATTTATTATGCTCATCAAAATAACCCCTTTCGTTTTTGTGCGTATATTATCAAACACCGTATATAATTTAAGACCTTATTTTGTAACATTTATCAGCAAAATATAAAAATTTAAACATGTTTAGTCGCTACATACGTTGAATGATCGTTGTGCAAGCCGGCCTTAGTGTAGATATTTTTTGTTATTAGTGTTTTTAATTTTGTGACAATCTAAATTACTCATTGTGTCTATCTCTCGGTCTGTCTGTCTGTTTGTTACGTTTTCACGACTAAAGGGCTGGACTGATTTCGATGAAAGGTACATAGTATTAATATAGATAGAAAGACGTTCTAATTTTCCATAAATGTTCGGATAATAAATAAAAAAAATACTATTAGAAATAAGCAACGCGCAGCTCAAAAACTGTACAAGTTTTCCTGTAGATGGAGCTAACGGCGCTTTACTCGTAATCTCAATCATCTCACTAATTTCGACCCTGACGTGACAGAGTCCGGTAGCACAATTAGCAGTGCATCCTCGTATCAAGAGGAAGTTTGCGGGTTCAAGTCCCGTCTAGGCTTGAAAGTTTTTGAGATGGTTTTACAAATCTTAGAATTTTGCGTAAGTGATAACACTAAAAATAAAATACTATTAGAAAGACGTTTAGTAAAGTTTATCTTAACAATGAAAAAGTATTTTATTTAGAACAAAAAGCACCTTATGACTAATATTTTTAAAACAAATCATTTCTAAGTGAACTTAATGTTGAGAGGGCTTGATAACTAAATGTTTTATAGCGGGATCCTTTATCCGTCCGTAACCAGCTACGACTCGTTTCTCCTTGAAAACGTGTCAAAAGTTTGACACTAGTTTGACACTTTTTCAAGGAGATACGAGTCGTAGTCGGTTACCGACGGATATAGGAACCCGCCATTAGTCGGTGGTCTTCGCATTAGGCCAAGACAATACATTGTGAAGACCTCGAAATTCTTCCATGGATTGAGCATGGTTGTTTTTTACAATGTCTAGTTTGATTTCAGGATGTGGGACATAAAGCTGTGCCTACTGTGCGGCAACGCCGGTGCGCACGCGCAGTGCATAGGAGCGAGCGAGACGACACGATACGTGTGTCCCACTTGCACACCCGCCGCGCCACCCGATATACAGACATTGGCTGATACCATTGAAAAAAGTGAGTATTTCATATACTTACAGAGAATAACTCGTGTCTATCTGTCTGTTTGTTACGTTTTCACGACTAAACGGCGGGACCGATTTCGATGAAATTTTATACATAAATAGATAATGACCGGGATTGTCCCTACTATTTACCCGACAGTGCAGAAAGAGGGTAACGTTTTTATTGACAAATACGCGTGCGAAGCCGCTGGCTTAAGCTAGTATATTATGAATTCGAAAGTATATCTCTGTCTGTTACGTTTTCGCAACTAAACGGCTGGACGGAAATTTGATATATAGATAGATTACGACTTAAATTAAGGCTAAGTCTACTTTTTATTAACAAACCACGCATGCAAAGCCGCGTGAGGAAGCTAGTTTGTAATTTACGCAAAATAAGATACGAATTAGTACACCAGTAAATATGTAACTTTCCCTATTTTTACTATGTTTTACCAGCGGTTTCGGTTGCGTGTTGTATGTATATATTATATCAGTCAGCCAGGTTTTTTAATAATAAATACATAACGTATTTCATAACTTATTCCATACAAATCTTAATATATTAAAAAAATTATCTAGCTTCCTAAGGTCCTAAGGTTCCTATGTCACGCAACGTTCCCAATCTGCTATGAAATATTGTGGAGAAGGCGGCGCGGCGTTGCCGTTTCGCACCGTCAGCAACAGAAATGTTTGTGTACGTTACGAGAAACTCGTATGGATCTTCGAGGATACAAAAACTTTTTTGACACCCTCGATTAACGAAATTGCTAGTCGATTGCAAGACAAGCAAGTAAGTTTTATATCGAATTAATCACCTAAACTTAGTCGATTTTCTTTAAAATTTGATAATAGAACTAGTAGTTTTTTTTTTCGAAAAGTCTTTTTTTATGTTTTGAGAAACCGTCACTTGAATATCGTCAGTATATTACCAAACACCCTGTAATTGTAATAAGTGTGTATTTACAATATATATATATGTGTATATATATATATATATATATATATATAAGTATTGCATCAGTTATCTGGTTCCCATAGTACAAGCTCTGCTTAGTTGGTGTCTAGATAGCGCTGTGTGAAATGTCCAGCAATATTTATGTATTTAGTTTTTATGGGATACTCGTGAGATCGCAGTCCGGGTCAACCACTAGTGTAGATACATGACTAAACAATTTGACAAAAACTGACCAATTTATTTGTATATTTCAGTGATTTTGCAAGAACAAGCAAACACCGCTAACAACGTCCGCCACGGCCCAGTGATGCCGAGCAGGATGTCCATTCGAAGGACCAAGGGTCGACTCCCTATATCAAACACGTAAGTATCCATACTAATATAGACGACCTCCGTGGCGCAGTGGGCGAATAGCCGGCTGAGACGGAGGAGGTATGTTCCGGCGTATATTTTTCTGAACCATTATAATCTCGGAGTTTTTAAGTCCAGAGTGAATAGGTTTCTAGGCAAGCGTGTTCCATCTTCGATCACACCATCACTTACCATCAGGTGAGGTAGTGGTCAAGCACTTGGCTATCATTAATAATAGAAAAAAAGCTAGCGGGTTCGATTGCCGCCGCAGAACAAATGTGTTTCTATATGACGACACAAAAAAATTAAAAGCACCAAAGAAGATGGTGGAAGTTTCATATGCCTATTTTGATGCTCTGTGATGAGGGTTCATTTTCGATTAAAAATAAAAAACTAGTTCTAACTAGCTCTGCCAAAAAATATGGTTTACTAGCTGTTGCCCGCGACTTCGTACGCGTTACACTACTAAATGTGTAGGTAACCTAGAAGTAAAGCTAAACTCGCTGTTGCAACTTGACACCCTTTTTATCCCATGGGAACTGATTTATGGCATAAAAGGTAGCCTATGTGGTAGTCCAGGTTAATCTACGTATATACCAAATTTCATCGAAATCGATTCTGCCGATACGACATGATTGAGGATCAAACAAACAAACAAATAAATAAACAAACTTTGACATGTATAATATTATATAAATATATGCCAAAATCTCAAAGATGCTATATCAAAATTTGTCTAAAACAATCTCACTTCGTCAGATAAACAAACACAAATGTTTGTTGTTTTATTCCTAGTTCCTCGGAAAATAATGTTGAGACGGCAATTGATATGGACAATTCACTTTCCTTTGTTAACCAGAGCATGACAGAGCAACGCCATCTGTTAGCAGTTATACAAACATGGCTGTGAAAACCCCTCATTCTAATTTATTTGTTTTTGCAGGCCTTCAAGCTCCGGGAACCACAATATTAACACAGAATGTGAATCACCAGGTTAGTTTTTAGGGTTCCATATCAAAATTGTAAAAATGTAACCCTTAAGCGACTTTGTCCGTCTGTCTGTCACAGCTGATTATCTCAGCAACTACTAAATCGGCTTGAAATTTGGAATAGTTATAAATAATACTGATTCTCCTCTATTGGAAGTAAAAAATTATATCATATAATTTAAAATTAATACGTTTAATATGGTGGGAATCTGCCAAGGATCGTGATAGGTGGAAGGAGTTGGGGGAGGCCTTTGCCCAGCAGTGGGAAAATGTAGGCTAGTTAAAAAAATGTTTAATGTGATATATATGTATGCAAGTCTATCTATAATTTCTAAATCTGCTTTTTTTAATTATTTTTTCCTATTGTGGACCTACTAATCTAGTACCTATTTAAGTAATTAACTAACAATGTATGGATCTGTGTGATCTGAAATAAAATATTTGTATTTATTTATTTATTTAATTTAAAAATTACTTGATTTCTGAGTTTACTGCTCTACTTGAGGAATTATGGAGTGCCCATACAAACTTTCAACCCCTATTTCACCCCCTTCAAGATTATTTTTGAGACAAACGATAGTCTATGTCCTTCTCCAGGGCATTATCTATCTCCTTGTCTAATTTGATTACGATCCGTTCAGCCCTTTAGTCGTGAAAAGGTAACAAAAAACAAACTAATATAGTTACTTTCGCATATATAATATTAGTATAGATATAGTCCTCCACATCGGTTTCGATGACGGCTACCCTAGCTAAATAAGAAAAACACTAACTTAAAATGTTACGTTACGTTAATAGTGACGATAAAAATAATTATTTAACAAACAAAATTAACCTCCGACAACCTCCGTGGTGCAGTGGGCGAATAGCCGGCTGAGACGCAGGAGGTAGCGGGTTCGATTCCCGCCGCGGAACAAATGTTTGCATGATCTACAGGTGTTTGTTCCTGGTCTGGTTGTTTCTCTATATATTATAAGTATGTATTTACAAAAAAAAATGTATTTATGTATTCTATCAGTTATCTGGTTCCCAAAGTACAAGCTCTGCTTAGTTTGGGGCTAGATAGCGCTGTGTCAAATGTCCAGCAATATTTATTATTTAACTATAAACCAAGACATTATTTACATTTTAATAATACTAACTAGCTGACCCGCCCGTAGCTTCGCATGAAATTTCCCGTTCCCGTGGGAATTTTGGGATAAAAACTATATAAAACACTTGTCAAAGTGACGCGACAATTGTAAATGACTTCACGTCAATGAACGACGGTTAAATTATATGGATATTGTTCATACAAAAATACTGAAATTGCGATTTAAAAATGGGGGGTTGGGGTAGAAGGGTGAAAAATACTATACAACCTATTCTCATACCTAACAAATATACAAAAAAAAATCATTAAAACCGGTCGACCCGTTTCGGAGGAGTGCGACCACAAACACCGTGAGACGAGATTTTTATTAGATTAATATACGAAGAAAATTAACTACCTAGAAATTAGTTACATATTTTAAGCGTGATACATACACCTTGTGATACTTACGCCTTGACATGCATATGACGCGGGCTGCCAATTTACGTCGCCGGTAGAATTGTCAATCGGCCATCATAACAGCATCTGTGTCAGGAAATGAATTTGCATCATAATTTTTTTTTGCGTATTCCGGTGGTTTTTCAATAAAACATTACCCTCATTTTGCGCAGATGCCTAAAAAGTAGCCTATGTCCATTCCCAGGATATAACCTTGCAAAATTTAATTACGATCCGCTCAGCTGTTTAATCGTGTAAAGGTAACAAACAAACAGAGTTATGTATGTATTATATATATAAACCTCCTTGAACCACTCTTATCTATTGTTGAAAACTGCATTAAAATCCGTTGAGTAGTTTAAAAGATCTAAGCGAACAGACAACGGAAGCGACTTCATTTTATACTATGTAAAGAAGAAACCCTTTATGATCATCTTATCTTACGCAATATTATAAATACGCGTGACGGCAAACGATTCCTTAGGAGGCGTCCATTAATTACGTGAGACGTTTTTGACGACTTTTTGACCCCCTGGTGAGATGTCGCGAGATTCGTTTCGACACTTTATCGCACATGAGATTTTTCAAAATTTGTATTCATTGTACTTATGTAAATAAACACAATTGGCTTCATTATTTCAAGATTGCTTCTCGCGTAATCTAGGTTTACAGTCAAAAAACTAATAAAAATACTTGATATTAGCCGACCGACACCCGACACCCCCTATCCAAAGATCCAATGATATAGATTAATAATAATAAATGTAATATACGCTCGAATTCGAGCACTGTGCGGGCAACTAGTTAACAAAGTTAAATACATTTAGGTAGAGAACCCTGACGCGTTAATCTCACTCGCAATTGATCTTTTTTAGGGTTCTGTACCCAAAGGGTAAAACAGGACCCTATAACTAAGACTCCGCTGTATGTCTGTCTGTCTGTGACCAGGCTGTATCTCATGAACCGTGATAGCTAGACAGTGGAAATTTTCACAGATGATGTATTTCTGTTGCCGCTATAACAACAAATACTAAAAACAGAATAAAATAAATATTTAAGGGGGGCTCCCATACAACGAACATGATTTTTTTGCCGTTTTTATAGATAATGGTACGGAACCCTTCGTGCGCGAGTCCGACTCACACTTGGTTGGTTTTTTTATTTTAATATACTAACCTAACCAATTTTTATTTCAGCCCCCGCCCCAAATATACAAACAAGCCGTCTAGAACTAAACATTAGAACACCGAGAAAACTCCAAATTAACCAAAATGAATCATCACACATGATGGAATCCAAATTATTAATGCCTAAGAAACAAAATGAGTTCAATGATTACAAAGCAAAGTTTCTCTCTCCTATGAAACTACTTGAAGAGAGTTTTAAAGAGAAAGTTGGTATGGATGCAGCGCTGGATGAGAGTGCTGTGGATATATTGAGACGGAGGTTTCAAAAACCCAGGCCTTTGAGTAAGAAGAAGAAAATTCTCGAGTAAGTATCTTTAAAACCCCAAGGTGGAATAAAATAAATTAGACAATAAAATAAATAAATATTGCTGGACAGTTTACACAGCCCTATCTAGCCCAAAACTAAGCTTAGCTTGTACTACGGGAACCAGATAACTGATAGAATACTTATATATATATTTTTTTGTAAATTAATACTTGTTATATATAATAGGTTGGGTTAGATTAAGATGAAGCACGAAGATCTAGAAGAAACCTATTCACTGTTACCTTAAAGAGATAGTTTTTATGTAGACTAGGCACAGTACTCCCAGAGTCTAAAATAGACTAATTCATTTTAATGATGGTGATAGAAAATACGTCGTACCAGCAGGCCTTGGCTATAAAGCAGGTGTCTACTTACCTAACAACTGGGGGCCAATTCATGTAATTAAAAAAAAATTGTACACAACGGTTGACCTAAATGGGATTTATGAATTGCATATAAATATAATAGATTGGGGAAAAAGTCTTTTCGCATTATAGTATGTATGAACTTGTAATAAAATCTCTTTGGCTATACTATTTGTATCTGGCTGGTTTTGGTATCATTCAAAGTTTAAATTTTAAAGAAGATAATTCCAAATTCAAATTAGGAAAATGTGTGATTTTTATTTTTTTTCGTACTGTAAAGACGAGTGAATCTAATGAAGAAATTCGATACATTTTAAAATTTTACTACAAAAACGGTAAAAATGCAACGCAAGCCGCGAAAAAAATTTGCGATGTTTATGGACCTAGTGCAGTGTCTGTGAGAGTAGCACAAATTTGGTTTAAGCGTTTTCAATCCGGAAATTTTGATGTCAAAGATGCACGTCGGTCTGGTCGCCCTATTACGGATAAAATTGATGCCATTTTTGAAAAAGTGGAGCAAGATCGGTATATCAGTAGTTAGGACGTAGCTGAAGAACTGAGAATTGACCACAAAACAGTTTTGGCGCATTTGCAAAAAACTGGGTACACAAAAAAGCCCGATATTTGGGTACCCCACGAGCTCACTGAAAGAAACCTAATGAACCGTGTACTCATTTGTGATTCTTTATTACGACGTAATGAAACCGAACCATTTTTGAAGAAGCTGATGACTGGTGATAAAAAGTTGATTACGTACGATAAGAACGTGCGAAAAAGGTCGTGGTTAAAGGCCGGTCAGGCTTCACAGACTGTGGCGAAACCCGGGTTACCTCGCAACAAGGTGATACTGTGTGTGTGGTGGGATTGGAAGGGCATTATTCATTATGAGATGTTACCACCAGCCAGGACCATCGATTCTGAACTCTACTGCGAACAACTGATGAGATTAAAGCAAGAAGTTGAGAGAACGCGGCCGGAATTAATCAACAGAAGGGGTGTGGTTTTTCTTATGATAACGCTAGACCTCACACATCTTTAGCCACTCAGCAAAAATTAAGAGAGTTTGGCTGGGAGGTCTTAATGCATCCGCCGTATAGTCCTGACGTTGCACCTTCAAATTTCCACCTGTTTCGGTCTTTTCAGAATTCTTTAGGCAGTGTCAGGTTAACATCACGAGAGGACTGCCAAAACCACTTGTCGCGGTATTTTGATCAGAAGCCCCAAAATTTCTATAGCAATGGGATCATGTCCCTACCTACAAGATGGCCAAAATTTATCGAACAAAATGGTACCTACATACTTTAGTTAAATGTAAATAAACTATATTCAAAAATGTTCTGAATTTTCTTAAAAAATGCGAAGAAACTTTTTCCCCAACCTAATAGAATAACATCTAGACCCGGAATAAATATCTATAGATAATGCAAACATTTGTTCCGCGGTGGGAATCGAACCCGCCACCTCCTGCGTCTCAGCCAGCTAATCGCCCACTGCACCGCGGTGGTAAGTCGAACTGACACCATATGAGGTTGACCGAACGTGATATTTTAATTGATCGCACGATACGGACTTGGCGGATGGGGGCTAGGCGAAAAAAAGTGTAAGGGTCAAACCACAACAAAAATTAAACACCGTTTAATGCGTGTTTAAAAATTTGGATCTTGCAAAATGATCATGATGGATGTCGCATAAGCATGAAAATTTACTAAGAAAGTTGTCTTATGCCCCTCCACAAACTAAAAAAAATCAAATATTAAATTTGACAAAATTAGTATATACAGAGGTGTCGGTAAAAGTGTCGCGAGTTCAAAGGTTTTTTGCCATCTCAAAAAATACTCAACTCTATAAAGAAGTTTTCACTTCAAAAATTCCTGACTAGTTTTTGTTCAGGTTTTTTTTAAACAGTGTTTAGCGGCTGCTTTACTTTTTTGAGATAAGACCTAAGAGTTTTCTTTCTCGAGTTTCCGTCACGCCCCTTTCTTTAGTGTAGACGGTTATCCATAGCACGTATGCTATAGAATAATAATACATAGGTCACACTAAAAGTTTCCGTAATTGGTCACTTACATAAACAATATTTAAAAAGTTATTCTACATTTGAAAATGGAACTCTTTAGCCGTAGAATAAAATTTGTTACATCTGATTGAAAACAATTGACGTTTTCACATTGTGGCGTTATTTTAAAAATCACGCAACTTTAATTACAATAAAATGAATTTAGCTCGGGAAAATTTTCGTTGTATGATTTTTTACAATTTTAAGTGTAATTTGACAGCTCAGCAGAGCGTCGTTCGGCTTCAATCTGCTTTTGGCGAAGGAGCACCATGCAAGACGACTATTTATAGCTGGTTTGCAGAATTCAAACGCGGTCGTGTCAATCTCCATGATGCAATTCGTGAAGGTCGCCCGTGCACCGCTGTGAACAACAAAAACATTGATGCTGTGCGCCTTATGATCGAAACAGTCAGGCATGTGATCTACCATGAGATCCGGACATCTTTGGACATAGGCATGAGTCAAATACAGTCAATCCTAAACAAACATTTAGGTGTGAGAAAGCTGTGTGTGATGGATCCCACACAATTTGACTGATGCTCAAAAAACGGACCGCATCACTTGATGCCATGCTACAACGAAGGGGCTTTCAATTTGGTGTGGAACACAGTAACAGGTGACGAAACATGGATTTATAGCTATGATCCCAAAACGAAGCAGCAATCGAACGTATGGGTCTTTCGAGATGAGCCGAAACCAACTAAAGTGGCGCGCGTGAAAAGTGCCTCGAAGCGGATGATTGCTTCTTTTTTTAATAAAACTGGGCACGTGGCTACTGTTGCTTTAGAAAATCGTCGTACCGTGAATAGTGACTGTCACACGACCATTTGTTTAACGGAAATTATTGACAAACTCCGTGAAAATAACGGTAAACGCCGTATCATCTTGCACCACGACAATGCAAGTTCCCACACGGCCAGACAGACAAATGAGTTTTTGAAGGCAAAAAACCTACAACTTATAAGTCATCCAGCATATAGTCCTGCCTGGCACCGTGTAACTTTTTTCTGTTCCCAAAAATCAAGAACCAATTACGCGATCAACGGTTTTCATCACCAGAAGAAGCTGTTGAAGAGTATGAAAAACATGTATCTAACGTCATCACGGAGGAGTGGTACAAATGTTTTCAAAATTGGTTCAATCGTATGAAAAAGTGCATTGACGCAAAGAGAGAATATTTTGAGAAACAATAAATTCATTTTTGACCATTAATAATATGTTTTTATTAGTGATTCCGGAAAATTTTAGTGTGCCCCTCGTATTAAATAAAATTAATAAATTATATAATATAACTATAGTGAGATATACTCTATTAAATAAAATTAATAAATTATCTATTCATATTCATTTATATCATTTATTCATCTTTAGTCATGGTAACATGCACTTAGACAAGTCAACAGGTTATTTATATGAACTTATCTATTACAGTTCTAGTTCTATCTTTTGTTTGACACCGTATACAACACGAGTTCCGGTTCGAACTTATGTACCTAACTTTTATTTTACAAACAAAACAAACTATACGAAATAATAACCAACATTCAATAAAATTTCTGCAATAGCATTGTCAAATAATTAAAGAGTAAAAAATAATTAATAAACAGTTTGAATAATAATAATTAAAAAAAAAACATGTCAATAATATAACTTTTGAAACTATCATGGTTATTAACACTATTTGTACTAACAGCGGGATATTTACCATGATTTGTGAGTTCTGAGTATCCCGATATTTCGACGCAGTTCCATGCGCCATGATCACGGGTAAACTGAAGTCTTTGCGAGTGGATAGTTATTGGCAGATATAAGTCTCTTGCTAGGAATGAATTCACTAATACACAAATCATGGTAAATATCTTGTTTTTAGTACAAATAGTAAAATAACTATAATTAGATATACATTATCATTATAGTCAAAGACATTGACAGAGCTATTGCGGAGATTAATGAAGATCTGGCGAGGATTTCATCCTGGTCAGATGCGAATAATCTTGTCCTTAATCCACTTAAAACGAAATATATTATCCTGGGAAGTAAGAATCTTATAGCCTCATTGAACTTAAGTCAGCGTATTTTGCTTAAGAATCAACCTGTTGAGCGTGTCTTTGAGGCACGTAATTTGGGACTTAACATGGATGCAGACTTGCGTTTTGAAAAACATGTTGCAGACTGTGTACGAAACTGCTTCTACAGGCTGAAAGTTTTGTACAAGATAAGACCGTATCTTAGTGAAGAGGTTCGCGTACTTCTTGTCGAGTCGTTGGTTTTGTCAAAACTTAACTACGCTGACACTGTGTATAGCTCAAGGTTGCTAGTGAGAACCGAACGCCTTATACAGCGAGTTCAAAACGCATTCGCAAGGTTTTGTTTTATTGTACCACCTAGAAGCCATATTACACCTTTTCTTAATGAGCACTTTAGTTTAAAAATGAAATTGCGACGCAAGCTTCATCTGGCCTGTCTTCTTTTTGGTGTCATAAACTACAGAACGCCTAAATACCTATACGACAAGCTAATTTGGATGACTAGTCGAAGAGACTGTGCAAGTCGGCAGTGCTCCAAGCAACTATCTACTCAACGTCACCGATCAGAGAGCTTCAGGGGTAGTTTCAAAAATGCGGCTTCCAAGTGTTGGAACAATTTGCCACCACCAATTAGAAATGCTAAAAGTGGCAACAGCTTTAGAAAAAAACTAAAAATGTTTCTAATGGAAGCCCAAATACAACATGGTAACATCAATGTCGACCTCTCTTTGATCTAGTCATCCAATTACTCTTCTTACATATATACATATATCTAAGTCAATATATTTTAAATAGTTACCCATATTTATTTATATATTCACCTTCATAACCTTTGGATTCATAAGCCATATATATATTTATTATTATTTTAGAAAAGTATGTTTATGGATTTTATATCTACATTTTAATAAAATTGCACACCTTTTATTTATTCACTTCTTTATTTATTTTTATGTTACTTCGTCGCTGCTGCACTACCTTTTGCTCCCGGTTTCAGCTGAAAATCAGCGTTGGATGCACAACATCCAACATTATGCTGAGTCGAACTGTCTTAATGGATTCAACTGTTCCTTATTATTGTTTCATGTGTCATTTTGTGTCTGCCAAATAAATGATTATTCTATTCTATTATATACTCGTATATAAAACAAAGTCGGATTAGTTACACCATTCATAACTCAAGAACGGCTGGACCGATTATAATGATCTTTGATTTGTAGGATTTGTCTCCGTCCCGAATAGCTAAATAATTATTAACTATGGCAAAAATTCACGTAAAAAAATTATTAAGAATTTTTTTCTCATACACTGCCGGCCAAAAGTTTGAGACCACCTACATCAAAGTAGGAAAATGAAATAAAACTCAAAATACAAAGCAAGAGGTTTAATTATGAATTAAAATACTTATTTCCTAATACACATACATTATGAAGAAAACAAAAAAATCAAGAAAAATCAACCATTTACTTTAAAAATGTCGCTCATATTTTATACAGATTTTTCGTCGAAAAACCCTCCCTTGCATTTTATTACTACTTTCACTATTCTTGGCATACGAGCAATCAATTTGTCGATTGTATCTTGTGATATATTGTTCCAGCTTTCTTGTAAAGCCTTCCACATGTCTTCTTGCGAAGTGGGACAACAACTGCGCACATTTCTATCAAGCTCTTCCCACAAAAGCTCAATCGGGTTGAGATCCGGACTCTGAGGGGGCCACACCATGTTTTTTAAAACCCCTTCTGTTTCTTTGTGTTCTAAATAACCCCTGCATAATTTTGAACTATGTTTTGGGTCATTATCTTGTTGGAAAAAAAATCCATCTCCAATTATTCTTGAACCAGACGGAATGGCATTTTGCTGTAGTATTCGTTTATATTGCTCCTTTTTCATGATTCCTTCGACTCGTACCAAATCTCCGGTTCCATGGCCCGAGAAGCATCCCCAGACCATAATGGAACCACCACCATGCTTGACTGTTGGCACCACACAGTCTGGCATCATCTTTTCCTCGACGTTACGTCGAACAAAAATTCGTCGTTTTGAACCAAATATTTCAAATTTGGATTCATCTGACCAAAGAACTTGTTTAAAGTCTTCTTCAGTCCAGTCTCGATGGGTAAGGGCCCACTGCATCCGTTTCTTTTTGTTTTGTGGCCTTAGTAGTGGTTTTCGAACGGCGACGCGACCAAATAACTTAGCATCTCTCAAACGTCTTTTTACTGTAGTCAATGATACAGGTTCTGATCGGGATTTGTTCACTTCTACGCGGATTTCTGGTGCTGTTAGGCATCTATTCCGCTTGCTGGTAGTGACGATGAAGTGATCCTCGCGAGAAGTGGTAGTTCTCGGCCTTCCCGAACGCGAACGATCTTGATTACTGCCAGTCTCCTTGTATCGGGTTATTGTGTTATGAACACAAGTCTTCGACAACTTAAGTTGAGAGGCAATCGCACGTTCAGATTTGCCTTCGCCGTATAAAACAACTATGGCAGAGCGAGTTTCACTGCTAATTTCGCGAACTTTTCCCATTTTAAGATGTCTTCACTGTAACAACGACGAGCTCAGACTAATAAGGTAGAAAATAATTTACTCCATAAAAACTTAGGTACTAAATATGTTTTAGGAAGCTAACATAATCCCTGATATCGGTTAACGCGAAACAAACCCAAAACAATAAGTAATGAGCAGATCATAAAAATATTACAATGACTCTACCACCTGGTCCTTGCGCGGCGCTCATTGATGTTTTGAAACAATAGACCTTTTTAGGATGATAACTTAAACAACAACATAAATAATGACTCTTAGAAATTCTTTAATAATAATAGAATACGCAGGTGTTCAAATTAGCTCATTATCATATGTGTACTTTGAAATATTTTGTTGGTGACAAAGATTTTTACAGTGGTCTCAAACTTTTGGCCGGCAGTGTACATAAATGCAGCTAATGATGGCCGCGTCATATGCATTAAAAAAATCTGTGTTTCTTACAGAGACATTTTGAACGGGTTATTTCAAAACTTCAGCAACTCACTCAAGCAAAAGGACCCTCTCAGAGAATGGTGCACGCCGCGGAAGAGCTATGACGTCACAGAACAAGTAAGAACCTCATCTTACTCACAAAACAATTAATAAATAAAATAAATAAATATTGCTAGACATTTGACACAGCGCTATCTAGCCCCATTCTAAGCAGAGCTTGTACTATGGGAACCAGATAACTGAAAGAATACTTAACTTTTTTTTTGTAAATACTTTCTTATAATATACTAGCTGACCAATACGCAGCTTCGCACGCGTAGTTTTTCAATAAAAACATTACCCTCTGGTGCTCTTGGGTAAAAAGTAGCCTATATGTTACTCAGGGATAATGTAACATTTTAATAGAAAAAGATTTTTTGAAATTGGACTAGTTGTTTTTGAGTTTATTCGTTACAAACATCTTTCTTCTTTATAATATTATTAGTATAGGTAGAGAAACATCCAGACCCGGAACAAATATCTGTAGACCATGCAAACATTTGTCCCGCGGCGGGCATCAAACCCGCTACCCCTGCGTCTCAGCGTGACTATTCGCCCACTGCGCCATAGAGGTCGTCTACAATCACGTAAACTGATAAGACGGTGATAAAGGTTGCTGGGAGCCGTTGGGTGCAGTCCGCACAAGGTTAGACGCTCTCAAAATATATGGGGGAGGCATATGTTCAGCAGTGGACGTCCAGTGGCTGATATGATGATGATGATTACATCTTATAATTAAAATAACATAATTTATCAACGTTTTCTATTTTCAGGAAATCCAAACTTCAGCAAGCGAAAATGCTCCCAATTGTACTGAGAATACAGTCGCAAATAAAGAAAACATTCCACAGGATACTCCGAATAAATCTCATGGTTTAATTTTAACTTTTTCAACGCCAAATAAAATTGAAGAAATGCCTAAAGCTACAAGATTTAATGAAGATGAATTGAACGAGGAAACAAATGAAAAAGACAGTATTGAAGATAAAACCAATGATATTGAAAATCTTAAAGAAAGTGATACACTAGGCGATTCATCCAACAGCACTTTTGATTTGCCGTCAGAATTCATAGCGGAAACTCTAAGCGATGAAAGTTTTATGGGATTTGAGACTCCAAAGCGTAAGATTATAGAAATAAAAAACGATTCTAGACTAGAAATATCAGAGCATGAACAAACTGTTAGTATTGATGTAATAAAGCACGATGATGATGATGAGTTCATCCAAACGCCTAAGAAATGTGCTTTCAAATTCAGTCCTCTGGATAAAGATAAGTTAGAAGAAAATAATATTGGGATTGATCTAGAAATATTCAAAAAGGACTATTTGAATGAAGTGGACAAGGAATACAAATGCCGTTTCAATCACAATCACGACAACTCCAAAGTCCCGACCGTTGCTAAACTAAGTGTTCGTACTGCTATAGACTTTGCTGTAGAAGCACATATGCGTAACGCAAAGACAGATGATAAAAAGAAAAAAAGAAAGATTTCTGAAGGTGAAGTGAAGGTTTTGAGTTATGATAAAACACAAGTTAAAAAGAGAAAAATGTCTCACAACGATCTAGATTTGAGTTTTTCCAAAACTAGTGATGATCCAGAAACTATAACGAAAATTAAATCTCCAGAGATAGTTAAAAAGATTAACAAAGAAATTTCTAGGAAAAAGATAAAAAAGCGCGCCAAATATCAAAGAAAAGTGGGTGAGAGAAAAGAAAGACGCGTTAAGAATAGAAACCTAAAAGATAATAGTAAGATACGTTCAAATGATAAAGATATAAAACTTAATGAAGGAGAAAAAAGCAAAAATAAGGAACTTAGTGAAGAAACACTTGTGGAACAGATACTCGGTAATGAAATCAACCATAAAAGAGAATCAATTGACAACAAAAAAAAATCTAAGCGTGAAAAAGTAAGAATCACCAACGGCAGTAGAAAACTAAAAAAAATCACTAAAGACAGTAAAATGAATGAAAAAAAGCACAGGAAACCAAAGGATAAAATTCTTAATTTAAAAGATGAATCGACGCAAGACAAAAGAGACAATAGAAAAAAGAGAGATGAAAAGAGACATCTGAAATCACGTACAAGAGATGATAAATTGGAAAAACGCAAAGAAAAGTATAAACATGACAAAAGTTCTCAAAATGTAACCGTTGATTCTTTCAAAAGTAACTCAAAAAAGAAAACCAAAACTAAATTTCCAATCGGCAACACTGAAAAATACAACTCCGTCAAAATAAAATGGAAGAAAAAGCTACAGTTGAAAAAACAATCAAAAATAGCCAAAGCTGAGAATGATTCGAAATTCAAACAATATGTTCTGCAATATTGTTCAGAGGTTACCCCGAAGGAGGTTTTAGTGAAACCAGAGAAGGCTATCTGCCCTCTAAAGAGGAAGTATGTTAAACAAGATAAAACCCCTGATAAATTCAAACAGATGTCTATTCAGAACTTTTTTAAAGTTAAATCTCCTGAATGATATCCTAAATGAGATTGAATTTTTAAATTCCCATTATTGAGGCCTCACATCTAATAATTTAAGAAAATCAATGTAAATACATTTTCATTATCATTTTTTTTCATTTGTACTTAACATTCAAGCCCTTAGCACATTCAAATAAATAATAATCTAATCAATGTAAATTCACAAATATTTGTATCTGCAAACTGCAATACCGTTTTAACTTTAAATTATTCTCATATAAATATGTACTCTTTTTGCACTAAAAAATTAGTTATAGTTTCGCTAATAAAATTTCAAAAGTTATAAATACAGGGTGTTTGTTAATATACGGACGATATTCAAGTGATGGTTGCTCAAAACATAAAAAAAGACTTCTCGAAAAAAAAAACTACTTGTTATATTATCAAATTTTAAAGAAAATCAACTAAGGTGATTAATTCGATATTAAACTTACTGTCTACTATTGCAATCAACATCCAAAAATAAAGGCCGATTTGATATCTCTTTCGGAAATGACTGCAGTTTTTGGGTTAGAAAGGGACAACAAGAGATATCTCGAGACGTCAGCAATACAGTATCTGTGATTTAGTTTTATATCAGCCATAATTGTAGTTCAGCAATTACAATTGTACCCGGAAGCTATGCCTTTCCATCTTGTGAGGGGGCGTCCTTCGCAGCGCTTTCTAGTAATAAGCCACTATCAAACGCATATTATCGGTGGCAAATTCAATTAGTTTTGGGAGAAAACTTCTATAAACTCTTCTTCTCTTTTCCCATTACGTGGGGTCGGCACGTGTATTCCTTCATTAGATTCCTTATCTATTCCTCTAAACTGAACTTCTCTAAACATTGTTTATAATATGATGACTATATAGTAATTAAGTCTGTGATTTATTCGTATATGTCGTGATAAAAAGATGTTTTTATTTATGTAAATAAATCTAATTATCGAAAGAGTAAATTTTAAAATTGGTCATTTTACTACTTTGGTGTTGCCTGCAAATAAAAATTAAATGGTTTTGGTAGTTTTCGTTATCATCACAGCTGATGTCCATTTAATTACATTGTATGAATATTACTTTTAATTTATAAATTATTATTATTAGTAATTATAATAATTAAAAAAAGAGCTCACTAGCTTCCGAGCCGATTGGACCATCTTGGCATTGGAAAGAATGGGGGGGGGAGGCCATTGCCCATCAGTGGGACACAGAGGGCTAATTTGTAAATATTATTTTAAATTAGGTAAACTTAGCCTTAGTTGTGGTAAATAAATTTAACATACCTACATAGTCATCGATATTTATTGTTTCATGTTTGTTTCACAATACCTTATTTACCTTACCATAAACTCTGTATCTTGCAAGCCATTTGCTCTAATTATGTTTAAGCCTAAAATAAGTGTTTGCCCTTCATGGGGAGTAAAGAGCTACCTCGCCGTAACACAGTTTTTAACTAGCACGGGAGGTGTGTTCCGAAACCTTAGTGCTTACGTTATTTATGTATTCCTAAAGATGTGAAATAAACTTATTCTTAGATATTAGAATGACTTAGATGTTATTTTATTTGATGTATGTAGTTTGATTTTAATTTTAATATGTTTCGTAATACTACGCGTTCTTTGTTATCATATATTTACATAAATAATATTATGTTTAAAAATATTATTAAATAATCATTGATAAAACTTACGTGTTCTTATTTATAGGCAGAATGAACAAAACTATTTATTTTCTCTCGCAATGGTTTGGTTGAACAGTACTATTTTTATACAAGCATAATGCAGGTTATTTTTTATGAATAGCTTGTACCATGGAAACTAGATAACTGATAGAATACATATATATATATATACGCCACTGACGCGGACCATACAAGCGCTAAATCTAGTGGCGGTTACCATCGACATATTCCACTGTCCAAAGAGCAAGTTCGTCAAAGCTACATTATTTAATTTTTGTTATTGTAAATATGATATGTGACGAGAGGTAATATGACAAGTATGATATTATGAAGATTTTATTGTAAATATTTTGTTATTATATTATTGAATTTTTTTCATTGACATTTGTATTTGTATGTGCATAATTTGTTTATTATTGGATTGCTTTGATTTTTTCTTTTTACTCTACATTTGATGACTACTCTATTGTATTAGGTCTAACCTATATTATTGGATGTATTGTTTTAAATAAATAATAATAATATATATTGTTTTTTAATAATAGTACCACACGTTGAGCCGTATCATTAAAATAAAAGTTATGGTATGGTAAGTGGTACAACCACGACGTAAAATATGTAGGTACCTTTTCTTGAAGTAGTAACCACTAAGAAAAACCAGAACTTAAAAACTAAATTAATAAGGGGGTTTCTTTCAAGGCCATGTTTTTATAGCTGCTAACAGATGGCGTTGCTCTGTGATAAGCTGAATAACAAAGGGAAGTGAATTGTCAAGGTCAATTGCCGTGTCAACATTATTTTCCGAGGACCTTGAAACAAAAAACTCATTTGGGTTTGTTAAGCTGACGCAGTGAGATTGTTTTAGACAAATTTTGATATTGTGTCTTTGATATTTTTGCATATAAACCATATTTTTTGGTGGCTTATCTCTAGAAAGCGCCATCTATTACGCGAGTTAGAACTAGTTTTTTTTTAATCGGAAATGAGAAGCCCTCATTATTCTCACCTGCCTTGCAGCTAACTGAAATAAACCTAAAACGCAGTTTATCATAAGTCTTTAAATTATTAGCGTAATAGGTTGGTACCTACCAAATTCATGAGCTAGGGCTACTGGCTCCTATATCAACATTTCTCAGCATTATATCCTTAGGTCCGCCTCGGACAAATTCACATGCATACATACAAACACAAACCGCTTTGATAGTTCCTTCAAAAAATCTACATTTGAGTTGCGATTCACGCTTGAGCATTGTTCTTATGGGCCCAAGGCTTTAGACACTGTTCCTTTTTGTAAATCCATACCTCTAAAGTTAGGTCCACCTGTAGGTAGGTACCTCCTTATCTGAAGATCCGAGATAACTCGTAAATTGCTTAGTATTTTGAATGGGAATTCAAAAAGCTTCATTGTTTAAAGCTAAGTCGCAATCATGATCGTTTTAAAAAATAAAATAGTAGAATATGGGAGAAACCGGTAGAAATTACCACCATTGTTTACAACGCCAAACGAAACGATACAAAAACAAGTAAATAAAGTACCAAGCGATTTAGTTACTTTTCTACCTTGTTTGGACGAACGTCTGATTATTTACACAATAGAAATTCAAAAATAGTTTCACTTTAATCTCACTCTAAAGTTAAAAGTTAATCATAGATTAGTAATAGAAAGATTTGACATTAATAAATTTTCATAAATTGTTTTCTTTGTTCAAAAGTGGTAGAAGGTTCGCGACGTTGCCGCTCTTACAGTGAACTTTTTTTAAGTTTTTTTATCTTTGTAGCGGGGTTTAAGACTTTTCTTTGTTTCCAAAGAATTTATAATAACACTTAAGTGCAACAATCTAAAAGGAATGCTACAATGTCCTGAAATGTGTGAATTTGAACGTTCTATAATTTCTGACGCAATAGAAATCTGGCAACAGTGCACGGAATCTGACTGAATAGATACTTTCTGATGTATTAAAAAAAGCTCATCGGTTTATTCCGATTTCACATTAATCCTTCTTTTATGAGGTGAGTTTTAGTTTAATTGGTTTTCTTATTATTCAACTACCTGTACAGTTTCATTATTTATAACAAAAGGAAGTGTAACGGTTAATTTAAGTTTCCCGCCGGGTGACGTAATTTGGTACGAGTCAGCCATCTTTTTTTGGACCATCAGTCATCTGTCAAACGCTCTTGAATTTGTTCGTGCGCAGTGAGAAATAAAAAAAAACATCTTATAGGGTGGTTTTTATCAAAAACTCACCACGGAAGCATCCGGGTAAGTCCAAAATTATAATAAGAATAATAATTACTGTCCGTTACACTTCGCTTTGCCGAGTTCATTGTATTTGTTGCACATAACCTCACTTTGGTTAGTTGCTAGGTGCCAATGTTCCCAGATTTTAGGTCAACCAGTGTCTTCTCTATCGCGAAACTCCGTATAAGCTTGTGTTTATTTGCATAATCAATGCGTAGGTCGGTAAAGCTAGTGAAATCGCTGGACAACTTAAGTAGAAAGTTTCAGTTTTCTTCTATTGAAGTTTCTAGAAATCTAGACACATAAGAGCCCATACAATTAAAGCTTTATTTCTACCACTTTCACACTATACTTTTATACAGTTTCTCTTCAGAATCACGCCAAGAACAAAAATGCTCAAACGAAGATTAGGTGGTAGGTAATTCATTAAAATATACATAAAAGTTGCCTACTTGAATTTAATTGTTTTAAGGGTAGTTGTAATTAACATTAAACCTTGAATATCTATTTCGATAGACATGGCTTAAGACTCTTCCACATAATTCTCTAGTTTATTTTTATCCTCAGTCAAGTCCAAACCTGCATTTGATTTGTGATTTCATCATCACCCAGCAATCATTGTTATCAGAATGTACCAAAAGGTATGGTTTTCCGTACTATTTGTCAACCGACCGTACTTTGTCCATACCTTAGCTCCGACCATACTTTATCCGTACCTGCCTTCAATTTTGAAACATAAAAAAGAGTAAACAGAGCCCATAGAAAATTTACCAATTTTGCTAAATAAAATTTCCTTGTTTGCTTTAAGTACAGCTAACATGTAGACCACCAATTGTATCCATAGATTTACGTAGTTGTTTTTTATATTTTTGACTGCCTCCGTGGCGCAGTGGGCGTATAGCCGGCTGAGACGCAGGAGGTAGCAGGTTCGATTCCCGCCGCGGAACAAATGTTTGCATTATCTACAGATATTTGTTCCGTGTCTGGGTGTTTTTCTATATATTATAAATAAGTATGTATTTACAAAATAAAAGTATATAAGTATTCTATCAGTTATCTGGTTCCCATAGTACAAGCTCTGCTTAGTTTGGGGCTAGATAGCACTGTGTGAAATGTCCAGCGATATTTATTTATTTATTTATATGTATTTGTTTCATGGTGTGCAATAAAGTATTATCTAATCTAAGCAATATTTCCTCCTACTTACTAACTTTCAGCGAATTTACAGAACCTGAAAAAAAACTTATACAACATTACTAATATTTTTTGAATTGTTATACCATGTCACTAATATGGCCCCTGCGCAGAGTATTGTCTCAAGGTATTTGTGGATAAGAAAATGGTTAAGGCGATTTTGGGACTTTATTGTCCACAAATTATTTAAATTAAAATAAAATAAAATTTTATTGTCCCTTAACGTGCCCTTCAATTGCCGCCAGGGGATTTGTAGATAATAAAATCCCACTTCCATAAAGTCCACATCCCCTGTGCAGAGGACTGTCTCAGGGAATTTGTGGAATAAGTGAAAATATGATGTAATTACTCTAAAGATGATAGGAGTTTATTAGTAACGCAGTTAGATAATAATGGTGTCAGTAGATTTTCATTAATTTTTTTATCGAACTATACCTATGCAATTAGTCAAGAAAAAGGTTAACTGGAAGAGAATGCTTTCTAGCATTAAGTTGCTCATGCGCAGATATGTTTAATGAGTGCAATAAACAATTTTTAATCAATCAATTTTATTTACGCTTAGGATTTCTCATAACATTTTAAATTATTAACAAAATGAAGACACTTGAGACTACCAAATTAACAGTCAAATACTGATTCTTGTAAAAGGTTGCATAATTATTTATACATATTACCTTACCTTACCAACCACAGATTCTATTTCGTTGAGTCACTTCTTGTTTAAGCCATTCCTTAGCATCTTTCCGATAAAGTGTGATCACTTTTAAATCTCCTCTATCCTTATTCAAGGTCGAATATTCAATTTTTTTTGTCCGGGCGTTTACACAGCGCAGCGCTATCTAGCCCCAAACTAAGCAGAGCTTGTACTATGGGAACCAGATAACTGATTGAATACTTATATATGTACTATTTTTTTTGTAAATAAGTACATACTTATGTATTACTTATATAGAAAAACATCCAGACCTGGTACAAATATCTGTAGATCATACAAACATTTATTCCGCGGCAGGAATCGAACCCGCTACCTTGCGTCTCCGACCAATCTGAAAGTTTAATTTGAAATAAACAAATACTTGAATAGTTTTTTTTATAGAAAATACACATACACATATGTGTCTCTATAAAATTTGAGGGTTGCCCTCGATTTTTTTTGGGATTCCATCATCAGATCCTGACTTGGGGCCAATGGGACCACCTGGGACCCTTTAAACAAAAAAATAATTTCTCGTACCGGTCCAGGCGTCTTTGAGTAATCAGGGGACATACATAAAAAAAGAAGATTGTGAAAAATTGCGAACCTTCTCCTTTTTTTGAAGACGGTTTAAAATAAACTAATTAATAAACATTTTATGTACCTAAATTGAAATGTCTACACTGAGTATATTATATACTAGCTGTTGCCCGCGACTTTGTACGCGTTACACTATTAAATGTGTAGGTCACCTAGAAATAAAGCTTAACTCTCTGTTGCAACTTGACACCCAATTTTTATCCCATGGGAACTGATTTATGGGATAAAAAGATCAAGGTATAATCTACGTATATACCAAATTTCATCGAAATCGGTTCAGCCGTTACGACGTGATTGGGTAACAAACATCCAAACTTTCGAATTTATAATATTAGTGTGATTATAAAACAAAGTATAAAAAATATATACATACATCTTTTGTTTTGATATGAAAAAAGATAAAGATAATGTTTTTAATCAGTCAATTAAAGTTAGTTGGAGGTCGTGAAATAGGCACTAGAAGTCATCTAAAGTCAAAATCTTGTAAAAGTCCTAATCAGGGCATTGGTCTCATCCCTTACCAGCCAGGTTACTGACCTGTCCAGACAGAATACATTGCACTTCAGCCTACCTTCAAATTCTATTTTTAGAAAATGCTTTGGAGAACCGTGATTGTCCAAAGTAGTTCATAGATAACTATTTAGGGCAATGATAAGGCTGCACTTACCACAATTCGTACTTTGAAACCACTTAAGTGGTTTTTGGTTCCTTTTATGTAATTTTCGGCTAGTCATGTTTGGGCGTTAGAAACCACCAAGGTTTGTAGCGATAATGCTATCATAATAAGAATCGACATTGTAATAATTCTAAAAACTTAAAATGTTTAATATGTTAGTAGCTAGCAACTAGAAAGTCAAAAGACATAGTGAAATTCACAAGGTTCAGTTAAATTAGCTAATTTAAACTCAATACTCAATCATTTATTGCATTCCACAATGTAATAATAGGTGGTAAGTAATAGGTACATGTTCATAATGGACCCTGTTGGGCACAACAATATTATGGAGAGAGGAGGACGTTATTGTTCTTGTTAGGTTATATTTATTTTAAAAAGAAAACATTCAAATCTAACGTCAAAGTAGATAGCAGGTAAGCATCTAAAATTTGTCATTAAAATATTCGTCAATTGTATAGTAAGCTTTAGTAGTAAGTATTTTAATTGTTTTATAAATTTTATGTTATTAGTCTCATTTTTCAACGCGTATGAGATATCTTCATTTGTTCATATAGATCCTGTTCATTTAAAGGTTGCATGGAAGAGATAGCTTTTAGCTATAAGGCCGCTCATTGTACCTATAGTACAAGTGTTTTTCTTAAGTTTAATATTTTTTAATCGTGTCCACTAAAGATATTCTTATTTAATTTGCTAAATGAATTTACAGTTGTTTTGCGACGAAAGAAAGGAAAGGTCCATTTTGAAATAATTTTCAAAAAATCTGCTATTCCAATTACAGTAGTCTCACTAATCCAGCACTAATAAAAAACTAGGGGGTGCCGGATTATTGGATTGTATAGAAAAAAATCATAACCATGTAAATAAAATACATATGTGCGCAAGCGCGGAGTGAGAGTAGGGAGGGGTGACGGAGGCGTGAGAGGAGGGTGCCGGATTATTGAACGTACCGGACTACTGAAATTCCGTATTACTGAGACTACTGTATTCTCCCAAGAAGAACTAAAAAGAGGTATTATAATACTGGGAATCACAATTCTCCTATTTAACGATTATTGATAATTTTGTGATTATAAAGATTGTGATTATGACACTAATTCGTGAATTTATTGATAGCACGTTATTCATCACGTTGGTCCTGCAGTCCTTTGTTCGCCACATTTAGTCCTGCGACCTGAATAAAGGCATATGCAAACCATTTGGAATCGGAAGATATCGTCTTCTATATTTAGATAATGGGGAAAAATACGTTGGCAAAGTTAATAATTGGGTTAAAGAAAATAGACTAAAGATACATAGATTTACTCTTTATTGCACACCAAACAAAATTAAACATACAAAGAAATACACAAAAATAAAAGTAAGTACAATGGGCGGTCTTATCGCTAAAAGCGATCTCATCCAGACAACCTTTGGATGGAATATGTCAAAAACCTACATAAACTACCTATACTTACTACTATACACTTACAACAAGTAATTTTGTAACAAAAATATAACTGACTTAATTAAACTACTGAACTGATTTTGATGAAATTTCTATTAGACCAACATGAAAGTCTTTTTCAAATTAGAATATTTTTCAAAATTGATTGATAAATGACTGAGTTCTGAGGTAAAAATATAAAATAATTATGCGTCTTTATAAAATTTGAGGGTGCCCTCCATTTTTTGGGATCCCATTATCAGATCCTAACTTGGTGCCAATGAGACTACCTGGGAAGTATAACCAAAAAAAGAATTTCTCGAATCGTTCCAGGCATCTTCGAAAAATCGAGGAACATATATATACAAATTGAGAACCTCGTGCTATTTTTGAAGTCGGTTAAAAATTGGTTTAAAACCAAATCAAATCAAATCAAATGTATTTATTGCTTGAAATATATGTCATTTTACAAAGATGTCAGTAGTAGATACAGAATCAATAGATTTCTGCCTTTCAAGGCATGCAATATTATATTCTACAAAGTCATATTAATAATAACACCTAAATAAAAATTCATTGTCATAATTATATAAAATAAAATAGAATTAAAAAAATATAAAATTAAATTTGGCATTATTTTAGCAATTATTTTTCATTTATATATTCATTTATAGTATAATAAGATTTATTTAACAGTACAGTTTTTAACCTTTTCCGAAACATTGAACATGGTAGCTCTCTCAGTGACTCCGGGAGCTTGTTGTAAATGAACGGAGCCATACAGAAGATGCTTTTGCGCATTAAGGCGGTCTTAGAGTTACGGACACATACTTTATTTTTATCTCGTCGATTCCGGACAACGACATCAGACAGCTGACAAAATAGCTGAGGGTTCATTTTAACAAACATAGCTGTTTCAAAGATATACAGTGAAGGAATTGTTAAAATATTGTGCTCAGTAAAATATGGCTGACACGAATCTGTAACATTTAGTTTAAACATGGCGCGTATACATCGTTTTTGACACTTAAATACCTTGTCAACGTCAGTAGAGTTTCCCCAAAATATTATTCCATATCTGGCATGTGGGGCTATCAAGCCATGGTTATAAGTTGAGTTTCCACATTAACTATTGGTGACAGTTTATATAACATGTATACAAAACTATTTAATTTTTTGCATATGTATTCTACGTGTGATTTCCAATTTAGTTTTTTATCATCATTAAGTCCTAAAAATTTTGTAGTGTTAACTTCCTCTATTGTGTTATTGTTGTATTGTATGTCAAAATTTGTTGCGGCATTATCGCGTTGTCTGAAATGAATTATTTTGGTTTTGTTTATATTAATTTTTAAGTTATTATTATCTAGCCATTCTATAATCAATTTCAAAGCCAAATTTATGTCATATTTATACGTGTCAATATTATTACAATATATAGTTACAGTGCTGTCGTCTGCAAACAACGTGATGGGTTGCATGGTGGCTCTTGGTATGTCATTAATATAAATAAGGAAAAGCAGTGGTCCTAACACACTCCCTTGGGGAACCCCATATTTTACAATACGCTCATTAGACATATGAGATTCCTCGCGTCTTGTTTTAAGATTGATATTTGTTATTTCAGTGAATTGTTTTCTATTTTCTAGATATGATTCTATCAGTTGTAGTGGGTTACCTCTAACCCCGTAGGTTTCAAGTTTTCTTGATAAGATACTGTGCTCTATATAGTCAAACGCTTGAGTCATGTCGCAAAAAATAGAGCATACGGGATTTGTTATATCTAAATTACTCGAAACACGATGAAGAAAGTCATATAGAGCCAAATTTATCGTTTTGTTTCTTCTGAACCCTTTTTGCTCAGTACATAGGATATTGTTTGTTTCGAAATAATTACTAAAAGTTTTATATATATGTTTTTCAAATATTTTAGATATTACAGGTATCAAGGAAATAGGCCGATAATTTTCCATATTTTCCTTACTCTGTTTTTTGTGTAGAGGCCTTATTATAGACACCTTCAGTGCTTCTGGAAATATACCCGAACATAAACTTAGGTTGATAATATGGCTTAATGGTGCGCTTATGATTTGAGCCACACATTTAAGTGTTTTTGTTGAAATTCCATCACATCCGACGCTATTTGTATTTTTTAGTGATTTTATTAATTTAAAGACATCAGCAGGTGTGCAAGGGTTCAAAAATAATGAGTCTTTTTGGCTCATAATTAATGATGTAATATTTTTTCCTGCATTTTCAATCGGCACTATCTTATCTATAAAAAAATCATTAAATGAATTTGCTATGTCTTTCGGATTTGAGATTATTTTGTCGTTGATTTTAATTTTACTAACGGGATCTTTTGGTTGATTTCGTTTGGTGCTATTTATTATACTCCAGGTCGCTTTTGATTTGTTACTGGAGGATTTTATTTTATAATTGTTCTGTGCTTTTTGTGTAAGCTTAATTATTTTTTTAAGTGTTTGTGTATATGTTTGATATTTATTTTTATTAGTTTGTGTAGGGTTTTCTCTAACTTGCCAGAGAAGTTTTCTTTTTTTTTTACAGCATAATTTAATACCACGTGACATCCACCTTACGGGTTTTGATGCCTTGATGGTAATTAATTTGTAGGGAAAACAGAGATCGTAAAACAGTTTATAAGTTTCAATAAACAAATTATATGCCATGTTAGTATCCTTTTCACTGTATACCTCCGAAAAGGATATGTTATTAAGAGCACTGATAAACTTTTTTAAGTTGTTAACTGAGTAGTCCCGTCTTCTAATCTTCCAATATTTTAAAAGAGCTAGATTTTTTATTGGACATTTGATTAGTTGTGCTGTGTGGTCCGATAATGCAAACTCTATAACTTCTGTTGTACATCTTTTTTTGAAGTTATGCGCAAAATTATCTATACATGTTTGGCTCTGTAGTCTTGTTGATTGTTTTAAAGCCAGTTTGAGATTAAAATTTAAAAGTAAACATTCAAAGTCTAGAGTTACATTATTTTTTTTTAAGATGTCAATATTATAATCACCAGCTACTAAAATATTTTCATACTTTCTTTTTGACAGTTCATACAGCGTGTTTTGCAAACTATTCATAAATAAAACTAAGTTATTAGGTCTAGGTACTCTATACACACATACAATTGCTATATTATAGTCTATTAATTCTATTGCGCAGCATTCAAAGGCACCAGTCACTGCAAAGTCCGATATTTTCTTTAAGTCCTTCCATTTTAGTTCGTTTCTTACCAAAATGCAGGCTCCTCCCCTCTTTTTGTCTATACGACTAAAACATGAAGCTAGAGTGTAGTTGGGGATCACCAGGTGTTGTTCATATCCTTCTATGATGAAGTGTTCTGTAATACATAGTACATCTACTTTTTTATAATTTTCCATTAATTCTTCTAAACAAATAGTTAGCTGATCTGACTTCTTCATTAATCCCGCTATGTTTTGATGTAAAACATATAATTGGTTATTCACGAAAAAACTGGTCCTGTTCATGTGCAATGTTTGACATTTCTGTATTGAAGGGGTCTCTACGCGTTATGTACTTTTTGATTTTTTCAACTATGTAAGACATATCCTGAAAAATTGTACGCATCCCATTGTTATTGACTTTTCCAGATGGTTTATGGAACATACTGTAGTCGTATATTAGGTGTCTATTTGTATCGAGTATATAAGCGTACTTGTACGTCTGTGTGTCCTGATAAATAAGATCGTTAAAGTTTTTTATCTTTTGATTGATTTTGTCTGTGCGATAACCGTAATGGTAGGTCGGAGTGCACAATATTATATTTGTATGTGTAATGTTTTGGAGAGTTTCCTTTAAGTATTTTATCAATTCAATATTATTATTCGTTTCCTGAAAATCTTGATCACCCATTAGTATTATACAGTAATCCTCCATTGTATAGTCGTTAAGCTTTGAGTTCAGTCCCTTTAAAAGTTGTCTAGTATGCACAGAAGGAGCAAGGTAGTGGCAGATATCGAATTTATTTTGCATCGTTTCCTGTGCAAAGGATAGTACTTTATTTTCTTTGTTATCACTTATCAGGCATATTTTTTGCTTTTTAGTCGGAAACTGACATTTTTTTACACATTTTGCTATATTTTGTATCTTATACACAGTTTGAAGTTGCTTATTCTCTTTGTGTTTATGTTTCAGTTCAGTTTCTGCGTCCGTAAATAAAGATGTTTGTGTTTCTTTATTATTTTTTTCTCGCGTAGTAACATTTCTATCTCTAATCGTATTCGTTTGTGTTTCTTTGTTAATTTTTTTGTCTTTAGAGTATTTTATTGGAGTCGTCTGTATTTGCTGATGTACTAAACCCGGTTCAGCTTGTAGTTTTTTCCGAAGCGTGGATATCGGGGAAACTAATTTCGACGGGCTGTTCCTGATTAAACATTTTCACGCAATAAACAAATTAAACATTTTCGATTTTGTTTAACATTAGTCACAGGTAGATGTTATACTTCCTATTTACGTATTGAGTAGGTTACTCGTGGAAAAAAACTTATCTATCGATCGATAAGACTCGTCGTCACACCTTATCTGAACAATTGACAATAGAGACGGCATGTCTACTCATTACAAGCTTTTTATTAACTTGCAATGTATGTATGTTTGTCCGGGTAGAATCTTGCAACTGAATTTTAAACCCGTTCCCCTCAATTGATTGAGCTGGAATTCGGAATACATCTGTAACTTCGGTGACTTTGCAATAATATGGTACCATGGAGATGGTATCATGATGGAGACGGATGCTAAACAACGGAACTTCTGAATGGATTATAGTAGGCTACTAATGTTTGGGCTCATTTGAATCTGCTTGTGGTTCCGATTATGAATTTTATAAAAGCTTGTTTTGAAAAAGTAATTTTTAACAAAAAACTTATTTTGACAATATCTCAAAACGTCAAAACATCCGTGGCGCAGTGGGTGTATAGGCGGCTGAGACGTAGGAGGTAGCGGGTTCGATTCCCGCCGCGGAACAAATGTTTGCATGATCTACAGATATTTGTTCCGTGTCTGGGCGTTTTTCTGTATATTATAAGTATGTATTTACAAAAAAAGTATATAAGTATTGTATAAGTTATCTGGTTCCCATAGTACAAGCTCTGCTTAGTTTGGGGCTAGATAGCGCTGTGTGAAATGTCCAGCAATATTTATTTATTTATATAAGGACGGATTTCAATTTTTGCGGCGGCGTACGCGTCTTTTCAATGTGCGGGGTTTGCGATGGGAAATACGCGATGCAACGCATAACGCCCCGCACAACTCGCCGCGTCCATAAACGTGCCTTTACAAACTAAGCTTAGAAAATGGTATATAGGTGGTGCAAGCTTACACCATCTAAAATTTTATCGCTACCGCGGTACGTCCTAACCTTAGATTAAAACAAAAAGGGAAGATACGGTACGCGCTTACATCGCTAATGGTCAAACTAGGCCCTGCTGCACTGCATAGATAATCTCACGCACAAATTTAGTAAGTAAGTTACATCACGTTATTACGTGGGAGTGTCAATCAGGTGAGCGAGACAGAGCGAATAGCCTGTGTTTAGTGCAAGCGAGAGAGAATCAAGTGTCAGTTGCAGCGCCGAGTAGTACGAGCGAAATTGTGTGCATGAACCTAATTTGAGCTGCCCCCTTTCGAGGCGCTTGTGCCGTATCTTTTTATTTTAATCTAAGGTCCTAACGCTGCGACTTGCAACCCAGGCTCTGTATAAACAAATTTAAATTTGTATTTTTGTTTACTCAAAACTTAAAGCGACTTGCGCAACGATGCCATAACGTGGCTAAATATGATTTAGAGAGTTGTCAAATCATACAAATACGTCAAATTTAAACATGTGTAGTTCTAAATACGTTTAGGGATCGTCGTGCAAGCCAGACTTAATTTGACACCTTAACTTCACGCTTTTGTTTCTATTGATTATTGATTCTGGCTATAATAATCTTATTTAACGTCACAAATCCAATTACGTTGATTAAAATATGTATTACTAGCTGACCCGCCCGCGGCTTCGCCCGCGTTACAGTTACATACAGCTTATTTTGAGATCTAGAAAAAATGGGCTGAAGAACGCCCCGGTAGTTGAAAATTTATTATGACTCATCATTGTGACCTTATCGTTGAAGAGATTGGGCTGCGGTCGCTACGTCTTTTTGGCATGAAGATTAGTTACCCAAGAACAAAAGCATTTTTCTATAGAAACTTTGACAACTCATTCTTATCTCATGGGAACTGATTTATGAGGTAAAAAGTAACCTATATGTTATTCTTGGTCTAGAACAAAACTTTTGCATAATAAAGAACAAAATATATTTTCTATAGAAATTTTAACGACTCCGTCTCCCATGGAAACTGATTTATGAGATTAAAAGTAGTTTATATGTTATTCTAGGTCTTGAACTGATTTTTTGCAATGTTTGAGCTCAATCCGTTCAGTAGCTTTGGCGTAAAGTGCTAACGAAGACCCAAATCATTTTTCTATAGAACTTTGTCACCCCATTTTTATCTAATGGAAACTGATTTATGAGATAAAAAGTAGCCTATATGTTATTCTAGGTCTGGAACTAAATTTCTGCAAAGTGTATGCCCAATCCGTTAAGTAGTTTTGGTGTGAAGGGTAACAAAGACCAAAATCATTTTCGTATAGAAACTTTGATACCCCATTTTTATCCCATGGGAACTTATTTTTGGGATAAATGATAGCCTATGGTGTGATCCAAGTTATAATCTACGTATATACCAAATTTCATCAAAATCGGTTCAGCCGTGATTGAGTAACAAACAAACATCCAAACTTTCGCATTTGTAATATTAGTCTGATGTTGTCTGTTTTCAGAGCACGTCATAACCTTCTATATTATAAGAGACGGTCTTATTTGGTAAACAATGTCGTCATATCACCTCAATTTTAACGAAAACCAGTCGCAAAATATCTTTGTTTGTTCAGCTGGAGAATGCGAATATACTACGTCTTTGCCAAACTACAATGGAAGTTCCAAGCATTGAAATTAAAGTAACTTCGAAACAATCAACACAACACACCTGAAATAGTAGTTCGATGTAATTATACAATGGAAACCATGTTGCATGTGACGAACACAATGTAGGTTAAGTCTCCATCATCATCATCATCCACATCCACAGCCTATAAGTACCTACTGCTGGGTGTAGGCCTCTCTTTGTAAACGCCACCCTTCCCGGTCCTGTGCTGCGCGCATCCAGGAGTTGCCCGCGACTTTCTTTATGTCGTTGATCCACTGCGACGTTGGACTTCTTAGGTTTGCTCTTGGGCACCATTCAGTCAAAGATTTACTCCACCTGCCATCACCTCGTCTAGCCAAGTGTCCTGCCCAGTTCCACTTGAGTTCCATAATACATACACACATCATCGTTTTAAATATTCCACTTCATAACATTTATAAAAGCCGTCTCCATACTTTCTAGAAATTCTCCGAAAGAATGTTAACCATCGCCAGATTCTGGTTTGCTTAAGTAGCGCAACTAAGCCTTTATATAGATTACCGTTATGCTAACCCCAGCAAATACTCAGTATCCTAATTGCGGTTCCTGGTTTACCTGTATCCTGCAAGAATCCTGATTCCTGAGATCCTGTTTGAAGCGTACAGTACCTATCTAATGAATATGATTTGTTTCTTAAGTTATTGAAACTTGTTAGTTTTATTTGTCTTTCCAATCTAGAAAGGAAAATAAATTGTTATTCTGCGGGTAGAGGCGGACATAATTTCAATGTAACGTTTCAGGGTGACGAACTCAATGTAATCACGTAGACCTTGATTTGATGAGTGAAGTTTTACATAACGTACGTTCGTAAATCGTGTTACTACTGGTTCTTTCTTGATCAACCTGTGGTTTACTACTGTTCGCTAAAAATGCAAAATTTCATCATTTTAGAATTACCTACGAGGGGTTGTTCATTACACTAAAAATGTGTTAGACTTATAGAATGAGGTGTCGTTGCGCTACATTATTTTTAAGAGTGGCATGAAGCATAATAACCTTAGTACTTCATTGCCTTAGGGTACATAAAGTCTAAAAATTCATTTCACGGCCTTTACTTGTCGACTTTTTCTTTAATAAAATCTTCTCTACCGTCGCGTCGTTTAATATTTACTGACAATAGATTTGTTAAGGAATATGTGTGTTCAGTTTTTATCATCAGAGCGTAAAAAGTTGTTTTCAAGTCAGCTCGCAAGCGAATGATGTCAATAGAATCATGGTCCAACAAACATTTGCTCATAAAAACAACTATCATATAATTGAATTTCAATTAACATTAGCACCTAGAGTACCTACCATACTTATGAACTTGTCTTTGAGCTGGTATATAAATGGAATGTTATACATTCTGAATGCCTGTGAAAACGAGTGTCATCTTCGTCGCAGAATTGCATTCCAACTTTCTATGAACCAAGAAGTTCTCCCAAGGGGTATCACTTCTCATGCTTACTTATTTACAATCCTTACTTGCGAAACAATGTAGATGGAACAACAACAAAGACAGCGAGGCCTCGGGCCGTGCATGGGATCATGTAATCGCTTACAGCGTTCTGCAGGCATGTTTCTGCAATTTAGTTTATTTGTTTTGGAGAAATTGGTTGTAGAAATACTAGTATTCAAACTTTTAAAACCAATACTTTGCAGTTTATTTGCCATTTGCAATAAAAGTGTACAAAACAATAGTTTTATTCTACCTAACCCGCATTAGATAAATTAATTAAATAAGTAAGTTTAGTTTAAGTATTGACAACTCTCAAAGACTCAAATTATGTACAATTTAAGGATTGTTGTTGTTGTTGAGGACGAAACACTAATTTCCTACTTATGAAGTCATAGAAACAAATCGTGCGTCATCGAGCTTACTAAAACTTAAGTCGACAAGATACGCATGTTACTAGGCTTGAAAAAACTGGTCTACCTTGCAGTTTTTTTGTCAATAGATTAATGCGAGAAAAGTTACTTTTCATCGCATGAGTACTTGCCTGATGCTATGATAATATTGAATGTTAAAAACGTGGGTAAGTACCCACGTTTTCAACTTTACAATGTTTCACGCTAAATTGACGGTAGAAATTGCGACCAGTTTAGCTACATTACGATATATGATATATGATGTATGATGTAAGTACTTACATGTTTTTTGCGTCATAGGTACTATGTTTATGAGCGAAATTAAATCATTTCCCTGAGTGTAAGTAAGTTAGGTACTCTATGTTAATAAGGTAGGTAGATATATCGTTAACTTTGACCTAACGCAGTACCTACCCACCATTTTTCTATTTACAATCATTTACAATCATTACCACCATTTTTCTAGCCAATGCATATGAAAATATCTTGTTTTTCAACATCAAACTATTTTTATTGAGACTTTATCACTAGACTTATTCAACAACAAGTCTGCCATCTTGGAATGATAAAAATAAAATGGCGGCTGATTTAATTCTATTTGCAAGTCTTTTAATGTAGAGGAATATTTTCATTTGTTTCTGGGGGCTGTAGAATTAACTGAGTGTGTTAGCCAAATCAGAAGTAATTTGAAGTTCCTTCCCAGTTTACCTACCCTCAAATCAAAACTCAAAAATCTGAATTCTTAGCTTGAAAGAAAGCTAGGCTGGGCTGTTTAGAAGCCCTGAACCTACGTAATAAAACCAATATCTTTCCACAAAAAAGTATATAAGTATTCTATCAGTTATCTGGTTGCCATAGTACAAGCTCTGCTTAGTTTGGGGCAAGATAGCGCTGTGTGAAACGTCCAGCAATATTTATTTTATTTTTTACTTACTGCCGAAGCCATCCATGGCAGCATGTGGTAACATTGAAAGCTGACCCAATTCCGCGTGGTCCTTACTTTGGTGGTCACGTAGTCGCCGCGTGCGCAGTGGCCTTGTTCGGAGGCTGCGCATCTGCGTATGGGCGTACATTTTTATCGTTTTTGCCACAGAATATAGACATGGAATAATATGAAGTAGCTGCTGCGACAAAACGAGAAACAAGAGATCGAATTCTTGCGCGAAATACTATCTATAGCTTTTCCAAAAAGTTTAGAAAAATTTAGAGACGCAGTTGTTTTAGAAATAAATGGATTTAACAGGCTGGTCTAAAAATAGTCTGTAATATGTATGTACAGTTCCTAGCCTGCTTAACAAATTATTGTATTATGTCCACCTATATAGTTAAATAGATACCGCACAAATATAAATTAAACAAAAATAAGTACTAGGCTAGAATAAATAAAGCAATACAATGGCCGGCCTTATCGTTGAAAGCGATCTCTTCCAGGCAACCTTTGGATGGAGCGAAAATTACGAAGATACGGAGTGCGGTGTACTTTGGAGGATACATTTACATATATATTCTTAGGTATAATAAAAAAAAGATAAATTTTTAATCCTAATACATCAGATACTTTTAAAATACCTAACAACCAATGTTTAGCTTACGGGGCACATCATCACCAAATACACAAGGAGTCATCTTGGTTCATTTTAGTGGTTTCCATCGCATCTTAAATTGAGAGATTCCAAAACATTTTATTTGGGTAAACGTACCTACCTAATGACAATGACACAATAGAATAAAGAATGGATCTCCATAATATTCAGTCTACCATAAAAGTACGCGCATTGTCTTGGCAATTTTATTGGTTTTGTACGGTATTTCAACGTGTGGAGAAATCTACCGTTTCTAATAGTTTGTTTTCTATTACGTCATTCGCTTGTATTGTAACTATAATTATTTATTTTTAAGGGCAAAATTGCCTTTAATAACAGTAATAATATACAATCATTTATAATAAAATACAGAAGAAACAATTGAACATCTAAAGACCATTGCAAACGATCTATAGATAGCTCAACTGCTACAGATCATTACCAGGCGGAAGTGTCCCCAAGAACTGGCTGCATTGTCCCGCTGAATTGCAATGCTTATGCGTTGACCCAGATAAGCGCCAGCTCTCGGGTCACACGTCGCTTCGACCAGACGCCTAGAAATAATTTTAAAAACGCGATGGGGCCCGGTACCCCAGACCCAGGGTCTCGACCCCAAATGGCTCAAATACGTAAGCTCTGTCGAGATTTCCATATTTGCGCCGCTTGGGATCTTCAGCTGAATTTGCCGCCGCCGTCAAATATTTGCCAGTGCCCAATTACTACTAAAATAGGATACGGAAGCGATACGTGTAATGCCTATTGCTATTATTATGTGTCTATCTAATCGTGAATTCAGCAAAACAACACCTGTCCTTCGCTTGTTTTTGTGTGACAGAAATTAGCATGTATCGCGAACACGACATGACTTTGGAACTAATGGACTGGAATACATGTAATATTATATATATTTTTTTAACTGAATAGATCTTCGTTTGATAACAATCTCACCTGATGGTAAGCGATGATGTGGTCTAAGATGAAGTACGACGATCTAGAAGAAACTTATTCACTCTTACCTTACAGAGACCCGGATTGTATTCTTTAAGAAAAACAGACGACGGCAAAGTGTTCCATACCTTAGCTGTACGCATCAAGAACGTAGAACCAAAACGGTGTGTGCGAATGGTTGGTATATCAACTAGGTACGGATGGTACCGAGCCGTGCGCCTGCTTGTCCTTTGATGGAAGGGAGATGGCGGGATCAGATATATGAAAAGAAATATCATTTAATTCGCCATACTGGTTCCTTTTCTGACGATTCTTTATCCTCTCTTTCGAGAATAGATCAACTTTTCTCGTTATATAATCAACGATAGACATAGTATCGACTGACCATCGATGAAACATTTTGTCTAGCCTCAGGTAAATAACCACTGCTTGACCAATCAAAAGGCTAGTAAATCAACATCAACAACCAAATCCAAATCAACATTGAACCTTCATCAGTGTGTGCAATTCTAAACATTACGATGCATGGTCGAGACCTCGCATGTGTAATTCTTTCGCAACTTAGCTATTCTTTACACTTTAGTGAACTCAATCGTTGTGTTAATTCGTTAGATTGTAACTATTCAAAATTAGGTAGATGTACTTAAAAAAGTACATCTACCTAAACTACGGAGACCTTCTGATTGAAACTAATGCAAGTATAAAAAGTTTATGCGTAGTAACAAATGATGGTACATAGTATAAAGTTACAAATTACAATTATTGGTTTTAGAATTATTCTTAATTAGGTATAAGTACATCATAACCGTAACATAATAAGACGACCTCCGTGGTGCAGTGGGCGAATAGCCGGCTGAGACACAGGAGGGCTACCTCCTGCGTCTCAGCCGGCAATCCCCGCCGCGGAACAAATGTTTGCAAGATCTACAGATATTTGTTCCGGGTCTGGTTGTTTCTCTATATATTATAAGTATGTATTTACAAAAAAAAATGTATTTAAGTATTCTATCAGTTATCTGGTTCCCATAGTACAAGATTTGCTTAGTTTGGGGCTAGATAGCGCTGTGTGAAATGTCCAGCAATATTTATTAGTTATTTATTAATTTTGATGTCCTTATTTAACTATAAAAATGAAGGGTATTGAGAGTTCGATGGTATGTACCAAACGGACATTTGACAACGGAAAGTATCAGTAATTCGGTCAAACGGACTAGCAACCGAAATAATAACACTAGAGATTATAGGGTCAATTGTGATCCGACTTCTATACAATTAAGTAACATTATCGAAGCTCACATAACTTAAAAATCTGCTAGAGGGACGGTTCCACAGCATTATGTCATACGGTATACTGCTGTGGGGGAGTGCTGCAGATATAAACACCGTTTTTGTGCTGCAGAAGAGGGCTGTATAATATGGGCCCCAGAGAATCATTACGCAATAAGTTTAAAGAAATAAATGTTATGACATTCCCTTGTCAATACATCTATGAAAATCTGATGGATATTCACAAGAATATTAATTTGTTTAAGAAAAATAGCGATAATCATAATTTTAATACTTCTAGCATTACAATTATGATAAAGATGAACTCGCTGTTGCCACTTGTAGACTCCATAAAGTTAGTAAATCGTTTAAAGGGCAAGGTGTACGCTTTTATAACAAACTCCGAAGGGATGTACAAAAATTGACGATTAATAAATTTATAAACGTAATTAAACTAAATATTTATAAAAAAGCCTACTATAAAATATCGGTTTATTTAGTTTAGATGATAGAGAAGCTTGGGATTGAAATTGCTCCAACTCGTTCAAAATGTTACAATTTAGACGTAATTTATTTTCTGTATTATGTATTTTAAAAGGATCATTAAAAAAAAACAACCAGCTTGGCTTGGTCGCGAAGGAACAGGCAGTAAAATTGACGTTTCAAAGTGATCCTTGTGATTTTGATGAATAATAATATTTGACTTTGACTTTTGACTTTAGTTCTCAAATTTTTCCTTTTGTCTTATTTTGTAAGCTACGAAAAGGCAAAGAACCGGCATTCTATTGATGAGCAGAGGAACTTATCAAAAAGATTCTTGGCAAAAGTTTAGTCTTGTTATAAAACGTAGGTAATCTAACAGCCAAATTTTTTTACTGCATACGTAATTGACGTAATCGTAACAGCTTTTTTACCGACTTGAGTCAAAGCCAAGGTTTTACCCGTTTTTTGTAGATACGCCAAGGCAGTTCTATATTTTGAGTGCCATGTCATTTGCTAGAAATTTCTAGGTCAAGCTTTTCAATAGGTATTTTCTAGGTGCTACCGTTGAGTCCGAAGGACAGTTCAGTCCGTCGATTTTCTGCCGTTCTCCACAAGCTAGTTCTGACTAAGGAGATACCATATACATCTCCCTGGTAAGAACAACTCCTAAAAACACCTAAAGGTAACATTGGAAGACGCCCTGAATTATTTTGAGACGTTGGCCCTTTCGCAGTGGCTACCCAGAAGCGATATCCCGACGACTCCGAAGCACGAAAGCGCTCTAGATCCATGACGAAAGAAGCAGTCCTAATCTTAACTAATAGTTTTGTTGTAGAGAAAGAAATTAACTTTTGAAACTATCATGGTTATGAACACTATTTGTACTAAAAACGAGATATGTACCATGATTTGTGAGTTTTTGAGTATCCCAATGTTTCGACGCAATTACATGCGCCATGATCACGGGTAAACTGAAGTCTGCGAGTGGGTAGTTATTGGCAGTTATAACGATCTACCCTCTTTCTTAGTCTCTTGCTAGGAATTAATTCACTAATACTATTACTATCACCGGTTTAATTCTTGATCATAACTCGATTCCGATACACAACGCTCACGGTATCAGGACGCGTAATTGACACTTCACTTCTTCGGTTCTTACACATTCTCACCACAGGATTCCAGGCTCCAGATAGTTGAAAACCATCTTCACGTTTGAAATTCTTGTGTTTGGTAATCTCAATTGCCTCTTGAACCAGTCTTGGCATGTAATGTCGCTCAGTTGAGATTACTTGTGGATTGTGTAGTTCGAGCAGGTGGTTTTAGCCTGAGTCCAGCGGATGTTCCGCTATGGCAGACTTCAACATTCTTCACCGCCCTGATTTGTTCCTTCACCCGACAAGCTATTGTGCGTTTGGTTTGACCAATATAAGAAATTAGATACTCAAAAACTCACAAATCATGATAAATATCCCATTTTTAGTACGAATAGAGAAAGAATTTGTCTTCTTGCGGTAGGTTTTATTGACAAGTGAACTGTTGTTGTAGGTACCGGGGTCTTCAAGGTAATCGGGAAAGACGCTGGTTTGCAAAACAGTGCTAAGCAAGTTCTGATTTAAATTTTGCGAATTGATATTCAAGCGGAAGTTCCGACCTCTATTCGGATTGTCCAAAACGTTCCAAGTTCCAAAGGTCTTGTTTACCTCGAGTGTGACCTCGAAATCTATGGTTAAATACATTCTAGGTCGTTTGAAAAATCTTGTTTTTGATTTCGGAAGTAGGTAAGTGTGATTCACTGATTAATTCCAATCTTGGCCTAAAGATATATCAATTGGAGATAATGTATACAGAGCTGGGTAATAGTCGTGCACCGTTCACTATAATCCACAATCGAGATGCACAAGTGGATCTGTGGATACATTTTCGTCCCCTTCGATCCCTTACTGGAAGGATTCATAAATAATAACACGCAACCCGATGTACCTGGGCCAGGATTTTAAATCGAGTAGCCTAGCATCTACTCGGCGTTAATGTTTACCTACTATTTCAAATTGGAAGGACCCTAAAATGTCTGTTTATGATCAATTATTTTTAGGACATCTTGCGGACTATGTTAGTAGGTAATGAGGTTGCACAACTATTTGTTTTTTGAGGTTACTTTATATTTATATTGATAAATAAACTAAACGCCGTCGGTTTAAATGGTAATGACACAATCGAGAGGCCTACAAGTTCAAAGTGGGTTGGAGGTTAAAAATAACCGAAGTCGCCTCACCTTGGCCAAAATAAAATATTTTAACCGAGCGATTATACTCTGTGACGAGATGTTTCAATGAGTATTTATTTAGTACTAGCTGACCCGCCCCGGATTCGCACGGATGTTTATCTAAATAAAATGTAGCCTATAACCACTCAGGGATAGTTGAGCTTTCTACCAATAAAATAATTATCAGTCGGTTCTGTACTTCCGGAGATTACCCATTACATACAAACTTACTAACAAATTTTACTTCTTTATAATATTAGTCTAGAACTAAACTTTTGCAAAGTTTGTGCCCAATCCCTTCAGTGGTTTTGGCGGGATAACAAAAAACAAAATATATTTTCTATAGAAACTTTAACAACTCAGTCTTACCTCATGGGAACTGATTTATGAGATTAACAGTAGCCTATATGTTATTTAAGGTCTAGAACTAAACTTCTGCAAAGTTTGAGTCCAATCCGTTCAGTAGTTTTGGTGTGAATGGTAACAAAGACCAATATCATTTTTGTATAGAAATATTGACACCCCATTTTTATCCCATGGGAACTGATTAGATAAATAGTAGCCTATGTGGTAATCCAGTTTATAATCTACGTATATACTAAATTTCATCGAAAGAGGTTCAGCCGTTACGGCATGGTTAAGTAACAAACAAACATCCAAATTTTCACAATTATAATATTAGTGTGATTTTCAACAAAATGTATTTTTAACAGCAAAGAAAATGTGTTGAAAATTCCGCAAGACACTAACATATTTAAAATGTTTGTTAGTAGGTACTTATTTTCGTAACGTACCTGCCTCAATTTAATTTTAACCCTGTTAGCATCTTTATAACGTATGTTACAAAGTAGTCAAATGGCAACAAATTATTATGCGCAATACGTTATCGGCGAGATACGATGTCCCAGTTTAGCTATTGGGACACACAGCTGCGCAATTGGTAGATTATTGTGTCGTCTGCAAAATAATAAAATGTTTGAGTAATTCATTCAAGCCACTGGAGCTGGACTGAATTGCAAAATAACCCATTCCAAGTTACTAGCTGGGTTAAGGATGCAACCGAAATACGCCCAGGAACAGGTTTATAGATTGGCTTGCTTAGCACTTATATTATCATCGTATAAACCATGGCCACCCATGGTTTATAACGAGGCCCAGGCCTCGTTTTTTACAACATTTTTATTAACTTGCAATGTATGTATGTTTGTCCGGGTGGAATCTTGCAACTGAATTTTGAACCCGTTCCCCTAAACCGATTGAGCTGAAATTTGGAATAAATATATAACTTCGGTGACAATGCAATATATTATGGTACCATGGAGGTGGTCTCATGATGGAGGCGGATGCTAGACAACGTAACTTCTGAATGGATTATGGTAGGCTACTAGTGTTTGAGCTCATTTGAATCTGCTTGTGGTTCCGATTATGAATTTTATAAAAGATTGTTTTGAAAAAGTAATTTTCAACAAAAAACTTATTTACTTCCATACCACAATGAGAAACATGACCAATCATTATGGTAGCACTTCAAAACATAGGATGAAGGTCAGTTAAACGATGGTTTAAAATTATGCAAACTGGTTATTTGGGTAGGGCACACCTGCATCTCTTAGGGCTATAAAATCCCAACACGCAAGAGATATTGGAATTCGTCAAAATTGCTCGTGACGCTCCATTTTTACCACCATAAATAGAAATTTGAAATTAGAACGCTGATGAAGCGGATGCGACGCCATATTTTTTATCGTTTTCTAACGGAACTATTTTTCATGTTAACGCTGGCTGGTAATAAAGAAATTAAACTGTTATTTTGTGCAGTTTCGTCATTAAATTGCCACTTTTTTTTAATTAGTTTCTAGTTGAGTTTTCGTTTCTATTGTTCAGTTTTCTCACACTAATTAGTGGTAATAAAAGTTTTTATTGCTTATTTAAAAGTCGGTATGATTTTAATAAGATGTCGGTAGTTCCGCTTCCTTATTTACTGTGGTTCATACAACTTGTGCATGCTTAGTTAGTATATTAATATTACTAGTGGTTCGCCCCGAACTGAGATCTCGCGAGTCTCCCATAAAAACAAAACAATATTATTTGTAATCTTTGACTATCAAAATAGTGCCACGAAATGTTAACCAAATTACTTGACCTACAGTTTCATTCAAATTACAGGTAACGGGAGTTCATGTTAATTGGTTATATTTTTTTGGGGTTGAAATTGCAGTTATTCTGGATTTCAGACTTTTTCCTGTATTTGTGTCAGTAAAGTTACACGCATACCAAATTTCAGCACTGTGGAGTCATTGGTGTACCCTGTGAATTTTGTCCAAGTTTAGTTTTTATTATGGCTAATAACTTAAAAAACTACAAGGTTTAAATTAAAAATAAAAACAGGGTCGAAATGTACTCACAAATATCTTTTATTAGACGTGCCACTTGACCGAAAAAACTACAAGGTTTAAATCTACATCTATCTACATACATACACTAATATATTATAAAGAGGAAGCATTTGTACCTATTTTTGTATGTTTGTAATGAATAGGCTCAAAAAGTATTGGGCCGATTTAAAAAATTCTTTCACCAATAGAATGCTACATTCTTCCAATTTGACATAGGCTACATTTCATTTTGAAAAAAATTAGGGATCCTTGGTAAAATTTGAACAATGTAACCGAAGGTGTAGAAAAATGAGTCTTAAAATGTCTTTCGTCGAATGCGCTGCCGAAACTATTAGCGATAGAACAAAATAATGTACAACAATATTGAAGAACATCATAATGTCTACAAAAAACTCCGCGGTAGCATATGTCCAACTATTGTAGTTATGTCACTACAACAACTTTTTTCATTTTAAACATTACTAATGAAAATGCTAACCAAATTCAAACCATGCTATTTATGTGTTTATATTAATCCTTATCCAAATAAATTTTATGTCAAGATCATTTAACTACCTATAAAATAGTTTTTAAATTATTTAAATTGGACTTTCCATTCAAAAGATATTACGAATTAAAAAATTCAAACAGTAAACAAAACCGCCATAGCGCCGTGGCCGTTGTTTGCGATGCAGTCTGAAAAGAGCGCCGGGCATCGCGGCGGGCGGGGTGGAGGCTATTATCGTTAATATATAATTAATAAATAATAATTTTTTAATAAATAAAAATATTTGTGAAAAAAAGTGTTTTATGTCCAAATTTCCAAAAATAAATAATTGTCTACCCCGTGCGAAGCCGGGACGGGCTGCTAGTTAAAAATAAAAACAGGGTCGAAATATACTCACAAATATCTTTTGTTAGACGTGCCACTTGACCGGATAGTCCCATTTTGTTGTTACCCCCTCTTGAACCATAATATCTCAACAACCCCCCCACATTTTTAGCTGATTTAGTCACACCAAAATTGTGTCATCACTACCTACCTCTATACACGATAATCGGATAAACGCTTCGAAAGTTATCCCCGGACAAACAAACATATTTTGTGACCATAAAAGTTACATAGATGAGTTGTGTCCCTGTTTCCCAGAAAAGCGTAAGCTGTGGCCTAGAAAACAGTTCACTCCTGAATGACATGCTATAAATATTACAGTCTAGTACATGAAAAACGAAATAACAAAACAATCAAAGATATGTGATGCCGGAGCGCACATGTTTACATGTATGCGAATGCACCAGTGTATAAGTGAGTATATGCGTGGGTCATGTGCGTGTGTATGTGGGTATTTTGTTTGCGTACGTGTTTTTTGCATACATACATACATATAACGCCGATTTGCCCAAGTTGATTTGGAGATCTCGCTTTGCTCGATCAAATAATATTCTAAAGAGTTAATTAAAGTTTGTTGTTTGTAGAATAATCTCAGAAATTACTGAACCAATTCTAGAAATTCTTTCACATATAGAAAGCTACTATATCCCTATAGGTTATATTTTATTTTGATAAAAATCAGAGCTAAACCGGGGCGGATAATTTGAATTTTTCTACGCTACATGATAAAATGAAATGTTACTCATTATCTAAATGCAGCAAGTTTCACTAAAGTCGTAGGAACTTTTAGTAGTATTGTATTATTTGATGCAAATAAATGATTGAACATGAGGGTGATATGTTGTGTGGTAGGTATAGCAGCAAAAGGGCCTCGACTCAGCATTAATTATAACAACTGGGTTAGCAGTGGACGCTTTATAGAGCTCTCAGAAAGTATTGTTTCATAGAATTCTATACTTTACCATGTTATAAACAAAAGATTCTGTATGTATAACAATAACTTGGACGAACATGCATAAGCGCACGTACTACATACCTACCTACCACTTTCACTAGCAAAATCATCGCAGCGCAAAATTCTCTGAATCGTTTAATACTGGCGTTGAAAAAAACAAATTACTGGAAAATGTTATCTATTGTTTATACATGAACTTGTTTATGTATTATCTGCATCAATCCAGGGGTCCAACCTCAATCTCTTAAAGCAATATTAAAATAATATTATCCTTACATTTGGTACCATGACCCTCAATTAGTAAGCTTACTTTATTATTGTAAAGGCGAAGCAGTTTGGTGACGTCACGATAAAAACTTCACTTAAAAAACTTTACCTCTCAAAAAAACTCTCTAAAAAACTTGAGCTCTAATGCTCAATTAAAGTGTAAAATTCCAAGATTTTTAAAATCATCACCAAAATTTCAAGCCTAGACGGGACTTGAACTCGCAACCTTCCTTGAAATTGTTGTGATGATTTTAAAAATCTTGTAATTTTCCGTATGTGTTCGGATAACACTATAAAAATAAAAATAAACACTATTTAACAGTAAAATTATCTTAAAAATTAAGTAAATCGTGTTTATTTTCGCAATGTTTATACTGAGCGTTGTGTGATCACTAGAAATCGCTAAATATACGTACAATTTTGTGGTTCAAATAGAAGTAATGTTGCTATAAGCTTGAAACAAAACGCTCCTGAAACATGATGTTTTTCTAAAAGGTTGTGCTCGGCTCCCAGGTCACTAGAAATCTCGCTTCGCTCGATCGCTGATGGGTCTGTCGAAATAACAATTCAAGTCACAATTTAGAGTTTTGTTATGTGTTTACAGAATCATGTTTATCATTTGGTAAACATAGAAAGTACTAGAAAACAGTTGTCATTGCTCCAAGAATTTTGTTTTCGCGCGTTTATGTCAACGACCTTCCTTACGTCAGCGTCTGTGCATGATCCAAGATTACCTATAATTACCACACAGCACAGAATAGGTAATCATCAGAGGGTTTAGCCAAGTTACATTCGATTAGCGATGACGCTAGTCGATAATTCCGAAAATGTATAGGATTTGACACATGCTATGGAAATATCACGTGATCTATCGACAGCGAACATGTATTATGTAGAAATCGAATCGATTCAAAGCAAATGTAACTTGGCTACAGGCTCAGATCAGATAAGATTTAACGAGCATCTGCGCGTCCTCGTGATGATCAGACTGTACAAAGGTAATGGGAGAAAAAGCAAGCCTGATGTTTAATGGCCAAAGTTTTATAGGATTCGCTCTCAACAGGATCAATTTTGAAATCGTGTAAGCTATTTACTAATATTATTTCATCCAATGATTGCTCTTAGCGATAAGGCCGCCCATTAAATGCCTTTTAAGTCTAATTTAGAATTGTTTCTGTGTATTCTGGTAATTCTACCCATCAAGGACCACGCTAATACATTTTTGTATGGTTGTGGTGCCTCACCGATTAAGTGATTACGGAGTAGCCAAGGTATCTATTATCGAGACCTTACTGTAGTTCTAAGAACTTTTTATGCTGAAATTCATAGTAAAAAATTAAAAAAATGTGGCCCTCACGGGACGCTAGGGTTGCCAACCGTACTATAATATATATAGTATTGTACTATATTTCGAGTGCGTACTGTTGAAGAAATATATAGCATGTAAAAATACTATATTTTCAACACCGAAATCCAACAAACGAATCCTACATTTATAATTAACTAGCTGACCCGCCCGCGTCTTTGCACGGGTGGGTTTTCAATAAAAATTACCCTCATTTTGCGCAGTTGTCTAAAAAGTAGCCTATGTCCTTTCCCAGGATATAATCCGTTTAGTCGGGTAAAGGTAACAAACAAAATTATCTAAGTTTTATACATCTAAACCTTCCTCTTGAATCACCTCTTGAATCTATTGCTAAAACTGCATTAAAATCCGTTGAGTAGTTTAAAAGATCTAAGACAGACAGCGGAAGCGACTTCATTTTTATTATGTAAAGAAACCCGTTATGATCATCTTATCTTACGCAATATTATAAATATGCGTGACGGCAAACGATTCCTTAGGGGGCGTCCATTAATTACGTGAGACGTTTTTAACGATTTTTTTACCCCCCCCACCCCCCCCACCCCCACCCCCCACCCCCCACCCCTGTTGAGATGTCGCGAGATTTGTTTCGACTCCCTCCCTTTATATAGCACGTGAGATTTTTCAAAATTTTTATTAATGGGACTTATTTAAAAAAAACAAAATTGACTGCATCCCCTCCCCCATCCACCTCACGTGAGATTGGGCGAGATTCTGCTAAGACCCCGTCTCCCCCCTGAACACCTCACCTAATTCATGGACGGCTCCTTATCCGTAGTTTCAACTTTAGTCTATTAATATTGATACACGATATCTTACCTCCAAAGCGCGCCAAAAGATGTTTCACCTAAAAAATAAATTGGTTGCTACACAATATTTTGACTACATTTGAAACAATCAGGAATTATTTTGACTTCCGTTCGCGAGTCAAAGGTCAGTGACTTGTTTGCTGAACCCTCCAGTTGATATTCCAATGTTAACGGTTTTGTCAGTACGTTTACTTTTATGTTTTAACTTGGTCGCATCTGTTTTTTTATTTACATAATGTTATTGTTTTTATTTGATCTGTGAATTGTGAGCACAAATTATAATCATATCATAAATATGGTACTATTGTAAGGTAATTAGGAGCGTAGTAAAAGAACTAGATATAAGCACTATGTTTTTAGTTTGCTGTGTACCTACTTACTTACTTCTATTTTCTTGTGTCCAAATAAATAATTATTTGATTTGATAAATACTCAACCGAGCGTAGATTTTTAATTTCTAAAGAAAATGTATCATTTTTGAGCTCAATCTATGTATATGGGAATCGTGATACTTTGTCCATGATCTGGTAGATTTTGATTTGATTTGGTAAATACTCAATCGAGCGTAGAATTTTGGTCGATTTCTAAAGAAAATGTATCAGTTTTGAGCTCAATTTGTATGGGAATCGTGATACTTTGTTCATGATCTGGTAACACTGACTATAGCTGGCCTGCACCCAACGGCTCCCATTAACAGGAGGTCGTCTTTCCATCTAGTGGGGGGCCGTCGTACGCTACGCTTTCCAGTGCGTGGTCTCCACTCGATAATCTTTCTGCTCCAACGGCCATCAGTTCTTCGAGCTATGTGTCCTGCCCACTCCCACTTCAGCTTTCTAATCCTTTGTGCTATGTCGGTGACTTTGGTTCGTCTACGAATCTCCTCATTTCTGATTCAATCTCGTAGAGAAACACCAAGCATAGCCTTCTCCATAGCACGCTGAGTTACCTTGAGCCTTCTTATGACTTACTTAAGTTCCTTTTTACGAACTATTCCAATAAATAAGTACCTAGATACAATGATGGAGTCGATAAGTCACAAATATTTTTGATCGAGCGAAGCGTGATCTCCAAATCAACTTGCATATCGGCGTTGTATGTATGCATGCGAGGATAACATTCGAAGCGTAGATCCGATCATCGTGAAATTTGATACATAGGTAGGTAGAGACAATGTGGGGGGGGGGGGGGTTGTTGAGATATTGGAGTTCAAAAGGAATAAAAAAAATTGAGATTATTCTGTCAAATAGGACGTCAAATGAAAGACCTTCATCAGTACATTTCGACCCTGTTTTTATTTTTAGTTTAAATCTTGTAGTTTTTAAGTTATTGGCCATAATAAAAACGGAACTTTGACAAAATTCACAGGGCACACCAGTGACCCCACAGTGCTGAAATTTGGATGCGTGTAGCTTAAGTGACACAATTATAGGCAAAAGTCTGAAATTCAGAATAACTACAATTAGTACACCAAAAAAAATTATTCAAATAACATGAACTCCCATTACCTGTTATTTGAATGAAACTGTAGGTCAAGTAAGTTCTTTATTTATTTCGGGGCACTATTTTGATAGTCAAAGATTACGAATAATATTTTTTTTGTTTTTATGGGGGACTCGCGAGATCTCAGTTCGGGGCGAACCACAAGTTATATTGAATCTGTATCTACTTGAAAATGGCTTTAATTTAAAAATTTATAATCTACAAAGGCAAAGGGTTAATACCAAAGTCAATGGTTATCGTTTTATCGAAGCCGACAAGTCTAAACAGCTGTCGCCGAGCTGACGTCACAGTCCTTGTAATAATCAAATGACGCACAGCGCAATGTATCGTATAACTAAAGCAGATTGAATTACTGACACGTGTTAATTAAAGCAGCGATCAATAATTTGAGAAGCCTTAAGCTACCTTACGCGGACTACGCACTTTATGCATATTTTGCATCGCATAAAAATATAGGGTGTTTGATAATATACGCACAAAAATGAAAGGGGTTATTTTGATGAGCATAATAAATAAATTTGTCAAATGTTTACCATAGAAATGTGAAATTTATTTTGGCATGTAAACACAAACACTTTATTAAACTTATATTGTGCTATTGCATAATGCTTGCCAACTAATCACAGATACTGTATTGGTGACGTCTCGAGATATCTCTTGTGTTCCCTTTCTAACCCAAAACCCGCAGCCATTTCCGAAAGTGATATGAAAAATACATTCCTGCCTAGATCTACGGTAGTAAGTAGGTACTAGTAGCAAATCTACGCTTTTGTGGATTACGGCCTTTAATTTTGGATGTCGATTGCAAGAGTAGGCAGTAAGTTTTATATCGAATTAATCACATGAACTTAGTCTTTTTTTTAAATTTGACTAGTAGTTTTGCTTTTATTGAGAAGTCTTTTTTAATGTTTTGAGAAACCGTCACTTGAATATCCTCAGTATATTATCAAACACCCTGTATATTTAACTCCTCGGTTATCATTATAAATATCACTAAGGGACGTGCGTTTTCTTAGCCATCGCCGGCGCCGTAAAGGTTCAAAAGGCAGATTGCAGCATTTGTATAGATTCAAACGCGCTTACAAACATTAAATAAATAATGCAGGATATTTCTCACAGCGCTATCTATTTTTTGTAAATACATGCTTGTAATATACAATATAGAGAACCAGACCCGGAACAAATATCTGTAGATCGTCCAAACATTTTTTCCGCGGCGGGAATCGAACCCGCAACCGTACAAACGTTTGATATAACTTATTACATTATAAAAAGCTTAGCTAAGCTGTACCTAAATTAATTTATCACACTAATGCGAAAGTTTGGATGTTTGTTCATTTATTTATTTGTTTCTCAATCACGTCGCAACGTCTTAACCGATGTCGATGAAATTTGGTATTTACGTAGATTATAACATGGATTAACACAGGCTGATTTTTATCCCATAAATCAGGTCCCGTGGGATAAAAATGGGGTGTAAAAGTTTCTATACGAGGCATGCCTTTTAAGTTTTGTCGTTTGAAGAAAAAAACACATCTAGAACCTTATAGTACTTTTTATTGTTTTTCAAAGTATTCACAACGTAGCTTAAAACACTTTTCCATTCGCTCAAACCAGTTATTATAACATTTATTCCACTCTAAAGTGGGGTGTTCAAAATGGCTGTCTTGAAAGCGTCGACTGCTTCTTCACCGGACTGGAACCTTTGACCACGAAGACTTTTCTTAATTTTAGGAAATGTAAAGAAATCGTTAGGGCTTAGGTCAGGACTGTATGGAGGATGGTCAAGAATTTCTACTTTTTCCTGCTTCAAATACTCAATCGTTTGACGAGCGCTGTGTGAGCTTGCGTTGTCGTGGTGCAGGATGATGCGTCGCTTTGAGTTAGATTTTCGAAGTTCGGCGATGACTTGTGGTAAACAAACTGTAGTATACCACTCTGCGTTAACCGTTCTACGATCTTCAAGTGCAATAGTCGCAACATGGCCGGTTTTTCCAACGAACGTGGCCACCATCTTCTTTGAAGTGCTTCGAGAACGAACAACTTTAGTCGGCTTTGGCTCGTCTTGAAAGACCCAGATTGTAGATTGTTGTTTGGTATCAGGATCGTAGGCATAGATCCAAGATTCGTCACCACTTATGATGTCGTAGACGTGATTTGACTCCCCTCGGTTGAACCTTTGCAGAGTTTTCTTACACCATCTGACGCGGGCCGCCTTGTGATCGTCGGAAAGCAGATGCGGTATCCAACGGCAAACTAGCTTTCTCACACCAAGCGCTTCATGCAAGATCTTCTGAATGGTTGTCCCTGAGATGCCTAATAGAGCCTCTATCTCTCGATACGTCACATGACGATCTTCGAGAATTAGTTGTCTCACAGCAATGATGTTATCTTCAGTGAAGGCGGATTTTGGGCGTCCTTCGCGAAATCTGTCACTAACTAGTATGTCCACGCTGGAATTCTAAATACCAGCGTTCGACAGTCCGCAGACATGGGGCTACATCACTGAACACAGATGTTAGCTCTTCTAAACACTGAAGCCGTGTCAGGCCTCTTCTAAAGTTGTAGAAAATTATTGCACGAACATTTTCCTTAGAAAGATTCATTTTCGTACGTGACCTGACAGATTCAAATCGAAACTGTGACTAAACAATAGCATTAATCCTAATACTTTCAACTGTTTTGAGATTCAAAATGTAAACACATTCGAATATAGAACAGTTCCAAATTCAAAATTGCCGGAAAATATGGAAACGACAGAACTTAAAAGGCATGCCTCGTATAAAAATTATTTTGGTCTTTGCGCGTGCGAAGCCGCTGGTTGGGTAGGTACCTATGTCTACCTATGTCTCTGTGTTCTAATATAAATATCTCATATTTTTTTCTGTATTTTTTCTGTCTGTCTACTATTTTGTTTGTAATCCATTCTGTGTTTCTTTGTGTGTGACAAAGAAATATATTCTATTCTATTCTATCTAGTTCGATATAAATATCAAATGACATTAATCCCTGTAAAACTTTATTATACCCTCTGCTGAACATTATTGTAATATCAAACAACGTCACTAAATTGCATAATGATTATTTTCCTTCCTTGAAAAAACCATATTAGCGTCATCCGCATTTAACGAAACCCAAAAACAAGGAAATAGTTTCTATTTAGTATCCTATCAGTGGTTACCATCGGAGGTCTCCCCGATCCTGCAAATCCGGACTATGTCCCGGTTGCTTTCAGGTTAAAATCGGAGTCGGATGGCCTCGGATCGTGTGTAGTCGATGCAGGAAAAATTCAAATGTTTGGTTGTGCGACGGATTGGTCAGGGGCCGTTACAAAACGGTCCCTGTCAAGCCCGGATGCCATATAGTCGAGCCTTAGTTTGGGTTTAGATAACATTGTGTGAAATATCCAGCGATATTTATTTTACATGTTTATTTATCAACTAGCTGTTGCCCGCGACTTCATACGCGTTATACTACTTAATGTGTAGGTAACCTAGAAATAAAAAACCCATTTTTATCCCATGGGAACTGATTTATGGGATAAAAGGTAGCCTATGTGGTAATCCAGGTTATAAACTACGTATGTACCACATTCCATAGAAATCGGTTCAGCCGTTACAACGTGATTGAGTAACAAACAAACAAACATCTGAACTTTCACATTTATAATATTAAATAATTTATTGATTGACGGGTTGACTCAACCCGTGACCACGCTTGTTGCAACACAGCCGAAACGTCGGGATTACAAATTAAAAAAGGTACATACGCAATAAATACCCGTTTCAATCAATAATTATGAACAGTGATTGCTAAAGTTTTATAATATTAGTGTGATATTCAATCATATTTTATTTTATAACTGTTAGTTCCTCAAACGGCCGCGGAACTTTTTTATCTGACAGCTAATAAACACCTGATTTTTTTGAAAATAAATCCGAGCAGTTTTATAATTGTTTGTACAACCCAAAGCATACTGCATGTAGTTATGAGATCATGCCACAGATGAGAAGCGGTTAGTACTGGTATTTGTTAAATTATTAAACAAATTCAGTGAGCAACACGTTGCGTGAGATCCCAAACAGAGCGTGATGATAAGGTGGATATGAATTTAAAGTAACTGTATTTTATACTTTCCATCTACATATACGTATACGTAATTATTTGAAAAAATTGGGGCGTGGCTGTGTCGTGGACACGGCCGTATGTTGTACGTGAATACGTGTACGTAACAGGTAATATTTTTTATACAAAATATAAAATACGCTATTTGACGTATGTTATAATCATGTTTGAACACTAAGAAGTCCTTCGGGTCATACCATACATACTAAATGGAAATCTCAAAACGCAGCAAAATGACCTCAAACTGGCGGCGCTTCCCCCTCCGCCGCGCGCGATGATGCGTCACAGTCCTCAGCGAAACGAATTCTTTGATTCTTTAGTTATCCTGTGGTGTAATTACATATTGTATGGAGATGATAGATATTTAACTGCAACACCAAACTGTATCCCCCGATTTTGTTATTATTGTTTTTTGAATTTTTAAGAATAAAAAAGAAGCAATTTTAAAACGTATTCACGTTAAAATGTTCTTTTTAACACTCATGCTCTGAAAGTTGGTCATTGTTAACTGGATATCTGATGCGTAAAAGCGATTTACGCTCAAGTAAATTTGAAAATAGAATGAGGCTCGTTTCATTCATAATATACTAAAATTAATAATATAATATAATAAAATTGACTGCCTCCGTGGCGCAGTGGGCGCAGTGGGCGGCTGAGACGCAGGAGGTAGCGGGTTCGATTCCCGCCGCGGAACAAATGTTTGCATGATCTACAGATATTTGTTTCGTGTCTGGGTGTTTTTCTATATATTATAAGTATGTATTTACAAAAAAAAATTATATACGTATTTTATCAGTTATCTGGTTCCCATAGTACAAGCTCTGCTTAGTTTGGGGCTAGATAGCGCTGTGTGAAATGTCCAGCGATATTTATTTATTTATTTATTTAATATACTAAAATGAAATACAACCTCCAGGACAAATACTTATTTCGAGTCTAGCAAATAGTCTTATTTAGAATATAGATAAATAAGTTGAGGGTCGCTTACGTAATAAGTCGCTTACGTCCCTTGTATAACAATGTCCTATTGCGTCTTTGTCATTGGTTATTCTTTATTGATACAGGTTTTCTGAGGTTATTTGAATATTATATGTTTTTGAGGACCATATTTACATCCATATTAATATTATAAATTCGAAATCAACTGTCTGTTTGTTACGTTTTCACATCTAAACGGCGAGACCGATTTCGATTAAACATTAATACAGGTATAATATTATCGGGATTGGAACATGGGGTACTTTTTATCTGAATGCGCAGGAGGGTAAATCACGCGTGCGAAGACGCAGGTGGCAGTTAGTTCGATTATTAGGCCCACGTTATGTAGGTAGGTAGGCTATTGATTTGTGAAATCTATTTTTTTTTGCATCTCAAGTTTTTTACATTACAGCTTAGACAAACGAGTATAAATTAATGAGCAAATTTGTGAGCAAAAACGGTCACCACTCAGGATTGTGCTATAGTAGCATATTTATATTACTATAGCGCTGGTCTTCCGTGGGCCCATTTTTGTGTGTGCAGGGCAGCAACTGTGTTCACAATTACCTATCGATACATATTACTAGTAGATATAAACTTTCGGACTCGTTTAAATACCTACTTCCGAACTATTAAAACATACAAAACATGAAAATACATAATCATAAACAGTTAACAGGCATAATAAAAAGAGCTTTGAAAATTATTTGCGATTCACAAGAATAGATAAACCAAACTAATGCGTAATTACACTAATTAGGTATCGTAATTATGTAATCAGTGATTTTAAAACATTATCTATATGAAACTAAGGACACAGAGAAACGCATGATAAAACTTGCACATATTTTTATACACTTGGCAATATTTAGTCTATCTGAATATTGTAAAGTATGAAGCCCGCTTTACCTACTAATAATTTATATATATTTATAAAGGAATAGTAGATTATTAAACGAGGGGATAAAGCAGTGTCTTGTATTGAATCCCGTACGTAATGAAGGATTCTAGAGTTAACTCATGAGCGGAGCGTGGGAGCTACTAGAATCCTGAGTGCAGAGAGGGATATAAGTACGTTCAAGAAGCAGACAGCTTTATCCACGAGAATACTCTACTATTCACACTTACACACTATAAAAATCAAATCTAGGTTGGTGCATTCTGTGCAGAGGTTAGTTCGATTTTAGAATAAGTTCTTATTGTGTAGGTTTCTTTGGTTAAAATTTTAATATAGATGAGGTTCCAAATTCAAATCACATTATGCCCGCACAGGCATAATGAAATTCAATAAAACTTTACTCCCGGCTCAGCCGTAGGGATTCAATCACCTGGTTTCGGTAAGGTTTACATGACATGTAATTTGACATTGTCGAGCAGGTGCTGTGAAATGTTTTTAATTAAATGTATTTTAGTAACGCAAGCAATAACACAAGTATAGGTAAATAAATACGTTATTGTCCATTACATCTGGTTGACCTTAAAATATGACCTCTGACGTCTATACAACATATATAATTATAAAATGTGTTCCTAACAAATAATATTCCTAATAATAATGACAACTTTACAGGTAATTTTTTATGCGAATTGTATTTCCCTGTCAAGAGACCCATCGCTTTACTGCGAAGAACTTTCGATAGTTCATACAAAAATAGTATAAAGGGGCAACCCAGTGTATACTAGGGTCGGGGAAGACCGGTGCTATTCCAAAGTTCTCTGTTAAGCTTTAGTGGTGCTGTGTCTCATAGAGCGCAGTGTACTGGCCCTACAACAGTGCTCAACCATTGTTTGTACGTACCTGATCTGGTAATTAAGAGGCGCTAAGGAAGCTAGGCAATTGTTTTTCAACAAGACATTGAACCTGGTAACCTGTGGAGCTATCCTAACCTACAAATCCTACCAACAATTTCCCTTTTAAACAACTGAAAGTGTTAAGACGAATTTATTTCATCCCACCTGTTCTTGATTCGTAAACCTCCCCATCCTAACTCCTCAAAACGCTAACCATCAATACACAGCGGCGCAAGCGCAGGCTGCAGTGTGTTGACCCAGCGCTCTCTTGTGGTCAGGTACTAGGGCCTTCGCGCCCGGTCGCTCTAACGTCGGGACGAGCTGAGGGGGAATCGGCGCGGGCATATACAACGACAATCAGCCGCTGCTTGCTCTTGCGCACGCACAGGTAAGTCAAAGGTTTTCATTTACCAATATTAGGGCGGCGCGTCGCGTTGTCAACTCGAACTTAATATAAATCCATTCTGCATATTATTGTTACGAGCTGAGGGTTCGGGATAAAATAATGGGAATCGGTCTGACCAAAATAACACTTTTATTCAGCACTAAACGATGAATACACGAACTTGGTCACACGTATCACAACACACTAATTCTCACCACTGGTGCACCACTTCAAGTCACCGAAATGATCGCACGTATAGCTTAATCCAGACTGACTCGGGAGCAACTACTATTCACGCGAGACCCTTCCCACGTCAGTTCTCCAGGGCCTCGCTGAGACTAACTCACTCAACTGACTGTCCGGCCATCTCTCCGGCCTATTTATATCGCACACATTTCGATTGTTCGAGAACGATGTCGATCCTTCCAGGAAAGGGTCGGTCCCTCGACACAATGGCCACTCCCCATTCTGCGAAACCACAAACAATAGCAACAATAACACAGCAAGACAAAAGCGTTCGAGAAGGTTCGATTATTACTCATTGTTTAACAGCCTCGGCGTAACATTATAAATTCGAAAGAAACTCTGTATCTCTGTCTGTTTGTTTGTCTCGTACTAAACGGCTGGACCGATTTGGATGAAATTTGGTATATAGACAGATTATGACTTGGATGGAGACAGACAAGACAAGCTTCTAAACGTAACAAACAGGCAGACATTTTCGACAGTGTTACTGCATGCGTGCAAATGACATGTAATTGAACTACAACTAATATAGTGTAATGGCCGGTTCCTATATCCGTCGGTAACCGATTAAGACTCGTATCTCCTTGAAAAAGTGTCAAACTACTGACACGTTTTCAAGGAGAAACGAGTCGTAGCTGGTTACCGACGTATGTAGGAACCCGCCATAAGTAATGTATATGTGATTTTAAATTGTAATCTTTGGTTAGGTGCCGATTCACCCGCCGCTCGAACTCCAGCCCGATAATGTTGAGAGCGGGCGCGAAGCACCCGGATGCTGACGGCAGCGGTGCCTCCTCGTCCCGCACCACGCCGCGTGACCACGCCGCGCTCTACGCCACGCTCAACGAGTTCCTCTTGATGGAGCACAAGTTCCAGCCTAAGCTATGTCTGCCTGCTGACTCTGAGGTAAACATACAACACAAAAATAATTGACAGCTACACCATTGAATAACTAGTGGTTCGCCCCGAACTGAGATCTGGCGAGTCAAAGTTATCCTCGGACAAACAAACATACATACATACATCGCCGATTTGGCCAAATTGATTTAGAGATCTCGCTTTGCTCGATCAAATATACAAGCTACCGGTAAACCCACCTCTAAACTCAGTTAATACGTACATAACAAAACAGGTTGTATTAGTGTTATGTGGTTGCAGAATGGGGAAGTGACGACGGGGGCTCGCGACGGCGCCGCCCACGTCCTCCGCTGCCTGAAGGTGTGGTACGATCTGCCGGCCGAAGTGCTCATCGACGCCATAACTCTGTTCGACAGGTAAATATAACAAAACCATTGAATACAGACGACTTCTCGATAGCTCAATAGCCCGTATAGTGGGACAATTTATCAGGTTTAGACAAGTTATGACGCGTTTGTTTACAGTGTAACCCCTTCCATACTTGTTTTGTTTGTCAATACTATCTAAGAGTGTGTACATATTATCATTTCTACCTCTATATGAAAAAAATGGTACATTACGAATTTCGTCCTCTCATAGTGGGACCCTCTATAAATAAGACAACTGACATGTTAACCTGCCTATTTGGGAAACTGGGTAAATGAAAAGCCTCTATGAGTAATAAAATAGTAGAGTGTCATGGGGGACCAAAATAATGTATTGAGGGCGAGAGCGTTTGTTTGAATCCAGAGCGAAGCGAGGGTTTCTAAAGTAGAATCCTAAGCGTAGCGAGGAATTATTATTCTCAGTATGTACGTCGCTCAAGGTTAAATAACTTTGGTATTGTGTGGCACAACTCTGCTTTTCATCACCCTCTGTGAGAAACATAAATAAGAGATATTTTTAGTAGTGACGAATATTTATATTTACATAACCAAATTATAAATTTATAATTATATTATATGTTTTCGTAATTTTGAAAGTTTATTGTAGCTGTTTTGTTGGGAACACAGAATGTCGTTGACTTATTATTTACCACTTGGGTATTCGAAATTGCTTCAGACGTTGATGATCATGTTGAGTCAAAGGTGACATTTCACGCTTTTTTGAATAGTTTCTAAAAATGACTGCTTCATTTTTATTTTTCCATGTAATAAAATTTTCAGAGGCTTTTATATATTTTTCTCTGGATTTGTTTGGTTAAATTGTTTATGACAGTTTCTGCGATTAATTTTACACTTTCTGGTGTTTATATTTCGCTTTTACTGTTAGAACACATCTTTTATTCAATTTGTGTGCATCAAATTAAAATTGTCTGTTACATTAGGTTGGGAAAAAATTTCTTCACATTTTTTAAGAAAATTCAAAACATTTTTTAATATAGTTTATTTACATTTAACTAAAGTATGTAGGTACCATTTTGTTCGATAACTTTTTGCAATCTTGTAGGTAGGGGTATGATCCCATTGCTATAGAAATTTTGGGGCTTCTGATCAAAATACCGCGACAAGTGGTTTTGGCAGTCCTCTCGTGATGTTAACCTGACACTGCCTAAAGAATTCTGAAGAGACCGAAACAGGTGGAAATCTGAAGGTGCAAGGTCAGGACTATACGGCGGATGCATTAACACCTCCCAGCCAAACTCTCTTAATTTTTGCTGAGTGGCTAAAGATGTGTGAGGTCTAGCGTTGTCATGATGAAAAACCACACCCCTTCTATTGAATAATTCCGGCTGCTTTCTCTCAACTTCTTGCTTTAATCTCATCAGTTGTTCGCAGTCGAGTTCATAATCGATGGTCTTGTCTGGTGGTAACTGCTCATAATGAATAATGTCCTTCCAATCCCACCACACACACAGCATCACCTTGTTGCGGGTTAACCCGGGTTTCGCCACAGTCTGTGAAGCCTGACCGGCCTTTGACCACGACCTTTTTCGCACGTTCTTGTCGTACGTGATCCACTTTTCATCACCAGTTATCAGCTTCTTCAAAAATGGTTCAGTTTCATTACGTCGTATTAAAGAATCACAAATGAGTACACGGTTCATTAAGTTTCTTTCAGTGAGCTCGTGGGGTACCCAAATATCGAGCTTTTTTGTGTACCCAGATTTTTTCAAATGCGCTTCAACTATTTTGTGGTCAATTCCCAGTTCTTCAGCTACGTCCTAACTACTGATATGCCAATCTTGCTCCACTTTTTCAAAAATGGCATCAATTTTATCCGTAATAGGGCGATCAGAGCGGCGTGCATCTTTGACATCAAAATTTCCGGATTGAAAACGCATAAACCAAATTTGTGCTACTCTCACAGACACTGCACTAGGTCCATAAACATCGCAAATGTTTTTCGCGGCTAGCGTTGCATTTTTACCTTTTTTGTAGTAAAATTTTAAAATGTATCGAATGTCTTCATTAGATTCACTCATCTTTAGTACGAAAAACAAATAAAAATCACACATTTTCCTAATTTGAATTTGGCATCATCTTTAAAATTTAAACTTTGAATGATACCAAAACCAGTCAGATACAAATAGTATAGCCAAAGAGATTTTATTACAAGTTCATACATACTATAATGCAAAGAGACTTTTTCCCCAACCTATTATTTTGATAAAAGTATTAAAAAACGAAAAAGAACATCCCGCGTATTTTTTTTTATATTAGAACAATGCCGCAACGGCAACTCGCTTATAATACCGGTCAGCAGTTACTTTTTAATGAAATAGTGTTCCAAATACAAAAGTCATTTCGTCACTGATATTAAGTGCGCCGGAATGACCCATTTATCGAGGAACCCTTCCCCTCTTTTCGAATAGATGGGATCCGACTTATCCAGTTTTCACTGTATTTGATTTTTAATGCTTTTTATGCACTAAGCCTTATTAACATAATTTTAGAACACATTTTTAATTTTAAGTTATTTTCGTTCCAGATTCCTCACAAAGATGAAAGTGCGTTCATGTCACGTTCCGTGCATCACGGTGGCGTGCATGAATATCGCTATCGAAGACTACGCGAAGGAAAATAACGTGAAACGGAACGTATCTATCGAGGAGCTAGGTAAATATCCATTATATTAAAACACCTATTATATTGAACTAGCTGATCCGCCCGTGATTTCGCTCGCGTTGATTGTCAATAACATTACCCTCTTTCTGCGCAGTCGGGTAAAAAGTAGCCCAATGTCCCAATCTCGGCCATAATCTATTTATATATTTCTTACCAAAAGCCTAAATATGAATTTTCAGATCCCTAACTTGAGGAATTATGGATCACCCATACAAACTTTCAACCCCTATTTCACTCCCTTTAAGATTATGTTTTGTTACAAAAGATAGCCTATGTACTTCCCCAGGAGATCTTCTTGCCAAATTTCATTACGATCCGTTCAGCCGTTTAGTCGTGAAAAGGAAACAAACAGAGCTACTTTCGCATTTATAATATTAGTATGGATTGATGGAGTCAAAACATGACTCTGTAATTAGATCTATATTAGATCCGTCTATGAGTACTGAAATTGGATCCAACCTAATTACGTAGTTATAGGCTATTAAGTAGAACCGAAAAACTCCCTAATTACCTTCTTTTTACCCCCTCATCCCGCCTATATCACTGTTATTAGGACGGATCCAATTTTAATTATATTACTAATCGATGGATCTAGTACTAAGCTACATTCCTTGATTAAAGGCATTCTCCCTAGACAAGTGTTCCCTCCAGATGGAGACACACACTTTCAGAGCATGAGTGATGAAAACAATATTGCTATATGAATCAATATAATTGTTTCACAGTATCCATCTCCCAGTCGGCATGCACGGCCGGCGACGTCTCCCGCATGTCCCGCATCATAGTAGACAAGTTGGCGCTATCCGGCGGCGCGCGGCGTCTCACCGCGTTGCACTGGCTGCGTCTACTGAGCGCGCTGCTGCAGCTGCACACGGACGCGCCCATCCCCGCCTGCTGTCAGGTAACAAACTAACGACGCATCGTTAAAACAAACATCGTTTGAATACCCAAAAAAAAATAACCAATCTACATGAACTCCTTAAATTTTCTTTGTATTTTAGTTGTGTAAATTAGAAAGCTGCTGCCACCAAACCAAAGTCCTACTCTGTTACTTATAAGTTATGATGGCTGGGGTCAGGTTAGAAGGGGGGGGTAATGCACAATACACCCCAATGCGGGACCTCAGTGTAGATCTTTTATTCTCCCCACCACAGAATTAGTCGTGTAAATATTTATGTACAGGGTGTTGGGCGATATTCAAGTGACGGTTTCTCAAAAAATAAAAAAAGACTTCTCACAAAAAAAAACTACTATCAAGTTTTAAAGAAAATCTACTAAGTTTAGGTGATTAATTCGATATAAAACTTAATGCCTATTCTTGCAATCGACATCCAAAAATAAAGGCCGATTTGATATCTCTTTCGGAAATGGCTGCAGGTTTTTGGTTAAAAAGTGACAACAAGAGATATCTCAAGACGTCACCAATACAGTATCTGTGGTTAGATGGCAAGCATTATGCAATAGCACAACATAAGTTTAACAAACTGTTTGTTTTTACATGCCAAAATAAATTTCACATTTCTATGGTAAACATTTAACAAATTTATTTAATCACAATAACCCCTTTCAATTTTGTGCGTATATTATTAAACACTCTATATTGTTTTTGTTAATAAATTTAATGAATGTGTGGTTTATAGGAGAGCGAGCTGAGCAACTTGCTGGAGATAGTGGCGTGCGACGCGACGTGCGTCACCGCGCGAACCTGCGAGCTGGCTCTAGTACTGCTCTACCATAAGCTAGGTATGACGATTTTTTTTGGGGTTCAGTATCTCAAAAGGAAAAGGGAACTCACTTCCGGCGTATGTTTTTCCGAACCAGTATAATCTCGGAGTCTTCAAGTCCAGAGTGAATAGGTTCTTTCTAGGCAAGTGTGCTCCATCTTCGATCACACCATCACTTACCATCAGGTGAGGTAGTGGTCAAGCGCTCGGCTATAATAAAAAAAAGGGAACCCTTACAAAAAAATATAATGTTGGACATTTCACAAGCACTATCTATTCCCTCACTTCGTTCACTAGGATCACTTCGTTATCTGTCTGGCGGTAGTTCCCGTTGACTTAGAATCATGAAATTTGGCAAGAAGCAAGATCGCAAGAAAAAAATCCAAATATGTTCAGATTGACGACATCGGCGAATAGCCGGCTGAGACGCAGGAGGTAGTGGGTTCGATTCCCGCCGCAGAACAAATGTTTGCATGATGTACAGATATTTGTTCCAGGTCTGGTTTTTTTTTAAGTATGTATTTAAGAAAAAAGTATATAAGTATTCTATCAGTTATCTGGTTTCTATAGCGCAAGCTCTGTTTAGTTTGGGCCTAAATAGTGCTGAGTGAAATGCCCAGCAATATATTTATTTAATGGTGGCCGAGGTGCGGTTATAGAAGGGTAGAACGCCCGGCACCGGGATGGGTGGACGACATCGTTAGTGTCGCGGGCTGTCAGAGACTAGCGCAGGATCGTGGCGGATGGCATAAGATCGTAAACTATGGAAGACTCTGGCGGATGCCTATACTCAACAATGGGTGAAGTCAGACTGGATGATGATGATATTTATATATATGAAGGACAAGCAGGCGCACGGTTCAGTACCATCCGTACCTAGTTGATATACCAACCATTCGCACACACCGTTTTGGTTCTACGTTCTTGATGCGTACAGCTAAGGTATGGAACACTTGGCCGTCGTCTGTTTTTCCTAAAGAATACAATCCGGTCCCCTTATTACCTAAGCCAAATTGCTGTTGCTTCGCTATCGCTTTTCAGGCCATCCCTTTCACATGTACAGTACGTACCTCACGTGTGAAAGGGATGGCCTGAGTAGCGATAGCAAAGCGACAGCAATTTTGCTTAGGTAATACGGCCCCGGGTCTCTTTAAGGTAAGAGTGAATAGGTTTCTTCTAGATCTTAGATGGCATCATCGCTTACCATCAGATGAGATTGTGCTCAAACGAAGATATATCTCGTTTAATATATATATGTATATATATATAAAATTATTTTAATTGTTATTAGTTTTGTAATTATTTTTGTATGATTACAGAACAACAGCTGTTGGAGTGGTCGCGTGCGCCCGAGATACCGGAGCACGCCTTCTACTTGTACGAGTTCGCGACGCAGCTGCAGCAGTACTGCCACGTAAGCACAATTTACCTCTCACACACATTTATTTATATTTATAGTGTTATCCGAACACATACAGACAATTCCAAGATTTTTTAACCATCTCAAAAATTGTAAGCCTAGACGGGACCATTTATTTATTTGTTACTCAATCACGTCGTAACGGCTTAACCGATTTCGATGAAATTCAGTATTTACGTAGATTATAACCTGGGTATAGACTACTTTTAGTTGACAAACGACGCGTGCGAAGCCGCTGGCGGAAGCTAGTATAATATAATCTAAATTAGACATTGGTATTCAAGATTGTTTTGCTTTTCAGCATAGACCTCCCCCAGTGTCTTCCATAGTTGACGATCTAGAGCTGTCCTCCTCCGCGTCGCGCCTGCTGTAGCTCTTAAGTCGTTTACCCATATTCGAAATGATATTCCCCTGTTTCCCTAGGATACCATTCTGTTACGTCCCTAGCCCATTTTCCTGTTTTAACCGACTTCAGAAAAAGTTCTTAATTCGTCGGAATCTTTTTTTTTGCAGTGAAAACTTCTTTAGGCGCGTTAGTCATTTTTTGAGATGGGAAACCATTGAACTCGCGACACTGTTATCGTTACCGACACCTCTGTATATAAGTATCTCGTAATTGTTCAAGTTTTCATTTCTGTCGGCACTCCCGGAGTGCCACTTATTTTATGTCTGTTCCCCGATTACTCGAAGACGCCTGGACCGATTCCAGAAATTCTTTTTTGTTTAAAAGGTCTTCCCAGGTGGTTCCATTAGCATCAAGTCAGGATTAGATGAGATCGCAAAAAAACGAGGGAACCCTCAAATTTTTCTGTTATCTGAAGTCAGATTTGTTTTTATTAAAAAGTTAGTTGTTAGTTGGGGCGTTATGGCCACTTCCATTTTAGTTTTTTGATGTGTACATGACATCTGCAATACTAGTAGTCATGTCATGCCTAGTGATGAATGAATGAATGGAAAATACACTATTGTACACCACACAATAAATAAAAATAAAAATTCACAAAGCAACATGTACAATGGGTGGTCTTATCGTTTAGCGATTTCTTCCAGACAACCTTTGGATTATAACATTACAATAATGGAAGGGGGTGTACATTAACAATACAATAATTAAATTTAAGGAGAGTGCTGATCACTTACAATAAAATAAAACAATATACATAAGTAAATACACGTACATTGACAATACCTGCAATAAATAAAATTAAATAAAAAAGGAAAATAAACATACATACATACATATCTATAGTGATGTAAATGTCATGAATGTATGTTGGTTGCAGATGACAGACGCGTCGCTGGTGAGCGTGCGCACGCTGGTGAGGAGCGTGGTGTCGCGGTACGAGGCGCGCGCCGCGCAGCCGCAGCGGCAGCGCCTCGTGTGGCGACTCTCCGAACGAACTCTCAAGGTAACATTACAACTCTATTGTGTCTAACAGGGATATTGCGAATATTCGCATCTGCAAACGCCGAGCCTCCAAATCGATTTGGACATCTGCATCCACAATAATTGATGCGGATGTTCATGCGGATGCAGATGCAGCGTAGGTCGCGGCAAGAAAGAAATTGGGTGGGGCTTGCGAGTGGCGCGTGATGATTGGTGAATAAGAGCGAATATTTTGGTGACAAGATCCGATGCGTTTGTTATTGTTTATCATTTGTATCTCGTAAATGAATCATAACGTGTTTACTTGCGCTTATCGTATGAACATTGCAGTTTTTGAGTGTTATTGTATCTTAAGTTTGTTTTCTGCTGTCAATAGTTTATATTTTTGTATTATTTCTGCACCTAAACAAAGTTTCTTAAAAAAAAAAAATCTTAAGATCCGCATCTGTATCCGCATTCGCAGATGCCAAAAAATCTGCATCCACAACATCCCTGGTATGTACACTGGACATACACCACTGGACAGCTATCCAGTGATGTGATTACATTTTGTATGGAGATAATAGATGTGTAACTGCAATACCAAACTGTATCCCGCGATTTTGTCGTCATTCGTTTTTTGAATTGCCTCCCACTATGTAAAGCAATTTTAAAAACGTATTCACGTAAAAAATGTTACCTTGGATTCCCTTTTGGGTCTAGATGGCGTTGTGTGAAATGTCCAGCTTTGTTAATATAACTAATTGTATTTGTTATGTTAAGGTGCTTCGTCCCACGGACCGCCTCACGTCCCTGCTGCCTACTATCGAAGAGCAACACTTCGCCGTAGAGACCTCGCCGCCCAGAAACAGGTAAAAATTATAAAAAAATAACTTTAAAAAAAAACAAGGAAAAGGCTTTCAATTCGGTTGTGTTATATGCATATATAACGATAATGATGATAATGAGATTTGAAAATAAGTTTTTTGTTCAAATATTACTTTTTCAAAACAAGCTTTTATAAAATTCATAATCGGAACCGCAAGCAGATTCAAATGAGCCCAAACACTAGTAGCCTACTATAATTCATTCAGAAGTTCCGTTGTCTAGCATCCGTCTCCATCATGAGACCAGTTCCATGGTACCATATTATTGCATTGTCACCGAAGTTACATATGTATTCCAAATTTCAGCTCAATCGGTTGAGGGGAACGGGTTTAAAATTCAGTTACAAGATTCCACCCGGACACACATACATACATTAATTAAAAGCTTGTAAAATCTTTTATTTAAAAGGATTGACTTTCAGATTGGTCCCATAGAAATTTCATCAAAATCGGGATATCTCCGCCAATTGTCTACCGATTTCGATGATTCTTTTGTTATTCTATAGGGTGTACCTCCAGGGTCCCATATAAGTTTGGTGCTGGTCTGATGATGGAGTACAAAGTAGAAATCGAAACCTCAACAGATGACGCAGTGCAATGAAGTAATTGTATTGGAAATTACATGCGAATATCTATTTGAGGACCTATCAGTTATATTCAACTATTCAACTTATCAGATCATGAACTTCATACATACTTTGACAAGACTTTGAAGGACATAGAACTCCTCAACAACAAACAGTTGATGTATCGCAGTTAGGGTATTGTATAGATCACAGGCATTAAATAATGCTGGATATTTCACACAGTGCCCCAAACTAAGCAGAGCTATGGGAACCAGATAACTGATAGAAAACTTGTATACTTTTTTTTTTGTAAATAGATACTTGTAATATACAGTGTGTCCCTGGATAAAGTGCAACCCCGAAAGGGGGTGAAACTAGATCAAAAATTATCGACAAAAAAATAGAAAAAAAAAAAATTTAAAAAATTTAGTATATACTTTATTGATGAATTAAAATTTTTATTGCTCACTAGATAGATAGATAGATAGATAGATAATTTCTTTATTGCACACCATTTAAATACAATCATGACTCTATTTAATAAAAAAATGATTTCTTCCAAAGTAGTAGGTCTATTTTGTTAAAATAAAAACCATAATCATGTCAGATATGTGACGATGACGATAAAATAACAAATAACTCACAAACAAGTGGCTATCGTGACTTAAAGTTTAATTTTTGTATTAAAATTACATTTTTTAGGCTGTTTTTTTCCAATAAACTCCAAAAATCTTAAAATTAAGCCTATAATACTAGAAATTTTTATGACTTTTTATTATTGTCTATCATAATAGCTTTTAAATAAAATAAAAACCTACGTTCTAACATAAAAAATGTGCTGGCTAGGAGCATTTAAAGTTGACCACTGATTACGTCACCACTCAGGTAGAGACCCTTTTTTAACTTATATTGTTGTAGATTATGGTCGCTGGGCCTGTTCTATGAAAGATGAAGGGTGGGGATCGAAACAGGACTCACAACAAGGCACGCCAGTCGCTCCGATATTCTCGCCGCTGCTACCGCCTACCGTACCTTACTGCGCCTTCAAGTTTTTGTTACGTTGTTTTGCTTTTGTTTTGTTTTTGACTTTTTGTTACGTTTTTGACTGTACTTTGTTGTGTTGTGGAGATGCCGCGATTGACTGAGTTCTCTCCGCGAGAAATCGCTGACATCCATTATTATTATGGTATGTCACGTGGACACACAACAGTCGCTCGTTCTGCATACATAAATGCGTTTCCGAGCAGACTTATACCGTCAGCACGAAATTTCCAAGAAGTTCACCGAAAGTTATCCAACATCGGACTTGGATTAGCAAGAGATCGCCGTGAGCAACAAGCTACCATTATTGACCATTCCATAGAAGAGGCCGTTTTAAACGATTTGTTTGCTGATCCCACAACCAGCATTAGACGCTTAGCTTTGCGTCACGGTATATCAAAAACATCCGTATGGCGAATTTTGAAAAGGAAGGGATTGCATCCATACCATTCAGCGAGTACAGCATTTGCATGAAAATGTAGACAATCGTGCAAGATGCGTAATGTCTACGTGGATTCAACAAAAAATTAGAAATAATCCACAATTCCTAAAAAAAATTTTATGGATGGATGAAGCGAAATTCACCCGGAATGGAATCACAAATTGCAGAAACTTACATGTATGGTCCGAGGAAAATCCACACCTAAAGAGGGCGTCTACTTTTCAAGTGCAATTTTCAGTTAATGTATGGGCAGCTCTAATAGACGACACGCTGATTGGGCCAGTTATTTTACCCGCAACATTAAATGCCGAAAGTTTTTTAAACTTATTAAGAGACGATCTGCCACTACTGCTGGAAGATGTTCCGCTGGCTACAAGGCAACAGATGTATTTGCAGATGGACGGATGCCCTGCGCACTACGGGCGCAATGTGCGAAGTTTTTTAAACGAAAACTACGCTAATAGGTGGATCGGCCGGGATGGACCAGTCGGGTGGCCGGCACGTTCACCTGACCTGACACCCCTAGACTATTTTCTGTGGGGTGTTATGAAACAAAGAGTCTACAGAACGACCGTAGACACCGAGGCAGAGTTACAAGATCAAATCATGCGATGTGCCGATGAGATAAGAAGTGACCCAGAGATGGTGCTTAGAGCCACACAACAAATCGCTCTTCGTGCGGCAATGTGCCTACAACAACAAGGAAGCCATTTTGAGCATTTAATGCATTAAACAAAACCCTTATTTCATACTTACATGTAATAAGTTAAATAAAAATGTTGTAACTAAAATTTGATTTTTAATACTACCTGAGCAGCAAAAAAAAACGTGTCTCTACCTGAGTGGTGACGTAATCAGTGGTCAACTTTAAAAGCTCCTAGCCAGCACATTTTTTATGTTAGAACGTAGGTTTTTTTTTATTTAAAAGCTATTATGATAGACAATAATAAAAAGTCATAAAAATTTCTAGTATTATAGGCTTAATTTTAAGATTTTTGGAGTTTATTGGAAAAAAACAGCCTAAAAAATGTAATTTTAATACAAAAATTAAACTTTAAGTCACGATAGCCACTCGTTTGTGAGTTATTTGTTATTTTATCGTCATCGTCACATATCTGACATGATTATGGTTTTTATTTTAACAAAATAGACCTACTACTTTGGAAGAAATAATTTTTTTATTAAATAGAGTAATTAGTGAGTAATAAAAATTTTAATACATCAATAAAGTATATACGAATTTTTTTTTAATTTTTTTTTCTATTTTTTTGTCGATAATTTTTGATCTAGTTTCACCCCCTTTCGGGGTTGCACTTTATCCAGGGACACACTGTATAGAAAAACACCCAGACTCGGAACAAATATCTGTAGATCATGCAAACATTTGCTCCGCGGCGGAATTGAATTCGCTACCTCCTGTGTCTCAGCCGGCTATTCACTCACTGCGCCACGGAGGTCGTCTTGAGGAGTTAATTAGACCTTGTTCTTTGATACGCCACAGAATAATTTATGTATACAGTAGAGATCACAGGCAAGATCTGTCTTAATGAATACACTGTTTCTGAGTTTACAGTGTAAATTTTTGTAAAAATGATATTATTAACAATATTCCTCTTCAACAGATTAGGCAGCGAATCCAGCGAGAACGAAGAAACGAGCGATTGGCCGCGCAGCCCCGTCCTGCCAGTCTACTGCGACAATTGATGCACCAACTGTCTTCCAGCGCCAATCCTGGCTGAACGGCACCTACTTTTGCCATTGAAAAAGAAAAATACACTGACAGTCCCAGGCTGAAACCTCTGTAGAAGCAAAAATGAAAACAACTGACAGCTGTGCCATTAGCTGAATGGAAATTCTTGATAATAAAGGCAAAAATACACTGATAGTCCCAGGCTGAAACATCTGTAGAAGCAAAAATGAAAACAACTGACAGCTGTGACATTGGCTGATTGGAAATTCTTCGACAATAAAGGCAAAAATACAGAGACAGGCATGGGCTGAAACCTCTGTGAAAACAACTGACAACTGTGCCATTAGCTGAATGGAAATTCTTGATAATAAAGACATAAATACACTGATAGTCCCAGGCTGAAACATCTGTAGAAGCGAAAATGAAAACAACTGACCGCTATGGCATCGGCTGAATGGGATTTCTTTGGCAAAAGCCAACAACCTATTCTATTCAATGGAATATTCCATTGGTAGGAAAGAAGATAAAAGTTGTCAATAAAGATCTCCTGGTAAAAGTTTGTATTGGGCAGCTAAAGGCGTTATGGAAGACTAAAATTGCATTTTTAGGTATGCTTTCAAAAAAAATGTTGAAATTTTTGGAATTTTTGATATTTTTGTTGGATTTTTGAGTGTGTACTACCCATGCAATAGTGGCAATAGGTCATGTTAGTGAAATTTGAGATCCCACTTTTGATAAATCAAAATTCCGTGATCCTTGAGGGTTAGAATCGAATATTGTGTCAGTCAGCATGTTTCTTAGTTTATAAGTTTAATTAATTTCGCAATTTTGAAAAAAATATAAAAAATAACGACTACGGAGTATTATTATTAATTTATGTATGATTAATTTGCATTTTAACATAATTCCTATTATGTAAAACAATTCGAAATATATTTCTTTGAAATCATTGACTTTTTAATTTCATTGCCATTGTTCGAAATTGAATTCAGTCCACAGTTTTGGAGACTCAAAATTATTTTTGGTGGGACTGAATCAATAGATATACTTATACTGAATACTACTTCGTAGTCGAAAAAAAGTGCAATTAAGGTTAAAAAGTAAGTTCTTAGAAGTAATTTTTTGTTTTTAAATTAATGGGAATGCGCACTTTTTAAAATTCTAATTTATAATTTTGGAATTCTTATTTTTTTACCTTACAGATAAAACTATTTAATTCTTTGCTAGTTTATTTATTATATGCGCATTCTCATTAAATTTTGGAGTTTGCCTAAACCTGATGTCGAAACAGGAGCTTTAATTTTTTTATTTTAGAATATTTTAACCTTTTTAAATAATAACGGCAAACCTCGGTTTTTTAGCTTTTATACTGTGATGATTATTATAAGCGATTAGTGCGAATTCCAGCCGTACCTTAAGTTACTGTAAAAATGTGTCACATTTGCGCTTGCGTGAAATTAGAAAAAAATAAAAAAAAAGTCCACCGAACATCTTTCTTAGTTTTAGTAGTGTTTTTGGTAAATAAGTATTTTGTGTTATAAAGGCAGAATATTAGTTAAAGTAATAAAAAACGATTAACCACAAAAATTTGACACTAAAATTGGAGATGGTGATATCAAATCTTTTACGCCATCTACTTCGAAGTAATTTTTTTTTATTTTATAAATTACTTGTTTATTTAGTAGTAAAATATAGAATATTTAAGATAAGTATTAAACATATTTTAAAGATTAATATATTTCTGAGAAGGACTAACTCTATTAAGAGTAAAAATACAAAAATAATTAATATTAATTTGGCATTCATATATCATATATTTTTATTTTTAGTATAATATTAATATCGATAATTAGATAAATAACTAAATGGAAAAAAAAAATATACAAATACTATTGAAAAATAATAAAAAAACGATCTCAGGTTAGACTTTTCTTAGGTCAGCAAAAAATACTACAAAAAAACCTTGTTTAATTTAAGTCAGCGTTTCTAGGGAAATAATTAGATTTCATAAAATCAGTGCTGAATATGTAACATTAAATATTGTTAATTGTTAAATGTGTGTACGGGTTTCGAAAAGGTAGTTAGTTATTTCTGAGGCTTGAAATTTTCGAATTACTTCAAAAGTTGTGTAACATTGACAGCGTTTTTGGAGGCATTTCAAAATTTTTACAGTTGAGTTTTTAAATAGCAACTCTGTGATAAATCATTAACATCATCGCCGGTAAATTTAAATCATTGAATAAGCATTTTTATGATCATACCTTAATGTCAGTTATCTGTCTTGTACATTACTGGACTAATACTAGCTGGCAAATTTGGGAGTCTCCAAAAATACGTTTAAATATTTGTAAACTCAATATTAATGTAAATTTTGAATACTTAAATATTAGCTTTTGTTAAAAATTTCAAGTAAAACTTTCTTTGAAATTTTATAATAAACTTGTATCTAAATGTAAGTTTTAAATTTCATAATTTTTTTTAAATAAATATTTTGATATAAATCAACAATTATTTGAAAATCTATAAATAAGAGAAGCTTAATACGTTGTAACATAGAGTACTTACCTACTTTATTTATAATTAGTGATTTCAAGTTTCGTTTGTGATTTTGTATGTTTCCACGCACAACTGTTTCTATTCAGATTTAGGTACTTCAATCTTTTTATCCAAGAAATTATTTAAAATCACAGACGGAATATTTCTCTTTATGAAAACATATCCATAACCATCTTAGAATAATGTATTATCAGAAATATATTGTTGATTTATGAATTTGTATTTCATCCTGCATTTATGAGTCATGTTTCTTGATGTAAAATAGCGTGTTTCTTCTGATGTATTTGTGCAAGTGTTGTGGCTAAATAAAAAAGAAAATCTCGAATAAATGAGAATAAACAGTTAAGACTCTTATTTCTTTGTTTTATTTGTATTTGACACCTTAAGAACAGGCATTTTTATAGCTCCGGAAGAAAAAATCTTTGCTACGCTATTTACAAATTAAAGATGATTTAAACATGTGTACCTGGACGGAGGGCCCATTTTTTAAACATGTGCGTTTGGACTGAGGGCCCACTTTTTAAACAAGTGCATCTAGACTGAGGGCCCACTTTTTAAACATGTGCATCTGGACTGAGGGCCCACTTTTTAAACATGTGCATTTGGACTGAGGGCCCACTTTTTAAACACGTGCATTTGGACTGAGGGCCCACTTTTTAAACATGTGCATCTGGACTGAGGGCCCACTTTTTAAACATGTGCATCTGGACTGAGGGCCCACTTTTTAAACACGTGCATTTGGACTGAGGGCCCACTTTTTAAACATGTGCATCTGGACTGAGGGCCCACTTTTTAAACATGTGCATCTGGGCCGAAGGCCAACTTTTTAAACATGTGCATCTGGACTGAGGGCCAACTTTTTAAACATGTGCATTTGGACTGAGGGCCCACTTTTTAAACACGTGCATTTGGACTGAGGGCCCACTTTTTAAACATGTGCATCTGGACCGAGGGCCAACTTTTTAATTAACAATTTTGATCCATTTGCGACTAATAGTCAAGGTAAAAAAACTTGATAGATGGGTGCCCCACGAACTTAACGATCGCCAGCGCAACTTACGCGTCGAGACCTGCCTTGCGCTGCTCAATAGGTAAAGAAATGAAGGAATTTTGAACCGAATTATTACGTGCGATGAAAAATGGATTCTGTTCGACAATCGAAAGCGCTCAGCAAGTTGGTTAGATCCTGGTTCAGCACCAAAGCAATGCCCTAAACCAAAAATGACCCCTAAAAAGGTGATGGTCACTGTTTGGTGGTCTAATGCGGGTATGATTCACCCCAGCTTTTTACAAAACGGCATGAGCGTTACTGCAGATGTGTACTGTGAAGAACTGGAGACAATGATGGAGAAGCTTGCACATCGGCAACCAGCTTTGGTCAATCGGTCGTCCCCACTGCTCCTCACGACAACGCGCGACCCCATACTGCACAACAGACAGTCTCCAAGCTGCAAGTGCTGGGGTTCGAAGCTCTCCCTCATCCGCCATACTCACCAGACCTTGTACCTACCGACTATTACTTTTTCCAAAATTTAGACAACTTTTTAGTGGGTAAAAAATTCAATTCCTGAGACAAAATGCCTTTGAAGAGTTTGTTGCCTCCCGGCCAGCTGATTTTTACAAGAAGGGCATCAATAAACTGCCAATGCGTTGGCAAAGATGCGTCGATTGCATGGGTGATTACTTTGAATAACAGAAATAAAAAAGTTTAAAAAAATAAGTACTTTTACTTATTCCATACAAAACGTCAATTTCATAGGTAGACCTAATAGGGGTAGGGAGGGGGGCGTAACGGGGACGCTAAGGGAAACCATTAATAAAAGTATCAAAAACCTGTATTTAGTCATTATCATTAATCACAATACAATCTTAACTTATCAAACTACAATTTGACATACTTAGGTATATTTTGGTTTGTTTAATATTCAAATATCTTGAATATTTTAATTCTACTGCGACTATGTGAAAACCCCATTATGCCCCGGGGTAGGGGTAATATGGGGTACCTAAAAACGGAGCATTATGGGTTACGCTTAAACCTGTTACTTATGTTCGTGATACAAGCATATATGTACTTCTTCGATGTTATCGTCATCCACACCGGCACAAGCCGTGTGAGACCAGCATCCACAAAGCTGGCAGCCCACCCAACCCTCCGAAGACTTCAGATATGTGTTATTTGCATCTACACAATACAGGCATAAGGTATCTTCGTCTTCGTTTTCGGTTTCGGAAATAGGTTTCTTTTGTTTCTTTGCATTTTTTTTCAATCGAGGATCACACAGCATCTACAGCCTTCTTCATACTCTCTACAGACCAACTTCCACTCGTAGATTTTTTCTTGTAAGTTCGCACCATCTTCCATACCTAAAACAAAAAGAAATACAATTATTAACCGAGAAAAGAGTACCTACAGACTATCTACCTATCGAAGGGACATAACGGGGACGGGGCTCGATGGGGTACCCCATCATGCCCCGTAGTCATGTCCCCGTTATGCCCCTATGCCTAGTATTGTGTTTGAAGACAAATAAAGAAAACAAGATGCATGATACCTTAGTTTTGAGCAATACAAATCAACAAGTGATATCTATAAAAAATCTGAACAAAATACTAAAATACAAAATGTGAATGCTTACCTTTTTATCGGCGTTTAAGTAGTGACACAAACTTAGATCAAAAAGCACGAAAAAATATTTTCGCTCGTAATAAATGCACGCGTGCACTTTCACCTCCGGTCGCTTCCGCATTGAGTGTCTATCTAAAATGGCCGCTTAATAATAATTTAAGCACACACCTAGTACCTCTGGTTACTTGTATATGTGGGTGACCCCGTCGCGCCCCACGTCCCCGTTATGCCCCCCCCCCCCCTACATTGTTACGCCGAGGCTATTACACAATAAGTAATAGTCGAAATTTCTCGATGGCTCTCGGCTTACCTACTGTGTCACAGAATACGTAATACTTGGTATGGAATATACCTACATGCTACGTTTTTATCTGCAGTTGCACAGAATAAGGAATGGTTGTTCGGTCGAAACACCGATCCTTTCCTGGAACGATCTAGTGCGTTCGAGTGTTGTGAACTGTGCGCGATATACTCGTAAATAGACCGGAGAGATGGCCGGAAGAGTCAGTCTGGATTTGGCTATACGTGCGAACATTTCGGTGACTTTTAGTGGTTTATTGTGCATCAGTGGTGTGAATTAGTGTGTTGTGATTACGTGTAACTAAGTTCGTGTATTCATCGTTTTAGTGTTGAATAAAAGTGTTATTTCGGTTCGATTAATTTTCATTATTTTATCCCGAACCCTCAGCTCGTAACAATATCAATGAGTATCGATATAATAACTGGTATAATTACTTATAAATTATTTTTAATTTGCCTTCTTATACAGGGTGTGGTGTAATGAGTGGATAATAGGGTACCTGCGGGTAGGGGCCATTGTGGCGGTTCAGAAAAATATTTGTTTTGCTCAGTAAAAGTGCCTCGGTTTTCGAGATATTCGACATTTTCGAAATTTAAGAAATATTTCACCCTTCGTCACTATTTTTGGCGCCAAGACTGCAACTGAATTTTTTTTTCTATCTGTTTTTTGGGTAGTATTCTTGGATAGATGTGCTATCGAATGGAAACTATTATTTTTATAACACAAGCACAGTTATGTTTTTAAAATAAGATTTCACTAAAATTTTACTTGCTTCCGTTTGTTTTCCTGACCTTTACCCTTCTGTGGTGTAAAAAAATGTATGGTCACTTGAATGCCAAATTTTAAAAAAATTAGCCTATTTCATCGAGATTCCGAAATGGTATATTACATATCATTGTCACAACTTGATTCAAAAGTAATTCCTATTAAAATGGGTAGAGCTAATTATTATAAAATTACAAATAGTACTAAAATTTACTTCATTACTTAAAATCACCTAAAAACGTTAGTTTAAAATTCGGTAATGAAATAAAACGAAACAATAAATTTTAAATGCATTTCATTTATTAAATTTACTATTACAAAAGGTGTTCGAAAAGGCCACCACGTGCTCTGATGCATGCTCTGCACCTTTTGATAAAAGATCTTTTCATCCTGTTCGCAATTCTTTGCTCTGTGATTTTCTGAGCAGCTAATCGCACACGCTCCCGTAGCTGGTCCACTGTATTGATTGGGTCTTTATAAACCTTTTCTTTAAGGCATCCCCGGTAAAAAAAGTCCAATGGGTTGAGGTCTGGTGAATGAGGTGGCCACAAAATTGTCCCCAAACGACCGATCCATCGTCTACGATATGTTTCATCGAGGTATTGTCGAACATTTCGGGCGTAATAAGCGGGGCAACCATCGTGCTGCAGCCACATTCTTCTTCTATCTTCTAATGAAACATCTTCTAATAAAAGTGGAAGTTCGTGCCGTAAAAAATGTAAATACATTTCTGCAGTCAATGTTCCAGAAAATTCGAATGGTCCGATGATTTTGCCATTTAGAATTCCAGTCCATAAATCTATTTTCCTATTCCTAATCCTATTTAATATGCACAATATGCACAGTTGGCAGCGTACAAACCCTCATTTGGCCAGAGAAGACAGGTCCCAGTACAAGTTCAAAATTAATTTATGGACTGGAATTCTAAATGGCAAAATCATCGGACCATTCGAATTGTCTGGAACATTGACTGCAGAAACGTATTTACATTTTTTACGGCACGAACTTCCACTTTTATTAGAAGATGTTTCATTAGAAGATAGAAGAAGAATGTGGCTGCAGCACGATGGTTGCCCCGCTCATTACGCCCAAAATGTTCGACAATACCTCGATGAAACATATCGTCGACGATGGATCGGTCGTTTGGGGATAATTTTGTGGCCACCTCGTTCACCAGACCTCAACCCATTGGACTTTTTTTACTGGGGATGCCTTAAAGAAAAGGTTTATAAAGACCCAATCAATACAGTGGACCAGCTACGGGAGCGTGTGCGATTAGCTGCTCAGAAAATCACAGAGCAAAGAATTGCGAACAGGATTAAAAGATCTTTTATCAAAAGGTGCAGAGCATGCATCAGAGCACGTGGTGGCCTTTTCGAACACCTTTTGTAATAGTAAATTTAATAAATGAAATGCATTTAAAATTTATTGTTTCGTTTTATTTCATTACCGAATTTTAAACTAACGTATTTAGGTGATTTTAAGTAATCAAGTAAATTTGAGTACTATTTGTAATTTTATAATAATTAGCTCTACCCATTTTAATAGGAATTACTTTTGAATCAACTTGTGGAAATACCATGTAATATACCATTTCGGAATCTCGATGAAATAGGCTAATTTTTTAATAATTTGGCATTCAAGTGACCATACATTTTTTTTACACCACAGAAGGGTAAAGGTCAGGAAAACAAACGAAAGCAAGTAAAATTTTAGTGAACTCTTATTTTAAAAACATAACTGTGCTTGTGTTATAAAAATAATAGTTTCCATTCGATAGCACATCTATCCAAGAATACTATCCAAAAAACAGATAGAAAAAAAAATTTCATTTGCAGTCTTGGCGCCAAAAATAGTGACGAAGGGTGAAATATTTCTTAAATTTCGAAAATGTCGAATATCTCGAAAACCGAGGCACTTTTACTGAGCATAACAAATATTTTTCTGAACCGCCACAATGGCCCCTACCCGCAGGTACCCTATTATCCACTCATTACGCCACACCCTGTATAAACGGATACAGGTATTATCTGTAGCCAGAGGCGATGTAAGACGTGGTTGCAGCCTGGCGGTCCGAGGGGCCTCGCGCCGCAGGTTTATGTATTACCAAGCCGTGAACGAGACAAAACTGAAATTTGGTATGCGTGTAGCTTTAGTGACACAAATATATGAAAAAGTCTGGAATCCAGAATAACTGCAATTTCTACCCCAAAAAATTGTAACCAATTTACATGAACTCCCGTTACCTGTAATTTGAATGAAACTGTAGGTCAAGTTAGTTTGTTATTATTTTGTGACACTATTTTGATAGTCAAAGATTACAAATAATATTTTTTTTATGGGAGACTCGCGAGTTCTCAGTTCGGGGCGAACCACTAGTTTAGTCTAGCAACATCTGCTCGCGTTGCGTCGCTATCGCAGGGAACCCCGCCTATCTGAGATAGGTACTACTTAATGTGATTTGTTTCCAGAGTGCAGTGGCGGCATTAGTGTGTGTCCACACTGCGAGCCTAGCGCGATTGCGACGACGGGCGCGAAGTATTAAACATATGAAAAGCGCCTTTGCGTCCATACTGTAGTGACTAAGGCGGAAGCCTAGTGCGACGGGACCGAGCGAGACAGAGCGCGTAGTTTTCAAACGTTCCTGTCCGCGCGTTCTGGCCACACTACGGGCCTAATCAGCGAGCGACCCAATGCGCGGGTGGCGGGGATAACAAACCTCGGTCTTGTCGCTCGGCGTATGCGCATCTGTTTGTAGTAAAACTTAAAATGGCAATAAATACGGAATTATTTATAAGTGCGATTCAATCTAAACCACCCCTATGGCAAAGCAAACATCCACACCAGAGTAACCGCACAATAACGAGAAAGTTATGGAGTGAAATAAAAGAACAATTTCCTGAAAGTGAAGGCAAGTTTATTAATTTTATTATTATAGTTATTACATTCTTTGATATTATTCCCAGAAATAGTTTGTAAATTTAATGCGAACATTTTTTGCTCTTCGTTATGGGTTGTTATTGATTCTGAGATTTATGCGACGATTTTCATATGATGGTGGGTTAGATAGCACACGCTGGACATCCGGATCGAGATCGCCGTTTAAATCCATTATAATATTGTGAAGTACATGCGGCTTTTATTATAGACAACGCATTTTTTCGGTTTGTTTCAATAGATTTAAGTAGTATTCGCCATTTGCATGTTAAAATGCCAATATTTGTTAAAATGTTTATAACATCTGATATACTTCGAACCGCTGCAAGAGCTCGCGCGTCACTGTGGCCACCGCACGCCCCCGCTCGCCGCACTAGCATCAGGCCCTAGTCGCCGCGCATTCAGTGTGGACGCACACTTAGGCGTCATCATTTGATCAGCAATAAAACTCATAAGTACTCATACATTAGTGCATAATTTAGCTCATTCATCTTCTTTTTGCCTGACTAATGAAAGGGGCCTCGCAAAGCTGATGTCGCCTGTGCTATCCCATACATTTGTTCCCCTCTTCGACATTAATACCTATATAAGTAAAAGTTATTTCAGCCCGCGACTTTGCACGCGTGGTTTGTAATAAAAATAGCCATCCAGGGTATAATGTAAATCACTGAGAGTTATTTTCGAAAGGAATAAAGAAAAACGTCATAATTAGGTAAAGAAATACGGTTATTTATTTCAAACAATTAAAACTAAAATAATGGTTTTCATGATTAACAATTTTAACAAAAAATTTGAGATAATTTTGGTCTTACTAAAATTAATATGATTACTGATGTGTATTAAAATTAATATTTAAAAGTTACAACTACTCTATAATAAAAAAGTTAGAGTGCATTTTAATTGTCATATTGCTCTAGCAACTAATAATCCGTCATGGTCATAATGAAATTTTATCAAAATTGGCACTCGCAAATAATAAAGAATACGTTTTGAAGACATGTAAATGAAATGTTATCATATCTTATAATTAAATGAGAGATTTCCGTCAGTGCACGCCTGTCGTCCATCACAATAAGAATTTCTTTAATAAAAACGGGTTATTCATGATGATTTGCTACTTAAGTCCCAATATTTGGACACTGTTGCACACGCCATTATAGTAAATATACCGTTTTTAGTTGAATGTTCCATATTTTCAAAATTTATGAAATGAAATATCTCTTGACATATAACTATTAATATGGCGTAGAAATAATCATTTATAGCCCTCTAGTGTCATAAAAACGTGTACAAAATAAAGTTAAAACCAGACCATTTCTCATACTAAACGCCTAAACTAATGTTATTCAGTAATCAAACCTAGAAGTACTAAACTTATCTAATCTCGATGCCATCACGTAACTAAAGGCCTAAACTATAAACCGTAACGTTCGTTTATTCCCATTGGAATAAACGTTTTTCATTCTAGACGGCGCCATTTATTACGCCAGTTGGAACTAGTGACACTTTTCACTCTAGACGGCGCCATTTATTACGCCAGTTGGAACTAGTGACACTTTTCATTCTAGACGGCGCCATTTATTACGCCAGTTGGAACTAGTGACACTTTTCATTCTAGACGGCGTCATCTATTACGCTAGTTGGAAATAGTGACGCTTTTCATTCTAGACGGAGCCATCTATTAGGCTAGTTGGAACTAGTGACGCTTTTCATTCTAGACGGCGCCATTTATTACGCCAGTTGGAACTAATGACACTTTTCATTCTAGACGGCGCGGCGCTATCTATTACGCCAGTTGGAACTAGTGACACTTTTCATTCTAGACGGTGCCATCTATTACGCTAGTTGGAACTAGTGACGCTTTTCATTCTAGACGGCGCCATTTATTACGCCAGTTGGAACTAGTGACACTTTTCATTCTAGACGGCGCCATTTATTACGCCAGTTGGAACTAGTGACACTTTTCATTCTAGACGGCGCCATTTATTACGCCAGTTGGAACTAGTGACACTTTTCATTCTGGACGGCGTCATCTATTACGCTAGTTGGAAATAGTGACGCTTTTCATTCTAGACGGAGCCATCTATTAGGCTAGTTGGAACTGGTGACGCTTTTCATTCTAGACGGCGCCATTTATTACGCCAGTTGGAACTAATGACACTTTTCATTCTAGACGGCGTGGCGCTATCTATTACGCCAGTTGGAACTAGTGACACTTTTCATTCTAGACGGTGCCATCTATTACGCTAGTTGGAACTAGTGACGCTTTTCATTCTAGACGGCGCCATTTATTACGCCAGTTGGAACTAGTGACACTTTTCATTCTAGACGGCGCGGCGCCATCTATTACGCCAGTTGGAACTAGTGACACTTTTAATTCTAGACGGTGCCATCTATTACGCTAGTTGGAACTAATGACGCTTTTCATTCTAGACGGCGCGGCGCCATCTATTACGCCAGTTGGAACTAGTGACACTTTTCATTCTAGACGGTGCCATCTATTACGCTAGTTGGAACTAGTGACGCTTTTCAATCTAGACGGCGCCATCTATTACGCCAGTTGGAACTAGTGACACTTTATTCTAGACGGCGCCATCTATTACGCTAGTTGGAACTAGTTTTGTCTTTTTAACTCAAAAATGAAAAGCCCTCATGGTGCGTGATTTTTTTGGTTACATGGTTTTAGATATTCGCCATCTATGTTTTCTTAATCTTTAAGAATACAAAATACATACTAAAGGTACAATGAAATATCTCGAACATAAAATCGGAACTTTTGTAAATCTAGTACAAAAGAGCGATTTCAATCTTAAATAATACGAAAATTCGATCTTATATTATCTTAAATATAAACTTCAGCACAACCATTTTTTCTTAAATCCATTTGGAAACATCAAAACATGTTTAGCGTATTTTTGATGACTCTTACAATTAAATTTTATTTTAAACAGTAATAAAAAATTACAACTTTATATACAGTCTGTCACCACATTCACGATATTAATAAAAAAAATATGCAGAATCATATTAAATGGTTTTAGAGGTGGGTTTAATACCGGTAGCTTGAATATTTATCCAGCCGATTTGCGACGATACTTACATGATGAATGAATATGATTTGTTTACTTATCTTATGCTGACTGTTTCATAGATATTTTAGGACTTGAAAATTAAAAACAAATCCATGGCAACGAATTTGAAAATAAAAACAATTTTACAACAATAACCGTCAGCCCTACCCGTGATTTAAATTAATGTCGTAAATGCGGTGACACGCAGTATGATATAAACCCGGCTATTAACCCCACTGGGACAATACGAATTACATTCAAATTATTCGGAGCCAATTATCATTGTCAACCAAAATTGCAATGAAATATATTTTTGATCTGAGCAATACGGGGTTTTACTCGTCACTTGTCAAAATGCTTGCGCAGATTAGCAACGGGACTTACAATTTAACATTTCACTTGCATTTCGCCTCGTCTGTCGAATTATAATGCTTCCACACAGCTGTTATATAATACGATAATATTTTGTAACATAGTCTTAATATAAGGGTAAAATGTTATACAACATTTTATATGATTCTGTGTGGATGCACCATTAAATATTTATTATAACTAATTTATACCTTTTAAGGTAATACGTTTTTTATTGAAATTAACTTTTTAAAAGGAGCTTTTATAAAATTCATAATCTGAACCGCAAACAGATTCAAATGAGCCCAAACACTAGTCTACTATAATCCATTCAGTTCCGTTGTCTAGCATCCGTCTCCATCATGAGACCACCTTCATGGTACCATATTATTGCATTGACACCGAAGTTACATATGTATTACAAATTTGAGCTCAACGGTCGGATTTGACCTTAGCAAACCAGCCCCGAATCTAGGCGGGACGGGGGGGTCAAACCGGGGGGCCTGACCCGGTCGGCAATTTTAGGGGGCACCAAATTATATAAAATATGTTTGAAAACCAAGACTTGTTTCAAGATCCGGGGCTGAAACAAACTTTTGCAAACGTTGCAAGTAAAATAAAAGCTACTAAAAATATCATTATTTTTTGAATTTTCACGGCCATTTTCGACCAAATATTAGTGAGGCTAGCCCCAATTTGTCTTAAGATCCAATGTAATGCGTTAGTGGTACAGCTTCAGCGACACTTCTTCAGGAAGTCCAGTACTTCATGCGGGTAGTTCCGACGGGTTGTGGACTTGGTGGCCGAGCGAGCATTATCCAATGGCGTCACAGAACTGGGGGCGGATATAAAAACTGTTAAAAGTGATACTATCACACTAATATTATAAATGTGAAAGTTTGGATGTTTGTTAGTTTGTTTGTTACTCAAACACGTCGTAATGACGAAACCGAATTCAATGAAATCTGGTGTGTTGTGCCCCTGGACATAGGCTACTTTTAATTGACAATCAACACGTTCGAAGCCGCTGGCGGAAGCTAGTTAGAACTGTAAAGCAGTCTACACAACAAAGTAAAATAAATATAGCTGGATATTTCACACAGCGCTATCTAGCTCAAACTAATCAGAGCTTGTACTGTGGGAACAAACTGATACAATACTTATATGCTTTTGTTTGTATACACTTATGATATATAGAGAAACAACCAGACCAGGAACAAATCTGTAGATCATGCAAACATTTGTTCCGGGGCGGGAATGGAACCCACCACCTCCTGCATGTCAGCCGGCTATTCACCCACTGCGCAACGGAGGTCGGAGGTATGTGTTCAGTGTTGGTGAGGTGTTTAGATTTCAGCATAATTGCCTTCCAACATAATTAATTGTATCTAATCGATCAGTAGTTGAGTTAAACAGAACTAGATGGCAGCACTAGAAAAATAAGAACGCGCTATCGATGCGTTTTGAACTCACACATGTAAGGACATCACGCTTCATGGAATAAAATTAAGAGTTCTCTGAATCCAGCGCGTTTTTCTACCCTACAACAGTACATGACGGGTGTGTACCTCATAGACATGGGCGTTATTGAATATTTTCGCTAGCGGTTACTGTATCGATATTTGGTTTCTGTATCGATACCGATAACCATTACCTGATATCGGTACCGACTTACCAACGAAACGAAGGCAACGAACGAATGCTTGTTTTACCACAGCTACGTTAGTGATAATAGCAGTGACTTTCGGTTGGTTTGGTTATGTTAGGTGTACGAATACGCTAAAGTGAAGTAGAATCTGGCGTGCTGGCGCATGGCGTTTGGGCCGCGCTAACTGGCCCCAGTGAGGATTATTGAATAAATTTATTTTATTACCTACCTAATTAATTTATGTATGGCATTTTCCTTCATGCTTTACTTACTAGGCTTAGGACTAGCACAATTTTTTCATAGGCTCAAATAAATAGTATGAACGTAGCCAACTAGCTACTTACATACCTACCAACCAACAAAAAAATTGTGGCGCATTTAAAATCGCCATATTTACTAGGAGTGGGTAATAGCAGGTTTTCGCCGAAACGAAACGCTAGCGGCTTTCTTTACCCAATAGCAGCTTTTGAAACAATTTATCTTCAGTAGCGGCTTTTTCCTGCTACCTGCCAAAAAGTCTATAGATAAATAGCGCCATCTTAAATTATTTTTTCGTACTATTTTGAATGTTAGTAAGCTAGGTCACATAAATACGTGATTATTTTATTTATTGAACGATTCGTAATTGCTTACTAATGACATCTCACGTCCTAGCAGGTAATCAGATAGGTATCAAGTTACATAAGACAATAGATTGTTTAGATAAAAGTTACCTTTTGTACTTTCATCTTATTTTTGTGTGTTTATGTTGCAAATAAATTTTTATTCTGTTCTATATTTTGTAGGACAGCCAGGAAATTAAAATAAATTTTTCACTAAAACACACCAAACTAATATTTCTAGTTGATTTTAGAATAAGCACAGACCAGTTTATGTAAATTGATACACTCTTCAGTTTCACATAACATAACAAAACCGTTAAATCGAATTTTATGGACGATATTATATTTTTTTTATATGTACTATGGAGATGGAACAAGCCTATGGCCCACCTGATGTTAAGTGGTACTTAACCATCGCCTTTAACAAAGTTTGCCTCGTAGGTCACGCTCCTTAGAAATGTGCCCTACCAGGGCCATCTTTACCCGAGGGTCAAGGGGTGCGGGGAACCCGGGCGCCGAGCCCTAGGGGGCGCTAACCGAGTGGCCTACATTTCTATAGGTATACCTTATGACCACACGAGCGGAGCCGCGGGCGCAGATAGTTTATTAAAACATGAAATAACATCGTAATAGGTAGTGTTTTACCAAAGACGCCGCATGCGCCTTTCGGCACGTGTCATACCTTTCGCAAAGTGCAAGTAAATTCCACTCTTATTTTGCACTACTTACAGTTGAAATTCATTTGACACGTACGCGGCTAAATGTCCAGTTCAAAGAGCGCCGTGCGCCCTTTGATGTAGCCGCCCGCACTTGAAGCGAATTGGCTTCTAAACCTTGAAAATAAGGTGCAAATTCTTTTGACATTTGACATAGGTAAAGTATGCGGGCAAGTGCAAAGTGATCGTCGGCTTCTAATTGATTTTAATACATGAACTACTATTGGGGCAGTAGCGTCGCTCGTCGTGTTTGTACTCGTTAGATTTGTAGTGATAGGTAGTAGGTAAATTCTATACTTACAAAGTAAGAGGCATTAATGAAGTTTCGCGTACCTATCTACTGTGTACGTATCCCTAGTAAGTAAAATTAATCCGAAAATTGAGTTTTATTGCTACCACCTAGAATCTTAACGTCTGACCTGATTTGTATAGGTAGGTACTTACCTACTTACGTTATAGATGTGGAGGTAAGTACCTACTTTTTTATTACAAAATTGCAACAAGATCGGGTTTTCCGCGATTGTAATCGCATGCGCCAGTGTATTCAAGTAATAGGTAGTGTATTAAGTAAGTATTAAGAGTTAGTTGAGAGTAGGTACCTGAGAGATAAAGTTTGTTTATCCAAATCTTTGACTCAGTCTTGATTTTTTTTAGGTACATCACATAAACATCAAATGAAACATCAAAACAGACACCTGCTTCACAGTTTATAGTTTATTTTACACTCTTCACTCAGTTTATGTACTTTTTAGGTAGACACCAGAAGTATTTATTTACATAGTTAACAAAGAAAATTTCTCTAGTTTCTTCACGAGAGCGTAAAAGCATGCAATCGATAACTTATAACAATTATGTTAGTTAAGATAACAATTAATTATGAATGTGTGTGATTAGTATGTTCTATGCGCGTGCGTGTCACACTCAGGTCAAGAGTTTACTTTACTTACAGTAGTATAGTACCTAACCTACCTACACACACAGCCCAAGATCCAACGAATAGAGGAATATATTTCTGCTGGGATGCCTATCAAAATATGGCCACAAGTCATTTTAAATAAATTTAGTTAAGTACTGAATTTTGACTTGTTGGTTTGTTTTTAAGATAAATTATAATTATATGAGATATGTAAAGAACTTAAAAATATTTATAGGTAGAAACGATTTTGATGAAATTTGGTATACTTACCTACTTATATATATAGATCACGACCTGAATTGAGACATAAGTACGCTACTTTTTACTGACAAATAGGTGATAATTATCTAATAAAAATATTTGGATTTTATACATGATGAACGTAGATTTCACGCAGTTGGATCTTGGACTAACAGCGCTTCACAAATTTTGAAATCAAAATTAGTCATTGCCAACTATCAAAAATACTCATGAAAGCAAAGCAAAAAAAATATTTGTAGCACTAAGTGCCTCTAGTCTAACAAAGGTTCACACTAAAGTAGGTATCCCCGTTAAGTGCTATTTTGGTAAGTAATAAGGTACAAAATGTACCAACCTATTTCACAAATAATTTACGTTTATAATTTCATTTCATAATTTAGGGAAATAGGGACTTCTTTTTTTTACGACCTCCGTGGTACAGTGGGCGAATAGTCGACTGAGACGCAGGAGGTAGCAGGTTCGATTCCCACCGCGGAACAAATGTTGTATAACCTGATAGATATTTGTTCCGGGCCTGGATGTTTTTAGTATATATGTATCAACATCTGATTCCCATAGTACAAGCTATGCTTAGTTTGGGGCTAGAGAGCGCTGTGTGAAATGTTCAGGCAATATTTTTTTTTCAGTACATAGTACCTACCTACCTACTATCTAACTATTTAATTTCATAATTTACGTTTTCACTGTAGGTAGGTACTTAGGTAGGTACCTACCTACATTATATACATAAATAAACCGAATACTGGTGGTTCGCCTCGAACCAATATTCCCATGACATTCCTTTGTCAATACATCTATGAAAATTTGATTTATGTTCACAAAAATATTAATTTGTTTTTAAAAATAGAGATAATCATAATTGTATTACTAGAAATAAACATAAATTCGCTGTTGCCACTTGTAGACTCCATAAAATTAGTAAATCGTTTAAAGGGCAAGGTATACGTTTTTATAACAAACTCCCAAGTTATGTACAAAAATTGACAATAAACAAATTTAAAAACGTAATTAAGCAAAATCTTTCTATAAAAGCCTACTATAAAATATCGGATTATTTAGATGATAGAGAAGCTTGGGATTGAAATTGCTCCAACTCGTTCAAAATGTTACAATGTTATGTTATGTTATGTTACGTCTAACGTAATTTATTTTCTGTATTGTTATAATATTCTGAAAGGATAATTAAAAAAAACAACCAGCCAGTTAAATAAAAACCCAAGCTGGCAAGTCTGTATCCAACCACTCGGGCACCTAAGTACATAATTACTTTTTTTACAATCATGCAAAAAATGCACTTATTACCAAATGGCAAGGGTCAAGGTTTATGCAAACATAAAAACGTGTGATTTTGTGAAACAGGTAGTATGTACTTCCCTCTCTTTCGTAAGCGTCAGCCGTTTTCATCTCATACACTTCATACAAATCGCTCACGATCATGAGTCCGACCAATGAACGCACCTTTTTGGAAAAGAATATTAAAGCAGCCAATAGCGGGCCGTTATCAATATTTCACTGAACCAATCAAGTCACTGAAAACATGTTACTAGAAAATAAATACTTTTACTTGACATTGGAAATAGACTTAGGGCTGACATACTCAAAGCTGATGAGTCTGTTTCCAATGTCAAGCGAATCTATTTATTTTCCAGTAGCTTGTTTTCAGCGACTTGATTGGTTCGGTGTAATTCTGATAACGGCGGCCCAAGCCAATAGCTAGCCGTTATCGTTTTAGTAAACCCAGCTAACCCAGTCGTTTCTCATGAATCTAGGTACTGGAAAATAGCAGGTTTTATTTGAATACGAAACCGAAAACATGCTATTGGAACAAAAGCTGCTTTTTAAAACTATTTTCGGTTCAAAACGTCCACTCCTAATATTTACAATGATTTTATGTACAAAATTGCTAGCTATCGATTATAATTACATTATTTACATTTTTTTTTGTTTTTTTCATATTTACCGTATCTATTTTTTAATTATACATTATTTGTCAAACCTTTTAGAATTTAGGTTAGCATTAAGGAACGCAAGTTGTTCCACCTTATGGGTCTTTAAGTTGCATCGCCTTTGGTTTATTATGAGTCCTGTTTTTGAGAACAGACGCTCACAGGGAACGGAAGTCGCCACAATGTTACATTTGGTTCTGTAAATTTCTGATAAATGTGGATATATTACTTGATGTTCCCGCCACCACTTAGACGGGTTATTCCATCGGCCTTCTGAATTTTTTCGGGGGAGCATATCATCATCAATATACATCTGAAGTTCTCGTATGGCTCTGGCCGTTGCACTTCCTTGGGGCTTCTTTTTTTTCAGAAGCTCGTCAAACCTTCCCCAGACACTAAGGTCTTCCTTCTGTACGGGTGGTTGCTCCGTTTCTTCAGTCGAGGTAGATTTGTTTTGGCTTATAAGATCAATGATCAGATTGTGTACGTGTCTTTTGATGTCGGTATAAGCATTGTCATTCTGGAACCCGTAACACTTGAACCTAGGATCAAGCAAGGTGCAAAGTGCAAAGGTTTTACTATATTCGACACTAGAAAACTTTTCATTAACACCATCTCTAATTGACCGTAGGACTTCTTTTACCGACTCCGTATAATGACTGAAATCAGTTTTTTCCAGAAAGTCTTCAGTGATCGATTTCAGACAGTTCGTCATAATGATCACCAAACTGCCGGTCATGTACTCATCTCCACTGATTGAGGAAGTCACTTCTTCGAAGGGTCGTAGCACTTGAACCAACTGTTTTGCCATCTCCCATTCGTCCAAAGTAATATAGGGCCAGTCTTTGTCGATGAGGGCCATGCAATGTTTAATCGCTTCTTCCAACATAACAAAACGCTGCAACATGAAAAACGTTGAATTCCACCGTGTCGGTACTTGTTGAATTAGGCGTTTTGGCTCTCCATTGTCTGCCATATTTCTTAATTGATAGCTGAGAAGCATATCCAATGCTTTTGTGCTTCTCTTGAAGTGTGTTACGATTTTCTTAACATTTTCAAGAAATACTTCTAATGGATTAAGTGCATTCATAATTATGAGATTCAGTGAATGAGCGTAACAGCCGTATCTCTTCCAACCAAGATTTTCAATAGCTTTCTCAATGTTTCGAGCATTATCTGATATAGCAAATATCACCCTTGTTGTTAATCCCCATTCATCCGTAACGTTTTTTAGCTCATGTGATAAATTAGCGCTTGTATGACGCTCTTTCAGACCCTTACACTCTAGAAGAACTTGTTGTGGCTCAAAATCTTTGTCTATATAATGTGCAGTCACACCTATAAAACTTTCTGTCTGTGATGAAGTCCAGCAGTCGGTAGTTAAACAGACAGATCGTACATCCCGAGCAACAGCTTCTTTTACATCAGTTAATGTTTTTTCATACAGTGCTGGTATCATCGCAGACGATATGGTTTTTCTACTAGGTAGAGAGTACCCTGGTATATGTTTGACAAAATTTTTAAACCCTTTGTCCTCCACGATGCTGAAAGGCTGATAATCTTGTATGAATAGTTCCAGCAAATCACGGTCAACTCGTTTCTTTTCTTCCGGGGTCATCTTTTTTGTGACAAAATTTTGCATCGTCCTTTGTCGTTTGCTGGGAGGTCTTGTGATACTGCTCTGAATTGCCACAACATTTAGGGTAGTTGGCGCAGTAGCAGTAGTTGGCAACACCGGCATGAACGCGACATCTTCTCTCGTGTTTGCTTGCTGTGGTGCACGTGGTACGTCACTAATATTTTCCGATACCAAATTCAAATTCGTATCATCTACCCTTTGAGCTAAATAAGTTGACGCGTGAGATTTTTTTAAATGAGAATTCAAATTTCCAGTTGATGTTTTATACGATAATTTTTGTTTACAGTATTTACAAATGGCAAAAATATTGTCCTTTTTATCAAAATGAGTCCACACTGTGCTTTGTCGAGGCATAATGATATATTTACACTTAAGTCTTTGTTTTTACACTAGATAAGTACTTTCTTACGCTATTAATTAATATTTACATTTTAGTCTTTATTTTACACTAGGTAGGTACTTTCTAACACTATTAATTAATATTTAAACTTTAGTCTGTAGGTACTTTTTAACACTAATAATTAATATTTACACTTTATTCTTTATTTTTACACTAGGTAGTTACTTTCTAACACTATTAATTAATATTTACACTTAGTCTTTATTTTTAACCCACTAGGTAAGTATTTATTTATTTAGTAGTAAGTATGTGAATACTTATTTTCTGGTAATTATATAAATAAATTAGTAGGTAAGTACCTTACTAATATCTACCTAATTAAATAACTCAAGTAGGTTCTATTTTATTTTATAAATATCTAATCAATAACTCACGACAATTCACAACAGTTGTAAAATGGCAAATAATAATTAAAACAAACAAACGCGCTGCACGGTGCAACTGACCCACCAGTCTAATCTAAATCAATTTTAAGAAAGATGTAATTAAAACTCGACCTTATCATCCCAAAAATAAGATCAAATGGAAACCCAATTAGATAGGTCAAAGTATAGTGAACGGTACGGTAGCTTATCTATTCTGTGTTTGTGTTAGAGAGAGAATAGATAATAGTTAGTACCAATTACGCTAGCGATCTAACCAATATTCGCTTCTTCTCGTTCTTTCCACATGAAAGCCTACGCGATAGAAAGGGATGCCCTAATTATTACAGGACTCGCTTCATCTCGTGTTTTCGCATTAAACCTTACGCGTTAGAAAGGGATGCCCTAATTATTAAAGTTAGGTACCAACCAAACCAACCTATCAACTGTTCGGTTGCCGAATATTTTTAGTTATTTTGGTAAGGGTATCGTACGTTCGTTACGTTAGTTTGTTAGTGTTAACTCGCTGGCGTGTTTCGTACAGTTATTTAGTATCGGTAGTCAGTTAATACAATATCGATACGATACATTATGAGCATGCTAACGGTTTTTAGGTACGTTTTGGTATAGCGGACTCATGTCTAGTACCTCATGTTGTGCGCGTGCGCGAGTTTCTTCCACAGCTTGCGGTCGAGCTGCTTGAACAGCAACATCACGAGCCGCAGGCAGCACGTCGCGGAGTTCACCGCCAGGTGCAGCGCAGTGTCGCCTCCCTTTATATCCTGACAACAAACACATACTTATATTATTTACAAGCTTCCGTATATTATTAAAAGCAGCACCTTCCTGCTCAGTCGGGTAAAATGTAGCCGTTTTGTTGACGCGGCGCGGCGCGGCGGCGGAAACGCTTATGTTGAGATGGATGTGTGGGGAACGACAATTGATAAGACAAAAGTTGAGGAGTAGAGGCTAACGTGGTGTGGGCATGTCATGCAGAGGGACGAAAATCATGTGCTAAAAGAGTGTGGATGGATGTAGAAGTAGAGGAAGGCCGAAGAAGAGATGGATGGACTGTGTGAAGAATGATATGGTAAGCAAGAAGTGACAACGGAGATGACGGCTGATAGAGATTCATGACATTACCCTCCTTCTGCACAGTTGGGTAAAAAGTAGCCTATGTCTCAATCTTGGTCACAAACTATTTATACAAATCTGAAAATATGAATTTTCAAATCCGCAACTTGAGGAATTTTGGATTGTCCATACATACTTTCAACCCCTATTTCACCCTTTTCACGATTATTTTTGAGACATAAGATAACTTATGTCCTTCTCGAGGATATAATCTATCTTCTTGCCAAATTTCATTACGATCCGTTCAGCCGTTTAGTTGTGCAAAGGTATCAAATAAACTAACAAATTGAGTTACTTTCGCATTTATAATATTAGTATGGATTTCTTCTTTAGTATGAGTTACAGTCCGTCTAAAAAGAGTAGACAAAAAATGAGGGCGCCACTGTCGTTTAACTGGTATACCTCATACTATACAATAACTGGTTTTGATACTTGCTAATTATTTATTGTATTATTGGCATTAATATTTTATGATTCTAAGTACTTCACATAACCACTTTACATGAAATTTGTGGTTAAATTCTACTAATACATATTATTATAAATACGGAAGATTGGGAGGATGGATGGAACTTGGCACAGGAATAGATTATTACCTGGAATAACTAGAGGGCACAGCTAGTAAAATAATAAAACAAGAGTTAAGTGTTATTAATAAAATATTTATTCATAAAATTAGTCGTCCAACATATCAAAATCTAAATATTCGACACCAGACATGTTGTCATCTATTGCCCCAGGAGAATCTTGCCGAGAAGTACTAGGCAGACAGGAATCTTCTGATTCTGCTTCAGACTCACTGCTGCTGCTGCTATCCCCTGCTGAATCCTTCCGAAACTATTCGTCGCACTGTACTCTCGGATTTACCTGAAAATAATAAATTATATTGTTAAGTATCAAAACCAGTCACACGCACTATAAATATGTTTTATTTTCATAACCTCAGCTGTACATATAAAAGTAAATATTTCTTGATAAGACCACTCTTGGATAAGACATTACTATTTAAAGGAGTGTAAAGTGACTAAAAGTACTACATTAATTCATAACTTACCAGTCAGATCCGCTGTTCGTTTATAAACGTGTTCCATCTACGTGGGCAATCTGCCGGCTTGGAATTCGGCTAAACATCGCATAAAAACTTTGCATATCACTTCACGAGTGCCGCTGCGGATTGTTTTATTCATTTTTAAATGTGTATAATAAGTTTTTGGATAAAAACTAGAATTGAAGCAAGAATTCAAATGAAAGCAAACAATGTTTACATTACAATGACAAGCAAGTGACAAGAGTGACTTTTAATGAAGTGTTGCCAGCCACAGAATATAGTTAGTTCCTTAAGCATTAATTTCTACTCTTTTTAGACGGACTGTATAACATTTCAAATGACAATACAATCTTTGACATCTTTTGTCAAAAATTATTTGAAATCATTTATTCGCTTTTAATTTAGTTAATTTATGTATTCAGCAAAAACTGAGTAGTATATACCTACTAGTATATACAAAGCAAACTATATATAAAACCCTAGTCTAACAAGCCGCTGCCAGTGGGGAGCATGCCCAGAATGCTGGCCGCATTGCCACGTTGAATGGCAATGCTTAAACGTTGGCCAAAATACTGGCCAGCATTTTGGTCACGCGTCGCCTCGACCAGGCGTTTTGAAAGGTCATTATAAATTTTGACGGCGCTCGGTCCCCACGGTCCAAGGGTTTCAACCCCTTTTGCGTATATTTGCGCCTTTTGAGATTTTCAGCCGATTCAGCCGCCGCACCAGCCTTATTTTGCGTTCCGGAAAGATGTGACGGCGCTAAAGTGTCAACACAAGTGGCGTCCCACACTAAAGGCCGTCCCATCTTCCACGGAATTAGTGTCATTATTTAAATCATTCTTTATTTGAAAATTTTTAGTGTGCGCCTAATAATGTTTTCCTCTGTCTGTTCAAAGATTTATGATTTTTATGATTTCAATTCTTACCCCTTTCCATATATCAGCGTTGGCATGGTCTAGTAGCACGTGCACGACGTGTAGATGTGAGTTGGACGCGCTGTGCTGTCTGCAAGCCACGTGCAACGCCGTGTAACCTGGATCAACACACATTTACATATACAAATATATTTATTTTTACATTCTATAAATACAACATTTATACTTATACCAAATACAAGAAAATTTCGTCGCTGCTGTGACCTTTTGCTCCCGGTTTCAGCTGAAAATCAGCGTTGGATGCACAACATCCAACATTATGCTGAGCTGAACGCCATTTTGGTATGCAGACACATGAGTCGAACTGTCTTAATGGATTCAACTGTTCCTTATTATTGTTTCATGTGTCATTTTGTGTGTGCCAAATAATGATTATTCTATTCTATTCTATTCAACAACAAAATAGATCGTCACTCAGCAGTGTGCCACTGTAACATATAGCTACTGTAGCGCTGGTATTATGTGACGTCTTTAGTGCGTGTGACCACCAGAAAATACAAACACGCGTTTACATTATAACTAGTGGTTCGCCCCGAAATGAGATCTCGCGAGTCTCCCATAAAAACTAAAACAAATTATAATCTTTGACTATCAAAATAGTGCCACGAAAATTACCAACTTACTTGACCTACAGTTTCATTCAAATTATAGGTAATGGGAGTTCATGTAAATTGGTTACTCTTTTTAGGGGTAGAAATTGCAGTTATTCTGGATTTCAGACTTTTGCCTATATTTGTGTCACTAAAGCTATACGCATACCAAATTTCAGCACTGTGGGGTCACTGGTGTACCCTGTGAATTTTGTCTAAATTTTGTTTTTATCGTGGCTAATAACTCATAAACTAAAAATAAAAACAAGGTTGAAATGTACTAATGAAGACCCTTAATTTGATGTCCCACTTGACCTAATAGTCTCATTTTTTTTTACCCGTCTTGAATCCCAATATCTCAACAACCCCCCAACATTTTTAGCTCATTTAGTCACAACAAAATTGTGCCATTACTACCTACTTATGTATCAAATTTCACGATGATCGGATCAACGCTTCGAAAGTTATCCTCGGACAAACAAACGTACATACATACATACAACGTCGATTTGCCCAAGTTGATTTGGAAATCTCGCTTTGCTCGATTAATTAACATATAAAAGTTTAATCTTGTAAACAAAACAAGACTCAACCGTCGATTATCGGGCCAATTCAAATTGTATAGAGAGCGACTTTTTGTAGAACTTGTTCATTTACCCTATAAAATTCTGTGTTTTATTTTTGCTTACGAAATAATCGGTTACCGATTGTCTGTCTGATGCGGGTTGTCTTAGTCGGAAAGGGTGATACGTTTTACATTTTTGTGACATCAAGTAAATTCAATATTAATAAAACTACATCTTAATAAAAAATATGGTCAGGCGGAGGTGGAAAGATTTGGATACGCGGGTCCGTAGCAATTGCTACTTTTGCTACGTGGTTAATCCGGCCCTGGTCTTAACACAGGTGTTGAAACACTTAAAAGAAGATTGTACCATCAGAGTTGGCGTGGTGCTGTCGGAAGAGCGGTGGCATGTCTCCGCGCGGCTCGCTGCGCGTAATCTCGGCCAGCACCAGCGCGTACGCATCTCCGCCGCGAGCGCACGCGATCACCAAGTTATCACCCTGCGCGTCCACCTTCAAAAACACCAATTAATTTAATCAACATTTTGTCGTATAGAAACAAAAGTGGAGAAATAAACGACTCCATTGAAATGTCCAACTAAATCTAAAACTTCCAAATATGGAAGTCCCGACAGAGCCTACGTATTCGAGTCATTTGGGGTCGAGACCCTGGGTACCTGGGGTAGCTCTATGCGGCGTGTGATCCGAGAGCTGGCGCTTATCTGGGTCAACGCATAAGCATTGCAATTCAGCGGGGCAATGCAGCCAGTGTCTTGGGGACTTGGGTCTTGGGGGGCAAACCGGAACGCCTGCTCCGGGCGGCAATTTTAGGGGATACAAAATACTTTTTCCAAAATGGTATGTAAAATAATATTCAAAAATTAAAATTTAAACGATTATTCCACTCCCTGCCCGCGGTCCACCTACATAGTTCCCCTGGCTGTTCATTTGATTTGGATCGCTAGAAGCTTTACCCCCCCCCCCCCCCCCCCCCCCTCAAACGCTGGTGGAGAGGAGGCGCCAAGTTTCTATCCCGGTTAGGAAAAATTCAGATCCGGGGCTGTTTAGCGTTGATGACGTACCTCGTGAAATACGCATTCGTTGACACACAGCTTCGGTTCGCTGCGCAGCACTGAGTAAACGCAGTGTACTATGTGCCTCGTGAGGATCGGGCGGTGCGGGCAGCGGAGCGCGGCGGCCTTCAGAATGCTGAGTCCTGGAAACACAAACATATTCATAAACTATATAAATAATGCTGGACATTTCACACAGCGCTATCTAGCAAATCGTTAAAGGGCAAGGTTAATTGACAATTAACAAAAAATCTTTATAAAAAAGCCTACTATAAAATATCGGATTATTTAGATGATAGAGAAGCTTGGGATTGAAATTGCTCCAACTCGTTAATAAATGTTACAATTTAGACGTAATATATTTTCTTTATCGTTATGTATTCTAAAAGGATCATTTAAAGGAACAACCAGCCTTGTTTCTTGCCATATAAGGTAGTCGCGGAGGAACAGGCAGTAAAATTGACGAGTCAAAGTGATTCTTGTGATTTAAGTGCATAAAGCATTTTGATTTTAGCCCCAAACTAAGCAGAGGTTGTACTATGGGAACCATATAACTGATAGATGCTTATATACTTTTTTACGTAAGTACATACATACTTATAATATATAGAGAAACCACCAGCCCCGGACAAATATCTACGTGCAAACATTTGTTCCGCGACGGGAATTTAACCCGCAACCTCATTTGCATTTATTCATATCCTAGTTATTGCCCGCGATTTCGTACGAGTTACACTACTGAATGTGTAGGTAACCTAGAAATAAAGCTAAACTCGCTGTTGAAATTGCTTTCGCACCCCATTTTTATCCCATGGAACCTGAATTATAGGATAAAAAGTAGCCTATGTGGTAATCCAGGTTATAATCTACGTACATTCTAAATTTCATCGACATCGGTTTAGCCGTTACGACGCGATTGAGTAACAAACAAACAAACAAATAAATAAATAAACAAATATCCAAACTTTCGCGTTTATAATATTAGTGTGATTTATTGTGATCATAAATATACTAAAGCTTGAGTCCCTGTCTCCAAGAAAAGCGTCATATGCAAGGCCATGGTGTCTCAACTCTAATAAGAAAATTTGTTCAAACATATCTCAATAGATGGCATTACAGGTTTCGATCTATTGACGACGCAAAACTAAGAAATAAACAAAACCAGTACAAAAAATGATCGTCCTCTTTAAAAAAAAAGTGGCACTCCGGGAGTGCCGACAGAAGTGAAAACTTGAACAATTACGTGTGTATTTTTTGAATCGTCAGGAATATTTTTGAATCGTCAGGAACGGTAACGGTAACGCCCAACGCCCAACACGCCTAAAGAAGATATAACTTCAAAAAAAATTTGGATGTTGCAAAATGATCATGATGTATCTCGCTTAAACATGAAAATTTACTAAGAAAGTTGTCTTATGCTCCACAAACTAAAAAAAAACAAATTATATACACAGGTGTCGGTACCGTAACAGTGTAGTGAGTTAAATGGTTTTTTCCCATCTCAAAAATGCCCAATGCGCCTCAAGAAATTTTCACTTAAAAAACCCTCAATTATTGGAGAACGTCAAATAATGGGCTCATAGATAAAATTTTAATATTTTTACAAAATTCGATTCATTCATCGTTCTTTTGGCGGTATGAGGTAATAGATGGCGCAACCACCTAATCTAACTGTGATTTACGGTTTTCTAGTGGGAGGTCAGCTGATCCATACTTATGTTAACTAGTGGTTCGCCCAAAACGGAGATCTCGCATAATATTTGACTATCAAAATAGTGCCACGTAATACATATCCAACTAATATAGCAAGAGCCCGTGAATCTCAGACCTTCGTTATTTTATAAAAGCTGAAAGTTTGCGCGTGCTCCCAACACAGGTAAGAACGATGGACCATTATGAAGTTTGGGTTACCGTGGCTTTGGCAGGTAAACGGTACTAAAGGTGTGTAAAATACCGATCTAAATTCATCAAATAATAAACTGTGATGTTTTTAGCAGTCTATGGATGTAAGCTCCATCGTAACGCCTAAACTAGTCATCCGATTTTGATAAATTGACATAATGTATGACGTAGTCGGGTTTCAGTTTTTAAACTTATTAGCTAGTTACGTCTACAAGCGAGATCTCCAAATCAACTTGGGCAAATCAGCGTTGCATGTATGTATGTTATGTTTGTTTGTCCGAGGATAACTTTCGAAGCATTTATCCGATCATCGTGAAATTTGGTAGGTATATAATGATGGCACAATTTTGGTGTAAATGACCTAAAAATGTGGAGAGGATGCAGAGATATTGGGGTTCAAGGGGGGTAAAAAATATATAATGTAACGGTCAAGTGGCACGTCTAATAAAAGGTATTTGTGAGTACATTTCGACTAAGTTTTTATTTTTAGTTTAAACCTTGTAGTTTTTAAGTTATTAGCCATAATAAAAACTAAACTTCGACAAATTCACAGGGTTCACCAATGACCCCACAGTGCTGAAATTCCGAATAACTGCAATTTCTACCCCAAAAAGTGTAACCAAATAACATGAACTCCCGTTACCTGTAATTTGAATGAAACTGTAAGTCAAGTACATGGTTATATTTCGTGGCGAACCACTAGTTACAATTGTTTTTATAGAGCCAGTAATCAGGGGTTATAAATTAGGTTTTGCCAATAGAATAAGACGTAAGGGTTTTCACATCGAGCAAATGCGAGCCAATCTTTATTATACTATTTATAATGAACTTAAACGGACGCCAAGGACGACTGGTTGAGTTATAATACCAGTTTTGCGATTTGTAATATACCAGTGCCGAAGTTGCCAGGACATTAGTCCTGATACAAAATTATTCAATGCAGTAATAAATAAAAAAATATTATTTAGGTATTTGAGTTACTCGACAGCATTTTTTTAACTATCTAGGGATAGAACAAGCTTACGACCCACCTGATGTTAAATGGTAACCATCGCATACAGGGTGTTTAGTAATATACTGACGATATTCAAGTGACGGTTTCTCAAAACATAAAAAAAGACTTCTCGAAAAAAAAAACTACTAGTTATGTTATCAAATTTAAAGAAAATCGTCTAAGTTTAGGTAATTAATTCGATATAAAACTTACTGCGTACTCTTGCAATCGACATCCAAAAATAAAGGCCGTAATCCACAAAAGCGTGATTTGCTACTTATGTACTCTCAATACGCGCTCTCTTACAACTTCGCTGCGAATGCACTGTAGAAAATAAGACATCGCTGCGTGACCGTTTCCACTAAAGCTGAGCGGAGAGATGTCGGAATATCGATATACTATTAATTATTTTCGCGTTGTATTCTCATCTCTGCAAATCTACGCTATTGTGGATTACGGCCTTTATTTTTGGAATCACCTAAACTTCGTCAAATTTCTTTAAAATTTCATAATATAACTAGTTCTTTTCTTTCGAGCAGGCTTTTTATGTTTTGAGAAAACGTCGTTTGAATATCGTTAGTATATTGCCAAACACCCTGTATAACAAAGTATTGCCTCGTAGGTCAAGCACCTTAGAAACGTGCCCTACAATGCTCTAAAAAAAAATCAAAATCTTTTTATTCATTAAAATCACAAGGATCACTTTGAAACGTCAATGTGCCTGTTCCTTCGCGATCAAGCCAGGAAAGAAAGGCAAGAAACAAGGCTGGTTGTTTTTTTTTAATGATCCTTTTAGAACACAAAAAAACATAAGAAAATAAAGTACGTCTATATTGTAACATTTTTGAACGAGTTGAAGCAATTTCAATCCCAAGCTTCTCTATCATCTAAATAATCCGATGTGTTATATGCATTGCCCTGAGTCCATCAACTTGAGGCAAACAGGTGTAAAGCCTCATGTGCCTGTAATTTTCTGCAACCATCAAACCAAAACTCAGCAATGCTTGGCGGCAGAAATAGGTATGGTGGTAGTACTTCCCCGGGTCTCGGCAAGTCAATAAAATTGCACACTTTCATTCATAAATATCTAACTCTTCATCATTATTGAAATTCACTTATTTGAAATGTCATTAGAAAATAGATTTTTAGAGTTATTGTTTTTAATGAATGAAAGTATGCAAATGTATTGATTTACAAACTATATTAAGACGTAACTAATTCGATATGCATATGTTTTATATTTTTACTGTTCAGTTATCTAGTAAATGTATTTAGTGGCTAAATATGATTTAAAGAGTTGTCAAACCATACAAATCGTAAAATTTAAACATATATAGTCGCTAAATACGTATAGGGATCGATATGCAAGCCGGCCTATGTAGATAAAGATTTTTGACAGTTATTTAATTACAAACTGTCAATAATATGCGAGAGCCTCGTTGGACAAAAGACTTGGCATAAAAAGGTATGATGCCAAGGCCAACAAGGACAACTAGCTTTTTGCGAATGCCAGAGATTCTACATGATAATAGTTGCATGTGGAATATGAAGTGCCAATAACTTATGCCTAAAGTGGTGTTTCAATTTGCAATTCAATTTCTATGGAACACATCTCTATTTATTCATGTTTTAAGCGTGCATGCATGTATGTATGTATGTCTGTTCATTTGGCGTACGTTCTTAACGTTCTCAAAATGATATAGATATGAAAATGTAAATGTATTCCAATTCATGTAAAATGTATGTACGTAGGTTTTTTATTGAAGCTATCTATTAAAAAAAACCGCGTTTGAATCGCTAAAGCTTTAATTGGGGTGCTCCTTAGCTATGTGTGAAGATCAGGTCAGCCGGTCCGTAGATTATCAGCATTTATCCTTGTAAAGGGATCTCAGTTGTAAAATGAAATTTTGAGCGAGCGAAGCGAGATCTCCAAATCAACTTCGTCAAATCGGCGTTTTATGTATGTGCGTTTGTTTGTCCGAGGGTAACTTTCGAAGCGTTTATCCGATCATCGTGAAATTTGACTAATGAGCTAAAAATGTGTGGGGGTTGTTGAGATATTGAGGTTTAAGAGGGGTAAAAAAAACAAAATGGGCTATCCGGTCAAGTGGCACGTCTAATAATAAGTCTTTGTGAGTACATATCGACCCCGTTTTTATTTTTAGTTTATAACCTGTAGTTTTTAAGTTATTAGCCATAATAAAAACTGAACTTTAACAAAATTCTTAGGGTACACCAGTGATCCTACAGTGCTGTAATTTGGTATGCGTGTAGCTTAAGTGACACAAATATAGGCAAAAGTCTGAAATCAAGAATAACTGCATTTTCTACCCCATAAAAGAATAACCAATTTACATGAACTCCCGTTACCTGTAATTTGAATGAAACTGTAGGTCAAGTAATTTGGTAAGCATTTCGTGTCACTATTTTGATAAACAAAGATTACAAATAATTTTTTTTTTGTTTTTATGGGAGACTCGCGAGATCTCAGTTTGGGGCGAACCACTAGTTAATTTATATTCGTTACTATAGTGATGTTTAACAACATAACTCATCATCATTCTCAGCCCGTGTCGACCCACTGCTGGCCATAAGCCTCTCTTCGTTTCTGCCACTCTTCCCGATCCTGTGCCAGTCTGAACCACGTACGACCCACGGACTTATGGATGTCGTCGACCCATCTCGCTGGTGGACGTCCCCTAATTCGATGCCCAGTTCTCGGCCTCCACTCTGTTAGTGCCTTAGTCCACCTGTCGTCACTACGTCTGGCCAAGTGTCCTGCCCAACTTCACTTGAGCCCCAATATTCGCTTGCTGACGTCTTGTACTTTTAGTCTTCTTGCGAATTTCAGTATTGAGAACTCGATCTAAGAGTGTGATGCCGAGCATGGCGCGCTTCATGGCTCTCTGTGCTACACTTATTTTGTTCACAGCCTCCTTCGTGAGCCTCCATGCCTCGGCACCATAAGTGAATAACATAATTATATTTCTAAAATTATCCTGCCTGACACTCTAAATAAAATATGTATAACTAGTGGTTCGCCCCGAACTGCGATCTCGCGAGTTTCCCAAAAACCAAAAAAATACTCATAATCTTATTGACATAATGAAAACCTTTTCATTTTTTTTACCCCTCTTGAACCCCAATCAACCTCCCCCCCCCAAATTTTAGCACATTTAGTCACACCAAGATTGTGCCATCACTACTACTATATATCAAATTTGACGATGATCGGATCAACGCTTCGAAAGTTATCCTCGGACAAACAAACATACATACATACACACAACGCTGATTTGCCCAAGTTGATTTGGATATCTCGCTTCGCTCGTTAAATAAGCCATGACAATAATTCGGTATATAATACAAACTAATTTGGCCACAGACTTAGCATACTCTGGGTTTTTGAATAAATTAAATGTAGTATGTCGTAACAGTATAAAACAGAACATTATCTATACTTAATATTATAAAGAGGAAAGGTTTGTAAATTTATGTTTGTAACGAATAAACTCAAAAACTACAGGTCCGATTTCAAAAATTCTTTCCCCATTAGAATGCTACATTATCCCTGAGTAACATAGGTTACTTTTTACCCAACTGCGCAGAAGGAGGGGATTGGTCAGCTAGTAAGTGATAAAACGCGTGCCGTGGAGTCAAAAAAATATGACATCAAGAAATTCCAAATTATGGGCGTATTAAATGATATAGTGGGATTTTATTCAAATGACGTACAAGCTTATGGTACATCTTATGTTAAGCGGTTACGAGGGGTTTTCACTGCCATCTTTTAATAACTGCTAACAGATGGCTTTGCTCTGTCATAAGCTGTTATCAAAATAAAGTCAAATCAATGTCAAGTGCAGTGTCAACATAATAATCCAATAAAAATGAAATTTTAAACAAATTATAATTGTGGCAATAATATAGCCACATTAGCCACAGAGGCCAGTAGTGATCTATCTATCCAGCCTCAAGCACCCACTGTGGGGCATAGGCCTCCTCTCATGTCGCCAGTCCAATCGGTCTTGAGCAAATCTCATCCATTGCTGTCCGACTTCTGCTACGCGATCGTCAGACCATCGGGCCGGTGGCCTGCTCTGCGGTCGACGTCCATCTCTTAGCCACCACTCTGTGACTGCCTTGGTACACCTGTTGTCATTCCGCCTAGCCAAGCGTCCTGCTAATCTCCACTTAAGCCTCGCTATTCGTATACTATTTTCAACTTTAATTCGACGTCGAATCTCGACGCTTGGTATACGATCGACGAGGTGGATTCCTAGCATGGCCCGTTCCATTGCTCTTTGAGCAACTCTAATGGTGTATATGAGGGGCCATGTTTCAGGGGCAGCAGAATGGGTGAATACCTTGGTCTTTGGCATTACAAGATATTAGATTTAAAGGCATCTTCCAGTTTTCCAAAGGCAGCCCAATCCAGTTGGATTCTCCTAGCTATTTCCTTCATTTGCGAGCCTTGGCCGATGGATAAGGTATGCCCCAGATATGTTTCATTCATCAACTGTATCCAAGCGAATGAATATGTCACACAAAAATTATGACAAACCACCCGTCAAGTACACTAAACATCAATGTGGAATAGTGATGGTGAAAACAACTTATTTGTATTTGTTTACAGAGAAGAAATCAGAAGAAGAAGAAGTGAGATTGTTTAAGACAAATTTTGATATTGTGTTTTTGAGCATGAATGGATGAAGAGAAAGACATTTAGACTCAGGTGAAATGTCTCATGTTAATAATCGGAACCGCAAGCATTCAAATGAGCCCAAACACTAGTCTACTATAATCTATTCAGTAGTTCTGTCGTCTAGCATCTATCATGAGACCACCTCCATGGTACCATTTTTTTATGGGTAACATCTTTCCTCTCGATTTGTGGGAGTGATTTGGGCAAAAGAGACGGAAATGTGTAACAGGAAACCGGGGAAGCGCACGCTATTTGATTTGAGCAATGAGTGCGCGCGGTGGTCAGATGTTACACATCATATGCGACTACTGTAAGGCTCCTAGTTTTTTATTTTTTATTGATTATAGCCAAGCGCTTGACCACTACCTTCTTACTTGACCACAGGTAAGTGTTGGTGTGATCAAAGATGGAGTACGCTTGCCTAGAAATAACCTATTCACTCTGGACTTGAAGACTCCGAGATTATACTGGTTCGGAAAAACATACACCGGAAGTGAGTTCCACTTCTTACTCGTGCTAACAAGGAAAGTAAAGCAAATCGTTTGGTACGACAAGGTGGTATGGGTGGTATTTCTCGGTAAGTTTGCTCGTCTGGTGGTGGAAGGGGGAATGAGGTACCATACTATTTGTCACTGATGTTACATAAGTATTTAAAATTTCAGCTCAATCGGTTGGGAATTCCCCCCCGGGGGTTTAGGTTAGTGGACACCATAAAACAAAACAATTACATATGAACCATACCCAATCGTTTATTGTATTCCACTATGTAATAACAGGTGGTAATTGATAGGTATATGATCATAATGGACTCTATTGGGCACAACAATATTTTGGAAAGAGGAGGGCGTCATTGTTTTTGTTAGGTTATATTCATTTTAAAAAGAAAACATTTAAATCGAAAGTCAAAGTAGGTAAGTATCTAAAATTTGTCATTAAAATATTCGTTAACTGAATAGTAGTTAGTAAATATTTTAGATGTTTTATAAATTTTATATCATTAGTCTCATTTTTGAACGCGTCAGGTAGTTTGTTAGATACTAAACAACGTAAATCGATGTTATACGATTGGTGGTCTTACCACCAATTCTTAGTGTACCGTGACATATCGAGTTTTTTAGGCACCGAGACAAACCTTTAAGATTTTACAGTTATTTATGTATAATATATAATCATATAAATAAATAAATAATAACTAGGGTTCGCCCTGAACTGAGATCTCGCGAGTCTCCGATTAAAACATAAAATATTATTTGTAAATCAAAATAGTGCCACGAAATGCATAACAACATAACTTGGCATACAGTTTCATTCAAATTACAGGTAACGGCAGTTCATGTTATTTGGTTACTCGTTTTTGGGGTACAAATGGCAGTTATTTTAGATTCCAGACTTTTGCCTATATTTGTGTCACTTAAACTACACGCATACCAAATTACACCACTGTGGGGTCACTGGTGTGCCCTGTGAATTTTGTCAAAGTTCAGTTTTCAGTATGGCTAATAACTCAAAAATTATAAGGACTTTACTAAAAATAAAAACGGAGTCTAAATGTACTAATGAAAACGTTTCATTTGACGTCCCACTTGACCTAAAAGTCTCATTTTAATTTTATTTTATCCCCCTTGAAACTCAATATCTCACCAACACATTTTTAGCTCATTTAGACACACCAGGACTGTGCCATCACTTGTGGAACTTGTGGAACTCACTTCTGGCGTATGTTGTAGCCACCTGTAGACTCCATAAAGTTAGTAAATCGTTCAACGGGCAAGGTGTACGCTTTTATAACAAACTCCCAAGGGATGTACAAATATTGACAATTAACAAATTTAAAAACGTAATTAAACAAAATCTTTATAAAAGAGCCTACTATAAAATATCGGATTATTTAGATGATAGAGAACCTTGGGATTGAAATTACTCCAACTCGTTCAAAATGTTACAATTTAGACGTAATTTCTTTTCTGTATTATGTATTGTAAAAGGATCATTAAAAAAAACAACCAGCCTTGTTTCTTGCCTTTCTTTCCTGGCTTGGTCGCGAAGGAACAGGCAGTAAAATTGACGTTTCAAAATGATCCTTGTGATTTTAATGACTAAAAATATTTGACTTTGACTTTTTTTATCCGAACTAGTATCATCTCGGAGTCTTCAAGTCCAGAGTGAATAGGTTCTTTCTAGACAAGCGTACTCCATGTTCGATCTCACTATCACTTACCAACAGGTGAGGTAGTGGTCAAGCGCTTGACTATCATCAATAAAAAAAAACCCTCTTTTGGGGTTAATCTACGATTGAGTCTCGCTCAATCTACACTTGAGCGCAGTTTTAGAAGGATTCTAAAGTTCGAGAGAATCCTGAGTGCAAAGATGCAGACAGCTTTATCCACGAGGAGAATACTCTACTTTTCACTGCGAGACAATAAAAACCAAATCTAGGATGGTGCGTTCTGTGCAGCGGTTAGTTCGATTTACGAATAAATTCTTATTGTGTGGGTCTCTTTGGTTCAAATTTTAATAGAAATAGTATTTATTGTGACGATAAAAGTAACACAGGTGAGTTGTGTCCCTGTTTCCCAGAAAAGCGTAGGCTGTGGCCTATGAAAACGAAATAACAAAACCTATGTATCAAATTTCACGATGATCGGATCAACGCTTCGAAAGTTATCCTCGGACAAACAAACATACATACATACAACGCCGATTTGCCCAAGCCTGACACTCTAAATAAAATATTTATAAGTAAGTCATAACAATCATTCGGTATATACCTAATACAAACTAGTTTGCCCGCAGACATAGCATACTCTGGGTTTTTGAATAAATTACATGTAGTATATAGTAAGAGTATAAAAAGAGAACGCGTGCCGTGGTGTCAAAAATAATGCGTCAGGAAATTCCAAATTATGGGTATAGTAAATGATATAGTGGGATTTTATATTAAGACACTGAAGAAAAACCCCATCCTATGTTAACCTAATGTTAATATACAATTGGCGGTCTTACCGCCAATTTTTAGTGTACCGGGAGATATAGCAGTCCTATATTATACTGAGGCTGAGGTGACTTACCAAAGTCTCCAACGAACAAGGCGGGACTCTGTGCCAATACCCTCTGGCAGATAAGCGCGAAGAGGGCGTATTGGAGGTCCTCTTGTTCGCACTCTTTGGAGAGGCTCAGCAGAACGTGGTGGAGGATCCTGCAACAGAAATCACTATCATAATCATTTTGTTAGATTATTGCATGGTTTTAGGGCTCCGTATTTGAACTTGGAACACTTATAGATTAGTCTGAAATAGTTATTCTCAAAAGTAGCCACTTTAGGCCTCTCTTTTTATTGATGATAGCCAAGCGTTTGACCACTACCTCACCTGGTGGTAAGTGATAGTGTGATCGAAGAGGGAGCACGCTTGCCTAGAATGAACCTATTCACTCTGGACTTGTTGACTCCGAGATTATACTGGTCCGGAAAAACATACGCCGAGAGTGAGTTCCACTCCTTCTTGTCAAAGTTTAACATCAATTGGCTTACCGGCTAAAAAAACGGCCGGTAACAAGAGGCCTTGCAAACTGCACCCACCAATTCCCACCAAATAACATTATTTATAGCATTTATCCATTTACATCATTCACTCTCATCTCAAGTTACCATTTTGATTTTGACCCGTCAAGGATCATGCCAATACATTTGTGAATGCTTGTGTGAGGCCAGGGATGCGATTCTCAAGAAATAGATATTCGCGTATTATGATAAAGATAGTGTTAAGGATATTGATCATATCACTCCTTTATCTATGATTCATATCGATCCCGTGCTCATTACGTATTCTCGAGGGAAAACGATATTTATGGTGATAGATAAAGCATCAACATGTTCATTCAAATCTTTAACACAGATTATATCGTTTTTATCTCTGCAAAGATACGTTCCGTTTTTTTTCGACTGGTAAGTTCATAATCGATAGCTTTTAATTATCTTCAAATAAATAAACTTTGTTGACAAGTTTGGTTGACAATGACATGTGTTTTATTGTTCGTTTTACAACTTAACCAACTTTAGTATTCGGTTAGTTCCAAATTATGTTCTTGTAAACAGTAAATGTTAACATTACATGCGCATACTTTATGTGGAACGGAGCGTCAATGACTTGACAATGGCAGGATGTCCTAAAATTAAAATAGATGTCCACCGTATTGCCAAGACGTGGCTAACTACGCCTGCGGCCTGCGAAAAGTTCCGAAGGCGCCACCTGTACAGGAAGGCACCAAAGAACTGAGCCTAGAGACCCGGGGAACGCAGTCCCTGCGAGTAGAAGCCAGGGCGATGGGTCATATACCTGATGAAAGTTCTCGGCTTATCGGGGAAGACAACGCGATGGTGCGAAATTGGATTTTGCCATCTTCAAACAAGTTCATCACAAAGCGCCAAAAAATTCGCCTACATACATTTTACTTTATATAAATTCACGTAAATAACAAGACGATTCTGTACTTGTTGCGTGCGCTCGATTATTCAATACATACATATGACGTTATCGAGTGCTCCGGTCCACTCGATGTATATCTAACGATTAGCCATCGATATTTATTTACAGTGACTTATATATAAACAATGGATATTTTTAACCGACTTCAAAAAAGAAGGAGGTTCTATGTTTGACTGTATATATATATATATATATTTATGTATTTTCACCGGTTTCTCCGTCAATTGTAGACCGATTTTCAAAATTCTTTTTTTACTCGAAAGAGTGCACTTCCGAGGTGGTCCCATTGGAACCATGTCAGGATCTGATGGTGGAATCCGGGGAAATCGAAGAAAACCCTCAAATTTCAAAGGCACGTACAATGTTTTTCACATTATTTTTTTAGAATCAAATATTTGTGTATAATGTTATACTGTTATCTGAAATCGGTTATATTTTAATTAAAAAGTTACTTGTGACGTTTTTACTGATAATTATGTGATATAAGAAAGTTAGCACGTTCGTAAGTTAGTGTAATCTCGGAGTCTTCAAGTCCAGATTGAATAGGTTCTTTCTAGGCAAGCGTGCTCCATCTTCGATCACACCATCACTTACCGGTGAGGTCGCTTGACTAGCATCAATAATAAAAAACTATTTGGCGTGAATCACCTCCCTTGAGCGATTAAGACTTTGAGAGGCATTTTTCGATTTGATCTGTGAAATGCATTTTTGAATTTCGTACGCGTTATTAAAATCGCGCCGATTGTTGCGGCTTAAGAGCTGGGGCCTAATTTTTTTTTTTTAATATAAAGTCAACTGAAAAATAGAACACTTAATTGTTACTAGGTAGGTACATACTGTACTTTATTATTTACTAGCTGTTGCCCGCGACTTCATACGCGTTACACTACTAAAAGTGTAGGTAACCTGTAATGTTTGCATGATCTACAGATATTTGTTCCGGGTCTGGATGTTTATATATGATACATGTTTATATATAGTATATAATTTAAGTATGTATGTACTTACAAAAAAATTATATATACTTTTTTAATTTTTTTTTATAATATTAGTGTGATTAAATAAGACTTTAATAAACTATTTTTTTCTTTACTGTGTATTACGAGGTTTTTTTTATAAAAAAACCAGGCATTTAGGGACCCTAGATTTAAAGAACTGTAGGCATTTATCCAAATATGTTTGATCGTGTTCAAATGTTGTAATAATACTTACAGGTTGTTTAAGGAAACCACAGAACTAAATAATGTTTAATTCTTATCATTGGTTACTAATGAGCGTAACATAACAAAATGACCTCATTTTGTTAAATAATTTAGAATTATTGTTATTTTACTAACAAGTCGCTTACAAAGTTATTCCATCTAAGCCGTTGGGTAAAAAGTAGTATATATGTATCTAACCCGATCATAATCTATCTATGTACCAAATTTCATCGAAATCGTTCCAGTCGTTTAGTCGTGAAAACGTAACAAACAGAGAGGCAGAGTAAATTTCGAAGTTATAATACATACTAGTGGTTCGCCCCGAACTGAGATCTCGCGAGTCTCCCACACAACCAAAAAAATATTATTTATAATCTTTGCCTAATAAAATAGTGAGAGAGAGTGTATGTGAGTGAGAGAGAGTGAGAGAGAGAGAGAGAGAGTAAGAGAGAGAGAAGGACATTTTTCCCGGAATATTGGAAAATTTTGGAAAAACTGAATGTGCTTTTTTGGATTTTTGTATGAACTCAAGGCTATAATTATTTAGAAATCCGCGCGACGCCGGACGGGTCAGCTAGTTAGTTATAAATACAATTAATAAAAAATAATAATCCTGGATATTTCACACAGCGCTATCTAGCCCTAAACTAAGCATAGCCTGTACTTATATATTTTTTTGAAATTACCTACTTATATTAGAGATAGAGAAACAACCAGACCCGGAAAAAATATCAGTGTAGATCATGCAAACATTTGAATCGCGGCGGGAATCGAACCTTCTGCGACTCAGCCAGCTATCCACCCACTAAGACACGGAGGTCATCAATAGGGCTGATAGTGTGCAATAATGATCAATATTTATACTATTATGTTATTTATTGCTTCCTTCCTAGGAAGATTTGAGCTGTTAATTCAAATTCAACTTTATTTTGTAGTCGTACAGTTCATTTTAGATTTATAAGAGTTTGAATGCTGATAACCTTGGATTCCAGTATGTAGGTATCTATTACAATGACATACTAATTGGATTGCCAATAAAAATTCAACCTTATTACTATGCACATAAAGTAAGGTTATAAATCTTTTTAATGGCAAGTACGGTCAAGATTGTTGTAGCGGTTAAACTAGCTGTACCTACATTGAACGAAAGTGATTTTGTTTATAATCATAACATCATACTGCGTGCCACTGCATTTACGAGATTAATTTAAATCACGGGTAGGGCTGATGGCTAATATTAATGTAAGATAGTCTTCAAAATCCTAAAATTTTTTTAAATTTTCAATCTACCTTAATTTCAAGTCCTAATTGATCGAACGAAGCGAGATCTCTAATGACGGGTTCCTATATCCGTCGGTAACCAGCTACGCCTCGTTTCTCCTTGAAAACGTGTCAAAAGTTTGACATTAGTTTGACATTTTTTCAAGGGGATACGAGTCGTAGTCGGTTACTGACGGATATAGGAACCCGCTATAAATCAACTTGGGCAAATCGGCGTTGTATGTATGTTTGTTTGTCCGAGGATAACTTTCGAAGCGTTTATCCGATCATCGTGAAATTGGGTATATAGATAGTGATGGCACAATTTTGGTGTGTCTAAATGAGCTAAAAATGTTGAGGGGTTGTTGAGATATTGGGGTTCAAGAGGGGTAAAAAAAATAAAAGTGAGACTATTAGGTCAAGTGGGACGTCAAATAAAAGGTATTCATTAGTACATTTAAACTCTGTTTTTATTTTTAGTAAAGTTCTTATAGTTTTTGAGTTATTAGCCATAGTAAAAACTAAGCTTTGACAAAATTTACTGGGTACACCAGTGACCCCACAGTGATGAAATTTGGTATGAGTGTAGCTTAAGTCACACAAATATAGGCATAAGTCTGAAATCCAGAATAACTGCAATTTGTACCGCAAAAAAGGGTAACCAATTAACATGAACTCCCGTTACCTATAATTTGAATGAAACTGTAGTCAAGTTATATGGTTATGCGTTTCGTGGCACTATTTTGATATTCAAAGATTACAAATATTTTTTTTTATAGGAGACTCGTGAGATATCAGTTCGGGGCGAACCACTAAGTATATAAATGAAACAGTTTGTATGAAATAGATAAACAAATCATATTCATTCATCATGTAGGTAGGTTAAACTGACTGAGTGGCATCGTCGATTTACGTTAAAAATTGTTTATTGGAAATGTATCGATTACTGAATAAATATTCAAGCTACCGGTATTTAACCAACCTCTAAAATCAGTTAATACGATTCTGCATATATGCTTTAAATGAATGTCGTGAATGCGGTGACAGACTGTATAAGTGTAAAAATTAAAATCCGCCTACATAATACTTATGTCAATGGTAGGCAATGTCACCCGCACCGTAATAACGAATCGATTGACACCTCATTCATCAAAATCGGTTAAGTAATTGAGTAGACACATGTTTGATTCAGTTGGTTCAATTCCAAGATTGAACCCCACACTCAACATGATCATATCTGTCTTATGATGTTAATTGCCCAACATAGGCCTCCATCATAGGTTTTCAGAGCGACTAATCTTGTACACCCTAAACCCATCAGCTCCCAGCTATACTGTAAACTTAAAATACGAAACAAGTTGCTTTCAAAACTTACCCGTAACACATTTTCAGATCCAGCTTCGCCACTGCCATACATAAATTCTTCCTCTCCTCAGATTTGAGCTTGTGGATATGTTCTTCAAATATCTTCTTGGTCGGTTCCCTCTCCATGCAGCATTCCTTCTTAGAGAAGCCATTAGAAATCTCTTTCTGTAGATCCTTATAATTCTTCATAGTCATAGAAGACTGCGACATAGCCGAAGCTCTGTCAGAGTCCCTCTTATTATCCTTCTCATAAGATTCGTCGAAAGACGGCAATATCTCCTGATACTTCTCGAAATCACAATTGTTGATCGGAGAAGAACGTTCGGGGGACAGAGCGTACTCAGAATTAGAAGGGTAGAAAGCTTGCGACTCTGATAATGGACTGGAGACATTCTCTGAATGAGGAGGTGACGGGAAGAGGCTGGTAGGACTGTCAAACTTGGGATTCCCGTAATGGAGTATCGAGTCGGAGAATTGGAAGTTTTCGTACGGCAGATGTTGCGCAGTAGAAAGTTGCTCAATAGGTGAGAAATTAGAAATCGGGGGCCTTTCTGGGACTTTGTCTATGCTGAAGGTTTGATCTTTTACCTCGTTGATTTGGGGCAAGGTGGAGAGTAGGTCGTCTATTTTGCCGTCTTTTGTGATGACGTCGAGGAGATCTTCCCAGTAAGCTGGGTCCTCGCGGTAGAGTTTGGCAACGCTAGGAAAAACAACGTCTGGTTCACTGTAGTCTGAAGGCTCCTGTGTAGTTGGGTTCACGATTACGTGACCGCCTGATAACGTCTGCTTGTTGATTTGGTTTATCTAGAACAAGAGGTCAAGGTTAGATAATACTATCTACACAGCTATTTAATGTGAGGTAAAACCTATAACTCAATACCTAGTAAAATCAAGAGCCTTCCGCTTACAATTCAGAACTATTGAAGCAATGGTTCCAGAAAAAGTATTTTTGTAAGGTTAAAGAATTACTTAACAAAAAAATTTATTATATTAGTAAACTAGAGGCCCGTCCCGGCATCGCACGGGTGGATATTTAATTTTTAAACATTTTTTATGGCAAATTTTTTACACCTTAGGTTACATAATTGAAATTTTAGTAGGTAACCCTAATATCGCTATTAAAAATGGGGGTTGGTGGTAGAAGGGTGAAAATGTATGGTACTATGTATTTTTTATTGCTGAATCATACAAAAATCAAAATAAAATTTTTTGTCAAAAAAATTAAAAAAAAAAATTGGGTGGACCACCCTTATCACATAGGGGTATTAAAAATAGTTTACGTCCTATTCTCAGACCTACCGCATATAAACAAAAAATTTCATAACAATCGGTCAAGCCGTTTCGGAGGAGTTTTGTTACAAACACAATGACACGAGAATTTTATATAAGTAAAAAAATATGCAAGATATGTATGTATATTATTTTGTATCATTATTTCGTTGTCATACTCTTACTAAATAAATATTTATTAATTATCTGTAGTCACGTAAAAAAACACTAATACCTATTCATTTTTAATTTTTATTTATAATTCAATTAATAACTGGGTATATCATGTCTTAAAACCAATGAAAGGTTTAACTAGACACTAGGTAATAAAAACCCTGGGTAAAAATATAAATTAAGTAACCAAGTACTTTGATTTACTGCTTATCGCTTACACTGTCGCGTGAATTTACGGTCTGTGACGTCACGTGCGGTTCCAATGCTTGCTTTTCCATCACCACTAATCACAAGGTAGTGTTAAAAAAACCGGCCAAGTGCAAGTCGGACTCGCGCACGAAGGGTTCCGTACCTATAAAATCTATAAAAACGACAAAAAAAACAAATCACGTCTGTTGTATGGGAGCCCCCCTTAAGTATTTGTTTTATTTTAATTTAATTATTTATTTTAAAGTGAATATATAACTAAATATTCTGTGAATATTTCAAGCGTCTACTTGTTGCCGTTATCAATATTGTTACGCCGAGGCTGTCACAGAATAAATGATAGGTGGTCGGCATTTCTCGATGGCTCTCGGCTTGCCTGCTGTGTCGCAGAATAGGTAATACTTGGTATGGAATATACCTACATGCTACGTTTTTACCTGCAGTTGCACAGAATAAGGATTAGTTATTCTGTCGAAATACCTACCCTTTCCTGGAAGGATCGAGAACGTTCGAGTGTTATGAACTGTGCGCGGTATATATAGGCCAGAGAGACGGCCGGAGCAGTCAGTCTGGATTTGCCTATACGTGCGAACATTTCGGTGACTTTTAGTGGTTTATTGTGCAGTGGTGTTAATCAGTGTGTTGTGATTACTTGTGACTAAGTTTGTGTATTTATCGCTTTAGTGTTGAATGAAAGTGTTATTTTTGTTAGACTGATTTTCATTATTTTATCCCGAACCCTCAGCTCGTAACAATCTCAAGCAAAAACGAGCAAATAAATCACGTTTGTTGTATGGGAGCCCCCCTTAAATATTTATTTTATTCTGTTTTTGGTACGTGTTGTTATAGCGGCAACAGAAATACATTATCTGTGAAAATTTCAACTGTCTAACTATCACGGTTCATCAGATACAGCCTGGTGACAGACGGACAGACAGAGAGCGGAGTCTTAGTAATAGGGTCCCGTTTAACCCTTTGGGTATGGAACCCTAAAAAATACTTCAAATCACATAGCTGCTTTATCCTCACGTGCCCTTATAAAGTCCATGCTGATTACTGTAATTGCGCTTTATTGCTAGACAGCAGTCTAGTAATAATGTTTAAGTCATAAGTCATTTATTCTGTACTGATAAAATGTTACATTCAAAGGTATTAAGTTATATGATTAAATTGCTAATAGATATTATCTGCCGGTTAGGGCTTACAATGTTAGGGTGTTACCACACCAATCGATCGATCGGCGATCGATGCCATCGATTGGTGTCAAATAAGATCAGTCGACGCTATACCGCATCGTTGACTGATTTCAGTTTACTAACGATCGATGGCATCGATCGACGGCATCGATCGTTGCTCGATCAATTGGTGTAGTAACACCCTTATACAAATTCTTGTCAGTTTTACAATGCACCAACAATTAATCTCAAAATAATAATAAAATAATCTTAATTAGCTTAATTAGCATGGATTAATTAAATAAATATATTATTTATTTTTAACTAGCTGACCCGGCAAACTTCGTTCCTCCTTGACATGCATATGACGCGGGCTGCCAATGTACGTCGCCGGTGCAATTGTCAATCGGCCATAATTAGCTGCTGTATGAGAAAATGATTTTTGTTCATATTTTTTTGCATGAATTTGGTCGATATTTTAATGGTTATTCTGCTGAAACAAATCCAACAAATCAAAGATCATCGAAATCAGTCCAGCAGCTCTTGAGTCATACTCGTATGGTGTAACTAACCGGACTTTATTTTATATATGTATAGAAGATATCTATAAGCATTTTATCATAATTAATTTAAGACCTGACCAAGAATTAATTTCAGAGTGCAGAGTTGACGTGAATGGGAAACGTTCTCCGGGGTCTCTGGTTAAAATGGGTATACCACAGGGATCAATTCTGGGACCATTTTTGTTTCTAGTATATATTAATGATCTTCCCCATCTTGTAAGGGACGATCATGAGGTTGTATAGTTTGCAGATGACACGTCACTTCTATTTAAATTAAAGCGACAACAAACCGATTTTGACGATGTTAAACAATGCAATCTCTAAGGTCGTAAAATGGTTCAATGTAAACAATCTACTTCTAAATGAAAAGAAAACTAAATGCGCAGTCAAAAAGATCCGTCTTTTTACAGACGTAGACACAGCTAGACTAGTTTACTTTAGCTACTTTCACAGCATTATGTCATACGGTATACTGCTGTGGGGGAGTGCTGCAGATATAAATACCGTTTTTGTGCTGCAGAAGAGGGCTGTTCGTACAATTTACAATATCCCCAGAGAATCATTACGCAATAAGTTTAAAGAAATAAATGTTATGACTTTCCCTTGTCAATACATCTATGAAAATCTGATATATGTTCACAAGAATATTAATTTGTTTAAGAAAAATAGCAATAATCATAATTTTAATACTAGAAATAAAGATAAACTCGCTGTTGCCACTTGTAGACTCCATAAAGTTAGTAAATCGTTTAAAGGGCAAGGTGTACGCTTTTATAACAAACTCCCAAGAGATATACAAAAATTGACAATTAATAAATTTAAAAACGTAATTAAACTAAATCTTTATAAAAAAGCCTACTATAAAACATCGGATTACTTAGATGATAAGAGAAGCTTGGGATTGAAATTGCTCCAACTCGTTCAAAATGTTACAATTTAGACGTAATTTATTTTCTGTATTATGTATTGTAAAAGGATCATTAAAAAAATATCCAGCCTTGTTTCTTGTTCCTGGCTTGGCAGCGAAGGAACAGGCAGTAAAATTGACGTTTCAAAGTGATCCTGATGATTTTAATGAATAAAAATATTTGACTTTGACCGTATTTTGTAACATATAACCAGCAACAATGTCCAGCATTATTTATGAATAATGCTGGACATTTCACACAGCGCTATCTATCCCCAAACTAAGCAAAGTTTGTACTATGGGAATCAGATAACTGATAGAATACGACATAATATATATACTTTTTTTGTAAATACATACTTATATAGAGAAACTAGCTGACCCGTCTGCGCCTTCGCATGCGTGGTACTTCAATAAAAACATTACCCTCCTCTTCCGCACTCGGGTAAAAAGTAGCCTATATCCTTCCCCAGGATATAATATATCGCCTTGCCAAATTTCATTACGATCCGTTCAGCCGTTTAGTTATGAAAAGGTAACAAACAAACAGTTACTTTCGCAGTTACTATGTATGTATTATACATATAAACCTTCCTCTTGAATCACTCTATCTATTGCTGAAAACTGAATTAAAATCCGTTCAATATTTTAAAAGATCCAAGCGAACAGACATCGGAAGCGACTTCATTTTTTACTATGTTTAAAGATAATCAGACTCGGAACAAATATCTATAGATCACGCAAACATTTTGTTCCGCGGCGGGAATTGAACCCGCCGAATTAATGGCTAGGATTTATAAATAAATGTGAAACAACATCATTAATTTAAAGTGTTCTCTGTAACCCCCAACAATCTGTTAATAACAATTGAGGAAAGATTTTAAATTTAAGTTTTATCGTGGTATTTTTTGGTCAAAAACAATCCTGTTTTTCGCCGGGTTTTTAGATATACTTGTAATTATTGTCTTATTGTTCTAACAGGAAGGAAGAACATAAACAATATAATAAATGTCCTATGAAGTAACTACATATTTTCAATTATTCAAATAAATTCTTTGTTCATATATTTTTAGTTATGACCAAGAAAGGAAAGCCGTCTTTTTAAAAATAAAGATAAAATAGATATAGATCATTTAATTATGTGACAAGACCTAAAAAAACCGGCCAAGTGCGAGTCGGACTCGCGAACGAAGGGTTCGTGGCATTATCTATAAAAACTGCAAAAAATCATGTTTGTTGTATGGGAGCCCCACTTAAATATTTATTTTATTTTGTTTTTAGTATTTGTTGTTATAGCGGCAACAGAAATACATCATCTGTGAAAATTTCAACTGTCCAAGTATCACGGTTCAGGAGATACAGCCTGGTGACAGACGGACGGACAGACAGCGGAGTCTTAGTAAAATCAGTCCAGTCGTTCTTGATTTATAAATGGTGTAACTAACCCGACTTTGTTTTATATATATAAATGAATGATTTACCTCATGTAATCCATGGGGCAATCTGCCAGCATGTCGCATTACTGTGACAATCCCTAGTCATTAATCATTATTAATTATAGACTACTTTGCCACACTACATAATAGCTACTCTTAAGGCTTAAACGAACCACTTTCCAACCACTTTATATAAATTACAAAATTTTCCTATAAAATATTTAAAAAAAGAAAAAATCATAAAATTCAAAAATTATTTTGGAATATAATAATAATAACAAATAATGCTGGACTTCACACAGCGCCATCAAGCCCCAAACTAAGCAAAGCTTGTATTATGGAAACCAGATAACTGATACAATATTTATATACTTCTTTTTTTGTAAATGTGATTGTTTCTATGTGTATAGAAACAACCACACACGGAACAAATATCAGTAGAACATTTGTTCCGCGGCGGGAATCGAACCCGCAACCTCCTGCGTCTTAGCCGGCTATTCGCCCACTGCGCCACAGAGGTCGTCAAATATATACAAGCATATTAAAGATATTATGTACTAAGCAATGGTGGTTTGAAGATGAAAAGGGATTGGGCATCCATGAATGGATACAGTGAAGGAATGTAGAAGTTAGAATAATTTACAGGAGTTTTAAGTTGCAAGGTGTTTAGGTCTGAGAGGCGCGCAAAGCAAGAGGATAAGCAAGATAGATATTTAGACTCTCAATACGCTCAAAAACCCCGACAAAGAAAAAGCAATTAACATGAACAGCCGTAACTTGTACTTTGAATGAAACTGTGGGTCTTTGATTGTGCATGTCATGGCGCTATTGTTACAATCATATTTTTTTTGTTTATAGTGGATTCTCGGGAGAACTCAGTTTAGGGTGAACAACTAGTTTAATTAAATCTAAACAACAAAACAGGACAGAGACCAGAGGATTAGCAAGCACACTTAGTTTGAAGAACTGACGGCCGTTGGGGCAAAAGTTTCTCGAGTGGTAGTCTCCACTATCCCAATAGATTGAAGGACGGCAAAGGTTGGTGGGAGTTGGGTGCCGCACAAGATCGGTCACTGTTGAAATCTATGGAGTAGGTCTATGTTCAGCAGTGAACGTCGTATAACTGATATGATGATGATGAACAAAAGAGGACATCATAAATCGCTGCACGGCTGTGCTGGTATTACAATATTATCGTAGATGGTAACTGAAAGAGCATAGTGGTCAATTAGCTGTGACAGCCTAACCACATGTTTGTGGTTGTGTTGAGGTATGTGTGAGTTAAGCCTAATTAATATCAAGACCAGTTAAAGTCACAGTGTAAATGTGTAATAGCTAGCGCAGTCTGCTATTTTTAACCTACGTGAAACTACTTTTTTATATTTTTTTATTAGTGGTATTCTTTACCACGTAGTCAGATTTCAATGATTATTAAAAAAAAAAGGGTTTGGTCCCATATACATTAGATCAAGATCTGATGATGGGGTCCATGAGGAAATCATCTAACTCTTCAATGAACTCAGAAGTCGGTTACTGTCGGTCGTTGTAGGTAGGTACAATCTACTTTAAAAATGAATAAATAATGCTGGTTATTTCACACAGCGTTATCTAGCCCCAAACTAAGCAAAGCTTGTACTATAGGAACCAGATAACTGAAAGAATGCTTATATTAGTTTATTTTGTAAATACATTCTTATAATATAGTAGCCGACCAATCCGCAGCTTTGCACGCGTAGTTTTTCAATAAAAACATTGCCCTTCTTCTGCGCAGTAGAGTAAAAAGTAGCCTATATTACTCAGGAATAATGTAGCATTCTAATGGTGAAAGAATTTTTGAAATGACCGGTAGTTTATGAGTTTATTCGTATTTTTATTTTTATAGTGTTATCCGAACAAATACGGAAAATTCCAAGCTTTAGTCGTAATCTGAATCAGCTCACTAATTTCAACCCTGACATGAGGCGACATGGTGGCACAAATGGATAAAGCGTTCTCGTATCAAGAGGAAGGTTGCGGGTTCAAGTCTCGTCTAGGCTTGAAATTTTTGAGATGGTTTTTAAAATCTTGAGTTTATTCGTTACAAACATACAAATATTTTCTCTTTACAATATTAGTGTAGATAGAGAAACTATCAGACCTGGAACAAATATATGTAGATCATACTAACATTTGTTACGCGGCGGAAATCGAACCCGCAACTTCTGGGTGACTTTTGAAAAAAATTGCGACACGAAAAACCTGTACTTTGCAGAGGCTGTAACTCGGAAACTATAAGAGTAAATGAAAATGCATTACATAGATCTTAATGATCTACATAACTGCATTAATCTTAGATATATAGAAGGCGATATGTAAAAAAATTTGAGCCGCTAAGTAACTGTCGTATTCAATAACGAAAAATGGTACTGATTTCATATTTAAGCAATACTTACTTGAGGATTTAAACTACATAAATGAAAGTCAGAAACGCAATTGGTGAAACTTTTCTCGATACAATTATTTGTCAAAATCGGCTCTCTGATATCGTTCATTCTCCGACTCTAGAAAAGATTTAAAGTATTTTTTAGACAGTTATGTAGGTAATTATGGTACCTAAATTAATGGAAAAGCATTATTTTTTTCATTTGTTGGTTCTCATGCAATTCGAGATTTTGTCTTTTGTCGCTTACGCCATTTACTCCTGCGACAGTGCGGCGCGGCTATGATATATATTTGTCTCGTTCTTCACTTAAGCAAGTAAATTGCACTGTCACTTTTTTGCATTACATTTAATTTCGGTGATGATTGGGCGGAGCATCAGGCTCCGCCCAATCATCACCGAAATTAAATTTGTACGTCGTCTTAATGCATACAATTAATGCATTATTCTTAAGCAACAAGCTTGAACTAGTTGAGGCTGTAATCTACATAGCTCAAAACACGCTAGCGTGTAAAGTAGTGTAAGTGTTGTGGTGAATGTGTGCAAGATCTTCATGACCTTATCCCTCCATCCCCCTTCCACCACCGGGAAAGCAGACGTACCGAGAAGTACCACCCATACCTGGTCGGCATACCACCTTGCCGTACCAAACGATTTGCTTCAACTTTCCTTGTTAGCAAGTAAGGAGTGGAACTCACTTCCGGCGTATGTTTTTCCGAACTATAATCTCAGAGTATTCAAGTCCAGATTCAATAGGCGTGCTCCATCTTCCATCACACCATCACTTACCATCAGGTGAGGTAGTGGTCAAGCGCTTGACTGTCAATAATAAAAAAAACAAGCAGCAATGGCGGGCGTTGCATAAAAAAAACCACAGACTTGTGTTTATTCAATCTGAATCCACAGAAAAGATATCGTAAATGCCAGCTACCAGTTCGAGGAAGCAAAGTACTATATGCCATTATTATAATTTGTCATTATAAGATTAACATAACTAAACAATTTACTTAGATCCTTTAAAATCTTTGAATAAGTACGTGCGTGACGTTCTAATCACATTAAACTTAGCTCCTCGTTTAATACGTAATGCAAGATATAGCACTTAAAACTCATTATCGCTAATGTAGGTAACATTAGCGATAGGACCGCCCATTAACGTGTGTATTATAATGAGTTTTTAATACATTATAATTATTAGTTGAATCTGTAAGAAGAAGCTCATCAGATAACAGTCATTACCATACGATGGGCACACTAAAAGTTTCCGGAATCATTAATAAAAAAATACTAATAATGGTCAAAAATGAATTTATTGTTTCTCAAAATATTCTCTCTTTGCGTCAATGCACTTTTTCATACGATTGAACCAATTTTGAAAACATTTGTGCCACTCCTCCGAGGTGACGTCAGATCATGTTTTTCATACTCTTCGACAGCCTCTTCTGGTGATGAAAACAGTTGATCGCGTAATTGGTTCTTGATTTTTGGGGAGAGAAAAAAGTCACACAATTCCAGGTCAGGACTGTATGCTGGATGACTCATAAGTTGTACGTTTTTCCCCTCAAAAACTCATTTGTCTGTCTGGCCGTGTGGGAACTTGCATTGTCGTGGTGCAAGATGATACGGCGTTTACCGTTATTTTCACGGAGTTTGTCAATAATTTCCGGTAAACAAATGGTCGTGTACCAGTCACTATTCACGGTACGACGATTTTCTAAAGCAACAGTAGCCACGTGTCCAGTTTTATTAAAAAAAAGAAGCAATCATCCGCTTCGAGGCACTTTTCACGCGCGCCACTTTGGTTGGTTTCGGCTCATCTCGAAAGACCCATACGCTCGATTACTGCTTCGTTTTGGGATCATAGCTATAAATCCATGTTTAGTCACCTGTTACTATGTCTCGCACCAAATTGGAAGCCCCTTCGTTGTACCTGGCAAGCATAGCATGGCACTAAGTGATGCGGTCCGTTTTTTGAGCATCAGTCGAATTGTGTGGGATCCATCGAGAACACAGCTTTCTCACACCTAAATGTGTGTGTAGGATTGATTGTATTTGACTCATGCCTATGTCCAAAGATGTCCGGATCTCATGGTAGGTCACATGCCATGCTGTCTGTTTCGATCATACGGCGCACAGCATCAATGTTTTTGTTGTTCACAGCTGTGCACGGGCGATCTTCACGAATTTCATCATGGAGATTAACACGACCGCGTTTAAATTCTGCAAACCAGCTATAAATAGTCGTCTTGCATGGTGCTCCTTCGCCAAAAGCAGATTGAAGCCGAACGACGCTCTGCTGAGCTGTCAAATTACACTTAAAATCGTAAAAAATCATGCTACGTAAATTTTCCCGAGTTAAATCAATTTTATTGTAATCACGCAATTTTTAAAATGACGCTACAATGTGAAAACAATTCACAATCAGATGAAACAAATTTTATTCTACGGCTTAAGAGTTCCGTTTTCAAATGTAGTAATAACTTTTTAAATATTGTTTATGTAAGTGGCCAATTTCAGAAACTTTTAGTGTGACCTATGTACCTATTTTTGCCGCCAAGCAGCATTCCTGTGTTTCTGTATAAAGGGAATGGTTTCCTGTGTATTTACAGGTACAGGCTTTACACCTGTATGCCTCAAGTTGGTGGAAGCAGGGCAGTGCATCGTAGGGCATACTGGTTTAAAGCCTCATGTGCCTGTAATTTCATACCGAAACACAGCAATGCTGCTTGGCGGCAGAAATAGGTATGTTGGTAGTACTTCCTCGGGCGAGCCCTTTCACAAGGAACTCTACTACTCTCTACGCTTGTTTCTTTTTTGTTGTACAATAATGTGTTTTCATTCATTCATCCATTGCTAAAATATAATATACTAATTGTTGCCCGCGACTTCGTACGCACTACTAAATGTGTAGGCAACCTAGAAATAAAGCTAAACTCGCTGTTACAACTTGACTTGACACCCCATTTTTATCCCATGGGACCTGGTTCATGGGATAAAAAGTATCCTATGTGGTAATCCAGGTTATAACCCACGTACATACTAAATTTCATCAAAATCGGTTCAGCTGTTACGGCGTGATTGAGTAACAATCAAACAAACAAAAAAAGTGGCACACCGGAAGTGCCGACAGAAGTGAAAACTTGAACTATCGAGATACTTATATACAGAGGTGGTTTTTTCCCATCTCAAAAAAATTCCTACGCGCCAAAATAAGTTTACACTTCAATAAATAAATAAACAAACATCAAAATTTACGCATTTATAATAATAATGTGATAAATAAAATCTCCTATAAAAACTCTAACGACAAACGCAACGATGCCTAAACGTATTTAGTAGCTAAATGCATTTCGGAATCGTTGTTTAAGCCAGGCTAACTCTTCAAATAAAATCATATCAAATGTATTTATTGCTTGAAATATATGTCATGTTACAAAGATCTCAGAAGTAAATATATAATAGAATCAATACATTTCTGCCTTTCTAGGCATGCAATATTAAAATCTACAAAGTCATAAAACTAAATAATAATGGCATGTATTTAAATGATCATTTATTAACACCTGACCAAAAAGGTAGTAAACATTAATTATAATAATGATATAAAATAAAATAAAACTAATAAAAAATTAAAAAAGAAATGTTTAAGAATTGTTATAATTTTAGCCAATATTTTTCATTTATACATATATATGTACATATATATGTATATTCATTTCTGGTATAGTAAGATTTATTTGATGTAAAATAAAATAAAACTAATGAAATGAAATGAAATTATATTTATTTGCCAGAAGCGTGGTGTATAAGTTGATACAGCAGGTAGGTTTCACATACTTCACCGATTAACAGCGTGCAAATTTCAGTTACATAAAATTAATTCAATTATAGGTACATAAAAATTCTTCAATTTAATAAAAATCTATGAATAATATCATTTAAGTATCATAAAGCCCATAAACTCATCACATTAAAACTATAAAAAACCATGAAATTAATAAATAAAAATTAGTATGTCAGAATTTCGTGTCAAAGAAATCATTAATCGTATAGAAACATTATAAAAATTAAATGTTTAAGAATTCTTATAATTTTAGCTAATATTTTTCATTTATACATACGTATATTCATTTCTGGTATAGTAAGATTTATTGGACAGTGCAGTTTTTAACTTTCTTGTTGCAGTGATTCAGTTATCCTCACACCGACTGTGACACATCTATCAACGCGAATAGCTACATCTACACGGTGCATGATATCGGGAAACATGGTTGTATTCTCGGAATTACCTAGATAGATTGTTACATATTGATGCTTCAATAATTACTGTAGAGCAGCGCATTGACGTCATGTGGCTTTCTATACTGCATATTGTAAGAATCAAAGTCGCTTTACTTCCTACAAATAATTATATTATTAGTCGCTGTATACTGCGTGTTTTTTTATGTACGACATTGAATGAAAACAAGGGTATGGCTAATAACTAGTATTGTTGTAAAATAAATTTTTGATGTACAACATCTTTCCTCTCGGTTTGTGGGAGCGATTTTGGCAAAAGGGACGGAAATGTGTAACAGGAAACCGGGGAAGCGCGCCCTATTTGATTTGACCAATGAGCGCGAGTGGTGGTCAGATGTTACACATCATATGCGACTACTTAAGGCTTGTAGTATTTTTTCAAATCCATTACCACAGAAAATAATAAATTTTCAAAAATATCTTACTATCAAGTGCTAAAATATCAATGATATACGCCTGTATAAAATAGGTAAACAATTCATATTCATTCATCATGGAAGTAGGTAGCTGTTAAACTGACTAAGCGGCATCCTCGCAAAGGCGACGCCGATTGTTTATTGGAGATGTATCGATTACTGAATAAATATTCAAGCTACTGGTATTAAATCCACCCCTAAAATCAGTTAATACGATTCCGGATGTGTGTTTTCAATTAATGTCGCACATAACAAAACAGGTTGTATAAGAACTCAACTAAAAGATGTATTTTATTTGAATCCTCTATGTGAATCTTCAAATCCAAACTCAACACTTATAAAAATAACAATAAACAAGTTTATATTATGGTACCTAACCTAAAGTTTATTTATCTACAACCCAGGGGTCTTCAAGTAGCGAGTGAATAGGTTTCTTCTACTGCATCATTGCGCGCCATCAGGCGAGATCGTGGTCAAACGCTAGCCTATAATTTACAAAAAAAAATATTTTCTCGCACTATCACTTTATCTACATACACAAATATTAGCTGGAAGAAAATGCGAATTAGCATTAATTTCGGCTTCTATTATTTCTTACATGATACGTACAAGAGATGGGGTTTACAGGCCTATTACACTATACGATATTTAGGGCCAGTCGGCCATCGTCGTTGTGCGAGCTCTTTTCATCCTTCGCATGGGATGTCACATGCAGACATCCGTTTCAGGACATCCTTGTAGCGCAGAAACTATATTTAGGGAGGTCGTGGCCCTTTGGTGTTGATTATTACATTACACTAAAAATCGGGTGAAGGTTGCCAAACCGTACGAGATTCCTTGTACAAATACGAGATTTGTGGTCTTCTGTGCGAGATTTCAACGTCGTACGAGATTTTGACATAGCTGCATAGGGCATATTTTCATTCCTCGATAAGTAACATTCACAATCACCATGAAAATCGGTCATTCGGGTCTGCTACAAATCACAGTAGATCGCATTTCTTCGGAATTCATCGGGCGTTTTTGTTGCCCGTGATTTTTCGCAAGTGTGACATTACGGCATTATAATGAAAAAGCATTGCCTGTGATCACACTAATATTATAAATGCGAAAGTTTGCATGTTTGTTTGTTTGTTACTCAATCACGTCGTAACGGCTGAACCGATTTCGATGAAATTTAGTATGTACGTAGATTATTACCTGGATTACCACATAGGTTACTTTTAATCCTATAAATCAGGTCTGATGGGTTAAAAAGGGGGTGTCAAGTTGCAACAGCGAGTTAAGCTTTATTTCTAGGTCACCTATACATTTAGAAGAGAAGTAGAAGTCGCGGGCAACAGCTAGTTTTTCATATGTGAAATAGCAGTGATAAAAATAATCATATGAACATATGAAAATTATTTAAAAGTAGCAATCATTTCCACGCCTAGTACCGACCGTAGGAGGATGGTAGTAGGTGGCGATGTACCTATGATGGCAATGGCAAGTCGCCATTATTAACTATCAATTTAAAATGACGTCAATAATTTATTAATAGCAGAAACCTTTACGATTTTGTATTTATTTAAACTCGCGTTATCCTTAACGTAAATAGGACAGTCTCATCATCATCAGTAATTGGTCGTAGGGCACATTTGTAAGGTGCGTGACCTACAAGGCAATTCTCTGTTATAGGCGATAATTACCACTTAACATCAGGCGGGGCATAAATTGTTCCATCTCCATGTAGTGTAAAAAAGCCGCATTCATTTGATTTTTTTTACTCCTCTTGATCCCCAATGTCAACAACGCTCCCACATTTTTAGCTCATTGAGTCACACCAGGATTGTGCCATCACTACCTACCTGTATACCGAATTTCACGATGATCGGAACGCTTCGAAAGTTATTCTCGGATAAATAATTATACATATACACATACAACGCCGATTCGTCCAAGTTCATTTGGAGATCTTCGCTCTATCAATTATTGTTATTTATCTGTGCGCCGCTGTTTTCACTCGATTTTTATAGGTTTTAAAATATTGTTTTTAATAATTCATTTATTTGATTCAATGTGGTATAAAAATATCTTCATTATATACAGGGTTACAGGAAAAATCGTGCTAGATCCGTTAAGGGCGTGGAGTACCCATCATTTCTGACTTATTTCACTATGAAACACCCTACCCTAAACTTAACCCTTTTCGAGATATTCGACTTTTAATTTTTTTATTGAAAATTGCCGATTTTTAGGCTACTAAATTTATTTTTGTTTATTTTGTGTATCTTATTATTATTATTATTGCATTTTTACATGTGTAATAAGATGCTTTAGGACGTCAATCATTAAAATAGTGCATAAGTTAATTGAATAGACCGTAGTAGACAAGTGAAAGTTAAGAAATAAAAAAAAATATTAGAAAGTTTATTTTTCTCTATGGGATATCTAAAAAAAATATTATGGCAATGGTTCGGCAGATGTTTTTTAAAATATCTACGTTTCATCAGCTATCTAACGAGGTATAACAATCTAGGGTTTATCTAGGGTTATCTAGGGTTATAAGCTCGCAACGAATACATAACTCGCTACCCCGGTCGTCGAGTGCCGGATGTGGCCGTTTTTGACAGAGTCTATCGAAGACTTCGAGAAACTGGCTCTGTTTTGAGACGAAATACAGACATGGGAAGACCACGAATTGATGACGAAGAACAGGACAATGAGATAGTGCAACGCTTTCGAGCGGATCCGACTACTTCCACTAATATTGTTGCCCGTGATCTGGGACTTTCGCAATGGAGAGTGTGGTTTACAGTGCATACTGCTGGCCTATACCCGTACCATTACACGCCGGTACACGTTATTGAAGAAGGAGACCCCGCGAGAAGATTGGACTTTTGCAGATTTATGCTAAATGCTGACGTAGAAGACCCAGATTTTCTAAGAAATATCTTGTGGACGGATGAGTCCAAATTTGATAAAGATGGCATAACTAACTATCACAACGCCCATTACTGGGCCCCAAAAGAGCTAAGGAATCCCAATAAGAAAAGAGTGAAGGGGTCCCAACGAAGATTCAGCGTGAATGTGTGGATGGGCATTATCTTCAATCATTTGATTGGACCTTACTTTCTCCCGGATAATCTAAATGGGGAAAGCTACGAAAATTTCCTGAGAGCAGACTTAAGTGATTTGCTGGATGATCTGCCACTCAACCTGATCAGGGACATGTGGTTCCAACACGATGGCTGCCCTGCCCATTTCAGGAGAAGTGTCAGAGACTGGCTGGACACAAATTATCCAAACAAATGGATAGGACGAGGTGGACCGTTGCCATGGCCAGCAAGAAGTCCGGACCTAACCCCCATGGATTTTCACGTGTGGGGGTGCATGAAAAGTCTTGTGTACAGCGAGCCGAATCCAGTTTCGTCTGTGGAAGACTTACGAGAAAGGATTGTGGATGCAGCCAATAAAATGAGGACCACGTTAACCACTGGAGTAGTAAAGACTGGTCTCCGTAGAAGGATGCGACAATGTATCAGAAATAGAGGCGGCCATGTTGAACATGAACTGTAGAATAAGAAAAAGTTGTGTGAAAATCTTTAATAAATGACATTTCATGCTTACCTATTATTTTATTTTACTTTTTAGGGCTAAGTATAAATTTTCTTCTCCACTGTCGCCTATAAAACTAAATTTTTTTCAATGCATTTGAATAAAACCCTAGATTATTATACCTCGTTAGATAGCTGATGAAACGTAGATATTTTAAAAAACATCTGCCGAACAATTACCATAATATTTTTTTTAGATATCCCTTAGAGAAAAATAAACTTTCTAATATTTTTTTTTATTTCTTAACTTTCACTTGTCTACTACGGTCTATTCAATTAACTTATGCACTATTTTAATGATAGACGTCCTAAAGCATCTTATTACACATGTAAAAATGCAATAATAATAATAATAAGATACACAAAATAAACAAAAATAAATTTAGTAGCCTAAAAATCGGCAATTTTCAATAAAAAAATTAAAAGTCGAATATCTCGAAAAGGGTTAAGTTTAGGGTAGGGTGTTTCATAGTGAAATAAGTCAGAAATGATGGGTACTTCACGCCCTTAACGGATCTAGCACGATTTTTCCTGTAACCCTGTATATATGTATATATCAAAATATCAAAAGACTGTGTTAAAACTGTAAGACCCAATCAAAAATCATATGATGGGGGTGTTACTCGTTGGGTTTTTTCTTCCCATCGAGTCACAATTTTACTCGTTAAAACTTTTTTTATAAAGAGAATTGTAATGTAAACTTGTTGGGAACCCACACCCATCCACCGTTGTTATACTAAACTTAACTTCTCTACTATTCTGTGCTATTACTATTGGCTGGTTTTGTTTGTCTAAGTACTTCCTCAGTGTTAACACAAGGAAAAGAAAATGGCGTCACCTTGTGTAAAAATGCTAATCCCTAAGATCAATATTCTAAATGCATCACGAATTCCAACTCCATTGTTGTGGGGGGAAAACATACAATGTACGTTTTATTAGAGCTTAAGATTTATTACTTGTAGGGTGCCAATATTAAACCAAGGTTTTCCAATGCGCAAAATAAAACAGTATCTAACTAAACTGACCAGAAATTTAAAAAAGCCACTTGCTGATTGCCTTAAAAATCTAAATATCTCCTAAACCACACAAGTTAGCATCATGAAGTAAAAAAACCGGCCAAGTGCGAGTCGGACTCGCGCACGAAGGGTTCCGTACCATTATCTATAAAAACGGCAAAAAAATCACGTCTGTTGTATGGGAGCCCCCCTTAAATATTTGTTTTATTTTAATTATTTATTTTTAAAGTGAATATAACTATAACTAAATAAATAAATATCGCTGGACATTTCACACAGCGCAATCTAGCCCCAAACTAAGCAGAGCTTGTACTATGGGAACCAGATAACTGATATAATACTTATATACTTTTTTTTGACTAAATATTCTGTGAATATTACAAGCGTCTACTTGTTGTCGTTATCAATATCAAGTAAAAACAAGCAAAAAAAATCACGTTTGTTGTATGGGAGCCCCCCCTAAATATTTATTATATTCTGTTTGTAGTATTTGTTGTTATAGCGGTAACAGAAATACATCATCTGTGAAAATTTCAACTATCTAACTATTACGGTTCATGAGATACAGCCTGGTGACAGACGGACCCACAGTCAGACAGGCGGACAGACAGACAGACAGCGGAGTCTTAGTAACAGGGTCTCGTTTTACCCTTTGGGTACGGAACCCTAAAAAGTAAAAAAAAAATAACTTCATTACTGACGACCTCCGTGGCGCAGTGGACGAATAGCCGACTGAGAGGCAGGAGGGTTCGATTCCCGCCGCGGAAATAAATATTTGCATGATTTACAGATATTTGTTCCGGGTCTGGTTGTTTTTCTATACATATAACTATGTATTTACAAAAATAAGTTTATGTATTCTATCAGTTATCTGGTTCCCATAGTACAAGCTCTGCTTAGTTTGGGGCTAGATAGCGCTGTGTAAAATGTCCAGCCTTATTTATTATTTTATTTATTGATTTGAATAGAATACTTTGCGCACCAAACAAAATTATACATACAAAGAAATACACAAAAATAAAAACAAGTACAATGGGCGGTCTTATCGCTAAAAGCGATCTCTTCCAGACAACCTTCAATGCGACTACTTTTCTCATTTTTTAAACTAAAAGTGGTTACGGCAGTCTTTGTAAATAAACGAATCATCATGCCTCTCACACCTGAGGAATGTACCAGGATCATCATTATGTTGAAGAGGATATCCCAGAGATATACGGCCAGAACAATGGATGTGAGACTTTCTACTGCCCAATAATTGCTTCGGAGGTGGGAGACTGGACTTAACCTAAGAAGACCAAGCAATGGCAAGCCAAGGTGCACACCGAGAAGAACGATTCACTGTGTCAATGACGTTAAGAAATCGACATCATATATTATGATAGGTAAATAAATTAAGTTTTAATTTCGTGAAATAATTGTTTTTTATGTCCAAATAGCCCGATTTTGTATGTACCTTTTTGGACTCATTTAATTAAATTTGTTTTTTTCCATTATGCGTTATTAAATACATTTGAATGTTCCTATTTACTTCAAGAAGCTATCTTGCGCGGTTTCGGAAACTTCATGATAAATAGTAGGGTTGCCATCTCCAAATTTTCAAATCCAGGATTTGTAGGTAGAAATACCAGGAGATTTCGGTTTAAAACCAAACACTATTGTGTTTGGAATGCTCCCGAGAGCTTGTATAAGCTTCTATTGCAAAAGGTACAGAAAGCGTTCCACATTGCTTCCTTGTTCAAGTGTCAATGAACTTCATACGCGAGATGCGGCCCCAGTGGCAAATCCATTGGAGACAGTATTGGCACGTGAATTTTAAAACGCCTTTAAAACCCCAGGACGCTACTTAAAAACTATCCAGGGCCCGTAGCCAAATTACATTCGCCACGAATCTATTCGATTTCTACATACATTTGTTGTCGCTGAATCACGTGGTATTTCTATAGCATGTGTCAAATCCCATACATTTTCGGACGTATCGATTAGCGTCATCGCTAATCGACTGTAACTTGGCTAAGCCCTCAGGAAAGCCAAGGACACCCCAAAAAGCAGGACATGTCCTGGGAAAACAGGACGGTTGGCAACCCTAAGTTAGCGGCTTTTTTATATTGCTCGTCATTGTAGTTCGAATTTCTTTAAGGCAATGAGGAGTGGTCATAAACGCCTTAATTAAGGTTTCCGTATATAGGCTGTCTACTTACGATTTCCTAAAGTTAAGGATTGGTTTTAAATTTGGTCAAAATCCGGATAAACACGCTAAGATTTAAAAAAAATTATGTATACTTTAACTTCATTACATTTAAGACCTGGGAGGTTTACTCTCGCACTTGTTTTGGTTTAAATAACCCACTAGGTTTTAAAATAAAAAGAGAATGTCCAAAAATCTGGTTTAATATCTCAGTGTGCGGCGCGGCGTTTACACGGTCAACCGTAATATGGCGTCATCGCTCGTCGAAATGTTTCCCTAGAATCTAGATGAAACGACGCACGAGCGACCGTTTATACTGGGTCATCATAAACATAACATCGTTTTTGTAGTGCCTCAGATATGTTTGCTCAGAATAGAACAGATGGCTTTCATGCCATCATTCGGAAGAAAACAACATCTCTGATGATCAGGACGCGAGCCAGCCTCAACACCATCCTACGAACTGTGGCAGGGCGTTGTGCCCCCTATATGTATTGTGTGCCCCCTATATGTATTGTGTGCCCCCTATATGGTCACACTTCGTCCGGTGTGTTGCTCCAGCATGTGCGTACACCGATGCATAATTATAATTTCTTTGTCAAATTTAATCTCATTTTATTTATTTTTTATTTTCTATGTTAACGTAATATGTTTGTTATTTGTCTGTTTATTTATTTTAATTTTAATTTACTCATATTATAGTATTAATTTAATTTATTTTGATTGTAATTAATGTATTGTGATTATTATTGTGATTATGGATTCTTATTGTCTGAAATGACAGAACAACAGAATATCTGTTATTCTGTTATGATATGATGGCAGAAAAGAGTAATAGAAGTACCGATAAAACGGTACGTGATAAATCCCGCATTTATAATAATGATTTAAATAAATCACTAAAGTTTTCTAAGTAAAAAGAGTAGTAGACTTCCTTGTGAAAGGGCTCGCCCGGGGAATTACTACCACCATACCTATTTCTGCCACCAAGTAGCATTGCTGTTTCGATTTGAAGGGTATGGATGCCAGTGAAATTACAGGCACATGAGGCTTTACACCTGTATGCTTCAACTTGATGGACGCATCGTAGGGCACATTTCTAACATGCGTAACCTAAGAGGCAATTCTGTGTTATAGACGATGGTTACACCTTAACATCCGGTGGGCCATACACTTGTTCCAAACATGTAGTATAAAAAAATAAAAAAACCAACAACAGAATAAAGAGAACAGAATTCGTGTGAAAATTGGTGGGATTTGGCAAGCGAACGAAAATCCTGGAAGATATAGGAGAGATCTTTGCCTAGCAGTGGGATGAAACAGGAAGAATAAAAACAAATTTAAGTAACTCACCGGTATGTAAGCATTGTCTTCTTTCGCGTACGGATGAGTAGTATATTCGGTAACCCTGCTTTTGAGAGGTCCTCTCGGTACCACAATTTGTTTAACTTTTTTCTTCTTCCCCTTCGTGACTTCTTTATCCGTCTCATCTGTAGCCTCTTCTTTAACATCCACCTCATCTTTCGTCTTTTCTTGGTCTGATTCTACTTTATCATTTATCGTCAGTTTCTCCAATGTATCAGCAACGTCTGCGAACCCACTGTCTTCCGAAGACTGAGAGTATATTCTTCTTCTATCATCTTCTATGACATCGATGACTTTGATCGTGAAGTTATCTAATTCGTCTTTTTCGTTTGTTTCTGTATTTCGATTGTCGTTTTGTATGTCCAATTTTTCAAAAGGTTCTAAGATCGATGCAACTGTTTCTTGTTGGTGTGTTTCTGGCGTGTTTTTAGGCGCGTTTACTTCGTTCTTTTTGAGTTTTTTCTCCTTACCTTTCTCTTTTTTACTGTTTTTCAACAAATTCCAGTATTTGATTAAAAACGTTTCGATTGATTTGTTCTCCATTATCTGTGGATTTGTCTTGGACACTTTAGCGCTACCCATTGTTGTTGTTAAGATGTTAGCATTCTGTAACAAACGAAATATGAAATTATTTATTAGGAAGTGTAAGGTAGAACGGTCCCCACTCTGTATCTATCTGTATACCAAATTTCATCTAAATCCGTCCAGCCGTTTAGTCATGTAACAAACCGATAGAGAGACCGAGTTACTTTTGAATTTAAATTAAGGATAAGGATTGCTATATGCTAGCAAGAATTGGAAAGTTATTTTCAATTTTGAGAATATGGAAGCATATATAGTAACGAATATTAAATAACACGGTTAATAGATATTATAGAATTGATATCAAAAGTATATGTTAATATGAATATGCCTCCGGGATTCCGGGAATGTTAAATTATAACGTGGAGCTGGATTTAAAGCGGGAGTAGCTAGATTGATTAAGGGTCAATGATCTCAATAGTATATGTTTATATGGACATGCCTCCGGGATCTAGGATAATTATTTCTTTTGCTGTTAGATGTCGCCATCCCAGAGTCATGTTGACGCTTGTTCTGTATGTTATTTTGATGGCCAAGTATTCTTCTATGTGGTGATAGATGTGACATATGATTTTTTGAGTGCTTCATAAGTATATAATCCCGTAAATAACGGAAATTTCCGGGAAAAAAGGAATGTCCATGTTATGTGCAATCACGATTATCACGATTTATGATGCAAGTACATAAAATCAATTTACATACTCCGATCACTGTTGATTAGTTTTTTTTATTGTGTAATGTTTTATACTAAAAAAGCACTCTTAGTAATCAGTCATTTGTGATGCTCGTAAAGAGCAAACAGGTATAAAGTGCCATTACCTAGTTTTTAAGACCTTATTGTACACTTGCGTATGCAAATAAAGGAATGAAAATACTTTATACATTTCAAAAGAAAAAGACATACAAATAAAAATTCACAAAGCAACAAGTACAATGGGCGGACTTATCGCTTAGACGCGATTTCTTCTAGACAACCTTTGGATGGAGGCTTTTATAACATTACAATAATGGAGGGGAATGTACCTACATTAACAAAACAAAAACTAAATTTTAGAATTAATTTTAAATTTTAAATGTGTTTTCTGATAACTACAACCTGGGTGCTTTCAAGTCACGAGTGAATAGGTTTCTTCTAGGCAAGCGTGTACCATCGTAGACTGCATCATCGCGCCATCAGGCGAGATCGTGGTCAAACGCAAGCCTATAAAGTATAAAAAAATATACCTAGACCTTTTCTGAAGTCGGTTATAAAGCATATAACGTCTTTATTCAACTGGTTAGAGTGCCACTTAGTTAACGACAATACCTACTTCTGATTCCAAGGAAAGCGTGGGCGAGGCTGTTATTAGCATGACGTATGCAAATAAATCTTTGTTCTTTTAGCAAATGCACTTTACATTATTGTCGAAACGTGCCGTTTACAAAAATGTTATATTTTTGAGGTATTTGAGACTGCCAAAATCACACTAATATTATAAATTCGAAAGTTTGGATGTTTGTTTGTTACTCAATGACGCCTTAACGCCTGAACCGGTTGTTGAGATATTGGGGTTCAAGAGGGGTAAAAAACACATAATGGGACTATCCGGTCAGATGGCACGTCTAATAAAAGGTCTGTGTGAGTAAATTTTGACCCCGTTTTTATTTTTCGTTTAAACCTTGTAGTTTTAAAGTTATCAGCCATAATAAAAACTAAACTTTGACAAAATTCACAGGGCTGTGACCCCAGTGCTGTAATTTGGTATTCTTGTAGCTTTAGTGACACAAATATAGGGGAAAGTCTGAAATCCAGAATAACTGCAATTTCTACACCAAAAAGTGTAACCAATGAACATGAACTCCCGTTACCTGTAATTTGAATGAAACTGTAGGTCAAGTAGGTTGGTTATTTATTTCGTGGCACTATTTTGATAGTTAATGGTCGCAAATAATATTTTTTTGTTTTTATGGGAGACTCGCGAGATCTCAGTTCGGGGCGAACCACTAGTGTATTAGGGTTTACAAATATTCTAAACTATTTTCGAATATTTTATTATATATGTAATAATTCTAAATTCGAATAGTATTCGATCAATTTGGAGTCAATAAATGTTAATATTAACAACTAGTTTTTACTATAGAAAATCACCACAAAACCATGGTTATCAAAACCACAAAATATGTAAAAATGGTTTACGAATAAAAAATTACCAAGAATTAAGTATTTCTGTTTACTATTATAGTAATTTGGCTAAAATCAAACAAAACAGTGTGTCTAGCACACTAATATTATAAATGTAAAAGTTTGGATGTTTGTTTATTTACTTGTTTGTTACTCAATCACGTTGTAACGGCTGAACCGATTTCGATAAAATTTGGAATATACGTAGATTATAACCTGGATTACTACATAGGCTACCTTTTATCCCATAAATCAGTTCCTATGGCATAAAAATGGGGTCTCAAGTAAATTGCAATAGTGAGTTTAGCTTTATTTCTAGGTTACCAACACATTTAGGAGTGTAACGCGTACGAAGTCGCGGGCAACTGCTAGTTAAATATAAATAATCAAGACACTGATTGTAAGGTTTATCAAGCAAGTAGACCAATTTTCACCAGTGATCATCAAGTCATTCACCATCACTGCTATCAGACTATGGAATACTATTCCGCAAGAGTTCCGGTATGTTTAAATATGCACTACCTATAATAACTGTTTGTCCGCATTACGCAAAGGCTAACTGGAAGAGAATGCTATCTAGCATTAAGTTCGCCTATGTACATATTATTTTTATTTTGTGCAATAAAGAATTTTTCATTCATTCATTAATTCATTGACTGGTAGACCACCGCTACGCGGCTGAATCATACTTAAAATTATTCGACTGATCGAATAATGCTATTACGAATATTCGAATATATTCGCCCTAATTGTAGCCGATTGACTTATTATTCCATATTCTCACAGAAGCCAACCGTGAACTGTCCTCAATCCATTTCTGGCGCTACGCCAGAGGACGCATGTTCAGATTGCATTGTATTTATCTGTTCTGGGAAACCCAGCAGACTACATTACTGCTTATTTACGATCTTCGCGTAGCTAGATCAGTAACTGACTTTGTTAAATTAGGTGTCAATTCGCCTAAAATATGGTGAGATGTGTTCGAAGTTAAAATAAACTTCATGTAATGGCTTTTGCTTGGCTTCATGTTTGTTTGGACCAGAGTTGTTGCGGTTGTAGATTTTTGGACATCCGCGGATGCGGATACGAATTTATGAAGGCTCACATCTGCGGATGCGGAATTTAAGTTTTTTTTAGAAACTTTGTTTTGGTGCAGAAATAAAACAAAAATATAAACTATTAACTGTAGAAAACTCGCTTAACACACAATACTCACTGAATACTCACAATAACACTCAAAAACTGCAATGTCCATACGATAAGCGCAATTAAACACGTTATGACTGATTTACGAAATACATGATAAATATTAACAAACGCGTCGGATCTTGTCACCGAAATGTTCAATCCTATTGCTCTAACAGCACGAACCCACGGCACGCACCAGTCGCAAGCCCCACCCAATTTATGTCTTGTCACGATCTGCATCTGCATCCGCATCGATTATTGCGGATGATAATAATGAGGATGTACCTATATCACTTCGTTTATTCGTTTTGACGACCTCCATGGTGCAGTGAATGAATAGCCGGCTGAGACGCAGGAGGTAGCAGGTTCGATTCCCGCCGCGGAACAAATTTTTGAATGATTTACAGATATTTGTTCCGGGCCTGGTTGTTTCTCTATATAATCTGGTATAAGTATGAATTTACAAAAAAAAAAGTATATAAGTATTCTATCAGTTATCTGGTTCCCAGTACAAGCTCTACTTAGTTTGGGGCTAGATAGCACTGTGTGAAATGTCCAGCAATATTTATTTATTATATTTATTATTTATAATTATGCTAGGATAATAATAGGAAATTACATAATAGATACGTAGGTACAATACCTTTATTAGACTGTAATTAACCTAACCTACCGCAATACTAATAACATTTTACGATGTAGGTACGTGTTTTCAGCCGCGTTTATAGTTTTACTAGCTTGCCCGCGGCTGCGCACGCGTGGTTTATCAATAATATCATTACCTTCCTTCTGCACAGTCGGGTAAAAAGTATCTTATGTCTTAATCCCGGTCATAATCCATCTATATAGGGTGTTTGATAATATACGCACAAAAATGAAAGGGGTTATTTTGATAAGCATAATAAATAAATTTGTGAAATGTTTACCATAAAATTTGTGAAATTTATTTTGCCATTTAAGAAGTTTTATGTTTTGAGAAACTGTCACTTGAATATCGTCAGTATATTACCAAACACCCTATATATCAACACTATAACATAACAATTTTTTTTATTTCCGACGCAACAAAAGGTAGTTTATGCATTGACTTGTCTTTTAAGATAAGATAACTCTTTATTGTACACGAAACTAAAATACAGAACATTATTTTACAAATAGTTTTAGTATAATGGGCGGTCTTATCGCCAAAAGCGATCTCTTCCAGACAACCTTTGTATGGACAGGATAATAATTGATCATATGACGGTGGTGCATCTACATAATACTAAAACATACCTGTATACTATAAACCTAAAATAATACTATTAACACATATTTTATTAAAATAAAATTAGCAAACATTACAATGGTAATGATGAATTAACAAGCCGTTAAAACTTCAACACAGGGACAGATAATGGGTGTGTACTTTTAAATCCAAGTTTGAAGTTCTTTCTTGAAAGTGGGATAAGATCTATAGATAGATAAAAGCATATAAGTATTCTATAAGTTGTCTGGTTCAAATAGTACAAGCTTTGCTTATTTTGTGGCTACGTGGCTAAATAGCGCTGCGTGAAATGTCCAACATAATTATTATTAGAAAAGACTTCTTTGCACACCACAAGTCAATTAAATTGGAACAGCTTAAATCTGGGATACGATTGGCGGTTGTTTAGGCCATAATTAAATATTATAGGTATGTAGGTAGGAAGCACAGTGACTTTCTGTCCTTATCTTTCCTCTATGTAAAACATCCTATCTCTTTCTACCCTAACTACCATCATCAGTCGAAGAAAGATGGTTAAAACAATGCCTGTGCTGTGGTGTGCTCTGTGCCAAAAATAACTAATTAAAACGAATTGCTTTAAAATAAGACCTGAAAAGTGTTGGAAAGTGTAGTGCTGTGTCCCTCGCGAGGAGAAGAAACTGAAGTACCTACTCGAAGAACAAGGATTGGCGATATTGCTGAAAGTTTCTTGGAACGAAGGCATTTTGTAAGGTCAATCCTGATTTCATATCCAAATCCTGTATCCTGTGTCACTGTGTCTTATTAGAAATAGTGGCATCAAGGTATCCGATAATATCAATACGAACCCGCGCGCAATCAGCGGTCTTTTCTCCAAATAAATCCAGCGCACATAATACCTACATAGTGGGCTATTTATAGATAGGTCTACAAAAAATATGTTAGAGGTTCCAAAGAAGTCAAAAGTTGGTGACAATGTGATTCTAAAATCAGAAAATGCATATCACCACAGATCTGTAATAAATAGACAACGCGAGTTCACCTACTTTTCGTGTCCTTAGTTGGAGTTTGCTTCAACTCTTAGGCTACATAAATCGTTCCAAACTTGACCGGCTTCGCAGTAGCACATCATCACTCAGCAACACGTCTCAACATCTTAGATCTTAAGATGCTTACAAAGAATGAAAATTTTTTATAGCACAAAATAAAAATAATCTGTACATAGGCGAACTTAATGCTAGATAACATTCTCTTCCAGTTAACCTTTGTGTAATGCAGACAAATAGTTATTATTGGTAGTGCATATTTGGTAGAGGGAGAGGTTTAATTAAATTCCAAGAAATATACAAATATATATAATAAGCATACGTATCTGTCCTAGAACTCAATGTTAACATTTCAGTGTGTGTAAACATAATATGCATGCTGTTGGCATTCCTATTTGTTAATAAATAAACACGTAGCGGCGGTGCCTTTGAATCGGCTGAGCACGGCGTGCGCGCGTCTCAACACTAAATTGCTCTCGGGACGTCATAGTAGGTACAAAAATTTGGCACGCTTGGTTTTCATGCAAATTGACGCACTTACGTTATCTATTCAATATAGATCTGTGAATATTACACAGCCATACTGACTTTACAGTGCGTGGTCCGACACGCGCTTAGCTAATTTATTGAAATATGGGATTCGTATCAAAGTTATCAATGTGTAAGCCTCAGTAGGTTGAATAATGTCATTGCCTACTTACTGCATTGCAATGCTAGGTGGCACTTTTATTTTCCTCGACGTTCTCTCAATCGATATTTTATAGGAATTGATGTATTTGATTTTGTAAACCTAAAATGTTGTTCTTAAGTTACGTCAATTTTTTATATTACGGAAGAGCGAAACCTAATACAGATATTATTTACTTAAAAGGAGGTTTCAACTACTAATTAAGATATTGTAAACACAAGTTATCGAAATAAAACATTTGTATTTGTATTTATTTATTTGTATGAAAGTTATCAATGTGTAAGCCTCAGTAGGTTGAATAATGACATTACCTACTGCATTGCAATGCTAGGTGGCACTTTTATTTTCCTCGACGTTCTCTCAATCGATATTTAATAGGAAAACATCCTGATGAAACTTGCACAAAAAATTTTTCATACATTGTGACTTGATGAAACATAAGTAAGGAGTCACCATCACTTAAAGGGGTCATACAAGTTACGTCATTCGCACGGACCGTGCCACGAAATGGGTCGTACGTATGCGACAGTTTCGATCGTGAATGGGGTGGTAATCGAACGGTCGTCCTTGCGACGCGACCGTTCGACGAACAGTCCGTGCGACCATCGTCAGAACGTGTATGATAAGGGCGTGTACAGATCTGACGAATGTGCCGCTGGCGTGCCACTCGCGAGCTGCGCGTGTGCTGCGCACGTGTATTTCATGTTTACGCGCCGCTCCTGCGCCGTTCGCGTGTAACTTGTAACTTACACAACGCTTGCATGGTGCACGCGAGCTGCATACGTACCGCGCGCGTGCAGTTTGCGTGCATGCACGTCAGTTCGCTGCTGTTTTTAACCCTCCATTCCATTGCAAACACGTCTTCAGTGTCTCGTAATTAGAAACAAACTAAGTGGGTGAGCCCGATGTGCGTATGCGAGTTGCGCGAAGGTACACACGACTGCAGCGGTCATGCATACCGCGCGCGTGCAGTTTGCTGCTTTCAGTTCACACGAACGCGCGGGCTGCACGGGTGCGGCTATTGCACCGTTCACGCGCGGTGCATAGCTTGCGCGCGAACGGCGCAGGATCGGCTTGCGAACATGAAATACACGTGCGCGGCACAGGCTTAGCGCGCAATAGGCAGCCAATCAATATACAAATTTATACTTAATTATTATACTCAAAACTATTTACTGACACGTAAATTATAATAATATAAGTGTAGGTCAGGTTGATAAGGCATAGTGAACAAGAAATACCCAGTGAAACGATGCACAGAGCTATATGTAAGATAACTATTACATTACAAATGTTTGATCCACATCCGATGACTTCATTCCACACTATCTTAATCAGAGGAGTCATGCATGCTTCGTACTCATGTACAGCTAGGGTTCCCAGATTAAAAAAATCGACATTCCAGAATAAATTCCTGAAATTTGATGAAAATTCCTGACTTTCTTGTAAATATAACATTAATGTCGTTAGCATCGTGCAGTAAATCCTCCGTCGTCCGAGACACGTTCTCGGAGACCCGGATGACGAAATCACCTCTGCTAATGCGGAAGGTGAGTCATCTATATCAGACAGAGCAAACACTTCACAGAAACACCGACCTCGCCGGCGAGGTCGACGAGTCCCTTCAGTCGCCGCTTATACGAGGTACAGACATGTACCCGGGCGTTTCTCTCCTATCCCCATCCCGGCAACAGCCCAAGCCGAGGTTCGTACCTAAGTGGTGCCCTTGCGCTAGTTGCCTATAAAACTTACTGGGCTGAGCGCCATCTGCGCTCGCCAAAAGTTCGGTTAAGCTGTCACGGCCTCAGAGGCCAACAGCGAGATTAGTCCATTCGAAAAAAAAAAAAATAGCATCGTGCATGTGAATGAACGAAGCAAATTCTCGAATTTACGCGCGCGCGCGGACCCTGTGAACGAAACGGACGGGGAAGGGTCTTTGTTTTATTTTACTCGTTACCTAATTAAATTTTAGAAATTCCGGGCGGTTTAGAATTCCCCCCGCATTCCGGACAAAGACCTTTATTACCGGACATGTCCGGAAAATTTCGGACGTATGGCAACCCTATGTACACATGAGTATCTGATATGAGGTGTTTTTACACTGCCAGTATAATTTGAATAGCAGTTGCGAAATTACAATATAAAAAGCAATTTAGGTATCATTTAATTAATTCTTAATCCATGTTTAATTATCTAACGGTACTACGTGTTTTGTTCGTCGAGTACTCGAATACTTATCGAGTACTTAAATATCAATGAAACAGCCTGTACAAAATATGTAAATAAATCATATTCATTGATCATGTAAGTAGGTACATACTTTTTAAACTGACTAAGCGGCATCGTCGCAAAGGCGCCGCCGATTTACGTTAAATATTGTTTATTGGAAATGTATCGATTACTGGACAAACATTCAAGCTACCGGTATTAAACCCACCTCTAAAATCAGCTAATACGATTCCGAATGTGTGCTTCTTAAAAAAATTGTTTTAAAAATATTAATTTGTTTAAGAAAAATAGCGATAATTATAATTTTAATACTAGAAATAAAGATAAACTCGCTGTTGCCACTTGTAGACTCCATAAAGTTGTTAAATCGTTTAAAGGGCAAGGTGTACGCTTTCATAACAAACTCCCAAGTGATGTACCTACAAAAATATAAACTACTCAAAACAAAATAGGGCCCACTTGAAATATTTCGATATTTTGCCCGACACATTTTTTTTGTGAGTTGTTGGCATACTGATGTATGGAAATGTTAAGTAGGCATATTTATTGATCATAAATTAACACTTAAACGCCAAGTTTCGGGTAGTTCTTAAGTGGGTAGACAAGAAACAAAATCTTACGATATACCGCAGAATCTGTGAGTGCCATTACATTGTTGCTCAGTGGGGTTTGTTGTGTCTAACGAAGAAGTTATCGTAACCTTACCTTTAATTATCGATTACATTACTCTTTGCATAAACAATGCCTGGTTCTCGACATCACATGGACACGGAATCCGTGACTAGAGCTATTGTTTTGCTTCAGCAGGGAAATTCGCAAAGATCGGTAGCTTCAAGCTTAGGTGTGTCAAGACGAGCTATTCGAAATGTGTGGGAACGCTTTCAAGAGACAGGTAGTGTGAGTAGGAGGCGCGGTTCAGGTAGAACCTGAGCGAGAACCTCCCAAGAAGACCGATACATCCGACTCTCTGCACGTCGCGAGCGAACTGTAACTGCACGCATATTGAAAAACCGCTTACGTGACGCCACTGGAACGCGAGTGAGTGACCAAACTGTTCGCAACAGACTTCATGAAGACCAACAACGCCCCAGAATGCCAGTTGTTCGGCTCAAATTGACCAGAGCCCACCGTGCAGCGCGATTAAGGTTTGCACGTGATCACCTCGAATGGACCATGAATAATTGGAGGACCGTGCTTTTTACAGATGAATCTAAAGTAAAGTTTTTTAATGATGACAGACGCGTACGAGTTTGACGACGCCCTGGAGAACGTTTTACAGAACCATGTATTCGTGAAACTGACCGCTTTGGTGGACCCAGTATTATGGTATGGGATGGGATTAGCATAATGGGCAAAACCGAGCTAGTGATTTTGGATGAGGGCAATGTAACGGCCGCCAGCTATGTTCAGCATGTCATCCGACCTCATGTGATCCCATATTCACAGCGAGTAGGCCCTAACTTTATTCTGATGTAAGACAACGCTCGTCCTCATACTGCCAGAGTGACCCAAAGTGCAATCTCCGAAGCTGGTATCTCGCAGTTCTACCCTGGCCTGCCATGAGTCCGGACCTGAATCCGATCGAGCATATCTGGGACCAGTTGAAAAGAAGCCTTAAAGACAACCACACTGAAATTCATAGCCGACAGGAGTTGATAACTGCTTTAAAAGTGTGTTGAGAGCAAATTCCAGATGAAAACGTCATCCACCTTATAGAGAGTGTTCCAAACCGACTCAGAGTGTGTGCGCAATAGGGGAGGACCTACGCGTTACTAAACATAAGGCATTGAAGCAACCCTAAGAACATGTTTAAAAAAAATGTGATCGTGTCTTCAACGTGTTGTTTGGGAAAACCGTGTAATTTTAAGTTAATGTGTAAAACGCGCATTTCTCGACGATTTTTCTGGCAAAAATAAGGCATTGTAGTGTTTTTTTTAATGATTCTGAATGTGTTAACCTATTTCTAAAATTAAACTTGAAATAAATTGTACGTATTTCTTTTTATTCTAATTTAAATCATATTTTATAGGGTGGGCCCTATTTTGTTTTGAGTAGTTTACAATTAACAAATTTAAAAACGTAAGTAAACCAAACTCTTTATAAAAAAGCCTACTTTAACATATCGGATTATTTAGATGATAGAGAAGCTTGGGATTGAAATTGCTCCAACTCGGTCAAAAATACTATAATTTAGACGTAATTCATTTTCTTTATTGTTATGTATTCTAAAAGGATCATTAAAAAAAACAACCAGCATTGTTATTGCCTTTTTCCCCTGGCTTGGTCGCGAAAGATCAGGCACTAAAATTGACGCTTGCCTAGAAAGAACCTATTTATTCACTCTGGACTTGAAGACTCCGAGATTATACTGGTTCGGAAAAACATACGCCGGAAGTGAGTTCCACTCCTTACTTGTGCTAACAAGAAAAGTTGAAGCAAATCGTTTGGTACGACAAGGTGGTATGCCGACCAGGTATGAATGGTACCTCTCGGTACGTCTGCTTGTCCGGTGGTGGAAGAGGGGAAGGAGGGATAAGGTCATGAAGATCTTGCGCACATTCACCAAAATGAAACTTGTAAAAAACTGAAAGTCTGGCTACTCGACTTCTGTGCTCTAGACTTTGTGAATTGGCTTCCACTAGGGAGTCATCATCACCAATAATATATAAGTTTATTATAATAATGATATAAGTTTGACGTCTATATATGTCTGTCTGTCTGTGGCTTCGTAGCTCCAAAACAGATGGACCAATTTGGATGCGGTTTTTTTAGGTTAGATTACCAAAAAGGTCGAGTGGTAAGTTTTTTAATAGAAGGCTAGTTTAACAGGGGTTCTTAGCTATGTCAGTTACCCCTAGCGCATAAATAGGAGGGGGTAGGGGGTTTATTTATTTAATCAGCCATTTACCGTAAAAGCTACGTTAAAAAATATATGCTGCAAGTACTAAAGTTAAGTGTATGTTTTCAAAGAATAAATATATACCTCTCATTTGTTTAGCAGGTATCCTAAATCCAATGCCACACATGCCAGGCACTAGTAGGCATGCCGTCTTGTATTATAAATTAAACTCTTAAATTCTATAATATAACATTATTAGGAGTAATCTAAACAACAAACAAAACAAGACATCACTCAGTTTACTTTTGACCGAGTTACTAGTATGTGTGACATCATTTAAGGTCATAGAACACATATCAACTCGGAAAGGGATCGTCACCGTATCAACTCGAGCCGCTCAGTATTCTTTGTATGAAACTCCCTACTGCAACGCACACTAATCGGAATCGTAACGTAATCGTCTCGCCTCGGGACAAGCTCACAACCGCGGTGCGCTTACGGCTCTCCGTTCCCGAGCGGTGAAACTGGTGCCGCCTAGCCGTCAACCAGCGGGCGCGAGCCGTAAACGCGGCGTCGCCTAGCCGTAGCCGAGTAGCTGCTGATCCCCTTTGATTACGTGCTTACGTTAGGTTGTCGCCTGGTTGACGACGCGATACGGTGCCGATCCCTTTCCAAGTTGATATCTATGACCTTTAGTCTTCTTTTGTGTGAGTAGCTAACATAATGTGTTATCGTCTACCCTGCTTTTGTGCTAGTTTCTAGCAAGTGTGGCATCGGCTTAAACCATAATGCGCCACGAACCAGCCTTCAATTATGCATAATAATTTGCAATATAGTACTAAAAATAAACACACGCGCTGATCGCATGCGCATTATGGTGTCTCTTACATACACTATGCGTATAAACGGGACAGTGATATACCTGCATTCAAGATGGATGGTGGGTTTTTCTGACTTGCGAATTCTTAGTTCATAAGTTTAGCCGGTTTAATAAGAATGTCGTTTTTATCTGGTAGGGGGACACTGGGCGTGATACCTAACTGGTTTTTTAACACTAATACCTACTTAATAACTAGTGGTTCGCCCCAAAATAAGATCACGCGAGTCTAAAATAAAAACAAAAAAAATATTATTCGTAATCTTTGAAGCTATCAAAATAGTGCCACGAAATACATAACCAGATCACTTGGCCTACAGTTTCATTCAAATGTTTATGTTTAAACACATTTTTACACTAGCACTAGTTAAGAGTAGTAGAGTTCCTTGTCTCACCCGGGGAAGTACTACCACCATCTTCGATCAACAATACACCTAGATAAAAGGTCGGCGCAAAAAATCCGTCTCTGTAAATAACAGCTCACTCGCGGCGTGAGCTCTTATTTTGATTAGTCTGGTGGAAACACAGCCAACGTCAACACGTACCGCAATGCCTCAATGCGCATTCAAAAGTTGTAAAAATAATGCCCCGAAAAGCAATTTATCAGCCGGAGTGCTTTACTTTCGGTATGGAATAAGTTATAAAGCTATAAACTGACGATTAACATAATTTTTTTATCAAAACTGCCGATTTTAAACTACCGCTAAGAAAGTTTGGCCAACGTCAAACGTGTGATATAGCGTTGGGCCAATAGACGCGCAAACATTGTGTTCATCAGAACAGCAAATTGCATGGGGTAGATTTGTTTTTTAATAATTTTTAATACCTATCTTGTTATTAGAACATTAAAATTGGTTATGCAACTTTTTTGTGGATTTGTTGGACTCTCATTAGATATTTATTTTTGGCTTTCCTAATAACCCGTTCGCGTGTTACTATTTCATTTACTTCTCAAAATAATTTACACTTAGGATGGGCAAAATTATAGTTAGGTTTATTTAAGTTCAGTACGCAGAATGTAACAATCTCTTCAATGTTGAATAGATAAGAAATATTGTGATTTTTTATTTATTAATTGCACTGTATTTGTATGCAAGAAATGTGAATATAATTTAATAATAATATAATATATAGATGTGAAATTTAGTAATACTATAAATATTTACTATTTTATTTTGTGACATCTAGCGATAGATGCTCTATTTGGCCAGCCACCGACATTACATACATTTAAAAAAACAATACGCGTAGGTACTTCCTTTTTTTACTGATGTTACCTACGTTTTTATATTTTTGTTTACGTCATAAACAAACATAGATGCCTTAAACTTATATCAATCTTTAAAACTTTTACGTACTTACTATTATTTTAGAGTTCAACGCGACTCCATAACACCTGCAGTAAAGTTTGAAGAAGCAAACAGAAACGAAATACATAAAACGATGTAGCTCGCAAGACAGGAAAAAGTACTTTATTTGTTGCAGCATAAGGTTGATTTCACAATAAATGTTACATAACCTACGTTTATTCATTTTTAAGTGACAGGTATAATTTATTACCTTGTTTGTTTTTTGAGACGAATGATCGTAACATTTAAAGGATTTGTAACTTTATTACAAGGTGCTGTGGTTGTGATTAGGTTGACCTTAAATCTTTTGTCTCAGTCTGTTGGTAAACGAATGTAGCTGTATAATTATATGTTTACGCGGACAGCATTTAGCTTTAGATTTTGTATGAGACCCGTAATCTAGGTGTATTGTTGATCGAAGACCATCATACTTAATTCTGCCGCCAAGCAGCATTGCTGTGTTTCGGTTTGAAGAGTATGGTTGCCGGTGAAATTACAGGCACATGAGGCTTTACACTTGTATGCCACAAGTCGATGGACGCATAACCGTGCATCGTAGGGCACGTTTCTAAGGTGCGTGACCTACAAGGCAATACTTTGCTATAGGCGATGGTTACCAATTAACATCGGGTGGGCCATATCCATCTCACCTTGGTAAAAAAAAAGCTCATGAATTTACAGTATAAATTGCCCTGAATGAACCTATTTGGATTCATTGGAAAGTCTGATTCAATATGATCTATTTACAGAAGAGCATTGCATAGGTAATGATGCAACAACACACGAACGACCTAGTTTTGTTTGTTTTTGGATAATAAATCTATAGTTAAAAGTTTGAAGCGTTCCAAATCAAGTGAACTATGTATGTAGGTGAACTTAGTGGATGCAAAGCGCTTTTTGAAAACAAGTTTTTTTTTCAAACATATTTTGGAAGAAGAATCAACGCCCCCAAAATAGCCGGCCGGTGCCCCAGTTTGCCCCCCCCCCCCCCCCTAGATACGGGGCTGGACACCTGACAAGGGGTGGTGCCGGCAGGTGATGGGCCATGAGGAAATGGTTTCCTAGGGAGAGCAGACCACCTGCTAAGCTGCTAGATGGGCTGACGATATCGAAAGGATCGGCGATAGGACCTTTTCACAAGCAATGAATGAGAGGCGTGTATACAAATGCTTAGTTTGGTTGCACCTTACCAGGGCAAGATATTACATTTGTATTTATAGATATAGATATGTATTTATTTAATATGACATTTACACGCTACAAACAATTAAAATAAAACATACTTAACTAGAATAACAGTACAAACAGAAACAAACTCATTGAGGAATTTAACAGTAATTCTCTTTATTGACCGAGCAAAGCGAGATCTCCAAATCAACTTGGGCAAATCGGCATTGTATGTATGTTTGTTTGTCCGAGGATAACTTTCGAAGTGTTGATCCGAACATCCTGAAATTTGGTATATAGGTAGGAAAGTGATGGTACAATTTTGGTATGACTAAATGAGCTAAAAATATGTGGGGGTTGCTGGGATATTGGGGTTTAAGAGGGGTAAAAAAAACAAAATGGGACTATCCGGTCAAGTGTCAAGTCTAATAAAAGGTTTTGTGAGTACATATTGACCCCGTTTTTATTTTTAGTTTAAAACTTGTAGTTTTTAAGTTATTAGCCATAATAAAAACTGAACTTTGACAAAATTCATAGGGTACACCAGTGATCTTACAGTGCTGTAATTTGGTATGCGTGTAGCTTATGTATCACAAATATAGGCAAAAGTCTGAAATCTAGAATAACTGCAACTTGTACCCCAAAAAAGATTAACCAATTAACATTAACTCCCGTTACCTGTAATTTGAATGAAACTGTAGGTCAAGTAATTTGGTTTCTATTTCGTGGCACTATTTTGATAGTCAAAGATTATGAATATTTTTTTTGGTTTTTATGGTAGACTCGCGAGATCTCAGTTCGGGGCGAACCACTAGTGTTAAGTTTAATAAACTGGTAGAATGTACTACAGGATTTATTTGAATGTGTCCACACTTTCCATAGTGAAACACTGATGTTTATCTTGAGTTCTATGTAGAAGCAGTAACACATACAATAAAATATCTAGCAACAGCGAGATAAATATAGAAAGTTGTACACCTACTTGCCCTATACGGGCTTTAGACTGCAATATTCAGTGCATTAAATTCAGCCGTAGACGTTTATCTGGCAATTTGTGTGTGTTATCTGGCTAAGTATTACTAAGTATGGTAGGTACTAAATATGGCTAAGTATTACAAGTATACACTATGTAATATTAAGTCTTTTTTCATTTAGTCTATCTGATTTGAATATTGCAGAGAAAGCGGGTGATTGACCTAACTAAACATGATAACAATTATCTTTTAGAAACTTAAGGAAAAAATTACAAGCGCGCTTTTTATCTCAGTTAATAATTTATTGGATGTTTCGTCCGTAACAAGCACCACTTAACGCAGCCCATCCATTCAACCAGAAAATAGCATGCAGCAAAAAAAAAAGTGAAGGCCTATTTAGGACACTCACCTCACCGCCAATGAAAAAGACAAGTCGACCAGTGCGAAAAAAATCCTTGAAACTTGTTCACAACACCGCAATCCAGGGTTTCACAAAGAAACACTAATTATGTTATATTATGTTCGAAACACACGATTCTCGGAAGAATTGTCTAGAAGTGATTGTTATGATTTGGTTTTAGAGATAATCGCGATTTCGCAGGCGTGCGCACGGGCAAAGCGAGCGAGAAGACAGACAGAGATAGATGGATGAGTGCCGAGTGGATAAGCGACTCGAGCGAGCGAGACAAGGGAAGGGGAAGGAGGCGAGTGGAATAGAAGCGCGCAAAGGCGCGAAGGGTGCGGGGACGCCTATTTAGTGCTGCCAGGTTTTAGAAAAAACTTCGAAATAGATTATTCTTTAATCCTAAGTAGGTACATTCATAGATAATTAACTAACACTTCTTTAAAAATATAATGAATATTGTTCTTAAATAAAGAGATTATAATGGTATGAGACAACTGGCATGCGATTCTACACTTTATTTATAACAAACTATTATTGTAATATTAGTGGAGCAGAATGACAAGATTTATTCAATTCATAATCTCATTTGGGTCAAATTGTATTACCTGAATTGACTCCCTAACAGTTTTATTATTATATAGTTATTGTATGGTATCTGATTTTGTTTCTGATATTAAGTACGTATAATGTATTTTATTTTGTAATGGTTATCTATATTTTGCATGGCTGTCCAGCCACTTACTGCTTAGCTTTTACTTTTTTGTCATCCTTCTTTACCTGTGTTTCGCAAACAATGAGGGCTTTATATCACCGATTTAAAAAGAAACAACTAGTTCCAACTAGCGTAATAGATGACGCTATCTGGAGATGCACCATCAAAAAATGATTTATATGTCAAAATCTCAAAGACAATATCAACATTTGTCATAAACAATCTTAGTTCGTCAGGTAAAGAAATACAAATGTTTTTTTTTTATTTCAAGTCTTTGTTTTGTTTTATTTATAAAGTTCCTCAGTAAATAATGTTGACACGGCAATGAGGGGTTTTCACGACCCTATTTTTATAACTACTAACAGATGGCGTTGCTCTGTCATGCTCTGAATAACAAAGGAAAGTGAACTGTCAGTCTGCCCGGGACCACTGCTGTTGCAACAAAATCGAAACTTTGGGATGACAAATAAAAATGTAGAATGTGTAATTTATCAGACACACACACATACACAGCTGGCATTTTACAGATAAAATTAGGACAAAATATACCTAAAATAGTTAATACCATTACGCAGCCAAATAGTGGCGTGGCACCGCGCCACTCTCATCCAAACTTCATTTTATTTTATTTTATAAACATAGTAACATAACATTAACATACAAAAAAATACAAGAACCTTACCACAAAAAAAACTGTATAGCGCGAGTTTAAAAAAAAGCGTGTGCAATTCACACGTGGTAGAAATGAAACCTTCAAAAATGTTGATTTTAAGATAATGAGACGAATGTAAAATTTCGGGAAGATGATAATTGTAGGTTTTAGTAATGATCATAGTGATGCAAAGTTAGATAATTATTAACAAGAGTGGAGGGAGTACGAAGCACAAAGAGGGAGTACAAAGAGAACCATGAACATAAGAAACACTGTATAATGCTTCCTATCTCATTTTCTCCCACGTAAAATTTTATGAATTTATGTGTCTGTCTCTTTTTACTGTCGCTTTTTCGTTTCATCGACTTTCAAATCACAACAATGCTAAAGAAGTTTTCATTTCACTTATGAATTTATGTGTCTGTCTCTTTTTACTGTTGCTTTTTCGTTTCATCGACTTTCAAATCACAACGATGCTAAAGAAGTTTTCACTTCAAAATGTTATACAAAATTGGTATTGAATTTTTTAAATTGCGCATTATACAGTTGTCTAATTTTATTGTAGTAGTAAGAAAAAAGTTGTACTCGTAATAATAATAAATAGGGTTGGTTTTATGTTTTATTTTCTATCACATATGTTGACGTAATAAATGATAGTATACTATCCACCGAAATCCATAAAAACAAGCAAAACTTGTGTTGCAGGCAACTTTTCAACTTTCTGTCATGTCGTGACTCATCTCATCCACGAAAGGTGACGACCACATCCTAATTTTTTGTAGTAGGTATCTCCCGGGTTTTGTGTTTATTTCGTTTCCCTAATTTTTTAATTTGCTTATGGCAATTAAACAAAATTGTAAGAGGCCGAATAAACACCACTGTATCTTACCTTGCACTGCAATTTGTACGCAATTATTTGCTGGACAAGGATAGTGCTATATGAGACAGCGACATTGTTGTGATAAATATTTGCAAGTAAACATGGTTTCTTACTGAATGATTTATTATTTGGAGTTCTATGAGATAATACCTAGTTACAGTAATCTCAAAGATATTATAAGTAGATTAGAAACGAGGGGATAAAGCAGTGTCTTGCGTCACGGGCGCTATATTGAATCCTGAGTGCAGAGAGGGATATAAGCACCCCCAAGATGCAGACAGCTTTATCCACGAGGAGAATACTCTACTTTTCAAATTTTCTGCGTCAATAAAAACCAAATCTAGGTTGGTGCATTCTGTGCAGAGGTAAGTTGTATTTACGAATAGGTAAATTCTTATTGTGTGGGTCTCTTTGGTTCAAATTTTAATGCAGATGAGGTTCCAAATTCAAATCACATAATAATAAATTCAATCAATAAGCCCCCGCGGGCATAATGAAATTCAGTACAACTTTACTCCCGGCTCAGCCGTAGGGATTTAATCACTTGCTTTCGGTGACGTTTACATGACATAAAATTTGATATTGTCGAGCAGGTGGTGTGAAAATATGTATTTAAATACTTGTATTTACAATATAGTAATATTTTTAGGCAGTTGTTCTAATGCGTATTTTAGGTGTTGGTATCTGTGGATTTACCTCTAAGTGGATTTTTGAATATCATGCATGGATACCTATATAGGTAGGTATTCAGGGTAGATAACTAGATAAACAGCCAGCGGCCGGCGGCGTTTGCAATCTTTATCTAAAGAAGGTATTTTAATTAATTAATATGTGATAGGTAGTTAGTTTTAGTTTGTTAATTTGTTCATTTGACAATAACTCTTAACAGGTAGAGTAGAGTCCAAAGATTTTGAGTACATAAGACCAATTGACCATAACTCTCATTGATATTTTTCCTTTCGTAACTCTTCCGACTTTGCAAAGCCGGGTGCACGATAAAGCCTCAGCACAGCACATTGACAGTACGCAAGAATTAAATTAATTACTTACTTGTTTTGTTAATGACAACTTGGGTTTTCAAAACGATTTGCTTTTCATTTTCGATTTAAAAAGAAAAAATAGTTCCAACTAGAGTAATAGATGGCGCTGTTTGGAGCCGCCAAAAAATAAGGGTTTTATCCAAAATCTCAAAGATCAAATCCAAAAAGATTATCCAAATATCAAAATGTGTCTAAAACAATCTCACTTGGTCAGTTATACAAACACAAATGTTTTTATTTTATTTCAAGTTCTTCGGCTAATATTGTTGACACGGCAATTGCCATTGAAAATTCACTTTCCTTTGATAACAAGAAAATGTCAGAGCAACGCCATCTGTTAGCAATTATAAAACATTGCCGTGAAAATTCGTCATTCAACAAAATGTATAAGCCTGTTTGGTGTATTTTGTACTGCTCTCTCTGAGACCATGATATCAACTTGTAGTCGCTGATGATCAAGAGATGGCGTATGCATATAATGGTGGATATTTGCTTGCTAAACGCAATAAATTAATGAGGGATGGCTGTGATTGGCCAAATAGTTAATAGAAAAGATATTCTGTAGGCACAGGCACTAGGTACCTCCCTACTAAGCTGCAAAATGAGTGGGTAAATGAATAAATGGTCTTTTATTTTATATTTATTTAATGTATTAATTCAAAAGTGTACATGACTTACGTCTCTGAGTTGGACCACAATCTCACCTTAAATAGGTAGAAATAAGTAGGTACGAATAACTAAACTTTTAATGACTTGTAAAACATTTTTGCGATACAAATCTGATAATAATCCCGTATTGTGTACCGTTCAGAGCTCTCTAGCCTGTGGAGACCCTTACCTGCTGCTGGATCAACGCAATAGCCGGCTGGCAATATACAACATGATTTGTTATGTACGACACGGGTAGGGATAAATGAATGTCGTAGATAACAAAACAGGTTGTATACACGCTTAAACCACCCTTACACGAAGCCTTCAAAGGAAAACTCAACTGTTTCTGCAGTAGTTCGTCCCTCGGGACTCTGAAGCTGATGACAGATTGTCTGATCAGGTGAGTGAGTCAGAATTGTATATGAAACGGCTTTTTCTCTGGATTTTCATATCACCTATAGAACATCCTTAATGTTAAGGTTGTACCTTATAGATAATTTTCACACCACCTGCTCGATATATGTCAAGTAAACCTCACCGAAAGCAGGTGATTAAATCCCTACGGCTGAGCCGGGAGTAAAGTTGTACTGAATGTCATTATGCTCTCGCGGTCATTTGAATTTGGAACCTCATCTGTATTAAAATTTGAACCAGAGGTTCACACCATAAGACTTTATTCGTAACTCGAACTAACCTCTGCACAGAATGCACTAACCTAGATTTGGTTTTATTGTCTCGCAGGACGAGCGATTTTAGTAACTCCCTCGCTCCGCTCGTGAGTTAACTCTAGAATCCTTCGTTACGTTCGGGATTCAATATAGCGCCCATGACGCAAGACACTGCTTTATCCCCTCGTTTAATAATCTACTATTAACTTTGACAATGACTATGACACCACGGAGTAGCTATTTACATGCCACGCCATTACCGAAAAAATTGAAATCCGTCCATATACAAACGCTACAGCAAACTCCCCCCCCCCCATTTCCCCCCTCCACTCCCCACTTTTGGATTTTATTTCGCAACATCTTGTGTAAGATGAAGTCCTTAGTGTGCCTCTCAAATTTGATTGATATCCGTCGATAACGCTACAGCAAACTTACCCCATTTTCCCCCCAATCAAAAATCACGAATGACTAATAAAATTTAATAAATCAAGAAACTTGTGTGCCAATTTTCGTTAAAATCGGTTCGAAAATGCGACCTGTAGGCGAGAACAGACGGACAAAACCATTTTTTGGCCAAACTCGAAACTGAGACGCTTATTTCGCTCGGCTAACAAAAATGTGAATTTCGGGACCAAATCCCCTTCCGACCGACACTCGAAGGAAACGCTAAGGGGATTTGTGGACAAAAAGTCCCGTAATCCCCTTCGCAGGGAATTGGCTATGTGGATTTGTGGACCCTTTTTTTATACTTTTTATTATGGACACAGAAATAACATGTAACTACAATGAGGATTAAAAAATGCGGCATTTTATTAAAATCCGCGTGAAGTCACGTTTAAAGCTAGTATACACAATATATAGCAATATATAGACAATTATTGAAATTGATGTACGTTTATTTGCATAAATGGTTAATTATAAAATTTGTCAGTCTCATTTCGATTTTCGCCGACGAAATATGAAAACTGCACTAGTTTTTATAGTAAGTTTCAACAAAAACTTATAATTATTATGTTATTATTTAGTCATTTAGGGTCTGTATTTATTAATAGCGTTATCATTTTATATAAGCACGACCAGGATGACTGGTAGATAATGCTATTAACATTAAGTCCTCCTAGCACTATTCTGTTTTGTGAGAAAGTATTACACAAATAAAATAAATAAAAGGTTGGGAATAATAAAATTGTTTTAGAAAAAATTGCGAAAAATATATTTTTAAGATAAAAAAAAACAAATATTACGAACATACGAGATTTGAACACGCATCGCTACTGTGGAACCCGGTTTAAAAAGTTAAAGGTAAGATGATTTATCTCCAAAATTAAATTAAACTGATCTCTTTGTATGGTCCTAATATCAATCACAGAATAATGATTGTGACCTTTATATTTATAATCTATAGTAAATTGTACTCAGTTATAGCTTCACTAATTTCGTTCCATCCAAAGGCTGTCTGGAAGAGATCGCTCTCAGTGATAAGGTCACCCATTGTATTGCCTTTTTAGATATGTCCATTGTTATATTGTTTCTGTTAAAGTTTGAAGCATTCCAAATCAAGTGGATTGCCAGGTGAACTATGTATAGGTGGGCCACGGGCAGAAAGTGGAATAATCGATAGTACCTAGGTACGACGTGCGCTGGAAGCCAAGCGCTTTTAGAAACAAGTTTTTTTTTTCAATCATATTTTTTATTGAAGAATTTGGCGCCACCTGGAATTTCCGCCCGGGGTAGGTGCTCGGGGTAGGCGCCCTGGTTTGACACCCCCCCCCCCCCCCCTTACCCTTTGATCCGGGGCGGAACCCCGCAGTTAAAGCAAGAGTAATGACCAGCATGGTCGAGGTTCGCCCAGAACTGAGATCTCGCAAGTCTCCCATAAAAACAAAAATATATTATTCGTAATCTTTGACTATCAAAATAGTGTCATGAAATAAATAACTCTTTACTTGACCGGCAGTTTCATTCAAATTACAGGTAACGGGAGTTCATGTTAATTGGTAATGTTTTTTGTGGTACAATTTACGGTAATTCTGGATTTCAGACTTTTGCCTATATTTGTGTCACTTAAGCTACACGCATATCAAATTTCAGCACTGTGGGGCGACTGGTGTACCCTGTGAATTTTGTCAAAGTTCAGTTTTTATTAAGGTTAATAACTTAAAAACTACAAGGTTTAAACTAAAAATAAAAACAGGGTCGAAATGTACCTATAAATACCTTTTATTAGACGTTCCACTTGACCAGATACTCCCATTTTATTTTTTTTACTCCTCTTGAACCCCAATATCTCAACAACCCCCCACATTTTTTGCTCATTTACAAACAAACATACATACATACATACAACGCCGATTTGCCCAAGTTGATTTAGAGATCTCGCTTCGCGCGATCAATTACAACCGCTGCGCGAGGCATACGCAATCTGTTTGCACAGGCCTGTAATATTAGCTTACAATGAAGTAGAGTTATATCAGTATCCTCCTAATCTGATATGCTTCTTTAGGTATCTTTTGGTGCAATATCATAGTAAAATATGTATACACGTTTGACAATTTTCAGATATACTTAAGGCTGTGTGCTGAAGCCCTGCCCGTAAATGGTAAGAAGTTAATTTAAATGTTGATTTAATTAGCGATTTAGTTATTGACAGCGAATAGATAGGTTAAACTAAGAGTAAGACCTGAGATGTACCTACCTTGCAGAGAAGGACATTGTAGTACATTACTGCAGCGGCCAGCAAAAGAGGCATTGATGGACGAACGTGTAAATGTGGGCCGAGGCGAAGCCGAGGCACACATACGTAAGTCCATCAATAAAACCTTTGATAAGTTATCTCCTTGGTTGCCATGTTTGGGAGTAAAAGATCCTTCCATTTATAAATTACACGCGAAATGAGTTTACTATGTAATTTATTTGGCCGCTAAACCACGACAGATATGGATTTTCATACAACTTTTGCCAGCCGCTGCTCGCATGTATTTGGACAGTACAGCAATTTCGATTTATCTCGAAGAAGGTTGTTAATGCGCAAATTTCCAAGCATGTTTGAGAAAATAATATTTATCACCTGTTGTTATGCATATTTACCCATGTTTGCGAATGAACAAATGAATTATGAGGACCTAGCCAAACGACATTCGCTTCACAGCGATTCTAACAGACACTATCGCTCTATCGTTTTAAATTGGTAGACAATATAACATAAAGCCGGGTACAGATTATTTGCAACACAACATGCAATGTAATACTCTTCTTCCCCCTTCTCCCTTTTCCCACATTACGTGGGGTCGGCACAACATGTATTCCTCCTCCACATCTAATAATGTATCGATTACTGTCTAAATATTCAAGCTACTAGTATTAAAATCAGTTAAAACGATTCCGAATGTGTCTTTTCAATTAATGTTAGAAAGAAAAAACATTTATTTGTGATGGTACAAAACACACACAGCACTCAATGTCGTACATAACAAAACAGGTTCTCTCTTCTTATTCCTGCCCTTTTCCCACATTACGTGGGGTTGGCACAACATGTATTTTTCTTCCATATATCTACCTCTCTATCAGCCGTCATCTCGGTTGTCACTTCTTTCTTACCACCATTTTTCACAGAGTCCATCCATCTCTTCTTCGGCCTTCCTCTACTTCTATATCCATCCACATTCATATCTAACACTCTTTTAGTAACATAATTTGCTTCCCTCCGCATGACATGCCCATAACACGCTAGCCTCTTACTCCTCAATTGATCTATCACTGGCGAAAAATTCTATCAATTTTTCTTTTACTTTCAAACTTCCTCTAATACAGTCATTCCTTATCTTATCCATTCTCGTTACCCCACACATCCTTCTCAACATTCGCATTTCCGCCGCGTGCACTTTTCTTTCATCCATTCCTTTCGTGGCGTAACACTCAGAGCTATACATTACGACAGGTCTTATGATAGTCTTGTAAATTTTCCCCTTAAGTTTAAGGGGCATTCGAGGATCGTACGTTGTTCCTGTAACCTGTCGCCATTTCATCCATCCCACATTTATTCTGTTTTTAACGTCCCGATCTATGTCGCCCTCGATTTGAATCAATGACCCAAAGTACCGAAATGTATGCAATGTAATACTAACATAAATATAGTTATATATATAGTAATGTGTTTGCACAGTTGGTTTTAGTGCGTCCGCAAACACATTAAAATTCATAGCCAGGGTACAGATTATTTGTAACACATATTGATTAGAACCTTTTCCTTGCAGACAAAGACGAAAATACCAGCTGTATCAACATGACACCAGATAGGGCTAAAGAAATAAACAAAATAGGAGAGGAGGTCAACAGCTTCATCAAATACCTGTCAGAGAAACATGAAGACATCGACTTCGCACTTATCAAACTAAAGGTAGAGAATCATTCGCCAGACTCTATAGAAGATAAAGAAACCGTTCTCAAAATTGTAGTAGATGATTGCAACAAAAATGCTGTAAACCATCCTAAGAGAGAAGATAAATACTTTGAGAATGATGATTCAGATTCTGAAGATTCTAAAATCATACGTGAGTTTACTGAAAAGTGGAATGATAGTTCTGAAAATGAAGATCGAAAAGAAAATGATAATGAATTCGTTAAAAATGATGAAGATGACGATGATCAAGAGAGAGTTGATTTTGATAATAACTTCCAAAGACATCGTAAATCAAAAACTGCTTTATCTAAAGCAGCAGAATCAAGAATCATCGAAAATACTTTGCGAAACACAAACAGTGAAAACAAAAACGATTATAGTGAAGATGATACGTTTACTAAAGAAAATAGCGAGAGTACACTAATAAAACAAGATAGAAACGCTTTTTATAAAGAATCTGGTATGGAGGATGGTATTGATGGTTATCGCCGAGTTATCAGCGAAAATGATGATACTAATCTAAATAAAAACTATAATATCTTTGGCGATCACGGCAACAGTAATCTTTTCATCTACGCCCCAACAATTGACAACTCGAATGTAGAAATAGGTAACCATTACGACAAATTTCTGTTTAACATTCAAAAAAACAGAAAGACAGACAAAAAGCGCGAAAAGATCTACAATAAAAGATACGCGGGTATCTTTCCAGGCTATCAGTACCAGAAATACTACGGGAACTTTCCAGGCGAAGAGAATAACGACTATTTTCAAAACTATGACAGCTCTGATGAGTATAGGAATATGTTGGAAATTAGAAACAGTTTAATAAAAAATTACAAAGAAATCGGAGGACGCGAATATGAAGAATTTTACAATTTGAACCATTTCTTATAACTTTGTGTTTCCTTATGTCTTTCTGCACAAAATTGCCGTAAACTAGCTTCTATTTAGTTTTATTTACAGGGACAGGGTACACTAGGTACTTTCTTGGGTACTTTCCAAATGACTAAATGACCAAATTATGACCGTGTGTCATCTATTGCGTGGTGTGGTTGACTGCCCAGGGCCCATAGCCAAATTACTCGAATCGATTCGATTTCTACATACATTTGTACCACAAAATACCTGGGAATCATGATTGATCAACGTCTGTCCTGGCATGCTCACATCGAACTCCTGATGAACAGGGTTCGTAAATTAATATGGATTTTTATAATGTTACGTCTTGTTGCGCCAAAAGACTTACTCAAACAAATCTACGTATCTTTGGCACAATCAATTCAAAATTATTGTCTGTTATAAGTCTGGAAAGGAGCTACCAAAACAAAATTCTTGGAACTCGAAAGAGCACAGAGGTTTCTATTAAAAGTGATGTTTTTCAAGCCCTACCGATACACTACAGATGTGCTATGCCGAGTTTCAGGACTATTATCAGTCAGGAAACTCTACATCCTAAATGCCGTCTTGAGGTTGCATGGATCTCTTGTGTACAACCCCGAAAATCTCAATAAGCGAAGAAAAGATAGAGTAGCTCCAAAAATTACTGCTCGGTCTCAGTATGCATCTCGACAGTATACCACGTCTATCTACCTATCCTATCTATCTATCTACCTACCTCTACAACACTGTAAATAAAACTTTAAATATCTACCCTATGAATCATTATAAATACAAAAAATCTCTTAATGAATGGCTATTGTCACTAAGCTACGAGGAAGCGGAAAAACTCCTAGAAATTGTTTCGTAACATACGCATCACACAAACTCTATACAATCTTCAATTCACACCTGGTTGCAAATACATGCACATTCAGACACACATCAGATACACACACACACAAACACACACAAACACACACACACACACACACACACACACACACACACACACACACACACACACACACACACACCTGGATACTCCTGAAATACTCATGCTTCTTAGCAGACTGTTGTTCAGGAGCATCCACACACTATGCATTTGAAAATTTAACGTACATATTTACTTACTTACTTTAATTCATCCCAAACGGGACAAGTCTTATTTAGGCTACATTAATTTAATTTTTGCATACTTTAACTTAACTTAACCTACTTTAACTTAACTTAATTTTATTTAACTTTCATTCTTTCCTTGGTCAATAGGTATTGATATTTATTTATCAATATCGACATTTATTTTTATTATATACTTAATCGGAATAACCGAATTAACGGAAGAGCGAGACCCTCTAACACAGGTATTTTATACTTAAAAGAGGTTCCCAAACCCATGAAATGTAAATAGATTAAGTTTACTGAAATAAATATATTTGTATTTGTTGTCGTTATATCACGTGATATTTTTATATCATGTGTCAAATCCTATACATTTTCGGACTTACCGACTAGCGTCATCGCTAATCGACTGTACTTGTGTGTAACTTGGCTAGACCCTCTGATTTGGTTAGCGAGACAAGTCGGCTGCGCGTGCCTGAGCAAAGCTCTAGATTTCGTCCTGTAGGCCTAGCACAGTAACTGTAGGGAAGGATTTAGTCATGAGTCATTTATCGGAACAAAGAAGACACTTGTCGACCGTCTCGAGCACGACGATTGCGAGAGTGAACGGGAAGAAACGTTGTCGACACTTCCTCGACAGTAGTCTACAACGCCTAGCACGATAGCCAACATTTTCTATATCTTTGACATTTAAGATTCACAAATTTCTTCTGAAATTGTCTAGGCCTTACGATGCCTAGACTACACTGTCTTCTCAAGTTGTCTCTTTCGCACTCTTCTCAATCACGCGCTTGCCAACAATTTTTGGTTAGATATTTAATTAATTATATATGCAACTTACGTTGCTATAGACAGACAGAGTATCTTTCTCTTGTCTAGGAATAAAACTTTTTGAGCCTGCTCGTGGCAAAGACAATTTCTCACATTCTCTCATTTCTTCTCATTCTCATTTCTCTCTGTGGAATAATCGACAGAGAATGGAATGGAATAACGCTTTATTTGTACATCATACTCAAATTTAAAAACAATATAAAAAAACAAATAACAACACACGCAGTCACACAAGTTGTGCTCAGAGCCTTGTCGTCTCTTCGAAGAGTAGACAAGGAAATCGCAGTGCTAGCCCTGCTGGGAGAGTCCTGCTGTTCGAGCCGAGCCCTGCGTACACTGTGTCACGTCAAAACTCGCCTATCTGCCGTGCGCAGCGCCGACTTCACGCACTGCTGAAGTTGTACCCTGAAGCCGATGTATTTGCGGATCTTATGCCTAGAATACTGCGAGAGATTAGATCGTGACTAATCCTTATATAATTGTTCTAGACAATTATTCCATTATTGGTCTGTTATCATTATTTAGTATGTAGGTACTCAGTTAATAATAAATAAAACTTACTTTTTATTTCTGTTGTGTGCTTTAAGAGGAAATCTGTCTGCATTTCGCCCATACAAACGTAGTCCCCTGTTTCCTCTCTGAATAGTGATACTAGAGCAAATATTTTTTTACTATACAATGTACAAGTACCACGGTCATGTCCCTACGTTTAGTTTTTCTCCATAAATTAATTATTATAAGAACTAGGAACCTTCTAAAGTCACAGAAATTGCTAAATTTTACTGCCCCTTTTCAGACATCCAGCAAACAAATTTGACGAATATAAATAAAAAAAACGAAACGTACAAACATATCCAAATCCCTTTTTATTACATATTTGAAAAAAAAAATCGGTCCAGTTTTGGAGGAGGAAACAGGGGACTACGAAACAGTGATTTCGTCTATTTTAAATATGTAGGTATAATCAGTCCGACCTGCAGTTGTCTCTATCGCACGCACATAGGGCATATAGGGCACAGCGCGACAGCAATAGATTTGTTAAATACCTATTTTCCAAATGTCCTGCTAACTATAATTTTATATTTTGTAAAATGGTTTTTATTGTTTTATGTACTAGTAATAACGCTTTGGTCTTTGTGAACTGTTATGTTATTTCTGGAGTATTAAACGAATTTGAATTTAGCTTGCAATGTTAGTTTGTTATTTGGGTTGGTCAAATCTTGCGAGCTGAATTAGAACCACTTCCTTTTGTCCTTCGGAGTTTAAATTTGACATGTTGGTTCAGTTCCGACGACAATGCATTTTTATGGTTAGCATGATCTGATTCTACACCCTAGATTGGCCCCAGAGGAAATAGCTCCTCAACGGTCAACAGCACAGACACGAAATTTTGTATACGCATTTAATTATGATAGCCCGTTCTCAGTTCTACATGACATGGCTGCTGTGCTCAGGGTTGGCTTCCGAAGAGGGAACTCCTAAACGGTCAACAGCACAGGCACGAAATTTTACGCATAAACCACTTATATAAAAGCTTGTATTTAAAAATGGTTTTAAAAATAGTTCTTTCGACCGCTTTACAATTAGAGGATTTGTATAAACAAAGATTAAGCCCAGCTATGCAGCTTGCACAACTATTATTAAACATATTTAACGACTAAACATGTTTAAATTATTAAATTTGGGGAAATGCCTTTCAGTCAAATAGAATTTTCATCACTGCAATACGTTCAATCCTACTAATGAAAAATCTATAATTTTGCAGACCTAAGTTTAGACAACTAGAAATTAGGGCTATGAGAGGAGAGTACATAAGTATTAGGTTGGGGAAAAAGTTCCTTCGCATTTTTTAAGAAAATTCATAACATTTTTTAATATAGTTTATTTACATTTAACTAAAGTATGTAGGTACCATTTTGTTCGATAACTTTTTGCCATCTTGTAGGCCAGGGACATGACCCATTGCTATAGAAATTTTGGGGCTTCTGATCAAAATACCTCGACAAGTAGTTTTGGCAGTCCTCTCGTGATGTTAACCTGACACTGCCTAAAGAATTCTGAAGAGACCAAAACAGGTGGAAATCGGAAGGTCTATACAGGACTATACGGCGGATGCATTAACACCTCCCAGCTAAACTCTTAATTTTTGCTGAGTGGCTAAAGTTGTGTGAGTCGTCGTAATAAAGAATCACAAATGAGTACACGGTTCATTAGGTTTCTTTCAGTGAGCTCGTGGGGTACCCAATATCGAGCTTTTTTGTGTACCCAGTTTTTTTCAAATGCGCCAAAACTGTTTTATGGTCAATTCCCAGTTCTTCAGCTACGTCGTAACTACTGATATGCCGATCTTGCTCCACTTTTTCAAAAATGGCATCAATTTTATCCGTAATACGTAGACCAGAGCGACGTGCATCTTTGACATCAAAATTTCCGGATTGAAAACGCTTAAACCAAATTTGTGCTACCCTCACAGACACTGCACTAGGCCCATAAACATCGCAAATTTTTTTCGCGGCGTGAGTTGCATTTTTACCTTTTTTGTAGTAAAATTTCAAAATGTATCGAATTTCTTCATTAGATTCACTCATTTTTACAGTACGAAAAACAAATAAAAATCACACATTTTCCTACTTTGAATTTGGAATTATCTTCTTTAAAATTTAAACTTTGAATGATACCAAAACCAGCCAGATACAAATAGTATAGCCAAAGAGATTTTATTACAAGTTCATACATACTATAATGCGAAAAGACTTTTTCCCCAACCTATTGTCTTGGGAAAGGACATAGTATACTTTTTAGCCAACTGCGCAAAATGAGGGTAATGTTTTATTGAAAAACCACCCGTGCGAAGCCGCAGGCGGGTCAGCTAGTAATAATAATACATGAATAATTGAATTCAGGCAATAATAAAATCCATCCAAAGATTATCTGGAAGAGATCGCTTCTAAGTGATAAGACCACCCATTTTACCTACTATTTGCTTTGTGTTCGTAATTTTTTGTTTATATGGTGTACAATAAAGTGCTTTCATTCGCGCGTTCATTCAAAATAGTTAAGAGGATAGTTAATAATTTATTCTACAACCCTTAAAGATTACGTTAGCTTACAAGTAACTTTTTAACAAAAATATAACCAACTTAACCAAATTACGGGACTGATTTTGATGAAATTTCTATGAGACCGACCAATGAAAAAGTATCCTTCAAACAAAAATAATTTTCCAAATCGGTTGATAAATGACCGAGTTAAAACATAAAACCGAATCGCGTCCCTAAAAACTTGAGGGTTGCCCTCGATTTTTTTGGGATCCTATCATCAGATCCTGACTTGATGCCAATGGGACCACCTGGGACCCTTTTAAATAAAAAAATAATTTCTCGAATCGGTCAAGGCGTCTTCGAGTAATCGGGGAAAATAATATGTATATAAATAAAAAAAAAATTCTACGAATTGAGAACTTGCTCATTTTTTTAATTTGGTTAAAAACACATATTATAATGAAAACTTATATTTATTTACACTGAAATTTTAGACGTGAGTTCTCGGTGTAATGCATTGAGTTTTATTTATTAGATGTATCTACTGGTAGGTTTATTGATTATCGTTCGTCTACGGAGTTTCATGACGTTGGGAATCGAGTTAAGGAACTCAAATGGTCTTGGGCGGTATCCTTGTCTAGACGTGGTGATGACAGGTGGAGCAGGGTAGCGACTGAATGGAGAGGAAAGGAAAAGGGTAGGGTAGGGTAGGACGTCAGGCAGTGAGATGAGTGGACGACATCGTTAAAGTCGCGGCCCGTCAATGGATGAGACTAGCGCAGGATCGTGGCGGATCCCACAAAATTGGGAGGCCTATACTCAGCACTGGGTGAAGTAGGGCTATGGATGATGGTAATGATTTTGTTCACATTATAATATATTTATTTCCTGTGTTAATTTGTGGGTTCAGGTTTGTATAAAAATAAAGATTTTAATCATTTTTTGTTGTTTTTTCATGTTTTTGGTTTTTGTTCTACGACAAAGCTACCACCCAACCACTAGGTGGTTGGTGTCAAACCAACTAGGTTTTTGTGGGTTGATAGAAATAGATATTATCAGGTAAATAATAATAACATAAATATTGCTAGACATTTCACACAGCGCTATCTTGCCCCAAATTAAGCAAAGCTATGGGAACCAGATAACTGATAGAATACTTATATGATTTTTGTGAATAAATACTTTTATTTATAATATATAGAGAAACAACCAAACCCGGAACAAATATCTATAGATCATGCAAACATTTGTTCCGCAGCGGGAACCCGCTACCTCCCGCGTCTCAGCCGGCTATTCGCCCACTGCGCCACGGAGGTCCTCAGGTATTGGTCATTCGGGAAAAGTAGTAGTTTTCGAAGAGCTACTTCAAAACGATGATACTTTTTACACACTGAAGTATCGGTTTAAAGAGTTTATTCTCATAAGAACAAATTACAGTTTACTTTAAATGAGCTTAAATATGTAACAGTAAGTTTACTTGTTTATATAAAATAACACACCACCATATTCACACCAATATTATAAATGTGAAAGTTTGGATGTTTGTTTATATGTTTGTTACTCAATCACGTCGCATTAAACCGATTTCGATGAAATTTGGTGTGTTCATAGATTATGACCTAGATTCAAACTTAGGATACTTTTGTTGACAAACAACGCGCGCGAAGCCGCTGGCGGAATCTAGTTTATTATGTATTATCTTGTTATACAAGGGGTGTAAGCGATCACACACGAGTAGGAACACATAAACTTTCAGCACGAAGGCGAGATATTTAGAAGTCTGTTTAACACTTTGTTACTAAAAAGAAAATTGGGGTTCATTTTTAGAGTTCCGTACCCAAAGAGTAAAACGGGACCCTATTACTAAGACTCCGCTGTCTGTCTGTCCGTCTGTCACCAGGCTGTATCTCATAAACCGTGATAGTTAGACAGTTAAAATTTTCACAGATAATGTATTTCTGTTGCCGCTGTAACAACAAATACTAAAAACAGAATAAAATAAATATTTAGGGGGGCTCCCATACAACAAACGTGATTTTTTGCTCGTTTTTGCTCGATATTAATAACGGCAACAAGTAGACGGTTGTAATATTCACAGAATATTTAGTTATAGTTATATTCACTTTAAAAATAAATAATTAAATTAAAATAAAACAAATATTTAAGGGGGGCTCCCATACAACAGACATGATTTTTTTGACGTTTTTGTAAATAACGGAAAGGAACGGAACCCTTCGTGTTCGAGTCCAACTCGCACTTGGCCGGTTTTTTTATTGATGATAGCCAAACGCTTGACCACTACCTCACCTGATAATAAGTCATGGTGTGATCAAACATGGAGCACGCTTGCTTAGAAAGAACCTATTCACTCTGGACTTGAAGACTCCAAGATTATACTTGTTCGGAAAAACATCGCAGGAAATGAGTTCCACTCCTTACTTGTGCTAACAAAAAAAGTTGAATTAAATCGTTTGGTACGGCAAGGCGGTATGACGACCGTATGGGTGATACGTCTGCTTGTCCGGTGGTGGAAGGGGGAAGGAGGGATAAGATCGGTTCCCGGTATCAATTGTTTTTTGTGCTGCTACTAAACTATGGTCTCTTTGAATTAATAGAAATAAGGATTTGTCATCGAGATTGTAATTAATTTCAAAATTTATGAATGTATCTACATCTATACATATAAAATGCTTTGTCCTGAATGACTGATTGACGGATCAACGCACAGCCTAAACCGCTGATCGTAGAGACCTGAAACTTGGAGGGTGTGTTCTTTGTATGACGAAGGCATCCGATAAGAAAGGATTTTCCGAAATTCTACCCGTAAGGGGGTGAAAAAGGGGGGCAAAGTTTGTATGGGACAACGTGATTCCTTGGTCCATTCTACTTCAAATTTTGCATAAACCTTTTTTAACAGAATTGATGGAAGCTGTGTTTCGTATTTTATTGAAATTCATCCCCTAACGGGGTAAAAAAGGGGTAGAAAGTTATTTTGGCGGTGATTTGCTTCGAAGTTGATAGCAATACTCCTTAGTGCTTTTGATTTAAATTACTATTTATTTTGACACATGTTTGAAAACTCAATCCGATTTTATTCAAAAAAGGTTGAACTCACTTAAAAACATAAGCAAAATACTCTTTAAAATAGGAATGTCTCGAAAGTCACCGTACTATATTAGTACCTCATTTGAAGGTTTCTAAGCTTAAAGAGGTTATGCACTTTTAGGACACGGCCTCATAGGGACGTAGAGTTCGAAATTGGAAATGGTAAGGATGTTTGTTTATTTATTTGTTTGTTTGTTCCTTAATCACGTCGTAACGGCTGAACCGATTTAAGTGAAATTTAGTATGTACATAGATTATAAGCCGGGATTATCACATATGCTACTTTTTGTCCCATAAACCAAGTGCATTGGATAAAAATGGGGTGTCAAGTCAAGTTGCAACAGCGAGGCTTTATTTAATAGTGTAACGCGTACCAAGTCGCGGGCGTTCAGCTAGTCCATATATATAAAACAAAGTCGGGTTACCCGTTTTTTATAAGTTACACCATTTATAACTCAAGAACGGCTGAACCGATTTTGATGATCTTTAATTAGTTGGATTTGTCTCCACCCCGAATAGCAGAATAACTATTAAATATCGGAAAAATACACGCAAAAAGATATTGTGAAGAAAAATCATTTTCTCATATATAGATTTAGCTAATGATGGCCGATTGACAATTCTATCGGCGACGTACATTGGCAGCCCGCGTCATATGCATGTCAAGGAAGTACGAAGTTCGGCGGGTCAGCTAGTATGTTATATAAATAAGATTATGGAGGTTGGTCTTCATTTTAATATATTAAAGAATGCAATGAACCTCATTCTATTTCAAAATGTATTTACTGCCTTAGTAGCGTAAATCGCATTTACGCATCAGGTATCGAGCCAACAATGACTAATTTTCAGAGCGTGAGTAATGAAAATAAATGCAAGAATTCTAATTATTTTTTTAGGTCAACATCATAATAAAACTATTTTTTTTAATTAAAATCACAAGGATCACTTTGAAACGTCAATTTTACTGCCAGTTCTTTCGCGAAAGCCAGGAAAGAAAGGCAAGGAAAGAAGATCAACGCATAAGTAATTCAGCGGGGCAATGCAGCCAGTGTCTTGGGGACACTTCCGCCTGGTAGTGATCCGGAACAGTTGAGCTATCTATAGATCGTTTGCGTGTCTTTAGATGATTCAACTGTTTTTTCTGGATGTTAGTCATCTAAATAATTGTGTATTCTTTCTGTTATTAAAGGCCTCCATCTTATTCTCGGAAATGTTTAAAATTAGATTATAATTTTTTTTATTGAACTAATAAACTAATATATGGGTGAACTTAATGCTAATTAGCATTTTCTTCCAGCTAACCTTAGTGTAGTAGATAAAGTTCTGTTTGGTTTTTGTTGTAATCATATTTGCATAATGCATATATATATATGTTCTATATCTATATAATAAAGCAAAGTCGGGTTAGTTACACCATTTATAACTCAAGAACGGCTGGACTGATTTTGATGATCTTTGATTTGTTGGATTTGTCTCCGCCCCGAATAGCAGAATAACTATTAAATATCGGAAAAAAATCACGCAAAAAGAAATAATGAAGTAAAATAATTTTCTCATACATAGATACAGATAATGATGGCCGATTGTCAATTCTACCGGGGTGACGTACATTGACAGCCCGCTTCATACGCATGTCAAGGCGATACAAAGTTCGGCGGGTCAGCTAGTGTGTATATATATGTATACATATATGTATACACATATGCACACATCAATTTTCAATTTGGTAGCCTATAAAGTATGAACACATCTATGACATCTTGACGGGAATACATAGAACTACCAATAATATACATATTATATAAAGAACCAACCGGAACCAGAACCCATATCTGTAAATCGTGCAAACATTTGATTCGCGCTGGGAATCGAATTATAAGTATCTACTACATATAGACGTAGACACAGCTAGACTAGTTTACTTCAGCTACTTCCACAGCATTATGTCATACGGTATACTGCTGTGGGGGAGTCCTGCAGATATAAACACCGTTTTTGTGCTGCAGAAGAGGGCTGTTCGTGCAATTTATAATATGGGCCCCAGAGAATCATTACGCAATAAGTTTAAAGAAATAAATATTATGACATTCCCTTGTCAATACATCTATGAAAATCTAATGTACGTTCACAAAAATATTAATTTGTTGAAGAAAAATAGCGATACTCATAATTTTAATACTAGAAATAAAGATAAAGTTAGTAAATCGTTTAAAGGGCAAGGTGTACGCTTTTATAACAAACTCCCAAGGGATGTACAAAAATTGACAATTAACAAATTTAAAAACGTAATTAAACAAAATCTTTATAAAAGAGCCTACTATAAAATATCGGATTATTTAGAAGATAGAGAAGCTTGGGATTGAAATTGCTCCAACTCGTTCAAAATGTTACAATTTAGACGTAATTTATTTTCTGTATTATGTATTGTAAAAGGATCATTAAAAAAAACAACCAGCCTTGTTTCTTGCCTTTCTTTCCTGGCTTGGTCGCGAAGGAACAGGCAGTAAAATTGACGTTTCAAAGTGATCCTTGTGATTTTAAGGAATAAAAATATTTGACTTTTGACTTTTTTGACTATGTAAGTTCCTAATGCAATTCAATATTTTTATTTGTTACGAGGGTCATTCAATAAATACTTAGCCTACAAAAAGTAAACGAAAATTTTGGAAAAGTGGCAATTTATTTTTCAACATAGTCTCCTTTTAGTTCGATACACTTAGCCCAGCGATGCTCCAACTTTTTTAACCCGTCCGAAAAATAGTTTTTGTCAAACTCTGCAAAATAGGCCTCCGTGGCGGCGATGCCCTCCTCATTTGATCCATATCTATTCCCGGCGAGAGATTTTTTCAGATTAGGAAACAGAAAGAAGTCACAAGGGGCCAAATCTGGAGAATACGGTGGATGAGGCAGCAATTCGTAGCGTAGTTTGACCAATTTGGCCATGGCAACGGCAGACGTGTGAACCGGTGCGTTGTCGTGGTGAAACAGCACTTTTTTCTTCGCCAGATGGGGTCGTTTTTTCTTTAATTTGGCGTCGAATCGGCCCAATAAATCGGCATAGTAAAGCCCTGTAATTGTTTTACCCTTCTCGAGGTAATCGATGTAGATCACACCTTGTGAATCCCAGAAAACGGTGGCCATAACTTTTCCGGCCGATTTTACAGTTTTCGCCTTCTTTGGAGCACGTTCCCCGGTCTGGATCCATTGTTTTGATTGCTCCTTGGTCTCTGGTGTGTACCAGTGGATCCAGGTTTCATCGACAGTCACAAAACGACGCAAAAACTCCGCTGGATTCCGCTTAAACAGCGCCAAACACGTCTCCGATGTGGTCTCACGGTTGCACTTGTTTTCCGGTGTGAGTAAACGCGGCACCCATCGCGCCGACAGCTTTCTCATGCCGAGTTCCTCGTGAAGAATATGATGCACTGTTCCTTCTGAAATGCCTACAGTCTCAGCTAGCTCCCGAACCTTCAATCGGCGATCTGCCAATACGAGATCATGGATATTTTTAATGTTTTCCTCCGTAGCAGCTGTTTTCGGTGCACCTGGACGTGGTTCATCAAAAACCGACGTACGGCCACATGCAAACTCGTTGAACCAATTCTTGACGGTGTCCATCGATGGAGAAGAGTCACCGTACACAGCATCCAAGCGCTCTTTGATTTCGATGCGCGTTTTCCCTTCCAAAAATAGGAATCGAATCACCGAACGATATTGCTCTTTTTCCATTTTTGTAAAACCGATCGATACGTTCGCTTCCATAAGTTGTCAAATTAAAACAAATGAAGGGATTGGAATGAAAATTTGAAAAAAGAATTAAAAAAGAATGTGCTACACTGTGGTAAAACTCTTTTGAAACTACAGCGCCCTCTGGCGATGAGGCTAGGTACTTATTGAATGCACCTCATACATATTGACAAACATACCATTATTAGGTATTATAATAAATTCTTTGACAATGCCCACCTACAGCAGCTACAATCCTAAGTACATAATTATTGATCGAGCGAAGCGAGATCTCCAAATCAACTTGGGTAAATCGGCGTTGTACCTATGTATGTATGGATGTTTGTTTGCCCGGGGATAATTTTCGAAGCGTTGATCTGATCGTCGTGAAATTTGACATATAGGTAGGTAGGGATGGCACAATTTTGGTGTGACTAAATGAGCTAAATATGTGGGGGGTTGTTGAGATATTGGGGTTTAAGAGGGGTAAAAACAATGAAAATGAGACTATTAGGTCAAGTGGGGCGTCAAATGAAAGGTCTTCATTAGAACATTTAGACTCCGTTTTTAGTTTTAGTACAGTTTTTGTGTTATTAGCCATAATAAAAACTGAACTTTGACAAAATTCACAGGGTACGCCATTGACCCCACAGTGCTGTAATTTGGTATGCGTGTAGCTTAAGTGACACAAATATAGACAAAAGTCTAAAATTCAGAATAACTGCAATTCGTACCCCAAAAAAGAGCATCCACATTACATGAACTCCCGTTACCTGTAATTTGAATGAAACTGTAGGTCAAGATCTTTGTTTTATTTGGTGGCACCATTTTATTAGTCAAAGATTAAGGCCGGCTTTCACAACGATCCCTAAACGTATTTAGCGACTAAACATGTTCAAATTGTACGTATTTGTATGATTTGATAACTTCTGAAATCATATTTAGACACTAAATACGTTTAGGCATCGTTGCGCGAGTCGAATATTTTTTTTTTGTTTTGGGAGACTCGCGAGATCTCAGTTCGGGGCGAACCACTAGTTAATCAGCGTTTAGATGCTTAAATGTAAATGTATATGAAATGCTTGTCTGTTTCTAGCACCTTCAAAATGATGGTGCAATGAGCTACTTAGATAAAGCCTATGTAATTAGTTAAGTACTATTATTGACGTAACCAAGTGTTCTATTGTGTTTCTACAAGGGGTTGACAAAGTCGATAATCCGACACCGCCTTACAAAACGTTTGACGGATTACCGCGGGTCTATTATACTACACTTGAGAGCAATAAAATCGCACATCCGCACATTTTTACTTAAAAGTTAAATTTTTTTTTATTTGGAGCTTACAGCAAATTAAAATCAAATTAAATTAAAGTGCATAATCTAGGCATTCGCAGAACTGATAAAGGGTTGACATTTACCTTTAAAAACAACTCATTAGCAACAAAACAATAGACCCTCTTATGTCGCTCGATCCAGGTAAGGCCGGCGGCGGGATTTATCGCAGGTATAAAAGAGTGCATATTGAGGGAATGGTCATCATTTGCATACCAACGTACAGTGTGAAAGATTCTCTATTGATATTGGCTTCAAACGGAACACGAAAATGGATACTACACCAGAAGTAGCCGCTCAAGTGGTTGCCCTTGTTGAATCGGGGCTTAAGCAAAGTCAAGTGGCTCGACAATTGAGTTTGAGCCGATTTACCGTTCGGCGTGTATACCAGAGGTATCAAGAGACTGGTGGCTACCAACGGCGACAAGGATCGGGCCGTCCCCGTGCTACAACAGAGCGTGATAACCGCTTTCTTATAACAACATCTTTAAGAAATCGTCGTTTGAACGCAGTTCAACTGGGCCAACGACTTCAAGAAGTTCGTGAAGTAGAAGTTAGCCGGTGGACAGTCAGAAGACGATTGAGAGAAGGTGGCCTGACTGCACACAGGCCAGCAAACGGGCCGAAATTGACCCCAGCCCACCGAGAAGCCCGCCTTCAATTCGCTCGAGACCATTTGAATTGGACCGAAGAGCAGTGGAGTGCAGTCCTGTTCTCTGATGAGTGCAGGATGTGCTTGCATGGCAACGACGGACGGGGGAAGGTGTATAGAAGATCGGGAGAGCGATTTGCCCAATGCTGCATAACAGAACGTGTCGCCTATGGCGGTGGATCAATCATGTTTTGGGGAGGCATGTCTATGGAAGCAAAAACCGAGCTTGCCTTCATCACCGGACCGAATACTGGTCGCCAATCAAGAGGATTGACTTCCATACGATACATTGAGGAAGTACTCGAGAGCCACGAGAGCCTTTTGCTGGGTTTATCGGCGAAAACTTTCTGTTTATGCAAGATAATGCAAGACCGCATACTGCTGGCATAGTGATCGAGTACCTTCAAGAGGTGGATGTGACCGTTATGGAGTGGCCAGCTCGAAGCCCAGACCTCAATCCCATCGAACATCTATGGGACGAGCTGAAAAGAAGAGTTCGAGGCCGAGATGCTCCTCCATCGACTCTACAGGAGCTGCAACAGGCGATCGCAGAGGAATGGGAGGCTATTCCTCAAGACTTTATCAAAAGTCTAGTAACATCAATGAAAACACGGATGGAGTCAGTGATTCAGGCTAGGGGAGGGAACACTCGGTATTAATAACAAACTTTAAATTAATTTTATCTTTTAATTACATAATTTTGACACCAATACTTGAATAAAGAATTTTTTACTAAACATGCATTTTTGTTATTGATCCACAAAAGCATTTTTATGTAATGATTGAAAGACAAATCAGATACCACTGGATAGGTATTAAAATAGACTATGAATCTGCATTACAGAAACATAATATTTTTTGGTTTTTTTTAGTTATGTCAAAAAATCATGAATGTGCGATTTTTTTGCTCTCAAGTTTATTTGTAAAGGACCTATCCCACCAGATGGGGTGCGTGAGTGAAAATATCATCCCAAACTTCCCTATAATAAAAGGATAGATTTACAGACAGTCAGCCACGGATGGCCTCCAGGATAAACATTTATTTATTCTACTTGGCACGCAAATTCGTTGCAAATAAAGCCACTTGTGCATACACTATAATTCTTATTGGATGGTTACATACTTACACATAATGCTATTGAAATTATTTATGCCTTTTTTTCTTATAATGTAGGTTAATTCTGACAATAAGTGCACATTAGTGAGAAATTGATTAATTGGCTAAACATGAAGGCTTTTTTCTTGTAGATGGAATGGCACTAGGCCATAGTTATATCGGGCCGTACATTAATTACGTGAGGTGTTCAGGGGGAGAGGGGTCTAGCCGAATCTCGCCCAATCTCACGTGGAGGGGGGGGGGGGGGTCTCGGCTAATATCACATAATATTTTTTTATTTTACTACTGTAAATCTAGATTACGAGAGAAGCAATCTTGAAATAATGAAGCTTGTGTTTTTTGAAATAAGTCCAACGCAATTACCCCCAATGAATACAAATTTTGAAAAATCTCACGTGCGATAAAGGGGGGGGAGGGTCGAAACAAATCTCCCGGCATCTCACCAGAGGGAGGGGGTGGCAGGGGGGCGGGGGCAAAAATCGTCAACGTAATTAATGGACCCATGATTATTATCAATTTTGATAGAATAGAATGAATAGAGAACGTCCTGTGAACGATTTCACTCTTAGAACCGAATTTTATAAGAAAAACTGCTGTTATAAGTATTAAAATTTATAATAATTTACCAAATGATATCGGAGTCAAGAGTCTAATATTACATTTAAAAGTATATCCAAGGCTTGGTTGTTGGACCATGGTTATATTAAAAAAACTATTACTCGATCACACTTTATCAATGCGAAAGTTTGGATGTTTATTTATTTGATTGTTACACAATCACGTCGTAACGGCATAACCGATTTCGATAAAATTTGGTATGTACGTAGAATATAACCTGGATTAACACATAGGCTGCTTTTTATTGATAAAAAACGCATGCGAAGCCGTGGGCGGAAGCTAATAAATGAATATAAGAAAATAACATAAATTCTGTACCCTAGAATATCTTGAAAATCCAAACTCTTACAACGGATTAAGGATCTATTGTATACTAGCTGTTGTCCACGACTTCGTACGCGTTACACTCCTAAATGTGTAGAAATAAAGCTAAACTCGCTGTTGCAACTTGACTTGACACCCCATTTATATCCCATGGGAACTGATTTATGGGATAAAAGGTAGCCTATGTGGTAATCCAGGTTATAATCTACGTATATACCAAATTACATCGAAATCGGTTCAGCCTTTACGACGTGATTGAGTAACAAACAAACAAATAAATAAACAAACATTCAAACTTTCACATTATTAGTGTGATAAATATTGTACCATCTTCTAATGTACCTATTTCGAGTAAATAATGATTCTTATAGGTTACTCTCAATTAAAACTTGGCCTATGTGGCATTGCGTTGCACTTGTCTTACCTGAGACATACTCGTACAGGTGAACGTGGAAAGGTGAATTTCTTGTAAACTCAGAATCCTGGAAGATGACGATTGTTTCCTGGGGTAAGGCACGCTGAAAAGTCTCAGGTTTTTAATTTTTTTTCAGTCTGACTTTTGTTGTCTGCGTCTGGAGACCCGTTTATTTAGCCAATGTGTTCTGCCCACCATGACTTACGGTGCCGAGACATGGACGCTTACGCAGGAGGCTGTGTACAGGTTTTAAGAGTTGCAGAGAGCCATGGAGCGTACCATGCTCGGCATCAACTTCTTAGATCGAGTTCCAAACGTCGAGATCTTACACGAACGAAGGTTTATGACGTTAGAAACCTAGTTAAGGAACTCAAATGGTCTTGGGCGGGACACTTGGCAAGACGTGGTGATGACAGGTGGAGCAGGGTGGCAACTGAATGGTGGCCAAGGAATGGCTGTAGAAGAGTAGGACGTCCGGCAGTGAGATGGGTGGACGACATCGTTAGAGTCGCGGGCCATCAATGGGTGAGACCAGCGCAGGATCGTGGCGGATGGCACAAACTTGGGCAGGCATTGGGTGAAGTTGAGCTATGGATGATGATTTATTTATTTTATTTATTTAGATTATGATGACTGTCTGTTATGTCTGAGGTTGTTTTCCTCAAGGGCCAAGGTTTTCCCCTGTTAGTCTCTGAGGCCAATTGGCGAGCGCAGAGGGCGCTCAACTCAATAAGTTTTAATGGGGCAATCAGCGCAAGAGCCTCGGCCTGGGCCGTTGCCGGAGGAATTGTATCTACCTCACGTGTCTGAGTAATGACGACTTTTCATTTTCGATTTAAAAATAAAAACCGGTCAAGTACGAGTCGAACTCGTGCGCTGAGGGTTCCGTATCTACCCATTATAATAGCACAATTTTAATTATTTACCGTATTTGATTTTGGTGCCGATTACGCTAGTCCTCTAAATTGTATGAGCGCCCATACAACTCAGAGGACTATCTTAATCGGCGTCAACCATGTATGTATCCGGACACCCTTTTATGTTCAATTTTTTTTATTTATTGAAATTTTTCCTTTATTTGTGCTGTTATTGCCAAATTTCGTGATTCTAGGTCAACGGGAAATACCATATGGGTTTTCGACCCGAAACCTATAGGTTACCTACTTCCGGTTGACCTAGAATTTTCAATTTTGGTTAAAAGCAAGGTCTTACAGGACAAGTAAAAGGAAATTTCCAAAAAATAAATAAAGTGGAAAATTAAGGTAAATTTTGGTGCTTACAAGTTTTCGCGAAAATCTAAATTTGCCCATATCTTTTTATCATGTTGACTCAGGACCTTGATTTTTATACACCTAATGGGAACTATAGACCTCAGTATCTGGTATAAATTTCAACTAGCTAGGTCCACCAGTTCTTGAGAAAATCGGTGGTGACACACGGGCAGACGTACAGACGGACAAGAGAGTGATCTTATAAGGGTTCCTTTTTTACCTTTTAAGGTACGGAACCCTAAAAACTAGTGCCAACTAGTGTAATAGATGGCGCTGTCTGGAGATGCACCGCCAAAAAATAAGGCTTATATGCCAAAATCTCAAAATTTGTCTAAAAGTCTCATTTCGTCAGATAAACAAACACAATTTGTTATTTTATTTCTAGTTCCTCGGAAAATAATGTTCAGACGGCAATTGACATTGACAATTCAGTTTCCTTTGTTATTAAGAGCATGACAGAGCAACGCCATCTGTTAGCAGTTATAAGTACTAGTGGTTCGCCACGAATTGAGATCTCGCGTAATCTTTAACTATAAATATAGTGCCACAAAATGCACAACCAAAGACTTGACCTACAGTTTCATTCATATTACAGGTGACGGGAGTTCATGTTAATTGATTTCTCTTTTTGGGGTACAAATTGCAGATAGTCTTGATTTCAGACTTTTGCCTATATTTGTGTCACTAAAGCTACACGAATACCAAATTTTAGCACTGTGGGGTCACTAGTATACCCTGTGAATTTCGTCACATTTCAGTTTTTATTATGGCTTATAACTCAAAAACTGCAAGGACTAAACTGAAAATAAAAACGCAGTCGAAATGTACTAATGAATACCTTTCATTTGACGTCCCATTTGACTCTCATTTTCATTGTTTTACCCTTTTTGACCCGAATATCACAACACCACGCCAACATTTTTAGCTCCTAACCTATGTATCCAATTTCACGATGATCGGATCAACTCTTCGAAAGTTATCCTTGGACAAACTAACATACATACATACAACTCCGATTTTCCCAAGTTGATAGATCTCGCTTCGCTCAATCAATAAACATGGCCGTAAAACCACTCATTAATCATGATCAGCGTTCTGTTAGTATATACCCCCCTCCATTATTGTAATGTTACAAAAATCCTCTCCATCCAAAGGTTGTCTGGAAGAAATCGCTTCTAAGCGATAAGACCGCCCATTGTACTTGTTGCTTTGTGAATTTTTATATTTTTTGTTTGTTTCTTGTGTGGTGTACAATAAAGTATTTTCATTCATTCATTCATTCATTAATGTATTGAGTGAGTACCTTGTGCAGGCGGCAACTGAGGTGGGTCGTCGAGGTGTTTGCTCTGTCGAATGCAGATGACTCTGAAAGCTACTCGTATGCACGTGTAAATGGAAATAAATCTGTATCTGTATCAGTTTTTTCAGTCAGTTGTGTGGTACAGGCCCACTAATAAATTATATGACATAGATCGTTCAATAATTTATATTGATTAACTATTAACAATGCATATTATTTACACAGATGATTAATTTAAAATTTATTACCTCTTTAGACTTTTGTTTGAACAAGGATTGGTATAAAATGGGGTACTTTTTCTTCTAGTATCATAGTCTGCCATTTGGTCTGAACGGATCTTAAGGTCCAAGACCAAAGATGGTACTTTCGTACAGCGTTGGTTTTGTGCTAGCACTCAGTGTAAGTAACCTTTCATTTAATTATAACCATTTGGGTTTCGTTAGTCCAACTAGCTAATCTTATGCTTGATTTCATTAACAGACTCTGGTATAAGTTTTCTCTAACATTCTCTTACTTGTCATCATCCACTACTAAACAATGCCTCCCCCATAGATTTCTAGAGCGGCTGATCTTGCGAGGCCAGCGCCCAACTACTCCCAACCTTTATCAGGATCATCTTTCGTAGTAGCGGGCCGTCCCCCTGCGATTTCCAGTGCGTGGTTTCCACTCAAGAACTTTTCTGCCTTAAGAGCCATCAGCTCTTCGATCTATATGTGCCGCTCACTGCCTATTCCTCTGGGCTATCAGCTCATGTCAGTGACTTTGGTTCGTCTACGAATCTCCTCATTGCTGATTCAAACTCGTAAAGAAATACCAAGCGTAGCACGCTGAGCGACCTTAAGCCTTACAACGTGAGCCTCGTAAGAAGTCTCTCACCATGAGTAGTGAGAGACCATGGTTTTGTGCCACATATACACATTCACTTTCAGTCCTCACTTAGCGTAACGAATTTTTTGATTCTTTAGCTATCCAGTGGTGTTACACCGATTTTGTATCTATAGTAGCTGCAACACCAAACTGTATCTCGCGATTTTGTTATCATTCGTTTTTTGAATTACCTCCCACTATGTAAACAATTTTAAAAACGTATTCACGTAAAAAAAATTTAACGTACTTCGTTCATACATGTGAGCGAGACGACTGACAACTGACGAGTGTAACATTTAACACGTTCATCTCGACACTCGCGCGCATCGTTGTAGCTCGCGCGACGGTATAAAAATAATGTAAAATTTAATTTGTATTTCCGATTTCAGATTCTGAGCGCTTACGCAGCACCTAGTGGTAAGTCAATTTATGTTAGCGACTTATAGAATATAGTAATAGTACATTATGATATAAGTGCGGTAAGTTGAAAATTACAGCCGAGGCGATATTGCTAGCCCGAGCCGTAGGCGAGGGCTACAAGAAAGCAGAGGCTGTAATTATCAAAGCGCACGTATGACATACGACGTTTTATAACAGATTTGCGAGGAAATAATTAAAACTCGGACTTTCTCGGAAAGAAAAAGCGCGCAGAATAATTTTTACTTGTTCATAAATTAGCGATGCGCGCGCATCAGCATTTTTTTTAAGGCAAAGGCACAAACAGCCAGTATTACTAATAAAGTAAATTAATATTTTTTTGTTTTTGTTACAGATTGTAATTTATGGTCAAAATTAATTAAATTAAAGAATTAAATGTTTATTTTTTATATTTTATCTTCCAAAGTTAATTTTATTCATAAAATGACCACTTGACCACTTTTCTGAAATAAAAACTCTTTGATAAGATTTAAAAAAGTACCGTTCGTTTTAGACTGAGCATCTTGATAAACCGTACGTTTTACATTATTAAAAAGAAACTCGTGCGTTTTACATTACAATAACGCACAAGTACGTAATGACAAACATTACGATATTGAAATTGGTGAAATAAGAGACCCTTTACGAGCAAATGTGTTATAAAAACTATTTACTGTACACCACATCAAAAGCATATTAACAATACAAAGGAAATCGGCGGTTTTGTCGCGATCGATCTATTCCAGACAACTTTGGGATGTACTGCTGGTACAGATTACATTTTCCAAGAGAATAGCAGGAAATTTATGTATTTTTTACAACATGGCCAAAGAACCATTAGGATTCAAATCAAGGAAACTTTACTATACATAAATATGCTAGTGTTAAATTTATTGGGGTTTAAATATCTCAAATTGATAATCATCTTACGGCGCTGACTTTACCTAACCTACCTATTTAAAAACCTAATGAGAATGAATCCAACACATGATATGTTTGGTTAATTAACATAACATGCACGCAACGGTTTCCAGCAACCTGAATAACGTCGTCTTCTCGTCTAGTGTAGAGACGTCATGCTGTGATTTTTTATTACTATTAATTTTTTATTCTTTACAATACTAGTGGTTCGCCCCGAACTGAGATCTCGCAAGTCTACGATTAAAACAAAAAAAATATTATTTGTAATCTTTACTATCAAAATAGTGCCACGAAATGCATAACCAACTTACTTGGTTAGTTTCATTCAAATTACAGGTAACGGCAGTTCATTTTAATTGGTTATTCTTTTTTGTAATGGCAGGTATTCTGGATTTCAGACTTTTGCCTATATTTGTGTCACTTAAGCTACACGCATACTAAATTACAGCACTGTGGGGTCACTGGTGTACCCTGTGAATTTTGTCAAAGTTCAGTTTTTATTATGGCTAATAACACAAAAACTGTACTAAAAATAAAAACGGAATCTAAATGTACTAATGAAGACCTTTCATTTGACGTGCCACTTGACCTAATAGTCTAATTTTTTATCTTTCTTACACCCCAATATTTTAACAACCCCCCCAACATTTTTAGCTCATTTAGTCACACCAAAACTGTGCCATTACTACCTACCTATATGTCAAATTTCACGATGATCAGATCAACGCTTCGAAATTTATCCCCGGATAAACAAACATACATACATACAACGCCGATTTGCCCAAGTTGATTTGGAGATCTCGCTTCACTCGATCAATTATATTACATTTAAGAACTATAGCGAGACAAGTGGAATGGGGGCAGGCATACTCAGCAGTGGTTTTCCACACTGGTGGCAAATACGATCGTACAAAATATTCATATGTATTCATCATACCCATGTTTAGTTCCAGATGAAGACGATGAAGTGATCATATTGGATCCTGAAGATTATTACAGCAATAACTATGATCACAGAAGTCAATCCAGTGGAAGCAATGACTATGTAAACAAAGGTAAAGACTACCTTGCCTCTGGCGAAAGCGCATGGGCTGCGGATTCCCGAAATGTAGGCTACGATACGTCCGTACGAGATGGAGATCTATCACTAAGTTTAGGAGAAAGTAGCGCTCAAAGTGACTATGGTTCAAAAAGCGTTGACAGATATCAGGATAAACATGGAAGATCTCTAAGCAGAACATCGAGTGAATCTGAAAATGACAGTCAAAATTCTTACGCTAGCCTCTCTGATGGCGACACAAGTTTTGGTTTTAGTGATAGCGAAAATCAGAACAGGTACAGATCTAAAGGCAAATATGCCTCGGAGGGCGACTACGGTAAATACTATGGAAGCAATCTATTTGACTCTGTGGATGACAGTTCATATTCTAGAGAAACCTATGATGATAAAAACGTAGCAATCACCAAAACAGACAGCGCAAACCGCGGCCGATCACAGGGATCTAACAAATATACCAATGTAGGAAATGACGGAACGGTTCAAAAAGGTTCTAGTACCAGCAAATCTGAATATCAGAGTCAAAATTCAGACACTGTAATTCGAAAGAAAGATGGGAAAGTATCTGGTTCAGTCAATTCTTATACCGGTAATCAAGAGGGAAGCTCTGTTAGAACTGGACCTCGTGTCACGACTGTTGAAAATACCAGCGGAAGCCAGTCTGGCGTATCAGGCTCCACTACCGAAGAAAAAGTGAAGGACAACAAGAAGATCAAAAAAACTTTAACGAGTAGCGCTTACAGTGGAGCCAGTAGTTCAAGTTCAACTGAGACAGAGAGTAAGTTACATATATTCTTTACTGAAGTCGAGTAAACTACCGTTTTTATTGAAATTAAATTAATACGTTCGAGCGCGGTACGTGATTGTACGTCAGAATATTTGCCGTGTGAAATGACACAATGTATAATGTCGTCCAGAAAAAATACTTTGTATTAAGCAGAACGTGTACTTACGGTGATTCATAATGTTAAATCCTATTAGCAACCTTTTACCGTCACACCATATCCAAATTTCAAATTCCTACCGTCACTACCGTCAGTTTATGTTCCATTCAATAAGAGGTGGTGTCACTGTGTGGTGACCCACACACAGAAACCCACACACCGTCACCCCGTACATTCAGTCGAGCAGTGTCACAGGAGGTGCGCGTAAGTCGGTTTTCCGCCAGTTTGAGAATGTATAAAACTAGTATTTACATGAGTGACGTATACAAACGTTACTGTCACAAGATGCTTAGATGTATTTATTGAGTATTGTACTACGTATATACCTAGACGTCGTCTCAAATGTATGGGAGTTTCTAGTGTCATTTCACGAACCGCCGTGACTCGGGCACCGCGCTCGAACGTGTTGAATGGTATTAATGATGTCGATAATTCGCCTGTGTATCGCAGTAGCCACTATCCGCAGTCATGGTGACCCCGGAAGACCAGCGCTTTGGCAGAGCGAATCCGCCATAGCACATGCTGAGTAGTGGCCATTTTTGTCACTATATACGAGTATCTCTTATCCTACGCTTAGTTTTAAGATTTAATTGTTGTGTTCATTGGTGACCAAATAAACGTTTATCTTTAACTTATCTTTAAATCTTTTTTGGATACTTGGCTCATTGTTTTTTTTTTACAGCGGTCACTCCAGATTCTGTCGTCATCGATCTTTTAATGCCTGGTGAGTAAACACTTAAAATATCTCTTTTTAAATCATTCCCCAAGTTTTTCACTTGTATTTCGTTTGGAATAAATAACTAAAACACTTTGATAACTGCATGATAGAAGACTGGTCTGGAAATTACTAATAATGTGCCAACTCCATCTTTGTATCTCACCATTGAGTTCCATGACGTGGTCTCAAAATAATTGCTTGACTAAGGTTATTTTCCACTAAAAATTACTAAACGCTTTACAAGTTCTATGCATATCTATGTTACCTTTTTTGAACAGAAAAACATCCAGTTCATTTCTTCGATGTAATATTGCCTGGTAAGTGATCAATCTTTTTGTTTACGGCCTACGGTCTCTTGGAACTAGTGTTGCCAGTTCCAGTGTGGTAATTTTCGGAACGGAAGGTTAAAATAATCGGGATATTGATTTTCAAATCGCGACAGCTAAAATAGCTACTAATAGCTAAAAAAACAGGTTTTTGTGAATCATCATTTATTTTTGTCACGTGGTTAGTTGTTTAAATAAACTTAAATAATTGTATATTTTTTCTGTTAAGAAATGTATCCCATACAAAAAGTAGGTATTTATTTGCCCCCTCACAGACCTATCCAACAATTTAGATAGGATAATATAATATACAGACTAAGGAGGTTAGAAAAAAGTCGGGACATTTGGCGTCCCGATTCCCGATCAAGGGTGAATCGGAACGTGTCACCAGACCCCCAAAAATCGGGACAGCTGGCAACACAATTCGGAACTGTAAGAACAAGCTTTTAAGTCAACGTAGACTAGTAGTTCGCCCCGAACTGAGATCTCGCGAGTCTCCCAAAAAACAAATAAATATATGATTTATTATATATTTTTTTTAATCTTCGACTAATAAAATAGAGCCACGAAATAGAAACCAAATAACTTGACCTACAGTTTAATTCAAATTGCAAGTAACGGGTGTTCATGTTAATTGGTTTTTCTTTTTATGGATAGAATTTGCAGTTATTCTGGATGTCAGACTTTTCCCTATATTTGTGTCACTAAAGCTACACGAATACCAAATTTCAGTACTGTAGAGTCACTGGTAAATTTCTAAATAATAATTTGAGTAAATTTCGTCAAAGTTCAGTTTTTACTATGGTTAATAACTCAAAAACTACAAGGATTACACTAAAAATAAAAACGGGGTCGAAACGTACTAATACCGATACGAACGAACCTTTCATTAAACGTGCCACTTATTTATTTATGTTACTTGACCGGATAGTCTAGTTTTGGGTTTTTTTACCCCTCTTGAACCCCAATATCTCAACAACCCTCCACATTTTACCTCATTTAGTCACACCAGGATTGTGCCATCACAACCTACCTATATACCATATTTCAAGATGATTGGACCCACGCTTGGAAAGTTATCCTCGGAGAAACAAACATACATACATACAACGCCGATTTTTCCAAGTTGATTTGGAGACTTGCCCGCAGGCCCCGCCCGAGCGACGACTCGGGCAAATTTTATATATTTTATTATAACTTTCCTTGCTCATTGCTAGCAAGCTGTAAAAGTTAAATTCAGTTTTAAAACCCGTATATCGGGTCAGTGCGAGGCGAGACGTTATTCGGAGCGGATCGCACTCACTCTGATGAAGGTTCACGAATTGAACCGAAACATTGTCGGCTGAAACACCGATAAGACGGTACGTGATAAATCTCGTATTTATAATAATGATTGGAGATCTCGCTTCGATCGATCAATTACAGAAACATACACTCGTTTTAACGAAACGCCGATTCCTCAAAGTTTATTTGATAGTTATTGATATCAACTTGATATATCAGACCGCCATGCGCCAATTGTATCACATAGTTTTACGGTGTTCTTTTTAGCTGTATTGTTTTCTTGGTGTGCAACAGAGATTTGAGAGAATCATTCAAGATTCAAGATTCATTTATTCAAATAAGAGTAACATTACAGACAAATCCAAATCGTTACCCTAATACACAAGAATTCATAAAATAAACATAAAAACTAACACAGATACAAAACAAGTAAACATTAGGCAAACCACCACACAGTATTTAAACAAAAAAAGAACAAAAAGTACATCACAATTAATAGCACAATAACAATTCAAAACATACAAAGACCCCCATGTACCTACTTATATTTTAATTGTTCACAGTATAGCAAGCAAAATCTTTCTATAAATGGCCATCTATCTAATAATAAAATAAAGAATTATCGAATCTAATCTAATCTAATTATTTGCTCTATATATACGGTGTTTGATAATATACGCACAAAAATGAAAGGGGTTATTTTCATGAGCATAATAAATAAATTTGTGAAATGTTTACCATAGAAATATGAAATTTATTTTGGCATGTAAAATCCAACACTTTAAAACTTATGTTGTGCACCATAATGCATAATGCTTGCCACTAACTACCGATACTGTATTGGTGATGTCTCGAGATATCTCTTGTTGCCTCTTTCTAACCCAAAACCCGCAGCCATTTCCGAAAGAAATATCAAATCGGCCTTTATTTTTGGATGTTGATTGCAAGAGTAACGAATTAATCACCAAACTTAGTCGATTTTCTTTAAAATTTAATAACATAACTAGTAGTTTTTTTTGAGAAGTTGTTTTATGTTTTGAGAAACCATTAATTGAATATCGTCAGTATATTACCAAACACCATATACGAATTTCAGAATATTATTATGTTAATTAATACAATGTTTATTTATTTAAACAGCATCGGCAAAAGACCAGGAATACTATATTATGGAAACGAGGGATGCTGATGGACATGCTATTGTAGACGTTGTGGCGGTCGGTTAGTAAAAGTACCTAATTGCTCCCTAATCCAATAAAAAAAAATCCATTGTTTTTTTTAAATTGTGTTTTGATAATACGTAAAGTATCCACAAAGTACCCGACCAACTTACATGACCAACAGTTTCATTCAAATTACAAGTAACGGGAGTTCATCTGTATAGTTATACGTTTTTTGGGTTGAAATTTTAGTTATTCTGGATTTTAGACAGATTGCAGAGTTTTTTGGGGTACCATTTACGGTAATTCTGGATTTCAGACTTTTGCCTCTATTTGTGTCAGTAAAGCTATACGCATAGCCAATTTCAGCCCTGTGGGATTACTGGTGTACCCTGTAAATTTCATCAAAGTTTAGTTTTTATCATGGCTAATAAGTCTAATAACTTAAAAAGTCCGGGCCTCTTTAAGGTAAGAGTAAATAGGTTTCTTCTAGATCTTCGTGTTTCATCTTACCATCATCACTTACCATCAGCTGAGGTTGTGGCCAAACGAAGTTCTATCCAACTAAAAAAAAAAAATTGTGAAATCTCTACCTGCCTATGTATCAAATATCACGGTGATCGGATCCACGCTTCGAAAGTAATCCTCGGACAAACAAACAAACATACATACAATTCGTCTAAGTTGATTTGGAAATCTCGCTTTGCTCCATCAACAAGCTACTGCCCACGGCTTGGCGCGTAGTTTGTCAGTAAAAGTAGCCTGTGTCTCACTCAATCCAGTTCATACTAGATATCTTAAATCTTTAGACCAAAATTGTAACAATTTCATCAAGGTCGGACCCAGCCGTCGCGGCGTCGTAGCCAGTCGCGACAAAAACGTAACAAAAAGAAAGAGAGGCCGAGTTACTTTCGACATTTTGAAGTGAAAACTTCTTTAAGCACGTTGGGCAGTTTTTGAAATGGGAAAAACCATTAAACTAATGATACTGTTACCGTTACCATTACCATTATCGTTACCGACACCTCTGTATATAAGTATCTCGTAATTGTTTGAGATGGGAAAACACCATTGAACTTGCGACACTGTTACCGTTACCGACACCTCTGTATATAAGTATCTTGTAATTGTTCAAGTTTTCACTTCTGTGGGCACTCCCGGTGTGCCACTTTTTTATTATTAGTATGGATGCGGTATATATCAAAATCTTTCAATTCTACGTTACCTTTAGGTGAACCGGGAGATACAAAGAAGAACCCGCATCACATGAGGCCAAAACATCCCACCGTGCCTAGAGACCATGGTGGCTCAGTTGTACCGACTGGCAGCGCAGGCAGCGCGTCTGGAGGCCCTAAAGGCCCAGTAGTATCTACTGCCAGCGTTGGCAGCGCAGCTGCAGGCAAAGGTGGCTTAGCTGTATCGGCTGGCAGCGCAGGCAGCGCGTCTGGAGGCCCTAAAGGCCCAGTAGTATCTACTGCCAGCGTTAGCAGCGCAGCTGCAGGCAAAGGTGGCTTAGCTGTATCGGCTGGCAGCGCAGGCAGCGCGTCTGGAGGCCCTAAAGGCCCAGTAGTATCTACTGCCAGCGCTGGCAGCGCAGCTGCAGGCAAAGGTGGCTTAGCTGTATCGGCTGGCAGCGCAGGCAGCGCGTCTGGAGGCCCTAAAGGCCCAGTAGTATCTACTGCCAGCGCTGGCAGCGCAGCTGCAGGCAAAGGTGGCTTAGCTGTATCGGCTGGCAGCGCAGGCAGCGCGTCTGGAGGCTCTAGAGGCCCGGTTGCATCTACTGGTACCTCCAGTGCCGAGCTTCCAGGAGTAAAAAGCAGAACAACGTCTGGACATAACCGTGGATACCGACTACCAAGACTACCAAGTAAGAATTCAACCAAACTTGTTTTAATAGACTAACTGTAGGCAACCCAGATAGGGTTGCCTGCCTCATTGAGAATGTTATGCCAACGAAAAGTGTTTATAAATAACCCCAAAACCCCTCTCATTCATTCCCTCGACAACGCCAAACATTCTACCGATATTATGTTCTTTAGTTAACACGTCATCTTTAAGATAATAAAAGTTTCAGCTGAAATCTAGCTGGATAATCCCTGTTAACGGTCAGTTAATTTAAATGTTATTATATGATTATTTATTTAACAGGACAAAAGTCCAGAACAAAAGTCCATCGTACTCGTAAAGGCTCCTGGATATATACTACTGAAGACGGAGAAGTTATCGAAGTAACTGATGAACCATCAAGTAAGAAACTCGTTTTTGACGACCTCCGTGGTATAGTGCGCGAATAGCCGTTTGAGATGCAGGAGGGGGGTTCGATTTCCGCCGCGGAACATATGTTTGCATGATACAGATAATTGATCTGAGTCTAGTTGCTTCTCTACGTATTAGTAACATTCTCTACATATGTTCGCCCCGAACTGAAATCTCGAGAGTCTGCCAAAAAAACAAAAAAATATATTATTTGTAATCTTTGACTATCAAAATAGTATCACGAAATGAATAACAAACTGACTTAACCTACAGTTTCATTCAAATTACAGGTAACGGGAATTCATGTAATTGGTTATACTTTTTTAAGGTAGAAATTGCAGTTGTTCTGGATTTCAGGCTTTTCCCTATATTTGTGTCACTAAACTACATGAATACTAAATTTCAAAAATGCTGGGGTCACTGGTGTACCTTGAGAATTTCATCAAAGTTCAGTTTTTATTATGGCTAGTGACTCAAAAATTACAAGTATTCTATTAAAAATAAAAAGGGGTTAGAAATGTTCTAACGAAGACCTTTATTTGTGTGTATAAGTCGTCACATTGGACCTAATAGTCTCATTTTGTTTTTTTTTACCCCTCTTGAACCTCAATATCTTCACCAACCCCCAACATTTCTAACTCATTTAGTCACACTAGGATTGTATAGGAATCCTATCTATATACTAAATTTCACGATGATCGGTTTAACGCTTCGAAAGTTAACCTCGGACAAACAAACATACATACATACAACGCCGATTTACCCAAGTTGATTTGGAGATCTTGCTTCGCTCGATATTTATGCATGTATGTATTTATAAAAAAAGTATACAGGCTGTCCTGGAACTAGTTAAGTAGCTAGTAGTAGATGTTAAGTCTAAACGGGGTGATTCCGACCATGAAAATAACAACAATTCATAGAAAATAATAATAATTTAAGCATTTTATTTTTCACGATCAATTTCTTGAACTTTTGTGTGACTGTATATCAGCTGTTTATTAGACTTTGCACCTTCCCTAAAACTTACCCTATGCAAACATAGTGTTTGACTTAAGGTCTTTGACCTAAAGCAGCTGATAAATAGAGTTTTAACCGGATCTAGCTGATTTTTACCAAGTCATTCTTAAATTAAAATCTTAATTAAAATCATCGAATTCACAAAACTATTTCATCATTTGTTGTTCTTGTTAGTGTCGAAAATCGCCCCCCTTCGGGATAACACACTAGTTCTAGGACACCCTGTATAAGGATTCTATCTAACTGATAGAATACTTATGCAGGGTTATACTGATAGAATACTCTTTGTTCCCATAGTACAAGATTTGCTAAGTTTGAGACTAAATGGCGCTGTGTGAAATGTCCAGATTATATATTTTTTTACAAATTTACATAAATCAATCTTTTGGTTTTATGGAGACATGTCAACTTGTAATTGGTACAAATTTGTCATTCTTGTCTCGACATTATGATTTTTCTAATCGCCATAATTGTAAAATGATGCGAGGATATCAATCTTGTTTTTTCTTAGGTTGGCTGAACTATCCAAAAGACTCTGCGGGGACAAAAGATGGCAGAACAGGCCCTACTAGAAGAAAACCTAAACCACGTGGCTGGAGTATATCTGGTGGCAGCGCAGGCAGCTCGGTTAGACCTGATGGCACAAGTGAATCTGGTTCAAGCGTAGGCAGCTTGGCTGTAGGCATAGGCGGCCCAACTACATCTGTTGGCCACACAGTCAGCTTGGCTGGACCTGATGGCTCAAGTAAATCTGGTACAAGCGTAGGCAGCTTGGCTGTAGGCAAAGGCGGCCCAGCTACATCTGTTGGCCACACAGTCAGCTTGGTTGGACCTGATGGCTCAAGTAAATCTGGTACAAGCATAGGCAGCTTGGCTGTAGGCATAGGCGGCCCAACTACATCTGTTGGCCACACAGTCAGCTTGGCTGGACCTGATGGCTCAAGTAAATCTGGCACAAGCGTAGGCAGCTTGGCTGTAGGCAAAGGCGGCCCAGCTACATCTGTTGGCCACACAGTCAGCTTGGTTGGACCTGATGGCTTAAGTAAATCTGGTACAAGCGTAGGCAGCTTGGCTGTAGGCATAGGCGGCCCAACTACATCTGTTGGCCACACAGTCAGCTTGGCTGGACCTGATGGCTCAAGTAAATCTGGCACAAGCGTAGGCAGCTTGGCTGTAGGCAAAGGCGGCCCAGCTACATCTGTTGGCCACACAGTCAGCTTGGTTGGACCTGATGGCTTAAGTAAATCTGGTACAAGCGTAGGCAGCTTGGCTGTAGGCATAGGCGGCCCAACTACATCTATTGGCCATACAGTCAGCTTGGCTGGACCTGATGGCTCAAGTAAATCTGGTACAAGCGTAGGCAGCTTGGCTGTAGGCAAAGGCGGCCCAGCTACATCTATTGGCCACACAGTCAGCTTGGTTGGACCTGATGGCTCAAGTAAATCTGGTACAAGCGTAGGCAGCTTGGCTGTAGGCATAGGCGGCCCAACTACATCTGTTGGCCACACAGTCAGCTTGGTTGGACCTGATGGCTCAAGTATATCTGGTACAGGCGTAGGCAGCTTGGCTGTAGGCATAGGCGGCTCAACTTCATCTGTTGGCAACACAGTCAGCTTGGCTGGACCTGATGGCTCAAGTAAATCTGGTACAAGCGTAGGAAGCTTGGCTGTAGGCATAGGCGGCCCAGCTACATCTGTTGCCCACACAGTCGGCTTCGTTGGACCTGATGGCTCAAGTAAATCTGGTACAAGCGTAGGCAGCTTGGCTGTAGGCATAGGCGGCCCAACTACATCTGTTGGCCACACAGTCAGCTTGGCTGGACCTGATGGCTCAAGTAAATCTGGTACAAGCGTAGGCAGCTTGGCTGTAGGCATAGGCGGCCCAGCTACATCTGGTGGCAACACGAACAGTGTGGCTGATGACGATGACGATGATGACGGTGCAACCTCTGGACTTGGCTATCCTCGGAACTGGTATCCAGGTAAGACTACGATCCCTGTACTTAATAAAACCTTGTAAACAGACTGAAGCGTCACATTATGATGGCAAAATATAATACAGCGGCACTGACTATGGAATCTTTTACTGTGCGTAGTCAGACACATGCTTGGCCAATTCATTCAATTTTATTGGGGTTCCGTAGTTGAATTAGGAACCCTTATAGTTTCGCCATGCCCGTCTGTCATTAATTTTTTGAATTGCCTTTCACTATGGAAGCAATTTTAAAAACGTACTCACGTCAAAACTAAAAATACCTAGTTTTTAAGTAACTTCCGCTATATGAAGTTGGATTTTTTATACTCAAGCACCTTGTGTTGCGGTGAATCGTTGAATAGGTCTCTCAAAACACTTTAAGGTTGCTTACACATTTTTTTGGTCTGATTACGAAATATGAGGTTTATTTTCGCAGTAGATATGTGTCACGTCTCTCTCCCCTCGGTTAGTAAGTTCTATACCTTAAAAGCATTCACAATAATAGCACATATACCTACTGATCAAGGGCGGATTCACCTTTGGTGCCAGGGGGCGGTCACATAATCGTGGTCAATGTCATGTGTTATGTTTAACAATTTTAATTAGTGGTCCACCTAGGTCCTGGACCCAACCCAGGGGGGGTCATGACCCCCATGACCCCCCCCCCTGGATCCGCCTTTGGTACTGATAGATGTAAGAAGAATTTCAAAGCTGACTGGACTTTATTAGTTCATGTGTTGTTTAGTCGACCAACTTACGTACGGGTAGGTATTTCTGTAGTTGGGTTTGCATCAGCTTGTATAATAATCATACAAATTGATCAAAATCAACTTAGTATTCTAGAATAACTAATGTAGCAATGTCTATTACAACATTTGTTAATTTAACAGGACATCGTACCATTAAGAAGAAAAACAAGCACACTGGAATCTGGAAATATACTAGCGAAGATGGCGAGGAGGAATATGTTGAACCCGAGGAAGCTGATGGTAAGTTGACGATTTACGCTCGAGTCAGTCAGTGGTGGCGATTCTGTTGTTTACGCTAACTAAAATTGTATAAAATACGAACAACTACTGGATAATAATTCAAGCTAGCGGTATTAAACCTGACACAAATATCAGTTAATACGATTCCGGATGTGTCTTTTACATTAATGTCATACATAACAAAACAGGTTGTATATTATATCTATATCATCGCCAGTGCATGTACGCATACGGTGCCGGCGGCGTTTACAAAGTGGCGTTCGTGACTTGTTACTATTAGTGCCTTTTCACACGTCCCGGTTGCCGGGCAGCCGGCGCCAGTTACCCGGCGGCGAAGTGTATGGCCGTGTACGTTAGCTTTCACACGTACCGGCGTAATTTGGCAGGCAAGCGGTCGCCGGATGCACGCCGGATCCACCACTGTGCGTCCGGTCGCTACCTACCGGTTAGCTGGCGGCCGGACTCACAGTGGTGTATGGAACACGCTGTAAGCTTTCATACGTACGGGCCGGCCAGTCGCGCAGGCCAGTCGCGCAGGCCAGTCGCGCAGGCCAGTGGCGCACGGAAAAAGCAACTCGTTTTGTCTGACACCTTCGTGTCGTAAATAATATCTATTTAATTCGTTGCAAAATAGAGATAGATACCTATTATATTATTGTATTTTGCATTTTTTACTTGGTCTGGAATTATGGTATAGAATGCTCCACACCTTTCTCTTTCCATGTTAATCAGATGAACCCAATGATTTCTTGACTTCCTTTTCTGGCGGCGGTATCTTCGGTACAAAATCCACAATGCAATTCCATTTTTTCAGTTCACGTTCCATTTTTAGAGAAGAGGGCAAATTAAATTATTAATGCAGTCACTACGCGACTGTATCTGTGTCGCGTTGGCAGTTAACTCGCTGCTAAATACTAAATCCGGGTCGTGTGAAAGCTAAATGTGTTGCCGGGTAGCTGACGCCGGCTACCCGGCAATCGGGAGGTGTGAAAAGGCACTTACACGCACGCATCGTGTGTCGCAGGTGGACCAACGCGTGATGACGTGACGTGACACACGCAAGATGGACGCATGCGACCGTTTCTAATGCGTTTGTAAAGGTTCCAACGGAAGACCAGCGCTGTGTTACCTTGCTGCGACACGTCAAAACGCTGAGTTGGAACCTTTTTGTGGCGGCTACTAATAACTGACACCAATATATTTTTCTTTTGTTGTACTGTATTTTTTGAAGTGAAAACTTCTTTAGGCGCGTAAGGCATTTTATGAGATAGAAAAAACCATTGAAGTCGCAACTCTGTTGCCGTTACCGACACCTCTGTATATAAGTAGTGAAAACTTCTTTAGGCGCGGTGGGAATTTTATGAGATAGAAAAAACCATTGAACTCGCAACTCTGTTACCGTTACCGACACCTCTGTATATAAGTAGTGAAAACTTCTTTAGGCGGGTTGGGCATTTTTTGAGATGGGAAAAAACCATTCATCTCGCAACACTGTTCTGTTACCGTTACCGACACCTCTGAATATAAGTAGTGAAAAATTCTTTAGATGCGTTGGGCATTTTTTGAGATGGGTTTTTCCCATCTCAAAAAATGCCCATTGAATTGCCATTGAACTCGCGACACTGTTACCGTTACCGACACCTCTGTATATAAGTATATCGTAATTGTTCAAGTTTTCCCTTCCGTCGGCATTTCTGGATTGCCTTTTTTAGTGTTGTTAATAGCTGTTGGCTTAATAAAAAAAAAATCTTTCGTTTTTTCTTTCTTTCAAATTCACGCTCGGCGCTCGGTTATTGAACTGAAACAGTTATTCTGTAGACATAGACATACACAATCATCTATTTGCTAAATAACACACATAATACAGTTACAAAAGATGATTTAAGATGTAAGAGATGAAAACATGCAAGACATAAACAAACAATAGATATAATAAATAATTAATTAGAAATATGAGGTAGGTATGTTGTGTGCTATAGCAGCAAAAGGGCCTCGACTCAGCATTATGTCAACTGGGTTAGTAGTAGACGCTGTTATTCTGCCGAGACCGCTTAATCACCGACTAGACCCTGTGAGACCAAAATTATAATTGTGTGATGTCAATGATGAAATATGTGATGTGTATCATAAATAAAAATATAAAAATGTCAGGTGAATTGATTATAAAAAATACATAAATAAATTACAAAAAGTATTAAAAATGAAAATTAAATAATTAGAATTGAATTAGATTAATAATAATAAAAAATACCCTAAAACTAGCAGGTAAAGGGGGCGTTCGCACCAGGCAACCCAGTTTTCTGCCTATCTATCACCACTCGTTTGAAATGTTTTTAAACGTGTATTGGGATTTCAAAAGTCGTAGTGGTGGTGGCAGATTGTTTCAACACTTGGTTGCAAGATATCGGAAGCTGCCTCTAAACGCTACAGTCTTGAACTTGCTGTAGTGCAGCAGGTTTCTCGTCGGTCGTGAGCTATACTTGCTCTGCGACCTGTAGATGGAGCTAACGCGATTTAAGACTTTATATGAATGTAACAAGAGGATTTATTTGATATGGTTGTAAAAATCATAGAATTTGCCGTAAATGTCGGTTAACACCTTTTAAATAAAAATACTATTAAAAATTAAATGTTGTATAATAAAAATAATCTGATTTTTCTTGTCATTTGACAGATTGGCCGCCCAGCGCGACTGGAGGGGAAGGCTCACCTACATCTCATACCAATGTAGGCAGCTTGGCTGGAGGCAAAGGTGGCCAAGCTACATCTGTTGGCAGCGCAGGCAGCTTGGTTAAACCTGATGGCACAGCTACATCTCATACCAATGTAGGCAGCTTGGCTGGAGGCAAAGGTGGCCAAGCTACATCTGTTGGCAGCACAGGCAGCTTGGTTAAACCTGATGGCACAGCTACATCTCATACCAATGTAGGCAGCTTGGCTGGAGGCAAAGGTGGCCAAGCTACATCTGTTGGCAGCACAGGCAGCTTGGTTAAACCTGATGGAACAGCTACATCTCATACCAATGTAGGCAGCTTGGCTGGAGGCAAAGGTGGCCAAGCTACATCTGTTGGCAGCACAGGCAGCTTGGTTAAACCTGATGGCACAGTTACATCTCATACCAATGTAGGCAGCTTGGCTGGAGGCAAAGGTGGCCAAGCTACATCTGTTGGCAGCACAGGCAGCTTGGTTAAACCTGATGGCACAGCTACATCTCATACCAATGTAGGCAGCTTGGCTGGAGGCAAAGGTGGCCAAGCTACATCTGTTGGCAGCACAGGCAGCTTGGTTAAACCTGATGGCACAGCTACATCTCATACCAATGTAGGCAGCTTGGCTGGAGGCAAAGGTGGCCAAGCTACATCTGTTGGCAGCACAGGCAGCTTGGTTAAACCTGATGGCACAGCTACATCTCATACCAATGTAGGCAGCTTGGCTAGAGGCAAAGGTGGCCAAGCTACATCTGTTGGCAGCACAGGCAGCTTGGTTAAACCTGATGGCACAGCTACATCTCATACCAATGTAGGCAGCTTGGCTCGAGGCAAAGATGGCCAAGCTACATCTGTTGGCAGCACAGGCAGCTTGGTTAAACCTGATGGCACAGCTACATCTCATACCAATGTAGGCAGCTTGGCTGGAGGCAAAGATGGCCAAGCTACATCTGTTGGCAGCACAGGCAGCTTGGTTAAACCTGATGGCACAGCTACATCTCATACCAATGTAGGCAGCTTGGCTGGAGGCAAAGGTGGCCAAGCTACATCTGTTGGCAGCACAGGCAGCTTGGTTAAACCTGATGGCACAGCTACATCTCATACCAATGTAGGCAGCTTGGCTGGAGGCAAAGGTGGCCAAGCTACATCTGTTGGCAGCACAGGCAGCTTGGTTAAACCAGATGGCACAGCTACATCTCATACCAATGTAGGCAGCTTGGCTGGAGGCAAAGGTGGCCAAGCTACATCTGTTGGCAGCACAGGCAGCTTGGTTAAACCTGATGGCACAGCTACATCTCATACCAATGTAGGCAGCTTGGCTGGAGGCAAAGATGGCCAAGCTACATCTGTTGGCAGCACAGGCAGCTTGGTTAAACCTGATGGCACAGCTACATCTCATACCAATGTAGGCAGCTTGGCTGGAGGCAAAGGTGGCCAAGCTACATCTGTTGGCAGCACAGGCAGCTTGGTTAAACCTGATGGCACAGCTACATCTCATACCAATGTAGGCAGCTTGGCTGGAGGCAAAGATGGCCAAGCTACATCTGTTGGCAGCACAGGCAGCTTGGTTAAACCTGATGGCACAGCTACATCTCATACCAATGTAGGAAGCTTGGCTGGAGGCAAAGATGGCCAAGCTACATCTGTTGGCAGCACAGGCAGCTTGGTTAAACCTGATGGCACAGCTACATCTCATACCAATGTAGGCAGCTTGGCTGGAGGCAAAGGTGGCCAAGCTACATCTGTTGGCAGCACAGGCAGCTTGGTTAAACCAGATGGCACAGCTACATCTGGTTCCAATGTAGGCAGCTCGGCTGGACCTGAATTGTGGCCATGGATGAACCCACAAGGATGGCCCCTTTATGCTCCAGGGAATTTGCCACCCGGCTTCGAGACATTAAACTGGCCTGTAACATGGTCGGTACCACCAAGAAATTGGGGCAATTGGGAAATGCTGAAGCGTTGTCTCTCCACAATAGGCCCAGTTGGCTCGAGCACCCACAGAGGACCTGATGGTACGACATCACCTTCTGTAGCTCCTGGAACAAGTACGGCCGGTGGATGGCCATTATCTGGAGACTGGGCTATGCCGAGCGAATGGCAAGCGCCACCAAGGAGACCCCCTGTACAATCTTGGCCTTGGGGCCGTAGATACCCTAGCCGCCGGCCAAGGCCTAAAGGCAGGGTTTGCGCCTGCTTCGACCGTCCTCAAGACATGCCTTATTTCCTCGCACAACAACTTGGAATCTCCGTATAAAAACATCACCGAAACGAGCTTATCAATAATTTTGAACTGAATGGAATCTAATTATATTATATGTATGTATGTATTTATTGCAACAACATTAAAATCCTGTAAGGGGCCCAAAAACAATTGTATTAAATGAATTATTAATGAAAATAGTTATTTCATTGACCAACCCACACCTATTTATAGGCTTCCATAGTTGAACTTGGAACTCTTATAGTTACGCCATGCCCATCTGTCTGTCTGTCCGACCAGTTGCAGCCGTTTTACTTGTAAACGATTAGTTCTTTAAGTTAGGGTTGATTTTTGTAGATAGGGTATCAGGTACTACGTGTTTTGTTATGCACGACATTACATGAAAACACTGGTAGGGCTAATTGCTAGTATTGTTGTAAAATAGGTTTTTTTTCAAATTCGAAAATTTTAAATATCTAGTTTTAAACTGAAACAGCCTGTATAAAATAGGTAAATAAATCATATTCATTCATCATGTAAGTAGGTTCACTGGGTGTTAAACTGACTAAGCGGCATCGTTGAAAAGGCGCCGCACATTAAACATTATTTACTGGAAATGCATTGATTACTGGATAAATATTCAAGCTACCGGTATTAAACCCACCTCCAAAATCATTTAATTCCGGATGTGTGTTTTAAATTAATGTCGTACATAACAAAACAGGTTGTAAACGTGCGTCCGATCATCTTAAAATTTGGTTTATAGGTAGGTAATGATGGCACAATCTTGAGATATTAGGAATTAAGAGGGGTCAAAGAAAAAAAAGTGAGACAAGTGAGTCAAATGGGATGTTTAATGAAAGGTCTTCATCAGTACACTTCAACTCCGTTTTTGATCGAGCGAAGCGAGATCTCCAAATCAACTTGGGCAAATCGGCATTGTATTTATGTCTGTTTGTTCGAGGATAACTTTCGAAGCGTTAATCCAATCATCGTGAAATTTGATACATAGGTAAGTAGTGATGGCAAAATTTTGGTGTGACTAACTGAGCTAAAACTGTGGGGGGGGGGGGGTTATTGAGATATTAGGGATTAAGAGGGGTGAAAAAAAATCAAAGTGAGACAAGGGAGTCAAATGGGATATCCAATGAAAGGTCTTTATCAGTACATTTCAACCCCTTTTTTATTTTTAGTTTAACCTTACAGTATTTGAGTTATTAGCCCTAATAAAAGCTGAATTTTACGAAATTCACAGGGTACACCAGTGACCCCACAGTGCTGAAATTCGGTATGCGTGTAGCATTTACAGCTTTTAGCAAGCTACACGCCTGTTTAAAATCAATTAAACCAATCCGTTTAAAGCGGTTGGTGTTGATGACTATGTTTTTCTTAATTATAACTACATTTTCTTGATTTTACCGAGGCAGGGATACAACGGAGTACCTATAAACTGTGTAAAGATTTTTTAAATGTATGGAATACTGATATTAATATACTTAGCGGTATACTTAACGATAAAATAAGTAATAGGTATACCTACATACTTAAGTATTCGTGTGTAATGTAGGTAGGTAATTTCTATTTTTGGTTTTCTATAAACTAATTAAAACGTAATATGACGTCAGATGACCAAAAATTGCCCATAATGTAACACAGTTTTTTTATTTTTGTAGGCGGGTTTTCAACCGTTTAAAACTAGTTATTTGTGGTTTAAAACAGCAACATTTTATTTCAAACGTTTTAAATCGGTTGTCTTTCATCTATAGACACAAATATAGGGAAAAGTCTGAAATCTAGAATAACTGTAATTTCTATCCTTTATAATGCTGGGGCTACATCAGCGGGCGAAGATTTGTGTTGCGTTAGCGCGCTAACAACGTCGTGTCCGTACACGCGCAAACGCGATGTTCTTGTAGGCGGACTAAGATTCGTGTCGCGTTGACGCGATACATCGTGCCGGGTCGTGGCTTATTTTTAATTGTAACCAACGCATCATGTACCAAATGTTCTTTTTTGTGGTCCGGGTTACTAGAATTCCTAATAATAGTCTACGTTTCATACAATTGAATACACTCTAACACTTTTTCGTTACTCTACTCCATGGTGTACAAAAAAAAGCATGTGTGCAATTCACACGTGGTAGAAGTGAAACCTTCAAAAATTTTGGGTTCAAGATAAACTGTTGTGGACTGTATTTGGTAAAAGTTAAACCTTCGATCACTGTTAATTAATATTTATTTCTTAGAACTGTTCAAAGCGAAGTCACAATGCTGAATACTTTTTTTTTTTTTTCGGATGGACTAATCTCGCTGTTGGCCTCTGAGGCCGTGACAGCTTAACCGAACTTTTGGCGAGCGCAGATGGCGCTCAGCCCAGTAAGTTGTATAGGCAACTAGCGCAAGAGCACCACTTAGGTACGAGCCTCGGCTTGGGCAGTTGCCGGGGCGTCGACCTCGCCGGCGAGGTCGGTGTTTCTGTGAAGTGTTTGCTCTGTCTGATATAGATGACTCAGCTTCCGCATTAGCGGAGGTGATTTCGTCATCCGGGTCTCCGAGAACGTGTCTCGGACGACGGAGGATTTATTGGACGACGGAGGATTTAATACTTTTGAGGGCGGGCGCCGCTGCCTTTATAGGCCGGTATCTGCAATATAATACTGCCGATCCGATAGTGTGGGAGAGGGACGGGTCGCGCCCTCTCGCTCGCATACTATAAATATTATATTGCCGATCCGATAGTGTGCGAGCAAGAGGGCGGAGACCAATGTAAAATTTCGGGAAGATGATAATTGTAGGTTTTAGTAATGATCATAGTGATGCAAAGTTAGATAATTATTAACACGGGTGGAGGGAGTACGAAGCAAAGCACAAAGAGAACCACGAACATAAGAAACACTGTATAATGCTTCCTATCTCATTTTCTCCCACGTTAATCTTATGAATTTATGTGTATGTCTCTTTTTCGTTTCATCGACTTTCAAATCTCAACGATGCTAGAGAAATTTTTTTGAAGCCATTATTTCAAAAACACAAGCACGTCCGTCCCGCATCAGAGTCTCGACGACACTGACTGAAGTGACGTAGCGCAGGTGTAGCCACCCAAACGAATATTGTCGCGACAAATCCCTTTGATGCGCGCCAATTTACCGACAGTGCCCCGTTAATAGATCGTCTTCGCCCGAATATATACTACGCGTAGTACGCGTTGCAACGATCTACCCGGCCACACTAATCGCGTTAATACGAATATTCGCCGTTGAAGATTTGTGTTGCGTTGGTGCGCTAAAAACATCGTGTACGGGTAGACGCGACGTTCTTGTCTACATTATGCGGACTAGGATTCGTGTCGCGTTGACGCGATACATCGTGCCGGGTTGTGTTGTGGTGTGCTCTGCAGCTGAGATTCAAAATGGATTCAAAAAGAAGTAGTGGCGTTGCATTGTATGTCAGTAACTTATTATTTATTACAATTGTAAGAGTATCATTTGCAAAATAATATGAAAAAGAGGAGATAGTGGATGACCAAATGTTTCTTTTTGTGGTCGGGGTTACTAGGATTCCATATAATTCTCTCCCTTTCATACAATTGAATTAATTCAGACACTTTTTCGTTACTGTACTCCATGGTGTATAAAAAAAACAGAAGCACGTCCGTCCCGCATCAAAGTCTGGACGACACTGACTGAAGTGATGTAGGTGTAGCCACCCAAACGAATATTGCCGCGACAAATCCCTTTGATGCGCGCCAGTTTACCGACAGTGCCCCGATAATAAATCGTCTTCGCCCGAATACTACGCGTTGCAACGATCTACCCGGCCACACTCATCGCGTTAATACGAATATTCGCCGTAGCCCGCTAATGTGGCCCCAGCATAAGTGTAACACGAAATTCACATTAATTTGACAACAGCTTTTAATAGAGTAGCTCCATCTATTAGCAGTTATAAAAACATGTCAGTGAAAGAAAACCCCTCATATAACTGTCCTGAGATCGAGCATGTTTACTAGATTACAAAATTATGTAATACTAGTTGACCCGCCTGCGGGATCGCACTTGTTGTTTGCCAATAAAAACATAACCTCTTTAGAATAGAATAGAATAGAATACTCTTTATTGCACACCAACAAAATTAAAAATACAATAAAATACACAAAAATTAAGGTAAGTACAATGGGCGGTCTTATCGCTAAAAGCGATCTCTTCCAGACAACCTTTGGATGGACAGGACAAAACAAAATCAAAAAGACGGCGGTGTATCTACGAGTATGTTCATAAACCTACATAAACTACCTACATATACTTACTAATAAACTAAATATATATATACATACAAATATAATAATATACACTTATATATAAACTACAATAAAGGAGATAAACATAACGATAAACTAGCAGTGCGTAGACAAAGAAAGGAAATGGTTGTATACCTTATCTTTAAAGATAGGAACAGATTTAGATGATCTAATAGAGCAGGGATTCCCAAAGTGGTCGATATCGACCCCTTGGGGTCCTAGGGGTCGACATAAACGAAAACTGATTTTGGGGGTCGACGAGGACTAAAAATCGACGACTATTGAATTAACACAAGGATACAGTACCTACCTGGTACTGTATTGTTTATGTTGTGTTACGCATACTAAGAATAATTAATATTTTTGTAGGAAATAGCATTGTTGTAGTAATGTAAAGTCTCAAGTTCGTACAAGATGAAAAACTCGGCAAGTCAGTGTGGACAAGTTTGTGCAAGATAATGAGTTCGAGAGTACCTACGTCTTTTAGGCGCGTTTTGACTTGCTCTCTATTTGACGCTTACGCAATTTAACACGAACGAATTCATGATCAAGTTGCAAGTCCAAACATGTTCCTGATATTTTACTATTTAACGAGCTTGCATTTAGGTTGAAAGTTCATTTGCGTTTTGGAATTTGTTGGAGCTTGAACGATAATAACTCATATAAGTACTCATTTATTGCAAGAGATTATGTACAAAGTTATTACATAGGTAAATTAAGTGAAGTAAAGTGACTGAAAAAGAATTTACAAAATGCTGAGCTCCCTACGCGAGTCAATAGCGTAACCATACAATATCTGCAGTTTATGAAAAATTAACAGGGTAAGTACCAAACAGTTTTTATCCGGCACAACGCATCAGCATTGCCATACAGAGCTGGCAATCAGAGTCTTGGGGACGCTGTTTGCATTGCCCCACTGTGTGATAGTGATCAGTTGAGCTATCTGTAGATTGTTTGCAACAGTTTGCAGTCGCCGCAGTTGTTTCAATTGTAAAAATTTATCAGTAAATTTAACAGTTTATCATTGTTTTTTATTTAGGTAGTTTCTTATTTTTTTACGACGAGATGGGACGCGATGTGGAAAACATTTTATGCAAGTTCTTACAGACCAACAGATTCTCTCTCCAGTTGGACGAGTCTACATTATCCGGCAATGAAGCTTTGTTGTTAGGATATGTTCGATATATCAAAGATGAAAATATGTGTCAAGAACTGCTTTTTGCTACATATTTAGAGACTGATACCAGAGGAGAATCGATTTTTCAGGCCATGGAACATTTTTTTACTGACAAAGCTATTCCATGGAAGAACATTGTTTCTGTTGCGACTGATAGTGCACCGTCTATGGTTGGTCGTCATCGTGGTTTTATAGCTCACTTAAAGCGACAACTGCCTGATGTACTGGTCATTCACTGCGTGATTCACAGGCAAAATTTAGTAGCAAAAAAGCTGAGTCCTAGATTGCATAAGTCTTTACAATATGTAATAAATGCGATCAACAAGATTCGAAGCAATTCTTTGAACTCTCGGTTATTTGCTCAGTTATGTGAGGAAAACGATGAAGTCTTTACTCGATTACTTTTGCACACTGAAGTTCGCTGGCTATCAAGAGGCTCTTGCTTAGAAAGATTTTCAGCCATTTTTGAATCCGTGTTGGAGTTTTTACAAGACAAAGATCCGAATTTGAAAGAAAATCTGAACAATTGTAAAAATGACATTTATTACTTAACTGATATCTTTGGAATGTTCAACAAAGTTAATTTGCAGCTGCAGGGTGATGATCTTAACTTGATTAAAACAAAATCGATAATATCGGCCTTCGTGGGTAAATTAATCCTTTATAAACAAAATTTAGGCAGAAAAGAATATGCGCAGTTTCCGCATTTGTCAAAATTACCAGAAATGCTTCAAGGTGATGATATTTTATTATATGTCGCTCACTAGGACGCATTACACAAGGATTTTACGGAGAGGTTTGAGGATCTTTTGAATTTACAAATTCCTCAATGGATAATAAATCCGTACAATACCACAGCCATAGAAGAATCCAATGTGATAATACAAGAAGAGTGGATTACCATCAGCACAGACGAAGAGCTTAAGCAGAAGTTCAACCAAGGCTATCAGAAGTTCTGGTTGCAACGCAACATTGAAACACAGTATCCTACATTGTGGAACATTGCTGAAAATACCTTATCGCTTTTCCATCATCATACCTAGTTGAAAAAAGCTTCAGTGTGGTAACAAATATTTTGACGAAACAAAGAAACCGTTTGAAAATCAACGAACGTGGAGATTTAAGGCTGCAACTCACCAATATTGCACCGGCTGGAGCTAGATTGGTAGATAGTCATCAGGTTCATCCATCACACTGAATGTTTTATTTTCTCTTTGCGAATTAATACTTTTTTTAATATAATTTATTACCTACTAAAGATTCTTTAAGTATGTACTTAATTTGTAGTAATCATTATAAATTAAACTTGATATTTACTGAATTGTATGTCTTTTTATTTTGTTAAATTTTGATGAGAAAATGAAGTCAACTTTACTCACTTAACCAAATGCAAAGTTTTCCAATTGGTACCTTAATACCTAGGTATTTTGTATCAATAGGAAAAAACTAAAGATATACCCCTTTATTCATAATAGTCTGCTATCTTAAAGCATTGCTAATTCTCACTCTGTCTTCTACTATTGACCTAATTCAGAATGAAAAATAACACTCTGTAGCAGCTGTTTTAAGTTAGCGGACCATTATGAATAAGGGGGTTGATCTTAAAAGTAGGTAATTTTGCCATGGGGGTCTGAGGTAACAGGAAAAGGGGTCACTTGTCCAAAATAGTTTGGGAATCCCTGTAATAGAGAAAGGTAAAGCGTTCCACAGACTCACAGATTGAACTGTAAAGGAGTCACCACAAAATTGAGAACTGTGGACAGGGGTTTGGAGACTTAGAGCTTCAGATGAGCGTAGGTCTCTTTCTGCGCCGTCAGGTAAAAAGTAGCCTATATCCCAATCCTGGTCATAATCTATTTATATACCAAATTTCATCGAATTCGGTAAAGCCGTTTAGTCGTGAAAAGGTAACTAACAGACAGAGAAACAGAGAGTTCCTTCCTAGCTATAATTTTTATACAATGACCAAAATAGGTGCACCTACTACTCGAATGACGAATATACAAACATTTGCAAAAAACGTTGAAACACGTATTTCTTTGTTACCAAAAGCCTTAATATGAATTTTCAGATCCCTAACTTGAGGAATTATGGATTGCCCATACAAACTTTCAACCCCTATTTCGCCCCTTTTAAGATTATAGATAGCCTATGTTCTTCCCTAGGATATAGTCTATCTCCTTGCCAAATTTCATCACGATTCGTTTAGCCGTGATAAGGTTACAAACAAACAACAGAGTTACTTTCGCATTTATAATATTACTAGCTTCCGCCAGCGGCTTCGCACGCGTTTTTAGTCAATAAAAAGTAGTCTATGTTTGAACCCAGGTCATAATCTATCAGCACACCAAATTTCATTGAAATCGGTTCAGCCGTTACGACGTGATTGAGTAACAAACAACAAACATCCAAACTTTCATATTCCATCCCACTAATATTATAAACGCGAAAGTTTGTATGGGTGTACATATGTGTGGATGTTTGTTACTTTTTCACGCAAAAACTACTGAATGGATTTTAATGAAATTTGGTATGTTCGTAGATCTGGATTAACACATAAGGTACTTTTTGTTGACAAGCCACGAGTGCGAAGCCGCTGGCGGAAGCTAGTTTATAATATTAGGGATATGGATACTATGGATATGGTTAAGTACGATTATAAACAACTAACTCGGTCTTATCCTACTGTATAACTGCATGGGGTGGTTCTACTAAGACTCTTATGTTGAGAGTGGAGAGAGCCCAGAGAGCTGTATTGAAGGTCTAACCTCTAACCCTAGACGCTTTCCCACTACTTCCTTATATTCTATCTGTGAAGTTCTTACAGTGCGACAACTATTTGTCCTAGCGACAGTTTTGAGGAAACACACTGAACTTTCATTCGATCCAGTTTTGAGCTCCGTTACGCGTCGTTCTGATAAGGTTTGCAGCATACAGCCCCACAAAACTGCCCTAGCTGGAAGACACTACTTTTATATAAGCTGTTCTTTGTACAACAGAGTAAACAAAGCTATTGACATTTATCCTCTGACATTCCACAGATGTAAAAATAAATGCAAAACCTGGCTTCAATCACTAACGTACCTACGATGATACCGAGAATATTTTGATTCCCCCTACCTAGCAAAATTAAACACACGCGAACACGCACGCACTCACACAAACAAACTCCCGCACACACACGCTTCTACACACACATCCACACACACACTTCCACACACACGCACACACACACACTCCACATAAACACACCACACACACACACACGCAGTATTCAACTTAAAATTATAGGTAATCATAATTAGTACTCGTTTTAAGCTGGAACGTTGTTCTGTTTGGTTTTGGAAGAGGGCGCTGACACTGCTACTCAGTTTTTCTTAACTTTTGCAATTGTCAACGTTTTCATTTGTATATTGTACTTTGTTTAAGTTGCAAATAAATAATTTTGAATTTTTTGAATTGAATTAAACTTAGAACCAAATGAATCCTATCTGTCGACGAGTCCGTAAATTAATGTTTATTTAATAATTGGTCAAGTGCGTGTCCGATCGCATTTCGTAATCAGTACGGATCTTAGTCATTTTAAAATATAAACTAGTGGTTCGCCCCAAACTGAGATCTTGCGAGCCTCGGACATTAATACATTTCAACCCCGTTTTTATTTTTAGGTTAATCCTTGTAATTTTTGAGCCATAATAAAAACAAAACTTTGACCAAATTCACAGGATACACCAGTGACCCCAGAATGCTGAAATTTGGTATTCGTGTAGCTTTAGTAACATAGGCAAAAGTCTGAAATCTAGAATAACTTCATTTTGTACCCCAAAAAAGAATAACCACTTTATATGAACTCCCGTTACCTGTAATTTGAAAGAAATTGAAGGTCAAGTGCGGTGGTTATTATTTCGTGGCACTATTTTGATAGTCAAATATTACAAATAATATTTTTTTGTTTTTATGTGAGATTCGCGAGATTTCAGTTCGGGGCGTACCACTAGTATATTTTGTATAGAAAATATTTCCTGTTACGTACACGTATGTATTCACGTACAACACACGGCCGTGTCCATGACACAGCCACACCCTATTTTTTATGTCCTTTTTGCGCTGGTTAAAAATAGCATATTTTCCTTTTCACTCTTAGTCGAATATACTTGTATACACGCTGGAAGACATTTGTTTTAATTAAGATGTTGGTTCTCTTCATTGGCTCGAGTCCATCAATCTTGGAATTTCATCACATCGCCGAAAGTGTATTTTCGTTGATAAAATCATTACATTGTTACCGCCAGTGGATAGGCAAGCTGCAACAGCCTGGTTTTTAGGGTTCCGCACCAAAACTGTAAAAACAGAACCTTTATGGATTGAGGCTTTACAGAAAGCCTCAAGCCATAAAGGTTCTGTTGTTCTGCAATGTCTGTAACCACCAAACTTGTGAACTATATAGCACTAACTTAAACAGCATTGTCAGCTTTGGAAATCTTCCGGAAACAAATGATTTGATTGATTTTAGGTTTAAAGAACTTTATTTCTCATAAGAACTACATGGTTCACTTAAAATGAGATACATAGAGATGTTATAATGATAATCTTACACTCTGGGGCCATATAACTATAATTATTATTTATGGAGTGCTATATTGCGCTATATTCCATACCGTTTGTACATACATATTTCTTGAGTTTGTTTTTATATATACATATTTATATTAACACACTCTTTAATGTTGTTAGGTAATTTGTTGTACAGCTGTGCAACCAAAATTGTGTCAAACAAAATCGTTTTCTTTAAGTAATTAGTTCGAGTATTAGATAAATGTAATTTAATAACAAAAAGCCCAAAAACTTTACTAAAAATAAAAACAGAGTAGAAATGTACTAATGAAGACCTTTCATTTGACGTCCCATTTGACCTAATAATCTCATTTTAATTTTTTACCCCTCTTGAACCCCAATATCTTAACAAGCCCTCAATATTTTTAGCTCATTTAGTCACAACAGAATTGTACCATCACTACTGCCTACCTATATATCAAATTTCACGATGATCGAATCAACTCTTCGAAAGTTATCCTCGGACAAACAAACAAACATACATACATACAACGCCGATTTGCCCTAGTTGATTTGGAGATCTCGCTTCGCTCGATCAATTAAACCATGAAGCAAATAGTTTTTCCATTAATTTTCACTGGCCTAGTCACTGTGACGAGCGCAAATACAGCTAATCGCGGACGATTGTCGATTTGTATCAATTTGTAGCTAATACTGTAAGGCGGGGGAGGTTGGTTCTAGCTGTACTTAAGTACTTTGAACGGAGAAGATACGGCTGTTTTTTTTTGGTGAAAAGTTCCTCGAATAGAGCTTCTGTTTCTTCGTGATGCATAGCTCGAAACTAACGCCCTTGTAAACAGCCTGCGCGGTCGACGTCTTGACCACCAGTGGCGAGGACGACCAGACAAATTTGTATTTGTACTCAGAGCAGATAATTTTTGGTAGTGTTGGTAATACAGCAACTTGTAATGTACTAGCTGACCCGCCCGCGGCTTCGCACGCGTGGTTTGTCAATCAAAACATTACCATACTTCTGCGCAGTCGGGGAAACAGTAGCTTATGTCACAATCCCAGTCACAATCTATCTAAATATCAACGGTACATAAGAGTGCATCTAACGAACATCTATTATTAAAACGCCTTACTTTATCCCCCCCCCCCTCTCCTCCCCAATATTTACTCTACCCAATATGTGATAGACATTATGTATAATGCCCGGGCAATTTAATTATTTAATAAATAATAAATATTGCTGGACATTTTCACACAGCGCTATCTAGCCCCAAACTAAGCAGAGCTTGTATTATGGGACCCAGATAACAGATAGAATACTTATATGCTTTTTTTTGTAAATACATACTTATAATATATAGAAAAACAACCGGACCCGGAACAAATGTCTGTAGATCATGCAAACATTTGTTTCGCTGCAGGAATCTAACCCGCTACCTCCTGCGTTTCAGCCCACTGCGCCACGGAGGTCGTCATTTGAATAGTTATTATCAAATTGCCATCTCATATTGGTCATTTTTCCCATGAATGGGTCAAAAATGACCCATTCATCACTTGGTCTAAGAGCATACAAATATGTCTACAGACTCGAATGACTTACTGTAAGATTCAACATAAGGTGCCAATTACGAGAAGAGAACGGAAGTGAACTATTCTTAGTGTGCACGTTCTGGAAACTACATAACACAGCTTTATTAGTGTAGGGGGTTACCTGTGAACGAGGAAGCAGCACACATTTTGGACATAGGCTCGGCAGGACACATACTGATGGCCGTTGGGGTAGAATGATTCTTGAGTCGAGACCACACACTGGAAAGCGCAGCGAAGTACGGCTCCCACTACATGGAAAAACCTGTTATAGGTTGCTGGGAGCCATTGGGTGCAGGTCGCACACGATCGGTCGCTTTGGAAATCTATGGGGGAAGCTCAAGTTCAGCAGACGTTGGGTGGAGCCCAAACATATGATACTAGCTTCAGCCCGGCTTCGCACGCTTGGTTTATCAATAAAAAGCAGCATAAGTCACACATATTCAGGTCAACAAATTTCATCAAGAACGGTCCCGCCGTTGAATTTTGAAAACGTAAGAAACGGTCAGAGTTACTTTCAACATAATATGAAAAATAAGGATGTTAAAATAAACAACGAGCCTTACAGTAGTGATGTGCAACATCTAATCACCGCGCGCGCTCATTGCTCAAATCAAATAGCGCGCGCTTCCCCGGTTTCCTGTTACACATTTCCGTCCCTTTTGCCAAAATCACTGCCACAAACCGAGAGGAAAGATATTACACATCAAAAACTAAACCGATATGCAGACGAACTTTGAAGCATTTAAAAGGATTCGTTGTTTTCCGCTATTTTAAGACGAACGAATGCTAATTTGGAATGCCCTAGTGCATAAACGCTTTTATTTTGATTACACACGTGTTAGTTAGAGGTGGAGAGATGTAGTGATACTGATGACGACTACGAGGTTAGAGCGAAGTGGAGAAGAACGACCAGAAAAGCTGACCCCACCACCATGTGGGAGACATAGCTGGGAAGAGAGAGAGACAGAAAGTGTTAGTTAATGTAGCACCTACACACAACTGAGGATGGTTTTCCCTCAGGAGGGGCAATTGCACTAATTTTGAACGATAATACCAAAACCAAAACGTTATAATCCAAGAACCCAGAGCGATCAAACATAACTTATTTTCACATAGATGAAAACTTAGGTTCTCAGTAGCCTCTCAGTATTCTCTCGGCTGAATAATTTTTGTGTTTAGGGAATGTTTGGTCACTACAATTTGTCTTACTAATGAAACATAACTTTGCAATAGTTACCTTAATAACATATTTAAAAATCAGACATGTAAAAATAAGTAAAGTTCATTTAGGTATTTTTTGTGCAGCTTTAAAGTTTTGGTCCATGGAAAGTGTCTGACACTGACACTATTTTAGAATAATATTCTACAAAACATATAAAAAATCAGCCATATAAATTTAAGTTAAGTAAAATGTTCATTTTTAGTTACCTTTCTTACCTGGTACCTGCCCAGGTGTCACAAGGCGAGCTCCACAAGCACGCAGGTATTTAAAAATATTAGACGCTACTGAGAACCTAAGGTTTCATCTATGTGAAAATAAGTTACGTCTGATCGTTCTGGGATCTTACTCTATTACGATTATGCACATCTCGGCTCATCTCGTGACATCACTCAAACCAACGTGAGTTCCAATGGACACGTTCAAAATTAGCGATTGCCCTCCAGGAGCGCTAAGCGGTGACCGATGAAAAATTTATGCAATGTGAGGTGTTTTAAAAAAGGGCTCTGTTACTTTACACATTGTATTTTAAAATGAACAATACAGCTGTACTGGCTACGGCTTCAAAGTTCACTGCCATTTCGCCGGAACCAAAGCATCAAGTTAGCAGCCTCAACAATCACACTTATATATAAATTCGAAAGTTTGGATTTTTGTTTATTTATTTGTTTGTTTGTTATTCAATCACGTCGTAACGGCTGAACCGATTTCGATGAAATTTAGTATGTATGTAGATTATAACCTGGATTAACACATAGGCATACATTTACATACATACATTTTATCCCATAAATTAGGTCCCATGGGATAAAAATGGGGGGTGAAATTAAGTTGCAACAGCGTGCGTAGCTTTATTTCTAGGTTATCTATAAATTTATTAGTGTAACGCGTACGAAGTCGCTGGCAACAGCTAGTAGACTATAAATATCTCAGCTTCTATTGAATCTTATTGAAACTTGGCATGCAGGCGTCACTATTTCAGCACAGTTTTTTGGTATATAAATCATCACGATCCGTGCAGCCGTTCTTGGTGAGGCTTCTAACTTGACCTCAAGTGAGAACCCTGACTGAATGGCCTAAATATCTCCTGAGCTACAGCGTCACTATTTCTCTGCTTTGCGGCACTATTTATCACTATTTCAGCACAGTTTTTTGGCATAGTTGAAACTAGCAAATTCCATGGTGAGGCTTCCAACTTGATGGACACGAACTTTATTGTACGTGGCGCTTAATCCAATGCTAATATTGAAAACGATGGTTTTAAATGTTTAAATCGGTAACTACTGAGCCTATCCGCTTGAAAGTAACAGTTAGGTATAATATAATACTGACTTTCTTCTAATGCAAGTAAAAAAATGGAGTGTGACTGTGTCGTGGACACAGTCGTGTGTTGTATGTGAATACGTGTACGTAACAGGTAATATTTTCTATACAAAATATAAAATATGCTATTTTATGTATGTTATAATCATGTTTGAACACTAAGAAGTCCTTCGGGTCATACTAAATAGAAATCTCGAAACGCAGCAAAATGACCTCAAAATGGCGGCGCTTCCCCATCCCCCCGCGCTCTATGTGTCACAGTCCTCACTTAGCGTAACGAATTCTTTGATCCTGTAGCTATCCAGTAGATATGTAGCTGTACCAAACTGTATCCCCCGATTTTGTTATCATTCGTTTTTTGAATTGCCTCCCACTATGGAAGCAATTTTAAACGTATTTACGTCAAAATATTTAAACATATTTTCATTTTGGTGGCCAGAAGAGCCAATGTGGTGGGAATAAAAATTTCAAAATAGAGTTACTAATTCAAGTGGGATATCATATCAAAGAGATTGATTTACACGTTCAAAAACTTGAATTTATTTAGGTAATGTTGAACGATTTTGGGGTTATGATGAAAAATGTAGAAAAAAAATCCCCGTTCCTAAATAAACCGTTCCCCCCATGCAAAGTAATAACCTGAAATTAATATGATTGATTGATACACATATATGCAAAAATTACAGGAAAATTATAATCTTAATTTATAACAGTTTTTTAGATATCTGTGTTATAGTTTTCTTGGTTAACCGATCACTTAACTAAAAAAATGGCGCTGCTTAACCCTGCTATAAATAATCCTATGTAGGCCGGAACCCTCTGTGCGCGACTTCTACTCGTACTTGACGGTCTTGTTTTATACGACCTGGAGATTGGGCAAGCATATGGCCCACCCATCGCTTATACCAAAGCATTCCCTGATCACGTCTGGAGTACTGTTCTCACCCCTGGGACGGATCAGCGAAATACCAGCTAGAGGCTCTAGATGCAATTGAGAGAAGAACCAAGAAGCTCATTTGCCTCTCGGTTTTTTATCGGATACATTTCGGAGAGTGTGCTGCGGAACTTTTCAACCTGATCCCACCATCCCCTTTCTATCATCGGACAACCAGACGCTAAGGAGTGGAAGGCCTTGCCTGAGTCTGTGTTTCCTGATAACTACAACCTAGGGATCTTCAAGTCGCGAGTGAATAGGTTTCTTCTAGGCAAGCGTGAACCATCGTAGCGCCCGCTATCAGGCGAGATTGCAGTCAAACGCTAGCCTATAATTTATAAAAAAAAAGCTGATCTGCTTCCATCAACTTGAGGCATACCGGTGTAAAGCCTCAAGTGCCTGTAATTTCATCGGTAACCATACCCTTCCAACTGAGACACAGCAATGCTACTCGGCTGCAGAAATAGCTATGGTACCTTCCCCGGGCGAGCTATTTCACAAGGAACTGCTCTTGTTGACAACGCTTAAAATAACGGACTAACCTAATCACTTAAATCTATTTCTTGAACTTTGTATCAACGTGGGTTCATTTTCTCCCATCCTCCTCTCACCAGGGTCGGATTTCAAATCAAATCTATTGCGTAATATGGGTAGGTACAAGGTGTTTAGTATTACATAGTATAAGTGCAGCCATATTCAACGTTTTACGCATGCGCATGCAATGTCGAGTTTAATTAATAGGTTCCATTATAATTGTACTCAATAACAATATCAAAATTATTAAGTTAGTTATAATTATTATTAAACAAGGTCCTTGTCATCTAAATATTCCTTACAACTAATAAGCTTTTCCTACAAGCATATTTTTCAGTTTTGCCTTGAATTCATTCAGACTTGAAGCATCTAATACAGACTTAAGAAGTTTGTTATACATAGGTTATTTGATAATATACGTACAAAAATTAAAGGAGTTATTTTGATGAGCATAATAAATAAAAATTATTGTTTTGTTAATGTACACCCCCCTCCATTATTGTAATGTTACAAAAATCATTTCCATCCAAAGGTTGTCTGGAAGAAATCGCTTCTAAGCGACATGACCGCCCGTTGTACTTGTTGATTTGTGAATTTTTATTTTTATGTTTGTTTCTTGTGTCAATAAAGTATTTTCATTCATTTCATTCACTATTTTGATAGTAAAGATTACAAATAATATTTTATTGTTTTAATCGGAGACTCGCGAGATCTCAGTTCGGGGCGAACCACTAGTTGTAAATAATTGAATATTCTTTCTGTTATTACAGAAAATTTTTTAAGGAACGACAACCAATGCACTGCTATACCTACACCCGTATGCGGGACGTTAGTGCAGATGTTATTCCGCCCACCCTAGAATTAGAATTAGCTATGCTACTACAAAAACTAGAATCACATGAAATAATGTTTTCCCCAAAATTCTGCTTAGTTTTACTTAGAAAACTTACGATTAATTTCAAATATTATTAATAATGCGATTTATCACGGGATAAAACGGTACGTGATAAATCACGTGTTTATAAAAATGTCTTGGTTGTTTTTTTATTTATTTCTATTGTTAAATTACATTTGATATACCAATATTATTACATATTATATAGGTACATTTTGGGGAATGTGCCCAGGAACTATACGATCTGATCCCGCCATCTCCTTTCCATCAAAGGACAAGCAGGCGCACGGCTCAGTACCATCCGTACCTAGTCAATATACCACCCATTCGCACACACCGTTTTGGTTCTACGTTCTTGATGCGTACAGCTAAGGTATGGAACACTTTGCCGTCGTCTGTTTTTCCTAACGAATACAATCCGGGCCTCTTTAAGGTGAGAGTAAATAGGTTTCTTCTAGATCTTCGTGCTTCATCTTAGACCACATCATCACTTACCATCAGGTGAGATTGTGGTCAAACGAAGTTCTATCCAATTTAAAATAAAAAAAAATTTTATGCAATGTAATGAAATGGTGAATAAATGAATACTGAATACTATTAGAAGATCAACCAAACTTGTTCCGGAAAACAAACCCGCAACGAGATTATAATTTCTTTGCCCGCAACGTCTCACCCTCACCACAGAAGTCATAAACTAATTTCAACCTTGTTAACCGACTTCAAAAATGGAGGAGATTCTATGTTCGACTGTATGTATATATTTTTTATATTCACCGATTTGGACCTATTTTCAATATTATTTTTTTATTCGAAAGAGTGCACTTCCGAGGTGGTCCCATTGGAACCAAGTCAGGATCTGATGGTGGGATCCGCGGAAAACGAGGGAAACCCTCAAATTTCAAAGGCATGTACAGTGTTTTACACATATTTTTTTTCCAAAAATAATGAGTTATTTGTGTATAATGTTATCCTGTTATCTGAAGTCCGTTATATTTTGTTAAAAAGTTTCTTGTTTCGTAGAGGGTTGAAAATTGCAATAATTGCGTTCTCTGAATCCTACCCGTTTATTTACATAAGATCGCTCCAGGTTAGCTATAAAAGGATACTTTTTCAATAAATACCTCAGTACAAAATTTAGCTTTCAGAGTGGCTGTTCCCTCATAGCGCAACATGTTCCAAGGAATAGACAGTTTGTTCTTTATGGCAGTAGTTTTGTCTGTTAGTTTTGTTTATACTACCGGTAATGATTTAAAGGTAAGTCAAAATAAAAAAAAATTACACTTTTTTGTAGTCTTTTTTGTAACTAGCTGTCGCCAGCGGCTTCGCCCGCGTTGTTCCGGGGTGTAAAAATATATATAGAAACTTTGACATCCCATTTTTATCCCATTGGAACTGATTTATGGGATAAAAAGTAACCTATGTGGTAATCCAGGTTATATCTACGTTCATACCAAATTTCATCGAAATTAGTTCAGCCGTTTTGACGTGATTGAGTAACAAACAAACAAACATCCAAATTTTCGCATTTATATTATTAGTAGACCCACCGAACTTCGTACCGCCTTGACATGCATGTGACGCGGGCTGCCAATGTACGTCGTCGGTACAATTATCAATCGCCCATCTACATCTATGTATGAGAAAATGAATTTTCGTCATAATTTTATTTTGCGTGCATTTTTCAAATAATTTAATAGTTTTTCTGTTCCCGAATAGTCGGGATGGACATAAATCTAACAAATCAAAGATCTCAAAATCGGTCTAGCCGTTCTTGAGTTATAAATGGTGTAACTAACCCGACTTAGTTTTATATATATATATATATTATAATATATAGATATCGATATATAGATCACAGGAAATGGGGGAGACCTTTGCCCAGCTGTGGGACAGTAAAAATAAATTATAGGCTTGCGTTTGACCACGATCTCGCCTAATGGTAAGCGATGATGCAGTCTATGATGATGGCACACGCTTGCCTAGAAGAAACCTGGTTACTTGGGACCTGAAGACACCCAAGTTGTAATTATCAGGAAACACAGACTCAGACAAGTTTTGCTTAGTTTGGGGCTGGATGGTGCTGTGTGAACACAACAAGCTCCCGGAGTCACTGAGAGAGCTACCATGTTCAATGTTTCGGAAAAAGTTAAAAACTGTACTGTTAAGTAAATCTTATTATACTATAAATGAATATATAAATGAAAAATAATTGCTAAAATAATGCCAAATTTAATTTTATATTTTTTTAATTCTATTTTATTTTATATAATTATGACAATGAATTTTTATTTAGGTGTTATTATTAATATGACTTTGTAGAATATAATATTGCATGCCTTGAAAGGCAGAAATCTATTGATTCTGTATCTGCTACTGACATCTTTGTAAAATGACATATATTTCAAGCAATAAATACATTTGATTTGATTTGATTTGAAATGTCCAGTATTATTTATTTATTCCACCGCAAGAAACAAAGGATAAAAAAACATTATTAAGTACTTATTAACTAAAATTTCAACTAACTGCTAAGTGTGGTGGCGAAAGGATCCTCAGCTCAGAATTTGCATGTAGGCATGCTGCAGCGCTGGTCTTCTGCTGAGTGCAGTGAGGTCAACATCATGGACATCCTGACAAATTTATAAACTACTAGTAGCTGTTGCCAGCAGCTTCGCCCGCGTTGTTCTGGGGTACAAAAATATATATAAACTTTGATATTCCGTTTTTATCCAATGGGAACTGATTTATGAATAAAAAGTAGCCCATGTGGTAATCCAGGTTATAATCTACATACATACCAAATTTCATCGAAATCGGCTCAGCTGTTTCGAGGTGATTCAGTAACAAACAAACAAATAAATAAACAAACATCCAAACTTTCGCATTTATAATATTCGTGTGATGTGATTTTAGGTAATTACACCCCCTCCCCCCCACATCCTGTGATGTGAAGAAACCCTATTGTTTCAGGACGACAGACCAGCTCACGGCGACCGAGGAGGGCTGTGGTTCGGACCCCGACTCGGCAAGCGCTCAGCACAGTTAGCTGAAGATAGCAGGTAATAATAAATTCAAAAGTATGGTAAACAGGGTTTTACTATCATGAAAATTATCCGATAGTGCAAACCAGGATTAGTACTAGTGGTCTGAGATCTTGCGTAATCTTTGACTATCAAAATAGTGCCACGAAATGTATAACCAAATAACTAGACCTACAGTTTCATTCAGATTACAGGTAACGGGAGTTTATGTTAATTGGTTATTCTTTTTTGAGGTACAAATTGCAGTTATTCTAGATTTCAGACTTTTGCCTATATATTTTATTGTATTTATTATGGAATAATAAACAACTACATTATGTAAGGTACATTCTGTGTTAATACATACGTACGGTAGTACGTGTGTGAGTTAGTGGTACTGGATCCACTACGTTATGCACAGCTTAGTTAAATACAACTCATAAAAAGAAATGTTCTAGCTAGAGGGTCTGTTAAGGGTTTGTCAAAGACCCAGAAGAATAAACAATAAAAAATCGCAGCTATATATTTGTGCCACTAAAGCTACACGCATACCAAATTACAGCACTGTGGGGTTTTCTGGTATACCCTGTGAATTTTGTCAAAGCTAATAACTCAAAAATTTCAAAAACTTAACCAACAATAAAAAAAGGCATCGAAATGTTCTAATAAAGACCTTGCAGTTAACGTCCCACTTGACCTAATAGTCACATTTCATGTTTTTTTACCCCCCTTGAACCCCAATATCTCAACAACCCCCCCCCCACATTTTTAGCTCATTTAGTCACACCAAAATTGTGCTATCACTACTTACCTACACATCAAATTTCACGTTGATTGCATCAACGCCTCGAAAGTTATCCTCGGACAAACAAACATACATACATACAACGCCGATTTGTCCAAGTTAATTTGGAGATCTCGCTTCGCTCGATTAATGAACCCCCTATACTTGTAATTTGAATAACAATTTAGGTCAAGTTAGTTGTGCATTTCGTGGCACTATTCTATTAGCTAATGATTATGAATAATATATTTTTTGGGAGACTCGCGAGATCTCATTTCGGGGCGAACCACTAGTTTATATAGATTTAAAGCTCTGTGGCTGACTGTAGTATTTTCTTTCCAGGGATGTTTATTACAGGCTCATCGAAGCTGCAGATACCTTAAAATTCTACTACGATCAGCTACCTTCCTCTTACTTGGACAGGCGGAATGAGCCCGACACACGAGGTCTGTCTACCACTACTATTGATTTTAGCGATAGCTACAGCTTCCTTGGTCGACTATCAAGCCGTCCAAGGAAGCTGAAAGATGCAAGCATCACTGATGTTTTATTATGGCTACCATTGATCCAGATGTACGTGTGGTAATCTAAACTGGACTCGGTGGAAGACCATCATGCTGAGCTGACTAAGAATTGCAACAGAGCTTTTAAGTTGTGAGATGTTGTTGTTGTAGCGTTTTTTTGTCTTTCTTTTACTGTAGGTTTTGAATAAAATGTTTTCTTCCTTTCTTTCTTTTTGATGACATCACAGAAAACGCTGGGAAACCGCTGATGAACAGCAAAAGATAGAATGGAATACACTGAAAGAGGCCGTACCCAATGAGAGGTTCCTATAAAAAGTTTTAATAAATTAATTGTGATTAGGAACTTCCTAATCGAATAATGATAATGGAAGCGATCGCTTTTAGCGATAAGACCGCCCATTGTAGACCTTTATTTTTGTGTATTTATTTGTATGTTTGATTTTGTTTGGTGTGCAATAATGAGTATATCTATCTATCTATCTAATCTAAAACAAATTGACGACCTCCGTGGTGCAGTGGGCGAATAGCGGGCTGAGACGCAGGAGGTAGCGGGTTTGAATCTCGACGCGGAACTAAATGTTTGCATGATTTACAGATATTTGTCCCAGGTCTGGTTGTTTCTCTATATATTACAAGTATGTATTTACAAAAAAAAATGTATATGTGAAATGTCCATCAATATCTATTTATTTATTTATCTATCTAATCACAATCATTTATTAAAACTTTTTACTTTTTATTGAGAAACCACGCGTGCAACGGAAGTTTGTTTATAATACATATATGTATATACGAGTATATATGGATATTCAGCGCTGCAATGCAGCCAGTGTGCGATAATAAGTGTTGTTTAAGTATGCTAATATTTACTTAATTAAAAATTTATATGTATATCGGAAACTGCATATAATTTGAATAATTGAATATATGCATTTTTACAGTGACCAAAAAAGTGATCTTCACTCCGAAGCTAGGGCGGAGTTTGGGAGAGGAGTCGAGACAGTTTGATTTCACTCCGCGGCTCGGCAGGCGTTTCACTGAGGACTTGGCGGTCACACCAACTGACCAGGAAATGTATGTACCTAGTGATAACCAAATTTTTTATTGATAATCCCATCTCTAGTGTTAACCACGCCCATCCCTAGACTAGGACAGATTGGCGTGGTTAAAATTTAACCAGGCTAATCTGTCAAAGTTTCTATCAAACCATACTCGTAGAATATTTATTCTACGACGTCTATCGGTCCAAGGACTTTAGCCTGCCCGAAAGGGTTAAAAAAACAAAAATGTCATTCATGTCAATCTTAACACTGACTAGGCTTTTGCCGCTACGATTGTCATTATCATCATTATCATATCAGCCAAAGGATTTCCACTGCTGAACATAGGCCTCCCCCATTCCAGAGCGGCCAATCTTGTGCGGCCTGCATCCAACGGCTCCCAGCAACCTCCAGCCTTTATATCTAGTGAAAGCCGTCCAACGCTGCGCTTTTCAGTGCGTGATCTCCACTCGAGAACCTTTCTGCCCAACGGCCGCGGCCGTCAGTTCTTCGGGCTATCTGCCCTGCCCGCTGCCACATCAGCTTACTGCGCTACGAATATACATATAAGTTTCAAGCAATATAATCCAGATAGATTATATTTAGATCTAGACTTTATTGCACAGCATAATACAAAACAATTAAAAACATCGTAAATCTATGTGATACAATTGGCGGTCTTATCGCTACCAGACAACCTTTTATCTATTCTATTGTATTCCAAAACCGGCATGTTATTATTATTCCAGTTACAGGCCGGACGCAGATAGGATTGGATCAAGGGCTCGATACTTTTCTCCTAGACTTGGACGCACGATGAATTTCTCGCCGAGACTCGGAAGAGAAATTGACTATGGTAAGCCCTTAGGCATCATCAGTTGAAAACACTGGAGGAAATTGTTTGTATGCACAGGCGGACCAGTACGTCCAACCCTACTGTTTTAGTATTTCTATAAACAATGCAACATACAAAATACGTTTCCTGATATTACTAGTGGTTCGCCCCGAACGAGATCTCGCGAGACTCCGATTAAAACAAAAAAATATTATTTGTAATCGTTGACTATCAAAACAGAGCCACGAAATAAAAGTGATATTAGCCGAGACCCTCCTCCCTCTCACCCATGAGATGAGAGACCACATGAGATTGGGCGAGATTCGGCTAGACCCCCTCCCCCCTCACACCTCACGTAATTAATGGACGCGTAACAAGTGACTACCGCCGTGCCCTCGATTACAAAGAGGGGTTTTCACAGCCATGTTTTTATAGCTAACAGATGGCGTTGCTCTGTCATACACTGAATAACCAAGGAAAGTAAACTGTCAATGTCAGTTTCTGTGTTCATTATTTCCCGAGGAACTTGAAATTTAAAAAAATACGAGCCTTACAGTAGTCGCATATGATGTGTAACATTATTTTTATTGTACACCATATACACAAAAATTATAAACAAAATAGAAAACACAAAGCAACTCTTATCTACCGAATTCATCACTCTGAAAGTTGCTCATTGAAAACTCGATAACAGCTCCGTAAATGCGATTAACCGTAAGTAAATATTGGTCAAAGCGCTTCCCTGATTTCCTGTTACACATTTCGTCCTTTTTGCCAAAATCACTCCTACAAACCGAACGGAAAGAGGTTACACATCAAACACATAATTTGTGTTTCTTTAATTATAATTTGCAGTTCCAGGGAGGTAAAGGTGACCCTTTTTAAAGCCTACTGTCAGTCACTTTACACCTGCAGCCTGTGGGTAGCCTATACGCAAAGGGCGTACAACGCGCTGCGCGTACAGTATAACAATGGGTTCAGAGTGCTGATGGGGTTGCCACGTTTCTGCAGTGCATCAGGTATGTTCAGTGAGGCGCACACGGATGGGTTCCACGCCATTATAAGAAAGCGGTGTGCGTCGCTCTTGAAACGCCTGCGTGGTAGCCCCAACATCATTCTGAGCACATTTGCGGACAGGTGGGACTCTCCGTTTTTGAGGCACTGGTTAAGCCTCCATGCAACCCCTTATAAGGGACGTTGCCCCAGTCACTGATAGTCCCTCGTGTCCGCGAACGTGTATGTTTGTATGTGCCTTTTTAATTATAATTAAATTTTTCGGTGTAATTTTATTTTTATTAATTTTATTTGATTTAATTTAATTTTGTTTGATTTAATTTAATTTTGTTTGATTTAATTTGATTTGATTTAATTTATTTTGATTTGATTTTGTTTAATTTGATTTTATTAATTTAATTTTAATTTTATTTATGAGTCAATGGCTTGAAATAAACAATTTTTATTTTATTTTTATTTATTTTATTTATTTAACTGACGAAGTGAGATTGTTTTAGACAAATTTTGATATTTTGTCTTTGGGATTTTGGCATATAAACCATATTTTTGCCAGACAGCGCCATCTTTTATGTTAGATGGAACTAGTTTTTTTATCGAAAGTTGAAAATGCATTGTGTTTTATTTTCTGGTATTCGACTAGAAGACTCGTTTAGCCAATGTCACGTTATTAATTTATGCGGCTCGCTTCGCTCTAGAACATTCCCATTTGTTAGAGGCTCAATTTAAACAATTATTTTTATCATTTCAGACAACTACACTGACAACGTGCGGGTGGCGAGAAGCGTTAACGATACGAAAACATCAAAGCGTTAATCGGACTATGGCTTATATATAATATTTATAATGTATATCTTACTTAATATTTTGGACGGAATAACTTTTTAAATGTGATAATTATAACTTAGGTGAAAAGACTTGTTTTTTTAAATATTGTCTCGTATGATGTACGCCATGAGGCAAACTCACGAAATTGAGGGATTTTAGATCTATATAAGTATTTAAGTATGTGTATAATTTTATACAAATTTAGCCCCGTTACAATTCTAAGAAATGTATAGATCAATAAATAAATATTGCTGGAGATTTCACACAGCGCTATCTAGCCCCAAACTAAGCAGAACTTGTACCTACTATGGGAACCAGATAAAAAATACAATTTATACTTTTTTTATAAATACTTATAATATACAGTGTGTCCCTGGATAAAGTGCAACCCCAAAAGGGGGTGAAACTAGATCAAAAATTATCGACAAAAAAATAAAAAAAAAAAAAAAAAAAATTTAGTATATACTTTATTGATGAATTAAAATTTTTATTGCTCACTAATGACTCTATTTAATAAAAAAATGATTTCTTCCAAAGTAGTAGGTCTATTTTGTTAAAATAAAAACCATAATCATGTCAGATATGTGACGATGACGATAAAATAACAAATAACTCACAAACAAGTGGCTATCGTGACTTAAAGTTTAATTTTTGTATTAAAATTACATTTTTTAGGCTGTTTTTTTCCAATAAACTCCAAAAATCTTAAAATTAAGCCTATAATACTAGAAATTTTTATGACTTTTTATTATTGTCTATCATAATAGCTTTTAAATAAAATAAAAACCTACGTTCTAACATAAAAAATGTGCTGGCTAGGAGCATTTAAAGTTGACACGCCAGCACATTTTTTATGTTAGAACGTAGGTTTTTTTTATTTAAAAGCTATTATGATAGACAATAATAAAAAGTCATAAAAATTTCTAGTATTATAGGCTTAATTTTAAGATTTTTGGAGTTTATTGGAAAAAAACAGCCTAAAAAATGTCATTTTAATACAAAAATTAAACTTTAAGTCACGATAGCCACTCGTTTGTGAGTTATTTGTTATTTTATCGTCATCGTCACATATCTGACATGATTATGGTTTTTATTTTAACAAAATAGACCTACTACTTTGGAAGAAATAATTTTTTTATTAAATAGAGTAATTAGTGAGTAATAAAAATTTTAATACATCAATAAAGTATATACGAATTTTTTTTTAATTTTTTTTTCTATTTTTTTGTCGATAATTTTTGATCTAGTTTCACCCCCTTTCGGGGTTGCACTTTATCCAGGGACACACTGTATAGTAAAACATCCACCTGGAACATATACCTGTAGATCATGCAAACATATGTTCCGCGGCGGGAATCGAACCTGCTACTCCCGCGTCTCAGCCGGCTATTCACCCACTGCGTCACGCAGGTCGTCAAAAGGAATAAACAATGTACTTACATAATCAATTATCAATTCAATTATATAGATACTCATATCAGGATAGATACATCCACATATTATATAAAACAAAGTCGGGTTAGTTACAGCATTTATAACTCGAGAACGGCTGGACCGATTTTGATGATCTTTGATTTGTTGAATTTGTCTCCGCCCCGAATAGCAGAATAACTATTAAAATATTGGAATCACGCAAAAAGAAATTATGAAGAAAATTCATTTTCTCATACCTAGATGCAGCTAATGATGGCCGATTGACAATTGTACCGGCGACGTACATTGGCAGCCCGCGTCATATGCATGTCAAAGCGGTACGAAGTTGGTTAATACAATTATACTCGTATATATATAATATTATAATACATAAATATATTTCATATTAATAATTAATAGGTATATTATAAATAATACAATCATTTATTAGACTATACTATATACTATATATTAATGTATGTAATATAAAATTCCTTAATTTCATTTACATCTTCTATACTAATATTATAAAGAGGAACGATTTGTATTTTTGTAGGTTTGTTACGTTTTCACGACTAAAGGGCTGGACCGATTTTGATGAAATTTGGTATATAGATGGGTTAAAACCGAGATTGATACATAGGCTACTTTTTACCCAACTACGCAAAAGGATGGTAGTGTTTTTATTGAAAAATTACGCGTGCGAAGCTGCGAAATGGTCAGCTAGTAATTTATAACATACGTTTTATACATAGAAAGGGATTTGGTAGTTGTAATATGTGAGGAAGAGAGAGAGAGATGATAGCGGATGCGTAGCCAAGCCACTTGAGCTTACTATAGAGGGTTTTCTTTTTAAAAGGAAATATGCATGGCAGGTGAATATGCAGGGCATGGCATAGCATACGACAAGAATCAATAAAATATTGGAAGTCCTTAAAACGGTTGCGCACTCAAGTTGGCCGCTGCCGAGTCAATCTAGCCAGATGGGGCGGGGGTACATCGACCCATTCTAGAGCCAGTGCCACTGCGGGGCCACCTTACAAACAACGGCCCACCTACTCTCATGCCCTCTATGCTATGCCCAACCACCTGCACAAGAAGACTTGTACCAGGCAACACAGAGGGGTGTGGAAGTTGCTCTCTATTGAGCTAATAAAATTTAGAAGTCAAACAGCCATTGACATGAAAGAAGAAGAATTATATATTTAAAAAAATATACAAAAGCAATATAAGAAATAACTACGAAGTTTAAATTGGAATCAGTTTCAACAAATGTACCTACTGTTTATCTACTTTCCTAGTCTACCTCTTATCCAGCAAACCTCCGCAATAACTATTTTGTTTAATGTTTTTTATTTCTTGTCAATTTCGAATTTCTTATTTATCAAGGCTGGTGGGTTGGGAAAATGCTTCAATTTCTCCGGTTCCCTATCCTTTTCAGGCAAAGGCTCGTTAAAGTCATACTTTTCAGCTACTGCCGGCAGATTTCCATAGTTTGGACTGCTCATCTTGAAATATTGCCTAATCGGAATCATAGTTCCTTTGAGTTTCTTCGGTTTAATATGTACATCATCGAAGAGTTTACCAGTTTGCCCCTTTACTTCTGATTTACGTTCTTTAAATTCTTCCGCATATTCATAGGACGGTTGGTCATTCTTCTCTGCTAAAGGGACTACTTGTGCAAGAGCTTTTTTGGTAAAAAGCGCTGTTTCACCACATAGCACGGAACCATCATTTTCTTCGGCTAAAGAAACTTGTATATTAGCTTTCACATTAACCGAGGATTTTTTATCACCTCTCTGCCCTTGATATCTTGATTCTATTTCAGAAGGAACTCGTATCAAATTAGTGTTTTTTGTTTCCGTATCACTTTCAAATATGTTTCCTTTCTCGGGCATCTCGTAATCTTCGTAACTATCATTAGTTTTCGTCAAATCACCTTCTTGGAACAATCCATCATTTTCTGATGTTACTGGCTCTGCTGGGTCATACTCGTAATATATCAGCGTATCTTGTGTCGCATTAGCTTCAGCTGTGACTGGTAGTTTAGGTGAATTTTCAGTTGGTCTATCAATCAATTCTTTCTTGTCATAGTGAGCTTGGTTTTCTTGTTCTTCGTCTTGTTTATTTTTAAATAATTTTACAAATTGTTGGCTAACTTTTTCAACCAATTGATCAAAATCTAGTTGTTGCGTCTGACCTTTGATAGCGAATCTCTTTTTCTGTTCTGATTGTATTTTCTGAACCTGTGGTGTAGTAGCTTCTTTTTCCTCGCTTTCCTCGTAAGTGTCTTTGTTAACCACTTGTTTTTGTTGTCGGTATTTCTTTGAGTTTTGAACGGCCATGTCTGTTAGTTTGTCTGCTAGTTTGTCGGGTATGAACTTCTTGGCAATGCTTCTAAAGTCGTCTAAATTTGCGGCGAATAGAACGTAGGTATGCGTGAGGTTTAATAATAGAATAATCTGACCTGGAAAACGATTTGTAAATTGGTAATTGGAGCCTTATACTTAGCAGACTGCACTCAATCACAAGCCACCATTGGAATTCTTTCGAACGGTTGAATTGTGTTGTGCTTGTGCTGTGTTTCCACGATGTTTTCTCTGAAGAGGTATCTGGAAGACTGTGTAGTGTCTCCGCAGTCTTCAAGATACCTTTTCACAACTGAATGGCATATTGAAGGGTGGAGCTATCATAAAATTAATGTGCAAGACTTAACCCTACTCTAAGGAACAAAAAACAAAATATAGATTGTAAGCAGGTAAGTATTAGTTCAAATAAAACAACGGTGGTGCGATTTCTTCCAAATAATATGTTTTAGGTACTCACACGTCTGTATAATAATCTGATTTACAATCATTTTTACTGCAGTATTTTTATCGCATTTTACTGAGGCAGAGATTCATTTTATTTTAATACTAGATGACCGCTTGCGACTTCGTCTGCGAATAGTAACTTGGTATGTAGAAGTATGTAGGTACGTAATATACGAATACAGCAGTATAGTGAACCTAGATTTGTACATAAGTATTTATCTATTCATTTATTGTGAATTTAAACATGGTTGGCGCGTAGGACTATTAGGTACTTAGGTCCAATTCTTTAGAAGTTGGGAACTTCCATGTTAGGTAAGTTAGATACGTAATATTTGTATGTAGTATATTATTACTCTCTGCTATTAATATAACTACCACATCGTACAAAAAATGAATTGGAAACCGATTTCATGCTCTGAAAACGATTAAATTGATCGTAAAATGTTTATGGCGTTTCAATTCAATCGGTCATATTTTATAAGATGCGGTCATATTTTATAAGATGGCGTCATGTTTAATATTTAGTTTCATAATTAATTTATCTTATCGCTCGCTTCAGCACCGATCGTTTTAAAAATACCTACCTCTAAACGCTGATCTGACGAACCCTATAAACCAGTACATACGAACAAGATATGGTTTTAGGCCATTATCTATTCAAAATCTTATGAAATACACAGAGATTCCGCCTAAATTTACTCTCAGAGTGGGAAAGAAGATACTGTTAGACGAAACAAGAGATACAAATGGCGGAAAGTTTTTTAGCAGGAGTTTTCAAGGGGTTTCAGGAAGGAGAAGGATGGTTAAATAAGAGGTAATTTTACAAGAAAACTTTTATTTTGCAAGGATTTTGTTTGTGGGTTTTTAAATTAAAAAAACTGTTAATAGTTTTGTTTTATTTATTTAAGTAAGTAAATATATAAAGCCGAGGATCAAAAATCCACTACGCTGCGCTTAAAGACCGGCATCGCTGACGCAGGAAATAAGGCTGCCAGGTTAAAATGGGATTGGGCGGGCCATGTAAGACGAATGCACTCGGACAAATGGGCAACGATCGTCACGCAGTCGGTGCCTGAAGACGGGCGACCGCGCCGAGGAAGCGAGGAAGCCCTAGTAGACGCTGGCGTGATAATTTCGATGCCTTCGAGACAGATTGGTGGGATTTGGCACGCGAGTGAAAGTCGTAGAAGACAGTGGGGAAAACTTTTGCCCAGCGGATTTTTTTTGAACTTTTACGGATGACCCAGTTTAAATAAAAAAAAATTAAGTAGACAGGTTATGTTAATGTAATCAATCTTCACAATCATCGTACCCCTCTCGTCTATTGCGCTAAGGCTTGACTGACTTTGTATAACGAATTATTTTCGACGACATCGTTGAACCTGAAAATAAGATAAGAAAATTGCATCCTAAGAATAAATTGAATTTTTTCACTGCGGGATCGAGAAAAATTCTTCTGTAATTGGCAAGTGCCTGCAAAGATGTGGCAACATAAACCATATATTAAGGTAAGAGTAAATTGGTTACTTCTGGATCTCCGTGCTTCATCTTAGACCATATCATCGCTTACCATCAGGTGAGATTGTGGTCAATCGAAGATCAACACAGTTAAAAAAATGGCGGTTTATCTCCAGACAGCGCCATCTATTGCGCTAGTTGGAACCAGTTATTTTATCTAAATCTAAGATTGTAATAGGATTTTCGACTACTTTTTGAAATTAGGCTAGCGTTTGAGCACGACCTCGCCTGATGGCGCGCGATGATGCAGTCTACGATGGAACACGCTTGCCTAGAAGAATTATATTCACTAGCGACTTGAAGACCCCTAGGTTGTAGTTATCAGGAAACACATACTTACTCTGGCAAGGCGTTCCACTCCTTGGCGGTGCGCATAATAAAGGTGCAAGAGTACCGCTTTGTGCTTATATATACATATATAGGTACGTCTACCATGTAGCGGTGGCGCATCGCGAAGCGTCTGGTTGTCCGATGATAGAATGGGGATAGTTTAGTAATAATGCTGTTTTTTGATGACTAACATCTTTCCTCTTGGTTTGTGGGAGTGATTTTGGCAAAAAGGATGGAAATGTGTAAGAGGAAACCGGGGAAGCGCGCTATTTGATTTGACCACTGAGCGCGCGCGGTGATCAGATGTTACACATCATATGCGACTACTGTAAGGCTCGGACTATACCTATGACATCCGGGTCTCCCCGATCCTGTGAATCCGGAGCATGTCCCGGTTGCTTCTAGGTCAAAATCGCAGTCGGATGGCCTCGGATCGCGTGTGGTCGATGCAGGAAAAATTCAAATGTTTGGTTGTGCGACGGATTGGTCAGGGGCCGTTAAAAAACGGTCCCTGACAAGCCCGGATGCCATATAGTCCGAGCCTAAGGTTCCTAGTTTTTTTGTGGAGTATTCTATTGCCTTTTCTTTACTAATCATATACATTATTGACTTTATAGCTTTCTTGGTTTGTTCCATAATCCCATAATTATTTCCTTACTTTTACCCAATACATACCTTCGTTGTCAGTAATTTTAACGCAGGGGGGCCTAAAGATCCTGGCCTGTTTTAGAAGCATCGTAATATCTGATCCGAAGTGTAGATTCCACGCTTTAAATATAACTTTTAGTCCTTGCTTTATCGTTTTAAACGACATTGTTTGTGATGTTGTATCTGTAACTAAGAAAACTCGTTATTTAACAGATATGGTTAAAACGTCCACAAACATCCACTATGTTGGACGCCTCTGAGGCCGCCGCCTTATTACATAGGTAACGTAGGCCAATAAGGGGTTTTATCGGCCATGTTTGTATATTCATCAAGATCTACCTCTCCCGAATAGATGAGAAAAGGTACATCAGGAGATGTATTCCGATTCGATGTCTCTCCAGCGCCTGGAGTCCAATAGGACTGCTAACTTCAAGTCCTACACTCTCCAGATTCTGGCGAAGTATAAGGATGTGCTACTTGATCCGGATTTCTGGCCAGTCGGCATCGTTAACAGGCGCTACAGGGAAGCAGCTACGAAGCGAAATCCCCCAAATAACTCACTGGTGTACCCTGTGAATTTCGTCAAAGTTCAAGATCAAGTTCTTTGACGGAGTTATTAGTAACTCAAATCCTAAAAGGATTCAACTAAAAATAAAAACGGAGTTGATATGTATCAATTCCCTTGTATCCATTTTGATTTTTTTTTTACCCCTCTTGAACCCTAATCTCAATAACCCCCTCATATTTTTAGCTCATTTAGATAGATAGATAGATAATTTCTTTATTGCACACCATTTAAATACAAACATTTATAAGAAAATACACTTAAATAATAGGTACAATGGGCGGCCTTATCGCTAAAAGCGATCTCTTCCAGGCAACCTTTGGATGGACAGGATCTATGTGAACAAAATAAAGACGGCGGCGTAAATCCGATATAGTACACGTACATATATTTATTAAAAATATAGATAATATAAAATAAAATGCATAATTATAATGTATAATATAATCATAAAATTACATAAATATTAATATTATAATACATAAAATATATATTGTCATACTTACATATATAAATTATAAAAATGTAATAATTAATAAGTGGCCTAGTGAGCGATGGATGATAGATAGTGTCACATAGATTGTCAAATCGGTGTTGTATGTAAGTATGTTTGTTTGTCCGAGGAAACTTTCGATGCGTTGATCCAATCATCGTGAAATTTGATACATACGTAGGTATGTAGTGATGGCACAATTTTGGTGTGACTAAATGTGGGGGGGTTGTTGAGATATTGAGGTTCAAGAGGGGTAAAAAAATATGAAAATTAGACTATTAGGTCAGGTGCAACGTCAATTGAAAGGTCTTCAGTAGTACATTTCAACCCCGTTTTTATTTTTAGTCTTATTCATGTAGTTTTTTAGTTATTAGCCATAATAAAAACAAAACTTTGACAAAATTCCCAGGGTACACCAGTGACCCCACAGTGCTGAAATTTGGTATTCTTGTAGATTTAGTGACACAAATATAAGGAAAAGTCTGAAATCCAGAATAACTACAATTTCTACCGCTAAAAAGATTAACCAATTAACATAAACTCCGTTACCAGTAAATTGAATGAAACTGTAGGTCAAGTAAGTTGATTAAGAGTTTCCTGGCACTATTTTGGTAGTCAAACATTACAAATAAAATGTTTTTGTTTTATGGGAGACTCGCGAGATTTCAGTTCGGGGCGAACCACTAGTTCTTTTACCAATGGAACTCAAATTCACCTTGTTGTAGAGGAGAGCGTTGCTATCTGCGACTATTATTACTTATGCGGGTTCCGTTCCATTTTTGTAATTCTATTGTTTATTATTCCTAACAAAGAGTTACTTTACCACTAATGATTGAGTTGAGTAGTAGTTTGATAGCGGGCACGTTCCATTGGAATAGTCTGAGCTGAAGGTTGCTTATTTGGTATAATATTGAATTGATATCTTCTTTAGTGTGGTCCGAGATGTCTTCAGTTAGAAGCTCCACCAATCTATACAAAATACACACAATAATGTAATTGTTACAGGCTTTATTGTCAAGCCACAATAAATAAATCGAGATAAGAAGTAATTTAGTAGAGTAAAGATGATTTTGTTTATATATTATTCATATTATCTGTTACCCGCGACTTCGTACGCGTTACACTACTAAATGTGTAGGTAACCTAGAAATAAAGCTAAACTCGCTGTTGCAACTTGACTTGACACCCCATTTTTATCCCATGCGACATGATTTATTGGATAAAAGTAGCCTATGTGTTAATCCAGGTTTATAATCTACGTACATACTAAATTTCATCGAAATCGGTTCAGCTGTTACGAAGTGTGTTAATCCAGGTTTATAATCTACGTACATACTAAATTTCATCGAAATCGGTTCAGCTGTTACGAAGTGTGTTAATCCAGGTTTATAATCTACGTACATACTAAATTTCATCGAAATCGGTTCAGCTGTTACGAAGTCATTGAGTAACAAACAAATATCCAAACTTACTGATTTATAATATTAGTGTGATTCTTTGTAAATATTTCAAGGGTGGCCTGTTCCACTACGAAAAAACCCCTGACCCACTCGCGACTTCGCACGCGTGGTTTTTCAATAAAAACGTTACCCCCCCCCCCCCCCCTTCTGCGCAGTCGGGTAAAAAGTCGCCTATGACCCAATCCCGGTCATAATTTATTTGTATACCAAATTTCATTGAAATTGGTCCAGCCGCCTAGCCGTTTAGTCGTGAAAACGCAACAAACAGACAGAGAGACAGTCAGTTACTGCGAATTTATAATTGGTATAGAATAGAAAGCGCTTTATGTATTAATTATTCGGAGCGGATCGCCCTCACCCTGATGAAGGTTCACGAATTGAACCGAAACATTGTCGGGGTAAACACCGACAAGGCGGTACGTGATAAATCCCGTATTTATAATAATGATTGAAATAAATCACGAATGTTTTCTAAGTAAAACAGACAAATAGTGCTCATACGAGTAGATACAATAGCGTTTTAAAGATAGGAAGGGATTTATGTTACCTTACAACCACGGTACTATTATGTGTGTACTCTTTAGTGAACGTGATATTTTTTTTGTGTCCTAACAGGAACGGAGTAATAAGATCCTGACAATGCGTCCAATGTTTAGCGGTCTCACTGAAAAATCCTCGTCTGTAAAAAACATCCGTTATCTTCGATTTTTTCAGCATTCTACTCCGACTTCGTTTTTTAATACGTTTCAATCTTGTGGCGTTTCGTTCTAAAGCTCTGTGTATTTTTCGTTCGGGAGTTTTGCCATCTTGTTTGAAATTTTGTCCTAAGTCGCGAGTAGTTTTAATTTGTTTCATTTTATACAATTGTTTCCTTTTTCGTGGGTCGCGTTCACTTATTGGAGTTACTGGATCGTTAGATAGGTCTATGTATTCTACATTTTCGTCTATGCGTGAGTTTTCTATCGGTGTATTATCAGGCAGTTCTATTGATTTGTATTGGTTCTTGATTGCTTGTTTTAGAAGCTCGATTCTGCTGTTTATGTCCAGGGTTACCGCTTTATTTGGTGATGATGTTTCTATACTACCTGAATATTGTCAAATATTAAGTTTATAATCCAGTATTCCCTACTGCAATGTTTACTCACAGAATTACGAAAGCAATGACCTAAAAATGACTTCTAAAGTCAAAAGTGATATTTGTCAACCGGAAAACGAAGACCAAAGAAGGTCTGGGAGCACGAAACAACCTCCACCATCGATTAACATCTACCAAATGGGGAGCAGCTCTAGAGGTCCTCCTCACAACGGGCCTGGCATTGTGCTTTTCAGCCGGCGAATATGTATGCCCAGTCTGGAATAGGTCCGCACAAGCTAGGGTCGTCGATGTTGCGCTGAATGACACATGCCGTATTATTCTCTAAGCCTCATCTACCCTTTGGCAGGCATATCACCACCCAGAGTGCGTCGGGATGTGGCCTGCTCCATACAAAAATATAAGCAGGAGCAGGGCAGTCGGCATCCTCTATATAGCCATCAAATTCCACAAGGCCGCCTGAAAAGTCGTTAGAGATTTCAGCGTTTCACGCAGGCCACCAGCCACGACCCATCTGTTGCTAGACACGAGGATAGACCCCTCACTCCCCCTCAAAGAACAGCTTCCACCAGGGCACGATCTGCCGTGGCAAGTGTGGAAGTCCTTAAATAGGCTTCGCACACAGGTTGGTCGCTGCAGAGTCAATATATGCAAATGGGGGTTCAGGGATCCCAGCCAAACGCAATGCGACTGTGGTGATCCTGCACAGTCGATGAAACACCTGCTAATGTGCCCATTGAGCCCAAACACCTGCACAATAGAAGACTTAAAAATGGCTTCTCCTGTCGCCATCAATGTAGCCAAGTACCTATCTAACACAATATAAATAGAGCTATGACACGCTAAGAACTTGAACTATATGGAATAAATCAAAACCAGTCTAATCTTGATGTAATGAGAACTTTTGACGTAAGTACATACTTTTTCAAATTTAAAAATCTAAATTTAATTTAGTTTGTTGCCAACAAAATTAATGGTATACAAAAATTACTTAGCGGGTTCACTTACCAATTAAAATATAACATATTATTAGAACTAAATCCATTTTAACCACTCACAAGTCACAGCACGCTACTATGTTTCATGCATGATATTATATTTACAAAAATCTTGATTAAGATTTGTCAACCGTTTTTCAACAGTCGGCCATGTTGGAAAAAGGTAGGTACCTACTTCAGCCTTGCGAGAGTTTATCTTCATGTTTTTATAAGGTGATGGAATCAGTCCCTGATGGCCCACCTGAAGATTGACAGTCCCGGAGGGGTAAACCGGGGTACTATTGAAGTACAAATTGCAGTTATTCTGGATTTCAGACTTTTGTCTATATTTGTGTCACTAAAGCAACACGCATATCAAATTACGGCACTGTCCCCACAGTGGTGTACCCTATGAATTTTGTCAAAGTTCAGCTTTTATTTTAACACAGACTGTACCTTAAATATATATTGTAGCTGTTTGTTATTCCTTAATAAATAAAATAAAATAAAAGTTATAGTTAATAACTTAAAAACTGCAAGGTTTAAAATAAATACAAGGTCGAAATGTAGGTACTTACATACCACTTTAAGACGTGCCACTTGAACGGATAGTCCTATTTTGATTTTTTTACCCCTCTTGAACCCCAATATCTCAACAATATCCCCCCCCCCCCCCCAACATTTTTATACCAAACACGATGGTCGAATAAACGCTTCGAAAGTTATCCTCGGACAAACAATCATACATACATACAACGCCGATTTGCCCAAGTTAATTTGAGGATCTTGCTTCGCTTGATTAATTATGGTTATGGTAAGTAATGGATTTTTATCTCGGAAGGTCAGCAAGCTAAAATGGCAGTGGGCCGGTCATATCTGCCGCAGAACCGATAACCGTTGGAGTAAATGTGTTCTGGAGTGGACCACGTCTAGGCAAGCGAAGTGTAGGACGCCCTCCGGCTAGATGGAGTGTTGGCGCGCTGTGGCTTACAAGGATTGGATTAGAGGAGCTGAGGATCGGGCTCAGCGGCGCACCCTGGGAGAGACCTACGTCCAGCAATGGACTATTATAGATTGATCATGATGATGATAAATGGTTTAAGTAAAATACATAAAACAATTTTAATAGTTATTAATTCATTAACATAACGTATACTTATTCTTTAACAAACTTAGTTACTTAAATAAAAAAAAAAATATCACGGTCTAAGAATCTTCCAGGATTAATTATGGCAAAGAAAATACAGCTAAAGTAATAGTCGCTACTAAAGTATATAATAACAATAGGGTCTTACCAAATAAAAGATAAACACCCGCTAAACACTGTTTAAAAAAAATTCTGACCAAAGATTGAAAAGTTTTTTTTTAAACACGCGTTAAACAGTGTTTAACTTTTTTGTGGTAATAAGGAATATTTTTATATATTATCTTACAAAAATAGAAACAACATTCAAACAAACAAATTTTATGACTAATTTTAATACTAACATTGAGATTTGAGACTTAAATTACGTACTAACTAATGAAACATAGAAATTATGTGTCTTATCACAAACAAAATTAAACACTGTTTAGCGCGTGTTTAAAAAAATCCTTTGTAAACTCATAAGGATTTTATTAAATAGGTGTTCAAAGCGTATTAATTTTCAAACAAAACTAAATACTGTTTAGCGCGTTTTAAAAAATGCTTTACAAAAATATATAATGTTTTTTTTAAATAGGTGTTCAACGCGTGTTTAATTATTAGTGGAAAAGCCATATAAATTCAATACAAAATCGCAATCGACTAAAGAATTTAAATAAATGAACGAACTTGAGTTGAACTTGATAAATGCTTGATAGGCGAGAATAGACAGACGGCAAAAGCATTTTTTGGCCGAACTGAGACGCTTCGCTCGCTCGGTCAATTAAAGGATAACTATGAAAACATTACCCACCCCGCACTCGGTTAAAAACCTTGAAATATTCTAAACCAAAAAATATTTATCAATATAAATTCACTCAAATATAGAAATAAAAAAATACAGTTTTCACAACACCTATTCGACTATTATTTAAACATTAAATCAAATATTTATTGAAAATCTTAAAATTACTAGTAATAATAATATGAAATTGAAAAGTACCTACCTACATCAGAAATGAGAATTACCCGATCTCCGTAAGATTAATGATATTAAATCTAAACTTATATTTAAAAAGGTACAGTACAGTAATTTCAATATAAATTAACTTAACTATAAAAATAAAAATTACAGTTTTTAACACCCAACAATATTCGACTATAATGAAACAAAATTAACAATTTTTTTTTCTATCCTATTATGGCCACTCCTGGGTAAAGGTTTCACTCTGTGTTTTAAATGAGGGGGTGTCCATTGATTACGTGACACGTTTTTGACGATTTTTTACTCTATCTCCGTATGATCAATAATAAAGAGAAATCAATAAAAAAAAATCTTAATAACAAGTACATATACTCAACACTACTGAAACGATTCTGTAAATTCTTTCACCTTTAAAGCTACTATATCCCCGAGTGTTATAAGATAAAAATCTGTGCGAAGCCGGGGCAGGTTAGCTAGTCCATACTAATATTATAAATGCGAAAGTAAATCTGTTTGTTGTTTGTGTGTGCCACATATTTAGGCTTTTGGTAAGAAATAAAGAAATACATTTTTCAAATTGTTTGCAAAATCATCCCTAAAGGGGAGCAAAGGGGGTTAAAATTATGAGGTATTCTTTAGATGCACTCCCTATAAACAGTTGGTATATACATAGATAGATTGTGACCGGGATTGGGGCATAGGCTACTTTTTACCCGACTGAGGAGGGTATTGTTATTATTGACAAACCACGCGTGCGAAGCCGGGGGCGGATCAGCTAGTTATCTATAAACTTATAAAATATGTGTACTGTAATGTTGGTGTATCGTTAAACAAACAAATAAAAAATATAGGGTAAAAAAACAAAACACTAATTCGCGTGTTTAAAAAAATTTTATACAAAAATTAGTAAGGAATTTTTTAAACACGCGTTGAACTGTTGTTTAGCTTTTTTGTGGTGACAAGGATAGTCTTATACGACATGTCAGCTTTAAGAAAGTAGAAGATAAAATCAAGAATATCATAGAAAAGAAGGTGGAGGGGAAGTCAGGAACAGCAAGACTAAGAATTAAAAAAAAATTAAAGAATAAGTTAAATGAGTCAAGAAAAAAGATGTCACCGTCATGTATGGTATGGAACACTTTACCGTCCTCCGCTTTTCATAGACTACAATCTGAGCCTCTTTAAGGTATGAGATCTAGATCTTCGTGCTTCATCTACGTCCACATCATCGCTTACCATCAGGTGAGATTGTGCTCAACGAAAATCTATCCAGAGGGCTTAGCCAAGTTACTTTCGATTAACGATGACGCTAGTCGATAAATTCCAAAATGTATGGGATTTGACACATGCTATAAAAATACCACGTGATACAGCGACAACAAATGTATGTAGAAATCGAATAGATTCGCAGCGAATGTAATTTGGCTACGGGCCCTGGTTATAAAAAAAGTATATTAGAGAAGTAAAAGACGCATTGCGTGTGAAATGGAGAAAACTACATCATTGCACCAACAAGAGCTAGGCTTTTACGTATAATAATAATAATATATGACGCCCCCCATGGCGCAGTGGGCGAGTAGCCGGCTGAGACGCAGGAGTAAAGATGTAAGGCCGGTTTATAACCAAATAAACCGTTTAAAACCGAAATAAACCATTTTATTCGATTTAAAACGTTTAGTGTTGATGACTATATTTTTCATAATTATAATTATGGCGTTTTTATCATCCATAAGTTATATAGCACTTTAAATCACTTAAATGTTACTTAGCCTTTTTTATCGATTAACAGTAATTTGGCCTATTTATCAGTCAAAAGGTTTTTCGTCACCCAACCTATTTATCACTTAAAAGACCTTTGTATCACAAAAAGTCACTGTTTTATAACTTTAAAGTTATTTTATCACTTCACAGTTACCATATTAACTATTATCAATTAATGGTTACTTAAACTAACTTGTCACTTTAAATGCAGTATTTTTATACAAATTATTATAAACTTGCCATTAGTTGACATACAGTCTTAAACAAATCAGTGATTGAGAAAACTAATGAAATCCTTAATTTTCTAAAACAAAAACATATTAATTATCACCTTTCTGATTCATATAACACAAGGTGATTTTATTAATATGTAAGAATGTTGACCCGAAGCACCGTGTACTTTTCTTGGCGGTTATTATCATGGTAATTATCACTAAAGCCCTGAATCCAGGTTTCACACAATTTCTTAAATTTACATAAATTAAAATTAAATCTATGTAACAATTTTTCTTAAACTTTCTATTTAAAAAACAATAATCAAATAAATAACCCAGCTCAATTCATTTACACACAGAGCGCTTCTACTTTTCTTAAATTTTGCAAATAAGTAAACAAAACCCCTAAAAATAAATGAACTGGGCCGGTAACCTGTTTTATTCATGTGCCAAGATTTTGAGCATGTTTAGTCCCATACATTTTCTAATGTAATGCTCTGTCATAAGGTATTTAAAAAAAAGTGTACTGTCAATGTCAACATTATTTTTCAAGGAATATGAAACCAAAAACCAATAGTGAGATTGTTTTAGACAACTTTTGATAATGTGATAAATATTAAGATTTTGACAGTTTCGCATATAAACCATCTAAAATGTAACCAGTTTTTTTAAATCGATAATAAAAAGCCCTCATTAAAAATAAACAAATACTAAATAACAAAAAAACTGGACCCATAACCTGTTTTTTTTAAAGTGATATGGCATATTGGTAGCAATCGCTGTACGAGTCGGCGTGAGCCGCTGTCTCAATAATACTGTTGTAATTCCTCTTGTGTTTTCTCCCACTTATGTGTTCCAAAACCACAGAAGCGTCATTAGAGAGTTCCAGGTTGCACATTAAACAGTTCACGATTTTATCGTTTATCTGCAACAAAAATAATAAATAAATAACAAGCATTACAATTCAAGCGGATTAGCAAGCAGAAGATTAAGAGTAGAAGAGTTCCTTGTGAAAGGGCTCACCCGGAGAAGTACTACCACCATACCTATCTCTGCCGCCAAGCAGCATTGCTGTGTTTCAGTTTGAAGAGTATGGTTGCCGGTGAAATTACAGGCACATGAGGCTTTACTGTATGCCTCAAGTGGACGCAGGGCAGTGCATCGTAGCCGAAAAAGAATTATGAGCTGAAGGACTCTTTTTATAAGTCCCTCTTTGACCACTATTATACACTTTTATAGTCCCACTTTGACTATTATGAGCTCTTAGACACTTTTATAAGTCTTACTTTGACTTTTATGAGCTTTAGACACTTTTCTAAGTTCCTCTTTGCCCACTATGAGCTTTAGACACTTTCCCAAAACGTTTAATATCCCTTACCTTGCGTATAAGAGCAGGATAGTAGTGGTCGTCGAAGACTGTGCGCAGTCTGCTCACGTGGCTCTCAGTGCGCAAATGCGCTGTCAACTCGGCTATCAGCAGCTCGCGCTGACACACGATGCACTTGAAACTATCACCGCGCGTTAGCAAGCCGTGCCAGGACTCGAAGTGTATCTTCATAACGATTCCTAGGAAAATTGTAAGTTTTGTAAAACAATATTAAAACTAGAGACACAGTTGGTTTATTCGTAATCTAGTAAATTGTATTCAGCTTTGATAGTTCTTTGTACAATAACAGTAGGTATATGTGATTGTGAATACTTTATTCTTTGCTAGTTTTTGCCCGCGACTTCGTACGCGTAACACTACTAAATGTGTAGGTAACCTAGAACTAAAGCTAAACTCGCTGTTGCAACTTGTGATACCCCATTTTTATTCCGTGGAACCTGATTCATGGGATAAAAAGTATCCTAATTTTAATCCAGCTTATAACCTAGGTACATACCAAATTTCATCGCAATCGGTTAAGCCGTTATGACGTGATTGAGTAACAAACAAATAAATAAATAAACAACTTTTGTATTTATAACATTAGTGTGATTGTACACAAATAGATTACAGACAGAAACAGCTTACAAAATGGACATGTACAAAGGCGAGCCTAACCCTAATAAGAGTTTTCCTCCAGCAAACCTTTGAAGATAGAGATAGTTGATTATAGTGGTTGGAGCGTGCATAGAAAAGGATTGGAGTAACAAACTAATAAATAACTACAGTTGAACATAATAATATGAATTAATTAATGAAATCACTTTATTGTACGTGCACAATATAAACAAAAAATACAAACAAAATAGAAAACAAAGCAAATAGTGTCACGAAAATGCGCGAGGCCAATCGAAATTGACAATCGTTTTGACAGCTGACAATTCGTAAAAAAACTGGGTAGTTTTTCGGTTGAAGGATCGTTTGTTACTTCGGGGGAACGAATAAAACCGATGGAACAGGTGAGTGCTAGCGTGTAATAAATAAAAATTATATATTACCACGAGGTAAGATAGGGAAACCATTCGCAATAGACAATAGAATGCCTCCCGGTGTCTTAGCTAATTTGAAATAGTCCTACATGGTGAGCGTTATGACTTAGCTTGGTTGATATGACACCATGTAGGTAACTTCAAGACGTGGACTATGTAGGGGGATGGATATCCCAAGAGTAGGGGATCCGGGGTTGGCGAGCCCAGGGTCTGCTGGCCTTGATTGCCAAAAAGCGTGGCATTCGCAAACAGGGAGTAGTGCGTGCTATACGTATACCTTACACACCTATACCCATATACCTACACATACACATATGTGTATAGTACGTAATGCGTACTGCGCCACAGGACCCATGCATGGTTTGTCCACTTGCATGCATGGAACGATCGGCGAGTGTTTGGGAAGTAGGAGCAGCTGAATAGGGGAGGTGGTGTCAGCACTTGGGGCACCGATGGTGGCATACATCGAGATGCTCCAAGTCCGGCCCGGGTGCCTAACGAAGGGATGTCAGTGTTCTCGTACAAATATAGCGTGCGCCACTCTGGCATCCCCAGGAGATCGCAACCCGGATGCAATAAAGGCCGATTTGATATCTATTTCGGAAATGGCTGTGGGTTTTGGGTTAGAAAGGGATAACAGGAGATATCTCGAGACGTCACCAATACAGTACCTATCTGTGATGGCAAGCATTATGCAATAGCACAACATAAGTTTAATAAAGTGTTTGTGTTTACATGCCAAAATAAATTTCATTTCTATGATAAACATTTCACAAATTTATTTATTATGCTCATCAAAATAACCCCTTTTATTTTTGTGCGTATATTATCAAACACCCTATATTATCTACACTAATATTATATATTTGTATTTTTGTATGTTTGTAACGAATTAACTCAAAAACTACTGGTCCGATATTAAAAATTCTTTCGCCATTAAAATGCTACATTATCCCTGAGAAACATAGGCTATATTTATTACCTAAATAATCTAACCCAAGGTGTAAAAAAATTTGCTATAAAAAATGTTTCAAAAAATAAAGGATGACTCACGCTAGACCGTGTCGGGTCCGAGCCGAGTGTCGGCCGTAGCACGGTCAACTAATATTACCTACATATATTTTGTATGAACACACTCACGTTATACCGAGCGGCAACCGAGTGATTACTACGATTATTATTAATATTATTATAGTGATTGCTACGGCCGACACTCGGCTCGGACCCGACACGGTCTAGCGTGAGTCATCCTTTAATGTCCACCCGTGCGAAGCCGGAACGGGCCGCTATTACAATAATAAAGTAAACTTACTAATTGAGGGTCATGGTACCAAATGTCAGTGTAATATTATTTTAATATTGCTATAAGAGATTAAATACTAATATTATAAATGCGAAAGTAACTGTCTGTCTGTTGCGCTTTCACGCCAAAACTACTGAACCGATTTAAATTAAATTTGGTACACAGATAGTCTAGAGCCTGAGAAAGGACATAGGCTACTTTTTAATGCGAAAAAAGGGTACTAAGGTGTTAAAAGGGGGGGATGAAAAGTTGTATGGAAGTATCGTCATTTTTAGGACTAGAAGCTTGAAACTTATTTTTTAGTCTGCTGATTCGATATAAATAAATATGACATTCAAAGTTTGTAAAAGTTGCAAAATAACAATAGGGAATAGGGGATGAAAGTGGGGGGGGGGGGGGGGAAGCGGGGTGGTACGTCGCGGTGTAGGTGGGGAAATAGGCCTAAAAGTGTGCTTGCCTGAACAGGCAGACACGTGAGGGCAGACGACTGTGCGACACAAGAACTGATTTTTCAGCTGATAATTCATTATTATTCTCTGCAAATTGATTGCATTTGCAATAACAATTATTAAAGCTCAAAGACAGACGCAATAAAGTTGCAGGAGTTCATTTAGAAGAAAAAAATGTGGCATGTTCACGTGTATCAAATCCGCAAAATCTTTATGTTTTGGCAAACTATGGGAAAACAAAAAACGTAGTTTATAAAAATGTACTTAAATAAACTCATATTAATACTTTATACCTTATGTACTTAAATAATTTAAAAAGCTATTTGCAGTGAAACACTGCAAATAGCTCACTAAAGTATTTATACGTATGTGTCTTCTTTGTAAAATAATTAGCCTAAATAATTAAAAATGCTATCCAAAGACACTATTCCACACGGACGAAGTCGCGGGCACAGCTGGTACTAGATAAAGGGTCAGCGCAAAAAATCCGTCTCTGTAAATAACAGCTCGTTTGCGTCGTGAGCTCCTACTTTCATTAGTCTGGTTGAAGCACAGCTAACGTCAACACGTACCGCAATGCCTCAATGCGCATTTATAAGTTGTAAAAATAATGCCCGAAAAAACAATTTATCAGCCGGAGTGTCTTACTTTCGGTAAGTACATGTGGAATAAGTTATGTTTTATTGTATTGTTGATCGAAGTCACTCCACAGTGAGGTCTTATTCCAAATTAAATAGTCTATGAAACACAAAGCTAACGTCAACAAAACTTGTAAAAATAATCATAGAAACAGCAATATCTTGATGGAACACTATTTTATCGGTAAGTTAACAGCAAATAATAATTGTTTTTGATCAAAATGAGATAATTCAACGGCAAATTTACGCTTTACAAGCATTTTGTGGCGGCCATTTTGACGCCGACGCAATAGGTCAGAAGCCAGAACAGTGGACGCGTGGAGTAGATTTTTGTATATAAAATATATTAAAATTTAAAAATTATTATATTATTAATATTTTTTATTTAAAATTACTTACTTATTATATTTTTTGTTTATGTTTTGCATGTACTTTGGTAATGTTCAATGTTGTTATTTTTATGTTCATTATTTTAAATCATCTTTTGTAAATGTATCATGTGTGCTATTTAGCAAATAAATGATTGTCTATGTCTTTATTTTCACTCATACTTTTTACGAGAAATAAAAATAAAAACATTTATTGAGGAACAACAAATATACAGTCATGTGTACAGTTTGAAACGATGATTATCATTGATTTGAAACGGTATTAGTATGAAAACTGTGTTACAGACACCAACGCCCTTCTCCTATACATCAATGGTCCATCAAAATAACTACGTTTATTATCTCTTTTATTCCATTTTTCAACCTCTTGCGAAAATAGAGGGTTTTATTTATTTTTTTAATTTTGTTAACAAATTTTGTAAAAAACTCGATAATTTTTTATTTTTGCTTTAAAATCCTATTAAACATGATTTTAAATCCTTTCTTATTATATGCTCCCCATGCAAAAAGAAGATGTTAGTCAATAGCAAGTAGTTATATATCAAACAAGTATTAAAAGTCAACGTTAAATTGTAATAATTAGTGGCGCAGTAGGTGAATAACCAGCTAAAACGCAGTTACGTATTCGATTCGCAAATCAAATGTTTGCAGGATCTACAGATATTTAATATATAATAATAATTATTATTTATTTATTCAACAACAACAACTTTCAACAACTTCAACTCAACTATTTGTTTTGGGTCAAGGGGTTTCTCTAAAAACTAAGCACGTATTTATAGAAAAAATATATAAAAGTTTTCTAACAGATATCTGGCTCCCATAGCTTTACTTAGTTTGAGGCTAGATAACGCTGTGTGAACTGTCCAGCAAATTATTATTTATTTGTTTCAGCTTTCCTAATAACCCTTTTCGATGTGCGGAATGGGTTGCTATCGTTGCGAAAGAGAGAAAAAGTGCATTTTACAAGCCAGCTAAGAACTCTGTCATCTGCTCGGATCATTTTGATAAATCCGATATTACTGGAAACACTAAGCGGAGCCGTTTGATAAAAACGGCTCTTCCTAAATTGAAGGTAAGTAATCAAAATAATAAATATCATTCATTAATAAATATTTTCACTTAAAACTGAAAAATTAAAATGCCGAAATATCATGAGTAAGTAACAAAATTACATTTTTTTTTGTTTTTTTTTTTAATTTATTTTATTTTATTTTACTTTTATTTTTAATCACATTCTTGCAGCCTGTCACGTATGGAATTTTATGTACTTTGCAAAAGCTGTGCATCGTACGTAATGTTTGGACTTGCCACGCTACCCCCCTAGTGAAATATCTATACGGGTCTGTGTAATAAATAAGAGATCTTAACGATAGTTTATCTATCATGTGAATTAATAGTCTTGAACCTAGTGAGACAGTTTATTGCACTAATCACATTTATCATTAAGTAACCAGTATGTAATTATTGATTCTATAATTCTCTAAAGACCGTTGCAAACGATCTACAGATAGCTCAACTGCTGCAAATCACTACCAGACGGAAGTGTCCCCAAGACACTGGCTATAATATTTTATTTTGTATTATTAGATTGAGCCACAGATGGATGAAGTAGTAACATCAGAACCTATACAATGTGAACCGATTGAATATGTGCAGGTAACTAACAAACATTATCTTTGAGGGAATGGGGGAATGCTTTTCAGTAGAAAGTCTCTGGTTGAAGACCTGCTGTGCCAGCATGACCATCATAGAAAAGATTATCTGCGGATTTAGCTGAATTACATTTTAGAATCGAATTTAGAAATATGTCATTTAACTCTATTTATAACCGACTAAAAAAAAATGAGGAGATTCTCAATTCGGGTGTACTCCGTCTCCGTCATTTATCAACCAATTTGGAAAATTCTTTAACGTATGTATTTGAATGGGTTTACTTTTCGATTGGTCCCATAAAAATATCATCAAAATCGGTTCTTTAGTTTGGTTTTTTCTGTTAACTGAAGTTGGTTATATTTCCGTTAAAAAGTTACTTGTACTATACAATACAACCTGTTTTGTTATGTACGACATTAATTTAAAACACACATCCAGAATCGTATTAACTGATTTTATACCACCAAGCCTGAATATTTATTCAGTAATCGTTACATTTCCAATAAACTGTTTTTACGTAAATCGGCGGTGCCTTTGCGACGATGCCACTAAGTGAAAAGGTCTACTTACATGATGAATGAATATGATTTGTTTACCTATTTTATACTGGATGTTACATTGAAAATAAAGTTGTTTGAAATTTTTAAATTTTCTTTTGTAATGAATTAAAAAAACAACTATTTTACAACAATACTATCCATTAACCCAACCCGTGTCTTCATTTAATGTCGTACATAACAAAACACGTGGTATAATACGGTATCAATCAATAATTTTTCCGTAGAGATACATTTTGTAAGATGGCCATGATAGCCTGGCTGCATGAATTCTAATTCACTAACTGGTATCAGCCCTGTGTTCTCAGAATAACATTCGCAAAATATATTTGGACAGATACGTTTAGCTCCATTTTGTGTCGCAAGACACTTCGGTTCGTTGGGTCAAAAGAGAATAAAAATTTAAAAAAATTGACATCTTTCACAAAGTGACCTTTCATTTGTAATTTTTTTATTTTTGCTTCCTTTTTAGATTGAGTCAGAGATGGGTATCGTAGCAACAATCAAACCAATTAAAAATGAATCTATTGAAAACAATCTGCAGGTGATTGCACAATATAATTATTTATTTTTGCATGCTTTCGAGCGTTTAACAGCCCCGGATCTAGGGGAGTGCAAACCGGGGCACCTGCCCCGGGCGGCAATTTCAAGGGGCGCCAACTATTTGATAAAAATAAGTTTACAAAAACTTGTTTCAAAAAGCGCTTGGCATCTAGCGCACGTCGTACTAGCTATTATTCCACTCCCTGCCCAACTACATAGCTCACCTGGCTATTCATTTGATTTGGATTGTTTAAAACTTTGTTTATTTGATTCGTTTATTATTGTATGAGGCACGCTTACATGCACATTTGTTTATTTCGAGCGTACCAGTTTGAATCAAACAATCTGGAAATCTATTGGGGAGGCCAATGTTGAGCAGTACGCAAGAAAATACGACCAATATGTAAACGCCCTATTGTGTAATTAATATTAATTAATTAATTTAATCGTGTTTTACCTTGCAGTTTTCATCGACATCTGGGCCAAATCCACAAAAAATCCCCGAGACAGACCTAGTAACTTCACCTGATAGAAGTTCTTCTGTTGCATCGATATCAGATTTGATACCGGTTTCGGAATCAGTAAAAATACTATACTTAAAAAAAAAATTACAATCTAGTCATCAGATTATCGTCGAGAAAACTAAGAAGATTCGATATTTACAAAGAGTAAATAAGAGTTTAGTCAAAAAGAATACTTCGTTGACAAATATAGTAAAATTACTGAAAAATAAATTAGCCAAAATCATGACGAAACAGGCGTAGAAGGAGACAGCGCTAGATAGATAGTTTAAAAAATGTTCTACGAGTAACTTGTTAACTGGCGCGTAATATGATTACCTGTCGAGGCGAGTTTTTTTTATATTAGTTTTTGTTTTTATATTAATAGTCATGAATTACAATGGCATTCCCAATCAATAAACTTGAATATTTATTCAGTAATCGTTACATTTCCAATAAACTGTTTTTACGTAAATCAGCGGTGCCTTTGCGACGTTGCCACTTAGTTAAAAGGTCTACTTACATGATGAATGAATATGATTTGTTTACCTATTTTATACTGGATTGTACATTGAAAATAAAGTTGTTTGAAATTTTTAAATTTTCTTTTGTAATGAATTAAAAAAATAAATTTTACAACTATACTAGCCATTAACCCAATCCGTGTCTTCATTTAATGTCGTACATAACAAAACACGTGGTATAATACGGTATCAATCAATAATTTTTCCGTAGAGATACATTTTGTAAGATGGTCATGATAGCCTGGCTGCATGAATTCTAATTCACTAACTGGTATCAGTCCTGTGTTCTCAGAATAACATTCGCAAAATATATTTGGACAGATACGTTTAGCTCCATTTTGTGTCGCAAGACACTTCGGTTCGTTGGGTCAAAAGAGAATAAAAATTTAAAAAATTGACCTCTTTCACAAAGGACATGAAAGGTCATTTCATTTGTAATTTTTTTATTTTTGTTTCCTTTTTAGATTGAGTCAGAGATGGGTATCGTAGCAACAATTAAACCAATTAAAAATGAATCTATTGAAAACAATCTGCAGGTGATTGCACAATATAATTATTTATTTTTGCATGCTTTCGAGCGTTTAACAGCCCCGGATCTAGTGGAGTGCAAACCGGGGCACCTGTCCCGGGCGGCAATTTCAAGGGGCGCCAACTATTTGATAAAAATAAATTGGCCAAAATCATGACGAAACAGGCGTAGGCGTAGACACAGCGCTAGAGAGATAGTTAAAAAAAATTCTACGAATAACTTGTTAACTGACGCGTAATATGATTACCTGTCGAGGCGAGTCTTATTTATATTAGTTTCTGTTTTTATATTAATAGTCATGAATTACAATGGAATTCCCAGTCAATAAAAAAAACATTATTTTTAACGTCAATTCCATTATGTATTGAGTGTATGAGTAAGTACTATTTGAGCTACAGTTCATTGATTTAGGATTTAGTAAAAAAGTTATTAATAAAAAAAATATGATGGTTTAAAATGATAATCGTAGCTATAAGCACAATTACACTGAATATTATACATTCGAAAGTTTGGATGTTAGTCCGTTACTCAACCACGTCGTAACGGCTGAACAGATTTCTATGACATTTCATATTTAGATATATATTATAGATTTAGATTATTGGATTTAAACATAGGCTACTTTTTATTGACAAACCACGCGGACGAAGCCGCGGACGGAAGCTAGTTTGGAATATATTTCCCGAGGTTCTGGACACCTCGCGTGTCATCCTAAGCCCGGCAACGATCCATAAACGTATTTAGCGACTAAACATGTTTAAATTTGACGTATTTGTATGATTTGACGACTCCATAAATCATATTTAGCTACTGAATAGTACAATCATCGTTGCGCAAGTCGCCCTAAATGAACTACACAAAAAAAAATGTCAATGCGACTCCATGCTTACTCTGTCCTTAGAAATATATAGCTTCCAACAGTACTATCTCATGAAGTTAAGGTTTTGTAATAAATGATTTTTTTTTTCTTTGGGGAGACCTTTGCCCAGCAGTGGGAAAATATAGGTTGAAAAATATATATATTACATGAAAATCTGTATTTATTTAGACAGTGCACAGTGGTCGAAATTCGACCACAATTGTTATAATTATATATTTTTTTAAACTAGTATTTTTAGTCTAACCGGGTGATTCCAACCATGAAAATAAACACTTTTCATAGAAAATTTCATAATAATTAGGATAAACTTTTAGTTTGACTTTAAATCAGTTGATTTTTAGACTTTGCGCCTTCCCTAGAACTTACCTGATACAAACGTGATGTTTGACTTACATAAGATAATAAATAATAATAATAATAAATATCGCTGGACATTTCACACAGCGCTATCTAGCCCCAAACTAAGCAGAGCTTGTACTATGGGAACCAGATAACTGATAGAATACTTATATACTTTTTTTTGTAAATACATACTTATAATGTATAGGAAAACACCCAGACACGGAACAAATATCTGTAGATCATGCAAACATTTGTTCCGCGGCGGGAATCGAACCCTCTACCTCCTGCGTCTCAGCCGGCTATACGCCCACTGCGCCACGGAGGCAATCTATGATGATTTTCATTGAGAAATCATTTTGTAGAAATCCACTGATTTCGGTTAAAATTTTGTTTATCAGCTGTTTTAGGTCAAACAATACATTTGTATATTGTCAGTTCTAGAAAAGGCGTAATCTCTAAAAAACACCTGATTCAAAGTGAAATTAAATAGATCAACAATTTTTTACCGAAAAATAAAAATTTTAATTATAATTTCATAGAAAAAAATATTAAACATTTTATTTTTCAGGATAAAATGTGTGTTTAAGTTAATTTTCACCGTCGAAATCACCCCGTTCAGGATTAAAATACTAGTTCCGTGACACCCTGTGTATGTTACTATATTTATAGTAGACTCTACTATAAAATAAATAAATAATGCCGGACATTTCACGCAGCTATCTAGCCCCAAACTAAACAGAGCTTGGTACTATGGGAACCAGATAACTGATAGAATACTTACTATATACTTTTTTCTTTTGTAAATACATACTTATAATATAATATTATTTGGAGGAAATATTCGTATTTTTGTATGTTTGTACAGAATAAACGCAAAAACTACTGGTCCGATTTCAAAAATTCTTTTACCATTAGAATGCTATATTATTATTCCTGAATAACATAGGCTATATTTATTACTAGAAAAATTAAGGGTCTCCACTAAAACATCGATAATGTAAAAAAATTTGCCATAAAATGTCTTTCATCACATGCGCTGCGGTAACTATAATAATATAAATTTGAAAGTAACTCTGTCTTTCTATCTGTTTGTTAAATTTTCACGACTAAACGGCTGAACCGATTTTAATGAAATTTGGTATACTTTTACCTAACTGCGCAGGAGGGTATTTTTTTTTATTGCATAACTAAAACTTAACATCTGTTACCTGGAATTTGAATGAAACTGTAGGTCAAGCTAGTTGGTTAGGCATCTCGTATACTATAGGCATTAGTATATAGGGTGTTTGATAATATACGCACAAAAATGAAAGGGGGTTATTTTGATGAACATAATAAATTAATTTGTGAAATGTTTACCAAAGAAATGTGAAATTTATTTTGGCATGTAAAAACAAACAATTTATTAAACTTATGTTGTGCTATTGCATAATGCTTACCGTCTAACCACAAATAAGTACTGTATTGGTGACGTCTCGAGATATCTCTCGTTGTCCCTTTCTAACCCAAAACCCGCAGCCATTTCCGAAAGAGATAACAAATCGGCCTTTATTTTTGGATGTCGATTGCAAGAGTAGGCAGGAAGTTTTATATCGAATTAATCACCCAAACTTAGTCGATTTTTTTTTTAATTTGATAATATAACTAGTAGTTTTTTTATGTTTTGAGAAACCGTCACTTGAATATCGTCAGTATATTACCAAACAGCCTGTATAGAGAAACAACCAGACCCGAAACAAACATCTGTAGATCGAGCAAACATTTGTTCTGCGGCGGGAATCGAACCCGCAACCTCCTGCGTCTCAGCCTAAACGCCCGCTGCGCCACGGAAGTCATCACTTAATATTCACAAAGCACTAACCTTTTAATATAATCATTTGGCTCTTTTTAACCAGTTTATGCTCAACAACTGCCTCTTCAAAATCATTATTAGCTGATTGTATATATGTCACTATTTTTACAGCAGGCTCTGTTATATTCATATATAGGAACTCCTTCTGTGTCTCCACGCTGTACTCTTTGGAACCAGTGCGGAGTTCTTTTAGGACTTTTTTGTTAAGTTTCTTGCAAGCCTGCTCGTACTTCTTAATGTGTATGTTCCATTGTAGATGGGATTTTAACTCTTTACGGGAGATGGTGACGTTGCATATAGCGCAGTGGTACATTAGGTACATCTGAAACAAGCAATATGTTTAAAAACATAAACCCAACTACGTAATACTTGTCACCCGCACTAATAACGAATCAATTGACACCGCATTCATTTTTTTTTATATTGCTGGACATTTCACACAGCGCTAACTAGCCCCAAACTAATCAGAGCTTGTACTATGGAAACCAGATAACTGATAGAATATTTATATACTTTTTTTGGTTGTAAATACATATCTACTTATATTATATAGAAAAACATCCAGACCCGGAACCAATATCTGTAGATCATGCAAATATTTGTTCCGCGGCGGGAATCGAACCCGCTACCTCCTGCGTCTCAGCTGACTATTCGCCCACTGCGCCACGGAGGCTGCAAAAAATTCATTAATATCGGATGAGTAGTTTAGGCGCTATAGTGGAACATACATACATAATATAAGTTGCAATATAAACTACAAATAATGACGAGAGTATATTTTTGAGACCATAAATAAACACACTATACGCGCTCTGTTGATTAGTTGAGTGTATTGACCTGGCCGGGGCATTGACTGGGCTAGGTAATTGAACTAGTGGGGTCCTTGAAAGGCTCGTAGTAACTTTTTAGCGATCTGTGACATCGTACAATAGGCTAGTTTTTTATATTTCGTCGAGCAGCAGTTTATCGATTTTCTCAAGATCATGATAAAAAATCAAGAACGTTTTATGGATACATTTATTTTTTATTTTTTGTGTAGAGACCTATCCATTCAATATAATTAGTTTAAATTACAACACCTTATATAGATTGCGAATAAGCTATATAGGTAAGTTTAAACCTCTATGCAAAACGTATGTGGATGGTAGTGTATGTCACCCGCACCATAACAACGAATCGATTGACACCTCATTCATCGAAATCGAATGAGTAGTTTAGGCGCTACGGTGGAACGTCTAAAAAACATAACCCTTCCTTCTGGCTTTGCCGTAATAACGAATCAATTGCACCTCATTCATCAAAATCGGATGACCGGATTAAATTAATGTCGTACATAACTTTAACATTATTTTTTTTGTTTTGTATGGGTATAGTCTGAAATAAATTATTCTATTCTGTAACAAAACAGGTTGTGTACTCTGAAAAAAATACTAATTTTTAAAAACGTATTATTTTTAAAAAGTTACTTATTTAAAAATTTACATATTTTTTTAAATGTACTTATTTTTAAAAAGGTACTTACTTTTAAAAAGGTACAATTAAAAAAGTACTTCCTATTTTTCTACTTTTATTTTTTACCTTGGTTTTACTTATTCCAATATCCATCAATTTAGATGTTTCACACTACCGGGCGCCCTGAGACAGCCATATTTTTTTATAAGTAATTTTTCAACAAAAATAACTTTTTAATGTTGGTCTGAAAAGCCAAATCGCTAGTTATTTTAAAAACCATACCTGTCTAAACAGCTGCCCGCAATAATTCGACAAGAACTTATTCTTCGACATGTTGTCAACATGTTCGCGACTCTCAACATGTTTCTGCAGCGCGCAGTAGTCCAGACTGCTCGAGCAGACGAAGCAGAATCTGAACCCGTTACCCATGTGCACCAGCGAGTGGAAGGAAGTCTGAGTCACTATAAAGTAAAGTGATTTCAGCTTGACGAGTACTGTTTCATCGAGTATGAAGGCTTGCTCCTCTTCATCTGAGTTTTGGGTTGTGTCCAGTTTTGGTTTGGGATGTTTCTCTTCAGCTGAAAATTTGTAATTTGTATTTAAATTTATTTCTGTGAACTTTTTGCATGTAACTAAAACAATATGAACACTGGAAAATGCATTAGTAAATTACTGTGTCGCAGTTTCCAATGCTCGTACATACAACTAAATGAGTTTGAAGTTCCTGATTATAGGTAGGTATATAATTCACCCATTTACAAAATTGATTCAAAGTCTAATATTTTTTATTCATTAAAATGACAAGGATCACTTTGAAAATACAATTTTACTGCCTGTTCCTTTGCGAACAAGCCAGGAAAGAAAGGCAAGAAACAAGGCTGGTTGTTTTTTTAATGATCCTTTTAGAATACATAACAATACAGAAAATAAATTACGTCTAAATTGTAAGATTTTGAACGAGTTGGAGCAATTTCAATCCCAAGCTTCTCTATCATCTAAACTAAATAATCCGATATTTTATAGTACCTAGGCTTTTTTATAAAGATTTTGTTTAATTACGTTTTTAAATTTGTTAATAGGCCAAGTACCTATCTAACACATTATAAGTAGAGCTATTGACACGCAAAGAAGAAGAATTTGATAATTGTCAATTTTTGTACGTCCCTTGGGAGTTTGTTATAAAAGCGTACACCTTGTCCTTTAAACGATTTACTAACTTTATGGAGTCTACAAGTGGCAACTTCGAATTTATCTCTATTTCTAGTATTAAAATTATGATTATCGCTATTTTTCTTTAACAAATTAATATTTTTGTGAACATACATCAGATTTTCATATATGTATTGACAAGGGAATGTCATAATATTTATTTGTTTAAACTTATTGCGTAATGATTCTCTGGGGCCCATGTTATAAATTACACGAACAGCCCTCTTCTGCAGCACAAAAACGCTGTTTATATCTGCAGCACTCCCCCACAGCAGTATACCGTATGACATAATGCTGTGGAAGTAGCTGAAGTAAACTAGGGTAAACTGTACTATTGTTGGCACCCCCTCAATGATTGGCACTATGACATAAAAATAAAAATAATAAAATAATCTTTAACAATTTATGTAGGTGGCAATACATTATTCGAAAGCATTTTTAATTTCGCTCGTGGAAACACCATTTTACGACTGTGACGTCAGCTGTCTTTCTTTCGCATTCGTTTGAATAAATGGGACCGTTGGTTTGTGCTAAAGTTATTAAAAGTGTAAGGTCTGGAGCTTGAGTCTGACCGTAAAAGTGAATTATTTGGTAAGTCCACAGACATTTTGACATGTATATTTGTATAAACATAATGTATTTATTCTGTATTGTGTTGTTTTCTAACATTAAAAGTAGTTCGATCGTTTTTTTGCTGGTGCCAATCACTGTATTTTTTTTCGTATGATATTGTAATGATTGGCAGTAATGCCAATGATTATACTTTTGAATGCATTGTGCGATGTGGGTAATTCTTTGCCAAATGATATTTTGACCATTTTAAACCTTATGTGTAGTGCAATCAGGTACATTTAGGCTTGTGTTTGAATTCCTGGCACTGCCAATCATTGTATTTTTTTCACAGTGCCAATGACTATATCTTAGCGTTGGTATCTTGAAATTGAGGTTTACTTGGATATTTTAATGAAAAAACAGTATCATCTATGCATCACTGTCGTCCAGACACGGCTAGTAATTAAGCCTAGGAATGTTAGATAGTAACTGCAGGGTTCCTTTTAAAAATTATCCATCAATAGACACATGTTTCAGGTACTTACCGTGCGCAGCCAAAAATGCCGAAGATTTCAGATGGGAAAAAATATGTTAAGGGTTATAGCGAAGAAGATCTCGAGAAGGCTTTGCGAGACATAAAAAATGGGATGGGCAAAAAAACAGCTGCAAATAAGTATAATATTCCTCGCGCAACATTACAGTTTCGTCTCTCCAGCGCTTTTGTTAAGAAACGACCTGGTCCAGACACCGAGCTAACTTCTACAGAAGAATCTGAGCTAGTCAAGTGGATAATTGCCTCCTGTAAAAAAGGGTTTCCTCGGCGTAAAGAGGATATCATCAAAAGCGTACAAACATTCTTGGATGAGCATCCTAGACCGAACAGGTTTATAGAAAATACTCCTGGAGAAGGCTGGTACAAGTTGTTTCTAAAGAGGCATCCAGAACTTTCTGTTAGAACCTCTGAAGCTGTAACTTCAGCAAGTGCAAAGGTGTCAGAGTCGCAGATTAGGAAATGGTTCCAACAAATTGAAGAATACCTAACAGAAAATAATCATTTTGGTATTCTAAGCGATCCGTCTAGAGTGTATAACGGAGACGAGACCAATTTTATTTAGTGTCCCAAAAATACAAAAGTTATTGCTTTGAAGGGAAAAAAAAACGTGTATGAGGTAGACCACGCACAATCAAAGTCATGCGTTACTGTCATGTTTACTTTTGGTGCAGATGGTGAAACTACACCTCCAATGATTATTTTTCCTCTGAAGAGGATGCGACCAGAAGTACAAAGTTCTGTACCAGATGAGTGGGGTATTGGCTTGTCCGGTAATGGATGGATGAAGAGTGAGATTTTTATCCAGTACATAGAAAATGTTCTGTATCCTGCGTTAAAGAAAAGAAATGTGGAATTTCCCATCATCCTTTTTCTGGATGGACACAAGAGTCATACCACTCTGCAAGTAGCTCAACTATGCCAACGCCTTGAGATAATACTCATTGCGTTATACCCGAATGCGACACGAATATTACAACCGGCTGATGTAGCTGCATTTCGCCCTATAAAAGTCATGTGGCGTAAAGCTGTCCTGGAATGGCGTACAGAAAATTTGAGTAAATCGTTGCTCAAAACAAATGTCGGACCTATCTTAGCTAAGCTTTTGCCGAAAATTAACAAAGCAACATTAAAAAATGGTTTTGCGACATGTGGCTTATGCCCATTTAATCCTGATCTTGTGGATTACTCAAAATGTTTGCAGCCTTCGAAATCAGACCAAGACAATTTGGATGAACATACACCAACAAATCTGAGCTATCAGACTTTTCAAGAAATAGTTGGGCCACAGCTGATAAGGAAAATGAAAAATCATATTGTAGGTAAATCAACAGAAGCTCAAAAACTATTTGAACTTTATAAATATCTCACATCAAATACTTTGCTCCAGGAATTGCCATTAACAATGAATCAATCTGAACTTACGCAGGACATAGAAATCGACCTTGACCAAAACAACAATAATAATGAAGAAGATTAGTCTAAGCAAATAAATACAACAGTAACAGAACTTTTACTACAGGAAACAGAAAAACTGAAAGAACCCACGGAAGCCAATGTTACTGAAATTGATTCAACAGATGTCTTTTACTCCGAAATCTTAGAACAGGAACCATCTTTGCATGCTGAACCTGAATACTACGAAGACTTCGATAATTCACTCTCTGTACCAATCAGCAATTCATTGGACCAGAAGCTGAAAATACAGTTGAGATAATTCCTGAAAATCAAAACGAAAATGCACCTATGAATGTTTTACTTGATGTACTACCATCGACCAGTCGACAAAATATAGTGTTTGTGGATGGTAAATGGCAGATTGTGGATGACTTACCCATTAAAATCCTACCGAAAAGTCCATTAAAAAAACCAGATATTAAAGCTTTTTTACAACTGCCCAAGACTCCAATTAAAAAACAAAAAACTGGCATCGAACACCGTAGTTTTGTGTTGACAAGTAAAAGCTGGGAAGCCGTTGAATTGCAAAAACAAAAAAAGAAGTTGGAGGAAACCCAACAAAAAGAAGCAAAACGTAAAGAAAGAGAAGAAAAAGCGAACCAAAAACGATTAATTAATGAACAGAAATTAACAAAAAAGAACAAAGCTAAAACTGCTGACCTTATGAAACAAAGTAAGCCAAAATCAAAAAGCCCAGTTCCATCTAAAATTATAATTCAATCCAACATCTTGTATAAGCCTGCCAATATCAAAAACCCTATAGAAGCGAAAAATGAAGAGGATATCAAACAAACGCCAAAAGAAACATGTATAACAGGTCATGAAGTAATGGAGCACAATGTTTTTACGATAAGAAAATGTGATAACATTAAAGAAATGCAATACAATCCTCACACAACTGGACCAGAAGACAACCTAAAAATATATAAGAAAAAAAATGCTCATAAAATAGAAATAGTAAAAGAAAATACTTACTGCGAAAGAAATTACGAACGAAGCCGATACAAAACAAAAAGATAAGATGAAAGACATGAAAATCATTGCTGAAATTACAGAAAAACAGAAGATAAAGGAAATAATTAGCGTTGCCCATAATATTAACAAGACTAATACAGAAGTAAAGATAGAGGAAGTAAAACGCGATGTGCAAAACTATAATACAATATTTCAGAAGCCAGCAAAAAAAATGTCAGACGAAGATTTAATAAAAATATTGACCGAAGGTGACTCACAATAAAATTAAAAAGATATAAACTAAACTATGCTGCTATTAATCTCTAGATAGATCAATGGCTATTTCTATTTTTTGATTACTTAAATTTCGTGCCAATGATTATACTTAATTCATACTGCCAATAATTATGCTAGAGTGCCAATGTTTGTACTTTATCCTAGTTTTAAGTTTAATTTAGTCTATATGACAATAAACATTTTTTTTTCTCACCGTTTTGTATTTTTATTGTAAGTTTGGGCATCAAAGTGTACATCAAACCATCAATATTCATAGACAAATTGTTAACATTGCAGAGCTGACAATAAACATGTCCAAAGCCAGGTTAGGGTGCCAATCATTGAGTAGTTTACCCTAGTCTAGCTGCGTCTACGTCTGTAAAAAGACGGATCTTTTTAACTGCGTATGCCGCAGAACTAAGTCTCTTCGACAACCTATCAATGTGAGGGCCCCATTGAATCTTATTATCTAGAGTTATACCTAAGAATACGGTGGTGTCCACAAGAGCCAACTTCTCGTCTTTGATTTTTATATCTGCTTTAACTTGTGTAACATTAGGTAGTATAAATCTGATACATTTTGTTTTCTTTTCATTTAGAAGCAGATTGTTTACATTGAACCATTTTACGACCCTAGAGATTGCATTGTTTACATCGTCAAAATCGGTTTGTCGTCGCTTTAATTTAAATAAAAGTGACGTGTCATCTGCAAACAATACAACCTCATGATCGTTCCTTACAAGATGGGGAAGATCATTAATATATACTAAAAACAAAAATGGTCCCAGAATTGATCCCTGTGGTACACCCATTTTAACCAGAGACCCCGGAGAACGTTTCCCATTCACGTCAACACTTTGCACTCTGCCACTTAAATAAGAAGTGAGAAAGTCTAGAGCAACGCTCCTAATGCCATAATGGTGTAGTTTCCTGATCAATATGTCATGGTCTACGCAATCAAATGCCTTGGACAAATCACAAAAAACACCTAAAGCGTCATGAGACTTCTCCCAGGAATCAAATATGTGCGAGATTAACTCAATACCAGCATCAGTGGTTGAGCGAATTCTGGTAAATTGGAATAATAATTGGTTGATGGAAATAAAAATTAAATATTGCTGGACATTTCACACAGTTATCTAGCCCCAAACTAAGCAGAGCTTGTACTATGGGAACCAGATAACTGATAGCATACTTATACACTTTTTTTGTAAATAAATACTTATAATATATAGAAAAACATTCAGACCCCTAACAAATATCTGTAGATCATACAAAAAAAAAATCCGCGGCAGGAATCGAACCCGCTACCTCCTGAGTCTCAGCCGGCTATTCGCCCACTGCACCACGGAGGTCGTCAAAAATAAACATATTGATAAAGAAAATTTAAATGAATAGGATATGCCATGGTAATTCTACTTTTTTGTTTAAGTATGTGTGTGTGAATGTGTTTTAGAGTGTGTTAGGAGAGTGGATGTGTGTGAGTGAGGGTTCGAAGGTGTGTGAGTTTGTGGTATATGAGTGTGTGGTAGATAGATAATTAATTTACACCATAAACAAAATAATTAAAACTAACATTATTCAAATGTATGTATACAAGGCGATCCTATCGCTAATATATTGTTACGAGCTGAGGGTTCGGGATAAAATAATGGTAATCGATCCAACCAAAATAACACTTTTATTCAACACTAAACGATGAATACACGAACTTGGTCACACGTAATCACAACACACTAATTCACACCACTGTTGCACCACTTAAAGTCACCGAAATGATCGCTCGTATAGCTTAATCCAGACTGACTCGCGAGCAACTACTGTTCACGCGAGACCCTGCTCCACGTCAGTCCTCCAGGGCCTCGCTGAGACTCACTCACTAACTGAGACTGACTGTCCGGCCATCTCTCCGGCCTATTTATATCGCTCACATTTAGATTGTTCGAGAACGATGTCGATCCTTCCAGGAAAGGGTCGGTCCCTCGACACAATGGCCACTCCCCATTCTGCGAAACCACAAACAATAGCAACAATAACACAGCAAGACAAAAGCGTTCGAGAAGGTTCGATTATTACTCATTGTTTAACAGCCTCGGCGTAATACTGCCCCCTCCTAAAACATGCTCGTCCCGAGCATTCTTAGCCCCATATCGCGGCAGCCGATCAACATGAACAATTTTAGGCGCACCTCACGCTGAAGATGTAGCAACTAGAGGAGCCACATTGCCGTCTCCAGTATTTCAGGACACCCAGAGTCCCTTTCTCATCAGCGATCCCAATTCCAGCCTCCAAAACACGGCTCTCATGATTTCTATCTGTTCTTTCACTTCCTGGAATTCCTTTCCAGATGAACCGAACGATTCCCTCATCAGTCGAGCACGCTCTTATGGCCAACGTCGCTGATCTTCCTGTTGACGACGCTGCTCTTCTTTATCCTGACGTCGCTGTTCCTCTTGCAACCGAGTCTGCTCCACCTGTTCATGTCGCTGTTCCTTCTGCAACCGAGCCTGCTCTTCCTACTGACGACGCTTCTCTTCTTAATGCTGACGGCGTTGTTCCTCTTGCAACTGAGCCTGCTCTTCTTGCTGATGACGCTGCTCTTCCTTATCCTGACGTCGCTGTTCTTCCTGCCAACGTTGCTGCTTTTCTTGTTGACGACAAAGCATGGCCATAATAGCAGCAAGATCGCCTGTCACAGGAGCTTGGCCCACGGATGATGATGATGATGATGGTGCTCCAAATGATTCGGTGGCGGCTGATTCCATCTCCATCGGCTGACGACTCTGCCGAGCTTCTTGAACCGGAGACTCTCCAAACCGCCTTTCATCCATTTCCTGTTGTCGTTGACCTCTCGTCCTGACACCGTCCACGTTATCCTTTGGCAGAACCGGCATTATTTTATCCCACTTCTGACACCAAATTGTTACGAGCTGAGGGTTCGGGATAAAATAATGGGAATCGATCCAACCAAAATAACACTTTTATTCAACACTAAACGATGAATACACGAACTTGGTCACACGTAATCACAACACACTAATTCACACCACTGTTGCACCACTTAAAGTCACCGAAATGATCGCTCGTATAGCTTAATCCAGACTGACTCGCGAGCAACTACTGTTCACGCGAGACCCTGCTCCACGTCAGTCCTCCAGGGCCTCGCTGAGACTCACTCACTAACTGAGACTGACTGTCCGGCCATCTCTCCGGCCTATTTATATCGCTCACATTTAGATTGTTCGAGAACGATGTCGATCCTTCCAGGAAAGGGTCGGTCCCTCGACACAATGGCCACTCCCCATTCTGCGAAACCACAAACAATAGCAACAATAACACAGCAAAACAAAAGCGTTCGAGAAGGTTCGATTATTACTCATTGTTTAACAGCCTCGGCGTAACAATATGAACACAATTTGTACTATTATCATCCATACTATTAGTGGTTCGCCCCGAACTGAGATTTCGAAAAAGACTCCCAAAAACGAACAAAAAAATATTCATAATCTAACTAACTAATAAAATAGTGCCACAAAATGCACAACTTATTTGACCTAGTTTCATTCAAATTACAAGTAACGGGAGTTCATGTTGATTGGTTACTCTTTTTTATGGTATAAATTGCAGTTATTCTGAATTTCCGACTTTTATCTATATTTTTATCACTAAACTTACACGCATACCAAATTACAGCACTGTGGGGTCACTGGTGTACCTACCTACTCTGTGAGTTTTGTCAAAGTTCAGTTTTTATTATGGCTAATAACTCAAAAACTACATGGATAAACTAAAAATAAAAACGGGGTTAAAATTTATTAAAGAAGACCTTTCATTAAACGTTCCAGTTGACCGAATAGTCTCATTTTCCTTTTTTTTTTTTAGCCCTCTGGACCCCTCATATCTTAACAAACCCCCAACATTTTTAGCTCATTTAGTCACACCAGGATTGTGGTATCACCTATGTATAAAATTTCAAGATGATTGGATCAACGCTTCGAAAGTTATCCTCTGCCGATATACAACGCCGATTTGGAGAACTCGCTTCGCTCGATTAATAAATGCGAAAGTGAGTTTGTCTATTGATTTATTATCAGTTCACGTCGTAACGGCTGAACCGATTACAATAAAATTTGGTACGAACTATACAAAGATAGATTATGACTTGGTTCGAGATTTGAGAGAAATCTTACCTTTTTCTTTTCTACTTTGCTCCATTTTCACTTCAAGATTCTTCACAGGGGCCCTCCTAACTGGAGACTGATTGTATCGCGACATCAACTCATTAGAAACCTCTATATCCTGCGGTTGTCGCACTGGGGAAACCGGAACCCGCGGTTGTTTCACCGGGGAATCCGGAACCCGCGGTTGTCTCACCGGGGAATCCGGAATCTGCGGTTGTCTCACCGAGGAATCCGGAACCGGCGGTTGTCTCACCGGGGAATCCGGAACCCGCGGTTGTCTCACCGAGGAATCTGGAACTCGCGGTTGTCTCACCGGGGAATGCGGAACCAGCGGTTGTCTCACCGGGAAATCCGGAATCTGCGGTTGTCTCACCGGGGAAACCGGAGCCCTGACCCCGTTCGTAGTCAAATCCAACGGTTCTGTTATTTGCAACTGCATGGGTAGACCAAAGTTTGTGGTCGGTGAGCCCGTCCTGACTCCAGGTAGACCGGACTCTATCATGCTTAAGGTGAGTAGCTGGCCGGGTATAAGGGTAGGTTCTTGTGTTTGTACGATGGGATTGATGCCAGATACGCCCGGTTTTGAGTAGAGGAGCTCTGGTGTGTGGGTATCTTGATTTATTTGTTCGTTCACATGAGTGGGTGAGTCAGGTACGGACATGTAGGTTGGTGTGCTGTAGCTGGAACTGGAGCTACTGTAGCCTATTTCATACAGTTGAAACATTTCATCCTGGAACAATGGTAATTACCAATAATGGTACATTGTTATAACAAGTGCTGTAAGCTATCTATTTTTTGATCGAGCGAAACGAGATCTTTAAATCAACTTTGGCAAATCGGCGTTGTATGTATGTTTGTTTGTCCGGGGATAACTTTCGAAGCGTTGATCCGATCATCGTGAAATTTGATACATAGGTTGATAGTGATGGCACAATTTTGGTGTGACTAAATGAGCTAAAAATGCTGGGGGGGGGGGGGTTTGTTGAGATATTGGGGTAAAGAGGGGTAAAAAAAATGAAAATCAGACTATTAGGTCACGTGGGACGTCAAATGAAAGGTCTTCATTAGTACATTTAGACTCCATTTTTTTTTAGTAAATTCTTTTAATTTTGAGTTATTAGCCATAGCAAAAACTAAACTTTTACAAAATTTACAGGGTACACCAGTGACCCCACAGTGCTGTAATTTGGTATTCGTGTAGCTTAAGTGACACAAATATAGGCAAAAGTCTGAAATCCAGAATAACTACAATTTGTACCCCAAAACAGAATACCTAACCACTGTAGGTCAAGTAGTTGGTTATTTATTTCGAGCCACTATTTTGATAGTCAAAGATTACAAATAATATTTTTATTGTTTTTATGGGAGACTCGCGAGATCTCAGTTCGGGGCGAACCACTTGTTTTATACTTAATGGAGATGGATATGTTACAGTAGCACACCGCTGAGTGACGACCTATTTTGTAATCTTGTATCAAAGTCAAATATTTTATTCATTAAAATCACAAGGATCACTTTGAAACGTATTTGGTATAAGTATAACTGTTATATTCATAGAATGTAAAAATAGACACAAAATAAATATTTTGCTATTTCTATGGAACAATCTGGCCCACCTGATGTTAAGTGATAACCATTGCCTATAACACAGAATTGTCTCGTAGGTCACGCACGTTAGAAATGTGTCCACGATGCACTGCCACGATGGACGCAGTCTATCAACTTGAGGCATACAGGTGTAAAGCCTCATGTGCCTGTAATCTCACCGGTAATCATTCCCTCCAAACCGAAACACGGCAATGCTGCTTGGCGGCAGAAATAGGTATGTTGGTTGCATCCCGGGCGAGCACTTTCACAAGGAATTCTACTACTCTTAAAAAATATATTTCAACAACCGAGATATTTTCTTATTTATGTACAGTCGCCAAGAGCGAAGCGTGGCCACCTTAAGGGTGTATTTTGTTTGCAGTGAACAGGGCGGCGTTGACTTGCTTTGTCCACAAATAACCAGTAAAACCAACATTTAAAAACCGGACAAGTGCGAGTCAGACTCGCCCACCGAGGGTTCCGTACAAATGTGTACCGACAGTTTCGATGATTGATTACGTACTTTAAATAAAGACTATATTTTTTATTCTTTTATTACAAATGTTTAGTTTCCAGATTTTTCCCTGTACTTGTAGTATAAGACGATATTACTTGCCAAATTTCAATAGAAATACCCTATAAATTTTTATTCTTTTGAGAGTGTCGAAATATACGTTTTTTGCGGGATAAACGGCCGTATCATTTTTTTACGTCAACTTAGAAGTTTGATTTTTTCACAGCTTCAAGGGACTGTAATACCATATACCTGAGTATATGGTATTAATTTCAACTCGATACCTCCACACGTTCCCGAGATAAAGGGTCTTGACAGACAGATAGACAGACAATGAGTGATCCTATAAGGGTTAAGTTTTTTTCCTATTCAGGTACGGAACCCTAAAAATAAATTACCTTTCTATTTTATTCGAAGACTACGCAAGACGTTTCGTAATGTATTTTAAAGACAAAGGACTAACCCGAATAACGGGACTTATGTCCCTCATTGCTCAAACCAAAAAAGGGCTGGGCTTCATTCAAAACCTTCATGATCCTCTCCATCCAAAGGTTGTCTGGAAGAGATCGCTTTGTTAAGCGATAAAACCGCCATTATGCTTACATTTATTTGTTTTATTTTTATTTTTATATATGTTGTGTCTAGCTTGTAAGGTATACTAACGAATTTTCATTCATTCATTCAAAATATGCAAGCGAAAATGTTTTCAAATTGGATACCCTCGATCTTGTCGACTGTACGTGCGTTATTCAAGAAAATTACGTCATAAAACACTAACCTTTTGATTTTTAAATTTATATCTGCGGAGTAACTCCCTCGAGGCAGGGGGGAGCGTAGCCAGGAACCGTTCGAGTTCGTTTGTAAACTCGCCCTTGTTCAGCTGGTACTTAACCTCGTGTTTAGGAGGCTTGTTCTTGACCATGCCCATCGCTTTAGCAAGCGCTGCCGTGTGCAGGGGCGTCATGTTATGGTCATAGATACCTGTCACTGGTATTAGTATGTTGCAAAGAGCGCAGTGGAGAGAGCCTCTTATCTAAAAAAAACAAAATCGGTCAATAAACTAATATATAAAACACTCGTGTCACAGTGTTTGTAACAAAAATGTTTCGAAACGGCTTGACCAATTGTTATGAAATATTTTATGTATATTTGGTAGGTCTGAAAATACCGATTTTAATGAATGTTTTTTGTATATTTGATAGGTATGAGAATAGGTAAAGATTTTTTCACCCTCCTACCCCCATCCCCCATTTTTAATCGCGATTTTAGTATTTTATAATTTAACCGTCGTCAACAACAGCTAGATAATAAATATTACTATCTAGCCCCAAACTAAGCAGAGCTTGTACTATGGGAACCAGATAACTTCTGTTTTTGTAAATACATACTTATAATATATAGAAAAACATCCAGACCCAGAACAAATATCTGAAGATCATGCAAACATTTGTTCCGCGGCGGGAATCAAACCCGCAACCTCCTGAGTCTCAGCCTATATGCCCGATCCCGATTTTAGAAGTGGGTTAAATGGATTTAAAAAGGAAATGTATCGATTAGATAATCAATCTATAACAGTCCCCTGTTCCCAGTCCCAGGGTGCGCTATTGAGCCCGATCCTCAGCTCTTCTCATGTATCGGTTACTGGATAAATATTCAAGCTAGCGGTATCAAACCCACCTCTGAAATCTGTTAATACGATTCCGGATGTGTGTCTTAAGTTAATATCGTATATAACAAAACAGGTGGTTTACAAAAATAAAGAAAATACTCACAGCTCTTGTCAAATTACACTGAAACGGTCTTATAAAGGGTGTCATATAAACAAACTGCATATGAACAATCTCATACACATGCTGTATAAGCTCCCCCTGTATGTATACGGCACAGAGCGCGCAATGGTACCTATTATTCACCAACATAAGCGCATGGCAGCCCAAACTTGACACAGATAACTCTATTCCAAAAGGACTGAACTTAAACTCGCCAAATATGTCTAAATTTGATTGTATCATCGTTTCAGTGGCCTTCATATTCATGTCTGTGGCCTTCATATTCATTTCTGTGGCCTTAATATTAGTGTTGTTGTCTGTTGAGGGATAGTGGTTGTTTATTAGTTTAGGGTTCTTCATTGGGTGGTATTTTTCAACGTGGATCTGCATATCATTCTTGTATTGGAGATTATTGCAATGGCCGCAGTGGTATAACTTCTCACTAACCTGCAACAGAATCAATATATTAATACGTCAGGAACTGACGGCCGTTGAAGTAAAAGCATGTGACTAAAAGAGATTTTTTTTCCCCCCATTGTGATCTGCAATCAGTTGGGAGGACTATAGGCGGATGAGTTGATTTATATGTGGCGTTCGGGATCAAGACACATTAATCCTTTTTCCCTTCTTTAGGCTGAGCGCACATTGGAGTCACGACAGTTTTAAGATAGAGTCTCCTCACATAGACAAGTCTGCCTTAAAACTAAAACGAAATTGTTTTGCCTACGACACGTCGCACGCCTAAAACGAAACTGTTTCGTCTACTACGACGACGTGTACCGTCTGCGTCAATTCTTTTTCAGTATCAAAATGGACTTCATAGATACTGTTGTATTAAGCGTCCTAGTTACATACGTGTTCACTTGCAAAAACGACGCAGACGTAAATATTGGGTGCATCCAAGACAAAACAGTAAATTCTATAATATCATGTATAAAATTTTCCTTATATTTTCATGTATAAAAGGAAAATTTTATACATGATATTATAGAATTTACTGTTTTGTCTTTGATGTGCGCGCCCGCATACATACAAAAGGGAAGCCGACAATGGTTAGTCAGACTGCCGCTGTGCAGTTCTTGTAGGTATTAGACAATTTGGTCTATGAGACGTTTTGTTTGAAGTTTGCGCGTCTTCGAAATTTTTGTAAAGCAATAATCTGTCTTAAAAGTATCGTGTCTGTGACTCAAGTCTGCGCTCAGCCTTAGAAACAGCAAGCAGGTTGTCCAACACATGGATTCTTTTCAGGCGCTTTGTGTCAAAAAATTTTAGACCAGCGCTGGTGAGACAAGTGCCTAATGGCGGTTCCACGTTAGTGCCGTGAAGCTCCGTAAACAGGCGTGAACGAAAATGTGGTCGATTTGGTCGGGGTTCATGCGCGTTCACGCCTGTTCCCCGATCAGAGTCGGTATTTTGTCCCTCGACAAAGGGTTCGCGTCCCCTTCGAGAGGCGTTCACGCGCACGCATCCACATTCACGGCACCGACTACGTATGGCGTATGGACGTGTGCTGTGCAGTCCTTGCACGCGCGCTAAAATGGAGTCCAGCGTGAACGTTTGGAATAACGAAACTGAAATGCTCTGTTTAGAGCATTACCATTCTGAAAATATACTGTGCAATGCAAAAAACCCGCATCATAAGGACAAAAACAAGAATCATGATGCCTGGGCGCGGATTAGTACTCAAATGGAAATTGAAATCAAAGAATTATAAAAAAGGAAAAAAGACTCTTTGCTGTCCAGTTATCGTTTATATAGAAAAAATGTTTGTTATTTTGTATATTACCTATGATTATAGTTCCAAAATGTATCCCTTTTTACGACTGCCCAAAAAAAGGTGTGTAATGTGTTTAGAGTTCATCTATGTACATTATGTAAGTATGTATGTATGTGAGTTTCTTTAATCCACTATCACTTCTAAATGGCTGAACGGATTTGGATAAATTATTTTGAAAAGCAGTCTTTCTTGTTTTGGGCGTCTAAATAGTGATATGTTGCCACAGCAAACAAAGTTATTGCAGCAGCAGCTTCTACGTCGATTTCGCGGCGGGTTTCACTAACGACTCTGAGCATCCCGTGAATGTGGAGGGCACGACTAGTGTCGTGAATTCGCGCGTGAATTCACGACACTAATGTGGAACCGCCTTAAAAAGGTATACTTACATTCCTTATCAAGTAGTCCTCAAAAGCACCAACCACAGCGCACTTCTGCAACAGTTGCTTATGGCGCTCCGTCAGGCAATGGTGGGTCTTGAACCGCACTAGGAACGATATCATGCACACCATACAGTAACACTGGTTCAGTTCTGTCTGTGTTATCATGTTCCATGACTCGTATTTTACTCTCACCTCTTTGGCACCTGTAATGCATTTTTTTTTCACTTCTCTTGTTTTGTTTGTTTTTTCTTTATTGCACAAAAATAAAGATGTACAAATGGAGGACTTAGCGCTAAAAGCATTTTCTACCGGTCAACCTTGAAAGCTAAAGAAAACTTAGGTTGGCGTGCTTAACTAGGTACTAACACAAAAATAGAAATAAAAACTACTAACTACCTAATTGCCTACATAAATATAATAATACTCACTAATACAATATAATTATAAAAAATATACAAATATGTATAACACATAAAATAAAATAAAAATTGTTTATTTCAAGCTATTGACTCATACATGTTACAAATATAAATAAAATTATATAAAATACCCAAATCATAAATAGATATAACATAAATTAATATACTATATGTATATATAGCTGAATCAACTAAGTGTGCAAAGAGGTGTTTATATATATAAGAAATAAATTGAATAATAAATAAAGTTATACAGAAAGCTAAAGTGGAATTATGAATTTAAACAGTGACTATGCACAGAATGTTTGAAAGCTGGTTTTGATGACATTTTTCTAATACTGAGGGGAAGAGCGTTCCATAAACCCACTGCCTTCACTTCAAAAGAGTTTAGAAGTGGCTAGGCAGAGAGAATCTGTTGGCCTAAGATTACGTTCGTGAGTGTCGGCTAAAAATGTAAACCTTGATTTTTTATTTCTTTCTAAAAAAAGTCCGTGAATGTGCGAGGATAAAATAGCATATTACGCTCTAGGGGGAAAATGTATTCGAGGGACCCTGAAGTCTGGAACTACGTGTATCTCCCACGTTTACCCCACAGACAACTCAACATTCATCTTCACAGAAGACATAACTTAAGTATCCGGGAAAAAACATCTCGTTAAATGTCCAGAATTGTCTAATTATATAAAACAAAGTCGGTTTAGTTACACCAATTATAACTCAAGAATGACTTGACCGATTTCTATGAAATTTAATATATAGGTAGATTATGATCGAGATTGAAACATAGGCTACTTTTTACCCGACTGCGTAGAATAAGGGTAATGTTTTAATAGACAAAGCACGCATGCGAAGCCGTGGGCAGGTCAGCTAGTTTTTAATACAATAAACTATTTAATATTGTTAGATTATTTTATTTTCTCGCAATCGTAGTGAAAACTACGCACGGCGCTTAAACCCATTATAACTAGGTTTCTATTTACTCCCGCTGAAGCTCGGGTGTAAATAATGGATCATTTTAGCCCCTTGTATAACAATCTACTATTGTTTATGAGTTGACATAAGCCAATGGTAAAAACGGAATTTGTCCCTCTGTCCGTCTCAGCCGATTTGAAAATAGAATGTGTAGAACATTAGCTGACCCGACGGCTTCGCACGCATGGTTTGTTAATAAAAACATTACCCTCCATCTGCGCAGTCGAATAATAAGTATCTAGCCTATGTCTCAATCCCGGTCAAAATTCGTCTATATATCAAATTTAATCGGAATCGGCCCAGTCGTTTAGTCATGAAAGCGTAACAGACAGACAGAGGAACAGATTTACTTTCGAATTTATAATATTAGTTTAGGAATACATAGATTATGCCCGGGATTGAGACATCAGCTACTTTTTACCCAACTGCAGAAAAGGAGGTTAATGTTTTTATTAACAAACCAAGCTACACCAAGCTCTTATACAAAATTTCGGTGTGCATGTGTTCTTAATTTTTTCCTCCTAAACGGATTGACCGATTTTAATGATTTTTTTTATTGTACATACTTATGGGTTCACCTGGATGGGTCTTAACTATAGCTGGAAGAAATTGGCGGTCGAAATCGCGGGCATTCCACTAGTCACACTATCACATCACATCACACTAATCACACTAATATTATAAATGCGAAAGATTTGATGTTTGTTTATTTATTTATTTGTTTGTTACTCAATCACGTCGTAACGGTTGAACCTATTTCGATGAAATTTGGTATATACGTAGATTATAACCTGGACCACCACATAGGCTACCTTTTATCCCCTAAATCAGTTCCCATGGGATAAAAATGGTGTTTCAAGTCAAGTAGTAACAGCGAGTTTAGCTTTATTTCTAGGTTACCTACACATTTAGTAGTGTAAAGCGTACAAAGTCGCGGGCAACAGCTAGTAATTAATAAAATAATGCTCACCCAGATCAATTTTAAGAAACTTCGGCACATTAACTCTCGGCTTACTAGCCATAGACGCATAAGACACTCCTTGAATCGGCAGCATATACTCCTCAATTTCCTCCTCTTCATATATCTTAATATCTTTAAAATTATTCTCAAAATTTCTTGTATTATTCCAAAAATTTTGAGTGTTAGCAAAATCTCTATTTTCTACAGCATCATTTATAACTTGTTGGTAATTTCTATTGATTTCAGTGTATCTATGTATATCTTTATGATTAGGGGCGTTATTTGTATGATTATGGGCATTATTTATATAATAAGGGGCGTTATTTGTATGATTAGGGGCGTTATTTGTATGATAAGGGGCATTATTTGTATAATTAGGGACGTTATTTGTATGATTAGGGACGTTATTTGTATGATTAGGGGCGTTATTTGTATGATAAGGGGCATTATTTGTATAATTAGGGGCGTTATTTGGTTCTCGTATGTTGTTAGCGTTCAGCGTCTGAGTTGTCTTCTTGGCAGTACTGGTCATGAGGTCGGACACTTTGTTGATTGCGAAGAGAAGGTTACCCTCGTGTGACTTGGAGTTTTCATGGTCACAGTACTTTGTTATTGGGAATACTGTGTTGCATACAGCGCAGTGGAGATTTTCGTTAATCTGGAAGTAAATAAAGAATGAAAAATAATTTATTGGACACACACACACACACACACACACACACATGGTTTTTTTCAACATAATTTTTTTTTACATATTATAATACAATTACATTTTTTATTACATACATTTTTTACATAACAACATTATTATTTTACATAACAACCAACCAACGTTTCGTATACAATTCCTTAGTTCAACCTTAGTTGTTAGCTGAGGCGGCGCAGTGGCGGATTTACCAGCAGGCTGAGTAGGCTTGAGCCTAGAGCGGCAGATTTTAGGGGCGGCAAATTTAGGAACGATATTTTTTTTAAGATATATCTGTAAGGCGGTTTTCTGATGTTTTGCAGAAAGAAGTCTACAAGGCCTCTTTCCTACGACTTTTCCCTCTTCCCTTTCATTGCACATTCAAGCAACGGCACCACAAACTTCTATATTGTATGGTAAAACACCCAGTTCGGGGCTCTCCACCAATATACCTTCCTATTACATTACCCCTTATAGTACATGATTGAGCTTTGATTAGCTCAGAAATATACCCAAAAAAAATAACCTGTGCAATTTCAACTAAGTTGTTGTATTGAAGGGCGGCAAAAATTGTACAGCCTATACTTAGCAAATGTGTAAATCCACCACTGAGGCGGCGTAAGGCGTGCCTATAGCCTCGCGGTCCGAAGGGCCTCGTGTTTCGGTGATTTAAAAATTTAAAAAAAAGTTTGTTTCAGACCAACCAGATCCATAATTTTTGCATTACCAAGCTGTGAACGTGACGAAAAGGTTTAACTCGTCATAAAACGATAAATATTTATGTTGATATAAAAAAAATATTTTTATTTAGTCTAGCAACATCTGCTGGTGTTGCGTCGCTATCGCGGGGAACGCCTCCTATATGAGATAGGTACTACCTAATGTAATTTGTTTCCGGAGTGCAGTGGCGGCGTTAGGCGTCATCATTTGATAAGCCATAAAACTCATATAAGTACTCATAAATTAGTGTATAGTTTAGCTCATTCGTTTTTTCTGCCTGTGTAATGAAAGGGGCCCCGCAAAACTGAGGTCACCTCAAGTTTAGTCTAGCGCCACCACTGGTTATTTTTGAAGTGAAAACTTCTATAAAAAAACCATTAAACTCGCGACACTGTTACCGACACTTCTGCATATAATTATATTTTTTTTATTTTGTGGAGGGGCATAAAACCACTTTCTTAGTAAATTTTCATGTTTATGCGACAACCTTCATGATCATTTTGCAAAATCCAAATTGTTTTTTTTTTATTTTGTGGAGGGGCATAAAACAACTTTCTTAGTAAATGTTCATGTGTATGCGACATCCATCATGATCATTTTGCAACATTCCAATTTTTTTTGAAGTGAAAACGCTTTGGTGCTTTAGGCAGTTTTTGAGATTTGAGATGGGAAAATATCATTGAAATCGCGACACTGTTAACGTTACCGTTACCGACACCGTTCTAGACGAATCAAAAAATACCTAAGTAATTGTTAAAGTTTTCACTTCTGTCGGCCGGCACCCGGAGTGCCACTTTTTTTTTTATTATTGGGATTGGATACTCAATATATTGGATACTCAATATCTTTGATATTTTAACAAATTGGCTCAATTGAAATAAATTGTACAAAACGCAAGTGTAAATTTTTTTTAACTATTTGAGCCGATCTTACCTTCCTAATAATGCTGAGATCAAATCTCCTCAAAGGCTTATGTCCGTCGAGTGTTCTAACATGAGTGTTGGACTCCATATGTGCTGCAACGGACATGCTATCGCATTGGAAATGGCATACGGAGCACGAGTACAGATCCTGAAATATAATAACATATTATCAAATCATAATAATTTATTGCCAGAATATAGGTTATACAGAAAAATGTCAGATTTAATTTAAATTAGTTTCACTACAGTCATTCTGGGTAAAATTGGACCCGCTATATAACATTGGACCATACCCTGAACAAACACTTTTCATGTATTTTTAATCTGTTTCTGTATTTTTTAACTGTTTAATAACATGGGGGCCTTTCGCTTAATCGAGTTCGTTAGTATGATTTTTTACATCTGTGGTACATAGTAAAACTTCGTTCGAAATGTAAAAAAATGCGTTAAAATGGGTTTATAGGATGAGAAAAAATGTTGGTCTAATGTTACCCTAAAATCAATATAACTTTGGACTACAACTATTTCTGTCTCTATCTCAGGGTTCACACATAATTTGTAAACGTTTTAGTGTAATTTGTATTATCCACATCAAAATATCACCTAAATTACAATTACTGTGGAGTAAGCCTATACATTTTATTGACTAACTACCAGAATTTTTCTAATAATTGGTCCAAAGTTACCCAGAATTACTGTATACTCTACCCCACTCAGGGGCGTGCAATAAGCTTGCAAAGTTTTCATATTTGATCACTTATAAAGATATTATTAGATGCATTACACTATTTATGTCAAACATTTAGTATTCAATTATAATTATTCTGTGTCAAATGAATCATGCCATTATTTATTAAGGTATTCTTCGAATGTATAAAAGGTCTGATCTAAAAGCCATTTTAATTTGTGCCTACATTTTTATTTGATCATATTCATATTATAATAATAATATATATATAATATAATTTATATCATATTATAAATGTGAAAAGTTGGATGTTTGTTTATTTGTTACTTAATCACGTCGTAACGGCTGAACCGATTTTGATGAAATTTGGTATAAACGTAGATTATAACCTGGATTACCACATAGGCTACTTTTTATCCCATAAATCAGTTCCCATGGGATAAAAATGGGGTGTCTAGTTGCAACAGCGAGTATAGCTTTACTTCGAAGTTACCTACACAGTAGAACCTACACATTTAGTAGTGTAACGCGTACGAACTCACGGGGAATAGCTAGTCTATACTAATATTATAAAGAAGAAATACTTGATTGTTTGTTAGTTTGTTTGCGTTAAATATGCTTCGAAACTACTGGACTGATTTAAAAAATTATTTCACCGTTGGGAAGCTACATTATCCCCAGGTGGCATAGGCTACTTTTTACCTAACTGCGCAGGAGGGTAATGATTTTATTGAAAAACTACGCGTGCGAAGCTGCGGATTGTTCAGCTAGTAGATTATAGATAAAAAAAAGGACCTGCAGTCCTGAACATAGCCTATTTCTGCCGCCAAGCAGCATTGCTGTTTCGGTTTGGAGGGTATGGTTGCCGGTGAAATTACAGGCACACGAGGCTTTACTGTATGTCTCAAGTCTGTGAACGCAGAGCAGTGTAAGGTAGACCACGTTTCTTAGGTGCGTGATATACGAGGCAATGCTTTGCTATAGGCGATGGTTACCACTTACCATCAGGTGGGCCATGTGTTTGCTCCATCTCCAGGTGGTATTAACCCTTTTTGAGGCAAAGGGAATATAATTCCCACCATGTTCTCGATGCTAGAACTTCCAAATTATTTCCTACTTTTTTGTTTTTTTTGCGCTGGCAACTTCCTTATTTATCATTCATTCTTTTGACATAAAGAAGTTGTTAGCTGTCACAACATATTATTTGTCTGTAGTTGGCGGAATTTGAAAAACTTGATGATTTTCGTACTTTTTTTACTATCAGTGTAAATCTTTTGCATCTCCGAGTTTTGTAAGGTAAGTTTTCGTTTTTTGGTATTGAATGGGTTACTACTAATGGATTTTACACATATTTGCATTCTCGCACGGCTTGGTTTTTCCTAAAGTGAATTTGTTGTGGTGGGAAGAATATTCCCTTTGCCTGTGAGGTTGATGGGGGCTTTTTGTTTGTTTTTGCAGATGAGTCGTAAAGCTTTGTCTGAATTAGAATTAGAGAATGCGCTTGAAGATATTTTTGGCCTGCCTGATGATCCAGAAAAATCTGACGATGACCAGGAACCTGATGAAGAACAAGTTCCGTTTAGCACAGCTAGGCTACAGAAAATATTGGAGGATGTCGATAGTTCTGACCATGTATCGACGATGCACTTAGATGGTAACCAGCCCAGCCCACAATCTTCAGAAATGTTCATAGATGATCATCATGCTGGTTCAGCTGATGAACATCCCGGCTCTGTGTGTCAACAATCTGACAATAGCCCAGTTCTTGTTAGATCAGAAAGTCGACAGATATCACGAACTCGCCATCATGCTGCACCTTCACCTAGTAGCTCAGACACAAGGATATCGCGCCCAACTGTTCCGCAGCCCGTTACCAACGACTCTTCGAGTTCAGATGATACCGACGATTCTGACGCCGACGAAGAGACCTGGAAAAAAATTGCTTGGACCACTGATCGGCCCAATCCTGAAGTTTTTGATGAAGTTCTTATGACTACGAAGCAACTCTTCAACAGCAAAACAAGACCTTTATGCTTCTTTGAAAAATATTTAACCAACGAAGCTTTTGAGCTCATGTGTTTGCAAACAAACCTATACGCAGACCAACAGAAGATTGAAGATTGGACACCAGTGGACCATCGAGAACTAAAAGCCTTTTTAGGTATTCTTATTATAATGGGCTATAAAGTTCTGCCCTCGATTGACCTTTATTGGTCCTCTGATCCAGGGTTCAGAGAAAATGACATAGCAGACATAATGACCGTAAAACGATTCAAAAAAATTATGCGTTGTCTTCATTTGAACGACAACGCACAACAACCTGAGAGGAATAGCCCCGACTATGATAAGCTGTTCAAACTGCGACCACTGCTGAATATAATAAACGAAGCTTGCAAACATAACGCCAATGATTCCACTTCGCAGAGTATCGACGAATCGATGGTATTGTTCAAAGGCAGATCCTCGTTGAAACAGTACATGCCGATGAAGCCCATAAAGCGAGGGTATAAAGTTTGGTGTCGGTGTGATAGTGAAACTGGCTATCTCTATGAGTTTGACGTATACACAGGTAAAACTGCGAACACGGTAGAAGAAGGCCTAGGATCAAAAGTCGTAAAACATCTGATGAACTCTGTGATAGAGAATAAGATAAAGAACGTACATGTTACGTTCGACAATTTCTTTACAGACTACAAGCTTTTAGAGTATCTTTATGAAAATGGGATCTACGCTTCCGGGACCGTACGAAGGCACCGAGTTGGATTGCCACAGCTTATAAAAGGCCCAAATGCAAAGAAGCTGAAGCTATCAAAGGGTGAATTCAAGTGGAGAGTACGAGGTAATGTTGCGTTCGTTATTTGGCAGGACAACAAAGAGGTATGTACTGGTTTTGAGTACCGCTTTTCACCCAAAAGCTAAAACCACTACAATGAGAACCCAAAAAGATGGTACAAAATTGCCAATTCCGTGTCCTCGTGTCATCAAGCAATACAACAACCGAATGGGGGGAGTAGACAAATTCGACCAGCTTAGGAGCACATATACTGTTGGACGAAGAAGCAAAAGATGGTGGCTTCGCCTATTTTACTTCCTTCTTGATGCCAGCATCACAAATGCCTTTTTACTGAGCAAGAAGAGCAATGTAAAGCTATCGCATCTTGAATTCTGTGTGGCTTTGGCTAGAGGACTAGTAAGTGGATATTCTAGCAGGAAAAGACGGTCTAATATGCTCCCTAACATTGTTAGGAACAAAGTGTCTCTGACCACCACCCGCCAAAAAGCAATCCACGTGGTAGCCGATGAGATACGTTTCTCGAATGTAGGAGACCACCTACCTTCTCCATTGCCAGCATATAAACGTTGCCGCCTCTGCAGCACGAAGGTGCTGGACAAGAGGACCAAAATAATGTGTGAGAAATGTGCCATACCTCTGTGCATAGTTCCATGCTTTACTGCCTTCCATAGGCAGTAAGTGTATTGCCGTAATTTTTATACCTAATATAATAGTAGTATGTAACTAATAAGGAATATACCTAAGATAATTGATTGAAAAAAGTAGTTTTATTATTTATTTCGACAAAACCTCCCTCTCAGGGACGGCAAAGGGAATATATTTACCACCATAGAAGGAGTGAAAAAAAAAATAAAAAAAAAACCAATTTTGGTTTCTACCCTCATACAAAAGCTAAAACTACTTCTAGATTTATATTACCACTGCCTGCTCGTTATGCCTTATAAAGGGTTAAAATACATACCTTATCCAGTAGTCTGATGGTATGCCATTGCTCGTACGTTAGATAAACATTATTGTTGATGATAAGACCCAGTTTGAGTTGCTCGTAAGTAACATACAAATCCTCTGTTAAGTGTACTGAAATATAAAAACGAATTGTGTAATCTGTAGGTCACTCCCAGAGTGCGCCATTGAGCCCTTGAGCCCGATCCTCAGCTCTTCCCATCCAATAGTTACATGGTTTAATTGTAATCTGGAGAAAACTGGTGCTAGCTTGGTTCAATACATACTAATATTATAAATTCGAAAATAGCTCTGTTTGTTACGTTTTCACGAATAAATGGCTGGACCGTTTTCGATGAAAATTGGTATCATAGATAGACTAGTGGTTCGACTCGAACTGAGATTTCGCGTGTCTCCCATAAATACGAAAATATATTATTTGTAATCTTTGAAATCTATAACCATTTTTTTAACCCCGCCTAAACCCGAATATCTGAACAACCCCCCCCCCCTCCCCCCCCCTCCCCACATTCTTAGATCATTTAGTCACACCGGCATTGTGCCTTCATACCTAATTTAACGATGATCGGATCAACGCATCGAAAGTTATCCTACAACATACATACATACATACATACAACGCCGTTTCGCCCCAATTTAATTTGGAGATCTCGCTGCGCTCGATCAATTAAATTATGCTCGGAATTGGGACATAGGCCACTTTTTACTCGACTGTACAGGAGGGTAATGTTTTATTGACAAACCACGCGTGCGAAGCCGCGGGCACGTCAGCTAGTTTCCTATATGTTAGCTAGCGAGTTTGTTTACAAATAATACGGTTATGTTGTACCTAATTAAGAATCATTTTAGAACCTAATCTAATTCTAGGTTGGGGGGAATAAGAGATCTACACTGACGTCCACATTGGGGTGTATTTTAGAACATAATTGTAATTGACGACCTCTATGGTGCAGTGGGCGAATAGCCGGCTGGGACGCAGGAGGTAGCAGGTTCGATCCCCGCTGCGGAACAAATGTTTGCATGATCTACAGATAATTGTTTCGGGTCTGGTTGTTTCTCTATATATTATATGTATGTATTTACAAAAAAAATGTATATAAGTATTCTATCAGTTATCTGGTTCCCATAGTACAAGCTCTGCATATTCTACGTGTGGCCCCCGAGGGGGTGGGGGTGGGGGTTTAATGGGTCACTTAGTATGGGTATGTTCCCTTACTCAAGTAGTAAGTAAATAAAATGTAATTGTTCATAACTTACGCTCGCTCAGCACCTCTTCATCATCATGGACATCGGTACCAGTCTCCTTCTTCATCACCTTATAAAGCCTGTAATCATGGTACTCCTGATCGCTGATCATCTTCGGTTCTAAGTCTAAAAACACTGTCTCATTGACGACGAAGAATTTAGACATATTAGGTTTTATATCAAATAATAGTTTTGGGAGATTTTCAAAATGTCCAATTGTGGCAAGATTTACGATGTTTGTATTCACCAGGGAGTTTTTTTCTTGAAGTTTATTGATTTCCTTCTTTTTGTTTTTGCCCTTACATTTCTTGGGGTTTTTCTTTGTGTTAGGATTTGAAACTTCCTGTTGCAATGAAGATTTGCTTGAAGAATTATCAGATCTGAAACAAATAGAAATCATAGATCAATTATAGCTGTCTTAAAATACCTCAGTGTGTGAAGACAAAAGTCTTTGATCAGTGAGTGTTACCAGTGTTGACATAATATAATATAATTAGCCATTTATTCCAAACTCTGGGTTTACATGTTTTTAGTAATTGTGAGATCAGATTCGATTATAGGATGTCCCGCAGTTCGGTGTGCCTCTCGGCATAGGCCTCCTCTAACAGTTTCCAGTTTATACTATCTTGTGCTACCCTTCTCCAGAGTTGTCCAACTGTAAGTTTTAGGTCGTCTTCCCATCTTGTTTGTTGACGCCCTCTATTGCGCTTACCAATCTCTGGAATACCAATCAGTGAGCCTTTTACACCATTTGTCCTGAGGATCTCGGATCATGTGGCCAGTCCATCTCCACTTCTGTTGGTCTATTCAGGTTATTATATCAACTACTTTAGTTTTTTTCCTTATTATGCTACTTCTCACTTTGTCTAATTTTTTTATTCCTGTTAAGCTTCTCTCCATAGAGCTCTCTGACACCGTTTCAACTTTTTGCTATGATGTTTGGTGAGTGACCAAGTTTCACAGCCATACAGACCACCACCCTATGGCAGTGATAACATATGACACAGAAATATGGTATCTCACTATGGGCTTCATAAGAAGGCTCATGGTCGCTCAGCGTGCTATGGAAAGAGCTATACATACTTAGTGTTTCTTAACGAGATCGCATCACAAATGAGGAGATCCAAGGTCACAGACATAGCCATGAGGATTAGCAAGCTGAAGTGTCAGTGTGCAGGGCACATAGCTTGAAGAACTGATTGCCGTTGGGGCACGCAGGTTTTAGAGTGGAAAGCGCAGCGTAGCAACGACTAGACGGGGCTTTCAAACGTTCTGTGCATAGTCACTATTTAAATTCATAATTCCACTTCAGCTTTCCGTATAACTTTATTTACTATTTGTTGTTAGATTTATTTATTTATTTTATATTAATTTATGTTATCTATTTATGTGTTATATTTGTATTTTATTATTATATTGTATTTGTGAGTAATTATTTATTTAGGCAATTAGGTAGTTAGTTTTTTATTTCTATTTGTATTTTGTTAGTACCTACCTGGTTAAGCATGTCAACCTAAGTTTTTTACCTGTCACGGTTGACTGGTAGAAAATGCTTTTAGCATTAAGTCCTCTATTTGTACATTTTTGTACATAAATAATTAAAACAAACAAACGACCTGATAAAGGTTGCTGGGAGCCATAGGGTGCCGCACAAGATCAGTTGCTCTGGAAATCTATGGGAGAAGCCTATGTTCAGCAGTGGACATCATATGGGTGATGATGACAACGTAATTTTTGAATCTCCCTTCACTGACCAGCTGTGACTGCGAGCACCCAACCAGACAATGCCACACATGCAAAACTGTCTAATTCATATTTAAGATTTTATATTTATCAATCTCAGAAACTACTAAAACCGACTATTAAAATGATTTCACTGATAGACGACACTATCCCTGAGTGCTGAAGGATATATTCTATTTTTAAACAACTTCAAAAAAGGAAGAGGTTCAACTCGTTGGAATCTTTTTTTTAATGTATGTTCCCCGATTAGTCTAAGACGCCTAGACCGATTCGAGATTTCCTTTTTTTATTTAAAAGGGTATACTTCCCAGATGGTTCCATTGGCACCAAGTCAGGATCTGATGATGGAATCCCAAAAAAATCGAGGGCAACCCTTAATTTTATAGGAATGCATAATGTGTTTGATATATTTTTTGCAAGAATATATTTTCAGATTGGTCACATAGAAATTTCATCAAAATCGGTTCAGTACTTTGGTTTTTTCTGTGAGTCTGTTATATTTTTGTTATAAAGTTACTTGTCATAAAAATCGTGGCCGGGTAATCTAGTAAACTGATAGAACATAATTATTTTAATGGGTCCAACAATTATTAGATTAGATAGTTACTTTACTAGTGACTATCTACTATGTGTAAATAGATAATAATTGTAATTAGATTTTTTGTAATTAGTTAATAGATTTTTTTGTAATAGTAATTGGTAGTTATGTAAATTAATACTTACCCTTTTAAAGTGGTTTTTATATTATGTCAGTCAGTCATAGATGGGTGAATCAACTTTTAAGGTACTCATTTTGTCCCTGTCATGTAAATAGCAATAAAATCGGTATTTTAGTTTAGAATGTGGTTGTTTTGATGTTAACATAAAATTAGATCCTGTGTTAACATGGTAGTTTCATAGTTTTTATAGTTTTAAGCGAAATTTTAGTTTTTCTTATGGTAACGCAGCACACCATACGCAATCTTCATACAAAAAAACTATGTCCCCAGGCCTAGGTGAAGAAGCAATGTGCGTTACCGCACACTGAGGGGCGGGTGAAGTGAGGTAGGCCTTGTCAGACCACATGATCGAAATATTAGATAATAATCACCTTTAATGACACCAAGTTTGATGCCATTTCTTGAAAATGGTCATAAACTTTTATCGGTAACGCTGTATAGGTTTTCATCAAAATTTGGGACAAAAGTTAAGGTACATGTAAAAAATATAATTTAAGTCAAACTTTTATAAATGTTAACTTTAAACGTAAGCTTATCTTTTTCTGAATCAAAATATTATGTGAAAATGCAGTGCATTCATTAGATTTTTTAAGAAACGTCGTACATTGCTTCTTCACCTAGGCCTGGGGACATAGTTTTTTTGTATGAAGATTGCTTATGGTGTGCATACCATAAGAAAAACTAAAATTTCGCTTAAAACTATAAAAACTATGAAACTACCATGTTAACACAGGATCTAATTTTACGTTAACATCAAAACAACCATATTCTAAACTAAAATACCGATTTTATTGCTATTTACATGACAGGGACACAAAAGGAGTACCTTAAAAGTTGATTCACCCAGATATCATAAAAAAAGGACGAGTTGAGAACCTTCTCCTTTTTAGAAGGTTTAGGTTAAAAATAGAATATAGCCTATAGCACTCAGGGATAGTGTCAAAACTACCATACTGCGCTCTAAGACAAAAATCGCTGATGTCAAGCAAAAGGCAGCTAAATTAAAGTGGGCTGGACGGGACACGTTTGTCAAATGTGCGATGACTTGTGGACTAAGATAACCACCGAGAGGGTCCCACAAGGTGCGAGACCGTGTGGCCGGCCTAGACGGAGATGGCAGAACGAACTTGATGCACATAGTACAAACTGGTCGACAGAAGCCCTAGACCGGGATGAATGGAAGAAGGGAAGGGAGGCCTTTGTCCAGCAGTGGGATCCAGCGGGCCCTTTAGATTAGATTAGTGTTAGATAGTAGGGGTCTTACCACAAAAAAAAATTAAACAAATTGTTTAGCACGTTTAAAAAATCCTATACAAAAATTGGTAAGAAATTTTTTAAACACGCGTTACACACAGTTATTTATCTTTTTTGTTGTAATAAGGTAGATTGTTGTGTCCAACAAGGTCCTGGTCCCATAATATTACACTGTGCAATGAATTTTATGATTGAGTATTGAAAATAACTTTCTCATTTATTCTATCTATATAAGCTATTTCAAAATTGTGATAATATCTTGTTTACAAGGTAAATTGGAGGTCATAGGTCGCAGTCAAAATTGGATGCTGCAGTTTAGCTGCTAAGTACACGCGCGTAAGCATGTCAAACCGCTGCAAACTATTTACACTATTAAGACTGCAAATACTACAAGCCTAGCTGTACATTTTAACTCCTTATTCATTCTGTCTAAGCTTGCTATCGCTCAGAAAGTATAGTTACTGAGTAATTGTAAGTTAAATGTCCGTGTTGAAATCGGTGTTTTCGAAAAAATCAATACTAACTTCGTACCGGTAGGTATTTCATCTGCACCCAAAGCCTGCACCTTTCTCGTCTCAAACACCTGCTAACAGAACCCAATTGGAACCAACAAAAGCACTTGTTTTCGTTTTTCGTATTTTGCTAAACGCAAGATGATCAGAAAAATGGAGGGAATGACTTACCTACCTACCGTCGACGTCGGTCGCGGCGCTCTGAAACCGACAAAGCAACTATTGTACCGGAATCGTACTTCCAAAGCGCGCCGTGGCTAAACACACAAAATAAAATAACAAACAGGACGCTTTTTCGATTGTCTGAAGTAAATCATTTAATTTCCAACGAATTCAACAAATTTGATTGAAACAAATCAATCACTGAATGAAGGTAGAACAGCGAAATGAAAATGAATGAATGGTAAAGGAAATGCAAGATGCAACAGGAGTGAACGAATGAGGCTGTTACACTATCAATACGATACGCGATACGATCACGCTGATCCAATATCGAGGAAATACTGATGGTATTGACAGTAATATATAAACGCATAACTACTGCAATTATTCTGGATGTTCTTGAAATCCGCGACCTTAGGGCCATGGCTTATCTGTCTTATAATTTATTAATCTGTGGCGCAGTCCAACCTTTAGCGTTTGATTGATAATATAATTGAAATAAAATTTAAATATAACGGACGTGCGTTGCATTCGGAGCCGACCGACCGTGCGAGCGAGCTGCGCGAATACCTAACCTAGGTACCTCTAATGTAGACTAGTTGTTCGTCCCGAACTGTTCGAACTCGCGAGATTCCAATAAAACCAAAAAAATATTATTTGTAATCTTTGACTAATCAAAATAGTGCCACGAAATGAATAACTAACCAACTTGTCCTCCAGTTTCATCCAAATTACAGGTAACGGAGTTCATATTTATTGGTTACACTTTTTTGGGGTAGAAATTGCAGTTATTATGGATTTCAGACTTTTGCCTATATTTGTGTCACTAAAGCTACAAGCATACCAAATTTCAGCACTGTGGGGTCACTTGTGCACCCTGTGAATTTTGCCAAAGTTCAGTTTTTATTATTGCTAATAACTTAAGAACTACAAGGTTTAACTAAAAATAAAAATAGGGTGAAATGTACTCACAAATACCTTTTATTAGACGTGCCATTTGACCGGATAGTCCCATTTTCTTTTTTCTAGAGGGGTCTTGAACCCCAATATCTCAACAGCCCCCTAACATTTTTAGCTCATTTAGTCACACCAAAATTGTGCCATCACTACCTACCTAAGTATCAAATTTCACGATGATCGGATAAACGCTTCAAAAGTTATCCACGGACAAACAAACATACATACATACAACGCCGATTTGCCCAAGTTGATTTGGAGATCTCTCTTCGCTCGATCAACAAACAGTTGCATACATACGTGTGCTGGCTATGTAAGGCGCCGCATGAGGCCCGCGTCCAATTCCTAGCCTATTAGGCTCGCGAGCGTTTTGTTAATATTTTAGAATAGACCGCCTTCCAATATATCTTACAATTTCAATAATAGCATTCTGACGTGCGCTATTTGTACTAAAACATTTAGCGCTAAAATTGGATACATATGCCATTTAGGGGCAAAACCCCCAAGCTCTATTTATAGCATAAACCCGTAGCCGTAGCCGAAAACGGCTAGGTAGACTATTATTTTTATTAATAATATTAATATTTTATCATCTCAAAAACTATGTATCCAAAAAATGTAAACGGCAAATATTATCTACATACCTAAAATTACCTTGGTGATAGCAAAATTTATTTTTGTAAGTGTATTTAAACTGTAAGTAGGGAGTGCATCTAAAGAATATCTTACAATTTTGACCTCATACGTTATTTTGCCCCCTAAATTGATACACGTATAATAAAAGCCTTTATATTAAATGAATCTTCAGATCATTCAGTTGAAGAGTTATGTCAAAGTCAAATATTTTTATTCATTATAATCGTAAGGATCAATTTAAAACGTAAATTTTACTGCCTGTTACTTCGCGACCAAGCCAGGAAAGAAAGGCAAGAAACAAAAAAATAAATTACGTCTAAATTGTAACATTTTGAAGGAGTTGGAGCAATTATAATATGGATTGCCCATACAAACTTTCAAACCCTATTTCACCCCCTTCAAGATTATTTTGTTGAATTAAAAGATGTCCTTGTCTTTTAATATTTAATTATTCTTATATTTATTTGTCAAGTACATAGTTTCAAGGTAGGTTAGGATATATTAAATGACGTCGAAGAGCAAAGCCAGCGGCGTGCCGCGGCAGAGCGGCGGCCGTGCCGGTGAGCTCCAAAAGGGAATAATGTGAACAAAAACAATATGATTTGTTTAATAGTTATAATGTAGTTATTACGTAACCTATCGTAGATATATTGTTGTATATATTATATTTTAAAGTATGTAAGTAGGTACATATGTATTTGGTACACCATTATTTATATACAACTCATAAATATAGTATACATAAATACATACACACGTACACGCTGTATGTGTAAACTAATGTACCTTGATCGGGACCTACTTTAATATTTCCCGGAGGAGGGGGTTGATGTCTGCGACACAGTTTTTGTTTAAGTTTCAAATAAAGAATTTTATAATTTATGATTATGACCATTGATACCTACCTAGATCATGTGAGTTTTACCTAAACTCACATGATCTATTCCATCCAAAGGTTATCTAGGACAGATCGCTACTTAGCGATAAGACCGCCAATTACATACATTAATTTGAATACTGTTACTTTTTATTGTTTTGTTGTTTATGGTGTGCAATAAAGTATTAACTAATCTAATATATATTCAGAATGTATATACCATGTAAATTGTATAATATATTCAAAGCTTTACGGAATTATGTAGGGGCGCGGGCGTAATTGTTAATTAAATTTATTTAAGTGTGCTAAGAATTTTAGGATACGGAACGTAATAGTAAGTCAAGTAACATTAAGTAGATTACAATAATAGGTTATAGTAAGTAGGTAGTTTGCCGATAAATGTTATTTATAAATGTTTAACGTTATTATTGCAAAAGTTATGACGACAATAAATTGTACGTACGCCAATTGACTGTAAATGTAATGATAATTTGAATATATTTTTTAGCTTAATATTTTTGAAGTGAAAACTTCTTTAGGCGCGTTGGGCATTTGTTTGAGATGGAAAAAAACCATTGAACTCGCGACACTGTTACCGTTACCGACACCTCTGTATATAATTATCTGTAGTGCTTGTAAATTTTGAATAGGTACCCAAACATTGAGCGCTAAATTTTTCACTTCTGTCAGCACTCCCGGAGTGCCACTTTTTTTTTTATTACCATGGTGGGAATCCAATTCAGGATTAATGTTTTTTGTCGCAATTATTTGAGACTGAAAGTTTTGGACAGCTAGTGTAACACTGACTTATTCATTATCATATAGATACGTTTATAATGACTGTATATTATTGATCGAGCGAAGCGAGATCTCCAAATCAACTTGGGCAAATCGGCGTTGTATGTATGTATGTGTGTATGTTTGTTTGTCCGAGGATAACTTTCGAAGCGTTGATCCGATCATCGTGAAATTTGACACATAGGTAGGTAGTGATGGCACAATTTTGCTGTGACTAAATGAGTTAAAAATGTTGGGGGGGTTTTGAGATATTGGGGTTCAAGAGGGGTAAAAATAAAATGAAAATGATACTATTAGGTCAAGTAGGACGTCAAATGAAAGGTCTTTATCAGGACATTTGAACCCCGTTTTTATTTTTAGTTTAATCCTTGGAGTTTTTGAGTTATTAGTTATTAGCCATAATAAAAACAAAACTTTGACAAAATTCACAGGGTACACCAGTGATCCCACAATGCTGAAATTTGGTATTTATGTAGCTTTAGTGACACAAATATAGGCAAAAGTCTGAAATCCAGAATAACTGCAATTTGTACCCAAAAAAAATGATAACTACAAACATGAACTCCCGTTACCTGTAATTTGAATGAAACTGTAGGTCAAGTTCTTTGGTTATTAATTTCGTGGCACTGTTTTGATAGTCAAAGATTACAAATAATATTTTTTTTGTTTTAATCGGAGACTCGCGAGATCTCAGTTCGGGGCGAACCACTAGTCTAGCAGAGAACAAAATTAAAATAAACTACGGACCACATCAAAACTTATCCATCATTTATGAAGACAAAAAATAAAAATAAAACTTACTGCATAGCTGCAGCGGCAGTCAACGTAATTCGAGTAATGAAGTTACCGATGTGAATTAATAAATGATATTGCATTAACAGCGACAACCAACTGATCAGAAATGCAAACATCTCCACAGGCAGAACCAAAGTTTTTATTCAAACATCTATAGAGGACGCTTATGCCCGTTTTCACCATTAGCCCCTAAACAGTAACCTAAGTAAGGGTCCCTTATCTTAGGGGACCCTTCAAATCATCCCCTTACCTAAATTCTGTTTCACCATCCTAAGGGCTACTTATTTATGAGTCCCCTAGTTAGGTGACGTATAGTGCGGAGGTACTGCGGAAACGTTTATCGATACATTATTCGAGTAAACGATTTTAAAGATATTTAGCTGAAAAAACTAGATAAAACACGTAATTTTACTCAGTTTATTTGGAAAAAGTAGGGTCCGAACCTTTTAAATAATCGATAAATAATAAAAAGTTAAAATTTTACTTTTTTGGCTGTATGGCGAAATGCCATTGCCTAATAAAGTCGCAGTGACATTTTGAAGTCACGTGACTTGACTTGGGTGACATGTGACATGACAGCTGGTGTATTTTCATTGTTTGTTGCGTTGCGTGCGTGCTTGTGTGTTCTTTTTCTTTAGTGTTTAAAGTATTTTGTTACTAACAAAGAATAATGGCAGAAAAGAGGAAACGTGGACAAAATTTTTCACTCGAAGATAAAGATAAGTTGATAAAGTTACTGCTCCATCACAAAGAAACTATTCTGAATAAAAAGACAGATGGGACCACAAATGAGGCGAAAAACAGTGCGTGGATAGCCATCACAAATTCTTTTAATTCTACATCAAACACACACAGGTATGAGAAATATACGTTCCCTATGTATATTGTTCCTTATGAACTAATTGCCTATAGTCCATTTGTTTAGGTACAAATAAAAATAAACAATCTTGATATGTCTTTTTGTCAAAAAATACATTGGCTATAAATTAATTTATAACTGTATTTTTCGACAAAAAGACGTACAAAGATTGTTTACCTTTATTTAAGTACCTAAACCAATAGACTATAGATTACCCTTTAAACGATTTATTTGATAAAAGTTACATACATACACTTAACCTTAAAATCTAGGTACTAACTATTAAATCTGTGTTTTTTAGAAACAAGGAATCTTTGATGAAAATATGGGAGAAATTAAAAAGCGAGAGCAAAAAATATTATGCTCAAATGAAAAATAACACCACACAAACCGGAGGTGGACCATTAATTTCAAAAATTGACCCTGTACTGGAACAGGTGTGTTCTATTCTTGGCCGAGGTTGCACAGGAATATTAGGGGTACCAGATTGTGACGCTGAGTCCGGACCGGAGACAGAAAAGGTAATTTGCACTCAAAATGATTTGATGCAAACTGTGGAAGAAGCAAATGTGCAAAGTGAAGCACCGAAAAACTTGGAGGTATATTTATGTTGCTCTCATAAACTTGTTCATCATATTAAAATTGTTGATTTTATTGCCTACATTTTATGGAAACATTTATTTTTCAGACACAAAGAGAAGAAATATCAGATAGGACCCAGCCGAAAATGTGTATCAATATTGATGACAACTTAGCCGAAGAACCTAAGGCTGATGTAAGTGGAAAATACTGTTTATGTATTCTAAATATGTTTTTTTTTCATAAATTGATCTATTAGGTACATACATTAAATCATAATTATTTTCATGTTATTTCTCAGAGCATACAAGAACTTCAGAAGTTTCCTATTAATAAAACACCACTGTGGTCACGAAGGCGGCCACAGATATCAAGTAATAATGAGCGGAATGAGACAACTTCTTCAGTTTCCCATAGCATACAAAATGTGTATAAAAGGAAGGAAACTGTCGAGGACTTAAAAGAACAAATATTGAAGGAGGAGTTGGAATTTAAAAGAAAATTGTATGATTTACAATTGCAAGCAGCAGCCAAAGAAGTAGAAATTAAAACTGCAATTTTAGATCAAATAAGAGGTAAGTGTTTATTTATTATATCATACTTAAACTTAAAATTACAGACTGTCAAAGTATTGAGTCATTTGACTTCTTTGGAAGCCATAGACAGGATCACTTATGGTAATCGGTGGACGGGGAATTTGACCGTTGTTAATTAATTCTTCTAAATTTGGAATAGAGCCGTCATTTATAGGTTCACATTCTTTACGAATTATACATATGTTATGTAAAACACAAATTGCCAGCATAACATGGATAGATGTTTCCAATCGCAGTCTGATACCCACTGCTAACACTGGAAATCGTCTTTTCAGGACTCCATATTGCCGTTCAACTACATTTCTTGTTTTGATGTGCGCTTCATTATATTTTTGCTGACCATGGGTTACAGGATTTAGATATGGAGTCAGGAGATGGCTCTGAAAATATAAATCATAACTTCATAAATTTATTATTTCACTGGCCGTTTGGCTCAGAGGTTTGGCCCCTGCCCGTTTTTGATTATGTAAATTTATCAGTTACTTTGAAATTTATCAGAAATTTTATTAATAAATCCTTTATTTGTTTCAGGTGGAGGCTTTTCTTTAAATAATTTATTTGGGGTTCAAAATGAAAAAAAGGATTAATAAAAGTAATAAATTTGACTTTCTTACTTAAATAAAATCATTAGTTTTATTTTTACCTTTAACGGATAACCACTGTCTCCTAACAAATAATTTCCTCTGTAGTCACCTCTTTCAAACTTAGAATATCTACGACTACTTTGGTAAATAGTAGCATCATGTGTTGATCCCGGCCAGCGTGCCACCACGTCAGTTATCAACAATTTTGCAGTACTTATTGTTTGCATATTAATAGACATGTAGCCTTTTCTGTTTCGGAATAGTTCGGCATCTTCGCCTCCTAAAATTTGCAACAGGTAGGTAAACAAATGTAATTAAGTTTCTAGTTCATACAACTAAATAAAACATAGAAAACGAAAAGATAACCCACCTGGCGATTGAATCTTAATGTGTGTACAGTCTATACATCCTAAAACATTCGGAAATTTAGCTATTCTGTAAAATTCTTCTTTTACTATTTGTTGATCTTCTTCAGTGTCTGGAAATTGTATAAATTCGCTTCGCAGACTCACAATAGCTTCAGACACTCTCTTTATAATTCGGCTGCAAGTAGAAATACTGATGCCGTTCAGATCTGCTATAGATAATAATTGATTACCTGTCGCATAAAATCTAAGGGAACACAGTAGTTGGTTAATCGGTGCCACAGATTTATTTCTGTAAAATAAGATACAAGTAAGTAGGTACAAAGTTACATAAATACAAAATTAAACACGTAAGTAGTAGTGGGCACTTTACCCAATACACTATAAAGGTACCTAGGTACTTACCTGTCATCGTGGAATTCTAATAAATGTTCAATTTTTTTCAATATAAATAAAACACTCTCCTTAGATAACCTATATCTTATGAAAAAGTCTTTGTCATCATATTTGTTAAAATCCTTCGATCTTTCACGGTAAATACGAGGTCGTCTTAACAAACTTCGATTACTTAATAACTCTATATCTTCAATTGCTTCTAAAGCTTCATATAAATCGTGGTCATTATCCATTTTTATTTCGTTAAATAAGAGTACAATCTTGGTCAGTCACAAAATAACCTAAAAATATGTGTCACCTAAGTGTTAAGGGGTCGTCAATTCATCCCTTAAATTATAAGGGCCCCTTAATGCTTTAGGTGTCACTTAGCCGTTGGTGAAATCAAAACTTGCGTTAGGTGGCCCTTATATTGGTTTAGGAGACACTTAAATTTTAGGGGCTGATGGTGAAAACGGGCGTTAGAAACTTAGTTTACGTGCGTCACCCCCTTACCCGTCATTCGACCGACAATAGGTAGTCCGTCAGTCGAGAGTCCCCTACTCTACCACCCGCAATCAGTCAAGTGGAGTTGCCAACTTACAAAAAATATCTACTCAAATTCAGAAAACTTCGGGCGCCTATAAAGTAAATTGATGTTCACGTACTTAAAAACTCTTGGAACAATAGTCGGCTGTAGGTAACTAACTAAGGGCGGACACATAATGTTCGGCATAATGAAGCAAATGAATTCCACATTTGTGCTACATATTATAGTAGAGTCTGTTTCATTAAAAAAGTCCCTTGAATAAAACATTAATTTCCACCCATAATTCCTATGTTAAAATGTTTTTGTAGTTCCTCCAACGGCCGCCGATGAACTTCTTTTGTGGAACTCTAGTTTGCATCAAATGTTTAACGTTAAAAACGTTAAACTTGTGTTAGTTTATTACAGAAACTATTTAAGGCTCATCTTTCCATTGCATACTGTGAGCTAGGACTTTTATTTAATTTTGTATGTATAAATATATTTTATATAAATATAATAAATTAATATAGTTCAAAAACTATTGGTTTCATGTGTTTCCCAGCCCCCTCCCCCCACCCTTCTCTATTAAACAGTATATTTTAGAAATTCCTTTCCAACAGTACAGCACAGACAAAACAGAAGGATGATGAACTAGCTAGTTTTTACTTTTTACCCCTAGTTGCAATTTTGTTGAGCTGTGAACTCTATGGTAATTAAACGTTCCGGTAAAGTCCCCTTAATCCAAACTATTTGGCACGCTATTCGTGCACATGCTTAGGTGTGGAAATCGTTCGAGCCAATCAGTCAATGTCATTAAGTATTTTATTCCAATCATTCGATTTTTGAGGACGGGAGTTTTTGGTTTCATTCTGTTGAAACCTTACTGGTTCAGTCCACAGAACACTATTTACTCACAAGGAGCTTTCTAACATGCTTTAGAGTCCGCGCCACGAGTAGTCTTACGGCAAAAGTGGGAACTAAATCTCGAATAACTTCTCGATTTCTGCGCAGGGTTGCCAACCGTAAAAAAATTTACCTCGTACATATGCAGATAAAAATCTCGTATTTTGACTTTCAAACCTCGTACATTTATTACATTATTACAAAATTAAGGGATATTGAACAACTGGATTTAGGACTTTTTACTCATGATGAAATAAACTATTCCAAGTTTCCTACTAAATAAAACATCACTTTAAGTTGTATTTCAAAAAATGTTTATAATTTTTTCATTCATCGTTTATTATGTCTTTATAATTTAATCATTTGATTCAAGTAAAATCACAAAAAACGGTCATATTATTACGAAAATTTGCAAGGTAACTTTTTACATCTCCTCTCCAAATATGCGTATGACCCTATTATCAAAATCTCGTACATAATTGTACGAGGTTGATAGTGTCCTCGTACCTCGTACGGAAGACCACAAATCTCGTATTTGTACGAGGAACCTCGTACGGTTGGCAACCCTGTTTCTGCGATAGCAGCGCCGCGTCTATTGGACTTCATTGGTGGCGCGGACTCTTGTACCTACATCTTCCTTGAAATGAACTGAACACAGTGTTGCCAGACCAAAATTTCAAAATCCACGGTATACCAACCACATACAATACCACCATACACAATACATTGAAAAACCAGAAGATTGATCTGATAAAACAAGAAATCAATAAAATATTTAATGATTGTTTATTTTGATACATTTGACTGTTCGTTTTTGTTGTCCTTTTATCGTTAATTTGAAACTCAAAACAATTTTTATTTTTCAGTACTTACATTCTTAGTTCTCAAGATTCCGGCAATATTATATATTATTTTACCTCTGGTGCTCAATTTATTTTTCAATTTGGTCTCTGTCAAATTAATTTGTGAAAAAAGTCTTTCCACTGTGGCGCTTGAATTATATTTGTGACATAGTCGGATAAATTCGGAAACATCTTGTCATCTCGCGGCGGGAATCGAACCCGCAATCTCCTGCATCTCGCTATTCGCCCACTGCCACGGAGAGGTCATCAATAAAACACAATATTGATTAAATAAATTATATTCTTCGATAAATAGCAACACATCAATGACCACGTTTCATATCTACTGGTATATGTAGAAAAGAAAGTAGTTAATTGTTTGTGTAATTATTCTGATACAGGGTGTTCCGGAATACGTATGATAACACGAAAGGCCGTACTTGCAATAAAATACTGAATACTGATAAATCACTTATACAGAACAATATAAAAAGAACGATGGTATTATTAAAAAAAAACAAGTTCGCTTTAAGTTTAGACTGAAGTAACACTTCTTTAGCAGTTCTCTCTCTTGCCCCTACAGTAATATATGAAACGTTACTCTTTCTCTTTCTATCTTCACTAACTTATATCTCACTCTCAACTTCCGTTCGCTTCGCCCGATCACACTTTTCGTAACACTCTCGTCGCGCATTCACCAGCTTACTCCCCAAGTCAAGCTTGCGTAAAGAAGTTTTACTTTTAAAATCTCTGGATAACGTAACCGACAGAATGAATATTATTATGAACAAAATAAAGTAAATGTTATTAAACTCTGTCCCTTCTCTTAACTAGGTATGTCCCATCTAAGAGTATTGGGATCCTGGGTGTCAACATCTCCAGTGACGTGCAGTTTCGGAGTCACTTAGAAGACAAGGCAAAGTTGGCATCCAAAAAGCTTGGTGTGCTCAATAGGGCAAAGCCTTAGAGCACTCTAAGGGCAAAGCAGTACTTCAGTGCGGGCAAAGACTGCTTCTCTATAAGGCACAAGTCTGACTAGGAATTCAGTTTCGGCTATTCGAGCCAAAAGTCGGACTTTTTCAACAAAGCTACCGGCCTTTTTCTGATTGACGTGCTGACAACACTGATTGTCAGGCATGCGTGTGCGTGCAGCTGAGAGCGAGCAGACAGAGGCTCGTCATCTGTGAGTGTTTAATTGTTTATGTGTTCATTTCATAATATAATTTCATCAGGAAGGAAGTTACACTAGCCTTCCTTACTCAAGTTGCTCAGTTTTCTTTCTCACATAAGATAATTCTCGAACTTTTGGTATGAAGTTTGGTAGTGGAACCCTGTGATAGAATTATCTGGAATTATTTCGCTTCGTGTTGGAATTAGGTATTTGAAAGTTTAGAAAAACATTGAGATGAGAGCGTCCTTCAATGGTGATATTCCCGAAATACCTGGAATTGCGGTCGACAATTTCAAGGACACTGATAAAAGGGCATATTTCTTGAGTCACTGCCATGGAGACCACACAACGGGCCTGGATCACTTTTACATGTCTGTATACTCGGGCTCCATGTTTATCTATATGTCCGAGCCATCTGCGGCAATAGTAATGACAAACATTGATGAGAGACTGAAGAAACTCATAAAGCCATTAAAATTGGGTAAGTTCTTCCAAAAAACCGAGTTATTCTGCGACTTATACCATGGCCTTACGGCCCATTTGGTCCGGATCGCAGCATTGCAAAGTTTTAATATTTATATGCTGCCATTAGTCCCACGTTCAAATAGTAATAGATTCAGTACAAACCTTTAGATACCACAGTGTTAGGTGAGTGAAACATCAAAAACATTCTTTAAAATAGTTTAATCACCACAGGTATTCAGAAACTAGGTAAACAAATCAGCAATTATAAGTTATTTAATGTATAATATTAAAACTAAAATGATTTGTAAATATTATACAACTTGTCCTTATGGTCGTCCAAATCTCTTCCTATTATCAAAGTCAAGGTATACAACCATTTCCTTTCGTTGTCTCGTAATTGCTTAGTTAGTGTTTATGTTATTTATCCTCCATAGGGTGAAGGTGTTAGATAGCTGACCACCACGTTCCACCACTTCACGACCACTTTTTCATAAAGTCATTAAAAATAGTCAAACTGACTGATGCGCAAGCTCGTTTTGTTTTCGAACGAAACATCAGTCTGTTCCTCCGGCGACCAGCAAAATCTGATAATACCACTAAAATACAGACACTTTTCAAAAAGCATTATTGAGGTGGTCGGGAATTGGTCACCTAACAACCATGGAAAAAGAGAGAAAAGCTAGAGAGAAGGCAAACAAACTACCGAGAAAATAAAGCAGTAAGCAGTTTGTATGTATTTAAGTTTATGTATAGTAGTATATTCAATAGCTATATTTTATTTTGTGGGTTCTGTTTATGTTTAAAGGTACTCTTATACCATCATCTTTTGATTTTTGTTTATCCTGTCCATCAAGGTTGTATTGAAAAAATCGATTTTAGCGATAAGACCGCCCATTGTACCGTTATTTATTGTTTATTTCCTTTGTTACTGTATTTTTGTTTAGTGTGCAATAAAGAGTATTTCATTCATTCATACAACAAAATAGGTCGTCACTCAGTTTATAAAGTAGTAGTGGACCAATCCGCAGCTAAGCACGCGTAGTTTTTCAATAAAAACATTGCCCTCCTTCTGCGCACTTAGGTAAAAAGTAGCCTATGTCACCAGGGATAGTGTAACTTCCCAACGGTGAAAGAATTTTTAAATCGGTCCAGTAGTTTCCTGCAAATACATAATGAAGAAGGTGGATAGCGCTGATTGTGACACGTGTGGAGTGACAGATGATCTATTTATACCACCTTTTGGTGGTGTGGAAATAACTAATCTAATTCGCCAAAAACCAACCTCTTTTTACGCCGAAAAAAAGAAACTTAATTTTCTCACTTTGACAGCCAGTATCGCCAGTACAGGCCAATTGGCGTCAGGTAGAATGTGCCCAGAGTATATCTATGAGAGGGGAACTATTTGGAGTGTGCAAAGCCAACCAGCTCGATGTGGGCATATTTCAGAGCATGTTAGCTGAACAATCATCATGCAGCTAACATGGTCTACTGGTTCATAGTACCAACATGGTTGGTAAATGAAAGTGTTTGAATGTTTGTAATCATTGTCAGTTGTCGTATGTGAACCAGTAGACCATGTTAGCTGCATGAGGATTGTATTGATTTTAATAGAGAATTCTATGGAGCTGACATAGTCGTTAAACGACGCAAAGTTCCTTAAAAAAAATATAATGTATTTATCTACTGGTCCGCCACGAACTGAAATCTTGCGAGTCTCGCGATTAAACAAAAAAATATTATTTTGACTATCAAAATAGTGGCAAGAAATGAATAACCAAAAAACTTGACCTACAGTTTCATCCAAATTACAGGTAACAGGAGTTCATGTTTTTGGACTACTTTTTTGGGGTGGAAATTGCAGTTATTATGAATTTCAGACTTTTGCCTATATTTGTGTCACTAAAGCTACACACATACCAAATTTCAACACTATGGGGTTACTGGTGTACCTTGTGAATATTGTCAAAGTTCAGATTTTATTATGGCTAATAAATCAAAAACTACAAAAATTAAACTAAAAATAAAAACGAAGTCTGAATGTACTAATGAATACCTTTCATTTGACGTCCCATGTGACTTAATAGTCTCAATTTAATTTGTTTTTACCCCTCTTGAACCCCAGTATCTCAACAACCCCCCAACATTTTTATCTCATTTAGTCACACCAAAATTGTGCCATCACTACCTACCTATACATATATCAATTTTCATAATATTCGGATCAACGCTTCGAAAGTTATCCTCGGACAAACAAACATACCTACATACAATGTCGATTTGGAGATCTCGCTTCGCTCAAACTTATATGGCTTTGTTTACAGTGTCAGCAAGATGGCCCAACTTATCAAATTAACGACGTATCAAATTTCACGATGATCAGATCAACGCTTCGAACGTTATCCTCGAACAAACAAACATACATACAACGCCGATTTGCCCAATTTAATTTAGAGAAAAAACAAAAGAAAAACTTATTGTATACAACAAAGAATTACAAATATTTACAGGAAGTTCAACAATATGCATACCTGGTGATGAAATTAAAGGTGTTCAGGAGTTATATTTGAGGGTTACTTTAATACCAGCTGGTCATTGCTTTGGGTCCGTGATGTTCTTATTCGAAACACCTCTAAAGAAGGTTCTGTACACCGGAGACTTCCGGATTACTGAAAACAGGTTAGTCAAGTTTTTAAATAAACAAATAGTAAGTCTTTGTTTCAGTTTACAAGATGTTAGAACTTAATTTTACGGCCCATATAAATACCTAGTCAGGTCATAAATTCTGTCACATGTTTAATATAAAATAATTGAAACAAGTTTATTCATTATGTAACCATTTATATACCAAAATGAACTTAACAAAACATAGATTCATAAGACACTAAAGTTTATTCAAAATGACCTCCGTGATTTTGAAGACAGGCCTTCAGTCTGCGCGGCCAGTCGTCTATCGCAGCACGAACGAGGTCCATGTCAATATCGGCGGCTGCCTTAATCAAGGATGTCTTGAGTGACTCCAAATTGGGATGAGGCTTTGAGCACGCCTTTTCCTCCAAGTGTTGCCATATCTTGTAACCTAACGGATTCAAATCTGGACTGGAGGAGGGCCAGTCTTCGTGCCGGATGAAGTCGATTCACGCGCCGCCAGCCAGTCTTGTGTGCTCTTCGCTGTATGAGCTGGCGCCAAATCTTGTTGGAATACCCAGTGCCTGTTATTGAACATGGTATGAGAAACAGGTTCCACAAGGTTCGTCAGGACTGTATTTTGATACACAACTGCATTCGTTTTTACACCTTTCTCACAAAAATGTACCTTTGTTAAGCACCAATAAGAAACTCCCAACCATACCATGAGCGAGGATGGAAAATGACCTCGTTGGACACGCGGAATACGGTTGCTCGCTTCTTCACTACTGTGTGCGTACACCTTATCATTTTGTTTTTTGTAGCTCTCTTCTAGGGTAAAAATTTTTTCATCCGAAAAAAGAATTTCCCGATATTTTTTTCCCGCGTACCGCTTCAACAAAGCGCGGCATCTCTTCAGTCTCAGGTCCATTAGACGAGCATTCAAACGATGTCCTGTTTTTCTTCGATATGCCCGAAGCCCTAAGTCTTCATTTAACACCATTTTCACCGTGGTTCTGCTTAACCCCATCTGAAGGGCCAACAGTTTCTGCTTACGTTTGAGATTTCTTTGAATTCGCGCCTTCACAGCTTTTATCACTGCTGGAGTCCTAACAGACCGAGGGCGACCACTTCTTGACCTATCATCTACACTAGAGTCTTCATTGTATCGTTTGACGGTGCGATAAACGAATCTTTTGGTTATATTCAAATTTTTCAGTATGTCAAAAATTAGAATTGGCGCGTAACCGCAACGATGCAACGCAATAACTGCAACACGGTCTTCTTTAAGCGTCCACTCCATATTTAAAAATGAGTAAAATTCTAAAAAGTATACGGTTTTATTTTCATGAACAATTCGAAATTCGAATTCTATAAACTTTTTTGTGGCCAGCATTCTAAAAGAAAAGTTTTTACTGTGTGACAATACTTATGACCTGACTAGGTATATACCTTAGTGAATAACATACATATTAAACGTAAAGTGTGCGACGTGTGGCGCACTTGCGCTGTGTTGTGTAGTCGCCCGTGAAAACGACGAAACAACACACTTTTCGGCCAAAATTTATTTTGTCAAGTGTCCGAGGTCGAAAGATCTCGGAAAACAAAAAAAATTAAATCATTGGGCCGCGATTCCAAGTGTTCGACCCTTAACTGAACATTGGCCTTCTTCACATATTCCGGCATGTCCTTCATCTTCGTGTAATTATGTTGACGCGACACGTAGAGCAGTGTTCAAGTTTCGGCTGTAGGGCTTCCGTTTCCTTCACACTACCTCAATTAATCCCTCCGCGTCTCGAGGCTCTCTCCAAGGAGCCTGGGCTGGGCATTTAATGATGCCGTGTTGGGTATCAAATGAAAGGGCTTAACTAGTGGTTCGCCCCGAAAACTGAGATCTCACGAGTCTCCTAAAAAAACAAATATTATTCATAATCTTTGACTAATAAAAGTGCCGCGAACTGCACAACCAACAAGTAAAGGGAGTTCATGTGAATTGGTTACTCTTTTTAGGAGTAGAAATTGCAGTTATTCTGGATTTCAGGCTTTTCCCTATATTTGTGTCACTAAAGCTACACGAATACCAAATTTCAGCACTGTGGGGTCACTGGTGTATCCTGTGAATTTCGTCAAAGTTCCGTTTGTATTATGGCTAATAACTCAAAAACTACAAGGATTAAGCTGAAAATAAAAACGGGGTCGAAACGTCCTAATGAAAACCTTTCATTAGACGTCCCATTTGACCTAATAGTCTCATTTTTTTACCCCTCTTGAACTCCAATATCTCAACGACCACCCAACATTTTTAGTTCATTTAGTCACACCAGGACTGTGCCAACACTACCTACCTATACTTATATCAATTTTCATAATGTTCGGATCAACGCTTCGAAAGTTATCCTCGGACAAACAAACATACTTACATACATACAATGCCGATTTGGAGATCTCGCTTCGCTCAAACTTATATGGCTTTATGTTTACAGTGTCAGCAAGATGGCCCAACTTCATGATCAAGATGGCAAGCCGATCAAACTCGATGTCCTGTACGTAGACACAACCTTCCAAGATATCAACTTTGAAACATTTCCTAAGAGATCAGAAACCATAGAGGAAGTTTTTCGTGAGATTAAGAAGTGGCTGGCGATGAGTGATAAGCACAGAGTATCATTGGTGCCTTCGGCGAGATATGGATATGAAGATATATTTAATAAAATCTATGAACGGATGAATATGAAGGTGTATACCAAGAATAATTGGGAGTTGTACAGGTAAATTGTTTTTGAAGTAAAATTTCTTTACGCTTGCTTGACTTGGGGAATAAGCTGGTGAATGCGTGACGAGAGCGTTACGAAAAGTGTGGTCGGACGAGGCTAACGGAAGTCGAGAGGGAGATATAAGTTAGTGAAGATAGAAAGAGAGAGAGTTACGTTTCGTATATTACTTTAGGGGCAAGAGAGAGAGAGAGGTGTGAGCACACATTTTCTTTCTCTCTTTCTCTCATAGCCCGTTACGTTACGTATATCTAAGACACAATGCAGGCATATTATCTGTATCACACTGTAGGAGCAAGAGAGAGATCAGTGCGCGCGCACATTTTCTTTCTCGCTTCCTCTCATAGTCAGTGCATGAAATATACATATATATATATCTCAGTCAGTAGTTACTTTGCGAGTTTGCTAGCGTTACGCGAACTGTGATTTCTTGATTATTTTTCGTAATTTCATTGCGTTCTCGAACTATTTTATAAATTAATATTTTGTAAAAGAAGTTTTACTTCAGTCGCATGGTCTAAAGCACAATCGTATTTTTTTTATAACTTTACTAGCTGTTGCCCGTGACTTCGTACGCGTTACACTACTAAATGTATAGGTAACCTAGAAATAAAGCGAAACTCGCTGTTGCAACTTGACACCCTATTTTTATCCCATGGGACCTAATTTATGGGATAAAAAGTAGCCTATGTGTTAATCCAGGTTATAATCTACGTCCATACTAAATTTCCTCGAAATCGGTAAAGCCGTTACGACGTGATTGAGTAACAAACAAACAAATAAATAAATAAACAAACATGCAAACTCTCGCATTTATAATATTAGTAAGAGTGGTAGAGTTTCTTGTGAAAGGACTCGCCCGGGAAAGTACTACCACCATACCTATTTCTGCCGCCAAGCAGCATTGCTGTTTCGGTGTTTCGGTTTGGAGGGTATGGTTGCCGATAAAATTACAGGCACTTGAGGCTTAACACCTGTATGCCTCAAGTTGATGGACGCAAAGTAGCGCATCGTAGGGCACGTTTCTAAGGAGCATTACCTACGACGCAATACTTTGATATAAGCGATGGATACCACATAATATCAGATGGGCATATCACACTATTTTTTTAATGCTATTTGAGATGGAACATGCATAATGGCTTGTTCCATCTTCAATAGCATAAAAAAAATAGTGTGATCTATAAATAATCCTGGACATTTCACAGTGCTATCTAGCCCCAAACTAACCAGAACTTGTACTATGGGAACCAGTTATTTGATAGAATACTTATATACTTTTTATTTATAAATACATGCTTATAATATATAGAAAAACATCCAGACCCGGAACAAATACTTGTAGATCATGAACTTAAAAACTGACAACCTGACAACCTCAGTGGTGCAGTGGATGAATTGCCGACTGAGACGCAGGAGGTTGCGGGTTCGATTCCCACCGTGGAACAAACGTTTGCATAATCTACAGATATTAGTCCCGGGTGTGGTTGTTTCTCTATGTATTAAAAGTATGTATTTACGAAAAAAAGTATATAAGTATTCTATCAGTCACATGGTTCCCATAGTAGAAGCTTTGCTTAGTTTGGGGCTAGATAGCGGTGTGTGAAATGTCCAGTATTATTTATTTATTTATTTAACTACAAGCTTTTAAGAAAAAGTAAAAATGGGGTCGAAATTTTCTGATGAAGACCCATTAGACGTCCCATTTGACCTGATAGCTTCATTTTGTTTATTTTTTCCACTTTTGAACCCCAACATTTTTAGTTCATTTAGTCACACCAGGATTGTGCCATCACTACCTACCTACCTAGTCAGGTCATAAATTCTGTCACATGTTTAATATAAAATAATTGAAACAAGTTTATTCATTATGTAACCATTTATATACCAAAATGAACTTAATAAAACATAGATTCTTATGACACTAAAGTTTATTCTATAAAGTAAAATTCTAAAAAGTATACATTTTTATTTTCATGAACAATTCGAAATTCGAATTCTATAAACTTTTTTGTGGCCAGCATTCTAAAAGAAAAGTTTTTACTGTGTGACAATACTTATGACCTGACTAGGTATATACCAAATTTCACGATGATCAGATGAACGCTTCAAAAGTTATCCTCGGACAAACAAACATACATACAACCACGATTCTCCCAAGTTGATTTGGAGTAATTGTAATTTCAATTTTCATTTACCACTATTGTAATTTCTTAAGACAAATAAATTCTTGAAATCTTATATTCCCTTTTTATTTTCAGCCAGTTTCTGGATAGACTACCAGGAGTCACAAACTCAGAAAAGGAAACGAAAATTCACTCGTGCTCAAAATCATACAGATTTTGCGAATGCTACCAAGATTCCAACCACAAATATCTATATATACATTTCTCTGCAATGAAATGGCAAAACTTCAAGCCTGAAGATTTGGCTGTGGTAACTGACTCTACTAACAGGATGTCTGTATGTTTCTCTACGCACTGCAGTCGCAGTGAATTAGTATATTTTGTGGAATATCTTGCCCCTAAGAAGGTAGTGGGGTTTTCTGAACCATATAAGGGTGTTACAGAACCATCTATTGTTACTCCTAGTAAGAGAAAGAGCAAAAGTGCTGAGAAAGCTCGTGTAGAAGAGAGGCCGAAGAAAATACCCAAATCTGTACTGCGAAAGATATTTGGATGATGTTAAATGCGGTTGAACGTTCCGTAGTCATGAAATTTAATGAAATTATTTATTTTTGAAGCATGTTATCTAAGTTTTGTTATGTACGACATTAATTTAAAACACACATCCGAAATGGTATTGACCGATTTTACAGGTGGGCTTAATACCGGTAGCTTGAATATTTATCCAGTAATCGATACATCACACTAATATTATAAATGTGATGTGATGTGAAGTTTGGATGTTTGTTACTCAATCACGTCGTAATGGCTGAACCGAATTCGATGAAAGATTATGACCTGTATTCAAATATAGGCCTTTGTTGAAAATGAACGCGTGCGAAGCCGCGGGCGGCAGCTAGTTCCCAATAAACAATTTTTATCGTAAATTGCTTAGTCAGTTAACAGGTGCTTACAACTTCAACTTACATGATGAATGAATATGATTTGTTTACCTATTTTATACAGGCCGTTTCATTGATACCTTAGGACTTGATATTAAGTTGTTTCAAAATTTTCTATGGTTATCAATTTGTAAAACCTATTTTACAACAATACTAGCTATAAGCCCTACCCGTGTTCCCATTTAATGTCGTACTTAACAAAACACGCAGTATATTATGATTATATTATGATTATATTTTTATCGATTATGGATTTATCTTGTATCTCTTTAACCGAGGATCGGTATGTATATTTTGTAGTAATTTTATTATGAATTTGTGTGTTTTTTAGTTATAACTCCTATTCAAAAATGAATTGGTTCCTTTGGTTGCCAAAGATTGAAAAATTGTCAAATTGTGATGGATTTTGGAATATGAATTGATATATTATGTGATAAACGAATATGATTCGAAAAGGCTGATCTAGAAATTGTGAGACTTTAAAAGAGAATTAAAATAATGCTTAATAAAATGAGGAGGGGCCTAGCTATATTAAATGTTATCGACGAATGTGAGTACCCAGACAAACCTTGCACGGTTTTTAGGGTATAATATTAAGGTTATATTATGTACTAACATTAAAGTTAATAAATAAAAAAAAAATAAACTTAACTATAAATAACATTAACATTTTTTTTTCTAACCTGTACTGTCCCATTGCTGGGCAAAGGTATTCCCCAATATTTGATCGAGCGAAACGAGATCTCTAAATCAACTTGGGCAAATCGGCGTTGTACGTACGTGTGTTTGTATGTCCGAGGATAACTTTCGAAGCGTTGGTCCGATCATCGTGAAATTTGATACATACCTAGTTAGGTAGTGATGACACAATTTTGGTGTGATTAAATGAACTAAAAATGTGGAGGGGTTGTTGAGATATTGGGATCAAGAGGGGTAAAAAAATGAAAATGAGACTATTAAGTCAAGTGGGACGTTAAATGAAAGGTCTTCATTGGTACATTTAGGCTGCGTTTTTATTTTTAGTAAAGTCCTTATAGTTTTTGATTTATTAACCAGAATAAAAACAGAACTTTGACAAAATTCACAGGGTACACCCACTGGTGTACCCTGTCACTGTGGGGTCACTACCCCACAGTGCTGAAATTTGATATGCGTGTAGCTTAAGTGACACAAATATAGGCAAAAGTCTGAAATCCAGAATAACTGCAATTTGTACCCCAAAAAAGTGTAACCAAATTACATGAACTCTCGTTACCTGTGATTTGAATGAAACTAGGTTAAGTTATTTGGTTTGATGGTCAAAGATTACAAATAATATTTGCTTTAATCGGAGAGTCGCGAGATCTCGGTTCGGGGCGATATGCGGAATAAATGTTTGCATGATCTACAGATATCCGTAATTTAATATAATTATTTTTTTTTAAACCCATTTATACGTTCCCAAATCAAGAGTGGTACCTATATAGTAATAAGTAGGTACGTAATATTATTTTATTGTAGTGCTGCAGGGGGGCTCATGTTTTGGATCATAACATTTTTTGTACTAAACATCTATTGTAACAAACATGATACAATAAGTATCTATGACTATTTTCTAACTCATGTTTTTTTAGGTTTACAATGAATTTAAGAATGACAAGTTATTTTTTTGGTATTTCTATAAAATTATGTAACCTTTCGCATTGTTTTATTTTTATGTACCTTCCAATCCAAAAATCCAAGTCTTTGTTGAATGGACCATTAGCATGTTGTGTCACGCTCGCCTCGGAAAAGAAAACTAGTTCGAATAAATCTCTATAGATGGCGTAACAGCGTGCAGATCTGATAATGTTTGTATAAAATCAGTATAAAGAGTGTTTGGTAATTTACGCACAAAAATGAAAGGAGTTATTTTGATGAGCATAATAAATAAATTTGTGAAATGTTTACCATAGAAATGTGAAATTTATTTTGGCATGTAAAAACAAACACTTTACGAGGCATGCCTTTTAAGTTTTGTCGTTTGAAGAAAAAAACACATCTAGAACCTTATAGTACTTTTTATTGTTTTTCAAAGTATTCACAACGTAGCTTAAAACACTTTTCCATTCGCTCAAACCAGTTATTATAACATTTATTCCACTCTAAAGTGGGGGTGTTCAAAATGGCTGACTTGAAAGCGTCGACTGCTTCTTCACCGGACTGGAACCTTTGACCACGAAGACTTTTCTTAATTTTAGGAAATGTAAAGAAATCGTTGGGTCAGGACTGTATGGAGGATGGTCAAGAATTTCTACTTTTTCCTGCTTCAAATACTCAATCGTTTGACGAGCGCTGTGTGAGCTTGCGTTGTCGTGGTGCAGGATGATGCGTCGCTTTGAGTTAGATTTTCGAAGTTCGGCGATGACTTGTGGTAAACAAACTGTAGTATACCACTCTGCGTTAACCGTTCTACGATCTTCAAGTGCAATAGTCGCAACATGGCCGGTTTTTCCAACGAACGTGGCCACCATCTTCTTTGAAGTGCTTCGAGAACGAACAACTTTAGTCGGCTTTGGCTCGTCTTGAAAGACCCAGATTGTAGATTGTTGTTTGGTATCAGGATCGTAGGCATAGATCCAAGATTCGTCACCACTTATGATGTCGTAGACGTGATTTGACTCCCCTCGGTTGAACCTTTGCAGAGTTTTCTTACACCATCTGACGCGGGCCGCCTTGTTTGTGATCGTCGGAAAGCAGATGCGGTATCCAACGGCAAACTAGCTTTCTCACACCAAGCGCTTCATGCAAGATCTTCTGAATGGTTGTCCCTGAGATGCCTAATAGAGCCTCTATCTCTCGATACGTCACATGACGATCTTCGAGAATTAGTTGTCTCACAGCAATGATGTTATCTTCAGTGAAGGCGGATTTTGGGCGTCCTTCGCGAAATCTGTCACTAACACTAGTATGTCCACGCTGGAATTCTAAATACCAGCGTTCGACAGTCCGCAGACATGGGGCTACATCACTGAACACAGATGTTAGCTCTTCTAAACACTGAAGCCGTGTCAGGCCTCTTCTAAAGTTGTAGAAAATTATTGCACGAACATTTTCCTTAGAAAGATTCATTTTCGTACGTGACCTGACAGATTCAAATCAAAACTGTGACTAAACAATAGCATTAATCCTAATACTTTCAACTGTTTTGAGATTCAAAATGTAAACACATTCGAATATAGAACAGTTCCAAATTCAAAATTGCCGGAAAATATGGAAACGACAGAACTTAAAAGGCATGCCTCGTATTAAACTTAAGTTTTGCTATAACATAAAACTTTGGCATCCGGTTCATCTTCGGCTTGCGGAAGTATGACCATGTGTCCGAATTTCGCAGTAAGCTCAAGTGGTTACCCATACGCCTTCGCCGGGATACTCACATCCTTCAGCATTTATATAACATCCTGTTCAACCCTTCCTCACCTTCCTATCTTAAAGAACGCTTCCATTTCCTCTATCAATCCAATCCTCGATCCTTGCGTTCATCTGACACACTCCAACTCAGGACACCTGTACACTCCTCCTCCTACTTTGATAAGTCTTTTACAGTGCAGGCTGTCCGGTTATGGAACGCGCTGCCGGTGGCTATCAGATGTGCCAAGTCACTTGCCATTTTTAAACGTATGCTCAGAGAACACTACTATCTGAGTATTTGTCGCTAAATATATATGTATTTATTATTAATTATTTGTTTCTTAAATAAGTCTAAGTATGTATCTATGAATTATTATGAGTAACTATTATTTAGATTCATGTAGTTTTCATTTATGTAAGTTTTATATTTTATTTTTATATAATTAGTATTAGTATGTATGTACATGTAGTATGTCAGGTACACCCCAGGTAATGTCTACACAGTCCATTCCATCCAAAGGTTGTCTGGTAGAGATCGCTAATTAGCGATAAGACCGCCAATTGTATCCATAGATTTACGTAGTTTTTTTTTTTTTTTATGTATTTGTTTCGTGGTGTGCAATAAAGTATTATCTAATCTAATCTAATCTAAAGCCCATCACAGACGTAGCTATAATATATAGCAATATACCGTGCTATACTGTATTATAATGTATATTATAGCAAGCTGAGACGATGTAATAATATATAGTTGGCCTTCATTTCAGTTCAGGTCGGCCTAGTTTATATGCTATGCAATAATATAAATTACAGTATAGCTTGGTGACGTCATAGAAATATAAATTATAGCTGCGTGTGTTGTCATTCGAAAATTTGTACAGAAGATATATCGCGCTATACTTTGCTATATGATTCATATTCCTATATATTATAGCTACGTCTATGATGGGCTTAATGCTTGCCATCTAATCACAGATACTGTATTGCTTAGAGCATTTAGAACTAAATGCTCTAAGCTGTATTGGTAACGTCTCGAGATATCTCTTCTTGTCCCTTTCTAACCCAAAATCCGCAGCCATTTCCGAAAGAGATATCAAATCGGCCTTTATTTTTGGATGTCGATTGCAAGAATAGGCAGTAACTTTTATGTCGAATTAATCACCTGAACTTAGTCGATTTTCTTTAAAATTTGATAATGTTACTAGTAGTTTTTTTTTCGAGAAGTCTTTTTTATGTTTTGAGAAAACGTGACTTGAATATCGTCAGTATTAGCAAACACCCTGTATTATTGCGTCCTGTGTATAATCCCAAGGTGGTTGAAATAAATTAAAATTAATATTAATTTTTTAAGAGTAGTAGAGTTTCTTGTGAAAGGGCTCGCCCGGGGAAGTGCTACCACCATACCTATTTCTACCGCCAAGTAGCATTCCTGTGTTTCGGTTTGAAGGGAATGGTTGCCGGTGAAATTACAGGCACATGAGGCTTTACACCTGTATGCCTCAAGTTGATGAACGCAGGGCAGTGCATCGTAGGGCACATTTCTAAGGAGCATGACCTACGAGGCAAACTTTGTGATAGGCGATGATTACCACTTAATATCAGGTGGGCCATAGGCTTGTTCCATCTCCATAGTATAAAAAAAATATATACTAGTGGTTCGCCCCGAACTGAGATCTCGCGAGTCCCCCAAAACACAAAAAAAATATTCTTAGAGCAACGATGCCTAAATTTTACGTATTTGTAGGATTTCACAACTCCTTAAATCCTATTTAGTGGCTAAACATGATATAAGCAGTTGTAAAATCATACAAATACGTAAAATTTAAACATGTTTAGTCACTAAATACTTTTAGGGATGGTTGTGCAAGCCGGCCTTAATCATTGACTATTAAAATAGTGCCACGAAATGCGTAACTTGACCTACAGTTTCATTCAAATTACAGGAAACGGGAGTTCACGTAATTTGGTTACTCTTTTTTGGGGTAGAAATTGCAGTTATTCTGAATTTCAGATTTTTCCCTATATTTGTGTCACAGAAGCTACACGCCTACCAAATTTCAGCACTGTGGGGTCACTGTGTACCCTGTGAATTTTGTCAAAGTTCCGTTTTTAATATTGCTAATAACTTAAAAACTACAAGATTTAAACTAAAAATAAAAACGGGGTCGAAATGTACCTACTCCCAAAACCTTTTATTAGACGTGCCATTTGACCGGATAGACCCATTTTGTTTTTTTTACATCTCTTGAACTCCAATATCTCAACAACCCATCCACATTTTTAACTCATTTAATCGCAACAAAACTGTGCCATCACCTATATACCAAATTTCACCATGATCGGATAAACGCTTCGAAAGTTATCCTCGGACAAACAAACATACATAAGTACATATAACGCCGATTTGCCCAAGTTGATTTAGAGATCTCGCTTCGCTCGATCAATAATTAGCATCCCAAATAATCATTTATTAAAAATGGGTTTTAAATAGTTAGAAGTTTCTAGTAGCTAAGCTAAAGTTTAACATTTTGATCGAAAGTAGTAGGTAGGTGATAGCAGTGGCGGATCCAGGGAAGGCTTGGAGGCTCAAGCCCCCACTCCCAAAATTATCTGGGTCCACCTATGATACCCCTACTTCTTAATACTATATTACGGACGGTATTTTCATCACTTATCCTACCCTCAGCTGTGTCAAGCCCCTCTCGATGGATCCATCACTGGGTCGTAACACCACCTCCTCCTACCACGTAACTAGTCGTAGGTACGTAGTGTTACATCAATATTGTGTGGTCTCGACTCGTGCTAAATACGTAATTACTTAATAAATGTATGGTGTAATTCTGTGTTTTTAATCTGGGTCACTTTAAAGTGAATCGGTACCGCCTAGATCTTCGAATTCCATCTTAGAACACTTAGAACTGGAACATATCTTTTTATGAAAAGTATATACCTACTATATGTAGTCTTATATGTATAAATAAATAAATATTGCAGGACATTTCACACAGCGCTATCTAGCTCCAAACTAAGCAGAACTTGTACTATGGGAACCAGATAACTGATAGAATACTTATATACTTTTTTTTGTAAATACATACTTGTAATATATAGAAAAACATCCAGACCCGAAACAAATATATGTATGTATATCATACAAAAAAAAAATCCGCGGCAGGAATCGAATCCCACTACCAACTGCGCCTCAGCCACCAACGTCAGCTGCGCCATGGAGGTTTTTTTTTTCTGATGGAATAAACTCGCTGTTGGCCTCTGAGGCCGTGACAGCTTAACCGATCTTTTGGCGAGCGCAGATGGCGCTCAGCCCAGTAAGTTATTTAGGCAGGCCATGGAGGTCGTCAAGAATCGGTATAATACCTACTTTCTGAGATTACCTCCTAAACGGTACCCTAAAATATTAGTAAGTGTATTTATTAGGTAGGAACTTAAGCAGGCGGGTTTGCGAGAGGCACGTATGTAGCTCGAAGAACTGACGGCCATTTGTGCAGAAAGGTTCTAGAGTGGATACCACGCACTGGAAAGAGCAGCGTAGACGCCCCCCCCCCCCTCGACTATATGGAAAGACGACCTGATGCTAGTAGCCGTCTAACACACGGTGTGCGGGTTTAACTCCCGCTCGGGGACAAATGTTTGTATGATCAGTTAGTTCCGTGCCTGTGGGTGCTGTCTGTGGTACGCAGGTAGGTACCTACTCGTGTTTCTTGATGATACACCTAGTATCCTATGTAAATACATCCCTAGTGTCTGGTTAGAACTATGTAGGTATAATTAAATATCTAATACATAACTATTGCAGTGTATAATATCAATGCAGTTTTTCAAACTACGAGAATCAATGTAAATACAACAACGTATGATCCATCTCTTTCTACGCAAGTATATTTCGATATGAAAGACAGAGACGAATATAGGAAGATGAGTGACGCAATCAGCTGATGTCGCTCGCAGATAGCTTCATATTGGTGTAGTTTCATTCATTCTAAGATTAGGGATGGCCCGTATCCGCTGATGTAAAAGAACAAATCTTTGGTTTGGATCAGTAACTCGGCTCTTTTTTAGTGAGTTGAAACTCACTTCTCACTACACAACTGAATATATATTTTTAGTTTTATGTTTTATTATTTATCGATATTCGAAGCTATTCGATTCAAAGAGGGCTTTTTTTCCGATAAAAAAAAACTAGTTCCATTTAGCGTGTTGTGCGTGTGTAACTGTCTAGCGTAGATGGCTCTGTCTGAAGATACGCTCATGGCAACAGATATGGTTTATATGCCAAAATCCTAAGACACAATATCAAAATATTGTTTAAAACAATCTCCTTTCGTCAGATACGACGAACGTGTTAAAAACGAAGTTAAACGAAGTGGGATTGTTTTAGACAAGTTTTAATATTATATCCTTGAGATTTTGGCTTAAAAACTATATATTTTTGGTGTATCTCCAGACGACAACGCCATCTATTACGCTGGTTAGAACTAGTTTTTTTTAATCGAAAGTAAATGCCCTCATTGGATTAAGCTCCTAAATACACGTAACGTAGGTAGGAGGATTTCCGTAGAAATCTTTATTTATGCAGTTAACTTACCTAAAGTTAACAAAGTTCTCACGATATCATGTGTTCTTCAATCAAATAGGACAGTTTGACGCTACTTGATGCCCGTCAGGATTTACGGACTTTGAAAACAACAGTGATTATTGAGTCGTTTCTGCTTTTCGATCAAGAAGAGACTGACAGCGAATCGAGAGAGAATACTTCACTATAGGTTGCTTGCTACCAAATCAGTGTTACCAAAAGCTTACCTTATACTTAGATAGATCTAGCCACTTTTCAGGGCAGTAGTATTTAGATCTTAGAGCATTTAGAACTCTAAGATTTAGATCTATTTAGATAACATGTTTATCTTTATAATTAGGTTGGCACTAAAATGTTATTTTTCTCATTCGGTATAGGTTCATAAATATATATATATATAGGTATAGGCTCTATATCTCATGTCGTGGTATGTCATGGTTATAGGTTATTTTAACTTTATGGGCAATTCATAGGCAGGTTTTAAGAAAGTAGAACTATTGAATTCGAATGTAATACACTTTTATCAAAGATGCAATTGTTTCAAGAACATACTTTAAAATATGGCATTTTTAGGTCATTGGTTGCAGTAAAATACTGCTTGAACCACTTTTGGTAAACAAATTTCAAAAATCTATCCACATTTAGGGGTGAAGTTAGTTGCATGAGTCAGCCAGAGCCTAGTTGGCATGGCAACACCCCTAATAAAAAAGAAAGAAGTAGTTGTGTCGCGAAATTACAGTCGATCGCTCGCGTCATGTGCGTTCTAATCACGGTGTAAAATGTAAACAAAAATATTTATCCAATTAGTGAGTGAAACATCGCATTCTACTGTCAAAATGTCTAAAATTAAAGTGAAAAGTGCTTCAGTGTTGACAGTGATTCTGTTTTTGACTTTGATTATTGAATATACATTATGTGAATCGTTTAGCATCGAACATACTCAATATACTCACGTGCATTGTTCGCATCAGCATCCTAAAGTAGATCAAGTAAGTATTATATTTTATTACCCCATGCCTATGTGTTCTTATCTTAATTTAAATTATTATGCACTCTTTGAGGTTATGTTTATCAAACTTCCTTCCTTGTTTGGAAGTCGATTGAAATATGGTTTCGTTTTTTCAGAAATTGTTGTTTAATGTATTTCATACCATAAAATTTATGATTATTTTAACCACATTTATGAAGTTTCTGGGATAGGAATATTCATAATTAATACATAAAATTTAGGTAGGTAAACAAAAAAGTTGGTAAACCCACCGCTATGCACTATTATAGGTACCTATGTACCTAGATAGTTTTCAAAGATTTTCTATACATTATATGATTGTGAGTAGATTCTTTGGTAGGTACTTATTAGCTGGTAGGTGACACGATCAAAAATACCTAGGTACCTACGTTAAGTATAATTTGCTTGTAATTAACACGTCTTCTAGTTCTCACACCTCTTTAAAACTTGTTCCTACTTACTTGTAATTTGAACGCAAATTGTAAATTTGAAGTAACGGGAGTTCATGTTAAGTGGTTACTCATTTTTGGGTTATAAATTGCAGTTATTCTGGATTTCAGACTTTTCCCTATACCTATTTGTGTCACTAAAGCTACACGAATACCAAATTTCAGTTCACAACAAACAAACACAACACACAACAAAGTTCAAAATTCACAGGGTCACTGGTGTACCCTGTGAATTTCGTCAAAGTTTAATCGAATATCGCATCAGAATTTCTGTATTCTCGAGAAATTACTGTAGATAAATATCGATGGCAAATCGTTAGCTACCGGAACACTTGATAACGTCATACCTATCTAATAAAATATCGAAGAAGTCGAGAACCGTCTTGTTAAATACGTGAATTTATATAAAGTAAATTGTCTACTGGCGAATTTTTTGGTACTTTTGTGGTGGATCGAAATTGCAGAGTTAATTCAATAAAAACACATTTCATTCAGTACTACTGGAGTATAATTCAGTACTAAATGGAGTTTGTTCATAAAATCACTACCTATTTCCCGAGAGGAACCTTAGTTGGTATGCTGATGGCAAACGATAACACGAAGACTGCAAGGGACGTTACGAAGCAGAGGGGAGGTTACATTGTCAACATAACTAGTGGTTCGCCCCGAACTGAGATCTCGCGAGTCTCCTATAAAAACAAAAAAAAATTGTAATCTTTGACTATCAAAATAGTGCTACGAAATAAGTAACCTACTAACTTGACCTACAATTTCATTCAAATTACTGGTAACGGGAGTTCATATAAAGTGGTTACTTTTTTGGGGTACAAAATGCATTTATTCTGGATTTCAGACTTTTGCCTATATTTGTGTCACTAAAGCTACACGAATACTAAATTTCAGCATTGTGGGGTCACTGGTGTACCCTATGAATTTTGTCAAAGTTTTGTTTTTATTATGGCTAATAACTCAAAAACTACAAAACTAAAAAAACAGGGTTGAAATGTACTCATGAAGACCTTTCATTTGACGTCCCAATTGACTTTATAGTCTCATTTTTTTTTACCCCTCTTGCACCCCAATATCTCAATAACCCCCCAATATATTTAGCTCATTGAGTCACACCAAAATTGTACCATCACTACCTACCTATATACCAAATTTCATGATGATCGGATAAACGCTTCGAAAGTTATCCTCGGACAAACAAACATACATACATACTACAACTCAATTACATTAACTAAATAACCTTTATTTGAAGACAAAACAAAGATATCGATTATGAACTCACCAGTCGACAAAAACGAAACGCTTCTTGGCCGAGATAACCACTGCATAATCCGTGTAAATGATTTGAATGAACATATTGATGCTTTATCTACATATTACCCTAGTTATCTATTTCCCTCGAGCATACGCATTTGAGCACGGGATCGATATGATTCATAGATAAAGAGGTGTTATTATGATCAATATCTATTCCCACAAATATCTATTTTGAAAGAGTCGCCTCCCAGAGATAATGTAGCTTCCATTTATTATAGATTCCTAAATTTTTCAGAATCGGATCTGAAGTTCGGCGGATTACCCCCTACATCCAAACAAATGGCCTTAAAAACTTTACCATTTATAATACTAGTGGTTCGCCCCGAACTGAGATCTCACGAGTCTCCCATCAAAACAAAAAAATATAATTTGTACCTAATCTTTGACTATCAACATAGTACCACAAAATGCATAACCAACTAACTTGACCTACAGTTTCATTCAAATTACAGGTAACAGGAGTTCATGTTAATTGTTTTTTTTTGGGTAGAAATTGTAGTTTTTCTGGATTTTAGACTTTCCCTATATTTGTGTCACTAAAGCTACACGCATACCATATTTCAGCACTGTGGGGTCACTGTTTTTTCACAATTTTGTCAAATTTTAGTTTTTATTATGGCTGAAAATTTAAAAACTACTTACAAGGTTAAAACTAAAAATAAAAACGGGGTCGAAATGTACTCACCTACCTACATAGGTAGGTAGTGATGATTGGTGTAAATTTGGTATGTACCAAATTTCACGATGATCTGATAAACACTTCGAAAGTTATCCTCGGACAAACAAACATATCTACAAACATACAACGCCGATTTGCCCAAGTTAATTTAGAGATCTCGCTTCGCTCGATCAATTAGTACGTAAGATAAGTGTTGCTATGTAGGTACCTAGGTAGTTTGAGTACTATTCTACCTAGATACCTACAATTCTTACAAAGAAGCCTTCAATCAAGCCAAGATCAAATTTATCATGCATTTTAAAAGTAGTACCTATTAAGATATCTTACCTACTGCATACCTAAATGGTTCGTTTACGTATTTAAAACCATATTATAATGTCAATACTGCCATATACATTGCAAAGGTATGCATATTAATCATGGTAGATTAAGTAAATAACCGTCACAAAGCATTTAACATACCTACCACGATATTTTATTATGCTGAGCGTGTTACCTATTCACTACTTTAATTAATTAAATAAAGTTAGGCACCTATAGTAAAGTAGAGGTTTTATTAACCGACTTTAAAAAAGGGCGAGGTTCTCAATTCGTCGGAACCTTTTTTTTTTTGCTTTTTTTATGTATGTTCCCCGATTACTCGAAGATGCCTGAGGGCTTAGCCAAGTTACAGTCAATTAGCGATGACGCTAGTCGATACGTCCGAAAATGTATGGGATTTGACACATGCTATAGAAATACCACGTGATTCAGCGACAACAAATGTATGTAGAAATCGAACAGATTCGTGGCGAATGTAATTTGGCTACGGGCCCTGGACCGATTCGATAAACTTTTTTTTGTTTAAAAGGGTATACTTCCAAGGTGTTCCCATTCCAAGTCAGGATCTGATGATGGGATCCCAAAACAATCGAGGGCAACTCTCAAATTTTATATTAATTAATGCTGGACATTTCACACAGCGCTATCTAGCCCCAAACTAAGAAAAGCTATGGGAACCAGATAACTGATAGAATACTTATTAATATACATATTTTTTTGACTTTGTAGATACCTACATTTTTTTAACCTATACTTTCCCACTGCTGGGCAAAGGTCTCCCCCATGTTCCTCCACATCTCACGATCACTCGCCACGTCCCACCAGCCATCTTGGAATGCATCGAGGTCGTCACGCCAACGCTTCCTCGGCCTGCCACGGCTTCGGCGTCCATCTGCAGGCACCCGTTGTGTGGCGACTGTTGCCCATTTGTCTGTGGGAATACGACTGACGTGACCCGCCCAGTCCCACTTCAGCCTGCAGTCTTGTCGCCAACATCTGCGATGCCAGTCTTCGCGCGCAATGTGGTATTGCGGATCCTGTCGATTCTCTTTACTCCTAACACGCTGCGTTCCATGGCTCTTTGGCAAACCTTGAGTTTGGACTTTTGATACCTACATACAAAAGATATATACATACTTCGTTTTTACCTCAGAACTCCGTCATATATCAACCGATTTGGATTTTTTTAAATTGAAAGTATAAAATTATACTATTGGTCTCGTAGAAATTTCGTTAAAATAAGTTCAGAAGTTTGGTTAAGTCGATTATATTTTTTAAAAAAGTTACTTGTTATTTCTCAAAATACATAGGTACCTACTTTACCTAAACTTAGTACGGGGAAACCGTGGAAGTGTTTAAAAAAAATTACCAAATCAAACAACAAGGAGTTGTATCTTCCATTATCAGCTCACCTGAATAACTCAAACGAACATAAGTAGCGGTCTATACGAGCCTATAATATTTAAAGAATTATCCAGTAACTCCGAATAGTTAAGGAGTTATATTTTCCATCATCAGCTCAGCCACATGAGATGATCAGTACCGGACACAAATACTTGAATAGTTTTTTTTAGAAAATATATAAACATTGCAAGTTAATAAAAAGCTTATAATAAAAAAAAAGCTACAATATCCCTTTTAAAAATGAGTGCGAAGCTTGGTCGAATACACAGAACACTCAACAATACGGTAAGTTTATTTAAATTTGTTTTTGAGGCTTTAATATCACTGTCACGAGGCCTATTGTGAACAACACCTGTGTTTATGTCGCCCCTAGTTCATGGGGGCGTCCAAAGTTCACCACTAAGCCCTAAAGCTGTTAGTAAGTATAAAGTAAGCAGACAAGGAAAGAAGAAAGAAACAGACACGATAAAACACACAGAAAACAATACAGATAAGACGGGAACTACAATAATAAATAATAATATTGCTGGCCATTTCACACAGCGCTATCTAGCCCCGAACTAAGTCAGCTTGTACTATGGGAACCAGATAACTGATAGATTAGATTAGAATCTCGTGTCACGGTGATTGTGCTCGCACTTCTACGAAACGGGTCGGCCGATTTTGATTTTTTGTATGCATATTTGGTAGGTATAATAATAATGTATGAACAATATCTATATAAGTAATTTAACCGTCGTTTATTGACGTGAAGTCATTTAGGTAGATGAAGTCTCGCGTCACTTCGACAAGAGTGTTTTATATAGTTTTTACCACGAAGTTCCCACGGGAACGGAAAATTTCAAGCATGCGAAGCCGCGGGCGGGTCAGCTAGTAAACAATGGTTTCGCGGCGGGAATCGAACCCGCCACCTCCTGCGTCTCAGTCGCCTATTCGCCCACTCCGCCACAGCGTGCCACTGCACTATATCGTAAATGTGTCCTGCCAGTTCTCTTTAACGGTTCCGAGGCATGCCCGCTCACAAAGGAATACATGAATATAATCAGAATAGTTCAACGGGCAATGGAGCGCTCTGCTAGGAATATAATTCCTGGACCACGTACCCAATGGCGAGAATAATGTCGCACAAAGATTGTAGACGCCAAAGTCCTATTCCGCTACCCCAAAGTTCTGCTCCGTTATTTCAAGGAGTTAGGATGGCTGGGGTCAGGTTAGAAGGGGGTAATGCACTTACACCTCTATGCGGGAATAAAAAAGAAAAAAAAAAAAGAATGACGAATAAGATCTACACTGACATTGACATCCTGCATTAGGGTGTATTACCCCCCTTCTGACCTCAGCCATCCTAATTTCTTGATCTAACGGAGTAGGACTTTAATGGCAGCAGCCTTCCAAGATCCCCGTGGATGTTGTGTGTTGGCGGATGAGGGTTCGATGAGGATGAGACTCACATAGGACCGGCAAGAATGACGTAAAAAAGTGGAGGCAGTGGGTGAAAAGTCGATCTGATATGCTGGGAGCCGTTGAGTGCAGAATAATCAATTTATTAGTAAAATAGTTTACGAGTCAATTTAAACAAATTATTATTTATAATAATAATAAAATTAATTTTCACACCACCTGCTCGATAATGTCAAACTATTATGTTATGTAAACCTCACCGAAAACAGGTGATTAAATCTTGAGCCGGGAGTAAAGTTGCATTGAATTCCATTATGCCCTTGACGCAAGACACTGCTTTATCCCCTCGTTTGATAATCTACTATTATGTAATACATAATTAACTTATGTTCAGTAGTGGGCGTCCTACAGCTGAAAAAATTATGAATTAAATTACTTATCATGCGGGATAACGTGAACATAGCTATTGTAGAATCTAGCGAAACAGAAAAGTGAAAAGAAATTACGCAATTACGAGCGGAATGGCATGTTTTGCGAACAATTCAACTACGTGAGGTGGGAAAATAAGTTAGATAAGTGTTTTACTAAGTAATTACTTTAAATCTGAATATCTTTTTCGCAGACTTAATTTGATAGCTATGAATAATTAAAATGTCTGTCTGCTACAATCTAGCTGCAATTACTGCAAATAACAAAAAAGCGAGATGGCGATTCTGTTATTATAAGTTATAAGTAACTAGCTGACCAATCCGCAGCTTCGCACGCTTGGTTTTTCAATAAAACATTACCCTCCTTTTGCACAGTTGGGTAAAAAGTAGCCTATGTTACTCTGGGATAATGTAGCATTCTAATGGTGTAAGAATTTTTGAAATCAGATCAGTAGTTTTTGAGTTTATTTGTTACAAACATACAAAAATACAAATCTTTCCTCTTTCTAATATTAGTATACACTAAAATATAGTAAAAACCGAACGTTCTTAAAACCACTAATTATAATAATATAATAAACATTACAGTCAGGTATATTTAACCAACTTCACAAAATGGAAGAGTTTGTCAACTGCGATAATTCTTTGACATTGTCAGATTTCAATCATTCTTAGAAAGTTAGAAAGGGGTGTATTTTATTTTTATCTGTGCTGTATTGTTCTGTCAAATACACATATTACTTACTTCAGTCATCATGCAGCCTTAGCATCTATAAAAGAAGGTTTAAGCAGCGTCCGTTTGTGAGGTACGACACTTACGCATACGAGTATGACATAAAAGGCCGATACGAGAGCGACAGCAACGGTCGCAGAACTGGCAGACAAATTGTGTGCCTGGTGGTGATGGTGGCAGTGCAGCGCGTTCATGGCGTTGGTCACGGTTTTGGGACAATAGGTCGAACCAGGCGTTGTCGTGCACGCCAATCCCATCGGATAGAGTTTTTGCTTCAGTGGTGGTCCCATATAAAATTCGTCAAGATTTGATGATGGGATCCATGAAAAAATCATCAAACTAGCTATTGAATTTGCAAATTCTAACACGTGAACTGATTTCGACGATTAATCTGAACTCCGTTAGGTGATTATTGTTAAAAAGTTACCTACTTGTATCAGTTTAATTTTGATTAGATTTTAATATACTACGTGTTCTGTTACATACGACATTAAATGAAAACACGGATAGGACTAATGGCTAGTATTGTTATAAATTGTTTTTTTCAAATTCATTAACATAGAAAATTTCAATTTTCAAAGAACCTTAATATCTAGTCCTAAAATATCAATAAAACAGCCTGTATAAATTAAGTAAACAAATCATATTCATTCATCATGTAAGATTAAGTGGCATCGTCGCAAAACGTCGCCGATTTACGTTAAACATTGTTTATTGTACCTAAATGTATCGATTACTGGATAAATTTTCAAGCTACCAGTATTAAACCCACCTCTAAAATCAGTTAATATGATTCCGATGTGTGTTTTAAATTAATGACGTATATAACAAAATAGGTTATAGAGTCGGATTCATGAAAATGAAAGTTTAACCTTAGTTTCATCTGATAACCGTTAGTTCCCAAACGGCCGCGGGTTTTATAAACTAAAGTGGTTCGCCCCGAACTGAGATTTCGCGAGTCTACAATAAAAACAAAACAAAATATTATTCGTAATCTTCGACTATCAAAATAGTGCCACGAAATAAATAACCAATTGACTTGATCTACAGTTTCATTCAAATTATAGGTAACGGGAGTTCATGTTATCTGGTTACTCTTTTTTGTGGTAGAGATTGCAGTCATTCTGGAGTTCAGACTTTTGTCTCTATTTGTGTCACTAAAGCTACACGCATACCAAATTTCAGCACTGTGGGGTCACTGGTGTACCCTGTGAATTTTGTCAAAATTCAGTTTATACTATGGCTAATAAATTAAAAACTACAAAGTTTAAAGTAAACACAGAAAAGGGGTCGAAATGTACTCACAAAGACTTTTATTAGACGTACCATTTGACCGGATAGTCCCATTTTGGGTTTTATATACCCCTCTTAAACCCCAATATCTCAACAACCCTCCCACATTTTTATCGGATTTAGTCACACCAAAAATCACTCCCTACCTATATATCAAATTTCACGATGATCGGATAAACGCTTCAAAAGTTATCCTCGGACAAACAAACATACATATTTACATACATACAACGCCGATTTGCCCAAGTTAATTTGGAGATCTTGCTTCGATCTAACAATACCCTTGATAGAATAATATAAAATATCTAGGTAAGTTTAATGCACCACGCACGACTCACGAGCGTACAGCGTTACTTGTTTTACACAAGTTAGGGAAGCAATTCTAATACTTCCGACCAATTACAAACACGCAATACTGAGAAATCAAGTAAAACTGTGGTTGCATTCAACCGCGTGTGGCCACAGGGTCAAAAACCCGTTTTAAATGCAAAAACCTATCAAATCAAGTATGTAGTTTGTTTCGTTTTTTTAACTAACTTATTTTTGGGAGCGTTGGGGTTTTTTTTGAGATGGGAAAATTATTGAATTTGCGACACTGTTATCGACACCTCTGTATATGAAGTGAAAACTTCTTTAGGTGCGTTGGGCTTTTTTTGCAATAGGAAAAAACCATTAAACTGTCGACACTGTTACCGACACCTCTGTATATGAAGTGAAAACTTCTTTAGTGCGTTGGGCATTTTTTGAGATGGGAAAAACACCATTGAACTCGCGACACCGTTACCGACACCTCTGTATGTAAGTATCTCGTAATTGTTCAAGTTTTCACTTTTGTCAGCACTCCCTGAGTGCCTTTTTTTAATAATAAAATGTTTATTTCAAGCAACGTGTAAAATTACTAAAAATAATAAAAAGGCCCATAATTATAAATACCTTACCTATAGACTAGTATCACACTAATATTATAAATGTGAAAGTTTGGATGTTTGTTTGTTTGTTTCTCAATCACGTCGTAACGGCTGAACCGATTTCCATGAAATTTGGTATATATTATATACGTAGATTACCACATAGGCTACCTTTTATACCATAAATCAATCCCCATGGGATAAAAATGGGGTGTCAAGTCAAGTTGCAACAGCGAGTTTAGCTTTATTTCTAGGATACCTGCACATTTAGTAGTGTAACGCGTACGAACTCGAGGGCAACAGCTAGTACATAATAAAATATTAAACTATACAACACTAATAGTTAGGGTTTTGGCTGCGTTGGGGTCTCTATAGCGTCGAAACACAATGCCTGCCAGAAATCAGGAGCCAGGAAAATATATGCTTTGCAGGTGCCTGGAGTATCAAGAATCAAGAATCAGGAGATTAGTAGACGAACCAAAGTCACCGACATAGCGCAAAGGGCAAGCTGAAATGGCAGTGGGCGGCACATAGCTCAAAGAACTGACGGCCGTTCAGAAAGGTTCTCGAGTGGAGACCACGCACTGGAAAGCACAGAAGCCCCAAACTAGATGGAAAAAGACCTGATAAAGGTCGTTGTGTGCAGGCCGCAGGAGATCGGTCGCTCTGGAAACCTATGGGGAGGCCTATGTTCAGCAGTGGACGTCCTACGGCTGATATGATGACGTTATACCCTGCAGAAACCTCTACATTTTTCTTGAAGAGTACCATGTCGTAAACTTATTTTTACTTTCGTGTTGTAGCAACTAGCACTTGTTAAACTGAGAGACTGCATCCAAACACATTTCAGGGTCATCACGAACGCAGTCAGATTTATGCAACAACACGATTATTGGTGTCTGTATGTCAAACACAGTTTGCGTTCTCAAGCGTAAATGGCAGCCAACAAGGTTCACTAGCCAACCCTGTTTTTATAAATTTATCTATTATAGATTTATGGGACACAAAACAGAAACAATCAAGAGACAATATAACTAGTGGTTCGCCCCGAACTGAGATCTCGCGTAATCCACGAAATGCATAACCAAATTACATGACCTACAGTGTCTTTCAAATTACAGGTAACGGGAGTTCATGTTAATTAGTTACTCTTTTTTGGGGTACAAATTGCAGTTATTCTGCTTTTCAGACTTTTGCCTATATTTGTGTCACTAAAGCTACACACATACCAAATTTCAGCACTGTAGGGTCACTGGTGTACCCTGAGAATTTTATAAAGTTCGGTTTTTATAATCGCTAATAACCTAAAAACTACAAGGTTTAAACTAAAAATAAAAACGGGGTCAAAATGTACTCACAAAGATCTTTTATTATACGTGCCACTTGACCGGATAGTCCCATTTTGTTATTATTACCCCTCTTGAACCCGAATATCTCAATAACCCCCCAACATTTTTAGCTCATTTAGTCACACCAAAATTTTAGAATCACTTCCTACCTATGTATCAAATTTCACGATGATCGGATCAACGCTTCGAAAGTTATCTTCGGACAAACAAACATACATACATACACACTTACATGCATACATACATACATACACACAAAGCCGATTTGCCCAAGTTGATTTGGAGATCTCGCTTCGCTCGATCAATCGAAAAAAGTTGATTACTTTTAGATCTAGAAATTGGTTTTGGAGTAAAACGTTTTCATTTTTAAACTGGCGAACTCCCTACATCTTATGACAGCTGACATTTCTAATTGGATGCAGTAAAGCGTAGTTAGTCCAAGCGCCAATTTAATTTTTATTTTGGAAACGACAGAAAAGTGTTTTTATTGGCAGGGGATTTCCATTTATTTGCAGTAAATCTATCTATGTTGATATGTCACCCTTCTATCAGCTTCTATCATTAGCCGCACAGCACTCACGTTATCTTTAGTAGTCGCCGTAGAAGGACGTCCTTCTCGCGAAGCATCAGTGAGTTTGCTTCGATCGCGTTTAAACTTATTAAACCAGTTGTAAACAGTGGCACGGGATGGGGCTTCATCATGAAATACTAATCGAAGTCTATCGCAACATTGTTGTTGAGTAAGACCTCAATGAAAGTCGTAATAAATCATTGAGCGAAAATTTTCGCTAGTTAAATCCATTTCGACGCATGACAGACACTTTTTAAATTGCCACCAATTTGTAGAAACAAATGACATATTAATTCATTACATCTACGGAATTCCAAAGATTTCCTAATTCGAAATTTAAATACCCATTTATAGAGATCCCTTTTCCAAAATGAACTGATACCTCAGACCCCTATAGCCAAATTACTTTAAAAATCCTATCTCTCGTGTTTTTTCTATTGATACAAAATACTTACCAATTTAAAAACTTTGAGGTTGGTTTAGTGAGTAAACTTGACATGATTTTCTCATCAAAATGTTACAAAATAAGACATAAAATTCAGTAAATAAAAAGTACAAATAACGTAAAAATACTTAAGTAGGTGATTATTTTTTGAAAAAAAAACATTATAATCGCAAAGTAAAGATAAAAAATCAATATGTCGACCCCTGGAAAACCGATTTTAACCCCAAGGGGTCAATATCGACCACTTTAGGAACCTCTGGCCTAAATGACGACCCAAGAATACCATAGATAATTAACTTTATTTCAACTAAAACCTAGATCTATCTAAAACCATTGTACAAACGATCTCAGATTAAACCGCGGCGGTATGCATTCGTGATCATCACTTTCTAAATACTGTTACGTGGTCTTGCGTAATGTGAAATATCGATTTTTTTATACGAAAGATACTGAGGTTCATGTTAATGTCAACTAGATTTTGATGTTTACCGCGAAGTATGGAAAGTTATGCATTTTTTTAAAGGAAATTTAATAGATCCAATCCGGAGGCCTACGCCCGTGCCGCCGAGGCGACTGCTACAAGCAAATGAAATAAACTAAGTGTAAGTATAGTTAGAGTTGTTAAAACATGTTATCAGTGTAAGAAATAAGAAATATAGTTAGTAATAAGTTATTTTGGTATAGATATTAGATTAACCTAGTTTTTGAATAGTAGAAATAAATGGCTTTTTTATTTTTATTTTATTTTAATAGATCCGATTTGGCGTCTATCAAAAAATCAACTACTTAATGCCAAATGAATGATAAATAATAATAAATAAATATTGCTGGACATTTCACACAGCGCTATCTAGCCCCAAACTAAGCAGAGCTTGTACTATGGGAACCAAATAACTGATAGAATACTTATATACATTTTTTTTTGTAAATACATACTTATAATATATAGAGAAACAACCAGACCCGGAACAAATATCTGTAAGTCATACAAACATTGTGTTCCGCGGTGGGAATCGAACCCGCTACCTCCTGCGTCTCAGCCTGCTATTCGCCCACTGCACCACGGAGGTCGTCAATATATAATATAAAATATAGTAATTTTTTCAAACATGCTTGAAAATTTGAGCATTATTTTGACAACCTCCTTCAAGATAAATCGAAATTGCTGTACTGGCCAAATACATGCGAGCAGCGACCGGCAAAAGTTGTTATGAAAATCCATATGAAATCGTGGTTTAGCGGCCAAATAAATTACATAGTAAACTCATATCTGTCGTGTAATTTAAAAATGGAACTATCTTTTGCTCTGTAAAATCGCAACCAAGGAGGTAACTTATCAAAGGTTTTATTTAAATTTCGAACTGGCTTGCCAATAGAAAGCTGTTTATTGTTAACATTTTAAGACGGGAATAATTATTTTTGTTCGTTGTTCGTCATTGATTTTGAAAAGTAATTGTACTGATTTTGAAAAGTGCTATACAAGCCTTGGCCACAATTAGGCATTGATGGACTTACGTATGTGTGCCTCTATTTCTAGGACCTAGGTGTTGAGTCTTGTGATTACGCACTACAGCCTTTTTTATCGTACAATCAAATACTTTGATACCTTGCTCTAAGATTAAAAACTTGTATTTGTACTAAAAACGGGATATTTACCATGATTTGTGAGTTCTTGATTTATAGTTTACCCGTGATCATGGCGCATGCAACTGCGTCGAAATATCGGGACACTCAAGAACTCACAAATCATGGTAAATATCCCGTTTTTAGTACAAATAGTGTTAATAACCATGATAGTTTCAAAAATTAAAAACTTGTGTTTAGACGCAAGGGAAATAATTATAATACTATACATAAACTATGATGATGAGTATAATTAAATAAGCACAAGTTTCACTTTTGAAAAAGTACATTCAGAAACACTATTATTTCGATTGGACGATATTCCAATGCCTGTATCATTTGGTTCTATTGTTCGTTGGTAGTATTTTGCCATCTATCAAATCCGATCTAATATATTTCTACGAGATGGTTCACTTCACCTGATGGTAAGTGATGGAGCACTCTTGTCTAGACAGAACATGTTCACTCTGGACTTGAAAATTCCAGGAAAATTGACGAAATATAACTCATATCACGCTAAAATTATAAATGTGAAAGTTTGGACGTTTGTTTATTTATTTGTTTGTTTGTTACTCAATCACGTTGTAACGGCTGAACAGATTCCGATGAAATTTGGTATATACGTAGATTATAACCTGGATTACCACATAGGCTACCTTTTATTTCATAAATTAGTTCCCATGGGATAAAAATGGGGTGTCAAATCAAGTTTCAACAGCGAGTTTAGCTTTATTTCTAGGTTACCTACATATTTAGTAGTGTAACGCGAACGAAGTCGCGGGCAACAGCTAGTAATCTATATAATTTTGAAAATATCATGGTTATGAACACTATTTCCACTAAAAACGGGATATTTATTATGATATTTACCATCCACTCGCAAATACTTCAGTTTACCCTACCCATAATCATGGCGCATGCAACTGCGTCGAAATATCCCGATACTCAAAAACTCACAAATCATGGAAAAAATGTAAATACCCCGTTTTTAGTTCAAATAGTGTTCATATAAACTAGTCCAAAGCTTGCCTGGAACTTGGGAGAGATAATATCAGCGATAAGACCGCCACTAATTTTTCTGCATATCTAGTTAGGTAAGTATTTATTTTTAATATTGTTTGTCAATTTAAAGTGTTATCATTAATTTTATGAATGTCAACTGCATTCAAATGGCATATGAAATTTCGTGCGAACATTCCATACGTGTGAATTATTTTTTAATGAATTGGTTTATGTATGTGAATAAGTTAAGTTAATTAAATGGGTTTTATATACTTTGTACAGTACTGTTTGCTCTCACGGTGTACTTATGTACATACATAGGTAGGTATTTACTTAATGGTGTGGGGAAATTATATTGTTAGGTAAGTACCTAAGTTTACATGACGTATAACATGTTAATAATTCTCATACTACCAGCTAATTTTTCAATTCCAGTTTAAGTTTTTAGGGTTCCGCAGTCGAACCCTTATTCAGTACATCAGTAGTCGACCAACTTGTTTGTAGTTGGGTTTGCAAATAGTTCATAGTATATGGCCGATACAGAATGACTAAAATAAACTGCAAAATTATTTTTTGATCAAGCGAAATCAACTTGGGCGAATCGGCGTTGTATGTATGTATGTTTGTCTGAGGATAACTTCCAAAGCGTTGATTCTATGATCGTGAAATTTGGTATATAGGTAATTAGGAAGGTAGTGATGAAAATGTGGGGGGTTCTTGAAATATTGGGGTTCAAGAAGAGTAAAAAAAAAGACGCCTATTAGATCAAGTGGGGTGTCTAATGAAAGGTCTTTATTAGTACATTTTTACGTTTCAGCCTTGTAGTTTTTGAATTATTAGCCATAGTAAAAACAGAACTTTGACGAAATTTACAACGTATACCTTTTACCTTTAGTAACAGTAACACTGCGTGCTCTGACACGCGCCTGAAGATTTTTTTTACTCCGTACCTACTTCAAGCTTGAATGTAGCCTCTTTCATTTAAATAGAAAAAAGGATTTGTCTTAGAGATTTTATTTCATTTTAGCTTATTATGAATACGATGAGTGTCGTTCTTTTTTCAAATTGAGATGGGGAAAAACCATTGAACTCGCGACACTGTTACCGTTACCGTTACCGACACCTCTGTATATAAGTAAATAAATAAATAAATATCACTGGACATTTCACACAGCGCTATCTAGCCCCAAACTAAGCAGAGCTTGTACTATGAGAACAAGATAACTGATAGAATACTTATATACAGTTTTTTTTTTGTAAATACATACTTATAATATATAGAAAAACACCCAGACACGAAACAAATATCTGTAGATCATGCAAACATTTGTTCCACGGCGGGAATCGAACCCGCTACCTCCTGAGTCTCAGCCGGCTATACGCCCACTGTGCCACGGAGGCAGTCAAAGTATCTCGCAATTGTTCAAGTTTTCACTTCTGTCGGCACTCCCGGAATGCCACTTTGCTTTTTTGCTTTTTTATTATCTATTAACCTATCTAGTTTAATATATGTACATAAATTGTAATAGTAGTTTTATTTAAACCTAATAAAAAAAGTTCTGTATTTTTCTGTATTCTGTACAACAAAAATTAAGAATTTTTTGATGTAATAAACTTTCTCATTTTAAAAAATGGGCAAATCCATTGAAATTGGAACAGTCAATATCGGGGCCTATCTCTCAGATTTACGTCTACAACCGTCACCGAAGGACAGAACAAAGCCCCAGTTTCTTGAGTTCGTTTAACACACCCGTGCGAAGGTTAAGTTTCAAAATGGCTAGAAAACTGCGTAACTATAAGTAACAATGAAAATTACCTACCGAAATATTGCGATGTGGTATTTACAAGGTCAAAGCTAGTCATGAGAATTTATGGGGCACGTACACCATTCTAATGGGCTACATAGGCAGATAATCTATCAATTAATCGATGTTAGTTTTTTAGACCCACGAGCGATAACAAAAAATACTGTTAACGTTTTATTGGCTTCGATTCAGAATTGTTAATCAAAAAAATAATATATCTAAATATATTTACATATCTCGTTTGTCCACATCGTGAAGCCGTTTAGATTTCATGATGCGTCAAATGAACAGACATAATGGTAAATTATTAACCAAGGGGATAAAGTGTCTTACGTCACGGGTGCTATATTGAATCCTCGTAACGAAGGATTCTAGAGTCGAACTCACGAGCGGAACGAGGGAGTTACTAGAATCCTGAGTGCAGAGAGGGATATAAGCACGCACAAAATGCAGACAGCTTTATCCACGAGGAGAATACTACATTTACACTATCTGCGAGACTATACAAAGCAAATCTAGATAGATAGGTAAATAAAAGCATGATTTGATTTGTGAAGCGTCGATTTTATGGCTTCTGATTCAAACTTTCGTCACTCTCACTCAACATTTGACGACCTCCGTGGTGCAGTGGGCGAATAGCCGGCTGAGACGCGGGAGGTAGCGGGTTCGATCCCCGCTGCGGAACAAATGTTTGCATGATCTACAGATATTTGTTCCGGGTCTGGTTGTTTCTCTATATATTATAAGTATGTATTTACAAAAAAAATGTATATAAGTATTCTATCAGTTATCTGGTTCCCATAGTACAAGCTCTGCTTAATTTGGGACTAGATAGCGCTGTGTGAAATGTCCAGCAATATTTATTTATTTATTTATTTAACATTGTTATTTTGTAATAGGAAAGAGTTATTTTAATAGAATTCTCGGGATTTTTTCTTCGATGAATTAGATAAATAGACGGTTGTATGTTTTTATTTTTAGAAGCTTTAATTTAGCTTGCAGTGATTGTTAGTTTGTTCAGGCCAAATCTTGCAATTTAATTTTAAACCATTTCCACCCAACCGATTGAGCTGAAATTTGGAATGAGTACATATGTACAATTGACAATGTACAATTGATGACCTCGGTGGCGCAGTGGGCGAATAGCCGGCTGAGACGCAGGAGGTAGCGGGTTTGATTCCCGCCGCGGAACAAATGTTCGCATGATCTACAGATATTTGTTCCGGGTCTGGATGTTTTTCTTTATATGATAAGTATATTAAGTATAAATATATAAAACAAAGCCGGGTTTGTTCGAACACTTATAACTCGAGAACGGCTGGACCGGTTTTGATGATTTTTGATTTGTTGTATTTGTCTCCGTCCCGAATAGCAGAGTAACTATTAAAATAACAGAAAAAATCACGCAAAAATGTATTATGAAGTAAAATCATTTTCTCATGATGCAGATAATTATGGCTGACGTATATTGACAGCCCGCGTCATATGCATGTCAAGGCGGTACGAAGTTCGCCGGGTCCACTAGTTATAAGTATATATTTACAAAAAAAAGTATACTAAGTATCTGGTATCTGGTTCCCATAGTACAAGCTCTGCTTAGCTTGGGGCTAGATAGCGCTGTGTGAAATGCTCCGCAATATTTATATTTATTTATGTAACTTCGGTGACAATGCAAAAATATGATACCATGGAGGTGGTCTCATGATGACAACGGAACTGAATGAATTATAGTAGGCTTCTAGTGTTTAAGCTCATTTGAACCTGCTTGCCATTTCGATTATGAATTTAATAAAAGCTTCTTTGGAAACAGTAATTTTTCAACAAATAAACTTAATCTTTGGAGCTGTGTTTCGCTGAATTAGCATTATTTTTTCATAAACATAAGATAATAATAAAATACGAAAGAAACGGATGAGCCATCTGAAGACCGTTGTAAACAATCTATAGTTAGCTCAAATGCTCCAGATTACTACGAAATGTCCCCAAGACAATGCAACGCCCCGCTGAATTGCAATTCTTATGCGTTGACCCAGTTAAAGATACATTTTAGTTGTGGTGCCTGACCGATTTAGTACATCTTTTCTGTACATATCTAGTATAAAATGAAGTCGCTTCCGCTGTCTGTTCGCTTATATCTTTTAAATTACTCAACGGATTTTAATGCTGTTTTTAGCAGTAGATAGAGTGATTCAAGAAGAAGCTTTATATGAATAATACATATAAAACTCTGTTTGTTGTGTCTCTGTTCGTAATGAAATTTTGCAAGGAGATTGATTATATCCTGGGAAAGGACATAGGCTATTTTTTAGCCAACTGCGCAAAATGAGGGTAATGTTTTATTGAAAAACCACCTGCCCATTATAACGACGGTATGACTCTTATACCATGGGAGAAGGATAGGCCTTTGGTGTGGGACGCCACCTGCGTGGATACGCTTGCGTCATCTCATCTGTCTGGTACAACAGTTGGGGCCGGTGCGGCCGCAAATTCAGCCGAAGATCTCAAGCGGCGCAAATATGGTAGTCTCGACAGAGCTTATTTGAGCCATTTGGAGTCGAGACCCTGGGTCCATGGGTACCGGGGCCCATCGCGTTTTCAAAATTCTTTCTGGGCGTCTGGTCGAAGCGGCGGCGTGTGATACGAGAGCTTGCGCTTATCTGGGTCAACGCATAAGTATTGCAATTCAGCGGGGCAATGATGCATTTATCTTGGGGACGCTTCCGTCTGGTAGTGATCTGGAGCAGTTGGGCTATCTATAGATCGTTTGCAACGGTCTTTAGATGATTCAACTGTTTCTTCATTTTATAATATACTTAAACAATTGTATATTCTTTCTATTATAACGATAGTAGTAGATAGACGGTAGATAAATTAATTAATAATGCAATTATTTGAAAGAAACATGTACCCTTTTCCAAAAAATCATAAACAATTTAAACTCTCAACATTTTCCTTAGTAATCCTTGACAGATTGTTTGCTGACAGACAGATTAAATCTGTTGGATGTTTTTTGAAAGCTAAACTACCTTAGTATACATTGACCCGCCTGCTAATACTTACCTACGTGCTACAAGCTGTGAAGGATTGGATTTCAAGGAACATTTTCAAGGCGAAATCCTTAAATCTTTTTAATAAATAAATAAATATCGCTGGACATTTCACACAGCGCTATCTAGTCCCAAACTAAGCAGAGCTTGTACTATGGGAACCAGATAACTGATAGAATACTTATATACTTTTTTTTGTAAATACATACTTATAATAAATAGAAAAACACCCAGACACGGAACAAATACCTGTAGATCGTGCAAACATTTGTTCCGGGGCGGGAATAGAACCCGCTACCTCCTGCGTCTCAGCCGGCTATACGCCCACTGCGCCACGGAGGCAGTCAGTTTTAATGCTAGCAGTTCGCTCCGAATTCAAATCTAGTTCTTTTTGTGATGTCTTCTCTCCCGTTTCTAGTACTTACCTAGGTATGTTTTATTTTAATTTGTTCCTTGGAAATTACAAACGTTTATTAATTTTATGTAACAATAGCTGACCCGCCGAACTGCGTACCGCCTTGACATGCATATGACGCGGGCTGCCAATATACGTCAATCGGCCATCATTAGCTGCATCTATGTATGAGAAAATGAATTTTCTGCATAATTTTATTTACGAGAATTTTCCGATATTTATATAGATATTCTGCTATTCGGGGCGGAGACAAATCCAACTCATCAAAGATCATCAAAATCGGTCCTGCCGTTCTTGTGTTTTAAATGGTGTAAGTAACCCGACTTTGTTTTATATATGTATATGTAACATATACATATACATAGTGCAGCAAATAATATTCGTATATTATTCTTTTTTATACGATCTGGAGATGGAACAAGCTGATTATTTCTCTTGAAGAGTACAATCCGGGCCTCTTTAAGATAAAAGTGAATAGGTGTATTCTAGATCTTCGTGCTTCACTTACCATCAAGCGAGATTGTGGTCAAACGAAGATATTATTTTCGTGAAAAAAAAACTTATGGCCCACCTGATGTTAAGTGGTAACCATCGCCTAACAAAGCACTGCCCCGTTCTAACCTTAGATACGTGCCTTACCATGCACTGCCCTGCGTCCAGACTTGAGGTATACAGGTGTAAAGCCTCATGGGGCTGTAATTTCACCGGCAGCCATACCCTTCAAACCGAAACAGCAATGCTGCGTGGCGGCAGAAATAGGTATGGCGTGTGACTGTTATGCATTTACGCAATTAGACTGTGCCTATTTCACGACCATCGAGTAACTTTAATTGACGGATAAAAATCATACCCTCTTTATCTGTCTTCATGTAAAAACAAAAGACGTATTATTGGTCGAGCGAAGCGAGATCTCTGAATCAACTTGAGCAAATCGGCGTTGTATGTACATGTATGTTTGTTTGTCCGAGGATAACTTTCGAAGCATTGATTCGATCATCGTAAAATTTGATACATAGGCAGTGATGGCACAATTTTGGTGTGACTAAATGAGCTAAACATGTTGGGGGTTTGTTGAGATATTGTTGTTCAAGAGGGGTAAAAAAAAACCAAAATAGGACTATCCGATCAAGTGGCACGTCTAATAAAAGGTATTTATGAGTACATTTCGACCCTGTTTTATTTTTGGTTTAAACCTTGTAGTTTTTAAGCTATTAGTATTATTTTAAATTAGTAGCCATAATAAAAACTAAAATTTGACAAAATAGTGAAAAAACAATGACCCACAGTGCTAAAATTTGCTATGCGTAGCTTTAGTGACACAAATATTAGGCAAAAGTCTGCAATCCAGAATAACTGCATATCCACCCCAAAAAAATTTAACCAATTAACATGAACTCCCGTTACCTGTAATTAGGATGAAACCGTAGGTCAAGTTATATGGTTATGTATTTCGTGACACTATTTTGATAGTCAAAGAATACAAATAATATTTTTTTGTTTTTGTGAGAGACTCGCGAGATCTCAGTTCGGGGCGAACTACTTGTATATTTTTTATCAGTTGAATAGGGTTACTCAGAGGTGGTGAAACAGGCACTTAGTACAAAAAGATACCATTTGTGATTCCTATTACTGATGTCTCCTGTCACCTGATGGCTAAAACAATATGGTATGTCGATAGTATTAAGTTACGTGTCTCACCTTGAAGCGAAAGTGAAGTGTCATGTGGATTAAATTATAACAAGTTAGCATAATCCGTGTCTAGAATAAGCAAGAAGAACGGTCAAGTATGAAGTAAGCCCGAGTAGGCTCCGTAAATATGATTTACAGCACAAGAGCCGTTTTTTAAGAAATTTTTTTCTTTGCATTTGAATAAAACCCTAGATTATTATACCTCGTTAGATAGCTGATGAAACGTAGATATTTTAAAAAACATCTGCCGAACAATTGCCATAATATTTTTTTTAGATATCCCTTAGAGAAAAATACACTTTCTAATATTTTTTTTTATTTCTTAACTTTCACTTGTCTACTACGGTCTATTCAATTAACTTATGCACTATTTTAATGATAGACGTCCTAAAGCATCTTATTACACATGTAAAAATGCAATAATAATAATAATAAGATACACAAAATAAACAAAAATAAATTTAGTAGCCTAAAAATCGGCAATTTTCAATAAAAAAATTAAAAGTCAAATATCTCGAAAAGGGTTAAGTTTAGGGTAGGGTGTTTCATAGTGAAATAAGTCAGAAATGATGGGTACTCCACGCCCTTAACGGATCTAGCACGATTTTTCCTGTAACCCTGTATAATAAAATTTATTCAAATGTTGCTACTGGACTGCCTTCTCATACTTAAAATAATATAAAAACTCTTTTAGGAAGTAAGACTAAAGAGGAAAGCAGTTATTAACAAAGCAATAGTTTAATAAGTTATTCCTTTGCCTGTTTCCTTCTTAGCAACAGTTTATTCACTTGACGACGTGGCGCAGTAATAGCCGGCTGAGACGCAGGTGGTAGCGGGTTCAATTCCCGCCGCGGAACAAATGTAATTTAGACGACCTCTGTGGTGCAGTGGGCGAATAACCGGCTGAGACGCAGGTGGTAGCGGGTTCGATTCCCGCCGCGGAATAAATATTTGCATGATCTACAGATATTTGTTCCGGGTTTGAATGTTTTTCTATTTATTATAATTATGTATTTACAAAAAAAAAATATACATATAAGTATTCTATCAGTTATCCGGTAGTACTCTGCTTAATTTGGGGCTAGATAGCACTGTGTGAAATGCCCAACAATATTTATTATTTATTTATATTTAATAAGTGCCTAATAGGTGTCTTCTAGATGGACAGACGGACGGACAAAATCGTACCATGACGGTTCCGTTTTTACCATTTTGGTCCGGAACCCTTAAAAACGAATTTTCAAACTTGTTCTTGTTTCAAGTCATTTAAAAAGATCATGGACGTTTACTGATCGAGCGAAGCGAGATCTCCAAATCAACTTGGGCAAATGGGCGTTGTATGTACCTATGTATGTATGGCTGTATGCTTGTCCAAGGATGACTTTCGAAGCGTTCACAACGATCGTATCATTGTGAAATTTTGTATATAGGCAGGTAGTGATGGTACAATCATGGTGTGACTAAATGAGCTTAAAATGTTGGGGCGATGTTGAGATATTGGGGTTCAAGAGGGGTAAAATAAAATCAAAATGAGACTATTAGGTCAAATAGGACGTCTAATGATAACATAAGTACATTTCGACCCCGTTTTTATTTTTAGTTTAATCTTTGTAGGTTTTGAGTTATTAGCCACAATTGAAACTGAACTTGGCGAAATTCACAGGTTACACCAGTGACCCCACAGTGCTGAAATTTGGTATTGGTGTAGCTTTAGTGACACAAATATAGAGAAAAGTCTGAAATCCAGAATAACTGCAATTTCTACCCCTAAAAAATGAACCATTTACATGAACTCCCGTTACTTGTAATTTGAATGAAACTGTAGGTCTAGTAAGTTGGTTATTCATTCCGGCACTATTTTGATAGTCAAAGATTACAAATAATATTTTTTTGATTTTTACCTATAAGTGATTTGCGAGATCTTATTTCAGGGCGAACGACTAGTTAGAACTATCGAGATATCCGATATATTTTTTCATTTATCTACTGTGCTCGTTTTATAGCTTTTCATAACGAGATTCTGGGGCAAAAATGGTGTTTATGAAAATGCCAAGCGTTCATTCGCGCGTGAATGTTGCGATTTCGCGCCAGTTTTAGGGATCCGCAGACGAATGTTAAAAACGAAAAAACATTTTACAACATTAAAATAACATTGGTTCAGTGTGCAACTGGCCCACTCAGTGGCTGAGACGCAGGAGGTAGCGGGTTCATTCCCGCCGCGGAATAAATATTTGCATGATCTACAGATATTTGTTCCGGGTCTGGTTGTTTCTCTATATACTATAAGAACCTATGTAAGCACAAAAAATAGGAACATATATAAGTATTCTATCAGTTATCTGGTTCCCATAGTACAAGCTTTGCTTGGTTTGGGGCTAGATAGCGCTGTGTGAAATGTCCAGCATTATTTATTATTATTAAATAGATTGATGATTTACTCAATTTGTACACAACACTAATATTTTTCAAACTTTCGCGATCACTGTACATAATTACTGATTTAAATGGGTATTTATCGAGTATGTACTTTTTTCGAATAACAAATAAAAAAGGTGATAGCGCAATCGTGTGACTAAACGAGCTAAGAATGTGGAGGGGTTGTTGAGATATTGGGGTTCAAGAAGGGTAAAAAAAATACCCGTTTAAATGAGTAATTATACACAACGCAAGTTATAAAACTAAAAAGTTGGTACTAAAACTACGGAAATAACTCTAACAATGGAAACGCACAATGGACGGTCTTAGCGCTTAAAATCCTAACATAGGTATTCGTTTATTTACACATTAAAATATACTCGTTAAAAACTGTTTTAAACTGATTTAAATTCTTCTAATAAGTATATAAAATTCTCGTGTCACAATGTGTGTAACAAAACTCCTCCGAAACGGCATTCTTATGAATTTTTTGTCTATATTCGGTAGGTCTGAGTATTCTCAGACCTAAATCCGACCGATTGGTCGTAAAGTATTTTTCACCCTCCTAATCCCACCCCCAATTTTTTTATCGCAATTTTAGTATTTTTGTATGAATAATATCCATATAATTTAGCCGTCGTTCATTGACGTGAAGTCATTTACATGAAGTGTCGCGTCACTTTGACATTTCATTCTGCATTTGATTTCTTTGATCACTCTAATATTATAAATGTGAAAGTTTGGATGTTTGTTTGTTACTCAATCACGTCGTAACAGCTGAACCGATTCCGATGAAATTTGGTATATATGTAGATTATAACCTGGATTACCACATAGGCTACCTTTTATCCCATAAATCAGTTCCCATGGGATAAAAATGGGGTGTCAAGTCAAGTTGCAACAGCGAGTTTAGCTTTATTTCCAGGTTACCTACACATTTATTAGTGTAACGTGTACGAAGTCGCCGGCAACAGCTTTGTAGTACATTATAAAATTTGTAAATCTCTTTTTATGTAAACGAGATAAAAAAAGATTTAGCTTGGCTTGCACAACGATCCCTAAACGTATTTAGCGACTAAATATGTTTTAATTTTACGTATTTGTTTGATTTGATAACTCTCTACATCATTTTTAGCTACTAAATACATTTAGGCATCGTTCGCAAGTCGCCAGCGGAACCCTAACATAGCGTAGCCCGACACGTCTTGCCCCAATTATATTTCTTTCAACTTTGTAAGCAAAAAAATCGCTTTATTCCATCGAAATAACTTTCAATTGAATCACTGGAAAATATTATAGACTTTGAACAAGAACACGCTTTGTGAATCATAGAAAATGAAATAATAAACTAAATATTACGGTGAAGCACGAATCATGTTTAATTTCGGTGTTCCGTATAATATGCCGATACCTAAAATAACAAAATATTCATTATTATAAATACGGGATTTATCACGTACCGTCTTATCGGTGTTTCAAACGACACATACGAGTACGTGCAATGAAGAATCTCGACTCCAACAGTTCTGCAGTGGCGGAACATGCCCTAGATTCTGATTCGACGCACTACATACCACAGGGCCCGGCTCTTAGCAAGAGGGAAGTTCTTCGTTCCTCGCAAGATCCGAGAGGCGATAGAAATAAGTCGTGTGCTGAACTTTAACAGAGATAGAGGATGGGTTCTAACGGCTCCCAGCAACCTTTATCAGGTCGTATTTTCATCTAATGGGGCCGTCCTACGCTGCGCTTTCCAGTGGGCGGTCTGCACTCTAGACCCTTTCCACCCCAACGGCCATCTGTTCTTCGAGCTATGTGCCCTGCCCACTGCCACTTTAAGATTTCCTTTAGTACCAGCTTGGAAATCTTCTAATCCGGAAGCCAGCTTGCTTTGGTTGGTATCTGCCATCAGGTGAGGTAGAGATCAAGCGCTTGACTATCACACTAATATTATAAATGCGAATGTTTGGATGTTTGATTATTTATTTGTTTGTTTGTTACTTAATCACGACGTAACGGCGGAACCGATTTTAATGAAATTTAGTGTGTACGTAGATTATAACCTGGATTAACACATAGGCTACTTTTATCCCATAAATCAGGTCGCATGGGATAAAAATGGAGTGTCAAGTCAAGTTGCAACAACGAGTTTAGCTTTATTTTTAGGTTACCTACACATTAAGTAGTGTAACGCGTACGAAGTCACGGGCAACAGCGTGTCACCAATAAAAAAATAAAAAACAATTAATTCCTGCCGATATATTAATGGCGGGTTCCTATATCCGTCGGTAACCAGCTACGACTCTTAAAATTTTCACACTAGTTTGAGACCTTTTAAGGCAGATACGAGTCGTAGTCGGTTATCGATGGATATAGGAACCCGCCATAAATAAATATTTTTTTACAAAATTAGGTTTTTAACGGAAAATATATCAGTTTACCAGCAACTAGGTAGATCAAGTATTATTTGCAAAATGCATTGCAAATAACACTTAAGGTCAAAGACTCAGAAGATAAAATAGCTATGTACAGTTGAATACAAAACCGGTTAGCCCTTGTCATTGCTTGTACCGTCGCATACACAAGTGCGACGAATTATAAACAGCTCTTTTTACTACAAACTTTTGACAGCAGCGTGAGCTGAGGACGTCGCGTCGGCGTTGCTAGCACAAAATATCATTTCAATCTGATCAATAGGAGGATCTTGGAACGACTTGGTCCTAGAACAATGCACGCACACATAGCGCGCGTCTGTTGTTCTAAACTTAACTTCTGTAGCTATGTATTTTGTGTCGCTAGTGTCATTTGAATAGCGTTTCGTTCTACATACCTGTCGCGGTTAGTTGTTGACCACCTCTAGATATATTTGGCGGTTAAAGTGTGACAGATTGAAAAGAGCTGACACTGACAGGCGTGACAACTTTTGAACCGAGACAAAATAAGACATTATGTTATGCAAAGTATTGGGTAACGTTCATTGATATGTAGAACCACTGTTACAGATTTAGAACTCCGTGGGTAAAATCGTATACCTTAAATGAGTTTGTGAAACTTTACATACTTAACGATATTTATTCATGATTCGTAGCACCTGTGTTTCGATTGTGCATATCAAACAATAAGTTATGTTATACATCTTTATTGATCGAGCGAAGCGAGGTCTCCAAATCAACTTGGGCAAATCAGCGTTGTATATAAATGTTTGTTTGTCCGAGGTTAACTTTCGAAGCGTTGATCCAATCATCGTGAAATTTGAAGGTAGGTAGTGTTGGCACAATCCTGGTGTGACTAAATGAGCTAAAAATGTGTGGGGGGCGGTGGGAGGGGGTTGTTGAGATATTGGGGTTCAAGAGAGGTAAAAAACAATCTATCAGGTCAAATGGGACGTCTAATGAAAGGTCAGTACATTTGTCCCCGTTTTTATTGTTATTTAATCGTTGTAGTTTTTGTGTTTTTAGCCATAATAAAAACTGAACTGTGACGAAATTCACGGGGTACACCAGTGTCCCCACAGTGTTGAAATTTTGTATTCGTGTAGCTTTAGTGACATTATGTTAATATGTAATGTAACGTATAATGTAACAAATTATGAATAAAATGTTTATATCTGTTTAAGTATATCTGTTAGTTTTTTGCGCACACAAACAACTTCTCACCCAAAACGCAAACACCTTCTCCGTTCCGTCGGATAATAAAATGGATAAAGATTTATTTATTTGCATAAACAAGTGTACAATAAGGTCTTAAAAACTAGGTAATGGCACTTTATACTTTGATTGAATTTTGTATACTTTGATTTTGATTGTATAAAAGTAGGTTGCACTCGCCTGTACGGGCCTACAGTATCTCGGAAAACAGTGTATTTTAAAGGTCATTAACTCTGTTCCGGCGACCGCCACCGTTACACAGATTATGGATTACCTTTTACTTTAGTATCGGGAAGTAAGAAGATAGTAAGATACACCATCTTAGCTTATATTTTAATACATGAATGTATAAATATATCATCATCATCCGCAGCCTGACTTCACCCACTGCTGGGAGGTATAGGCCTCTATTTACCTGTGCCGTTCTCATCCCGGTTCGATCCGCGATGTTTGCTGCATCGTCTGTACATTTCGCTGCTAAACAAGTAACGTTCCTGTACCCTGCTCGTGGATGCCATCCAGTTAGCGCCTTACTCCATCTGTCGTCACCTCGTCTTGGTGTCCTGCCTAACTCCAATTTAGCTCCGTTATACTATTTCCAATATCTTTGACCTTCGTCTCCTTTCGAATCTCGAGGTCCTGTGCTGCGCGCATCCAGAAGTTGCCCGCGACTTTCTGTATGTCGTCGACCCACCGCGCCGTCGGACGTTCCGGACTTCTTTCCCACCATTCTTGGCCACCATTCGGTCAAAGATTTACTCCACCTGCCATCACCTCATCTAGCCAACTGTCCTGCCCGGTTCAACTTCAGTATGTATTTACCACAAAAACACAAATTTTTAATCAAGCAATTTTGTGAGTCGAGAACTCACAAAATTCGTTCTCGGTGTTCAGTGTCCGTAATCTTAGATCCCTCAGTTCAGAATATTATAAGCCCTAATAAGTAGAAAGGCAGGATTCCACCCTACGTAATTCATCATCATCATCATCGTCAGCCCTTCTCATCCCACTGCTGGGCATAGGCCTCTCTTCGCTGACACCATTCGCCTCTGTCCTGCGCTGTTCTAACCCACATACGACCTGCGGTTGTTATAATGTCGTCTACCCATCTTGCCGGCGGACGAGCTCTGTTTCTGGTTCCATCTCGGGGCCACCACTCAGTCAGCACCCTGCTCCACCTGTCATCACCGCGCCTGGCTACATGTCCTGCCCAACTCCATTTGAGTCCCAATATACCTACGCTTGCTAACGTCTTTATTGCTGCCTAATTTAATTCGTATATGGATGATGAAAAATAATTTCCGACATGACTCAAGCCGCTAAAATCTAAACGAAGTACAATTAATAAACTTGTTATAAAATAGTGTACGAGTAAAGTACCGGTTATGCAACACTAATATAACGTTTAACCGGTCACTAACTTTGTAATTGCCCTTAAACCGACTGTGGAGGCGGAAATCTTTATCTGTGCTGTTTTCAACTGACTTTAAAAAGGAGGTTCTTAATTCGTATGTATGTTTATTTAAATAAATGATAAATAAATAAATATGGCTGGACATTTAACACAGCGCTATCTAGCACCAAACTAAGCAGAGCTTGTACTATGGGAACCAGATAACTGATAGAATACTTATTTACTTTATTTTTTTTTTGTAAATACATACTTATAATACATAGAAAAACATCCAGACCCGGAACAAATATCTGTAAATCGTACAAACATTTGTTCCGAAGTGGGAATCGAACCCGCTACCTCCTGCGTCTCAGCCGGCTATTCACCCACTGCGCCACGAAGGTCGTCATTTGTATGTTCGTTACTCTATCTCCGCCAATTGTTAACCGATTTTGATGATTTTTTTATTCTATAGGGTGTACCTATAGATATAGGGAATTGAAAATCACAAGCGAATATCTATTTGGAGACCTACCAGTGTTCAACTGATCTGATCATGTACTTTGAAGATAAATTCCATAGAACCCAAAGGACTCCTAAACGACAAATAATTAATGTACAATAAGGTACTTGTCTCACCGCCGGCGATGAGCGAGAAGCGAATAGAAGTAGAAACTAGAAACGAGTTGGCGAGAAGCGAGTGTGTAGTTCCTATAGTTGAGCTGGGCGAGTGCGCGAGTGCGGCGGGCGATACTCATCATCTCACGCCGTGTGTTCTGACCGCCAAGCGAGCATCGCTGAGCGCGTATCGCATATACGTGTCTCTTTTACTCACACGAAATCTATATCTTTTGTTCTTTTCTTGAGCGAGAAAATAAACTTGAGCGCAAAAAAATCGCACATTCATGATTTTTTGACATAACTAAAAAAAAAACAAAAAATATTATGTTTCTGTAATGCAGATTCATAGTCTATTTTAATACCTATCCAGTGGTATCTGATTTGTCTTTCAATCATTACATAAAAATGCTTTTGTGGATCAATAACAAAAATGCATGTTTAGTAAAAAATTCTTTATTCAAGTATTGGTGTCAAAGTTATGAAATTAAAAGATAACATTAATTTAAAGTTTGTTATTAATACCGAGTGTTCCCTCCCCTAGCCTGAATCACTGACTCCATCCGTGTTTTCATTGATGTTACTAGACTTTTGATAAAGTCTTGAGGAATAGCCTCCCATTCCTCTGCGATCGCCTGTTGCAGCTCCTGTAGAGTCGATGGAGGAGCATCTCGGCCTCGAACTCTTCTTTTCAGCTCGTCCCATAGATGTTCGATGGGATTGAGGTCTGGGCTTCGAGCTGGCCACTCCATAACGGTCACATCCACCTCTTGAAGGTACTCGATCACTATGCCAGCAGTATGCGGTCTTGCATTATCTTGCATAAACAGAAAGTTTTCGCCGATAAACCCAGCAAAAGGTACGACGTGGCTCTCGAGTACTTCCTCAATGTATCGTATGGAAGTCAATCCTCTTGATTGGCGACCAGTATTCGGTCCGGTGATGAAGGCAAGCTCGGTTTTTGCTTCCATAGACATGCCTCCCCAAAACATGATTGATCCACCGCCATAGGCGACACGTTCTGTTATGCAGCATTGGGCAAATCGCTCTCCCGATCTTCTATACACCTTCCCCCGTCCGTCGTTGCCATGCAAGCACATCCTGCACTCATCAGAGAACAGGACTGCACTCCACTGCTCTGTAAAAATGTGCGGATGTGCGATTTTATTGCTCTCAAGTGTAGTTGATAGATAATCGCTTACTCGCCGGCGATGAGACAAGTGCCTAAGTACTAGAGATCACAGGCAAGATGTGCATAACACATGCTATGTTTCTGACTGTAAATAGTCCAGATAACTTTCAAGTCACGATACAACTATTAAAAGTATTGGAAGTAAGTAAATGGATTATTTTACCCTAAATATCACTAGCTGACCCGTTCGCGGCTCTACACGCGCGGTTTGCCAATAAAAACATTACCCTCCTGCGTAGTCGTGTAAAAAGTAGCCTATGTCCCAATCCCGGTCACAGTCTATCTATATACTAACGTTCATAGATAATGCATGCCCCCCCCCCCCCCCCCCCCCCTTTAGAAATGATGTTGCAAAAAAGTTGAAACAGGTATTTCTTTATTTCTTACCAAAAGCTTAAATATGGATTTTCAGATCCCTAACTAAAGGCATTATGGATTGCCCATACAAACTTTCAACCCCTATTTCACCCACTTCAAGATTATGTTTGAGACAAAAATTGACCCTTATCCTTCTCGAAGATATAATCTATCTCCTTGCCAAATTTCATCATCAACATCCATTCAGCCGTTTAGTCGTGAAAAGGTAACAGAGTTACTTTCGCATTTATTTTTTTATAATATAAGTTTGAATTGAAAGCTTGTCTCAAAATAATATTTTTGTTACTTGGCTTTTGTGAGAAGGATCCATGGAATGTATTCTCATTAAAAGAATGTTAGCCAATAATATCAGTGCAAGGAAAAGGTCCAATAATTCTTGGAAATCATCCAATCTACTTGTTTCCAGTCTGATTCCTGGTATAATTCTATGCGGTTGATTGGATGCAAGCGCATATAGTGCTTCTGTTCGCTCTGCAGCAATCCTTACGCTTAAATACAAATAGATTTGTCGTTAGACGATCTACTAAATGTAAAGTCTACTAATTAATCTTTTTCTGTACATTCGTTTCTTGGTTAGGTCCCTTCTTATATTCCAAAATACTAAATTCTAAAATTCCAAACTACGAAGGGACTGAAACAATACTACAGTTTGACAGATAGAACAACAGGAGGATAACCAACCGCACAGAAATAATACTTATAGCATTAACCATAAGAAAAACACACATTATATACATAGATAAACCAAAACAAATTTAACACTATAAACATAATTAGATTACAATTAACTTTACTTTAAATTAACACATGATATTCATTTAAGTAGATACATCATTTTAAATTTAAATTCACTTGCCGTACACTACACTACTTTGATTAACCTTTCTTGTATTTGATCTCCACAATACAGGGAATCCAGGGAATACAGGGAATCCTAGTGTGGAGGTCAAAGTTAATGCATAACATTGTTAATAATTATTAACGTGAAACTTTTATTACATCGTCTCAAACTTTTTCGTCTGTGTGTTGCATGTCGCGTGACGGTCGGCCGCGGAGTAGGGATAAAGTGAAAGGCGCTCGTCAGAGCAGCCGAGGCCAATATGGCGGTGCCTATAGTTCGCATCAGCTGACCATGTAGTGTATAGACTATTACTCATTTGTGTCAACGAAAATTTTTAGTTAAATGTCTATAATGTGAAACAAAGTTTCACTTTTACCGTGGTTTCATAAAACCCCTATCCTTTCCTTCCTATTTTACTAATCCTTTTTTACTTAAGCTGATTTGTGTAATTTCCAAATGATTAAGCATACATAAAAATTATAATTAATAATTAGTACTAAATGAAAATGTTGCATCAAGTTCGCCTATTTTATTAATGCAATAAAATTATTAGTGTCTTGGACACTTGCGCCTGGTAATGATCTGTTTTAACTATCTAAAGATCGTTTGCAACGGTCTTTAGATGATACGAGTGTTTCTTTTGTACCTATTTATTAAATGTAAATATTTGATGTATTCTTTCCGTTAAATGTATATCGGATTTTTCATCCCCAGTTTTATTTTGTGCCAATCCTAAAATAGAATTTCTGAATTAAAATCTTATTGATCTAATACCCAGTTCCATTTCAATTGGAATAGTTTGATTCGAGCCAGCTCTGCAGCCATTGTTATTTCATACAAAGGTCGGTAAAGGCCATGGCTTAGAGCGGGGCGCCTATTCTACTCTCATGATTAACTCCACAGATCATAATTCTCGTCATAGATTCGATTCAAGACGTTAATTCACGTATGTTTTGACAGTCTTAATAATGGCGGGATCATATCCGTCGGTAACCGAGTACGACTCGTATCTCCTTGAAAAAGTGTCAAACTAGTGTCAAATGTCACGGTTTTAAGGAGAAACGAGTCGTAGCTGGTTACCGATGGATATAGAAACCCGCCATTAGGGGGACTTCCGCATAGATGCGTAAACGTAATTAGTGGAAAAATATTAAGGAGTCCTTTGTGCCCTACGACCTGCACAAGGGACGATATCAATAAGGCTACCATAAATACAATAGACGTGGCCAGGTTCTATTCATACCATAATATAAAAAATTGCGAATTAAATACGTTGATTTGAATTTGGAACCTGGTATGTACTCGTATTAAAAATTTTAACCAGAGACACACGCAATAAGATCTTATTCGTAAATCGAACTAACCTCTGCACAGAATGCATCAACCTAGATTTGGTTTTTCTTGTCTCGCAGAAAGTGTAAAAGGTAGAGTTATCTCCTCATGGATAAAGCTGTCTGCATCTTGGGCGTTCTTATATCCTTTTCTGCACTCTCCCTCGCTCCGCTCGTGTTAACTCTAGAATCCTTCGTTACGTTCGGGATTCAATATAACGCCCGTGACGCAAGACACTGCTGTATCCGCTCGTTTAATATTCTACTATTATCTTAACCTTGCCATTACTAGATGATTATTTGTAGTTATTTATTCAACTCGATAACAGATATAATTAGCTAATCATAATCTCACCTTTGACATTCAATACACTAGCTTATAATATACCACAAATCCATACTTAGGGTGACTTGTACGAGGCACATGAGGCTTTACAACTTTATGCCTCGAGTTGATGGACGCATGGCAGTGCATCGTAGGGCACGTTACTAAGGTGCGTGACCTACGTAAAAATATAACTGACTTCACCAAACTACTGAACTGATTTTGATGAAATTTCTATGATGCCAATATGAAAGTATATCCTTTCAAATAAAAAAAGTATTTTCCAAAACGGTTGATATATGACGGAGTTCTGAGGTAAAAACATAAAACAATTGATTACCCTCGATATTTTTGGGATCCTGGGGAAGTATACCTACTAGGGTTTGTTCCCGGGAATTCTCGTCCCGGGAATTCCCGGGAAATCGGTCGGTCTCGTACCCGGGAAATTCAGCTCGAGAAAAGTCGAGACATCGAGAAGTTTAAATAACCATTTAAAAATTGCGGTTGATATTGACGCCAACTAAACTTGCAGTTGAAGCATTGAGCAGACAAGATGCCAATTTACTAACTGCAGAGGCTATAACAGATGTGTTGCTAAAACAATTAGAAAGTATCGACGACCCTTTGGCTCTTCAGTTAGTAGAATCTCTTAAAATGAAAATATCAGATCGTCGGAATACACCTCTAATATCGCTGCTACGCTACCTAAACAGCCCCGATAATTTTATTCTCAAAAAGAGTGCTTATTTTACCGATAATAGCAAGACATTTTTAATTGGATACGCTGAAGACTTATTCAAACGTCTATACCCCACTGTTCCCACTACTACAGAACCTTCGACAGGAAATAATTCAGAAGTTGTCGAAGCAGGCGTAAGCGAATCAGAAACTGAACAAGACAGCTTTGCAGCTCAATTAGAGAAAGCAATAAAAGGTGTTTCGAGAAATGGTGAATCAACTAATGCTGTGGTGCTTTCCAAATCAATTATAAAAAAAAGAGTTTTTGCTATTTGAAAAAACAGGCAAGAGGACCCCTAATCTGGAAACACTATACAAAGCATTAATTTCAGTCAAGCCGACTTCAACAGAAAATGAAAGGGTATTTTCCATATCGGGAAATGTGGTCAGTAAGATTAGGAGCCGGCTGTCTGATAAATCTATTAATGCTTTGGTTTATCTTAAGGCATATTTCATAAGAATTAATAAGCAGGCTTAAAGACAGTTATATTTTTCGTATTAATAGTAGATAGATATCTCCTATTTAATTACATTAAAACTGCCAAAAATTGTGATACCATACCACCCACATAGTGAGATTAGTGAGTGATCTTTAGTTATGATGAGAAAAATTATGATTGTTTTTAGTTAAGATGTTTGTTTTAAGCTAATTGTTAACAGAGATTTTGTTTTTTATTAAAGATTAGTGAGATTAGTTATAATAAGAAGAAGTATGATTGTTTTTAGTTAAGATGTTTGTTTTAAGCTGATTGTTAACAGAGATTTTGTTTTTTATTACAGATTAGTGAGATGAGATTAGTTATGATAAGGAGAAGAAGTATGATTGTTTTTAGTTAGCAATTTTGTTTTGAGCTGATTTTTTATTGAGAACTTGTTTTTTTTGTTAAAAATTATGTTGATTTTTTTCATGTAAAATAAACACAGTTAAATTAAAGACTCTTTTTATTAATTAAACAAAAATTAAGACGTATTTTATTTTTTCTCGACAACCCGAGAAGACCCGAGAAATCAGGCTCGAGAAGTCTCGACACCCGAGAACTAAAAAACCTCGAGAAATCGGAAACCCTAATACCTACTCTTTTAAACAAAATAAGAATTGCTCGAATCGGTCCAGGCGTCTCCGAGTAATTGGGGAATATACTTCCCTAGTGGTCCCATTGTCACCAAGTCAGGATTTAATAATGGGATCCCAAAAAAATCGAGGGTAACCCTCAAATTTTATAGGGACCCATAATGTATATATTTTTTATAAAAAATCTATTCAAGTATTTGCGTTTGATACTGATCATCTCATGTTGCTGAGCTGATGATGGAAAATATAACTCCTTAACTTGACTGCCTCCGTGGCGCAGTGGGCGTATAGCCGGCTGAGACGCAGGAGGTAGCGGGTTCGATTCCCGCCGCGGAACAAATGTTTGCATGATCTACAGATATTTGTTCCGTGTCTGGGTGTTTTTCTATATATTATATGTATGTATTTACAAAAAAAAAGTATATAAGTATTCTATCAGTTATCTGGTTCCCATATTAGAAGCTCTGCTTAGTTTGGGGCTAGATAGCGCTGTGTGAAATGTCCAGCAATATTTATTTATTTATTTAACTATTAGGAGTTAGTGGATAATTCTTTAAATATTAAAGGCTCGTATAGACCGCTACATACTTTTGTTCCTTTGAGTTTTTCAGGTGAGCTGATGACGGATTGGTCTCATATAAATTTCATCAAAATCGGTTAAGGCGGTATATATGTTATTTGTTCAAAGTTACATGTAATACTTATCATGTGTGTCTCCACGCATCATAAAGAATATTAAGTATCAAAAAAATTTCGATCGAAAAAAGATTTGGAGGACATACATTTAAGTAATAAAAATAAAATATTACGTCATCATCATTATCATATCAGCCACACGACTTCCACTGCTCCCCATAGTTTTCCAGAGTGACCGATCATGTAAGGCACCCAACGGCTCCCAGCAACCTTTATCAAGACATCTTCCAATCTAGTGGAGGCCGTCCTACTCTGCGCTTTCAAATATTACGTAAATAATTTAAAAACAAGGTTTATCTAAGAAAACATGCTTTTCTTCAGTAATTTATAATAAACAGATTCTTTTTTATAATTAGATGATAACTGAGAATATAACTACGCAGATGCGCCAAGGAGATAAGTACCACATTATTATATCAGTCGCTTTCATCTAACACGGTGAACAAACCGTAATTACAGTAGCGAAGTGGCGTTAATTGATCGAGCGAAGCGAGATCTCTAAATCAACTTGGGCTAATCAACGTTGTATGTAAGTATGTTTGTTTGTCCGAGGATAACTTTCGAAGCGTTGATCCGATCATCGTGAAATTTGATACATAGGTAGGTGTAATGGCACAATTTTGGTGTGACTAAATGAGCTAAAAACGTTGGGGTGTTGTTGAGATATTGGGGATCAAGAGGGGTAAAAAAATAAAAATGAGACTTTTACGTCAAGTGGGACGTGAAATGAGGTCTTCATTAGTAATTTAGACTCCGTTTATATTTTTAGTAAAGTCCTTATAGTTTTTGAGTTATTAGCCATAATAAAAACTGAACTTTGACAAAATTCATAGGGTACACCAGTGACCCCACAGTGCTGTAATTTGGTATGCGTGTTGCTTTAGTGACACAAGGGATAGGCAAAAGATTGAAATCCAGAATAACTGCAATTTGCACCCCAAAAAACGCTAACCACATTACATGAACTCCCGTTACCTGTAATTTGAATGAAACTGTAGGTCAAGTCTTTTGGTTATATATTTCGTGGCACTATTTTGGTCGTCAAAGATTACAAATAATATTTTTTTGTTTTAATCGGAGACTCGCGGGATCTCAGTTCGGGGCGAACCACTAGTGAATAAATATTAATAAATAATACTGGATCATATAAAAGACTGGATATTAATAAATAATAGTTATTCTGCGGAGACAAATGCAACAAATCAAAGATCGTCGAAATCAGTCCAGCCGTTCTTGGGTTATAAATGGTGTAACTAACCGGATTTTGTTTTATATAGGTATAGAAGATATCTAAGCACTTTATCATATTCAATTTAAGACCGTATTTTATAACATATAATCAGCAACAATGCCCAGCATTATTTATTCATAATTCTGGACATTTCACACAGCGCTATCTAGCACCAAACTAAGCAAAGCTTGTTATGGGAACCAGATAACTGATAGAATACTTGGAGTACTTGTTTTGTAACTACTTAGTTACAGTATAGGTACGCATGCGGATTCGCTCACGTGGCTTATCATTAGCCTATGTCTCAACTCTAATCATAATCTACCTTTATACCAAATTTCATCTAGATGGGTTAACCCGATTACTTGTGAAGACGTAACAAACAGACAGACATAGAGACAGAGTTACTTTCGAATTCATGATATTAGTAAGGATAGAGAATATCTGTAGCTCATGCAAACATTAAAATGTGGCCCGCAGCGGGAATCGAACCCGCTTCCTCCTACTTCTCAGGCCTCAGCTATTCACCCACTGCGCCACGGAGGGCAGAGGACGCAAGGAGTAATCTCTTCTAATACTGACGTAATAAGCGCCTTTAAATATTGATAAAGTCGATAATAATAATGGCAAACGCCTGAGGCATCTAAACGAGGCAGCGACCGTACAACCGTACCTGACAACAACCGTACAACCGTTCCTTACGAAAGGCTCGCCCGGGGAAGTGCTACCACTATATCTATTTCTGCCGCCAAGCAGCATTACTGTGTTTCGGTTTGAAGGGTACGGTTGCCGGTGAAATTACAGGCACATGAGGCTTTACAGCTGTATGCCTCAAGTTGATGAACGGCAGTGCGTAGGTAGTGTTGCCAGGTGTCCCGATTTGCGCGGGACGTCCCGATATTCAAGGGTCTGGTGACATGACCCGATTCACCCTTGATCGGGACGCCGAATGTCCCGATTTTTCACTAACCTCCTTAGTCTGCATCTAACTAAATGGTTGGATAGGCCTGTGGGAGGGAAAATAAATACCTGGTTTTTATATGGGATATATTTCTTAACAGAAATTATATACAATTATTTATGGCTATTATTAAAAAAATCATATATTTAAGAAACAATTAACAATTGTATAATAAGATCAAAATCCCGATTATTTTAACCTTCCGTTCCAAAATTGGCCATACTGGACCTGGCAACACTTTTCGTAACGCACGTATCTAAGGTGCGTTACCTACGAGGCAATACTTTGTTATAGGCGATGGTTACCACTTAACATCAGGTGGGTCATAAGCTTTTTCTATCTCCAGGTGTATAAAAGTTCTCACATAAAAACAAAAATATATTATTCGTAATCTTTGACTATCAAAATAGTGCCACAACATGCATAACCAGATAACTTGACCTACAGTTTCAATCAAATTACAGGTAACAGAAGTTCATGTAAACTTGTGTACCCTGTGAATTTTGTCAGTTTTGTTTTTTTACTATTTTTAGTTTTTTTATCATGGCTAATAACTCAAAAACCTCAAGGATTAAACTAACAATAAAAACATGGTTGAAATGTATTAATGAAGACCTTTCATTAGACGTCCCACTTGACCTAATAGTCTCATTTTAATTTTTTTGATTAATATCTCAACAACCCCACAACATTTTTAGCTCATTTAGTCACACCAAAATTGTGCCATAACTAAATTTTATTAATGATTTTATTAATTGATTTACATACAATTGACAATGCTTTTGCAGATACTTCTAATTTTATTTTATTTATTATTATTTTTGTTAATTTCTTTTGTATTTTAATTATCTGGTAAAGTTTGTTAAGTATTCAATATTTACATCATAATTAAATTCTACCAATATGACATTGTAATTATGTTAATTAATTTTATTGGATTATTTTTTATTATTATTATTGTACAGACATATCTAAGAACATGCAATTTGTCAAAAGATGAAATAAATGTAAATGAAAATGAAATGAAAACTACCTACCTATGTATTAATTTTACGATGATCGGATCAACGCTTCGAAAGTTGTCCTCAGCCAAACAAACATACATGCATACATACACACATACATACTTACATACATACAACGCCGATTTGCCCAAGTTGATTTGGAGATCTCGCTTCGCTCGATCAAAGAGGCTTTTATACCCAGAAATAGACTGTAACTTAAGCTGCCGATGATAATGATACTCCTGGCACTAGTCAAGTAAGTTACCTTCGATCGCCGCCTGGCCTTAGGTCAATTTCAAATTTCGAACATGGCAAAGGTCAACATAATAGTTCAGCCTGACAAAATTTAAACCGGCTTTCTCTAATTTTGATAGAAAGTTTTAAATTAACTAGTTATTCGTTATGCAATAACGGCAATAACGGTGTTGTATGAGATAATAACGTGTTTTCTGTAGGTGTAACGGGTTTATGAGATTTTTAACCGGTTTAAGGTCAAACTGTTGAACTGTGGTTTTTGTCCATTGTTTACTGAACCATGGCCCGTCCGCGGCTTCGCGCGGTATTTGTCATTAAAAACGTTACCCTCCTTCTGCGCAGTTGGGTAAAACGTAGCCTATGTCTCAATCCGGGTCACAATCTATCTGTATACGAAATTTCATCGCAATAGGTCTAGCCATTTAGTCGTGAAAACACAAACAGACAGAGAGAGAGAGAGATATTTTTAATACTAGTGGTTCTGTGAGAACAGTAGACCTAGCGTCCCAAGTACAAAAAGTAATTTGTACAACAAAATAACGAAGAAAGACCAATTTAAAATCGAATTTCAGGTGCTTGAATTTTCCTATCTACCTATGTGGACTTTTGAGCAAAGTATAAGTTATAGCGATTACTCGCGTTCCCTTGCTCCTAGATGGTCGAATCAGTAGTCTACGGGTTCGTCTCGTGAAGGCGGAGAGGACTGCGTAGTCTGATTGGTATAGGTAGGTATAAACTTTCCGAAAAAAAATCAAAAATTGAAATCCATCCATATATAACGCTATGGCAAACTCCCCCCCCCCTTCCCCCTTTTGGATTTTTTTTCTCAACATCTTATGTATAATGAAGTCTTTAGTGCCTCTCAAATTTGATTGAAATCGGTCGATTAATAACGCTACATCAAACTTCCCCCCTATTTTCCTCCCAATCAAAAATCGCGATCGACTATATCATTCTTGATCATTGCTCGATCAATGAACTATGGGATATTTAAGGCCCCGAATAACGCGTAGTGATTAAGACAGCCATCAATAAATTTATATATTTTGCTTAAGTACACTGATAATTCAATATTAAAACATTTTATTATAATATACCGTCCTATAACTATTATTACTATTAGACTGCCTCCATGGCGCAGTGGGCTGAGACGCAGGAGGTAGTGGGTTCGATCCCCGCCGCGGAACAAATGTTTGCATGATCTACAGATATTTGATCCGGGTCTGGTTGTTTTTCTATATATTATAAGTATGTATTTACAAAAAAATGTATATAAGTATTCTATTAGTTATCTGGTTCCCATAGTACAAGCTCTGCTTAGTTTGGGGCTAGATAGCGCTGTGTGAAATGTCCAGCATTATTTATTTATTATAACGTTCTCAGGAAATCCAGACCATCCAAAGGTTGTCTGGAAGAGATCACTTTTAGCGATAAGACCTCCACTTGTGTTTCGTTATTTGTTTTTTACCTAAAGCGGTGTCTACCTATCTATAAAATAAGATGGATGAAGCGGTTGTAATCATGTAGGTAGGTAGGTAGATATACATATATGTACGGGTACTACGTATGTAATGCACGTAATTATTATCCAATCTACGTGAAGAACAAAACCATGTGAAGATGTACATTATATAACGTTGAATGTATTACATAAGAGTGCAATGCATTCGCAGCTGGTTGGTGTCAATTCACACGTAACCCAGTTCAAGGAAGACATTAGTGAACACTTGAAATTAACCGAGCGAGTGAAGCGTCTCTGTTGAGATTTACCAAAAAATGCTTTTGTCCGTCTGTCTGTCTGTTCTCGCCAACAGGTCCTATTTTTCAACCGATCTTGACGAAAATTAGCACTTAAGTTCCATGATTTATTATTTACCTGGCATTTATTACCCTAGGACTCTACTGTTCTCACAGAACCACTAACACATAACTTTTCATCACGAATGCGAGGAAATTAAAAAAGTCATATAACATTTAGTTGCTAAAAAAAAATTTCGTTCCCGTTATCCATTGTTTTTTTCAATACTAAACTATGGCCTCTTTTAGTAGAAATAAGGATTTGTCATTGAGGTTGTATTTCATTTTAGTATACTAGTGGTTCGCCCCGAACTGAGATCTCGCAAGTCTCCCAAAAAACTAAAAAAATATTATTAATAATCTTTGACTCATAAAATAGTGCCACGAAATGAAAACCAAATAATTTGACCTACAGTTTCATTCAAATTACAAGTAACGGGGGTTCATGTTATTGGCTTATTCTTTTTAGGGGTAGAAATTGCAATTACTTATGCCGGATTTCAGACTTTCCCCTATATTTGTGCCACTAAAGCTACACGAATACCAAATTTCAGCACTGTGTCAATTTAATTTCGTCAAAGTTCAGTTTTTAATATGGCTAATAACTCAAATACTACAAAGATTAAACTAAAAATAAAAACGGGGTTGAAATGTACTAATAAATGGCTTTCATTAGACATCCTATTTGACCTAATAGTCCCATTTTGATTTTTTTTTACCCCTCTTGAACCCCAATATTTCAACAACCCCCCCACATTTGTAGCTCATTTAGTCACACCAGGATTGTGTCACCACTACCACCTATGTATCAAATTTCACGATGATCGGATCAACGCTTTGAAAGTTATCCTCGGACAAACAAACTACTACATACAACGCCGATTTGGCCAAGTTGATTTGGAGGTCTCGCTTCGCTTGATCAATTATGAATGCAATGAGCCTCATTCAATTTTCAAATAAATAATGAGTTAATTGACACTTGGCCAGACGTAGTGACGACAGGTGGACTAAGGCACTAACAGAGTGGAGGCCGAGAACTGGCCATCGAAATAGGGGACGTCCACCAGCGAGATGGGTCGACGACATCCATAAGACGGACGAAGGTTGTACGTGGTTCAGACTGGCACAAGATCGGGAAGAGTGGCAGAAACAAGGAGAGGCCTATGCCCAGCAGTGGGTCGACACGGGCTGAGAATGATGATGATGATGATGAATGAGTTAATTGATTGATGACTGTCAATCTCTATCTTTATCTAGTTATAATATCTCTTCGCTGCCTTCACATATTGCAATCTCTTCCTTCGCGCCATTTTAAGTATTCTCTTTACAAGCGGATCACTCTTCAAAGCTTTCCTAACTTCACTTTCATCCACAGCTGTCATTACAGTTGACAGTTTCTTAACCGCCTTCACAGTCGTACTAACCTCGGTCGTAGTTTTACTTTTCTTAGCCAAATCCATTTCAGTAAGGAGATTTTCAAACTCGTGCCTGGACCTCATCGCGTGACGTTCCATTTCTAAAACTTCCGCGAGCTTTCCTATTAGAACTGTTTGATTTCTCAGAACGTTAAATACTTGACCATCTTCGGAATTTAAATATGCATTTGTTTCGTATAATTTCGTTTTTGGAATATCTTTGGAGTTTAAATATTCTTTTGTTTGAAATGACTCTGTTTTTGGAACATCTTCGGAATTTAAATATTCATTTGGTTTGTATAATTTTGTTTTTGGAACATCTTCGGAGTTTAAATATTCCATTGCTTCGAATGAGTTTATGTTCCAATTTGGAAGGGATTCGTAATTAATTGGAATAGCGCGTTTTCTAGCCATTGTGAATCTACCGAGATTTTCTTTGATATCTTCATTGTTGAGTTGGCGGTGTGCGATCGGTGACGATTTTTGGATTCTGAAAGAATTTTAAAAGCAAACATAAATATTGGTTTTTTGGGTCACTCACTAGTAGTTAAATCTAAATTCATATTCCTCTAGAGACGGGCTAAAGTCGGCGTAGAATAACGGCCGAAAGGTCGTTGATAATAAAATGTAGCTCTGAAAAAAAAAGTAATTGTAACCTACTTGTGTTTGGAGTTTCTTTACGAGATCGAATTAGAAAATATAAAATGATAAATGTAAACAATTATTTGACCCATCTAATAAAGATTGCTGGGAGCCGTTGGGAGCTGGATCGGTCGCTCTGGAAATCTATGAGTGAGGACTATGTTCAGCAGAGGACGCCCATCTAATAATGTACAAATGGAGGGCTTAATGTTAGAAGCAGTTTCTACCAGTCATTCGTGACAGATAAAAAACATAGGTTGGCGTGCTTGACAACTGCCTGCTAGACTAAACTAAATTAACACAACTCACAATAAGCATACTAGTTTCTAATATTATAAATTCGAAAGTAACTCTGTCTCTGTCTGTTTGTTACGTTTTCTAGACAGGCTGGACCGATTCCGATGAAATTTGGTATGTAAATAGACTAGCTGTTGCCCGAGACTTCGTACGACTTCAACTTCGTAACTTGACTTGGCACCTCATTTTTATCCCATGGGACCTGATTTATGGAATAAAAGTAGCCTATATGTTAATCCAGGTTATAATCTACGTCCATACTAAATTTTCTTTGAAATTGGTTCAGCCGTTACTATTTGATTGAGTAACAAACAAACAAATAAATAAACAAACATCCAAACTTTCGCATTTATATTATGTGTGTGGTTATGACCAGGATTGAGACATAAGCTTCTTGTTACGCGACTGCGCAGAAGGATGTTAGGCAGAAATATTTTATTGTTAAACCTTGTACTATTTTCGTCCATCTTCAAATAACTTATTTTGGGAAACTCGTGTCCAATTCCATTTGTTGTTTTATTGTTATTTTCTTTTTGTTTAACGTTTTCTATTTTAAGACACAGTATTGTCGCCATGATTACTGAAAACAATTGTTAAACTTATAAACGAGTAAATACTTACTTAGGTGAACCTTATTGTAGGGATACCTTAACTACCTATAATGGAGCCCACACACGTACGCGATTTCTTTGCACACGCCTAGAAATTTGAACAAATTCTCCTCACACTCAGAAGCTAGCGAAAATCTTGCGAAAGCTATGCACAGGCCTATAAATTTTAACAGTCTCCCTACACTCAGAAGCTAGCGCAAATCTTGCGGAAGCTATGCACAGGCCCAGAGATTTGAACAAATTCTCCCAACAATCAGAACCTAGCGCAAATCTTGCGGAAGCTATGCACAGGCCCAGAGATTTGAACAAATTCTCCCAACAATCAGAACCTAGCGCAAATCTTGCGGAAGCTATGCACAGGCCCAGAGATTTGAACAAATTCTCCCCACAATCAGAACCTACTGGAAATCTTGCGGAAGCTATGCATAGGCATAGAAATTAAAACAAATTCTCCTCACACTCAGAAGCTAGCGCAAATCTTGCGAAAGCTATGCACAGGCCTATAAATTTGAACAAAGTCTCCCTACACTCAGAAGCTAGCGCAAATCTTGCGGAAGCTATGCATAGGCATATAAATTAAAACAAATTCTCCACACACTCAGAAGCTAGCGCAAATCTTGCGGAAACTATGCATAGGCCTATAAATTTGAACAAAGTCTCCCCACACTCAGAAGCTAGCGCAAATATTGCGGAAGCTATCCACAGGTATATAGTAGAGGATACGATTAAGAACGACCTTCACCCATCTGTGTTAATTGATGATAAATATTTTATATCAAATTTAGTATGTTAAAAAATATATCGCGAATGGGTTGGCTAAAAAATTCCTGGCCAAACTATGATTATTTAAAAAACAACATTAACATGAACTCCCGTTACTTGTAATTTGAATGCCACAATATGGGTATAATAGTGCCACAAAATGCACAACCAACTAACTTGACCTATATTTTCATTCAAATTACAGGTAACGGGAGTTCATGTTAATGTTGTTTTTTAAATAATCATAGTTTGGCCAGGAATTTTTTAGCCACCCCATTCGCGATATATTTTTTAACATATTAAATTTGATATAAAATATTTTTCATCAATTAAACAGATGGGTGAAGGTCGTTCTTAATCGGATCTTAGACTAATATAAATTTGAACAAATTCTCCCCACACTCAGAAGATGGCGCAAATCTTGCGGAAGCTATACACAGGTATATAAATTTGAACAAATTCTCCCCACACTCAGAAGATGGCGCAAATCATGCGGAAGCTATACACAGGTATATAAATTTGAACAAATTATCCTCACGGAAGAAGACTTCTTGCGCAAGCCTTGTTTCTGACGGACTACTAACTGAACTTATGAGTAGGCTTCTGGTGTTTGGGCTCATTTGAGTCTGCTTGCGGTTCCGATGATGAATTTAATCTTTTGAAAAAGTAATTTTTTAACACAATACTTGTAATATAATCTGTACTTACATAGATAAAACTAGCATTATATAACCTGACCTTACCTGTTACCTAGTGTTCGATACATGACCTTCAAATTTGATATTCTATATGGATATTATTTAACGTTCTTGTATACACAAAGAGGCGAGACAAGAGACGTCAGAAGTTTCTTAAGTAGGTACAGAAAAGTCTAGACTCTAGAACAAAAGGAGGCACTATCGCGTCTTTCAAATAAATATATTAAACAGTATTTAATAAAATGTTCTACGCGGACGAAGTCACTATATTAAACATACTATTCTATATACAGGGTGTTTGGTAATATACTGACGATATTCAAGTGACGGTTTCTCAAAATATAACACAAGACTTCTCTAAAAATAAAACTACTAGTTATATTATCAAATTTTAAAGAAAATCGACTAAGTTTAGGTGATTAATTCGATATAAAAATTACTGCCTACCTTGCAATCGACTTCCAAAAATAAAGGCCATAATCCACAAAAGCGTAGATTAGTATATAAAGTACCATGAAGTAAGCACTTAAAACTGAACACCAGACACGGAATAGCGAAAGAGGTTACATACCGTAGCAAATCTAAATATAATACTTACAAAACAATATTGCCGTATGCAATCCGGAAAATAAATGTACCATCGTATGTATAGTATAGCAATCAAATAATATTTTATTATCTAGAAACAAGTTCATATCGATAAAAGTTACGTAAAAAAAACATCAATATTTTGCGTGAAATCTTGTGAAAATTCGACAGGATGAATAAATCTTTCGACGGTTGCCACTAAATTAAAAAGTAAAAGCCCGCCAATATTAGTTTGACAGGCAGTATGGCGGCAATTTTATTGAACTCATAAATTATTGTGTGATTTTTTAATCAGAGCGGTTTTTGTAAATAATAATGAGATGCAGTCGTTAATTTAGTTTAGAAAGTTCTGTGGGAACATCTTTATATTAATACGTGAAGAGAAAACTTAAACCTACTCCTTTTTATGCTTATTGTGCGAAAAGATTTTAGCAATAAACAATTGACAATTTACTATAAAACTACTTCTCCGAGTAAGTGCGACGCAAAAAAAAAAACAATGCCACTCTGGGACTGCCGACAGAAGTGAAAACTTGAACATTGCGAGACACTTATATACAGAGGTGTCGGTAACGGTAACAGTGTCGCGAGTTCAATGGTTTTTTCCCATCTCAAAAAATGCCCAACGCGCCTAAAGAAGTTTTCAGTACTTACATAAAGATGTGTCGGTAACAGTAACGGTAACAGTGTCGCGAGTTCAATGGTTTTTTCCTATTTCAAAAAATGCCCAACGCGCCTAAAGAAGTTTTCACTTCAAAAAAACTACTTACATGAGCAAAGAAATGTATGGTTATTATAACATTTGTTTTTTATGGCACTGCAAAGCTATTACATTATACGGACAACGTCTTTCAAAATGTTTCTACCAATTTACCCGTCTGCGCAGAATGAGGGTATTGTTATTAGGGTATATATGTATAAACGATTGTACGTATGTTTAACGTATTGTTACGGGCTGAGGGTTCGGAATAAAATAATGATAATCAGTCTAACCAAAATAACACTTTTATTCAACACTAAAATGATAAATACACGATCTTAATCACAAGTAATCACAACATACTAATTCACACCACTAAAAGTCACCGAAATATTCGCATGTATCGCCAAAAACAGACTGACCCTTCGGGCGTCTCTATGCACTATTTATACCGCGGCCAGGACATGTCACTCGAACGTTCTCGATGGTTCCACTGGCAACTAGAAATGTGTAGGTATTTCGACCGGACTACTATTTCTAATTCTGTGCAACTGTAGGTAAAAACGTAGTATGTAGGTATATTCAATACCAAGTGTTACCTATTCTGTGACCCAGTAGGTATAACTTCGAGAAGCCGACTATTACCTATTCTGTAACAGCCTTGGGCGTAACAGTATCATGTAAGCTAAACGGCTTAACCGCTCATGTTTTATTTGTACCTATAAATTATGTGTTATATTTTTCGCCTTCAAAATAAACCACGATTTTCTCTTTCTATTTTTGTGTCTAGCTTGTAAGGAATAATAAAGAATTTATATGCATTATAATTCATGATTTTATTTGGAAGATTATGATCTTGACGATCCTTCAGAACCGCACCTGGTAATTAAAGATAACCGTCTAAAATACCTATAGATAAGGGGCTGCCCATTAATTACTTGAGGTGTTCAGGGGGAGAGGGGTCTAGCCGAATCTCGCCCAATTTCACGTGGCGTGAGGGGGGGGTCTCGGCTAATATTTTTATTTTTTAATTTTATCACTGTAAATCTAGATTACGAGAGAAGCAATCTTGAAATGAAGCCATAATGAAGCCAATTGTGTTTTTTAAATAAGTCCAACGCATGTATCCTATGAATACAAATTTTCATTATTCGGGGTCGAAACAAATCTCGCGACATCTCACCAGGGGGAAAAGGAGAGGGGGGGGGTCAAAAAACTTCAAAAACGTCTCATGTAGGCGCCCCTCAAGGTACAAGTAACTTTTTAACAAAATATAACCTTTAGAAAACAGAAAATCGAAAAAATGTGCCTATGCTAATTGAAAAGTTTGATTGATTTTCTGATGGATCCCATCATCAGAACTTGAACCAAACTTATGGTTCCTTGAGGTTTCCAACAAAAAATAATCATTTAAATCTGACAAAGAGCAACGTGGTAAAGAATTTTTATTGAACATACATTTTCTTCTTCCTGCCCTTTTCCCCTTATTACGTGGGGTCGACACAACATGTATCTTTCTTCCATACCTCTCTATCAGCCGTCATCTTCGCTTCTACTTCACTCGTCACTTCTTTCTTACCCATATCATTCTTCACACAGTCCATTGATCTCTTCTTCGGCCTTCCTCTACTTCTATATGCACACTCATATCTAACACTCTTTTAGTCACATGATTTTCTTCCCTCCGCATGACATGCCCATTCCACACTAGCCTCATAGCCTACGCTTACTCCTCAATTTGTTTATCTTTGACCGTCTAGGAGTTCCTTTGTCTGAAGCCAATCCAGGGTTTAAAATCTGATCATGCTTACTATAAAAATGTTTCGTCATCGGAACTGACCCAACATATGAAATTTCAACGCCGTAGGATAAGAGGAAGTGGTTCAAATTCAGCTCGCAAGAAATTACCTAAACAAACAAACCAAGAACTAACCAACTAACTAATATTAACAAATATTGCAAGTTAAAGACATTTCACACAGCGCTATCTAGCCCCAAACTACGCAAAGCTTGTACTATGGGAACCAGATAACTGATAGAATACTTATATACGTTCTTTTTGTAAATACATACTTATAATATATAGAGAAACAATCAGACCCGGAACAAATATCTGTAGCTCATGCAAACATTTGTTCCGCGGCGGGAATCTATCCCGCAACCTCCTATTCCGTCGCCGGCTTTCGCCCACTGCGCCACGGAGGTCGTCGAATATTTAAATGGGCATCAAAGGGCAGATAATATTATATTCTGCCCTTTGATGCTAACAAGTTGATTCGGCATATTTTAACTTTCTTTTAGTAAAACAAACATTTCGTCTTTGATCTGAATTCTGGATATGACACGTTTGTGAGATTTTTTGTAAAAATGCAATCTTCTACCCGTGGCTTCGCAAGCATGGTCAATAAAAACATAACCCTCCTTTTGCTAAGTCGGATGAAAAGAAGCCTATGTCTCGCTCATAGTCTTATCTACAGTGTGTCACCGCATTCACGATATTAATTTAAAACACATATGCAGAATAGTTTTAACTGATTTTGGACATTTCCAATAAACAATTTTTAAAGTAAATCGGCGGCGCTTTTGCGACGATGCCGCTTAGTTAGGTTTACCTATTTTACACAGGCTGTTTCATAGATATTTTAGCACTTGATATTATGGTTGTTTCAAAATTAAAAATTTTCTGTGGTAATGATTTTGATAAAACCTATTTTACAACAAAAGTAGTCATTAGCCATGCCCGTGTTTTTATTTAATGTCGTAAATAACAAAACACGTGGTATGATCTCCACAATAAAGGGATAACAGGGATTCTTAGTGTGGAGGTGAAAGTTAATCCACAACGTTGTTATTTTATTATTATTATTATAATAATTTATATAACTGCTAAATGATTAAGTAACATAAATATTGTAATAAGTACCTATATGTAAACTAGCACTTATCTTTCAAATTGTTTATGACATATTTTCTGGTTCCAATCGGTAATAGTAGATTATTAAACGAGGGGATAAAGCAGTGTCTTGCATCACGGGCGCTATATTGAATGCAATAAAGGATTCTAGAGTTAACCCATAAGCGGAGCGTCAGAGTTACTAGAATACTGAGAGCAGAGAGGGATATAAGCACGCTCAAGATGCAGACAGCTTTATCCACGAGAAGAATACTCTACTTTTCACACTTTCTGGGAGACAATAAAAACCAAATCTAGGTTGGTGCATTCTGTGCAGAGGTTAGTTTGATTTACGAATAAGTTCTTATTGTGTAGGGTCTCTTTAGTTCAAATTTCAACACAGATGAGGTTCCCAATTCAAATCACATTATGCCCGCGAGGGCATAATGAAATTCAGTACAACATTACTCCCGGCTCAGCCGTAGGGATTTAATCATCTGCTTTCGGTGAGGTTTACATGATATACAATTTGACATTGTCGAGCATTGGTGTTGTCGAGCAGGTGTGAAAAGTTTATTTTATTTTATTTATTTAAATTGCATCTTATTCGGTCCAGCCGTTTAGTTATGAAAACGTAACGACAGATAGAGTGACTTTCGAATTTATAATACTTACTAGCTTCCCCCAGCGGCTTCGCACATGTGGTTTGTAATTGAAAATAGCGTTTAATCCAGGCCCATAATCTATCTATTATCAAATTTAATTTCAATCGGTTCAGCCGTTACGATGTAATTGAGTAACAAACATTCAAACTTTCGCATTTATATTATTAGTGTGATTAGTTTATAATAGTTATTAATGTATTAAGCATGGATATAATGTATTAAGTGTGGGTTCAATTAAAGTAGTCTGTAAGAAGTATAAATAAATATTCTGTACAATTTACACAGCGCTATCTAGCCCCAAACTAAGCAGATCTTATACTATGGGAACTCGATAACTGATAGAATAATTATATACTTTTTTTGTAAGTACATACTTATAATACATAGAAAAACATCTAGACTCGGAACAAATATCTGTAGATCATGCAAACATTTGTTCCGCGGCGGGAATCGAACCCGCTACTGCCTGCGTCTCAGCCGGCTATTCGCCCACTGCGCCACGGAGGTCGTCAATATGTTAGAATGTGTGATATATTCTGCTATTGGGGTTGAATAAAGTTTGAAAGGTCTCGCCCGGGGAAGTACTACCATCATACCTATTTTTGCCGCCAAGCAGCGCTGCTGTGTTTCAATATCAAGGGTATGGTTGCCATGAAATTCCAGGCACCTGTATGCCTCAAGTTGATGAACGCGAGCGAACATGGCCTGCGAGGCAATACTTTGTTACAGGCGATTACCACTTAACATCAGGTGGGCCATATGCTTGTTCCATCTTCAGGAAGTAAAAAAAAAATCGATATCGGCTCTGTAAATGCGATTAACGGCCCCCGGTCCGCCAGTAAATTTGAAAATAGAATGAGGCTCATTACATTCATATTAAGCTGAAATCACCATCACGGATGACTGGTAGAAAATGCTGTTTAGCATTAAGTCCTCCTTTTGTACATAGTTTTCAGTGCAATAAAGAATTAAATAATAATTAATTAATCACATAACCCTAATTAGGGGGGATGGGGGAGGGGGGGGTGTCTTCGCCCCGTCCTCGCCTTACGTCTCTCGTCTGTCCTACGCCGACACCATAAGATATTTCGATCGTGAAGTCGCTAGATTGCAAAATGATTTGCTAAGAATCGTGACTGTTTTTGAAATTACTCATCAATGAATAATAAACCAGGAGGCAACAGTAGAACACCCTACACGATCAAGTACCAAGGCAAGTACACAGGTGTCATATGCGGTTTGATTTCGTTGTGTTGTAAAGGAGTTAATACTGTCTTTTGTAATATTTATGTAATGTGTCTATTATTGGGAAAAAATTACAAAAATCTAATCAAAAAATATTAAAATCTTTTTATGGTTTTGTACAAGTACATTTTTAAATACTAGGGTAAAAAAACCTGTGTTAGAAGAGTCCCCTCTTATTAAGTGATCTATAAGAATACCTGTAAGGATTATTTTTGAGATGGGTTTAAAAATATTAGAATATTCCGTAAGTGTTCGGATAACACTATAACAATAAAATACTAACTGTAAGGATGTAAATAAGTATGTCTAGCGACGAATGTGAGAACCCAGACAAACCTTGTACGGGTTTTAAGGTATAATAATAAAATTATACGAACTTGATTTGCGATAAATGAATAAAAGATAAATTTTAAAGGGTCGACAACGCCCAACTTAAATAATCTTTGGTGTTGCAAGCGTCCATAGGCTACAGTAACTTATAGTATTGTGTCAAAGCGGACCAAAAATAACTAAAAAAAATGGAGATCTATGGTACCAAGGTACTTAGTTCCTACTCGACCAGATCTCAATAGAGCCGCAGGATTGGAATTTGGAACCTACAGCCACGGTAATGGTATCTATACAGTATTGTGACTTGGCCCTGTCCTTGAAATAATTACCTACACCCGCGCGGTACGTAAACACGCGATAGGGCTGCCCGCCTGCAGTATTGTACTTTCCTCTACCTACTTGAATTTCTTTCTAGTTTTGTGATTGTATATTTTATATATAAAAAAATTTAAATTCATTTTGAATGAAATAGGAAGTGTTCAATAAATTACATGTGTGTTTTTTTAATTAGTAGATTCAATAAAAAATCCACCCTTATAAATTTGATACAGAAAAATATTTGCGCCTCGACGGATACGCTAGAAAGCTATATTGTTAAATTAAATAGTATAAAAATCCGCGTTCGGATAAATAGTTTAATTAAAAACATTACCGTACTGCGGCGCATTCGCGACTGGTTGTGTACCGAGTGGGTACCGAAGACGAGATGCGTAGGTATGACAAACGTTCCTGCTATTTGTATGAAGACAGAATACTGTATATATACCATTACCGTGCTACAACCTTCCTGTTGATAGGTACGATGATGCGATACCAAATTGGCATTGCTAATTTCGCCACGGGCTTCCCACTTCTAGCTCAATTTTTTTGAGATGATATAAATATTCTTTTGGGCGTTATTTTATAATCTATTTTGGTACTCTAAGAGGTTAGGTTGTTAACGGTATCGCCGTATCTATAAAATTTGTTATTCCTAGAACCTAGCCGTCTAGAAGCCTTGGAATAATATTTACCTGCATGCTAATTTGTTAATTTGGAACGAAAAATATCGAATGAGACGATAAATGTCATACTAATCATATCCGTCTCTAAAGGTATCCATACCAATATTATAAATGCGAAAGTAACTCTGTTTGTTAGTTTGTTTGTTACCTTTAAAGGGCTGAACGGATTGTAATGAAATTTGGCAAGAAGATAGATTATATCCTGGGGATGGACATAGGCTATCTCTTGTTTCAAAAAACAATCTTGAACAGGGGTGGTGAGATAGGGGTTGAAAGTCCCATATAATTTAACCATCGTTCATTGACGTGAAGTCATTTACATGAAGTGTCACGAATAAACATACCTACATACAGACATACAACGCCGATCCACCGAAGTTGATTTAGAGATCTCGCTTTGATTATCAAATATATGTGAATACTAATAATAAAAACGGACAAGTGCGAGTCGGACTCGCCCACCGAGGGTTCCGTACAAATTTGTAGGTACATATTATAAATAGTTCAGGATGATTGATTACGTACTCTAAATAAAGACTATATTTTTCATGATAGATAGATAGATAACTCTTTATTGAATTACCACACAAACAGAAATAATACAAAAATAAATATAAGGCTAGAATTAATAAGGCAATACAATGGGCGGCCTTATCGCTTAAAGCGATCTCTTCCAGGCAACCTTTGGATGGAGCGAAATTTACAATATGGAGTGCGGTGTACTTTGTAAGATATATTTACACAAATATTCTTAGGTATACTAAAAAAATACGATAAAGTTCCAATCCTAATACTTAAAATACTTATAAAATAGACTAATATATGATTTAATTACAAATGTATAGTTTTTAGATTTTTCCCTGTGCTTATAAGTAGTATAAGACGATATTACTTGGCAAATTTCATAGTTCTAGGTCAACGGAAAGTACCCTATAAATTTTGATTCCCATGAGAGTGTCGAAATATAAGTTTTTTGCGGCATAAACGGCCGTATCTTTTTTTTACGTTAACTTAGAAGTTTGATTTTTATCAGCTTCAAGGGACTGTAGACCTGAGGTTTTAATTTTAACTCGATAGCTCCACGTGTTCCCGAGATAAAGGGTCTTGACAGACAGACGGACAACAAAGAGATCCTATACGTGTTCTGTTTTTTCCTTTTAAGATACGGAACCCTAAAAACAATCATACTGAATAAATAAAGTACAAGTACGAGATGGTTTTGCCGTATCACAATAGCAGACATGATTTTGATTTTGCCTTTAGTATTATTATATATATATTATATATTTAGTATTATTATTTAGTAGTTTTATAGTTGTTTTCTTTTGTTTTCAGGTAGTAACAGGAGTACATATAGAACCAGCTCACATAGTCAAAAAAAGGAGTATAGACCAACCTCTTAGAATAAGTATATTTTACGACGAATCCGTCTATAGGTGAGTGTTAATTATAGTTTACACATGTATGCCTCAAGTTGATGGATGCAGGGCAGTGTATCGTAGGTCACGTACCTTAGAAACGAGACCTACTAGGCAATACTTTATTGTAGGCGATGGTTACCACCGCCATACGCTTATTCCATCTAGAGCCAGAATAAAAAAACTGTCTCTTCAATGTAACTAGTGGTTCGCTCCGGACTAAGATCTCGCGAGTCTCCCAAAACATAAAAAAAAAATATTCTTAGCGCGACTCGCCCAACGATGCCTAAACGTATTATTGGCTAAATATGATTTAAAGAGTTGTCAAATCATACAAATACATACAATTTAAACATGTATAATCGCTAAATACGTTAAGGGATCGTTGTGTAAGCCGGCCTTAATCTTTGACTATCAAAATAGTGCCACGAAATAAAAAACCAAATAACTTGACCTACAGTTTCATTCAAATTAGAGGTAACGGGAGTTCATGTAATGTGGTTACTTTTTTTTGGGGTACAAATTGCAGTTATTCTGGATTTCAGACTTTTGCCTATATTCGTGTCACTTAAGCTACACGCATACCAAATTACAGCACTGTGGGTTCTCTGGTGTACCCTGTGAATTATGTCAAAGTTCAGTTTTTATTATGGCTAATAACTCAAAAACTATAAGGACTTTACTAAAAACAAAAACGTAATCTAAATGTACTAATGAAGACCTTTCAATTGACGTCCCACTTGACCTAACAGTCTAATTTTTTTTTTTTTTTTACCCCCCTTGAACCCCAATATATCAACAACATTTTTAGCTCATTTAGTCACACCAAAATTGTGCCAGCACTATCTACCTATGTATCAAATTTGACGATGATCGGATCAACGCTTCGAAAGTTATCCGTGGACAAACAAATATACATACATACATACAACGCCGATTTGCCCAAGTTGATTTGGAGATCTAGCTTCGCTCGATCAATTAGTTTAGATTCCAAGACCATCATCATCATATCAGTAACATGACGTCCACTGCTGAACATAGGCCTCCCAGATAGATTTCCAGAACGACCTGCACCAAACGGCTCCCAGCCACCTTTATCAGGTCACATTTCCATCTAGAGGAGACGACCTTACGCTGCGCTTTCCAGTGCGTGGTCTCCACTCGAGTACTTTTCTGCCCCAACGGCCGGCAGCTTGCTAATCCTTTGTGCTATATCGGTGACTTTGGTTCGTCTACGAATCTTCACATTCCCTTCTCTGTAGTTCAATGTAAACTATGTAATTTATTAAGTCTATTAATATCTATCTACTACCTAACGCTTTTTGCAGTGTCAACGTTCCAGCCGTTCGTGAACCGAACGGTCTGATACGTGACGATGGTAAGAGGCCTGACGGTATGACTCTTGTACGTTGGGAGAGGGAACATTGTGTGGATACCCTTGCGCCATCTCATCTGTCTGGTACAGCAGTTGGGGCCGGTGCGGCGGCAAATACAGCCGAAGATCTCAAGCGACGCAAATATGGAAGTATCGACAGAGCTTACGTATTTGAGCCATTTGGGATCGAGACCCTGGGTTACAGGGGTACCGTGGCCCATCGCGTTTTCAAAGTTATTTCTGGGAGTCTGGTCGAAGCGACGTGTAATCCGAGAGCTGGCGCTTATCTGGGTCAACGCTTAAGCATTGTAATTCAGTGGGGCAATGCAGCCAGTGTCTTGGGGACACTTCCGTCTGGTAGTGATCTGAAGCAGTTGAGCGTATAGATCGTTTGCAACGGTCTTTAGATGATTCAACTGTTTTTTCTGTGTTTTAGTCATGTAAATATTTATTGTTATTGAAGTGTTATAAGTTTTATAAAAAAACTAAAAAATATATTTAGGTATAATTATTTGGTGTCTCAATTAAATAAAAATATATAAATAAAAAACTAGGAGCCTTACAGTAGTCGCATATGATGTGTAACATCTGACCACCGCGCGCGCTCATTGCTCAAATCAAACAGCGTGCGCTTCCCCGGTTTCCTATTACACATTTCCGTCCCTTTAGCCAAATCATTCCCACAAACCGAGAGGAAAGTAACACAAAAAAAAACCTGATTCGATCTCGCAGAGAAACACCAAGCAAAGCCCTCTTCCATAGCACATAGCCACATACATACTCGTACATAAAATATTAATTAATTTGCTACCAATTAATTAGTACAGTGTTATGTTTAGTATCAAAGTAACTACTCATAGAACAGAAGTTTTGAAATAAATTCCGTTCGAAACGTAGGCCACAAAACAACGAAATGTGTGTTAGTGCCATGTTTTACATACGCCGACACGCACACAACACAAGGGCACGAGTAATGCAGCAAACAGATGCACACAGTCATATTTTTAGTTTTACCGAGAGCTGCACTCATTTACCACCTGGCTTATAAAACACACAGCATGGACGTTGTTTGGAGCCATCAACATCATATCAGCCAAACGACGTCCACTACTGAACATACAGGCCTCCCCCATACATTTCCAGAGAGACCGATATTGCGCGGTCTGCACACAACGGCTACTAGCAACCTTTATCAAGGTCGAATGGAGCCATAAACAGCTCCAATTTATTGGTCTATTTTTCGCGCGTGTAGTTTGTTTCTGTGTGGTTATTCTAATTTGTTACATAATATTGAAATGTTAGTTAATCAAGCTTCATGTATTTTCGCACTCCCTTCAAGTTTTGAAATAATCGACTCGATTGCTTAGGTAAATACTAGTAACATTGTAATTAACTGGTTCGGATTACTTGTAATGTATACGAAGTCTGGATCAAAAGCATTGTTAAATTTATTTAGATTGAACTACGAATTACTTACGAGGGATAATAATTATACTAAAGGCCTTTTCATACAATAAAGGATAACGCTTTCCATCCCTAAATATTAATCGATCTCGATGATTTATAGGGTTCCATAGTCGAATCTAATAATACAATTTAAAGATGCAAAATGTTTTTATTTATTAAAATCACAAGGATCACTTTGAAACGTCAATTTTACTTCCTGTTCCTGCGCGACCAAGTCAGGAAAGAAGGCAAGTAACAAGGCCGGTTGTTCTTTTTAAACATAATAAATAACAACAACCAGATAACAAATAAAAAAGGTACTAAAGCGATAAATACCCGTTTTAATCAGTTATTATGAACAATGCTAAATTGAATTGAAAATTGAAACAATGAAAAATACTATTGAAAATTCTTTATACCTTACAAGATAGACACAACAAAAGTTGAAAAAATAAAAAAACAAATAAATATAAGTATAATGGGCCTTCTAAAATACATAACAATAAAGAAAATAAATGACGTCTAAATCAAGGTCTAAATAGTAAAATTTGAGCCAAGTCACTAACGCGCAATAGAAGAAGCTAATTTCCACTTACTTAGCCACTTTCGGTGGAACTAGTCCACAATTTGAAAGACCCTCAGCGAACAGTGACCAGGGCTATGCTCAAAATTTCTCTGAAGGATAGAATCCGAAACAAGTTTATTCGATAGAGAACCAAGCTGATCGACATAGCTCAGGGAGTCGGCAAGAGGCAGAAGACCGGTCATATCTGCCGCAGAACCGATAACCGTCGTGGAAATTGTGTTCTGGAGTGAAGACCACGTCTACAGCGTAGTGAGTGTAGGACGCCCTCCCGCTAGATGGAGTGACGATTTAGTAGTTGGTATCACATGTATTTATTTTTTCGTTGAACGATTTGAAACCATAATGTCTGTCTGGACATTTTTATCACGGTGCTTAATTTTCCTGAATTAAATTAGATTATACCTGTATTTATAGATTTCCTGTGAATTTTTAAAATACTATGTTCCAAAAAAATACACTTGATTTTGGATTGGGGAGGTGTTAGTCTGAAATCTCAGAACATATCATCAGGGCGGAGGGGAGAAAAAACACGTGCTCAATTAATAACCCCTAAAGGACCGTCAAGTTACTTATTACATATGATTTTTTTTGGGTAGGTAAACGCGCGATCTTGAAACGCGCGTCGTTCCCGCGTTTAAAATACGTCGTATGCATAGACCGTAAGGCCGCTTTGGCGCCATCGATGTCGCGTAAAAAAACGAAGAGACAGTAATGAGGGCTTAGGCTAAGTTACATTTGATTAGTGATGATGACGCGAAATCCGAAATTTATGGGATTTGACACAAGCTATGGAAATATTACGTGATATATCGACAACAAACCTAAGTAGAAATCGAATCGACGAAGCGAATCTAACTTGGCTACGGGCACTGGATAATTTTTTTGTTTCGAAATCGCGGCCGCCGCGCTTCTGTTTATGTATGAAATTCTGGCTGGGTGACGGTCGCGCGTCTCTCACGCGACTGTCGCGCTGCTAAAGTCACCTAAATGTGAAAGCGGCCTAAAGGGAAGTGTTGACTGGAAAGTAGAGGAAGTAGTCTCTGTATTCCCGGCCTAAGTAAACTAGCTTTGTTGGATTTAATTTCCGCTCGTATTGTTGCAGTGAAGTGCTTCAGGCGTTATGAAGTACAGGGAGGGAATAAGAACTGATTCGTAAACACAGACAGGTATAGTCCTGAGTCCTGCCTCCCTATTCTCAAACCATGTTCTGTATGTCTCAAGTTGATGGACGCAGAACAGTGCATCGTGGGGCAAATGAAAGACAGGTCACACACAGGTGCGAGCGTATTTACGGCAGACGAAATGCAAAATTCTATAATTTTTTTCTAACCTTATTTTTTTTTTTCAGATTAGAGCAAGACAAGTTCATCATGATAAATGTGAGTATCTATTTCTTATTTTTCTAGTCGACCTCCGTGGCGCAGTGAGGGAAAATCGGATTTGATTCCCCCGCAGAACAAGTGTTTGCATAATTTCCTCAAATCATTTATTTTCTCAAAGTACATAAAAAAAGAGTAGATACCCTCTTTTATAAATACTATAATAAAACTTGTATTTTTTGTAAGTGAATTTATAATTCTTTTGAGACAATAAATTAAACAATAAGTTATGTATTTGTACATTTGTAAGTAAATATTCATAACAAATGACATTTCAAAAACATGTATATATAGCGCTGGACATTTCACACATCACTATCTAGCCCCAAACTAAGGAAAGCTTTGTACTATGACAATCAGATAACTGATAGATACTTAACACTTGGTGTTTCTATACGAGATACAATCAGAATGAGGAGAAATGAGGAGTGATCAAAAATTAAGATGAAATGAAGATGAGAAATCAGAAATGAGGAGATTCGTAGACGAACCAAAGTCACCGACATAGCGCAAAGGATTAGCAAGCTGAAGTAGCAGTGGGCAGGGCACATAACTGGAAGAACTGATGGCCGTTGGGGCAGAAATGTTCTCGAGTGGAGACCACGCACTGAAAAGCGCCCAACTGGATGGAAAGTCGACCTGTTAAAGATTGCTGGGAGCCGTTAGGTTCAGGCCGCACATTTATTATGATGATGTATTAAATAGAGAAATACCGATCAATATTATGTTACCTACCGTTTTTGTAATTGATCGAGCGAAGCGAGATCTCCAAATTGACTTGGGCAAATCCGCATTGTATGTATGTATGTATGTATGTTTGTATGTTTGTTTGTTTCTCCGAGGATAACTTTCGAAGCGTTGATCCGATCATCGTAAAATTTGATACATAGTTAGGTAGTGATGGCATAATTTTGGTGGTCATTTCACATAGCGCTATCTAGCCCCAAACTAAGCAGAGCTTGAACTATGGGAACCAGATAACTGATAGAATACTTATGTACTGTCTTTTTTTGTAAATACATACTTATAATATATAGAAAAACATCCAGACCCGAAACAAATATCTGTAGATCATGCAAACGTTTGTTCCGCGGCGGGAATCGAACCCGTTACCTCCTGCATCTCAGCCGGCTATTCGCCCACTGCGTCACGGAGGTCGTTTCCTTTTGAGAACCGAATCCTTTTTTTGAAGTCAGTCTATAAGACATTGAAAATATTCTTATCTAATCTTTTCAGAACACAATTCTACCTGAAGCTGTGAGGTTTTGGGAGCAAGCCCTTAAAGTAAGAAAAACAGGAGGACCAATTAAACTAAACAGGTTAGTTAATAATTTTCTCGACACACATTTTCACATTACGCATGGAAATGATTGATACTTTTAAATAATTTTCATATGATCCTATGATTATCTTTTGAAGTGAAAACTTCTTTAGGCGCTTTGGGCATTTTTGAGATGGGAAAAAACTATTGAACTCACGACACTGTTACCGCTTCCGACACCTCTGTATATAAATAGTATATGTAGTGTTGTCTGCTTTTATTCAAGTTTTCACTTCTGTCGGCACTCCCGGAGTACCACTTTTTTGCACTGCTATTTCACATGTGAAAAATCATGGACAACGAAAACACCCGATTAATTCCGAAGATGTGCGATTGACTCTGATTTTTAGCAGACCCCGAACGACTGCGACTGATATACGATGAAAACAGAAAGTGATTTCATTTGAATGATTTTTAACAGGTAGGTATTTGAAGAAAAATAGCAGGTGTGATATATAATTTTTAATTTCATATGATTTTTCATATGCTACTCGTGAAATGTTCCATTCCTATTACACATGAGGCTTCACACCTGTATGCATCAAGTCGATGGACGCAGTGCAGTGCACTGTATAGGGCACGTTACTAAGGAGCGTGACCTACGAGGCAAGGGGGTAGAAGGGTGAAAAATACTTTATGACCTATTCTCATACCTACAATATATACAAAAAAAAATTATTACAAACACCGTGACACGAGTTTTTTTATATATTAGACAATATATGTACCTACATACCATTTTTTATCTATGGACGAAATCTGCCGAGTTTAACTTATACTGAAACTATTGTAAGGAAGAAAAAACGGACACTTTGCTTTTAGACAATTGTTTTTTGATTCATATTTTTTTGAATTTTAGGATTAGTTATGGACATTGCTAAATAAATACGTACTGACAAATATTTGCACGCATACAGGTCGAATAAAGTAAATATTAAATACTAGCTGTTGCCTGAGACTTCGTACGCGTATACTACTAAATGTGTAGGTAACATAGAAATATAGCTAAACTCGCTGTTGCAACTTGACTTGACACCCCGTTTTAATCCCATGGTAACTGATATATAGGGTAAAAAATAGCGTATGTGGTAATTCAGGTTATAATCTACATATATACCAAATTTCATCGAAATCGGTTCAGCCGTTACGACGTGATTGAGTAACAAACAAACATTCAAACTTTCGCATTGATAATATTAGTGTGATTGCTGGACATTTCACACGGCACTATCTAGCCCCAAACTAAGCAGAGTTTGTACCTACTATGAGAACCAGATAACTGATAGAATACTCATCAGAGATGTACAAAATGGTTTAAAAAAAGCATTTAAATACAAAATGCAAAATACTTTTCAGATTTACTATTTCAAATGCAAAATACCAAATAGTTTTGCGTTTTGTATTTCAAATGCTAAATGCAAAATAGGTATTTTCAAAATACTTTTTCAAAATAAAATACCTTTTTACCAAATTTCAGATATTTTTATTTATTTTAGGTATTTATCATGAGAAATAGAGACATTGTGTCTCTATTTCTCCGAGCCGAACAAAAACGTCTAATAACATGGCACCTTACGCATGACATTTTGGTCATATTTATCAGTACGCGTATCAATAAATTCTGTTATGTTATTAATAATAATAATACTCACTTAAAATAATGTAAAAAAAACTAGACTAACGAAAAGAGAGCCATGGCTCCATTTTGTGAATTGTGTGGCCATTTATTTCGGTTGATTGTGTATCTAGTTCTTATTTTATTATTATTACACGTTTCTTTTATTAATAACAACTGGACTGGTATTGTTAAAAAGTGAAAAAAATAAACATCAATTTTTATTTATTACGCTTTTTAACAATACCAGTTGTTCGAATACATCATCACTCGTTTTTCTTCTGTGAGGTTTCATAATCATCCCACCGTACGAAAAAAGTCTTTCTACTGGTGCTGAACTGTGTTGTATTTTAAAAATACTTTTTTTATTGTAGGATAAGCGTTTAGCATCTCCAGACTTGTGCACTCATCCTTTAAATATTGTAGGGTTTCCAGGTCTATTGTAGTATTGGCACTACCACCCTAAATATGATATGATTAATATGATTTAAGAAGTTTGTTGTTGCGTGCAGACTTCCCTTCAATGTTTTTGAACATATCTTGCAAACAGCACTTATATTGCTTTCATGATCAGCCTCCTTCTTCACGTCTTTAAAACAGTGCCTTAATATAAATGGTAGATTAGGGTTATCCCTGAAATAAAATCAAACACGAATTAGTTATTGAATCTAATACTATAGCCACTATTTATTAGCTTTACTGGTTTGACAATCATTATTTTGTTGGTGAATGGTGACACGTTGATACAAAACACAACTGAAAATACAATACTTTACCTTTCAACTAAAAATGAAAGATGACTTTGTATGTTGTTACTTGTACAAATGTACAGTAGATATTAACACCAACTGAACTATTATAATTTGTAAAGTTTAAAATCAATTTAAGTTAGTCGACGTTTTTTGTTTTTAGTATGTATTTTATTTGTTTATACTATTTACCTATTTTATTTGTATCTCAGTAAGTACTTACATTTTTTTTTGCTATCCATACCATCAAATCAAATCAGTAACCACTTCACCAGCCCCAACAAACAATAAATCCGTGAATTCAAATCGTCGGCGTCAGCGGCGTTGCGTTTCATAGCCATAGATAATGTTCGTCGTTTTCTTTTGACATTGACACTAGTGACTAGTCAGACATAAGGCGCGCACTCTGACCAAAGAAGAAAAAAGGGCGCGCATGGCTATCAGGCACCTCTATCGGTCAAATTCAGCAATACAAGCGTCATTCGTTCATTTCATTTTGTTTGACTGGTGATGTTGGCTAAACTTAATCACAAAGTATTTTGCATTTTGAAATAAATATTAAAAATGCAAAATACATCTCGAAATGTATTTCAAATAAAATACAAAATGCTTTTTACTAAAAGGCATTTAAATGCAAAATACAAAATAGGTATTTTGTATTTGCATTTTAAATAGAAGTATTTCAAATAAATCGCATCTCTGATACTCATATACCTACTTGTTTATATAAATACATACTTATAAAATACCGAAAAACATCCAGACCCATGTGTCCGGAATACATTGACAAGCATAGATTTAAGACATTTAAAAGTATTTTTTTGTGATTTGTAAATGAACTTAGTATTTGATAAATCATAGTTTATAGCGCACCCCACTAGTGCGGCCCCTCTCGCCCCTCCTGCCCTTTCCCTTCCCGGCCCTGTGCCGACGCGTCGCTCCCCCCGCCTCCATAGGCGGCGCCCTACCGCCTTCAGTTAGTAACAGATTCCCGAGGCGAGAGTATGCGCGTGCGCCGACCCAATTATTAGTGGCCTTAACTGCTCAATCATAGCGATAAGATTCGTAATTGTGTAGAGGATATTGTATTATGTGTTTACTGAATAAAAGTATTGAATAATAAGTTATAATAATAATATAATAATGAATCTATAAGTTCTGATTTATTTTGTGATACTACCCTATGTAAATAATCTTTTTGTTAGACATTGGCAGTTCATGTGCTATGACGTTGTTACAGATCGGGCAGTAATGGTTCTTGTTTTTGAGATTGTCTGTGCAGTAAATGAACGCAACGCAAGGCAGCATGCTGAAACAACAAAAAGTACTTACATTAAAACTATCGGTTGCAGTTAACGTGTTTTTTACGTTCACTGATTAATGAACACTGTTTTTGTTTATATCGATGATAGCCAAGCGCTTGACCACTACCTCTCTATTTTACAAGCTTTTTATTAACTTGCAATGTATGTATGTATGTTTGTCCGGGTGGAATCTTGCAACTGAATTTTAAACCCGTTCCCCTCAACTGATTGAGCTGAAATTTGGAATACATATACATATAACTTCGGTGACAATGCAATAATATGGTACCATGGAGATGGTCTCATGACGGAGACAACGGACCTTCTGAATGGATTAGTAGGCTACTAGTGTTTGGGCTCATTTGAATCTGCTTGCGGTTCCGATTATGAGTTTTATAAAAGCTTGTTTTGAAAAAGGAATTTTTCAACAAAAAACCTATTAATTAGTGGTTCGCCCCGAACTGAGATCTCGCGAATCTCTCAAATTACATAAAAATATTATTCGTAGGGCGACTTACGCAACGATGCCGAAACGTATTTAATAGCTAAATATGTTTAAAGGAGTTGTCAAATCATACAAATTCGTCAAATTTAAACATGTTTAGTCTCTAAAATACGTTTAGGGATCGTTGTGCAAGCCGGCTTTAATCTTTGACTAATAAAATAGTGCCACGAAATGACACAAGAAAATTCCAATCGAAAAGACTTAATTATTATAAATACGAGATTTATCACGTACCGTTTTATCAAATGTTTCGACCGACAATGTTTCGGTTCAATTTGTGAATCTTCATCAGGGTTTATTAGGATGTGCGAGGCGAGACAAACTCCGATGAAGGTTCACGAATTGATCCGGAACATTGTCGGTTGAAACACCGATAAAACGGTACGTGATAAATCTCGTATTCATAATAATGAAGTCTTTCGATTGGAATTTTGCTTATTTGTAAGACTTGCCACAGACAGACGGACAGGCATAAACTAAAAGACTTTTTGCGTACATAACATACCATATTAGAAGACAAGCCAGGCCAGTGACATGCGTGACTATCCCATTCTCTCGAACAACCAGTGTGTGTACCTGCTGACCACAGTGATGACAGTCCATGTACTTCCGATCTGAGTTTGGTATGCCTATTGGCGTTGTCGGACTTAGGTTCGCATCTGAAACATTTTTAACATTTTATCATCGTCATCCTTCTAATAGTTTAATTGTTAAATATTATATACCTTTTTTTTAAATAGGTTCAAAATGTTTTTTATAACAGCAAGAATATAAAATTATTTACTTGACTAAAATACAGAAGAAACAGTTGAATCATCTAAATACCATTGCAAACGATCTATAGATAGCTCAACTGCTCCAGATCACTATCAGACGGAAGTGTCCCCAAGACACTCGCTGCATTGCGCTAAATTGCAATGCTTATGTGTTGACCCAGATAAGTGCCAGCTCTTGGATCACACGTCTCTTCGACCAGACGCCCAGAAAGAATTTTGAAAACACGATGGGCCTCAGTTCGCCTCCAGGCCTCCAGGCCTCCATTTACCTCCAGGAAGTATAACTTGCGTCCTAGGCGGAGTGTATGGCCTAGGCTGTTCCACCACAGGCTGTTCCACTGGAGTGACAATATCAAACTCGGAGTACGCTGGTGGAGGCTCCGGAAACTGGGACACAGGGATCAGTGATGCTGGTAATCCATTGGAGTCTGTCTGTCCGTAGATCGAGGCCTCTTTCGACATCAAAGACGACATGCCTGATGAGTTGGGGTAGCCGGTTGATGATCCTGAAAAAACAAGTGGCGATTGAAAAAACAATTGATGTTTTCTTCATAAGCTAATCAGCTTGAAAAGGTAGCTGAGACCATTAAAATAGCGTGTGTGTAGTTATGTACGCATGTAAGAAGTTATACTTAGCTTGGATAAATAGTATAATATCGTCGCTGTCAGTTCAAAAGATTGTATGATAAAACGGTAAGTTTTCAGGAGACACAAAAACTGTATACTTTTTAAATTTGGATTCATAAACTAACAATATTCAGGGACAAGCTTTAAACTAAACAAGTTTATGGATTTGTCACATGCCTGGTAACAAATTTTGCTTGAAACATGATTTTCGGGACTATACGTCCTTTGGAAAAAAATTTTTTACATACGTCCTTTTGAACTAACAGCGACGATAGGTCATGTGCTATGTGGATCACTTCAGGCCGTAAAAACTAACATTATGGTGTGTTACATCGGCTCGCGCAACTTCCGTCACATGCGCGCCAAAAGAAGTATAACTTATAAGAAAAATGGAGATTGAAACAAGTGACGTTATCAATGTCATCCATTTTAAATCACTTGTTGCAATCGCAAGTTACTTGTTCGGGTTGAAAGAACCTCTCTTACAATGGCCTTTAGCCAGGGTAATCAAGGTCTTTAGAAGTAAGTTAGATAATAATGTGGTCATCACATGGAGTCATCACTAACACCAATTAATTACCTAAACTTGGGGGTGGGGGGGAAATTTTGTACAGAAAACATAAGCTTTATTCAGTAATTGGTATAATGTTTAAAGAATTACATGTACTTGAGTCGTAGAAAAAAAAATCGATTGAAATTAATTGTTTTTGAAAAAACATTGAAAACATAATTACTGATTTAAACGGGTATTTATCGCGTATGTACCTTTTTTTATTTGTTAACGTTCTTGGGAAGACCCAGCAGTGGGTGAAGTCGGGCTGTTGATGATGATGATGATCCCGACGTTTCAATTGTGTTGCAACAGCCGTGGTTGGCAACAGACGGTATTGCAACACAGTCGAAACGTCGGGATGTCAAATAAAATAGGTACGTACGCGATAAATACACGTTTAAATCAGTAATTATGTACAGTGATCGCGAATATTTTAAAAATATTATAGAAAACACCTTGTGTAGTAACAAAAAAATTATAGAAAACATACCTCCTGAAGTACCAACTTCATTTAGATCTAGTGTATTAGGCGGTCGTGGACCTGACTGAGGTCTGGTGATGCTGCCGACCTCAGATTCATCATCTGAGTCATTTGTTTCTTTTTTTGCGCGGTCGATCCGTCTATTCTCGAAGGGATCATAGAGTATCGTGTCCTGAAAATAATTGTGAGATTGGTCGTGCGGCCTGTTCCTTCATGTTTCTTTGTTTAATTATTTATTGCACAAACAGAAAAATTTACAAATGGAGAGCTTACTTCTAAAAACATCTTCTACTCGTACTAGTCAGCCATGACAGTTATAAAACTTAGGCTGGCGTGCTTAACTAGGTAGAAAAACAAATAGAAATAAAAAAACTACCTAATTGCCTAAATAAATACCTACTCACAAGTACAATATAATTACACCATGTCTTAACAGCCAGAAAGAATAGAGTAAACTCGCATTTTCTTTCATTGAGAGACATTTAACCGACTTATAAAAAGACGGTTCTCAATTCGGTTGTTTTTGTTTTGTTTGTTAGCTCAGAACTCCATTATTTATCAACAGATTTGGAAAATTATTTTTTTATTTGTAAGGATATTTTTAGACATAGACAATAATTTACTTGCCAAATAGCACACATAATACATTTACAAAAGATGATTTAAAATGTAAAAGATGAAAACATGTAAGACATAAACAGACAATAGGTATAATAAATAATTAATTTTAAATATGAGGTAGGTATGTTGTGTGGTATTATATAGCAGCAAAAGGGCCTCGACTCAGCATTATGTCAACTGGGTTAGTAGTAGACGCTGTTATTCTGCCGAGACCGCTTAATCACCGACTAGACCCTGTGAGACCAAAATTATAATTGTGTGATGTCAATGATGAAATATGTGATGTGTATCATAAATAAAAATATAATAATGCCAGATGAATTAATTATAAAAATTACATACCTAAATAAATTACGGGATTCAATATAGCGCCCGTGACGCAATACACTGCTTTATCCCCTCGTTTAATAATCTACAATTGTTTGATGTAATTTTGGCTGAGTTTAGGGTGTCCAAGCTCAGACGCTCTGGAAATTTATGGAGGAGGCATATGTAGGGTCTGATTCCACTAGGGCAATGGCCTCCCTTTCCTTATCCATTCTACCCGATCGAAATCCAGCTGTCCAGGATACCGAAAATGTTTAAAGTTCAGGCCGACCAACGCGACCGCGGTTCCCGTGAATTATACCTGTATAAATGCCGGGTCCTCCTCTCCAGGAGTAGGCTCCCGGTCCTGGGTAACATCGCTGCCACTTGCTTCTGGCAAGTCTATGTACAGCACGGGCGCGTCAAGATCTGATTTCGATTCTTCTGTGGAGATTTGTGATGAGATCTGGAGAAAAACATGAATAAGTTGAATTTTAAATTACTGACCGTTTTATTGTTTATTTATTAGTAGCTGACCAATTCGCAGCTTCGCACGCGTAGTTTTTCAATAAAAACATTACCCTCCTTCTGCGCAGTTGGGTAAAATGTAGCCTATGCCACCCGGGGATAGTGTAGCTTCCCAACGATGTAAGAATTTTTTAAATTGGTCATGTAGTTTCGGAGCCTATTCAATGCAAACAAACAAACAATAAAATATTTCTTCTTTATAATTTTAGTATAGACTAGCTGGTCCGCCCGCGGCTTCGCACGCTTTAAATTTCCCGTTCATGTATTTTCTTGTGTCCAATAAAGAATAAAGGTAAAGAGGTGTCGGTAACAGTGTCGCGAGTTCAATGGTTTTTCCCCATCTCAAAAATGGGCAACGCGCCTAAAGAAGTTTTCACTTAAAAACATTGCGAATTAAAATATGTTAGAAGCTATTGACACGAAAGAAGAAGTCTGACACAAATCAGTAAACGATTGTAATCGCTTGTCTGCTTCAGGCCTATGTAAGTAATGGAGTAAGACCCACCTCTACTTCATGGCCATCAGCATGCCGCTTATCGGCCACATCGCTGCCACTCGTTTCTGGCAGGTCTATGTACACCACGGGCGCTATATTGCTGTCCCTCTTGGCAGGAATGGAACCTGATCGCTCCTGTAACTAAAACACACATGGGCTTAACATTAACACACATGGACATTTGTCTGCTAACAATACGTCTCAACTATCGTTATTAGTAACATAGCGCCTCTACACGATGGGCCATGATGGGCGATCATAGACGAACATCATCGTGGAGAGGATATAATTGCCTGTAATCGCCCATGATCGGCGACGATCGAGCGTAATTGCTGCTATGTCGGTTTTTCGGACAAACATCAAAGGAGTTTGCGGCCATGATTGTAAGCGTGTCCAGTCCATACGATCGTCGATCACTCGGTTCGTATTTGTTTACGGTACGGTGCGGATGCGTGCGTTATATATTAAACTTTTTAACGAAAATATAAATACAACAGACTTAATCATCGAAATCGGTTGTCGTGTATAAAAATTATTCGTCCATAAGTCAAGCAGATGCCTTTGCAAATCAAGAGTTTGGTGATTTTCTCATGGATTTCATCATGTGATCTTGACCAAATTTATGTGGAGGTAGGGGGGTACCTCCATATAAATGTAGGTAGTCAAAAGGAAACTAAAAAAAAATTAATTATATAATTAAGTTTCGAACAAAAAACAGAATCACTGACACCAGACAACTTGATTCAGAATGAAGAAAAAAACACAGAAATTATATAATATAATATGTATTCCAAGTTTCAGCTCAATCGGTTGGGGAGAACTGGTTTAAAATTCAGTTGCAAGATTTGACCTAAACTAACAAACATTCCAAGATAAATAATAGCTTCTAAAAACATTTTCAGAGGCTTAAAATCACCCCTAACTTTCATACCTTAATAAACCAACTTTAAGCCGTTGTCAAATTTTAGCTACATAGCACTTGTAGTCTTAGGGCGGCTTGCGCAACGATGCCTAAACGTATTTATTGGCTAAATATGGTTTAAGGAGTTGTCCAATCTAACAAGTACGTCAGATTTAAACATGTTTAATCATAAGACTGTTAATAATTGTTTGACTGCCTCCGTGGCACAGTGGGCGTATAGCCGGCTGAGACGCAGGAGGTAGCGGGTTCGGTTCCCGCCGCGGAACAAATGTTTGCATGATCTACAGATATTTGTTCCGTGTCTGGGTGTTTTTCTATATATTATAAGTATGTATTTACAAAAAAAAAAGTATATAAGTATTCAGTTATCTGGTTCCCATAGTACAAGCTCTGCTTAGTTTGGGGCTAGATAGCGCTGTGTGAAATGTCCAGCGATATTTATTATTATTATTATTAAGTCGTTTAAGGATCGTTGTCCAAGCCGGGCTTATACGAATAAAACGGCTGTAATGGTGCGACGGTCAGGGGTGGGCAGTATTTGAATAATTGAATAATTAATTATATTTATTTTATATATATTATACTTGAATAATATAAATCGTAATTGAAATACAAATACGTATTTTATATTTGTAATTCCATTACTTCGTAAAAAAATAATTTGTAATTGGTATTTCAAATACGCTGCGGTATTTTGTACTTCGTATTTCAAATACTTACGGCTTAAAGTACATCTGAACATAAATACATTTAGCGATCTTACAGGAAATAGCGCTCGATAGTTTTCGTAACTTTTCGTAAGCAAAATGGCGACCGCTAAATATGTGAATCTTTAAAGTTGGTAACACTGCACCTGTACTGTACGTCAAATTGTCAAGTACCTAACACCTGACTGTATTTTGTAGTTTGTATTTTATATAAAAATTGTTAAAATACTGTATTTTGTATTGTATATTTAAAATACACGACTTAAAAATATTTTGTATTTCATATTATAAATACGTGTGAGATAGTATTTTGTAATTTATATTTTAATTAACGCAAAGCATGTATTTTGCCCAGTTTCGGCGACGGTCATGGCGAAACTATAAAGTAGAGTAAAGTAAAAAAACCAGTTAAAAACTGTTTTACTAATACGACTACGAAACCTTAAAAACACATGATTACTTTGAAAATACTTTGTAGTTTTTAAGTTATTAGCCATAATAAACACTGAACTTTGACGAAATTCAAAGGGTACCTACCAGGGTACATCCAGAATAACTGCAATTTGTACCCAAAAAAGTGTAACTAATTAACATGAACTCCCTTTACCTGTCATTTGAATGAAACTGTAGGTCTAGATTTTGAATATGCATTTCGTGGCACTATTTTGGTAGTCAAAGATTACAAATTATTTTTCTTTGTTTTTATGGGAGACTCGCGAGATCTCAGTTCGGGGCGAACCACTAGTTAAGTACGATTAATTCAGTCGCTTACCGGTACATCAGCTCCCCTCACCGCTTCAAGTTGCCGCCTAGGTAAGTGCTGCCACCTAGCGGCCGCGGCAGCGGAGATTGACGGCGCGTCGATCACCGCGGGCTGAACGTACGGATAGCCCTGGTACTGCCTCTGGCTGACCATTGCTGTTTTGGCCCTGGAAGATTTTGTTTTTAGGGTTTCATACCTCATAAGGTGTGTGACTAATGTGTGTGAAGACTGATATGAGTAAGAAAGAAGTGATAACGGAGATGACGGCTGATAGAGAGGTATGGAAGAAAAATACATGTGTCGACCCCGCGTAATGTGGGAAAAGGGCAGGAAGAAGGAGACCTCAAAAGGTAAAATGGAACCCTTATAGTAGAGTTTCTTAAACTGGGGTCCATGGACCCCTTCCCTGAACCCCAGTTTAAGAAACACCAGACAGTGTTGCCAACTTAGGGGGGTTCGCTCTAAATTTGGGGATAAGTTAGATGAAAAGAGGTATTTTTAGGGGCATACACTAGGGGTACAATTTTTGAAGCATTTTACAGGAGTTATAGTTTAGGATGATCTTGAGTTAGTGTTAGGGGGAGAGAGGGGGATTTCGAGATGACGCTAGGGGGAGACGCTTAGTCGAGGTTGGCAACACTGCTCTTAGACACGAGTCCCCAGGGGCCATGGCTATAACCCACTTTCATTTACACATTCCTTTATTTATTTTTATTTTATTGTTTCGCTGCTGCACTATCTTTGCTTCTGGTTTCAGCTGAAAATCAGCGTTGGATGCATAACATCCAAGATTATGCTGAGCTGAACGCCATTTTGGTACTCAGACACATGAGTCAAACTGTCTTAATAAATTAATTTGTACCTACAGTTCTTTATAATTGTTTCATGTGTCATTTTGTGTGTACCATAAATGATTATTCTATTGTATTCTATAACTGAAGAATTGAATTTCTAGCAATTTCCAAACGCAAAAAATCAAAGAAGAATTACTTTTTGCGACTGATCATGTCGACATGTGTGAAAATAATTAACATCATCACAGCTTCCTTTGTTTTGTTTTTCCTACAATTCTGGTCGAAAGGGGTCAAAGAGATTTTAGAAAATTTCAGTGTTTTTCAAACTTTCGCGATCACTGTACATAATTACTGATTTAAACGGCTGTTGCAACGCATTCAAAACGTCGGGATAACAAATAAAAAAGGTAAATACGCGATAAATACCTGTTGAAACCAGGAATTGTTTTCAAAGTGGTCTGTGACTACATAAAGGTTAAGAAATCCTGTCTTATAGGATTGCTTCTAATCGTGTCATCTTCGACGACAATATCGACCTCGAGGATTTTGCAAAACTGCTGCCATTAACCCAAAGTCCTACTCCGCTACTTCAAGGAGTTAGGATGGCTGGGGTCAGGTTAGAAGGGGGGTAATGCACAATACACCCCTATGCGGCCGTTGGGGCAGAACAGTTCTCGAGTGGAGCGGAAAGCGCAGTGTAAGACGGCCCTCCCACTAGATGGAAAGACCTGATAAAGATGCTGGGAGCCGTTGGGTGCAGGCTGCACAATATCGCTCTAAATATATATTTGAACTCACGTCTAAAATTGCAATGTATAAAGTAAATATTATATAATATGTATTTTAGGCTAAGGTGTATATGATTACTGATTTAAACGGGTATTTATCGAGTGTGTCGTAATATGAACAAGGACATTTTTAATTCTGAAGAGCAAGTGAGGGTAGTGGCTGCAGCTGCCATCACTTCTCGATGGTAACTCCAAGTACTCCAGGTTGCCTGCGACCACGGCAACAGCAACACAGTCAAAACGTCGGGATAACAAATAAAAAAGGTACATACGCACATTTAAATCTGTAATTTTGTACAGTGATCCTGAATTAAATGATTTTATTATTATATTTAGCTACTAACTGACCAATCCGCAGCTTCGCACGCGTTGGTTTTCAATAAAAAATTACCCTCCTTCTCCGCAGTTGGGTAAAAAGTAGCCTATGTTACTCCGGGATAATGCATTCTTGGTGAAAGAACTTTTGATATCGGATCAGTAGTTTTTGAGTTTATTCGTTACAAACGTACAAAATACAAATCTTTCCTGTTTATAATATTAGTGTAGATCGGCTGAATAAGATGATGAAACCACTTACTATAAAACGTCAAACACAGACGTCACAGAAAACAGATAAACAAAACCAACCTAGAAAAATCTTGGCACTACACTTATCTAAGAATCATTTTGGTATTTAAACACGGCATTCGAAAAAACTATTAAAAAAAACAGTTTTTGCAATATTTTTCCGTTTCACGTATTTCTCTGAGTATAAAAGTGGTACTGATGTGTTGTTGAACTGATAAAGTTGATAAGATAAATAAGTCGATTGTATGATAATGTGATATTATGATCCAATGATAAATATTATTCTTTTAGTGAAATATTATAAATAATTGGTCAAGCGCGTGTCGGACCACGCACAGTGAAAGGTTCCGTAGTCAGTGGTGGCGATTCTGTTGTTTACGCTAACTAAAATTGTGTAAAATACGAACAGTCTTATTTTGAGTAATTTTTACTAAGATGGCGTGTTTGCGGGCTAGTTTTAATCAGCACCAATTTGACTGCTGACCAAAAGTAGTCCAAAACACGCCATCTTAGTGAAAAATACTTAATTTTAGAAATGTCACTTTAAATGTCGTTCTAATTTGATCTTTAGCGTAAACATAATAAGACTGTTCGTATTTTACACAATTTTAGTCAGCGTAAACAACAGAATCGCCACCAGTATGTATCTTAGATATTTAATACAAAGTTAGTTTTTAACCGAACCGATTTAAAAAAAAGGACGAGATTCTCAATTCGTCGGAATATTTTATTTTTATTCCCTTATTACTCGAAGACGCCTGGACGGATTCGAGAAATTCTTTTTTTGTTTAAAAGGATACACTTCCCAGGGGCTCCCATTGGCACCAAATAAAGATCTGATAATGGTATCCCACAAAAATCGAGGGCAACCCTCAAGTTTTATAGGGACGCAATTCGGTTTTTTTTTACCTCAGAACTCCGTTATTTATCAACCGATTTCGAAAATTATTTTTTATTTGAAAGGGTATACTTTCATATTGGTATCATAGAAATCATGAGCGATGCGAGTGATTTATGGCCCTCGATATAAATCCGTTTTATTCAAAAGTGCATACTATACGTTATACCATGGATACGAGAAAAATAAAGATTTAAGTGAAAATAGACATTTAATGAAGAATAAAGGAAGGTTAAATTAATTAAAATGCACATTAAAATAAGTGAAAATGTGCCAGAAGCTTGATTTTCATTTTTCCATTTGCAAAACTCACCGCAGGCTTTGATGTAGGTAAACAAGCCGTGATTTGTTGGGTAGCAAATTTTCTACTATATCGGTTGTTATTTTTATAACAGTTCCCAGTATTCATTGTTGTTTTTTTACTACTTGACTATGGCCTCTTTCATATAATAGAAATAAGGATTTATCATGGAGGTTGTATTTCATTAAAGCGTTTATAAATGTTATCTCTTTTATTTTAAAATAGAAATAAGGATTTGTCATGAAGGTTGTATTTCATTAAAGTATTTATGAATGTTACCTTTTTTATTTTAAAATAGAAATAAGGATTTGTCATGGTGATTGTATTTCTTTTTAGCATAATGAATGTAATGAGCCTCATTCTATTTTCAAATTTACGGAATTTACGGCGCCGATATTAAGTTTCAACAATGACCAACATTCAGTGCATGAGTGATGAAAAATTGTTTTTCTTTTATTTTAGAAAATGTCCGAGCCGTACTGTCTTCTTACGAGACGGCAAGTCGCATTGCATTGAGACGTGCAACGCTGAAACCATGTGTGGTGAAGTAGTGGTGCCAGAAGAACATCTTAATGTAAGTATTTATTTTTTAAGCTTTAATTTCGTCCGGATTAAAGTAATTTCATGTCGGAGGAGTTATGGGCAAATTCCACCACCGAGTGGATCCCAATAGACAAGACGGCAGGCCGAGACGCTGATGGAAAGACGAACTCGACTCGTACATGGAAGACTGAACCACATACGCGCATGATAGAATGGAGTAGAAGGAAGGAAGGGAAGCCTGTGCCCTGCAGTGGGACAGTACAGGATCCAAATAAAACAAAAAAAAATAGTTTGTTAGTTGGTTTAGGTAAAATCTTGTGAACTGAATTAGAACTACTTCCTCTTTTCTTACGGAGTTAAAATTTAACTTGTGGGTTCAGTTCCGATGACAATGCATTTTTATGGTAAGCATGACCTGGATTGGCTCCAGACGAAGGAACTCCTCAACGGTCAACAGCAAAGACACGTAATTTTGTATACGCATTTAATTTCGATAGCCCTTTTAAAGATCCACCATGACATGGCTGCTACACTCATGGTTGGCTTTTGAAGAGGGAACTCCTCAACAGCCAACAACACGAGGCACCAACTTTTGTATACGCATTTAATTTTGATAGCCCTTTCCTAGTTTCACTATGACATGACTGCACTTAAGGTTGGCTTCCGAAGAGGAAACTCTTCTACGGTCAACAACAGACACAACATTTTGTATACGCATAGAGCACTGGAAAGCTTGGATATATTTTTAGGGTTCCGTACCTCAAAAGGTAAAAAAAGGAACCCTTTAAGATCACTCTCTTGTCCGTCTGTCCGTGTGTCACCACCGATTTTCTCAGGAACGGGTGGACCTAGCAAGTTGAAATTTATACTAGATACTGAGGTCTATAGTCCTTATAAGGTGTATAAAAATCAAGGTTGAAAACTTGTAAGTATCAAAATTTACCATAATTTTCAACTTTTTTATTTTTCGGAATTTTCCTTTTACTTGTGCTTTAAGACCTTGCTTTTAACCAAAATTGACAATTCTAGGTCAACCGGAAGTATCCTATAGGTTTTGGGTCGAAAACCTATATGGTAGTTCCCGTTGACCTAGAATCACGAAATTTGGCAAAAAGTGAGGTCTTAAGAGCATAAATAAAGGAAAAATTCAAAAAAATTAAAAAAAATGAAAAAAAGGGTGTTCTCATACATGGTATACATAGTTGACGAAAATTAAGATTGTGTGATCTTAATTGGTACTTAATTAACAAGTTAATTAATTGATACAATTTAGAGGACTAGCTTAATCGGCAACAACCTCAAATAAGGTAAATAAATAAAATTGTGCTATTGAATAAAATAAATATTTTAGTGGGGCTCCCATACAACAGACATGATGTTTTTGCCGTTTTTATAGATAATGGTTTTTTTTACTATTCATTTATTTTGTCTTTATTTTCTTTGTGATTAGACAGCTCCTTCTCCCACCAGGGTTGTATCGGTGGCACTTTAGGTAGAACCACAGGTCCGCTAGTAGCTATAAAGTCTAACTCAGGGTATTTTGGATAGTTCGGATTATCATATTGGTCGAATTCATTACGCTCCTTATTAGTCGTCATTAATTGTGTTTCGAATCCTCGTAAAGATCCTACCGTCTCATTCCTTATATTTATTATATTAGGGTTTAATTCTTTTGAATTGAAACCAGTTAGTCTATGACCACGAGCCACCGGTTTTCTGTGCTTCGGTGGACCTATATGAGCTCTTTCTTCAGCTAATGATTTCTTGTTGTAAAGTATTGTTGATTTAATTATAGGTCTTGATGTTGCTACGTGTTTAACTTTGTGAGGTTTGTCCAACGCTTTCAAATTAGTCTTTTGTTTCTTTATCCGTTGACGACTTTTTGGCATTCTTGTAGTTTTCGGCTCATATTTTACTTTGGACTGTTGGTAGACCGGTTTAGGTTGTTCATAGTCATGGTTTAACTGGTCGTACTCTGGTTTTAGTCGTTCTGGTTTTGGCTGTTTATGCTCGATTTGTTCTTCGTATTTTACTTTCTGCTGGTCGTAATCCAATTTTGGTTGCTCATACTCCAATTTTGGTTGTTCGTGTTCGAATTTTGGATGTTCGTATTCAAATTCATCATCAATTTTCGATTTTATTTTTGTTACCTCTGATTTTTTTTCATACGAATTGGAGTTAACCTCTTTCTCCCAGCTTATAACTTCGCCTGTGATGAAATTATCATCTGTGGCCCAGTTTTTAGAAGTACTTACCTTTCGATATCCTTTATAATTGCGTTCAGATGTCATGTCATTTTCATGTAAGTCAGAATCTTTAGTAGTTTTCGTAGCTTTTTGGTAAGGTTGTCGACCATTCTGTAGTTTATAGTTATCAATTGATTGGTCTTGGAACTCATTGGTGTTCTGGTGGTTCTCATCAGAGACGTTAGCGACCATATTCACAGTGGCTTTGGCCACAAACTCTGCAACTTTTTCCGCCAATGAGTCTGATACGAATTTACGCGCAATTTTTTTTACGTCGTCCATATTTGCTGTTAGAAGAATAAAAGAATGCGCCATGTGTGAGAGAACAAGAATATGTGTCCCTGAAATAAAACAATGCCATAATTGATCGGGCGAAGCGAGATCTCCAAATCAACTCTGGCAAATCGGCGTTGTATGTATTTATGTATGTTTGTTTGTCCGAGGATAACTTTAGAAGCGTTGATCCGATTATCGCGAAATTTGATACATAGGTAGGTAGTGATGGCTTAATTTTAGTGTGACCGAATAAACTAAAAATGTTGGGGGGTTGTTGAGATATTGGGGTTCAAGAGGGGTAAAAAAAATATTAAAATGAGACTATTAGGTCAAGTGGGAAGTCAAATAAAAGGTCTTCATTAGTACACTTCGACTCCGTTTTTATTAATTTTTAGTAAAATTCTTGTAGTTTTTAAGTTATTAGACATCATAAAAACTGAACTTTGACGAAATTAACAGGGTACACCAGTGACCCCGAAGTGAAAAACTTTATATTCGTGTAGCTTTAGTGACACAAATATAAGGAAAAGTCAGAAATCTAGAATAACTGCAATTTCTACCTCTAAAAAGAGTAACCAATCAACATGAACTCCCGTTCCTTGTAATTTGAATGAAACTGTTGGTCAAGTTTTTGGTTGTTATTTCGTGGCACTAGTTTATTGGTCAAAGATTATGAATCATATTTTTTTTTGTTTTTTTGGGAGACTCGCGAGGTCTCAGTTCGGTGCGAACCACTAATCTTATAGACCGCAGGTTGTCTAAGAGGCAGAAGCTCGTAAATAAGCTTTAATAGCTTTAGTTAAACAAATAGATTAATTCATCAGAAAAATATTTTGAAAATAGTACTAACCAATTAAATTGATTCTATAGGCCGCCATCGCCATTGTGAAATTCATGGAATTGGAAAGGTGAACTTTATAATCGTATTTTGGACGTGTGATATGTTTTATTGGGTCATATAATATTGATTTTATACGTTAGTAGCTGCCGCCCGCGGCTTCGCACGCGTGGCTTGTCAATAAAAACATTACCCTCCTTCCGTGCTGTCGGGTAAAAGTAGCCTATGTCCCCAATCCCGGTCATAATCTGTAATCCAAATTTTATCGTAATCGGTCCTGGCGTTATGTCGTAAAAGCGTAACAAATAGACAGACAGAGGGACACGGAGACAATTTTGTATTTTTTACAACCGACTTCAAAATCAAGGCGGTTCTCAATTCGGCTGTATATTTTTTTTGTATGTTTATTACTATTTATTACTAGATATCTTCGCCAATTGTTACCGATATAGGGTGTACCTTCAGGGTGGTCCCATATAAGTTTGGTAAGGATCTGATGATGGAGTTCAAAGTAAAAATCGAAACCGCAACGGATGACGCATCGCGATGTAGTAATTGTATTGGAAATTACAAGAGAATATCTATTTGAGGACCTATCAGTGTTCAACTTATCGATACTGGATGGATGGACACTTGGATACATACTTATCGCAGTTAGGGTATTGTATTAGAGATCACAGGCTATCAACTTTCAGTTGATCAGACCTTTTGCTTTGATACCTCACAGAACTAAATGACAAACAATTCATGTATAACAGTAGATATTACATAAATATAATAATTAATATAATAGTAGATTGTTAGTATATGTTGTTGTTGTGTGTATAGTTCCTACTCTCCTTATATGCCTTTTCGCAAATCACAGATCAAATCACACACAATGTTCTGCCCCCCCCCCCCCACTAACTCACCCCCTAATTGATCCCCCTACCTACCCCCGCCCTCTACCACTCTCCATGCACAGTTTTATCATGTATTATTTTGTCTAGTAAGTAAATTATGTATGTATACACCTCAAGCGCTGTTTATTTTGGCCACTATTGTGAAAAGCTATTATTATTGTACTTTATCTGTGTTGGTTTTAAATTTTATTTGTGTTTTGTTCCAATAAAATAAATAAATAAATTACAGGCAGGATGTGTAACACGCGCTCTATACTGAGTTTTCAGTGTATATGTTCTAGGTATCTTTCAATTCCGTTGTTAGATATTTGTAAAACTAATTATTTCTCTTACTATTTTATATGTTTTCTGTTTCCAGCCTTGTTACGTGTGCAATAGCATCGGACACAACTGCAGAGTCCTACCACGACAGACGGTGAAACATGAACCCACAGAAATCAACGAAAATTCTCTCAATGATGGCGAATTGCATGGTAACTTATTCAACTGTTTGCATTATATAAACCATAGAACATCCACTACTAATCGCCTTATAAACATCGCCTTATAATTATATATACGGGATTTATCACGTTTTATCGGTGTTTGGGCCGACAATGTTTCGATTCAATTCGTGAACCTTCATGAGGGCGATTGTAATCCGCTCCGAATAACGTCTCGCCTCGCACTACGCGCCGCAACGCTCTGCGAGTAGACGGGTGCGGTGGTGGGGATTGCGTCAATAACAGTGGTCCATCATGTTCACAGGCTGCACCAACATCATTATCATCACTGCTGCTCTCTTCGGTAGTTCTCGGTGCAGGCACACAACACTAACTGTGTCTCTACGAGGTTCACTCACTCCTCTGTCGCTTGCATCACGAAGAGATGGCCTCCTATCTGGCGGTAGAACCAATCCTCTATCTCTGTTAAAGTTTGGCACACGACTTATTTCTATCGCCTCTCGGATCTTGCGAGGAACGAAGAACTTCTCTCACTAAGACCCGGGCCTTGTCGAAACGTATGTAGTGCGTCGAATCAGAATCTAGGGCATGTTCCGTCACTGCAGAACTGTTGTAGTCGAGATTCTTCATTGCACGTACATATATGTCAGTCAACCTGGTAGATATGTTTCGTTTTGTTTCGTAATTAAACAAAGTTTTTATTAAAAAGCCTAACATAAAATATCGGATTATTTAGATGATAGAGAAGCTTGGGATTGAATTTGCTTCAACTCGTTCAAAATGCTACAATTTAGACGTAATTTATTTTCTGTATTATGTATTGTAAAAGGATCATTAAAAAAAACAACCAGCCTTGTTTCTTGCGTTTCTTTCCTGGCGTGGTCGCGAAGGAACAGGCAGTAAAATTGACGTTTCAAAGTGATCCTTGTGATTTTAATGAATAAAAATATTTGACTTTGACTTTGACTTTTCGCCAATGTTATTTATCGCAGTCACACGAATCATAATATACGCCGGGGACGGCCAGAGGGTCTCTGTCATTCGGCGAACGCAGTAGCTGCCTCAATTGTTCCGTATTTATGATTATGATTGAAGTAAATCACGAAAGTTTTCTAAGTAAAATCGCCCTCCCTCATAGATTTCCAGCGACTGATCTTCTGTGGGCTGCACTCAAAGGCTCCCTGCAACCTACATCGGGTCATTTTTCTATCTAGTGGGGGCCGTCCTACGCTGCGCTTTCCATTGCGTGGTCTCCACTCTAGAACCTTTCTGCCTTCGTCAATTCTTCGAGCTACCTGACCTACCCTTTGCCACTTCAGCTGGGCAATCCTCTGTGCTATTTCAGTGACTTTGGTTCGTCTACGAATCTCCTCATTTCTCGTTGTATCTCGTAGAGAAACATCAAGCATATATCTCTTCATAGCACGCTGAGTGACCTCGAGCTTGCTTATGAGGCTCATAGTGAAAGACCTTCGTAGTTAAGTACGTTAGTCACGCAGCCGGTTTGCTCCCCCATACATTACAACGCAGTGCAACACATTACGTGCACGTCAACGCGTATAGATCCGGTGTGCAGCGGCCTTTAACGGAGACCGTACTAAACATAGGTTTTAATTTTCGTGAGTAGCTGCAAATGCAACTACTTCCAATCTTATCTATCTTTCTATACTTATTTATTGTATATTACTCTGTAATATTTATGATTTTTTTTGCGTTCGTGAGGCTACCCACAGGTCCCGCCTAAAAACCAGAGCCGCTACCATCGGATGGTTGGCAGCAATACGCTGAGACGGTGCCTGTTAGTTACACACAGTACAGAAGATTCTTGGTACTCGCCTTCTGTGTACTTTTTCTTTATTTTCGTGTGTTACTTGTTTTTCTGTTATCTATCTACTTTGTGGTCTATTTTGTGTGTCAAATAAACGTATTTTCTTTCTTTCTTAATAGATAATGTTTTGCTATATTTTCCAGCGTATGATGATCTAGATGAGGAGCCGGAAGGAGTAGAGAATACGGATTTCGTGCTGTACGTCAGTGCCGTGGAGACCGAGCGCTGTCGAAGAGGATTGACGGTCGCCTACGCGTCACACTGTCAGCAAGAAGCTGCTTTAGACAGGCAAGTTGTACCATGAATGCCTCAGGACGTCCGCTGATGAACGCAGGACTTCCTAAGGTGGTGTTCTTATAGAACGCGATTACACGATCATCGCTAGTTCGCACGATCAGACATACTGATGATTAGACGTATAAACAATATAACTAAAATAAAACTAAAAAGGCAATACAATGGGTGACCTTATCGCTGAGAGTGATCTCTTCCAGGCAACCTTTAGATGTAAAGAAATTAGTGAAATTATAACGTTGTAAAATAAGGGAACTTGGACAACGAAGCCTAAACGTAGTTATTGGCTAAATATGATTTAGAGAGTTGTTAAATCATAAAGATACGTTAAATTTAAACATGTTTACTCGTTAAACACGTTTAGGGATCGTTATGCAAGCCGGGCTAATTAGTGAATGTAAGTGTATGTATGTGTATCCGTATTCACCGCGCAAGGATAAATTGCCTATCTGGATTTACCCATATGTAAATGTGAATTCTGATATAAATATCTTTTTTCAAAAAGCAATGTTTTAGTTCCTATAAGTATGGTTAGTTTCAAATATTTTTTTGTTTAAGTAATGTCTAATGTATGCTCATTGTTAGGTCATGTCGATTTTGGAAATATGTAACACTAGCTGTTGCCAGCGGCTTCGCCCGCGTTATTCTGGGGTTCAAAAATGCATATAATGGTGATCCAGGTTATAATCTACGTATATACCAAATTTCATCGAAATCGGTTCAGCCGTTACAGCGTGATTGAATAACAAACAAACAAACATCCAAACTTTCGCATTTATAATATTAGTGTGATTGCTACTAATTTTCGGTGCTTTTTTCTTAACTATCCGATGCCCCGTCTCACTTCACTACTGCGCACTGTAACTAGATGTAACTTTATGTCTATTTCAGACCAATAGCAGGCCACGCTAACTTCTGCCCAGGCGAACTCTCAACTAAATACAGGGATATGCCGTCAGTACTGTCAACTGTCAAACATGAGATGCTACACGCGTTGGGGTTCAGCGTTTCACTGTATGCTTTCTACAGGTACCTATACAACCTATTTTGTTATTTTTTTCCCTTAACCTATACTTTCCCACATCTCGTGATCACTCGCTACGTCCCACCAGCCATCTTGAAAGGCATAAAGGTCGTCACGCCAACGCTTCCTCGGCCTGCCCCGGCTTCGACGCCCATCTGCAAGTACCCATTGTGTGACAACTGTTGCCCATTGGTCTGTGGGAATACGACTGACGTGACCCGCCCAGTCCCACTTCAGCCTGGCAGTTTTGTCACCAAAATTTGTGATACCGGTCTTCGCACGCTGTTTTGTTATGTACGATATTAATTTAAATTCATCATCGGGAATCATATCATACACTCTCTGCTCACTCGTTTTCTGATCCCAGTTGTTACCCCCTGTATATTTTTCTTGAAGGTAACTCATGCTAGCCTTTCATGCGCCTTTATCGTGGGTAATTTATTCAGCAAATATGTCACTGTCAATTGTCATCCATTTGTCATCCACCACAGAAAACATTTTGCTCCATCTTACTCATATGTATTTTATTATTTCAAGATTGTTTTATTATTTACGTGTAAGTATCTATGTATGTCTATGTACTTGTTTAATTATTTATTTTTCTGAGTTCGTGAGGCTACCCATGGGTCCCATCTGAAAACCAGCGCCGCTTACCTTCCTCGGATGGTTGGCAGCAATACGCTGAGATGGGCCCTGTTTGGCCCACACAGCACGGAAGACCATATTATATGTATACATATGTACTACCTATGTATACATATGTACAAAATTTTTATCATGTGTTTTTTCCTGTGTTTATATAATTTTTCTTTTTTTACCCCTCTTGAACCCCAATATCTCAACAACCCCCCCACATTTTTAACTTATTTAGTCACACCAAAATTGTGCCATCACTACCTACCTATGTATAAAATTTCACGATGATCGGATCAACGCTTCGAAAGTTATTCTCGGACAAACAAACATACATACATACAACGCCGATATGCCCAAGTTGATTTAGAGATCTCGCTTCGTTCCATCAATAACTCATATGACTTGAAATGAAGGTTGTTTGGACATTTAAAATTTTCTATGGTAATAAATTTACTCCGTGTCTCAGTCAGCTATTCGCCCACTGCGCCACGGAGGTCGTCAAAAAATCTATAAGTAAAATAAAATGGGTGTTATTCTAGGGACGACGAAGGAGAACCTCTTACACCGAGAAGACCGGACACCGGGTCTCCCCCCATTGATGAAGAGTAAGTTCTTTTATGTAAAAACAGGTTTCAAATTCAAATCACATGAAATTCAGTACAACTTTACTCCCGTCTCAACCGTAGGCATTTAATCACCTGCTTTCGGTGAGGTTTACATGACATAATTTGACATTGTCGAGCAGGTGGTGTGAAAAATTAGTTTATTTAGTACTAGCGGACCAATCCGCAGCTTCGCACGCTTAGTTTTGAATAAAAACAAGACCCTCCTTCTGCGCAGTTGGTTAAAAAGTAGCCTATGTTACTCCGCGATAGTGCAGCATACTAATGATTAAATAGTTTTTGAAATGGGACCAGTAGTTTTTGAGTGTTACAAACGTACAAATCTTTCCTCTTTATAATATTAATATAGATTTAAGTAGGCAAATAACTTATTCGTTTAACAATTCTTATTGTTACAAATAACTTTTTTTTTTTAAGAATGATGATTCACCAATGGTCTGATCGAGTGGTCCGTAACGTGACCCGGAAGGACTGGATGGTGCGCGGCGGATACATAGAGAGGACGTTCAAGATGATGGTCACACCCAGAGTGGTGCAAGAGGTAAGGATTCCCGACTGTCGCTACATCCTGCCGTATGTATTTTTAACGGACATTAAAAAATGGAGGTACTGAACGGATTTTTTTTATGTGTGACATATACTACGTGTTTTGTTATGTACGTCATTAAATGAAAACACGGGTTGGGCTAATAGCTAGTATTGTTGTAAAATAGTTTTTTTTTCAAATACATTACCATAAAAAAAATTAAATTTTCAAACTACCTTAATATCAAGTCCTAAAATATCAACCCCGCGCCCGCCCCGAGGCGCCCCGCGCCGCACCTCATACCACCAAATAGACTGATAAATAGCCTAATGAATCAGCTTGACCTGCAGCGTTCTTTTTACATGACGCGACCTATACTGAATAACTTATTCACTAGGAGCTCTCCTATTATATCATCCTTAGATGCAAATAGAGTTTTATGTTTATAGGTGCGAAATCATTTCAACTGCTCGCTGCTCGAAGGTGCCGAGTTGGAGGACCAGGGTGGCGATGGGACCGCGCTCACGCACTGGGAGAAACGGATTTATGAGGTAACTAGCTGTTGCCCGCGACTTCGTACGCGTTACAATACTAAATGTGTAGGAAACCTAGAAATAAAACTAAACTCGCTGTTGTATCTTAACTTGACACTCCATTTTTATCCCATGGGATCTGATTTATGGGACAAAAGGTAGCCTGTGTGTTAATCCAGGTTATAATCTGCGTACATAATAAATTTCATCCAAATCGGTTCAGCTGCTACGACGTGGTTGAGTAACAAACAAACAAATAAATAAACAAACATGCAAACTTTCGCATTAATAATATTAGTGTGATATGATAATAAGGCCGCCAATTGTATTTAACCTTTTTGATCAAGAAAAGCGAGATCAACTTGGACAAATCGATGTTGTATGTATATTATGTTTGTTTGTCCAAGGATAACTTTTGAAGCGATGATCCGATCATCGAGAAATTTGGTATATAGTCAGGTAGTGATGGAACAATCCTGGTGTGATTAAATGAGCTAAAAATTTGGAGGGGTTGTTGAGATATTGGGGTTCAAGAGGGGTAAAAAAAACAGGATGAGACTATCGAGTCAAATGGAACGTCTAATGGTCTTTACCAGTACATTTCGACCCCGTTTTCATTTTTATTTTGGTTTTGTAGTTCTTAAGTAACCATAATAAAAACTGAACTTTGACGAAATTCACAGGCTACACCAGTGACACCACAGACCTGAAATTTGGTATGCGTGTAGTTATAGTGACACAAATATAGGGAATAAAATCCAGAAAAACTGCAATTTCTACCATAAATAAATGTAACCAATTAACGAACTCCCGTTACTTGTAATTTGAATGGAATTGTAGGTTACTTGGTTGTGCATTTCGTGGCACTAATTTAATAGTCAAAGATAATATATATTATGTTTTTATGGGAGACTCGCGAGATTTCAGTTCTCGGCGAACCACTTTTTTCAACCACAATTCTGTTTAAGTGACTAATTTCTAAAAAGTTGTGTATTTAATAGGAGAATGTGTTATTGCTTTAAGAGTTTGTTTACATTGATATCAGGTGATGTTGATTTGTGAAGAATGAATAAAATTAACCAATCCGCAGCTGCGCATGCGTAGTTTTTCATTAAAAACGGTACCCACCTTCTGCGCAGTTGGATAAAGAGTAGCTTATGTTACTCCGGGATAATGTAGCATTCTAATAGCGAAAGAACTTTTGAAATCGAACCACTAGTTTTTGAGTTTATTCGTTACAAACATACAAAAATACAAATCTTTCCTCTTTTTAATATTAGTATAGATACATCAGCTATCTGGCCACATTGTACAAGCTTTGCGAGTGTTGGGGCTAGATAGCGCTGTGTGAAATGTCCAGCTATATTTACTACTAACTCTTTTATCTTTTAGAACGAAGCCATGACAGGCACGCACACCCAAAACTCTATATTCAGCCGCATCTCCTTCGCGATGATGGAGGATACGGGCTGGTACCGCGCGGACTACTCGCACGCGGCGCCGCTCGACTGGGGCATGGGCCGCGGCTGCCAGTTCGCAACCACCTCTTGCAAGCAATGGCTCAATAGGAACACACTCAGGTAATGATAGTGTTACGAGCTGAGGGTTCGGGATAAAAAAAATTTAAAACCAATAAAGGGTGTTTGATAATATACTCACAAATACGAAAGGGTTTTGATGATCATAATAAATAAATTTGAGAAATGTTTACCATAGAAATGTGAAATTTATTTTGGCATGTAAAAACAAACACTATAAACTTAATTTGTGGTATTGCATAATGCTTGCCATCTAACCACAGATACTGTATAGGTGATGTCTCGAGATATCTCTTGTCCCTTTCTAACCCAAAACTCGCAGTCATTTCTGAAATAAATATCAAATCGGCCTTTATTTTTGGATGTTGATTGCAAGAGTGGGTAGTAAGTTTTATATCGAATTAATCATCTAAACTTATCGATTTTGTTTAAAATTTGATAATATAACTAGTATATTCTTTTTCGAGAAGTATTTTTTTTATTTTTTGAGAAACCGTCACTTGAATATCGTCAGTATATTACGAAACACCCTGTATAACCAAAATAACACTCTTATTCAACAGTACAACGATAAATACACGAGCATAATAATAACACTAATTCACACCACTGTTGCACAATAAACCCTTGAAATATTCGCACGTATCGCCAATTCCAGACTGAATCTTCGGGCGTCTCTACGCCCTATTTATGCCGCACATTCATCTACCCCATTCCCGAACGTTCTCAATAGTTCCGGTGTGAACTCGATGTGTGTAGGTATTTCAATATGCCTACTATTTCATATTCTGTGAATCTGTTGGTAAAAACGTAGGAGGTATATACCACATCTAATATTACCTATTCTGTGACACAGTAGATATAAACTTCGAGAGGCCGATACTTACTATTACTTATAACAGCCTCGGGCGTAACACTAGGATACAGTGGACAAAGGACTTGTATCCGAACACAGGTTTTGACATTGACGTCGGACGATGGCCATAAGACTTGTATCCAAACATTTAATTTAATTGTGACGTCGAATAATAGCCAAAATACTGGTATCCGACATCAGAATCAGACTTCATCTTCCTCATTGCTTCACTTTTCCGAATTTTATAAATAATACGACGCTCTAAGAGGTTATTTTCGTTATATTCGACATCATGATGGTCCAAAAGAAACATCACAATTTTTTGGGTAACATTAAAATCATTTAAATTCTTGTTTCAAGCAACACCACTCAGGATTATGAGCCGCTCCTGTAAGTGTCAAAGTTAAGCGTCTAAACATTACGCAACTATTAAAACTGATGTATGCTCGCGGTGATTCAAGTTGAATTACGGATGGAGGGGCAGCGTTGCCACCTTAATTTTTGAAAAGGGGTATTAGCAAAGCAGAAAAGCAGCTAAAAGAGCTAGATTTGCCAAAATCAGGTTTTTTAAATAGGGCTAGAATGGGCTAAAAAAAGCAATAAAACATTCAACTGATTCAAAAATCAGTTGTGGTTTACTCTGCAATTTATTATCAGGTCAAATAACATGCATAAAAGTTCAATCCTCCCCTTTTTACCTTTAATAATATACCTACAGTACCTCTAGTAATAGTAACATCTACTTTATACATATTATATGTAGTAACATTTCTAACCAAAATTCAATATATTATTCAATATATAAAAAAAAGTTTAATTTTTCTTTGTCGTTTTATTAGAAATGAATAGTCTAGGGATTGTCAAAAAGGGCTAGATTGCCCCTTTCGGGCTAAACAGTAAAAAAACGGGTTCCACGCTGTTAAAAGAGCTAAAACTGTGGCAACTCTGTGGAGGGGTCCATATTATGACCTCGTTACTTGTGACTGACATTAACCTCTGAATAGTTACTTTTGAATGGTTAATTTTTTTTTCATTTTATTTATCATTTAATTTTAAAACAGTAATATATAAAAATATAATGTATAAAAATAGCACTTGAAAATAAAAATGGCGATAATGCTATCATAAAAAACTGAAGCCCGGAGGAAGCGCTCAGTTCAACACAAATAATGTCACTACGAGTACCAGATAATTAGGTAGATAGATAAATCATTTAACATAGACTTGATTGGAACCAGGTAAGTACAAAGAAATTATAATTGCTACAACTCTAAATCATATAAAAAATACGATTTAAGTTTAAATATTATGTTTTTTAACGTAATGCTATCATTAAGTCAGTTGGTAGTTCATTAATTAAGCGGGGATCTAAGTAGTTAACTGTAAGATAGAGTAAAGTAAAGTGTACTATTATTGGTAACATGGTAAGAGTTGTGCTCTCCAAACAGCAATTTTAATTTGTGCTATTATTTTACAAGCTATCAGAATGAGACTGCAGTGGAACGGTACGTTAAAAATTATAAATAACACACCATAGACACATAAGTAGACCTTGTTGGCTTACAAGTGAACCAAATTTAACTTGATTGCAAGTAAACCAAACGTTATTTGCTTATAAATGTACCAAACTACATGATTACAAGTGAACCAAACTTAATTTGTTTACGAGTGAACCAAACTACTTGATTACAATGAATCAAACTTTACTTGCTTACAGGTGAACCAAACTTTACTTGCATACAAGTGAACCAAACTTAATTTGTTTATGAGTGAACCAAACTACTTGATTACAATGAATCAAACTTTACTTGCTTACAGATGAACCAAACATTACTTGCTTATAAGTGAATCAAACTGAACTTACTCACAAGTGAATCACAATAAATTTGTTTACGAGTGAACCAAACTTTACTTCCTTACAAATGAACCAAACTACATAATTACAAGTGGATCAAACTTTACTAACTTACAAGTAATTTGTTTACGAGTGAACCAAACTACTTGATAACAAGTGAACCAAATTTTACTTGAACCCCGTTGTTTCAGAAGAAAGTCTCCAGCTCCGTTCTGCTCACGAATCAAAGGCAATCCGTTGCGGACCGAATGCTCTCCAAGAAGAAACGCTGTGGTTCTCTGCAATCTTGTTAGACATGACACTATCTTACCAAGACAGTACCAGGTATGTCTCTACATAATAAAGACTGAGGTTGTGACGCAGGAGGTTGCGGGTTCGATTCCCGCCGCGGAACAAATATTTACATGATCTACAGATATTTGTTCCGGGTGTGGTTGTTTCTCTATATATTATAAGTATGTATTTACAAAAAAAAGTATATGTATATGTATTCTATCAGTAATCTGGTTCCCATGGTACAAGCTCTGCTTAGTTTGGGAGAAGATAGCGCAGTATTAAATGTCCAGCAATATTTATTATTTATATAAATAATACTGTGGAGCGGTGGAGTGTCGCACAGGACAGAGATAGATAGAGAGACTTGGGGGAGACCTTTGCCCAGCAGTGGGAAAATATAGCTTGACAAAAAAAAATACTAGCTTTCGCCCGCGGATTCGCACACGTAGTATGTCAAAGAAGTAAACCATGTTTTAATCCAGGTCATAATCTATCTATACAGTATAGGTGTATAGTATAGACTACACCAAATTTCATAGCAATCGGTCCAGCCGTGAAAATGTAACAAGTATAAAAGACACAGTTTCTTAAAAAAACTTAATATTGGTATGGATATTTGACACAGATCTATTGAATAGATAACGCAGGTGCGTTAATTTTAAGCGCTTATTAAGCGACGAATTCGATAGCACATACTTTATTTACTGTTATTGATACTCGCTTGTTTGTATTTAGTATTTATTTATTTCAATGCAACATACATCACAGGTTTCTTAAATGTAATCTAAAGACGTAAGGAATCGAACCCGCTGCCTCCATTGACTCAGCTGGCTATTCACTCACTGCGCCACGGAGGTCGTCAAATCTACATGGCTACTTAAAAGTATTTAGTAATAAACTGTTATCAGCTTTAGATCGTATAAACGGATTAATATTTACCTAAAGTTAAAAGTTGGCTAGTATGGATAGCTCTTTTTTATCGAAAAAATTCCGTTATTCCGGGATCAACAAATTTATCATGTGTTAACGTTTTTTTATTTATTTACTAAACCTAGACATCTCTTAAAGCTGCATAGGTTTTTATGGTATGTCATTCATCCCTCATATAGTCTAAAGAAATTCACATTCTATGAAAAAACGCACACTTTGACACATAGGTATACATAATGCCTTCTTACAACGTAATATGGTTGCTTTTCCCACTTTTACAGTCAGTAATTTTTGACGACGCGAAAACAACCTTGTAACAAGTGTCAGATCGGGCCTATTAGACCTCAGGGAATATAAGCATTTTGTAAGTGTGCGAGTGAGATGGCACCTGCTTAATATTTAACGTTAAATTAATATGCATCCAATCCCGGGATCCCGGGATTTTATTTTTAATATAAATATTCTAAGAAGCCGCTTCCATAATTTGTTAGCCAAAAATCAACTTCAGGTAAATATGCTTCCGAATATCCGATCACTATATCACATATTTTTTTAATATTACAGCATTTTGACATCTTGCCCGGGGTATCACCAGGCGAGGAGGCTCATTACGGAGGCTCCGTGTCTCTAGCAGACTACTGCCCCTACCTCCAGGAGTTCACGTGGAGGCACAAGAACACTCTAGTCCGAGGCAGCACTTGTCATTACGAGGAAAATACTCCGAGTAAGTCGAAATTAATAAGTATTTAAGTACGGTCACTTATTTCTTTTTTTTTATACTACCTGGAGAGCAATGCGTATGTTGAGATGGATGTGGGGTAAAGAAAATGGATAAGATAAGGAATGAGTATACTAAAGGAAGTTTGAAGTTAGCGCCCAATGGTAGAAAAGTTGAGGAGTTGAGGCTAGCGTGGTATGGGCATAGGGTTGCCAACCCTACTATATAATATAGTATTCTACTATATTCAGGGACAAAATACTATATTTCTAAAAGAAATTATATAGTAGGCGAAATTACTAATTTTGCGTAAAACAGAATGCATATTTTATGTCATAAAGACGAAATGGAGAGATGAGCGTAACAGGGCCAGTTTGAATTTAATAAAAGCCGAATTAATGGTGTTTTTCAGCTTAAATTTGGACTGCCACCCAAATATGAATGCCTTCTTAAAAATAAAAAAATAATTATTAAGGTGCAGAGCAACAACAAATATACATTTAAAAAATAAATAATTAAACCACTATATTTTTTTTCTTTTTTTGCCATCTACTATATTTTTAGAGGTCACAGCTTCGAAAATACTATATTTGATAGAAAAAAAGTTGGTAACATATAGGCATGTCATCATGATTTTGATGAAATTTGTAATGACCTGGATTGATATAGGCTATTTTTGTTGACAAACCACGCGTGCGAATCCGTGTGCAGAAGCTAGTTATTAATAGTTATTTGATTGTTTCAGAGGGGGATGTTAATTTCGCTTTGGAAAACTACGGCGCGCACTCGAAATGTTTCGACCACAGCAATCGAGTGTGGGAGCAGAAGTCATGCAGACAGGTACGAAAACTATGCATCTATAAATCTATCTATATAGGGTGTTTGATAATATACGTACTAAAATTAAAGGGATTATTTATATGAGCATAATAAATAAATTTGTAATGTAATGTTAATAACATTACATTTCACAAATTTTGAAATTTATTTTGGCATGAAAAAAAAACACTTTATTAAACTTATGTTGTGCTATTGCATAATGCGTGCCATCTAACCACAGATACTGTATTGGTGACGTCTCGAGATATCTCTTGTTGTCCCTTTCTAACCCAAAACCCGCAGCCATTTCCGAAAGAGATATTAAATCGGTCTTTACTTTTGGATATCGATTGCAAGAGTAGGCAGTAAGTATTATATCGAATTAATCACCTAAACTTAGTTATTTTCTTTAAAATTTGCTAATATGACTAGTAGTTTTTTTTTTTTCGAGAAATCTTTCTTTTATGTTTTGAGAAACCGTCATTTTGATATCGTCAGTATATTACCAAACACCCTGTATATATAAAACAAAGTCGTGTTAGTTGCACCATTTATAACTCAAGAACGGCTGAACCGATTTTGATGATCTTTGATTTGTTGGATTTGTCTTCGCCCCAAATAGCAGAATAATCTAATAATCAGAATATCAGAAATATTCACGCAAAAAAAAAAAACAATTTGTCATATGTACATAGATGCAGCTAATGATGGCCCATTGACAATTGTACCGGCAACACACATTGACCGCGTCATATGCATGTCAAAGGGGTACGAAGTTAGGCGGGTCAGCTAGTACATATTATAATGTAGTCTTTACGCGACTGCACAGAAGGAGGGTAAAGTTTTATTGACAAACCACGCGTACGAAGCCGCGAGCGGGTCAGCTAGTTAAAAATAAAATACTTTGAAATTCTACCAGTGTCGTTATTTTGTAAAATACATTTTCTGATCGTTTTTTTATATTTTTTAATGTTGTCTTCAGATACGAGAGTGGCAGCACTGGGGTTCGGGATGCTACAAGTACAAATGCGAGAGTGGACGAATACATATCGTCGTAAGTAAAATCACTTTTTAACTGACTTCGAAAAAGGAGGAGGTTTTCAGTTCGTCGGAATATTTTATTTTTATATATGTGTCCCAATTACTCGATGTCGCCTGGACCGATTCCAGGTGGTCACCAAGTCAGGATCTGATGATGGGACTCCAAAAAAATCGAAGGCAACCCTCATATTTATTCTAATATCTGAAATCGGATATTTTTGTTAAAAAGTTATTTGTAATTGAAAAGTTATTTAAATAACCTCCGTGTTGCGCTGAGATGTGGGTTCTATTCCTGTAAAACAAATTTTTGCATGATATACAGATATTTGTTCCGAGTCTTACTGTTTCTATATGTTTTATATTATAAGCATGTATTACGAAAAGAAGTATATAAGTATTCTATCAGTTATCTGGTTCCCACAGTACAAGCTCTGCTTAGTTTGGGGCTAGATAGCGCTGTAAGAAATGTCCAGCATTATATCATTTCATTACAGACTGCTAAAAACAATAAAGGATAAAGGAAGGGTTTCTTCAGCTACGCCGTAGTCGGGTAAAAGCTGCTGCTCGTTTATAAACAAAATAAATAAAATGTATATATTGTATTGTTGTAGGTCGGTAACTACACATATCCGTGCTTCCACGCCGGACAGGTTCTCCAGATAAAGATCGTGAAGAAAGGCTGGCTGCACAAGGGAGGCGTGGTCTGTCCGCCGTGCAGAGAAATATGCAAGGAAGAATTCGACGTAAGTTTGGCTCCTTAATCAATCGTTCCTCGCGCTCCACCTGAGTTCCTCACCAATCAATCAATCAATTCGTTACTCGCGCTCCACCTGAGTTTATCACCAATCAATCAAACAAATCGTTCCTCGCGCTCCACCTGAGTTCATCACCAATCAATCAAACAATTCGTTACTCGCGCTCCACCTAAGTTCATCACCAATCAATCAAACAATTCGTTCCTCGCGCTCCACCTGAGTTCATCACCAATCAATCAAACAATTCGTTCGTCGCGCTCCACCTGAGTTCTTCACCAATTAATCAGGTTTAAGACTTTTCGTAGAACTTATTTTAACAAAAACATTGACAAATACAATAATTTGTTACGCGAGCGCTGCATACATACTACAACTTTTTTTGTTATGTACGACATTAGTTTAAAACATACATCCGGAATCGTATTAACTGATTTTAGAGGTGGGTTTAATACCGGTAGCTTAAATATTTATCCAGTAATCGATACATTTCCAATAAACAATATTTACCGTAAATCGGCAGCGCCTTTGCGCCGATGCCGCTTCGTCAGTTTAACAAGTACCTACTTATATCGGTTCACTTTTTTAAAATTTCACTCAAGAAAATTCTACTGCTTTCACAAATTACTCCATCAACAGGTAGTCGCTCTGTGCCTACATTTAATTTGATTTAGTTGCAAAGGTTACTTTTGTTCTGTATGTTAAATTAATAATCCCACAAAATATTTAATATTTTATTTATTTTATTATTTGCAGAAATTTGTTGTTTATTTTACTGTTATATTTATTGTTTAGTTTTGATCTCATAAATAGTCTTGTTTTATAAGTTAGGTATGTGCAATGTTTAGTATGTAGTTATTGTGTAAAAATATTTATTTAAATTTTTGTTTTTTGTGAATCTTGTATACTTTCATATGTTAATTAATATTGTAAACGCGTGTTTGTATTTTCTGGTGGTCACACGCACTAAAGGCGTCACATAATACCAGCGCTACAGTAACTATATGTTACAGTGGCACACCGCTGAGTGACGACCTATTTTGTAGTCTTGTATTAGGTATAAGTATAATTGTTGTATTCGTAGAGTGTAAAAATGGACACAAAATAAATATTTTTCTTTCTTTCTTTCTTTATATGATGAATGAATATCATTTGTTTGCCTGTTTTGTTTAGGTTGTGTGTCATTGATTTTTTAGGACTTGATAGGGTTTGAAATTAAAATTTTCTATGGTAATGAATTTGAAAAAAGAACCTATTTTACAACAATACTAGCTATTAACCCTACCCGTGTTTTCAGTTAATACCGTATATAACAAAAAAAAAACCGTTCCCGGATTGGATTGTGAAAAAAAAATGTCGAACCGATCCGACAGCTTTACGACGTTTAAAAATAACTCTGCAGATCACACATAGCTAAGAAACACCCCAATTATACAAGCTTTCTTTGAAAAACCGCGTCAGAATCAGTCCACCCGTTTGGGAATTAAGTATGCGATGCTACAGACGACACTTATACAATAGACGTCATACTTATAACATCCATTTTTGCTTTAGGGGTTAAAGTCCGCTCACAGACTATATAAGACAAAACTAAGATAGTATTTTCTGACATAGGTAATATGTTACATTTCAGGCCCGAAAAGAATACTGCAAGCCAGGAGAAGAACCCTTACCGCCAAATCTTTACCCCAACGACTACCTGAAATGTGACGGCTCCGCGTTATCCGCGGCCGCCATCTTGTGCACGGCGGCCATCTTGTGGCTCAGTGTTGTTATGTAAGACTTATTGTGAATTTTCGATGTTTTTAATGAATAATTGAAAATATTAAAAAATCCGTTAGGATAAAAAACTTATCTCTTTATAATACGACTAAGTTAGTGTATGTCTTAAGAAAGAAAGAGATAAAATATATGCTTTAATATGGTAGAAATGATCAGCAGCTTAGTCATAATGTAAAAATCATATAAGTAGGTACTTATTTGAGATTTTTTTATGAAAAATATTTTTAACGTAGAAGTCAAGGAAATAATTTTCTCTACTTCAGTTTAGGTAATGATGTTTTTTGAAAAAGAACGATAATTTTGAAATTTAAATAAGATCTTTATTTAAAAAGGCTAGAATAAATTGATATGCACGAAAGTTCGCCGTATTCCGACTATGTGATAAGGTTAGGCTATGAAGTAGTGTTTGCAAATTAAACAAAAAAAGGCTTTAATGAAAGGAAATGTATAATTTGGTCTAACGAATCATTTTGGTCAAAATTATAAATAAGACTAACGTTCTTTGGACCAAAAAAAATTGGAAGTAATTTAATATTAAGTGAATGTAGCTAATTTTATGTTGTATCAATGTGAATTTATATCATTCTAATCACGAGTTCAACTCATTCATTCAACTCATTCGTTCATCTTCTTTATGTCCACATGAGATGGAGTTGGCAGAACTTAATTTTTCTTCTGTGCTGCTCTATCACCTGTCATCTCATTAGTAATCCACTTTTTATCCATAACATCTTTCAAATAATACATACATGCATAATACATCTTCTTTCCCTTCATTTTGTATATCCATCCACATTCACATCTAGAAGAGCTCTCGTTATGAATATAAATTGTGGTCTCCGATTGTTAGTTTTCATGATATCAAAACTTTTTGTTAAAAATTAAATTAAAAAAAAATTACGCAACGTCATCAATCAAGAGTCGTCGAATTTTACCAAATATAACTGTTGCGCAACTCGTTAATAGAATGACATAATTTCATGTGAAGCAAGTCACAGCAACTCTTTTGAATCTCTTAGCTGTTCTTACTTTGATAAACACTTATTTTGACCTATTGTCAATTTTCTTTTATTGTTGTTTTAAATAATCGAGACTGTAGGTAGGTACTTATAAAAAAATACCACTTTTGATAAGACATAGCATTGATTAAGGTTTTTTATATGAACAATCAATACCAAGTACTTATCCAATTGCGTACTTATTAACTCTATTTATTTGTGAATTTATTTTATTTATATTTTATATTACTAACAGCCAGTTCTGCGAACGCTTGGTTATTTTTATCCTTATCGTAATGACCGCTCAGGTTGAAAATGCTTTGACAAACTTTGATAACTCATCAGCGTTTATATAACTGGCTGTTATAAACCTGTACTAATTTATAAAAAAAACATCGGACCAACTGTACATAGTCCTTATAGACCGAGTGGGCATTGTAGGAAACCTTATCTCATATAGTACCTACCACAATAAATCTTATACGGGGAGATGGAGAGAGGTAAAAAAATGTTTGGATTTGGTGCAGACTCGTGGATTATGAGAAATATTATTTTTAAAGTTATCTAGGTTTTAAGATAAGATAACTCTCTTTATTGTACACCAAAGTAAAATCAGAACATACTTTTTACAAATAGATTTAGTACAATGGGCGGTCTTATCTCTAAAAGCGATCTCTTCCAGACAACCTTTGTATCGATAGGATAATAATTGAGCACATGACTACTGTGGTATTGTATTGAAAAAACATACCTACATACTATATGTTTACTATATTATGCTTTTGTTGTGCTGATTCTCTACAAAAAAAACCCTCACAAAATACCCACACAAAAAAGTAAATATGCCGTTTTTTGCGATTATAATGAACTTTGTAAAGTCAAGAGTGAAACCATGCGTTTTTCAAAATTAGTATTTTTGGCCCTATATTTTCAAACAAAGTTTGCTCGTCGTTTTGTATTAATTATCAGTCAATAATTAATACTCGATTTAGTTATATTCTGGTAATAGTCTAAAATAGGCCGTATTTTAACGCTTAATTTACAGTCATATGTGACTTTTCATCTGTATGTCTCTAGATGACGGGCGAAATGCAATATCACGTAGACTTAAGGTTAAGTTGCAATTTTTATTAGGCAGTTGGTAAGTGTGGCAACTAACCTCTTAACATCAGGTGGGTCATTAGCTGGTTCCCCCTCGCCTCATTTTATTTAATAAAACCAAACAGAACCAATTGAAACAGTAAACGAAATCGAAAACTATCAGTACTGTACGCTTGAGTGAGTCTCGATTCACACATAACACTTTTACACGAACTTATTCCCACTTTCTACTAAGATTATGCGACTTCTAAACTGGCGGAAAACTCTGGATTCGACGTTTTAAGCCGCCTCCAAGTATGAATAATGGTACGTAATGAGGTAAGTGGTTCTACAATGCCCTCTCTGTCTATTAATAGTCAATAACATAAGTGTACCTAACTTAACTCTATCTTAACTCTAACATGCCATAACATTATTTATTTTTCGTTTATAGTCGTAGATTTTCTTGAAATTCGGTTACCAAATAGGTCTTGGTGGTAGAGAATTCTCAAACAGGGTGACCGAAACAGACCCAGTGATAAGACGAATGTACCGCAAGTAACTTAATTCTAACTTAAATTGTAAATACTTAGATATTTGTCGGTGCTTAAATGTGATTTTATTTCATTCCTATTTTCTAAGTTTTTTAAGTTTTAATATAATTTGCGATTTATTATATTGTGTCTTATAAATAATACAGAATACACATAAAACAGAAAATCGATAAAATGTGCAGATTGAAGAGTTTGATGATTTTCTCATCAGATCTTGACCAAATTTATATTGGGACCTTTGAGGTACCTACCCTCTTTCTAACAAAAAATGCGATGATTGTTTTTGTCCGAATTCGATGTTTTTTGTATCGACATACTGGCGATTTTCAATTCTATGTACTTAATTTTAATGTCATAAAGATATTGTGATCATTAAAATTGCTGCCGTAAATTATAATTTACATAAATGTGTCAACATGTTTAAATAAAGAATTTTTTAAAAAGTATTTTATGTTTTATTACATATACCTATATTAATATATTATATAATAATATATAGATATACCTATATAGAAATTAGGATTTATTGTCATGGAGATTGTATTTCATTTTAGCTTATTTGTGAATGCAATGAGGCTCATTCTATTTTAAAATTTACTTACGGACCCCACAGTGCTGTAATTTGGTATGTGTGTAGCTTAAGTGACACAAATATAGGCAAAAGTCTGAAATCCAGAATAACTGCAATTTGTACCCTAAAAAAGGATAACCAATCTACATGAACTCCCGTTAGATAATTTGAATGAAACTGTAGGTCAAGTAAATTAGTTATTATTTTGTGGTACTATTTTGCTAGTCAAAAATTACGAATAAAATATTTTTATTTTTATGGGCGACACGCGAGAGACAAGTTCGGGACGAACCATTCTAGTTAAATGATTGTCTTTATTTGTCTGAATGTACAATATACATTGTATATGCAAATATATGTGTGAAAAATTCACTAGATTTCAGTATAGAATAGAAATTTTAAATATGTTTGAGTAAGTTTTGGTTTCGGCCGAAACTGAGAGCAAGGCCGATGGTTCGGTTTCGGCTGAAAACCCAGTTTCGGTCGGACACTAGATAAAAGGTAACCTATATGGTAATCCAGTTTATAATCTACGTATGCACCAAATTTCATCGAAATCGGTTCAGCCGTTACGGCGTGATTGAGTAACTAACAAACAAATAAACAAACATCCAATTATTATTAGTGTGATATGCCAAAATCTCAAAGTCACAATATCAAAATAATTCTAAAACAATATCATTTCGTCAGATAAACAAACACAAATGTTTGTTTATTTAAAGTTGCTCCGAAAATAATGTTGAGACGGCAATTTACATTGACAATTAACGTTCCTTTGTTAATCAGAGCATGACAGAGCAACGCCATCTGTTAGCAGTTATACAAACATGGCTGTGTAAACCCCTGGAACGCGCAATTCTACCCCCTCCACTGATCAATGCCATTATCTATAACCCAAATAAAACAAATGTTAATTAAAACAATTTTATTTAAAATTATTTTCCAAAAATTAACCATAATAACCATATTAAAATTACAAACATACAAAATACAAATAAAATAAACTTTCACTAATTATTATTATTATTTATGGAACATCAAAAATCAAACTCACGACAAATTAAAAAAAATGCCTATATTGCTACTGGGAATCTATGGCGAGGCTTATGACGTCTTATGGCTTGATATGATGATGATGACTCGGAAAGACATGATTTGCTTAAGTAAGTCTTTCATACACCTATCTAGTGTATGTTGATAAGCTGAAACATACAATGATTTGAAGGGAGACGTTTACAGTACTACGGTTTAAGTTAGTCGCCTCGGCAAATTTCGTCTTATATTTCATTGAAAATACGGAATATATCGGAATCTATATACTTTCAAATACGGGAACCGCACGCTAATTACTCGCCTTGACGCGAGGAAAGTGGGTAGGGACGTAATGTGGCCACGTTACTTCTCATGTTCCTCGTTATGCTTTACCGCTTCACATTTTGTCGGTTTATTGTGCACGAGTCAAAGGGCCGGCCACACGCCGCGCGCCTCATTCAGCTTCGAGCGTTCAGACTAGGCCTAGCAGTGCACGACACGAAAACAACCGAAGTCTTCCGAAAAAAACAGAATGACCTGTTATTTACGAAAACGCTCGACGAGTCCTGCCGAGCTCCCGAGTCCCGTCCGCTGAGAGCGAACGACGCCGCGACTCATCTGCGATTTTTAGCATACCCGAATGACTACGAGCTGCGAACGATGAAACCCGAAGTGATTTCATATGAATTATTTTTAGCAGGTTATGTGAACGAAAGTCGCAGATGCGAATGAAAAAAAAGATGATTAAAAAAAAAAAAAAAAAAAAAAAAATGATTTTTCATTCATATGATTTTTCACATGCTACTTGTGAAACGTTCCATCGCTAGTTCAGAGAGGAAGTACGTGCGTTTTGGGATTTAGAAAAATTATGGCACCTTGCTACGACGGCATTAATCGCGGCAAGGCGAGAGCACGGGCAGGAGCATAGTGTAGCCGAGGGGTTACGTTAACAAACTTCACAACCATCGCTCGTTATCTAGCAAACCATCTAAATTTCTCAACGCCTCATAGCGCACTATGTAAAGTGAACCATTCGCAGGCATCGCAATCACAACCCACTTAGATCGCAATGGATCGCAACCTCTAAGAACCGCGAATGAATGAACGCTTCGTTGCATTCAACTGTTCACTCGCTCGCTGCTAGTTCCGGCTGTGTTGCCAGCTGAAAAATTAAATAGCTATCGAACGGTAATTGAAATCGCACGTTTTTATTTCGTTATTCCACAAGTCACTAGCCTGCCGGACATTGTTTGCTTAATTTTTTATGACATGGAATGGACAGTAATTTTATTTTTAATTATTTAATGTAATATTTGCGCATCAAGACAATATCTGGTAGAATGTTAATTGAGTTTAAATTGTATACCTACATGTAGACCAGTGTAAAATTTAACTAACACTCTGCGAATGATCTTTATCTAATCGCACTCATTCGGAAACACAAACATTGCCCAGCCGTTAACTTATACTTAGAGGATTCGATCCCGAGATTCGGAATCCGGGTCGTATTTTAGCATCGAATTTTTTTAAATAAATTTTATAAATCTCGGGATTTCGGAATTAAAAAACTTTTTAAATATGTCGTCAGTAAAAAATTACATGGAACGACAAAAACGAATTCATAGTGTCTGGTCAATTTAATGTAAAAATACGAGTTTAAACATTGATCTCTGTAGCATTATTATATATATCATAATATTATTTATTATTACATACATATATTTTTTTTAAAACTTAACCTAAATAAGTCTAAGTTGATTTTGCGAAAGTTTAATTGTTAGTTAAATAAAAATAAAATTTAATTGTTAGGCTTACTGACGTTTTGTTACCACTTTTCAATTACCAATACAATCCCGGGGTTCCGGGGTTATCTAAAAATAAATCCGAAATCCCTATATTAGAAAAAAGGGTCGGGATCGAATCCTTTACTTAAATCGTAGTACCGTACGTGTAGTTTTACAAAATCTCTACCTAATTAAACTACCTAACCGCAACGAGGTATATCGATTACATCATCACCTGTCGATTTGACATCATTAACAAAATGTCACAATAAAAATAAGAAATCACATCTCTAATTTGCGCTATAATAAATCTGTCAAACCTTGAAAATCACTGAAAGTTTGTCACAGAGTGATCAAACTCGTGAAAATCGAATAGGTCTGATTTGACATGTGTCAAAATACCAACGAGCAACGCAACCAAATGATACAACATTAAAATATCGTATTGGAATTTTTTATGGACGAAGATATACGAACTCATTAATAGCGTAATATATACCTAACAATATATATATATATGTAAATATATCCTCCAAAGTACACCGCACTTCGTAATTTTCGCTCCATCCAAAGGTTGCCTGGAAGAGATCGCTTTCAGCGATAAGGCCGCCCATTGTATTGCCTTATTCCAAGCCTAGTACTTATTTTTGTATTATTTATATTTTTGTGGTAATGCAATAAAGCATAATTTTTATTTATTTTTTAGAAATTTGACTGAACTTTTGATTTGACACTGATTACTTTTATTTTTACATACATACCTTTAAAACATAATTTAATTTCCTGCGCCCCATAATTGTTATTGTGGGTTTACTGGTTTTGGTTGCAGGTAAATGTATAATAATGATTATTTGGTTTTCTTTTTTTGAAGTGAAAACTTCTTTAGGCGCGTTGGGCATTTTTTGAGATGGGAAAAACCATTGAACTCGCGACACTGTTACCGTTACCGACACCTCTATATAAAAGTATTACGTAATTGTTTAAGTTTTCACTTCTGTCGTCACTCTCGGGGTGCCATTTTTTGTCTGTTTAAATTATGCACCTTCCATTTCAAACTATTGTTGCATGCTGTGCTTCTGGAGGAACGTACATCGTTTTTGGTAAAATTATATTGTAACTTTCAGTTTAGTGGGCCTAATCTTGCCAGTCGTAACGAATTAACCTGAACTCCCGTTACCTGTAATTTGAATGAAACTGTAGATCAAGTTAGTTGGAAATGCATTTCGTGGCACTATTTTGATCAAAGATTACAAATTATATTATATTATATTATATTACATATATTATATTATATATTATATTTTGGTTTTTTGGGAGACTCGCGAGATCTCAGTTCGGGGCGAACCACTGGTTATGCGATTCATTTTTGATTTCCTGTATACATTCGTACAAAGTTATCACGGCATGCAAAATCGTCAAATCGAACCTATTAAATAGGCAATAGGGGGTTACTGTCTTAATAATATGCTAGGAACTGGTTACGCTCTTTCTGATAAGGCTTCCTCATCAGCACACAGGTGTTTGAAGAATTGTTTCGATGATATACATCTTGGGCTGACGCAGTGAGGGCATCTGGAACAACACGAATATAAAGATATAAATATTATGACATTCCCTTGCCAATACATTTATCATATGTAACAAAACTCCTCCGAAACGGCTAGACCGATTCTTATGAAATTTTTTGTGTATATTTGGTAGGTCTGAGAATAGGACGTAAACTATTTTTCATACTCCTATGTGATAAGGGTGGTCCACCCCAAATTATTTTTTGAACGAACCTTTTTATTTTTATTTTTTATGATTCCGCAATAAAAATACATACAAGCATAAATTTTCACACTTCTACCACAAACCCCTATTTTTTAATAGGGATATTAGTACGTTAATAATTTTCTACTTTGAATATAGAGATAGTTGATTATAGTGGGTACGTGCACAGAAAAGGACATTGGAAAAAAAATTAATTTAACTCAGCTAAGCAACACAACATTTATTCATTCTCGTAAATCTATGAAAATCTGATGTATGTTCACAAAAGTATTCATTTGTTTAAGAAAAATAGCGATAATCATAATACTAGAAATAAAGATAAACTCTGTTGCCACTTGTAGACTCCATAAAGTTAATAAAATGTTAAAAAAAAATTGCAAAACGTAGTGGCAGTGGGCCACATAGCTCGAAGAACTGACGGCCGTTGGGGCAGAAAGGTTCTGTGAAACACGCACTGCGCGCAGCTTAGGACGGATATAGCTTGGAGAAGCTTGGAACGATGGAAAAACGACCTGATAAAGGTTGCTTGGAGCCGTTGGGTGCCGCACAAGATCGGCCGCTCTGGTGATCTATGGGGGAGGCCTATGTTCCGCAGTGAACGTTATAATAGAGCTACTGGATTTTAAGAGTAGGAGAGTTCCCTGTGAAAGGGTTCGTCCGGGGAAGTGCTACCACCATACCTATTTCTGCCGCTAAGCAGCATTGCTATCTCGGCTGCCGGTGAAATTATAGGCACATGAGACTTCACACCTGTATGCCTCAAGTTGATGGACGAAAGGCACGTTTGTAAGGTGCGTGACCTACGAGGCAATACTTTGTTATATGCGATGGTTACCACTTAACATTAGGTGGGCCAATTTGCGTAATTTAAGAGGAAGGTTTATATGTGTAATACATACATAACTCTGTTTGTTTGTTGTTTGTTGCCTTTACACGACTAAACGGCTGAACGGATCGTAATGAAATTTTGCAAGGAGATAGATTACATCCTGGGAAAGGGCATAGGCTACTTTTTAGCCAACTGCGCAAAATAGGGTAATGTTTTATTGTAAAACCACCCGTGCAAAGCCGTGGGCGGGTCAGCTAGTATAGTATACGAATGGAGTGTGGCTGTGTCATGGACACGGCCTTGTGTTGTACGTGTATACGTGTACGTAACAGGTAATATTAACGACGACCTCCGTGGTGCAGTGGGCGAATAGCCGGCTGAGACGCAGGAGGTAGCGGGTTCGATTCCCACCGCGGAACAAAATGTTTGCATGATTTACAGATATTTGTTCCGGGTCTGGTTGTTTCTCTATATATTATAAGTATGTATTTACAAAAAAAAAGTATATAAGTATTATATCAGTTATCTGGTTCCCATAGTACAAGCTCTGCTTAATTTGGGGCTACATAGCGCTGTGTGAAATGTCCGGCAATATTTATTTATTATTATTTTATTTCATATTTTCTATACAAAATATAAATACGCTATTTTATATACGTTATAACCACGTTTAAACACTAAGAAGTCCTTCGGGTCATACTAAATGGAAATCTCAAAACGCAGCAGAATGACCTCAAAATGGCGGCGCTTTCGTCCACCGCACGCGATGCGTCACAGTCCTCACTTAGCGTAACGAATTATATGATAATTTAGCTATCCAGTAGTGTAATCCATTTTGGATGGAGATGATAGATATGTAGCTACAACACTGTATCCCCCGATTTTGTTATCGTTCGTTTTTTGAATTGCCTCCCACTATGGAAGTAATTTTAAAAACGTATCCACGTCAAAAAACTTGCCTGGTTAAGAACTGTTTGGAGACCCTGGGCCCCTGTTTAAGATGGCTGGCGACCACATCAGCTAACGCCGCTATGAAAGTAGGATGGTCGTTAGGGGCCGCGGCTCGCTCGATCTGTGTAACACCAGCCTAAAAAATAATCAAAAAATAAAGCTTGCATTCAAATAATATAATTTTTACAAAAATCTAATAACCCACTTCAAAGTTACCTGGAATATTCACACTGAAAAATACAGTCGCATTGAGAACCTTCTCCTTTTTTTGAAGTCGGTTAACCTAACGAAACTCTTATAAAACTATCCTTGAAGTACATCCTTTCCAATAAAAAAAGAATCATCGAAATCGGTTGGCGTGATATTGAGTTATTCGTCTATTTGTCGCGCTCATACTTAATGCAAATTTAAGACTTATATGGTTTTCTCATGGATGCCATTGTCAGAAATGGACCATATTGAAATGGGACCACACAGGAAGCACCAGCTTTCAAATAAAAAAAGAATCATCAAAATCGGTTCACCCATTCGAAAGTTCTGAGGTAACAAACACAAAAAAATACAGTCAAATTGAGAACCTCTTCCTTTTTTGAAGTCGGTTGAAAAATAATATAATTATGTAGAAAGAGCTTGTGTGAGTTTTACGGGGCAGTACTTCTCCCGAATTACGGACACTTGCGTGGGATTAAAATAAATAAATATGTAGATTAAAACCTTTTATATATAAAACAAAGTCGGGTTTGTTCGAACACTTATAACTCGAGAATGGCTGGACCGATTTCTATGGTTTCTCATTTGTTGTTTTTGTCTCCGTCCCGAATAGCAGAATAACTATTAAAAACATTGAAAAATTGACAATAAAATAAAAGAAAAAAAAAATATTTCCTATAAATAATGATGGCACATTTTCAATTCTACCGGGGTGACGTACATTGACAGCCTGCGTCATATGCATGTCAAAGTGGTACGGAGTTTGGCGGGACAACTAGTACATAATAAATGGCACTCCGGGAATGCCGACAGAAGTAAAAACTTGAATAAAAGCAGACTACATTACAGATACTTATATACAGAGGTGTCGGTAACAGTCAGTGACAGGTGACGGTAGCAGTGTCACGAGATTAATGGTTTTTTCCCATCTCAAAAAATGCTTTATTTTCTCTTCACAAAAGGTTCACAGAATAGGTACATTTCAAGCAAATTCATTGTTTGTACTAATTTGGACCTGTTTTGTGAGAGACTGGTGCCTGAGATAGGTTGAGAACCTGTGTTACAGACCACCAGTGCCCCCCTCCACAGATAATTACACTTGCAGAATAGTAATGTACTTACTGCTGAGCATTTGAAACGATGGTGCAACAAAGAATATAAGATTAATAACAAATATAACTATATTATCTTTACATAGTATAAAATGAAGTCGCTTCCGCTGTTTGTTCGCTTAGATCTTTTAAACTACTCAACGGATTTTAATGCAGTTTTCAGTAATAGATAGAGTGATTCAAGAGGAAGGTTTGTATGTATAATGCATACATAACTCTGTTTGTTTGTTACCTTTACACGACTGAACGGCTGAACGGATCTCTAGGAGGATCGTGGAGGCTACTTTTTAGCCAACTCCGCAAAATGAGGGTAATGTTTTATTGAAAAACCAAATCGTGCGAAGCCGCGGGCGGGTCAGCTCAGCTAGTATATAATAAAATAAAATAAATAAAAATAATATAATATAATTTTTGTGATTTGAGGGTTGGTGTGTGAGTGAGTGTGTGCACGTTTGTGTGTACGTCTGTTTGAGTGTGTGCAGAATTATGTGAAACGAAGGATGTCTTAAGAAAAGGAATGAAAATAGAGGCTCATACCTCTTTAGCAACATCATGACAGTACTCGATGTCCAACTCGTGCAGCGTTTCGATGTGCTCGTTCACGAACGCTATTGGAACTAGAATCATGTTTTTCTGCCCTTTTTTTGCGTATGCCTGTAAAAAGTTCATAAAAATTAAAATAAAGTAGGATACAGAGGGGGGGGGGGGACTAATCGGTTCATTTGCTCGAACTTACGACCGAAAAACATTATTTTGTTTTTAAACTAACAACATGCATTGTTCAAATGCATGGATAAAAACGAATACTTATATACCTTCTTAAGTTGTTGGAGATATATTTTTACATTCTAAAGAATCTAATAATAAACAATATCTAGAATATAATTAAAGAAAACTGATTTAAGAAAATAAAAGAAAACGACTGTTGGGCCGTAAATAATTGTAAATAACAAGACTATAAATATAAAATATAGTAGAAACAGTTAAATCATATTGCAGACGATCTATAGATAGCTCAACTGCTCCAGAACAATACCAGACGGAAGTGTCCCCAAGACACTGGCTGCATTGCGCTGAAAGGTACCAAAACCAAACAAAGGGTAATTAAAGACACGCCCATTTGGAGTCGCAGCGGAGTCTGTGTGCACTCCTTTTTTAACTCGCGCCACGCCAGACGCCACGAGACGAGGAGTGATGGAATCGGCGCACCGTACATGGCCAACTTAAGTGAAGGATGTCTGATATTTACCTTAATACTATCATCAGTGTAGGGCTGCAGCCACGGCAAGGGGCCCACTTTCGACTGCCACACCAGCCGGTGCGGGTTGGGGACGCCCAGCGCCGCCATCGTGAGCGACACCGTCGCCGCCACCTCCGTAGGATACGTGTCGCCGCGAGATACTGCCTGGAACAAACATACAAACATCCATCCATACTAATATAACTAGTGGTCCACAAACCTGAACATTATCTGAGTATCTATATTTTATTTTTGTTGGTTTTCTCAAAAAGCGCTACATCAATTTCGATAAAATAAAATAACCATCAAAATCGATTCATAATTGGCGGAACGATCGCGTAACATACATACAAAAAAACATAACAGTCGAATTGAGAACCTCCTCCTTTTTTGAGGTTGATTAAAAATAGTGCCCAGAAATGAACAACCAATTAGCTGGACCTAGAGTTTCATTCAAATTACCAGTAAGGGGGGGGGTCATGTTAATTGGTTGGCTTTTTAGGGGTGGAAATTGCAGTTATTCTGGATTTCAGACTTTTGCCTATATTTGTGTTACTAAAGCTACACGCATACCAAATTTCAGTACTGTGGAGTCACTGGTGTACCCTGTGAATTACGTCTAAGTTCAGTTTTTATTATGGCTCATAACTCAAAAACTACAAGAACTTTACTTTCATTTGACGTCCCGTTTGACTTAATAGTCTCATTTTCAGTTTTTTACTACGTATCAAATTTCACGATGATCGGATCAACGCCTTGAAAGTTATTCTCGGACAAAAAAAGATACATACATACAACGCCGATTTGCCCAAGTTGATTTGGAGATCTCGCTTCGCTCGATCAATTATATTGAAATTATTAATTTATTAATTAAATTATGAAACAAGGACAGGCGAAGAGTACAAATTATTTTATGCAAACATTTTTATCGCTTGCGATTAGGTTTATTACCTATTATTACATTGTGGATTTGTGGAATACAATAAACGATTGAGTATTGAGTATTTATGACCACCAATGAAACTTGTGTTCTTTTTCACATTAATAAATGATTAAGAAACAACAAACAGTTACAATATAATGTACAGGTACAGTGTATGGTACATATATGGTAACATACATATGATGTATAATGTGTACATGGTAGTACGTGTGTGAGCTATGTATACTGGAGTCCACGACGTTATCCACAGCTTAGTCAAATACAACTCATAAAAACAAATGTTCCAGCTAAAGGGTCTATTAAAGGGTAACGTAGATTATTAAGGTGAACTCTACTACTCTTTATAGTAGATTATTAAACGAGGGGATAAAACAGTGTCTTACGTCACGGGCGCTATATCGAATCCTGAGTGCAGAGAGGGATATAAGCACGCCCAAGATGCAAACAACTTTACCCACCAGGAGAATACTCTACTTTTTACACTTTCTGTGACACAATAAAAACCAAATCTAAGTTGGTGCATTCTGCGCAGAGGTTAGTTCGATTACGAATAAGTTCTTATTGTGTGGGTCTCTTTGATTTAAATTTTAATACAGACGAGGTTACAAATTCAAATTGCATTATGCGCCGGAGGGCATAATGTAATTCAGTGCAACTTTACTCCCGGCTCAACCGTAGGGATTGAATCACCTGCTTTCGGTTTACATGACATATAATTTGACATTGTCGAGCAGGTGGTGTGAAAACTTACTTTAAGTGGTAGACTGTGCGCAGTGAACAATATAAGCACATCGTTCCTTATATGCTGCGGGAACGCGTTTAACTTCTCTTGAATTCTCTGCGCGAACACTTTGGCCAGCAGCTTTGAGGTCGCCCATCGCTCAATTAAACTAAACTTTATGTTTTTTGGTGGATCTCTGAAATAACATTTTTTTTTTATTTATTAGTCGCATCAACATGGTGAACACTAACACATTCAAATCTTATCACTTAGTTACATTACATTTTAATTGTCACCACAATTAGGCACTTGTCTCGTCGCCGGCGAGTAAGCGATTACCTATCAACTATATTCTCGCTCAACAAACGAACAAAAGATATAGATTGGGTGTCAGTAAAAGAGACACGTATATTAATAGTTGATCGCTGGCCGTTAACACTGCCGGCGAGAACTCGCCGAACACTATTGTCGCAGCGACTACACCACTCTCGCTCAGCGATACGCGCTTAGCGATGGTCGCTTGGCGGTCAGAACACACGCCGTGAGATGATGAGTATCGGCCGCCGCACTCGCGCACTCGCTGCACTCGCCCAGCGAGACAACTATGGGAACTACACACTCGCTTCTCGCTGCGAGACAACTCCTTTCTAGTTTCTAGCTCTATGAGCTTCGAGCTCATCACCATAGGTGAGACAAGTTCTTTACAGAGTGTATCTATCAGCAAGGCTAGCACAGCGATTTCCTTGTCTACTCTTCGAAGAGACGACAAGGCTCTGACCGCAACTTGTATTTCTGTGTGTATTGTTATTTGTTTTTTATATTGTTTTTAAATTTAAAAGTGTTGTACAATACAGCGTTATTATATTCTCTGTCGATTCTTCCAAAATTGTCTTTGCCCCGAGCAGGCTCAAAAAGGTTTCTTCCTAGACAAGAGAAGGATACTCTGTAAGGATACTCTAGCGTTGTATATATAATTAATTAAATATCTAACCAAAAATCGTTGGCAAGCGCGCGATTGAGAAGAGTGCAAAACAAACAAATTGAGAAGACAGCATTGTCTAGGCATGCAAGACCTAGACAATTGCAAAAGAAAGTTGTCTATTCTTAAATGTCAGAGATAGAGAAAATGATGGCTATCATGCTCGGCGTTGTAGACTACTGTCGAGGAAGTGTCGACGTTTCTTCCCGTTCACTCCAATCGTGCTCGAAATGATCGACAAGCGTTTTCTTTCTTCCGAAAAATGACTCAAGACAAAACCCTTCTCTACAGTTACTGTGCTAGGCCTACTAGCGGTAACACCTGTCTAGGGAGAATACTTTAGTTCAAGAAAGCTTAATATTGGATCCGTCGGTTAGTACTGAAATTGGATCCCACCTAATTAGGAAATTTTTAGGTTATAGGTTCTACCAGGCCTACCAACTAGGCGTTAACCTAACGTAAGCACGTAATCAAAGAGGATCAGTAGCGCCTTGGATACAGTTAGACGACGCCAGTTTCACCGCTCGAGTACGAAGAGCCGTAAGCGCACCGCACCGCGGTTGTGAGCTTGTCCCGAGGCGAGACAATTACGTTACGATTCCGATTAGTGTGCGTTGCAGTAGGGAGTTTCATACAAAGAATACTGAACGGCTCGAGTTGTTATGTTGGTGGACTCCCTTTTCCGCATTCAAACTCTGTATGTGGTCCATTATGCGTGAGATCGGCTCGAGTTGATACGGTGACGATCCCTTTCCGAGTTGATATGTGTGCTATAATCTTTAAGGCCTATAACTCCGTAATTAGGACGGATCCAATTTTAGTTGTATTACTAATCGACGGATCCAGTATTAAGCTAAATTCCTTGAATAAAGGCATTCTCCTTAGACAGGTATTCCTGCTAGATAGAAAACACAATTACACACACAAACATGAATGGAAAGATGAAAATAGTAAAAATATATCATTGTTAAGTAAAATAAATTATCGTCATAACAGCCACAAGACGGCCACTGCTGAACATATGCCATAGATCTTGTGCAGCCTACACGCAACGGCTTCCAGCAACCTTTATCAGGTCTTTCCATCTAGTGGGGGCCGTCCTACGCTGCGCTTTCCAGTGCGTGGTCTTCACTCCAGAACCTTTCTGCCCCAACGAAAGCTATAAACATATATCATGTACAACCTGTTTTGTTATGTACGACATTAATTTAAAACACACATCCGGAATCATATTAACTAATTTTAGAGGTGGGTTTAATATCGCTAGCTTAAATATTTATCCAGTAATCGATACATTTGCAATAAACAATTTTTAACCTAAATCGACAACGCCTTTGCGACGATGCCGCTTAGTCAGTTAAACAGGTGCCTACTTACATGATGAATGAATATGATTTGTTTACCTATTTTATACAGACTATTTTATTGATGTTTTAGGACTTAATATTAAGGTTTGAAAATTTAAATTTTTCTATAGTAATGAATTAGATAAAAACCGACTACCAGCCATTAACCCTACCCGTGTTTTCATTTAATACACTGACAATATTCAAGTGACGGTTTTTTAACACATAAAAAAACTTCACGAAAAAAAACTACTAGTTATATTATCAAATTTAAAAGAAAATTGCCGGGTTCCTATATCCGTCGGTAACCAGCTACGCCTCGTTTCTCCTTGAAAACGTGTCAAAAGTTTGACATTAGTTTGGCATTTTTTCAAGGGGATACGAGTCGTAGTAGGTTACTGCCGGATATAGGAACCCGCTATAAGTTTAGATGATTAATTCGATTTAAAACTCACTGCCTGCTCTTGCAAAAAATTGACATCCAAAAATAAAGGCCGATTTGATCTCTTTCGGAAATGGCTGCGGGTTTAGGGTTAGCAAGGGACAACAAGAGATATCTCGAGACGTCACCAATACAGTATCTGTTAGATGGCAAGCATTATGCACTATAGGTACAACATAAGTTTAGTATTTGTTTTTACATGCCAAAACTAATTTAACATTTCAATGGTAAACATTTCACAAATTTATTTATTATGCTCATCAAAATAACCCCTTTCATTTTTGTGCGTATATTATCAAACAGCCTATATAGATTACCTTTAGATTATTACCTTAGAAGTATATAAATTACCTGTGTTTATAGAAATCTGCTATAGCGTTCAAGCTAGAGCCTGTAGTTGCACAGCTGTATTGAGGGTACTGGGAGAATATTACTGCTCGTTCGACACCATCTCTGAAAAATTCAAAAACTAGTTAATTTTTACCAATGAAAGAAAAAAAACACATCACTGAAAGTTGGTAACTGTTAACTCAAAAAGGGCTCTGTAAATGCAACTTATAGCCCCATTCGTCGTTCGTAAATTTGAAAAAAGGGTAAGGTATAAACTCAATTAGGCCGCTAGTAGGCCTATGTATGAACATGTCCAAGAGAAAGGCTCCTATATTGTATAATTTATCTTTCATGTATAATTTATATTGTATAACTTATCTTACATCCTTTCCTCTCCAGATCCTTTCCTAATTTAGTGTAGATATCTCTCGTGTTTTGTGTTTAATCTGTTTCCCTAATTTTTTTTATTTTCCAATGGCAAATGTATAAAACCGTGGGCGCCAAAAAATTAATAAATAATAAGCTCTTCTAGAAACTCGATTCCAGCAATTAAAGTTGGAAGCGAGGAGTTAGAGGTAGTTGATCATTACATGTACTTAGGGCATGCCATATCTTTTAGTAAGGAGCATCCAGAAAAGAAAATCTCGAGGATAGTTCAGCTGGGATGGGCAGCTTTCGGCAAGCTAGAAGATGTCTTCCGGTCAAAAAGGATACCACAGAGCCTGAAAACCCGCATCTATAACCAGTGTGTTGCCATGCCAATTATGACTAGGGTTGCGAGGCGTCCGGATAAAGCCGGACACAGTCAGGCTCTTTGGTTTCGTGTCCGGCCAAATCAGACGATGTCCGGCCTGTCCGGCTTTAGTTAGGCTTTTTAAATTCCGCACGCGATGGTCATCGCCGGATGCGGCGGGCGCGAGCACGTCGCACCATTTATTGTTATAGTAAACTAGCTGTTGCCCGCGACTTTGTACGCGTTACACTACTAAATGTGTGGGTTACCTAGAAATAAAGCTAAACTTGCAATTTCAACTTGACTTGTTACCTTAATTTTATCCCATGGAATCTGATTTATGGGATAAAAGGTAGCCTATGTAGTAATCCAGGTTATATATATATACCAAATTTCATCGAAATCGGTTCAGCCGTTACGACGTGATTGAGTTACAAACAAACAAACAAATAAATAAACAAACATTCAAACATTCACATTTATAATATTAGTGTGATGATAAAAAACTTTAAACACTTTAACTTAAAAAAAATTGACGTGTAAAACTAAAAAAATTAAGGGTGTCCGGCTTTTATATCCAAATGTCCGCCGGCTATTCATCCATTGCGCTACGGAGGTCGTCAATTATTGATGAATTCAATATTCTATGCACATATGACACACGCAAGGGTGTGTTATCTGATATCCATATGTCTTACTTCTCAAGTTGTTCGAAGGTGTCCTCTGTAAAGGGCGGTACGTATCTGAATGCCACGTAGTGTTTGTGGGGGGCCGAGGCTGGGAGCATCTGATCCAATGCTTCTACTAGTAGTTCACCTGAAAAATTATACAGGGTGTTTGATAATATGCGCACAAAAATGAAAAGGGTCATTTTGATGAGCATAATAAATAAATTAGTGAAATGTTTACCATAGGAATGTGAAATTTATTTTGGTATGTAATACGAACACTTCATTGAACTTATGTTGTGCTATTGCATAATGCTTTCCATCTAACCACAGATACTGTGTTGGTGACGTCTCGAGATATCTCTTTCTAACCCAAAATCCGCAGCCATTTCCGAGATATCAAATCAGTTTATTTTTAGATGTTGATTGCAAGAGTAGGCAGTAAGTTTTTTGATAAGACTTTTTTTATGTTTTGAGAAACCGTCACTTGAATATCGTCAGTATATTACCAAAGACCCTGTATTATTCATATTCATTTATTTTCCTATTTAACCCCTTAGAGGTAAAATGGGGTGCGAATTTGAAACATTTGATATTCTCACCCCATTTCATCCTTTTAGAGAGCTGTTTTAGGGATGTTATGTCAGCTCTCTAATATGCCACTCCATTTTATTTTATTTATTTACCACAGAATGGGTCCCAAATAACGGTCGACGCCCGCGTGGAAGGCCCAGGCGAAGGTGGCAAGATGAGCTAATCTTCTACCTCAAGGATTGGCGATTACTTGCGAACAACAGAGACAAGTAGTAAGAGGGAAGGGAGGCCTTTGCCCTGCAGTGGGACACAACAGGCTTATAATAATAATAATAATATTTGGGAAGATAAACAGTCATACATTATGAAGTTAAACATAGTGCTAGTATTTACATAAATACATGCATGACCCACGACATCATCCACGGATTCATTGAAAAAGTGAACATTATTAATTATTTTAATAACAATCTATACAGGGTGTTTGGTAATATACTGAAGATATTCAAGTGACGGTTTCTCAAAACATAAAAAAAGAGTTCTTTTAAAAAAAACTACTAATTATATTATCAAATTTTAAAGAAAATTTACTGTCGATGTTCACAAAAAGGACCATCATCAAAGCTGTTCCAGAATTCAAGAGGTCAATGAGCACATTCCTTTATCCTTAATTTCCTCCAGGGTTACCTTATGAGTTCCCATGAGCTATCAAACCCATCACAGCATAACCGTACCAGTCGCATCGCAGCCATGTATGAGTGTCAGATCCGCGCCTGCCGGTCGTCTCCAGCCAGCCTGCTAGATGTGTGATTGAGTGATAGTAACGTGATCTATTATTTTATCCCTTATAGAGGGTAAAATGGGGTATTTTCCCTCCTACTTTAGATCTATCCATTGCAGATGATTTATACTGCGCCTTGACAAGTCGCAGCACTATCTGAAGGCTGCAACCGCTGTAGTGCTTGGCAGGGAATCATAGATCTTACCTTGTAAATTAGTCCACTTGAGTATGGGTGATCCCCCGCCTATTTCAGCGTACTTCTTCTGCACCTCCTCTGTCCTCCGGCTCGCTATCCACGGACCCAGCCTGCTCTGTACGGGCAGCTGGATCATGTCACGGTCTGTCATGATTCGGTGGAGGTAATCACCTACCTGCAAGCAAAGGTGTTTAATAATATGGAGTGACAGATCCATGAATTAATGAAAACACTTTATTGTATTGCCTAGGTACTTTAGTTACATCATGAAAATAAAAATTACCGATATTTTTTAAATTTGTCGCGCTTTTTCAGTCTCCAGTTTCATTAGCCAGACTCTATAATCAATCAATTGTAGTATCATCTTGCTGTAAGTCCCCGCCGTCTGCGAATAGATTTTAGTTCGTTTTGCAGTGGGGTTGATTGATTTGTGGCGTTCGGGATCAAGACACATTGTCCCTCTTCCCTTCTTTTGAAGCAGCAGGCAGGTTGTCCAAAACATGGACTCTTTTCAGCCGCTTTGTGTCAAAACGATTTTCCACCAGCGCTCTCTTTTTATAAATTCGATAAAAATTCTATTCGAATTCGATGGTAAGCGATGATGCAGTCTATAATGGTACACGCTTGCCTAGAAAATGCCTATTCACTTGAAGACCCCTAGGTTGTAGTTATCAGAAAACACAGATTCAGGAAAGGCGTTCCACTTCTTGGCGGTGCACATAATAAAGGTGGAAGAGTACCGCTTTGTGCGTATGGGAGGTAGGTCTACCATGTATCGGTGGCGCACCGTGGAGCGTCTGGTTGTCCGATGATAGAAAGGGGATGGTGGGATCAGATTGAAAAGCTCCGCACACTCTCCGAAATGTATCCGATAAAAAACCAAGAGGCTTGAAACCTTCCGACGATGCTCGAGGCTGTGGAGATTTGCATCTGCTAACTTGTCATTGCAAATGAGCTTCTTGGCTCTTGCCAGCGGATTGTCATGACTTTTTAGGCGATCCAGGTATCTTTTCTTTTTGAAGCCCATTTCTTGGTCAATTGTGGAGACTTCTAGGTACTCATAATCTCCTTGTTGGTTGTGAACCATGAGGCATTAGAAATGAAGGATTTTGTTCTGACAGCATTGGATAATAGCACGAGTGGATATTTAAATATTTGTCAGTAAATGTTTTTTACCCTTGACACAGGTGTTTTTGATGTTTATACAGGGTGTCTTGAAACTAGTATTTTATACCTAAACGGGGTCATTCTGACCGTGAAAGTTAACAACTTATCATAGGAAAAAACATCAACATTAAATTTTTCAGGATAAATTGAACTTGTAGTTGGGAGTCATTAGCTGTTTTTTAGACTTTGCACCTTCCCTAGAACTTATCATAGGCGACCGTAATGTTGGAAACAGCTGATAATCGACCTCCGTGGCACCGTGGGTGAATGGCCGGCTAAGACGCAGGAGGGTTCGATTCCCGCCGCGGGACAAATGTTTGTATGATCTACAGATATTTGTTCTAGGTCTGGTTGTTTTTCTATCTATGATAATATTATAAAGAGGAAAGATTTGATTGTTTATTTGTTTGCATTGAATAGGCTTCGCAACTACTGGACCGATTTAAAAAAGTCTTTCACCGTTGGGAAGCTACAACTATTCCCGGGTGACATAAGCTACTTTTTGCCTTTTTACTTTTTTTTAAGGAGGGTAATGTTTTTATTGCAAAAGTACGCGTGCGAAGCTGCGAATTGGTCAGCTACTTAGTATATTATAAGTATGTAATTACAAAAAACGTACACATGTTTATATTTTTTTTGTTTATATTGTGTACAATTAAGCGTTTTCATTCATTCATAAATATTCTATCAGTTATCTGGTTCCCATAGTACAAGCTCTGCGTAGTTTGGGGCTAGATAGCGCTGTGTGATATGTCCAGTATTATTATTTATACTTATACTAGCTACCACCCGCAGCTTCGCATGCGTGGTTTGTCAATTATATTACCCTCCATCTGCGCAGTCAGGAAAAAGGTAGCCTATGTTTCAATCCTAGCCATAATCTATTTATATACCACATTTTATCGAAATCGCTCCAGCCAGCCGTTTAATCATGACAACATAACAGACAGACAGAGAGACGTTACTTTCGAATTTATAATATTAGCATGGAAATAGCCGTTTATTTAAAGGTTTTTTTTTAATGTTATTTGTGGAGAAACAGGCTGACGGCCCACCCCCCGCAAGCGGTCACCGTCGCCTATTGACACCGACAACACCCGTGATATTGTCTATACTATACGTTCCCTACCCTGTAGGTACAAACCTCTTTACATTTCTCTTGAAGAGTACCATGTCGTAGCCTAACGCTAGGTGGGCCATAAATGCATAAAGCCATAAAGAGTAGTAGAGTTCGCCCGGGGACTTACTACCACCATACCTATTTCTGCCGCCAAGCAGTATTGCTGTTTCAGTTTGAAGGGTATGGTTGCCGGTGAAATTAAAGGCACATTAGGCTTTACACAGTTTCGTTAGGGCACGTTTCTAAGGTGCATGACCTGCGAGGCACAATACTTTGTATAGGCGATGGTTACCACTTAACATCAGGTGGGCCAAATGCTTGTTCCATCTCAAAGCCGCTTCAAAAACAAAGGCATACCTGATCAGTTGTTTTAGGTCCGCCCATATTTAACATGACGATCGCCGTCTTGGGCTTGACTGAAGATGTGCAGTACGCGGCACGACATACCATGCTATTTAGACGACCTGCAAATTACACAATATATGATAATCTAGCAGCATTCAAAGGGATTGACGACCTCCGTGGCAGAGTAGGCGAATAGTCGGCTGTGACGCAAGAGGTTGCGGATTCGATTCAAGCCGCGGAAAAAATGTTTGCATGAGCTACATATATTTGTTCCGGGTCTGGTTGTTTCTCTATATATTTTAAGTATGTATTTACAAAAAACGTACGTAAATATTCTATTAATTATCTGGTTCCCATAGTACACAAGTTTTGGAGCTAGATAGCGCTGTGTGAAATGTTTCTATTAAATACCAACTTTTGCCATCCAAAGTTACGTAAAACTGTCGATTCGTATTATACAAAAAACATAATTAATTTTCAATTGAACCTCACGCTTGAATAAAAATTATATTCATATTCATTTATTCTGCTTACATGTACCTATATATACATTTTTATGCTTAGATGGTAGGTAGCTTAGAAGTATGTACATATACATATTTTATATTTATATTTTATACATATATTTGACTCCCTCCGTGGCGCAGTGGGCGTATAGCCGGCTGAGACGCAGGAGGTAGCGGGTTCGATTCCCGCCGCGGAACAAATGTTTGCATGATCTACAGATATTTGTCCGTGTAAGTATATATTTACAAAAAAAAAGTATATAAGTATTCTATCAGTTTTCTGGTTCTCATAGTACAAGCTCTGCTTAGTTTGGGGTTAGATAGCGCTGTGTGAAATGCCCAGCGATATTTATTTATTTATATGTATATTCAAATTATTTTAAGATTTTAAAACACTCAGATATTTTGAAGCCTTGACGGGACTTGAACCCGCAACCTTCCTCTGGATACGAGGATGCACTATCCATCTCACTAATTTCGACCCTTACATGACAGAGCCCGGTAGCCCAATTGGATAGTGCATCCTCGTATCAAGGGGAAGGTCGCGAGTTCCAGTCCCGTCTAGGCTTGAAAATTTTTGAGATGGTTTTATAATCTTGGAATTTTCCGCAAGTGTTCGGATAACATTTAAAAATACTATTTAAAATTATTTCCCTAAAATAAGAGTAAATGGTTCCTCACACAGTTTCTCTATATCTGCTATGGTTTCGGATTTCCCCATACTGTCCTAGTCCAAGAAAACAATGTATCTAAGTACATACATAAAGCTCCATTTTTTTTTTGTTATTTTTAAAAGTGGTAATGTACCTACTTATAAAGTTAGGTTTTGAAGATCTAAATAGAGGCAGCTTTGTATGGGCCATGTATTTTTTCCATCCGCTAAAGGTCTCAGTCCTCTATGTGAGGATTGAGAGTCCGGCTTTTTGTCCTATATCTCGCTTACTAGACTTTCACAAAATCGGATTCCAACTTTTAAAACTCTTTTAGAATTTTCACTAAATCCTTAGAATATTTTCAAGGATTTTTAACAAGTGGGCTCTCACACCACACACACTTTTTTCCGCATATCTAGGTCCTAGATTATTATTTAATTACTCTTAAGTACCCTAAAATCCTCGGAAAACTAAATTAACCATTTTAATGCATTGGAAACCGTGCCAACTTGCGTTTAAATCTTGCTTGCGTGACCTTCTACTAGGTATTTGAACTAAGTATTTGGTAATGTGTACTTTTACAGCTAAGTAACGTGCTGAGTTTATAACTTTTGTCAATTGCGAAGTGCTAGATAGTAGACTGTTATACAAGGGGCTAAAATCACCCATTATATACGAAGTAGTTTTACCCCCGAGCTTCAGCGGGAGTAAAAAGAAGCCGAGTGATCTAATTTCTCCTTTTTTCACTACGATTGAGAGAAAATAATACAATTCAATACCATATTAAATAATTTATTTTTGTTTTTTAAAAACTCGTTGATAAGAGACAAAAATTAAAAAAAAAACTTTTTCACCTATAACTACATTTTCTATATAACCTCACTTTGGTGCGCTATAATGACGTACTTTTGATCAAGAGAAGTGAAAAAGGTATTTACATCACTCATGCTTTAAAAGTAGGTTATTGATATCTCGAAGACTGCAATTAAAATGCGATTTCCGGCTCTAAGGCCGAAAGAAAATTTGTAAATAGAACGAGGATCATTACATTCGTAATTATGCTACAATGAAATACATTCTCGATGATAATCCTTATTTCTATTTAACTCGAGAATTACAATGGTACTGTAATCGGCCCAATGGGGAGCGGGAGCCAATGGGGGAAAGGGGAAACAATAGGAAGAGGGAGCCCCACAGGAGAATCCATCAAGGATCACACCAATACATCTTTGTATGGTTGTGTTTGATTACTATTTTCTAGAATGCTACCACTCAGTCTACACTACAAGTTAGCTGGAAGAAAATGCTCATTATCATTAAGTTCGTGTATTTATTATTTTATTAGTGCAATATATAGTCAATATCCATTCATTAACATCACAAGCATCACGTTGAAACATTAATTTTAACGCCTGTTCCTCCGCGACCAAGCCAGGAAAGAATCAGACAAGAAACAAGGCTGGATATTATTTGTAATGATCCTTTAATTGATCGAGCGAATCGAGATCTCCAAATCAACTTGGACAAATCGGCTTTGTATGTATGTAGTATGTTTGTTTGTCCGAGGATAACTTCCGAAGCGTTGATCCGATCATCCAGTTTGATGTATAGGTACTTAGGTAGTGTAGGCACAATCCTGGTGTGACTAAATGAGCTAAAAATGTTGGGGGGTTGTTAAGATATTGGAGTTCAAGAGGGGTAAATAAAAATCTTAATGAGACTATTAGGTCAAATGGGACGTCTAATGAAAGGTATTCATTAGTATATTTCGACGCCGTTTTTATTTTTAGTTTAATCCTTGTAGTGTTTGAGTTATTAGCCATAATAAAAAGTGAACTTTGACGTAATTCACAGGGTACACCAGTGACCTCACAGCGCTGAAATTTAGTATTCGTGTAGCTTCAGTGACACAAATATAGGGACAAGTCTGAAATCCAGAATAACTGCAATTTCTAGCCCTAAAAATACTAACCATTTAACATGAACTCCAGTTACTTGTAATTTGAATGAAACTGTAGGTCAAGTCATTTGCTTTGCAATTCGTGGCACTATTTTATTAGTCAAAGATTGTGAATAATATTTTTTTTGTTTTGTGAAAGACTCGCGTGATCGATTATCGATATGATCGAGACGACCTGCGTGGTGTAATGGACGAATAGCCGGCTAAGACGCAGGAGGTAGCGGGTTCGATCCGCGGAACAAATGTTTGCATGATCTACAGATATTTGTTCCGGGTCAGGTTATTTTTCTATATATTATAAGTATGTATGTACCAAAAAAATGTATATAAGTAATCTATCAGTTATCTGGTTCCCATTGTACAAGCTCTGCTTAGTTTGGGGCTAGATAGCGCTGTGTGAAATGTCCTGCAATATTTATTTATTATTGTGTAAAATAAGAAAAATAATAACAAAAATAATGGTACTAAATATAAATCAATAGTTTAAAAAAATGTTTAGGTAGGTACTGATATTGCAAAATTGAGATAACATTAATTGTCGAGAGGCTGAACGACATCGACCTTATCATGAATATAGTCAGCTATAGTATAATAAGCTTTCTTTATAAGATTCATTTGAATATATGATAAAAATCTATGAATTAATAATACTAGTGGTTCGCCCCGTATTGAGATCGCCACCGAGTCTCCCATAAAAACAAAAATAATATTATTTGTACCTAATCTTTGACTATCAAAATAGTGCCACGAAATGCATATCCAACTAACTTGACAGGTAACGGGAGTTCATGTAAAGTGGAAACTCTTTGTTGGGGTTATTTTGGATTGCAGTTATTCTGGATTTCATATTGTTCCCTATATTTGTGTCACTAAAGCTACACGCATATCAAATATCAGCATTGTAGGGTCACTGGTGTACCCTGTGAATTTTGTCAAAGTTCAGTTTTTATTATGGCTAATAACATAAAAACTACAAAGTTTAAACAAAAAAAAAGGAGGTCGAAATGTACTCAAAGGCCTTTTATTAGACGTGCCATTTGACTAGATAGCTCCATATTAGTTTTTTTTACCCCTCTTGAACAACAATATATATATATGTTACTGTACAGCTCTTCAGAATACAGGTTCACAGGTGGTAAATGCTTCTTAGAATTTACCTTAATGATGACGTTTGTGAAGAGAAATAAACGATATATTTGATCGAGCGAAGCAAGATCTCTAAATCAACTTGGGCAATTCGTCGTTGTGTGTATGTATGTTTGTTTGTTTGTCCAAGGATAGTTTTCGAACATCGTGAACTTTGGTATATAGGTGATGGCACAATTTTGGTGTGACTAAATCAGCTAAAGATATGGGGGGGTTGTTAAGATACATAATATATATATACATATTAAATATATCATTTATTTCTCTTCACAAACGTCATCATTAGGGTAAATCCTTAGAAGCATTTACCACCTGTGAACCTGTATTCTGAAGAGCTGGTGATTTAAATAAATATGTGCATAGAATGATTAGGATAATAGACATGGACCTATTACAGATAATAATAAGAAAAGAAACAATGAATAACAGGGGCATTATCAAACAGATTGTGGAGCCTGTACTGTCCCACTGCAGGGCAAAGGCCTCCCTTCCTTCCCTCCACTCCACTCTATCAAGCGCGTGTGTAATCCAGTCTTCCATATACGAGTTGAGTTCCACCTCCGAGTGGATCCCAAAATACAGAAAACGATCACGTGGCAGACCGCGACGCCGATGGAAAGACGAACTCAAACAGATAGGCAGAAAAAAATTAAAACAAATAAATTACAGATGCTCAAGGTAGTGATATGAGTGTTTGGGTAGGTAGTTGCAATACAAGGTGGATGGGTTGGGGAGAAATGTAATGGAGGGGTAATGTTGGGTATGCTAGTAGAACGAATACTGAGATGTATAATTGAAGATTTTTTTTTAATAATCAGGAAGACTGCAGATTAAATAATAGGATGAAGAAGGTTTTCTAATTGGAAGCTAAGAAGCGCTTTCTGGGATTTTATTATAAAATTGCAGAATCCCCATAAATGATTTATCTACTATTTCTAATTGAAACTTGGGGATGTGTGTTAAGAATTTTCTATATATCCTATATATATATATATATATATATCTAATATATAAAATTCTCGTGTCACAGTTTTCGTTGCCATACTCCTCCGAAACGGCTTGACCGATTTTGATGGAATTTTTTGTGCTTATCCGGTATCTATGAGAATCGGCCAACATCTATTTTTCATCCCCCTAAATGTTAGGGGTAGTCCACCCCTAAATTTTTTTTTTTATTTTTTAGACAAAATTTTTAATTTCTATTTTTTTATGATACAACATACAAAAATACATACAATCCTCAATTTTCACCCTTCTACGATCAACCCTTATTTTTTTATATGGCAAAACAACGTTTGCCGGGTCAGCTAGTATATATACGAGGGGCATTCAATAAGTACCTAGCCTCATCGCCAGAGGGCGCTGTAGTTTCAAAAGAGTTTTACCACAGTGTAGCACATTCTTTTTTAATTCTTTTTTCAAATTTTCATTCCAATCCCTTCATTTGTTTTAATTTGACAACTTATGGAAGCGAACGTATCGATCGGTTTTACAAAAATGGAAAAAGAGCAATATCGTTCGGTGATTCGATTTCCATTTTTGGAAGGGAAAACGCGCATCGAAATCAAAGAGCGCTTGGATGCTGTGTACGGTGACTCTTCTCCATCGATGGCCACCGTCAAGAATTGGTTCAACGACGTTGCACGTGGCCGTACGTCGGTTTTTGATGAACCACGCCCAGGTGCACCGAAAACAGCTGCTACGGAGGAAATCATTAAAAAAATCTATGATCTCGTATTGGCAGATCGCCGATTGAAGGTTTGGGAGCTAGCTGAGACTGTAGGCATTTCAGAAGGAACAGTGCATTATATTCTTCACGAGGAACTCGGCATGAGAAAGCTGTCGGCGCGATGGGTGCCGCGTTTACTCACACCGGAAAACAAGTGCAACCGTGAGACCACATCGGAGACGTGTTTGGCGCTGTTTAAGCGGAATCCAGTGGAGTTTTTGCGTCGTTTTGTGACCGTCGATGAAACCTGGATCCACTGGTACACACCAGAGACCAAGGAGCAATCAAAACAATGGATCCAGACCGGGGAACGTGCTCCAAAGAAAGCGAAAACTGTAAAATCGGCCGGAAAAGTTATGGCCACCGTTTTCTGGGATTCACAAGGTGTGACCTACATCGATTACCTCGAGAAGGGTAAAACAATTACAGGGCTTTACTATGCCGATTTATTGGGCCGATTCGACGCCGAATTAAAGAAAAAACGACCCCATCTGGCGAAGAAAAAAGTGCTGTTTCACCACGACAACGCACCGGTTCACACGTCTGCCGTTGCCATGGCCAAATTGGTCGAATTACGCTACGAATTGCTGCCCCATCTATCGTATTCTCCAGATTTGGCCCCTTGTGACTTCTTTCTGTTTCCTAATCTGAAAAAATCTCTCGCCGGGAATAGATATGGATCAAATGAGGAGGTCATCGCCGCCACGGAGGCCTATTTTGCAGAGTTTGACAAAAACTATTTTTCGGACGGGTTAAAAAAGTTGGAGTATCGCTGGGCTAAGTGTATCGAACTAAAAGGAGACTATGTTGAAAAATAAAATGCCACTTTTCCAAAATTTTCGTTTACTTTTTGTAGGCTAAGTATTTATTGAATGACCCTCGTATATATAAATCATTTTGTGGAGTTTATAGATTCTCAGCTACATTGACAATTTTAAGATGTCAAGGATCATGTCAATATATTTTTGTTGTTTTTTTTAATGATCCTTTTAGTTTACTTTACGTTACTTTTAAATTACAAAATAAATTCTAAATTGTAACATTTTTGACTGAGTTGGAGCAATTTCAATCCCAAGCTTCTGTATCATCCAAGTAAGCTCCTTTATAAAGATTTTGTTTCCGATTTTAAATTTGTTAATTGTCAATTTTTGTACATCACTTGGGAGTTTGTTATAAAGCGTACATCTTGCCCTTTAAATGATTTAGTAACTTTATGGAGTCTACAAGTGGCAACAGCAAGTTTATCTTTATTTCTAGTATTAAAATTATGATTATCGCTACTTTTCTTATACAAATTAATATTTTTGAACATACAGCCATTACCTTTAAAGTATTGGACTACAAATTACTTATGTGAAAACTATAAGGATAGTTTTTTTTGCCTGTTTAGGTATTTATAAATTTGAAGCCATTTGGGTTTTCCAAATAAATAAATACCTAAATTATAATGATGTTATTGCTACTTCTTCTAATATTATGTGATTTATAACTATTTTAATAAACGTATTTTAGGAAATTAATTTATCTATTGCCTGGGTCAATTTATGACACAAATCAGCAATCAATTCCACTCTTGAAATAGGGTCAACTTTAATTACAGAAAAAAGTTTTGCTATCGCTATTTTATGATAGCAATTTAGAAAAAAACGTCGTTTTTTGCAGGTGATAAGCTGTTTTTTTACATAAAATTATGTAAGTAATATTCCTGGATACATTACCTATTGTAGACATCATCTTGAAAATATATTTTTTGTATCACTAAACCTCGAACGCAGTCTTATAAAAAATGCAGCGATAAAGGAATAAATAAAAATAATTTATAAATTAAAATGCAGAACAACTCGAATAAACCACAGCCAAATCTAAAATCTTACTGAATGACTGACGAAATGAATGAATGAAAGAAAATAAGTAAAAAAAACCCGAGTGAGTCGACAGATGGATGATTTTCGTACGGTCTTCCCGTTCTTTCAGTGTTGCACAGACTACATAAATGTACTAAGCAGTGATGTGCCAGAAAATTTATGGTTTATATAAATTTATGGTAGTGAAATTATTTATAATAAATTAAATTTTATTGACAATTTAAATCATAAAATTTTTAAAATATGTATATACATTTTTAATTTATAGCCTAGCCCTTTATTTATTGGTTTGTCTTTGGAATCACGAATAGACTGTGACTAACTTCATGTTTGTTCTACAAAGTCAACACACAAACTAAAGTAAAAAGTTGTCTTTGTGTTATTTACACGGGGTGTTGTGTTCTAAATATTTTTGGAACTTTTATACTGATCTAGATCCTTTCTTAGATAAAAAATGTCCTGCCGAAGTGCATCGCATGCTGGGAGCTGGTATATTGAGAATGGTAAGTCTTCTTTGTTGTAGTAGGTCCTTTTCCATTCCAAAAAATAGTGGTCGTAATCTGTTGTGATGATTCTTACCCATCTTACCAGTTTTGCTTGAAATAAATAGGCTTAATACAACCTAGCCAGGGTGAGCTATAGAAAGCTTTTGTGCATTGATCTGAATGACCGACTGAAAGAAAGGTACTTGACCTGTCTTGACCCCTTTTGCTAAATCACAAAATTTGTTCGAATACTATAGAAAATAAACTAAGACTTTTTGAGTAGATTGTCTGTCTAGCTAGATTTATGTACAAAGTACCTAGTTAAATTGCTTAATATAAAATGTATTGTTCCTCATTACATACTTCTCACGAAAATATTTAGAATTCTGCAAGCCACAATAGCATAGATTTTCATTTCATTGACATTCACACGATAAAAAAGTCACAACAGTTTTTAGCCAACAGCTGGCTAAAAACTTATCGACTTTTTTATCTTGTCTATGCTTGTAATTGCTACGAGTTTCCGAACGAAACGGTTGTCATGACAGCTATTTATTTTGAACAAATGTCAAACGTGAACGATTTTTGATAGTTATTGGTCTAATTCTTTTACATCTTCAAAAAATAAAGAAAATGTCTGATAAATCGAAGAGTTTCGCTGCTCCCATCAGCAAAGTACTTAAAACTAAGCGACCTTCAACACTATGCGTCGCGTCTTCGTCTCGTCAGAAAGTGGTATCATCTGCCATCAAAGAGAAGGCACCTTCGCGTTCAATCAATAAAAACAACTTTAGCATGGCAGATGCTGATGATACAACTATTTTGAACATTGAATCAATGCCGGACTTCGACATGGAATATCGCGAAGTCGCTTACAGCGATTTTCTCCGTGAGATGTTAGAAGAATGCTTATTTGATAAGAAAATAGAGCGGGAAGAAAATGAAATGGACATACAATTGGCGCAGTTAGCTGATAGGTTCCAGAAAACAATGGATGTGTTGGATAAAACTAATAGGAGGCTGAAGGAGGTGTCCTTTGTTGTTGAACAAAAGAGGTGAGTCAACAAACTCTTTGTATCCATGACAACAAAGCAAGGTTGGCACGTAGCCAAGTATACAGATTTTACAAAGGGTTATTTCTGTAGTAATTACTTAGGCGTCACAACATGGTCCTTAATGAAATTTAAATTAGTGATCACTGGATTTAATGTTCCTACACCAGGCTAGGTGGTATGGTCCAAGGATGAGTCCTTGGAGCTTGCATGAAAGGGTTAAAAAAAGGGTTTTTGCACGCATGCTTTGTCAATAAAACATATCCTGTCTCCATTCAGGATTATAATCGATATATATGGATATCAAGTTTCATCATTGAAACCATTTTTTTCATTGTAAATGTGGTATGATACAGATCTTATTTCTATAGAAAAAAAAATACCAAATTGTCCAGACACAAATTACTCTTCCGAGTGTACAATGTTACTATACTACCTATCCAAATTTAATAAATATAGTTATAATTTAATTACAGGTGCATAACCACAATGGTATAAAATTACAATAAAATTAATAATACTAGTTATAGCCATAATTCAATTAGAATGTTCTGGTATAACCTTCAAATCCTGGGTTACAAAATTTGGAGATAGTTGATGTAATCTTACCTCTATATAGTGGTGAGCGAGTAGTCGAGTGAGACAGAGGTTGCATGAACAATCATCAGATGCAGCTAACATGCCTCTACCAGTTCACATACAAGCTCGATACGATTCATTTACCAAATGAAAGTTCTTGAGTATTTGTGATTGTATGGTTTTTGATAGAATACTATGGCGCTGACATCATACTTATCCGACGCAAAGCTACTTAAAAAAAATATTTAAAAAAGCAGTTGCAGGTTTAATTGAAAGGTTTACATGATATATAATTTTTTTTTCCAGGTATGAGGTGCTGTTGTAGCATTGTAGTATTTTAATATTATAAATGCGAAAGTAATTTCGTTGTTTGTTTGTATGTTAGCTTTCCTATTATGTTGTAATGGCTGAACAGATTTGATGAAATTTGATGTATAGATAGATTATGATGTGGATTGAGACATACTACTCATATGTCTCATGTCGTATGCTTCTTTTTATTGACCATGCAGGTGACACAATACTGCAGATTCTAGAAGGGTTAAGCCTCTTCATTACAATTCGAATCTATAGCTAATTTTATCTAATTACAGGCTACTTGACATGAAAAACCAGGACTGCTCCCGTTTCTACGAAACCACAGATGCATCGGAGGCACAAGGTTTACTACAAAATACTTCAAACAAAGAGCAAGTGTGCTTAAACAAGTTAGAGACCAAGAACATAGTCTTTGGATACGATAAGGAAAGTGGACACAAACAGCTACTCGATGCAGTAAACGATACCATTGACGGCTTAGAACAGATAAAAAAACATTCTGACTTAGACATAAACAAGTTTAAAGAATACAAAAAGTCCCAGATGGACCTGGACAAGCTGGATAAAGACCGTCTGGAATTTGAAAGTCTTAAGACAGACTTTGAAGGGAAATTTCCTAAGTTAAATGAGAAATTATTGAAAGAGGCATCGGAAATGATTGCTAAAATGTTAAAGGATGATGATTGATGATGTTCTTATGTAATTCTGTAAAAGCTTTGTTTTAAAAGATACATTTATTAACAGAAATAATATTATAAATTAAAAAATACAAAAGCAGCAGTTGAATCATCTATTTTTATTTATTACCTTTTTCAGTATTAATTTCACGAGGCCTATTGTGATAACTATTGTGTTTATGTCGCCCCTAGGTTATGGACGCATTCAAAGTTTACCACTAAAACCTACAGCTGCTAAAAACTAGGATATTCTTGGGGGTGATAGCTGTTAGCTTCTCCGGGCTATGAATGTGTTTGCCCAGATGAATGCTACGTTTGTGCAATAGTGGACCACACTCGCTTAACATGTGTAAATTATAATCCTGTCCATACAAAGGTTGTCTGGAAGAGATCGCTTTTAGCGATAAGACCGCCTACTGTACTAAATTTAATTGTAAAAATGATGTTCTGTATTTTTGGTGTACAATAAATAGTTATCTTATGTGTAGGGGCGACTCTGCCGCCTCATTACAGAATCTACAGGTTTGTGTATCTTTTAGCCCTAACTTTGTTTAAGTTAGGGCTAAAAGATACACAAACCTTATTAAACCAACAGTATGAATCAACTAAAGATCACTACCAGTGTTCCCAAAACACTAATTGAATTGCCCCGCTGAATTGATTGTGCATTGACCCTGATAAGTGCCAGCTCTAGGATCACATTTTAAAAGAGTTCAGTGTGAAAGTTATAGGTGCTAATTCACTAAAGCGAGTGGCCCCCAGCTTTTATTTCCGAGCAGGTATTCCTAAAATGAAGTGGCAGAATTTTACAAAGATTTCAGAGAACAGGGAGGCAAATTCCCGTAACTTAAAATAGTAAAATTTGAGTATCGATCTAGTCTCGTTATATTAAATGTCCTAAACGGTATTCACGTGCGTTGATTGGCATGCACCGCCAACACTTTGTTTATATCAAGCTAATATTGTAATATTAATGAAGCAGAATGCCAAAATATATTCAATTCATAATCCAATTTCATTAGGGTTAACATTCATTATGTTTTGAAAATTTATTACGATAATTGGTCCCAAGATGAGATTGATGTATCTGTAAATAACACTAGCAAATATTTTAGTAGCATTTAGATTAATGTTATTTATGTAATTAGATATTGGAATAAATTATGTTCTCTTGTGAATTTTGTTTTCTTTATCAAGTAATGACGACCTCACCATCACTTACCATCAGGTGAGATAGTGGTCAAGCGCTTGACTATCATAAAAAAACCGCTGTGGCGCAGGAGGTTGCGGGTTCGATTCCCGCTGACATCTGTGCAATGTTTACAGATATTTGATTTGGATTTGGGTAATTTTCTATATATTATAGGGATGTATTTGTAAAAAATTATAACTTATAAGTATTCTATCAGTAATCTGGTTCCTATAGTACAAGCTCTGCTTAGTTTGGGGCTATATAGTGCTGTGTGAAATGTCTTACATTATTTGTTTATTTATTTAATGTAGGAGGTACATATTCTGCATTAGCAGATCGTCGATAAGTAATGAGTATACATATAATCTAAAAAATATAACGAAGTCTTATCTATAATAGTTTTTTACCCCGGAAGCAAAAAGAGCGGTGTTATGTGTCAATTCTATGGCTAATATGCCAGTCTAATATAGCTATGCTAGTTCTACAGTTATAATACTAGTACGTGTTTTGTTATGTACCGCATTAACTGAAAACACGGGTAGGACTAATAGCTAGTATTGTTGTAAAATAAGTTTTTTCAAATTATTGTCAAGGAGTTTTTTTAAATTTTCAAACAACCTTAATATCAATTCCTAAAAATATCAATGAAACAGCCTGTATAAAATAGGTACACAAATCATATTCATTCATCATGTAAGTAGGTACCTGTTAAACTGACTAAGCGGCATCGTCGAAAAGCCGCCGCTGATTTCGTTAAAAATTGTTTATTGAAAATGTATCGATTACTGGATAAATATTCAAGCTACCGGTATTAAACCCACCTCTAAAACAGTTAATACGATACCGGATGTGTGTTTTAAATTAATGTCGTTTATAACAAAACAGGCTGTATATAATAAGAGGATTTTAATTGAATATTTCTTTTATTTCAGGCAACGAGCTATCTCGCCAGCTTGATATGTGGCTGTCTAAAGCTGACTTGACCCACGGACCAGCGCGGGCAATTATTGCTCCGTGAGTATTAAATACGTTTATTTTTAATTATTGCCCCTTAAACTTAAGGAGAAAATTTACAAGAAAATCGTAAGACCTAATGTATGGTTTCTGAGTGTTGGGCCACGAAAGGGACGGATGGAAGGAGAGTGCACGCGGCGGAAATGCGAATGTTGAGATGGATGTATGGGGTAACGAGAATGGATAAGGAATGAATATACTCGTATTAGAGGAAGTTTGAAATTAGCGTCGGTGATAGAAAAATTGAGGTGTAAGAAGCTAGGGTGGTATGACTAAAAGAGTGTTAGATATGAATATGGATGGATATAGAAGTAAGAGGAAGGTCGAAGAAGAGATGGATGGACTGTGTGAAGAATATGGGTAAGAAATAAGTGACAACGGAGATGACGGCTGACCCCACGTAATGTGGGAAAAGTGCAGGAAGAAGAGGTATTCATATCATGTATTAAATACATAGTTACCTACATACCAACTAAAATTTGACTTTCATCACACTGCATTGCACACATATTTTATACAACATGGAGATATGGAACAAGCAAATGGCAGATGTTAAGTGATAATCATCGCCTGTAACAAAGTATTGCCTCGTAGGTCACGTGCCCTACGATGTACTGCCCTGCATCCATCAACTTAAGGTGTAAAGCATCATGTGACTAATTTTACGAACGTTTGTATAATTACATAAAATCGAAAGTTTGTTCGGATGTTTGTTACTTATTTATTTATTTATTTTAGGAAAACCATCAGCACATATTAAACACATTAGTTACAGTGAATAAACAGGCCATTTAAAGGTCTCCACTGATAGAATCAGATTATACTAACAAGCAACAACAAACTAACAAAAGATAAAATCTAACCGAACACTGTACGGGTCACTCACGTTCACGATACCAAATCAGGTGCCATTCACTCAATTTACAAGTAGATATATTACAGAACTAGTTATCAAAAACTCATCCTCACTCAGTCACACATGTCCTAAATCGATCAAAGAAGATATTATTAATTCTGTTTTTAAGAGATGAAATACTGCAGTTGAACAGGTCAAGGTCATGCTCATTGCTCAATAGATTGAATATTTTACTTGCACGATACACAAACGCATTTTGGCGATAATTCGTAGAAACTAAGGGTAGATAAAATAGGTTGCTTCTCCTAAACGTTCTGGTAGGCGCATAAAATTGTATCTTACTAAGGAGTGGCGGGCAATCGACAGCAGAATTAATTATTTTCAATAGGTATAAGATGTCGAAAAACTCTCGTCGCAGATAAAGGGGAACAAGGTACCAACCTAGGGATATTCAAGTCACGTGTGAATAGGTTTCTTTTAGGCAAGCGTGTACCATCGTAGACTGCATCATCGCGCGCCATCAGGCGAGATAGTGGTCAAAAGCTAGCCTATAAATTATAAAAAAAAAAAAAAAAAAGGTGTTGCTTGGCACAATTGAGTACATAGTCCGAGTGGTAGGTCCTTGTTTTATAGTTTAGAAAGCGTAAACATTTCCTTTGTATTGCCTCAAGTCTATCGATGTGAATTTCATAAGCAGGGTTCCACACTTGAGAAGCATATTCTAGATGACAACGAATATAGGTACAATAAAGGATTTTAATATTTTTATGTTTTTAAAGTCCTTAGAGGACCTCATTACGAATCCTAAAGCTTTTGATGTTTTTTTTACGATTGATGACACATGCGAATCGAATAACAATTTTGAGTCATGGATAACACCAAGATCCTTAACTTCATTGACTCTCTGAAGTGTGTGCCCTTTTATAGTGTAACTAAAGTTGATAACGTTAACTTTCTTAGTATAAGTCATTATATTGCATTTGGTAGGGTTGAGCTCAAGTTTATTTACAAGGCAATAAGAGTCAAGGCGATCAAGATCGTCTTGCAGAAGCTTAGCATCCTCCTCGCAGGTTATCTGCCTTAGTATCTTCATGTCATCAGTGAAGGCAAGGACAGAGGAGTTCAAAAAGCATGAGTCAATGTCTGCTATAAAAACTAAGAAAAGTAAGGGGCCCAACAACGAGCCCTGCGGGACACCACTTGGAACATTCATACACCTTGAAGTGTAATTACCTAACGCAAAAACTACTGAATGGATTTTAATGAAATGTGGTATATCGATAAATTATGACCTGGATTGACATATAGACTACTTTTTATTGACAAAACACGCGTGCGAAGCCGCGGGCGGAAGCTAGTTAGATATTACTGTGAGACACAAAATTGTTTTTATAAAAATACAATCGCTTGTTTGCTGGAATACAAAAAAATTACATTAATTTATTTATTAATGTAATTTTTTGTATGTATGTATGTTTTTTTGTGTGTACCTTACTTGTTGTGCTGAGTTTTGTTCCACACAATAAATAAATAAATAAATGTTGTTGGACATTTCACACAGCGCTATCTAGCCCCAAACTAAGCAGAGCTTGTACTATGGGAACCAGATAACTGATAGGATACTTACATACTACTTTTTTTTTGTGAATACATACTTATAATATATAGAAAAACATCCAGACCCGGAACAAATATCTGCAGATCATGCAAACATTTGTTCCGTGGCTAATGTAACAATGTTTTTTATTTCTTTGCTTTCTTTAAAACATTAACGTATTATTTCCAGACATGCTGGTTACTCCTACTGTGGCGCGTGCGCCGCATTTGCATACAGACAGATCAGTCCGGTGGTTGTGTAAGTACCTATTACAATTTTTTTTACGATTTTGACATGAAACAAGCAATTGCAATTTAAATGTCTTTATTTGTGAAACATGATCTTTATTTGTGGACATTTTACACAGCACTATCTAGCCCCAAACAAAGCAAAGCTTGTACTATGGGAACCAGATAACTGATAGAATACATTAATACATTTTTTTATAAATACATAATGTATTTACAGTTTGCGTGTTCGATTCCCTCCGCGCGACAAATGTTTTGATGATCTACAGATATTTGTTTCGGGTCTGGATGTTTTTCTACACCAAGTGTTTTGTTAGTACGACATTAATTTAAAACACATTTTCGGAATCTTATTAAATGATACTAGAGGTGGGTTTAGTACCGGTAGCTTGAATATTTATCCAGTAATCGATACATTTCCAATAAACAATATTTAACGTAAATCGGCGGCGCCTTTGCGACGATGCCGCTTAGTCAGTTTAACCGGTGCCTACTTACACGATGAATGAAAATGATTTGTTTACCTATTTTATACAGGCTGTTTCATTGATACTTTAGGACTTGTCTTACTTAGTCTATGGTAATGCAAAAATCTATTTTACAACAATTAAGTTAGCCCTATCCGTGTTTTCATTTAATGTCGTACATAACAAAACACGGTATAAGTATTCTATCAGTTATCTGGTTCCCATAGTACAAGCTTTGTTTAGTTTGGGGCTAGATAGCGATGTGTAAAATGTCCCGCATTATTTTATTTGTTTTATTGTTCCAGGAAACGTATATTTATTCTGGGCCCGTCTCATCACGTGCGGTTGAATGGTTGTGCTCTGTCTTCTATGGATAAATACCAAACGCCGTTGTATGACCTCGTTATTGATAAACAGAGTGAGTTTAAATCAACTAGTGGTTCGCCCCGAATTGAGATCTCGCCATTCTCCCAAAAACATTAAAAAAAAGTGGCACTCCGGGAGTGCCGACAGAAGTGAAAAATTTAGCGCTCCATGTTTGGGTATTCAAAATTTAAAAGCAGGCACAGACACTCATACACATTACATATTACAGATACTCATATGTAGAGGTGTCGGTAACGGTAACAGTGTCGCGAGTTCAATGGTTTTTGCCACCTCAAAAAATGCCCAACGCGCCTATATAAGTTTTCACTTCAAAAATATGATTCATAATCTTTGACTAATAAAATAGTGCCACGAAATACACAACCAACTAACATGACCTACAGTTTCATTCAAATTACAGATAACGGGAGTTCATGTAAATTGGATATCTTTTTAGGGGTAGAAATTGCAGTTATTCTGAATTTCAGACTTTTGCCTATATTTGTGTTACTAAAGCTATATGAATACCAAATTTCAATTTTTTTTACACCTCTTGAACCCCAATATCTCAATAATCCCCCAACATTTTTAGCTCATTTAGTCACATCAGGACTGTGCCATCTCTACCTACCTATAGACGAAATTTCACGATGATCAGATTAAGGCTTCGAAAGTTATCCTCGGACAAACAAACATATATCGCCAATTTGTCCAAGTTGATTTGGAGATTTCGCTTCGCTCGATCAATTAGGATAGATGGATCGATGGATTATGGATTTTCTGGGTTTCAGTATACGCTGAGTTGGAAGCAACGAGTCAGTTCGAGTGGATGGACACACAGACAGATGAAGATGAGCATTCTATCGAGATGCATCTACCGTATATCGCTAAAATTATGGAGGAGTGAGTATTCATTAAGTGTACTACTACCATACCTATTTCTGCCGCCAAGTAAGGTGCCGGTGAAATTACAGGCTTTACACCTGTATGCCTCAAGTCGATGGACGCAGGCAGTGCATCGTAGGGCACATTTGTAAGGTGCGTGACCTACGAGGCAATACTCTGTTATAGGCGATGGTTACCGCTTAACATCAGGTGGGCCTTAAGCTTGTTCCATCTCCAAGAAGTAAAAAAATATATAAATAATGTTGAACATTTCGCACAGCGCTATCTAGCCCTAAACACACCAAAACTTGTACTATGGTAACTAGATGACTAATAGAATACTTATTTTCGTTATTGTAAATCCATACTCGTAATATAAAGAAAAACACACGTATTTATGAGACTTTTCCAGTATCCTGTTCATCCTGAAGATGTTATTATTTAATAATTACAGTGGCTCACATCCCCATCCGGGATGCAAACATACACAATTAAAATATAAAAAAAAACAATAAAACAAATCTCACATATTATTTAAAAAAACACATGTCAGAAAATAAAATTACAACGACAATTACCTATGTCCCAGTTAAAAAGAACACTGAGCTATCTAAAGATCTTTAGCAACAGTCTTTAGATGATTGAAGCTTTTTGTTTTTGTAATAATTGTCATGGCACTTGGTATATCCACTAATACGAACTTAATTTTTCAGATATAAAACAGGTTTCACTATTATACCCATCCTGGTTGGATCCATTTCACCGGAGAAAGAAGCCAAGTAAGTATTATATTCTTCATTTATACGGGATGTTTGGTAATATACTGACGATATTCAAGTGACGGTTTCTCAAAACAAAAAAAAGTACTAGTTATATTATCCAATTTTAAAGAAAATCGACTAAGTTTAGGTGATTAATTCGATTTAAAACTTACTGCCTACTCTTGCAATCGACATCCAAAAATAAAGATCGATTTGATATCCCTTTCGAAAATGGCTGCGGGTTTTGGGTTAGAAAGGGACAAGAGATATCTCGATACGTCACCAATACAGTAGGTTCATTGACCGGGCAAGGATATTGACTGGGCGAGTTCATTGATCTAGCAGGATTGTTGAACGGCTCGTAGTAACTTTTTAGTAAGGGGACGTCCATTAATTACGTCCATTACTCTTCCCCTGGAGAGATGCCGCGAGATTTAGTCACCCCTTATCTCACGTGAGATTTTTCAAAATTTGTATTAGTAGGGTAAATGCGTTGGACTTATTCAAAAAACACGATTGGCTTCATTATTTTTATTTAAGAGTAGTATAGTTTTAGTATCGTGGTGGATGGTTCAAACTTGGGGAGGTCTATACCCAACAATGGGTGATGTCAGGCTGTGGATGATTATGATAATGAGTATTCAAGACTGCTTCTCTCGTTATCTAGAATCACAGTGATAGCAGAAAAAAATACGTGATATTTGCCGAAACTCTCCCTCATGAGAGATTTGGCAAGATTCGGCTCGACCCTCTGAACACCTCACGTAATTAATGGACGCCCCCTAATCTGTGGTATCTTACAATACACTAGTTCTCTAACATTTAGTTGAGCAGCATTTTATTGATTTTCTGGTGATTTTTATAATAAAATAGAAAAATGTTATAGAGACATGTATTTTTTATTTTTTGTGTAGAAACCGTACCTTCAATATAATTAGCTTAAATTGTAACACATACAGTCAGTCACTGCATTCACGACATTAATTTAAAACACATATGCAGAATCGTATTAACTGATTTTAGAAGTGGGTTTAATACCGGTAGCTTAAATGTTTATCCAGTAATCGATACATTTCCAATAAACAATTTTTAACGTAAATCGGCAGCGCCTTTGCGACGATGCCGCTTAGTCAGTTTAACCGGAACCTACTTACATGATGAGTGAATATGATTTGTTTACCTATTCAGGACGTATACAGGCCGTTTCATTGATATTTTTACGACTCGAAATTAAGGTAGGTCAAAAAAAAAATCATGGTAATTGATTTGAAAAAGAACTATTTTATAACAATACTAGCCATCAGCCCTTATTTAAATTAATGTCGTAAATACGGTGACACAAAGTATATACGTGATAAAACGTGATAAAAATAAAACTTTGTATCCCTTTTTAAGATTATTATTCGCACAGAGGAGTGTGAGATTTGACATAGTTAAAGTGTGGAGAGGCGAATGATAAAATTAGGCTAAAAAAATAATATATGAATTACGGTCGTATTTTAACCATGTGCACTGGAAATTTTAGTTTTTTGTGTGTTTTTTGTTAATTAGTTGCACAAAAGCTCATCAATGTCAAATTATTTGTATGTAAACCTCACCAGCAAGTGATTAAATCCCTACGGCTGAACCGGGATTAAAGTTGTGATTTGAATTTGGAAATTGACCCACACAATAAGAACTTGTTTGTAAATCGAACTAACCTCTGCACAGAATGCACCAACTTAGATTTGGTTTTTCTTGTCTCGCAGAAAGTGTGAAAAGTAGAGTATTCTTCTCGTGGATAAAGCTGTCTGCATCTTGGGCGTGCTTATATTCCTCTCTGCACTCGGGATTCAATATAGCGCCAGTGACGCAAGACCCTGCTTTATCCCCTCGTTTAATAATCTACTATTTCTTTGTTTCATTCATGTTAGATACGGCGCTATCCTGGCTCCCTATCTGGCAGACCCACAGAACTTGTTCGTGATCTCATCTGATTTCTGCCACTGGGGCTCTCGGTTCCGCTACACATGGAGGGACAAGGCATCCCCCATCCATCAGAGCATCGAGTGGCTTGACCAACAGGTTATTTACATTCTTACTAATTGATCGAGCGAAGCGAGAGTTGTATGTATGTTTGTCCGAAGATAACTTTCGAAGTGTTGATCTGATCATCGTGAAATTTGATATATATGGGTAGTGTTGGCACAATTCTGGTGTGGTTAAAGGAGCTAAAAATCTTGGGGGGTTGTTGAGATGTTGGGGTTCAAGAGGGGTTAAAAATATGAGACTATTAGGTCAAGTGGGACGTCTAATGAAAGGTATTAGTACGTTTCGACCCCGTCTTTATTTTTAGTTTTTGAGTTATTAGTTATAATAAAAACAAAACTTTGACGAAATTCACAGGGTACACCAGTGACCCCACGGTGCTGAAATTTGATATTCGTGTAGATTTAGTAACACAAATATAGGGAAAAGTCTGAAATCCAGAATAACTGCAATTTCAACTCCTAAAAATATTAACCAATTTACATGAATTCCCGTTACTTGTAATTTGAATGAAATTGTAGCTCAAGTAGTTTGGGTATTAATTTCGTCGCAATATTTTATTAGTATTATGATTTTTTTTTGTTTGTTTTTTGTTTGGAGGCTCGTGAGATCAATTCGAAAGTAAGTCTGTTTCTCTGTCTGTTACGTTTTCACGAATAAAAGGCTGGGCCGATTTCGAGATCTTATTCCCTCCATGCTAGAAAAAGAATTGTAATTCGACAAATAATTAAATTTATATTTTTGACGTTTAAATTTTAAATTAAATAGTCATTTGTTGTAGATGTCCAAGATTCATATGATTAAACTATGTTAATAAATTAAAGTTAAAAGAAGTTTTTTTGTTGAAAACTTACTTATTCAAAACAAGCTTTTATAAAGTTCATAATCGGAACCGCAATCAGAATCAAATGAGCCCAAACTCTAGTAGCCTACTATAATCCATTCAGAAGTTTCGTTGTCTAGCATCCGTCTCCATCATGAGACCACCTCCATGGTACCATATTATTGCATTGTCACCGAAGTTACATATGTATTCCAAATTTCAGCTCAATCGATTGAGGGGAACGGGTTTAAAATTCAGTTGCAAGATTTCACCCGGACAAACGTACATACGTTGCAAGTTCATAAAAAGCTGAGTTGTCTACTGTATTGTCCTGAGTGGTCCTGAGTGGTACTCCCGCGTACTCTTGTGAGCAACGAGACTGCCTTGTTCCTCATACAGGCGGCGAAGCCATCCGCGCGCGCCTCCGCGAACATACCGGAGGCGCTGCAGAACCGCGGGAGATCCAACAACATCTTGAGGGCATTATTGTATTGTACGCGAAGTGTGTTGACGGACTTCAGAGTGCACGTGAACCACGGGCTGCTTAGAACGTTTGCCAAAAAGATATGAATAATGTTATTTTAACCTCATCCGAGCAACGAGCAAACCTGCATTTAGCGGATTGCTACTTTAGAGGAAATATTTAATTTAGACTTGTTATTTCAGGGCATGAACATAATTGAAAAGTTGGATCCCAAGGCGTTCACCGATTACCTCAATAAATACGGGAATACCATTTGCGGGAGGCATCCTATCGGAGTTCTATTACAAGTTAGTTTCATTATAATATCAACCAAAGCCTCCCTCATCGATCTTGTGCAGCCTCCACCTAACCGCTCCCAGCATCCATTACTATTAGAAGTACTACCACCATACTTATTTCTGACGCCAAGCAATTTGAAGGGAATTGTTCCTGGAAATTACAGACACATGAGGCTTAACACCTGTATGCCTCGAGTTGATGGATGCAAGGCACGTTTGTAAGGTGCGTGACCGACGAGGCAATACTTTGTTATAGGCGATGGTTACCACTTAACATCAGGTGGGGCATACGCTGTTCCGTCATCAGGTGGTATAAAAAAGTATATATAGATTCCGGTTCCGTGTATGCCTTTTGCCGAGTCAAAAAATACTCTTAATTTTATTTTTGCTACGAGTAAATTATTAGTTTAATATTATATTGGTGACGATTCTGTTGTTTACGCTGACTTACTAAAATTGTGTAAAATACGAACGGTCTTATTTTGTTCACACTAAAGATCAAATTAGAATGATATTTCATTCTACATAGAGCGGCTCTATCGCTATATTTTTTGAAATGTGATAGGCGTCTGGTCTGTGTCGCCTATACAATGATCTATTGGTCAACCATACCAAAAGGATTTAAACTCAAGTTAAAAACCTTCTTAGAAAACCACAAATTCTATCATTTAAATGAATATATGAGCTTTTCATTTTCTCATCTGCATGAGTAGTCTAAGCTGTAACCTCTTAGCTTAGTAAGCTGTTGTGTAAGTGTAAGTGTCACTCAATATAAGCATCTGAGTGACACTATTTATTAAGATGGAGGATGTCTTTGATAGTTTTAACAAATTGGCTCACTTTGGAACTAAAAATATCAAGTTCTATATTATTTTTCGCTAATTCATTGTATTGACGAGCCATCCTGGACAACGGATAGTAATAAGAGACATTGTTCTTATAGATTGATTGGAATTAGGTGCTCTAAATTTAATACTGAAAGATATTTGCGACAACTCTGGGACTCTGAGTAGGTATTTATGTAAATTATATGTATTTGGTGAATGTGTTCTGTTTTGTGTGCCATATGTAATAAATAAAATAAAATCTATTTCTCTTTTCAGGCCATAGCAAAACTGCAAACTCAGTCGACAGCTCCGAATATGTCGCTTAAGTTTTTAAAGTACGCGCAGTCGTCACAGTGTACGACAATGCAGGACTCCTCTGTCTCGTACGCCAGCGCTTCGCTCTGCTTCGAATAAACAAGACTAATACGTCAAGAATAATTATACAAAGAAATAATACGGCATGAATAATCATACAAATGATTTAAGAACTCGATGAATACAGAAGCGATTATTGTAGCTTACTAATACACTAATAAGAATAATACGGCATGAATAATTATAAAAATAATAATCGGCATGAATAATCACACAAATTATTTAAAAACTCGATGAATACATGAGCGATTATTATAGCTTACTTTAAATATACATGAATAAGAATAATACAGCAAGAATAATGATGTAAAGTACTCATTAATTAAAACAGCGTTCGTAGTGTAGCTTCTCTTAGGCAATAATAAAAAATAATACGGCAATATAAAAAAACTATTCTTCTTCTATGCAAAAAACACTGAGTGCGCAAAAATCTGCTGTTTCGTACAAAGTTTCAAAACACACGGCAATTGACATTGACAATCACTTTCCTTTGTTAACAGCTTATGATAGAGCAACGCCATCTATCACCTGTTATAAAAACATTGCCGTGATAGCCTCATTGAAATAAAAAAATAAAAAAACTACTCCCTATTGAAAATAAAAAAATGGTGGATCGATGATTATGCCAAAAGTTTTCAAGCCCTTTTGGATTAGTTTTGTGCGAACAGAATTGCCCTCATTCGCAAACGTAAATAATTGCTTGTCCTTGAGACAAAACTAACCGTGAAGTTTTTTATACCATAGCTATTATTTTACTAAAAAATAAACTAATGAAGTAAGTAATGTTTGATTTGAATTATTGAATAAAATGGTAACCTCTTAGTTTTAGCGGCAAAATTTTAAATCTTAGGAGAGAAGAGAATCTTAAGAGAATGCTAAAAACATACTATCGGACGCGACGAAGCAAGTGTCGGACGTAGTGTCGACATAAAAAAAAACATCCGAGGAGCTAAATTAAATATACAAAAGTTGGGCTTAATCCTAAAAGCATTTTTTACCTGCCAACCTCAGACCTCAGAGGTAATAAAAAAAGGTTGGCATGCTAACTTAAAAACATATTAATATATTAGTATTTAAAAAATAGATAAGATAAAGATACATTTTATTTCGGTAACAAACTACACAACTTAAATACTGAATCTGATGTACCTACCCGGGTAGGTACATCAGATTCAGTATTTAAATAACAATAAACTCTGATCACAGTAAGAATAAATATAAGTCAAGTTGATTTTTTTTTGATTGATTGAAAAAAAAATACTTTTTCTAAAAGCGCTTGGCATCCAGCGCACGTCGTACTATCGATGCTTTTTCATTTGATTTGGAACGCTTCCAACTTTAACCCCCCCCCCCCCCCCCCCCCGCTCTTAAACTCTGGAGAAGAGGGGTACTACATTAAGTTTCTGCCCCGGTTATGAAAACATTTTTTAATGTGAGTAGTGACTTATTGCTGGCAGTAAGCACATGTCTATACTATAGCATAAGTCGCGTCCGACAGTATGTTTCTAGCTTTAGGCTGTTGTAAATTTAAAAATGAGTGAAAAATTGAAATGTTGATATACCAGGGTGTTTTAAGAATGTAGGTTTTAAATGTTTTAAATGAAACTATGAGTTTGATGTAAAAATGTAACTCAGTAAAGTGCCGGTCCCAGGTGTGTATCCTATGTTTGCATCGACTTAGATATACGTGTCATGTTATGTACGACATTAAATGAAAACACGGGTAGAGCTAATGGCTAGTATTGTTGTAAATTAATTTTTTCGAATTCGTTACGATAGAACATTTTAAATTTTTAAACAAACTTAATATCAAGCACTAAAAATATCAATGAAACAGTCTGTATAAAATAAGTAATTAATCTTGTATGTTAAGGTAGTTTAACAGCTTTGATGTTTAAAAATGTTAATAATTGTTTATTAGAAATGTATCGATTACTGGATAAATATTCAAGCTATTGGTATTAAACCCACCTCTAAAATCTGTAAATACGATTCCGAATGCATATTTTAAATTAATGTCGTACATAAAAAACAGGTTGTACAGCACTCCGAGATAGTGTAGCTTTCTATAACTGAAAGAATTGTTAGAATCGGCTCAGTAGTTTTTGAGTCTACCCCCTATAAACAAACATACAAATGTGTAGGGCCTTACCATGAAAAAAGTAAACACCGTTGAACACCTGTTTAAAAATAAGTAACTTATGCTAAGAAGTTGAAAATAATGAAGTAAGGCACTATATCTCTGTTAACGATAGTTTATTGGATGTAGCGCTTTGCAGAGTTTTCTACATTAGGGGTCATCCATTAATCACGTGATGTTTTTAGCAACTTTTTAAACACCCCCCTCCCCCCTGCCTCTATTCAAAATCACTAGTATTTTTTGGTACGATTATTATCTTTAATAAAGGTATAATCTAATTTAATTCTGGACAATTAAGCACGGTGATAAAAATATCCACACAGACATTAAGGTTTCGAGATATTTTCTGAACCCCTCTTTATAACCTCTCGTGATGAATGGACGATCCCTTAACAATTAGAATATAGGTAACAACGAATTACTCATGTCTGAGTCCGGATGAAAAAATTTGTATACTAATGCTTTCGGTCTCAAAGTAGCATTTAAGTATTTTATAGAAAATGTCGAATAAAATCTTATCTTTATGATATTGTGTTTCATTGAACACCCGAAAGTCATAAAATAATCCGTAAAATAAAACAATCCGCCCACTTGTTAAAAATCCTTGAAAATATTCTAAAGATTTAGTGAACATTCTAAAAGGATTGTAAAAGTTGGAATCAGATTTTGTGAAAGTCTAGTAAACGAGATATAGGTCAAAAAGCCGGGCTCTCAATCCTCACATAGAGGACTGAGAGTCCACCTGTAACTGATAAATTATCCACATTACAGAAAAAGTATTTACGTCAAACTCTAACTAAGTGATTCCCAAACAAAATTTGTGAAAATTAGTCATTAAAGCAAAATGCTTTCCTATTTGGTATATCTTACTTCAAAATGGACTCTCAATCCTCACAAATACAAAAGTTAATCTACCGAATAGTATATAATACTAGTGGTTCACCCCGAACTGAGATCTCGCGAGTCTACCATGAAACAAAAAAAAAATATCTGTAATCTTTGACTAGAAAAATAGTGCCACGAAATAAACAACCAACTAACTTGACCTACGGTTGCATTCAAATTACAGGTAACGGGAGTTCATGTTAATGGTAACTATTTTGGGGTACAACTTGCAGTTATTCTGGATTTCAGACTTTTTTATGGACATATATTAGGCTTAGGCTTGCGTTTGACCACGATCTCGCCTGATGGTAAGCGATGACTTTTGCCTATATTTGTGATACTTAAGCATACCAAATTACAGCACTGTGGGGTCACTAGTGTACCATGTGAATTTTGTCAAAGTTTAGTTTTTATTATGGCTAATAACTCAAAAAGTACAAAAGAAAACGGGGTCGAAATATACTAATGAAGACCTTTCGTTTGACGTCTCATTTGACCTGTTCTGATTTGACGGTGGGCTCTCAGTCCTCTATGTGAGGATTGAGAGCCAGGCTTTTTGACCTATATCTCGCTTACTAGACTTTCACAAAACCGGATCCGAACTTTCACAATTCTTTTAGAATGTTCACTAAATCCTTAGAATATTTTCAAGAATTTTTAACAAGTGGGCTCTCACACCACACACACACGATTACTGATTAGTTGACGATTGTCAGCATTGAGGTCGGCATTGATCATCTGCCCAAGACATTCTGTCATTCCAAGACATCCAAAATTCTACATGTAAAAGTCAAACATCCAAATTTTTTGTAAATGCTATAACTACCTGATCAATAGATGGATAATGTACCTACCCGAAAGAAAACAAACAAATTTCGATAAGCACAAATCCTGGTACAAACTCGACATAAACGGTGCATTTATAACCAAAACCAAAGAGATTTCCAGACCTAGGAAAAAAGTTATGAAGAGAGGACCGGCAACATCAAAGATAGCTCCAAAAAGTGCCGAAAATCTTGTATATTTCGGAAAACCAGAAGCTTTAAGGTTTTGCCATGAAATTATCGTGAAACTCAGTTTTAACTTGTGTGCTACTCTACTTTCCGCTCTTTTTATTTATGTTGTGTTCTCATTCTGTGTGCCGATGAAGATATCAAGACAACGATATTAAAAAGTAATATTAGACAGAAATATAAATAATAATAAAAAAACAAGGAAAAAAGCCTTTATTCCATTACTCATATTTACCTAATCAATATCTACTAATTTATCTATCTCTTCCGCCATAGCCGCCTCCATGGCGTAGGTAGGCCTCCCCTAAATTCCTCCATACATCCCTCTTTCTCGCTGTTCTCATCCACACTGAGCCACATCGTTATGTTAAAATGTATGTCCTTTTTGGCATAGTATAGCAGAAATATAAGTAGGCAATAAAAGGAAATATAGTAAGTAGTAGCATTATAAATAAACTCAAAAGAAGCTTGACCCTGAACCTCGTTCAATGTGTGAAGTTCCTACGGCTACGGACAAATACATATAAGCGTATTTATGTGCGTAATAAGCGTTTTGTTCGCCCTTACGACGCGAAATTACTCTAGTGAAATTTCGCAGCGTTTTTCCACTTATATTTGTCCTTTGTTTAAGCTGGCTAAGCCGAGAGGCCCCTACAGTACTACGGTATAAGTTAAGACGCCTTGGCAACGTTCGTGTGTTACCGAATAAGTACGATTATGCAACCAATGTCCGACCGACCCGCGGCTCGTTACAAATGGTCAGTCACCAGAGAGCTTTATAGGCGGTAGCACGTGTTCCAATATTTGGAAGTAGTATAACACGCGCGAGTTAACTGCGCACCTCGCATTGTAACGTCACTGTCACAGTGATGCTATAGTTACTAAGCGCTTCAGGCAAACGCGGGGCGCCGCGCGGGTAAGCGGGAGTGGGATTCCAGGGAAGTGCACAGTTAACTTGCGCGTGTTATACATATATTCCGTATTTCCGATTTCAGACGAAATTTGCCGAGGCGACTAACTTAACCGTAGTACCGCACAAGCCTACCCCTTCTGCCTACAACTTGCCAGCATACTCTGTATAATCATCTTCAACTAATGTTAATAGTAGTTTCTTCTGAATGGGCTCGCCCGGGGAAGTACTACCACCATACCTATTTACTGTCAAGCAGGATTGTTGCTTCCGGTGAAATTACAGGCCTCAAGTTGATGAGAGGCAAGTGCACCGTAGGGCATATTTCTAACGTGCGTGACCTACGAGGCAATTCTCTGTTATAGGCGATGGTTACCACTTAACCTCAGGTGGACCATAAGGTTGTTCTATCTCCAAGAATTATAAAAATAAAATATGTGATAAAATCAAACAAATGTTTATTTTCTGTGCAGTTTTTATTGGAATTTCAAGTTTATTAAGTTTGGTTTAATTGTGTTCTACATTATGTTTACAACCAACTTTTTTTTAATACTTTTTTTGTAAATTTTAAATACGTTGTTAGTAATGTATCAATTTTTTTTCTAAACACAATGTCACTGTAACAAGGGACAAATCATTTTATGATAACTTTCGTTTTATTTCTTATCTTGTTTTTCAAACTTTCGCAATCTTTGTACATAATTACTGATTAAAACGGGTATTTATCTCGTATGTACCTTTTTTATTTGTTATCCCGATGTTTCGGCTGTGTCGTTGTTACACAGTCGAAACGTCGGGATAACAAATAAAAAAGATACATACGAGATAAATACCCGTTTTAATCAGTAATTATTATTTCTTATCGTAGACAATACTGGATCATTACATAAGTGGATGAATCCCCATCATTTTTGGACCTGTCTAGACAAAAAAACACAAATACTTAAACAAAAATTGGAATCTCCCAATAAAAATGTATTTACCTCTATCCTCAATGAAGTATATTATTTTGGAACAAACTTGATTTTTATAAATACATATTTTTTATTGTACAAAAATAGACACCTTTCATTAATAATATTTTAACACCTGAAGACATAGAAACAGAACAATCAATCAATTTGAATGCTACAAAAATAACCAAGAAATAGATAAACAATTGGGGGGGGGGGGGGGGGGGATGTTAAAAAAAAACATACAATTTGTGAGACATAATGTATGGATGGCCCCTTGGAGCGGAAAGGTCCTCGAAAGGTCATAAGCGCAGCGAAGAATTGCCCCACAAGATGAAAAAGAACTTATAAAGGTTCTAGGGAGCCATTGGGTGAAGCCACAATGTTGGTCGCTCTAAAATTGAGTCCTAAGATTATTATAATGATGATGAACGAAGTTGAAAATCCACCTTTTCATACATTGCGGCGTGTTAATACAGTTTCCATACAGTTTGTATGGAACGGATCTACAACTTGAATATTGGATTGAAATACACAGATTATTGTTCGTAGACAGAGCCGTTGCGAATATTGGCAAAACTGGACCCAAGTAATATTAAAACTTCTTTATATCCATCAAAATATTATAACATTATGTACGTTTTCTACAACGAAACCACTCAATGAGGGGGTTTCGCGGCCATGTTTGTATAACTGCTAACAGATGGCGTTGCTCTGTCATGCTCTGATTAACAAAGGAAAGTGAATTGTCAATGTCAATTGCCGTCTCAACATTATTTTCAGAGAAACTTGAAATAAATAAACAAACATTTGTGTCTGGAGATACCAAAAAAATATGGTTCTTATACCAACATCTTAGACACAATATCAAAATTTGTCTAAAACTATCTCACGTCAACAAACATTTGTGTTTGTTTATTGACGTGAGATTATTTTAGACAAATTTTGATATTGTGTCTAAGATTTTGGCATATCCAGACAGCGCCAGTTGCTAGACCTCATTATCATTAAACGAATCATAAGAGTAAATAACGTTTGTGATACCATTTTTTGAGACTTCATTTATGATTTTAGTTTTACAATAAGTTTTAATATATTTGTTGCAATTTTATTGTTTACTAACAATATTATAACGTACGAACATAGTATTTTATTTTTATATATGTTTTTATTTATAAAAATTCTAAGATTTTTAAAACCACCTCAAAAACTTTCAAGCTTAGACAGGACTTGAACCCGCAATCTTCCTCTTGATACGAGGATACACTGCCAATTGTGCTACGGGTTCAAGATTTTAAAAATCTAAAGTTCGACCATTCATATTCCGATCATGCTAAAGATCAAATTACCACAACAGAATCCCCACCAATGTCTCAAAACTGATCTGAACTGCCAATGGATCTGGGTCCATCGTTCTTAGTGGTTCGCCAATTTCCATTGTCGACTTACTTCCAAACTGTAAACTACTTTGTTAATGGATATTGAAACAGGTATGAGAGCTATCTTGGATATATTTACATGACTTATGTACGATAATATCAAAATAAATAAACTTAAACAGAGTGCTTCAGAATATGTTAACACAAAAAAGGTATCTCTAAGTATTATCTCATAGAATCCTTTGTGACTTTCTAGTAAAAACAAAGTTAGAATGATGGTAAAGAACAGAGACAAATAACCTTTTTCGAGTTAAAACACTAATTCGGAAACACCCTGTAGTAATATTATAATTAAATGAGTAGTTTATAGTGGATACTGACTGGAAGCATTCGTATATTCAAAATTAATAATCGGCTCGACCAATTTTGATGAGAATTTTAGTAAATTATAGATTTTTCAGTCTAAAATTGTACCTCTCACCCGCTTCTACTTTAAGTCTATAACGTTTCAAGATGAGCTGAACAAACATTATTTTAGCTATGACGAAATGAAATTTACTTACAGTGAGACATCTCAAAATGATCCTTATGATTGCAATGAACAAGATTGTTAGGCAATTTTAAGAGGGAAAGACCATTTTATTATTTTTGCATATTATTGTTATATTTTTTATATAAAAAATATATAATAAAATAATACGGGTCCTACTAAAAAAAAGTTAAACACTAAACAATGTTTAAAAAAAATCATAAACAAAAATTGATAACTAATTTTTTAAACACGCGTTAAACAGCGTTTAACCTTTTTGTGATTAAAAGACATATGAATGGTCTAAAGTTAAGTAAAAGAGCGAATACTTTCGATCAATATCCACATTAACTTAATGAATAAATATTATACGTATTAAATATATTTTTTTATCGAGAACTGCCACCGCTCGTTGAAGGATGTTCTGCAAAAGAAAAAAACAAATTTTCTATATAAAAAATATATAATAAATATTGCTGGACATTTCACAAAGCGCTATCTAGCTCCAAACTAAGCAGAACTTGTACTATGGGAACCAGATAACTGATAGAATACTTATATACTTTTTTTTGTAAATACATATGTACTTATAATATAAGAAAAACATCCAGACCCGGAACAAATATCTATAGATAGTTCAAACATTTGTTCCACGGAGGGAATCCACCTATAAACCACATTTCATCGAAATCGGTCCAGTCGTTAAGTCGTAACAAAAAGACGGAGAGACGGAGCTACTTTTGAATTTATAAATTCCATTTTAAAAAGAGAAAAGACGGAAAAGTTAATGTTGTCTATTAATTTGTCAACTTTTTCTCGGATTTTCCATTTAATTGAACTTTCCCAGTGAGGGCGTGTTCAAGTATTACGTAACGCAATTTTTGAAGATTTTCGACCCTCCCTCCCCCTCATGTAACGCGCCGTAACGTTTTTCTGTCCCCCCCCCTTCCTGCCCCCTACCCTTTCCTAAACGATACGTAACACCCAAGTGACCATTTTTACATAAAAGTCACAATTATTTTGCAACTTCAAGAAAATAAAAATGACGTGCAATACAATTGAGAGATTCCCTGTAAAACATAAATGAAAAGGGTTGCCAACTTGGGAGATTTTAATTTCCTAGTTTTTTATTTAAATAAAAAAAACAATGGTACGTAACGCATCGTACGAACTCTCCTCCCGCCCCTGTAACGCATCGTACCCCCCCCCAATTGCGTTACGCAATACTTGAACGCCCCCCCCCCCCCCCTTAGTGGGCCCCTTATATCACCATCCAGTTCGTCTTCATCATTTTCTGAGCCTCGTGTAATGTAATTTTTGTTCTGTTTAAATAATTTTTTTATTTCGTACATAATTGAATAGAATAATAATTCTTTCTTAAGTTTTCAAAACAAATGCTTTTACAAGCTCATTAATTAATTACATAATGATTTATCTCAATATTTTCCAATTAATGGTTTAATGATAAAATATGAAAAATATAAAACTGTTGAAATGTGTCCAGTCAAGATATAAAAGAATTAAAAAAAAACTAGGAGCCTTACAGTAGTCGCATATGATGTGTAACATCTGACCACCGCGCGCGCTCATTGCTCAAATCAAATAGCGCGCGCTTCCCCGGTTCCCTGTTACACATTTCCGTCCCTTTTGCCAAAATCACTCCTACACACCGAGAGGAAAGATGTTACACATCAAAAATACATAATCTACAGTCTTTTTCAACTAATTAGTCATTTATGAGAGGTCCATAGAACGTAAAATATTACGTAAAGCGACGTCTCACATAGAGTTGAATATTTCTATTTGTCAGTGAAAACATTAGACAAGAAAAAATATTAAACTAAACGTGTCACTAAAATAAACTGTGTCACAGGTGACTATTTGAAAAAGACCGTAGTTCATACATTTAAATCCATTTGTGTATGTTAATATGAGGCTTTTAATTTACCTTTTTCGTTGGTTACCGCCGCCTCGTCCTAAAAAACAAAATAGTTTATTATTTGTATCATATTTTATATTTCTTCAAACTTCCAGGATTAGTGGATTGGAATAACATAGCTTGGCTAAAATTGAATAATGAACTATCGTCAATAATCAATTACCGTCAATAATCAACTATCTGTGTCTTTAGATGATGTTATTTAGTTCTTTAAGTTGTGTAATAATACATTGTTATACGAGGGGCGTAAGCGAACAATATCACCCTCGACCTGTTAGCGTCCTCGCTCGCTTTCGTTCGCTCGTACCACAAAATATATCGGATGCTATTGATCGCTTACACCCGAGTATGAGTTCATTTTAGTATAGAATGCAATGAGCCTCATTCTATTTTCAAATTTACTTATGCCCTAAGGGGTGTAAATCGCATTTACGCATCAGATATCGAGCTAACAATGACCAACTTTAAGAGCATGTGCGATAAAAAAAATATTTACTATGTGTTTTGTTATGTTGATAGTTCGTTTGAAAAATTTGTATTTTTAATTAACAATTTTGAAAAAACCTATTTTAGTCCTTGTTTTCATTAAATGTCGTACATAGCATGCCACGTTGTGTATGTACCTGTCTGGTGCGAATGACCGTCATGTTCTGCTGTGGGACCGTACAGTCGGGCTCTACTCCCAGCGAGGAGTAGATCTCCCGCAGCATCAGTAGCATTGTATCCTCCGACTCCCTGCAAATGTAACATAAATAATGCAGAATATTTCACACAGCGCTATCTAGCCCCAAACTAAGCAGAGCTTGTACTATGGGAACCAGATAACTGATAGAACACTTATACACTTTTTTTGTAAATACATACTTATAATATATAGAAAAACACCCAGACACGGAACAAATAGATGATAACCCGATTTTGTTATAATTCGTTTTTTGAATTGCCCCTCGTTTTTTCCATAGAAGCAATTTTAAAAACTTATTCACATATAAGAATGTGAATGTTTCTGACCAGTATCCGACATGGCTGCTCATAGCGAAGAGGTACTCGTTGATCATCTCGAGCGGCGCCTCTTGCAGCACGTAGTCGATGCGGCGACCGTCGTTCAGCTTCCCCAGCATTTCTGGACTCGTCTGAAATTATACGTGTTTTGTTATGTACGATTTTAAATAAAGGCACGGGTAAGACTACTAAACAATAATAATTACTAGTGGTTCGCCCCGAACTGAGATATCGCGAGTCTCCCATAAAAACAAAATATATATTATTCGTAATCTTTGACTATCAAAATAGTGCCACGAAATAAATAACCAAATAATTTGACCTACAGTTTTATTCAAAATACAGGTCATGTATATTGCTTACTCTTTTTTTTTTAGTACAAATTGCAGTTATTCTGGATTTCACACTGTTCCCTATATGTGTGTCACTAAAGCTACACGCATACCAAATTTCAGCATTGAGGGGTCACTGGTGTACCCTGTGAATTTCGTCAAAGTTGAGTTTTTACTATGGCTAATTCTTAAAAACTACAAGGTTTAAACTAAAAATAGAAACAGGGTCGAAATGTACTGACAAAGACCTTTTATTAGACGTACCACTTGACCGGATAGTCCCATTTTGTTTTTTTTTTTACCCCTCTTGAACCCCAATATCTCAACAACGCCTCCACATTTTTAGCTCAGTTAGTCACACGAGGATTGTGCCATCACTACCTACCTATATACCAAATTTCACAATGATCGGATAAACGCTTCGAAAGTTACCCTCGGACAAACAAACATACATACATACAACGCCGATTTGCCCAAGTTGATTTGGAGATCTCGCTTCGCTCGATCAAGACTCGAATAGAAAAATAAACCATACGCGATAAATACCCTTTTAAATCAGTAATTATGTATAGTGATCGTAAGAGTTTAACAAATACTAAAGCTTGCGGATCTTACCAACTCAGCATTAAATTGTTCCTCCTTAGCTTCGCCGCATAGTTGCTCTTTCTCCATTTCTTCTTCCACGACCTGAAATTAGTATCACACTAATATTATAACGAAATTATGGATGTTTGTTTGTACAATCACGTCGTAACGGCGTAACCGATTTCGATGAAAATTAGTATGAATTTAGATGGACATGGTATAACACTGTGTTACCAGGACCAGTGTGGCTAATTTCGGAACGGAAGATTAAAATAATCGGGACATTGCGTTTCAAATCGGTACAGCTAAAATAGCTACTAATAGCTAAAAAACAGGTTTTTGTCAATCATCAATTATTTTTAGTGTATATTATTATATTTTTGACAAGAAATGTATCCTATATAAAAAGTAGGTTTTTATTTTCCCACTCACATATCCAACAATTTAGTACCTACATAGAAAGTTTTTGAAATAAATAACTATGCTGGAAATTTCACACATCACTCATTGTCATCATATTAGCCAAAAGACGTCCACTCCTGAATAAAATTAAAAATTATCTATTCTTTTAACATACATAAGATACACTTAATTGGAGCTCTATCTACCAAACTAAGTTAATAAATAATGCTGAACATTTCACACAGCGCTATTTAGCCCCAAACTAAGCAAAGCGTGTACTATGAGAACCAGATAACTGATGGATACTTATACTTGTTTTGTTATGTACGACATTAAATGAAAACACGGATAGGGCTAGTGGCTAGTATTGTTGTGAAATAGGTTTTTTCAAATTAATTAAACCCACCTCTAAAATCAGTTAATACGATTCCGGATGTGTGTTTTAAACTAATGTCGTACATTTGCCACCTCCCACAGGTATGGTATTATCAGACTTCAATTTATGATCATACAGAAAAACGGTTAAAAAAATTATAGGGGTACAAAAAGTTTTACAAAAAAAAAATTCCTTTGCTCCTTTGCCGCAGTGCTCTCGTCGGTATGGCGGGCTGTCAGTCACACCGGAGAAGTATGGCATTACGCTACCGCCTACTTATTTTTTATCGACGTTCGGAAAATACAAGAAGTTTTGTGGAACAAATCAATCGACACTCGTAATTTATCCGACACGTTCGATTAACGCCTACGCGATTATGCCGCCGGTACCAGCCCTATGACCATCATTTTCCCTTATGTCATTACGTAACTAGAACCCTGAAGGGTTGCCATACTGGTACAAATGACCTGACATTTTGTGTCACCATCTCCCGGTCTATATGGCATCTCATTTATAAATAGAAATAAGGATTTACCATAGAGGTTGTATTTCATTTCAGTATACTATGAATGCAATGAGCCTTATTCTTTTTTCAAATTGAATTACGGCCCTAGGGGCGTTAATCGCATTTACGCATCCAGTATCGAGCTAACAATAACCAACTTCCAGAGATGATAAATGTATACCTTTTCGAGTTGTCCTTCTGGTGGAGGGGTTGCCTTCCATTTGTTCCAAGTGGTACGCAGTGACTCAACCAGTTTTTGTTTCAAATCTGCTCCAACGCGAACCATTGTATCTTTTAATTCTGAAATAGTAATAAAATTGCATTTTATTTCCCACACAAATAAATTAATAAGTCCGTGATTTTTACACCCATAATGTCAATAAACTAATCAGTTGCCAGAAGGCTATGGAAAGAAGCCTTCTAAAAATAAGTTAAATACACATATTATAATAGTTCTTCTGCTATTCGAGGCGAAGACAAATCCAACAAATCAAAAATCATCAAAATCGGTCCAGCCGTTCTTAAGATATAAATGGTGTAACTAACCTGACTTTGTTTTATATATAAGAGAAGATTAAGACACACTGTACTTGGGTGATAAATGTCATAAAAAATCAGTATTTTTAACAAGTCACTCTAGTTCATATGAAATTATTATAATGTCAAATTTATATGAATAGATCAGAGATTGCATTGAAATTGAAAGTTAAAATTATAAATTGTTATGTGAACCCCTCTTTGGGTAAAGGCCTCCTCCAGAGCTTGCCCTTCTTTCCGATCTTGTGCTATGTCTATCCATTCGTTTATTTACGATACTTCTTTTAGGGAAAATTTTTTTTGCCGTACAATATTGAAAATTAATCAATTACACTTGGATTGCAAATTGAATATGTCAGATTTGAAATTAAAAGTTGATACAGCGAACGAACTTATAGATAAAAAGATTTTTGCCTCTGGTATAACCACAGAGTTCGGAAAATATAAACCTTTTGTTTAATAATAATTATAACTAACTAATGGTACCTACCAATTAAACTCGACATTGTATGCGGAAAACGCTGAATATGGCTGCACTTATACCGTAACACTAAACACCACGTTAAATTAATAAATATATTTGTATTTGGGTTTAACGGTCGGTTGGTAGTGTTTATTTATCTATCTAAATAATTACATATATTATAAATTTAAAAGTAACTCTGTTTTTGTCTATTTTTTACGTTTACGGCTAAACCGATTTAAATAACATTTGGATTATTTATCGAAATCTTGGGATATCGAGAGCCCTGGTTTGAGACCGGCTACATTTATTGACAAACCACGCGTGCGATGCTGCGTGCGGAAGCTAGTTATAAGCAGTAACATTAAGTTACCTAAATGCATCCTCTTTCTGCCCTTGTGGTGTGGAATCAAGTAAGGCTTCGCATCTTGTAAGAGCGGGTTTATCAGCGGCTCAATTCTGAAAAACAAATATAATTAGGATAAGATTTTATTTTATATATGTAAAAATATCACACTTATATTTAGTGTGATATTTATACATATAATAGATGCGAAAAATGGTGTTTGTTTGTTACTGAATCGATTATGACATGGGTTGTAAGCCTAGAATATTTTAGGGTCCCGTACCTCAAAAGGTAAAAAAGGAACCCTTATAAGATCACTCTCTTGTCCTTCTGTCCGTGTGTCACCACCGATTTTCTCAGGAACGGGTGGACCTAGCAAGTTGAAATGTAACCCAGATACTGAGGTCTATAGTCCATATTAAGTAAAAATCAAGGCCCTGAGTCAACACGATAAAAAGATTTGGGCAAATTTAGATTTTCGCGAAAAATGCAGTACCAAAATGTACCTTAATTTTCATCTTTTTTTATTTTTTGGAATTTTCCCTTTACTTGTGCTGTACCTTTTAACCAAAATTGACAATTCTAGGTCAAGAGGAAAGTACCCTATAGGTTTTGGGTCAAAAACCTACATGGAAGTTCCCGTTGACCTAGAATCACGAAATTTGGCAAAAAGCAAGGAAAAATAAAACAAATAAAGGAAAAATTCCAAAAATAAAATAAAGTTGAAAATTAAAGAGTGTCCACATACAATTTACTATAGATAATGTAAGTACGGAACCCTTTGTGCGCGCGTCCGACTCACACTTGGCCGGTTTTTTTATAGTTCGTGTTTTGTTATGTACGACATCAAATGAAAATACGGGTAGGGCTAATGCCTAGTATTGTTGTCATATCCATTGTCGAAGAAAATTAAAATATTTTAAACAGTTTAGTCTATCAAGTCCTTAAATATCAATGCAACAGCCGATTTAAAATAGGTAAACAAATTATATTAATTCATCATGTAACATCATGTACCTGTTACACTGACTAAGCATCATCGTCGCAAAGGCGCCGCTGATTCACGTAATTTTTTTATATTAGAAATGTTTGATTACTGAATAAATATTCTAGCCATCAGTATTAAACCCACCTCTAAAAATCGTTAATACGATTCCGGATGTGTGTTTTAAATTAATGTCGTACATAACAAAACCGGTTGTAATACTACTAAGGTAGCAAACAAGTTTTCTAAATTTGGTATATCTAATATATAAAATTTTCGTGTCACAGTGTTTGTAACAAAACTCTTCTGAAACGGCTTGACCAATTCTTATGAAATTTTTTGTGTATATTCGGTAGGTCTGAGAATAGGACGTAAACTGTTTTTCATACCCCTATGTGATAAGGGTGGTCCACCCCCAAAGTTCTTATTTTTATTTTATGGACAAAAATTTAAATTTAATTTTTTTTGGTATTGGGCAATAAAAATACATACAACCATATATTTTCACCCTTCTACCACCAACCCCTATCTCAGCTTAGCAACACAAAATTTATTGATTCTAAGGCGGTACGTAGTTCGCGGGGTCAGCTAGTAGGTACAGGAATACAGGGTGTTCGGTAATACTGATGATATTTAAGTGACGGTTTCTCAAAACATAAAAAAGACTTCTAAAAAAAAACTACTAGCTATAATTATTATCAAATTTTAAAGGAAATCGACTCAGTTTAGGTGATTCATACGATATAAAACTTACTGCCTACACTTTCAAACTCTCAAAAATAAAGGCCGATTATATATCTCTTTCGGAAATGGTTACGGGTTTTGGGTTAGAAAAGGACAACAAGAGATATCTCGAGACGTCACCAATACAGTATCTGTAGTTAGATGGCAAGCATTATGCAATAGCACAACATAAGTTTAATAAAGTGTTTGTGTTTACATGCGAAAATAAATTTCACATTTCGATGGTAAACATTTCACAAATTTATATATTATGCTCTTCAAAATAACCCCTTTCATTTTTGTGCGTATATTATCAAACACCTTATATAGATTATGAACGTTATTGAGACAGGCTATTTTTTACCCGACCGCGCAAAAGGAGGGTTATGTTTTTGACAATCGAGTTGGGCGGATCCTGGTCCTATTTATATTACCTGTAGGCTATAGGGTCATACGGATGGAAGATATTGAAGAAATTCTTGCACGTCGGTAGAGCGAAGTCCATTCCAAGGGCTTCCACACCCCTAATGCATTCGAATATAGCTGGAACATAAGTTAACATATTATTAGGAGTAGCCAGAGGCAAGTCCGATTGTAATTTGACGACCTCCGTGGCGCAGTGTGCGAATAGCCGGCTGAGACGCAGGAGGAAGCGTGTTCGATTCCCACCGCGGAACAAATGTTTGCATGATCTACAGCTATTTGTTCCGGGTCTGGATGATAATATAAAGAGGAAAGATTTGTATGTTTGTATAATATAAACTCAAAAACCACTGGTCCGATTTCAAAAATTCTTTTTCCATTAGAATGTTACATTATCCCCGAGTAACATACGCTAATTTTTACCGGACTGTGCAGAAAGATGTTTGAGGGAGGAGGATGTTTTTATTGACAAATAATGCGTGCGAAGCCGTAGGCAGGTCAGCTAGTAAAGAATAAAGAAAGAATGATTAAAGAGTAAATGTTTACCTATAGGGCTCCCCAATGCGTAGAGCGCCGCGGGTGAGAACTTAAGCTGCGGATACATGTCTAGCGGCTGCGTAGTGCCCGGCAGGTAACTCTTGTGAGCCGACGACTTCGCCTCCAGAGGACGCTGAAAAGTTGCAACAACTCAGTACATTTTCAAAAGAAGATATAAATTAGATTAGATTAGATAATTCTTTATTGCACACCTAACAGCAAAGTACACCGTAAAACTATGTTATACAATAGGCGGTCTTATCGCTGAACAGCTATCTCTACCAGACAACCTTTGGATGGAATGGACTGTGTGAACATTACCTAGGGTGCAATGGTGTATCTAACATACTACAAATACATACTTATTCTTTTGATACAAATTAATAAAAATAACATATATGAATGAACCTAAATAAAAAAAGCATGTGTGCAATTCACACGTGGTAGAAGTGAAACCTTCAAATACCACGCGCATGTGCTTGGGATCTACCGACTCACTCTCTTTCTCTCTCCTACTTTCTACTTTTGTGTATCTTTCTTTCTCTCACTCTCTTGCGTTGGAATATTGGACGCTACTCGTTGCTAACGCTCGCGCTGGCCTGTAACAGGTATACTACGCGCATGCGTTCGAGTGCCACGCATTCATTCTCGCTCTGTCTCTTTCTATTCCCCCTCCCCAGGAGCGTTGAACGTTTAACGCAACCTTGTTGGAAGCCGCATTAGAAGTTTCACTTCAATAACTACTTATTTAGGAAACATATTAATTAATAATAAACATATAGATATTTAGCGACAAATACTCAGACAGACAAATACTCTGAGAATATGTTTAAAAATGGAAAGTGAGTTGGCACATTTGATAGCTACCGGCAGCGCGTTCCATAACCGGACAGCCTGTAAAAGCCTGTAAAAGACTTATCAAAGTAGGAGGAGGAGTGTACAGGTGTCCTGAGTTGGAGTGTGTCAGACGAACGCAAGGATCGAGGATTGGATTGATGGAGGAAATGAAATCGATCTTTAAGATATGAGGGTGAGGAAGGGTTAAACAGGGTGTTATATAAATGGCGAAGGATGTGAGTATTCCGGCGAAGACGTAAGTGTAACCATTTGAGCTTACTGCGATATAGAAGTAGAGGAAGGCGGAAGAAGAGATGGATTAACTGTGTGAAGAATGATATGGATAGGAAGGAAATGGCAACGGAGATGACGGCTGATAGAGAGATGTGGAGGAGGAATACATGTTGTGCCGACCCCATGTAATGTGGGGAAAGGGCAGAAAGATGTAAAATTTCAACAAAAATGTAACCAACTTCAGAAACAGATAATCGAAATATATGCAGATGCCTTCGCTCCTATGGGGTCATCCTTTAATCACGTGAGGTTTTTTGGCCACTTTTTTTACCCCTTCCTCCCCCATACATAGATGCAGCTAATGATGGACGATTGACAATTGTACCGGCGACGTACATTGGCAGCCCGCGTCATATGCATGTCAAGGCGTCAAGGCAAAGAAGTTCGGCGGCTTAGCTAGTGCGTTATAAAGTACATAAAGGCGTTATCTATACTAATATTATATAGAAGAAAGTTTTGTATTTTTGTATGTTTGTAACGAACAAACTCAAGAAATACTGGTCCGATTTCAAAAATTCTTTCATCATTAGAATGCTACATTATCCCTGAGTAATATCGGCTACTTTTCACCCGATTGCGCTGAAGGAGGGTAATGTTTTATTGACAAACCACGGGTGTGAAGCCGGAGGCAGGTCAGCTAGTTATTAAAAATTATTCCAAATTTTTCCAAACACTTTTTACCGGGACTGCCAGGATTTGGTACAGGATCGAGATAAGTGGAGGGATGAGGGGCAGGCCTTTGCCCAGCATAAGGACAGCATAGGCTAGATTTAAAAAAAAATCCAAATTTTATAAAGCGTTAAAGTATTGTAAACTCACCTCAGGAGTCTGATGGCAAAGCAGGTCATACAGAATAACGCTGCCCAGAGAGTGCCCCCCAAGAGACACCCCCCCCTTGAAGCCCGGGTTGCGTTGCTTGAACAGATTGTAGATTCTGTTGAGCTCGAAGCACACTGTGTCTATGATGGTCTGCGAATAAAATAAATGCTGGACATTTCAAACAGCGCTTACTAGCCCCGAACTAAGCAAAGCTTGTACTATGGGAACCAGATAACTGATAGAATAAATATATTTTTTTGTAAATACATACTTATAACTTATAGAATAGAGGTACACACAAATAATTAATTGATTTGAATCAAAAAATACTAAATGCACTAGCTAGATTATACAAAAATTAGAAACAAGTACGTACATGTATAATGTAAAAATCACATATAAATGTAATCAAAAATTTTTATTTGATTTATGAAGTGAAAACTACTTTAGGCGCGTTGGGCATTTTTTGAGATAGGAAAAACCATTGAACTCGCGACACTGTTACCGTTACTGACACCTCTGTATATAAGTATCTGTAGTGAAGTCTGCTTTTATTAAAATTTTTTTTTTTAACTTTGTAGTTCTTCGTTTGAGCACAATCTCACCTGATGGTAAGCGATGATGTGGTCTAAGATGAAGCACGAAGATCTAGAAGAAACCTATTCCCTCATAACCTAAAGAGATTCAGATTGTATACTTTAGGAAAAACAGACGACGTTAAAGTGTTCCATACCTTAGGTGTACGCATCGAGAACGTAGAACCAAAACGATGTGTGCGAATGGGTGGTATATTGACTAGGTACGGATGGTACTGAGCCGTGCGCCTGCTTGTCCTTTGGTGGACAAGCAGGTGGCTTACTTCTGTTGGCTGCTGGCTCACTCCCGGAGTGTCACTTAATTTTTTTTTTCATTCGTTTTTTACGGACTCTAAGGGCGACTTGCGCAACGATGCCTAAACATATTTAGTGGCTAAATATGATTTAAGGAATCGTAAAATCATACAAATACGTCAAATCTAAACATGTTTAGTATCTAAATACGTTTAGGAATCGTTGTGCTAGCCAGGCTAAAATTCCAAAGCGGTTTTTGTTTCTGTTTTTATAAATAAAATAAATATAAATATTTAGTTGTTTTAATTTTTCCACTATTGATTAACATTTGTAAGAGTTAAAGTGTCCCCCCCCCCTCACCTGATGGTAGACAGGGCTGGTGTAGAAGAGCGCGTCGAGCACCGTGTGGTTGGTGAAGGCCCGCAGCCTCGGGATGCTCTCCAGCGTCACCTTGTTGAGGCGCTTGTCGACCCCGCCCTCGCCCACGTGCAGCTGCGCGTGCCACGATATAGGCAGCACCTGTAATAATACAAATCCATACAAATATTGTAAAATGCGAAAATAACTCTGTTTGTTTGTTTCTTTTTCACGACTAAACGGCTGAACGGTTCGTAATTAAATTTGGCAAGGAGATAGTTTACATCCTGGAGAAGGACATCTTTTATTTAAAAAAATATATTTTTAAAGGGGGTGAAATAGGGGTTGAAAGTTTGTATGGGGAATCCATAATTCCTCAAGTTAGGGATCTGAAAATTCATATTTAGGCTTTTCGTAAGAAGTAAATTTGGTAAGTGATACAAAATCATCCCTAAAGGAGGGGGGGTTAAAATTATGCGATATTGTTTAGATGCACACCCTATGTACAATTAGTATATAGATAGATTGTGACCGGGATTGGAAAATAGGCTACTTTTTACACGACTGCGCAATAGAAGGGTAATATTTTTATTGAAAAACCACGCGTACGAAGCCGCGGCCGGCTCAGCTAGGGGATAAAGCAGTGTATACAGAATCCCGAACGTAACGAAGGATTCTAGGGTTAACTCACGAGCGGAGCGAGGGAGTTACTAGAATTCTGAGTGCAGAGAGGGATAGAAGCACGCCCAAGATGCAGACAATTTTATCCACGAGAAGAATACTCTACTTTTCACACTTTCTGCGAGACAACAAAAACCAAATCTAGGTTGGTGCATTCTGTGCAGCGGTTAGTTCGATTTACGAATAAGTTCTTATTGTGTGGGCCTCTTTGGTTCAAATATGAATACAAATGAGGTTCCAAATTCAAATCACATTATGCCCGCGAAAGCATAATATGATTTCAGTATGTCTGCTTGTCACATGGTGGAAGAGATGAAAGGGGGAAGACTCACCTCAACTCTGCTAACGATGCCGTTATCATACGAGTTCCTGTAATGAGACTGCACCAATTGAAGACTTGTGCTCCTGAAGTCCTCCACTGAAATAAAGTGTCACATATTAATTAAAATCAAAATAATTTAGGTAGTGAAGTGGCAGTGAGCCTGCCACATAGCTCGTAGGACTGACGGCAGTTGCGGTAGAAACGTTCTCAAGTGCAGACCACCGCACTGGAAAGCGCGGCGAAGGAATCATAAAGACAAATCCAACGCGCGCCTAAAGAAGTTTTCACTTCATATACAGAGGTGTCGGTAACAGTGTCGCGAGTTCAATGGTTTTTTCCCATTAAAAAAAAAATGCTTAACGCGCCTAAAGGAGTTTTCACTTCGGGTTGGCGAAAAATCGTCACTTAATTACAGAACAACCTCTTATTAGAATACTAAACCAATGGCATTCTAATTCTTGGTTCTAGTATATCTCGGTTTCCTCGCGAAGTATTCCGTCACCATTTATAATAATTTTCAAAATTTTACCGCCCTCCCCACGAAACACAGTGTAGAATTCGACTTGATTTTCGGGCATTGTCTTTTTATTGCAGAATTATTTAGGATTTAAAACGTTAGAGTAGAACTCCCGTGTCTCAATTATGCATATTTTCAGAGAAGTGAATTTTTGATAATACAGGAGGTATTATCAAAAATTCAATTCATTTCCTCCTGAAAAATTAAAAATTAAATATTTGTTTGAGATTTTTAGATTTTGTAACAATTCGTTTTCTGTATATGTATATAAGAATGTCTAAAGCCGCATTTTTTAATTATTTTGGAACATTCCATAGTAAGTAAAACACGAGAAATTAATTATTTTTAATTTTTAGTTTTTATTTATTTTTTCTTAAACCAAGTCTTATTAGCAAACAATTTTTATATAACACATATCCCCAAACTATGAGTAATATGTGGTAAAAAAACGAAAAGCTAATCTCGCTTGGAATTGGAGATTTTTTGAAATAATGATTTGGCCAAATATTTTAGATTTTACAGAATATTTTTTTTATTTCAATATGTATTTAAATAAACAATTAGAATAATGCAGGTTAAATGTAGTGAAATTATTATTAGTAGACTTAATTTCGTTTTAGTTGGACGTCATTATATTCTTTCGCGATACAATCGAACAAAAAACAAGACTTTTCAACGAACAAGAAATTTTCAGTTTGGAGCGCCATCTAGTTTAAGAACTATACAACTCTTATCGAAACACAAAAATGCTAAGTGACTCACCGACTTCCTCAACGGATCTGAACCTCATATCGCACGCGGAGCCGACGCCATGGCAGAGCAGCAGGAGGTGGTCGATGGAGGAAGGCTCAGGGTCTTCGATTTCTGACTCTTCGTGACCGCGGCGAACCACACGAGGTCTCGCCGTGGATTGCTGAAAGATATAATCGAATACACTTTAGAGGGCACCATAAACAACCTGTTTTGTTATGTGCGGCATTAATTTAAAACACACATTCGGAAACGTATTAACTGACTTTAGAGGTGGGTTTAATTATTAGCTTGAATATTTATCCAGTAATCGATACATTTCCAATAAATAATTATCAACGTAAATCAACGACGCCTTTGCGACGATGCCACTTAGTCAGTTTAACAGGTACCTACTAAGATAATGAATTAATATGATTTGTGTACCTAATTTTATACAGGCTGTTACATTCATATTTTAGGACTTGATTAACTAGGTTGTTTGTAATTTAAAATTTTCTATGGCCGTGAATTTGAAAAAACTATTTAACAATAATATTAGCCATTAGCCCTACCCCTGATTTCATTTAATGTCTTGCATGACAAAACACACAGTATATGTCTAGCTTTTTCATTTTACTGAAAATACTAAACGTTAAAAGTTGGGGTAAATGTGTTCTGGAGTGGAGACCACGTCTAGGCAAGGGAAGTGTAGGACGCGCTCCGACTAGATGGAGTGTTGGCGCGCTGTGGCTTACAAGGATTGGATGGGAAGAGCTGAGGATCGGGCTCAGCGGCGCACCCTGGGAGAGACCTACGTCCAGCAGTGGACTATTAAAGGTTGATGATGATGATGAAAAGTACTAGGCGATCATAACTTTGTAAAAAGTCGACACAATAACCTCACCACAATGGCTATAATTGTACTAACATCTTCGCACGTATTTTGTTTGTATTCGCCAGCGCCGTGCACACACATTACGAGATGGTCGATGGCCGGCTTAAGATCTCTTGCCACGCAGATTTTTGGAGGATTCCGGTATACTTTCTTGCCAAGGATGAACTGGATAGGATAGGATAAGGAAGGATTAGGATAATAAAATGACCCACCTGCTGTTAAGTGGTAACCAGCCTCGGATTTAGAATTTTCCTAACCGGGGCAGAAACTTGATGTAGCGCCACTTCTCCACCAGCGTTTGAGAGGGGGAGGGGGAGGGGGGGGGGGGGTCAAAGTCAAATATTTTATTCATTAAAATTACAAGGATCACTTTGAAACGTCAATTTTACTGCCTGTTCCTTCGCGACCAAGCCAGGAAAGAAAGGCAAGAAACAAGGCTGGTTGTTTTTTTTAATGATCCTTTTACAATACATAATACAGAAAATAAATTACGTCTAAATTGTAACATTTTGAACGAGTTGGAGCAATTTCAATCCCAAGCTTCTCTATCATCTAAATAGTCCGATATTTTATAGTAGGCTCTTTTATAAAGATTTTGTTTAATTACGTTTTTAAATTTGTTAATTGTTAATTGTTAATTTTTGTACATCCCTTGGGAGTTTGTTATAAAAGCGTACACCTTGCCCTTTAAGCGATTTACTTTAATATATAAATAATTTAACATATAAACTTTATGAAGTCTACAAGTGGCAACAGCGAGTTTATCTTTATTTCTAGTATTCAAATTATGATTATCGCTATTTTTCTTAAACAAATTAATATTTTTGTGAACATACATTAGATTTTCATAGATGCATTGACAAGGGAATGTCATAATATTTATTTGTTTAAATTTATTGCGTAATGATTCTCTGGGGCCCATATTATAAATTAACGAACAGCCCTCTTCTGCAGCACAAAAACGGTGTTTATATCTGCAGCACTCCCCCACAGCAGTATACCGTACGACATAATGCTGTGGAAGTAGCTGAAGTAAACTAGTCTAGCTGTGTCTACGTCTGTAAAAAGACGGATCTTTTTGACTGCGTATGCTGCAGAACTAAGTCTCTTCGACAACCCATCAAGTTTGGTTTAGTAAGGGTTACGTTTGAAGCGTTCCAAAGTTCCAAATCCAATGAACAGCCCAGCCAGGTGATCTATGTAGATAGACCACGGGCAGGGAGTGGAATAATCGATAGTACGACATCCCAAGCACTTTTAAAAACAATTTTTTTTTTCAAAAATGTTTTATTAAGAGAATTAAGAGGCGACGTAATTGAGTAACAAATAAACAAACATCCAAACTTTCGCATTTATAATATAAGTGTGATATATATGTATTATATTATACACATATCACACACACATACTGTTTGAGTAGGTAGTACCTATGTAGTACATAACTGTAATTGTCTTATTCCTTTGTTATTTTTTTTTATATTTTATTTTGTCTATTGTTCGTTCTGTGTTTCCTTATGTCTCAAATAAATATATTCTATTCTATCACTTACACACACATTACATTATTTGAATTGTTTGCATTAATTAAATGATTTATTGTTAATAGGTATCATAAAAATAAGAATACTCACAGGTGGAGAATTGAAGGAGTCAGCCCCCCCTCCATGCAAGAAATGCACCATTACAGCGGGGCCGTGCATCACCACCAGCTCGCTATTCGGCAGCACCAGGCGACGATGCCATTCACCAGTCGTTACGCCATGACGATACTCCTCCTGAAAACCCACACCTTTACAATGAGGGGCGTTGCTCTGTCATGCTATGATCAACAAATGATGAAACATTCGAATCATCATCATCATTAGCCCGTCTGCACCCACTGTTGAGTATAGGCCTCCTCTTTAACACACCATTCTTTCCGGTCCCTTGCGAGTCCCAGCTACGCTCACAACGTAATTCGAGCATCGGACCATCGGTCATCGAACATTCAAATATATTCGAATACTAGCATCCGCCCGTGGCTTCGCACGTGTGGTTTATCAACAAAAAGTAGCCTATGTGGTAATCCACGTTATAATCTACGTATATACAAATTTCATCGAAATCGGTTAAGCCGTTACGACGTGATTGAGTAACAAACAAACATACAAACTTTCGCATTTATAATATTAGTGTGATAGCGTTATTCAAAAATTTTAACTATGGGAGTCAGCTGCGTAGCCGTAGTCTACCAATGGTAAAAATGAGTCTATTTGCTTGATAAACCTTACAGTCAGTGTCTTAATTATTTGTAATTATTAGACACACTGTTTTGTTTGATTTTATTAGCCAAAATGTAAACAGTTAATATCTACCTAAGTTTTGTTTTTTAATCGTAAACAAAAATAATAGATGAATTATTGTTATTATTAGGATAAATGGTAAAAGAACATGGAATATATAAAATCGAGTTAATGTTGCGTTTACAATAGCAAATCCCCCCCAAATTCAGTACAAGGAGTGGAACTCACTTCCGGCGTATGTTTTTCCGAACCAGTATAATCTCGGAGTCTTCAAGTCCAGATTGAATAGGTTCTTTCTAGGCAAGCGTGCTCCATCTTCGATCACACCATCACCTACCACCAGGTGAGGTAGTGGTCAAGCGTTTGGCATCATCAATATAAAAATAAAACAATTTTTACACATTTTGTTCAGTTCAAGGGTTCACCATACAGTTTTGGAGTATTCCTAAACGGCTTTGTGATGATTTTCTATGACTTTCAGGATCAATAAGGGGGCTGGAGCTCCCGCAATGAATAACTATGGGTCTACCGCGATGGTCTTTCAGCGTTCAAAGGTGTATGGCTTACCTCCAATTTATCGGCGACTGCTTCGGTATACGGCACATATCTGGCGTCAGTAGTTCCTTTGTAGAACCAGCTACATCTGGAAATAGAACAAAAAAATTTTACTCCGGTTGTCATCTATGAATGAATGAAAGAAAACACTTTATTTTGACCTTCGTGGCGCAGTGGGCGTACAGCCAGCTGAGACGCAACAGGTAGCGGGTTTGATTCCCGCCGCGGAACAATTGTTTGCATCATCTACAAATACTTGTTCTGGGTCTGGGTGATTTTCTATATATTATATGTATTTACAAAAAAAGTATATAAGTATTCTATCAGTTATCTGGTTCCCATAGTACAAGGTCTGCTTAGTTTGGGGCTAGATAGTGCTGCGTGAAATGTCCAGCATTTTATTTTATTATTTATATATTATTGTACACCATACAAAATAAAAATTACAGACAAAATAGAAGACACAAAGCCAATAGTACAATGGGCAGTCTTATCACTTTAAAATCGATTTCTTCCAGACAACCTTTGGATGGAGGATTTAGTTATGTCAAAGATATGGTCGGGGATTCAACTAACACCATAATACTTTATAATACGAATAGACATAAATAAGCTATTATTATAAATTATATAGGTACCAACAAAGTTGGGTTAGTTACACCATTTATAACTCAAGAACGGCTGGACCGATTTTGATGATCTTTGATTTGTTGGATTTGTTTCCGCCCCGAATAACGGAATAACTATTATGTATCGGAAAAATTCACGCAAAAAGAAATTATGAAGAAAATTCATTTTCCCATACATAGATGGCATATTATATATTATACTAAAGATGGCCGATTGACAATTCTACCAGCGACATACATTGCCAGCCCGCGTTATATGCATGTCAAGGCCGTACGTAGTTCGGCGGATCAGCTAATCTTTACATACATAGTATAATATGAAGTCGCTTCCGCTGTCTGTTCGCTTAGATCTTTCAAACTACTCAACGAATTTTAATGCAGTTTTCAGCAATTGATAGAGTAATTCAAGAAGAAGGTTTATATGTGAAATACATACATAACTCTGTTTGTTTGTTACCTTTACACGACTAAACGGCTGAACGGATCGTAACAAATTTTGCAAGCAGATAGATTATATCCTGGGAAAGGACATAGGCTACTTTTTAGCCAACTGCGCAAAATGAGGGTAATATTTTATTGAAAAACCACCCTTGCGAAGCCGCGGGCGGGACAGCTAGTAATATATAAAATTACTATATATGTATATAATATTTATAATAATATACATACATTAGTTAAATACGATAAAAATACATTAATTTGTATGCGAATTGTGTGATACTACGACGTTTCACATGTTTCAGTGTGTGTTCGGAAATGACATTTCGATCAATGGTCCGAAGCGGAAATGAAAATTTCTTGTCGTACCACTGGTGCCACAGGTTGCTGGTACGACGAGGAAAAGTAGGCAAAACTGAATGTAGTGGAGTCATTCATACCTCCGTAGCGCAGTGGGCTAATAGCCGGCTGAGACGCAGGTGGTTGCGGGTCCGATTCCCGCCGCGGAACAACGCAACGGTTCCGGATCTGGATGTCTCTCTTTATTTATAAGTGAGTATGTATTTACAAAAATATAGTATATAAGGTTTCTATCAGTTATCTGGTTCCCATAGTACAAGCTTGCTTAGTTTTGGGGCTAGATAGCGTTGTGTGAATTGTCCAGTATTAAATATTTATTTATTTAATGCTGGACATTAAACTTGCCAAGTGCGAGGTCTCCACTCGAGAACCTGTCTGACCCAACGGCCGTCAGAGCTATGTGCCCCACTGCATCATTTGTGGTAATCATTTGTGCTACATCGGTGACTTTGTTTCGTCTACGAATCTCCTCATTTCTGATTCGATCTCGTAGAGAAATGTAGAGAAATGCCAAGGATTTGACACGTAGGATTGACTTACCTTCTAACATTAGTAGGCTTCTCCTTCCAGTAGACAGCTATCCTCAACCTGCCGATTACGTTCACGTCAAATCTTCCACCATCGGTCGGTACGAGAGTATCCTCATTGAGGTCCGCTGAAAAGAGTACAGATCAAAAAAAAATCTCGTGTCACCGTGTCTGTAGTCGCACTCCTCCGAGACGGGTTGACCGATTTAAATGGTTTTTTTTTTAATATTTGGTAGGTATGAGAATAGGTCGTAAAGTATTTTTCACCCTCCTACCCACAACCCCCCTTTTTTAATCGATTGACGACCTCCATGGCGCAGTGGGTGAATAGCCGGCTGAGACGCAGGATTTGTTCCGCGGCGGGAATCGAACCCAGTGTTCCCGCCGCGGAACAAATGTTTGCATTATCTACAGGTATTTGTTCTGGGTCTTGATGTTTTTCTATATATCATAAGTACCTATGCATTTACTAAAAAAAGTATATAAGTATTCTATCAGTTATCTGGTTCCCATGGTACAAGCTCTGCTTAATTTGGGGCTAGATAGCGGTGTATGAAATGTCCAGCAATATTTACTATTATTTATGATTTAATCGCGATTAGTAGGATGATAAAGGTTATTAAAATTTAAGAAATTCAACTGAAAAGAATATTAATAATAGTCCATTCAGAGCTCAGAGGTCTGGCATACTCACGGCTGCAGTATGCGTGTTCCAACGCGTTCGAGTCCGTCACTGAGAACCCGCGCCAGAGAGACTTATCTTCCACATCCACGCGGTAGAACCAATGGTGCTTCACTGGGGTATACTCTGATGATGATCGACTCTGAAATTCAGAACTAGTTTAATTTACTGTGATCCATGAACGATCACTTTAGGCGCGGGACAAATACAAGAGGTGTCGGGCTAGGACGAAGCGCGGGCGAGGTGCGGGCGCAGCGCCGATGAAGCGCAGAACAGGCGCGCTAACGGTGTCGGAAAGGCGAGGCGCGGGCGAACACAGTGGATGCATTTGGGGCATTCTAGTGTTTGATTTTATTACGACATGACGTCTTCTTCGTCAGATGAAGAGGATCTGCAAGCTCTGGTGCATTTGGAAAACTTACAAAAGATCAGAAGATATGCGGTTCACCCTGTGTGGTAAGCAGGACATGAGCATGCCACTGCTAACTGCGGGTGTGCCGAGGGCGAGGAAGTGGCGCCCGCGCTCCGCCGTTTTAGTATGTCTCGTGGCCCACCTCTTCTATACATTTAGTATAAAATATCAAAGAAGTGGCGCCGTGTCCGCGGTGCGCCCGCGCTTCACCTCCGCCCGACGCCTTTTGTATTTGTTCCGCGCCTGAGGTCTCATAATACTCAAAGTCACTCAGTTAGCTACCGAGAGGGCAATGCTTGACATTTTGAATCAGAAAAAAGAGATCTGTTAACAAACTAAAGTCACTGACTTAGCCCAGAGGATTACCAAACGAAAGTGGCACATAGCTCGAAGAACGGCGATGCAGTATAGCGTTCTAGAGACCACGCACGGGAAAGCGCAGCGTAATAGGCAAGCGTGGCATGGACATGTCATGAGGAGAAGAAAAATTAATTCTCTCACACTCAACTCCCAAACAAACAAGTAGTGAGATGTTGGAAATTAATAGAGGTTAAAAACCGGGTTATCTCACTTTGCTTTATAGTACTTTCTCTCTTTTCTTCCCGAATTACAGACAAGGAGACATTAGATCAGGTTTCTTTATACTCATCGCATTTTAATCTGGAGTAGCGCATATCACAAATAGAAGATATTGAATCTAAAACGTGAATAATTTATAAATGTTTATCTTAGTGTGTCCGAGATATATTTTTGATGGATTTAGCTTGCCCAACGTCTTATCAGGATAGACATAATGAATATAATAATAAGTATAAGGATATCCTTATCCTTAATTTATTATTCTACAAGAAAAGTCGCCACATGAAAGGCATTGTCAACACGTGGAAAACCAAGTGCGCACGTGTTTCTTCAAGATGTTTTCCTTTATAGTTACGAGCACATACATTTTTCAAGTAGAAATTCGGTAAATCTAGGATGAGATGACTGAGTACTCGACTGAGGCCCAAATATTTGTACAGGGAGTTGTAACACAAAGATACTCGTAGTTTCTGATACCCAAGACCTAATCCTAGTGTGGTCAGGAGCAGTGCCGGAATTAGCAAGCGCGGGGATAGCTAATTCTATCGAGGGTCCCTTGATTTGCTATGGGTTCTTAATTATAAAGTGGCGGAGGTTTCGCGGGGCCCGTAGCAATTGCTACTCTTGCTACGTGGTTGATCCGGTACTGCAGGAGTCATGACTAAGAATGTTCCTGATCTGTGTTATTTTATAATAGTACGGTCGAGATGCGAATCCTTTCCCACTACCAACACGGGAGTATATAACTCTAGTAAAAATATCAGTAAGTAAATAGTTTACCTCTTGCAATACAGTAACTCCATCTTGTGGAGTTTCATCCGCACCGAAATTGCTTAAATCGACAGAGACCGAATTGCTCTGACTATTATTAGTTATCTCACTCATATTCCCTTCTTTTTCTGTGCTGTCAGTATCAGCAGCGGTTTTTACTTTGTATTTTTTGATGTCTTTAAGTTTTTTGTTACAGCAATATTCACATGTATTTATAGTTGTTAGAGCATCTTCTGTTTTATCTATGTTTGTATCAATATCTTCTTTATAAGCGAAATTATCAGTTGAATTATCTACACTTTTACTTTGACCATGCATTTTTGAACTATTTAAATTGTTTTCATCTAAGTTTTTTGTGGTTACGTTTAAATTCCCTACTTTCGGTATGTCAGTTTCAATATTAAATTCAACTGAAAAGTGATGTACAGTTTTGACTATTTCATCGCCAAATTTGATATTCTGTGTGGATGTTAGATCTTGCATTAGATTTTGTATGTTAGCTCGCGTTTTGTTATCCATAACTTGCCCTTGACGTTGATTTTGGTTTGTTTCCGTTGTTTTTAAATTGTTTGTTGCATGCCTATAATGATTTTGGCTCTGGCTTAACTCAAAAAAAGATTTCGAATGATCGGGTTGTGCTGGGGGCATCGTGAAGTAGCTAGCAAGTCTGCTGAAACTCTCAGGCGGTTCTGTTGGAACTAGCTTGGGTCCTTCTTCGTTAGATCCAAAGAAATTGAGTGGGTCTGGTAGTGGTACAGATGTTATAGTTTTTTCTTTAAAATCTGCTGACTTGTCACATGCATGTGTCTGATCTTTGATTAGTACATTAGTAGCACTAAAAGCATTTGCCAAAGTTGGTGATTCGTATATATCTATATTTTCTGCAAGTTTCGTTCCACTGTCAATAATATTTGTTTCATATGTGCCAATATTATCTTTTTCGCAATCCATCTTTGGTAATTCATAACTTTGTTGTTCTACCGTTGGATTTTCCGATTTAAAACCCGCAATAGTATAACTTTGGTGTGCAACAGCATCAGAAGATGTCATTGTTGTGGTAGTTCGAGTTTGCGTCAACGTTTCTGGTATTAAAGGTTCTTCATTGTCAGCACTTGGATACTTCTCCTTGAATTGCCTCCTTAGTTCATTTTCAAATCCTGGTGGTAGTCGAAAATTCTCGGCGAATGGACTTATTTCAGCTTCCACAAGCTTAGTCATTGCTTGTTTTTGGAAAGCTATATCTGTAGATACATTTTGGAAAGTGGTAATATTTGTTGGAGACGTTATAGAATTCCGATAATGCGTTTCTGCAGCATAGTTCCCAGTGTCAAAATACGAAGCCATAGATTTAGGTGGGTTTTCAAACTCAGTACTTTTTTGAATATCAAATTCATCCTTCGAAAAAGCGTCTATTTCTATTTTATTTTTGAACTTTTCTATCCGACCTGCAAATGTATCATGTGCTGAATCTTCTGAGCTTCGTTTTCGTTCTCTAAACTCTATCTTGTCATCATCTGTTTCCGATGGCTCTATAATGAATTCTTCTTCGAGTGGAAAATCTTTCTTCGCATCCTGCTCGATCGAAAGCACGTCCAAGCCACCTGTTTCATCAGATTTCGAATCTTCTTCTGCAGGTGGGGCTGACGGTATACTCACTTCTCGTGGTATTACATCATCTTCGTGTATTATGTATTCAGCTTTTATTTCATCGCTTGCGTTAGTCGGCACATTATTAAAAAACAAGGAGTCATCGCTATAGAACCCTCCAGCACTATTTTCGAGTGGAAACGTATGTTGAAGATCAGTTAGGAAGCATAATGTAGAAAGAATGTCTTGGTCTCGATCAACGTGTCTTGAAGCGTATTCTAACTGATTACTGGTCCATTCAGTACCAGTATTGCTACTAGCGGCACCTTCATTTGCTGATTGACCTTGAATAGTTTTTATCGTATCTTCAGTAATTTGATTAATATCATCATACTGTCTTTCTTCAAATACTCTATCATCAGCAGTCGGGTTACTTTCGGTGAGAAGAGCTTCAACCGGATTCAAAAGTTGAATCGAAGAGTTAATGTTTTCAATAAGATGCTTTGTTACATTTCCTGCTTCTTTATCTTCGGCTACATTTACTTCTCTACACGTTTCGCAGATATTGAAATCAGAAGCTTGTTCATTGTCATCGGCATTTTCTATGAGTTCTTTTTCTTCAACGGGGGTTCCTGGAGGCGGTAAATGATCAAAAAATCCGCTTGATTTTTTATCGAATAAAATACTGACATTTTCTTTTGAAGTAACTATAGCTGCATCAAAATTCCATAAGCCGTCTCTATCTAGACTAAGATTTTCACCACTTTTGGTTTCTGTTTCAGACAAATCCTTTAGTATACTTGAGCTAGCATTTCTTTTTAATAAAGATTCCAAATGCTCCTGTGGTGGCTCTATTAACAACACATTCTTTACATCTGTAATGCTAAGACCCACATTTCCCTTGGTTGGTTCTGCAGAAATCTTGTTTTCAGTTTCTATTTCATCAAAGAAACTAAACGACGATTGTTTCTCTAAGTGTGGTCTGGTCTTTTCTAGAGAATTATCAAATAAAGATATATCGGAGTCCTTGTCTTCATTGGCTATTTCTTGGTTTTTATCAGCTATAATAACCGAAAGTCCAAATAAAGGCACACTAGATACTGCTACAGCAGGTAAAACGTTTTTAGACAGTGATCCTATCAAACTGCTGAGCGGCTGATCTTTTAGAACTTTCTCTTTTTCTCTTTTTATGGGGAAGGGAGCATTTTTGTCTTGCGTTGTAATTGAGACGGGTTTCTGTCCGATTACTTTTAATATTGCAGAACTGGACTCGATTACTTTAGACTCAGGCGCATCTAATTGTAAATCGAAAGCTTGGAACGGTGAGTTTGCTATTGCGATTTCTTCTGCTAATGCAAGTTTTTCCACTTCACTTGCTAAACCATCTTCTTTTAGATTGCATTTTTTAGCACCACCCGAAGGGGTGTCAAAAAAACCTATTACTGAAGGAAGCGGTGCGCTGTAATTTAAAATACACCGTGGAATATCAGCATTCAGAGGATCAGAAGGAATTTTATCATAACGTATGATATTAGCTGCACCTGCATCAACTAAGAGGTTATCAAAACTGCTTGTTGTTAAATGTTTACCAGCTACATCTCCAACATCCCCAATAGTAGCACTAACAGAAGGCGTAGCCTTTTTGGTCTGTAAGCCTTCATTTAATTGATCTAGGCTTGATTGAAGACAATTTGTCACAATTTCGAATTGGGACAGGTTAGTGGATGGAGGATTATAAGAATTAACTATTTCTTTCCTTTTGATCTCATTATTCTCTAACTTATTTAAATGTTCTACGTTCAGTGGAATGTTTTCTTGAGTAAATTTAGTTTGAGTACTGTAATACCCTTGAATATTAGTGTTCATAGACGTGTCAGTGTGAACTTGCTGCGATGTACTTGGCTCGGCATTCTGCCTTTCGTTTTGAGCTTGATAATTCTGATAATTTAGACCATACTCTTGAAGGTACTGACGGTATCTAAGCTGGTTGTACTGATCCTGCTCAACACTAGGCACAGTTATTTCAAAATTGAGTTGCTGTTGCGAATACGGCGTGTATTCCTGTGGTGTATAAGACGCAGTTTCCGATGCAGGCTCACCTTTCGCTTCTTTATAAGCGGGATCAAAGAACGTTGTTACAGTACTTTGTATCTTATTGATGTCAATGGAACTTAGTTTAGATTTTAGGGAGCCAATTATTCCGAAACCTTTGGAATCTTGTTTCGGTGGATCGAACGCTTCTGTTGTTGGTCTGCTGAGATCGAAGGCTGTATTGTATTCTTGCCCATAGCTTTGTTGGGGTGGATTGATATCGAAAGGTGTAAACTGTTGAGGCGTTGCTTCAAATACTGAAGCTACAGGTTCGACTAGTTTGCTAAGGTCAAACGAAGCTTGATGAACGTTTGGAGGCGTAAATTGCTCAACCGCCTTACTGAAAAACGAACTCTGGTAGATATTGGCATCTACTGAAGGCACTGGTATCACAGGAGCAATAGTAGGCTTTACGTTATTACTAATGTCTCCAACACCTTCTATCGGCCCGGAATAGTACTGTGGACGTTTTTTTGTCATTCTGAAGTTCAACGTACCAGTTGCCTTTGGAGGCTCTATTAAAGGCTTAGCTGGTTCAGGAGTTACCCCGGGCGGGAACTGTGTAATTGGATGTGGCGTATCTTGTACTTGTGTAGGATTGAAGAATGGAGGCGGCATTTGTGATGTCGGTGCAAACATTGATACGAAATTTTGAGGTGGTGCAACATTTGCAGATACTGACGATCTAATATTGGAAGGAGGTATACTTGTAGGTAACATATTTGATCCTATGTTTAGAGGCGGTCCAGAAGATATTGAGGATTGCAGCAAAGTATCAGCTGCTGATGATGGAATGTTTGGTACAGAAGTACCAAAAGCTTCAGGCACTTCTGTGTTTGACGTTGCAAAAACCGGTCCAATTGAAGAAGGTAGCAATTTTTCAGCAAGAGGTGGTGAAAAGTACGATTCTTTCATTGTAGGTGGTACGTTTTCTGCAGGTGATGTAAATAATGGTGGTCCAACTGATGATGAAGGCTGCATTTCAGGGGTAAAAAAATTAACTAGATTCGTTTGAGATATTGGAATGCTCGGGGGTATATAGGCCGGTTTATCTACAATAGTAATACTTGGCGGTAATGTGGAAGGCATTTGAGGATCTGAAGTTTCAGGAACAGCAGACGGCATAAATATATTCTCAGGAAATGGGGTCGAAATTGTTTGAGCTTTAATCAAAGGCTGATTGGCAGATATGCGCCTTGCAACTGACGGTGGTAAGATCGTTTTTCCCACTGAAGCTGGTTCTTTTCTTGGAACGTTAGAGAACATTGGCGGCGGAGTTATTATAGGCAGCCGTGGGGTTGTTATATCTTTGTAGTCAATTGGTTGATTTTCTTTTGGAGCATACACATTTGATTGGTTTTCTGAGAACTGTATCGTACTGACTGAGTTTTCCATATTAAATGTACTTGAAGTATCCGTAGCTGCTTTGTAAAAAGGTACACTAGTTATATTGTCATTACTAGGTACAGGATTTAATTTTATATTTGTATCCATTTGAGTATTGTCATGTTTGCTAGCAACTTCAGCAGTTTGAAACTGATCATTTATAGGATCGACAGGGTTAAAAAATTGTGGTATCTTTTGGCTGACAGGCGCATTATCTTGAAAATTAATAACTTCTTTGTCAGCAAAACCTTCCAAGTTTAAAGGTGGTGGTATACTGCCATGCATAACAGGTGGAATATTTGGATTTTGGTACACATTCTGTGCACCACCGTAACTGAGACCGGGAATTTGCGCGTATTTCTTCTTGGAAGCGATTCTATAGCTGCTTATACCTGAAACAATGACAAATACATTTAATTTATTAATTTAAAGTATTTTTTGGGGTAAATTCAGTATATCAGCTGTTTTAGGGCGTGTGTCCTGCGAGGCGATTTATGAACGTGCTTGCCACGACACCGCAACGCGGGCGTTGTGTTTGCTCAGGGGGCGTTACGTCTCATTCACGTAATATAATTTTAAAAACATAACGAAAGTTGACCCAAACAAGATTGGATTATGAATTGAATATATTTAAGCATTCTGCTCCACTAATGTTACAATATTAGCTTGATATAAATCGCATGTCAGTCAACTCATACCATTGTATTGTCATTACTTGCATACCGTTTATGATATTTTAATACTACGGAACTAGATCGAAGCTTGAATTATACTATTTTAAGTTATGTGAATGTGCTGCGTGAAGTTAGTGAGCCGCGTTACACAGTCAGCGAGCGCATGTGTGATAACTCCCTTAGTTATTTTATTTGTGTTGCTATAAATTTACCTATAAACCGTTCTAAGTTATTTATGTTTAAATATATATATATCTTTTGCATGTTAGTTTAAATTAGGTAAACTTAGCCTTAGTTAGTGGTAAACTAATTTAACATACTAAATCATAGATATTTGTTGTTTTATGTTGGTTTTGCAATACCGTACAATCTGTACCCTGTACGCCATTTGCTCTTATTATGTTTAAGATACAAGGTTAAAATAAGTGTTTGCCCTTCATGGGAAGTGAAGAGCTACCTCGCCGTAACACAGTTTTTAACTAGCACGTCAGGTATGTTCCGAAACCTTAATAATGCTTACATTATTTATATTGTTTTTATATTAATTAGCCATTGATCGTTTGCACACAATGTAATGCACTATGTATTCCTAAAGCTGTGAAATAAACTTATTCTTATTAAGTTGCAAACCCTGCAGACAAAAAGGTTTTTCCAATTTCGATATTACTCCGAAAAGTTGTCCATATTCACTGGTAGACTCACCCTTTATCAATTCAGACCACTTCGTATAATAGAAAGTAGCAGGTTAAGTAATTTCCTCTGAAACTACGTATATCTAACAGACGAACAGACAGATACGCTTTATTTAAAGTGATCAACTTGTTAATGTCACTATGCAGTAGTTAATTGGTTCCTGGACAGTGGAAAATTATTTATGCAACTTACATTTCTACGTTTAGCCTCGCTTTGAGGTGCAAATTGTATTTATCTATACTTCTATAAATAGAATAGAATATATTTCTTTGAAACACAGAAATATTATACAGCTTAAGTTTATTCTTTGTTTGTATGTATGTACCCTAAAAAAACCAGTCGTTATTATATACAGTCGTAGTTATATTATTATTTTTTTATTTATTTTTCTGCGTTCGTGAGTCTACCCACGGGTCCCATCTGAAAACCAGCGCTGCTTACCTTCCTCGGATGGTTGGCAGCAATACGCTGAGATGGGGCCTGTTTGGCCCACACAGCACGGAAGACCATATTGTATGTAAAAATTTTATCATGTGATTTTTCCTGTGTTTATATAATTTTTCTTTTCTTTTTAATAATTTATAGTCTTTATGTAAGTAGGTATGTTTGTTCTGTCCTGAATGGTCTGTCCTATGTGTGTGTCAAATGAATGAATTTTTTTTTCTTTCTTTCTTTCTTCTTTATAATTTTTGAAGTGAAAACTTCTGTAGGCGCGTTGGGCATTTTTGAGATTGGAAAAAACCATTATACTCGCGACACTGTTACCGTTACCTCTTTATATAATTTGAGATGGGAAAAAACCATTGAACACGCGACACTGTTACCGTTACCGACACCTCTGTATCGAAGTATCTGTAGTGTAGTCTGCTTTTATGTAAGTTTTCACTTTGTCGGCACTCCCGGAATGCCACTGTTTTTTTTTATTCATAACTTACTTCATTCTATATTGTCATTATGTTCATTCTATATGTAATATTGTCCTTCTTCACAAGAAGAGGGACAAATCTATGGGACTATCTATCTATCTATCAAACTTACTATGGGATGCTTGGAGGGACTTGGGGGAGACCTTTGCCCAGCAGTGGGACGTGATAGGTTAGAGAAAAAAAACTTACTAAGTTTAAGCATCACTAAAATGTTTATTAACACTAGCTGACCCGCCCGCGGCTTCGCACGCTTGAAATTTCTTGTCAAAGTGACGCGACACTTCATGTAAATTACTTCACGTCAATGAACGACGGTTAAAAATTAATAGATATTGTTCATACAAAAATACTAAAAACGCGATTAAAAAATGGTCGGTGGGTAGGAGGGTGAAAAATACTTTACGACCTACCCTCATACCTATCAACTATCCAAAAAAAAATCATTAAAATCAGTCGACACGTTTCGGAGTAGTGCGACCACAAACACCGTGACACAAGATTTTTATATATTCGAAAATTAGAAAAGATTTAAAATAAAACAAATCTACCTGTTTTCTTATCCTGTTCTGTTACCTTTCAGGAAACAAGAGTTAACAGGAAATTGATCATTTGTTTGTGTTTTTCTCCACAACAATGAATGCTACCGTAAATACTGTAATTGAGCTGACAAATTGTAAAATGGCGGACGCGAACTCAAATTATAACAATTGTGTGTTTATCTAATCAAATGTAATAATGTTTATGTTCAAATTATTATGTTAGCGTAAAAAACATCCAAGAACGTTATTTTTAACCTCCCATGCAAAGAGAGGAGTGTTATACGTTTGACGCCTGTCTGTCTGTCTATGGCATCGTAGTTCCCAATCGGACGGACCGATTCGGACGCGATTTTCAAAACAAACTTCAAAAAAAGGAGGTTCTCAATGAGTGGGAATCTTTTTTTATTATGTATATTCCGCGATTACTTTAAGATGCCTGGACCGATTCAAGAAATTATTTTTTTATTTAAGAGGATATACTTTCCAGGTGGTCCCATTGGCACCAAGCCAGGATCTGATGATGGGATCCCAAAAAAATCGAGGGCAACCCTCAAATTTTATAGGGACGCTTTAGTATGTTCATACAATCATACTAAGATCACGATTAAAAAATGGGGGGTGGGCGTAGGAGGGTGAAAAATACTTAACGACCTATTCTAATATCTACCAAATATACAAAAAAGAAATTATTAAAATCAGTTATTTATTTATAAAAACACGTCCGACCGAATCGGTCCATCCATTGGGCATTACGATACCACAGACAGACACACATAGACGACTCTTTGCGTTGGGGGATGTCGAAAATCAAAAATAATAAGTTTTTTTTTGAAAAATTACTTTTTCAAAACAAGCTTTTATAAAATTCATTATCGGAACCTAAACACTAGTAGCCTAGTAGTATATTCCATTCAGAAGTTCCGTTGTCCAGCATCCGTCTCCATCATACAACTCAATGGTACCATATTATTGAATTGTCACTGAAGTTACATATGTATTCCAAATTTCAGGTCAATCGGTTGAGGGGAACGGGTTTAAAATTCAGTTGCAAGATTCCACCCGGACAAACATACATACATACATTGCAAGTTCATAAAAAGCTTGTAAAAAATTACATCGAATTTCGCTGAAGTACAGACCAACACGACAGAGGAAGGACTATAATAATTTCGATTACTAATCATAAGTATTACGTGTGAGCACCATCATCAAATGACCTTATGATGGTGTTTAAAGGTTATATCAACTGTAGGTTATCTGTGGCGCAGGCGTGGGAATATAACCGTTATGCAATTACTAATAGCCTGAAGCGAAAACGCTATTTGTAGAAAATAGATAGATAATTCTTTATTGTACACCAAATTACAATTACTTAACCTAAAAAACTTAAAGACAACGGGGGGCCTGGATTGAAAAAACGTGAGGGGAGGCGGTGTTACAATAAATACCTATTTAAAAAATAAATAAACACCAAGACCTAAAATATACCTATATAAACTAACATAAATAAATATAAAATACTTATTGATCGAGCGAAGCGATATCTCTAAATCAACTTGGGCAAATCGGCATTGTATGGTATGTATGTATGTTTGTTTGTCCGAGGATAACTTTCGAAGCGTACATCCGATGGCTGGAGAGCTGGCAAAATTTTGATGTGACCACATGAGCTAAAAATGCGAGGGAGTTGTTGAGATATATAGATAGAGGGTTCAAGAGGGGTAAAAAAATAAAATGAGACCATTAGGTCAAATATAATACATTTCCACCCCGTTTTTATTTTAAATTTAGTCCTTGCAATTTTTGAGTTATTAGCCATTATAAAAACTGAACTTCGACAAAATTCACAGTGCTGAAATTTTGTATGCGTGTAGTTTTAGTGACACAAATATAGGCAAAAATCTGAAATCCAGAATAACTGCAACTTCTACCCCAAAAAACGTAACCAATTAAGATGAACATTACCTGCAATTTGCCTGCATTTCGTCGCACTATTTTTATAGTCAAAGATTACGCGAGATCTCAGTTCGGGGCAAACCACTAGTTTAACACTAGTTACTCTAAAGAAGGTGCCAAGTACAGATAGTATACCTCATTTTTAAAAATAGGTAAGGATTCAGCATGTCCGATGGAAACGGGTAAGTCGTTCCATAATCGGACAGCTCGTACCGTAAACGAGTTACTAAAGAAGTTGGAATTATGGGCTGGAGTTTTCAACTGGGGAGTAGTGGCGAGGATTGGACAGATTTAGGAATTTAAAATATTGTTTTGAATTCCTAAAATTAAAACATAACTAATGACTGGAGGATAGATGTATGATCAAGCAAAGCAATCTTCTGGTTAACCAATAATTGTAGATCATGCAAACATTTGTTCTGCAGCGGTAATGGAACCCACATCCTCTTGCATTTTAATCGGCTATTTGCCCCCCCCCTCGCCAGATTTCGTAAAAACATAATCAGAACTGTATATCATAGTTAAATGTTTATATTTACCGATCACATGGTGTAATAATCGGAACGCGACTCTCACACGCACTTGAGCGGTCTTGTTTTTTTAGTCTGTAGAAATATTTTAACGTAAATTGCGCGCACTTCCACCGCATCTACAGAAAGTTTACTCACAATGAGATGTTTCACCCATTATCCATAGATTGCATTGAGATTGTTTGGCTAATATGCTAATTCAAAGATCGTTTACAAATATAAATTAAAAATATGTACTCACCACTCATCGGAGGCTCTTTCGGCGGCAGTCCAAAATCTTTCGGAATATCTTCCACTCCCATCAATGGCACTCCAGTATCAGCTCTCTCCAGGACCTGATATCCAGGCTTTACCTCATCAGGAGTCTGCTCTCTGCTCTTCATACTGAGCATATTTGAGAACGAGCTAAAGACCGTACTGGCCATATGAGGTAAAACAGTCGGTAGTTGCGAAAAGTTCTGTGCTATATCAGCAGTTAAACTTTGCTGGACCTCTACTGGTGCTTCTTGCCCAGATTCATTCAAATTTATCTCTTCCAACGCCTCTTCAACCTCTAAGTTCTTATTCTGATCTTCTTTAAGGTGACTATGCAATGGCGCACTCACATACCTCGTGCCTTGTAATCTGGCTATGTATTCGTTCACGTCGAAATCATCTTCAGACTTCACGGAGGCTTTCGGTTGAGTGCCAATGGCAGTAGTGCGATTTTTTTCATTTTTTTCGCTGGCTAAGTTTGGGAGAATATTTTGAGGGGTGTTAGATAGCGAAATGTTTGAGACCGCACCGTCAGACAGGTAGGTTGGTTTGTCATGGTCGGCGTGCGCCAGGGTTCGCCCTTGGGACCCTTGCTGTTTATCTGTAACAAAAGAAAGGTTTTTTAGCATTTTTATGGCCTTGAATATAGTACGTGAGTGATTGTAAAATAAATAAGGTTTAGGTAGACGAGATAATTGATATTTGCTACTTGAGATCACGCGGTTTAAAAGTGGACAAACATGTTATGATACGAGCTAGGAGAGGACAACTTAACCTAGGTAAACGTGTTCCATCCTCGACCACAATCTGTCTAGTGTTTATGTTATACGGTGAGGCATAACAGGTAGTAGGTAGGTAGATAGTTTATCGAGGTCTCTGTCTACCTTGTCTAGAAATGAAATTTATTTTGTAGTTTACGATATCTCGATAGATATGCTTTGTGCTAAAGCAACATAAAAAAATAATACTTATTTGGTGATAGTTTTTAAGTTATTATCTAGTTATTATTAAGTCATTCGACCTCTTAGGGCTTTATTTTTTATTCGACTTTTTACGCAAAATGTTGCAAGTAGAATTCCGCTGGGGGATTTCTTTGAACGATTTTTATATATTTGTTCCAGGTATAAGTATTGTTGTAAATGGTTCTCATCGATACAGGGAATGCTTGTGTGTGTTCATTATTGTGCAGAGTCTATTGGGTATTATTTATTTATTAAAATATTCCTTAATAATCAAAACGTTGCACTTTCGAGATTCTATTTTTTTTTTACACTATGGAGATGGAACAAGCCTATGGCCCACCTGATGTTAAGAGGTAACCATCGCCTATAACAAAGTTTGCCTCGTAGGTCACGCTCCTTAGAAATGTACCCTACGATGCACTTCCCTGCGTCCATCAACTTAAGGCATACAGGTGTAAAGCGTCATGTGCCTGTAATTTCACCGGTAGCCATACCCTTCAAACGGAAACACAGCAATGCTGCTTGGCGGTAGAAATAGGTATGGTGGTAGCACTTCCCGGGCGAGCCCTTTCACAAGAAACTCTACTACTCTTGTAAATTAAAACAATCTTTATTTTCTCTTACATAAAACATTTAGAGCGACTTGCAGAACGATGCCTTAACGTGTTAATACGTCAAATTTAATCATGTTCAGTCGCTAAATACGTTTAGGGATCTTTGTGTAAGCCGGCCTTAGTTACTTAAAATGAGAAATTATAAACTAGGTAATATTTTTTGTCGTCGTTTATCACCTTAGGAGTATTGACATAATCTCAACCTATTGACACTTAGCGCTTAAAAGATCGAAAATATGCATGAGTATAAAAACATCAAATACGAAATAACCCAACACATTGATAATTTGACCTCGTAATGGATTGAGCAGTTCTCAAAAAGGAAACATACCAAGTATGGCGAAGACGACTAGCGAATAATATGCCAACTTTTTTAGCTTTTGGATTTGGCACGGAGTATATATTTTTAGGTTTGGAAAGCTGACGGCCGTTGGGGCAGAAGGGATTTCGACCTACCACTAGATGGCAATCAGTGGCTGCGTTAGGCGTCGGCGACCGCCGATGGCCTCGCGCCTAAGCGGGCCTCACTAAAATGTTTTACAAGTTATTAAAAGTTTTAATCGTTATTATTTCCGTACGCTTGAGTTGTATTTATATAGTCGCAGAGTCGTCTGGCACTATGAAAATTACAAAAAAATCCAGTTTTTGGGCGATCCCAGACTCAAAAGAGTGTAACAGTCTAAAATTTACGTGAATACCACTTTAAAATATCTAGTATTTTTAAACATATTTAAATCTAATTACCAATTTATTAGGAAACTGCTACTGAAAAACCTACCTAAGTGTTTTAAACTTAGAACCTATTATAAATTAGCTTCGTAACCACAATTAGCAATCTCCCCAAATGGGAAGGCGCAGGAGTAAGAAGTACGGGGGACGCGGTCACTGAAGGTGACACGAGCGACGAGCGAGCCATTGTCGTGTGAGGCGAGCTACAATAACTGCCTGTACGCGGAACAATATTTTATATCTGTTCGGTACCTACCTACCTTGTGCTGCATAATCCTTACATAAACCTATAGTACAACCTAAAATCAGTGCCGTGTGTACCCCATATTGGGGTTCCTTCTACCGGGCTGAGGCCAGCCTATCTGATTTGGAGTTCCTCTACTACGCCGTTGCGCGAGCTCCACTATCTACCTACACCGTTGTGCAAGCTCCACTAGCTACACCGTTGCGGGAGCTGAAGACCCGATACCCGTACCTACTTCCTGACTACGGCGGATTTCCTGCTTCTTCTACAGCTAAGGCCAGTGGCTTACTACATTTTAAGTTCAGCGTGGTTCGGACGCAAATATTGCAACTACCCTCACCCTGAGATCTAATTTTGTAAATAAATTCCAGTTAAATTAAACTTGTGTTTAATTTACGTTACATTGGCGCCCAATAATACAGGTTTTATTCGTGTCCGAATTACGTTGCTTAACTTTTTCCGCATTTAGTAGTTTTCTTTGATGTTGGTTAAAAAAAAAAAAATCTTAGATATAAGGTTGATTTTGTGCTGTTTTGACTTATATGTGGTTATCGTATTCCATTTGATATATACTTTTGATGTTTTTCTTCAACCTTGCTTGTTTTATAAGCCATATATACCCACATATAAGTTTTTGTTTTAATTTTAAGTTGCTTTGTTTTTTTTTTTTTATTTTGCCATTCGATATTGCAACATTCACTCAATATGGCGTACGCTATTAAATATTTGTCACTACAAAAAGCTGAACTGGAGTATGAAGTTGAGCTTCGCGGTGGTACTGGAGGTTCTGTTCAGGAGTTGCGCAGGCAGATTGTTAAACTTGCACTACAATTGCCACCTGAAGACATCTTAGAATCACATCTCGAACCAAATGACGACTTAATCGGTATCCAAGAATGTCTTGTCAAATCTCAGGGTAATTTATCAGCTCTGAGACAAAAATTTGACAAAAATCTATATGCTCGTGCAGAAACACTATTACATCATATATATCATAGACTAAATAGAATTAGCAATTTGTCCGATAAATCTGGGCCTAAAAGTTTAATGACTAATTTTGACTCACAATATAAGGAACTATCAGCCTTACGACCGAATACCCCCCAGGCTATCCCTGCTGCCACTACTACCGCTATCACTACTGAGGCTTCTGTTTCCAACATAGTGGTTTCTTGCGAGCGCAGTTTAACTTCTGACATTGGTAAACTCAAGTTTTCTGGCAAGACATGCGTCCGCTCGTTCATTTTAAGAGTCGAGGAATTTGTCCTCTCTAGGGGAATTTCTTACGATAGAATACTATCCCTGGCTTTTGAAATATTTACAGAGGACGCCTTACATTGGTATCGCTGCAACAAAGATAATATCAATTCCTGGAGTGACCTGTGTAAATTACTTAGAGAAGATTTCAGTAGCAGTGATTATGACTATCGACTCACTTCGGAAATTCGATCGCGTACTCAGGGTGAGAGTGAAAACATTACCATCTACCTGGCTATCATGCATGGTATGTTTTCTCGCCTCGATAAGCCTATCTCAGAGGACGATCAGTTAGAAATATTGCTGCATAATATTCGTCCGTGCTATGCCAGTACCCTATCTGCCTCTCCCGAAATTAAAACGGTTGAATCACTTAAATCTATTTGCCGCAACTACGAGAACATTCAAGCGCGGTCCTCTCAGTTTCATGAACCACCTAAATTATCAAGCAGCACAATCGCTCCTGAGTTTGCTTATAAACCTAGTGGTAGTACATCAAATAACAACTACAAACGAAACTCTTACTACAATAACAACTATAATAGGACTAACCCTACTTCTGATGAGCATAAACAGGGAGTTGAGAATTCTGACCAATCTACAGCTATTGCAGCCCTAAATACAGTTTCTCCGACGAAAAGAGTTTACTGTCCACGATGCAAGTCAGATGAGCATTCTTTGAGGAACTGCAAGCAAGAGCGATTTCTTATATGTTTCCGTTGTGGGAAAAAGGACGTCACCTTCCCAAAATGTCCCGATTGCAATCCTACTGACGATAGTCAAAAAAACTAGTGAGGCAGGGTTGGAGTGATAGTGTTTCGATATCTACTTTGAAACACAAGAACTTTGTTCAAGATGAGTGGAATAGTTGGCTGAATTTTATAACTACATTTTTCACCTATAACGCTATTTCTTCAATCCGTGATCCCTCTAACATTGATAAAGCTAGACCCTACGTCCAGGTTACTATAAATAATAAACCTATGATTGGCCTGCTCGATTCTGGCTCCTCTACAACTATTTTAGGTAACGGTAGTCACGAACCCCTACTGCAGGCTGGTTTTAAATTGGAAGCGTGTGATCTATTATTTATGGCTGCTGGGGGTGCTAAGCTCAGTTCTATAGGAATTTTGCACTTGCCCATAAACCTTATCGATCAAACACACACACTTAAGGTGTATGTGGTTCCTAACGTAAAGCATTCTTTAATATTAGGCATGGATTTTTGGAGGGTTTTTGGTCTATTCCCCAAACATATAGATCGTATTACCTACTACAAGGATTCTGACACAATTTTCACTACTGATTTAGAAAACCCAAAGGCCCAATCAAAATGTCTATGTGCCTATGACTATTTAACAGATGAGCAAAAGTCGACAGCTGATAATATAATATCGCAATTTCACGAAATCTCATATGAGAAACGCGGTCTGGGTCGCACTAACCTGATCACACACATGATTGACACCGGGGATGCTGCCCCTATTCGTCAACGGTACTACAGAATGTCGCCGGAGAAACAACGCATTCTTGTTGAACAACTAGATCAAATGCTAAAAGAGGATGTCGTTGAGCCGTGTGATAGTCCATGGTCATCGCCCGTGCTCCTAACGCCGAAAAAGAATGGAGAATTACGCTTCTGCTTAGATAGTAGGAAACTTAACGCAGTTACTAAAAAGGATGCCTACAGTTTACCTTACATCTCCGAGATTCTCGACAATTTACGCGATGCTAAATATCTTTCCAGTCTGGATCTCTCCAAAAGTTTTTGGCAGATTCTGATTTCCGATAGGGATCGTCAAAAGACGGCTTTTTACATTCCATCCCGCGGTACCTTCCAATTTAAATCCATGCCATTCGGCCTAACTAACGCCCCCGCTACTCAGCAACGGCTGGTGGACGCCCTATTTTATGGACCGGAATTTGAACACAGGGTTTTTGTCTTCGTCGACGATGTCATCATCGTTTCTAACAATTTTGAACAGCACTTGTCCCTACTTACACGTGTGCTAGAAAAATTAAAGACTGCCAATCTGACAATCAACTTCCAGAAGAGTCAGTTTTTTAGAAGCCAGCTAAAGTATCTGGGTTACATTGTAGACTCAAATGGCCTGCAGCCTGACCCCGAAAAAGTTGAGTCTATCACCAACTATCCTACACCTACTAACCGCAAAGAGGTAAGGCGATTTCTTGGAACTGCCTCTTGGTACCGCAGATTCATTCCAAACTTCAGTGATTTAGCTTCACCACTTAACATGCTGACTTCCCAAAAGAAAAACGCTCCCATGTTTACCTGGTCACCAGAAGCTGATAAGGCATTTCAAAAGCTAAAATCCCACCTTTTATCGGCTCCTATACTTTCTTGTCCTGACTATTCCAAACCATTCGAGGTTCACACCGATGCAAGCGACTATGGTATCGGTGCTGTACTTACTCAAAACCTCGATGGTGAGGAAAAAGTAATTGCGTACATGAGCAAATCACTTTCCCAACAAGAGAGAAATTACAGCGCTACTGAACGCGAGGCATTAGCTGTTCTATCTGCCATAGAACACTGGCGTTGCTATTTAGAAAATGGACTCACGTTCACTGTTTACACGGACCATTCCTCTCTCAAGTGGTTCCTAAATATTAATAACCCAACTGGAAGACTGGCTAGATGGGGTGTACGACTATCAGCTTATAATTTCGAAATAAAACATAGAAAAGGCTCTGAGAACGTCGTCCCTGACAGCTTATCTCGTTCTGTTCCTGTTGCAGCTATTGACTTTTCATCTGACTCTCCGGCTATTATGACAAGTGATACTTGGTTTCTAAACATTTTTCAAGGATGCAAAACATCCCCGACATCATTTTTGAATTACCGTATCGAAAAAGGGAAACTATTCCGCTATGTTAAATCTCTTAACTCCCTAACAAGGGAATTTGAGTGGAAAGAAGTGATACCGCTGGAACACCGCCACGATATCATCTCACAAAATCACTCGGTACCAACATCTGGCCATCTTGGCATATTCAAAACTCACAAACGTCTCTGTTTAAAGTACTTCTGGCCTAGCATGCATAAAGACGTAATAGATTTTGTATCGCGCTGTGACGCTTGCCTTTCACATAAGCATCCAAATCATCCTACCCTCGGTACAATGGGCCGTCCTAAAGACTGTAGCCGCCCATTCCAGATGATTAGTATCGATCTAGTCGGACCCTTGCCCGTTACTAGAAAACAAAATACGTTTCTGCTCGTTGTAACTTGCTGTTTCTCTAAGTACTGCTTGATATATCCTATTCGACGTGCTACGGCTGACATTATTACTCGTATTCTCGAAGAAAATGTTTTTCTTGTACATGGGGTGCCGAGCACTGTTCTGATGGATAACGGAAAACAGTTCACCAGCAATACATTGCGCAACCTTCTCGCAACTTACAACGTTCCTAATATCCACTACACACCTTTATATACTCCCCAAGTCAATACAGTGGAACGCTATAACAAAACTATAATTACTGCTGTTTCTACCTTTGTTGATAACGACCATCGGGCATGGGATACTAACATCCCTAAAATCCAGTTTGCTTTGAACAGTGCCGTCAATGAGGTCACAGGTTTTACTCCGTCATTTCTAGTTTTTGGGCGTGAGCTTGTAAGCTGTGGAACACACTATATCGACCCCGATTTAGAGAATAATATTGTTTTTACACCTCGGGATAGCTATGCCGAAAACTTGGGAGTACTTCGAAAGGTATTCGATAAGGTCCAACTCGCTCTTATTAAGGCTCACTCCCGAAACAGTACAAACTACAACTTACGTCGTAAAAATGTTGAATTTAATATAGGAGACCTTATATGGAAACGTACCTTCTACCAGAGCGACAAAGATAATAGATTTTGTAAGAAGCTAGCACCCAAATTTATTAAATGTCGTATTATAAAAAAATTGTCTAAACTTGTTTATGAGCTTGAAGATATGACCGGCCATAATCTAGGGTCATGGCATATCAAGGACTTTAAGCTTACTTAGCCTTATTTTTTTTTGTTTTCAGTTCTTTAATTTGTGGATTTTCCCTAGGCAAAACCCTGATCTTAAAAGGGGGGTATGTAACAGTCTAAAATTTACGTGAATACCACTTTAAAATATCTAGTATTTTTAAACATATTTAAATCTAATTACCAATTTATTAGGAAACTGCTACTGAAAAACCTACCTAAGTGTTTTAAACTTAGAACCTATTATAAATTAGCTTCGTAACCACAATTAGCAATCTCCCCAAATGGGAAGGCGCAGGAGTAAGAAGTACGGGGGACGCGGTCACTGAAGGTGACACGAGCGACGAGCGAGCCATTGTCGTGTGAGGCGAGCTACAATAACTGCCTGTACGCGGAACAATATTTTATATCTGTTCGGTACCTACCTACCTTGTGCTGCATAATCCTTACATAAACCTATAGTACAACCTAAAATCAGTGCCGTGTGTACCCCATATTGGGGTTCCTTCTACCGGGCTGAGGCCAGCCTATCTGATTTGGAGTTCCTCTACTACGCCGTTGCGCGAGCTCCACTATCTACCTACACCGTTGTGCAAGCTCCACTAGCTACACCGTTGCGGGAGCTGAAGACCCGATACCCGTACCTACTTCCTGACTACGGCGGATTTCCTGCTTCTTCTACAGCTAAGGCCAGTGGCTTACTACATTTTAAGTTCAGCGTGGTTCGGACGCAAATATTGCAACTACCCTCACCCTGAGATCTAATTTTGTAAATAAATTCCAGTTAAATTAAACTTGTGTTTAATTTACGTTACAAGAGCATGAATCCAATATGTGCTTAGTGTTTAATTGAGCTCATTCAATTAACAGTTTTCTTTATGACTTTGAAATGAAGTGCTGCGCAAAGCTGATGTCGCCTACGTCCACGTTTGGTCTAGCGCCACCACTGATGACAAAGGTTACTGGGAGCCGTTGGTTGTAAGCGGCACGAGATGTGTCGCTCTGAAAATACACTTGAGAGCAATAAAATCGCACATCCGCACATTTTTACAGAGCAGTGGAGTGCAGTCCTGTTCTCTGATGAGTGCAGGATGTGCTTGCATGGCAACGACGGACGGGGGAAGGTGTATAGAAGATCGGGAGAGCGATTTGCCCAATGCTGCATAACAGAACGTGTCGCCTATGGCGGTGGATCAATCATGTTTTGGGGAGGCATGTCTATGGAAGCAAAAACCGAGCTTGCCTTCATCACCGGACCGAATACTGGTCGCCAATCAAGAGGATTGACTTCCATACGATACATTGAGGAAGTACTCGAGAGCCACGTCGTACCTTTTGCTGGGTTTATCGGCGAAAACTTTCTGTTTATGCAAGATAATGCAAGACCGCATACTGCTGGCATAGTGATCGAGTACCTTCAAGAGGTGGATGTGACCGTTATGGAGTGGCCAGCTCGAAGCCCAGACCTCAATCCCATCGAACATCTATGGGACGAGCTGAAAAGAAGAGTTCGAGGCCGAGATGCTCCTCCATCGACTCTACAGGAGCTGCAACAGGCGATCGCAGAGGAATGGGAGGCTATTCCTCAAGACTTTATCAAAAGTCTAGTAACATCAATGAAAACACGGATGGAGTCAGTGATTCTGGCTAGGGGAGGGAACACTCGGTATTAATAACAAACTTTAAATTAATTTTATCTTTTAATTTCATAACTTTGACACCAATACTTGAATAAAGAATTTTTTACTAAACATGCATTTTTGTTATTGATCCACAAAAGCATTTTTATGTAATGATTGAAAGACAAATCAGATACCACTGGATAGGTATTAAAATAGACTATGAATCTGCATTACAGAAACATAATATTTTTTGTTTTTCTTTTAGTTATGTCAAAAAATCATGATGTGCGATTTTTTTGCTCTCAAGTTTAGTTGGAGGGATGTATGTTTAGCAATTATAGCTGATACGACTATGATGATTGCGCAGTCAACAACAAAAGGTGATTAGTATGTAAACTTTATAGACTTATGTATGACCTACCATGTACCACATGGTACCACAATAAAAATGCCAACATTACAACTTCATTATTCCAGACAAGCTGACCCACCCCGGTGTCGCACAAATTGCAAAATAAAATAAAACCTATTATGGTCTTGAGTTAAGACAAAAATCTCATAGAAAAAAGCACTTTCTGTTTTTACAGAATTTTCAAGCAAAATCAAAATCTTTTTATTCATTAAAATCACAAGGATCACTTTGAAATTTCAATTTGACTGCCTGTTCCTTCGTGACCAAGCCAGGAAAGAAAGGCAAGAAACAAGGCTGGTTGTTTTTTTAATGATGCTATTAGAACACATATCAATAAAGAAAATAAATTACGTCTAAATTCTAACATTTTTGAACGAGTTGGAGCAATTTCAATCCCAAGCTTCTCTATCATCTAAATAATCCGATATGTTATGGTAGGCTTTTTTATAAAGATTTTGTTTGATTACGTTTTTAAATTTGTTAATTGTCAATTTTTGTACATCACTTGGGAGTTTGTTATAAACTTGTACACCTTGCCCTTTCCCCGGAAAGCAAAATACCGCAACTATTCCAATTTTTTTCCCCCCTAAAAACCTTATTCGTATTATCAAGAACATTAAAAAAACTGCTCAATCTGTGCAGTGATGGTTGATGGTACCAACGAACGCCACATCATTATTTTTATAGACTTGTCATTGGCACAATAAAACTGCCCCATGCTGCCCATTAAAAACTGACATTTGACACCAGACGTCACAGATATTCGCGCCATTTTGCAAGCAAGTAATTGCAGTGCCATACTACTTATTAAATGTAAGTTTCTAGAAATTACATAGTTTTTAATATAGGATAACTAGTAGACAAACATTGCCAATATTGCCATATACGATCTAGGCAAAGCGTTATGCAACTGACCATCAGCCATTGGGATATAAACTTTAACCGTTAAAGAACAAGACTCATGCGTATTTATTTGATTGTAATCGATACCCAAATAAGTCTCTTACTCCAAACCCACGGCATTACCATCTTTAACATTTAAGTAATACGAAGCATATTCGCTTATTAGTATAACACATAACTTTTTATCACGAATGCGAGAAAACTTAAGTCTTTTTAATAACAGCTTGTTGCTAAAGAGTAAATTTGCATTCCCGACATCCATTGTTTTTTTCACAAACAGACTTTGTCCTCTCTCATTTTTAAATAGAAATATGGTTTGGTCGTAGAGATTGTATTTAATTTTAGCATAAATAATATTATGCATGTGTCAGTTGCATTTTTTAAATAGAAATAAGTATTTTGTTGAAAAATTACTTTTTAAAACAAGCTTTTAAAAAATTCATAATCGGAACCGCAAGCAGATTCAAATGAGCGCAAACACTAGTAGCCTACTATAATCCATTCAGAAGTTCCGTTGTCTAGCATCCGTCTCCATCATGAGACCACCTCCATGGTACCATATTATTGCATTCCAAGTTACATATGTATTCCAAATTTCAGCTCAATTGATTGAGGGGAACGGGCTTAAAAGTAAGTTGCAAGATTCCACCGGGACATACATACATTGCAAGTTAATAAAAAGCTTGTAATAAGGATTTGTCATGGCAATTTTAACGGCGCTTTAGTTCGACCCTGACGTGAATTAGTCTGGTAGCACAGTTGGATAGTGCATCCTCGTATCAAGAGGAAGGTTGCGGGTTCAAGTCCCGTCTAGGCTTGAAATTTTTGTGATGGTATTAAAAATCACAGCGATTTTATTTCATTTTAGCTTATTATTAAGAGTTGGCTATACCTCAGCCCAAACTCGAATTTCAGCCCCGCTTCTCCGCGCGCCGCTGCACGTCCTATCTCGCAGTGGTTCATATGTTTGCCGGTTTTTTTACATTGAGTCCCTTCACTTGAATGTTGTGCCTATTTCGGCTTACTGCGTTTTCACAAAAACCAAGTTAATATAAATTTTACCTAAGAATTACGTGATAGTTTGGAGCGACAAGCGACACGGGTAGCCCGTTTGAAAGCCGAGGCCAGACTGAATCGCGGACCGGGCGTCCGAAGCGAATGGTTTTATTTTACTGCAAAAGTTAGGTATTTTCATTTTATGGTAAAATTGAAAGGTATTTTAAAAATCTAAAACACACATGCACTTATTTATGTTGTGTAGAATTACTGTATAAACTTTCAAGATCTAAATTAAGTATTCATCGCATAAGAACGGGTTTACGATAAATTTGGAGTCATTTTTGGATTTTTTTCTATAGAGAAAATTAAACGGAATCGTGTTTTCACAACATAGGCGTACTAGCACGTATCCTTAACTATAACATATATGAATTACAAATTGAAAGCACAAAATTCGTTGAAAAAAACATTGTTTTTCAATAAGCGATTTATAGTCTCCCCAGGTATAGTGCGCCCTTAATGCAATGAGCCTAGGACCATAAACCGCAATTACGGAGCGGTTATCGAGTTTAGAATGACCAACTTTCAGAGCATAAGTGACGAAAAAGTAATTGCTAAACATGCCTAGTGCAAACTTATGTAATGCATTCAAAATAAATTCTAAGAGTTACGACATAGGGGTCAGTTTCGTTTGTTTTCGAGATGTGCTAAGTGTTCTGGCTGGGTGTGACAATGGAAGTACTTGTAAGTATGCGTCAGGTCACAACATATACAAACTGTGGTTTAGTAATGTCACTGATTGTGTCAAGGGCGTCATTTATTTGGGGAAGTTATATGCATATTTTAATTTTTGAAGTGAAAACTTCTCTAGGTGCGTTGGACATTTTATGAGATGGAAAAAACCATTGAACTCGCGACACTGTTACTGTTACTACACACTGTTAAATCAAAATGAGACTATCCAGTCAAATGGCACGTCGAATGAAAGGTCTTCATGGGTTCATTTCGACCCCGTTTTTATTTTTAGTTTATACTTTGTAGTTTTTAAATTATTAGCCATGATAAAAACTGAACTTTTGACCAAATTCACAGGGTACACCAAAGACTCCACAGTGCTGAAATTTGGTATGCGTGTAGTTTTAGTGACATAAATATAGGGAAAAGTCTAAAATCCTTAATAACTGCAATTTCTACCCCAAAAAAGAATAACCATTTGACATGAACTCCCGTTACCTATAATTTGAATGAAACTGTAGGTCAAGTAGGTGGTTATGCATTTCGTAGCACTATTTTGATAGTCAAAGATCACAAATTGTTTTTTTTTTCGTTTTTATGTTATACTCGCGATATCTCAGTTCGGGGCAATCCACTAGTTATTTTATTATACCTAATGCGGGGACCATTAGCAACTTAGGTCTACACTTATTTGGTCCCCACAGTAAAGCTTTACATAGTTTCGGGCTAAGTAGCGCTTTGTGAAATGTCCATCAGCGTTATTTATTCTGTGGTTATAATGGGCTGCATCAGTCTGAGCCTCCCCGCACACGAGCCACACGCCACAGCCACAAAAGGCCGTAAATTGAAGCTGGAAGAGGCCACTTTGAAGCGGAAACAGATAAATGCACAAATGATAATAACTTAAAACTAAACAATCTCTATTCCAATAAGTTTTTTGTTGAAAAATTACCTTTTCAAAACAAGCTTTTATAAAATTCATAATCGGAACCGCATGCAGATTCAAATGAGCCCAAACACTAGTAGCCTACTATAATCCATTCCGAAGTTTCGTTGTCTAGCATCCGTCTCCATCATGAGACCACCTCCATAGTACCATATTATTGCATTGTCACCGAAGTCACATATGTATTCCAAACTTCAGCTCAATCGATTGAGGGGGACGAGTTTAAAATTCAGTTGCAAGATTCCAGTCGGACAAACATACATACATTGCAAGTTCATAAAAAGCTTGTAAAAAGGACTCCAACCCATCATGATGCGGTGTCCCGTGGCGTGTAGCGACCACTGCCGTCAACAGTGTGCGGCAAGTTCTTATAAAATGTAGAAAAAATGCAGTCTAAAGCACGGTGGCGGCGTTTTGTGGCTCGTGTGCGGGGACGATTAATAGTAGTATATATTCACCAATAAGAAATAACAGCAATTATCAATCCTGACTGTACGTAGCTCACAAACAACGCCCCTTAGAAAGTGGTCCAGTCAATTGCGACCAGTTCATACCTACGCAGAATACCTGATATAATTCTACACGTTTCTACTATGATTTACTAGTAGATTTACGTAAATCATAGTAGAAACTATATGAAACTATAATGATAACTCATTAGATAATATAGTCCTCGGCGACGTATCCTTGTCGATGGAGAACCTCTTGCTGTCAAATTCTGTCATTGGCGCGAAAAATACCGAAGTTCCATCTTCGATCACACCATCACTCACCATCGCTCCGTGAGGTCAAACGCTTGACTATCAGCAATAAAAAACCGGTCAAGTGCGAGTCGGACTTGCGCACCCATGTTTCCGTACAAATTTGTGCCGAGTTTCGATGATCGATTACGTAATTTAAAGAATGACTATATTTTTCATGATTTTATTACAAATGTACCTATAGTTTTCAGATTTTTCCCTGTACTTGTAGTATAAGACGATATTACTTGCTAAATTTCATAGTTCTAGGTCAACGTAAAGTATCCTATAAATTTTGATTCCCTTGAGAGTGTCAAAATATACGTTTTTTGCGGCATAAACAGCCGTTTTTTTTTTCACGTTAACTAAGAAGTTAGATTTTTACACAGCTTCAAGGGACTGTAGACCTGAGTATATGGTTTTAATTTGAACTCGATACCTCCACGCGTTCCCGAGATAAAGAGTCTTGACAGACGGACAACAAAGTGATTTTAAGTGATACTATAAGGATTCCGTTTTTTCCTTTTGAGGTACGGAACCCTAAAAATTAAAAAAACTGTCTCCCCGGCTTGCGCTTTCTTAGAGCTAACTCAGAGAATAAACCTAGTTTAGGGAGCTTCGAGTTATTCATACGCATATGATTAGTAGAGTTCCTTTTGAAAGGGCTCGCTCGGGGAAATACTACCACCATACCTATTTCCGCCGCCAAGCAGCATTGCTGCTTCGGTTTGAAGGGTACGGTTGCCGGTGAATTACAGACACATAAAACTTTACACAGAAGCTATTAGCGATGCGTCGAGTACCTATCGATAACACTAAATACCAGTAATGAGGGGTTTTCACGTCCATGTTTTTATAACTGCTAACAGATGGCGTTGCACTGTAAAGTAGCTGAAAAGTGATTTGTCAGTGTCAATTGCCGAGGCAATATTATTTACCGAGGAAACTGAAAAAATGAGGCAAATATTAATATTGTGCCTTTGAGATTTTGGCGTAAAAGCATATTTTTGGCGGCTTATCTCCAGACGGCGCGCGGCGCCTTCTATTACGCTAGTTAGTTCTAGTATTGTTTTAAATAGAAAATAAAAAGCTCTCATTTTATTGAAATGGAAACTAACATGGCTATTGTTTTTCCCAGTCTTCAACTAGTCTTGGCGTATAATAGTATCAAACCCTGACACCAGCTTTTATCTCTTTCGCAAGAACAATACAACATTCCATCCTTTAGGTATTTTAAGGCGTGTATAACGAAACGTTTGTCTACAGATAATATTTTACCTATGTTATGGAATTATGTGTCTGTCTATGTTGGAGGTGTTGTGTGAGTGATGTATTTAAACAAAACAGCTAGTTTTATCCTGGTGTAAAAGGACAGTACTCTAATTCTCGATTCCTCAGTGTTACGAGTCACCGAGTGAGCGTTGGTCAATGAGTGATTCATTCGTAATAGATGTTTTTGGGCTACAAACATTCGCAGGCTATAGTTATCGCTTACCATCAGGTGGGCTTACCTTCATAGTAAATTAATGAATGAATGAAAACACTTTATTGTAAAAAACACACAGCCAGAAGAACAAATTGGCGGTCTTATCGCTTAAAAAACAAAAGTTACATGCATATGATAATTCCTACGAATAATAATTCGTATTTCAGTGTTTTTAAACTGGGCGTTTCATAAATCGATTGGTTACAAAAAGTATCTGTTACTTTAGTGATTCACAAATTCTTTGGTAAATGACGACTGAAATGTATGTATGTTCTTAAAAATTGTTGTAATACTTTAAATACAAATAAAGGAAACGTATACTTCCGGAAGACGCGATAAAGAAGCCATAGCATACTGGAGTACTGCAGCCTGCTATCATATCAGAGAGCGAAGGGCTTTGACGGTAAGGGCTAACATGTTGGTCCGCAGGTTTGCTCGTTGCTCGGATGAGGTTAAAATAACATTATTCAAATCTTTTTGCCTAACGTTCTAGGCAGCCCGTGGTTCACTTTTTTATATTAAACTTGTAGACGCACAAGCTGACGGACCTCCTGATGTTAAGTGGTCATCGCCAACTATAAACTTCTGCAGCACTCGAGGAACTATAGTCGCGTTGCCTAGCACTTAAAACCCTATTTACACCTCTCTTGAAGGCGTTTATTTTCAAGCCAACTGGAAAAACCTCCAGAGGAAGATCATTCCACATCTTGCAGGTGCGTGGAAGAAACGAGCGGGTGAAACGCACCGTGTGAAACTTCCACACATCGACAATATGTGGGTGAGCTCGTTGCCGGTTGTGGAAGGTACGATGGTAGAAGTGGGAAGCAGGGATTCCACTTGCACTCTAAAGTCCGTCAACACACTTCGCGTCCAATACAATGATGCCTTCAGGATGTTGTTGGACCTCCCGCGGTTCTGCAGGGCCTCTGGTATGTTCGCAGAGGCGCGCGCGGATGGTTTCGCCGCCTGTATGAGGAACAAGGCAGCCTCGTTGCTTACAAGAGTACGCGGGAGTACCAACACCATTCAAGACAATAGTGGACAAGTATGACGGCCCTCTCTATAAACACTGCATAGGGGTTCTGTGTAGACAACCTACCTGCCCATATACCTAGGCTTTGTTACACGCTACAATTTTATTTTATTTTCAACTTTACTAACATAGTTTATAAGAGCCTTTATTTATTAACATTCATATGGATCTTGGGTATCTTTACATAGTATAAAATGAAATCGCTTCCACTGTCTGTCCGCTCAAAGCTTTTAAACTACTCAACGGATTTTAATGAAGTTTTCAGCAATAGATATAGTGATTCAAGAAGAAGGTTTATATGTATAATACATGCAAAGTAACTGCGAAAGTAACGGTTTGTTTGTTAGTTTGTTTGTTACCTTTTCATAACGAAACGGCTGAACGGACCGTAATGAAATTTGGCAAGGAGATAGACTATATTCTGGAGAAGGACATAGGCATCTTTTGTCTCGAAAAATAATCTTGAGGGGGATGAAATAGGGGTTGAAAGTTTGTATGGACAACCCATAATTCTTCAAGTTAGGGACCAGAAAATTCATATTTAGGCTTTTGGTAAGAAATAAAGAAATACATGTTTTAACTTTTTTGCAAAATCATCCCTAAAGGATGAAGGGGGAGAGGGTAAAGTAAAGGTTTAAAATTATGAGGTATTCTTTAGATGTAGATTGTGACCGGGATTGGGGACATACTTTTTACCCGACTGCGCACGAGGGTAATATTATATTGATAAACCGTGTGCGAAGCCGATGGCGGGTCAGCTAGTTAATAATAAATATAATTTTTGAAAGCACAGACCAAGAGGGTTCGTTTTTTATTTTTATCTTAATCTCACACAACAATTTGGTTTTCCCTCGTACCGTACGGGTTTTTCCTTTCGATCAAGGTAAAAACTTAAGTCATCAGAAATCAGTTCCTAAAACTTTATTGACCGCAGTTCATAGAATTTTTACTGTACCTACATTATCGCAGCAGACCACATGGACGATATAGGGAAAGACCTGGATGCGAGGATCAGTAAGCATTTTTTTTTTAATGTTATTGTGAGGAAACAGGCTGACGGCCCACCTGCTGGTAAGCGGTCACCGTCGCCTATTGACACCGGCAACACCCGGGTATTGTCGATGCGTTCCCTACCCTGTAGGTACAAACCTCTATACATTTCTCTTGAAGAGTGCCATGTTGTAGCCTAATGGGAAAACCTCAGATGGTAGCTCATTCCGCATCTTGTAATGACGACCTTCCACGAACGACCTCCGTGGTGCAGTGGGCGACCAACCGGCTGAGACACAGGAGGTAGTGGGTTCGACTCCCGCCGCGGAACAAATTGTTTATACCGTACAAAAAAATTTTGTATGTATTATCTGGTTCCCATAGGCTATGCTTAGGTTGGGGTTAAATAGCAATGTGTGAAATGTCCAGCAATATTTATTTATTTATTTATCTTGCAAGTATGGGGAAGAAATGATCGCGTGAAGCATAGCTAGCATCGGGCTATTATTTAATTTAATTTAATTATAAGTTGATAAGCGCTCTGTCGCCTCTCAGGGGGCATTCACAAGGGGAAAACACATTAAGATAGCTTCGAGAGATGTAAGTAGACAAAGATGGCTTCGTGAGAGTGGAGAAGAAGAAGTTTACTAGTGAAAACAAGTGTGGTAACGCACCGATTGGGCATATTCTGCTGAGTCCAGCAACTCTCACAACGCAGCTTTATGTGTCCCGCGTGCTTTACTCCGTGAAGGCTGAAGATGTGCCGGAATACTTGTGCGTGAACACCAACTTCAATTTGAGGGTCGAGCGGTTGGAGTCCCGCCACAGAGTCAATTCTAATTCGTTCGTGTTGAGAGTGCCGACCCAATATCTGTCGACCTTCATGAAGGAAGATTTTTGGCCAAGGGTTTCGTATTTCGTCGTTTCCGAGGACGGATACCGAACACCGAGAACTCACGTCTAAAATTGTAGTGTTAAAGTAGTAAATAAATAGAAGTTTTTATTGATCGAGCGAAGGGAGATCTCCAAATCAACTAAGGTAAATCGACGTTGTATGTATGTATGTATATGTTTGTTGATCCGAGGATAACTTTCGAAGCGTTGATCCTATCATCGTGAAATTTGATACATAGGTAGGTAGTGATGGCACAATTTTGGTGTGACTAAATGAGCTAAAAATATTGGGGGGCTGTTGAGATATTGGGGTTCAAGAGGGGTAAAAAAAATTAGACAATTAGGTTAAGTGGGGCGTCAAATGAAAAGTCTTCATTAGTAAATTTCAACCCTCTTTTTTTTAGTTTAATCCTTGTAGTTGTTGAGTTATTAGCCATAATAAAAACAAAACTTTGACAAAATTCACAGGGTACACCAGTGACCCCACAAAGTTGAAATTTGGTATTCGTGTAGCTTTAGTGATACAAATATAGGCAAAAGTCGGAAATCCAGAATAACTGTATTATGTACCCCAACAAAAATAAGCAATTAACATGAACTACCTGTGATTTGAATGAAACTGCAAGTCAAATAAATTGGTTGTTTATTTCGGGGCACTATAAGTCAAAGATTACGAATAACATACATATTTTTGTTTTTATGGGAGACTCGGGAGATCTCGCGAGTCTCCCATAAAAACAAAAATATATTCGTAATAATCTTTGACTATCAAAATAGTGTCACGAAATGCATAACCAACTTACTTGAATTATATACTTATGTTATAGTTATGGATTGTTTAATTAGTCACTCCATTAACAAGTTTACAAAGGTGTGAATTACAATCTTATCTCTAAGTTAGATGACTAAACTGCCAGTTATTTCTATGGGCGGAGGCGGTTATGTTTTATGGTGTTTTCCGTTCCGACAATTAGGTTAGATAAACCAAGTCCTTACGTTACATCGCAAGAATGGAAGCGAATCGCTGGACGAGATATCCGCCGAATCACTGGATGGATGGCAAAAGATAACACGCAGGACATGACTGAATGAGACGGGTACCAGAATATAATCAATAAACTGCTAAAAATTAAACGCGAGGACTTGCGGATCATGGTAGAGATCATCACAGGACACTGCGAACTGAATCCCCATCACCTAAAGACAGCGGCCATGGACAGTAGAGTTTGTCGCGAATGCCTTCGAAAGGAAGAGACTGTGGAGCACATGATACTTCACTGCACTGCCGCAAACGACGCCAGACTGAGAACGGGTCTGCAAGGGGTCATTAAATCCTCATCCTCCACCAACACCGTTACTACATCAACATCCACGGGGACCCTGGAAAACTGCTGCCACCCACCCAAAGTTCTCCTCCGTTACTTCAAGGAGTTAGGATGGCTGGGGTTAGGTTAGAACTACAACTAGGTTACAACTAGTTGACCCGGCGAACTTCGTACCGCCTTGACATGCATATGACGCGGGCTGTCAATTTACGTCACCCCGGTAGAATTGAAAATCTGCCATCATTATGAATGAGGAAATACATTTTCTTCATAATTTCTTTTTGCGTGATTTTTTCGATAGTTTAATAGTTATTCTGCTATTCGGGACAGAGACAAATCCAACAAAACAAAGATCATCAAAATTGGTCCAGCCGTTCTCGAGTTATAAGTGTTCGAACAAACCCGACTTTGTTTTATATATTAAGACGAGAAGATATTGGATCACTAAAAGATATTTTAATGAAAATGAATTTTTATATTACCTGAAGACGGAACAAGCATATGGCCCACCTGATGTGTAGTTATAACCATCGCCTATAGCTAAGTATTGCCTCGTAGGTCACGCACCTTAGAAACGTGATTGTAAAGCCTCATGTGCCTATAGTTTCACCAGAAACCATACCCTTCATACCGAAACACAGCAGCTGCTTGGCGGCAGAAATAGGTATGGTGGTAGTTCTTCCCCGGGCGAACCCTTGCATAAGGAAGTCTTTCTTTCTTTATTCTTTACTAGCCTGCGACAGCGGCTTCGCAAGCGTGTTTTGTCAATAATAAGTAGCCTATGTTTTAATCCAGACTATAGTCTATCTATATACCTAAATTTCATCGAAATCGGTTCAGCCTTTACGACGTGATAGAGTAACAAACAAACATCCAAACTTTCACATTTATAATATTAGTGTGATTGAACACAAATACAGACAAATAAGACTTCTTCTAGCAAACCTTTGAAGATAGAGATAGTTGATTATAGTGGAGGGTAGTGGGGGTACGTGCACAGAAAAGAAACATTGGAGTCAAAATCTATAAACATATTCTACTACTCTTAAAGTTTCTACCCAAAGCTGAGAATCCTCGTGTCGGAGTCGGAGCCCACACTATGTAGATATGTAACTGTTGTTATTTATTCTGTGGTGGGTCCATAAATCTTCCATCAATACAATTGGAACCTAATTACATAACCTGTTCACACTGTTGTACTATAGACAACTTGACTGTGAAAGCACGAACAGGTCATGGACCCTACTATATAATAAGCATGTTATACTGAATCACACTTTACTACTACATAGGCACATGGTCGTAAGGCCAGCTCCGGTGTCATTATTTTTAAGGTTACTTAAGAACTAGCGGCCCGTCCCGGCTTTGCACGGGTGGACATTTATTTTATAAATATTTTTTGTAGCAAATTGTTTTACACCTTGGGTTACATTAGATTCGATTAGAAAAATTCTTAAACCATTAGAATGCTACATTATCCCTGAATAACATAGGCTACATTCATTACTAAAAAAAAAGTGGCACTCCCGGAGTGCCGACAGAAGTGAAAACTTGAACAATTACGAGATACTTATATAGGTGTCGGTAACGGTAACAGTGTCGCGAGTTCACTGGTTTTTTCTCATTTCATAAAATACCCAACGCGCCTAAAGAAGTTTTCACTTAAAAAAAACGCAGCAATCTGATTTTTGGGTGAAACGCGCGTTTTGCCAATAGTTAGATAGAATGGGCGTACCCTGTGCACTCAGTGTTTGTTCATTTAATATTATAGGTATTGTTTGATAATCTAATTGCTTGTACAACAAAGAATTTTCATTTCATTCAGGCAAAATAATACAACTCTAAGGTAGTTCCCCAGATGGTACATAACCTACACAGCTGCCTGACCCTTACGCAAGTTGAACTACATGTAGTATCAAAATCAAAGTTATTGGCAATTCTAATACTACTAACCACTGGAGTCAGTATTAAGACGAAAATGGTAGTTTTCTCTAACCTATCTCGTCCCACAGCTGTGCAAAGGTCTCCCTCAAGTCCAAGCATCCCTATCAATCGATATCTCCCACCATCCTGTTTGGAAGGTGTCGAAATCGTCCCGCCAACGCTTTTTCGACCGACCCCGACGTCGCCTTCTGTCTTCAGGCGTCAGTGGTGTTACAGTATGGGCCCGTTTCTCGGAGTGCATTCGGCCAACATGGCCCGCCCAGTCTCACGGGTAAAAAATGGTACAACTCCACCATAAATATGTAGATAATATCTCGTGGTATTACAACATTGTTCTAATCATCTTACATGTTAGAGACCGTCTCACGTCAAAGCGAAATGTTCTTTAATCACTGTAATCACAAGGCTCATTTTAAATTGTCTTGGTGTGGTGTTGATGTACAGTAATGGAGTGGAGGGGCGTTCATTTTTAGTGTAGACGATCTGTACATCTAAACCCATACTAATATTATAAATGCGAAAGTAACTCTGTTCGCTTATTAGTTTGGTACCTCTTCACGACTAAACGGCTGAACGGATAGTAATGAAATTTGGCAAGAAGGTAAATTATATCCTGTGGAAGAACATAGGCTATATTTTGTTTCAAAAGATAATCTTGAAGGGGGTGAAATAGGGGTTGAAAGTTCCATATAATTTAACCGTCGTTCACTGACGTGAAGTCATTTAGATGAAGTGTCACGTCACTTTGACATTTCAGTTGCATTTTGATTTCTTTGATAATTTATATGGCAGAACAAAGTTTGCCGGGTCAGCTAAATTAGTTACATAATAATTATTTGACATTACCCATCTATAGCAGCTATAATATTATTAATCACTTAACTATTTACTTATTAATCAGTGTTTAGATGCTTGTCTGTTTCTAGCATCTCCAAAATGATGGTGCAATGAGCTACTAGATTAATTAAGTAGTATTGACGTAACAAAGTGTTATATTGTGTCCCTATGGTTTAAATAAATGAGTATGAGTACATGACGCATATAATAATATATTTGATAAATACTCAAAACATGGTTCCAAATACCGCAGTATTTTTATTTGGAAACAATATTCTATCATTTTTCCATACAAAATTTAAGATGTCACAAATGTCTCTAGCTTCCTAGACTACTCTACTTTATGCGACGTTGCAAGTCTGCTTTGAAAATAAGGTTTTTTGTTGAATAAAACTGCAAGCAGATTCAAATGGGCCCAAACACTAGTAGCCTACTATAATCCATTCAGAAGTTTCTTTGTCTAGCATCCGTCTCCATCATGTGACGTCTACCGTGGTATGATATTATTGCATTGTCACCGAAGCTACATGTATTCGAAATTACAGCTCAATCGGTAGCGGGAATTGGTTTAAAATTCAGTAGATTTGATCTAAACAAGCAATGAAATTTAAATAAAAGCTTATGGCGGGAGGCGCGCGACGCGCGGTGCTGCCGGTTTTTACCGTCAGCAAAGTTTGTAAGTGAGAATCTCGTAGAAATAAATCATTTTGGCGAAAATATCTAGTTAAGGAAAATGTTATTATAATTACACAAAAGTTGCTCATACAATCTGTTTTGTAATGTACGACACTAATTTAAAACACACATCCGGAATAGAATTAACTGATTTTAGAGGTAGGTTTAATAGTAGCTTGAATATTTATCCAGTAATCGATACATTTCAAATAAACAATTTTGAAAGTAAATTGGCGCCGCCTTTGAGACGATGCCGCTTAGTCAGTTTAACAGGCACCCACTTACACGACGAAGGAATTTAATTTTATATCTATTTTATTTATAAAGGCTATTTTATTGATATTATAGGACTTGACAAAATGTTCTACGGTAATTATTTAATAATTCAAGTGAAAACTTCTTTAGGCGCGTTGGGCATTTTTGGAGATGGGAAAAAACTATTGAACTCGCGACACTGTTACCGTTACCGACACCTCGCGAGACTTAGACTGTATATAAGTATTTCGTAATTGTTCAAGTTTTCACTTCTGTCGGCACTCCCGGCGTGCCACTTTTCTTTTTTTTGTTTCCTATACGATATGCCAAATTAATAATAAGACCACTTAATTTGACTTAAATAACGTATGGAGGGTTCCGTTAAAGTGCAACTGCATGCTGCTGCTCTCAATCAGTTTTCTATTTGTTTGGTATTAATTTTTCACTCAAAGCTTTTACAGTATAGTATGCATGTCGTACATAACAAAACACGTAATATACTAGTAGTCCGCCCCGAACTGAGATCTTGCGAATCTCCCATAAAAACAAAATAATATTATTCGTAATCTTCGACTATCAAAAAAGTGCCACGAAATGCATAACCAAATAACTTGACCTACAGTTTCATTCAAATTACAGGTAACGGGAGTTCATGTAATTTAGTTAATCTTTTTTGTGGTAGAAATTGCAGTTATTCTGGATTTCAGACTTTTGCCTATATTTGTGTCACTAAAGCTACACGCATACCAAATTTCAACACTGTGGGGTTACTGGTGTAACCTGTGAATTTTGTCAAAGTTCAGTTTATATTATGGCTAATAACTTAAAAAACTACAAAGTTTAAACTAAAAATAAAAACGGGGTCGAAAAGTACTCACAAATACCTTTTATTAGACGTGCCATTTGACCGGATAGTCCCATTTTGTTTTTTTTACCCCTCTTGAACCCCAATATCTCAACAACTCCCCAACATTTTTAGCTCATTGAGTCACACCAAAATTGTACCATCACTACCTACCTATATACCAAATTTCACGATGATCGGATAAACGCTTCGAAAGTTATCCTCGGACAAACAAACAAACATACATACATACAACGCCGATTTGCCCAAGTTGATTTGGAAATCTCGCTTCGCTCGATCAATAACCTTCTCGTATCTCGTAAAGGTTTTGAGAAAGAAGATATCTATATTTTCTACAGAATTACTTTAAGCTCTATGTGTAGCACCTCAACGGTCGGTACCCGTGACCGATGTTGCTAACCTCAATGACACAAGCACTATTAAGACAATATTTGCGCTGTGGCTAGGGCCACTTTTACACAACAATACAGGGTAATACTACTACTTGAATATGTTTAGCGTAAAACTAGCGTGCCTGCGCCGACACAGGGGTTCCTCAGGTGGTGTTTGGAATGCCTAAGTCCTCCAGTTTTTAATAGTATTTACGTATATTAAACTTTAACACTAGCGGTTCACCCCAAGATCTTGCGAGTGTCCCACATAAACAAAAAAATATTATTTGTAATCTTTGAGTAACAAAATAGAGCCACGAAATGCACAACCAAATAACTTGACCTACAGTTTCATTCAAATTACAGGTAACGGGAGTTCATGTGTTTTGGTTAAACTTTTTTGGGGTAGAAATTGCAGTTATTCTGGATTTCAGACCTTTCCCTATATTTGTGTCACTATAGCTACGCGCATACCAAATTTCAGCACTGTGGGGTCACTGGTGTACCCTGTGAATTTTGTCAAAGTTCAGTTTTTATTATGAGTAATAAGTAATAACTCAAAAACTACAAGGGCTTAACTAAAAATAAACGGAATCGAAATGTGCTAATGAAGACCTTTCATTTGACGTCCTACTTGACCTTAATAGTCTCATTTTCATTTTACCTCTTTTGATTCCCAAAACCTCAACAACCCCCCCCCCCCCCCCCCCCCACATTTTTAATTCATTTAATCACACCAAAATTGTTCCATCACTATATACCAAATTTCACGATGATCGGATAAACGCTTCGAGAGTTTTCCATGGACAAACAAACATACATACAACGCCGATTTGCCCAAGTTGATTTGGAGATCTCGCTTGGCTCCATCAATTAGTTACCGAGTTTTTGCGTGCGTAAGTGATAGGTGCGGTTCAAGAATATCTGTCAAATGTCGAGATTTAAATTTGAATTCTGACGTTGTACGTTCCGTTCTTCATTACTCGAGTCGGTACGCGATATAGCGTTAAGCTAACATTTCATCAGTTATATGAAACCAGCTGACCCGAACGCGGCTTCGCACGCGTGCTATGTCATGAAACCATTACCCTACTCGTGCGCAGTCGGGTAAAAAGTAGCGATGTCCGTCAACAGATCTATATCTATATATAGAAGGTATGTTTAATAATAACAATAAATCATTAATAATCAAATAAAACAGTTACAGGATATTAATTAACTTATTCTACGGCCCAAATAGATTTAATATAGACCCGTAAAGATATTAGCCTAAAATACATATTATAAATAATATAATTATACTAATAATACATATTATTATGTCGGTCAATAATCTTTTTTCATGAAGGCCGACAATGTTGTGATTTTTATAGATATGGGCTTGGTAATCATATTTTGTATGTGCACATTGTTGCCTGAAATAAACGTTATATTATTATTATTAATAATAATATATTCCTATGTCTCAATCCCGGCCATAATATATCTTTACATATACCAAATTTCATTGAAATCGGTCCAGCCGTTTAGTCGTGAAAACGTCACAAACAGATTAGAGAGAGAGCCAGACAGAGATACAGAGTTACTTTGGAATTTATAATTTTACTAACGATCCATTCTAATATTATAAATTCGAAACATACGTACCTAGTTCTCTGTCTGTTTGTTACGTTCTCACGACTAAACGGCTGGACCAATTTCGTTGAAATTTGGTTTATAAATAGATATATTATTACCGGGATTGAGAATTTGAGACATAGTCTACTTTTTACCCGACTGCTAAGAAGGAGGGTTTTGTTTGACAAACCACGCGTGCGAAGCCGCGGGCGAAAACTTCAGTTTTCGGCGAGTCACGGCCATTTACTATATTTAAACATACTAAAGTAGTTTTAATTTAAACATGTCTTTTCGTAGGTATACCTACTGATACCAATACCTAACCTGTTTATCTAGATTCCATTAATTTTCGAACAGAAAGGTGTAAACAATTGTTTACTACAAGACAGAGATGTAAAGCTGTGTGAGCGAGATGAATTTTGTAGTACGCATGGATGGTATTACGCAATCGTGAAGCAAGAATATTTTACTGGTTGAGGCCGGTCTGGTCTGGTAACTGGTCGGACGAACAGACAGACAGACAGACCCATAGACGGACACGGCAAACTATAAGGGGTCTTCCTTTTATCGCGTGAGGATATTACGATATTTAGCGTTCAGCAGACTGTCCTCCCATGCGCGACCTTGTGCGGTTTACAGAATCTGAATTTATGATCATTTTTCATTAAAATAGATTCTCCGATATTTTATTAACAAAAACACATGATGAATAATGTAATTAAATTTATTTATTAAGGAATTCCAATAAGTAATACACAGACTTAAATTAAACTAAAATACAATAGACGCGCTCCCTGTGCTCACTTCATGAAGGCAACCACAGCTAACGCAGCTAGACCATAATTAATTTCATTAAAATAACAATAATAATAGACATTTAAAAGTTAAACACAGTTACAGAAAGTAATAAAATTATTAAGATATAACATACATTTAAATAATAATACGAGGCATGCCTTTTAAGTTCTGTCGTTTCCATATTTTCCGGCAATTTTGAATTTGGAACTGTTCTATATTCGAATGTGTTTACATTTTGAATCTCAAAACCGTTGAAAGTATTAGGATTAATGCTATTGTTTAGTCACAGTTTCGATTTGAATCTGTCAGGTCACGTACGAAAATGAATCTTTCTAAGGAAAATGTTCGTGCAATAATTTTCTACAACTTTAGAAGAGGCCTGACACGGCTTCAGTGTTTAGAAGAGCTAACATCTGTGTTCAGTGATGTAGCCCCATATCTGCGGACTGTCGAACGCTGGTATTTAGAATTCAAGCGTGGACATACTAGTGTTAGTGACAGATTTCGCGAAGGACGCCCAAAATCCGCCTTCACTGAAGATAACATCATTGCTGTGAGACAACTAATTCTCGAAGATCGTCATGTGACGTATCGAGAGATAGAGGCTCTATTAGGCATCTCAGGGACAACCATTCAGAAGATCTTGCATGAAGCGCTTGGTGTGAGAAAGCTAGTTTGCCGTTGGATACCGCATCTGCTTTCCGACGATCACAAGGCGGCCCGCGTCAGATGGTGTAAGAAAACTCTGCAAAGGTTCAACCGAGGGGAGTCAAATCACGTCTACGACATCATAAGTGGTGACGAATCTTGGATCTATGCCTACGATCCTGATACCAAACAACAATCTACAATCTGGGTCTTTCAAGACGAGCCAAAGCCGACTAAAGTTGTTCGTTCTCGAAGCACTTCAAAGAAGATGGTGGCCACGTTCGTTGGAAAAACCGGCCATGTTGCGACTATTGCACTTGAAGATCGTAGAACGGTTAACGCAGAGTGGTATACTACAGTTTGTTTACCACAAGTCATCGCCGAACTTCGAAAATCTAACTCAAAGCGACGCATCATCCTGCACCACGACAACGCAAGCACACAGCGCTCGTCAAACGATTGAGTATTTGAAGCAGGAAAAAGTAGAAATTCTTGACCATCCTCCATACAGTCCTGACCTAAGCCCTAACGATTTCTTTACATTTCCTAAAATTAAGAAAAGTCTTCGTGGTCAAAGGTTCCAGTCCGGTGAAGAAGCAGTCGACGCTTTCAAGACAGCCATTTTGAACACCCCACTTTAGAGTGGAATAAATGTTATAATAACTGGTTTGAGCGAATGGAAAAGTGTTTTAAGCTACGTTGTGAATACTTTGAAAAACAATAAAAAGTACTATAAGGTTCTAGATGTGTTTTTTTCTTCAAACGACAAAACTTAAAAGGCATGCCTCGTATCATCAGCTCAGATAATTTTGTAATATAAGAGCACTTTTTTTATGTTGCCAAGGGAGATGGGAGATGGGGGGGGGTAGATTGGGGGGGGGGGGTCAAAAAGTGGCCGAAAAACCTCACGTGGTTGAAGGACCACCCCGTGATTTCCGCCGTCAAATCAATTTATTTCTCTTAAAATAAACAAGGTACATAATTATTAGTATTATTATTATACCAGTCTATGTAGCTTTAATATATTTCTTCTATTTATATGTATATTTATAAGATTAGATTGTTATTGTTACTTATGTTTTATATTGTTTTGTTAAAATATTATTTCATTTTCAAAAAAGAAAAAAAAACGGAACCTTAAAATACATCCATACACAGTCCTAATTCCATATTAGGATTTCCTATGTCGTGGATATCTATCAGGAACTACGAGTCACCGAGAACCAGACAAATATTTGCAGATCATGCAAACATTTGCCCCCTGACCACTTGCTTCTCAGTCCGCGTCAAGCCCACGTCATTAGGTCGCCAGTTTGGTAGAAATATTTTCGAAATGTCAATTATGCGTATTCGATTAGATAAAATAAGTACAGAAATCGAATCTAAGAGTACGTGATGTTTTCACTTGTTAGCAAACAAAGGTTGTGTTACATTAGGTTGCGCTTGCGCAGCAATGAGAAAATACTACGTGTTTTGTTATGCACGACATTAAATGAAAACACGGGTGGAAAATGGCTAGTATTGTTGTAAAATAGTTTTTTTTAATACATTATAACAGAAAATTTAAAATTATCAAACAATTAAATATAAAGGTCACAAATACCAATGAAATTCATAATACCACATTCATTCATCATGTAAGTAGGTACCTGTTAAACTGGCTGCTAAGCGGCATCGTCGCAAAGGCGCAGCTGATTTACGTTAAAAAATGTTCACTGGAAATGTATCGATTACTGGAGAAGTATTCAAGCTACCGGTATTAAATCCACCTCTGAAATCAGTTAATACGATTCCGGATGTGTGTTTAAAATTAATGTCGTACATAACAAAACATGTTGTAAATCAAACATAATTAACGATCTTTAGATACACTATCTGGGCAAAACATTAAATAGCTTTATCCGTGCGCGCAATAAGCTTAAAACGGGGTACACAATTTTCTCTTTACATATTTATGTATACGCTTAGATATATTGTATTATAAAACTTGTAAGTTCTGTAAATTACAAGTTATTTCACTCACTATTATTGAAATAATAATTATCATAAACACCTGTTCATACAATTAATATTACCATCCATCACATTTCATGACTCACCAAACACTTATGTTAAAAATCATCTATACTAATATTATAAAGGGATAAAGTTTGATGTTTGTAACTTATAATAAAAGTTAGTATGTTTGTAGAGGATAATTTAAAATCTACTATTTATACCAAACTGATTCTGAAAATCCCTACCATCAATTTTCACTAATAAAACGCCATACTAGAGTGCCATATTGTATTTCGATAAAGGCTGGTCAGCTGGTGTAACTATACAATTGAAATGACCATAAAACTTTAGGACGGATATGCCTTGTTTTATATATCATCATCTTTACATCCACTGTGAAACATAGGCCTCCCCTTCCATAGTAACCGATCTTGTGCAGTCTGCACCTCGCGACTCCCAGCAGCCTTCATTAGGTTATCCTCCCAACTTGTTGGGCCCATCCTACGCTGAACTGTATATTATATGGTTTACATAAACTTCCAATTACATTTTGAGTTTTTAATTTGTCTATTAACATTCTCTTTAAGCGCGTTTTAAGTAAATAAAATATGTTCTTCAAATAAAACAAATTAGGCCTTTTAATTTTTCGAGAATCAAATAGTATTTTTATTTTAAAAATTAAAGATTTTTAAAACCATCTTTAAAATGTTCAAGCCTAGACGGGACTTGAACTCGCAACCTTCCTCTTGATACGAGGATGCACTACCAATAGTGCTACAGGCTCTTGTCACGTCAGGGTCGAAACTGTGGTTGAAGATATTTTATTCTCAAAGAACAGGGTTCACTTACAGAGAAGAAATTACATTATTGTACTGGATTATGTCCAATGATGTAACAGTAACATTGCTTTACTTAATATATATTACAATAACTTAATATTCAGAAATTAGTGAAGATGATTCAGATTTCGACTAAAGCGCCGCGCTGTTTCGAGAATCAGTTTCATTTCATTTAATTTATTTTCCACTATAGGTACATAATCGAACACTAAGTTACATCATATTTCGAATTTATCAATAACAATTGTGGTAAAATTAACATTATAGCATCTCAAACAGAGAGGTATCGGGACTAATTAAGTTAATATATCAAATAATATCAACTTAAAATAATAAAAATAAAACAAAAACCAATAAAAAACAGAACAGAACAATGTTATATAAGTCAATCAATCAATCAATGTCAATACTAAATCGTTAATAATGTAAAAAAAAAAATGATCTTATAAATTGCGGCTGTAAAGGAGCCTTGTCATTACGATAAATTATGATAATAGCAAAATGCCAAAAATATATAATTAAAAGAAAATAATTGTCAAAATAAAATGATATAAAGTACAGAGTTCACATAATTAAAAAAGATAAGCAATAAAAAAAATATCTCCAACAGGTCACATTAAAATTAACATCATTTAAAGCTTCTCCCAGTGAGTAATAACTTTTTGTATTAATACATTTTTATTTTTTTTTCTTAAATTGATTATTACATGAGTTTTTGAGCTCATCCGGTAGTTTATTAAAAAGTTTTACACCATTGCCGAAAAAGCTTCTTGATGATTTACTTAACCTTAAGTCGCGTAGTTTATTTAAGATATTTACTGACTAAACTATTGTATTTTTCAAACTTTCGCTATCACTGTACATAATTATTAATTAAAACGGGTATTTGTCCCGTATGTACCGTTTTAATTTGTTATCCCGACGTTTCGGCTGTATTGCAACAGAGAGGTCACGGGTTGACTGGAGTACTTGGAGCTACCGTCGAGAAGTGATGGCAGCTGCAGCAACTACCCTCACTTGGTCATCAGAATTAGAAATGTCCTCTTTCATATTACGACACACTACACTAACCGGTAATTACGCACTGAGACGACTGATTATGACACGCACACCTAGCAATCACCGGGTTCCAGGAAGCTGAGAGTATAGCCAACTTCCCGATTTAAATTTTGAAATTTCTTGATTTCAATCGCTTCACGAACTATTCTCTTGTAATAATGGCGTTTACTAGAGAGAACCTTAGGATCATGAAGTTCATGAACACAGCCGAAACGTCGGGATAACAAATTAAAAAGGTACATACGCGATATATACCCGTTTTAATCAATAATTATGACTAAACTATGACTAGTTTTACTATTCTACGGTTAGTGTGTTCTAAAAACTATGAATAATACGGATATTACAAACCCAACGGTACACATACCACCTTTATCTCTGAGCCTATCCCCAACTTATCTACCTAACCCTTTAAAGTTTTCAATTTTCCACGAAGTTTTCGTGTCCATCGTATCGCAAAACAAACCGACAAATTAAATAGAATGGAAAAACTAAAGCGAATAATGTGTAATGGTTGCATGTCGCATGTCACCATCCAAGATTGATCTATGACATAAAGACACCTGCGCGCGCGCAACCTCCAGTCCGCGATTGACCAACCGGTGTGCGAGACGCGTTTCGTTCGAATTTTAAATACGAGTTCGATATTGTAAACTTGTGTTCAGTGACTGTGTTGTGTTTTTGTAAAAACCTCTTTTGTTTGAATTTGAAATCTTAAAAAAGAGAATCGATTGGACTTTTTACCAAGTAAGTTATAAAGCTTTATCAACTTCAAGGAACTTAAAGTGCAACACTTAATTGGTGGTAAAAAAATAATCGCAAACTGTTTATTAAATGAACCTCATGAAACATTTACCTAAATACCACAAAAAAAGTTAAACAACTGTTTAACGCGTGTTTAAAAAAATACCTTACCAATTCTTGTACAAGACTTTTTTAAAACCCCAATACAGAGTTTAATTTTATTTGTAGTACGGCCCTCAGGATTTTAATACACAATTTTGACCATGGTATCTAGGCAGTAGACACAGGTCTCAGGCATGATATTATTTTTATGCTAAATAACTTTAAATGTTCCAGGACTTCCAGGTAAAGTATCTGGTAAAAAAAAAACACAAACAGATACGTAACATTATGAAAAACACGTACGTAGTTCAATATCCTAGAAAATTTGTTGAAATTAAGTATTACGCTCTATAACTTCAAAAACTAACTCAAACCTAGTGTATATTTAAACTTTACCTAAGTTTTAAAACATCTATAACCATAAATTGTATCAAGTTTTAATTTATAAATCTATATAGAAAACCAAATCGGGTTAGGTACACCATTTATAACTAAAGAACAGCTGGACCTATTTTGATGATCTTTGATTTGTTGGATTCGTGTCCGCCCCGAATAGCAGAATAACTATTAAAATATCGGATAATTCAAGCAAACAAAAAAAATATGAAGAAAATGCATTATGGCATACATAGTTGCAGCTAATGATGGCCGATTGACAATTCTACCGGCGACGATGTACATATTGGATGATTTGGCAGCTCGCGTTCGCCGGGTCAGCTAGTAAATTATATAAATACCTAATAAGTTAACATCCTTAGTATCCAACTTAGTATTTAACAAAACTTAGATTAAAAATCTTTAGTTAGTTCTATTCAACTGAGCAAGGAAGTCTTCGGGATTTGCAACAGCGAATTTACAACATTCTCCCAAAAAACAACTGATTTCTACCGTGTCTTCAATGAAAAACATTGAATTTCACGAACTCGTAAATAAACATGATTTTGTGTGATGAAAATTATATATTTTCTTTCGGATTAAAATGCTTATTATAATAGCACCCCTGTATCTCTATACAATAAATAAATACTGCTGGACATTTCACACAGCGCTATCTAGCACCAAACTAAGCAAAGCTTGCAGTATGAGAACCAGACAACTGATATAATACTTATATACTTTTTTTGTAAATACATACTTATAAACCTATATAAAGAAACAACCAGACCCGGAACAAATATCTGTAGATCAAATCAAATAAATAATTAATTGTTTATTTAATCATTTCTGAGGTACACAAATATTATACAAAATGATAAATTTAACTTAATTATTCATTTTGAAAGCTACAATTTAAAATATTGAATACTAGCTGACCAATCCGCAGCTTCGCACGCGTAGTTTTACAATAAAAACATTACTCTCCTTCTGCGCAGTCGGGTAAAAAGTAGCCTATTACTCCGCGATAATGTAGCATTCTAATGTTGAAAGAATTTTTGAATACGGACTATTAGTTTTTGGGTTTATTCGTTACAAACATACAAATCTTTCCTCTTTATAATATTAGTATAAATTTAAGTTACTCTTTTGGAATGCACAATGCAGATGGATTATGCAATCCATTATCCTAACCTAACCTCACCATCAGATGATGCCTACTTTATAAATAGTACATATTCAAAAACAATGATTAAAAATTGATATTTTAAATGTACACTTTACTAGTGGAGGTTAAAGTAATTTTCAAGTTTTCCGGCCAACTTTTCCAATTATTTCCACTAAAAACCTTACTCGGACTATATAAACATTAATAGTACATTATTAAACAAGGGGATAAAGCGGTGTCTTGCGTCACGGGCGTTATATTGAATCCCATACGTAACGAAGGATTCTAGAGTTGACTCACGAGCGGAGCACGCCCAAATTGCAGACAGCTTTATCCACGAGGAGAATACTCTACTTTTTACACTTTCTGCGAGACAATATAAACCAAATCTAGGTTGGTGCATTCTGTGCAGAGGTTCGTTCTATTTACGAAAAAGTTCTTATTGTCTGTGTCTCTTTGGTTCAAATTTGAATACTGATGAGGTTCCACATTCAAATCACATTATGCTCGCGAAGTCGTAATTGCATTCAGTATAACTTTACTCCCGGCTCAGCTGTACGGATTTAATCACCTGCTTTCTTTGAGGTTTACATGACATATAATTTGACATTGTCGAGCAGGTGGTGTGAAAATAAATTACAAACCTGTACAGCCGTTCTCAAGTGACGCGCTTACCAACAAACACCATTTTATTTTTATTTATATTATGTATACATTAAAGTATTTCTATGTAAATGAACAATGTCGACGCGATGAAGATGAAGATCTAGAAAGGTTATTTTTATTTACTGACTCAATTTAAGTATGTCAAAAAAAAAATATCACTAAGGCAAAAAGGTCCGATTTAAAGTCTATCATTATGTATGCCGCGATAAATTTGTACGAACGTCTACACAAGAATCGAAAAATCAAACATTTGATGCCAAATAATTATTATGTTATCCATATACTATAACAATGAATATAATAATTATACAAATACACATTATATATTATTTTATTACTATTTTTTATTTGACTGCTTCCGTGGCGCAGTGGGCGAATAGCCGGCTGAGACGCAGGAGGTAGCGGGTTCGATTCCCGCCGCGGAACAAATGCTTGCATGATCTACAGATATTTGTTTCGTGTCTGGGTGTTTTTCTATATATTATAAGTATGCATTTACAAAAAAAAGTATATAAGTATTCTATCAGTCATCTGGTTTCCATAGTACAAGCTCTGCTTAGTTTGGGGCTAGATAGCGCTGTGTGAAATGTCCAGCAATATGTTTTTTTTATTTATTTTGTATTATATGGGGTATGTTTATGTATATTAACTGTACTCTTACAACGCCGTCTTTTGATTTTCGTTTGTCCTGTCCATCCAAAGGTTGTCTGGAAGAGATCGCTTTTAGCGATAAAGCCGGCCATTGTACCGTTATTTATTTTTTATTTCCTTTGTGACTGTATTTTAGTTTGGTGTGCATTACAGAGTATTACATTAATTCATTCATTAGGTATAGGAACATTGGAGTTGAACAACAACAGCATCTACATTTGTGCTAAGTTTGTTCCCAAACAGCGGAATAAAATAAATAAACTCACATATAAGGTTAAAACAAGGGCAGTGTATTCAAATACATATGTATTGCATAATAATTAATATGCATGGTCAAATTGTACCAATAACATTTATCTATACTAATATTATAAAATTTGTAAGTCAGTTTGTATGTAACGAGAACTGCTAAACCGATTTTGAGAGGCGAGACGTTATTCGGAGCGGATCGCACTCACCCTGATGAAGGTTCACGAATTGAACCGAAACATCCAGAAAACGGAACGTGCCCCGTATTTATAATAATGATGATTGAAATCAATCACGAAAGTTTTGTGATTTAATTCAATCTTTTTTATGAAATCGGGATCTATTATCCCGGGGCTTACTCCCAGGCGATGCCAATTTGCGCCACAGAGGTCGTCTACTTTGATGCTATGATAAAATGAAACTTTTTGTTTGGCAACAATAGCAATAAGTTTAAAAACTGTAACTTGACTACGTATGAATACGTATGTTGATGTCACCCGGATCAAAATAACGAATCGACACCTCGTTCATCAAATCGGATGCGTAGTTTAGTTACTACGGTGGAACATACAGCCATATGCGGCTAAAACATAACCCTTCCTTTTAGCTTTATTGTGGTCGGGTAAACATTTTGCCAATGTCACCCGGGTCGTCATAACGAATCGATTTACACCTCATTCATTAAAATTGGATGAGTAGTTTAGTCACTATGGTGGAACACACATCCATAATTGACTGCCTCCGTGGCGCAGTGGGCGTGTAGCCGGCTGAGTCGCAGGAGGTAGCGGGTTCGATTCCCGCCACGGAACAAGTGTTTGCATGATCTACAGATATTTGTTCCTTGTCTGGGTGTTTTTCTATGTATTATAAGTATGTATTTACAAAAAAAGTATATAGGTATTCTATCAGTTATCTGGTTCCTATAGTACAAGCTCTGCTTAGTTTGGGGCTAGATAGCGCTGTGTGAAATGTCCAGCGATATTTATTTATTTATAAACTGATAAAACATAACCCTTCCCTTTGGCTTTGCCGTGGTCGGGTAAAAAGCAAAACTTCCTGTAGGTAAAGTTTTGCTACGAGTAATAAATTAGCATTAAATATGGCTAAGCGGTTCTAGATGATAATCTTAATTGTAGATATCTAAATACAATATGCATGTTATCGGCACTAGTAACTACCGATTTAATTATATACACATTTTTCCTGGAGTTCATCTTATCTTATCTTAATATCATAGGGCTCCAAAAGCGCCGCAAATGCCCATGTTACCCTGTGAAATCTAAATAAAGTCATCCCCTGGCTAACACCACGCGCGCGACTTAACTGTGCACTTCCCTGGAATGCAAACCCACTCCCAATTCCCCACGCAGCGCCTCGCGTGCTCAGCAACTATTGCATCACTGTGACGATGACGTCACAGTGCGAGTTGCACAGTTAAGTCGCGCGTGTTATACCTTGGCCAGTGTGGAAGACCCTCAACAGACTGCGCACCCAAGTCGGTCGCTGCAGATGTAACCTTAATAAATAGGGTATGACTAGCGTTGCCAGGTCCAGCATGTCAAGTTTCGTAACAGAAGGTTAATATAATCGGGATTTTTGCTTTCAAATCAGGACAGCTACAATGGCTACAAAAACACTGATTTTTGTGACTCATCATTTTTTTTTATAAGCTGGTGAGTTTATTTAATAGTTATGTAAAATAATTGTATCCCTTATAAAAAGTAGGTAATTCTATCCCCCCCCCCCCCCCACAGACCTTTCCAATAATTTAGGTAGGTATATAGAATAAATATATAAATACAGACTAAAGAGGTTATGACTAAGGAAGAAAATCGGGACATACGGCGTCCCGATCAAGGGCGTGCACCAGACCCCTGAAAACCTGGATTTCCCGTGCAAATCGGTACTTTTTTTTACTAAATAGAGATCGAACAAGCCCACCTGATGTTAAGTGGTAACTATCGCCTATAACAGAGAATTGCCTCGTAGGTCACGCACGTTAGAAATGTGCCTTACGATGCACTGTCCTGCGTTCATCAACTTGAGGCATACAGGTGTAAAGCCTCATATGCCTGTAATTTCCCCGGCTACCACACCCTTCAAAACGTAACAGCAATGCTGCTTGGCAGCAATATTAGGTATGACAGACAAATGTGCCTTGCATTCCCATCCTGCCCTGCCACCTGCACCATGGGGGAACTAATGACCAGTTCCAACGCTGCCATGAACTTGGCGACGACTTACTGCTCAAAATGGTTATAGCTTTGGGACACGAAAGAAGAAGCGCCGCAAATAAATCGAAATGTGGGTACTTCCCGTTGACTGGAATCATGAAACTTGACAAGAAACAAAAAATCCAAAATCCGTTTTTTTACTGTTGTAAACTATAATTATACAAGCTTCCAACCGCGGCTTCGCACGCGAGGTTTGTAATTAAAAAGTACCATTCATCGAAATCGGTTTAGCCGTTTAGTCATAAAAACGTAATAAACAGACAGAGAGTTGATTGATAAGCAACGCAAGGCAACGCATAAACATTGCAATTCAGCGGGGCAATGCAGCCAGTGTCTTGGGGACACTTCCGCCTGGTAGTGATCTGGAGCAGTTGAGCTATCTATAGATCGTTTGCAACGGTCTTTAGATCATTCAATTGCTTCTTCTGTATTTTAGTCACGTAAATAATTTTATTATCTAATTCTAGGGTGGCGGGAATAAAAGATTTGCACTGACGTCCCGCATTGAGGGTGTATTGTGCATTACCCCCATCTAACCTAAACCCAGCCATCCTAACTCCTTGAAATAACGGAGTAGGACTTTGAGTTGGTGGCAGCAGCTTTCCAGGGTCCCCGTGGATGTTGTTAATGTAGTGGCGGTGTTGGTGGAGGATGAGGATTCGATGACCACTTGCAAATCCGTTCTCAGTCAGGCGTAGTTTGTGTAATTTTATTATAACTCTGTTTTTTTATTTATTTTTTTACCATTAAAGGTAATCCATTGATTAATTGATTCAAAATAATTTATTCTACAAAATGAACATATCTGTGCATGAACTTAATGCTAGCAATCTCTTCCAGTTAACCTTTGCGTAATATAATTTGTGAAAATATAATTTGTAGATATAAGTGTATATTTTGAAAGCATAATTAAAGTATTCCTTGTAAATATAGGTATAATGGTTGGTGGTAGGACATGATCGTGAATTCGTGAACAAATGTTCCAGCACATTAAACATTAGGATGAGTGACCGTTAGATATCATAAAATCAAAATAACATTCGCAAACCCGAACCACAAGTTTGCTAATTATTTTTGTATCAATACAAAACTAATAAAAACTGATTTCATAGAGATAAAAATATTGATTTATAGTGGCTTGCCTTGTGAATCTGTTGGTAAACAATAGTTTGAATGATGCCATTCACATTAGCATGAAACCGGCCTCTCGGGCGGGGGAAAGGTGAATCGTGATGTGAATCACAAAACAGATAATACAGAAGTTGAGCTTAGTACAACGATTCGCACACACACATAGACGCACACATAGAGTATTTTGGATCAAGGCGGTCGAACGCCAGCCGCGGGTGCCGCGCTTCGGCGTAACGTAAATCATGTTTTGTGTGACATAATTTGTTAGCTGGTTGTGAATTGTGACAATTAACGCAAAGATATTTACGTGATACTGAATAAACATTCTTATCAAAATTGTTGCGTATTTGGTAGTAGAATATTGTACGAGCCAGGCCTAGCGCTACGCTCGATTAAAATTAAAATTGGCCCGAACTTTACTTCTGTACCAATCTATAGTGTGCGAATGCATGAATTCCCATCTCCAAGAATCAGTTTAAGATAGAGTTACTTTTCAAAATTATTTCTGGGCGTCTGGTAGAAGGTACTTTTTTTTAATACTTCTTGTAGGTGGAACAAGCCTTTGGCCCACCTTATGTTACGTGGTAATCATTTGTGTGATCCTAGAGCGGCGCTAATCTAGATAACACGTATATGCATTGCAATTCCGTCCTTTACTACTTCGCTCATTACTTTACATCCATATGTGGCATGGAAGAAATCGCTTTTAGCGATAAGGCCGCTTATTGACAATATTTATCTAGTTCTATAAGTATTCCTGGTGTACAATAAAGCGCTATTCGATTCTATTATATTCAGTGTGGCAAAGTCAGTGTCTTCTCTCTTCTTCTCTAAATCAGAGTTCGCAGGTCTTCTCTCGTATGTAATCATGATTTTGATGCAATGCTTTATTTGGAAGTTAAATGTTTATATGCAAGAAAACATTGTATCTGATGGCCCTGGCCACCTTAAATTTTAATGGACCTAACAATGACCTCTAACGATGTGACCCTTTTATGAATTTGTAACAAAATTTATAAGGGGATTACCATTTAGCGCTTTTATGATGAACAGTAGGCTAATTGTTTCTGTAGCTGGCTTTATTTCGTCTGATTTTGGTCGTTCGCTCGCAAATAGTTATTACTGGTTCGCCCCGAACTGAGATCTTGCGAGTCTCCCAAAGCACAAAAAAATATTCTTAGGGCGACACGCGCAACGACGCCTTAGCGTATTTGACTAAATATCATTTATGGAGTTGACAAATCATTTAAATACGTAAAATTTAAACATGTTTGGTCAACAAATACGTTTAGGGATCGTTGTGCAAGCCGGCCTCAATCTTTGATCAATAAAATAGTGCCACGAAATGCATAACCAACAAACTTGACCTACAGTTTTATTCAAATTACAGTTAACGGGAGTTCATGTTAATTGGTTAGTCTTTTTAGGGGTAGAAGTTGCAGTTATTCTAGATTTCAGACTTTTGCCTATATTTGTGTCACTAAAGCTACACGCATATCAAATTACAGCACTGAGGGGTTACTGGTGTACCCTGTGAATTTTGTCAAAGTTCAGTTTTTATTATGGCTAATAACTTAAAAACTACAACGTTTAAACTAAAAATAAAAACGGGGTCGAAATGTACTCACAAATATATTTTATTAGACGTGCCACTTGACCGGATAGTCCCATTTTGTTTTTTTTTACCCCTCTTGAACCCCAATATCTCAACAACCCCGCCACATTTTTAGCTCATTTAGTTGCACCAAAATTGTGTCATCACTACCTACCTATACACTAAATTTCACGATGATCGGATAAACGCTTCGAAAGTTATCCTCGGACAAACAAACAAACAAACATACATACGCTCGATCAATTATTTGCATACCCCCACAACACAAGTACTATTTAACGAAAATACTAAAATTTACCGTGTAGGGCCCGGCCTTTCCAACCTATATAAACATAGTATGATGATTAATGTAATAATCATCAAAGCTTCATCATCATCAAAATTCCTCTATTTGTTTCTGCCATTCTTCCCGATCCTGTGCCAGTCTGAACCACGTACAATCCACGGTCTTATTGATGTCGTCGACCCATCTCGCTGGTGGACGTCCCCTATTTCGATGCTCAGTTCTCGGCCTCCACTCTGTTAGTGCCTTAGTCCATCTGTCGTCACTACGTCTGGCCAAGTGTCCTGCCCAACTCCACTTGAGCCCCTATATACGCTTGCTAACGTCTTGTACTTTAGTCTGCTTGCGAATGTCGGTATTGGGAACTCGATCTAGGAGTTTGATGCCGAGCATGGCGCGCTCCATGGCTCTCTGTGCTACAATTATTTTATACACAGCCTCCTTTGTGAGCCTCCATGCCTCGGCACCATAAGTCATAGTTGGCAGGACACATTGGATATAGAGACGTGTTTTAAGACATTGTGGAATATGCGTGGATTTTAGTGTGTCAGCTTTCGGCATCAAACCTTACATTATTTACACATAATTAAATGAAATAAAATAGAAATTGTTTATTTCAAGCCATTGACTCGTACACGTTAAAAATATAAATATAAATTAAATTAAATTACCCAAATCAAATCAACAATAAATCAAACAATAAATGTTCGTACATAAAAATTTAAAACCCCAATATGTATCGTAACACGTACCTACTTTAGGTTAAATTTTATTTTTATAATTTTTGAGAAGAGTCTTAGCTTAATAAACGTTATAAATCATATGATTGTTCATTCTAGGATTAAATTGTGTCTGGAATTGTATTAGTTATGCTTATACTATCTAATAAAGAACTTTTAAAATTGAATTTGAATTAACTTTACTTACTTGCATTCTATGCATACTTAGTATAAAATCAAAAGTTTTCTAATCAAGTCATGGACACTAACTAATAGACAGACCTTGAACTGCATATTCTAATTTGTGACGATCAAACACACGTTTTGACACGTTACAGAATATACATAGTATGCTTTTTTAGTGGTCACGTAGCCAATTAAGCTATGGTCTTTGTTGAATGAATTTGGACAAATTGCCAATATACTACATTCTAATATTATATATTTGTAAGTAGGTAAATGTCTATCTTCTTTTTCTTCCTGCCCCTTACCCACATTACGTGAGGTCGGCATGGCACAACATGTATTTTTCTTTCATACCTCTCTATCAGCCTTCATCTCCGTTGTCACTTCTTTCTTACCCATATCATTCTTCACAAAGTCCATCCATCTCTTCTTCGGCTTTCCTCTACGTCTATATCCATCCACATTCATATCTAACACTCTTTTATTTACATGATTGTCTTCCCTCCGCATGCCATGCTTATACCACGCTAACCTATTACTCCTAAACTTTTCTATCACTGGCGCTACTTTCATCTTATCCTTTCTCGTTACCCCACACATCCTTCTCAACTTTCGCATTTCCACCGCGTGCACTCTTCTTCCATCCGTCCCTTTCGTGGCCCAACACTCAGAACCATACATTAAGACAGGTCTTATGATCGTCTTATGATTGTCTCTGTCTGTTTTCATTTTCACGAATAAACGGCAACCGATTTCAATGAAATTTGGTAAGCCGCGGACAAAAGCTAGTACGAAAATATATATATACGGCAGGTATAACAGCAGGTCAACCACTGATTTAAACTGACCACTCGTTATTTTTCCGCTAAATACCAGCAACAGTCGGTTACAAGTGTATCGCTCCCGGAAAGCGCGCAAGTTGCATACGCAATAGTGTCCTTGAGTCTGGCGGAACAGCCTTACAGCTCTACCTTTAGAGTTCCGCAGACATAGAGCAAAAACGGTATAATGATGCACTGTGGAACCATCATAGACCGGTCTGTTCACTTGACAGTTGAACCATCTAAAGACTGTTGCAAACTATTTATAGACACCTCTACTGCTCTGATCACTACCAGGCGGAAGTACCCCCAAGACACTGCCTGCATTGTCACGCTGTATACATTGGTTATGCGTTGATCCAGATAAGCACCAGCTCTCGGATCACAAGCTCTCAGACCAGACACCTAAAAAATAAATGTAAACGCGAAGCGCCCCGATATGTCATAGACCCAGAGTCTCGACTCTCGACCCCAAATAGCTCATGTTTTGACAAGAATTTCATGAAGTTAAAAAGTCACTTTTTCATAATTGCGGCATCTTTAGAGAGTGCGGTTTGTAATGAACGGTCGATTTTCAACTTTAATATTGGATTAAAATAAACACAGCTATTGTTCAAGATTACGGACAGAGCAGTTCTTCAAAATTTGTCGACTGCTTACAAATTCACCGTGTGAACTCTGAGTTTCCAGCAATGAAGTGTTAAAACAATGGAGATGACCATTTAAAAACAGTTCATAATAAGTTACTGTTCAATGTCATTGGTATTCAAACTGCATCTACGGCGGTCTCAATGATGGGAACCGAACCGTAAATCTTCTGTATGTGTTTCGTTTCTTAATCGTACGAACTTGCTATGGACCTCCACAAACCAAACCCGGTTCAAAGCAGCGCGGTTACGGCGGCTATCTTGAGCAATATTGGGCTTAATTTTATCTTAGGAGTCCAGCTCACCCAGATCATCATCAGGCAGTTCAAGAGTTCTTCGAGCACGCGGCTTACGTGTCTGTCCCGCTTTAGATCTTCTTAGAAATCTTTCTGTAAGTTGTGTTTAGCACTTGACATTTAGGGAAAAACCTTCATAATTTATAACATGGACGTCTAGGAGGTCGGAACGAATACGAATGATGTAGGAATAGATCTTGGCGACTGATTTGCATTCTAAGGTTACTGATATCATCTGATACCTTTTTAATGTATGTATGTAGTAGTAGTAAGATCGCTAGTATTTCCCATATTCCTGTGCTGTGGAAAGTGAGAAAAAGAAGGTAAATGCTTTCGAGATGTGGTGCTGAGAATGCTTGGGGTATCATAACCCATCAGTCCATATTTTAAGAACTCATCATCAAGAACCGTCTCTCTTTCACGGTACAATCTCGCATCCTCACCTTCTTTGGAGACGTGTCGCGGCGCGGGGAGCTCTCCATTGAGTGATTGGTGGTGCAGGGGAAGATTGACGGCAAAAAAGCGCGTGGCAGATCGCATTTGATATGGACGAATCAAATAAAGGCTGCCATAGTGTAGGAGTGGCGAAGGGTAGTTAAGCGCGCCACAACCCTGACATGACGACCAGGAACACTCTGCCAAGAGCGCTACGACTAAGAAGATGTAGTAGTATTACATTGCACCAGTAACCCAAAAGATGCCTGCAATTTCTGTTTTAGGCAGACTGGACCGATTTTGATGAAAGAAAAACACAAAAAGTTAAAATACAAACACGCGTGCAAAGCCGCTAGAGAAAGCTTGTAGTCTCATAAAATGTATCAACTGTTTTAAAATTGACCCTTGAGAAGTAACATCACAGGCACAAGCTAGCACTAATAAAGTACGTAAACGGTAAGTAGCAAATTACCGTTTTTTACCGAAGGGAAAGTTCTCGGCGCGGTTTTTGCAACGAGTTTTCGATAAGCGATAAATTCTTGTTACGCAAGTATTGGTACTTCAATGAAAATATAATACGTAATGTTGTTATTATTTATCTGTTGTCGTTTTTTTGAGTTCACAATATTATGAGCCCATACTGCCTTGTGCAACTGTCTTTGTCACTCCATGCAAAATACCCGCGGTGCGAGAACTAATTAGAGGTGCGAGGGCGAAAAACAAAATAAAATTGTTAAAATAATGATTTATAGCAAAACTATCGGTTAATGTGAAAAATATAAACATATAGCAATTGCGGAATATTAATATCAATAACTATGCAAAATTTCACGATCTCATTTATATTATTCATTGAATACTACGCTTTTATTTTATGTTTTCAACGTGACTGGAATTATTTTCCATCGAGGAACTTCGTGTTTTCGCTTCACGTAGTACCTACTTAACTTGTATCCTCAACTTTTACATATCTGCCGGGGCAACCCATGGCGGTAATGTTTTTTAATTTTGATTCTATACTATATTATTAATCTATACTATTTGCCAAAGGGCAATGGAACGCAGCGTCCTAGGATTCCGGAGAACCAATCGAGTGAGGAATACTACGCTTCGTTCATTAACTGGCATTGCCGATGTTGGAGAGAAAACAGCGACACTCAAGTGGGACTGGGTCGGGCACGTAGGTCGAATGCTTCCGGAGAAATGGGCCAACGTCGTAAGAATGGGTACCGGAGGATGGACAGCGACGTCGAGGGTCGGCCGCGAAATCGTTGGCGCGACGACATCAGTGGATTCGAGAAGGAATGGTGGGAATCTGCCAAGGATCGTGATAGGTGGAAAGAGTTGGGGGAGTTGACTACCTTTGCCCAGCAGTGGGAAAATTCAGGCTAGTTAAAAAAAATCTATACTTATTAGTGCAATTAATGAAAGTACAGCACACCACACAAAAAAACAGATAAAACACACAAAGCAACAAGCGCAATGGGCATTTGTCGCATAGAAAGATTTCGTATTCAATTCATAACAATAATGTACATAAATCGTACAAATACAAAAAAAAATCGTGACAGCTTCATAAAATTTAATACGATTTGAAATACTTTTTTAGCAGATGTTTTGCAAAAAAACCCAAGTTAAAACTTTACCCGTGACGCCTAATGAAGCGTCCATATTACAGCTACCGTTAAATTGGAACTAATCAGGTAATAGCTGTATTGGCTAGCGACAAAAAAAAAGCCTGGCACACCATTTCCTCTTATAGTTTCTCGAATTTTTCCGACATTTGGCGACTGGAGATAAAATTTTATTGTATCATTTTATAGGGGGGTTATAAGGGCTCGCGAGGTCTACTATTCTCACAGAACCGTTAGTATTAACCCCCGGGGGAAAAAGAAAGGTGTTGGTTTAAAACCATTTTTAGAGTTCTAAACCAAAATGGTTAAGGAGTAACTTTGTCCGTCTGTCCGTCCGTCGGTCGGTCACAGCTGATTATTTCAGCTAGCACTAAAGTTACAATTTGAAAAATGTAGTTATTTATGACTAGTTTTCGAACGCGGCTGCGCACTCGTGGTTTGTAAAGCACCAAATTTCATCGATATCGGTTCAACCGTTGCGATGTGAAAGTGTAACAAACAAACTCACACGTATTTATAATATTACATACCCCCCAAAATGTTTAGCTTATTTAGTCACACCAAAATTGTGCCATCACTACCTACCTTTGTATCAAATTTCACGATAATCGGACCAACGCTTCGAAAGTTATCCTCGGACAAACAAACATACATACAAACATACAACGCCAATTTGCCTAAGTTGATTTAGAGATCTCGCTTCGTTCGATCAAATATAAAACAACAGTTATTAAAAGGACTAGTATAAGTTAGTATTTCTCTACGAGATCGAATCAGAAATGAAAGATTCGTAGACATCAAACTCCAGAGACCAGAGGATTAGCGAACTGAAGTGACAGTGGAGACAGCTCAGAGAAAGGACGGCCGTTGGGACCAAAAGGGTATCGTGTGGAGATCACGCACTGGAATGCACAGCGTAGGATGACCTCTCACTAGATGAAAAGACGACCTGATAAAGGTTGCTGGGAGCAGTTGGGTGCCGCACAATATCGGTCGCTCTGGAAATGCATAGAAGGCCTATGTTCAGCAGTGGACGTTCTGTGGTTGGTATGATGATAATAACTACAATCAGGTTGTTAATTTTGTTACCCGATTACCTTTTCTGTTTATATTTAACAATCAGAAACACGAAGCAAAAAAAACCTTTCCAATTTTGGTTGATTCAAGATTGTGATTTCAATTAGGACCCAAATTTTGATAATCCCACAAGTTATTATATTTCTAAAGAAATTATTGTTTTTTGAAGAATCATTTGCTAAAATAATCAAAGGAGCTTTTCAATCAAAACCCTCAGTTTTAAATCTATACTAAAATTATAAAAAGGAAAGATTTGTATGTTTGTAACGAATAAACTCAAAAACTACTGGTCCGATTTTATGCTAAATGGAGACGGAATAACTTTATGGCCCACCTGATGTTAAGTGGTAACCATCGCTTATAACAGAGAACTGCCTCATAGGTCACGCACCTTAGATATGTGCCCTACGACGCACTGCGTCCATCAACTATAACGACGTTTCGGAAACCATAACCTCCGGTAACGCTTTACGCCGTCGGCTACACAGAGCAAGGCTCTATAATTAATCCTGGCTCTGACTCACGCATTACATCAGAATGTGGACCCCTTTTTTTGGACATTGGTAAATATTTAGGGTTCGGTCGTGAAATGAGAAACTCAAAACAAAATTCTTACTCTTTCGGGTCAATAGCTTACAAAATATAAAAAAATCGCAATTAAAAGCGTAGCGTGTGCTCCACACTAGATGGAAAGACGCCCTGATATAGGTTGCTGAGAGCTGATAAGTGCGGCCCGCACAAGATCAGTCTCTGATATCTATGAGTATGTCAGTCCTATGGCTGATATGATGATACATTATATTAGGATTTAGTAGAAGCCACGTCTATTGCATTTATGGTAGCTGTATTGAGATCGTTATTTGTGCAAGTCATAGGGCACAAAAGACAGTTAATCCTTCCATCTATCTCTATCCTGTGAAACAACTAGGCTCAAATGGGATTGGACGACGAATAGAAGACGCGGTCGGATTCGGCCAAGAAAGCGTTGGCAAGACGATCTTGTTGCCTTCGAGCAGCAGTGGTGGAGTGTCCAAAAACTATTGCGAATATCACTAGATATAGATCTTTGTTAATTTCTCGCATATTCAATAATTTTTAATGTAAAACATCTTTTGGTATTCCTTGGTAGTTGGGGGTAAGAACGAATCCAATAGAATTAAAATAACTAGTGGTTTGCTCTGAACCGAGACCTTGAGAGTCTCCTATAAAAATTAAAAATATATATACTTATAATCTTTGACTATCAAAATAGTGCCACCAAATAACTTGACCTACAGTTTCATTCAAATTACAGGTAACGGGAGTTCATGTCAATTGGTTACACTTTTTAGGGGTAGATATTGCAGATATTCAAGCTGTTTCCTATATTTGTGTCCCTAAAGCTATGCGTATACTAAATTTCAGCACTGTGGGGTTACTAGTGTAACCTGTGAAATTCATTAAAGTTCCGATTTTATTATAGCTAATAACTTAAAAAGACATAAACTAAACATAAAACGGGGCCGAAATGTACTGATAAGGAACTTTCATTAGACGTCACGTTTGACCTGATAGTCTTATTTAAATATTTTTTACCCCTCTTGAACCCCAATATCTCAACCCCCCCCCCCCACACACATTTTTAGCTCATTTAGTCACACCAGGATTGCGCCAGCGCTACCTACCTGTATACCAAATTTCACGATGATCGGATTAACGCTTCGAAAGTTATCCTCGGACAAACAAACATAAATACATACAACGCCGATTTGCCCAAGTTCATTTGGAGATCTCGCTTCGCTCAATCAAAAATCGCTACGGAACCCACAACCATAAATTTTATTCTGCATTTTTAAGATCCGAAATCTTAATTGACCACGTGCGGGTCGTGACGACGTCGAATTCTTTTCAAATTCTTTGTTTTTTTTATAGCATTTTTGTTTTTTACATACATGTTAGTTATTTTTTGTGGCCATTCTTTGTTTCTGGCATGCCGGTAGCTAGAGTATTTTTTTATACTACATGGAGATGGAACAAGCTTATGGCTCACCTGATATTAAGTGGTAACCATCGATCGCCTATAACAGAGTATTGCCTAAGGTCACGCACCCTAGAAACGTGGCCTACGATGCACTGCCCTATGTCCATCAACTTGAGGCATACAGGTGTAAAGCCTCTTGTGCCTGTAATTTCACCGGCAACCATACCCTTCAAACCGCAACACAGCAATGCTGCTTGGCGGCAGAAATAGGTATGATGGTAGTACTTCCCCGGGCGAACCCTTTCACAAGAAACTCTACTACTCTTACTTTGTGCGTGCTTGCAAGATTTTTTCATAAACATATAAATAATATATTATGTACACAAATTACTGATCAAAACGGGTATTTATCGCGTATGTACCTTTTTAATTTTTATGGTAATTATGTACAGTGATCGCGAAAGTTTGAAAAATACTATATGTACATACACAAGACGTGTTAAATAAGATCGATCGTAGATACTAGGTAGCCACCCAGCCACTGATTTTTAAGAAATCCCATGAAAGCCACCGTCCGTCAACATTTGGATCGATTTACAGTAATCATACTGTAAATCCAGTCCATCCCAAGATTGTCTGGAAGAGATCTCTCATAATGATAAGACTGTCGATTGTACTTCGCTCCATAATATTTGTTTTTATTGTTGTTATGTAATTAGTTTACAAAAACGTGTATTCTATTCTAATTGTGACTTTTGGTGAGCAAGTAGCCGGCTGAGATGCGATACGTTTGATTCCTGTTGGAGACTGTTGTTTACATGACCTGTGAATATTTGTGCCGGGTCTGGGTGTTCCGTATACCCAAAATTTAAGGAATTCTAGTCAGTCCGGAATATATATTTTATTAATTTAAGCTATTCTTTTATTATTAATTTAATTTTAGTCTATGTTACATTTCAGTTTATAATCTATTTACAAACCAAATTTCATGGAAATCAGTCCAGCCGTTTAGTCGTGACTCGTGAAAACTTAACAAACAGACAGAGAGACCGAGTTACATTCGAATTTATAATATTAGTATAAATTATTGTTATTATATTAGATTATAAACAAATTTATAGCAATGGGCGGTCTTATCGAGATAAAAAATCTCGTCCAGACACCCTTTTAAATACCAATATAACCTGGGCAAGTGGGCAGGTTTTACAAGAACGTATGATCCATACACACTGTAAAGCGCACGTATACACGCGTAGGACGGCCCCCCACTAGATGGAAAGACGACCTGTTAAAGGTTGCTGGGAGCCGTTGGGTGCAGGAGCCACAGGATCGGTCCTGTGGCTGATAAGAGGATGACGATGATCCACACTAATATTATAAATTCAAAACTAACGCTATCTCTCTGTTTGTTACGTTTTCACGACAAAACGGTTGTACAGATGTCGATGAATTTTCTATTTAAATAGATTATGACCGGGATTGAGACACAGGCTACTTTTTACACGACTGCGCAGGAGGGTAATGTTTTTATTGACAAACAACGCGTGCGAAGCCGCGGCCGGCTCAGCTAATCCTCTATCGTGTAAATTTTCCATAGACCAACAACTTCTGAGGACAGGTTATGTAAACGATGGTAGATTTTGTAAGTGATAGATACTTATGATATTACAAATGTAGTATAAAACACACAGAATGACCAAGAGCTAGTAATTTATAGTTTCGTCATGTAGACTCCATACAATCTGTAGCGGTTTCGAACGAAACGCGCGGCAATAAACTACCTAATATACCTACCTACCAGTGGTTCGCCCCGAACTGAGATCTCGCGAGTCTCCCAAAACAAAAAAAAATATTCTAAGACGACCCGCGCAACGATGTTTAAACGTATTTAGTAAAAACGTTTAGGGATCGTTGTGCAAGCCGGCCTTAATCTTACACTAATAAAATAGTGCCCCGAAATGCGGATCCATCTAACTTGATCTACAGTTTCATTCAAATTACAGGTAACGGGAGTTCATGTAATTTGGTTACCTTTTTTGGGATATAAATTGCAGTTATTCTGGATTTCAGACTTTTGCCTATATTTGTGTTACTAAAGCTACACGTATATCAAATTTCAGCACTGTGGGGTCACCCTGTGAATTTTGTCAAAGTTCAGTTTTTATTATGGCTAATAACTTAAAAACGACAAGTTTAAACTAAAAATATTTTTATTTTTTTATTAATATGTAATACTCGATAGTAGTCTCATTTTATTGAGATATAATAATTTTAAGAGTACTTTCCACTAGGGAAATGTTGAGGATGACATAAACTTTTGTTTACATCCCATTGTGTGTGGTATTGTTGAAAAGAGCTTTAAAAATTTATCAGACGGTTCATGATTTTTAAAACCATCTCAAAAATGTTCAAGCCTAGGCGAGACTTGAACCAGCAACGTGATCCTTTTGATTTTTATGAATAAAACATTTAGAGTTTGCCTTAGACTTCAACCTTCCTCTTTATACGAGGATGCACTACCAATTGTGTGGGTTCAACTCCCGTCTAGGCTTGAAAATTTTTGAGATGGTTTCAAAAATCTTGGCATTTTCCGTAAGTGTTCGGATAACACTATAAAAATAAAAATACTATTAGACGGTTCATTATAACGTTTCGTTTTCGATTTTTTTCGATTTCTTTTTTAAAGTCGGTTTTTTTGTTACAGATTGAAATTCAAAAGATGCTGACAACACTATAGTGTTTAAGTGTTCAACATGGCAGTGTTAAGAACTAAAATAGTGTTAATATTACTTATAGTGAACATTTACTGCGCAAATAGTGATGGTGACACCGATGCGGATTACAACTCAGACGATCCCAAAACAGACACAGTTTTAAAAGACAATGGTGATGTTATAGAGGACACTGATATACAAAACTATGAAAAAGACGATAATTTTGAAAAGCAGGAAGAGTCTGTTACAGAAGCGTATACAACAACTGAACAGACAGACAGAAATAGCGAAGAAAGAGAAGGTACTACAGAGACAGTGGAAACTACGACTGATTATACATTGTCTATGTCAGATAATGTTTATAAACCTAAAGATAGCGAAGACGATATTTATGCAAGCAACAATGAAGGGAAGGTACGTAGCTGTTATGATAATACTAATGTAATATATAGGTGAGGTATATATAAACAATCTATGCTCCGTATTAGAATAGTAATAATTTTAGAGCTCGTATTCTTCGTTCTTCTATCTTTACGACCTACGACGGTTCGATTCCCACCTTGCAATTTGCATGATTTACAGAAGCGAGCGAAGCGTCTCAGTTTTCACAGATGTAAAGGGATGAAATTTTTTTGCTGCCAACAGTTGCAACCCAGTGTGTGTGGTACCTATTGTTCGAAAGCTCTATAAAAACGAAGTTGGGGTTTCATTTTTTTCCCGCTGGGCAAAAGTCTACTCCACAATCCTCCACATCTCGTGATCACTCGCCACGTTCCACCAACTATCTTGAAAAGCATCGTCGTCACGCCAACGCTTCCTCGCCCATCTGCAGGTACCCATTGTGTGACAACTGTTCTCCATTTGTCTGTGGGCATACGACTGACGTGACCCAGTCCCACTTCAGCCGGGCAGTCTTCAGGTTCATTAACTTCACTAACCACTTTTTATATTAATGTTCCGTTTCAGATATTTTTTTAGATTTTCCCTTTTCAGAAGTCGGTTATGTTTGTTAAAAAGTAACTTGTCTTTTTTTAGACCGAAACAACATCTCAGGCGACCACAACTTCGATGGAGGCTGAATATGAGAGTGCGGTGCTGGATGTAGAGGTTCCAGCATCAAGGAATCCGAAGACCGAGAACAGTAAGTTTCAATACCAGTTCATCATAATCATCATAATAAACCTACCCGGGCACAGTCATAGCGAAACTATAACGGCATTATTAAAAAAAACGAGTGTGCTTTAGCCCTAGACTGAAGTAAAACTTATTTTTCAAAATATTGATTTATAAAATTGTTCAAGAACGAAATGAAATTACGAAAAATAATCAAAAATCACCGTTCGTGTAACGTTAGCAAACTCGCAAACGATAGTTCGTTTGCGAGCTGCTGACCGAGATACATATATACAGGGTTTCCCAGAAATGGTGGATAATCCTGCACGTGCGTGTGCGGGGGGGGAGGTGGGGACCCACATCCCAAAAAAAAAAATTCTATTCCCAACAGTCCGCGGTCTACGAATTTTTTTGTAAAATTTAGAAATTTCCCAGTTTTCCTCACATTTGTGGGCATCACGTCCGCTACATGAGGCCTATTTCGGATTTTTTTCTTTTAAAGTATTCCCTAATAATGGTATTCCTAAATTACCTTTAAAAAAACGCAACTACTTAGGATAGTAGTTAACTAGTAGTCCCTAAACATAAATTTTATTTCTGAAATTTATTTTACTGCAAAGTTTGAGCACCTCTGCTGTAAAAAAAATGTATTGGAGTTTTATAGCCAACCACATAAAAAAATTACCTACATCATAAGGATTCTAAAACAGTAGCATAAGTACCTACTTTAATGGTAAAATTACTGAGCTATAGCTACTAATGTGTAAAAGTAGGCGTTTCATTACAAAATAGCAAAATTATTTGCAGATATTTTTTTTTAGTTTTTACCAGTTAAGTAGCGCTGTCGACCCTAAAATTAGACTTTACTACCTGCTCGGCACATTCAGTTGAATTCTAAGCTGTGTGAGCGAGACAAAACTGTGCTTGGGAATATTGCGAGTGAAAGGGTCAACAAATCTCCTTTGTATGGTAGAATTCGTGTTTGGTTATTGTTTTGTCTCCGTAGTTAAAACTATTTTAATTTTAGTGCGTATTTCGACGTTCTCGACATCGCATGTGCTCTTGTTTTTCTGATTCTCGGTGACAAAATTCTACATTTGGCATTCTACTGGACTCGATTTGTGCATTTTGATTGGATTTTGTTTGTTTGGTGATAACTGCGACGACTCGGCATTCTACTGGACATTTGTTCTGTATATCAACAGGACTGTGTGATGTCACGAGAAATTTATACACCCCAAGAGTATTCCAATATGCATTACATTTACGGAGAATGTAGTGGCAACGCAAGTGCTGCCGCAACACTTTATCGGGAGAGATACCCGAACGCGCGTCACCCCGACTATCGAGTTTTTACAAGAGTGCACCAAGCTTACTCAGAGGGCAGAATACCTGGTACTGGCGTTGGTGGCCCTAGGAGCAGAGGACGACCCCACAATCCTGTAACTGAAGATATTGTCCTTGACATGGTGGAAGAAGATCCCAGTATTTCGATGCCAGATATCGAACGCCGTACGGGAATATCAAAATCTACAGCACATCGTATTGTGAAAAAATTTAAACTGCATCCTTATCACGTGACACGTGTACAAACATTGCTACCACGAGACTACCAAGCACGGATTGTTTTCTGCAATGAAATGTTAACAAGAATTCAAGAAGATCAAGATTTTTTCAGAAAAATTTTATGGAGCGATGAGACTACATGTAAAAGGGATGGGTATCTTAACCTTCATAACTTGCACAGTTGGCAATTGACAAATCCACATTTGATGAGAGAAGATAAATCCCAGTATCAATTTAAAATAAATTACTGGACGGGCATATTAAATGGAAAAATTATAGGCCCATATGAATTGCCGGGCAACCTAAATGGCAACAATTATTTACAATTTCTTCGAAACCAGTTGCAAATATTATTAGAAGATGAGCCACTAGCCATCCGGCAAGGAATGTGGCTCCAGAACGACGGTTGTCCGGCACATTATGCTGTGCAAGTAAGAAATTATCTAAATGATGCCTATCCCAACAGATGGATCGGCCGATTGGGGCCAATACTGTGGCCACCACGGTCCCCAGACCTAAATCCTCTGGATTTTTTTTATTGGGGCTGTTTGAAGGAGCAGGTTTACAAGAAACCAATAAACTCATTAGAAGAACTTCGACTTCGCGTCGCCGAAGCAGCCAGAATTATATCATCAAAAAATTATAATAACAGATTACAAAAATCTTTTATAAAAAGGTGTAGAGCTTGCATAAGGGCATCAGGAGCCCAATTTGAACATTTACTTTGATTATTTTTATAATAAATACTTTTTTGGTCATTACTTGTTTTATTTTTTTCTTTTGCAATTTTGTAATGAAACGCCTACTTTTACACATTAGTAGCTATAGCTCAGTAATTTTACCATTAAAGTAGGTACTTATGCTACTGTTTTAGAATCCTTATGATGTAGGTAATTTTTTTATGTGGTTGGCTATAAAACTCCAATACATTTTTTTTACAGCAGAGGTGCTCAAACTTTGCAGTAAAATAAATTTCAGAAATAAAATTTATGTTTAGGGACTACTAGTTAACTACTATCCTAAGTAGTTGCGTTTTTTTTAAGGTAATTTAGGAATACCATTATTAGGGAATACTTTAAAAGAAAAAAATCCGAACTAGGCCTCATGTAGCGGACGTGATGCCCACAAATGTGAGGAAAACTGGGAAATTTCTAAATTTTACAAAAAAATTCGTAGACCGCGGACTGTTGGGAATAGAATTTTTTTTTTTGGGATGTGGGTCCCCACCTCCCCCCCCGCACACGCACGTGCAGGATTATCCACCATTTCTGGGAAACCCTGTATAAATTACATGCACTGGCTATAAGAGGAAGAGAGAAAGAAAATGTGCGCGCACTGCTCGCTCTTGCTCCTACAGTGTGATACAGACAATAGGTCTGCACTGTGTCTTTGATATATGAAACGTAACTGGCTACGAGAGCAAGAGAGAGAAAATGTGTGCTCGCACCTCTCTCTCTTGCCCCTACAGTAATGTACGAAACGTAACTCTCTCTCTTTCTATCTTCACTAACTTATATCTCCCTCTCAACTTCCGTTCACCTCGCCCAATCACACTTTTCGTAATGCTCTCGTCACGCAATCACCAGCTTACTCTCCAAGTCAAGCGTGCGTAAAGAAGTTTTACTTCAAAAATTTGTACCAGGATTTAAATATGTTCTAAGGACAAAACATAGATCAACAAAAAATCATTTAGTACCCGAGATCGTTTAAATAATTCCATAGATTATATACAAATATTGGTAGTGAATCATTCATTCATTCTGTAACCATTCGATGCAACGTTCCGTTTCAATAAATGTGGATATTTTCTATAAGGTATAAATGGTTGACAAATATTTTTGAAGATAGAATAATAATGTATGTGTTACTAAAGTAAATAGGTTTCAATCTCTCAAACATAAGCGACTTATACTTTGGAAGATTTTCATATTCACGTTGATATCCTGTTCTAAGTTCCACCATGACGTCCGCTGCACTCAGCGTTGGCTTCCAAGAAGGAACTCCTCAACGGTCAAAAGCACAGACACGAAACATTGTATACGCATTTAAATTTGAAATACATATTTAACTTTGGTTACAATGCAATAATATAGTACCATGGACGTGATCTCATGATGGAGGCGGATGCTAGACAATGGAACTTCTGAATAGATTGTAGTGTGCTACTAGTGTTTGGGCTCATTTGAATCTGCTTGCGGTTCTAATTAAGAATTTTATAAAAGCTTGTTTTGAAAAGTAATTTATCAACAAAAAACTTATTTTGAATAGTACGTTTTGGAATAAGGCCGTAAGAGTTCCGACTTATGGTTTAGTTCGACTACGAGACCATTGCTAGCGCTGGCGGAACTATATTTTGTGGCTTACGAAAAAGACTAGTTGATAGAAACCGCAAAAGAAAAAATTAACAAAACAAATAACAATAATTATTATTATTAGTTATCTGGTTTCCACAGTACAAGCTTTGTTTAGTTTGGGGCTAGATAGTGCTGTGTGAAATGTCCCGCGCGTTTTATTTACTATTTATATGCCAAGTGGAACGGAATTGAAAAGCTGAGAACTTGTTTATCGAAGAGTAAAGATTGAATCAAGAAAAACACTTAGGTACAATAAGGACGTAAGGCAATGCCCCAGTTCAATTGACCTTGAACCTTTGGAAAGAATTATAAAGTTTATACAAACAGCAGCGTAAGGCAATAAAACCTAAAGCCTTCGCTATATCTGATAAAATCTGGCATATATGTATGTATTTATACAGGGTGCTTCGGAAAGCTCAACCGACAGGGTGCAATGTATAGAATATAGGATTATATTCTGTACATTGCACCCTGACGGTTGAGCTTTATCAACCAAGCTATGGCCATTGCTTGAATAATATTTTATTTCAAACAATGTCCATTGGATATACCAAACATAAAAGTAATAATTACAAATATAAATATAAAATTAAAAAAACAAAAATGTCATAATATAAATTCAAAATAATAATAGTTCAATAAAATATAAAAAAAATCTCACGTTAAATGTCATAAAACCAAATGAAACCAATTGAACCATGCAATGAAACAATAAAAATCCAACAAAAGAGATCGACCTTTTCTTTAAATAAAGATAAATTCCAATTTTAATGCGAAAAAATCGTTAGATTTGAATTTCGTTGCTTTGCTCAACACTCTCATTACTGTCAGAAATAAATCTCTTTCAGCGATAAGGCCGTAGAATGTGCTATGTGTAGGTTAATCTAACTTTTGAAACTATCATGGTTTTCACTAAACTTTTCATGCAACTGCGTCGAAATATCGGGTTATTCAAAAACTCACATATCATGGTAAATATCCCGTTTTTAGCGAAAATAGGTTAAACTAGCTAAAAGTAGGAATAACTTCATAGAAATTTGTCCGTTTAGTCATGAAAACGAAACAAAGAGACAGAGTTACTTTCGAATTTATAATATTAGTATGAATGAATGAAAAATTATTTAGTGCAATAAATAAAAATAATCTGTACATAGGCGAACTTATTGCTAGATAGCATTCTCTTCCAGTTAACCTTATAATATGAATGTTTGATTTGGGGTTATGCGCCTAACCGATTTATACCAAGTGGTGCTTCAATAAAAAACATGTTGACCCGTTGTTCTCGTAAGTAACGACAATGACCTCCGTTCAAATTAACATACATATTCGGAAACACCCTGTTGTGTTCATTTATTTGTTTTTAAGACCTTCAAGGCGGTCGTATGTTTTGATGTAGTCAGCTTTTCAAAACTTATCTGTATCTTCGGTGTATGCACCAGGCCCGTTAATATTTTATTCTCAGAGGTTCCATAGACGGGCATAATGGGAATTATAAATATATTTTTTATCTAGCCTATGCTGTCCCATTGCTGGGCAAAGGCCCCCTTCATCTCTCCACTTATCTCGATCCTGTCCAAATCTTCGCGCCAACGCTTCTTAGGCCTTCCACGGTGTCGCTTTCCATCCACCACGATCCATCCAGTCACGACCTTAGCCCACCTATTTGCTTGCATGCGGGAGACAAGACCCGCCCAATCCCACTTTAACTTGGCAGTCTTGATATCGACGTCAGCGATGCCGGTCTTTGAGCGCGGTGTTCCGAATCCTATTTTCTTGACACCTAAAATGTTGCGCTCCATCGCTCGTTGGCAAACCCCGAGCCTGGACTTTTGAGATTCAATCAGTAAGCAAGACTGGACACCGTATGTTAGGACAGGCAGAATACACATGTCGTTTTAGTGATAATGGAAGGCCTTTTGTTAATGATTAATAAATAATGAAAATTCCCAGTAATCCCGTTAACTTTAAGGTTGGTTAAGTTAAAGTTTAATTATGTAACTTAAATACACAGAAAACGTTACTTAAAGTAAGATTGAATGAGCTACTATCCATTATCCGTACTAATATTATAAATTAGAAAGTAACTGTTACGTTTTGACAACTGAACCGATTTCGATGAAATTTGGTATATAGATTATGACCGGGATAACGACATAGGCTACTTTTTACCCGACTGCGCAGAAAGAGGGTAGTGTTTGACAAACCACGCGCACGAAGTCGCAGGCGGGTCAGCTAATATACCATATTAACACATGTCGCATTAAAATCGCAGGTATCACTTTAAGACGTCAATCTTACTGTCGTTCCTCCCCGACCAAGCCAGTAAAGAATCAGGCACAAAAATACACAAGCAATTAGTTTAAAAACTGAAATCCGACTACGTAATACGTATGTCGATGGTAGTCTATGTCACCCGCACCATAATAACGAATCGATTGACACCTCATTCATCAAAATCGGATGAGTAGTTTAGGCGCTACGGTGGAACAAACATCCATAGACTGCTAAAAACATAACCTTTCCTTTTGACTTTGCCGTAATCGTGTAAAAATAGGAACTGTCTCCAATGTTTTATTTTTTTTCCAGCGGCTACCCAGCATCCAGACCTCAGGACCTTCGACACAAAACCCCAACCAGTACCAGCTGTCAGCCGCAGCTCTACCCTCAAGTCATGGCTGGAAGACAGTTGGCTTCGGCCTCCCGCTGGCCTCCTCGTCCCCTTGAGGCCTATAGCTCTGAACAGGGCTCTGGCCGTGTGGAACGATCTGATGGTGGAAGGGTTGAATGTATCAGATATCGTCATTGTGGGGTATGATTCTAACGGTAGGTGTTGATTTTTGAAGTGAAAACTTCTTTAGGCGCGTTGGGTATTTTTTAGATGAGAAAAAACCATTGAACTCGTGACACTGTTACCGTTACCGACACCTCTGTATATAAGTATCTCGTAATTGTTCAAGTTTTCACTTCTGTCGGCACTCCCGGAGTGCCACTTTTTTTAAGCTTTTCTTTCTTTTCAAACTATCTTGCTGTTGGCCTCTAATGCCGAATTGCCGATACAGCTTAACCGAATTTTTGGCGAGCCCAGGAAGTTTTAGGAGGTAATTTTTTTTTTGTTTTTACGTGGAGTAATCGTCATGGATACCGCTCTGAACCCAGGGAGCGGTATGTCGGACTCCTACCGGCTATACCTCCACGGCGTTTCTCCGCTCGCTGTATGCCGGGGACACGGGAACAGAGAACATTCTTCCGCGACCCCGGTGGCGTTGGTCCGCTCTTGCGGGCCCCATCTCATGCGCAAGGGCACCACTTAGGTACGAATCTCAGCTTGAGTGATGATCGCGGATAGAAACGACGGTTCAGTAGTTGGTACTAGGAAAATATCTCATCCAAGTAAACAAAATTGCGTATTTTGCTTTTCTGCGACTTTTCATCTGAAGTCGATTATGTTTTATATGAAAAATTTACTTGTTGTATATTTACTGTGTTGTTGTTGTTGCAAATCTTTTTACAAGCTTTTTATTAACTTGCAATGTATGCATGTTTGTCCGGGTGGAATCTTGCACTGAATTTTAAAGCCTTTCCCCTCAAAAGTCAAAAAAGTCAAAAGTAAAATATTTTTATTCATTAAAATCACAAGGATCACTTTGAAACGTCAATTTTACTGCCTGTTCCTTTGCGACCAAGCCAGGAAAGAAAGGCAAGAAAACAAGGCTGGTTGTTTAATTACGTTTTTAAATTTGTTAATTGTCACACTTTAAACGATTTACTAACTTTATGGAGACCGATTGAGCTCAAATTTGCAATACATATGTAACTTCGGTGACAATGCAATAATATGGTACCATGAAGGTGGTCTCATGATGGAGACGGATGCTAGACAACGGAACTTCTGAATGAATTATAGTAGGCTACTAGTGTTTGGGTTCATTTGAATCTGCTTACGGTTCCGGTTATAAATTTTATAAAAGCTTGTTTTGAACAAGTAATAAGGTTTACACCATCGTATTACTGTAGCGAGTAAAGTTGATACTTCTTTACTTGTCTGCGTGTAAACGCATGTTGGACTTGTTTTTGGACAGTTGAGAAGAAGACAGACCGAGGTAGACAGTAGCGAGTTTGTACTTCTATACTTAACTGGCTACTTGACTCTCTACTGTACTTCTATCGTGTAAACTAGTCATTATTTGTGGTACCAAGAGCTTCAAAGATGTAACCTACAGCTGAATTACCTGACTGTTCGCAGTAACAAGAAAAATGCCCGCAATTCATTCCATTCAAACAAAAACAAACAATTTAACCCAATCAATTGCATTAGGAAACAAAGCTATTTCCTAGTATTATTAAAGTTTTTTGCTTCAATTTACCGCGATTGCGTGAGTAGGGTCAATTAGTTTACGATAACTGTAATAGGAAAGGTTCCTTAGGAGACAAAAGAATTAGGTTTGAGCTAGCGGTATCTGGTGTCGTGTTTTTGGGCCGCCCGGAGGCCTTCGAACTGGCCCCACATCGCTCGGTATCTTAAGATACTGTAAGATGAAAGTAAACCGTTCCAAATCACTGATTAAAGCTTTTGATAAACGGTATACGAACCCAATCTTAGCGCTAAACAGAAACAATCTTCGCATTATATTCAGAGTCCTAACTGGACACTGTCGACTTAACAAGCACATGTTCAAGCTAGGGCTATGCGATACACAAACCTGCAGATTCTGTAATGAGGCGGTAGAATCGCCCCTACATCTGTTAGGCGAGTGTGCTCCACTAATGCGCAAACGTAGCATTCATCTGGACAAACACATTCATAGCCCAGAGGACCAAACAGTTATCACCCCTAACAATAAACTAGCTTCTAACAGCTGTAGCGCTTAGTGGTGAACTTTAAACGCCCCCTTGAACTAGGGGCGACATAAACAGAAGTGGCGATCATAGTAGGCCTCGTGGCCGCAGTGAAATTAAAGCCGCAAAAGCTAATATGAAAATATATATGGACGGTGTTAAGCAGAAAGGTGTCAACTCACAAAACTACTGATTTTGAGTGATTGATGCCATAGGATTCTAGACACTTTTTTACAGCACTAATATTATAAATGCGAAAGTTTGGATGTTTGTTTGTTTGTTACTCAATCACGCCGAACCAAACAACAAAACTTTTATCTCATGGAAACTGATGATAAAAAAAAATATTTAAAAAAACCTTGTAAACGTATAAACATCCGTGCGAAGATTGGGCGGGTCAGCTAATAAGAAATAAAACCGTGTTAAAAATCTGTTATTTCAAAAAAAAAATTTTGCCAATTTCCAAATTGTACTGCATTATTACTGCAGAAAGGTTTTAAGGATTTAAACCTTTTTATAAACAACAATTTTGATGTTGTTTTGATTTTGTGTGATGGTTGGTCCATAGAATTGTATGGCGAGCGATATTTTATCTTAACGTAAAATATTATAGCATCTTGTTCGTGTATGACGCGCTTTATAGTACACCAGGGCCCGTAGCCAAATTACATTCGCTACGAATCTATTCGATTTCTACATACATTTTTGTCGCTGTATCACGTGATATTTCTATAGCATGTGGCAAATCCCATACATTTTCAGACTTATCGACTAGCGTCATCGCTAATCGACTGTAACTTGACTAAGCCCTCTGGATTACTTAAAAGCAAGCTTATTTATTTAGGAAGTCAGTTTGAAAACATCTGAACCCGTTTATCTAGGCAATTATCAGCAAAAACCATGATTTACAACCGAATCAATGGCTACTGGCTACCTGTCATTAATATTTACAGCGACGATTCGACTTGGCACGCTCAGTAACCTTAACAATGTAAATCTATACTAATATTAAAAAGAAGTAAAGCTTGTGAGTTTGTTTGTTTGCATATAGAGAAATGTATTTTGACGTTTGGTGTTAATGAGAATTTGGCATTTCGCGTATTTCGTTCATTTTGGTGAATGTGCGCAAGATCTTCATGGCCTCATCCCTCCTTCCCCCTTCCACCACCGGACAAGCAGACGTACCGAGAAGTACAACCCAACACTGGTCGGCATACCACCTTGCCATGCCAAACAATTTGCTTCAACTTTTCTTGTTAGCACAAGTAAGGAGTGGAACTCACTTCCGGTGTACATATTTTTTTCCGAACCAGTATAATCTCGGAGTCTTCAAGTCCAGAGTGAATAGGTTCATTCTAAGCAAGCGCGTTCCATCACTTACCACCAGGTTCATCAATAAAAAAAATGTCTATTGCACATTTGGCATTTCGCGTACCGTTTTAAGTCTTTGACATTTTGCATTTTTGTGTAAATTCCCACACACAAACTGCGCGCGGGCAGGCCGCTGCGCCTGTTGGAGTAATTAAATGAGTTCGTTTCTATGGCGTGGTCATTTTATGAGCCCGGTACTAAACATTGGTCTACGCACGTGCGAATTTTACGATAGCTTGTAAAACTATTAAATTTAACCACTAACCACGTGATTCTATGGCGATTTGTGGCATTTATGACTTGAGTTTTATGGTAGTAGATACATCGTCTGTTAAAAGTCTGTATCAGTTATTTCTACAGTTGAGTCTGTAGCTCAGTACATTATAGGTACTTATGTAATTACACCTACATATAATATGAATAAAATGAATTCACTTTTTGAATTTAATTTGTCCATTATTTTTATTGAATCTTTGTTTTGCAAAAAAATTTTGAAAATTTTAAATTTAATCACTTTTTGTATTCAATTAGTGTTTTTTTTTATTTCTCAAATTTAATTTTACTAACTACGCTTACAAAAGTACTAATGTACTACAAATTCCAAATGAATGCTAGCAAGCATAGCAAGCAGGCATAGCCAAGCGGATTAGCAAGCTGCAGTGGCAGTGGGCGGGGCAGAACTGACGGCCATTGGGGCAGAAAGATTCTAGAGTGGAGACCACTCACTGGCGCAACGTATTACCCCCCCCCCCCCCCCCGCCACACACACACACACACTAGATAGAAATACGACCTGATAAAGGTTGCTGAGAGCCGTTGGGTGCACGCAGCACAGGACGTCCGCAGCGGACGTCCTGTGAGTGATATGATGATACTCTTCTAGTTAATCTTTGTGTAATATGTTTTTACAAAGTCTACAGTCAGTATTAAGAGTGACGCAGACCTAGCATCTTAATACAAAACATCTGGAATACTAATAAGATATTGTTGTTGCTCGAATGCCTACTTTCCTTGTAAGAAACCATATGATGATCCTTATAATCGTGCTCCCATTCGTCGTATGGTTGAGTCCTTTATTACAAACTAGCTGTTGCCCGCGACTTCGTACGCGTTACACTACTACTACTCCATATTTCAAGTCTCTAGGATCAACAGTTTACGCTGTGCGTTGATTTTCAGTCAATTTGTTAGAACCAGTAACGATTATTTAATATATTGATGATATTATTGTTGATTAAGAACGGTCGATTTTCCCATCTTCAGACGCTGGTAGGTAGTCAATTGTATCGCGAAACGTCTCGCAAAAACAATTAAATAGAACCCAGACACGATACATTTACTGTTATCCATTAATGAGTTCTGTAGATTCCCTCCTGGCTCCATCATCAGACCCTGGTGGTCTTACCATGATAAAATGTTTGATAAGTATTTATGCAACGTTTTACGTTTATTAACCTCAGGAATAATGTTTTACCATTCAAAATTTAACACCCTTTTTACCCACTCAGGGAATGTTTTTTGAAAAACAAAAAGTACCGTTTCTCTTATTTTTGTTAAAAAATATATTTGCCAAGTTTCAAGTTTACAAATCCAGGACCACTGTTTTTCATACAAACATAAAACCCTCATTTAACCCCCTTAGGGGTTGATTTAAAAAAATCCTTTCTTAGTACAGCCCTACGCATCAAGACAAACATACACTCTAAATTTCAAGTTTCTACGACCAGCGGTTTAGGCTGTGCGTTATCTGTCAGTCAAATATAAATAAAATAAATATTAAATAAATATTGCTGGACATTTCACACAGCGCTATCTAGCCCCAAATTAAGCAGAGCTTGTACTATGGGAACCAGATAACTGATAGAATACTTATATACATTTTTTTTTGTAAATACATACTTATAATATATAGAGAAACAACCAGACCCGGAACAAATATCTGTAGATCATGCAAACATTTGTTCCGCGGCGGGAATCGAACCCGCTACCTCCTGCGTCTCAGCCGGCTATTCGCCCACTGCACCACGGAGGTCGTCAACGGAGTCAGTCAGGACTTTGATTCTTATACATATGTATAATAGACTTTTCAAATATTGACATATTCGCTTTTACTTCTTATAAATTTAAAAAGATGTTAAATATGTCACTTGTTAGTACAGATTTAAATTCAGATTTAGACTTCTAATTCCTGTAAGTACTTGTTACAGGCGATGGTTACCACTTAACATCAGGTGGGTCAAAGGCTTGTTTCATTTCCAGTAGTATAAAAAAATAAACCTTCACTCTTCCATTTTATATTGTTTATTCTTCTTCTATAGGTAAGGGTCTTTGTTTGTTTTTTTTTAAACAACCTTAATAATATATGTTACTCTCAGACCCTCTAGCTGGAACATTTCCTTTTAACGTATTTAACTAACCTGCGGATAACATCGTGGACTACAGTAGATATCAATAGCTCACACATGTAGGTACTAACATGTACTAACAGAGACTGTAGCTTACATATATAGGGTGTAGCTTACATATACGCACAAAAATGAAAAGGGTTATTTTGATGAGCATAATAAATAAATTTGTGAAATGAAATATATTTTATTATAATAGAAATGTGTTAAACTTATGTTGTGCTATTGCATAAAGCTTGCCATCTAACCACAGTATCTGTATTGGTGACGTCTCAAGATATTTCTTGTTGTCCTTTTCTAACCCAAAACCCGCAGCCATTTCCGAAAGAGATATCAAAACGGCCTTTATTTTCGGATGTCGATTGCAAGAGTAGGCAGTAAGTTTTATATCGAACTAATCACCTAAACTTAGTCGATTTTCTTTAAAATTTGATAATATAACTAGTTTTTTTTTTCGAGAAGTCATTTTTTATGTTTTGAGAAACCGTCACTTGAATATCGTCAGTATATATTACCAAATACCCTGTATATTGTAGTTGTCTGTTATTCCTTAATAAATAAAATAAAATTATCCTTATTGCATGTTCCTTAATATCCTATGGTTTTAGCTATGTTAGATTTTAAGCTAAATATAACGCTAAAAAAACATACCTCAATACTTTGCTTGAGAAAAATGTGGCGATTATTGTAAAACTTACCTGAAACAAGAACAACACTATATTAATACAACTTAATATTATCATACACCATTGTCGCTTTAATATGCGACAAGTAAGTCTGTTTGTTATCTTTTCACGACTAAACGGCTCAACGGATCGTCATGCAATTTGACCAGGAGATAGATTATATCCTGGGGAAGGGCACAGCCTACTTCTTACTAAACTCCGCAGAAGGAGGGTAGTATTTTTATTGACAAACAATGCGTGCAAAGCCTCGGGCGGGTCAGCTTGTATAGAATAAATTAGATAATATCAAAGAATGTCTAATATGATTTATAATACGACGAAATATATAATAATTAACAAGTTTTTTGTTAAAAAAATACTTTTTCAAAACAAGCTTTTATAAAATTTTTAATTAGAACCGCAAGCAGATTCAAATGAGCTCAGACACTAATAGCCTACTATAATCCATTCAGAAGTTCCGTTGTCTAGCATCCGTCTCCATCATGAGACCACCTCCATGGTACCATATTATTGCATTGTCACCGAAGTTACATGTGTATTCCAAATTTCAGCTCAATCGGTTGAGGGGAACGGGTTTAAAACTCAGTTGCAAGATTCCACTCGAACAAACATACATACATTGCAAATTAATAAAAAGCTTGTAAAATAAAATCTCCCTGTAAATATATGTATTGATTTAATGAATTTAATGATCATATTATTTTATGACCCAACCACCCGACCCGACGTAAAGTCACGTCGGGTCGGATGGTTCGGTCCAGTCAAACTGTGTCGTCTATTAATGCTTTTAGAATAACCTGTTTACCAGTCAATCAAACTCCAGTTTCAACCTTAAGAAATCGAATTGTCATTTTTCTATTTTGATCCGCATAAATGGAGCGTAACGTTTACATAACCAGCGCTCGAAAACCAAGGTCGAACTCGGGACATTTCGTTAGGTCTGCTGGTTCGCCTTAAACTTTGACAAAGTTGTGTAACTGAGGAGACGAAATGTCTGCTGAGTGATGGCTAATGACTCCGCTCTGGAAGCACCTTCTGCGCTTAATAAACTAGTGGTTCGCCCCGAACTGAGATCTCGCGAGACGCCCATAAAAACAAAACTATATTATTCGTAATATTTGACTATCAAAATAGTGCAACGAAATAAACAACCACCTTACTTGACCTACAGTGTCATTCAAATTATAGTTAACGGGAGTTCATGTTATTTACATACATGTTTCATGTTTTTTTTTTTTGGTAGAAAAAGCAGTTATTCTGGATTTCAAACTTTTGCCTATATTTGCCATCACTACCTACCTATGCATCAAATTTCACGATGATCAGATCAACGCTTCGAAAGTTATCCTCGGACAAACAAATATACATACATACAACGTCAATTTGCCCAAGTTGATTTGGAGATCTCGCTTCGCTCGATCAATCAATACATAAAAAATTTAAATGTTACACAGCTGTTATCTAGCTCCCAAACTAAGCAAGGCTTAAAACTATGGGAACCAGAAAACTGATAGTTTTTGAAAATAGAACTTCTTTAGGCGCGTTGGTAATTTTTTGAGATGGGAAAAAACCATTGAACTTACGTCACTGTTACCGTTACCGACACCTCTGTATATAAGTAGTGAACACTTCTTCAGGCGCGTTGGGCATTTTTTGAGATGGGGAAAAAACCATTGAACTAGCGACACTGTTACCGTTGCCGACACCTCTGTATATAAGTCTCTCGTAATTGTTCAAGTTTTCACTTGTCGGCATTCCCAGACTTTTGTTTGTTTTTTGTAAAAAAAAATACTTGTAGTAAGTAATATATATAGAAAACCCCACCCAGACCTGGATCAATTGTCTGAGTTGGAATTAATTTATAAACAATATTTAAAATTATTGCCGGAAATTATCTCCTGAATTAGTCAAATGCCTTGGTACTTCTTTTTTACCCAATTCCTATTAGAATTTTAATAAATTTGTATGTTTTATTTATGATATGGGCCTTGGTTGTCTAAAATAAATATATTCAGTTTTAATGTCATTTTTGAGGCTATCAAAAGATACCAAAATTATTAAAACTAAATTAAAATTATAATTTTTTATATTTAACAAATTAATAAAGTTCTTGGAAGGTTGAAGTTCTTTTGAATGAGAGACGACCGCGAAGATCAAATGGGATTGGGTGGGACAAGTAAACCCAATGCTTCCTGAGAAATTAGCTAGTATCGTCTAAAATTTTAGAGACATTTGAGACGATACTAGCTAATTCAACTGAATGGACAGCGGTGTTGGAGCCGGCCTTGAAAGTGTTGGATTTCATCGATCGATCTCAGATAGAACGGTGGAAATCTGCCAAGAATCAATACTTGTGGAAAGAATTGGGGAGACCAGCAGTGGGAAAAAGGCTAATTAAAAATTTTTTTTAAAAGAAAATAAAAGATTCTAATATTTCCAGGAGTGAACTGGAGATCTCGCCATAACCTTCAGCCGAGCACCAATGGCGGACGAGAGAGGGACGTGTCAGAAGCCCTGTCGAAATTACTCTTAAAATACCAGGTAAGTCAATCTAAATCTAATCCTACAGCCACATTGTCGGACTAAGGCGAATGTTCGTGTTGTAGCTGTCTATCTGTATCATTAGTCTCATAAAAGACGACGCAGAGCACGCACATTCGCCAAACCCTGAGGGCTTAGCCAAGTTACATTCGAGTAGCGATGACGCTAGTCTATAAGTCCGAAAATGTATGGGATTTGACACATGCTATTAAAATATCACGTGATATATCGACAACAAACCTATGCAGAAATCGAATCGATTCTAAGCGAATGTAATTTGACTACGGGCCGTGGTAGTGCTTTAATTGACAATATTTCTTGTTTTCAAAAAATCGCTTAAATCGATAAAGCCGCTCATTGTACTATATTTTAAATTCTATATATTCTAGTTCTTTAAGTATTCCTGGTGTACAATAAAGTGTTATTCTATTCTATTCTAGAATTCGAGACAAAAAGCGGCATCTAATTCGGTCAGAAATACACGCAAACGGACAGACACAGATAACATACTTAGCGGGTAGACAGACGTCATAACTTGTGAAACTATTATGATCACTACATTATTTTCACTAAATATAAATGATACGTTTAATATACAATTATTTACATATCTCTTTAAAAAATACTAGCTGACCAATCCGCAGCTTCGCACGCGTAGGTTTAAATGAAAACATTACCCTCCTTCTGCACAGTTGGGTAAAAAGTAGCCTATGTCACCCGGGGATAGTGTAGCTTCCCAAAGGTGAAAGAATTTTTTAAATCGGTCCAGTAGTTTCGGAGCCTATTCAATGAAAACAAACAATAAAATCTTTCCTCTTTATAATATTAGTATAGACAAAAGAAATAGTTGAGTCATTTAAGGACACCGTTGCAAACAACTGATCCAGATTACTACCAGGCAGAAGTGTCCCCAGGACACTGGCTGCATTGCCCCGCTGAATTGCAATGCTTATGCGTTGACCCAGATAAGCGCCAGCTCTCGGTTCATACGTCGCGCGTCGCTTAGACCAGACGCCCAGAAAGACTTTTGAAAACGCGAAGGTCCCGGTACCCCATGGACCCAACAAGGTCTCGACCCCAAATGGCTTAAATATTTAAGCACTGTCGAGACTTCCATATTTGCGCCGCATGAGATCTTCGGCTGAATTTTTGTTAACAACGTCTCTAATTTTAAATGTAATCTTAAATGAGTATGAGTTGTAGCAAAACTAACAGACAAAACTACATTATTATCTATTAGCCTAGCAATTACAATCTGTACCTACCCATAGACGTTCTGTCAGAGGTCATCGGCCCTTCTATGACAGTTATAATTTGACATGCCTCTTGTTCACGTAACATCACAAGCCGTGAAGAATGTCAGATCACATGCGGACTGAGATCGCGAATATTAATGTCATTATTGTTTCTATGTTAATGAGAACAACAATCGCGGTGTGTTGTGTGACAGCTGTCAATGTCAAGTTTGTTTTGACGCGATAATAATGACGCCCTTCACGGTACGACGCTAGCATACAAACAGAGTTAGACAGATAGATAGATAGACAACGTTTTATCGTACACCACAAACGATTGTACATCACGATGTTAAAACTATAACTAGAAAGAAGGAAACTAAATCTTTTCTTTCTAGACCCGCAGCAATACAAGTGGCAGTCTTATAGCTAAAAGCGACCTCTTCCAGGCAACACAAGACCAGATTTAGCTGTCTGTTGATTGTAGACTTGTATTTTTATCCTCGTATGGGTCAGAGTGACGGCCGTAATGCAAGGCCACGTAGACCAAGCCATTGTCAGACGTGGCCTGTGAAGAAAAGCAATGTTATTTGCTTGTACCGTTGTCAAATGTACCTAATGTAAATTTTTTTTTTTTTAATCCTAAATGGAGGACTTTGGAGGTGTAAAAAGCAAATGGCCCACCTGATGTTAAGTGGTAACCATCGCCTATAACTAAGCATTGTCTCGTAGGATACGCACCTAAGGAAAGTGTTCTACGATGCACTGCCTTGCGTCCATGACCGGTGCTACCCTTTTAACCTTATAACCTCCTCGTTTCCCAGGGTGCCCACACAGACTCCTCAATCGATGGTACCATGAGAGCTCTGACAACAGCAGCCAAGTTGGTGCCGTACGACAGTGCTCTCTTCGTGATCACCGATAAGGGAGCTGGTGATCCGCAGAGGCTGCCGCTGGCGCTGCGGGCTTTGGTAGAAAAACGGCTCAAGGTAAGATACAACATGGTTCCTCCATAGAACGCTATAGCGAACTGTCCTAAGTCTCCATTCACCGACCTCAAATTTATGAAGATGAAATTGATGGACTATAAGGCTCATCAGGCTCGTCGATAAAACGATGCCCAGTGAGTCTCTAAGTGGATATCTTGATGTCCTTGCACTCAAAGCTTTGACCGACACCAAACTCTTTCATCCTCAAACGATAGACAAAGAGAAAGACAGTGTAATAAGGTTCTAATAATTGTAGTTATATTTGCTTCTTTATCTCCAGGTCTACACAATCTGGACAGACCCGAACTATCCGTCAGCTGATTCAGAAGCAGCTCTTCAAGAGCTGAGAAACATCTCCAGGCATACGGAAGGAGACGTACTTCCGTACTCTCTTCAAATCACGGTATATTATTGAATAATAAATAAATAATTCTGACCTCACACACAAGGATTAAAGACAGACTGCTTGCTGTGCTTTTTTTACAAACTTCCGCCAGCGCCTTCACATGCGTTGTTTGTCAATAAAACATTGCCTATGTCTCCAGGTCATTATCTATGTGATATACCAAATTTAATCGAAATCGGTTCACTTATTTAGTCGTGAAAACGTTACATGCAGACAGAGCTACTTTCGAATTTAAAATATTGATATGAATATTGAACCACTAAATTATATGAGAAGTTTTTTTATTTGTTTGACCACTACCTCATCTGATGGTAACTGATGGTGGTGTAGTTAACGATAGAGCACGCTTGGCTAGAAAAAACCTGTTCACTCTAGACTCAGACTCCGAAATTATAATGGTTTATAATATGGACATAAATAGAAAATTAATGCACACTACATTCGTAAATTGTGTAAAAACTAGCTAGATCATCTACATATAGAAACCAAGTCGATATGCAAATATGCGATTTAAGCTTCAAGAAAGTATGTTTACGCTAATTTCGTCTGTGAAAGCGACTTGGCAATGTCACCGCAAATCTTAAGCACATCTAGTCGGTCATGTTTGTAGTTGAAGCAAAATGTGATAAAATAGACCACTTATTAGACCTAAATAGACCAACAACATTTGAATGTTGATGGAAATTGGAGTGGAGTCGAAAGGTAGACAACGGAATTCCTCGATGGAATATCTGATCATGTCGAAATTGTGCAAACCTATTAAGTATTGCTTTGATGATAGGTGATAAGATAGAGACAGAAGGTGGACGGACATTAATGAAAGATGTTCAACTACTCGGCGAATAAAAGTAAGAGCAAGTTTAGGCATTTTGATCAGCTCACTGTCTCGATTACCATATTATTAACAAATATTTGTTTCAATACCGATCCCTCTTTTTCCAGGATGTTGACAGCCCCAGTAATCTGGCTTTGGAGGTGGAACTCCAGAACTGGACACCGTTAGAACTGAAGCAGCCGAGAAAAGGAAGGGTCAACTCCGAACATGAGTTCGAACGGTTTGACGTAAGCAACATTTCTTTGTTCAGTTGGCAACATACTGGTTGAGTCCCTCAGCCAGCTAGTGTCCTAGTCCGGTTCCGTAACCAGCCGGTCAGTTAGTCCACCTATCGTACTGGTAACTATAGATGAAGTAAGGCGATAAATGGTAGCCGAGGAGTGGCTATGGAAACGTAGGATGCCTCTGGCAACAAGGTGGGTGGGCAGCAGTGGACAAAGTCGCGGGCCGTCGCGAGCCACGCAGGGTCGTGATGGCACAAAAATGGAGGCCTAAACCCAGTAGTGGGTGATGATGTCTGCTAAACTAAGGTAAGAGCGAAGAGTATGATTCCAATATCTATCTATATAATAATCATTAACGTAGCAAGATTCAATATTACACCTGCTACAAAATAACCTTGCTTGAAGAAACTCTTGTGAAAACTAAGGGTGTGTGTCCATTAAACAGCCACGCACATTCCCACAACTATTCTTAATATTTGAGTCCTATATGTCCAATAGGACAAAGGCTAACCTCCCATTCTTTATAGTCACTGCTTGCCTAGTACAAAAATCGTCCAATTTATTCCGAATTTAATGAGCTAGTCTGCTCGTCTTCAGACTGTGCCGGAGCTCCATTTGGCGTCAGTTTGGACCTTAAGTTGCCACTTTTTAAACCAGCCACAAAAAACCAGCGCTACGCCAGTTTTCCCAGCTCCCAAAAGTAGTACATCACTGAGTGATAAACTATTTTTTTGTCTCTTTTATTAAGTTTCAATTTAAGTAACACAAATGTAGGTTTTGTTATATGGCGCAAAATCCAATTTTCGGTTTTCCTAAGTAGCAACAATACTTAATGACATAACGGTTTCTATATCTGTGGTCAAGGCATATTTTATTTTCCAGACTCTCTTAGTAAGGCGAGGTGGTGCCGAAGTAATCTCTCTGGGTCTTCCGATCGAAGGTGGAATAACCGCTCTCAAGTTATTTATCGAGGGTGCCGTGGAGCATGCTGTATTTTACCCTCCCAATGATGGTGAGTTACTATATTTTTAGTAAGGCGAGGTGGTGCCGAAGTAATCTCTCTGGGTCTTCCGATCGAAGGTGGAATAACCGCTCTCAAGTTATTTATCGAGGGTGCCGTGGAGCATGCTGTATTTTACCCTCCCAATGATGGTGAGTTACTATTTTTTAAGTCTTCAACACAGATTATTGCAATTATTCATTGGTTTACATAAAACTAATACTTCGGTTGGACACTTGATTAGAAGGGATGACGGACGTTGGTCGATGCGTTATGAAGAGGTGGCCCAGGAACGGCCGTGGACCAAAAAGCAGACCACCCGCCCAATGGTCGCATTGTATTGTCAACGTAGTTGGGTACCAATGGACAACTAGCAAGAGACCAGAGAAATTGGTGTAATAAAGAGAAGACACTAACATTGTGTGCAGATGGGCTGAAATGATGATGGTGAAGTTAGTTTTTGTCGAGGTAGTACCTAAGAGTGGTGTAATAGTTTTTGGGCGTCCAACAACTTCAACTCAAAACAGACGACTTAATGCTCTTAAACACAAAAGGGCGTAACTATTTTGATTTTATAAACAAGTGGGAATATCAGTAAATGTTCTGACTTTTCCCAAAAGTTAGTAATTGTAAACTGCTTTTTATATGAGGGCTTATGCCCAGCTATGATTAGTGATGTAAATATGACAGCAAAAGCTTTTAACCTTTATGTCAAAACTCTCACGGCAGAACCATTATCCAGTATGATTGTCGAGACAATGAAAATGTCAAATTATGGTCATTATCCTAGTTCCGGAAAGGATATGGCGCAACTTCTGACACTTGATGTTGATTGACATTTGTTGCCCGACTAGGTAAATCGAAGGGTAATGTTGATCGCATGATATGTGGCTGTTTACGATTAATTATAACTTCCTAACAGCCAAATGGATTTGTATGATTTTTCATCATTCAGAGCTTAAGATAGAAATGTGAAGTATCAAAATAAGTAAATACGTCTGTTTACACCAGGAACAGAGAATCAGAGATATCAACGAAATGCCTAAGCGATTGTAAACGACATAAAAGTTAAACAACAGTTAAACGCGTGCTTAAAATTTTCCTTACCAATTTTGTTTCTTTTTAAACACGCACTAAACTGTGTTTAATTTTATTTGAGGTAAGACCCATTTGGTGTTAGATGATATGGGTAAGACAGGAATGAGTACTGTACTGAGATGACGCTGGTTTTTATTTTTTATTCATCCATTACAATACATTACATACATTACAACAGCACTTGATATCAATGTAAACAAACTCTTATAGCTAATGCTTAATGCCAATAACAGATTCTCATTTTATAGACATAACTTTTTTGAAATTAGTCGATTTTAGTAGGATATGAAAGTTAATGTTGCACAACTCCATGTAATGTAATGAGCAGGATGATATGTTAATATGTTATGTTAATGGAACTAATACATAACTGCAGTCAGGCTTGGTAAATTGATAACTTATTTTCTTTTACCAGGTCCTCAAATTGACCTCTACAACACCACATCAGTAGCGGCCTTCTCACCAGCATCAAGAACCGAAAATCTAAATCCACGAGACGTTTACCTAGTTTTCCCTGGTGCTGAACTTGATGTGGATATGTAAGTAGTCAACATGAGACCATCAAGCAAGCAACTAACAAAGCATTGCCTCGCAGTTCACGTTAGGAACGTGCCCTTTACGATGCACTGCCTTGCGTCCATCAACTTAACGCACAATTTCAATCATTTACATTGATTCAAATTTCAGTTGATAACTTACAGGCACATGAAGCTTTACACCTGTATGCCTCAAGTTGATGGACGCAGGGCATCGTAGGGAACATTTTTCTAACGTGTGAGACCTACGAGGCAGTTCTCTGTTATAGGCGATGGTTACCACTTAACATCAGCATTAAAAAATAAAAATAAAACTTTAGGCATAGAAACGGTTGTAAAGCCTCATGTGCCTGTAAGTTCACCGGCACCCATACACTTCAAACCGAAACACAGCAATGCTGCTTGGCGGCAGGAATAGGTATGGTAATTATGTCTGTAATTCCTGATCATTTCAATCTCCAGGTTATCAGTACTCCCAGTGACTCAGTCGATATCTGACGCCCAAGCAGCTCTGGTGGGAGCCTGGCACCTTAGCATCAGATGTGATACATGCGACTACAGACTGGCAGTGGCTGCCAGATCACTGATACACTTGGATGTGGAGGCTGAGAGTCCTGGTAAGCACCTCTTACACTCTTTAAGTGTTAGGGCTGAGTGTAGGCACATTCTGCGGCGCGTCCAACATGGCTGGCGTCATGAACACTATTCAATCTTCTCTCAGGGTATTCTTATACATGTGTGAAGACTAAAGCGGGAACTAAAGGATTGGGCTTACTCTTCTCACCACTTCGATACCAGTGCTGGCCACTAACTCAAAGATTAGTCCAAAATTAACATCTGAACATTCTTAACCTCCCCTTCCAAAATCATTTTCACAAGCAATTTTTCATCGGTTATAAGCATAACATGAGGCCCTTTTTCTGGACCTATACCTTATTCCAAGAGAAGTTAATAAAAAGTAAAAAAAAATGGTTCAGGACCGAAAAAGTGAGGTGTTTGAAGACTTTATGCCTGTACTCCCAAGTGGATCAATTACAATGCTGTTTTTTGTCGTTTCTATTTAACGAAAAATTGCAGACTTTACTTATTTTTCCAAGAGCGAAAGTTAAAATGGTAATTTGAGTTTTTTGCACTCATCGACCTGAGTCATCAGTAGGATACAAGTTACAAAATATTCTGTGTCAAGCCTGTTTTTAATGGTATGGCATTAAATGCATAAAGTAATGTTTTTATCACAAGTTTGGAAATAATTGGGTTCAATATCCTGGTTTTGGGAGGACTGCATTTTTGAGAGCAAGCTGTTGGACAGGAATTTCAAGGACTGATGCCAGTTTTAAGTGGTACTCGTAAACTAGGTTGAGAAAACAAATTTTTTTTTATTGTTATCGGAAACCTATGTTTATAGGAACCGTCCAATAGTCAGCCTAATCCAAAGCAAAGACATGCCAACAGAGCTAACTAAGCCTCGAGGTACATAAACAAAGGAAATCAGCATTTACCAAATGATTTTCCAGATTTCTAGAAGTTTCCAAGACCTTCAAGTAATATTGCGTCTTATTATGACCGTCTTAATATGGGCAAGGTCCCTTGCGAGCTATGGAGAGGACTATACTTACTTGACGTTTCTCTAAGAGATCGAATCATAAATTAGGACATTTTTAGACAAATTAATGTCACTGACTGTCATAGCCCAGAGGACTTCAAATTTGGAGTGGTAGTGTGCAGAGTTCACAGCTCAAAGAACTAACGACCGTTGGAGCATAAGGGTTCTCGATTGGAGACAACGCACTGGAAAGCGGCAGCCTAGGAGTGCTCCCTACTAGATGAAAAGACGACCTAATAAAGGTTGCTGGGAACCGTTGCGTGCCATAAGATTGGCCTAGAAATCAATTGAGGAGGCCTGGTTTATATGCACCAGCTGCATTCGCTTTCACATTACTCAATACAATGATAACTCAATCACACACAGGTGTAGTAATGTAGTGTATGGTTTTAGTAACTCTACCTAGCTCATAGAACGTTTTGGCTTACACTAAGTTTTGTACGCGTCTAAATATATATAAATGGCTGATAAAATGAAGATGCTCTCAGTTGTAGCCCGACTGCCGGGTTAGGGTTAGTTTATCGCGCGTATATGAAGTTTTTTATTACCTCGTAGTATGAATGAATGCATAAACATATCCGTAATTAGAAAAGTGATATAAACTATCAGATAGGTAGGTACATAAAAGATAAATTATTACAATTAAGCATAATAAATAACTGTCGATAGATAATACACAGCCTCGGGCGGGATCTTATGTTCGACTTGATATATGTAGAAAATACGTGACCTTAAAGTAGATTTTCCTGTTTGGTTGTAGAAAACAGTAAATCTTAAAGATTAATCTAAATTATTAAACATTTAGCAGATGAAAACAGTTAAACAAATTTCCACCAAACTTAGCTAGGCATGATCATCTCTTTCTCTAGCCTCAAAGGTTTGCTGGAAGAAACATTACATGATAACAGACAAACAAGTTTTTTGTTAAAAAACTACTTTTTAAAAAAAACATATTGAAAAAGTAATTTTTCAACACAAAACTTATTCAAAGGCATGTGACATGTATTTACATTTCCCATGCATGAAAAGCTAACATTTAAAAATAAACACAAAATACTAACCTCTAAACGTCAATTTGACAGCTTCCCAAAATGGCGGCTACTCTGCTAGGTCAAGGGCAATGTTGCAAGTTTATCTTCAAAAAGCGTTCGACACTGGCAACCGGTTTTTTTAACGTGGCTTATAAGCATAACACTATATTTTATGTAATAACAGGTGTTTTTATGTAAGTAATTATATTATTACATGTAAATAAGTCAAGTGTCGTAAATAACGTCAGTTACTTTGTCAATATTGTACGTTTGCGGGCGTAGTACTGAGAAAACCCAAAGGTTTTTTCCATGGTCAAATAAAATATTATATCATGGTCATAAAAATCAAGTACTAGATAACTTACAACTAACTTTTTAAATAAAACATAACCTACTTACTAAATACAACAAGAAAATAGTTAAAGAAAAAAATAGTTTTTTCGTGGGCGGGTAGTTGCTGAGCTAACATCTAAATTATTAAGCTCTCTCTAATTTTCCTATTTTAAATAATATTTACTGTTCTTTTTAAAAAAGTTATGCAATAAGCAATAGCTCAGTTTACGATACCTGTCTGGAAGTGTTTTCTCCAATCTCCATAAACATACAACTGAGTTGAAGGCATCATCACACCACCAGTCACTATGTCACAGCTCACTTTGGATGTCATGGCTAATTCAGTGAAACGGTTGGAACTGATGTTCACTGAACAGATGGAGGAGTTTAAAGGCCGGATAGAAAAGGCTACTACCCCATCCAAAGCCACCCCCTCTAGCCTAGCTACTGAGTTTGCATCCTTCAGGACCTTCATTATCGGAGCACTGCAAATCCTTCAGGATCAACTTCAAGTCGTCAGCAGTGAAGTGGACAACTTAGAAATGAGGAGCCGTCGTAAGATCTTGCTTCTGCACGGTGTTCCCGAGGTAAAGAATGAGAACACAGGCGAGGTTATCGTGCAGACAGTTGTGCAGAAGTTAAAGTTAGGCAGCTTCAACAAAGCTGATATCAGCCGTTGCCATAGAATGGGACGAGCAGCGGGAGCTGACAGACCAAGGCCCATCTTGTTTAAACTGCAAGACACTGAGGTGAGAAACAAGGTCTGGTTCGCTAAAACTGGGCTAAAGGGCTCTAGTATCACTGTGTCAGAGTTCCTAACTAAGTCAAGGCACGCCACGTTTATGGCTGCCCGACAGCGGTTTGGCGTAACCAGGTGTTGGACGAAAGACGGCTACGTTTTTGTCATCACTCCAGACGGACTTCGACATCGCATTAGTTGTCAACAGGAGCTTGACCATTTAGGACAGACGGATACAGCGAAGCCGGCTCCAGTGGTCACCAAAGAGCCCGCTGTTGCCTCCAGGAGTAGGCGTGCCGTGGCATCAGCGGCACCCAAAAAGTAACACGCATTGTCTGCCTGCACTCTGTTTCGTATACCCTCCCAATGCTCATAGGTAGGTATTTTAATTTTTTTTATTTATCCAATTCTGACGGTGTGTACATTATTTAGATTATTTCATAGACAAAAACAAACAGGCAAAATTATGATGGTGTACAGATCAGATCAGTCTGTCAGTCTGAAATGACAGTGACATTCGAGTCAGTCTCCCTTGTGTCCGTTTCATTACACGCTGATTTCTGTTTTGATTTTTTACGTAGGTACCTAGTGTTTGTGTCTTAAAAAATATAGTTTTTTTTTTTCTTCTTTTTTTGTAGAACTCATGTTGTGTACAACTTTACTATTTTTGTTTTTAGCTAGTTGCGGAGGGTGTAAGATTACTTTTATTTAGCTCTTGTTTTGTAACGTTGTTCCTTGTAAGTGTTGTTATGTTTAGTTATGATCGTATTAAGTAATGTTTATCATATATAAATATTTAAATTTTTACTGTTATACCAATGCACAACCGGCAGGTGGAGTAACGAGCGCTGGCAACATTTGAGCACATTTGGTGGAGTATCTATGTACTAATTTAATTTAAAGTATATTAAATTTAAGTACATACCTATATTAGTCTACATATTTTAGTAGGTAATATTTTAGTAGTAATATTTATTTTATTTTGTGTAATTTATTTGGGTTTTTTAGTAGGTACCTATATAGTAGGTATATATACTGTATGTAACAATGTTAGATCTTATTAGTAACTCTGATGACAGTGATGCTTATTTTTCTTTCTCTTCGTCTAGTGAATCTGTTAGTAGTGACGATAGCTTCGTCAGCATCCCGCCTCTTTCCGAAAACCTATCATCCCAGTTTTCTGATGTACCAAAGAATTTCAATATCATTCATATAAATGCTCAAAGTGTTCCGGCTCATTTTCCGGACATGTTGGCATCATTCGAGCACAAATCTATTCATGCTATTCTCATCTCTGAATCTTTCTTAAAGCCATGTCTCCCCTCCACTACTTTCTGTTTACCTGGTTTTCGTCTGATTCGCAATGACCGGATTGGCAGTGGATGTGGTGGCGTGGCTATTTATCTTCGTTCACATCTTCCATTTTCTATCATAAGCATGTCAGCTCAGCCACCGCCACCCTCGGCTGGTGAGCATCTATTTATTGAAGTAATTCTTGCCCACTCCAAAATTCTTCTTGGAGTTTACTACTGTCCCTCTCTTCGTATTAACTTCTTTTCCTCGTTTGAGAAGCTATTAGAGGATTTTGTGCCCTCTTATAGCCAATCCATTATTATGGGTGACTTTAACACTTGCCTCTTAAAAAAAGATACCCGCTCTTCTTCTCTTGAAACCATTGTCCAGTCATGTAATATGCATATTCTCCCCCTTAGCGCAACTCACCATTTTCCAAATTGTGAGCCATCACTTCTTGACCTCATTATTGTTTCCTCTCCACATCTCGCTGTTAAACACGGCCAGTTTTCAGCTGACTCCTTTTCCTATCATGACCTCATATTTCTTTCGTATAAACTACGTCCTCCTAAAGTTAAACCCAAGGTCATCCTGCAGCGCAATTTTGGTGGCATTGACAAAGAAAGGTTTCTTGATGATGTCAGAGAATTAGACTGGTCATCGGTAGAAGGGGCTGTCTCGATTGATGATAAAACTGCTATCTTCAATAACATCATCACGCAAATTTTTGATAAGCATGCTCCTTTCCGCACTATAAAACTAAAACATCTTCCGGCACCCTGGCTTACCGCTGAAATTAAGGGACTTATGCACAAAAAATCGGTAGCAAAGACCAAGTACAAGATTAAGCCTAGTGATAATAATAAGACCAAATATGACGAATTACGAAATCGCTGCAATAGAGTGTGCAGGGACGCTCAACGTCGCCACATTCATGAATCCGTTTCTGAGGAGGATCCAGCTAAAGTCTGGAAGTTTCTTAGATCTTTAGGAGTTGGTAAATCCAAACAAGATTCTATCCCTAACAATTTAGATATTGACTCCCTCAATCAGCATTTCTCATCTGCTTCTTCTATCAGTGACTCCGATAAATATAATACTATCAACTACCTCTCTTCTCTACCAACTCCTGATCATTCTCAGTTTACTTTTAGTCAGGTCACCCCATGGGATGTTAAGAAGAGTGTCCTGTCCATAACTTCCAATGCTGTTGGACTTGACGGTATCAGCCGCAACATGCTCATCCCCATTCTAGATCTTATCCTTCCGATCCTTTGTCATCTCCTGAATCATTCCCTATTAAATGGAGAGTTTCCATCAATTTGGAAGGAAGCCCAAATTATTCCTCTGCCAAAGAAACCTAACCCTAAATCCTTCTCCGAATATCGGCCAATATCCATTCTTCCATTCCTTTCTAAAGTCCTTGAACGTCTCGTCCATAACCAGTTAAACTCCTTTCTCTCATCTAATAATCTCCTTAATCCTATGCAGTCTGGCTTTCGTAAAGGCCATAGTACAGTCACTGCTCTTGTCAAGATTACTGACGACATCCGATTAGGCATGGAAAAGAGGCAACTTACAGTGCTAACCTTGCTTGACTTCAGTAATGCCTTCAATACCGTTAATTTCGACATACTCCTTGCAACACTCCGCTCGCTTAACATTTCGTTGGAGGTGACTGATTGGTTTTCCAGTTACTTATACGGACGCCGGCAGCGGGTTCGTCTTGAGGGGTCTCTCTCCTCATGGTGCAACACGTCAGCCGGTGTACCTCAGGGCGGCGTGCTATCTCCTCTCCTTTTCGCTGTTTTTATAAATTCAATTTCTCAAAATCTTACTTCATCCTATCACCTCTATGCAGACGATCTTCAGATTTACACTCAGGCTCCTCCTAATCATATAGCTGATGCTGTGGAAGAGACAAACGCTAACTTACGTCGAATTACTGATTGGAGCAAGGCATACGGGCTGACAATCAATCCTATCAAAACCCAAACTATTATCGTTGGCAGCTCAAGAATAATGTGCCATTTGGATTGGTCTGTCATTCCTCAAGTTATTTTTGACGGAATGCACATTCCATACAGTGAGTCTGTTAAAAATCTGGGGTTAACGATAGATCGTAACTTGTCTTGGGGAAATCAACTTAAAGTCACCTCTCAAAAACTTTTTGCCTCAGCAGGCTCACTGAGACGACTGCGGAACTTTCTCCCAACTACCACCAAAATTGCACTTGCACAATCCCTTCTTCTACCTGTGTTGGATTACGCGGATGCTTGCTACCTAGATCTGACAGAAGAGCAGCTAGATAAGCTTGAGCGTCTCCAGAACTTCTGCATCAGGTTTATATTTGGGTTGCGCAAATATGACCATGTTTCCCCTTATCGCATCATTCTCAAGTGGCTCCCTATTCGCCTTCGCCGAGATTCTCATATTCTGTCTCTTCTCTATTCTATTCTATTCAATCCCTTCTCCCCTTGCTATCTTAAAGAGAGGTTTGCTTATCTCCATTCTTCCAATACTTTTACTCTCAGGTCATCGGAAAACTTATCCCTCAAAACACCCTTACACTCTAGTTCCTTCTACGGGAAATCATTCACTGTCGAAGCAGTGCGCTTGTGGAATGCTTTGCCTGTGGAAATTAGACGGGCTCCTTCACAGCACTCTTTTAAGCTGAGATTAAAGCAGCATTACCTTAATGCCTAGCTTTCTTGTCATTTGAGTTACCTATTTATTTATTATTTTATTTTATTGTCCTCATTTTAGAATATCTGTAAGGTTATTATTTGGGTATATATTAGTCTATCTTTAGGTATTTATTTATGTATTAGGATTATAAGTAGGTACCTACAGTTTTTATTTGATATAATTTTATATAGATTATTTCATTCATTTGTAAATATACTCTGTGCACCGCTGCCCATTACTGCTCCGTTATTTACTTTCCATCCAAAGGTTGCCTGGAAGAAATCGCTTTCAGCGATAAGGCCGCCCATTGTACTTTATTTAAGTAGCTTAAATTTGTTTTTTTTAGTATTCCTGGTGTACAATAAAGAATTATTCTATTCTATTCTATTCTAAAGTGCGAGTCGGACTCGCGCACGAAGGGATCCGCACCATTATCTATAAAAACGGCAAAAAAATTACGTTTGTTGTATGTGAGCCCCCCTAAAATATTTGTTTTATTTTAATTTAATTATTTATATTTAACGTGAATATATAACTAAATATTCTGTGAATATTTCAAGCGTCTACCTGTTGCCGTTATCAATATCGAACAAAAACGAGCAAAAAAATCACGTTTGTTGTATGGGAGCCCCCTTAAATATTTATTTTATTCTGTTTTTAGTATTTGTTGTTATAGTGGCAACAGAAATACATCATCTGTGAAAATTTCAACTGTCTCACTATCACGGTTCATGAGATACAGCCTGGTGACAGACGGACAGACAGACAGCTGAGTTTTAGTAATAGGGTCCCGTTTTACTCTTTGGGTACGGAACCCTAAAAAATGTGTAAGTGTCGAAGAGCTTGATGATTTTCTCGTAGATCCCATCATCAGACCTTAACCAAATTTGTATTGGACCACTCCTGATGTACCCCTTTTCTAACAAAAAACGAATCATCAAAATCGGATTACGAATTGAAACCCTCCTCTTTTTTGGGAGTCCGTTAAAAATAGCATTTGGAAAACATATTTTTATTAAGTCAAATATAAAAAATCTGGCTTCATCGATATATTCAAACAACTTCTGAATTATAATAACTCAACTATCATCAATTTGATCATGAAATATTGCTGTAACAAAAAACTTAACACAAGTCACCGTTTCGACCGTAAAAACTCCGGTAAAAACTAGTAAGACCTGTATTGATCGGTTATCTAAATTGGTTCGCAGTTTCATATTTAAAACATTTTGGCATCAGCTATTAATAATATGCAAGTGACATTACTTGAGTGAATTAATTTCCGATGCAATTAATTTAAATTATTGGTAGAATAACAAAAAACACGTTTACTAAAACTACCGTCAATACACTTTCACAACACTGGCACAATACACGTCAAATTTCAAAATAAGAATTGGCGAAATGCGCGCCAATTCAGTACGAATACGTTCAGTATCGAATGGCGGGCAAGTCAGTACTAATATAAACTACAATTCATGATTTCAATAATAATAATTGACACCAGTGTGTTTGTTTGTTGACATATAGCAGCACAACTGATAAGCATATGGACACTGGATGATAAGATTAGAATAATCAAACTTTTTATGTAATTAAATTAAAAATGCTGCTGAATATTTCCTTTTGATTTTTATATTCTCTGACCTTACGTAAGCATTTTTTAAATTGAGTCATCTCTGGATGATATTCTATTTTTAATCAGATTTGTTTTTTTACTATCAGAATAATATCATTTTATAGTTGAGTCATTTCGAAATCTTATCTTTTTGCTATAGGTAGGTACTTAATTTATTCAGTCTCATTCTGAAGTCTTGTTATAATTAAATCCTTTTACATAAAACTTGCCACTCATAAAACGGACTGCCTGCCATGCAATGATAAAATGTCTTTGTTAAGTAACTAAATACTTAGAAACAGCTAACGCCCTACCTATGCCCATAGATACGTTTTCCTTTACAATAAATTTTATGTGGAAAAATTACTTTTTCAATTTAAAAACAAGCTTTTATAAAATTCATAACCGGAACCGCAAGCAGATTCAAATGAGCCCAAACACTAGTAGCCTACTATAATCCAATCAGAAGTTCCGTTGTCTAGCATCCGTCTCCATCATGAGATCACCTCCATGGTACCATATTATTGCATTGTCACCGAAGTTACATATGTATCCCAAATTTCAGCTCAATCGGTTGAGGGGAACGGGTTTAAAATTCAGTTGCAAGATTCCACCCGGACAACATGGCTTATTTGTAGTATTTTATTATACCAATAGGTAGTTACAAGAATAAATGCAAGCAAATCCAAATGCATTTCTTGTCGCACATCCATTCATATACGGTACAAAGGGTAACCCGTCACTGACAAGGAAGCGTGACGCGCGGTTCATAGTTTATCTGTGGAAATGTTGATAGCACATGAATTTCTTATTTAGATCATAATACTTGTGATTCTGTGAATTGTTCGAAATTTACTGTAGGACGTTCAAAGGTTGACTTAACTTTATTAAAACGCTCGCAATTTAGTTTTAAAAAATCTCTTTCTTCCCAGAAAGAGTATTTTTGGGTGGCGTCAGCTTTCCTTAATTTGTTTCTCCATTTCGCTCCATCCTCGATCCCTCTTTGGAAACATTACATGTCACAAGTGCGCAAAAACTCTGACATCGTGGTCTTGGGTCTCCCTTCAGATGTTTAGGCCTCAGGGTCTCTATTTAGAGAACACTCCATGATAAAATGAACTTTATTCACAGGTACACTAAGGATCAGAGTGACGGGTCCAGTTGCAAGTGTCAGAGAATCGCTGCTGATCGACGAATATGGCACTGAGCTCACTAAACTATCGTTCAGGTAACTAGCTCTTTCCTGCTGGGTTTGCCAGACAAAGACAAGAAGAAACATGTTTTTAATAAGCACGGCGATTGCTAGAATGAACTAGAAGAAACGTTCTACTCACAATAATTCACAACGTCAAGCACGATGGACATAATATTCTTTATCTTTGGCATTCATGCCTATAATGTTTTGTTTTTAGCAACGGAACTATCTTTCTAATCTAATTTCCATGTACAATAGAGAAAGATAGTTCTATCTGCGGCTGTCTTTATGTCAGAGCGTACTCGGAATCAAGACTATTTCGGAAGAATTGATAGAGCCTAGTCTTTTCTTCGACAAAGATATGGCTGTGATAGTCTTGCGAGTAGCGAAATGCCGATTCCCATGATTAAATAATACATGTTTAAAATTTCGATGCATGTCGTTTGAAATAACTGAACGATGGTATGTTTATACATCTTAATGCGAGCCGAAATTTATTTTAAGCCTACTTACGAGAATTGCTGTGTTACTGTTTGAAGGGAACGAGATTAACCCTTGAATCGTTGGTTTCTATTCCAGCTACCAGCCGATCACAGGCGAGGGTCAGGAAGCAAAAGTAGACACGGGTACAGAGCTGGTGGCAGATGTGGCGATACCGGCGTACAAGGGATCAAAGGTGTATCTGAAGATCATGGGTAGAGATGTTCAAGGTAAGCTAACATGCGTCCCGAGTACAGAATCAATGATAAGGGATTTTCCAAGCCATCTTGAATCAAGTTTTCCGTGTTGGTAATAATAGATGGCGTTGCTTTTTTGAGATAATTGAAATGTCATTATTTGAAAGCAGAGGTGCACCAAGTAACGAATATATTTTGATCGGAGTCTGTAAGGTAGCAAAGGTAAACGGGAAAATAATTATTAACAACACTTAGAAACAAGCGAAAGCAAGGTAGAAATAGGACAAGTTATACCAAGAGGTAGCTGATAGAGAGCAAAAGAGTCCGAGGTAGACCATCAGCCCGGTGTGTGGACGATATAGAGGCTACAGAGTACAATATCTGGTTGCGAATAGGATCTGTTAGAGTGGTGTTTGAGGGAGGACTCCTTTACCTGCTTTTACCCAGCAATGGAATATAATTTAAGCTGCCAATTTGCCAAACATAATGATGATATCAATAAAAAAAGTTTTAACTCATTCGGTTGGACCAATATCACCAATCAACAACTCTCCTACGAATCTATCTAAGCCCACATCCAGCCACTGCTGGTAATAGGCCTCCTCGTTGTCATGTCACTCCAGTCCCGTTCCAAGCGCATCCATTGCCTTCCTGCAATTCGACCATCTGGCTGGTGGTCTGCAAACTGCTCTCATACAAATAACCTTATTTATTTTTAAATCACCCTTATTTTCAGGGCAATCCTTCGTGCGTCTCTCCGGTCCTCTCCACCAGCCCGAAGCACGCCACGGTAGATCAGCGTCTATCGTGTTCCCTGACAGCTCCAGCGATCTGGAGATGGCTGAAGAGGAGAATGCAAAGGTGTACAGCCAACTGCGGTACAATGATAGCAACGTACTGCCATTTGAGAGGGCCGTTTCGCAAGTTAGTATCAGCCATCAGGGGTTCAAAGAAACAAGTAACATTGATTGTGATTGATTGAATGAATAAAAACACTTTAGAAACAAACATAAATATAAATACACAAAGCCACAAGCATAATGGACGGTATTATCGCTCAGAAGCGATTTCTTTCAGACAATCTTTAGATGGAGGATTTTTGTAATACTACATAACTAGCTGACCCGCCCGCGGCTTCGTACGCGTGGTTTGTCAATAAAACATTACCTTCCTTCTGTGCAGTCGCGTGTATCCTATGCCTCAAGTCCATTCATAATCTATCTAGGTATATATGTAGGTACCAAATTCCATCGAAATCGGTCGAGCCGTTAAGTCGTGAATAGGTAACAAACAGACAGAGAGACAGAGTTACTTTCAAATCGTTATGTACGTAGATTATAACCAGGATTAACACATAGGCTACTTTTTGTTGACAAACAACGCGTGCGAAGCCGCTAGAGGAAGCTAGTTATACATATTATACCCACACACACACGCAAACATACACACTCACACACTCACGCACACACCCCCCAGCCACACACACTCTCATGAATCCATTAGCATATCGATGGAAGAAAGCGATTTTGTCGTATCTCAAAATATCTAATTTTACACCAGAGCCAAAAAACTATTTAAAAAATCATAACTCGTACATTAATAAAGATAGAACGTTGAAATTTGGAAAATATTTTTATCAATCTAAGTTTTACTTGATACAGTTAATTGGAATGTCCTAAAGTTACTGCTTCATTGATTTTTAAATAGTCACAGCAATTGATGTTTCAATATCGAACAGCGGAAATTTTTGAGATACGCCATTTCCGCTTTCTGCCGTCGATATGCACTCAAACATGCACACACGTACCCCCACATACGAGGTCCTACTTAGTCATTTTTATTATTCCTTATGTAAGTGTTCTTTTTTGTATTATGTGATTATCTTTAAGCTTGTATTGGAACCCTGACTTATCTTGTCGCGGAGGAGGGCGTTGGTATCTGCGACACAGTATTTATTACTCATGCGGGTATCATCGTTTTTCATTTTTGTAATTACACCCTTGTTAAATTGTTCCAAATAAAATAAAGATGAAAGATGATATTAACCTTCCTCTTGAATAACTCTATCTATTGCTGAAAACTGCATTAAAATCCGTTGAGTAGTTTAAAAGATCTAAGGTAACAGACAGCGGAAGCGACTTCATTTAATACTACATGTATGTAAAGAAATATTGTCTTCAAAACAAATAAATTATAGGAGAGTGCTAAATATGTAGTTACTAAAAGAAAAGTATAATACGGCATTGTATTATACTTTTTACATTGCCCTACCGTAACTTAGAAATGGTCGATCCAAAGTTTGTATATTCAAGAATTTCGTACAATTTTTAAGTCAAGAGCGAAAATGTGGAAACAGGAAATTTTTAAGTTTGCTTTTTATGAAGTAAGTCAAATCGTTTCCTTTGAAGATTAATAGTATCCAATTAAATGTTTGAGTCCTAGAAATGTCAGAAAATTAAATAGAACATCGCGAGATCAGTGTGTGGAGAATTTATATGAACGCAATAAAATACTGAATAATTAATAGTACCTGTCTGTCAATAATGACACCGATTACAGCTGAGCTGATAATATTGGAGTCAGAAGACAAAGACAAAGATAATTATGCTTTACGATGTTTCGGTGCACTTTAATAGTAGAGTTTCTTGTGAAAGGGCTCGCTCGGGGAAGTACCGCCATACCTATTTCTGCCGCCAAGCAGCGTTGCTGTGTTTCGGTTTGAAGGGTACGGTCGATAAAATTAAGGCACATGACGCTTTACACCTGTGCCTCAAGTTGAGGGACGCAAGGCCGTGCATCGTAGGGCACGTTTTTAATGTGCGTGACCTACGACGAGGCAATACTTTGTTGTAGGCGATGGTTACCACTTAACATCAGGTGGGCTATATGTTTGATCCATCTCCCGGTAGTACATATTCCTCCTCCGTCCTCATTTGTTCATAAAAATCCTGTCCATCCAAAGTTTGCCTGAAAGAGATCGCTGTTAGCGATAAGATCGCCCATTGCACGTATTATTTAAACGTTATTTGTTTAGTTCTTTTTGTTTATTTATATGTTAATGGTGTGCAATAAAGATATTATCTATCTACATATAAAAAAAGCCAATATTTCTGCATACTTGTATTTAGTTAACTAACACAACTTCATAGGAAAGTGGGCGAGAAGCGACTGAGAAAGAAATGTACATACATACGTGTTCTATCAGATATCTGGTTCCCATAGTACATGCTTAAGTTATTTTGGGGACAAATAGCGCTGTGTATCCAGCATTATTTATTTATACAACACAAACCTAAATATTCTTTAATTTTTCAGGTGGTCAATCAACGTGGATCAATTCTGACAGCAGTTCAAATAGGACTCAGCACCAAACTATACGGTTCTCCAGGGGACTTCTTACAGGTACCTACGCTAATTGTAATCTCAATAATATAGAGAAACGAAAATAATACGATACATAATGCAAAGATTACAGGAAAATTATAACGTAGTCTCTATCTAGAACAGTTTTTTAGATATCTGTCTTAAGTTTTCTTGGTTCACCGGTCACATAACTAGATGGCGCTGCTCAATTAACATAAATAAACCTATAGGTTGGGATTCGGAAGTTGGGAACCCTCGATGCGCGAGTCCTACTCATACTTGTTCGGTTTTGTTTACAGTGGAGTTACTTTACAATAAGTTTTTGGTTGTAAAATTACTTTTTCAAAACAAGCTTTTATAAAATTTATAATATTTACTACTATAATCCATTCAGAAGTTTCGTTGTCTAGCATCCGTCTCCATCATGAGACCACCTCCATAGTACCATATTATTGCATTGTCACCGAAGTTACATATGTATTCCAAATTTCAGCTCAATCGGTTGAGGGGGACGGGTTTAAAAATTCAGTTGCAAGTTTCCACCCGGACAAACATACATACATTGCAAGTTAATAAAAAGCTTGTAAAAATAATAAAGTTCTAATTATAAGTAATTATATTCGTTGTTTATTTTAGCTACATTTTGAGGTTACGAACAACAGAGAACGATCTGTCTCCTTCCGATTTGGAGCAGTTGGCGAATTGAGGTTCTTGACTGGTATCAGCCCTACTTCGTAAGTTTCCTTATATTTAATTCTTAAAAACTAAAGTAGTAGATATTGAAGACCAATAGTAGTAGAAGTAGTAGATATTGCCAAGCTAAAGTCGCTTTGGTCAGGTGAGGACACTTGGCTAGACTTGCTGATGGCAGGTAATATAAGGCCCTGACCAAGTGGTGGCCGAGAAAGAGCACAAGAGGCCACGGCAGATCATAAGAGATAAGAGGTTGGTGGATGTTATGGAGGATGCTGAGAAAAAGACCTGGATGCTTATAGCATAGGATTGAATGGAGTGGCGTTCCTACAGGGTAAAGCAACATGTCTACTGCCTGAGATATCGAGTAGAATAGATTATAAAGAAAGCTTTGCATATTCTCGACAGCAACAATCAAATCCAGAAAAGTGAGACCAAGTTAGACAAAATATAACGTTTTTGATATGGAATCCATTGACATTTCTGATATGTTACAGGCAAACTATACCATCAGGGCAAACAGTGAACGTGATCGTCAGTGCTATTATCACATCTTCAGCCCAGCCTGGTGCGAGGGACTTAATAACCTTCACCGCTTACGGTAAGGAAACCAAACATATGCCTTCTGTTTCCGAAAACTCGCCTTACTGTAGTGAGTTTGGTAGCCTGGTGGACCTTTGAGAGGTTCACCAGGGCGGAATAACTCTCCCCCCACCCTCCGACTTTCCCAAATATGGAATAGTACTAGGGCTATTAGAATTACTAATAGATGTACTACAAATTTAAATCAGCTACACTATTAAAAGAACCTTTCTCAATCTTCTTTATTTTTCACCAAAAACGCTTAAACTATCCTTTTACAAAAACCCTTTTCATTTTCCAGGTCTAGATCAAGTTTCTATATCAGCATACGTTTACGTGGTGAATCCCAGTGAGAATAGAGCTGATGTGTGGGCGCCAGAAATCAGGCATAACTTCCAAGGGAGCTGTATTGGGAGGCAAGATACGGACTGTTCCCAGCATGTCTGGTCTGCTAGTATTATAGCAAGAGATGCTCAAGGAGGTCAGTAGACTAATGATTTTTGGGGTTTTAATGTTTTTCTGGGGTTTAAGATTGCTGAGAGGATAGCATATGTGGCCATCAAAAAATGTCCCAGGCACAACATACCTACGTTGATTCACCCATAGTTGCCAACTTGCCACAAGACGCTGTATAAATCATCTTCAACTAATTTTAAGGCATCTGTTACGTCGTGGAGACAGGACAGTGAAAATGTAATGGATAATAGGTCAAATGTATGTTGCAATTAATATCATAAAGTAATTGAATCGTTAAGATTCAGGCATTGAACCAAAACATTGTTCGTCGTAACAGTAAGTTCGTAAGACATTTTGGCACACCCGTGAGTCACGAGTTTGTTAACAAGCTTGTACCGGGGTGGCCTCAGAATAACATACCTTTATCATGTTCAAGCATTACATTTGGCACACTTTCGTATATTAGTTAATAAAGAATTCTTCAAAGAAAAGATTGTGCTGATGATGCACGCTCTGATATGAAGACTATGATTCCTTGGTAGAATAGAAAGCTGTGTCTGTCTATAGATACGCTCTCTTGTCTCCTGTGCTAGGCCAGCTGATAAAATAACGTGTGAATCTTCCCCAGGACTTCTCCGCCTAAGCTCGTCGCCAATAGGACTAGTCTACGATAGCAACTTCCTATCAGGGACGCGAGAGGAAGTGGTGGCTACGTATAGAGCAACATGCTGCGCACCGCGGGTCATGGTCACTGCTGTGGACTCCTATGGAAACGTTAATAGCTACACCGTGGATATATCTAGTAAGTATAGCTATAGAAGCCGTGGCAATCTACCAGCCTGAGGGAACGACATAGAGGTCGTAGAGGGAACCTGAATGTAAGTGGTACAGGATCGATTGAAGTATTGTGTGAGGGAGAAGGCTTATACGCAGCAGTGGGCTATAATTTGAATTGCCTATGATGATAGCTACTATGCGAATATTTGGCCTCAAATGAATTCGGTAATGACATGCGACTAGGCTCGGTTAGGACCGGTTGCTCCACCTGAGTCATCTGAATCCTATATATACTTGCAAAGTTTCAAATCGATACGATTTGAAATAGGTCTACTTTCTAGATATTTATATACAAGTAGAGTTTTTTATAGGACCTAGAGATGAAGCTTATGGTCGACTTGATGTATATAATAACCATCGTCTGTAGGAAAGCTTTGTCTCGTAGGTCACGCTCCTTAGAAACGATGCACTGCCCTGCGGCATACAGGTGTAAAGCCTCATGTGCCTGTAATTCCACCGGCAACCATACCCTTCAAACCGAACATACAAGTAGAGTTGATGTAAAGAGTGTAAAATGATAAAATTATTGTATTTTTAATGAATCATGTTTTTTTTTCAGACTACTTCAGCCCAGCGGCCATTGCAGCCATAGTCTTAGGTGTGCTGTTAGCATTAGCACTTATATTATTAATCGTATATCTTGTAGTTTGGTGCCTGAGACGGCGAAAAGATACACGAGAGTTGTACAGCACTTCCTCCAGAAATATTAGTTAGATTACCTATGTTAGAAAAAAGAATGACGAGACGGATCCACACAATATAAAAAAACAGTTTATCGTCATCATCATACACAATGTGAATTGAGTACTTAATCGATTTTTGTATTTCACTGTTTACCCGACTGCACAAAAGGGTGATGTGTAGCTAACGGGCTAAACGGCTTGACAAATTTTGACAAAAGATCATTGGAAACGTCTGAATCACTAGTGACATTAATGTTAAGAGCGACTGTTTCTTAAGTTTTCACGACTAAAGGGTTTAACAGATTTCGATGAAATTTGGTATACAGAAAGATTACGACTTGGATTGAGACATAGGTATACTACTTTTTATTAACAAGCCATGCGTGCTTAGCCGCTAGCGGAAGCTAGAGTTATTATACATCTTCTTAGATACTTCATATACATATTCCAATTTAAACTGTGATTGGTGATGATCATAAACGCATTCTATATTGCTTGGGTCCAGTGTCGCCAATCTTTAAGTCGCTAAATTCTGAATGTGATTGTCAAGTACTTAATTTATATTATAGTTACCTTAGCTTGCTATTTTAAGTTAAAGTGTTTTGGTCACAGACTAAAATAGATTTTCGAAAGCGTCGATGGACTTGAAAGGCCATAGATAAGAGATTTGATTGTGCATTTTTAAATCTTATGGATGTTACATAAATTATTTTTCTTATCTCACTTGCTCTTGTTTGTGGATCTACCGTCAGGAGGCTGATTAGAATTAGATTTAAAATAGCCATAATAATAATATAAATTCTAAGTAAGTCAGTCTGTTTGTTACGTTTATACGACAAAACGGCTGGACCAATTTCGATGAAATTTGGTATATAAATAGATTATGACCGGGATGGAGACATACGCTACTTTTTACACGATTACGCAGCAGGAAGGTAATTAATTCGAAGCCGCGGGCGAGTCAACTTTGAAAAATTATTGAATATCGATCTAATTTCGTTAAATATTAATATATAAACTGAAAGAATGAGCTATTTTAAGCATGTTTATGCATTTCAAACCCGTTTTAGTGCGTTAAACACAAATATGACGGAAATTACGATTTAAATACGGGGCGGCCGGCCCCTGTCTTTGGGATCAGTCGCATAGATACGTACATTCAAGATGGTTGCCGTCCACAGACAAGAGGTGGGATTACATGAGTGACAAGAGGTGGGATGCCCAGTTACTAGATCCAATAACAAAATCTGGTTCAGTTACTGAGTTATTGATCATTTAAACTTAATAAAGCGACGCGAGTGACGTTATCGTTTATTTAAGGATCGCTGCTCTTTATAAAAGTGAGGTACGAAGCCTGCCACCTATCTTTTCACAGATACACCGACCTCGCCGGCGAGGTCCCTTCAGTTGCTGCCTACACAAGGTACATACATATATGGTGTTTGATAATATACGCACAAAAATGAAAGGGGTTATTTTAATAAGCATGATAAAAAATTTGTAAAATGTTTACCATAGAAATGTGAAATTTATTTTAGCATGTCAAAACAGTTTATTAGACTTATGTGCTATCGCATAATGCTTGCCATCTAACCACAAATACTGAATTGGTGACGTCTCGAGATATCTCTTTTTGTCCCTTTCTAACCCAAAACCCGCAGCCATTTCCGAAAAAGATATCAAATCGGCCTTTATTTTTGGATGTCGATTGCAAGAGTAGGCAGTAAGTTTTTATATCGAATTAATCACCTAAACTAAGTCGAATTTCTTTAAAATTTGATAATATTCTAGTAGTTTTTTTTTTCGAGAAGTCCAAGACGGTCCAAGCCGAAGTTCGTACCTAAGTGGTGCCCTTGCGCTAGTTACCTCATCAAAACTTACTGGGCGAAACTTTTGGCGAGCGCCCCCTGCGCTCGCCAAAAGCGAGTTAGTCAAAAGAAAAAAAAACAAAGCCACCTGTCTTTCTTACTCCAATCCGCACATTTGTAGACATGATGGTATCTCGAATATATAATGTATATCTCGAATTTATAATAATGAAAACTGACAATCGTCGCGTCTAGCCTGTGAATGGCGAGTGGTTAATGTAAACATACGGTCGCTCGCGTCGGCTGATCTAAAGCATTTTGACGACTGACGAGTGCAAATTGTAAACGCAGTAAAAATCCTAAGACTTAAAATGACGTATTTATTTATGATATAAATATTAACAGTTAAGAATTTATTTTTACTAATACGGGTAGCATAAACAAGGAGCCATATTATTATTTGTAAAGTTATTGTAATTTTTATGAATAAAATAATTCTTTAATATGATTTTGTTTTATTTTTACCCAACTGCGGAGAAGGAGGATAATGTTTTGGAACTGACTGAATAAAAAAGTTACTTGGAGCCATTGGGTGCTGCAGAATATCAATCGCTGTGAAAATGGATTGGGGAGGCCTATGTTGACGTCCGATGGTAATATCTTTCTATTTATTTTTTACCCTCTCAACACATGTATAACAAGTGGTTCGCCCCGAACTGAGATCTCGCGAATCTAACAAAAAACAAAATAAATATTATTTTTAGAGAGACTTTCACAACGATGCCTAAACATATTTAGTGGCTAAATATGATTTAAGGAGTTGTCAAATCATACAAATACGTCAAATTTAAACATGTTCAGCCGCTAAATACGTTTAGTGATCTTTGTGCATGCTGGCCTTAATCTTTGACTAATAAATTAGTGCCACAAAATGCATAACCAAATAACTTGACCTACAGTTTCATTCAAATTAGAGGTAACAGGAGTTCATGTGATTTAATTAAACTTTTTAGGGGTAGAAATTGCAGTTATTCTGGATTTCAGACTTTTCCCTACATTTGTGTCACTAAAGGTATACGAATACCAAATTTAGCATTGTGGGGTCACTGGGGTCACACGCCTTGTGAATTTTGTCAAGTATTATTTTTATTATGGCTAATAACTCAAAAACTACAAAGATCAAACTAAAAATAAAAACGGGGTTGAAATTTACAAACGAAGACCTTTCATTTGACGTCCCATTTGGTCTAATAGCCTCATTTTAATTATTTTTTTTCCCCTCTTCGACCCCAATATCTCAACAACCCGCCAACATTTTTAGCTTATTAAGTCACACCAAAAGTGTGCCATCACTACCTTCCTATGTATCAAATTTCAAGATGATCGGATCAACGCTTCGAAAGTTATCCTCGGACAAACAAACATACATTATATACATACAACGCCGATTTGCCCAAGTTGATTTAGAGATCTCGCTCAATCAATTAATAACAAAATACTAGGATGTTTATTAAAGGTGAACCAGTATTCAAGTTACTAAATTATACGTTTTTAATAGCGTGGGTTGGGCCAGTCAAATTACGGACTTTAGTATGAGCCAAGGTAAACTTTAAGGATTTTAATCTGTAACTAATAGTTACGATTTGACTATCATTTTGCATGCCGTCATAACTTTGTAGAACATCTACATAAGAAATACAAAACTGAAACCACATAACAATAATCATCATGATCATTCACATTCTCAGCCCGTGTCGACCCACTGCTGGGCATAGGCCTCTCTTTGTTTCTGCCATTCTTCTCGATCCTGTGCCAGTCTGAACCGCGCACGACCCACGATCTTATTAATGTCGTCGACCCATCTCGCTGGTGGACGTCCCCTATTTCGATGCCCAGTTCTCGGCCTCCACTCTGTTAGTGCCTTAATCCACCTGTCGTCACTAAGTCTGGCCAAGTGTCCTGCCCAACTTCACTTGAGGCCCTAATATTCGCTTGCTGACGTAATAATAATAAATAATTTCATTCAGACAACAATAAAATAATAACAGGATAGTAATTAAATTATTCCACGGCCCATAAAAATCTTAGCGTAAATCCTTAGCCTAAAATACATAGTAAAATAAAACTTATATTTATTACTATTAGCTGATCAATCCGCAGCTTCGCACGCGTAGTTTTTCAATAACAACATTATCCTCCTTCTGGGCAGTTGGATAAAAAGTAGCCTATGTCACCCGGGGATAGTGTAGCTTCCCAACGGTGAAATAATTTTTTAAATCGGTCCAGTAGTTTCGGAGTCTATTCAATGCAAACAAACAAGCTCTGAAGTTCGCAAAATAATAAACAGTAAGTAATATCTAATTTAAGTTTAGCCAAAGATTTGAAGCGGCACGAATATGGAAGTCTTGACAGAGCTTAAGTATTTGAGCCATTTGGGGTCGAGACCCTGGGTCCATGGGGTACCGGGGCCCATCACATTTTCAAAATTCTTTCTAGGCGTCTGGTCGAAGCAACGTGTGATCCGAGAGCTGGCGCCAATCTGGGTGCAATGCATAAGGATCACAATTCAGTGCAATGCAGCCAGTGTCCAACACTTCCGCCTGGTAGTGATCTGGAGCAGTTGAGCTATCTATAGATCGTTTGCAATGGTCTTTAGATGATTCAACTGTTTTTTCTGTATTTTATTGTAAATAACTGTATATTCTTTCTGTCATTAATGGCATTTCATATCTAACCATTTTTACAACATTTTTTACATACATTTCATTACATAATTTTACCATTTTTACACATTTGTTGGTTTTGATAACAAGATTCACCAAAACAAACCTTTTTGGAGTGTTCCTATACGGTTTTGTGATGATTTTATATCATAAAAACTAGTTAAAATTAACTTTAAAATGTTTCGAACAATATTTAAATATCACCACAAATTGATACGATTGAATGTTTGAAGTTGATGATGATTGAGTGTTTAAATACGATTCAAACACTAGTTTTAAATATTTGCAAACCATACTCGTGGCTGATATGATGAACGAATTGTCTTTATAAGCTAAATCCTCATCATCTCTTACTGCAAAAAACCAAATTTACTCTCTTCATCTTAAAATCTTAGTCTGAAATTTGTGTAAATAAACAAAAAAGTTAAACCAAAACAAAGCTACAGAAAAACCAGCTTTTGAAATAATGCATTAAATATCTAGTTTTAGTTGAGACTAGGCTTTTACTGCAAATTGGGTAAGAAACGAGAGACAAAAGGCTTGGAAAGTTTTTTAAATTTTAAATAAATATTAAATATATAATATATTTATATATAATAAAGACAAAAAGGATAGGAACAGTGCGCCTATCCTCAACAGTGGGCAGTGACAATGATTAAGAATAGAGACTGATGTAAATAAATATTAGTAATCGGAAATTCTCATTGCTAAGTTAAAAGAACTAGGGTTTAACCTAGCACTCACAAAAGCCATACTGATGATCTGAATCACCTTTCTATACACAGTTTTTACTGATAAAGCTAAATCTGGGGTGAATCCATTCTCAAATGGAGCATTTTTGTAGGATTTATAAAGAAATGATGCCATTTCTAAATCACTATTATGTAAACACTGGTTGTCAACTTTCTAAATCCAATAACTATGTTTTTAGCGACGTTTTAGTCTTTCAGTAAACGATTATAGCACTTAGAACACAATATTTGCAAGTTATTAAGGAGAAATACGCAAAATTCGAACAGTTTTGACAGTTGCGTCGCGTTTTGCTATGAGCACTATTTTGGCTTGTTACACACGCTCGCGTCAGAAAAAACTAATTGTAACCGCGATTATAGGATAAAAATACATCATTGTGCTCACCTAGACTTGTGACTTGCCCCTGGGTCGGCTGGGCAGGCAGTAAAACAGCTTTGTGCGTCAAGTCCTCGAAGGAAAGCCCAGTAACCGCACTCGAAAGAAGTGGGTTTTTCACTGTGTTCCTGTTGATGTGATCACCGAAACTTTTGTCGGACATGTTCGTCTACTTATTATTTACCGGCGTATGCGAAAATTTGCAAAAATTCACACATTTGGAGGTCGAAAATAAGTAATTGAATTATACAAAGTTACGTGTCACTTGCATATTTTGACAATTTTGACGTAACTGACATGACACAGAAAATAAAAGAAATGTCAAATCAATTTCATAACGTCCTTTAGGTTGTGCTTCTTGTTGTTGATGTTTATAGAGTAAGCTACAAAATAAAACAAATAAAATAGTCGCTTACAAAATGTACTTTAATATATCTAAAAACTAACGTTCAAAACAGGTTAAAATAAATATCCTCCATCAATTCTTTCTGAAAATACAGTTATACTAAATTAATTTACGAAAATTACCTCCGCGTTCAGTAATAAAACTCGAACTTTCTTTGTAAAAAAATTATTAACGTGAATCTATTCAAACTTCGCTGTGGAGCATAAAGATTTTTTTTCCGAACGCTCTGGTATGTATGTTAAATTACCTATTATTTTGATAATTACTTAACAATAGGTTTATTGGACCACCTGCTAATATAATATTACCTGTAATCGGTCAGACAATATAACCATACAAAAATGTAAGGCGTATTCTATGAGTAGGTACAAATCCTAACTTTGATCTTATACTTTGACAGAAGGGAAATAATACGTAAGGCGTATTCGTCTGATCTTATATCATCGATCCTCTCGATGTTGTCGGCCCATCTGACAAGTAGTCTGCCAGTAGGTGTCATCCTCAGTGCCACAGTTTAGGAGTTGTAAAGTTTCTTGAAAGGGCTCGTCAGGGGAAGTACTATTGCTGCCGCCAAGCAGCATTGCTGTGTTTCGATTTGAAGAGTATGGTTTTCTGTGAAATTACAGGCACATGAGGCTTTACACCTGCATGCCTCAAATTTATGGAAAAATAACTACCTTGGGGGTAGTGCATCGTAGGGCGCGTTTCTAAGGTGCGTGACGACCTACGAGGCAATACTTGGTTATCTGATGGAAACACCTGTCTAGGGAGAATACCTTAGTTCAATAAATGTAGCCTAATATTGGATCCGTCGATTAGTACAACTGTAAAATTGGATCCGTCCTAATTACGGAGCCTTTAAGTAGAACCTATAACCTAAAAACTACCTAATTAAGTCAATCAATCATTTTTGAACATAATACACACAGGATAGGTAAATACATAGATGAAACACTGAAAAATGCTGTAGTAAAAACTAGCGCACATTCCAGTGCCCTTTAGTACTAATCGGCGGATCCAATAAAGCTCTAATTATAAAGTAATGATTTGACTCGATCAGTTTAACTCATAAAGTGTCCCGCTGGCTATAGGTTTTAACTTCATTGCCTATAACTCCGTAATTAGGACGGATTCAATTTTAGTTATATTACTAATTAACGGATCCAATATTAAGCTACATTCCTTGAATGAATAGACGTCAGCGTCGGAGTAGAAGTTGAGTAGACGTCAGCATCGGTGTAGGAGTTTGAGTAGACGTCAGCGTCCGAGTAGGAGTCTGAGTAGATGTCAGCGTCGGTGTAGGAGTCTGAGTAGACGTCACGGTCGGCGTAGGAGTCTGTGTAGACGTCAGCGTCGGTGTAGGAGTCTGAGTAGACGTCAGCGTCGGTGTAGGAGTCTGAGTAGACGTCAGCGTCCGAGTAGGAGTCTGAGTAGACATCAGCGTCGGTGTAGGAGTCTGAGTAGACGTCAGCGTCCGAGTAGGAGTCTGAGTAGACGTCAGCGTCGGTGTAGGAGTCTGAGTAGACGTCACGGTCGGTGTAGGAGTCTGTGTAGACGTCAGCATCGGTGTAGGAGTCTGAGTAGACGTCAGCGTCCGAGTAGGAGTCTGAGTAGACATCAGCGTCGGTGTAGGAGTCTGAGTAGACGTCAGCGTCGGTGTAGGAGTTTGAGTAGACGTCAGCGTCGGTGTTGGAGTCTGAGTAGACGTCAGCGTCGGTGTAGGAGTCTGAGTAGACGTCAGCGTCGGTGTAGGAGTCTGTGTAGACGTCAGCGTCGGTGTAGGAGTCTGAGTAGACGTCAGCGTCGGTGTAGGAGTCTGAGTAGACGTCACGGTCGGTGTAGGAGTCTGTGTAGACGTCAGCATTGGTGTAGGAGTCTGAGTAGACGCCAGCGTCCGAGTAGGAGTCTGAGTAGACATCAGCGTCGGTGTAGGAGTCAGAGTAGACGTCAGCGTCGGTGTAGGAGTCTGAGTAGACGTCACGGTCGGTGTAGGAGTCTGTGTAGACGTCAGCATCGGTGTAGGAGTCTGAGTAGACGTCAGCGTCCGAGTAGGAGTCTGAGTGTTTTATAGTTTGAAAAACCTTGTGTTCTCACTTGCCTGCCTTTTGCAATCAGCCTATCTATTGGTAAAAACATTTTTGAAAGCATATCCTAGTCTACTTTTTGAGATATGAGAATACTTGTTTATTCCATAAAATTTATTTATAATTAAATACACCTAATCATAAATTAAATTAGTAGTCGGCGGCAGTGTTAGCCAGATAATCTCGTCTTCCAATATTTGAAGCTTGCTTGGTTTGTACCGCTTCCAGTTTTGGACATTCTGCAACAAACAAACAAACATTATTTAAGAGGTTATTTATTATTTAATACTTTCACACAAAATACGGTAGTGCTAGGAGGTCTTAATGTTAATAGCATTATCTAACAGTCATTATAAATAAATAATGCTGGACATTTCACACAGCGCCATCTAGCCCCAAACTAAGCAAAGCTTATACTATGGAAACTTTATATATTAGAAGATAGAAAAACATCCACACCCAAAACAAATATCTGTAGATCATGCAAACATTTGTTCAGTACCGGGAATCGAACCCGCTACCTCCTGCGTCTCAGCCGGCTATTCGCCCACTGCGCCACGAAGGCCGTCAGGGTAGGAAACGCATCGACAATACCCCGGGTATTGCCAATGTCAATAGGCGACGGTGACGCTTATCAGCAGGTGGGCCGTCAGCCTGTTTCTCCACAAATAACATTAAAAAAAAAGCCTAGTACTGTAAGTTTATGTTAATTTACCTGTGATTCTGTGTCCAAGACCACCACAGTAGGAGCATCCTTGACCATCTGCCACGGGTACTTCTGGTTCTCCAATCATCTCTAACAGGAATGCGGGTACCTGACAAACAAAACACATAGTTCATAATTAATCCTTGTAAATCTAGGTTTAATATTAGGTGGTAGGGGCTTTATACCACTTGTTTTGTTATGTACGACATTAAACGAAAACACGGACACGGGTAGGGCTAATGGCTGGTACTGTTGTAAAATAGGTTTGTTTCAAATTCATTAGCATAAAAATTTTCAATTTTCAAACAACTTAATATCAAATCCTAATATACCAATGCAACAGCCTGTATAAAATAGGTAAACAAATCATATTCATGCATCATTAAGTAGGTACCTGTTAAACTGGCTAAGCGGCATCAAAGGCGCCGCCGATTTACGTTAGAATTGTCTATTGGAAGTGTATCGATTACTGGATAAATATTCAAGCTATTAAGTATTAAACCCACCTCAAAAATCAGTTATTACGATTTCGGATGTGTGTTTTAAATTAATGTCGTACATAACAAAACAGGTTGTATTTAAAATTTAATCGAAATTGGTCAAGCCGTTTAGTCCTCAAACTTGAACAGACAGAGAGACAGAGTTACTTTCTTCTTCTACTTGCCCTTCTCCCACATTACTCAAGGTTAGCACGGCACAACATGTATTCCTTCTCCACATTTCTCTATCAGCCGTCATCTCCGTTGTCACTTCCTTCCTAGCCATATCATTCTTCACACAGTCCATCCATCTCTTCTTCCGCCGTCCTCTACTTCTAGTCACATGATTTTCTTCCCTCCAACATGACATGCCCATACCACAATAGCATACTTTTTTTTATTAGTTTCTGCGGCCACAAGGCCTTGTGATCGCAACTTGTTTTTATGTCGCCCCTAGTTTATGGGAGCATTTAAAGTTTACCACTAAGCCCTTAGCTGCTAAAAACTGCAGGATATTCTTAGGGGTGATAGGTATTATCTCAAAAAAAAAAAAAAAAAAAAAAAAACGAACCGGCGGAAGACCAGCGCGCTGCGTACTCGTATTTACTAGTGCGTGGCGCATAATGCTGAGCCGGATCCTAGTTTGCGGACGCTCATAACTTGGACGTACCTACTACCTATTTATAGTCTATATTTTTATTTCAATTTTTTTGTATGTTATACTTATTGTCGTGTTATTTTTGTAACTGTGTATGTCTTTGTTTTGTTATGTCTGCAAATAAATGTATTTTCTTTCTTTCTTTCTTTATGAATGGTATGTTTGCGCATTAGTGGACCACACTCGCCTAACTGATGTAAGGACGATTCTGTCGCTTCATTACAGACACTAACCTTACTCTTCAATTTTTCTATCACGGCGCTACTTTCAAACTTCCTCTAATATAGTCATTCCTTATCTTATTCATTCTCGTTATCCTACACATCCTTCTCAACATTCGCATTTCCGCCGCGTGCACTCTCCTTCCATCCGTCCCTTTCATGGCCCAACACTCAGAACCATACATAACGACAGAGTTAGTTTGGAATATATAATATTAGTATGCATGAAGTGGGGGCGGTGCGGTACCTTCTGTGCCGCCTCCCTCAGCAGATGCGCCAGGTCGCGCAGCACGCTGTCGTCCTGCGCACGCGCAAGCAGCGTGGTGGCGACCCCCTCCCCGCCCGCGCGCCCCGTACGCCCGATCCGATGCACGTAGTTCTCTATGTCTTCCGGCATGTCGTAATTTATCACGTGCTGAATATTCGCAAAGTCCAAACCTAGAATAAACAAACAATAATGAATATTTCACACAGCGCTATCTAACCCCAAACTAAGCAAAACTTGTACTAGGGGAACCAGATAATTGATAAAATACTTCGATAAAATTACTTTTTAGTTTGCTGAGACGTGTGCGTGACTTGCCAAGTGTCTGATAGGAATCATATGGTTTCAGTGCCTCTCCCTAAGATTTTAAAACCATCTCAAAAATTTTCTAGCCTACCGAGTCCGGTAGCACAATTGGATAGTGCATCCTCGTATCAAAAGGAAGGTTGCTGGTTCAAGTCCCGTCTAGGCTTGAAAAATTTTTAGATGGTTTTAAATTTTGGAATTTTCCGTATGTGTTCGAATAACACTATACAAATAAAAATACTATTTGCTTCCCCCTAATCGACCTACTCATAATTGTTCATGATTCACTATACAAATTTAGTCACACCACCTAGTTCCAATCGGGCGAACTAACTACTATACCGCTATTTATTCGATCACTCATTGTGCCTACTAAGCAAGGCGAGCTCTCTGATTTAATTTTCGTGAGAAATACCTATATGACGTCTAAATAAATTACTTGTATTAATTAAATAATTACTTATTTATAAATTTTCTGTATTCAAGCAATAGAAAACAAACACAAGGGATCATGAAAATATTTTTTATAATCCGGGGGCCAAGGCATAAATGATTGGGTACCCCTGGTATAAATAGAAGCGTCACTGGGATACGCCAATTGAGTTTGGTGTTTGCTTGCTAAGCGCGAAGACATTACCAAACTCTTATCTCAAAACCTTCATGTGCAGATTGCAAGATACTAAAGAGATATTTGACTCGCGGCAGATGTGAAACATCTAAATAGAAGGTTATTGAAAAAAATATCTATCCTGTCTTATCATACTTAATATAAATACGCGTGACGGCAAATAATTCTTTAGGCACTTGTCTCACCGCCGGCGAGTAAGCGATTACCTATCAACTATTTTCTCGCTCAAGAAACGAACAAAAGATATAGATTGGGTGTCCGTAAAAGAGACACGTATATTAATAATTGATCGCTGGCCGTATACACTGCCGGCGAGTACTCGCCGGACACTGTTTTGTCGCAACGACTACAACACTCGTTCAGCGATACGCGCTCAGCGATGGTCGCTTGGCGGTCAGAACACACGCCGTGAGATGATGAGTATCGCCCGCTGCACTCGCTCACTCGCTTTTCGCTGCGAGACAACTCGTTTCTAGCTCCTCTCACTTCTCGCTATCGCCGGCGGTGAGACAAGTGTCTTACCGTACTTGACTTTTGTCATTTGACAATTATTGATAAACGACATCCAATAGATAGGTACGCGTGACGCATGCCGTCAGGGTGTGACAGCATGCGAGTCGTTCTTACCCGCAAATCTTGCCAAAAAGAAAGAAAGATAATTTATTTATTTGACTCACACACAGGACATACCATTCAGAATAGACATACCTACTACATAAATGATTTAAAAAAAACTAGGAGCCTTACAGTAGTCGTATATGATGTCGTAACATCAGACCACCGCGCGCGCTCATTGCTCAAATCAAATAGCGCGCGCTTCCCCGGTTTCCTGTTACACTTTTGCCAAAATCACTCCCACAAACCGAGAGGAAAGATGTTACATATCAATAAAAATTACAACAAAACACAGGAAACACACAAGATAAAGATACAAGAGAAAGTCTCACATAAAAAAAGCATACCTTTGCTGGCGACATCGGTTGCTACCAGCACGTCCTTCTCCCCTCGCCTGAAGGCCTCCACGGCTCGCGTCCGCTCCTCCTGGTCCTTGCCTCCGTGGATGGCGACTGCCTCTACGCCTGGCAACAATTTCATTTCATTTATTCTTTGTAAAATTAGGTATAGGTTGCGTCACGTAAAAAGAATGCTGGCGGTCAACATGTTTTTAATTCTATTTAATGATATTCTATCTAATATATTTTTCAATGTACCTACCAATAACCAATACACAAAGCCGTGAACGAAATGCTAGTTCTAAAATAAGACAATAGGTCTAGTACTTTCGTGCGCGAGTGTACTCATGCACAAACACACCCCTTCCACTTTCTTCCAGCGATCTTTTTACATGACGCGACCTACACAATGTTGGGTGTTAAAGGTTTTATATAAGCGCTAGATTTGCGGCGTACAAATATTTTATACATCAGGTACATTTTACAAGCTTTTTATGAACTTACAATGTACGTATGTTTGTCAGGGTGGAATCTTGCAATTGAATTTTAAACCCGTTGCCCTCAACCGATTGAGCTCAAATTTGGTACACATAATGTAACTTCCGTAACAATGCAATAATATAGTACCATGGAGATGGTATCATGATGGAGACGGATGCTAGACAACGGAACTTCTGAATGGATTATAGTAGTAAATTTTATAAAAGCTTGTTTTGAAAAAGTAATTTTTCAACAAAAACTTATTTGAACAACAAGATGCTGGCCGTTGTGACAGAAGGCGACGTCGGGGTCGGCCGAGAAAGCGTTGGCGGGACGATTTCGACACCTTCCTTAGAGAATGGTGGGAAATATCGACTGATAGGGATGCTTGGAGGAACTTGGGAGATATCTTTGCCCAGCAGTGGGACGAGATAGGTTAGAGAGAAAAAAACAATATATCAATAAAATATTTGTGATTTAGATTCTGTGTGGGGTACCTTTGAGCAGCAGGTATTCGTGTATAGCATCCACGTGCTGCTTCCTCTCTGCGAAGATCAGCACGGGCGGAGGAGTCTTCTGCAGGCAGCTCAGCAGGTGCACAGTCCTGGCTTCGCCCTGCACTGGCTCCAGGTCTTGCCGGACGTGGAGAGAGGCGGCACCAGCTCGCCCCACGTTTACTAGCACCGGTTTAACTAGAGCTGATCTGGAGATGAGATTGTATTATTTTAGACTTCAATACTAATATTATTAAGACGTAAAGTTTGTATGTTCATTTGTAGGGATTATCTCAGAAACTACTAGACCGATTTTGATAATTATTTTACAGATAAAAAGTTACACCGCCCATAAGTGCTTACGCTATATTTTTTTTTATAAAAATTCATGCGAAGCCAGGGCGAGTCAATTAGTAATTTAATAATAGTCCATGTAATGCATATCTATGCTATAAAAATTAAAACATTAAAAAATTAGTCACGCCTATAACAGAGCATTGCGTCGCAGGTCACGCGTCTTAGGAACGTGCCCTACGATGCACTGACTTGCGAACATCAACTTCCAAGCGTTTTTATCGTAAAGTAATTCATTAATACTGAATAGGCTTTTTCAAAGCGAAGTTTTTTATTACATTTTAAAATTTTCTTTCTTTGGGATGTAAAAACTTGTAATTAAATCAATTTATTTGCTAAAACACGGTAGAATACATTATGGTGTTATTTATAATTGAGGAGCAGTTTTTGCTTCGCGAGCATGTAAATCTATACTAATATTATAAACAGGAAAGATTTGTATTTTTGTTACGTTTTTACAACTAAATGATTGAAACGATTTCGATGAAATTTGGTATATAGATAGGTTATGACCGGTATTGAGACATAGGCTACTTTTTACCCAACTGCGCAGAATGAGGGTAATGTATTTATTGAATAACTACACGTGCGAAGCCGCGGATTGGTCAGCTAGTGCTATATAGGTAACACTGACAATAAAATTTACTTTGTGTGTACATAAATTAGTAAAATTAAAAATCTGGCTACAACATTAGTTAGGTATGTCAAATTTATAATAACACATATTAAATTAACAATTGAACATTATGTCAAAATTAAAATTTATAAAATAGAAATTGATCTTGCTTAAGTCACATTATTTAAACAATTTAAAAATTCAGTTACCTAAAAAAACATTTGTTCAATAATAAACATTTGTGAAATTTTATTGATCGCGCGTAGCGATATCTCCGAATCAACTTGGCGTTTGTTTGCTTTGTATGTATGTATATATGTATGTTTGTCCGAGGATAACTTTCGAAGCGTTGATCCGATCATCGTGTAATTTGATAAATATGTAGGTAATGATGGCACAGTACTGGTGTGACGAAATAAGCTAAAAATCTGGGGGGGGTTGTTGAGATATTGGGGTTAAGAGGGATAAAAAAAAGAAAATGGGACTATTAGGTTAAATTGGACGTCTAATGAAACGTCTTCATTAGTACATTTTGACACCGTTTTAGTTTAGTCCTTGTAGTTTTTGTGTTATTTATAAAAACTGAACTTGAAAATTTTCACAGGGCTGAAATTTGGTATGCGTATAGCTTTCATGACGCAAATATAGGGAAAAGTCTGATATCCAGAATAACTGCAATTTCTACCCCTAAAAAGAGTAACCAATTTACATGAACTCCCGATACTTGTAATTTTAATGAAACTGTAGGTCAAGTTTTTTGGCTGAGCTTTTCGTGGCGCTATTTTATTAGTCAAAGATTATGAATAATATTTTTTTTTTGTTTTTTGGACGACTCGCGAAATCTCAGTTCGGGGTGAACAACTAGTTTTAATAATATTGCTAGACAATTGTTTGAGAACTTAAGGAGGTTATTTACCTAGCGAAGTTCTGTATCTTCCTTGGCATGGTGGCGCTGAAGAGCAGCGTCTGCCTCTGTCCTCCAAAATACGAGAATATAGTCCTCACGTCCTCCTCGAAGCCCATGTCTATCATACGATCAGCCTCGTCCATGCACAGATACCGACAGACATTCAGGCGGACCTGGAAACATATAATATGTGTTTTGTTATGTACGACATTAAATGAAAACACGGGTAGGGCTCATGGCTAGTATTGTTGTAAAATAGGTTTTTTCTTTAATTAATTACCATAGAAATTTTAATAATTCAAACATTCTTAATTTCAAGTCCTAGAATATTAGTGGAACAGCCTGTATAAAATATGTAAACAAATCATATTCATTCATCATGTAAGTAGGTATCTGTTAAACTAAGCGGCATCTGCGCAAAGGCGCCGTCGATTTACGTTAAAAATTGTTTATTGTAAATGTATCTATTACTGGATAAATATTCAAGCTATCGGTATTAAACCCACCTCTAAAATCAGTTAATACGATTCCGGATGTGCGTTTTAAATAAATGTCGTACATGACAAAACAAGTTGTAAAGTTTTTTCATTTATATATAAACCATGGGGACACAATGGAATACTTGGTTAAGTCATGATAGGTACGTATGGTATAAGCCCATGGTAAAGTTACAATTATATAGGCAACTTTTGGGTATCTAATGGCTCAATATACAGTTTTTGGAGGTGCTAGAATCAGAATACACATATACACTATCTTATACACCAATTAGTTAACGCTATTTTGTAAACCTTTGAATCCGTTTCGGAAAGGTATCCGAGCTTTGTGGTAGATCCGAAATAGTTACAAAAAAAAATTATTCATTACAGAATCAACAGCACTTGATAACAATTTAAACTAACTGTTATAGCTAATGCTTAATGCCAATAACAAATTCTCATTTTATAGACATCACTTTTTAGTCATTAGTCACCTAGAGATAATTATTATTAACACAATACAATAATTTATTTTTATATGGAGTTTAGTAGGTTATAATTTTAATTATTTTATCCGTAATCCCCAAGCCCGTAATACTATTACTTACCATTTTCTTATCAAGCATATCCATGAGTCGTCCCGGTGTGGCCACCATTATATGAACTCCTCTTTGCACCACCTCCATGCACTCAGACACAGCCACACCTATAGACAAATAATATTGTTACGCCTGAACTTCTTCATCTATGTATATAAAAATAAAACTCTTCTATACAGGGTGTTTGGTAATATACTGACGATATTCAAGTGACGATTTCTCAAAACATAAAAAATGACTTCTCGAAAAAAAAAACTAGTTATATTATCAAATTTTAAAGAAAATCGACTAAGTTTAGGTGATTAATTCGATATAAAACTTACTGCCTACTGTTAAAATCGACATCCAAAAATAAAGGCCGATTTGATATCTCTTTCGGAAATGGCTGCGGGTTTTGGGTTAGAAAGGGACAACAAGAGATGTCTCGAGACGTCACCAATACAGTATCTATGGTTAGATGGCAAGCATTATGCAATAGCACAACATAAGTTTAATAAGGTGTTATGAAAGTGTTTTTTCATGCCATAATAATTTTTACATTTCTATGGTAAACATTTCACAAATTTATTTATTATGCTCATCAAAATAACCCCTTTCATTTTTGTGCGTATATTGGTGGCGATTCTGTTGTTTACACTGACTAACTAAAATTGTGTAAAATACGAACAGTCTTATTTTGTTTACACTAAAGATCAAATTAGAATGACATTTCTAAAATTACGTGTTTTTCACTAAGATGGCGTGTTTTTGGGCTAGTTTTAGTCAGCAGTCAAATTGGTGCTGATTAAAACTAGCCCGCAAACATGCCATCTTAGTAAAAATTACTTAGTTTTAGAAATGTCTTTTTAAATGTCATTCTAATTTGATCTTTAGCGTAAACAAAATAAGACCGTTTTACACAATTTTGGTTAGTCAGCGTAAACAACAGAATCGCCACCATTATCAAACACCATATATATAACTAGCTGACCAATCCGCAGCTTCGCACGCGTAGTTTTTCAATACAAACATTACCCTCCTTCTGCGCAGTTGGGTAAAAAGTAGCCTATGTCACCCGGGGATAGTGTAGCTTCCCAACGGTGAAAGATTTTTTTTTTAAATCTGTCCAGTAGTTTCGGACAAACAAACAAACAATCAAATCTTTCCTCTTTATAATACTAGTGGTTCGCCCCGAATTGAGATCTCGGAGTCTCCTATAAAAACTAAAAAAAATATTATTCGTAATCTTTTACAATCAAAATAATGCCACGAAAATATAACCACCTTATTTGACCTACAGTTTCATTCAAATTACAGGTGACGTGAGTTCATGTCAATTGGTTACTCTTTCTTGGGGTACAAATTGCAGTTATTCTGGATTTCAAACTTTTGCCTATATTTGTGATAATTAAGCTACACGCATACCAAATTACAGTACAGTGCGGTCACTGGTGTACGATGTGAATTTTGTCAAAGTTTAGTTTTTATTATGGCTAATAACTCAAAGACTACATGAACTTTACTAAAAATAAAAACGGGATCGAAATGAAATAATAAAGACCTTTCATTTGATGTCTCACTTGACCTAATAGTCCCATTTTCATTTTTTTTTACCCCTCTTGAATCCCAATATCTCAACAACCCCCCCACATTTTTGACTAATTTAGTCACACCAAAATTGTGCCATCACTACCTACCTATGTATAAAATTTCACGATGATCGGATAAACGCTTCGAAAGTTATCCTCAGACAAACAAAGATACATACATACAACGCCGATTTGCCCAAGTTCATTTGGAGATCTCGCTTCGCTCGATCAATAAACGCGAAAGTTTGTATGCATGTATTTGTCGATGTTTGTTACTCTTTCACGTCGTAACGGCTAAACGGATTTCGATGAAATTTAGTATAAACGTAGATTATAACCTGGATTAACACATAGGCTACTTTTTATTCCATAAATCATCCCATGGGATAAAAATAAGGCGTCAAGTCAAGTTGCAACAGCGAGTTTAGCTTTATTTCTAGGTTACCTACACATTTAGGAGTGTAACGCGTACGAAGTCGCAGGCAACAGTTAGTATTTTATAAAGATGGAAAACATACATACACAAACTAAGATGGACCTGTATGATGGCATACCTATACCTCCCTCCGGACTATGATTCATAATGGAATGTATGTGTGAGCGTACCTCCAATAGCCAAACAGCTCCTGATCTCCGGGCTACCAGCCATCTTGAGGTGTTTGGAGAAGTGCTGGATTATATCGTGAGTCTGCTTCGCCAGCTCGCGTGACGGGCAGATGATCAGACCGTACGGACCTTCGTTTCTGATATATATAACATTAAACAAACAATTGACACATATATCAATTATGCTAGCTCGTATAATTTATACTAGAACGCGGCTTCGACAATCCCACTAATATTATAAATGCGAAAGTTTGTATGGATGTATGTGTGGATGTTTGTTGCTCTTTCACGCAAAAACTACAGAATGGATTTTAATGAAATTTGGTATGTATGTAGATTATAACCTGGATTAACACATTGGATAATTGTCACGTTTCCACGACTAATCGGCAGGACCGATTTCGATAAAAGATTATATCTTGGATTGTGACATAGGCTACCTTTTATTGAGAAACGTGCTAATTAATATAAATTAGCTGACCCGCCGAACTTCGTACCGCCTTGACATGCATATGACGCGGACTGCCAATTACATCGCCGGTAGAATTGTCAATCGGCCATCATTAGCTGCATCTATGTATGAGAAAATGAATTTTCTTTATAATTTCTTTTTGCGTGAATTTTTCCAATATTATAATAGTTATTCTACTATTCGGGGCGAAGACAAATACAACAAATCAAAAACCATGAAAATTGGTCCCGCCGTTCTCGAGTTATAAGTGTTCGAACAAACCCGACTTGGTTTTATATACTAGAAGAAGATTATACTATGCGTTTAATAAAAAACAGACATGTTCAAACTGAAGCTTGCCAGAGGGAAAGCGCTGTATTCTTACAGTTTAAGCTACTTTTTTCTGTTTTTAACTTGATGATGATACTAGCAGGCACCCATCAAATTGCTGAACATTACTAAGCCTAATTAAACTCTATCGATAACTAAGAATCCATCAATATAATTATATAACAGTGCAGGATGGATCCATCTAATTTAATTCTACTGTTCAGACCGTCAGAAGCCATCTTAAAACTTGTCCTACATTGGGTCCTTCACCGGAGGCATACAGATAATAAATCAATAAATATTGCTGGACATATCACACAGCGCTATCTAGCCCCAAACTTGTATTATGGGAACCAGATAACTGATAGAATACTTATACTCTTATTTTTTTGTAAAATCATACTTATCACACTAATATTATAAATGCGAAAGTTTAGATGTTTGTTAATTTATTCATTTGTTTGTTTGTTTGTTACTCAATGTTGTTGATTTCAATAAAATTTGGTATGTACGTAGATTATAACCTGGAATTACACATAGGCTAGTTTTTATCCCATAAATCAGGTCCCATGGGATAAAAATGGGGTGTCAATTCAAGTTGCAACAACGAGTTTAGCTTTTCTTCTAGGTTACCTACACATTTAACAGTGTAACGCGTACGAAGTCGCGGGCAACAGCTAGTAATTTATAAAATAACATCCAGACCCGGAACAAATATCTGTAGATCATGCAAACGTGTGTTCCGCGGCGGGACTCGAACCCGCTATCTCCCTCGTCTCAGATAGACGCCACGGAGGTCATCAAGGAACAAGCCTGTAGTCACAGCAACTAACCTGATAAAAGGCATGTAGACCTCTTGATGCAGACTCAGCATGATGATGGGCAGCGTGAAGACCAGCGTCTTCCCGGAGCCGGTGAAGGCGATGCCGATCATGTCGCGGCCGCTCAGCACCGCTGGGATGCCCTGCACTTGGATGGGAGTCGGCTCTTTGATGCCTTTCGCTTCCAGCCCACGGAGAATGCCTGGAATCATCCAGCTCACAGGGTCAGCTCCACAGATTTAGACTACAAATAATGACGGAGTATATTTATGAGACATCATCATTTCATTTTATTCTTAAATTACGTTCTCGGAAACAACCACACGGGACCTGTAGGTCCTCGCAGGTAAATCCAGCCCGCGTCCAGGTGCTAAAGGTTCACGGTTGTAAACACAGGACTTTAGAATATAAGGTATTCAGCAAGGACCGCATGCCGGGGCACAGGACGGCGGGCGGCAGCAAGGAGATCAACAAGGCGGGCCGCATCTGACCATCTATATATATATGTAAAAACTAGCTTCCACCAGCGGCTTCGCACGCGTTGTTTGTCAACAAAAATTAGTCTATGTTTGAATACAACTCATAATCTATCAATACACCAAATTTCATCGAAATCAGATCAGCCATTACGACTTAATTGAGTAACAAACAAATAAACAAACATCCAAACTTGCACATTTATAATATTAGTGTCATGAATCCCTGTTCGCCTTGGTCGTGACTAATGCCCTTGAGAACGACTTTACCGATTTTGATATGTAGTCTAGAGATAGATTATGATCGGGATTGTGATATAGGCTTCTTTTTACCCGCCTGCACAAAAGGAGGGTAATGTTTTTAACATACCACGCGTGTGAAGCCGCGAGCGGATCAGCTAGTAAATACTCGTAAAAAAACACACTGCTATTTTGATGAGTCCTGTGCAAATTTTCATTAGTTTCCTTTTCTGTGCACTACCTACACATCTTTATTCCCAATACAGACTGGTTGGGTGCATTGATCGGGCTGGGACATTGAACGAGCGGGGTGAATGAATGAATGATTAAAAATTCTTTATTATACCTTACAAGCTAGACACAACAGATATAAAAAAAAGAAAACAAATAAATGTAAGCATAATGGGCGGTCTTATCGCTTAACAAAGCGATCTCTTCGGTGGTTGGATGACTCGTAGTAACTTTTTAATAATCTGTGGCATCGTACAATACTCTAGTTTTCTAACATTTCGAGCATTTTATCGATTTGCTCGAGATTTTGATAATAAAATAAGAAATTTTATAGATACATCAACCCCCCCCCCCCCCCCCCCCGATACTTAAACCTGGATACGCCTGTGTGATAATATATAAATAAATTCGAATCCTCATCCGCAAACACAACCGGCCTTATTCCAAAAAAGTACATTAGTCTAGGTTTAAACCAGAACTAAGAAGTCTAGGTTTGTTTCAGTATTAAAGTTGGTACCAGGATTAAAATGCGTCCTTATTACAAAACGTAGATCAACCAAAGATCACTTAGTACCAGAAATAGTCCATGGTTTAACTAAATCCATAGATTATATTATAAATATTGATAATGCATCATTCATTCATTCTGCAACCATTCGATGCAACGTTCCGTTTCGATAAATGTGATATTTTCTTTAAGATGTAAAAGGATTAGAAATATGTTTAATGATAGATTATTAATCTATTTGTTACTAAAATATGTTTTAATCTCTCAAACATGGGCGATTTATTGTTCAAAAGGTTTTTTTTAAAAGAGTTGTTATCATTTCTTGAATAACTCATGCGTGTAATGGAGTGAAGTTTCATCATGCACGCAAAATTCGAGACCATCAGTCAAGCCATGTCAATCAAAACAATGTTTGTGATGGAGCTTTGTTGAGAAACCGCTTGAAAGTTTTGAAGACTTTTTAACACTCGGGGGAATCCTAGGCGATTCACCTTGAGCTTGAACAAATACACCAATATATCCATTTGTACATTTTGTACATAATTGACCTAAGTTGAGATCGTGTTGGGGTAAAAAAATGGAACAAATGAAGAAGAAAAAGGGGTGAAAACTGGAGTTTTGAAGAGAAAGTAAGTCTTGTGAGCACCATTAGTTAACTAATAAGTACCTATATTACTTTGTTTCCCTTCATACGTTTTTAACTAGATAATGCAATTTTCTATAATGTTTTTTATTGTTTTACAGAACTGAAGAAATGCGCCAGTACAAAGGGACTTAAAAAAACAGAATTGCTGGAAATGAAAAACATTTGAACTAGAAATAGCTTTATTAGAATGTAAGAAAAACACGTTATAATTTTTATTATTATGAATAAATGACTATTATTATGACACCATCATTAAAAAATTTACCATACATAGAATAAAAATAAAATACATATTTATTTAAGACATTATATTAAAAATGAGTTTCAATAAACTGGATTCTCCTAGTATTCCCCTGTACTGTGTTATGAATATACCTTGGTATCGGTACGGGTTCCCCTTGAAAAAGTCAGCTCACTGCTATCCTCACCAGGAAACAGGTCTTCTTTCATGTCAGTGGCAATATTGTGAAGGACAACGGAACTGTTGCTTCGATAGACCAAAACTTTCCACTGTGTTCCGGGTACGGATATGCCACCTATTGTAGTTTTCATCTTTGGGACTTCCGGGATTCAGCAATGGTAAATAAATACACACAATGGTAAATAAGTACATGGATAACCGCTGTATCCCTGTAATATTTCAAAGAATGCACCAGCCTCTTGATTTAATCTGCATTCCCGGAATATTCTTGAGTCATGCACACTGCCACGCTACCTGGTCACCATTTTCATAGTTTTCAGATCAGCATCACAAACTACCTGGAAAGTTAACACTTTTTAGTACTTACCTACTTATAATCTTTCCATAATGTTTTGTTTTATACCATAGTTGTAAAATTTTTAAGATTTATCTTGTCCCCTATATTCTATAGATTTGTCTAGATTAGTTTAATCCCCCTTCATGAAATAGATGTGATTGTATGTATGTTTTATTAGACAGTAACAAACTAAAATCAAAATTACCTGTACATTAATTGAAGAACATCACAATTCACTATTGTGCGGAATTTTCTTATGCTCTCCTCTTGATGGCCTAAAGTTGCAGGCATTTTTATAAATCATGTTTTGCTGACAGCTGGTTGAGATACATCATGTAAATCAGCAGTATCGTCTTGAATCTAGGATGAAAAATAATAATGTATTAGTAGGTAAATTAATTAAATTCGTTTTTATAAAACTTTGTATTACAAGGTTATAAGCACTTACTTCATGGCGAACCCAATTGTGAAGCGCGCAAATCACTTGGATTTCGGGGCTCAAGATCGTGAGACAAATCTTCACGCAATAAATCTACTAAAATCTTCATCACATAGGTTCACATAGGTAAAGGATTCACTCGGAGACGATGTCTATCAGATCACCGGAACGTCTCCAGCATGTCTATATCTTCTAAATCAATCAAGCCGATCATGTGAATACCCATTTCGGAAAAATTTTTATCAAAATGTAACACAAAAATCAAAGTAAACATCAAAGTTAACCTCAAAGCAAGAAAAACCAAAGATAAACTAGGGGTCTCGGGAGTTTATCTTTAGACCATAGATGATCCATGGTTTTAGTGCTAAACTTCGTTTTGTAATAAAGTTTATGGTCTCTGGTCTGGTCTGGTAAGTCTCTGGTCTAAACCTGATTTAAACCTAGTCTATTTATAGTCTGCGTTTTGGAATAAGGCCGAACAGGTTTAATGGCTGTAAACCAGCGCTGAGCAATAGGTTTATTGTTCAGTATAATGCTGAGCCATTCCCCTTTTTCGGCACAGGGCTCAGTGACTGGATACGTATTTTTAGTACTATTTATTATTTTTTGCTTAAGTAATGTTTTTTTAAATTGTCTGTATTTTATTGTGTTTATTTAATTGTCTGTCTTCACTTATCCACTGTATGTAGTTTCTGTGTGTTTGTTACTTGTGTCGAAATAAATGTCTATATCTATCTATCTATCTATCTAACAGCATCCACGGGGATCTTGGAAAGCTGCATCTATCAACCCAAAATCCTACTCCGTTACTTCAAGTAAAAAAAAAAGTCAAAGGAGTTAGGATGGCTGGGGTCAGGTTAGAAGGGGGGTAATGCACAATACACCCCAATGCGGGACGTCAGTGCAGATCTTATTCCCCCCACCCTAGAATTAGAATTGGAAATAAATAAATATTGCTGGACATTTCACACAGCGCTATCTAGCCCCAAACTAAGCAGAGCTTGTACTATTAGAACCAGATAACTGATAGAATACTTATATACATTCTTTTTTGTAAATACATATATACTTATAATATATAGAGAAACACAACCAGACCCGGAACAAATATCTGTAGATCATGCAAACAAAAATAAAAATATAAGATATGTTTTGTTATGTACGACATTAATTTAAAACACACATCCGATATCTTATTAACTGATTTTTAGTGTATAATACCGGTAGCTTGAATATTTATCTAGTAATAAAAATTGTTCATGGGAAATGTATACAATTTCCAATAAACAATTTTTAACGTAAATCGGCGGCGCCTTTGCGACGATGCCGCTTCAGTTTAACAGGTACCTAATTACATAGCTGATGAATAATGAATTTGAAAAAACCTATTTTCAACAATACTGGCCATTAGCCCTACCCGTGTTTTAATTTAATGTCGTACATTGTATAACAAAACACGTAGTATTAATTTAGTAGGAGGGACCTTTAGGGAACTTCATATGGTGGAAGGTGGTGATGGGCGGCGGCACGTCCTCGCCCTCGACCAGTATGCGCATGCGCCGACGCACGCGCTCGTGCCGCGACGCCGGCAGCGCCAGGATGCACCGCGGCGGCTTCCAGGACGTCTTGATAGGCTCCTCGTACTGTATACCTGGAAGGGTATCAATCAATCAATACATTTATTTTTCACTTTATACCTAGTACGAGGCATGCCTTTTAAGTTCTGTCGTTTCCATATTTTCCGGCAATTTTGAATTTGGAACTGTTCTATATTCGAATGTGTTTACATTTTGAATTTCAAAACAGTTGAAAGTATTAGGATTAATGCTATTGTTTAGTCACAGTTTCGATTTGAATCTGTCAGGTCACGTACGAAAATGAATCTTTCTAAGGAAAATGTTCGTGCAATAATTTTCTACAACTTTAGAAGAGGCCTGACACGGCTTCAGTGTTTAGAAGAGCTAACATCTGTGTTCAGTGATGTAGCCCCATGTCTGCGGACTGTCGAACGCTGGTATTTAGAATTCCAGCGTGGACATACTAGTGTTAGTGACAGATTTCGCGAAGGTCGCCCAAAATCCGCCTTCACTGAAGATAACATCATTGCTGTGAGACAACTAATTCTCGAAGATCGTCATGTGACGTATCGAGAGATAGAGGCTCTATTAGGCATCTCAGGGACAACCATTCAGAAGATCTTGCATGAAGCGCTTGGTGTGAGAAAGCTAGTTTGCCGTTGGATACCGCATCTGCTTTCCGACGATCACAAGGCGGCCCGCGTCAGATGGTGTAAGAAAACTCTGCAAAGGTTCAACCGAGGGGAGTCAAATCACGTCTACGACATCATAAGTGGTGACGAATCTTGGATCTATGCCTACGATCCTGATTCCAAACAACAATCTACAATCTGGGTCTTTCAAGACGAGCCAAAGCCGACTAAAGTTGTTCGTTCTCGAAGCACTTCAAAGAAGATGGTGGCCACGTTTGTTGGAAAAACCGGCCATGTTGCGACTATTGCACTTGAAGATCGTAGAACGGTTAACGCAGAGTGGTATACTACAGTTTGTTTACCACAAGTCATCGCCGAACTTCGAAAATCTAACTCAAAGCGACGCATCATCCTGCATCACGACAACGCAAGCTCACACAGCGCTCGTCAAACGATTGAGTATTTGAAGCAGGAAAAAGTAGAAATTCTTGACCATCCTCCATACAGTCCTGACCTAAGCCCTAACGATTTCTTTACATTTCCTAAAATTAAGAAAACTCTTCGTGGTCAAAGGTTCCAGTCCGGTGAAGAAGCAGTCGACGCTTTCAAGTCAGCCATTTTGAACACCCCCACTTTAGAGTGGAATAAATGTTATAATAACTGGTTTGAGCGAATGGAAAAGTGTATTAAGCTACGCGGTGAATACTTTGAAAAACAATAAAAAGTACTATAAGGTTCTAGTTGTGTTTTTTTCTTCAAACGACAAAACTTAAAAGGCATGCCTCGTACATAAGCATGTACCCATCTAAATATTGATAATGAGCCTAATAGGTGTTGCAATTTAACCTAATTATATTAGCCGTATCCACACCAGAGGATCCATCTTGGATCGGCAATCGCACGATCCGCGATCCAGGATCATGGAGCATGTATCACGGATCGTACTCCTCCGATCCAGCGACAATTTCTTGCGATCCTGACGGGCTGCTCCAACGTGCTCCATTCGATCCATAGTTAATCAAAGTCAGTTGAACTTTGAGTAACACGTGCGTTAATTGCCGGATCGCGCGATTCAAAACACAGCCGTCCACATCGCGCGCTCCAAGAGACTGAGGCGCCTTTGAGCATGTCCAAAAAGCCGACAACGATCGGATCGCTTGCGGCGAGGAGCGCGCGCTCCATATTTGTAGTTTGGATCGCGCGAGGCACGTCCACACCAGACGCTCCTGTGGAGCGCGCTTAAAAATAACATTATTCAATAATTATTTATGGTCTCAAAAATATACTCCATCATTATTTGTACTTTAAATTGCAACACCTTGTATAGATGTCGCTATAAGTTTATCAATTACCTACCTTTAGCCAGTTCAGCAACACCCATCAATGCTTTGCTCTGCGCCACACTCTCTAATATGTGCTGCTCCTCTCTCGCCTGTCTCTCAGCTGCGGAGAGTGCCCGAGCCTCTGCTATCCTCTTCAGTTCACTGTGCTGATCGAGCAGTGACACATTGTAACGTCTACCCCATTCTTCTTGCGAATCTGAACAGAGAAGTGAACATTTAAAACTAAGTCTTACCCTGGAAAGCTGCTGCTACCAACCCAAAGTCCTACTCCGTTACTTCAAGGAGTTAGGATGGCCGAGGTTAAGTTAGAAGTGGGTGAGTAATGCACAATACACCCCAATGCGGGACATAAGTGCAGATGTCTTATTTACCCCACTCTAGAGTTAGAATTAGAACTAGGTTTTAATCTTATTTTCATCACTCACGCACTGAAAATTGATCATTGTAACTTGATAACGCCTCCATAAATGCGATTTACGGCCATGGTAAATTTGAAAATAGAATGAGGCTCATTGCATTCTGATTGGCTAGTCCACCAGTTTAAGGTTGCACAGCGAGCTATGGAACAGGCTATGCTTGGAGTTTCTCAGAAGGATAAATTTCGTAACATTATTATCCAACAGAGAACCAAGGTCACAAACATAGCCCAGCATATTAGCAAACAGAAGTGGCAGTGGGCTGGCCATATATGCAGGAGAACTGACAACCGATAGGGTAAACGAGTTCTTGAGTAGAGACCGCATCTTGGCAAACGTAGTGTGGGGCACCCCCTCGGCTAGGTGGAGCGATGGCTTAAGAAAGGTGACAGACTGAAATTGTATGAGAAGAGCCGAAGACCGGGCGCTCAGTGGTGCCTATTGGGAGAGGCCTATGTCCAGCAGTGGACTAATGTGGGCTGATGATGATAAATGAAATACCCGTAAATGCAATTCACAGCCATAGTGAATTTGAAAATTGAATAAGGCCCAATGAATTCTTATTAAGCTTAAATGAAATACTATCTCCATGGCAAATCCTTATTTCTCTTTAAAAGTGAAACTGGACGGAGATGGATTGTGTAAAAAAGGACAGAGGGAACGCAAATTTAAATTTTAGCAACAGACTGTTTAAATTTGTTGATGAAAAGTTATTTTTTAGTACCTAGTTACGTTACGATATTGCTGAAGAATTGGACATTGACTACTGAACAGTTTTGACAGATTTGAAAAAGCCTATGTATAAAAAGCTTTTATGATTAACAAGCAATACCTGGGTGCCACATGAGCTTTGATTACAACTTCGTACATACAAAATACGACTTTCTCCCCGACCTATTATAAAAAAACTCACTTTCATCATCAGGATCATTATCACTGGAGCTCTTAGGTTCAGCGGCAGCCTCAGCAGCTATCTGTCCTATCCTGCCAAGCTTTAATAGCTGCTGTTTCTTTTTCTCTTTGACTGGAACATAGGGTTCGTAGTTATCAATGTCCTCTTCTGAATCTGAGGACTTTTCCTCTCGCCTGTAGCGCTTGATAGGAGGCGGGGGTTCGTTTTTTTGGTCTGACATTGTTTTAATAATGATGTAAACGTATAGAAACGTGGTTTTAATAGAAAATGTAATGTAAACAACACTAAAAACGTTGTGTTGTTATATTCTCTTTGCACATCAACACAAGATATAGGTAAACAAAACAAAACATTTTGGAGGTTATATTTTAATCAGTATTGCCAACGTGATATTCGAGTTTTTGGCTCATATTATGATTAATTTTGTCAACTTGACGTTGATTGAAGTTGATTCAAGATTTATTGAATCAACTAAGAGTAACTTTATAGACAAATCCAAATCGTTAGGTACCCTTGAAGTGAAATTGAATGCATTGCCTAAGGCCTGAATTGTCAGTTGCTGCTGCCAAATGCCATGCACCAAGGAATTTGTGTTTTACATCTTCCTTGCCAACAAACACGTTAGGTACCGGTACTCGGAGTCTCGGAACCAAACAAAGTACTTAAAATTAGTCTGTGGAGTCCAAGACGAAAATTTTCATAAATTCGGTAAAAAATTCATAACTCGAAAACTATAAAAAATCGCGGAACATATGTACATGGGGCTGATTCGGGTACCCAAGGGGTGTTCTATCTCTGGACTTTCGCTTGACACTATTTTTTGAGAAAACCTGTAATCTTACCTATTCTAACCTACGGTGATCAGACTTAGTCATTGACGGACTCACAAAAGTTCAAACTCGGGGTATGCCGACGAGCGATGGAGCTAATGTTACGATTAGTTGTAAAGCGAACCGATAGAATCCGCAACACTACGCTCTCGCGAGTACTTACGCAAGACTCAAATGGGACTGGGCGGATCATGTCACTCGAATGCACCCTGAAAGTGGACTTAGATCTCCACCGACTGGCAACCTACAGGACGACGGCAACGAGGCAGACCGCGAAAACGTTGGCGCGACGATCTGGATGGGTTCCACTCTGACTGGCAGATTTCTGGAGAACGCAAGGAATGGAAGGAAATGGGGGAGACCTTTGCCCAGCAGTGGGACAGTATAGGTTATTGAAAATATATATATATACTGCTCAAAACAAAATAAGGGCCACCGATTATTTTTTTTTGACAGGATTTTTTGCTCTGATTGTTTTAAATTCAATAAAACAATGTTTTTTTTTATTAAATTTAATGAACCTTAATGCAATTAGACCAAAAATACTTAATCTTAGGTTGTTTTTGATTTTTATCGCTTTTTATGGCTGTTTACACCTAACAATAACATTAAATTGTAGACTAAACGCACAGCTGAGTTGTTTAATTTTGAGGTGTTTAATAACGGGTATGTCCTCCCCTTTTTGAAACACATTCTTGTAGCCTCGATGGCATGCTCTCAATAAGATGGCGGATGTTTTCTTCTGGGATCTCCTCCCAGCACCTTTTCAACAATTAAATCAACAGTTGCTGGTTGTGCACATCCTCTTCAGCTGCCCGGACTCGACGTTTTAATTGGTCCCAAAGGTGTTCAATTGGATTCAGGTCAGGGCTGTTCGCAGGCCATGCCAAAACCTGAATATTGGCTTCCTCCAGGACAGAGGTTGTCGCCCGGGCTGTGTGCGGTCGTGCATTATCCTGCATCAGGATAAAACCGTCCACCGCTCGTTGTGAAAATGGGATGACATATGGCCTGACAACCCGTTGAATGTAACTCTGAGATGTCACAGTGCCCTCATTCAGAAAAACAAGGTTAGTTTTACCTTGTAAGCTGATCCCGCCCCAGACCATGACATTGGGACCACCATACCAGTCACGTTCGTGAATGCAAGAATCTGAAAATCTTTCTCCGCTTCTTCTCCACACTCGCATACGTCGATCGTCACTAGAAAACTTCACCTTACACTCATCCGTGAAAAGCACCTTACGCCATTCCTCCATGCCCCATTCAAGTCGATTTGCACGATGAGTCCCGGTCAGTTTAGTGCGGGTAACAGGCCTTCGTGAACGTTGCTGGTGCAAACGATTCCTAATGGTCTGGTCACTGACGAGGGTACCAGTAGTCCGGCGTAATCGGTTTTGTAATGCGCGCGCTGTCACAGTACGATCACGTCGCGCAGTAAGTCGCACGTACCGGTCTTCCTGGGCGGTGGTAGCACGATTTCTTCCAGAGCCACGACGCCGGGATACACTCCCGGTCTCCTGATACCGGTTCCAAAGGTTTTGAATAGCCCTTCGCGAACACCCTAGCTGTAAAGCCACGGAACGTTGCGACTGACCAGCCTCTATCATCGTCACGGCTCTGGTAGCAGAAGCATTGTCCATATGGCGTCGAATTCTTGGCATTTTACGGTTAAATTATCAAATTACACGTTAAACTTCCGAAAACAACCGTAGCGCTTAATAAAAACGTCAAAAATAATATAAACAAGTATAAAATGGTATTTTTATTTTGTATAGTGTTATCCGAACACTTACGGAAAATTCCAAGATTTTTAAAACCAATCTCATGTTTTAAAAATATTGGAAGTATTAAATGATCATGAAACTAAACCAATGAAGAAGTACACTCTAGGAACATCTTAGCACACATGACACACGAAAATGGGGTTTCTCTAATTTGTATTCTCATGTGTTTTTTCAATATATATTTATAAACAAAACTTCTATTGCATCTGCTGCAGGAATATGGCCTGGCTTTTTGTGAAACAATACGTTGATTAAAGTCCCTTTTGCATTTGTTACAGACATTTGATTTTACTCTATTGTGTGTATACATGTGTAGTTCTAAATTAACTTTAAGTTCAAATTTCTTAGCACAAATGTTGCAGGAAAATGGTTTTTCTTCATTGTGTGATCTCATATGTTGTTTTAGATTAAGACTGCTTGTAAATGTCTTATCACAAATATTGCAGGTAAAAGGTTTTTCAGCAGTGTGGGTTCTCATGTGCCTTTGCAATAAACTACTGCATGAATATACGCTCGCACAAACATTGCAGGAAAGCAGTTTCAAATTCATGTGTCTTTTCAAATGTACACACAAAGTTTGCTTCGAACTAAATTTTCTTTTACAGAAATCACATTCATAATGTGCTCCAGTTTTATCAATGTTTTTTACTCTTTGAGAATGTTCCATATCCATTGTTGCCACATTTTCTATAACAATCTTATTGGTATCTGCATTTTCTTCAAAAAATTGTTCTTCTTTAGCATAATGAGGACCAACATTATTACAACTCAGTGATACAAAACTTTCCTCTGTTTGAAAATGGTTTTCATCCATTTCATCTTTTAATATGTGATCAAAATCTGCACTTTTCTCAACCTCATTGATTTCTTCCTTAACAGTTTCTTGAAACAATTTGTTCATAGATTCATCATTATTAAAATTAACCGACACAATACTCTCTTCTATTTGAAAATACTCATCCATTTCATTTTTTACAAATTCACTTCTCCCAACATCTACCTTAACAGTTTCTTGAGATTTGTTTTTTTTTAAATCGTCTTTATTACAATTCATTGATGCATAACTGTCCTCTGCTTGAAAATACTGCTCATTAATTTCATCTTTTACACTGTAATCACAATCTGCAATATTCTTAACTTCTTCAAGTTGAACTACATCAGTTTCTTGAGTATTTTGATTTGTTAAATCATCATTTATTTCATTATTTACATTGCGATCAATATCTGCATTTTTCTCAGCTTCATTGAGTTCTTTCACAACGGGTTCTTGAGAACTTACGTTAGTTGAATGATCAGTACCCAGTGTTAGGACTCGTGTAGGAACCACAGATAATAATAAGTGTTGTATTGTTTGCAGGATGAGCATACCCAATGAATTCTTATTGACCTGAAAGAAACAATACAGAGTGAGATACCTACCTATCACACATGCGTTCACAAGGCTTTATTGTTATCGTCATCATATCAATTACAGGACGTCCACTGCTTCTGAACACAGCCTTTATAGATTTCCAGAGCGACCTATCCTGTGCAGCCTGCACCCTACAGCTCCCATTCCATCTAGTATCTTATTTTGTTTCTAGACGAGCAGCATTATTGCTGATATGTCTATACCAGTGCGGAAGGTCTCTTAATATTCACTTTTGTAGCAATGTCTTATTAATTCGTAGCCAGTTATAGAGTTTGTTTTTAAATGAGTTTATTGAAGTAGCAGAAACAACTGGTTCTGGTAGCGTTTCTCGCGTGTTTTTCTTTTTGTGGAAGAAGCAATCAAAGAGGATATCGAAATAAAAAAAGGAACCAAAGAGGATAACTAAGTGAATGAAGCATTCAAAGAGGAAGACGAAGTGAGAAAAGCATACAAACAGGATGACAATAAAAAACCGATTCCACCAAAAATTAGTACTACCATTTTGTAAAATCTTATAATACGATTCTATTTAATGTATTTAATATACTGCAATCAATATTTTTATTTAATTCAGTATTCCATATTTAATAATGTCAATGACATGTAACTTTTTTGTTATTAATAAATGAACTACACCTGAACTACACCTGATCATGATGGAGTTTGCATAAACATGAAAATTTACTAATAAAGTTATCTCATGTCCTTTGGCCACCAATAAATAGAATGAAGCAAATTTTATAGTCCATTTAATTCTACAGTACACACAAGCCGTGGTACCTACCCTACAAATAGCTTATGAAATGTACGGTAAACGAAATGTACGGTATTCACACAGAAATATTTTGTGTAGGGCAAATATTTTATTGTATGAAAGACAATTTTTTTTATGGATCCTGATATAACTTATGTCCTTAACAACATTAGTTTTGGCGCCAATGCTGTAAGACCTGTGCTTTTTCCGAGATACGAAGTGGACGGGGTGGGGGGGACTTTAGGATTTATTCCCAAACATTTTTACCCTACGAGGGGTTATCTGGGAGAGCAAACATGTCAATAAGTCAGTCTGTCATTGGTAATCGAGCTTTATATAATACTAGCTACCGCCCGCGGCTTCGCACGCATGGTTTGTCGATAAAAAGTAGCCTATGTGCTAATCCAGGTTATAATTTACATACATACCAATGTTATATTTAGTATGTACATACTAAATTTCATTAAAATCCATTCAGTAGTTTTTGCGTGAAAGAGTAACAAACATCCACACATACATCCATACACACTTTCACGTTTATAATATTAGTGGGATAATAATAATAACATCAAATACCTCTATTCCAATTGTAATTAGGTCTGCAAAGGTTTCCTCAGCCGTTTGACACATTTTTAGGAAGCTATGGCTCTTCTGCAACTGTGGGAGACAGATGTAGCACATTGTTACAGGTCTCTCATCTGCGTTGAGCTGAAACAAATAAGGATTTGAAAATCACAACCTATAGCACAGCAGGCGAGTAGCCAACTGAGGAGCATGATTGAAGACGAAATTTAGGAGTAGTGGAGTTCCTTGTGAAAGGACTCGCCCGGGGAAGTACCACCATACCTATTTCTGCAGCCAAGCAGCATTGCTGTGTTTTGATTCGAAGGGTATGGTGGCCGGTGTAATTATATGCACACGAGGCTTTACACCTGTATGCCTCAAGTTGATGGACGCAGGGCAGTGCATTGTAAGGGCGCGTTCCTAAGGTACGCGATTTACGAGGCAATGCTTTGCTATAGGCAATAGTTACCACTTAACATCAGGTGGGCCATATGTTTGTTCCAACACCAAATCATATAATAAAATTATAGCATTATAGCATTGCAATTCAGCAGGGCAATACAGCCAGTGTCTTGAGGACACTTCCGCCTGGTATTCGAGGCAATGCTTTGTTATGATGGTTACCGCTTTACTTCATTTGGGGCATTTGCTTGTTCCATGTCTATGTTGTTTGAAGAATAAAATTCTTACTTATTTGTAATTCTTACATACAACACATGTATCCTAGTTAGGGTCAGGAACTTGTATGTGACTATTGGGAGTAGACCTTCATGTCAGGTCCACTCATCCAGGAACTGCCCACGACCTTGCATACTTAATAACAAATGCTATTATAATTTAAATTATTTTTTGAAGATAAGTTAGTCTAAATCTAAATAATGACAGTACCCACAATTAAGTACCACAAATGAAGTCCTACTCCGTTACTTAAAGTCCTACTCCATTACTTCAAGGAGTTAGGATGGCTAGGGTCAGGTTAGGAGGGTAATGCATAATACACCCCAATGCGAGACGTCAGTGCAGATCTTTTATTCCCCCACCCTAGAATAAGAATAAGTACCCACATTTTATATTTAAAAATAACTTATTAAGGATAGGTAGCGTATATTATAATTATCTCTAACAGAAATGTTCCTAAACCCACATAATATAATAATTATGTAACTCATAATTTTGGTATTGTTATAAATCAGCAGCCTTTTATACCTGTATGACAAGCTTGAATTCTCTAACCATCACATATGGTTTGCCACTCGTTTAATCTGTCCACACGACAGAACGACTGCTTTTCGTGGTAAGTAGCTTCCGATATGCTGCCACGAAATGCTGGAATAATCTAACCCCACTTAAGAAACTTCTATTGCTTTCACAAATTACTCCATCAGTAGTTAGTCGTTCTGGGCCTACATTTAGTTCGATTTAGTTGCAAAGGTTACTTTTTGTTCTGTATGTTAAATTAATAATTCCTCAAAATATCTATTGTTTTATTTATTTTATAATTTACAGAAATTTGTTTATTTTACTGATATTTTTATTATTTAGTTTTCATCTCATAAAATTAAATAGTCTTACTATATTAAGTTGGGTATGTGCAATGTTTAGTAGTTATTGTGCAATAATATTTAATTTAAATTTTTTCTTTAGTTTTTTGTGAATCTTGTAAACTTTTATATGTTAATTATTAATGTAAACGTATGTTTCTATTTTCTGCTGCTCACAACTAAAGACGTCACATAATACCAGCGTTACAGTAGCTATATGTTACAGTGGCACACCGCTGAGTGACCACCTATTTTGTTGTCTTGTATTTGGTTTATGTATAGGTACCTGTTGTATTCATAGAATGTAAAAATAAATACAAAAAAAATATTTTCTATTATTTTAAACAGATAAGGAGGCCCCTGAACTCGACTGGTATTGACTGATACATTGGAGAAACAATCATTGTGTCGTATTGTAGGGAATCACTGAGCAAGTAGGTGTTACATTTTCATGCAGCTGACCTTGGTACGTGTTACTTTCTCGAACATTTCTTGTAGTCCAATGGAATCAATGCGATGCATCCGCACATTTCTGGTTAAACACACTCTGCAGATAAAAGTAGCCATTTCAGGCTAGGTACGTGTATTTAAAAAAATAAGTTTGAAATTCAAGTACAGCCAGCAGCTTACATTTCAAAAATAGTTCTCTCTCAGACAGTAATTAATATAATAATGTAGTAATAGTAAGTGTTGCCAGCGGGCTCTAGTCAAAAGTAACCCTAGAGTGACTCACAAGTAACTGTAGGGACACACTACATACAAAATAGCTGACTCGCGTAAGCTATTCGCGTAAGCGACGGGCGCGAAGTATTAAACATATGAAAAGTGCCTTTGCGTCCATACTGTAGTGACTAAGGCGGAAGCCTAGTGCGACGGGACCGAGCGAGACAGAGCGCGTAGTTTTCAAACGTTCCTGTCCGCACGTTCTGGCCACACTACGGGCCTAATCAGCGAGCGACCCAATGCGCGGATGGCGGGGATAACAAATCTGTTCGGTCTTATCGCTCGGCGTATGCGCATCTGTTTATAGTAAAACTCAAAATGGCAATAAATACGGAATTATTTATAAGTGCGATTCAATCTAAACCACCCCTATGGCAAAGCAAACATCCACACCAGAGTAACCGCACAATAACGAGAAAGTTATGGAGTGAAATAAAAGAACAATTTCCTGAAAGTGAAGGCAAGTTTATTAATTTTATTATTATAGTTATTACATTCTTTGATATTATTCCCAGAAATCGTTTGTAAATTTAATGCGAACATTTTTTGCTCTTCGTGATGGGTTATTATTGATTCTGAGATTTATGCGACGATTTTCATATGATGGTGGGTTAGATAGCACACGCTGGACATCCGGATCGAGATCGCCGTTTAAATCCATTATAATATTGTGAAGCATACATGCGGCTTTTATTATAGACAACGCATTTTTTCGGTTTGTTTCAATAGATTTAAGTAGTATTCGCCATTTGCATGTTAAAATGCCAATATTTGTTAAAACGTTTATAACATCGTATATACTTTGAACCGCTGCAAGAGCTCGCGCGTCACTGTGGCCACAGCACGCCCCGGCTCGCCGCACTAGCATCAGGCTCGCCACGCATTCAGTGTGGACGCACACGTAGATGTTCGCTGTAGTAGTGTGCCCACGCCAGTCGTCTCCGCTCATTACAACCTCCTCACGAAGAAAAGATTAAAAAGTTTATTAGGGGTTGCGTTCATTATGATGATAATAACCGAACCCCTAAAATAACCTTTTATATGTTTTCTGGCGCAAAAATGTTGCCTAGTTTTTAGTTATTCGTATAACTGAACAGGCGGATATTTTTCTATATTTAAGTTCAATCAAAACGTCAACAAAACAACACAATTATATCCAGATATCAGCCACTTCTTATGGTCTACATTTTCAAACCAAATAAACCAAAATGATAGGTTGCAATCACAATCGAAACATTTAAGTTACAGGGTAAAATAAGTAAACCTTGTCGCCAGGCAGCGGACCGAATGAAATACAAAACAAAAAGCTTCTAAACATTATCTCTGTTATCTAATGAGATAAGAACTGTCGTAAGATAAGGGCTTTTCACCTTCCAAAGAACGAACACAAATTACAATCTTCCTCTGTCGATTTGGTAATAACGGTAAGTGCATACAATCCCCTACTTGTCGGGCACATGACTACGCGCTTTAAAAAATTGTTTGTTATTTCAAAACTACAGTAGGTAGGTACCTATCTCGTTCACTCTGTCGGATGATTATTTATAAAAAGATAAGGATAGATAATAAATGTAATTAGAACTCCAATGGCCATGAAATTTGTCAAGGTTCTGAATGTTGGGCATTTTTATATCAGACATGGCATTTTCGTTCTAAAACGTTTTAACATTGGACTTTCTGAAAAGGGCGCATTTTATCTAGATTTTAGTATCAAAAAATTCAATAAGTACAATGTAGGTAGGTACATGTTTCTTATAAAAATATTGAAAAATCTTAGTCTAAATACAGCGCGGTATTTTTGGCGCATAAAGCGAAAAATACCCACCACGAAATGGTTTATACAGGGTGTTTGGTAATATACTGACGATATTCAGGTGACGGTTTTTCAAAACATACCTAACAAAACACTTCTCGAAAAAAAAACTACTAGTAATATTATCAAATTTGAAAGAAAATCTACTAATATTAGGTGATTAATTTGATACAAAACTTACTGCCTACTCTTGCAATCGACATCCAAAAATAAAAGCCGATTTGATATGTCTTTAGGAAATGGCTGCGGGTTTTGGGTTAGAACAAGAGATATCTCGAGACGTCACCAATACAGTATCTGTAGTTAGATGGCAAGCATTATGCAATAGCACAACATAAGTTTAATAAAGTGTTTGTTTTTACATGCCAAAATAAATTTAACATTTCTATGGTAAACATTTCACAAATTTATTTAATGAAGTTTTTTTGTGCCTATTTTATCAAACACCCATACGGAAAGTCTTCTATTTTAATTTTCACAATGTTTTTTATAAATACCAACAGAAAACATATAGAAAACAACCAACTGATGCATGCCAAGGTATCACGAACGTACGAATTCAAGTGAGTAACCGAGATAGATGCTCACTCTTTACTCGCCAGCTCATAACTTAACTCATTATAATATCATCTAGTGGGAAAGAGAAAAATGCATGCTAAGATGTAACAAAGTTCTGCATTGGGTAATGTCAATCCACTGCCCGCGAGCTTCTGGACCGCTGGTAACACCGATCGGTGATGCCGAGGTGTAGTTAGGAAGAAGAAGACGAGAAAAGTGAAAGTACAAAACGCCACGATGCGGCACAAAATGGCAAACGAAAAGAGCAAAAGAGTCGCCTTCTGGAAGGTAGGCAGGCAACGAAGAACTTGAGCCTAGAGACCAGGGTTTTGTTTATCCCGCGAGTAGCTGCCAGGATAATGAGTCACATACCGAGCCCTTACCAGCAGCTCACGCAAACCAGAGTGTGCACCACGTACTCACACACATTGCAATACGAGCCTGCAGAAGACACGGATAATGAACAAGTAACTTTTTAACAAAAATATAACCGACTTCAGATAACAGTAAAAACCAAACTACTCTACCAATTTTGATGAAATTCCCATGGAATAAATCCAAAAATATATCCTTTCAAATAATAGACTAATTTTCCAAATCTGTTGATATATAACGGAGTTCTGAGCTAACAAACATAACATTACATAAAAATTAAACAAATTAAAGACTTATATGGTTTTCACATGTGTGGCGAGCTCTGTCCTCTGTACCTGTAAACTTACGCACATCACTAGTTGGCACAGCTCTGGTTATTCGACGCGCCTCGGTTACAACACTAGACGGCTCCCGCGCATGCGCCGTAATGCCGGCGCCCGCGCGCTGCCTGTCGACTGTTTCATGCGGCAGTGAGAAACTTATCACCGCACTGAACGCACGCTAGTTTACGACGCACCGCGCCGCCCTATACCCGCGACAGTGAGCTTGACTATACCGAATTCTAGATTTTTCTGTGTCGTGATATGTACCTAAAACTAACTAGAATTACCTATCATTTATTTGTCTCTGAATAAAAAAAAAAAAAAAAAGTCAAATATTTTTATTCATTAAAATCACAAGGATCACTTTGAAACGTCAATTTTACTGCCTGTTCCTTCGCGACCAAGCCAGGAAAGAAAGGCAAGAAAACCAGGCTGGTTGTTTTTTTTTAATGATCCTTTTACAATAGGTACATAATACAGAAAAGAAATTACGTCTAAATTGTAACATTTTGAACGAGTTGGGGCAGTTTCAATCCCAAGCTTCTCTATCATCTAAATAATCCGATATTTTATAGTAGGCTCTTTTATAAAGATTTTGTTTAATTACGTTTTTAAATTTGTTAATTGTCAATTTTTGTACATCCCTTGGGAGTTTGTTATAAAAGCGCACACCTTGCCCTTTAAACGATTTACTAACTTTATGGAGTCTACATGTGGCAACAGCAAATAAACTTTTAAAGTGTATCTTGAGGTTATTATTGGACTTTCTGCGGCTTACCTACCTACCTAGGCTAATCCTAGTAGACAACTAGTTCAACGCAGCTACACATGAATGCCACTGTAAGAACTAAACCAAATTGAAATGGGACTATACGAAAAGCACCAGCTTTCAAATAAAAAAAGAATCATCAAATTCGGTTCACCCAGTCGAAAGTCCTCACGTAACAAACATAAAAAACAAAACCTGCTCCTTTTTTGAAGTCGGTTAAAAAAGGGCTTCCGTTTCATGTGATTAAATAACTTTAAAAATCACAAAGATCTCGAAAAGTAACCAACAATGAGTCGAGTAACCTAGTAGTAACTTACGTAGGTAAAAGTAACCTAAAAGGTTACAAAAGTAACCTTCTGGCAACGCTGGTATAAGTACATTTCTAATATAGTACATTATTATTAGGTTGGGGAAAAAGTTTATTCGCATTTTTTAAGAAAATTCAAAACATTTTTTCATATAGTTTATTTACATTTAACTAAAGTATGTAGGTACCATTTTGTTCGATAACTTTTTGCCATCTTGTAGGTAGAGACATGATCCCATTGCTATAGAAATTTTGGGGCTTCTGATCAAAATACCGCGACAAGTGGTTTTGGCAGTCCTCTCGTGATGTTGACCTGACACTGCCTAAAGAATTATGAAGAGATCGAAACAGGTGGAAATCTAAAGGTGCAAGGTCAGGACTATACGGCGGATGCATTAACACCTCTCACAATGATGAAAAACCACACCCCTTCTGTTGATTAATCCCGGCTGCTTTCTCTCAACTTCTTGCTTTAATCTCATTAGTTGTTCGCAGTAGAGTTCAGAATCAATGGTCCTGCCTGGTGGTAACAGGCTCATAATGAATAATGCCCTTCCAATCCCACCACACACAGCATCACCTTGTTGCGAGTTAACCCGGGTTTCGCCAGTCTGTTAAGCCTGACCGGCCTTTGACCACGACCTTTTTCGCACGTTCTTATCGTACGTGATCCACTTTTCATCACCAGTTATCAGCTTCTTCAAAAATGGTTCGGTTTCATTACGTCGTAATAAAGAAATCACAAATGAGTACACGGTTCATTAGGTTTCTTCAGTGAGCTTGTGGGCGTACCCAAATATTGAGCGTTTTTGTGTACCCAAGTTTTTTCAAATGCGCCAAAACTGTTTTGTGGTCAATTCCCAGTTCTTCAGCTACGTCGTAACTACTGATATGCCGATCTTGCTCCACTTTTTCCAAAATGGCATCAATTTTATCCGTAATAGGGCGACCAGAGCGACGTGCATCTTTGACATCAAAATTTCCGGATTGAAAACGCTTAAACCAAATTTGTGCTACTCTCACAGACACTGCACGAGGTCCATAAACATCGCAAATTTTTTTCGCGGCTTGCGATGCATTTTTACCTTTTTTGTAGTAAAATTTTAAAATGTATCGAATTTCTTCATTAGATTCACTCATCTTTACAGTACGAAAAAGAAATAAAAATCACAGATTTTCCTAATTTGAATTTGGAGTTATCTTCTTTAAAATTTAAACTTTGAATGATACCAAAACCAGCCAGATACAAATAGTATGTATAGCCAAAGAGATTTTATTACAAGTTCATACATATAATACGAAAAGCCTTTTTCTAGTACATTTCTTTCGTCGGGCAGGGCAGACTTTTCACTCATCGGTCATCGCCCTTCCTACTCCTAGGGATGTTCCCCTAGTACTTAACATCGATAGGTATATCGTCATTACTCGATGTTTGCTATACGATTTATCGAACTGATTCTATGTTTTGACAAATATTTATTCTATTCGATATATCGGTATATTTATAGAAACACCGAATCTTTGTTTAAATGGGGTGAATTTTGGATGGAAAATCTTAGAAGCCAAGATTTATTTTATTTTGAGGGTAGGATAAATTAGTGACGGTTAAAGTGATTGTTACCGAAATACAGTAAGTGGAATTTGGATTCCATATATTGGTTTGGGAATAATTGTTTTGAATTGCGGGGTACTTATTTAATAAGATCGTTAACGTTGGGGATTGACGGTTTACCGTGGCATTTTCGTTTAGTTTAACAATGTTGTCGGTAGGAACCTTGTTAACCGGTAAAGTAGGAAACGCATCAGGGAGGGTGGATTCCATAATAGTCTAATTATCAAATTAATTTGGATCATATGATAGGATGGGAGGCGTTAGGAAGTACTTTCCATTACGTTCTATTTATTCTAAAGATGTACGGACAGATTGGCATCAGTATTGCATTTTAAGAAATTATTGGCTCAGGATTATATTACACTAAATACAAAATAGCCTTTCACGTTTGCTGTTTGTATTGGCAGCTATTTGTTTAACTACTTCTATATTCTAATTCTATTTCTATGGTCATGAAAGAATGGTGGGATCATTGGTGAACATCTATTGACGGTATAATATTACTTAGATTGAGTTATCTAGTAACGGAAAAAATGGTGGGTAGGAAGATTGGATTCCTAAGTTTGATACGAGTATCTGTTGTTATTCTACGTTGGAAAAGGAAATATTTTAATGTAGCATACGGTATAAAAATATATCAGTATGTAGAACAAAATTCATGTAATAAACTAAACTTAATTGAAAGGGCAATTGTGCTTTTAAGGACGGTGGTTTCAAAAAAATACACTTTGTAAGATTGAATACAATGTTGAAATTATAAGATAGAACTTGTGAAGTTTGACAATGAAATGTGCTCGGATTCAAGGAAGTAAATAATCTAAGTAAGTTGATCTGATGTTGATAGAATCTTTGAAGGCTAAAGCGCTGGGCTTAATTAGAAACAGATGCATGAAAAAGGTCTGTTTTCTATTCTACGGAGCCAAGGAAATGAAATTCCGTTAAGATTCATCAGCATTTTTAACTGAAAAGGTACTAGAAACAAGAATTGAACTAATACTCATGGTCAAACTACAGTAAACTAAAGACTTTGATAGCTAATTCAAGCACTTATCTATTTTATGCAAACTAGCCGTTCGGAAAAGTACTAAATTGGTACATCTAGCTTCATTATGGGGTTTTACGAAGTTCTAAATTTTAGTGCATTCTGATAGTGAATTTAAGAATGGGTTAATTGATAGGTTGCCTAGGTATGTTTTAAGGCTGAGTGTTTTGGCAGGTAGATAGTAGGGGGCGGCTATTCTTAGGATTGGAATCGAAAAGGGTAGGGTTCTAGAATAGGCTACGAAGAACCAAAATCGAATGGGTTTAGTTCTAAAAATAAGAACTTTACTGATTCGCAAGATAACCAAAAAAGAATCTACACTTTGCAAAAGATTATGACCTCTAATTCCCTTGATAACGAGTAGGAACAACAGACTACCTACATACAATTTTTATGTTGTCTCAAATGTAAGGTTAAGTATACCTAATAATACTTTTAATTTGTGGAAGAGAGATGTCCAGTCTGGTAGTCGAGTCTCATTGTCTCCAGCGGTGGTGGGGCTGTAGACCTAAGATATTTAAACAAGTGTCTTAGCCACAATTATTAATGTCGATAATCAGTTTGTAGGTAGATCACTACGTTCCCAGTGGGTAGGCTATAACTTTAGCACCAAGCTTACAATAAGTAGATCACAATTATCACTAGTTAGAATTCCATGGGTATGTCAATGTGTTTAGATAGGTTTAATTCTCTCATAAAGTAGGTAGCATGATCTTTGGTACTAGACTCAAATTCCTTAAAAGAAACTAAGTTATTACGGATATCGCGACGCATGGGTTCCTACCGCAATACTAGATAAATCACGAGGCCAAAATTGTTAATCACAATACACTCTTATATCAGAAGGTTTGAATAATTAACGAAGTAGGTAGGTCATGAATAAATTGTAGACAGGTATATTAGATTATTGTCTGGGTTGGAAGCTATGGGCAAAAGGGCATCATGGGGATTTGGGGGGGTCGCGTGTTTATTTATTTCGGGGGGGTTTTTGGGGGTGATTTATGGGAGGGTTACATAGTGTCATAGGTAAAATTGCATCTCTTGGGTCTCTACTCTAGTCTCTAATCCTACTAAGTACCTATGTAGTTTTTCTGTTGATTTTCCGATATTTATACTTTGTTTTCAGAATTGTAAATAATGCCTAGGGAACAAGTCCATTGATGTATTTGATACTACATTTCGTCTCACTGTAGCCTGGATGTATTCAATTCTGCTGCTATTTTAATTACACTCTAATCTATCGCGCTAGATTTTACTTTATTACTTAAAGTTTGTTTTTTTAACAGATTCAATAAAAAACAAGGATTCGATGTTTCTATAAATAAATATATCGAATAGAATAAATATTTGTCAAAGCATCGAATGAGGCCGATATATCGTATGGCAAACATCGAGTAAAGTCGATATATCGATGTTATGTGAATATCCCTAGGATGGTGTTAGGGAGAGCTTGACTGAAATGCAGTGCTGCCAATAGCGAGGAATTTCCTCGATTTGCAGCGAATCGTTATCGGGAATCGGTAGCTAGCGCGGGGAATGACTAAAATCGGGGAATTTTGGGGAATCGAGGCCAACTGCTTTTTGCATTGTAGAAGCCTCAATGTTACCATCCATTGTAATTGTATTTAATTCAATTTTGTAATTAGGTTAATTGGTATACTTACGTAATCAGGAAGGAACGTCAAACTCATTTAGTTTAAGCACGGACACTGGAAACTGCGACACAGTATTTTACTAATGCAGTTTCCAGTGTTCACTTTGATTTAGTTACATGTAGAAAGTTCACAATAAATAAATAACTATAAATAAATTGTAGCTTTAAAGCATACCAAACAAGGGATGGCCAAAACAGTGTGACTGATAAAATTCGATCCCTACCAGTCTATGTCTAAAGCGAATGGGAGGTACACAAATTGTTAGTAGGTACACCTATAAGTATATCAAATTGTTACAAGGCCACAAGAATTAATTCCATTGTTAATGATTACCTACACAACATTTAGTATTAAACAGTGTATAATTCTTTAGTAATATCGTAACGGGGAATTTCGGGAAATCGAGCTCACTTTTGCTTCAATCAAGATGGGGAATCAAGAAATTTAACTTGGCAGCACTGCTAAAATGTAGTAACAACATAAATTCTGAAAAAAAACTACAATGAGCTGAAATGTGAGCTGCTGTGGCCAATTTTATGTACCTACTTGAATTTCAAACTTATTTTTAAACTTACACCTACCTACCAGCCTAAAATGGCTACTTTTATCTGCAGAGTGTGTTTATCCAGAAATGTGCGGATGCATCGCATTGATTCCATTGAACTACAAGAAATATTCGAGAAAGTAACACGTACCAAGGTCAGCTGCATGAAAATATAATACCTTCTAATTTAATTTCATTTTTTTATAAGCCATGGTCACGATAGAACACTTGGATAAGTCATGATAGATAATGTATGTATGTAGGTATGGTATAATTACGTATTGGATACATCGACAACTCTTGGGTTGTGCCTACTGGCTCAATACACAATTTTTGAAGGTGCTAGAAACAGACACACACACATCAACAGCCCATTAGTGTTCACTGCTTGACAGAGCCTCCTCCAAAGCTGGAGGGTTTTGCCATAATCACCACGCTTGGCAGGCAGATTGGTGATCGCATAAAAGTGTAAGTAGACAATACACAGAAGGAAGCTGCTGCTCTTCTTCTGGTGAGATCCCTTAGTCTGCTTTTACGACATCCATGGGCTGAGTTGGAGGGGTCAATTCTTAAACTGCAACCGCCATGGTAAAAGATCTGACATGAAGGTCTTCTCCCAACAGAAACAGACAATACACACTAATTTAAACATTACTTAAACTTAGTAGGATAGCTCAGTGATTCCAATACATCACAATGGTAGTTTCTCCAATGTATCAGTCACTACCAATTCATTACAAGGCCTCAATTACTGTATATGAGTACTTTTTAATTAAAGTGTACTTACTCAAGTATAGAAGATCGCAGGCAGCTCCTGGATGGGTGGAGCACAAGACCTGACATGAAGGTTACTCCCAACAGTCACATACCAGTCCTGTCTCCAACCTGGGATACATGTGTTGTATGTATTAGGGACAACAAATAACATTGTACACAAGACCCAGTAGTCTAGGTGTAAGAATTTTATTCTTTATACAACATAGCCATGGAACAAGTAAATGCCCCAACTGATGTTAAGCGCTAACCATAATAACAAAGCATTGCCTCGAAGGTTAAACATGAAGACGTTAAAAATAGTGCAGATTGTGATCACAGTGTAAAAGATGATATGAATGAGCAGCCTTTTCAATCTTCAAAATGTTAGTGCATTGCCCTGCATACCATAGTAGTAGAAATATTTTCCAACAGTGGGTACTAAATTGCCAACCAAATGTTTTTTTAATTATATTATTTAGTGTTGGAACAACCGTATGGCCCACCTGATGTTAAGTGGTGACCATCACATATAGCAAAGCATTGCCTCGTAGATCACGCACCTTAGGAACGCGCCTTACGATGCACTGCCCTGCGTCCATCAACTTCAGGCATACAGGTGTAACTCCTAATGTGCCTGTAATTTCACTGGCAACCATACCCTTCAAACCGAAACTCAAGAATGCTGCTTGGTGGCAGAAATAGGTATGGTAGTACTTTCCTGGGCAAGTCCTTTCACAAGGAACTCTACTACTCTTAAATTTCATCTTCAATCATGCTCCTCAGTTGGCTACTCGCCTGCTGTGCTATAGGTTGTCATTTTCAAATCCTTATTTGTTTCAGCTCAACGCAGGTGAGAGACCTGTAACAATGTGCTACATCTGTCTGCCACAGTTGCAGAAGAACCATAGATTCCTAAAAATGTGTCAAACGGCTGAGGAAACCTTTACAGACCTAATTATAAATGGAATAGAGGTAGTTGATGTTATCATTTACCTATATACCTTAAGATGTTCCCGAGGACACCAACTTAAATTAAATCGTGCTCCTTGTAACACACTGATTAGATATAACTTCTACAGTAACAGGGTGCTCCATCATTGAAACATCTTAACAGAAACAGTTGTTTCTGCTACTTCAATAAACTCATTTAAAAACTAACTTGATAATTGGCTACAAATTAATAAGATATTGCTACAAGTGAACATTAAGAGACTTTCAGCACTGGTATAGACATATCAGCAATAATGCTGCTCGTCTAGAAACAATACGATACTAGATAGAATGGGAGCTGTAGGGTGCAGACTGCACAAGATTGGTCGCTCTGGAAATCTATAAAGTCGTGTTCAGAAGCAGTGGATGTCCTGTAATTGATATGATGATGATAACATTAAAACCTTGTGAATCCATGTGTGATAGGTATCTCACTCTGTATTGTTTCTTTCAGGTCAATAATAATTCATTGGATATGCTCAACCCACAAACAACACAACACTTATTATTATCAGTAGCTCCTACACGAGTCCTAACCCTGGGTACCAATGATTTAACTAACATAAGTTCTCAAGAACCCGTTGTGAAAGAACTCAATGAAGCTGAAAAAAATGCAGATATTGATCGCAATGTAATAGATGTAATGAATGAGGAGCATTTTCAAATAGAAGAACCTTTAGTAGCAATCAAATGTAATAATGATTTAACAAATAAAAGTACTCAAGAAACTGATAAAGTTAAACTTGAAGACGTTAAGAATATTGCAGATTGTGATTACAGTGTAAAAGATGAAATGAATGAGCAGCCTTTTCAAACAGATGACAGTTATGTATCAATGAATTGTAATAAAGACAATTTTACAAAAAACATACCTCAAGAAACTGTTAAGGTAGAAGTTGATATAAGTGAATTTGTAAAAAATGAAGTGGATGAGCATTTTCAAACAAAAGAGAGTATTGTGTCAATTAATTTTAATAATGATGAATCTGTGAACAAATTGTATCACGTAACTATTAAAGAAGAAATCAATGAGGTTGAGAAAAGTGCAGATTTAGATCACATACTAAAAAATGAAATGGATGAAAACCATTTTCAAACAGAGGAAAGTTTTGTACCACTGAGTTGTAATAATGTTGGTTGTCATTATGCTAAAGAAGAACAATTTTTTAAAGAAAATGCAGATACCAATTACATTGTAAAAGAAAAAATGGCAACAATGGATATGGAACATTCTCAAAGAGCAAAAAGCATTGATATAATGGGATCAAATTATGAATGTGATTTCTGTAAAAAAAAATTTTGTTCGAAACACACTTTGTGTGTACATTTAAAAAGACACATGAACATAAAACTGCTTTCCTGCAATGTTTGTGCGAGCGTATATTCATGCAGTAGTTTATTGCAAAGGCACATGAGAACCCACACTACTGAGAAACCTTTTAACTGCAACATTTGTGATAAGACATTTACAAGCAGCCGTAATCTAAAACAACATATGAAATCACACAATGGAGAAAAACCATTTTCCTGCAACATTTGTGATAAGACGTTCATTTGGATCAGTCAACTGAAGAGACACATGATTACACACACTGGAGGAGGATCATTTTTGTGCAACATATGCAATAAAAGTTTTGTTTGCAATGCTGACTTGAAAAGACACACTATTACACACACTGGAGAAAGACCATTTTCCTGCTACACATGCGATAAAACTTTTGGTGATAGTGGTGTTTTGAAGAAACACATGATGATTCACACTGGAGAAAGACCATTTTCTTGCAACATATGCGATAAAACTTTTGTTTCCAATTATGGATTGAAGAGACATACAGTTACACACACTGGGGAAAGACCATTTTCCTGCAACACATGCGATAAAACTTTTAGTGATATTAGTGTTTTGAAGAAACACATGAGAACTCACACTGGAGAAAGACCATTTTCTTGCAACATATGCGATAAAGCTTTCGTTTGGAATAGTGACTTCAAGAAACACATGATTAAACACACTGGAGAAAAACCATATTCTTGCAACGAATGCAATAAATCTTTTGGTGAAAGTAGTGTTTTGAAGAAACACATGACGACCCACACTGGGGATAAACTATTTTCCTGCAACAGATGCGATAAAAGTTTCGTTTGGCATTGTCTCTTGAAGAGACACATGATTACACACTCTGGAGAAAGACCATTTTCCTGTAACAGATGCGATAAAACTTTCCATTGGAATAGTAGCTTGAAGAGACACACTATTACACACACTGGATAAAGACCATTTTCTTGCAATTGATGTGATAAAACTTACCGTGATAGTACCGGGTTGGAAAAACACGTAAGAACCCACGCTTGAGAAAAACCTTCTATCTGCACTATGTGTGCTAAGAAATTTTAACTCTAAAGTTAATTTAGAACTACACAAAATAGCGTAAAATCAAATGTCTGTAATAAATGCAACAAGGACTTACCTCAAAGTGTTGTTTTACAAACAGACAAACCACATTCCTGGAGCAGATGCATTAAAAGTTACGTTTATAGTTATGAATTGAAAATGCACATGAGAAAACACATTGGAGAAACTCCACTTTCGTGTATCATGTGCGCTAAGATAACCCTCTCCATAGCACGCTGAGCGTCCGCGAGCCTTCTTATGAGGTCCATAGTGTGAGACCACGTTTCTGTACAATACGTCATCACTGGTAATACACACTGATTAAAGACATCGTCTTCAGATACTGATACTTAAAATCAAGACGGTCTCTGATGAGATCAAAGTTTATGCCTAAGCCTACCAGAAAAAGCTGAAAATACACCCAAATAAGCTGCACAACAACTCACAAAGCCTTCATATAAGAAGCGACTGAATAGAAAAGATGTTATGCTACTTGGTGACTGAAAAGAATGAAGAGTGCCTACTGGAGCGAGATAAAGGAGTGCACTCTGCACAACACAAATACCACAAACATTTATTTATAGTTGTAAAACTGATTGCAGATTAAATTTAGATAAACAAAACAAAAAAAAAGATACTAGGTATTTTGAACGTTTTTTGTTCGAACCAAGAGAGATCTCCAAAATCAACTTGGCAAATCAGCGTTGTATGTATGTTTGTCCGAGGATAACTTTCGTTGCGTTGATCCGATCATCGTGAAATTTGATACATAGGTAGGTAGTATTGGCACAACCCTGGTGTGACTAAATGAGTTAAAAATATTGGGGGGTTGTTGAGATATTGGGGTTCAAGAGGGGTAAAAAAATATTAAATGAGACTATTAGGTCAAGTGAGACATCAAATGAAAGGTCTTCATTTGCACATTTTGACCCTGTTTTTATTTTTAGTTTAGTTCTTGTAGTTTTTGAGTTATTAGCCATAATAAAAACTAAACTTTGACAAAATTCACAGGGTAAACCAGTGACCCCACAGTGTTGTTATTTGGTATGCGTGTAGCTTAAATATCACAAATATAATCAAAAGTCTTAAATCCAGAATAACTGCAATTTATATCCCAAAAAAGATGCACCATTTAAAATGAACTCCCGTTACCTGTAATTTAAATGAAACTGTAGGTCAAGTTATTTATTTCGTGGCACTACTTTGATAGTCAAAGATACGAATAATATTTTTTTTGTTTTTATGGTAGACTTGCGAGATATCAGTTCGGGGCGAACCACTAGTAATAATAAATATTGCTGGACATTTCACACAGCGCTATCTAGCCCCAAACTAAGCAGAGCTTGTACTATGGGAACCAGATAACTGATAGAATACTTAAATACATTTTTTTTTGTAAATACATACTTATAGAGAAACAACCAGACCTGGAACAAATATCTGTAGATCATGCAAACATTTTTTCGCGGCGGGGTTCGAACCCTCCTGCGTCTCAGCCGGCTATTCGCCCACTGCACCACGGAGGTTGTCAAATAATGATTGTTAGATAATTGTATATGCTAATGAATTTGAAAAAAAGCTATTTTACAACAATACTAGCCATTTGCCCTACCAGTGTTTTCATTTAATGTCATACATAACAAAATTTTCATTTTTCATTTATTTCATCAATAATTTAGAAACGATCAGATAATCGTCTTTGAAATTACATCATATTTACAAATTACAATATGTAAAGTTATCACATACATGTTAAAAATAATAAAATAAAAGAAAACAAATGTATACCTATACAAATGTAGGAAACACGAAGTAAATATTGCATTTATCAGCTTATATTACATATATTATAATTTAAATGCATCTATAAATAAGTAATATGTAAGTACATCATTGTTTTCAATTTGTCATAATCATCACATCAGCACCAGGACATCTAGTGCTGAACATAGGCCTTCCCATAGATTTCCAGAGCGGCTGATCTTGTGCGTCCTGCACCCAACGGCAACCCCAGCAACCTTCATCAGGTCCTTCCATCTAGTGAGGCCCGTCCTACGCTGCGCTTTCAAATACGTGGTTACCACTAGAGAACCTTTCTGCCCCAACGGCCATCAGTTCTTCGAGCTATGTGCCCCGCCCACTGGCACTTCAGCTTTTCAAAGGCTGCTTATATAGTCAATTAACAAAGAAATAGAACTAAAGGAAACTTTTATTTTTGCAAAGTTTGTCTAAAGAGCATTGGTCTTAAATAGGTAAAGTGAAAGTGTTTGCAGGTAGATTAAGACTAGTACCTACTTAATTTCTGTTTTTTTTTCTTTTACTGGTTTGGAGTGTTCTGATAGGTATGTAATAAAATATTTCTATTAATTTGTCGTTTTTGTTTCACTTACAAACACTTACAAGATATTCAAGTGACACTCATAGAAATCACTATTTTTACACTACTAGCTGTATTTGAGCAAAAAGTAGCCTATCTTTGAATCCAGATCATAATCTATCAACACACCAAATTTTATCGAAATCGGTTCAGCCATCACGACGTGATTGAGAAACAAACAAACATCGAAACTTTCACATTTATAATAATAGTGTGATTAGTAGGTATAGCTATGTTTCTCTGGTCTCTGATTCTACATTTAAACATACAAAATCAAGGACAGCAAACTGCGTTTAACTCTGGAAAAAGGTATTTATGCCTTCTTGTGTCGTTCCAACTAGTAAAAATTCAGCTGGGCTCAAAAAAAAAACAAGATGGGATCACATTTCATACGTAAGTAGCGCATTTAGATGTTGTGTTATTTGATTATTAAATAAATTGTACTGTTTGTAAATATCGTAAATAATGATACCAAATATCGAGAGTTATATTATTTTCCCTACTCTATTCTGAGATTGAAAACTATTATTAGTTGTAGTTTTTAAATTATGATTGTTTAAAAATACGTAAAGACAAGCTTAAAAAAAGCTATACAGGGCTACTGGTAATCACATGAACAGGTTAACATCCTTTTAGGGGCATGTTCTGTACCTACATAAAAACAGCAGCTTGTGTTTTACTACTTTTAAAAAAATAACGCCGCAAAAGAAAATTAAATGTTTTTATCAAAACTGTGTTTTATTTTAAAATAATTGAGATTATTAGGTACTTACATAAGTTAGTGTTACATATTTAGGTGTACGCTTTTATAACAAATTCCCAAGGGATGTACAAAAATAGACAGTTAACAAATTTAAAAACGTAAATAAACAAAATCTTTATAAAAAAAGCCTACTATAAAATATCGGATTATTTAGATGATAGAGAAGCTTGGGATTGAAATTGCTCCAACGCGTTCAAAATGTTACAATTTAGACGTAATTTATTTTCTGTATTGTTCTTAAGTATTGTTATGTATTCTAAAAGGATCATTAAAAAAACAACCAGTCTTGTTTTCTTGCCTTTCTTTCCTGGCTTGGTCGCGAAGGAACAGGCAGTAAAATTGACGTTTCAAAGTGATCCTTGTGATTTTAATGAATAAAAATATTTGACTTTGACTTTATGAGCAGTACCTATATTGGGTTATCTATTTGGGGTATGCTAAGTCGAAAGAGGGGTCAATGTACTCACTATTATGAACAAATTTTAGTCTGGGACGCGGGTTTTGTTTTATGGACACAGCGCACGGCTTGCAATCACAGCTGAAGCGGCTTCTGGTTTATTCTCTAATCTGAGATCGATATATTTTGAAGTGGACATCCCCCAATAATGGCTTTTCAATTTCAAATTCATCACACAACAAAACATTTTTAGCTCCTGGTTTTTATCCAGTGTGGGTCCTCATGTGTTTCTTCAAAACACTTATGACCAAAAGTTTTATCTCTGTTGCGGTGAAAACGGTCTTTCTCCAGTGTGAAATAGTGTGTCACTTCAAGTCACTACTCAAAATGAAAGTTTTATCGCATATGTTGCAAGAAAATGGTCTTTCTCCAGTGTGAATCATCATCTATCACCAAAAGTTTTATCGCATGTGTTGCAGGAAAATGGTCTTTATCCAGTGTGAATCATGATCTATCAACAAAAGTTTTATCGCATGTGTTGCAGGAAAATGGTCTTTCTCCAGTGTGAATCATCATGTGTTTCTTTAAAACACCACTATCACCAAAAGTGTTATCACATGTGTTGCAGGAAAATGGCATTTCTCCAGTGTGTGTAACAGTGCGTCTCTTCAATTAACTGATCGAAATGAACGTCTTATCACAAATGTTGCAGGAAAAGAGGTTTTTCTTGATTGTGAATAGACATGTGCTTTTGCAAAACATTCCTTCGAGAGAAAGCCTTATCGCATCTGTTACAGGAATTCTGTTTTTCTCCAGTATGTGTTCTCAGGTGTAGTTTCAAATTACCTTTATATGAAAATGACTTATAACAAATGTTGCAAGTAAATGGTTTTTCTCCAGTGTGTGTTCTCAGGTGTAGTTTCAAATTACCTTTAAGTGAAAATGACTTATAACAAATGTTGCAAGAAAATGGTTTTTCTCCAGTGTGTGATCTCATATGTAGTTTTACATTACAACTGCTTGTAAATGTCTTATCACAAATGTTGCAGGTAAAAGGTTTCTCAGCAGTGTGGGTTCTCATGTGCCTTTGCAATAAACTACTGCATGAATATGCGCTCGCACAAACATTGCAGGTAAGCAGTGTCATATTCATGTGTCTTTTTAAATGTACACACAAAGTTTATTTTGAACTAAATTTTCTTTTACAGAAATCACATTCATAATGTGCTCCAGTTACCTATAGGTATCAATGTTTTTTGCTCTTTGAGAATGTTCCATATCCATTGTTGCCACTTTTTCTTTTACAATGTAATTGGTATCTGCATTTTCTTCAAAAAATTGTTCTTCTTTAGCATAATGAGGACTAACATTATTACAACTCAGTGATATAAAACATTCCTCTGTTTGAAAATGCTTTTCATCCATTTCATCTCTTAATATGTGATCAAAATGTGCACTTTTCTCAACCTCATTGATTTCTTCCTTAAGTTTCTTGAAACAATTTGTTCATAGATTCATCATTATTAAAATTAACAGACACAATATATTTTACAATATATTAGGTTGGAGAAAAAGTTTCTTCGCATTATAGTACTTACTTATGTATGAACTTGTAATAAAATCTCTTTGGCTATACTATATGTATCTGGCTGGTTTTGGTATCATTCGAAGATTAAATTTTAAAGAAGATAATTCCAAATTCAAATTAGGAAAATGTGTGATTTTTATTTGTTTTTCGTACTGTAAAGATGAGTGAATCTAATGAAGAAATTCGATACATTTTAAAATTTTACTACAAAAATGGTAAAAATGCAACGCAAGCCGCGAAAAAAAATTGCGATGTTTATGGAACTAGTGCAGTGTCTGTGAGAGTAGCACATATTTGGTTTAATCGTTTTAAATCCGGAAAGATGTCGGAAGATGCACGTCGCTCTGGTCGCCCTATTAGGTACGGATAAAATCGATGCCATTTCTGAAAAAGTGGAGCAAGATCGGCATATCAGTAGTTACGACGTAGCTGAAGAACTGGGAATTGCCCACAAAACAGTTTTGGCGCATTTGAAAAAAACTGTGTACACAAAAAAGCTCGATATTTAGGTACCCCACGAGCTCACTGAAAGAAACCTAATGAACCGTGTACTCATTTGTGATTTCTTTATTACGACGTAATGAAACCGAACCATTTTTGAAGAAGCTGATAACTGGTGATGAAAAGTGGATCACGTACGACAAGAACGTGCGAAAAAGGTCGTGGTCAAAGGCCGGTCAGGCTTCACAGACTGTGGCGAAACCCGGGTTAACTCGCAACAAGGTGATGCTGTGTGTGTGGTGGGATTGGAAGGACATTATTCATTATGAGCTGTTACCACCAGGCAGGACCATCGATTCTGAATTCTACTGCGAAAAACTGATGAGATTAAAGCAAGAAGTTGAGAGAAAGCGGCTGGAATTAATCAACAGAAGGGGTGTGGTCTTTCATCATGATAACGCTAGACCTCACACATCTTTAGCCACTCAGCAAAAATTAAGAGAGTTTGGCTGGGAGGTGTATCCGCCGTATAGTCCTGACCTTGCACCTTCAGATTTCCACCTGTTTCGGTCTTTTCAGAATTCTTTAGGTAGTGTCAGGTTAACATCACGAGAGGACTGCCAAAATCACTTGTCGCGGTATTTTGATCAGAAGCCTCAAAATTTCTATAGCAATGGGATCATGTCCCTATACCTACAAGATGGCAAAAAGTTATCGAACAAAACGGTACCTACATACTTTAGTTAAATGTAAATAAACTATATTAAAAAATGTTTTGAATTTTCTTAAAAAATGTGAAGAAACTTTTTCCCCAACCTAATATTTTCGTGCAGCTAACCTTGGTATGTGTTACTTTTTCGAACATTTCTTGTAGTCCAATGGAATCAATGCGATGCATCCGCAAATTTCTGGATAAACACACTGCAGATAAGGAGTAGCCATTTCAGGCTAGGTACTTACGTGTATTTAAAAAAAATATTTGAAATTCAGGCAGCTGCTCACATTTCACCATGTAGTTTTCAGAATTAAGTAGATTGTATATCTTACATTTCAGTCAGGTTTTTTAAGACCATCTAGGTATGCCCTTTTCATTTTAAAACAAATCAAAATCAAGTGCTGTTGATTATGTGATGAATAAATGAAAAAAAAAAAAATCATTTTTTTAGGTCCTCCCTGTGAGAAGCTTGCATGATTCGATGCCTTGTCTTTGCTTACTTCGTTCGACTCACATCATATTCTTTTCTTTCTACTATTATAGTAGTCTGTGCTTGGCGTAGACGGAGAATATTTTCTCGGTCACGGGTCTACGGTGCTTGGACTGTGACATGTACACAGACTACTATAGGTTAAGACATGTACGAGTCAGTCTTGTCATAATATGACTGACAGACAGACAGACATAAAATGACAGACTCAGACAACCGACGTTTTGTTTGTCCTCAACGTAGGTCTCCAAGCCCCCAAATACTCATGCTCTGTCAGAACCGTAAAAAGCTTCAATCAACGATACACTGTTGATCGAAGGTAGAAAGCGAAACCAAGATACGGTCAGAACTCAGAATTGACATTTTATCTGTCAAAATATAAAGGTGGGTTGATCTAAAGTAGTTTATTGGTAAACACGTACATTACATACATGTGGTTAAAAAATAGTTTTCTAAAAATATATAAATCGTTCATCATGGCGCGCTACCGGAAGTGCGCAGCAAATCAAATAAATTGCGTACACATACATACATCATTTACGCAAACGTAACAACTTTTTAACTAGGGTGCATACCTACTGCATATAAAATAAAATCCAAGTTTTATGCATATGGAAAACTTTTACATACTAGCCTGGCTTGCACAACGATCCCTAAACGAATTTAGAGATTATACATGTTTTTTGACGTATTTGTATGAGTTGTTAACTCAACAATCATAAATAGCCACTAAATACGTTAAGGCATCATCGTTGCGTAAGTCGCCCTTAGTAATTTATAAATGTAATATCACTTCATACTGTTTTCTTTGTTATTATTCCAGAAAATAATAAAAAAATTACATACTTATGGTCATAGGTTTGATTTATCTAATAGTAGGAAAGCCAATCAGACACTATGTTCATGATGCTTTAAGTTGAAGTAAAAAAATATCTATGGAATAATTGCTTGCTGGCCACACTAGCATAAAATCGATTAAAGAAATCGATTCCATAAAAGTGATGACTACTAATCAGTAAAAATAATAACATCCTGTAAATTCACTTCAGACTTTATGTTGCACGTCCAACTAACTGGGTTTTAGTTACACGGTACGCGTGCGAAAGCACTCTAAAGGCGAACACATGTCATTTGTAAAGTCAGTATGATTGATAATTAGTTTAATTTTAAAACAATAATCAAAATAAACAAAAAATATTTACGAAAATGTTACATTATATTCTAAAATAATAAGTTCTATAAACCTCAATATACCATACTACAACACCAACGTGGGTTTACAAGCTCCTGTGTGCTACCAGCACAACCTCACTATCAAACAGATCCCAGATAAAGATATCTTCAATGTTAATAATAGAATATTTTTACGCAAAGTGCTGGAATATTTTCATTATGACCATAAATGCTATCTATGTTAGGTTATCTATGCTACCTTATTGTTATTTGATAGGTACTTAACTGGTTTTATTTATATAATATTAATTTGTGTGAGTTTATATTTTATGTTTACTTTTTTTACCTTATCTTTCGCACTGCTGGGCAAAGGTCTCCCCCATGTTCCTCCATATCTCACTATCGCTCGCCACGTCCCACCAACGCCAAAGCTTCCTCGACCTGCCCCGGCTTCGACACCCATCTGCAGGCACCCATTGTGTGACAACTGTTGCCCATTTTTCTGTAACCATACGACTGACGATTGACTGAAATTTAGTTTAATTTTATTTATTTGTTTAAAAAATAGTACAATATTATACATATAAATTTTTGATCTCGTAAGTTTAGATACAGATGATAGTCATTAAAAATGACAATGTTGTGTTCGCATAAAATTGGCAAAAGTATCAGGACAAAACCAAACCATTATTGTTATACTTAAGCTGTAGACATTCCTATTAAAAAAAAAGTAATAATTTTAACTAGTTATGTAGTAATTATATTATTTTAATTATAATAAAATCGAAGTATAATCGAATTTGAATCGAGATAGTACCTTTATTATGTTATGTTGGCAATGTTGCCAGAAATTTTGCCGCCTAAATTACATCACCATTTCATGGCATGGTACGCGTTTGACGCATTTGTTAATTTTTCGACTTTTCGTGACAGCACGTCAATTTCGACATTTGATTGATAATTTTACAAGGGACCCATCAAAATTAGTTTGTTTGAAAGCCAGTTTACGCGCTAAATGTGATTTGCTATAATCCCTATCTTTTACTAGGATGTGAGAGTGTATTGTCCATTTTTGGTTAGGAGCCCTATCATCGCGATGAGTGACCTAAAGTGTGTGGTCGAAGGTTGCGATATGGAGTACGATGTGACCTGCAGCTTCTCATTTTACAAGTAAGTTAGTTTTAAGCTTTCTACGTGATTTGGGAGCTTATTTAGCTAGGTATTGTTAGCTTGACTCTTTTGGCTATGGCGTACGCCTCGTGACCTCGAAATAGGTTGGCCACAAAAGCCTCTGAAAACTTGTAAACAACTTACCTCACTTTTCCTATTAGGTAATTTAGTCCCTATTTTGACTTATTACTTCTATTTAGACCTTCTGAAGCTTCTCTATCATGCAAAGAAAACATACCCCTACCTCAAAAATACCTAAATATGCTTGGATGACCTAGTTTCACATATTTACATAAGAATTTATGTATAGAAAGCATAAACAATAGAAAGTCTTAATATTATCCTGTGTTTAATGGTAAGTACTTTATTATGTAAGTATGTTATAACTTTTGTGTTATTCATAACCATTAAAATAAATAAAACACAAAGGTTGGTGTATCAGATTTCCTTGAAAGTGTAGGCCTCCCTCACTATTGATTGTGAAATTAAGTATTCTCGTCTGTCTCTTCCTCCTGGTGCGTAATTTCAAATTAAATATCATCATCTTCATCATCAGCATTCACAGCATAAATTCTTCACCCACTGTGGACATAAATCGAAGATTTTGTGTCATGTAAATTCATAGGCAGATCACATTCAGGTCATATCAGCAATCATTTCAATGTTGTCTGTTAAAAAAGACATTTGACATATATTTACCATAAATTACAAGTCTAGATTCTACTTGTATATGTGAGCCTCTAAATATGCCAAAAGGCTGAAAGTAAATAGTACGAGAAAACCACCATCTCCTAGAAGCAAACTTTCGAAGGCACATGTCATTGGTTGGTATTCTAATAAACAGCTGGGGGCTTGCAATCTGGCATGCTGGGAGCTGTTGCGTGTGGGCCTGAAAGATTGTACTTTAGAGATCTATGGGGGAGGCCTATGTTCAGCAGTGGATTTTTTATGGCTGATTATGATGATTGGCCAACCATAGAAAATTAATTATTTAAGCTATTGTTGTACTCAAGTGTGTTTAACTATAATACTGTGAACAATTTTATGTGTATTAATCCATACTAATATTATAAATTTGAAAGTAACTCTGTCTTTCTGTTTGTTAAAATTTCACGACTGAACACATTTTGATGAAATTTGTGTTTAAAGATTAGCTGATCCGCCCGTGGCTTCGCATGCGTGTTTGTCAATAAAAACATTATACTCCATTTCCTGCTACTCTTTAGTAGCATATGTCTCAAAACAGGTCTTAGTTTATCTATATATATATTAAATTTCATCGAAATCGCCCAGCTGTTTAGTCGTGAAACGTAACAAACAGACAGAGAGACAGAGTTACTTTCGAATTTATAATATTAGGAAGGATAATCATACTGTTATGTATATGAACATTGACTGATAAGAATACTGGCAACAAGAATTATTCAATGTTTAATAGGTACCTACTGTATACCTAATAATATACATAATATATTAGTATTTTTCAAACGTTTCTGATCACTGTACTTGATTACTGATATAAACGGGTATTCGCGTAGGTTACCTGTTTTATTTGTTATCCCGACGTTTTGTGTTGCAACAGCCGTGGTCGCGGGCAACCTCGGATAACAAAAAAAAAGGTACCTCCGCATCGTGTACCGGGCACATTCCACCAAAAGGTGGTATAGGTCCATAAGTAAAAAAAAGTCTATGTGTGCGCATATACGCTCGCGTACGTGGATCTCGGAACGATCTCAGTCGAAAGTTCGACCGATTGTGGTAATATGCTGTAAATGTTGTTACAGTTCGAACACGACTGCAGAGGAAGATGGCAAGCGGAAAGATTGGATTGATGGCGCTATGCATGAGGAGAGCGAACTGCTTTGGCGCCATGTTAGCCTCCAGTTGTGCGGGTAAATTGAAGAAAAAAACAATAGTATACGCTAAGATTCGTGGCAGAGGGGGCCAAACCATAAACATTGTTTCCTTTACAATTACGGGTAATAACTGTTATCGATAGGTACTCAGCGCATCACTAACGGGTCCCGTAAGGGCTGCAAGAACTAACGAGTTGGCGTTTGGTATAAATAAAACAATTTCGTTTAGTCCTATCAGTTCATTATTACACAAAACAAATATCCTCATAACTAGCTGTTGTCCGCAACTTCGTACGCGGAACACTACTAAATGTGTAGGTAATATAGAAATAAAGCTAAACTCGCTGTTGCAACTTGACATCCCATTTTTATCCCATGGGACCTGATTTAGGGGTTAAAAGTAGCTTATGTTTTAATCCAGGTTATAATTAAGTATATAAGTGTGATAGATTATATAGTGTCTCAGTGCCATGCACGTGAAGACATAACAAAATGGTGTCCTGACCTGACACAAAATGGTTTGAATGGTGTGTAGGTGTACTGAATGTTCCGTTTATTATATCTGCTTTGTTCTATAACTAGTGGTTCGCCCCGAACTGAGATCTCGCGAGTCTCCCATAAAAACAAAAATTTTATTTGTAATCTTTGACTATCAAAATAGTGCCACAAAATGCATAAGAAACTTGACCTACAGTTTTATTAAAATAAAAATAACGGGAGTTCATGTATAACGGGCTACACATTTTTGGGGTAGAAATTGCAATTATTCTAGATTTCAGACTTTTTCCTATATTTGTGTTACTGAAGCTACACGCATATCAAATTTCAGCACTGTGGGGTCACTGGTGTACCTTGTGAATTTTGTCATAGTTCAATTTTTATTATGGCTAATAACTTAAAAACTACAAGGTTTAAACTAAAAATAAAAACGGGGTCAAAATGTACTCACAAAGACCTTTTATTAGACGTGCCACTTGACCGGATAATCCCATTTTCTTTTTTTTTTACCACTCTTGAACCCCAATATCTCAACAACCCCCCCCCCCCACATTTTTAGCTGATATAGTCACAAAAAAATATCGTGAAATTTGCTGTGGCTACCCACCTATATACCAAATTTCACGATGATCGGATAAACGCTTCGAAAGTTATCCTCGGACAAACAAACATACATACATACAACGCCGATTTGCCCAAGTTGATTTAGAGATCTCGGTTCGCTCGATCAATAATAATAAAAAAAAATTATAGGTACCACTTCGAGTTAGACCAGCAAGGATTATGGATCGACTCGCCGATGCTTCCTGACCTGCTGACGATCCACGACAATAAGTCCAAACTGCAGCAGACTGCTGATGACAAGAAAGGTAATAATTCTACTTATGAATGAATGAATTATTTATTCGAAGAAAAAGGGCGTACAGTAGCTGTTATTAAAATATTTGTCGTTCCACTAATTCAACCAATATTGGTATGCGAATGTTTTCAATACATAATCAAAATAAATCTAGTTATAACAATAAATAACTAGTCTCGCATAAAAACAAAAATAATATTATTCATGATCTTTGACTATCAAAATAGTGCCACGAAATAAACAACCTCTTTACTTGACCTACAGTTTCATTCAATTACAGGTAACGGGAGTTCATGTAAATTGGTTACCGTTTTTGGGGTACAAAATGCAGTTATTCTGTATTTCAGACTTTTGCCTATATTTGTGTTACTAAATCTACACGAATACCAAATTTTAGCATTGTGGGGTCACTGGTGTACCCTGTGAATTTTGTCAAAGTTTTGTTTTTATTATGGCTAATAACTAAAAAACTACAACGATTAAACCAAAAATAAAAACAGGGTTAAAATGTATTAATGAAGACCTTTCATTTGACGTCCTACTTGACCTAATTGTCTCATTTTTTTCCCCTCTTGAAGCCCAATATCTCAACAATCCCCCAATATTTTTAGCTCATTTAGTCATATCAAAACTGTGCCATCACTATTTACCTATGTATCAAATTTCACGATGATCGGATCAACGCTTCGAAAGTTATCCTCGGACAAACAAACATACATACATACAACGCCGATTTGCCCAAATAAAAAATAATGATATGGTCATAATTAATGTGTATATCAACTTTTATCGAAATCGGTCTAGCCGTTTAGTTGTGCAAAAGTAGAAAACAGGCAATTAGTATTAAGTTTGAACATAATTGATATGGCTTTAAAAATATCAGAAACACGCCTCCGTGTCCGCAATGAGCTTATTATGGGATACAGCGAGAGGTTCAAGAGGAATTTCCTCCCGCTTGTGGAATGGTCTCCCTGTCGAGGTTTTCCCCAGGAACTACAGTATGGGGTTCTTCAAAAAGGGCGTTTTGAAAATTTTAAAGGGTCGGCAACGCGCGAGTCATCTTTTTGGTGTTACAAACGTCCATAGGCTACGGTAACCGCTTACCATCAGGTGGGCCGTATGCTTGTTTGCTACCATAGTGGTATAAAAAAAAATACAGTAATTCTGGGTAACTTTGGACCACTTAATAGAAAATTTCCGGTAGTTAGTCAATAAAATGTGCTCTACAGTAATTGTGATTTAGATGATCTTTTGATGTGGATAATACAAATTACACTAAAACGTTTACAAATTATGTGTGAACCCTGAGATAGAGACAGAAATAGTTGTGGTCCGAAGTTATATTGATTTTAGGGTAACATTAGAGCAACATTTTTTCTCATCCTATAAACCCATTTTAGCGATGAGTAACTCCGGAGTAAGTGAATGAGTCGATTCAGCACTCGGAGTTGATAGTCTTATTGATTCCGGCCAATTGCTAATGACTCTGACTCCGGAATCATTAATTATTCTATCGATTCAGCTCGGATCGTTATAGCTCGGGTTCGGTTTAGTTAGTTGCTTGCTTTGATTTCGACTCCGTGGAATCAATTATTTCTTCTATGCTCCGTTCGATCGTTGGTAAGCGCGCGGGTAAACTCGGGTTCGTTCAGTCGTTCACTAGGTAGGCATGGAAATGAATGCTTTTTGAAGTGAAAACTTCTTTAGCATCGTTATGATTTGAAAGTCAATGAAACGAAAAAGCGACGGTAAAAAGAGACAGACACATAAATTTATCAGATTTAACGTGGGAGAAAATGAGATAGGAACCATTATACAGTGTTTCTTATGTTCGTGGTTCCCTTTTTTTGAAGGTTTCACTTCTACCACGTGTGAATTGCACACATGCTTTTTTATTGAAGTGAAAACTTCGTTAGCATCGTTGTAATTTGAAAGTCGATGAAACGAAAAAGCGGCAGTAAAAAGAGACAGACACATAAATTCGTAAGAAAGGTTGAAAGGTGGTTGGTTGGTTGGTTTTTTGAAGGTTTCACTTCTACCACGTGTGAATTGCACACATGCTGTTTTTTAATCATTTTCATTTTCACTGACATCAACAATTATTTTCTTTGAATTATGTAAGACTAGCTGTTGCCCACGACTTCGTACGCGTTACACTACTACTACTCCATATTTCAAGTCTCTAAGATCAGCGGTTCACGCTGTGCTTTGATTTTTAGTCAGTCTGTCAGAAACCGTAACGATTATTTAATATATTGATGATAATATTGTTGATTAAGCCGCCCATTGTACCGTTATTTATTGTTTATTTCCTTTGTTACTGTATTTTTGTTTGGTGTGCGTGCAGTAAAGAGTATTTCATTCATTCATTAAGAACGGTCGATTTTGCCATCTTCAGATGCTGGTAGTCAATTGTATCGTAAAACGTCTCGCAAAAACAATTTAATAGAACCCAAACACGATACATCTACTGTAATCCATTAATGAGTTCTGTAGGTTCCCTCCTGGCTCCATCATCAGACCCTGGTGGTCTTACCATGATAAAATGTTTCATTATTTACCTATAAAAAGCATTTATGCAAAGTTATACGTTCGTAATTGCAATTAACATTGTTTTAGAACAAACTACAACATCTCTTTTCAACCCGAGGAGGTGATTTTCAAAAAAAGAAACTATGTCATGTTTCATTATGTACCTCGATAAGTATTAATGCAAAGTTTTACGTTTATTAACCTCAGGAATAATGTTTTACCATACAAAATTTAACACCCTTTTTCACCCATTCAGGGAATGATTTTTGAAAAACAAAAAATACCATTTCTCTTATTTTTGTTAAAAAATATATTTGCCAAGTTTCAAGTTTACAAATCCAGGACCACTGTTTTTCATACAAACATAAAACCCTCTTTTAACCCCCTTAGGGGTTGAATTTCATAAAATCCTTTCTTAGTACACCCCTACGTATCAAGACAAACGTACCCCCTAAATTTCAAGTTTCTACGACCAGTGGTTTAGGCTTTACGTTGTCTGTCAGTCAGTCAGGACTTTGATTCTTATATAATAATAGATTTTGACATTATTATTTATCGTTATGACAAGGCTCTTTTCAATATATAATAATAATTTATATATAATTACCCATATAACGATTTTTTTTACATGCATATGAAACAAGCTTCTGGTCTACCTGATGTTAAGTGGTAACCATCGCCTATAGCAGAGAATTGCCTCGTAGGTCACGCTCGCTAGAAATGTGCCCTACGATGCACTGCCATGCGTCCATCAACTTATTTCCTATATAGTTTTATTAAGCACATACCTGTAGAAACTTCTTTTATCTGTGACTTACCAACCTAAAGCAAGGTTTAAACTATTGTGCGCGCCAAGAGCGAGACGACACACCCCGATACTCCTACCTTAGTAGAAATGATTAACGGTCGATTATGGACGGATTTCTCTATTCCTTTGATTCTTTTACACCTAACTGTACTACGGAGTAAAAAAATTAAATCGGAGGGCGGAGTCGGAATAAGTGAATACATTTACTTTGAGGAATAAAGAATACCCATGTTTAACCCGTTTAACGCATTTTTTACATTCTGGGTAACATTTGACCACGTTAAATGCTCATAAGATCGAAAAGCTGACATTTCAAACGAAGTTTTTCTATGTACCACAGATGTAAAAATTCATACTAACAAACTCGATTAAGCAAAAAGCCCCATGTTATTAAACAGATAAAAAATACAGAAACAGATTAAAAGTATGTAATGAAAAGTGTTTGTTCAGGGTGTGGTCCAATGTTATATAGCTGCTCCAATTTTACCCAGAATGACTGTACAACTTACTATCTTCACGTATTAATACAAATCATCATCATCAACCTATAACAGTCCACTGCTGGACGTAGGTCTCTCCCAGAGTGCGCCATTGTATCAATCAAGGGTTTGGCGACCGGTCGATGGCGGTATAGCACTTCCTATATTGGTACATCTAAATTATGGCCGTTGTTGGGCAGCAGCATCTGCTGGCTTGACAAGATGTGCCTCTGCGATCGCCAACCCGCATGCCCAGCGTGACGATTGTGGGCAAAACCTCTTAATGATATTGATATATATAAGGTGTTGCAATATAAACTAATTAAATTGAATGTACGGTTTCTACACAAAATATGACGACGACTACGAGGCAGACCACGAAAACGGCGTTGGCGCGACGATTTGGATGTAGAAAGGAATGGAAGGAACTGGGGGCGACCTTTGCCCAGTAGTGAGACAGTATAACGTATAACTTATTAAAATAAATCTATAAAATGTTCTTGTTTTATCATCAAAATCTCGAGCAAATCGATAAAATGCTGCTCGACGAAATGTTAGAGAACTAGCTTATTATACGATGCCACATATTACTAAAATGTTACTACGAGCTGTTCAACATCCCCGCTAGTTCAATGACCTGGTCTGGTCAACAGAGCGCGTATGGTAGGGCGGTAAGTACCTACATATATGTTAGGCACATAACTCAAAATAAAACTTTTTGGATTAAAAAAAACACTATTTATGGTCTCAAAAATATATTCCGCGATTATTTGTAGTTTAAATTGCAACACTTAATAAAGATTTTCATTATGAAAATAAAGTAACGAAGCCCGCATCGTCTGCACCAATGCAACCGTCCTTGTCTAATTGCCTGCGAGATAGAGAGAGATAGCTGATTGGTCTCCGTTGATTGGTTGCAGGCGGTGCTGGCTTCCAATCTCTCTTTGAAAAGTTCATCAGTCCTAAAGGTAATGCACTTTAATTCACTGTCATGCTTATAACATTACTAGCTGAATCGCCCGGCTTCGCACGGATTTCAAAATAAAATCTTGAGTACTGACAAAAACTCCATACATATTTTTAGTTTTATCCGAATTTTCAAATTGAAACTTCCATTTTTTTTTTCTAAAAGCCTTATTTGGAATATATTAGCCAAATCTATCCAGCCGTTCTCTAGTGATGCCGTTACTAACGAACACCATTAAATGTAATGATACTTAATATTATTAATTACTATCACGTGTGGTTTGTCAACAAAAACGTATGAGCAATATAAACATACCTTCTTCGCAGTTGGGTAAAAAGTAACTTATGTCTCAATCCCGGTCATAATCTGTATACCTGTGTATTGAAATCGGTCCAGCCGTTTAGTCGTGAAAACGTAATAAACAGACAGGACCGGCAACGCGAGAGTGATATCTTTGGCTTTCAAACGTTTATAGGCTACGGTAACCGCTTACCAGCAGGCGGGCTGTAAGCTTGTTAGTCACAAAAAAAGATTGGTTATTTAGATTTAAGAGTTATTTCAGAATTTATAATATTGGTATGGATTATTTATTTGTGTGTTTGTCCATAGCTGCTGAAGTGATAAGAACAGAGCACAACTACAGCGCTGAGCCTCCGAAGCAGGAACCACCCGAGACCATCTCCAGACTGAACGTGCGACAGCTAGTCGACACGCTCGGATACTTGTGAGTACCCATTCATTACTGCCATATAAACGTGCTCTCACTATGGACCTCATAAGAAGGCTCTAGTAATGACATCTGGCACAGAAACGTGGTCTCACTATGGTCCTTATAAAAAGTGATGAGATCTGACACAGAAACGTGGTATCACTATGGCCCTTATAAGAAGTGATGACATCTGACACAGAAGTGTGGTCTCACTATGTCCCTTATAAGAAGTGATGACATCTGACACAGAAACGTGGTCTCACTATGCCCCTTATAAGAAGTGATGACATCTGACACAGAAATATGGTCTCACTATGGCCAGTATAAAAAGTGATGACATCTGACACAGAAATGTGGTCTCACTATGTCCCTTATAAGAACTGATGACATCTGACACAGAAACGTGGTCTCACTATGGACCTCATTATATACAGTGTGGCCCTGGATAAAGTGCAACCCCGAAAGGGGGTGAAACTAGATCAAAAATTATCGACAAAAAAATAGAAAAAAAAATTAAAAAAAAAATCGTATATACTTTATTGATGTATTAAAATTTTTATTGCTCACTAATGACTCTATTTAATAAAAAAATTATTTCTTCCAAAGTAGTAGGTCTATTTTGTTAAAATAAAAACCATAATCATGTCAGATATGTGACGATGACGATAAAATAACAAATAACTGACAAACAAGTGGCTATCGTGACTTAAAGTTTAATTTTTGTATTAAAATTAAATTTTTTAGGCTGTTTTTTTCCAATAAACTCCAAAAATCTTAAAATTAAGCCTATAATACTAGAAATTTTTATGACTTTTTATTATTGTCTATCATAATAGCTTTTAAATAAAATAAAAACCTACGTTCTAACATAAAAAATGTGCTGGCTAGGAGCATTTAAAGTTGACCACTGACGGTCAGTGGTCAACTTTAAATGCTTATTAATTTCCAATAAACTCCAAAAATCTTAAAATTAAGCCTATAATACTAGAAATTTTTATGACTTTTTATTATTGTCTATCATAATAGCTTTTAAATAAAATAAAAACCTACGTTCTAACATAAAAAATGTGCTGGCTAGGAGCATTTAAAGTTGACCACTGGGTCAGTGGTCAACTTTTTAATTTTTAATTTTTTTTTAATTTTTTTTTCTATTTTTTTGTCGATAATTTTTGATCTAGTTTCACCCCCTTTCGGGGTTGCACTTTATATATACACACTGTATATATACATATACAGTGTGGCCCTGGATAAAGTGCAACCTCGAAAGGGGGTGAAACTAGATCAAAAATTATCGACAAAAAAATAGAAAAAAAAATTAAAAAAAAAATCGTATATACTTTATTGATGTATTAAAATTTTTATTACTCACTAATTACTCTATTTAATAAAAAAAATATTTCTTCCAAAGTAGTAGGTCTATTTTGTTAAAATAAAAACCATAATCATGTCAGATATGTGACGATGACGATAAAATAACAAATAACTCACAAACGAGTGGCTATCGTGACTTAAAGTTTAATTTTTGTATTAAAATTACATTTTTTAGGCTGTTTTTTTCCAATAAACTCCAAAAATCTTAAAATTAAGCCTATAATACTAGAAATTTTTATGACTTTTTATTATTGTCTATCATAATAGCTTTTAAATAAAAAAAAACCTACGTTCTAACATAAAAAATGTGCTGGCTAGGAGCTTTTAAAGTTGACCACTGATTACGTCACCACTCAGGTAGAGACACGTTTTTTTTTGCTGCTCAGGTAGTATTAAAAATCAAATTTTAGTTACAACATTTTTATTTAACTTATTACATGTAAGTATGAAATAAGGGTTTTGTTTAATGCATTAAATGCTCAAAATGGCTTCCTTGTTGTTGTAGGCACATTGCCGCACGAAGAGCGATTTGTTGTGTGGCTCTAAGCACCATCTCTGGGTCACTTCTTATCTCATCGGCACATCGCATGATTTGATCTTGTAACTCTGCCTCGGTGTCTACGGTCGTTCTGTAGACTCTTTGTTTCATAACACCCCACAGAAAATAGTCTAGGGGTGTCAGGTCAGGTGAACGTGCCGGCCACCCGACTGGTCCATCCCGGCCGATCCACCTATTAGCGTAGTTTTCGTTTAAAAAACTTCGCACATTGCGCCCGTAGTGCGCAGGGCATCCGTCCATCTGCAAATACATCTGTTGCCTTGTAGCCAGCGGAACATCTTCCAGCAGTAGTGGCAGATCGTCTCTTAATAAGTTTAAAAAACTTTCGGCATTTAATGTTGCGGGTAAAATAACTGGCCCAATCAGCGTGTCGTCTATTAGAGCTGCCCATACATTAACTGAAAATTGCACTTGAAAAGTAGACGCCCTCTTTAGGTGTGGATTTTCCTCGGACCATACATGTAAGTTTCTGCAATTTGTGATTCCATTCCGGGTGAATTTCGCTTCATCCATCCATAAAATTTTTTTTAGGAATTGTGGATTATTTCTAATTTTTTGTTGAATCCACGTAGACATTACGCATCTTGCACGATTGTCTACATTTTCATGCAAATGCTGTACTCGCTGATAATGGTATGGATGCAATCCCTTCTTTTTCAAAATTCGCCATACGGATGTTTTTGATATACCGTGACGCAAAGCTAAGCGTCTAATGCTGGTTGTGGGATCAGCAAACAAATCGTTTAAAACGGCCTCTTCTATGGAATGGTCAATAATGGTAGCTTGTTGCTCACGGCGATCTCTTGCTAATCCAAGTCCGATGTTGGATAACTTTCGGTGAACTTCTTGGAAATTTCGTGCTGACGGTATAAGTCTGCTCGGAAACGCATTTATGTATGCAGAACGAGCGACTGTTGTGTGTCCACGTGACATACCATAATAATAATGGATGTCAGCGATTTCTCGCGGAGAGAACTCAGTCAATCGCGGCATCTCCACAACACAACAAAGTACAGTCAAAAACGTAACAAAAAGTCAAAAACAAAACAAAAGCAAAACAACGTAACAAAAACTTGAAGGCGCAGTAAGGTACGGTAGGCGGTAGCAGCGGCGAGAATATCGGAGCGACTGGCGTGCCTTGTTGTGAGTCCTGTTTCGATCCCCACCCTTCATCTTTCATAGAACAGGCCCAGCGACCATAATCTACAACAATATAAGTTAAAAAAGGGTCTCTACCTGAGTGGTGACGTAATCAGTGGTCAACTTTAAATGCTCCTAGCCAGCACATTTTTTATGTTAGAACGTAGGTTTTTATTTTATTTAAAAGCTATTATGATAGACAATAATAAAAAGTCATAAAAATTTCTAGTATTATAGGCTTAATTTTAAGATTTTTAGAGTTTATTGGAAAAAAACAGCCTAAAAAATGTAATTTTAATACAAAAATTAAACTTTAAGTCACGATAGCCACTTGTTTGTGAGTTATTTGTTATTTTATCGTCATCGTCACATATCTGACATGATTATGGTTTTTATTTTAACAAAATAGACCTACTACTTTGGAAGAAATCATTTTTTTATTAAATAGAGTCATTAGTGAGCAATAAAAATTTTAATTCATCAATAAAGTATATACTAAATTTTTTTAATTTTTTTTTTCTATTTTTTTGTCGATAATTTTTGATCTAGTTTCACCCCCTTTCGGGGTTGCACTTTATCCAGGGACACACTGTATATGACGACCTCCGTGGCGTAGTGGGTGTATAGCCGGCTGAGACGCAGGAGGTAGTGGGTTCGATTCCCGCCGCGGAATAAATGTTTGCATGATCTACAAATATTTGTTCCGGGTCTGGATGTTTTTCTATATATAATATATTCTAATATATATAAGTATGTATTATCTACAAAAAAAAAAGTATATAAGTATTCTATTAGTTATCTGGTTCCCATAGTACAAGCTCTGCTTAGTTTGGGGCTAGATAGCGCTGTGTGAGATGTTCGCCAATATTTATTTGTTTATGTATATATTTATCTATTTTATTTCCTCCAGATCTCTGAAGAACATGCAACGGAAGCAACTGTGGGTAGTGAAGGTGGAAACTGAAAAAGTTGAGGCATCTATCACTCAATCGGAGCAAGTCATCACTAAGATGCCTGACCCTAGGCAGATTATCGAGGTAAGTCACTTTTATAGTTCTATTTTAGAGTTCCGTAGTCGAACTAGGAATCCTTATGGTCTGTCCGACCATCTGTCTATCCGTCCGACCAGTTACAGCTGTTTTATTTGTAGACTAAATGCTGTAAAAACTGTAAAGAGGAGGAAGTTGAGCATTAGGAAAAGGTGACAGTTATAAGGAATTGAGGGTAGTTTATATAAATTTTCACCCTGCAGATAATCCCGCAAGGCTCGCAGACGGGCGAGTCCACCTCTCAAGAGCTGAGTATGATGGACGAGTCTAATATACCGGACAACTTCATCTATGAGATAGCTGAGGAGCAGGAGATCACTATGGACGAGGTATGTGTTACAGACATACTGCATGTTTTGTTACGTACGACATTAAATGAAAACACGGATAGGTGTAGTGGGTTAGTATTGTTGTAAAATAGGGTTTTTTCAAATCAATTTCTATAGAAATTTTTAAATTTTCAATCAACTTTAATATCAAGTCATAAAATATGTATGAAACAGCCTGTATAAATAACGAATCATATTTATTCATCGTGTAAGTCACATCCTGTTAAACATTCATCCTGTTAAACTGGCTAAGAGGCATCGTCGCAAAGGCACTGATTTACGTTAAAATAAATATAATAAATATTGCTGGACATTTCACACAGTGCTATCTAGCCCCAAACTAAGCAGAGCTTGTACTATGGGAACCAGATAACTGATAGAATACTTATATACCTTTTTTTTTGTAAATACATACTTATAATATATAGAAAAACACACAGACATGGAACAAATACAGATTGTTAAAAATTGTAGGTTGGAAATGTATCGATTACGGGATAAATATTTAAGCTAGCGGTATTAAACCCACCTCTAATATCAGTTAATACTATTGCGGATGTGTGTTTTAAATTAATGTCGTACATAACAAAACAGGTTGTATAGATTCCGATATATTCTAATGATAGACGAAATTTGCCGAGGCATCTAACTTTAATCGTATTAACTTACAAAAAAACTGATAAATCCATACTAATATTATAAATTCGAAAGTAACTCTCTCTCTCTCTGTATGTTTGCTACGCTTTCACTTCGTAACAGCTAAACCGATTTCGATGTAATTTAGTTTATGGTTAGCTACTTCCCCCCAATGAAAAGTCACCATCAACTAAAAAATTTACACAAGTACAAAGAACTTGTGTGCTAATTTTTGTCAAAATCTGAAAAATGCGACTAGTAGGAGAGAACAGACAAGACAGGCAGACAGCCGGACAAAAGCATTTTTTGGCCAATCTCGAAACTGAGACGCTTCGCTCGCTTGGTCAATAGATACATGTTTATGACTTTCCAGGTAAAAGAGATCCCCGCTACAGAGAACTCTGAATGGATGTTGAACATCCTCCCAGATGACACCAAACCCAAGTATGCATACATCAAGCACTGTAGCACGGGCAAGAAGAAACGACACTTCACCGCTGACATGAACGAGATCACCCTGCAAGGAGACTTCGAGAACTACTACATTCTCCCCGATGTAGACCCGTCCAGCAGTGTGGAGGTCACCACCAGCTACGAACCCGAGAATTACATAGTAGAAGAATATGAACATCTGGTGTTAGATGAACGTCCCAAGAAGAGGGGAAAGACGGACTCGGAGAAGAAGAAACGGAAGAAGGCTGTTCCGGTCATGAAAGAAGAACCTAAGGATATGCCCTTGACGGATGAGAATGAGGGTGCGGAGGACTGGTGCATCGATGGAAGTCTGGTGTACGAGGAGAGTGATGATTATGATGATAAGAAAGCGGCTGCGAGAGTGAGAAGAAAAAATAAGAAGTATCTCGGTTATGATTTTGTCACGTAATGACTTGTTCGATTGGTTTTACACGGTTGTTGGGTTTTTAATAGATTTCGAGAGCAAAGCAAGTCAGGAGCATAGCATAGCGTGCCTTGCTTTACATGATTTTATGATATAAGCTGATTAACAGATTGAGATGTAATAAAGTCTAATATAACGTGTTGCAATTTAAACTACAATAATGCAAATAACTACAAATAATGAAAGCTATATTTTTGAGACCATAATTAATAAATGTATAATGTTTTTTTTTAAATCTAATATACTTTATTTTTGAGTTTTTGTTCCCAACATGTAGGTACTTACCGTCCTGCCGTACGCACTGTACGCGCTCTGTTGACTGGTTGAGGTATTGAGGTCATTGAACTAGCGGGGTTGTTGAACGGCTCGTATACTTTTTAGTAATCTGTTGCATCGTACAATACGCTAGTTCTCTAAAATTTCGTCGAGCAGCATTTTATAGATTTCCTCTAGATTTTACTGATAAAACAAGAAAATTTTATAGATAGATTTGTTTTTTATGTAGAATATAATTAATTTAAATTGCAACACGTGTGGAATTAGCCGTCTTAAGAACATAAATGTTCACTTCATATAAATATATTCATTAATACATACACCATTTTTTTTTATTATTCACTTAAATTCGATTTTAAAATCACAAATTGTTGATCGCCTTATCCCTATTCTTGCTTTTATATTAGCAAATAGCTTTTTTATACTTTAAATGATTTTTACGAATATATTTTATTTATATATATGTTAGTTTTAAATCCTTATTTGTAATATGTAAGCCAAATTCGATGTTATCTGTTATCTGTGGCGCAGTGGGCGAATAACCGGCTGAGACGCAGGTAGTTGCGGATTCGATTCCCGCCGCGGAACAAATCTACGGATATTTGTGTTTCTGTTAAAAAAAATGTATGTAAGTTTTGTATTCTGCTATCTGATTCCTATAGTCAAGCTTTACTTAGTTCGGGGCTAGATAGCGCTATGTGAAATGTTCAGTTATATTTTTTTATGTTTATAAACAAACCGTCCATACCAGAAATTCTATGTATTAATTTTCAGAAAATTAATAATGAAGTAATCACAAATCAACAAAAGTTTTGAGTTAGTTTTTTTTATTTTATAGTGTTGTCCTATGGATAAAATTATATAATTTTTCGCCTTATGTGGAGTGAGCCCGTGGCGAATTTTGCAAATCGTATCAAGGTTGCGGGTTCAAATCCCGTCCGGGTAGTAATTTCTGCGATGGTTTTAAAATATTTTGTGACTTATATGTTAAGAGCGGTTTGTTTACAATTTCACATCGAATTCGGCGAAACATTTTGTCAGTTCCTTTCTTTTTATGCCCCATCGCAAAAAGAGGGGTGTTATGAGTTTGATGCCTATGCCTTTGGCATTTAGCTCCTAAACGTATGGACCGATTTGGGTGGTTTGTTTTAAAATAGAGAGCTTATTTAACTGTGGTGGTTTTTAGGTGTCTCAGTTTTTAAAGCCTGCAAAGAGAGCGGGTCGGGGGATTTTAGAATAGAATAGATGTTAAATCTATACTAATATTATAAATGCTCTGTTGGTTACCTTTTCGTTTGTTCGCGACTAAACGGCTGAACGGATCGTAATGAAATTTGGGATGGAGATAGATGAAATAGTGGGGAGGGGCTACTTTTTAACCGACTGCGCAAAAGGAGGGTAATGTTTTTATTGAAAAAACACACGTGCGAAGCCGTGGGTGGTTCAGATAGTTTTATATAAATTAATTTGATAAACTATTAAGTTCAGGAGAAATCTGTTAAAAACCCAACGGGCTAATTTTTGCAATATTCGTTTTTGCTTTGTTTTAAAGAATTCATTATAAATAGAACCTTTCTCACTACACTTGTTATAATATAGTGCCACAAACTTATATAAATCACATCTATACAGGGTGTTTAGTAATATACTGACGATATTCAAGTGATGGTTACTCAAAACATAAAAAAAGACTTCGCGAAAAAAAAAAACTACTAGTTATCAAATTTTATAGAAAATCGATTAAGTTCAGGTGATTACTTCGATATAAAACTTACTGCCTACTCTTGCAATCGACATCCAAAAAAAGGCCGATTTGATATCGCTTTCGGAAATGCCTGCGGGTTTTGGGTTAGAAAGGGACAACAAGAGATATCTCGAGACGTCACCAATACAGTATCTGTGGTTAGATGGTATGCATTATGCAATAGCACAACAAAGTTTAATAAAGTGTTTGTTGTTAGACGCCAAAATAAATTTCACATTTCTATGGTAAACATTTCACTAATTTATTTATTGTGCTCATCAAAATAAACCCTTTCATTTTTGTATATTATCAAACACTCTATATATATATATATATATAAAACAAAGTCGGGTTTCACCATTAATAACTCAAGAAATGCTGGACCGATTTTGATGATCTTTGATTTGTTAGATTTGTCTCCGCCTCGAATACCATTAAAATATTGGAAACTTTCACGCAAACAAAATAATGCATGTCAAAGCGGTACGAAGTTCGCCGGGACAGCTAGTTAATGTGAAAGTTTGGATGTTTACTCAATCACGTTGTAACAGCTTAACCAATTTCAATAAAATTGGGTGTGTTGATAGATACTGACCTGGATTCAAACATAGACTACTTTTAGTTGACAAACAACGTGTGAGAAGCCGTTGGCGGAAACTGGTTTAAAATGTGAAAGATGCGATGTTTGTTTATTTGTTTGTTTGTTACTTAATCACGTCGTGAACAGCTGAACCAATTTCAATAAAATTTGTTGTGTGAAATTATGACTTGGATTCAAACAGACTACTTTTTGTTGACAAACAACGCGTGCGAAGCCGCTGGCGGAAGCTAGTCTAGAATCGGTGATCAATATTTGCCAGTGGTATGCTGATCAACAAAAACTTTTTTTTGACATCTATACAGTACAGACAAAACAGTAGGTAATAGATTAAAACATACATTTAAAAAAACATTAAAACGACACTAAGTATGAAAATAAAAAACACAGATAGACATAAAAAAAATTGAGGATTAACACTATAAGTTAACCTTAACTTTGATGTTAATCAGTTTAAGCTAAAAACATATTATTGGATGCAACTTACTAATCTGTGGGTCTATTTTAAAACGACAGAAAGTTGACGGATCGGTCCGACAGTTTTTGTTTTGGGTTTTAAAACTATTTCTCGGCTCGGAGATAGCTCGGAGAACTGACGGCCGTTGGGGCACAGGTCGTCACACATGCAGCGTAGGACGGCCCTCCACTAGATGGAGAGACGACCTGATAAAGTTTGCTGAGAGTCGTTGGGTGCAGTGCAGACCGCACAAGAGCGGTCGCTCTGGAGATCTATGGGGGAGGCCTATGTTCCGCAGTGGACGTCCGGTGAGTGATATGATGAAGGTACACCATTCCGACACGGATTCAAAGGTATCAACCAAGTTTACAAATTAGCGTTCTCATTCGAAATCCAATCCGAGAAAAACTGTCGGACCGATCCGACAACTTTCCGACGTTTTAATAGCCGTATCAGAAGCCGTGTCGCTGTCTCTCTAACAACAGTGCGTACGCACTGACGCAAGTGTTACATTACGGCATTCACAATGAAAAATTATAAAAATAATAATGAAAATGCCTGTGATTTTTCATATATTATGTGAAATAGCAGTGATAAAAAATAATTATATGAAAATTATTTAAAAGTAGCAATCATTTCTATGCCTAGTGGTTATCACTTAAATCAGTTATTCCCCTGTTTACCCACTAATTGGAAAATACTGAGATAAATTATTATTTAACTAATTAATAAGAGAAGGGGGGGTGAGTTAAATTGTGTAAAAATTACTTTTGTTATGAGTTTGTGGCCGTACTATTTAACAGGTTCAGTTGGTATATAGTTGCTTAATATAATGAGATATTAAATCATTTAGATTATTACTATCAAATAACCAAACACATTATGAAAATATGACCAAAATCATTATAGAATATCGTTATATTCAATTGTCAAAAATCATAATAATTAAGAGTTATTTTTCTCAAAACTGATGTGCTTAAATTGACCAGTTTTACGAACTTGCGTGACATGACTTGTAGCGTAGGTTTTATGACAGATACCGATTTATTTTTTGTTGCTTACAGGGTGTTTCGAAATTTGTCCTCGTTTACAGGAATAATATTTGTTCTATTATTAAACGGGTATTTATAAATGGTAAATCTGTTGCAAGTTTGCAACGCAGTCGAAACGTATTGATAAATAATATGGTACTGATAAATACTCGTTTATCAACACCGCTACTACATCAACATCCACGGGACCCTGGAAAGCTGCTGCCACCAACACAAAGTCCTCAGTTAATTCAAGGAGTTAGGATGGCTGGGGTCAGGTTAGAAGGGGGGTAATGCACAATACACCCCAATGCGGGACGTCAGTGCAGATCATTTATTCCCCCCACCCTAGAATTAAAAATACCCGTTAATTATTAATAATGTGCAATGATCGTGAAAATTTGAAAAATACAAATATTTGTTTTTTTTTTTGATTCGATGTTATTAATTGAAACAACACTTAAATATCTGTTGTTTGAGGAAATGTAGTGTATCAGTTGTTTTAGTTGAAAATTTGTATTTAAACATCTTGTACGCATAATGTTTAGTTTTAATCACACAATTAAATCTGGTACATAATTTGACCACGGGATAAAACATGAAATTTTTCCTAAAAAAATTGTATAATTTCATGGCTATCATCTCTTTTTAAAGTAATCCAAAAAGGTCGAACTTAAAAGAGAAAATCATGTAGAATGTCACGCCATCCGCAGTGAGGAATCGTTCAGAGATCTCCACTTTTAAACATATTTCTAAGCAACCTGTACAGTGTATCTATTTGTTTCCCAAATATTTTTTTTTTATTTCTAGATATCCTTGAGGCTTGATTCAGTTGTCTTGAAACTGATAAGTAATATAATAAGTACTGTATATTTGAGAACGAAACTAAAATGCTAGACTAAAATTTTATTTTCTTTAACCTATCTCTTCCCACTGCTGGGTAAAGGTCTCCCCCAAGTCTCTCCAAGCATCCCTATCCGTCGATATCTCTCATTATCTTTGGAAGGTGTTGAAATCGTCCAGCCAACGCTTACTCGGCCGACCCCGACGCCGCCTTCCGAAGCAAAAAATTTATAAAAAAAAGATTTGTCTAACAAACCGTATTTGTACCTACTTAGGTACGCACGTTATACTTCTTCGGAGGGAGTGAATGTTTATGTCATAACATCACTTGAATAACTAACTTCATGGTGTTGCATCTGCGCGCGCAACTTCCGTCGCACAACACACACTCTTGTTTCTCCTCACGCGCTAAAGAATGGTCTTACCACAAAAATAATTAAACACTGTTTAGCTCGTGTTTAAAAAATGCCCATACAAAAATTGGTAAGGAATTTTTAAACGCGGCAAACAGTTGTTTAGCTCTTTTGTAGTAACAAGGGGGTAGTTTTACAAAACTATGCGTAGGTGGCACTAGGTTATTAGACACTATTTTAAAATCATGTGTGCTAGAAAAATAGATAAGATTGGTTTAACAACTGAGTTAGTTCTATGACAGTGAAGTCCAGTGTGGTGATAGGACTGACTAGGCTTACCTGTACATTTTCCATACATAATGTATAGAATGGTATTTTCATAATGTGAACTGGTCACTACATGCATTGATGTAAGATTTTTGTTTAATAAATCATCTGGTTGTATAATTCTGTATAATATAAGTTTATTCAACTATTGGAAATGGTTCTTTTATTTATTATTCACCTCAAAACTTTTTTAACTTTATTTATACCATCTGGAGATGAAATAAGCCTTTGGCACACCTGATGTTAAGTGGTAACTATTGCCTATAACAAAGTATTGCCTCGTAGGTCACGCACAGTAACGTGTCCTAGACCGCATTTTCTATAGGTTTTATTCACTAGCACCGTATTAATATAGACAAAATCATCGCTACCATTTTGAAACTAGGTGGGGGGAATTAACCCACAACACATGGGACCGCGAAGATTACTTCGTCTCCAGGCGCTCATCACGGTTAGTGAAATTATGTACCTATATACAGTCCGTCTAAAAAGAGTAGACAAAAAATGAGGGCGCCACTGTCGTTTAACTGGTATACCCCATACTATACAATAACTGGTTTTTATACTTGCTAATTATTTATTGTATTATTGGCATTAATATTTTATGATTCTAAGCTAACTTAGTACTTGACATAACCACTTTACATCACAAGTTGTGGTTAAATTCGACTAATACATATTATTATAAATACGGAAGATTGGGAGGATGGATGGAACTTTGCACAGGAATAGATTATTACCTGGAATAACTAGAGGGCGCAGCTAGTAAAATAATAAAACAAGAGTTAAGTGTTATTAATAAAATATTTATTCATAAAATTAGTCGTTCAATATATCAAAATCTAAATATTCGACACCAGACATGTTGTCATCTATTGCCCCAGGAGAATCTTGCTGAGAAGTACTAGATAGACAGGAATCTTCTGATTCTGCTTCAGACTCACTGCTGCTGCTGCTATCCTCACCAACTCTTATAATTAATTCTTCTATATTTTGATACAGACTGGGGCCTCTTTCAATGTACTCCATTTCAATTTTTTTGACATGGTCACAACATGATTTCCAATTTACTGGAGTTATAGAAGCAAAAGCCTCTTCGTATCTCTGGATCCAACATTTTGTGCTGCCACTTTTCTTTTTGCCAAAGACCATATAAGTTCAATCGGGTTCAGGTCGCAGTGATAGGGTGGCAGCCTTACGACTGTATGCCCATGCTCGCTCTGTAACTCGTCAATTTCATAAACTGGTGCTGGTTTTTTTTTTTTTACCAAATCATAAAGCATAGGTTTTCGTAGGGTCGGATCAAAATTAATATTATTCTCTTCGAGCCATAACTTGATTTCGGCAATCGTGCTGGATGTTGTGGGAGCCTTATTTTTCACAATCGAGTGATATGGGGCGTTGTCCATTACAATAATGGAAGGATATTCAAGGTTTGGGATGAGCTTTTCGGTTACCCACTTATTAAAGTTTGTTCTATTCATTTCAGAATGATAGTCTTCCTGTTTGTTATTTCCACTAAAAATAAGAAGAGAGTTCGGTACAAATCCTTTTTCACTTCCTGCATTGATGAGAATCCATCTTTTCCCTTTTGAGATATCTTCAATAACTCCTTCGGCTTCAATAGATTGCCAACATTTTGTTAATTTGTATGATGAGTGAATATAACTTTCATCTAGATATATAATATCTTTTTGCAACTCTTCAGGTAAGTTACGGATGTCCATAATAACTTTTAAATATTTTTCCCTTTTATTACAAATATTAGTATTTTCCATCAAAGCTTTTCTGTTTGCTTTACATTTTTTGTATTTAAAACCAATAGATTTCAAAATTTTGTGTAAATGGGCTCGACTTCCATTGAAACCAAGGTCTTCCCTTACCATGGTTAGTATTTTATGAAGTGTAGGGATTTCTTTTTTTACACTATAGAAATAATGCACTTTGTCGGATTGCACACTGGTCAAAATCGTCTAATTCTTTTCTTGGTCGCCCCTTTCTATGTTTAGCAGGAGTACTGAATTTTCCTTTAGTTTTGGATTCTTCCGAAACTATTCGTCGCACTGTACTTTCGGATTTACCTGAAAATAATAAATTATATTGTTAACACTAGAGGACTCGCGCGCCAAAATACTCCTAGAGTGCTCGCGCGGGTCACATGAGTCACCCATTATGACATAAGGTCAGGTGGGGGAAGGGGAACTATGGGGTAAGAGAAACAGTAGCATGTAAATCAAATAATAAAGGCAGTAGGTCTATAACTACTTGGTCGCTAAAACAGCAACGTAAATTTAGTTTCAAAGAAAAAACACAAATGTCGCTATTCCATAGCAACATACGAATTCGACACAAACAAAAAATCAGTTGGATAATGGCGCTAACGTGAGCTAGTCGCAAAATTTTGCTGATGATAGTTAAGGTGTCTGAAAATTGTCTACAAGGTGTATAAATGTCTGTAAGTATTCATCTATGTCTTTATTAATAGTTTTAATGTACAAACATGTGAAAACTCTTCAATAAATATGAAAATACGATGTGTTTAGAAGCATAACCTAAAAAATCACAAGTGGGGCAAGGGGAACTACTTAGGCCGGGGTAAGGGGAACATATGTTCCTCTTTCCCGATATCAGGGGTAATAAACATTTGAACACCTGGTACTTGCTTCGATTGATTTCGACCGGGGTTCTTTTGCGGGAATGTTGAAAAACATGTCGGCATTGTTTTATTTTCATAAATGAGTTACTAATCTGTGAAAAAGATTGTAATTCATCATGTATTATAAGTATTGTTATATGAAAAGGTGTATTTAAACGTGTTTTCCTATTATTGCCTACCTCATAGATGCTTCCTGTAAAGTCACCACTACTATTGATATGTTTTGTTAAAAATTTAAGATATTTTGTTTCGTTATATATGTTGTTAGAGAAACTTTTGTCAATATTGTGCGAGAAAACTAATATCTACTGTTATATTATTTTTTACAGAAACTTACAAAATGCCTAGAAATTATATAAGAAAGACCGACATTGCATCTTACCCCAAAGAAAAATTATTAGAGGCCGTGAAAGCTGTCAAAAATGGCTCTATGTCCGGGTATAAGGCCTCTAAACATTACAAAATACCCAGATCAACCATAATAAACAGAGTAAGTGTATTTTGACACATATTAACTTGTATTGACGTGCTCTTTTTAATATACCTACATATTTATTTATTGTACTTGGCAAGTATTTATGTTTTTTTTTTGTTTTTAGGTATATGATCGCAAAGGTCTCAAATCCAGTACGTTAGGGAGAGCCACCGTCTTATCGCGAGCAGTTGAAGAAGACTTCGTTAAAAACTTACGAGTCATGGAGAAGTTCGGTATTGGACTTACACGAAAAGAACTATTAGAAACAGTTGGTCAATACGTAGCTGCCAATGGCATACAAAATCCATTTAAAAGTGGGGTACCTGGTGAGGATTGGTTTTGTCTATTAAAAAGCCACAACCGGTAGAATATGCTCGCAAACAAGCATGTAGTCCAAATGTAATATACCCATACTTCAATTTACTTGAAGAAACAATTAATGACTTGGATTTAGGGGACAAGCCATCACATATTTGGAACGTAGACGAAACTAGCTTTTCTAAAGACCCTTCAAAATCGAAAGTGGTTGGTTGCAAAGGGTTTACCTCAACACGAACTATTGCATCCCCTGGCAAGGATAACACCACTGTCTTACTGGGATGTAACGCCCTAGGAGAAAAAACTCCACCAATGATTATATATAAAGGCAAAAACGTATGGGACGAGTGGACTACCGACGAAGGCTACCCTGGGACGGCATATGCGGCAACCAGCAATTGTTGGATGGAGACTGCCGTATTTGAGGCCTTTTTTGAAAAAGTTTTCTTAAAAACCGTAGGTGAGAAACGCCCTATTCTTCTGATCTATGACGGCCACGCAACGCATGTAGGTATTAATATTATCAAGATGGCTAGAGAAGCTAATATCACTATTATGAAAATACCTCCGCACACCAGCCATCTCTTACAGCCTTTAGATTTGGCTGTTAACAAATCGTTCAAAGACCGCTGGGATGCTGCTCTCATTAAATGGCAAAGATTAAATATAGGAAAACAAATTCCAAAAAAAGAATTTGCTAAAATACTCGGACAAATTTGGATTTCTTTAGATCCAGCGATATGTGCAGCAGGCTTCAAGAAAGCAGGAATTTATCCATTGAATAAATATGCTGTGCCAGAAGATAAATTTAATGAAGTTCTTTTACGACAATGGAAACTTGTCGTCAAAATGCTGTTTAATTCTTTTAATGTTCAATAAATTGAGCACAATAAAACAATATAAAACATGTTTGTTTTTAGTTGACTACCCCTGTCTCCACGTCATATGTTCCCCTTACCCCGAATTTCGATTTTGATTAATATCTTCTATTTAGAACCTTATGGCATTGCATTAGAGTTATCATTTGATTAATGAAAACTGAAAGCATAAAACCTTGCATGTGTACGTAGCATTGGTATTGATATTCACACATTTATGGAGGCAGTTCCTCTTACCCCCAAAACCGGGAAAGGGGAACAACAGGACCAGCCTCAGGATTTAGCATTTTTTTATCAAAAGTATGATAGGTATCATTAAAAGACGGTCTATTTCAGAAAGCCAACAGATTAACAAGTTAAATATTCATACAAACTATTACAATCCTATCAAATATTGTGAATAAACGTAAATAATATGACATGAAAAATAAAGTATGTTTCCCTTCCCCCACCTGACCTTAGGTTTTTTTTCTTACCACTCATGTTTGATAATAAAAAAAAGGTATAATGATACAAATCAACTTTATTTCTTACTAAATACTTTAACAAAAGTCAAAAATTGCTTAACTTATATGAATTATAAAACAAATGGTTAACCTCTCTAAAATTTAACACATTTTGTACTTATTGAGATCAAAAAGTTTTTTATTCTTTGAAACACGTTAATTTGATAAAAACAATCATCTTATTACAACGTTACCGAACAGATTGTTCCTATTCAATATCATTTTCGTCACAGCTAGGGCACACTATGATTTGGTGATCCGGACAAACACGCCTATTACATTTACCGCAATGTTTGCGAGTGCTTCGATCTCTCGCTCTACTGCAGAAGTCACATCGTCCTTTACCACCGCGTATTGGCAAGTTTTGTGCTTGCGGGTTTTCCGGCAGCCCCAGAAGAAGCCTGGCTTTTAATTTTATAGCTTTGGGTAGGTATATTTTCTTGGGAAATACGTCGCGGCGTACGGGAAATAAGCGGTTTCACAAGTTCAAAACCGACCTCTTGCAAATATTTTCGGCGGATGGTCTTGATGTGGTGATTGTTCAATTGATAAATCACTAGACCGTTTATACCAGCCATGTTTAGAAAATTGTAAAACAATGTTAGAGGCCATCGTCGGCTATTTCGCGTTACATCGTATTGACGACACATTTTGTCGAAAACATCAACTCCGTATTTCGTGTGATTGTAATAAGTAATTATTTCGGGCTTTCTAGCTTCTCCACTATCAGGGTCAATTTTATCGTCATTGTGCATGGTAGACAGTAGTAAAACGACTTTATTTCTTTTTGGTACGTAGCTGACCAGTGTACAATTCGATTGGAAACCAAAAGTGGAGTCTCGTATTTCCCTGTTCTGACTGGATTTGAATTTCTGAGGTATCTCAGGTTTATTCTTTTTTAGTGTTCCAACTACTGTGATGTTTCTTTGCAGTAGCTCTTTGCTCACAGGTACACTCGTGAACCAATTGTCCATTGTCACATTACACCCCAAGCCATATAAAGGATCCAAAATTCTGTAGATGATGTCTGGAACTTGATTTGATAAGCGATATGGACCTTCTGGCTGCTGACCGGCGTACACTTCAAAATTGCACACAAACGGATACTTGACATCTACCACCATAATTATTTTGATACCAAATTTACTCGGCTTGTTTGGCATGTAAATTATAAATCCACAACGACCTTTGAACGCTACAAGCTGTTCATCAAGAGTCACGGCTTCACTTGGTGTATAGTATTCTTTGCAGTTGCGAAGCATGATTTCAATAATTTGACGTATCGGTGCTAAACGGTCGATTTCTTGACGAGCTGCTCTAGTCCTAACGTCATCAAAGCGCACACATCGTAACAGAAATCGAAATCTACTTTTCGACATTGTGCTATATACTAACTCGATACCAAGGCCCTGAGAGTTGTCCCAAAAGTCTTTGAGGTTCCTTCGTCCAGCTCTACTAACTCCTATTACCAACAACAAGCCGACAAATGCTTTCATTTCTACTAAATCCGTGGGTGCAGCATCTCTTTCTCTTTGATATCTTTGTTTGACTGTGTCGATATAAATATTTGTGCATTCCACAATAATTTTCAAAACACCAGTATCAAAAAATAACAAAAAAGATTGGAGTGCAGTCGCAGCATCTCTGGCAATACCCTTTGGACCTGGAGGTCTCGTCATAATGTTATGGGCTCTGATTCTAGTTGAAGCTGGTGGAAATTTACTCCACTTCATCCCATTACGAGATTCATAAACAGCAAGCTGTGACAAAGGCACATTATCTTCCTCTTCATCAGATACATTGTCACTTTCTTGTTCCGTGTCAGAAATCTGTGGCGAACCAATTGGAACTGGTTCTTCCTCTGGATCACTATCCTTTTCCTCGTCCTCTGAGGCGCTGCTTTCTGCTTCCTCTAACCACCTACTTATAGTCAAATCACTCGATGTCGACGCCATTACAACCTAAAACAATAGGATAACCCGTAAATTAATAGGTATAACACATTTTGGTCACGTAAGTACAAAACAAATTAGTCAAAAATAATAAGTTGATCATAAAACATGTAAAACAAGTAATAAATAAATAACTTACATGAAGATATACAGTTTGGCAAAAATGAGTAGAAACGGAACTAATTTTTTTGTTTGCTGGCAACATTTAAAAAATGATGACGTTTGAATTGTTTGAAGTAAACAAAGTTCGGAAGTTTATACAATTTATAATTTGTGCCATAAAAGCGTGATAAAACTAACTTAAAAATGAATAAAACCATCCGAAGTGCTGGCAGACAAATTATTTATAAGGTTTATAGGCGATGTTTGGCAGAAAAAGAGGCAAAAACCATTCTTACCGATCTCAACGATGTTTACCAAAGAACCGCTGATATGACAGGTATGTAACTGTTTGTATTGTTGTTTTTAGATGAATTAAGTGTAAATTGATGAATGCTATTCTGTTTTGAATAGCTTGCATACGAAATAAGTGGAATTTTGAACAATAATCATCGAGCACATAGGTTATGTTTACATTTTGTCTAACATTACTTTGGTATAGTGCGACAGATCAGTGTTGATACTTGAGTGGCGTACTTTGCAATATGTACCTAAATTTAAATTCGATTTCTACATAACTTTATTGTTGAATGAAAATCATTACAATTAGAAATTTACCAAAAATGTATTTTTATTAATATTTTGTTTGTATATTTATTTATTCACCTCATGTAAATCAGTAAGCACTGTAAGAAGAGTCGTGCTGGAAGGAGATCGAAACAAAGGCGTATTTTCTACACCCGGAAAAAATAGAAAAGGTCGTCCTAAAAAACAGTTGGATAACTTTGACTTATGTGCCATCAGACAAAAAGTTCAATTTTTTTACACTGTGAGAAAACAGGTACATTTATCATTATTATTATTGGTATTAAAATTTAACTGAATAAATAATACGTACTAGCAGTGTACATTCGTTTGACACGTCACTGCAACTTTCAAATTTAAAATTTTTACATAGTTATTTTATTTTCAGGTACCAACCTTACGAAACTTACTGCCAGTAGTAAGAGAAGATTTGGGATATGACGGAAGCCGTGAGCATTTACGGAAAATACTTATCGCCCTAGGATTCAAATATAAAAGATGTCAGTCAGAAAGAAGTGCATTAATTGAACGGCCGAATATAGCAGCGAAACGGGCAGCGTATTTAAATAAAATTATCAGCAATAGAAATTTGCCCGAAGAGCTTAGAAAGCCCATAGTTTACCTCGATGAAAGCTACGTTCACCAATCGTATAAATTAAAAAAGTGCTGGCAGTCGATTGATGTAAGTGGAGTAAAGCAGAATGTTTCAAAGGGTAAACGCTATATTATTGTTCATGCTGGCAGTGAAAAAGGGTTTATTCCTAATGCTTTGCTCATATTTACTGGAACAAATAAAAATGCCGACTACCATTCGGAAATGAATAAAACCAATTTTCAAAAATGGGTTGAAGATAGGTTGATTCCAAATTTACCACCTGCATCTATTGTGGTAATGGATAATGCGCCGTATCATTCCGTGGTATTGAACAAAGCGCCCACCTCTGCTACTAAAGTAGCCGATATAAAGGAATGGTTATTCAAAAATGGAATTCCATTTGATGTGTCGTTGAAAAAGCCACAGCTGTTGATGCTGGTCAAACGGCACAAGCCCGAGCCGAAATTTGAAATAGACGAGCTGTTAGGAGAACATGGACATACAGTGGTAAGACTTCCACCTTACCACTGTGATCTGAATCCTATTGAGCTGATTTGGGGAATAGCGAAACATAAAATTGCAGCCCAAAATGTAGGCTCGATCGACATAAAGGTACAGTTTGGCTTATTAAAGTATGATATTGAGAGAGATTATATTGATGTTTTACTTTTAATGTTGATAAAGGTTTAATTAAAATGTTTCGTCTTTATAGGAAGCAGCTGAGCGCGCATTCCAATCAATTACGGAGGAAGATTGGAAGAATTCATGCCAGCATGTAATCAAAATAGAAAAAGATTATTACGAGCGGGAACTAACTATGTACGAAGACATGGAGCGAATTATAATAAACCTCGAAGACGATAGTAGTTCCTCTGAATCGGAGAACGATTTAGACGAATATGCGGCTAACTCTAGCCAAGACTCGGATGAAATGGAGGGGGTGGAATATTTGGAGGAAAATATATTAGATTAATTACAATAACATTGTATCTGCGTCTTATTTTAATCCTAGAAAAAAATAGAGAGAAAATTTTAAAAACACAGTATTACCTACTAGCATAATATATTTATTTTTAGGTAATAAATTATTGTTTAATTAAATGATATTTACTGATTTTAATAAATAAACTATATGTACAAAAAAATAGTAACAAAAGTATCAAGACTATAGGTTGGTACGCGTACGCTATACGGTCACAGCGGGTTGCCATAAGAGCAGCACAGTGGCGGCCTCCGGATTTTCTACTCTTTTTTGCCAAGCTGTACTTGATTTTCAATCACGATGGTAAGGCTTCTAAAACTTCCTCGAACGCTCGCGCGGGTGACATGCGTCACCCACGTACTTTATAAATGGACTGTGCACACGTCGATGCACTTAGCAAGATGGCGCACTACTGGTGTGTGGGACGGTCCATACTTGAGGAATACCTGAGAGGGCAGCACTGTAGCGCGATTCGTTCAAAAGTTATTTATCAATCTTACGCCCTGGGTGGCATATGTCACCCGCGCGAGCTCTCTAGTGTTAAGTATCAAAACCAGTCATACGCACTATAAATATTTGTTTTTTATTTTCATAACCTCAACTGTACATATAAAAGTAAATATTTCATGATAAGACCACTCTTGGATAAGACATTACTATTTAAAGGAGTGTAAAGTGACTAAAAGTACTACATTAATTCATAACTTACCAGTCAGATCCGCTGTTCGTTTATAAACGTGTTCTATCTGCGTGAGCAATCTGCCGGCTTGGAATTCGGCTAAACATCGCATAAACACTTTGTATATCACTTCACGAGTGCCGCTGCGGATTGTTTTATTCATTTTTCAAATGTTTATAATAAGTTTTTGGGTAAAAACTAGAATTGAAGCAAGAATTCAAATGAAAGCAAACAATGTTTACATTACAATGACAAGCAAGTGACAAGATTGACTTTTAATGGAGTGTTGCCAGCCACAGAATATAGTTAGCTCCTTAAACATTAATTTCTACTCTTTTTAGACGGACTGTACTTAATTTCCTGTAGTGCTGGCGTCAAAGATAGCACGGCGAGGTCGCGATGATATTGCTAACTCGCTCGATCTTTTTTTTTAAATATTATTGATCATCAACATATCATACACTGACAATATATATTTTTTTAGCTGTTACATGTTCAAATGGTAAAACTTTACTCTTGTCAAAGAGAATGGCTCTTGCAGCCCTTTCTACTGCCATGAGTCTTTGCGTACCTATATACTAGCTCTCTCTTAATCATCATCCTAGATAATGTGTAGATGGATTCCAACTTTCACAATTTTTTTAGAATGTTCACTAAAACCTAAGGGCACATTTCCAAGGATTTTTAATATGTGGGCTCTCACACCACACGCTCACTGACGACATATTCACGTACCGTAAAATTCTCTCTAGTATAGATCTACGTTAAATGCCATAAACGGTATTCACGTAACTGACAACACAAATAAGTGGTTTATGTTGACTGACATGCGATTATAAACTTTATTTATATCATGCTAATATTGTGTGTAGAATGATAAAAAAATATATACCGGGTGTTAGGTAATATACTGACGATATTCAAGTGACGGTTTCTCAAAACATAAAAAAACTACTAGCTATATTACCAAATTTTAAAGAAAATCGACTAAGTTTAGGTGACTAATTCGATATAAAACTTACTGCCCACTCTTGCAATCGACATCCAAAAATAAAGGCTTGATATCTCTTTCGGAAATGGCTGCGGGTTTTGGGTTAGAAAGGGACAACAAGAGACATCTCGAGACGTCACCAATACAGTATCTGTGGTTAGATGGCAAGCATTATGCAATAGCACTCATGTTTATTAAGTGTTTGTTTTTTCATGCCAAAATAAATTTTACATTTCTATGGTAAACATTTCACAAATTTATTTATTATGCTCATCAAAATAACCCCTTTCATTTTTGTGCGTATATTTATCAAACACCCATATATGCAATTTATAAATCCCATTTGGGTCAACCGTTGTTTACAATTTTTTTTTAATTACGTGAATTGGCCCCCAGTTGTTAGGTAAGTAGACACCTGCTTTATAGCTAAGGCCTACTGGTACGACGTATTTTCTATCTCCATCAGCTATTAAAATGAATTAGTCTATTTTACACTCTGGGAGTACTGTGCCTAGTCTACATAAAAACAATTTCTTTAAGGTAACAGTGAATAGGTTTCTTCTAGATCTTCGTGCTTCATCTTAGGCGCTGTCTCCACGAGCGAGAGAATCGCGACGAAATTATCGTCGTGCCACGTATTTCTATACACTCTCTAGAAGCCGTCTCCACACGGCGATATTATCGCCGCGATGCGACGAGTGGCAACGAGCGCGCGAAACGTCGTTACATCGTCGCTAGCCCGTCGCGACTAGCAGCGGGCCCGCCGCGCGCTCGTGGCGCTCTCGCGACGAGCGCACTGTCAAACGCAGCGTCATTTCAGCGTTGCCTCTCGTCAAGCAAGGACATTTCGACAAGTTTTTTAAACAATAGTACACTGTTTGACATTGAAAAGTTTATACTTGAAGTGAGAGAGAGACCTGCCCTTTACGATGTTCAATTGGCCGAGTATCGAAACAGAGAAATTAAAGCAAAGTATTGGTACCCCACAACACTATATCCATAATAAAGAATTATTTTATTGACTGAGACACTACTTATTTCGCTCTCATCTGGCACATAACTGAATTCTTTCTTTCACACCGCGTCGTCAAGGAAACGCGGCGATACCGTTGCGAGTCGCCGCGGAAACGCTGCGATTCCGTTACGACTCGCGACGATACGCGGCGAAATTATCGCTCGTTCGTGGAGATTCTCCGACGATATGAGGGCGGACTCGTCCCGATTCTCTCGCTCGTGGAGACAGCGCCTTAGACCACATTATCGCTTACCATCAGGTGAGATTGTACTCAAACGAAGATCTATCCATTTAAAAAAAAGAAAAACAATAGTTTTATAAAATTTTATTAGTCCCATCACTTCTTAGCTGGTTTAGCAACTTTCGTAGCCTTCTTCTTAGGCGCTGGAGGCGCGGTCTTTTTCGCGACTGGCTTCTTGGGTTTCTTGGCTAGTGCTGCCTTGATGGCCTTGCTGCGTCTCTCGCGGAGCGCCTCGGCCTTCATGGCAGGGTCTGACGGAGCCAGCTTGATCTGAACAAGATAAACTAGTTAGATATCATTAGATATCGAAGGATCTATCAAGGTGTAGAGAATGATCAGAAATTGTCAACGTGTAAGTAATCATGGTTCTCATAACCCAATGCTCTGAAAAGAGGATATCATCATATAAAGTACTACTTTCCGCGCTCAGTTTCACACAGGTAATATTTTATTTTAATAAAAACGGCCAAGTGCGTGTCGGACTCGCGCACGAAGGGTTCCGTACCATTACATATCTATAAAAATGGCAAAAAAATCACGTTTGTTGTATGGGCGCCCTCTTAAATATTTATTTTATTCTGTTTTTAGTATTTGTTGTTAAAAGCGGCAAAAGAAATCTGTGAAAATTTCAACTGTCTAACTATCAGGGTTATGGTATGAAATACAGCCTGGTGACAAACGGACAGACAGACAGACAGCGGAGTCTTAGTAATAAGGTCCCTAAAAACGGCTTGTCTTCAGTAAAGTTTTTAAATCTAGTGTGGGGGGGGGAACTACTCGTACTGTCTCACATTGGAGTAAATTGTACCCCCTAACCTAAGACCTAGGTTTACAAGTTACACTTACTCCTTGCTTCTCAGCGAGGGCCAGAGCCTTCACATTGGTCCTCCTGGCCTGATCGAGGAGTGCTTTCCTTCTCAGCACAGCGGAGAACGGGTTGAGTCTCAGCATAGCCTTGGTGTTGGTCAACGGGTTCAGTTTCCGGGTAGCACGGACCACACGCTTGCTGCAACAGAATTGTGAGTTAAGATTGTGTTTGTGTGAAGTATGATGGGTGTGACGGGTTGTGGATGAAGTCAGGATAAGTCAACGTGATTAGGTAATCATGGTATTCATAACCCAATGCTCTGTAAGAGATATCATCATGTTCAATAATAGTTGAAATTTCGTAGATTGAATGAATTTTCTTTTAGACTGTGTAGTACTTATGTGTAATTTACGTTTACGAATGAATTTGCGGAAGTCTAAACGGGGTTATTAGAAAATGCGTAAACTGATTTAGGTGCGAGACGGTTACATTAAAATAGGCAACTAAACTTTTCTTTTACAAAATTTTCTCTACCCTAGATACTGTCGCCAAAATAATTTATAGAAGTTTTATCTTAAACGTAAAAAATTATAGGTGAAGGACGGTGCGAAACGGCAACAGCGCGCGCGTCTCGCGACATTCCCTATTTTCATAACAAAATGGCAACGTCGCATGATATTGAGTAGACTAGGAATCCAGAGACATTTTTAATATCTTAGTTTTGTATGAAGAAATTAAACACGTTATTTTCAAATAAGAATACAGCAAAGTTATTTACCGTTTTGGTTCCAATTCCATTTACCATTTTTCGCATTTTTTAATAATCCTGTAGATAGATTGTTAGAGAAGATATGACTACATACTTGGGAGCACGGAGGACCTTGCGGATCTCTTCAGACTTGAGCAGACGGCTGAGGTCTGTGTTGGCCATCTTGGGTTGTGGCAGATTGAAGTTCTTCTTCTCCTTGGAGGGTGTCTTCCATGAACCGAACAGGGCATCTGTACATTTGGAAATTAGTTAACATTATTTATTAATAATCTTTAATATATAAGTTAAATAGCATTTAAAGATTGTTTAAAACTGATCTATATTAATAGATATATGAAATGTCATCCTCAAGTCGACACACCGCCAGTCTCGATGGACCTGTCGATGTTTCCTATGGGAGGTGATGTACTGTACCCTCGCGTTCGTAGCTCAAAACATATCATTATGTAGTGAGTAAGGCTGTTGAGGGCAGTTTTTAAGAGTCCACGAAGTCAAAGATGACTCGATTAGCTAGATGCAGTCCTGTCTTCAGTCTGGCTTCGAGTGTGGCTGTACAGTACAGCAGCAGTGCTCCACTGTCTCTTCATCCTGTAAATATACTCGACATAGCCCACTAGCCATGGTCCATGTCTTTAGGTTTGCAGTGTCCTGTGATGATCTCTACCATCACCCGCTAACCCTCGCGTTTCATTTTTAGCAGTGTTAGTTATCTTCCTGTCTTTTACAGGAAGCATCATCTTGGTATGCTTACAGTCAGTTCTGCGTTCCCAGATTTTCTGATGCTCCTTCTCAGAGTTTCAGCCAGTTCCTAATCTCCACAGCCGATGGGTTGGATAGGCTGATATTGTGCAGAGTTGGGTTGAGTTTCCATGCTAAGGTGGCTCAAGGGTTGTCAAATGAAATAGTTATTTCCTTACCGAGCCTGTCGAATGCGGACTGCGTCCAGATGATAAACCGGCCGACGTGACCGCCGGGCGCAAGCTTCAGCAAGTTCAGTTTGTTCACGTTGAGCATCTCTACGCCGGGGATGTTGCGGAAGGCACGAGTCAGACCCTGGAAAATTCATTATTATAAGTTGCAAGTGAATCTAGTGAATGTAGTGAGTTTTACTGTCCAGGCTGTTCGGCTGTGGAATGCTCTGCCCGAAGAAATAAGACGGTCATCCTCCTTACACACATTCAAGCTAAAGGTGAAGCAACATTACCTAACGATGTCATCTTCCTAGCGTTATTTATTTATTATTTAAACATTTTATCTGTTAGTATAGTTATCTATTTGCATATATCTATATATTAGTCTATTTTATAAGTATTTTAAGTATTAGGATTGGAACCCTATCATATTTTTTAGTATACCTAAGAATATTTGTGTAAATATATCTTACAAAGTACACCGCACTCCATATATAAATTTCGCTCCATCCAAAGGTTGCCTGGAAGAGATCGCTTTCAGCGATAAGGCCGCCCATTGTATTGCCTTATTTATTCAAGCCTTATATTTATTTTTGTATTATTTCTGTTTGTGTGGTAATTCAATAAAGAGTTATCTATCTATCTATCTAAATCAGAGTAGCCCGAGCCTGCACAAAGATCCCTAAACGTGTTTAGCGACTAAACATGTTTAAATTTGACATATTTGTATAACTCTCTAAATTATATTTAGCCACTAAATACGTTTAGGCAACATTTCGCAAGACGCCTTTAATGCATAATTAGAAGAGCACATCTAAAATACTGCCATGGTTCAAAATTATTCAATGTCCATTTATTTATGCCTACCATCTGAGTTGGTTTGTTACGATTCCTCTCTTAAATACTTATCCAATCATCAAGAAATCTTTAAACATCTAAAGGCAGGAATTTCCCAAAAATCTCTAAGGGGATGAAATGGAGTTTGAATTTCTTATTCTTCAGATGTTACAGACATGGAAAAGCTAGTGTATATATAATTGTAATCCTCAAGTCGACATACCGCCAGTCTCGATGGACCTGTCGATATTTCCTATGGGAGGTGATGTACTGTACCCTCGCATTCGTAGCTCAAAACACATCATTATGTAGTGAGTAAGGCTGTTGAGGGATGTAATTAAAAAATGCGGAAAATACATTTGGTACAAACTGGTACCTAAACAATAACTTTGAATATTCAATATCTCTAGCTTCCTAGACTACTCTATAACAAGCGACTTTACCAATCTGCTATGAAAATAATGAAATTAAATTTTAAGAAACTCGTAGAGTAGTTCTAAAAATCTTCCAATAAATAAATTGTGCTGATCTACTTATCTCAGACTTCAAATAATTATGTAACGTTTAATGTGCATATAACGTGTTTTTTTCTGTGTTCTGTGTTTTATGCTGTATATAATAAATAATTCTTCATCATTTTAAATTTTTTTAGTAAAGTTTTTAAAATATTTACCTGGTCCTTGTTGTAAATGACGAGGGGGCCCTTGCGTTGTACGCGACGACGGTTGCGCATTTTACCCTTGCCGGCGCGCAGGCGTTGGGATTTGTACACCTGTGGAAAACACATTTTGTAAAGTTTAACTTTTTTTTATACATAACAGAACTAGCAAAAAGCAAAAACTTTTTATTCATTAAAATCACAAGGATCACTTTGAAACGTCAATTTTACTGCCTGTTCCTCCGCGACCAAGCCGGGAAAGAACGGCAAGAAACAAGGCTGGTTGTTCTTTTTAATGATCCTTTTAGTAACAAACAATAAAGAATTGTAACATTTTTGAGCAATTGCCCACCCAATGTTAAGTGGCAACGCCTACAAAGCATTGGCTTGTAGGTCACGTCCCTTATGAACGTGCCCTACGATCCACTGTCCTTCGTCCATTAACTTGAAGCCTACAGTGTTGTATCATTGGAGTTACTTATTTATTTATTTATTATTTATTTTAATTGTTCCCGTTTTAGAAGATTTGTAAGAGTAATGATTTAGGTTATTAGTTGAGTCTATATTAGTCTACCTTTAGGTATTTATTTATGTACTATGATTATAAGTACAGTTTTTTTATTAGATATAATTTTTTTATTTCTTTTATTTGTAAATACTCTGTGCACCGCTGCCTATTACTGCTTCGCTCATTACTTTCATCCAAAGGTTGCCTGGAAGAAATCGCTTTCAGCGATAAGGCCGCCCATTGTACTATATTTACCATAAATTAAGGTTTTTAAGTATTCGTGGTGTACAATAAAGAATTATTCTATTCTTTGACATCTGCCAAATCCAACCTATTAGATTTTTAAGTGTATAGCTGCAACTTACTTGCTACTAACGATGTAAGTGAGAAGGTATGAAACTGTTTCCCAAAGTCTATGTCGATATTGAAAGAGTTCAATACGACTGTTGTCTCAGGAATTCTACTCTAGTCCCTAATTATAACTCACAGAAATTAATTCTGCAAAATAGTAAAACTCAGGACTTTTTCTATTACCTATTTCTCTAAAATATATGAAAGAAACAGTTTATTTATTTATTACAGTTACTAATGAAAAAAGTAGTATTTTTTCCCTTGGAGGACTTTTTAATTTATAACTTCGATTTTTATCATCAAATGTCAATCAAATGATGTCGTGTCTCATCAACATCATTATCGTCATCCCATCCAATTCCACTGCTGGGCATAGGCCTCTCTTTGTGGTCTCCATTCGCATGTCTTGCAGTATTCTAACCAATATACGACCAGCGATTTTACTGCACATGCCTAATTTTTATGATTTATTTTTGTTGAATGACTTTTTCAAAACAAGCTTTTATAAAATTAATAATTGGAACCAGCAGATAAACACATGTAGCCTACTAATACTCCATTCAAAAGTTCCATTATCTAAAATCAGTCTCCATCATGAGACCACCTCCATGGTACCATATTATTGCATTGCCACCTAGGTTACATATGTATTCCAAATTTCAGCTTGATCGATTCGGAGGAACCGGCTTACCTTCAGAACATCAGACCAGGCTTTGACACGCCTGAGGAAGATCACAGCCTGCTTGGTCTTGTTGATCTCTTGGACCTTGTCGGAGACCACGAGGGGCAGTTCTGGGACCTTGTCGATAACGTGTCCTGGAGATGGAGTTTTAACATAATTTTTGGACAAAATTGTTTTTACAATAGCCTTATCTATACATAGGTTAAACCCTGAATTTGTCTGATTTTATGGAGACCAATGCATACATTCCAACTTCTAAGTCTTTTTCAATGAACATATTGCATATGCTCTATTCATTTCTACCTGCTTCACACCATCTCAAACCATTAATGTTATGTTACTGAATAGGTCTCCCCTTTAGATTTCCAGAACGAGCGATCTTCTCTTTCCCTTGGTTACAATAATGTAAATTATTTCATGTATTAAAATAGGTTTTATTTAGCGGTATTTTTGAGTTTGTAGTGTCAACCTTGCACCCGTCCAAGCTATGTGAGCGCGTACGGAACGCCATGTCAGCACGTTGATGTAGCACTGACTTTCGCAGTAACACCCAGTGGCATAGTGGCGCACTGGGCGTGGACATTTAGTGCATATTACAATAGCTAGTATTATAGAGATCGTTGTACAAGTCGGCCTAAATCAATGAATGGTTTGCAGGTAGTATAGAAACAGTTATCTCGTAAACACCAGACCTACGACATAGTTTAATCGGTCAGTCACCACAACCCAAAGAGTATATAACCGCTACGTCTCGGTACAAAAGTTCAGTTGCGTCGATCAAGTACGAGATTTGAAACTTCAAGTCCAAAGGGAAAAGTCTTCAGTTATCACCATCAGTCACTAGTTATCACTGATCAGTCAAAAGTCATGCAAGTACTAGTCTACCACTCATTCAATCTACATTAGTATACAAAGGTTGAAACTGGCGCTGGCTGGAAGAATATGCTAATTAGCATAAAGTTCTGCTATGTATTATTTTATAAGTGCAATAAAGAATTTTCTAGTTATGTAGCGGTGTTACCTCTAGCTTGCACGAGCGCGGGCACACCGGTGGCGGCGACGGCGGCGGCAACGGCGGCGCGGCGCTGGCGTAGGTTTACGCGACGGTGCCAGCGGCGCCACGGCTTGGTGGGCGCGAACATGCGCCCTCCGCGACACATGTTGCCGAATGCACCCTGTCCGGACCTGGGGAATTACACCAATATTCATTACTTTCTCTACACAAGTGGGTCGCACCCGGCTTAATTTGAGTAAATGGGGCTACGTTGTGTTGAATCCATGCGGTAGACCTGCTTACTAAGCTGCCTATGACCTTATTCTAGCACCCTGAGGGATACCTGTACCGCCACAGATAACGCTGTTGCAGTGCCCAAGAAATTTGGTATATAGACCGTGCAAAAGGAGGGTAATGTTTCTTATTGAAAACCTACCCGTGCGGTCAGCTAGTAGTTCATGAATATGACTTAAATCAATAATGTAACATCACGTAACATTTCTACCTCTTATTCGTATTAATTTTATTTGTAGTGTCAACCTTGCACCCGTCCAAGCTATGTGAGCGCGTACGGAACGCCATGTCAGCACGTTAATGTAGCACTGACTTTCGCAGTAACACCCAGTGGCATAGTGGCGTACTGGGTGTGGACATTTAGTGCATATTACTTAATCTAATACTGTAAAAAAATCACGTTTGTTGTATGGGAGCCCCACTAAAATATTTGTTTTATTTTAATTATTTATTTTTAAAGTGAATATATAACTAAATATTCTGTGAATATTTCAAGTGTCTACCTGTTGCTGTTATTAAAATCGAGCAAAACGAGCACAAAAATCACGTTTGTTGTATGGGAGCCCCCTTAAATATTTATTTTATTGTTTAGTATTTGTTGTTATAGCGGCAACAGAAATACATCATCTGTGAAAATTTCAACTGTCTAACTATCACGTTCATGAGATACAGCCTGATGACAGACTGACAGACAGACAGTGGAGTCTTAGTAATAGGGACCCGTTTTAACCTTTGTGTGCAGAACCCTAAAAACGAAAATGACCAAATATGTAATGTCACTTTTGTTCCTAACCTCCTCAAATTATATTACGTAAATTGGTCCCCCGGATTGAGACATCAAACGCGTGCGAAAGCTTGTTCTTTATAATTACCTGTGGGTACCACCACCACGAACACGGGGGATACGGGCTACAGCGCGCCCGGTACCCCACGACTCCGCACTGGTTTGGTGACCTGAAAAACACTTCTTATTAAAACTTTGCAATGAGTAAACAAGTAAAATTAAACATTTTAAAATCTTCCAACACATTAAAATACCCTTAAAAGAACGTAAACCTGACATCGCTAAACACTGTCCCAGTTCAATAAGCTTACTATTTTTAAAAAATCGCCTCTGAATCATGAATGAATGAATCCACTTTATTATACACAAAAATAAAAATTACAGACCAAATAGAAGATACAAAGGAAATAGTACAATGGGCGGTCTTATCGCTTTGAGGCGATTTCTGAGTTAGTCTTTTTTGCAACTTATGAATATGAATATTGCTGGACATTTCACACAGCGCTATCTAGCCCCAAACTAAGCAGAGCTTGTACTATGGGAACCAGATAACTGATAGAATACTTATATACTTTTTTTTGTAAATACCTATTTATAATACGAAGACAAACATCCAGACCCGGAACAAATAATCTGTCGATCATGCAAACATTTGTTCCGCGGCGAGAATCGAACCCGCTACCTCCTAGCGTCTCAGCCGGCTAATCGCTCACTGCGCTACGGAGGTTATTATCTTTAGTTTCTTATTACTTTGTGTATTTATTGTGTTGTTGCAAATAAATTTTTATTCTATTTATATTCAATTCTATTGGTATATCCGTTTGGGAAGTACGATGCCACAGACAGGCCTCAAACTTATAACACCAATCTTTTTGAGTTGGGGGTTAATATGAGTTATATTCTATAGAGAATAAAATTTCCACTTATGTGTCCCATATAGGGGTGTTTCGTAACCCCCTTTTCTGACATAATCGAAATCAACCTAACTTCTTAAAGTAGCACTTGTCAGTATCCCCAAGGTGTCATAACAAGGTAAAAGATGACTCAATTACCTCATTTGTTTGTATACCCTTTTTTTAAATTTTTGTTTTTAATATTAATCACTCATTAAACTCTCTCTCTCTCTTCCCAGATATGTATCTCACATGGTGGTGGGGTAAGCTTTTCTTTAATAAACACTAAAAGATTAAAAATCCATCCTAGTAATAACATCTTGATTTTATCCCTTCGACACAAAAATGAGGGATTTTATAAGTTTGACACCTGTATCTGTATGTCGCAGCCCCAGATTCAGGGGGGGGCAAACCAAGGCATCTGCCCGGGCGGCAAAATCAGAGGCCGCCAAATTCTTAGTTAAAGAATATGTTTGTAAAAAAACATGTGTCAAAGAGCGCTTGGCATCCAGCGCACGTCGTACTATAGATTATTCCACGTCCGTGGTTCACCTACTTAGTTCACCTGGCTGTTGATTTGATTTTGAGCACTTCAAACTTAACAACCCCTGCCCCTCGCTGAACGCTGGAGGAGAGAGGGCGCCACATCAAGTTTCTGCCCCGGTTAGGAAATATTCTAGATCCGGGGCTGTCTCTGGCATGGTAGTTCCCAAATGGATGATGAGCCGATTAGGATGTTTTTTTTCAATAAAAAGCTAATTTAACTAGGCTGATTTTTATCTATGTCAGTTTTAACCCAGTGACGCAAAAGAAGGGGGCTGAGGGGTTGTATATTATTGTATTTATTTGTAGTGTCGACCTTCCACCCGTCCAAGCTATGAGCGCGTACGGAACGCCATATCGGCACGTTGATGTAGCACAGATATAAGCAGTAACATCCAGTGTCATAGTGGCACAATGGGTGTGGACCTGTGTGCATCACAATAACAAGAGATAAGCAAACATCTGACTCAGCTAACATGTTCTACTGGTCCACATACGACCTGCCAAAGGAGGATGCTGTGTAGTTATTAATCATTTTTGTGCTGCATTAGAAAGCATCGATTGGTGTGAGGTGCGCACTAGAAATAGCGACTCATTGAATGGGCTAGCGACGTCCATAACAAACATAATATCGAATAAAATACTACTATGCTTTCCCCTTAAACGTAAAAATAATCGTAGCAAAACATGGGATTAATGAAGAGATTAAAATCTTAAAATAATTTCTTTTCGATATAATTGATACGTCTGAAAATTCCTAATAATAATTACTTTCAAAACTTGATTGCCGTGGTTAGCGATAAATACAATGACATGACGAATAGGTATAAGTCGATTCACTACGCAAATCTCATCGCAGCGAACTCAAACACTCATAAGGCGATGTGGAAAGTGGTGAATGCTGAAAGGGGTAAAACCACATCGTCTCCTGTAAATTTTACGGATATCGCGGAGGACCCCAGCACTGGCAAAGCCTTTCCGTCAAAAAAAGCGGCAGCCGAAGCCATGAACGCCAGCTTTGTAGAAACGGAGGCGGCATGCGGCGCCCCGCGCGCCGACCTGCCCGCCGTCTGCACTGCGCTCGGGCACGCACGGCCCCTTGCTGACCGATCGATGCAATTGCGCAGGTTCTCCCCAATGGAAATATGTAAGATCATAATGACGCACATCCCAGGCAAACCCACAAAAGATATTTTCAACATCTCAATGGCAATGCTTCGCACGGCAGAAGTACCTCTGGCACTTTGCCTGGCATATCTGTTTAATCGGTGTATAGAATCAGGAAAATATCCATTGGCGTTCAAAACGAGTAAAATTTCACCATTATTCAAGGGAAAATATAGACAGGTATGTATAGACCTGTGTCCATTATACCGGCGCTGGCCAACATCCTCCATCTCTAGGATCTATGTGGACCAGTGTAAAGCATATTAACCACATTTCATATTTATTACTTAAAAATTATTAATTTGGAGGCTGTACTATTCCACTGTAGGGCAAAGAGCCCTCCTCCTTACTCTATTGTGTGTGGTTGAGACTTCCATATACGAGTCAAGTTTATATTTTTATCAGCATCATGGTCTGCTGTGTGGATGTTGTTGTTTGGGATCCACTCCGTGGTGAATTTTGACCTAACTCATCCGACTATTACCAAAGATGTCAATAAAAATCATAATTAAAGCTGATGAACATACCTGCCTCCTTGCTGACGCTGTAAGGCTGTCTAGCATTCTTGGACATGGAGACGTGGACATTGTTCACGAGGTCAGGCCTGATGGGGGCCTTGAATACGAATGGGAGGGGGAGGGAGGCATCCTTGATGACCTCACTCTTCTCCGAGTATACCGACACGAGAGGTCGGGCGACTGAAAGACTCTGAAAAGTTAATTGGTATTTTTAGTGATTTTTTTTAAATAATTAATTGATAGTACAAAAGTGATGTAGACATATTAGCAATAATGCTACTCATCTATAAACAAAATAAGTATATTAGTTTTTTTTGTTTGTGTGGTAGTTATGCAACTATGAGCAAGTTTCATGTGAGCAGTCAGGCTTGTACAAGGGTTCCACTGAGCATTCTACTCTTAGATAATGTTCCATATTGTTGTCTGTGCTATCTATTTGGGTGGTAAGGTTAAGATAATTCGTATTCTGGAGAGGGGGACATAATATCTACACTGATTGATTGAAAATTCTTTATTGCACAAAATACATAAATCTGTACATACGCGAACTTAATGCTAGCAAGCATTCTCTTACAGTTAACCTTTGCGTTGTGTGGAAAAATATTTTTGACATGTAACATTGGGATGTATCATGCAATTAACCCCTTCTAACCTGACCCTAAACTAGGACCGGGTGACCTTAAAATGAGATAGCAATAATCAATCAATATTAAGGTTTCAAATAGGGATTAAGTCCCCAGTAGGTATCCAGCATGTATATTTTTGACAAAATGCATTGCTTGGACTATATTTATTCTAGTCTAGTAGATAGTAAACTAGCTATTGGTAGGCAAAACATAAGGTCTGGCACTGTGCTACCATTAAAACACAATCTCAATTTAGTTGTATTAAGGTTACTACATTCAACAATCTATGTTTCTCTGCACTTGATCAAAACACACAATAACATGTGGAATAATGCATAAATTCTCAAGTATCGACTTGTAGGAACACTAATGAGATTTTTTTCCCTTAGGTTATGGGTTCGTTTTGTGATGAAACTAAGCAAATTCGCCATTGATGGCTACAGACCTAACCTCAAAGTTTAGATCCAAATACTATTTCAGCTGCATGTTGAAATCGGTAGAAATACTAAAAACTTTCTAAAAGTGTACGGATTACAGGAATTTCAGTAAACACGATGTTGAAAGGCGTGATCACCAACGCAAAACGTTCAGGTTAAGACCCTCAAGTATTAATGTTTCCCCAACTTTAGAACATGAAACGCACGATAGAACACTGCACAACACTTTGGAGCCATTGAAACACTGCTAAATCTTACAGAAAGTCTTCATTTTGATGAAAATAAAGCAATGAGACCGACAAACACGTGTCTCCGACACTGAATTATTACCGAACAGAGATATCACTTTCACTTAGTAGAAATACAGCACTTTATCGTATTAACGATGTTAAAGACAATGTGGTCGACATAAACTTACCATTTCGCTTTATTAGCGAAGATATTTCTCCTACAATACACTAAATGCGGCGGTAAAGACCATCCGCCATGCCACGAAGGAGTGAAAAGACCGGAAATCAAAATACTTTTTGACAGTAAAAACTAGCTGTTGCCAGACTAAAAAATCTTGAAACGGAAGTAAAGTTCTAAACAATCGTCTATGATTTTAAATTTTAAGAAATCGCCACACATGTGAACAGCAAAGTTTGAACAAGAATTTTTCATGCCGGTTTTCAAATGAAATTTGAAATTTGTTTACTTTGTAAACCAACATAGGATAGCAAAGTGTAAAATATATTTGTTCAAACTTTGCGCACATAATTGTGGCGTCGTCGGTAATACGAATTAATGGATTTAGCGGAGAAGAAAAAATTAAATTCTATTTTATAAAATGTTTTTATTTTTAGAACTCAAAAAACTACGCGGTGTTGTGCACGGTCTGTACATAAATTTGGTTATAAATTGTCTATGTCATAGACAATTATTTACAACCAACAGAGGCGATATGCATACGATTTCTACGGAGAGAAAGCTGTGGTAGGTACCTTTTTATAGGTAAGTTCCAAGGAATGTTATTGTGTACAAACTTAGTAACTAAATTGTAGGTACAATTTAGTTGGTACCTACCAAGTTGGTACAATGCAAGACTGTTGGCACCTCAAAAAACCAAATACTGCATACTTTAAACATACATACATAATACATGGTATTCAATAATAAGTGTTTAATATTAATGTATTGTAGGGCCCCAGCGGGGCTCATGCTTTAGACCAAACAGTTTTGTAAAACAAACATTATGTAGCACCAAATCGAAAATGGCCGACTACCACCATGACATGAATTCCACAAACTTCAACAAATGGCTTCAAGAAAAGCTTATGCCCAATTTGAATGAACCAAGTGTAATTGTAATGGACAATGCATCATACCATTCTGTCATAATAAATAAAGCGCCCACATCTCAAAATCGAAAGTTAAGAGATACAGAATTGGCTTACATTGAATGGTATTTCATTTGAAACATACAATTCAAAAGCAGAGTTGCTCTGCTTAGTAAAACAGAACACACCAGAACCAATTTATGAAGCTGATGAACTTTTAAGCCAAAACGGACATGAAGTGCTAAGACTTCCTCCATATCATTGTGACCTAAATGCTATAGAACTCATATGGAGTCTAGCAAAAAGAAATGTGGGAAGGAAAAATGTAAGCCGAACTCCAAAAGAGTTCGAGGATCTCATAAAATAATCTTTTGAGTGTATTACAGCAGATGATTGGACAGACCATGTCATTCATGTGGAAGACAAGTACAAAAGAAGAGACCATATAACTGAAAATAATTTAGAAAGCTTCATCATCAATTTAAGAGACAGCAGCGACTCCAGTGATTCTGACGATTCACTCCATGTTGAATTTTTAGATTCAGATTTTGATTATAGTGATTAAAAAACAGTATAAAAATATATGGTGTTGTTTTCTTTGATACATACTCACATAGATTTACAAATATTTAAACTCATGATAATATTGATACTCATGATAGTGTTTGATAGCCTGTTTGTTCCTTTAATACGCCACACTGGAGTGACGTATCCGTGTGATGTTTGGTATGGAGTGAATAAAGAGTTAACAAGTGATATAAGCTACTTTTAATCTCGTCATAACGCGGACAAAATTGCAAGCATCCACTAGTGAAATAAAAATAAATGTCAAAGTATCAAAGTGAGTTGTTCCAACTTTCCTTTTTACTTTAGGGCTGCCATGCTGATATTTTTTAAATTTGCCGCGCTTTTTCAGTATCAACTTTCATTAGCCAGACTCTAAACATTATAGATCTATTATGCCTATGACTTTAAACAATACCGGTCAAACTACTGTCAAAAAATCGTATTTTGAAACGTGTTTGAAACCAAGCAAATTTTTCCACGGAGAAATCATCACAGAGAGACAGATAAATACTAATAGACTGGGGAGTTGGAACTAGTTTGAGGCCATCGAAATTGTTTATGTACTTGATTTAGTGTTATCAAATGTTATAGGTACGTTGTAGTTATACTGTTGCTAAACCGAACCAAGAACACGCTTGTGAACCCAGAACACAATGGATCGAGATAGCGAACCAAATTGCAGCAATAATACAAAATCTACGCAAAACGAAGAGATGCAAGCTGACATAACCTTATCACACCAATCCAACATTCAAATCGCCGCTCCTAATGCTCTAAGGTCATTTAACCTGGACACTGCTGCTACTTCCCATGAATCCGCTGGAACCAAACCGTTGAGCACACTGCCTTTGATAATAGGACCGTCTTATCAAAGTACTCTTACATGCCAAACTCGAAGTAACCTACCCTCACCCAGTCAGCCCCCGTCATTATTCCTTCAAGCTTTATCCAAGATAAACGAAAGCTCTCATAACTTTGCAGTTATTACCAAATTAAAATTATCAACATTACAAAGCGACCAGCATAGGTCTGGAGAAATAAAACCACCAGATTCGTTGACAAGCGCGCCACCGTCGTATTCGTTTGTACTACGGCAAATGGCGGCCCGGCGAAGGCCACGACTCATGGGAACATTCATACCATCCCCATCTTTTGTTCAACAGACCCCGCCACCAAATTACGCAATGGCTTTCGATATTTACGTGGATAATACTGTCCCTCCACCTCCCACGAGGGTGTATGATTTCGGTTTAACATCCATACCTGCTGTATGCCCGGAATGTGGCCATGCCGGAATGACGATGGTCACAACAAAAATTAATTTATGCACGCATATGTGCGCATTTCTCCTTTGCATATTCTGCTGCTGGATTTGTGCGCCGTTACCTTATATTTTGAGGTCTTGTAAAGATGTGTACCATCATTGTAGAGGTTGTAGAAACTTTTTAGGCATGTATAGTCCTACTAATCCTGAAAATACTTCGTATCGAGAGAATATAGCATAACCTTTGTCTAAAATACGTTTGATTTGAATTTATAAAAATAATTAATTACCCTATATATATATATATTACAATATATTTGACAACCTCCGTGGCGCAGTGAGCGAATAGCCGGCTGAGACCCAGGAGGTAGCGGGTTCGAACCCCGCCGCGGAAAAAATGTTTGCATGATCTATAGATATTTGTTCCGGGTCTGGTTGTTTTTCTATAATATATATTATAAGTAAGTAATAACAAAAAAAAAGTAAAGCATTCTATCAGTTATCTGGTTCCCATAGTACAAGCTCTGCTTAGTTTGGGGCTAGATAGCGCTGTGTGAAATATCTAGCAATATTTATTAATATTATTATTCCACACATTTATTACTTTACACAAGCTTTAGGCCTGGACCTTTACTAAGGCATTACCGGGGCCGAAGCCAACTAGTAAGAGGCCTGTTTTTTTAATAAAATTCACTATGATAAGGTGGGAGGTGAGACAGATGGTAGTACTATTGCAACACATGGATTAGAGTTCGGGCTATTGTTAGAGTAATGCTTATGAAATAGAGTATGGGTTATCAGATAAATGAGATACGGCACCTGCCAATCTTGTAATATTAAGAATGATTGAGGCAGGTGGTGACTAGCCGTCCACTAAACGGGCCCCATAAGCGCCGCCAATAGAAAGCAGCGTAAGGGGCAACGTTGGTGTGGGCGGTTAAAGGGTTTTGAGAGGTGTGCTGCAGTTTTACTAAGCGCTACTCCCGGCTTTATGCCTTTAACACTTCAACCCTTGGAGCATAGGTTCCGCTCTTGCGCCTCCACCCTTGACCGACCAACTAAGGCAAACCAAGGGTCAGGGGTTTCTGTCAACCCCAGGGAGTAATGGGGCTCCGCGGTGTCGCCACGCACCGAACGCTCGCCACAAGCGTGCCCTGCGGGGTTATTATTAATTTTATTATTTGTATTTTGGCGTTTCATGTTTCATATTACGTATTTTGGAGATGCTAGGTGTAATCACCGTTGGTGGGCCAAACCTTGTGGTGATTATGATATGATGGATGATCAAACAACATCATGCTAGGCTGCGCTGGGGCACGATAATAATGCTAACTTCTGTTGCTGTTTGTTCCGTATGGATCCTATGGTGCTGAGATCCGGGGAACGGCAGTTTATAGGACGGTGTGCCTCATTTAAGTCGGTGGGATTTGGATATCGGATAACCAATATCCTAACATGGGAAGGTCCTGTTCACATGTGTGCGATGGGAGGTGCCTCCGCTTGCAATTGTTAGCCCGCTCGTCTGCCCTCTCGAGTGTGTTTTCTCTTGCAAGTTAAGCGACCTTGTCCTCTTATCCCCCCAGAGTACCTAGCTTAAGGTTACTTCTGGAGGACGCTTAGGGAGGGATCGGGGACGGGTCTCATTAGCTCGTGCGTTTGTGGTGGAAGATGTTCACTGGGCTCGTGAATAGTCGGGAGGCTACTCTCTGCACGCAAGTCAATGATGTAGTCTTCGGTGCTGCCACCATAGAGGGAAGTTTTGATGGATGGGCCCTTTACGGAGCATCGCCGTCGCACGAGTGGGCACCGACATCGGTGTTTTGTATTTTGACTTTTTCATTTGAATATAGAGGAAGGTCAATATTATTTATAAATATTCCAAATTTCAAGTCGATAGGTTCAGTAGTTGCTGAGATAATCAGCTGCGACAGACGGGCGGACTGACAAAGTCGCACCATAGGGGTTCCGTTTTTACCATGGGTTGTGTTCTGAGGAGTTGTTTGATATGGTGCCTGCAAGTACGTTCTATCATCGCACCGCTCGCCATCGGCAGGGAATCCATCCACACACTTTGGAGACGATCTGGTCGCGTACCGTGAGGTTCCAGATGAATTTCCTCCCTCGAACACTTCGCTTGTGGAATGGTTTCCCTGCCGAGGTTTTCCCTAGGGACTACAGTATGGGGTTCTTCAAATGGGCGTTTAGAAAATTTTAATGGGTCGGCAACGCGCGAGTAATACCTTTGGTGTTACTAATGTCTATAGGCTACGGTAACCGCTTACCATCAGGTGGGGCGAATGCTTGTTTGCCATCTTAGTGGTATAAAAAAAAAAACATTTTGGTTTATAACCCTAAAAAGGCTAGGCTGCCATGTGCTGTTCTAGGCTAACTTTATCGTGCAATGTTTTTAGGCAAACAACTTGCTGCGCGAGGTGCACTGCACTTGCAAACACAAGCATAAGTGCAAGTGAGATAGATTGAAGGGAAATTAATCAACAATATGCTATGCTGTCCTATGCTTTATATAGCCAATGAGCTCTTCATAGATGAGGAAACAAAGAAATCGTGCTGTGCTGCGCACGATTTCACGAATTATGAATATGAAATTTGTCCGAGGATAATTTTCGAAGCGTTTATCCGATCATCGTGAAATTTGGTATAAAGGTATGTTGTGATGGCACAATTTTGGTGTGACTAAATAAGCTAAAAATGTGGTGGGGGGGGGGGGGTGTTGAGCTTTGGGTTCAAAAGGGGTAAAAATAACTAAATGGGACTATCCGCTCTAGTGGCACGTCTCATAAAAGGTTTTTGTGAGCACCTATATTTTGAAACTGAACTATGACAAAATTCCCAGGGTACACCAGTGATGTAGTGCTGAAATTGGGTATACGTGTAGCTTTAGTGACACAAATATAGGGAAAAGTCTGAAATCCAGAATAACTGCAATTTCTACCCCAAAAAATGTAACCAATTAACATGAACTCCCGGTAACCTGTAATTTGAATGTAACAGTAGGTCAAGTAATTTGGTTACTTATTTCGTGGCACTATTTTGTTATTCAAAGATTACGTACAAACGATATTTTTTTGTTGTTAGGGGAGACTCGCGAGATCTCATTTCGGGGGCGAACCACTAGTGGGTATTATAGTAGAGAGTATATAAGTGCTTCTACTATTTTATTTATCTTTCGACCCATTCAGCCAAAAAACCAATGGGTCCAAAATTTAATATGCCCTGCCATGACAATAGGTGGTGGGTTCGTTGAAACGAAACTCGAAACGAGACGTCGTTACAAAACCATAGACAATGCTGTATTTTTTTAAGTACTATGCACACTCACACTTTACCACATGAGGGCAAAATAAATATGATGAAATTGAAAAAAAATATTGATCGATTTTCTCATAAATCTAAGTGTAGATATATATACAAAAATGATATAAAATTAACACTAAACTGATAATTTTATTTCAAGTTGCAAATTCGTTTCACACACATTTCCCATCTCTGGAAAAAACAATTTTTTAGCTGCGTTCAGCTTACAGCCTCGTGATTGAAATTTAAAAAGAACTGACACTGACTTGATCATTAAGGAATGTTTGTAAGTGTTTTGAAAGTTTATAAAATTCCATACATTTTGCAATAAAATTATTCATCAAAAATGAGTGAAACTTTTATGTCATTTTCTTAGAAACTTTTTTATCAACATTGGGATTTATTTTATTGTAGCAATTAACTTGAACGCAGCTATTATAAATTTTGTATAGCGCCATCTAGTAGCGAAATGTCGTCCATGTAAAATTAGAAGTCACAGCAAGTTCCGTGTGTGTTGCGGAAAAATCCCTTTTTGGGCGTCCGACCACATGTGTGATTGTGAACAAAATATGGTTCTATAGTGATTTTCTGCTCTCGATAGCGTTTTTCAGTGTTAATGGTACAGAACATCGATAGATACAGTGTTCGTGGATCGTTCAGTGTGCCGTAAAAGTTGGAACGGGACGACGGAAGTGCATTTTTTCGATGTAAATACGGTCCAACCAGGGTCAGTCCGGTGTGCCTCAAAAGTTCGTGAATATTTCTACTGGTTGCACCATCTGCGCTAGTGTTTCGTGCTAGTATTTAGTTTAAGAATTCGACCTTCAGTGCTGTTCGATCGGTCGGGTCAATCGGGAAAGTTCTGCGATTTGTGGGTTAACCCCGCGACCATGCAGTCGTGTTGAGAGGCATGGAGGCGCGCTCGTGATCGTCTGTCGGCGCGGAGCGCGCGCCCGGGCTTACATAACCAGGACGGCGGCGGTGGCATGGCCGCTCGCGTGTCCGCCGAGGCCGCAGGGCCCTCATACGCATCAGTGTTGAACTTTCGTGGTGGTGACAGTAATAAAGAGAACATAGAAGCGCCACCGGTGGAGGTGGTAGACGTTCCTCCAGTCAAGGTTCTCCAGCAGCAAGTCATGGCTGAAGAAGGCGAGGAGGAGGAGGGGTTTGTCCCTGTGATATCCCATGCGAGGAAACCGGGGAAAGGGAAGAGAGAGAAGGACCGGAGAGGAGCGCCTCCGAGGCCTCACAAGGCCACAGCGTCTCACACAGAGCCACAGCAGTCATCAGACCAACAGCAGCAGTCTTCGGAGGCACAGCCTAAGAAATTTGTTGAAGCGCCCATTCCCAAAGTCAACCCATGGCAGGTGAGTGCATCGTTGCATGTAAACAATCTTCATAAATTATTTAAAACCTTTAAACAAACACTGCATTTCTCTTTCATGTTTTTGGAAGCAAATGGTGTAGGTTAGGTAAACATTTCACAATATCTTTCAATTTAGTTTAACTAAGTACGCTTGTTTACATAGTGTGTAAACAATAATAACTGACCTAACACATCCAGTGATCATTTCAAATTACTGTCACGCTGGACAAGGCTTTTCCTATAATTACAATCTTATTGTTCTCTATTCTTCCAATATGATGATTGTTGTATTAATTCAAGGTACAACAAAAATTTCCAGAAGGTTGATAATTAATATTTCATAATGTGACATGTGACATACCATGTGATTTGATTATGTCGTCCACCTGTCAAGATATAAGGTGATGTCAGTGGACATGGGTGGGTTAGCACTAAGGCAAAAACTAAGGCAGACCTATCTCCAGCAGTGGGTGGAGATGGATGGTGTAGGATGATGATGTTAACCATATAATTTGAAAGTATACAAAAATCAAATCTGTATTATCTGTATGACAAACAAACACACAAATTAAATAAATTATTAAGAAATTACACTTAATTTTAGTTTGTACCTTGTTGACTCGAAGGTGTCAAAAATAAGCTATAAATCTATCTCAGCATATTTTACTTCTGTCTGCCATTTTCATTTTGTGTATACTAATCTTCGTAACCAGTCTGTTATCGTCAGTTATTGCCACAACCTGTTATTGTGTTACCTTTTGTGTGTTGTGTCTAATAAATATTTTTCATTTCATTTGCCACTCAGCCCCGTTAGGTACTTATTTATTGGTTCTTCATTTAATTGTTAAATGCGAACATCATGAACAATATTATTAATTTACTTATACCCTCTATCCTGACCTATTTGATTCTTGTTGTATTATATTTTTTTACTAAATGATTTATCTCCAATCAGTCATTTGGCTATAAGTAGATTTTTGGAGAGTAATAATGGCATGCTGTGCTGAACTCTATTGAGTATGGCATCTTTGGAGAAGCTGGTTTCCGTTACTTAGTTCTAGTATATGGTGCTTGAAGCAGATTTGGTTCTAGAAGCTTTACAGCGAGTTGATTATAATGCTGTTGTGTTATTATATTTTGAAAACAATCTAGCCATGTATAATTACTGAGTAATTTGATTATCTAAGAATTATAGTCCAGTAGTGACGAGTCCACAAGTGCTGCAGGAGTTTATAGGTGGTGACCACTTATCATCAGGAGGCTTGTGTGTCCACAACGTTAATATATATTTTTTGTTCTCATTGTGATCCGCAATCAGTTGGAGGACTATAGGCAGATGAGTTGATTTATTTGTGGCGTTCGGGATCAAGACACATTAGTCCTTCGTCCCTTCTTTAGAAGCAGCTAGCAGGTTGTCCAACACATGGACTCTTCAGCCGCTTTGTGTCAAAGTTATTTTCCACCAGCACTCTTGTCATCGGATTATCATGGCGTTTTAGTCGATCCAGGTATCTTTTCCCTATGAAGCCCATTTACTATCACTCATGGATCTGATCTCCTTGTTGGTTTGTATAAGGTTAATATAAAAATAAACCACTTTTATGAGGGAAGGGACGCATTTGCCCTGCAGTGGGACTCTACAGGCTGTAATAATAAAAATATTTCTTAGCCCGGCTTACACAACCATCCCTAAACGTATTTAGCGACTAAACGTGTTTAAATTTGACGTATTTGTATGATTTGACAACTCTAAATCATATTTAGCCACTAGATACTTCAGGCATCGCTGCGCAAGTCGCCTTTAATGTCAAAAGTAAAATGCTTTACAACTGCCCAGAGAATTGTCAAAGAGTTGATTACTCATTTTTATGATAGACTAGCTGACCCGGCGAACTCCTTACCGCTTCGCCACGCATATGACGCGGGCTGCCAATGGACGTCGCCGGCATAATTGTCAATCGGCCATCATTAGCTGCATCTATGTATGAGAAAATGAATTTTCTTCATAATTTTTTTTTTATTGAGTTTTCCGATATTTTAATAGTTATTCTGCTATTTGGGACAGAGACGAATCCAACAAATCAAAGATCATCAAAATTGGTTCATCCGTTCTTGAGTTATAAATGGTGTAACTTTGTTTTATATAATAATATAAAATAAATAATACTATGTATACAGAAAAACACCCCATCCCGAAAAAAATATCAAATATCTGCAAACATTTGTTCCGTGGCGGGAACAAATGCGTCTCAGTCGGCTACTCGTCCACTGCGCCACGGAGGTCGTCGTAGGACAGGTCATGTAACCACAGGGATTTCCTACCACGAGATTATTACGAAAATGGCCACATAGGGGAGGTAACAAAAAACAAGTTTTTTTAGTTTTTATTCCATCTTTCCTAAAACAGTATAAAGTACAAAAAGTTTGCGAGTAAAACGGTTATAACGGACGCTGTCGGTTCGACGGACATAGTTCGCTGTGTCCGTCGGACTATGAGGGTTTCGAGTTCGAGAACGGAACCATAAAAAGCAGTATCATAAATGAGCTCTTCATTCAACTATTTGAACCACACACTTTCCCACTATTATTGTGAAACATGTTGGCCAATGTGTCCAGTTGGCCTGTAGGTCAGATCTTATGTAAACTAGATATCTTCACCTTATCCATTATACTAATTCCGAATGGTATTAAATTGCCTATTTTATCATATCATTTTAGTCAAACAAGTCAAACAAAGAGTATTTGAATTTCTTTATTCGTTATAGATTACAGATGATGACCTGAATCAGAAATGAAGAGATTCCTAGACAAACCAAAGTCACTGACATAGCAGGGATTCACAAAGTGCCCCGAAAGTTCCAAAGGGACCCCAAGGGTCGATATCGGTATCCCAGGGGTCGACATTATATTTTTATCTTAAATTTCGTACTCTGCGATTTTAATATATGTTTTTTAATAATTACCTGCATAAGTATTTTTACGTAATTTGTATTAATAATTATTAGTTACACTTGATATTAACTGAATTTTATGTTTATTTATTTTGTTAAATTTTGATGAGAAAATTATGTCAAGTTTACCCTCTTAACCAACCGCAAACTTTTTAAATTCGTATTATGTATCAATAGGAAAAAACTAGAGATAGGATATTTTAGTAATTTGGCTATAGGGGTCTGAGGTATCAGTTAATTTTGGAAAAGTCTTGCCAAAAATAGTTTGGGAATCCCTGGCCTAGAGGATTAGCAAGTTGAAGTGGCAGTGGGTAGGGCACGTAGCACAAAGAACTGACGGCCGTTGTGGCAGAAAGGTTCTCGAGTGGAGACCACAGTGCAGACCGCACATGATTGGTAGCTCTGAACTCTATGGAGATGCCAAAAATAAAACTGAAAAGCACGCTTTCGACAGGTATGCAAAGTTTCAGCTCATTGCACAATTTGCTGAAAAGTTCCTGACTTCATCATCTGTTCAGCTCGCTGTCACCATAATATTGCATTTTCGTCAGAATTACATAATTTACCAAGTTTCAAATGGATACGCGCATTATAAAAACAACCACAGCATGAACTATGAAGTCATCTTGACCCTAGGACAGGATTTCTTAACCTTTTTAAAGTGGACCACTAGCAACATTTAGAAAATCTGGCAGAGCCCTTCCAATCTTTATATTCGATATATATATGGAAAGAAAAACAAGGCACATTAGAAATAAGTTAATTGTTGAAAAATTACTTTTTCAAAACAAGCTTTTATAAAATTCATAATCGGAACCGCAAGCAGATTCAAATTAGCCCAAACAATAGTAGCCTACTATAATCCATTCAGAAGTTCCGTTGTCTGGCATCCGTCTCCATCATGAGATCACCTTCATGGTACCATATTATTGCATTGTCACCGAAGTTACATATGTATTCCAAATTTCAGCTCAATCGGTTGAGCTGAAATCGGACAAACAGACATACAACATTGCAAGTTTAGAAAAAGCTTGTAAATTAGGAACTTTTTGTATATTATCAGTTATTACACTAATATTATAAATGCGAAAGTTTGGATGTTTATTTATTTGTTAGTCAATCACGTCGTAACGGCTGAATCGATTTCGATGAAATTTAGTATATACGTGGATTATAACATACACATAGGCTACTTTTTATCCCATAAATCAGGTCCCATGGGATAAAAATGGGGTGTCAAGTTAAGTTGCAACAGCGAGTTTAGCTATATTTCTAGGTTACCTACACATTTTGTAGTGTAACGCGTACGAAGTCGCGGGCAACAGCTAGTTACAAATAAAGTAATGATGTACTTATGTACTGCGTAACGGCCAGTGAGATGGTTGCCGCTGCTTCAGTTTGATTAGCACGTTCAATTGAGGAATTGTCTAAGACAACGCAAGGCACATATTATCTTTCACAGCTAATAAGTTACAATTTTGTTTACACAATATTATTCTTTACTGACATGACCCCTTAAGGTTCTATGGACCTCAGGTTAAGAAACCCTGCTCCAGGAGGAAACTCTATTATTAAGAACTCTCGATATATTGGTTTCCTAATTTTAATTTTTTCATTGTATATCATAAACTTACATCTTAAAATAAAAATAGATAGCGGTTTGGTATAAAGCCTTTTCATATGAGTGGAGTGACGTTTCTAAGGAGCGTGACCTACTAGGCGATGGTTACCACATAACATCAGGTCGGCATATGCTAGTTCCATCTTCAGTCGTATTAAATAAAATAAGGCTTTTTTTGCAAAATTAGCATATACGCGAAATCGCCCACTTGACACTAACACAATTCTAAACAAGTAAAGTTGGTGAATTTGTTATGTATGTTTGGATGTAGAGCGTAATCTCCAGAACTACAAATCTGATTTTGAAAATTCTGGCACTAATAGGAAGATAGATTGTCCCTGAGTGTTTGAGCTATATTTTATTTTGGTAAAAATACGCGTGAAGCCGGGGCGATCCACAATGTAATAATAGGTGGTAATTGATAGGTACCTAAGTACATGATCATTATGGGCCCTGTTGGGCTCAACCATATTTTGGCGAGAGGCGTCATGATAGAACTTTGCGGTACTGCGTAATATCTTGATTGGAGGCGGCCATATAAATAAACTAACTAGCTGACCAATCCGCAGCACGCGTAGTTTTTTAATAAAAACATTACACTGCTTTTGCGCAGTTGGGTAAAAAGTAGCCTATGTTTCTCAGGGATAATGTAGCATTCTAATGGTGAAAGAATTTTTGAAATCGGACAAGTAGTTTTTGAGTTTATCCATTACAAACATACAAAAATACAAATATTTCCTCTTTGTATAATACCCATTAGTATAGATAGAGATAGTCAAACAAACTCGGTGAAGAGGAAGATTTTGACGAAAATTTCACTGATAAGGCAGTACAGTACCTAAGTAGTAGATGGTTAATTTGTACATAATTACTGATTTAAACGGGTATTTATCGCGTATGTATGTACCTTTTTTAGTCGACCACGGCTGTTGCAACAGAGTCGAAACGTCGGGAAAACAAATAAAAAAGGTACGTGATAAATACCCGTTTAAATCAGTAATTATGTACAGTGATCGCGAAAGTTGGAAAAATACTAGTTATTTGTAAGATTTCCATACTAATATTATAAATTCGAAAGTAACTCTGTCTCTCTGGATATCTGTTTGTTACGTTTTCACGACTTAACTGCTGGACCGATTTCGATGAAATTCTGTATTAAATATATTATGACCGGGAATGGGACATATGTTACCTTTTACACAAAGCATAAACAATCTACATTCTGTCGTAGTTAAAAATGCCTAACCACAAGCAAAACATGTTACTTTTGAGGTTAGGTTCATTATCATTTAATTTTCAACCTTAAAACGTTGTGATAAGGTTGCCAAGACGCAGCTTCTAAAGATAGCGTGCTTATCAAACTTGTGTCTTACGATAACGCGATAAAGTTAACATTTTGATATGGTCGTGGTTTAGTAATCGTGGTCTGTTGATAAGATAGTTGAATCAAATTTAAAAATGTAATTAAATAAAATCTTTATAAAAAAGCCTACCAACATATCAGGTTATTTAGATGATAGAGAAGGATTAAAATTGCTCCAACTCGTTCAAAAATGTTACAATTTAGACGTAATTTATTTTCTTTATTGTTATGTATTCTAACAGGGTCATTGAAGAGAACAACCAGGCTTGTTTCTTGCCTTTCTTTCCTGGCTTGGTCGTGGAGGAACAGGCAGTAAAATTGATGTTTCAAAGTGATCCTTGTGATTTTAATGAATAATGGTAGTAAAGTAATTCTAATTAGTATTTCGGTACTAATATTTTTACAGCGTTCATACAAACTCCTAGTTTTATTTCGTAAGAATTAAAATTTTAGCAATATTAGCATACAAAATACACAAACCATGACGACCTCTTTGGCGCAGTGGGCGAATAGCCGGCTGAGACGCACTCCCGCAGAAGGTAGCGGGTTCGATTCTCGCCGCGGAACAAATCTTTGCATGATCTATAGATATTTTTTCCGGGTCTGGATGTTTTTCTATCTATACTAATATTATAAAGAGGAAAAATTTGATTGTTTGTTTGCATTGAATAGGCTCCGAAACTACTGGACCGATTTAAAAAATTCTTTCACCGTTGGGAAGCTACACTATCTCCGGGTGACATACGCTACTTATTACCCACTGCGCAGAAGGAGGGTATTTTTTTTATGGAAAAACTATGCGTGCGAAACTGCGGATTAGTTAGCTTCCCGTAGTTCAAGGTCTGCTTAGTTTGGGGCGAGATAGCGCTTTATGAAATGTCCAGCAATATTTATATTTATTTATTTACAAAATTACTAACATTATCAAGTATATATGTTAGTAATATAAGTATGTAGTATGTATGTAATATAGTTATACAAAAAAAACATGTCATTCAATTCTTAGTCAATAAATTATTAATTTATTAAATTAGGTTAATTAAATTATTAATTTATAGACTGGTATTAAATTAGTTTAGTTACCACAACCATACAAAAATGTGTTGCCGTGAACCTTGACGAGTTAATCATAATAATAATTATAAAATTCTTGATTTGGAATTGAAACAATGGTACAAATGATGTGAAAAACGATGATATCTGCAGAAGTATAAAACTGTGTCGCAGACATCAACCCCCTCCTCTGGGAAATTAGTGACGAGTTAATAGATAAATAAATAGATAGATTTATTTCGACCCGAGTAAAAATACACAGAAACTACATACGGTGGATAACCAATATTATAAACTAGCATCCGCCCGCGGCTTCGCACGCGTGTTTTGTCAATAAAAAGTAGCCTATGTGTTAATCCAGGTTATAATCTACATACATACCAAATTTCATAAAAATCCATTCAGTAGTTTTTGCGTGAAAGAGTAACAAAGATCCACACATACATGGATACATAAAAACTTTCGCGTTAATAATATTAGAAGAATTCAAAAGTAATACTGTCTCTCTGTCTGTTTGTTACGTTTTTACGGCTAAACGGCTGGACCGATTTCGATGAAATTTGGTATATGGATTGAGTATGATTGGGATATAGGCTACTTTTACACGACTGTAGGAGGATAATGTTTTTATAGACAAATTACGCCGCGGGCGGGTTAGATTATATATTTATTGAATATGTATTTTGTATTTAAATGCATGAAAGAGGCGACTCATCCTCGCCTCACGTCTCTTCTGTCTGACCTGCGTCTTTGAAGAGACTTACGTCCAACAGTAGACTGCTACAGGTTGTTGTTGATGATGATGATGATAACGAAGCTTGTAATCAAGTGCGCCAAAAACGCCTGATTAGATACGGCAATATTTTATTGCCTGATAAGGAAATCCAAATAATTACGCGGCCTTGACTTTAAGTTAATTAGTTATTTACCACGTACATAAAACGTAAATTTTAAGGCCTATGTACAGCAGTGGACGTCTTATTGATAAGATTAATAATAATTTATTCTCAAAAAGATAACAATTATCACTTACATGTGAATCAGTAGACATAGAAAAGATATTGTAATTCGTTCGAGTTATGGTAGGCTTTTTTGGTTTTTTTTTGCTGAGTCGAGGCCCTTTTGCTGCTATAGCACACAACATACCTACCTCATATTTCAAATTAATTATTTATTATACCTATTGTTTGTTTATGTCTTGCATGTGTTCTTCTTTTACATCTTAACTCATCTTTTGTAACTGTATTATGTTTGCTATTTAGCAAATAAATGATTGTCTATGTCTACAAATGCTTATTGCTGTACTTCACAGAATCACACACTTTGTATTAAACCAAATATGCAAAATATTATCAAAAAAAACTGGCCAAGTGCGAATCGGACTCGCACACGAAGGGTACCATATCTATAAAAACAGCAAAAAAAAAATCATGTGTTTTGTATGGGAGCCCCCTTAAATATTTATTTTATTCTGTTTTTAGTATTTGTTGTTATTGCGGCATTCAACTGTCTAACTATCACGGTTCATGAGATACAGACAGACAGCGGAGACTTAGTAATAGGGTTCCGTTTTACCCTTTGGGTACGGGACCTTAAAAATCGTAACGCGGAAGTTAGATAGCTTATCTGTGTAAGATAAGGACGGAAGCAATCAGTCATATCTTATCAGCTGAATCTTTAACTAGATTCAGCTGATAAGATATGACAATATGACAAGTCTTAGACAAAGACCAGGCAGAAGAGACAAGGCGAGGACGGGGTGAAGACGTAGTGTGCGTCCACACTGCGAGCCTAGCGCGGTTGCGACGACGGGCGCGAAGTATTAAACATATGAAAAGCGCCTTTGCGTCCATACTGTAGTGACTAAGGCGGAAGCCTAGTGTGACGGGACCGAGCGAGACAGAGCGCGTAGTTTTCAAACGTTCCTGTCCGCGCGTTCTGTTCTTTCGCCCCCGCTCGCCGCACTAGCATTAGGCCCTAGTCGCCGCGCATTCAGTGTGGACGCAGCCGTAGCGTCTCTTTAATGTACTTTAATTTTATACACAAGTCAATTTTTAGAAAAAAAACACCGACTTAAAAATTCGTATACTTAAAGTAAAAAAAAATGTCTGTCCGTTTGTAGTATTTTCACGACTACGCGGCTGGACCGATTACGATGAAATTTGGTATAGAGATTATGACCGGGAATGGAACATAGGCTACTTTTTACTGACTGCGTAGAAGGGTTAATGTTTTTATTGATAACGCTTGCGAAGATAGATGAATAAATCAATTTTGCTGGACATTTCACACAGCGCAATCTAGCCACAAACTAAGCAGAGCTTGTACTATGGGAACCAGTTAACAGATATAATACTTATATACACTTTATTGTTTTTGTAAATACATACATATAATTATAGAAAGAAATCCAGACCCGGAACAAATATCTGTATGATCTTGCAAGCATTTGTTCCGCAGCGGGAATCGAAACCGCTACCTCCTGCGTCTCGGCTGGCTATTCGCCCACTGCGCCACGGAGGTGGTCAATAGATGGTAGCTAGATAGATAAACCATTTTACAGATGAGATCCTCTCACCAAAAAGTTTAAGTGCTGTTAGTTCTTGGGACCGCCTCATCGGATTTTCATCACACACAGCTAGAACAACTCCCAGTTAATTTGGCTTTCTATCAAAAAAATTGCATCCGAATCGGTCCATCCGTTTGGGAACTACGATGCCACAAGAGGTATAGGCATCAAACATATAATACCTCTTTTTTTCGTCGGGTATTCAAAATGTGAAACGTAGCGTCTACGTCTCGTCATTGTAAGTTTTGCGTAGCTTCTACTACACGTTTTGTTATTTACGACATTAAATGAAAACACGGGTAGGGCTAATGGCTAGTATTGTTGTAAGATGAAGTTTTTTCAAATTCATTACCATAGAAAATTTAAAATTTTCAAAAATCCGTAATACCAAGTTCTGTAATATCAATGAAACAGCCTGTATAAAATAGGTAAACAAATCATATTCATTCATCATGTAAGTAGGTACCTGTTAAACTGACTAAGCGGCATCATGATTTGTGAGTTCTTGAGTCCATAACTAACATAATAAATAACATAATAAATAACATAATAATAATAAGCGGCATCGTCGCAAAGGCACCGCCGATTTACGTCAAAAATAGTTTATTGGAAGTGTATCGATTATTGGCTAAATATTCAAGGTACAACTCACCTCTAAAATAAGTTAATACGATTCCGGGTGTGTGTTTTAAATTAATGTCGTACATAACAAAACAGGTTGCATACAGTTTGTATGAAAATACATTAATGGAGTGCCATGATTACGCCTCGTCCTTAGTGGGGGACCGTCCCACGTTGCGCTTTCTAGTGCGTGGTCTCCACTAGAGAACCTTTCTGCCACAACGGCCGTCAGTTCTTCCAGTTTGTGCCCAAGCTCATCTCGGTCAGGAGAAAACTAGGATAGAAAGTCGGGGCAAGATCATATGGGGATGTGATGATGCAATCGCAAAGAGTACTGCAGATGCGCTATCTTTGGCGTAACGCCCAGTGATGTAACAAAGTTACATAAAAACAGAATTCTTAAGGATTCGGCTTTTTGCGGAAGGGTATAAATGTATAAAAACAATCCGTTTAAACGAACATTGATCAATCCTGAGACATAATGACATTTAATGATCGAGCGAAGTGAGATCTCTAAATCAACTTAGGAAAGTCCGAGGATAACTTTTGAAGCGCTTATCCGCTCATCGTGAAATTTGGTATATAGGTAGAGATAGCACAATTGTGGTGTGTCTAAATAAGTTAAAAATGGGGGGGGGGGGGTTGAGATATTGGGGTTTAAGAGGGGTAAAAAAAAAACAAAATGGGATTATCCGGTCAAGTGGCACGTCTAATAAAAGGTCTTTGTAAGTACATTTTGTACCCGTTTTTAATTTTCTTCAAACCTTGTAGTTTTTAAGTTATTAACCATAATAAAAACGGAACTTTGACAAAATTCACAGGGTACACCAGTGACCCCACAATGCTGTAATTTGGTATGGCGTGTAGCTTTAGTGACACAAATATAGGCAAAAGTCTGAAATCCAGAATAACTGCAATTTCTACCCCAACAAAGAATCAGTTAACATGAACTCCCGTTACCTGTTATTTGAATGAAACCGTAGGTCAAGTTTATCGGTTATTCGTTTCATGGCACTATTTTGATCGTCAAAGATTTCAATTCTTTTTTGTTTTGCCTGAGATCTCAGTTCGGGGCGAACCACTAATGTAAAGTCAAGTTTAGGAGCAAGGTTGCTGAGAATGCAGGGCGCAGGCCGCGCAAGATCGGCCACTCTGGAAATCTACTGAGGAGGCCAATGTTCAGCAGTATCTGCAGTTTCTCGTATTCGGAATCACAAATAAAAGGATTTTTTTTTTGTATTTTTTTTATTCCTTCATTACAGAATCAACAGTACTTGACATCAATTCTCGTTTTAACCGATTTAAAAAAAAGAGGAGGTTCTCAATTCGTCGGAATCTGTTTTTTTATGTACGAGTATGTATGATTACGCGAAGACGCTTGGACCGATTCGAGAAGTTCTTTTTTTATTTAAAAGGGTTTACTTCCCAGGTGGTCCAATTGGCACCACCAGTCAGTCAGGATCTGATGATGGATCTTAAAAAATCGAGCAACCCTCAAATTTTTTAGGGTATTAATTCGATTTTATCTTTTATCTCAGAACATTTTGAATGTTTGTTTTATTTGTAAGCATATATTTTCATATTGGTCTCATAGGAGTTTCATCAAAATCTGTTCAGTAGTTTGGTTAAGTCGGTTATATTTTTCTTGAAAAGTTACTTGTATAGACATAACTTTTTATAAATAAGTAACCTAGCGGGAATTATTAAAAACTCAATAACTTTTGAAGTGATAACTTCTTTTTTGAGATGGGAAAAAACTATTGAACTCTCGACACTGTTACCGTTACCGACACCTCTGTATATAAGTATCTCGTAATTGTTCAAGTTTTCACTTCTGTCGACACTCCCGGTGACTTTTAAGAAAATTAGTAGGTATTTGAAGAAAGTAAGGGTAGGAGGGGGGATGTTGTGTCAATATGTATACTTGAGGGGGTGAAGGAGGGGAGAGTGTGTGTTGTTTGAGTTTCTGAAAGTATTTTATGGAACGCGCTATGTATGGATTAACAAAGAGATAATTTGTTTCATATAAGATTTATTTATTACTCTACAACCCGCGACGCAAGATTGACTCAGTAATCTATTAGTTAATTCAGTTTACCACCGCTACGAGCAGCATTCAAAAACATGCAGACGAACCACCAGACAGAAATAGACAGCTGTGACCATCGGAGACCTTCAGGACGTCATAGAGGCGTTGACATTAAATGACGTACTATATTGGAATACTGCCAATACACATAATCGCAGTTATGTGATAAATCATCTGGAATAATTTTCAGAGTTATGTGACTTTAGACTTGCCGAGCATGTACCCTCTTAATACTCAATACATTTGTTGCTTTCATATGGTGACAAAGTTGTTACAGGTAGTATGTATATAGCTAATAGTCAGGTTCTGTTAATACTTGGTTCAGCTCGTCCGTGAAATCAACACTGGCCTCAGCAGAATACCAGTGCTCCAGCTTGGTAACATGCAGCAGCATATGCTAAGCTGCAGGCCTTTTCGCCATCACACGGAATTATATAACTTAAAAATAAAGTGCCTTTCCTATTGTTAATTTTAGGTTTAATGTAAATATGTTTAGTTTTAATTGTTTGAGATTATATTCTCATGATTATTTTGTGATGCGAATAAGTGTATTTTCTTTCACATATGAACCCTGGCAGGGTGTAGCAACAGGAAAGCAGACCATGTTTGCCTATCTGAACAGGTAGGCACGCCGTTTACACTTTACAATTTATTCGATATTTTAATTGATCGAGCGAAGCGATAACTCCAAATCAACTTGGAATTAACTTTTTGGAACTTGGAAAGTAACTCTGTCTGTCTGTTTGTGACGTTTTCACCACTGAACGAAATTTGTTAATCAGATAGATTAAAGGGATTGGTACATACGCTACTTATTACGCGATTGCGCAGAAGGAGGGTAATCTTTTTATGGGCAACGCGGGCGAGTCAGATAGTATTAATACAGATGAGAATGGTAGTAGCTTTCCAGTGCATGGTCTTCACTCTAGAGCCTATCTACCCCAACAGCCGTCAGTTCTTCGAGCTATGTGCCCCGCCCACTTGCCTCTAATCAAACTCTGTACTAAGTAAATAATAATCTAATCGGTAACATAAATACCCGTTGATCAATAATCGATCGTCAATCCACTTCAATTAATCTCAGCATCGATGTTCGTCTCCAACACTCGTGCACGTGACAGTTCTACACTGTTGTGCGAAATCGTTTTCACCTGTGACTTTACCTGCTTAATATTATCAACATCAGTAGATTTAAGAGATTGGTGGCTCTTGCCAGAACTGATGCAATTTTCTTTATTAGATTTTTCTAGTGAAAACTTCTTTAGGCGCGTAGGGCATTGAACTCCATTGAACCATTGAACTCGCGACACTGTTCCCGACACCTCTGTATATAATTTGAGATGGGGAAAAATCGTTGAATTCGCGACACTGTTACCGACACATCTGTATATAATTTGTTTGTTTTTAGTTTGTGGAGGGGCATAAGACAACTTTCTTAGTAAATTTTCATGTTTATGCGACATCCATCATGATCTTTTTGCAACATCCAAATTTTTTGAAGTAAAAACTTCTTTATGCGCGTTGGCCATTTTCTGAGATGAGGAAAAAACTATTGCACTAGCGACACTGTTACTGCTACCGACACCTCTGTATTATGAAGTGATAACTTCTTTAGACGCGTTGGGCATTTTTTGGTTTGGGAAAAAACCGACAACTCTGTATATAAGTATCTCGTAATGTTCAAGTTTTCACTTGTGCCGGCACTCCCGGATTGCCACTTTTATTTCTAAGGCGGTTTTACCTATGACTAGTAAAAAGCTTAAATCTAGGAGAGTTAGTACTTAAGTACTAATTGCGATTTAGTCCTCTGCGAGAGCTTTCACATCAGAGGTAAAGATAAAGATAAATTTATTTGCTTGAACATAACGTGTAAAGGTCTTAATTAAGTAGGTATGTTTCAATTATATTCTGCCTTATCTAGCATGCAAATTACAAAAATACAATAGAAAATCTCAAATTTAAAGTTAATAATTTAAAATACAATCATCATAAATATGTAAAATAATAATGAATACAAACAATTAAATTTAAATTAGGTAGATAAAAATTAAATGTCAAAGATAGCCCTAAAATTATAATATGTCCTCTAAAAATTCCTGAATATTATAATAATATTTCATCACTAATAATTGTTTAAATTTAGATAAATTATCATTAAGCATTTAATATGCATTTGGTATTTTATTGTTTATACGTGTCGCCATGCAGCCTACACTTTTATGCAACAATGCTGTTTTGTAGCTCGCTGTAAGAGGACAGTTGGGTTTGTTGGCGATGACGTTCAGGATGGTATTGCTGCTCTCGCGTACCGTGCGCAGTAGTGATGCTGTTTTTTTACGCCAGATGGCATCTTAGTTCTCTTCGGAATCTGGGATCGGAGAATCTGCAGGCATATTCGCCGATGTTCTGTGCCAAAAATGTTTTTTTTTTTTGCAATGGGTAGCTGCACCTTCAAAAAATGTACCGACAGACACGGTATTATTTTGATATTAGACACACCGCGCCGCGGCAAATTGTTTGGATTATGTCCAAATGTATTTTTAAACGCTCATTTATACGCAATGTTACGATTTCATCTTACCTACTGTGATTGTTTTGATGTAAAGTCGCTTGTTGTCGTGCTGTTTGTTAGTTCATTGATTTATGAAATAATTCTATCGCCAGGCAGTAAGAGGTCTTCCGTTAATTACGTGAGGGGTTTTAGGCCACTTTTTACTCCCCCTTCACCCTTGGTGATATATCGTGATGTTTAAGACTACGCCACCCTCCCTCACCCAACATCATGTGTATTTTTTTTATTGATTACTAGCTGACCTGCCGAACTTTGTACTGTCTTGACATGCATATGACTGTAGAATTGTCAATCGGCTGTCATTAGCTGCATATGAGAAAATGAATTTTCTTCACAATTTTTTTTTGCGCAAGTTTTTCCGATATTTTAATAGTTATTCTGCTATTCGGGGACAAAACCAATAAATTAAAGATCATCAAAGTGATCATTAAGTATCTATCAATGTGGTTCTAAGTATACCATCAACTTGTCTGCTGTAAACCAACAAGACACAACAACCATTATTATGCTAGCCTTGCGACTGCTTCACGTGATGATTATAAGGATATTAAAACTGGGAAAATAGAAAAATACTATTATGTGGTGGACGTTGATGACTTGATGGTGATTATCATGAAATCAAATGGCGAGTAACCAACAATGTAATGCTGAAATGTTGGCATAGATAATATTATTTAAAGTGCTCATAAAAATAAATAGTGCGGGCTTAGAATAACTACACATAGAAATAAAGTCCACGCGCGAAAAATAGGCCATTCAATTGGAGGCATGTATGGTTCCAAACGAAGCCCGAGCTGTGAGTTTTGTGAGCTAAAATTGTTTAAAATGTTGTGTGATAAAATGTCCATCCGTTTCACGTTTTAAAGGTCAATGACCTATGAGACAGTACTTTGTTATAGGCGATGGTTACCAATCAACATCAGGTGGGCCATAAACTTTATTCATCACCAGATCGTAAAAAAAAAAGTGGCTACTCCGAGAGTGCCGACAGAAGTAATTAAGCGCTCAATGTTTGGGTATTCAAAATTTAAAAGCAGACTACACTACAGATACTTATATACAGAGGTGTCGGTAACGGTAAAAGTATAGCGAGTTCAATGGATTTTTTCCCATCTCAAAAAATGCCCGACGCGCCTTAAGAAGTTTTCACTTCAAAAAAACCGTCTGCTGCATTACGCGCTTGTCGCACACAAGCGCACGAGTAATGCAGCAAACGGTTTTTTTATCGGCGAATGTAAAACTTGGCACTTACGCACACATTCGTTGCTTTGTGGTCTACGTTTCGATCGGGGTGTTATAAACTTCTGTTCTATGTGTAGTATTTCTAAGCCGTGCGGGCTAATAATAAAAGCTATGGGTTTACCATTTATATCGCACGTGACAACATACATGGTTTACGCTGTGAACGAAACCTGGGCCAAGAGAAAAATGGATGCCGAGGAAAACGATACTTAACCGTATTATCCATTGTTTATTTATCAATAACTAGGTGACCCGCCGAACTGTGTACCGCCTTTACATGCATATGACGCGGACTGCCAATGTACGTCACCCCGGTAGAATTGTCAATCCGCCATCATTAGCTACATCTATGTATGAGAAAATGATTATTTTTCATTTATTTTTGCGTGAATTTTTCGATACTATAATACCTAGTTATTCTGCTATTCGGGGCGGAGACAAATCTAACAAATCAATGTTATAATGTTGTTCTTGAGTTATAAATGGTCTAACTAACCCGACTTTGTTTTTTAAATATATATTGTAAAGCTATTGATATTTTCTGCGCTGTTAAAAAGTGGAGAGCGAAGCGTTAGCCAATTTTAAAGACTGATTAGGCGATTAGACGCTTACAGAAGAGTCATAAGCGGAGAATGGGGTGTGACATAATAGGCTATTTCTTATTGACAAACCAGGCGTGCGACCCCTGGCGGATGGTTCTATTATACAACCGGTTTTGTTATGTACGACATTAATTTAAAACACACATCTGGAATCGTATTAACTGATTATAGGGGTGGATTTAACACCGGTAGCTTGAATATTTATCCAGTAATCGGTACATTCCCAATTCGCAAATTTTAACATAAATCGGTGGCGCCATAGCGACGATGCCGCTTAGTCGGTTTAACAGGTACCTAATACATGATGAATGCATATGATTTGCTTACCTATTTTATACAGGCTGTTTCATTCATATTTTTAGGACTCGATATTTACCTTATTTAATAAAACAAAAAAATCTATTGTAACGAATATAAACACTATATTTCAACAATACTAGCTCTACCCGGTTTTCATTTAATGTCAGGTTTCAGTAACAGCTTAAACCCGGCTTCCAAAATGATCCCTACGTATTTAGCGACGTATATATGATTTGACGACTCTTAAACATTATTTAGACATTAAGTACGATTAGGTATCGTTGTGCAAGTCGCCTTAACACTAAATCTAGGAGCGGTAATGCTTTTTTTTATTATTTTATACCACCTCTTCCTTATTCTTTTATAGATATTAAGTGGTAACCATCGCTTCATAGGTCACGCACCTTAGAAACTTGACCTATGATGCCTTGCGTCAGTGTTGCCAACTTATGGGTTTCCCCCCTAAATTTGGGGTTAAGTTAGATGAAAAGGGGTATTTTTAGGGGCATACACTACGGGTACAATTTTTTGACGCATTTTTCAGGCGTTACCTTTTTTTATGAGAATTTTCTAGGGGAAAACTCTTGTATCGGTTTTTGTAACGTAAATTAGAAAATTATTGGTTGGATTGATGAATTAAATTTTATGAAGGTGTGTTATCTTGTAGACATCAGCAGAAAAATGTTTTCTGTGAATTAAGGTAAAAATTAAACGATATAAGTGAATACTTAAACGTATTTAATAATACTCTAGGATGATCTTGAGTTAGTGTTAGCGGGAAAGAGGGGGATTTCGGGATGACGCTAGGTGGGGGGGGGGGGGACGCTTAGTAGAGGTTGGCAATTGTGATTTAGTCCTCTGTGTAAGCCTACGGCTTTAATAACCTCATCAAGTCATTTCACTGCAGGCGTAGATAATTAAGATGGGTATTCGTATTTACATACGTACCTATCGCAGTGAGGTCAGCATAGATAAAGTAATCTCTTAAAAAAGGGAGTGAGTGATAGAATCCGTTTCAATAAATGAGGGTATTAAAAAAATTGTTTACTCTGCGGTGACCTCTGAGAGCGGGAAGGTCATGGAGTAATGTTTACTACGATTTATCTCAGCTTCCATCTGAAACGAAGGTATCTAGAAGACCTTTTCCAAGTATTTCCTTCTATTTATTTAAACAATTAGGTAAAAGTTATAATTCAAGTAGTAATTGTTTTTTCTAATGTTCTGCTTAGTTGAATGAATGAAATACTTTTTATTACACACCAAACAAAAATACAGTAACAAAGGGAATAAACAATGAATAACGGTACAATGGGCGGTCATATTGCTAAAAGCGATCTCTTCCAGACAACCTTTGGATGGACAGGCTTAGTTGTAATAAATAAATAAATATTGCTGGAAATTTCACACAGCGCTATCTAGCCCCAAACTAAGCAGAGCTTGTACTATGGAAACCAAATAACTGATAGAATAGTTTACATTTTTTTTGTAAATACATACTTACAATATATAGAGAAACAACCAGACCCGGAACAAATATCTGTAGATCATGCAAATATTTATTCCGCGACGGGAATCGAACCCGCTCCTTCCTGCGTCTCAGCAGGTTATTCGCCCACTGCACCACGGAGGTCGTCAAATTAGTTTATTTTTATTTATTTCTAACTGACATCACATCACACTAATATTATAAACTAGCTGTTGCCAGCGGCTTCGCTCGCGTTGTTCTGGGGTGCGTAAATACAAATAGAAACTTTGACATCCCATTTTTATCCCATGGGAACTGATTTATGGGATAAAAAGTGAAAGTTTGGACGTTTGTTTGTTACTCAATCACGTGGTAACGGCCGAACCGATTTCGATGAAATTTGGTATATACGTAGGTTATAACCTGGATAACCACATAGGACCTTTTATCCCAAACATCAGTTCCCATGGAATAAAACTTGCGTGTCAAGTCAAGTTGCAACAGTGAGTTAATATTATAAATGCGAAAATTTTGATGTTTGTTTGTCTGTTACTCACTCACGTCGTAACGGCTGAACCGATTTCGATGAAATTTTATATGCACGTAGATTATAATCTGGATTAACATATTTTTTTGTTGACATAAAACGCGTGCCAAGCCGCTGGCGGAAGCTAGTTTGTAATATATTTCTGACATACCAATATTATGCAATGTAATGAAATGGGGAATAAATGAATACTGAATACTGAAAGTGTAATAATAAATAATAACGTCAATATAATTAATAATTTAATTAACTATTATGGTGTCCGGTATAAAGTTGACATAGTGAAGAGACTACCTCCGTGGCCCAGTGGGCGAATAGCCGGCTGAGACGCAGGAGGTAGTAGTTCGATTGATCCCTGCAGGAAAATTTTTGTATAGTCTACAGATATTTGTTCCGGGTTTGGGTATTTTTTCTATATATTATAAGTACCCATCTACAAAAACAAAAAAGTACCTATATAAATAAATATTCTGTCAGTTATTTGGTTCCCACAGTACACGCTTTGCTTAATTTGGGGCTAGATAGCGTTGTGTGAAATGTCCAGCATTATTTATTATTATTATTTTTTGATTTATTTATCACTTAATTTTTATACAAACAGTGATGTATAAAATAGTACTTAAAAACTACTAAGGTTTGTAGGGACAATGCTATCAAAAAAGAGTCTACATAGTGAAAACCGAAGCTCGGAAGCGTTCAGGCCAAACCAAATAATGTCACTAGTTTACTACTAGGTATTTAGGTAGGTAGATTAGTAATTTAACATAGACTTGATTGGAACCAGGCAAGTTTAAGGAATTTGTAATTGGTACCATTCTAAATTAGATACAAAATACGATTTAAGTTTTTTTCTACTAGCCCGTACTGTCCCACTGCTGGGCAAAGGCCACCCCTCTTTCTTCCACTTATCACGGTCTAGAACCAGATCCCGCCAGTCTCTTGGAAGACGTCCAAGTCGTCGCTCCAGCGCTTTTTAGGCCTTCCTCGGCGTCGCTTTCCGTCTTTAGGAATCCATGTGCTTGCGTCCTTGGCCCACCTGTCGGGTTGCATACGTGAGACCCTTACCAGGGGTCGCTCAACCACTGATGCTGGTATTGAGTTAATATCGCACATATTTGATGCCTGGGAGAAGTCTCATGACGCTTTAGGTGTTTTTTGTGATTTGCCCAAGGCATTTGATTGCGTAGACCATGACACATTGATCAGGAAACTACACCATTATGGCATTAGGAGCGTTGCTCTAGACTTTCTCACTTCTTATTTAAGTGGCAGAGTGGAAAGAGTTGACGTGAATGGAAAGCGTTCTCCGGGGTCTTTGGTTAAAATGGGTGTACCACAGGGATCAATTCTGGGACCATTTTTGTTTTTAGTATATATTAATGATCTTCCCCATCTTGTAAGGGATGATCATGAGGTTGTATTGTTTGCAGACGACACGTCACTTTTATTTAAATTAAAGCGACGACAAACCGATTTTGACGATGTAAACAATGCAATCTCTAAGGTGGTAAAATGGTTCAATGTAAACAATCTACTTCTAAATGAAAAGAAAACAAAGTGTATTAGATTTATACTACCTAATGTTACACAAGTTAAAGCAGATATAAAAATCAAAGACGAAGAGTTGGCTCTTGTGGACACCACCGTATTCTTAGGTATAACCCTAGATAATAAGCTTCAATGGGGCCCTCACATTGATGGGTTGTCGAAGAGACTTAGTTCTGCGGCATACGCAGTCAAAAAGATCCGTCTTTTTACAGACGTAGACACAGCTAGACTAGTTTACTTCAGCTACTTCCACAGCATTATGTCATACGGTATACTGCTGTGGGAGAGTGCTGCAGATATAAACACCGTTTTTGTGCTGCAGAAGAGGGCTGTTCGTGCAATTTATAATATGGGCCCCAGAGAATCATTACGCAATAAGTTTAAAGAAATAAATATTATGACATTCCCTTGTCAATACATCTATGAAAATCTAATGTATGTTCACAAAAATATTAATTTGTTTAAGAAAAATAGCGATAATCATAATTTTAATACTAGAAATAAAGATAAACTCGCTGTTGCCACTTGTAGACTCCATAAAGTTAGTAAATCGTTTAAAGGGCAAGGTGTACGCTTTTATAACAAACTCCCAAAGGATGTACAAAAATTGACAATTAACAAATTTAAAAACGTAATTAAACAAAATCTTTATAAAAGAGCCTACTATAAAATATCGGATTATTTAGATGATAGAGAAGCTTGGGATTGAAATTGCTCCAACTCGTTCAAAATGTTACAATTTAGACGTAATTTATGTTCTGTATTATGTATTATAAAAGGATCATTAAAAAAAACAACCAGCCTTGTTTCTTGCCTTTCTTTCCTGGCTTGGTCGCGAAGGAACAGGCAGTAAAATTGACGTTTCAAAGTGATCCTTGTGATTTTAATGAATAAAAATATTTGAATTGAATTGAATTGAGACATGACCCGCCCAGTCCCAATTCAGCTTTGCCGATTTAAGTTTTTTTTTAACCTATACTTTCCCACTGCTGGGCAAAGGTTTATTTTAAAGCCAAATTTTAAATATATTAAAGCCTTATTTTGATTAAATTTCTAACTATTAAATTATTCATAGCGATAAATCGATATCTAAAACTATCACTTTCACGCAGATAAACTGCGATGCGTCTATTGTCTTAGGTCAAGGGCAGGGACAGGTCGCCCGTTCAAGGCTGTTTGTATTGACCGGATGGGGTTCCGCTTTAAAACTAAAAACGTCTGTGAACACTGTGATCAAAATTTTAATGATATTTCCTTGTTTTGCGAGCACCTGGATAAGTAAACATAGGACAAATAGGTTTATAAATGACGGAGTCTTGGGGTAACAAATATAAATTTAAATAAATACAACGGAATTGAGAACCTCCTCTTTTTTTGAAGTCGGTTTAAAACTTGGATGACATGATTTTTAAAACCATCTCAAAAACTTTCAAGCCTAGACGGGACTTGAACCCTTTTGAGATGGTTTTAAAAATCTTAGAATTTTCCGCAAGTGTTCGGATAGCACTATACAAAATGAAATACTATTAGATGACATGTTTATTAAATAATAAATAAATAATGCTGGACATTTCACACAGCGCTATCTCGCCCCAAACTAAGCAAAGCTTGTACAGGGAATCAAATAACTGGTATCCTAATTGTGGGATTGACGCGACTTGAATAGAGGTATTTCACGAACGGCACCGATGAATATTATGATTTGGCGCTAAAAGAATAAAGCCTCACAGTCACGGAACGCGAAGGCGAATCGTGAAATAACCATTTGTGCAAATAAATTATCAACAATAACATTTTAGCGAGAATCTAATTTCCCTACCCATGACGAATTTACAAGGTTACTAAGCTACGAAGACAATTCTTATAATTAAAGTTGAGGAAGCGGTGTGTGACGAGAAACGTTAATTGATTTCATGTTGTACTAGCTTACTCGCCTCGACTTGGCACAGGATTAATAAAAATAAAATATAGCCTACTAGTTAACGCCTGTGGCTTTGCACGCGTGGTTTGTCAATAAAAACATTACATTACTACGCTTCTTCTTAGTCGTAGCACTCTTGGCAGAGTGGTCGTGGTCGTCATGTCAGGGTTGTGGCGCGCTTAACTACCCTTCGCCACTCCTACACTATGGCAGCCTTTATTTGATCCGTCCATCTCAAAGGCGACCTGCCACGCACTCTTTTGCCGTCAACCTTCCCCTGCACCACGAAGAGCTCAATGGACAGCTCTTCGCAACGCGAACGTGTCCAAAGAAGAGACGCTGCTTGATGCCGAGTTCTTGAGGTATGGACTGATTGGTAACGGAATTCTGTCCATGATACCCCAAGCTTTCTTCAGCTTCTCGAGAGCGTCTGCCTTCCCGGAGAGTCCATGTCTCTGAAGCGTACAGGAATATGGGAAACACTAGCGCTCTGACGAGAGTCTTGGTGGCTTTCGTAATGTTCCTGTTCCTTCATATCTTCTTCAGTTTTTTCTTCTGCGCATACGGGTAAAAAGTAGCACTGTATCAATCCGTCGTTCTTTTCCACCTTTATTATACGCACCTCCAAAGAGTGGAACGCTTTGCCAGAGTCTTTGTTTCCTGACTACAACAAGATACAAGTTATTCATTTGCATAAATAAGTGTACAGGGCTTAAAAACTATTTAGCTTATAGGTTTAATGGCACTTTATACTTGTTTGCCTTTACGAGTATAGCAAATTTCTGAAGGCGCTTCCAACCTGGGTGTCTGTAAATCGCAAGTGCAAACAGGTTTCTTCTAGGCAAGCGTGTTCCATCGTAGACGGCATCATCGCTTACCAGCAGGCGAGATCGTGGTCAAACGCGAGTCTAAGGTCATAAAAAATCTCAATAATCAATCTATTTATCCCTCCCTCCTTCTTCCACCACCGGACAAGCAGACGTACCGAGAAGTACCACCCATACCTGGTCGGCATACAACCTTGCCGTACCAAACGATTTGCTTCAACTTTTCTTGTTAGCACGAGCAAGGAGTGGAACTCACTTCCGGCGTATGTTTTTCCGGACCAGTATAATCTCAGTCTTCAGGTCCAGAGTGAATAAGTTCTTTTTAGGCAAGCGTGCTCAATCTTCGATCTCACCATCACTATCAGGTGAGTGGGAGCGCTATATAAGCGCTAATAAAAAAAAATCTCTACTCACCAAATTTCAACGATGTTTATAGTTAAGCACAATTTCTTCGTAATTTATCATAAACTTTTTTCTACGAAGCCATTTTGTTATTGGAGCTTTTTGATCGTCTCTGCCCAAGGATATAGATAATTGAATTATAAAAAAAGTAAAAATATACAAATATTTGTATTTGACCATGGCTCGGACGTAACTGATCTAAATGGTTTCACACAATCGATTTGGCGTACTTTGCATTACTCCTATATAATATTAATTGCGTATAATTCGCTTTGAAGGAACATTGTATGATAAGAAATTTCACTATGAATTAGTTGCTAGCTCAATTAAATCATTTTAACTTATGGATTATAGGTATAGAGTTGAGCTAGTGGATACCACGTCTAGGCAAGCGTAGTTTAGGGCGGCCCCTGGCTAGAAGGGGTGACGATTTTCGCGCAATACCTAGCTTCGTTTTTTTTTGTTGCTGATAGTGCTTGAACACTACCTCACCTGATGTTGAGTGATGGCGTGGTCGAAGATTGCACGGTTGCTTAGAAAGAAACTGTTCACTCTGGACTTGAAGACTCCGAGATTATACTGGTCCGGGAAAACATACACCGGAAGCGAGTTCCACTCCTTACTCGTGCTAACAAAGAAAATTGAAGCGAATCGTTTGGTAGGGGAAGGTTTTATGCCGACCTTGTGGTCTGTTGGACATGGGTGGTACTTCTCGGTACGTCTGCTTGTCGGGTGTTTGAAGCGGGAGGAAGAGGTAAGGTCATGAGGATCGTGCGCACAATCATCAAAATGAATCTTGTTCTGAAAGTCTGGCTACTGGCTGTCTGTGCTCTAGACTTTGTTAATTGGCTTCCTCTAGGGATGATAAAAGTTAAGGATCGGGTTCATTTGCGCACCTTGAGGGAGTCCTGCACTACCTCTTGGTCTACGAGCATACCAAACTCCCTTCGTCTCTAGGGTTGCCATCCCGGACATGTCCAGTAATATAGGTCTTTGTCCGGAATTTCTACTTTCTTTATTTTCTAATTAATTAAGTAGGTAACGAGTAAAATAAAACATAAAGCCCCTTCCCCGTCCGTTTCGTTCACAGGGTTTCGGCGGCGCGCGAATACTCGAGAATTTGCTTCGTTCATTCACATGCACGATGCTAACGACATTAATGTTATATTTACAAGAAAGTCAGGAATTTTCATCAAATGTCAGGAATTTAGTCCGGAATTTAGATTTTTTAATCTGGGAACCCTACTCGTCTCTAGCCAAGTGTCTGCAGACCCACGTCCGCAGCCTTTGTGCGATGCCGAATTTTGACATCACAAAAAAGTATTCAGTTTAATTTATTTCTGTTTCTCGAGTGTCCTAAGCAGGTTCAAATTTAAGACGGTTTTACAATGCATAAGGTAAAATATTAATTAACTTTTTGGTTGTCTTAATGAAATCCACACTAGTATTGCTTATGCTTAAGTTATAAAGCTAGCGTCCTTTAACGTTCTCGTAAAATCCAGTCCATCCGAAGGGAGTCTGGAAGAGATCACTTTTAGCGATAAGACCGTCAATTGTAATATCGCGTGTCTGGTTTTAAGTGTTTTAAATATGATTTGTTAATTTAAGTGTTGTATACAATAAAGCGTTTTCTATTCTATTCTATTCTATTGTAAATTCAACTACATCACACTAATATTATAAATGCGAAAGTTTGGATGTTTGTTTATATATTTGTAATAAAACGCAGTATTGCCGGGAAATCAACGAGTGATGTTTAATTGTAGCTTTGACAGTTACATAAATAGGTGACACATGCCCTACAATATAGAGGGCGCTACTATTATATTTTGATATCAAACTAACAATTTGTTTGTTACTCAACCACGTCGTAATGGCTGAACCGATTTCGATTACATTTGGTATGTACGTAGATTGATACCTGCATTATCACATAGCCTACTTTTTAACGCCAATCCACGCGCGCGAAGTCGTGGGCGGAAGCTAGTAATATTATAAATTTCAAAGTAAATTTACCTATCTGTCTGTTTCTTACGTTTTCTTTCACGACTTTCTTTCGCGGCTAGACCAATCTTCATAAAATTTGGAACTTCTTGAAAAGTATGCACAAAAAGCCGCTGGAGGAAACTAGTAAATAACAAAAGAATTAATTATGTTTCAACGGAGCCAATAAAACCATCACCATTTAATATTTAGGAGGAAATTCTTATCAGTAAATGATTATTGAACTTTCGTACAATTAAAAAGCAATTATGACCTGTTACTCTACTACCGTTTATTGGTTTATATTATCAGGCAATATCTTAACTGGCGTTTTAAGTGGTTCAGATAATTATTTGTGAAATCACCCAGTACTTATCACAGTTTTCTCGAAGGGTGATTATTAGTGATCGGATATTCGGATGCATATTTACCTAAAGTTCAAAGTTGGCTAGTATGGATAACACTTTTTTATCGAAAAAATTCCGTGATTCCGGGATCAACAAATTTATCATGTATTTTTTTTTTTATTTATTTATCTACATAACCTACACATCCCTTAAAGCTGCATAAGTTTTTATGGTATGGCATTCATCCCTAGTCCAAAGAAATTCACATTCTATGAAAAAACACACACTTTGGCACATAGGTATATTAGGTATACATAACATAATGCCTTGTTACAACGTAATATGGTTGCTTTTCCCTACTTTTACTGTCACAATTTTGTAACAAGTGTCAGATCGGACCTATTAGATCTCAGGGAATATAAGCATATTGTAAGTGTGCGAGTGAGATGGCAAATTTTACCTGCTTAATATTTAACGTTAAACTAGTGGTTCCGCAGTGTCGCCCTGCCGCCTACGTGAATATTGACAAATAAATTTGCAACAAACGATGAATTTCTCTGATTCAGAAGAGGTCATCAATCGACATCTTGTCAACTCAGAGCAAATAAATTACTATACAACAGCGCAGCACCGCCGCCTTGCTCGGAATCAGCGCGTTAGGTAGCACTGCTACGGCAGCACTGCTGCTTGCTGCCGATATCGGAATCATACCTTTATTTACCACGTCAACCGATTTCGATGAATATGTGAAGTCAGTAATTTTTTTGTTAATAGTTATTTGTGCTATCTATGGGGGAGGCCTATGCTTAGCAGTGGACGTCCTATGGGTGATATGATGATGATAGGAGGTCTCTAGTCTGTAGCCAGAAGCGAGGTCTGGTTTCGGATGATAAAGAACTTTCTACTTAATACCCACCCAAATGTCAACGACCATCGGTTAAGGCTGCAAAAAATTGTCAGCCATTTTGTTTTAGCTCGTAACTTATCTATGTTGGGCCATGGAACTGTCGGTAACCGATAAGCGGTACAAGGATTTACGAGCCCTATCTTAGATACGGTTGGTGTTGGCTTGTTAGTTTTCTTGGACACTGCTTTGAATGAACACTAACCATGAAACAATACCTTACAATCTAGATACAACAAAATCAGGAACATGAAAATGTATAAAGGGCGGTCATTTCGCTAAAATGCGATCTTAAAAATCCCGAAGTACCGGAGGCATGTCCATATTAATATATACGATTGAGATCATTAACCCCAAATAAATCTAGCTACTCCGATCACTGCTTATTATAGTGACCAATAATACCTACTATGGATAAAGGATAAAATCGTGTATGGAAATAACCAAAAAAACTTGTCAGTCTTCTGGTAGGGCGTGATGGAGTAAAGGAAAAAACCAAAATCTGGGCCGGGATGGAAACTAAAATATGTACTACTAGCTGTTGCCAGCGGCATTGCCCGCGTTGTTCTGGGGTGCAAAAATATATAATATAGAAAGCTTTACATCTCATTTTTATCCCATGGGACCTGAATAATGGGATAAAAGGTAGCCTATGTGGTAATCCAGGTTATAATCTACGTACATACCAAATTTCATTGAAATCGGTTCAGCCGTTACGACGTGATTAAGTAACAAACAAACATCCAAACTTTCGCATTTATAATATTAATGTGATGTTTTTCTCTTAGTATTGATATATAAATTAATGTCAATGTCTAAAAGAAGAGCCTAACTGACTACCTAAGGTGTGCTCTAGATCTTGATGTAACTGATAAGTTTGCGGTCAAACGAATAATCAAGTTTTGTCACTATAGTTCATACGAAATTAATTACCAAGATGTTATGAATAACTCCTCTGCTTTCATAGCCTGTGCAGCCATAAAAACAAAGCGCTAAGACCACCAGACCTTTTTATGAAAATCATTGAACGATCGCAAAAAAACCAGACTAGTTTTATTCACGTCTTCTGTCTCCCTTCTACTTGTAACAACTGTTCCGTGAAGTTTTTTTATTTCGTTTCCACACACGATTAGCCGTGGATTGTTTAATTACTGACTTATTATGTTATTACTAAATATTAGCTTTGTAATTGGTTGGTTTGCTTATTCGATTGACTGATCGCTGACGAAGGCTAAAAGCGGCGCCAGCGCATCAAGCTTAGTTTGAGCATATTTTTATAGATACGACATCCATTTCAGTTTGAAAATAAACTAGTGGTTCGCCCCGAACTGAGATCTCGCGAGTCTCCGATTAAACAAAAAAATATTATTTGTAATCAATCTTTGACTATTCAAAATAGTGCCACGAAATGAATAACCAGCTAATTTGACCTACAGATTCATTCAAATTTCAGGTAACTGGAGTTCAAGTTATGTGGTAACTCTTTTTTGGGATAGAAATTGCAGTTATTCTGAATTTCAGACGTTTGCCTCTATGTGTGTTACTTAAGCTACAGGAATACCAAATTACAGCACTGTGGGGTCACTGGTGTATCCTGTGAATTTTGTCAAAGTTCAGTTTTTATCATGGCTAATAACTCAAAAACTATAAGGACTTTACTAAAAATAAAAACGGAGTCTAAATATACTAATAAAGACCTTTCATTTGATGTCCCACTTAACCTAATAGTTTCATATTTTTTTTACCCCTCTTGAACCCCGATATCTCAACAACCCCTCAACATTTTTAGCTCATTTAGTCACACTAAAATTGTGTATCCTATGTATCAAATTTCATGATGATCGGATCAACACTTCGAAAGTAATCCTCAAACAAACAAACATACATACTGTTACGCCGAGGCTGTTAAACAATGAGTAATAATCGAACCTTCTCGAACGCTTTTGTCTTGCTGTGTTATTGTGGCTATTGTTTGTGGTTTCGCAGAATGGGGAGTGGCCATTGTGCCGAGGGACCGACCCTTTCCTGGAAGGATCGACATCGTTCTCGAACAATCGAAATGTGTGCGATATAAATAGGCCGGAGAGATGGCCGGACAGTCAGTCTGAGTCAGTCTCAGTTAGTGAGTGAGTCTCAGCGAGGCCCTGGAGGACTGACGTGGGAAGGGTCTCGCGTGAACAGTAGTTGCTCCCGAGTCAGTCTGGATTTTGCTATACGTGCGAACATTTCGGTGACTTTAAGTGGTGCACCAGTGGTGTGAATTAATGTGTTGTGATTACGTGTGACCAAATTCGTGTATTCATCGTTTAGTGCTGAATAAAAGTGTTATTTTGGTGAAATCGATTCCCATTATTTTATCCCGAACCCTCAGCTCGTAACAATACATACAACGCCGATTTGCCCAAATTGGTTTAGAGATCCCGCTTTGCTCGATCAAATAAATAAATATTGCTGGACATTTCACACAGCGCTATCTAGCCCCGAACTAAGCAGAGCTTGTACTATAGGAATCAGATAACTGATAGAATGAAAGCCATGGTAATAAGTATTTTAATGATTTTGTGAAAATTGTCGGTAGTTATTATGTAATTTGAAGTTTACTACCAAAAAAAAAAATCAAATGCAACTGGAGCTGGATTTTCTAAACTGTTTTTTTTATGATTGAGATATAGAACAAGCATATGACCCACCTGATGTTAAGCGGTAACCATCGCCTATAACAAAGTATTGCCTCGTAGATCACGCACCTAAGAAACGTGTCCTACGATGCACTGTTGCACTGCCATCGACTTGAGGCATACAGCTGTAAAAGCCTCATATGCCTGTTATTTCACCGGCAATCATACCCTTAAAACCGAAACAGCAATGCGGCAGAAATATGTGTAGTGGTAGTACTTACCCGGGCGAGCTCTTTCAAAAGTAGCTCTACTATTGAAACTGATTACTGATTATGAATGTTACTTATTTTATTTTTAGACTTCTCCCATCGAATGTTTTGATCAAATCGTATGTCTTTTCGTCAAACTAGTTTGTTATACCGTAATACAAGCACCTAAGGCCGAAATTACATCGCCCACGTCACATTTCTCGTAAGATTTTCGACAAAAAATATTTGTGATGAGTACTGTAGTTACTTTTTGTACTGTTTTTGTTAGACATGATGATATCATTGTGACGTGGGTGACGAGGGTAGATGTGCTAAGTGATGAATGTCGATATATGGATTACCTAATTAAAAAAGCTTCTTACAGCGCCCTCTGTTGTCTTCATCATCATCTTATCAGTTATAGGACGTAAACTGTTGAAGATAGGACTCCCTCATGGATTTCCAGAGCGACCGATCTTGTGCGGCCGGCATCCAACGGCTCCCAGCAACCTTTATCAGGTCGTCTTGCCATCCGAGGTGGGGGCGTCCTACTCTGCGGTTTCCAGTGCGTGGTCTCCACACAATTCTTCGAGCCATGCGCCCCGCCCACCGCCAGTACAGTTTGCTAATCCTCTTTGATATGTCAGTGACTTTGGTTCGTCTACGAATCTCCTAATTTCTGATTTGATCTTGTAGAAAAACACGAAGCATAGCATCTCCATAACACTGTTATGTTGTTCTGTTATCATATCACAAGTTTACAACAGAACTTGAGCTACCTGAGCTGGTTTTTGGACGGGCTGCACCGCGCCGTAGAGTAGCTAAGATCCAACTCTCTATTCTGTCAGTTATCTGGTTCCCATAGCTTTGTTTTGTTTGGGACTAGATAGCGGTGTGTAATATGTCCAGCATTAAATATTTATTCAAACAGAACAGGGTATGAACTGTTCTGTTTGAATAAATAAATAATGCTGGACATTTCACACAACGCTATCTAGCCCCATACTAAGGGAAATTACAGGTACATGAGACTTTTTAATATGTCTGGGTGTGTCGCCTGACTGAAAGAAATATTAACCCTTTGCACTCGGGACCTTTTTCGCGCGGCGCACCAGCAACTCGAGCGTTTCGTAGCGTATTTGGTGAATTTCTTACCTCTAACTTAAAAAGATTACACACATAAAGTATCACATAAAACTTTTATATTTTAATATTAAATGTATCTTTACATATTTAAGATGATAGTTTGTCAAACGGTTACTCTTTGTAATTTAGCATTCTATGGTATTTGAGATAAGAACTGGCGAGATGCGCCCGGCTTGTCGGGACAAGTGTCACAATAATACGTTGTTTGGTGTCTTTTGCCGGGCTTATTTCTTCGGGAGCAGACTTTGCAATCGCATCTAACTCCTGTTAGAATGCTATGCATCCTGCCATTTAGGCGGATGTTTTCGGATTTGGCGCTTGAAGTCGAGGCTCGGTCGCGCGGCTGGTGGAAATCTCCAGTCAATTGCTTGACTAATGTCTTCAAATATCGTAAGTGATTAAGCGGCCGTTCGCTTCTCTGTTCTTTAGTGGATCTTTCGTCTTCTGACACCTCTCACTTCGTCACTATCGTCACTACTGCTGTTATTCTCTGTATCTTGAAGCTCTCTGTGTAGAGCCGTAATTTCCTCGCCAAGCATCGTGAAATCGAAATCATCTTCACTTGAACTTAATTCAGGATTACGTTCTATATTTTTAGGGATCAAAAACTTTAAATTCAGTAGTCTCTCTGCCACGACTGTCAGGTTCGAACGGTTGCGGTTGCGGTTCGTTTGTTTGGATGTTACTAATCCCAGATAAGAAAATCTTATCTCCATTTCCGATTACGCTTCATAAAATTATATAGAAAAAGCGTAAGAACCCGCGTCGAAGAAAGTAAACGAAAACAGTTAGTCCCGCGAATCGAGTTATCGCAGCAAACCAAGTGGTGAGCGATAGTCACCTCTCGAGTTGCGGTAGCACATCCCATGGTGAGTGAGAGTCACCTCTCGAGTGTTAAGGGTTAAAATAATATCCGGAAGAACAATGATACTTCCTTGCAGTTAGGCAGCTCATTTCTCCTGCCACGGCTCATGCCTGTTAAATCGATATGCTCACGTGACGGCCATTTATCAACGCCCGTTGACATTTCCAGGCCTGAACCCCAATTGCAGTAGCAGATGGCAATGTAAACTGTTTTATAAGCAATCAATTTTGACAGAAAGAAGGTGAATTTTGGGTCAGAGGCTGTACTTTCTCACTTCTGATTAAAGGTATTCCTTCTCATCTTGCAGTCACTCCACCATCAGCTATCCTGAAAGGCATCAAGTTAGTTACGCCATCACTTCCTCGGCTTGCCACGGTTTCATCGCCCATCTTTGCAAGACATTGCTATGTCTGGACAATTGATTGCCACTAAAATAGTTTTCATTAAAATTTGGGTGATTGGTACCTGGCACAATGTAAGCTCTATATACTTACCTGCAAAAACATGGTTCAATAAAAGACTGAGTTTTAAATGAGAGCTTTATGTCGGAGGCAATTTAGCGAATTGATGTATTGGTAGCAAGTTTGGTTTGAGGAATCAGTTCTTAGCGTATTAACTTCACTAGGCCAATAAAGTGAGGATAGGCAGGACACATTGGCTCTTAGACCTGAAGTCGGAATCAAGATTGCCAGATCCTCACAAACGGTGCTGAAACATGGCCGCTCACGAAAGTACTTGTTCACAAAATTAGAGTTGCTCAGAGAGCAATAGAGCGTGCCATGTTAGGCATCTCGATGTTGGACCATATACCCAACATCGAAATACGACGAAGAACCAAAGTCGTGGATGTGGGTAGAGGATCAACCAGCTGAAGTGGAGATGGGCTAGCCACTTGGCAAGGAGGAAAGACGGAAGATGGATGAGGGCAGCAACCAACCGAGTGGTGGCCGCGAGAAATGCGCAGACCAGTTGGCAGATCACCAACCAGATCGCGAGAGTTGCGGGAAGGCAATGGATGCGCTTGGCACAGGACCGAAGAGAATGGCGTGATAACGAGCAGGTCTATACCCAGCAGTGGGTGGATGTGGGCTGAGATGATGATGATGATGATAAAGCCAATAAAGATGAATATCTAGGTGTTAGGGTCTCGAATGGAGATCACGTACTGGAAAGCGCAGCGTAGGATGCCCCCACTAGATGGAAATATGACGTAGTAAAGGTGGCTGGGAGTAGGGTATGCCGCTCAAGGTCGCTCTAGACGTCTTTGGAGAAGGCGGCCCATCTTTAGCGGCGGACGTCCTATAGTTGAAATGATGATGCTGATCATTAATTTAATATTCTTGGCTGGGTATACCCCCCCTACTTCTTCATCTGGTTGAAAGGATTAGCCAGTGTAGACGTTACCGGGCCTATCGGCCTTATCGGTTTCTGACTAAGTGTAAGACCTGTGTGAAGGCACGTTCTTTATGCATGCAGCTCAGCAAGCGTGCAACATGAGAACGCTTCAATGTTCAATCAGGAAACTCATACAAAATGTATACAAGTGTCGAAAATGCGTCCGGTCTTCTGTGTATATTTTGTGTTGCGGAATTTATTATGACCACTGTACGTAATACTGTGAAACGCTTATATCTTGAACCACAGTAGTCAGTAATATCAAGAAAAACGGGTTGCCATATCAGGAGTACGGGATCTTGAATTTGGGGACGCAGTTTGGAATAATTGATCTCGTTTGAAACCTTTTTCCGATGCCCAGTACAGGTTTAATGAACGCACAATGTGCTTCTGAATATTTGAGGATTTAGTCTGTTCGTCGTACTTGCCTTTGACTACCCCCTTATGGGATATCTTCACGGGTCTGCGTACTTAGTAAGATCATCATCAAACACCAGCCTATATTTTATAAAAAAAATATATACAGGAGAAGGTGATTAATCAGGACGTTACTTAAACATAACCAATTAAACAAACAAACATTCAATGCATGAATGGCTTGGTTAGAAATGGAACTAAACGTATAAAACGCAGACGACCCATTTAAAAGTGTCAAGTACACTGCCGGCCAAAAGTTTGAGACCACCTACATCAAAGTAGGAAAATGAAATAAAACTCAAAATACAAAGCAAGAGGTTTAATTATGAATTAAAATACTTATTTCCTAATACACATACATTATGAAGAAAACAAAAAAATCAAGAAAAATCAACCATTTACTTTAAAAATGTCGCTCATATTTTATACAGATTTTTCGTCGAAAAACCCTCCCTTGCATTTTATTACTACTTTCACTATTCTTGGCATACGAGCAATCAATTTGTCGATTGTATCTTGTGATATATTGTTCCAGCTTTCTTGTAAAGCCTTCCACATGTCTTCTTGCGAAGTGGGACAACAACTGCGCACATTTCTATCAAGCTCTTCCCACAAAAGCTCAATCGGGTTGAGATCCGGACTCTGAGGGGGCCACACCATGTTTTTTAAAACCCCTTCTGTTTCTTTGTGTTCTAAATAACCCCTGCATAATTTTGAACTATGTTTTGGGTCATTATCTTGTTGGAAAAAAAATCCATCTCCAATTATTCTTGAACCAGACGGAATGGCATTTTGCTGTAGTATTCGTTTATATTGCTCCTTTTTCATGATTCCTTCGACTCGTACCAAATCTCCGGTTCCATGGCCCGAGAAGCATCCCCAGACCATAATGGAACCACCACCATGCTTGACTGTTGGCACCACACAGTCTGGCATCATCTTTTCCTCGACGTTACGTCGAACAAAAATTCGTCGTTTTGAACCAAATATTTCAAATTTGGATTCATCTGACCAAAGAACTTGTTTAAAGTCTTCTTCAGTCCAGTCTCGATGGGTAAGGGCCCACTGCATCCGTTTCTTTTTGTTTTGTGGCCTTAGTAGTGGTTTTCGAACGGCGACGCGACCAAATAACTTAGCATCTCTCAAACGTCTTTTTACTGTAGTCAATGATACAGGTTCTGATCGGGATTTGTTGACTTCTACGCGGATTTCTGGTGCTGTTAGGCGTCTATTCCGCTTGCTGGTAGTGACGATGAAGTGATCCTCGCGAGAAGTGGTAGTTCTCGGCCTTCCCGAACGCGAACGATCTTGATTACTGCCAGTCTCCTTGTATCGGGTTATTGTGTTATGAACACAAGTCTTCGACAACTTAAGTTGAGAGGCAATCGCACGTTCAGATTTGCCTTCGCCGTATAAAACAACTATGGCAGAGCGAGTTTCACTGCTAATTTCGCGAACTTTTCCCATTTTAAGATGTCTTCACTGTAACAACGACGAGCTCAGACTAATAAGGTAGAAAATAATTTACTCCATAAAAACTTAGGTACTAAATATGTTTTAGGAAGCTAACATAATCCCTGATATCGGTTAACGCGAAACAAACCCAAAACAATAAGTAATGAGCAGATCATAAAAATATTACAATGACTCTACCACCTGGTCCTTGCGCGGCGCTCATTGATGTTTTGAAACAATAGACCTTTTTAGGATGATAACTTAAACAACAACATAAATAATGACTCTTAGAAATTCTTTAATAATAATAGAATACGCAGGTGTTCAAATTAGCTCATTATCATATGTGTACTTTGAAATATTTTGTTGGTGACAAAGATTTTTACAGTGGTCTCAAACTTTTGGCCGGCAGTGTACATCAGTCAGTCGTGAATATCTTTCATTTACAATTGATTTCATCAATTATATTTAATTAATTCATACAGTTCGCACACACCGTTTTGGTTCTACGTTCTTGATGCGTACAGCTAAGGTATGGAACACTTTGCCGACTTCTGTTTTCCCTAAAGAATACAAGCCGGGTGGGTCTCTTTAAGGTAAGAGTGAATAGGTTTCTTTTAGATCTTCGTGCTTCATCTTAGACCACATTATCGCTTACCATCAGTTGAGATTGTACACATCATATGCGACTACTGTAAGGCTCTTAATATTTTTTCTATACTATTTTGCCAAGCTGTAATTGTACAATAGTGCACCATAACCGGTTATCTCTCTGCCCCCCCCCCCCCCTATCTGCATAGGTAAGGTAATCAGATCATACTTTAATGATAGGTTTCTTTTATATTTTAGGTACACATGAGCAAACAGGGAAATCCCCAGTCAAAGAATGAGAACAGGAAAATTGCTGCTCAACCATTATCCCGTTTAAGTGAAAATATCGACTACTGGTGAAAATAATTCTGCAGGCACACGTGGGGACGTAGCATTCATCTGGGCAACACATATCCTCAGCCCGGAGGAGCTAACAGCTAAAAATATCCTTCAGTTTCTAACAGCTGTAGGGCTTAGTGGTGAACTATGGACGCCCCCATGAACTAGGGGCGGTTTACGTGTCATACAAAAACCGCAAAAACTAAATAAAATAAATAAATTTAAAATTAATAATCTTCATCACACTAATATATAAATATATATAAATGCGAAAGTTTGGATGTTTGTTAATTTATTTGTTTGTTATACAATCACGTCGTAACGGCTAAACAAATTTTGATGAAATTTAGTATGTTCGTAGATTATAATCTGTACTAACACATAGGCTACTTTTTATCCCATAAATCAGGTCCAATGGGGTAAAAATGGGGTGTCAAGTGCAACAGCGAGTGTAGCTTTTTTCTAGGTTAACTACACATTTAGTGGTGTAACGCGTACGAAGTCGCGGACAACAGCAAGTTCGTAATATGAATCCTTCGTGTAGGGTAATCTTCAGTAGAGAAGACATTCTACGTGCGTCGCTGCTGCACCACCGTTGTTTGGTTTCAGCTGAAAATCAGTGGGATGCTAAACATCCAACATTATGCTGAGCTGAACGCCATTTTGGTACACATGAGTCGAACTGTCTAAAGAAATGCAATGGTATCTACTGTTCTTTATAATTGATTTATGTCTCATTTTGTGTGTGCCAAAGAAATGATTATTCTATTCCTCTATTCATAAAGAGATAATTTCTAGTAATAATTCCTGGCTTGGAAAAAATACACCGGTTATTTCTAGCTCGGGAGTTTCGAAATACCCGTTCCACGTCCCGACGCTCACGATTAGACATTAACTCTTCGTTTTTTGCCAGCAGGTTCGAGGTGGCAGCACAGGTGTTCCACCGCCAGCGGCTCCTGTTTTAGAGGAGAAGCGGTCGCCGCTGCAGCCACAGCAGCAGGGCAGGGCGCAGCCACCACCACCAGGTAAACTTCCTTAAATTTAGCCATAAGCAGTCCTGAATTGTGCCGATTTATTGTTTATTTCTGTTGTGTACTTTAAGATGTTATACGTTTTATACTTCAATGCTCAATCGTTTATTGTATTCCACAATGTAATAATAGGTGGTAATTGATAGGTGTGGTAATTGATAGGTTCAATACTCAGTATTCATTTAATCACCATTTCATTACATTGCAAATTATTTGCATTATTTTTATTTGAAATACCTAATTAATATTGTGTTCAGAATTCAAATATTTATTTTTAACATATTTATGTACACACACACAGTTCTATTTTTTGTCTGTGTTATACCTATTGCTACTTCCCACTAATATTATAAACGCGAATGTTTGTATGTATGTATGGAAGTTTGTTACTCTTTCACGTCGGAACGGCTGAACCGATTTCGATGAAATTTGGTATGCACGTTGATCATAACCTAGATTAACACATAGGCTACTTTTATTGGCAAATTACGCGTGCGAAGCCGCGGGCGGAAGCTTGTATAATAATACATTTGCAACATAACACTACAATGTATTGATAACTTTTTTAGCAAATAAATTGATTTCATGTATACCTTTAAATTTTTATTTGTATATTTTTTTATACAACCTGTTTTGTTATGTACGACATTAATTTAAAACACACATTCGGATTCGTAATTACTGATTTTAGAAGTGGGTTTAGTCCCAGTAGCCTGAATACTTATCCAGTAATCAATACATTTCTAATATACAATTTTTAACTTAAATCGGCGGCGCCTTTGCGACGATGCCGCTTAGTCAGTTAAACAGATACTTTCGTGATGAATGAATATGATTTGTTTACCTATTTTATACAGGCTGTTTCATTGATATTTTAGGGTTGTTTGAAAATTTATGGTAATGAATTTGAGAAATACCTACTTTACAATAATACTAGGCATTAACTCGACCCGTGTTTTCATTTAATGACGTACATAACAATACACGTAGTATACTAATAATAACGCTGTGGTTTTTATGAACTGTTATGTTTTTTCTGGAGTCATTTTGAACTCTATTTTACTATTTAACAGAACCCATTGTCGTAGAGCGGCCGCCACCTCCAAAGCCAGCTATTGTGAAGGCGCCCAAACAAGCCAAAATCAACGTTAAGGTAAGACTAGATATTATTGACTGCCTCCGTGGCGCAGTGGGCGTATAGCCGGCTGTGACGCAGGAGGTAGCGGGTTCGATTCTCGCTGCGGGACAAATGTTTGCATGATCTACAAATATTTGTTCCTGGTCTGGATGTTTTTCTATGTATTATATTATAAGTGTATATTTACAAAAAAAAAGTATATAAGTATTCTATCAGTTATCTGGTTCCCATAGTACAAGCTCTGCTTAGTTTGGGGCTAGATAGCGCTGTGTGAAATGTCCACCAATATTTATTTATTATTTATTATCTAAAATTTTGAAAATCATCTCAAAACCTATAAGCCCAGACGGAACTTATAGTGCATAGAAAAACATCCCGACCCGGAACAAATATTTGTAGATCATGCAAACATTTGTCCCGCAGCGGGAATCGAACCCGCTACCTCCTGCGTCACAGCCGGCTATACGCCCACTGCGCCACGGAGGTCGTTAAAGATATTATAAGTATGTACAGTAGTCTCACTAATCCAGCACTGTTAAAAACTAGGGGGTGCCGGATTATTGGATTGTATAGAAAAATTCATAATATGTAAATAAAATATAGCGCAAGCGCGGACGAGGGTAGGGAGGCGTGGGCGGAGGATGCCGGATTATTGGACGTACTGGACTAATGAAGTGCCGGATTGGTGAGACTATTGTATTTACCAAATAAAAGAAGCCACTAAATACGTTTAGGCATCGTTTTTCGAATACTCGTGCATAACCGCGGGCGGCAGCTAGTAATGTTATAAAAACAGATTATACGGAATAACCTAGATACTGGTTGCAGGTTATTTATTTTACACCTCTGTGCACTTTACTTGTGTTCAATTTTTATAATATTCTACCAAGAAAAATATAGAAACTTGCTACTTTATATTGTGAAGTAGCTCTTATATAGTTCGGTTACGGTTCATTATGCGATGTGTTGAGCGGCTGTTGGATTTATAGCGCCTGGTGACTGTATAATCGGATGTAGTGACGACGGTTTGGGAAAATATGAGACATTTTTGTAAATACCGCTTGGTAGTGATCTGCAGCAGTTGCGCTGTCTATAGTTCAATTTATTTTCACACCTGCTCGACAATGTCATATTACATGGCATGGTAACCTCACCGAAAGTAGATGATTGAATTCCTATGGCTGAGTCGGGAGTAAAGTTGTACTGAATTTCATATTATGCCCGCGTGGGCATAATGGGATTTGAATTCGGAACTCATTTGTATTAAAATTTGAACCAAAGAATCCCACAAAATAAGAACTTATTTGTTAATAGAACTATTCTGTGTACAGAACGCAAAATATTTATTATGTTTTCTTAGGTCTTCTTATGAATTCTTATGTCCTACGTATCTTACAACGCTAATGCCTCAAAACGCTGTTCCAAAGATAAAAATCTCGCAGAAAGTATGAAAAGTAGAGTATTCACTTCGTGGATAAAGCTGTCTGCATCTTGGGCGTGCTTATATCCCTCTCTACACACTGATTCTAATAACTCGCTCGCTTCGCTCGTGAGTTAACTCTAGAAGCCTTCATTACGTTCGGGATTCAATATAGCGAACGTGTCGCAAGACAGTGCTGTATCACCTCGTTTTATAATCTACTATTATTATAGCACACAAAACAGAATACAGTGAAACATACAACATTTAATTATGAAGTTTTAGACCTACATTGTATCCCAAAGCATGTGTAGTGTAGGTACACAGCATGACGATTCTAGAGCAGTGCTGCATGGATCGTTTGCAACGGTCTTCAGATGATTCAACTGTTTCTTATGTATTTCGTAGTTTTGTAAATAATTGAAGTTATACTTCTTTTGGCGCGATGGAGAAAAATGATGAGAGTGAATTTTTACGATGCGCGCGCACACCGACACCTAAATTTAACAGCATGAAGTTAGTTCTAGGTGGTAGGAAAATTGATAACTATGTTCAAGTTGTATATTCTAGTATTTTTATATGTAGAACACGTGTTTCGTAAGGGTACAATTAAACAGTGTGAATAAATAAATATTATTTTGGTGTTTTTATTAAATCAATTTAATATACGACGGTGATACTAATAATTTATTATTTATTTTTCCATACGCCAAAGAAGTATAACTTCTAACGCGTGTACATAAGTACACACACTCTTTTTTATTTTATTTGTATTAATAACGTATATTCTTATTTCTCCTGCCCTCTTCCCACTTTTATTTGAAGTCGGCAACATTTCATGCAGTGCTATCTAGCCTTTAACTAAGCCAAGCTTGTGAACTGATTGAATACTCATATCCATACTCCATCTAGCCGGCGGGCGTCTTACAATACGCTATGTCTAGGCAAGACATGTTCTCTAATCCAGCTGGGATAGCAGGCGCGCCGTGAGACGTCCCTTTACGTTGTATCTCGGTATCTCGTCATTGTATGATATAAGTTACCTACTTGTTTATATTTATATGTGAACAGACTTCTGTGCCTTACTCACAAAGGTTTCAACGGAAGACCAGCGCTGCGTTACCTTGCTGTGACAGCAAAAGAGTTGGATCCTTGTTTCCTTTTACCTTTTACTGTATTTTGGAAGTAAAACTTTACGCACGCTTGACTTGGGGAGTAAGCTGATCATTCATCAGCTTACTCCCCAAGTCCCGTGACGAGTGTTACGAAAAGTGTGATCGGGCGAGGCGAACGGAAGTTGAGAGGGAGATATAAGTTAGTGAAGATAGAAAGAGAGAGATTTACGTTTCGTATATTACTGTAGGGGCAAGAGAAAGAGGTGCTAAAGAAGTTTTACTTCAGTCGTGTGGTCTAAAGCACACTCGTTTTTTTTTGTTGTTATTAGTGGTTGGCATAATATACATTTTTCTTTTTAAAAAGTATGACTACTTAATGCTCGCGTAGCAGTGTCAAAATTCGTTTAAAATGTGGTGCGTACCGGCAAGCAATGCGAAAATTTTGTTACGTTACGCATGTTAGCTCGAAAGGACACGTTTACCCCAAAACTTATGGGTTTAGCGGCAGATATGAACGTCTCAAAAAAAAAAAAACAATTACTAACGCTGTCCTAATTACAATAAAATAACATGTTTACCTCCTAGTAAGTGCGCTTTAAAATAGCCTCATCATTATCCCATTGAGATCGTGTCCTACAGTTTTCCGGAACAATGGTCATCGTGCTCGCCGGCCGCTGCGCAAAAACACGTTTCCATTCGAAATACGTGTCGAGTTATTATTGTTTTCTGAATAGGGATGTGCGTTATCGATTATTTTGTAATCGATAAAATGAATGTTTATAACAGTCTCAAGATCAATGTATTTTTTTAATTTTAGTATTTTTGAAAGAATTGAAAGGACGAAAGGGAAGCCTTTGTCCTGCAGTGGGACAGTATAGACTAAAAATAAATAATAATAAATTTAAGCTAATTTTGGCGATATGAATGTCACGGCCGGCCACATTGTCGGTTTACGGTAAATGTTCGTGATGCATGTCGTTGTCTATCTAATATCTGTGTTTTTATACCTATGAAGGACAAAGTCGCACAGCACGAACATAATAATTTCTACTCTAAACCCTCACGAGTTGCGCACAAACAACTTACTTATGCGGTGAGTCTTGACAGGAAATATACATTGAGAGGTGATTCAGTGAAAGATAATTAGTTTAATCACTCAAAAAGTTATTTTTGTGCCTATTCTATGTCTTAACTACTTTGTTAGTCATTTGAAAGCTCATCGCTTGCTGTTCGTGCGTGATTGAAATGAGGGGTTTTTACGAGCGTCTCGAATCAAGCTTTCTGTGTGCAGAATAGATGATGCTGCACTGTGAATTAAACTTCCAAAAGATAATAAAATACATTTTCATAGTGTGACTTAGGCAAACAACAATATCAACCATTAATTTATATCCGATAGCTATAATAAAGTATGTCAGTGCAGTGCAGATAGCACTGTCTTACATTGACAATCGAGCCAGTTATATTTTTTTTATCGTAAATGATAAGCATCTTTGAGATGTTTTCGATTCATGTCGATAGATAGATATTGATTGACTCTAGTCTATGGAAAACAATGATACATGCAAATAGAACTACGTAACGATCTACAGACAGGTGGGATTATTACGTAATATTGTAGCTAATAGAGTTATGTACACTTAATTACTCAAAGTACATTCAAGATGGCGTCGTCGATTCAATCTTGACCTACCAAACATAAAGATCATTGTTTTAGTCGCAATTGTGATAAGTAATAGGTAGGTACTATGTTATAAATAGGATAGTAAAAGAAAATCTATGCGAACATAAAATCAACATCGATCACATAGCTTTGACTCGTTCTGAATTTAAACTTCACTCAACGAATTAGAAATCTAAACTTTGTTTACTGTACGGACGCTGATACGTGCGCGCATAAATAATTGACTCGTTTTAACTCATTAATCGTTAAATAATCGAATTTCGTGCCGCGTTCCGAACTGTGTCACATCACTACGTCAGTGCTCAGACCAGTCGTGCCGCGGACGGTCGCGCGTTTATCGCGCGAATTCATACCAAGAAATTATCTTTTCAAATTTGAATTGTTGTCAAATTCGAACGTGTGCTTTATTTTTAAAAAGTGACCGTGGACTCTAGCCAGTATGGATTGACGTTTCGTTAGTGCTAACAGTAAATACCACAGGTGTTTTTATGTATGCTGTGTATGGTTTTAATTTGTTCTGGTTGTTTAGTTTGTTCTGTTGAAACAAATATTGTGCATATTTTTGCTGGGGTTTCTAGCATTTTTGCGATTTATCAAGATTGGTCGCGCGTTACGTCTTGTTATCAATTGTTTTCTGTTCGAGTGTTACATATGCGATTAACTACAATTATTAGAGATAAGGCTTGAATTCGCCGTATGCTAAACATATAGCACTTTAAATACCTGTTTTGTGTTCGCTCGTGGCGTTCGCTCTTATAAATTGAATAAGCATTGTTTATCCATAGTTTTCAATTTATCTTGCTGCTGGCATGGATATTTCTAGTATAAATTTGCGCGCGTCTCCACTCCACCACCGTCTAATTAAATCAATAGGACAAACTAAAAAAATATAAACCTCTTACCCTCCTCTACTAGCGTTGGGGATTAAAAAGTGTCAAAGCTAAGAATCACCCAATTTAAACTAGCTTTTATAAAACAAGTACTTAACTTTTTAACGAAAATATAACCGACTTAACCAAACTACTGAACTGATTTTGATGAAATTTCTATGAGACCAATATGAAAGTATATCCTTTCAAATAAAAAATTCATTTTTCTAATCGGTTGATAAATGACCGAGTTTTAAGGTAAAACATAAAACCGAATTGCTGCTCTATAAAATTTGAGGGTGGCCCTGGATTTTTTTGGGATCCCATCATCAGATTCTGACTTGGTGCCAATGGAACCACCTGGGAAGTATATATACCCTTATAAAAAAAAAAATAATTTCTCGAATCGTTCCAGGCGTCATCGAGTAGGTAATCGGGGAACATACATAGATATCGGTCCATCTGTATGGGAATTACGATGCCATAGACAGACAGATAGACAAAGCCATCAAACTTATAACACTCCTATTTTTGAGTAGCTAGTTAAAAATCATCCATATCATTGCAATTAATAAAGATGTGCTTAATCTATTTAATTTACCCTTTGATATTATAAATTCGAAAGTGTTGGACCGATTTCGGTGAAATTTGGTACAAGCATAGATTATGTTATGAACTGGATTGATAGATTTTTTTTGTATATTTGGTAGGTATGAGATTGGTAGGTATGTCGTGAAGTATTGTTCATTTGTTCCTACTCCTACCCCCCCATTTTACATGACATATAATTTGACAGTGTCGAGCAGGTGCTGTGAAAAATATAGTCTATTATTGTGTATGCGGAATCCATTCAATTGATAGTAGATACCTACTTCAAAGGCCATTAAAATAATATCTCTCACTGCAATAAATTACACTTCATATTTATTGGGTTTACCTTATTCCGGATTAGGAGAATAATTATTAAAATTATTCTATAGAATTGAACCTCCTCCTTTTTTTAAGTGGGTAAAAAACTATACTACACTACATTAGTAACTATACCACACTATACTACATTAGTGGTACAAAATGGACCCTAACATAGCATGATGCATTATTTATGTATTTAGTAAAAAAAACAAAATTAAGAACAAAGTACATCTAGGTATTCTAGATATGATCTAGTTCAGTTTCCAAAACATGTTTACATGGCATGATCAGACAAGACAGTGTTATTATTAATGATTATAATTATATTAAGTACAGGAAAAAGTAAACGAAGTTTTTAATTAAAATGCTATGTAACCCCCTGACGCAAAAAGACAGGTTATTAAATTATGTAAATATAAACTAAATTTTTGTAAGCACGTAATAAAGCCATCAAGAGTTTAATTAACAATTAGTGTCCAATACAAACCTTGCTCTCAATAATTGGCAAAGCTTAACTAACGGCCGTACATAAATATTGTTTAGATTAAAACCTTGGAGTATTAATAACTCGGTTATTTCAATCCAATTGATGGTTTTTAATGGTCACGGCTGCCAATAATTTCAAAAAGGACATATAAATATTGTTTGTCTTGTCTCTCACTTCTTGTCTATTGTATATACAGGGTGTTTGGTAATATACTGACGATATTCAAGTGACGGTTACTCAAAACATATTAAAAGACTTCTCGAAAAAAAAAACTACTAGTTGTATCATCAAATTTTAAAGAAAATCGACTAAGTTTAGGTGATTAATTCGATATAAAACTTACTGCCTACTCTTACAATCGACATCCAAAAATAAAGGACGACTTGATATCTCTTTCGGAAATGGCTGCGATTTTTGGGTTAGAAAGGGACAACTAAATAAATATCACATTTCTATGGAAAACATTTCACAAATTGATTTATTATGCTCATCAAAAATACATGCCTGCCGAGATCTACGGTACTAGTTGCAAATCTACGCTTTTATGGATTACGGCCTTTAATTTTGGATGTTGATTGCAAGAGTAGGCAGTAAGTTATATATCGAATTAATGACCTAAAGTTAGTCGATTTTCTTTAAAATTTGATAATATAACTAGTAGTCTTTTTTTATGGTTTGAGAAACCGTCACTTGAATATCGTCAGTATATTACCAAACACCCTGTATATTTATCTATTATATAATCATTTATATTTTTTCTTTAATTCATTTCACAGTATTTTCACTTTTGTATGGATATTTTTTTTATTACTCTTTTAGTACGTTCGTGTCACCAAAGCCTTGTGCTGAAAATCAGCGTTGTAAACTAGTTTACAGCTCATGCTGAGCTCAGGGCTTTTCGCATAATCCTGTACATGGCAGCATATCCCCATGCATACACTTAAATTGCCGTAATATGTATTATTTTCCTCCTGTGTGTATGATTTTTATTGTGTATAATTATGTTCGTTTAAGTGTTGCGTCTGCTTCTTGTGTACAGTTTCTGTGTATAAATGTCTTCTTTCTTTTTTTATATCTTCTTAATATATAAAAATCTCGTGTCACAGTGTTTGTAGCAAAACTCCTCCGAAATGGCTTAACCGATTCTTATGAATTTTTTTGTGTATATTCGGTAGGGTATCTTTGGTTTAAATTTTAATACAGATGTGGTTCAAAGTTCAAATCACATCAATTCAGTACAACTTTACTCCCGGCTCAGCCGTAAGGATTTAATCACCTGCTTTCGGTGATGTTTACATGACATATAATTTAACATTGTCGAGTAGGTGGTGTAAAAAATAAGTTATTCTACGGCCCATAAAGATATTCCTTAGCCTAAAATACATATTATAATAAAAACATCTATTTATTTACTACATAATCACTGCAGTTTCAATTAATGGTTAATTGGGAGCCGTTGAGTGCTGACTGCACAGGATCGATCGTTCTGGAAATCTGTGAGAGCGGTCTGTTTTACACTATTATTATAAATTCGACAGCAACTCTCTCTGTATTTAGGTTTGTCTGTTTGTTACACTTTCACGTCGCAACGGCTGAAGCGATTTCGATGAAATTTTGTATATGGGTAGATTATGACCTGATTTGGGATATATGCTACTTTTCATTGACGATAAACGCCTGCAAAGCCGCGGGCGGGAGCCAGTATGTTGTTTTTTGAATACGCCACGAAGGTCGTCTGTGGCGCAGCTCCACGCCAATCAAATTATCATTTTCTGTAATCTGTAAACAATAGTAAAACATGTAAATGCGACGCCGTCTGGACCAGCCATTATCTATTATTATATTGGATACTGGCATTTTACCAAATAGTTTATCTAATTTATATGTATCGACGCATATTTGATGTTATTTTACTAGAGTAATACTTATATTTACAAAATTATACGTATTTCCATCAAACAATTCAGCTCAATCGTCGAATTTTCCTTTTATTTAATTAGCGTAAACATAATACATTCATTTACAGAAAAAATACACATATTTCCAATAATTTAATAGTAACCATTTTATAAAGTGATTGTTTCACGAAGCTTTAAATTTAAGATTTATGATAAAAATAATACGAAAACGTGGCGAAGAAAAGAAAATGAAATTAAACAAGAGTGATCTTATAAGGGTTCCTTTACCCTTTGAGGTACGGAACCCTAAAAATAAGAATATAAAAATAAAAGTAATAGAGAAAGTAAAGTAAAGATCAGAATCACACTAATATTATAAATGCGAAAGTTTGTATGTTTGTTTATTTATTTGTTTGTTCGTTCGTCGTAACGGCTTATCTGATTTTACGTAGATTATAACCTGGATTGACACATAAGGCTACTTTTTATCCCATAGATCAGGTACCACGGGATAAAAATGGGGTGCCAAAGTTTCCATAGAAAAATCATTTTGATCCTTGCGCGTTCGAAGCCGCTGGCGGGTCAGCTAGTTATCAATAAAATTTCAGTCAAATTTCTAAAAACTAAATAAATTACGCTGTTTTTGAGTAATATATATTACGTCTTTATCCATAAGAACTTCAATTACAGTATAATAGCATCTAATGCTCAAACATTCATTATTTGTACTAAAAACGGGATATGTATACCAAGATCTGTGAGTTTTGTGTGTCCCGATATTACGACGCAGTTGAATGCGCCATGATGGGGACTCAAAAACTCCTAGATCATGGTAAACGTCCCGTTTTTAGTACTAATAGTGTTCATAACCAATGAATGAATGATATGGATAGGAAATAAGTGGCAACGGAGATGACGGCTGATAGAGAGTTAGGGAAGAAAAATACAAGTTGTGCCGACCTCGCGTAATGTGGGAAAAGGGGTTGCCCTTTTCCTTAATCAATAGTGTTCATAATCAATAGTTTAAAAAGTTTTAACAATTCATGTTTGTATTTAGTCAAATTTAATTGTTTTGTTCTATTAGCGTAAAACACTGTTACACATTATTTATTATAGTTTATTGTATACTAGCTGACACCGAAAACGTTGTTCTGCCATATAAATTATCAAAGAAATCAAATACAGAATGAAATGTCAAAGTGACGCGACACTTCATATAAATGACTTCACGTCAGTGAACGACAGTTAAATTATATGGAACTTTCAACCCCTATTTCACCCACTTCAAGATTATTTTTTGAAACAAAATATAGCCTATGTCCTTCCCCAGGATATAATCTATCTTCTTGCCAAATTTCAATACTATCCGTTCAGGCCTTTAGTCGTGAAAAGGTAACAAACAAACAAACCGAGTTACTTTCGCATTTATAATATTAAGTATGGATTTTTGGAGTCATACCACATAATCTAACCTGCACCTAACACCCCCAATTTCAAAGTAAACGCAGGCATGTCTAATTCTAACCACGGATAAACGCTAATCTACCGTGCGTGATTGAGCCAAACATAAAACACGTGACATGTTATTCTCATGTTCGCGCGATTTCAAGGTCTGCTCTATTCTGAAAGATTAAACTTTATATCGTAAGCGATAGAGTTGAATTCGTAGATTGGAGAGCTGGCGGAATTTATTGATGTTATTGTGGAAATCCAAACAGTAGAGAAACGCTGGAATGACGATAAAGATTGCGTTATTTTGGAGTTTTTGAGCTGAGACGTTTTCCGGTACGTAGACTACAAAAGCATCGAGTGTTACTTGCCAGGTTGCCTTTTAACAACAAAATCTCTCTTTCTCTTCGAGTCGTTATCATCAATGCTGAGGGTCGAGACCTCCTCCATGGGCGACATGTATGGCATCATGAAGCTTAAGAGTCGAGAGTTGTGCGGATCTGGTCAGACCCCGTGGTCTTTTCCCCTAAACTTTGCCAGTGATGATGAATTTCTCCAAGTTGTCACTATGTTTCCTCGCTATGTGACCAAAGTACTCAAGGACGCGTTGGAGGCAGATGTTTGATTGCCTGGTAGTTATCTTGAGTTCCTTGAGTATTGAAAGGTTAGTTCTTCGGGCCGTCCAGGGAACTAGTGGTTCGCCCCGAACTAAGATCTCGCGAGTCTCGCAAAACATAAAAGAAATATTCTTATGGCGACTCGCGCAGCGATGCCTAAACGTATTTAGTGGCTAAATATGATTTATGGAGTTGTCAAATTATACAAATACGTAAAATTTAAACATGTTTAGTCGCTAAATATGTTTTGGAATCGTTTTGCAAGCCGGGCTTAGTGTCGGTTTAGTGTTCTCCTTAGGTATTATATAGGGTGTTTGATAATATACGCACAAAATTAGATGAGGTTAATTAGATGAGCATAATAAATAAATTTGTGAAATGTTTACCATAGAAATGTGAAATTTATTTTGGCATGTAAAAGCAAACACTTAATTAAACTCATGTTGTACTATTGCATAATGCTTGTCACCTAACCACAGATTTATATTGGTGACGTCTCGAGATATCTCTTGTTGTCCCTTTCTAACCCAAAACCCACAGCCATTTCCGAAAGAGATATCAAATCGGTCTTTATTTTTAGATGTCAATTGCAAGAGTAGGCAGTAAGTTTCATATCGAATTAATCGCCTAAACTTAGTCGATTTTCATTAAAATTTGATAATATAACTAGTCGTTTTTTTTTCGAGAAGTCTCTTTTATGTTTTGAGAAACCGCCACTTGAATATCGTCAGAATATTACCAAACACCTTGTATAGACTGCTATATTATCTAAAGTAAATGCTACCAACTAAGTTACCACGAGAAGAATATGAAGTGGCAACATTTTTTGGTAATAAATCTTATCTTATCTTACTTCATATACCACAATTGCACAACATTAAGTTTTATCGTTTGTTATCTGATAAAAATGGTGGTTATACAATAGTTCAATGATGTTAGAACTTGTACTAGGTACATACATACAATAAAAGTAATTTTCCATTTTAAAGGTAAGATCCCTTCACCAAAAAAGAAAAGTGCGGATAATCTTCTTTATCACACATTGCTACGAAACATTCCAGTTAAACTGTGTGGGTATACTTATGTACGCACGTAAGAGGTTATTCTTATTTGGCGTAACAGAACAAAAATAGCTAAAGATTTCATCCCGTATGCCACAACTCTTTGTTTGTAAAAGGAATGGTAAATTAATAAATATAGTAATGTGTTTTCACGGAAATTTGAGAGACAGTTATCAGCTAACTTCATCATGTCGCTGTTTGGCTGTCTGTGTGCGCGCGCATGATACAGTTATCAGCTAACTTCATAATGTCGCTTTTTGGCTGTCGGTGTGTGCGCGCATGAGACAGTTATCAGCTAAGTTCATAATGTCGCTTTTTGGCTGTCGGTGTGTGCGCGCATGAGACAGTTATCAGCTAACTTCATAATGTTGCTTTTTGGCAGTACACCGGTGCGCGCGCATCGTAAAAATTTTACTTTTTTTTTCCAAACGCTCCAGAAGACGTAAACCTGCAAAAACCAGTTCGTCTGTTTTTGGTTCTACAATGCCACAAACACACAATCACACAGACAGAAATAAGTGTAAAACTACCCCTTTTTTTGTTTATGATAAAGGGAGTTGGGTACAGGCCGCACAAGATCGGAAGCTCTGAAAATCGGAGCTGAGGCCTATGTTCAGGAGTGGACGTCTCACAGCGGGAACCGAACCTTCAACCGGCAGGTGGGTAATACCTCGCCGCAGAGTACTTAGTTAATGTATGTAAATTACTCATAAAACCAGACAGGATAGTAGTAGTTCGCAAAGCGTTCGCTTCAATCAGAATTCATCATTTCATCAACTTACCGATTAATTATTACCTAAACACATTTTCGCAACCAGCGGTTTCGTAACTTTATTTCGGTTATTAACTTATTAAGATTGCGTAACGTAAGAAATGACTGTCTGTTGACCTTTTATGACCAGCAAATACAATCTAATTTGATGATGGGAGAGCTGTGGACGTTCGGACCGCTAAAAAACTGGATCCTTTTTACAAGCTTTTTATCAACTTGCAATGTTTGTCCGGGTGGAATCTTGCAACTGAATTTTAAACCTGTTCCCTTCAACCGATTGAGCGAACAATGCATATTTATAGTATTCTACACCCTGGATTGGCTCCAGACGAAGGAACTCTTCAACGGTCAACAGCACAGATACGAAATTAAGTATACGCATTTAATTATAATATTCTGTTCTAAGTTCCACCATAACGTCTGCTGCACTCAGGCTTGGCTTCCAAGAAGGAACTCCTCAACGGTCAACAGTACAGACACGAAACATTGTATACGCATTTAAATTTGAAATACATATTTAACTTTGGTTACAATGCAATAATATAGTACCATGGAGGTGATCTCATGATGGAGGTGGATGCTAGACAATGGAAGTTCTAAATAGATTGTAGTGGGCTACTAGTGTTTGGGCTCATTTGAATCTGCTTGCGGTTCTAATTCAGAATTTTATAAAAGCTTGTTTTGAAAAAGTAATTTTTCAACAAAATACGTATTCTATTGAAGACAGTTTTATATAGTGTGACTGGTGTGTCTATCTGTTTGTGAAAGGGCTCACTCGGGGAAGTAATATCACCATACCTATTTCTGCCGCCAAGCAGCATTGCTGTGTTTCGGTTTGAAGGGTATGGAACCCGGTGAAATTCCATGCGAGGCTTCACACCTATATGCCTCTAGACTTGTAGTTGATAGACGCAGAGCAGTGCATCGTAAGGCACGTTCCTAAGGTGCATGTAGTGTGACCTACGAGGCAATGCGTTGTTATAGGCAATGCACAAAACATCATATGGGCCAATTGCTAGTTCCAGCTTTGTCAGTTTCTCGACACAGGGAATATTAATGTATGATCAGGATATATGACTTATGACTCTAATGTACCGTTACGAGTTATCGTAACGATCCCGATCGACTGATAAAAATATTTTTTTTGCAAAAACGTATCTGATGTCAGAACTCTTTTTTCCTACATGTGAACACAAAAACTACGCTAAAAGAATGTTGGAACACTTTTATATCGCTTTATTTTACGACCAAAAAACCACCAATAAAACGATTTACGTAACAATTCATGTTGCTGACAGACAGAACGATCCGGTAACCCATTGCGATACCAAACACATCCGAAAGAGAGGGAAATACGCGAAACTCTCGCGATGGACAAGGACACAGCACACCCTACGTCACAACGGCCACGTGTCGGTGAATATGACCCTTATTGCTGCATTTCGTGTCAGCAAAAAGTGCATTCTAAAAGTGGTCAATTTTGACGTTGTGGTGACTGGTCTGCAATTGTGGTGAAATGGATATGTTGAACGCAAATACACATAATTTGTTACGAAGTACAGACATTTTGAAAACAGCTCAGGTAAGAAGTCTGATGCATACCCTTAGCCTCGTGACTATTAGCGATCGACATCTGATTTGACTATTGATATTTGCGAGTCTCTACATTTTTAATCATTATCATCATCATTCTTCTGTCCACCCACTGCTGGGCATAGGCCTCACTTTGTTTCTGCCCTTCTTCCCGATCCTGTGCTAGTCTGAACCACGTATACGACCCACGGACTTACTGATGTCGTTAATAAGTAATTTTGAATACTGCCAAAGTAATGTCAGTTCAAGGAACTATCGCAATTAACAACGCAACTGGCATTAGAAGTCGATAGCTTTGACGGTATAAAAACAAATGTACAGTCCTCAAGGATCACTCCTACATACATAAATGGGTTTGGCACCTGACCCAAGTCATAGCGTGTCCATAGCAGTGGCAATGTCAATTAGGGGTTGTCCTTTATTCACGTGAGGTTCGAAAGGGGGGGGGGGGGATATTCTGACAATAATTACGTGTATATTTTCCGTGCGACCAGAGCGAGCGAATTTATGTCTAAAAAGCAACATAACATTTTGTTTGTTTTATTGTTTAATCGTTTGCAATAAATAAATTATCTATGATCTTGTGCGGTTTACAGAATCCGAATTCATGATAATTTTTCATTAAACAGATTCTTTTTAGATACTTTTTAATATAATATACAGGTGATGTTGGGTGTGGGGGACTGGGGTAGTCTAAACCATCACCAAGGGGGATGAAGGGGTATAAAAGTGGACGAAAGACCTCACGTGATTAAAGGACGACCCTTAGAATAAGTAAGACAATACCCCCTGGCCACCTATCTGTGATCGCTTTCGTCCAACTCCCATCATCTTTTCCGGCCCAGTGTCTTGGAATGGAATATATTAGTATTTTTATAGTATTATGGGAACACTAGACTCCTTGCAACGCAGAGCCGTTCGTATCGTCGACGGCCCAGTGGTAACTAAGTATCTGGAGCCGCTGAGTCTGCGCCGTGACATCGGAGCGCCTTCCTCCGGAGGTTTTTTCGGTGGCCTTCAAAATGAACGCCTTCAAGAGAGGTGTAAATAGGGTTTTAAGTGCTAGGCAACGCGACTGCAGTACCACGGGTGCTGCAGGAGTTTATAGGCGGCGGTGACCACTTAACAACTTAACATAAAAAAAAAACACTTACGTCCCGTCTTAGGCTTGAAAATTTTTGAGATGGATTTAAAAATCATGGAATATATTGACAAAAACCTTTTAATATGTGTGCACAAGAAACCTTCACCATTTAAACGTGCCCAAACAGTTTAGATCACCAGGTTACATTAAAAATTCAACCTATCAGTTGCAACATATACTTTACCATAGACTGCTATGAATACGAAATAAAGTTTTTTTTTTGTTGACGACATCGCGTTTTACGGAAGCGGTTCAGAGAAAGCGGTTTGGCATAGTTTAAATTATGTAAACTATGTTATGGGATTTATCGGGCCCTTTTCTGACCTAGAGCGATATTCTCTAGCTAACGACATTGTTAGGTCGTATTATAAATCAGAAATAGTCCTATCTACTCAGTTCTACTCAGCCTATATCCACCCTTGGTGGCCTCATCTTTATCAAATTTCTCTCGAGTTCTTGTGCTAAGCGCATCCGTGCCTCCCCATAAATTGGAATTATGACTAGTTGTTCGCCCCGAACTGAGATCTCGTGGGTCTCCGATTAAAACAAAAAAATATTATATGTAATCTTTGACTATCAAAATAGTGCCACGAAATTAATAACCAAATAACTTGGCCTACAGTTTCATTCAAATTACAGGTAACGGCAGTTCATGTTAATTGGTTAGTTTTTTGGGTAAAAATGGCAGTTATTCTAGAGTTCAGACTTTTGCATATATTTGTATCATTTAAGCTACACGCATAACAAATTACAGCACTGTGGGGTCACTGGTGTACCCTGTGAATTTTGTCAAAGTTCAGTTTTTATTATGGCTAATAACTCAAAAACTATCTTCATCTTCATATTTTTTGAGTTACTAGCACTCAGAAAATATGAAGACTTTACTGAAAATAAAAACGGAGTCTAAATGTACGAATGAATACCTTTAATTTGACGTCCCATTTGACCTCATAGTCTCATTTTCATTTTTTTTACCCCTTTTGAACCCCAATATCTCAACAACCCCCCCAACAATTTTAGCTCATTTAGTCACACCAAAATTGTGCCATCACTACCTATCTATGTATCAAGTTTCACGATGATCGGATCAACGCTTCGAAAGTTATCCTCGAACAAACAAACATACATACATACAACACCGATTTGCCCAACCAAGTTGATTTAGAGATCTCGCTTCGCTCGATCGATTATCAATGATATATCGCAAGCACATAAACGTTCTCAACTTGGGCGCACGTAAGGCATATCATGTGTGCTTGATCTAAGAGGTATCCCAAGTTGCAAAGCATTTAAGGCTAGTAACAAGTTATTTTTACAAAATTTCAAGAACCCTCGAGTGACGGCATCCGTGGCTCAGTGGGCGAATAACCGGCTGAGAGGGTTCGATTCAAGCCGCGGAACAAATTGCATGATCTACAGATATTTGTTCAGAGTCTGGTTGTTTCTCTTTATATTGTAATATGTATTTAGGTAAAAAAAGAACATAAGTATTCTATCAGTGTTCTGGTTCCCATAGGACAAGCTCTGCTTAGCTTGGGGCTAGATAGCGCTGTGTGAAATGCCCAGCAATATTTATTTATAATCCGCCATAGCAATGCGAAAACATGCGTTATATTTGTGAGTTTCAAAATACGTGCCTACATTTGAATTAGCATGTTTAGGTAGGACCGAAATCAGATACAGTAGGAACCTAGATCGCGGTGACCACACCTGTACGTTGCATATTCATTTTTGATCTGATCTCATTCAAAATACTTTGCTAATGCGCCTTAACTCGGTCATATTACCAGTATGTGAATAATGTAAAGTCTCATTATTATAATTACGGGATCACGAACCGGTATATCGGTGTTACAGACGATAATGTTTCCGTTCAATTCGTGAATTTCGTTTATCTCAGTCAACTTGGTGCCCAATTATTCTAATTTATAAGAAAAACTATTATGAAGCCATACGATTATTTAACGATTATGATTGTTGTTCCTGTCTTATGCTGCCAAATTGTCAATGGTGTTGTCATAGCAACGGCGGTAATTGAAAAAAAATTGTGTTAGTAGAATACCAAAGGTATCTATAGTGGCCATTTTGCGACGATACCATAGTCATAGTGAAGCGATAGGTTAAGTAGAATTGGGCCTCTGATGATTGACTGAGTGAGTGCGACTCGATCCTCATTGCGTCTCGCTTAGCTTTGTAGTTGATGGACTACATTATGTCAGTTTTTAAGCCTCAACGCTAAAATAAAAAGTCGCGGGTTTAATTTTGAATTTTACTTGATATAATTTTGATTGAAATAAATCACGAAAGTCTGTAAATGTATAAGAGTAAGATTTATGGAAACAGTTTTGACTTTCAATTGTGAAAGGGCGGGCCGAGGTCGTTTTAAGGTCGTTTCGATATTTTTTGGACCTTACTTGGCTGGAATTGAAAGTACTTTTATATTACTTGTATTTTTTATTCCATTCTATTACAGCGGCGAAATATTTCGACGAATAGTCTCGGGTCGGACCTGTATGGCATTAGCTTAAGATTGCGTTGTTCACGTATTAATCATGACTACTGCAGATTTATCATCGTCATTGTCAGCCTGCATTCCACTTACTGTTGTCTTTCTTGTCATCATCATATCAGCCATAGAACGTCCACTGCTGAAAACCCCCAAAGATTTCCAGAGCAATCGATCCAAGGGCTCCCAGCAACCCTGACAACCCCAAACAAAATTGACAAAATGGTTGGCACACTATTGTTTTTATGACATTAATGAATATTTAACCCATTCCGTTAACTTTTAATTGACTATAACTATGACATTTGTTCTTTTTTTATATTGGATTGTTTGATATTACTAATTTTATTGACATTCGCTTAGTTTAAATTTGATTTATATATTTATATTTGCACACCATCTGTATGGTAGAATATATAAGGATCAACAAATTGTAACATCGAAACATTTACCTATATTCGAGCAAATAAACGTTCTGATTTCTGATTTCTTTGTCAGGTCGTTTTTACATCTAGTGGGCGGCTGATAGTTCCACTCTTTCTGTCCCAACGGCCGTCAGTTCTTCGAGTTATGTGCCTCGCCCACTGCCACTTCCAGTTATATAGACCTCTCTAAGTTATGCCATCTACCACGATCTTGCCCATCGGACGGTCAGCGGCTTTGTCCCGTCGGATGGGTCAGACATAGTTGGACGACACCGTCAAAGTTTAACTATGTCATGTACCCATTTCGCTATTAGACAAACTATGTTTCTGTAAGCATTCGTCGTCATACACACGCGCAAAGTTATCCGACATGTATTATGCTATACATATATATGACAACCCTGGTGTAGCCAGGTTTAGGTATCGGGAGGGCTTCAAAAAAATAAAACAACATATGAAAAAAAAGTGGCACTCCGGGAGTGCCGACAGAAGTGAAAACATGAACAATTACGTGTGTATTTTTTGAATCGTCAGGAACGGTGTCGGTAACGGTAATGGTAACAGTGTCGCGAGTCAATGTCAATGTTTTTTCCCATCTCAAAAAATGCCCAACGAGATTAAAGAAGTTTTCACTTAAAAAAAATTTGGATGTTGCAAAATGATCATGATGGATGTTGCATAAACATGAAAATTTACTAAGAAAGTTGTCTTACATGCCCCTCCACAAAATAAAAAAAAATCGAATTATATACAGAGGTGTCGGTAACAGTGTCACGAGTGCAATGGTTTTTTCCAATCTCAAATTGTAAACAAAGGTGTCGGTAACAGTTTAGCGAATTCAATGGTTTTTTTACCATCTCAAAACTGCACAACGCGCCTAAAGAAGTATCCACTTCAAAAATTAACTAGGAGAAAAAGTAAGAGATGGTCGCTCATAAACCTAATCGACAAGGAAATAAAGAAAAATAATTTATTGGACATGCAAAAATAATTTATAGGACACACAAAAAAAATTTATTGGCTTTTACACTTTGCTAAGTGACATAATATTAACACAACATAAAACACACACCACAATATATATATATACAAAGGTAACTGGATACAAAGAAGGAACATCATCATCATCATCATCCATTCTCATCCCACTGCTGGGCATAGGCCTCTCTTTGTTGTCGCTATTCGCCTCTGTCCTGCGCTGTTCTAACCCATATATGACCTGTGATTTTTATAATGTCGTCGACCCATCTTGCCGGTGGACGACCTGCGTTCCTGGTTCCATCTCGGGGCCACCACAAAGAAGGATACAAATGGTTAAAAATATTAATTAAATAATTTATACTCCTCGTCTTATTCTATTTCAATGTAATGTGATATTTCGGGGTGGGGGGGGGGTGGGGGGGGTCGGAACCCCTAAATCCCTCCCCGGCTACGCTCGTGTATGACATAGTTTTACGTGTAGTGGAACGAATAATAGCTATTGTAGAATGAACGATCGCCGTCAGAGCAAATATTCCACATTGTTATATCAACACCGCCTGACAATGCCCCATTCATGGTCGGCAAACATGGCTGATTCACGGCGCGGGAGTAAACGGAGTAATTATTTTTTTATCTGTTAAAAAATATAATTTCAAAGCGCGGTTTTAAAGTTTTGTGTAAGACTTTGTAAACTCTCTCTTACATAGATTAAGAGAGAAATTAAGTTTCTGCACGTGTGGTTTACGTTTTTATTTTTATGTGTATATGTGATAGATTATGACCTGAATTGAGACATAGGCTTGTTTTTATTGACGCGATAACAGCGGGTATTGAAGCTAGTTTCATATAGAGAATATATAAGAATCTGTTAATAGAACTGTTCATAAATCCATTCCGTCTAGCTCGTATTATATGCGCCAGACGCTCGCTTAAGGTCAAGGTTTAGTGTTACGTTTTTATACGAGTATGTTAGTGAGATTGTAGGTAATCCTACATTTATAAAAGAAAAAGTTGTTTGTTCGACAGAAGTATAAGACTCAACTTACGTTAAAAATCAAAATTCTTTTTTTAAATAAATTATAGGCTAGTGTTTGACCACAATCTCGTCTGATTGTAAGCGTTGATGCAGTTTACGATGGTACACGCTTGCCTAGAAGAATCCTATTCACTCGCGACTTGAAAACCCCTAGGTTGTAGTTATCAGGAAACACAGACTCAGACAAGGCGTTCCACTCCTTGGCGGTGCGCATGATAAAGGTGGAAGAGTACCACTTTGTGCGTATGGTAGGTATGTCTACCATGTAGTTGTGGCTCACCGCGGAGCGTCTGGTTGTGCGATGATAGAAAGGGGATGGTGGGATCAGGTTGAAAAGCTCCGCAGCACACTCTCCGAAATGTATCCGATAAAAACCGAGAGGCTTGCAACCTTTCGGCGATGCCCAAGGCTTTGGAGTCTTAAATCTGCTAACTCGTCATTGCAAATGGGCTTCTGGGCTCTTCTCTCAATTGAATCTAGAATTGAATTTATTGCGTTATACAAGGTGTACAAGGTGATAATGATAAGTAACAGTTAACCTTTTTGGATAGAGAAGAGCGAGGCCTTCTAACATAAGTAGCTACCTAATTAAAAGTAGGTCCCAACCTTACATTTTTGTATGTACTTGTTACAGACTAAACTTTTTGATTTGATTGTGATACGTGCATTGACATTAAAATGTTCTATTACCTTAACTAAAGTTTTAATTTATTAACCTTATTCATCATCATCGTCATCCCTAGCCTGACTTCACCCATTGTTAGGTATAGGCCTCCCCAAGTTTGTACCATCCACCACAATCCTGCGCTAGTCTCACCCACTGACGGCTCGCGACCTTTACGACGTCGTCCACCCATCTCGCTGCCGGACGTCCTACCCTTTTATACCCGCTCTTTGGCCACCATAAACCTTATTGCCACCGACAAATAAGCGGCGAAAACATGGAAATATGCCGATTTAGAAAGCGTTCTTAATCTAGCATTTAGTCGTACAACTAATCCAGTATTCTTGGCCGTTTAAAACTAATTCTACATTGTCTTCTAACGTTTGTATTAAAGATTATAACATGTGTTTGTGTTTCCTGGCGCGTTGCCAGATCACATTGCATTTTCTACCGGTCAATGCAGTTTTGTAAAATACCTTCAACTCGCGCTCGTTCGAGGTGAAGTTATACTTTTGTGTCACGGTAACAATTTGGATATTAACAGGCTTTTTGATGTTAATACGTTTTTAAAATTGCTTCCATAGTGGGAGGCAAGTCTAAAAACGAATGGTAACAAAATCGGGGGATACAGTTTGGTGTTGCAACTACATATCTATCATCTCCATCCAAAATGTAATTACACCACTGGATAGCTAAAGGATCAAAGAATTTGTTACGCTAAGTGAGGACTGTGACGCATCGCGTGCGGCGGACGGGAAGCGCCGCCATTGTGAGTTAATTTTGCTGTGTTTCGAGATTTCCATTTAGTATGACCCGAACGACTTCTTAGTGTTCAAAAATGATTATAACATAATATAACATAGCGTATATATATATTGTATAGAAAATATTACCTGTTACGTACACGTATTCACGTAGATACAACACACGGTCGTGTCCAAGACATAGCCACACCCCATTTTTTAGAAACTTCACTGTTGTGAGTCCGGAGAAGTACTGGAACCGTATCTATTTTTATCGGCGAGCAGTAATGTTAAATTTTTGGCGATAAAAGCGTTTATTCGCTAAGTCTGGTGGATCTTAGTATGGAAGCCTTTCTTCGATAAGAATGTTAGCCCGGCTTGCAAAACGATCCCTAAACGTGTTTAGCGACTAAATATGTTTCAATTTGACGTATTTGTATGATTTGACCACTTTCTTAAACTTATATACGATTAGTCATCGTTGCGTTTGTCGTATAGTATCACACTAACATTATAAATCAAAAATTTGGATGTTTGTTTATTTGTTTGTTACTCAATCACGTCGTAACGGCTGAACCGATTACGAGGAAATTTAGTATGTACGTAGATTTAGAACCTGGATTAACACATAGGCTACTTTTCATACTTTAATACTTAAATCCCATGGGATAAAAATGGGGCGTCAGATCAAGTTGCAGCAGCGAGTTTAGGTTTATTTCTAGGCTACCTACACTTTTAGTAGTGTACGAAATCGCGGGCAGTAGCTAGTAAATAATAAATACATATTGCTGGACATTTCACAGAGCGCTATCTAGCCTCAAACTAAGCAGAGCTTGTACTATGGGAACCAGATAACTGATTGAATACTTATATATTTTTTTGTAAATACATACTTATAATATATAGAAAAACATTCAGACCCGGAACAAATATCTAGAGATCATGCAAACATCGAACCCGCTGTTTCCTGCGTCTCAGCCGGCGATTCGCCCACTGCGCTACGGAAGTCGTTCTAGTATAGTATCAACGATTAACTCGTGTCCAAGTTTTATCGAGAAGAAATAGCTAAGGCTAGTTATTGTACGTATCTTGGTATACCTAGTGATTATAGATAAAAATCGAAGTGTAGCCAAATGCTGTATAACCAATTTACACAAATTATGAGCCGTGCTCTAATATTTAACACGGTGTTACGCGATTGACGACCTTGACGTCGTTGAGATAAAATCGCATTTATTTATAGTTTTCTGTGAGCCGTGTTAGGGTTGCCACCTTCCCACTTGCCAAGTCTCAGATCATTCCTGACTTGTACCGTTATAAATGGGCCATCTGATGAGTGGCAATTGGTAAGTGGTAACTCGCCTATAACCAATTATAATAAATCTTTATTCCAGGCAACAATAGAAAAGTACAAGATGTTAAAACTTAATTCTACGGCCCATATAAATATATATACCTTAGGGAATAACTACATCCATAATAATATTATAAATGCGAAAGTGACCCTGTTTATTTGTTATCTTTTCACGACTAAACGGCTGGACCGTTTTCGATGAAATTTGGTATATATTTGATAATTTGATAGATTATGACCAGGATTGGGACGTAGGCAATTTTTTACCCGACTGCGCAGAAGGAGGGTAATGTTTTTATTTACAAACCACGCGTGCGAAGCCGCAGGAGGGCATCTAGTATTATAATTAGTGATCGTATATTCGGATGCATATTTACCTAAAGCTGATATCTGGGTAACTAATTATGGAAGCGGCTTCTTAGAGTATTTTTATTAAAAATATAATCCGGGATTGGAAGGTATAGCCAACTTTGAAGTTTAGGTAAATATGCATCCGAATATCCGATCACTAATTATAATACTTAAAACTATTTGCTGACACGTACACACTGCGACGTGTGACGCACTTGCGTTGTGTCGTGTAGTCCGCGAAGACGATGAAACAACACACTTTTCCGCCAAAACTCTTCCTTTGTAAAGATCGAAAGATCTGCAGTTGAAGCATGCAACATAAAAGATTTGAAATCATCGTGACGCGATTGCAATTGTTCGACCCTTAACTGAACATTAGCCTTCTTCACTATTCCACCACGTCTTCCAACTTCGTGGAATAGTGAAAACATTGCCTCGTATCGTAGGAGTCGTAGGTACCGAAGCTACGATTCGACCTAATCGCATTGCCAATACTGGCTAACCGCTTGGACACACCCCCGTACTCCAATTGTGTTGGTGACAATACATCGTACGACGAATGTGTGTTACCAATGGGGCAGCTGGATCGCTTGGTTGAATATTACGACCTCCGGCGCAGTGGGATGAGACGCAAGAGGTTGCGGGTTCGATTTCCGCCGCGGAACACATGTTTGCATGATCTACAGATATTTGTTTCGGGTCTGGTGGTTTCTCAAAATTATTATAAGCATGTAGGTATTTACAAAAAAAATCGTTCATTAGTTATTTGGTTCCCATAGTAAAAACTTTGCTTAGTTTGGGGCTAGACGGCGCTGTGTGAAATGTCCAGTATTTTTTATGATTATTGTTTTAAATGTATTAAAAACGCTCTTTATGATGAAACCCATACTGTAGTCTCTGGAAAAAAATCTCTGCAGAGAGACCATTCCACGAGATAACTGTTCGCGTTCCACTTCTAAGTTTTTGCACTTCGTAAACGGGCTTGTATGTCAAAAAAGTGTTGAGGAAACCCTTATCTGTTTTAAGAAGACCTATTCAACGATACACCACACGGTAGGGTGCGTGAGAAATAAAAAAATCACCCCCTAGCTTCCATATAGGGAGGGGGGGACCCTATATCAGTACTAAGCATCACTAAAACGCATCGTCAGGCAAAAATTCAACTTTACAGCACTAAGGACGACTTGCGCAACGTTGCCTAAACGTATTTAGCGACTAAAAATGTTTAAATTTGATGTATTTGTATGATTTGACAACTCCTTAAATCATATTTAGCCGCTAAATACGTTTAGGCATCGTTGCGTAAGTCGCTCTTAGAGAGTTGTCAGATCATATAAATATGTCAAAAAACATGTTTAGTCGTTAAATACGTTTAGTGATCGATGTGCAAGCGGTGCTTGGTCTACGAATAAAATGGTTGTAATTAGTCGAATAGCATGCCGATATTAATAAGTTTTCTGTTGTAAATTTACTTTTTCAAAACAAACTTTTATAAAATTCATAATCGGAACCGCAAGCAGATTCAAATGAGCCCAAACACTAGTAGCCTATTATAATCCATTCAGAAGTTCCGTTGTCTAGCATCCGTCTCCATCATGAGACCACCTTCATGGTACCATATCATTACATTGTCACCGAAGTTACATATGTATTCCAAATTTCAGCTCAATCGGTTGAGGGGAACGGGTTTAAAATTCAGTTGCAAGATTCCACCCGGACAAACATACATACATTTAAAGTTAATAAAAAAGCTTAAAAAAAAAATAATGTTTTGGTGTAACTAAATTATTTAAGAAGTTTGAAGATTATGCTTATCTACAGTCTTCGACGTCAGTACAGTAAAAATAAATATTTAACATTATTATCGCAACCCACTTACTTGTAATGTAAACGCGAAAATAATATGTTTGGATGAAAAGTTTTAGTAGTTTACCCCACTGCATAGAAGAAGGTAATGATCAATACTCAGTCAATAATGATATTGACAATCAAAACATTTTAGTGGATTTTTGAAGTTAAAACTTCTTTAGGCGCGTTGGGCATTTTTTGAGATGGGAAAAAACCATTAAACTTGCGACACTGTTACCGTTACCAACACCACTGTATATAAGTATCTGTACTGTTCAAGTTTTCACTTCTGTCGGCACTCCTTGAGTGTCACTATTTTTTTTTTTAATTAAGTTCCTATATTGATTTCATCCATACTATCCATATAATAATATAAATTCGAAATTAACTATGTAGTTCTTATGAGAAATAAAGCTCTTTAAACCTAAAGTAACTATGTCCCTCTGTCTGTTACGTTTAAACAACTAAACGGCTTGACCGATTCCGATAAAATTTGGTATACAGATAGATTATGACCGGGTTTAGGGCATAGGTTACTTTTTACACGACTGCGCAGAAGGAGGGTAATGTTGTTATTGATAAACCACGCATGCGAAGCCACCGGTGGATCAGCTAGTTATTCATAATATAATAATACGTTAGATAAAGCTTTGTACCCCTTTTTAAGCTGGTGCGCATGCTAAGTTATGCTAAAGAATTGTTACAATCGAATTTCGACCACTGTGTTCGGTCAACCAAGTAGTTTATATCTATGTATGTATCTATGTATTTATAAAAAAAAAATCTCGGCTAAATTCTATCAGTTAACTGGTTCTGATAGCTTTGCTTAGTTTGGGTCTAGACAGCGATGTGTGAAATGTCCAGTATTTTTATTATTATAGACAAACAGATATACGCAAAGTGATCGTCATAAGCGAATCAACATTAAATCAACGACATTGTATTTTCAATATAGCCTTGAGCATTAATGTCGCATAAATAATACCATCAACGCCGCCAATATCGATCCGTTTGAGACCGGTCGAATACGACTTTTATTTTCACCTCAATAATAAAATATTACTTTGCCGATAGTGTCGCCTGATACGGATTGGCCTTGGCTGGTGAACGGTAGATTAGAGCGGGACGGCAGGTGTTTAATGCGCGCGCGAGCGAGACGCCCGACCGGCGCAAGCGCAACGTGGTGAGCACGCGGTCTGATTGTACAGCTTTAAGGTTATGTCATATGGAGAATGGGGTTATATATAATTGTTGTAATTCGGCGTTATTATTAAATTGGAATCGTGTGGGGTATTGCGTTGGCAGTTATTTTATCGGCCGTTGTTGCTAGGAAATAAATATTTTTAGATACGAATTGAGGTGATGAGTTTAAACTTGTTTTTATGCAAATTTTACTTTACTTAGGTGTTACTTAATCTGAGTTTAAAAAACTTCGAGATTTGCACCACTTAAAAAATAATCTGTGTAATTGTGCATGTGGGTTTATCAAACTTGTTGTGTTACATTGTAATTTCTCAATACATTATTCATTCATAATTCATATTATTTGCTTCGATGTGGTTTAGTTACATAGATCTTATAAAGTAATATTAGAGTGGCTCACATTATATACAAGTGGGATGCAAATATACACAAAAAAAAACATCAAACAAATCATACTTATTAAAAAACACATATTTTGTTGTTCTTTTTTTATCAAATCAAATTAATAAATTTATTGCGTAATATGGGTAGGTACAAGGTGTTTAGTATTACATAGTATAAGTAAAGCCAAATTCAGCGTTTTAAGCATGTAATGTCGAGCTTAATTAGTAGGTTCCATTTTAATTGTAATAACAATTTCAAAATTATTGAGTTAGTTCTAATCATTATTAAACAAGATCCTTGTCATCTAAATTTTTTATACCTGAGGTATAAATAGTAAAAATAATGCTTATACCTAAGGTGGGAGATAGTGATCGTTTTGTGTTCACATACCGTCCTGTGAATAGCATGTATGTTATACTTTGTGAAATAAATGATTTGATTTCAAATATTCCTTCCAACTATAATAAGATTAATAATGTTCTAGGGTAAAAAAGAAAAAATAACCTGCTTTGTTTCTTACTTGGTTTGGTCGTGTAGGCTGTAAATTCGACGTTTTAAAATGATCCTTGTTATTTTAATGAATAAATTAATATTGAATTTTAAAATACTCCTAAACGCTTTTTAACCCACATCAATAAAAGGAGGCGGTGCTAAATTCGGTTGAATTTTTTTATCTTGTGCGTCTTGCACTCAACCACTCGCCGCAACCTTTATCAGTTCCTCTTTCCATCTATTGGGGGGCTAGTTTAACTAAAAATACTTCAAATAAATAAGAATACAAAGGCGAACTTAAAGTCAAAAAGTATTCTCTTTCAGATAACTTTTTTGAAAGGTTTTTAGCCCCTGAAAATAGGGGTGTTTTATATGTTTGATGCCTTTCTGTGTTTGTCTGTGACATCGTAGCTCCAACACGGATGGACCGATTCGGACGCGGTTTTTGAAGTGAAAACTTCTTTAGGCGCGTTGGGCATTTTTTGAGATGGGAAAAAACCATTGAACTCGCGACACTGTTACCGTTGCCGACACCTCTGTATATAAGTATCTGTAGTGTAGTCTGCTTTTAAATTTCGAATACCCAAACAGTGAGTGCTAAATTTTTCACTACTGCCGGCACTCCCGGAGTGCCTTTTTTTTTGAAGTGCTAACTTCTTTAGGCGCGTTGGGCATGTTTGAGATGGGAAAAAACCGTTGCACTCGCGACACTTACCGTTACCGACACCTCTGTATATAAGTATCTGTATTGTAGTCTGCTTTTATTCAAGTTTTCACCGGGAGTGCCATTTTTTTTATGGGAAGCTTGTTTAACTGGAATGGTTCTTAGCTATTTAAATTTTACACGCCTTAAAAGTCGGGTGATTTTTAATATTTACTTGATATTATTATACTTATACTCAGCAGTGGGCTATCAGTTGCCAACGATGGTCATGATGATGGTCATAATACTTAATAACAATTTTCGCTTCTGTAATCTCAAATCTATCGATACAGTCAGATACAGATGCGATACCATTTCATTATTAACTAAGTGTATAATGTCAAACGGGTTTCAATTTAAATGGCTTCCTTAATTCTGTGTAAATGTCACAGCTCGCTCCGTAATTAAGAGTACAGGTTTTATTGGTATGTTAAATAAGCGAATACTTGTGGTTTGAGTTATATTAATAGACAGATATGCTTCCACAGCCGGCTTCGCACGCGAAGTTTCTCAATAGCAATAAGTATAAAAAACCGGCCAAGTGCGAGTCGGACACGCGCACGAAAGGTTCCGTACCATTACCTATAAAAACGGAAAAAAATCATGTCTGTTGTATGGGAGCCGCACTTAATTTTTTTTAATTTGAATTTAATTATTTATTTTTAATATATAACTAAATATTCTGTGAATATTTCAAGCGTCTACCTGTTGTCGTTATAAATATCGAGCAAAAGCGAGCAAAAAAATCAGTTTTATTGTATGGGAGCCCCCCTTAAATATTTATTTTATTCGGTTTTCAGTATTTGTTGGTTTAGTGGCAACAGAAATACATCATCTGTGAAAATTTCAACTGTCTGACTATCACGGTTCATGAGATACAGCCTGGTGACAGACGGACAGACAGACAACTGAGTCTTAGTAATAGGGTCCTGTTTTACGCTTTGGTTACGGAACCCTAAACACTGTAATCCGACTACGTAATACGCATGTCGATGGTAGCCTATGTCAACCGGACCATAATAACGAATCGATTGACACCTCGTTCATCAAAATTGGATGAGTAGTTTAGAACATACATAAATACAAACATACATACATAGATTGCTAAAAACATAACCCTTCCTGTTGACTTCATAAACATCTGGGACACTTGATTTGTACAAATCCGTTCTTTTAATAAAAATTGGTTCGACTGTTTATCGCTTATTACGACTCGACATTAATACTCCAAATTAAATGAATGATGCAAATTTTTGATAATTGAAAAATGTTAATGCAATTTTTTTATTTATCAAATATCTTACCAATTAGATACAACAAAATTAAAAACAAATCAATGTTAAATTATCTTTTATCGGTCTTGCCGCTTAACAACGCGATTTCTTCCAGACAACCAAGCATAATAATTTTGGTCTCCAGAACTTTCAAATCCATCTAAGCATCACTAACATCTTTTGAAAAAAGATCCTTAGTGAACCAAAAGCGAAATCAAAAAGAACGAGAAACCTTAAGTGAAACCCCAAAAGTGATATAAACATTCACTATGTCAGTATAAGTGACTAGTGTCAAGCCCATGCTAGATAGCATGACGGCGGGGGTCACCGTGAAGAGGAAGTCGCGGTCCCGGAGGAGCTGGGCGAAGGTCGAAGCTGATGGACAGGTATACCTTAGAACTGGGTCAGGTATACTCTTAAATATATGGATAGGTGTACACTTTAGAACTTGGATAAATATATTAAGAGCCTGGACAGGTATACTCTTTAGAACAGGGGCAGGTATACTTTAAAGAACCTTTAGATTATCAGCGCGTAGCATAACCACTTTAGGCAAATTCTTTTCGACGGTAGAATACAATAAAATTGCGTTTGAGTGTAGCAATATTTCTACTGATTACGTGTTAACTAAAGCGACATCACAGTAGATAAAATAGAATCGCTATGTTAAATTTTATGGTTTAACATGGCGATCCTATTTTTTGGGAGGTTTATGCACACCTACTGATTTAATGGGCAGTTCCTAAGATTGTTTTATTTCCTATTTGAAGTCAGGTTTATCTGCAAGAATATAAGGACTAATTTACCTATTTATTCTCAGGCATCAGACTTCACGGATATCGGCGACTGGCCGTCTTTAGGCAGAGGTCCCGGAGGTGTCAGATGTCACTCAACACCCCCGCCCCAAGAAGGAGACTCGTCGCATCATAATGGCAATGCTGTAAGTTGATCTAGGGCTGTAGTGTGTCAAGAGGAGTCGTGGCTGCTGCTTGCAAATAGGTCTTTTAAGCCACAAAAGAAATGGCTATTTTATTGAAAATTATTTTGTATTAAATGTCCATGATAAAGATGATGAAATTATGAACTAGTAAGTATGAGTAAATAACTAAAATCCGAAGGCTGGCGGATTTTAGCACAGAATAGAAGCGAATGGAAAAAAGCGTCTTTGTCAAGCAGTGGAACATTTTTTTAAGCGCCTGTTACTTCCCACTGCAGAAGAAGGGATAACTGGACCGACAGCTTAGTGTATCCTCTGAAGCATTAAGTGCTTGGTGGTTATCGTTATACATCTGACATCAAGAGTTGCGTTGCAATGTTCTCATCAATTCCATCATCTCATTTCCAGGACCAGGAGCGGTTACCGCCTGAAGAGCCGCAGCCACAGCCACAACAGCACATCCCGAAACCTCTGGAAACGCACAACCACCACCAACTCAACGACAATACGAGACATCAGGACAGACATGAGAGGTCCAGGGGACCTGGTAAGGACTCAGGTACTACACTTGACTGTAGCTATTTAAATGCAAGTGTTATCGTAGCTGTAGGCATGAGGATCCATAGTACAGGAATCTATGGCTCCTCCATTTCTTAAAGCTCTGAAATCGAACAGCCTCTATCAGCTGAACTGATTTGACATCTGAATGGGAATGAGAAATCCAAGTCAGAGAGCGTTGCTGGTAACTCCCTGCATATTTTACGATGGGAATAAAAACTTGCAGAAGGATTATTTCCAAAAAGTATTTATTATACGATGTGTGTAAAATCTATATTGATTTTTATAGACATCATTATTTTGCAAGTTTTTGTTTACAACTTTAAACATGCGGGGTTGTCTAAGTGCTAAAGTAGCCATCTTTTCAGCATTTACTTATAAATATATAAGGGCTTGCAATTCAACCTACAAATAATTACGGAGCATATTTATGAGAAATTATATAATATTAAATAACGATTATTTTGTATCCAAACAACTTAATTTTTGTGTTTTTGTTCCTAACATCTAGGTACTTATCGCTCTGACGTATGCGCCGTACGCGCCCTATTGACCGGATGGGTAGTTGACTGGGCGGGGTCATTGAACAGCTCGTAGTATCTTTTTAGTAATCTGTGGCATCGCACAATATGTTAGTTCTCTTAACATTTCGTCGAGCAGTATTTTATAGATTTTCTCGAGATTTTTATAATAAACCAAGAAAGTTTTATAGATACATTTATTTGTATTCGTTTGTGTAGAAATATGTGTGTTATAATAGCAAGACCCTGTATATATATATTAACTTATAAATGGGACGTTTACAGCCTGCTTTCGGAACGGCAATGCATATCAACTTACTCGATTACGTACGTGTTATTTATAAAAATCTGTATAATATCTAATTTCAATTCGACCGGAGTGAGTCATCAATCAGTCAAGTCAGTCATACAGGAGCCATGCATGATTCGAGATTTTTTTACTTTTGCCGTTTGTCTTAGTGAATGATTTTTAGTTTAGGTATTCTTGAATTACATATTTATGTAATATTAGCTGTTGCCCGCGCCTTCGTACGTGTTACACTACTACTACTCCATATTTCAAGTCTCTAAGATCAGCGGTTTACGCTGTGCGTTGATTTTCAGTCAGTCTGTCAGAACCCGTAACGATTATTGAATATATTGATGATAGTATTGTTGATTAAGAACGGTCGATTTCCCCGTCTTCAGACGCTGGTAGTCAATTGTATCGTAAAACTTCTCGCAAAAACAATAGAACCCAAACACCGATACATCTACTGTTATCCATTAATGAGTTATCCAGATTCCTGACTCCATCATCAGAGCGTGGTGGTTTTACCGTGACAAAATGTGACATTATTTACCTATAAAAAGCATTTATGCTATACGTTCGTAATTGCAATTGACATTGTTTTAGAACAAATTACAACATCCCTTTTCATCGGAGGGGGTGATTTTCAAAAAAGTAACTATGTCATGTTTCATTATGTACCTTGATAAGTATCTATGCAAATTTTTACGTTTATTAAGCCCAGGAATACTGTTTTACCATACAAAGTTCAACACATTTTTTCACCCACCCAGGGGATGATTTTTGAAAAACAATAAAATAACATTTCTCTTATTTTTGTTCAAAAATATATTTCCCAAGTTTCAAGTTTATAGGATCCAGGAACCACTGTTTTTCATACAAACTTAAAACCCTCTTTTAACGCTTTTAGGGGTTGAATTTCAAAAAATCCTTTCTTAGTACATCCCTACGCATCAAGACAAACATACCCTCTAAATTTCAAGTTTCTACAACCAGCGGTTTAGGCTGTGTGTTGTCTGACAGTCAGTCAGGACTTTGATTCTTATATAATACATACGAAAATATGCATCAACAGAATCACACCGAATTCCTTCACCTCACTGGTTCTTTTACCATCACATGGCCTTTCTTAAGGCCACAATAAACGGTGGGGCAATTACGTAACTTTAATTGCAATCAGTTTTGATTTGAAATAGGCAAATATGGATAAAACGTTGATAAAATTGGTTAGTACGTTCTTAGACTGTTACTATTACAATAATACTTTGTAAATTGGTCAGGTTTTCTGTGAGCAATAATACTTGTATTGTTCGGGTTTTCTGTCAGCAATAATATTTTGTAAATTGGCCGGGTTATCTGTAAGCTATAATACTTAGTAAATTGGTCGGGTCTTCTGTAAGCAATAATACTTTTTAAATTGATCGGGTTTTTTGTTAGACATAATACTTTGTAAATTGCTCGGGTTATCTGCCAGCAATAATACTTTATAAATTGGTTAGGTTTTCTGTAAGCAATAATATTTACAAAATTAGGCGGGTTTCTTGTCAGCAATAATACTTTGTAAATTGGTCGGATTTTCTGTTAGCAATAATATTGCATATTATAAATTGGACGGGTTTTGTATTCGGGGAACAACCGACTGAGTGCAAAAAGTTGCATAATCCCATGGCAGAAATGAGTTTCTTTCGAAATGGCATTTCCGAGTTCGTCATGTCCCTTTGGCTTCACGATCATTTACTTTCACGAATTCCAGGTGCCAAAGGCGGGAACAAGTCGGGCAAGCACAAATGGGTACCACTGGACATCGACGTCAAAGCGAATCGGCCCAGCAAGCACGGACCGCCGCACTCGATGCGACAAGACAACGGTAAGTCTAAGGGTACCTATTCCGAGCGCCGTTGCCGACTGCAACTCCAAGTGCCGCGGCTGCACGCAGTCGGCCGTAGCGGCACTAATTCAAATCAAATCAGAAACCATTTATTTGTGTCAACACCAATTTTTTGTCTTTTTTGTGTTGTTTATTTGTGTCTTTTTTTGTACGAACAAAACAAACTACTCAGCTACTCAGTTTTTAACTTTTGCAGTTGTCAACCTTTTCATTTGTCTATTGTACTACTTTGTGTATGTTACAAATAAAAAAAAATTTTGAATTTTAATTTACAGACACGCTATCACTGAACGGTGAAGACGCTCGTCGCGGCGGGTCGCGCCTCCGCGGCACGGCTCGAGGCGGGCGAGGCGGCGCGAGACGCAACACTCCTCGGCCAGCCTCGGCTATGCCATCGCTGAACGCGCCGCATCACCCGATGTATCGGGTTGCCGAGTTCGTGCAACACCCTGACTTGCAACAGGTACGTCAAGTTTAAGAATGTTAGATAAGCATAATATAATTTTTGGCAGAAGCCGAATTTCGGTCATTTTTGAGGTTTTGACCGAAACCGAATTCGGTCACTTAGTATTTTGACCGAAACCGTTTTTTTTTGCCGAAAGCTCGTAGGACATAAAGTCATAAACCACTTTAGGTTTATGTGCGAGCAAATAAAGTTATGGTTGAAAAATTAAAAAAATATTTAGTGTGTTTTTACTATTTTATTGTGTTATTCTGTGGTTTATCTATTACAAAAATATGTAAGCCACTGAATTGGTTCCCGGGCTTTAAAACATCCCCATTTGACTACTATATACTCATTTATTTTTATATTATTGGCTTACTAACACCTCATTATTAGCAACATCTCATAATGGTGCTCAAAATATATTCAAAATTTAATATCATTGGTATTCAATGGGACGTTCATTACTACTTTAAATTATTATTATTATATATGACCGTGTTATCAAAAAGTCAGTTTAACGACGCTCTTAGAGACCCCGCAGACCACAAACTTTCTATCGGCCGATAGTTCGCGGACATTTCAGTTTGAAGGCAATCGTGTAACCCATAAACTTTTAGTAGATAGTAGAAGTAGATAACTTCGATTCGATAATCGTGATGACCTACGGTACAGAAACGTGGTCTTTCACTATGGGCCTCATAAGAATGCTCAGCGTGCTATGGAGAGGGCTATCCTTGGTGTTTCTCCACGAGATACAATCAGAAATGAGGTGATTCGTAGACGAACCAAAGTCACCGACATAGCACAAAGGATAAGTAAACTTAAGTGGTTGTGGGCAGGGCATATAGCTCGAATTGACGGCCGTTGAGGCAGAAAGGTTCTCGAGTGCAGACCACGCACTGGAAATTGCAGCGTAGGATGGCCCCACACTAGATGGAAAGACGACCTGATAAAGGTTGCTGGGAGCCGGTGTGTGCTGCATAAGATCAGTCGCTCTGTCTATGGGGAGGCCTATGTTCAGCAGTGGACGTCCTGTAGCTGATATGATGATCTAATCGTTATAGTGTGCGCACTTGCATACATTTTCATACTGAATAAGAACTCGAGAAAACTATAGCCCGCACGACTTAACTGTGCACCTCGCACTGTGACGTATCCGTCACAGTTACGCGGGGCGCCGCGCGGGGAAGCGGGAGTGGGGTCGCATGCACAGTTAAGTCGCGCGTGTTGTATCGGCCGATAGAAAGTCTGCAGTCTGCGGGGGCTCTAACTCTTATTCGCTCTGTTTGTCATGTGTTAAAAGTAGTAAAAAAAACGCTATAGCGAAGTTACTACCATTCTGATTTTCACGATATAAGTTCGTATCATTCAAAAACAAAAAATAACGTTCTCACAGAGATGGTTGAGTTAAAAATTATAATTATTTTTAAATTACAAGCAGCAAGGTCCCGTTAATACATCAAGTATGCAGGCGAGTATCAATAGATAGGATGAACTGTTTTTTGACCCCCCCCCCCCCCCCCACCACCACACAAAAAGGACGTTATAATGTGTGCATTTTGTAGTAATTAATGTATATAACATTTTTTCATTTTTCATAAGTTTTGATGCCTGTCTGTTTGACATCGTAATTCGCAAACTAATGGACCGATTCAATCGCGGTTTTTTTAATAGAAAGCTAGTTTTACTGGTACCCTACGAAAACTGAGAGTGGGACAGTTTTTTTAAAAATTTTATTACCTTGAACAATTAACTTGAAAAAAATCACCTCAAAATCATTTTCCACCCTAGCAGTATAAAAAAAAGCTACTGTTGGATTTTCAATCTACGTTGTGACAATGTACATTACTTTAAAACGTGGTATGAAAGAGCGAAGGCAGCCGCTTATTTGTAATATGTATGGGAGTAGCCGGCGCTACGTGAACATGTTTAGCCCAAGAAATATGCGAATTGAAAGGGTTGGAGGGGAGGCCTTTACTCAAAGATGGGTATCCCTACAATAAATAATATATCAGGGATATATATAACAGGTTGGGGAAAAAGTCTTTTCTTCTTTTTCTTGTTTTCAATGTAAATAAACTATATTAAAAAATGTTTTGAATTTTCTTAAAAAATGCGAAGAAACTTTTCCCCAACCTAATATATAAGCACAAACACAAAAAAAAAATATAAACATCATCAAAAAAATAAATAAATATCCTTGGAAATTAGGGAATGTAAAATTATAATAGTGTAACTAATAATTAATATTAATGTTGGGAAAGGAAAAGGCTTAAATAAATAAATAAATTTATGCAACATGTGTCCCGTGCATGTTACTAGATATGAAGCAAAGCGAGCATTTTGAATTTGTAGCATTACGATGTTTCCATATAAACGTCGTCCATTAGGATTAATTCAATACATAGGATGAGAGAGCGAAGCAAGCCGATTATAACGATAAGTAACAAACATGTGTTATATCGTACATGTTAAAAATGGAGGGTTAAGCGGGCTATAAATACGTATCATTGAATATCTTTTTTAAAATCTACGCTTTAGCTTCGAATATAACTCCGTTGTCATATATATTTTATTTGAATTTATCTCATATTATCTTATTTATGGGGTTTATACTATCTTGTAATATTTAAACATCATTACAGATTTTATTTATTTATTTATTTGAAGACTAGCTGACCAATCCGCAGATTCACACGCGTAGTTTTTCAATAAAAACATTACCCTCCATCTGCGCAGTTGGGTAAAAAATAGCCTATGTCACCCGGGGATAGTGTAGCTTCCCAACAGTGCAAGAATTTTTTCGAAATCGAAGAAATCGGTCCAGTAGTTTCGGAGCCTATTCAATGCAAACAAACAAACAATCAAATCTTTCCTCTTTATAATATTAGTATAGATGATAATATTTAATTTCAAACATGTCAAATTCATACAAAATACAATAATGATGTCAAAATTACAACATAAATATTAAAAATATCAAATTCTCAAAGATAAAATTGAATACGAATATAAATAATGATAATATTTACTATAAAACATTTAATAAGTGTTCCTAAGTTATTTCGGAACACGAGTGCTTGCTTAATGTAACGTTATATTACAAAAAATCCGGAAGAGAACGCTCGCCATCTCCAATGACAGATTTTTAAACAGTTTGTTTTTGTGAGACCTGAACGAAAATTATTACATTACTTAAATTTAGTTACGAGAATTGATTGTATGCTGTAAAGTTCCTAGTGTCATGGTGTATGGATTAATTTTTCTTGCATGACGACTCCTTTAAACCAAACGCAGACGATCGACGTTAAATTGACCATCAAATGTATCAAAAAAAATCATCGGTGAGTGGTTTTCGGTCGTCCGCGTTAGGGCTCGGTTAAACGGCGTGTGGAAACGCCTAGCCACGCGTCGTACAGAAGGTCGAAACTGATAAAAAATTGACATAAAGTTATTTTTTAAAAATTGCCATCGTACGTACGTTTTTAAGTAGACATCATTTTTGTAAATAAGCTTACTTACATACTTATTTTTAGATGTTTTTTTTCTTATTTTACAAGCTTTTTATTAACTTTCAATGTATGTATGTTGGTCCGGGTGGAATCTTGCAGCTGAATTTTAAACCCGTCCCCCTCAACCGATAGAGCTGAAATTTGGTATACATATATAACTTCGGTGACAGTGCAAATAATATGATACCATGGAACTGGACGCATGATGGAGACGGATGCTAGACAACGGAACTTCTGAATGGATTATAGTAGGCTACTAGTGTTTGGGCTCATTTGAATCTGCTTGCGGTTCCGATTATGAATTTTATAAAAGCTTGTATTGAAAAAGTAATTTTTCAACAAAAAACTTATTTAATAGAAATAAGGATTTGTCATGGATTGGATTTGTTATTTCATCATTTCATTTAGGTATTATAAGAATGCAACAAGCCTTACTCTATTTTCAAATTTACTTGCCCTATGGGCGTAAATCGTATTGCCCATTGCTTATATGTTTCTAGTAGTACTAGGTAGATAAAACCTAATGAATTTTATAAAAGCTTGTTTTGAAAAAGTAATTTTTCAACAAAAAACTCATTTTATGTCAATAAGTATAAAACCAATATTTGTTACCTACATTAAAGTAAGGGTTACTTATTATAATTTTTGTTATTTATTTAATCTCCAAGTGCGTGTACATAATACTGCTTTTATTTTGTTTTAAGGTCAAAAAGGGGCTAATTTTCAGTGGGCTTTTATCAGGCAAGGTTGCGGGTGGATAACACATGCGTATGGTGTCATGCCATAGATATATTACCTAGCTGTTCTGTAACACCTAGGTGTTTCAAATGTGGATCAGTAATGGTTTCGTAGAAAACTAGCATGTAAGATGACATTCCATACAATGTTTTTGAACATTTTTTTTTCTCGCTTATTGTTAGTTAGTTTCTTGACAAAATGTTATAGAATATAGTTTCATAGGATTATTGAGCTCTATATATTGGCATAAAAATAACTTGCAATTATTGAAAAAAAATTAATGTACCTTTTTTTATCAGATTCGACCCAGGTGCGCCGCGACGCTTGACAATCTAGGCAGCTAGGTCCGCAGAAAAAATTAAACACTGTTTAGCGCGTGTTTAAACAAAATCCTAATCCCAGTAACGTTTTTTAGCAATTGTTTACATATTTTTAAAACAGTGTATCAATTTATTTAGTATATCATGCAAGATGCAAAGATGTATTAGTTTATTATTCATCCTATAAGTATTTGAATTATAAATTATTTACCTAAACTTTATAAATAGGACATTCATTCAACAATTATAAACTGTACACCGCACCCCGTTATAACTTCATTCATTTATTTCCTACCAAAGGTTGCCTGGAAGAGAACGCTCTCAGCGATAAGGTTGCCCATTGTATTGTCTCATTAGTTTTATTTTAGTGTTATATTGTTTGTGTGCGGTAATTATAATAAAGAGTTATCTAATCTTATCCATATGAAAATTGGTAGAGCTTTATAAACACGCGTTAAACAGTTGTTTATATTTTTTGTGGGAGCAAGGTAGTTGTTTATCGAGTCGCGTTGTCACGCGCAGTTTAACTGCTCCTTTAGGCATGTACCACGTACCTCTTAGGCATGTCATCATCATGTAATAATTCATAATCACGGTGCTCATTATCCCCTCCCACGGCAGTTGCGCGTTGCTCAACCGGCGCTCCCTCAGGTGATGGTGCCATACAATCAACTGTCACAGTTGCCGCTGGCGCCGCCGCTCGCGCAGGCCTTCTACTACGGCGCGGCGACCGCCACGGCGGCGCCCTACGGCATTGGACTGGACCAGGCTACGCTCAAGGATCTTATCAAGAAGCAGATGTGAGTACATTTAAATCTCTTTTTAGAGTTACGTACCCAAAGGGTAAAACAGGACTCTGTTACTAAGACTCCGCTGTCTGTCCGTCTGTCACCAAGCTGTATCTCATGAACCGTGATAGTCAGACAGTTGAAATTTTCACAGATGATGTATTTCTGTTGCCGCTATAACAACAAATTCTAAAAACAGAATAAAATAAATATTTAAGTGGGGCATACAACAGACATGATTTTTTTGCCGTTTTTATAGATAATGGTACGGAATCCTTTGTGCGCAAGTCCGACTCGCACTTGGCCGTTTTTTTTATTAGTTTTATAAAGAAAAATAAAATACATTTATTTCAAGCAATTATGTAGCTCATATAGGGAAGGGCACAACACGAAAGGTATGCTAAGGTTATACTGAACAGGGTTTTTGAGAGCATGTCTGTGACAGCAATGTCTGGTGTACGGGCAGTCTACTCTGCCGTCTATCATAGATTTTGCGGCTTTAGTTTCCCTGCGGCCACGAGGCTTATTGTTATCGTCACTTGTTTTTATGTCGCCCCTAGGTTATGGGGGCGTTCAAAGTTCATCACTAAGCCCTTAGCTGCTAAAAACTGTAAAATATTCTTAGGGGTGATAGCTCTTAGCTTCTCCGGGCTATGAATGTGTTTGCCCAAATGAATGCTACGTTTGCGCATTAGTGGAGCACACTCGCCTAACAGATGTAGGGCCGATTCTGCCGCCTCATTACAGAATCTTAAAATCTCTTAATTATAGACAGAAAACTTTGTGATTTATTTCAAACATCTAATATGTGTTTTGTTATGTACGACATTAAATAAAAACACGGGTAGCGCTAATGGCTAGTATTGTTGTTAACTGGGGTTTTTTCAAATTCATTACCTACCATTGAAAAATTTAAAATTTTAAACAACCTTAATATCAAGTTCTAAAATATCATATATATAAGCCTGTATAAAATAAGTAAATACCAGTTAAACTGACTAAGCGTCGCGAAGGCGCCACCGATTTACGTTAAAAATAATTTATTGGAAATGTATCGATTACTGAATACATATTCAAGCTACCGGTATTAAATTCACCTCTACAATCAGTTAATACGATTCCGAATGTGTGAAATTAATGTCGTACATAACAAAACAGTTTGTTTAAACTAATACGTGAAGAGAAACTACCCCTTTTAAGCATATTACTGGCACGGAGATGTGTGAGAATTGTCATAGTTAAAGTGTATATGGAGAAAGAGGAGTGAATACTAAAATTAAGATAAAAAACCGGTCAAGTGCGAGTCAAACTCGTGCGCCGAGGGTTCCGTACCTACCCATTATAATAGCACAATTTTACTTGTTTACCTTAAGGTTGGTGCCGACTAAGCTAGTCCTCTAAATTGTATGAGCGCCCATACAACTCAGAGGACTATCTTAATAATAAAAAAAAATTAAAATTAGGTAAGTTTTGGTACTTATAAGTTTACGCAAAATCTAAATTTGCGCATATCTTTTTACCGTGTTGACTCAGGCTCTTGATTTTTATACACTTAATAGGGACTATAGATCTCAGTATATGGTGTAAATTTCAACTTGCTAGGTCCACCTGTTCTTAAGAAAATCGGTGGTGACACACGGACAGACGGATAGACGGACGGACAAGAGAGTGATTTTGTATGGGTTCCTTTTTTTTACCTTTTGAGGTACCGGAACCCTAATAATTATATAAATAATGGCTTAGAAGAAAATTGATCGTCGATTTCTCACCTTTGTGTTCTAAGTAAGACAAAAAGGGGGCAAATAATACACATAAAATTCTCATCTACTGTACACACAACAAGAAACTAATATATTTTTCAATTTCTTAGCGAATACTACTTCAGTCCGGATAACCTCGCTCGTGATTTCTTCCTCCGCCGCAAGATGGAGCCAGACGGCACGATCCCAGTCACGCTTATAGCGTCCTTCCACCGCGTTCGAGCGCTGACAGCTGACGTACAACTCGTGCTGGACTCTATCAAGGACTCTGATAAGCTGCAGCTTATAGCTGGATTCAAAGTGAGTACAACGCATCTAAAAATATGTTATGTAGTATGGGCATGTCATGCGGAGGGAAGAAAATCATGTGACTAAAAGAGTGTTAGACATGAGTGTGGATGGATATAGAAGTAGACGAAGGCCGAAGAAGAGATAGATGGACTGTGTGAGGAATGATAGACTGATAGAGAGATGTGGAGGAGGAATACATGTTGTGCCGACCCCAAGTAATGTGGGAAAAGGGCAGGCAGAAGAGTCAGTGTCTCTGTCTGTGAGGCCCAAATAAATGTACCAGAAACAACATTTTTATAAATTTTATTCTTCAGGTGCGAACAGCGTTCGAGCCGACAAAATGGCCGATACTGGACTTGCCGGATGACTTTCCAGCGCCGAATTCCCAGCACAAGATAGACGACAAGCCGAAGGAGGAACTCAAGGAAAAGTCACTCGAGGCAACTGAGAAGGGAGCTAAAGGTTAGTTTGAATCTTAAGTTCATGGGGCGAGAGATGATTATAACACGTCCGGTTAAACTACGGGGCGAAATGTCCACAAATTTAAAGAAAAGGCTCGGGGCGTAATTTGGAACAATTATAACCATTTTATTAGGTTTTGCCATCTAGTGGGGGGGGGGGGGTTATCTCTTTTCGAGAATCACTCTGCCCCAATGGCCAAGCTATGTGCAAGGGTAGTAGAGTTATTTGTTAAAGGGCTCGCCCGGGGAAGTACAACCTGCATACTGATTTCTGCCGCCAAGCAGCATTGCTGTGTTTCGGTTTGAAGGGTGTGGTTGTCGGTGAAATTACAAGCACATGAGGCTTTACACCTGAATATCTTAAATTAATGTTATATGTTATAGGCGATGGTACCACATAACATCAGGTGGACCAGAACTTGTTCCATGGCAAAAAATAAAATAAAAAATTGGCCCCCACCTCCCTCTATTTAGTGCCACATTAACTTGCTTAGCTTCTGGGCTATTTGAGTGATTTTAGTTCGTCTAAAATCATCATGGGCTAGCGTGCGCGCAGTGAGATATGTCACACGTGACACGAGAAATGTCGATTAATTTCTCGTTTACTTTATATGCACCTAACGATTGAGAAGTTTGTTTTCATTTTGTCACTTCTGTGGCGCAGTGGGTGAATAATCTGCTGAGACGCACGAGGTAGCGGATTCGATTCCTACTGCGGGGCAAATGTTTGCATGATCTACAGTTTGTTCCAGGTTTGGGTATTTTTCTATAGATATTATGTACGTATTTACAAAAAAATGTATATATGTAATATCAGTTATCTGGTTCCCATAGTACAAGTTTTGCTTAGTTTGGGGCTAGATAGCGCTGTGTAAAATATCCAGCATTATATGTTTATTCGGTTGCTTTTAATAGTTTTTTTTGCAACAGACGCTGCCACTACAGAAAAGACAACGGAACAGAAGACGAAAGACGAAGCGCCAAGTATAGAACCTGTTGTTGAACCCGAAGTCAAACAAGAGGTCAGACATGAGGTCAAACAAGAGGTCAAACAGGAGGTCAATCCTGAAAAGGACACAGTCCCCGCGGCTAGTGAGACGGCGAGTGATCATGTCCCTACTGATAAAGAAGAGGTTTGTATCTGTTCGTAGGGTGCGTTCAAGTGTTACGTAACGCAATTTTTGACCCTCCCTCCCGCCCCTGTAACGCATCGTAATGTTTTACAAGACCCCTCCAAATTGCTTTACGTAATACAATACAGGGCGCCACAATCTATTAGAAAACCATCATGTTTCAGGATCATTTTGTTTTAAGCTTGTAGCAACATTACTTCAATATGAACAACAAAACTTTTAAACATTACTGTTATAATCCTAAACATGTTATAGGTGATACACTTTGAAGATAAGATAGAAGTCATTTATTTAACCATGTGCTTTATTTTGACCAACTATTAATGTTAGAAATCTTGAGGAGCCGCGTCGTGTCTAACGGTAAGTTCGCAACTACCACTCCCTCTGTGTAAAACAATTATCAAGCCGGTCTGCATCCTTCAAACTTGTCTCTATTAACAAAACATATAAAAATCGCCAACAGATGGCGTGACATGTATCGGAATGCAACAAAATAAAATACAATAACAGCGTGTGTCGTCTACAATCCACCCTCTTAGTGCTGAACTGAGCCGACAAACATATTAGAAATCAAATGAATACAAAAAGTGTCAGATCAGCACTAACATTCCGTTGGTGCAAGTAGTGCGACACGCGTTACCGGGCGGCGCACCAACCAGTGCGGGTGCGCACGTCCACCATTCGCACGCGACCATCATCACCCGCATGGGTCGCACTCACCACTCCGTGCCGCCAACATCCACGATCTAAATTAGGTTCCATTATTAGAACATAGTCCCCATCTCGCAATGCTCTCTGATCCCTAAACCATTTCTGCCTCGGAATTAAAGTAGGGAGATATTCTTTAACCCATCGCGCCCAAAACATATCGGTCAACCTTTGCGCTAGGCGCCATTGTTTTCGCAGACATAGATTGTCGTTATCATACCTACCAAACACGGGACCGTTCGATGACTTACCTAACAAAAAGTGATTAGGCGTTAAAGCTTCAGGGTAATTAGCGTCACATGAAACATGTGTAATAGGGCGACTATTAACTAGGGCTTCTACTTCAGCGAATAAAGTAGACAGCGTCTCAGGGTGTGGAGCGCGTTCCTTAAGAACGACTTTCAAGGCCGTTTTCACCGTGCGTATCATACGTTCCCAGGCACCACCTTTCTCAGGGGCCCCAGGGGGTATGAACCTCCACTCGATACCTCTTACGGTACCGTCTTCACGGAGTTTACTCTCATTGAGTTCGGATAGACTCCGCTTTAACTCGTTATCTGCGCCGCGCAGGTTCGTCCCGTTATCTGAGTAGATAACGCTGGGCGTACCGCGGCGAGCTATCATACGTCTGAGCGCCATGATGGTGGAGTCTGTACTCAGACTCTCACTAATTTCCAAATGAATGGCGCGTACCGTTAGGCACGTAAACATTACGCCGTACCTTTTTACTCTTTTTCGTCCGATAGTGACCTCCATCGGTCCGAAAAAATCCACCCCCGTGAACGTGAATGGGTGTCGATTGTGCTGCAGACGAGCAGCTGGCAGGTCCGCCATACGCTGTGGCTGCGGTGTCGCGCGCCGGTATCGGCAGAACAGGCAGCGCGCTGCGACCGTGCGTACGGTAGGACGCAGCTTCAAAATCCAGTAGCGTTGTCTTAACTCGTTAACTACAAGTTCGTGGGCACCATGCATAGCTTTCTTATGATAGTATTCGACTAATAGACGAGTTATTTTGTGACGACCATCGAGTATGGTGGGTCTCATAGTCAAGTGGGATACACCTTCGACTTTATCGATTCGACCGGCTACTCGTAACACATTAGTGTCGTCTAAATAGGGTGTCAATGTTAACAAACGACTGTTTGATAACAAAGGCTTATTTTGCTTGATAAGCTCAATGTCTTGTGCGAACGAATCCTGTTGAGATTTACTCAGCAGAAGAAGTTCAGCTTCGTTCATGAGTTCAACATTCAAACAAGTATCAATTCGTCGACATCGTCTGATAAACAATAAAATTCGAGCGGTTACTCGGACGAGTCGTAACCAAGACGAGTAGTCATTTTCGTTAGGTAAGGAATATTCAACGACCTGAGTCGTGACCACATTCAAGCTCCTTTGTTCGAAGACTACATCTGGTGATGGCTTCTTTGTGGACTTACAATCCTTAGGCCATGCATCTTCAGGTTGCCGTAAGAATTGTGGTCCTAGAAACCATACGCTATCGTATGTCAGAGGCGGCGTGTCGTCTTTGGTAGCTATGTCAGCTACATTCAACTTAGTTGGGACGTATCGCCACTCTGATAACGTCGTGAGCTCATCAATTTCACCTAAGCGATGAGCTACGTACGGCTTATAGCTTCTTGGATCGCTACGGATCCATTGTAAAACCGTTTGTGAATCAGTCCAAAAGTACCGTTTATCAGCCTTCATATTTTTATGTTCCCGCTGCAGTGAGTTCGCGAGGCGTGCGGCTATGAGCGCGCCTTGCAGCTCCAGTCGAGGAACTGACACAGGCCGCAGTGGGGTCACTCGGCTCTTACTGGCGGCTAGACAAACCAATACATTCCCATCTGCTCGAGTAAAACGCCAATAAATAACTGCGGCGTAAGCTTTAATAGAAGCGTCACAAAATATGTGCAGTTGTTTATTTACAATAGACTCGGCACTTCTATCTATACCTATCTCTAACTGATAGCACTGAGTCCAACTATCAGTATTGTTATACCACCTAGGTATACGTAGGGATTCTAAAAGTTTTAATTCATCGAGCCACTTCACCCATTTGGTGTGCTCATCAGAATGGATGCGGCATTTCCAATCAACTTTAGATCTGTGCACGTCTTGAAAAATGATTTTACTTTTTATAACAAATGGCGACAAAAATCCGTGTATGTCGTAAAGAGACATAATAATGCTAAGCATGTTAGCTTTCGTAGGTGGCGTAGAACCATTTAAAATATCACTAGGAATTCTGTCAAGCGAAATCTGAAACCCAAATGAGTCGTCCGCAGGATGCCATATCAAACCTAAAGTGCGCTCACTCGTATTCATGGCTCCATGCTTAAACTGCACAGCTGTGTGCGCGAGCGCTTCCGTAGGAATTGAATCTAAAACCGGTTTGCTATTACTCGACCAACCTCTTATTTCAAAGCCACCTTTAGCGTGAATAAAAGTTATGTCTTTTATTAATTGAATAGCCGTACTCTCATCACACGTAGAATAACAACAATCATCCATGTAGTGGCTATTCACAATTACATCTACAGCCTCAGGATTTATATCCTCGTATTTCAAGGCATTTTTATTTTTGACATATTGGGCAATGAAAGGCGAGCATGTTGCACCGAAAATTAAACTTTGCATAAGACAAACTTTAATCGGACTATTCGATTCTTGCCACAAGAACCGAAGAACATGCTGGTCTTCAGGGCGAATTTTAATTCTGAGAAACATATCACGAATATCCCCAATAATTACAATTTTATTCTCCCGAAATCTTAGCATAATTCCGTATAATGAATTATACAAGTCCGGTCCGGTTAATAAATAATCATTTAGGCACACACCGTCTACCTTAGCGGCGGCGTCAAACACTAACCGTAACTTATCTGGTTTATTAGGATTCTGAACACCAAAATGTGGCAAATACCAAACATGATCAGCTGAGAGGCTGTTATCAGTTAGTTCTCGAGCGTAACCATTATCTATCAATTTAGATATTTCTTTCTTATACCTATCAGCGTAGTCAGCATTCTTATGGAATTTCCGTAACAATAACTGCTGACGCGAGTAGGCATTGTTGTATGAGTCAGGCATCATAAAATCATCCTTTTTGAACGGTAAACCTACTTCCCATTGATTACCTACCTGACGGGCTGTGCTATCTAAAATATCAATAGCGCGAATATGATCTGTATTTTCACGAGATACGGGTGAAATACCAGTCAAATCAAAATTAAAGGAATTCTTAATCAGGTCATTAAGTTCGCTGAGTTCAGACATATCATTATCACGAGAGTGTGCGAGATGAAACACATTTTGTTCACTTACTCTGGACTTGGTGGAGGAGTGAGTGCGGCCACGGTGGAAACCGTGGATGGTCCATCCCAACCGACATCGTGATGCGTACAGCGAGTCCCTGTCTCCATGTATAACCTCGAGAGGAGCTATTAGGAAATAATTATCCTCACCAATTAACATTTTTGGCTTTGCACTTGCATTGGTGCAAATCATATGTTTGATATGCGATAAGTGCGTGCTATTTACACTATTCAAGATAGACAAATTTTGTGAACACAATTTTAACTGAGCACATCTACGTAACTTACAGTCATAACTAATATTGTCCTGTCCCGTTATTTTTACTCTTACACTAGGCACTTCTGATTGGTACACTGACAAACCGAATGCATCAGTAAACTTTATAGGACGCGCACTAACACACTCTAAGCCTAGGGTATCTGCCAGCTCGGCATCGATCACTGACACTTCAGCACCATCGTCCAGAAGTGCGTAGGTATTCACTACACCTTTAGGGCCACGTAATTGAACCGCGATCACTTTCAACAGTGCGAATTCATCCGGGGCGATGCTCGCGTCGTCACTATCTCGAGCGAAATGCATCATAGACGCATCGGGTGCAGTTACAGGTACAGGTTCCGGGTTTACGGTCATCTTATCAGTCGATTGTGACGTCATCTCGGGTTTCGTCCAGTGTAGCAGGCGGTGGTGTGCCATGCCACAGTTATCGACGTCACACATTGGTGCGGGGCACGTATCTTTATTGTGTCGAGTTAGTAGACAACAATAACATAGGCCGCGCGTTTTTACAAATCGCCATTTATCTCTTCGCATTGCTCGTTTGAATATGCGACACTCTGGTAGGGTATGAGTGCCCTTCTGGCAGAATCTACATACATTATTATCAGCTGTTGCAGCGACAGAAGATGTGTAGACAGTACGATGACGATACTTGTCTTCAGTGCGCTTTGTAGGAGCGTCCATCGGCTTCTTGTCTCGCGGAGGTATACATCCGACGACTGATAACATTTCAGCTTCTATCTTTAAGAACATAGCTAGTAGTTCGAGCTTCGATCTGCCTTCGCGTAGACGATTGTAGGCAAACTCCGTCCATCTACCTATCAGGGTGCTCGGCAATTTTGATATTATGGCTGCAGCGAGCTCTGGACTTCGTAGGTAGTCATTCTGGTGTAGTGCGCGTATTGTAGCCACGCAATTGTTGACTTTGACGGACAAGTTTATCAAGTCATGTTGATAACAAGTAGGTAACGAAGGTAGCTTTTTCAATTGCATCGTTATGTTGCTAATAATAATATCAGCTCGGCCAAACCTTAGTTCAAGTGCTTCTATAACTGCTGACGGCGGAGTGTTGCCGATCAGCAAGTCAGTCACTGCTTCCTTGGCTTCACCTCGTAGAGATTTACGGAGTCTCCACAGGTTCTCACTATCACTGAATCTACACACTCGTGACGAATCATCATAGGCACTTTTAAAATGTAGCCACTCAATACAGTCACCACTGAAGATAGGTAGCTCTCGTGGCGTGGCAAGGCGGCTCAAAAGTTTATCTTCGTGCTTTGATGAAGACTGGGTCATCAGATCCTTCAACGTGTTAGCTAGTTGTTGGATACTGTTGTTGTGCTGGACTGGTGATGCACAGTTCGTGTCCAGCCATTTCTCCACGTTATCGTGCACTTCATTCTCGCTGGGGAGGGATGAACAATAGGTACCAACTTTTTCATCTGGAGCTACATCAGTGCCGACATGATGAGCTTTTTCACTCTCCTGGTCGACTTTGGCAAGGTCAGCTTGTAACTTCTTGTCAATTAACTCCATCTGAATCTTGGCTTTTGCTTCCGCAGCTTCTAACTCGAGTTGTTTACGACGTGCAACTGATGACGTAGTAGATTTCTTAGTCTGAATAGTCGTTTTTGAAGCACATTTCGAATGCTGCTCAGTGTCACGCGCTGACATCTTGCACGGTACTGGCGTCGATACGTGTCCTTCCCGCGACGATAAGAGATCATTGGTGCCGCTAGGAAGAATCAACTTCTTCAACTCTTTCTTCATAGGTGTGCCTTCCAACTTGTTGGTTTTCATATGTTCCTGGCGTTGACGGCGAGTAAGAACCTTCGATAATGGCGTCACGCCCGACATGATGGTATTTCGCAGTTCACTGATTTTAAATCTGGCTCTGAAGGACCATATTATAGGTGATACACTTTGAAGATAAGATAGAAGTCATTTATTTAACCATGTGCTTTATTTTGACCAACTATTAATGTTAGAAATCTTGAGGAGCCGCGTCGTGTCTAACGGTAAGTTCGCAACTACCACTCCCTCTGTGTAAAACAATTATCAAGCCGGTCTGCATCCTTCAAACTTGTCTCTATTAACAAAACATATAAAAATCGCCAACAGATGGCGTGACATGTATCGGAATGCAACAAAATAAAATACAATAACAGCGTGTGTCGTCTACACATGTTGTATATTTAGTGCTTTCTAGTGATTAAACCTCGTTCAGTATAAAACATTGCGAACATAAACACGATTTACTTACTTTTTAGGATAATTTTACGCTTTATTTGAGATCTAATGATAACGTTTTGCGTGAAAGATTTATGGTGACGTCACCAAACTGCTTCGCCTTTACAATAATAAAGTAATCTTACTAATTGAGGGTCATGGAACTAAATGTGAATGTAATATTATTTTAATATTGCTATAAGAGATTGAGGTTGGCCAGGATTCATTAAATTCGGCAAACCGGTTTAGCTACAAGTCATTAAAATAAGCAACTATTGTTTAAACATTTTCTTAACTAGATTATATCCGAATAAAGCTTACCTTTCTACGCCGTGCGTCATACACGCGCCTCCTCACCATTCATTATGCCTAGGAAGCTAGAGAAAATTTTAATTGATCGTGCGAAGCGAGATCTCCAAATCAACTTGGGCACATCGGCGTTGTATGTATGTATGTTTGTTTGTTTGTCCGAGGATAACTTTCGAAAAGTTTATCCGATCATCGTGAAATTTGGTATACAGGTAAGTAGTGATGGCACAATTTTGTTATGACTAAATGAACTAAAAATGTGTGGGGGGGGGGCAATGTTGAGATATTTGGGTTCAAGAGGGGTAAAAAAAACAAAATTATACGATCGGGTTAAGTGGCACGTCTAATAAAAGGTTTTTGTGAGTACATTTCCACCCCGTTTTTATTTTTAGTTTAAACTTTGTAGTTTTTAAGTTATTAGCCACAATAATACAGAATTTTGACAAAATTCACAGGGTAAACCGGTGACCCCACAGTGCTGAAATTTGCTATGCGTGTAGCTTTAGTGACATAAATATAGGGTCTGTACAAATAAAAGTCTGAAATACAGAATAACTGCAATTTCTACCCCAAAAAAGTGTAACCAATTAAGATGAACTCCCGTTACCTGTAATTTGAATGAAACTGTAGGTCAAGTAATCTGGTTATATTTCGTGGCACTATTTTGACAATCAAAGATTACGAATAATATTGGTTTTGTTTAATCGGTGACTCGCGAAATCTCAGTTCGGTGAGAACCACTAGTATAATACATTTTACTGAAACTTCAATATCTATAATTATAATATATTTATATTATTACTAACAGCACAAACACGCCGATGCAGTGGAGGCATCTGATGATAAGGAGGACGAGAAGAAATCTGACTCCAACAACGAAGACCCGCCGCTCCAGTCCGACGGCTCCGACGACAAGCCTGGAGAGAAACGGTTAGTCATCTGAATCTTTAGATATACTAGTTGTTACCCACGACTTTGTTCGCGTCGACTTAAATCCATAATGTCATAATTGTCAATATGTACCTACGTTACAAACTCGATAAACACTAACCATGTTACCACAAAAAAGTTAAACTACTCTTTATTGTGTGTTTAAAAAATCCTTAACAATATTTGTATAACTTTCAAACTTTATGTTTAACAAGCTTCCGCATGCGGCTCCGCACGCTTAGTTTGCCAATAAAAAGTAGCCTGTATGTTAATCCAGGTTATGATCTACGTACATACCAAATTTCATCGAAATCAGTTCAGCCGTTCCGACGTGAAAGAGTAACAAACATCCACACTTACATACGAACATTCGCGTGTATAATATTAATGGGAAGTGGGATTTACTACCCTACCCTTCTTATCTAATGTAAATCTGTATTTAACCAACCTACTTAGCTAACGATGACTTTAGATGATATAAAATGTTACCTAGTTATAAATTCTGATTGTAAGTGACCAGTCACACTAATATTATAAATGTGAAAGTTTGGATGTTTTTTTATTTATTGGTTTGTTTGTTACTGAATCACGCCGTAATGGCTAAACTGATTTCGATGAAATTTGGTATATACGTAGATTATAACCTGAATTACCACATAGGCTACTTTTTATCCCATAAATCAGTTCCCATGGGATAAAAATGGGGTGTCAAGTCAAGTTGCAACAGCGAGTGTAGCTTTATTTCTAGGTTACCTACACATTTAGTAGTATGACGCGTACGAAGTCGCGGGCAACTGCTAGTGTTTTATAAATGAGAAATAAATATTGTTTAAACTGAAAAATTAATGGTAATAATTTTTATTACATGTAGAAAATGAATTATATAATGAATATGACAAAAAGTGAGTCAATGGTCAGTTATTAAATTTCAAAGAGGATTTAAACTGGTTTCTTGTCTGTTCCATACAACTCGTTTGACCTTGCTACAGATTTCAATTTTAAAGTAAAGTCCATACTAAAAGTTTAACAAGGTCATTCTTAAACACGTTTAAGCGAATATTTGCCTCTGCGCGGTGGCCGAATAGCTGGCTGAGACGCAGGAGGTTGCGGGTTCGATTCTCGCTGCGGGACAAATGTTTGTATGATCTATAGATATTTTTGAGTTTAACTCTTCTTAACAAAACCATAACAAAACCAGAACTTGGACAAAATTCACAGGGTACACCAGTGACCCTACAATGCTGAAATTTGGTATGCGTATAGCTTTAGTGATACAAATGTCTGAAGAAAAGTCTGAAGTCCAAAATAATTACAATTTGTACCACAATAACTTTTTTGTTGAAAAATTACTTTTTCAAAACAGGCTTTTATAAAGTTCATAATCGGAACCGCAAGCAGATTCAAATGAGCGCAAACACTGGTAGCCTACTATAATCCATTCAGAAGTTCCGTTGTCTAGCATCCGTCTCCATCATGAGATCCCCTCCATGGTACCATATTATTGTATTGTCACGGAAGTTACATATGTATTCCTAATTTCAGCTCAATCGGTTGCGGGGAACGGGTTTAAAATTCAGTTGCAAGATTCCACCCGGACAAACATACATACATTACATGTTAATAAAAAGTTTGTAAAAAAGAGTAACCAATTAACATGGACTCACGTTACCTGTAATTTGAATGAAACTGTAGGTCAAGTTAGTTAGCATTTTGATTTCCATTTCGTGGCACCATGATTACAAATAATATTTTTTTGTACCACTACCACCAACCACTAGTACTTCATAGTGTACTTTTAGTGATCGGTGGCGTGCCCTAAATATTGTGTCGCGTGCCATTAACGTTATGCGTGCCTTTGGTACGCCATCCCTGCCCGCCCTGCTTCATTATCAAAAACCAACGATGTTCCCTTTTTATTTGTTTTATTTATGTACTAATGTTATACATTTTCGCAGGCGTAAGAAGCAGATGGTGGGTATCTTCCCCCTGGCTACGATGGGGGGGCCGCTAGTGGCTCCTGTCTCGAGTTTACTTCGCGCCGTGCCCCCACCACCTTTACCTAGGTAATTATTTTTTTATCATCGTAAACTGTATACTTCTTCCTGCCCTTTCCACACATTACTTGATGTCGGCACAACATGTATTCCTCCTCCACATCTCTCTATCAGCCGTCATCTCCGTTGTCACTTCCTTCCTACCCATATCATTCTTCACACATCATCCATCCATCTCTTCTTCCGCCTTCCTGTACTTCTATATCCATCCACACTCTTTATCTAACACTCCATGGTCCTTGTATCACAAAAAAGTTATACTATTGTTTACAATAGTATAAGTATAACTTTTTTGTGATAAATTGATAAGAAATTATAAAACATGCGTTAATAATATATAATGCGTGTTTTAAAATTTCTTATCTATATTTGTAAAGGTATTTTTTTATTATAAATTACGAGCTGTTGCTTGTGACTTCGTACACGTTAAACTACTAAATGTGTAAGTAACCTAGAAATAAAGCTAAACTCGCTGTTGCAACTTGACCTACATTTTTATACCATGGGACATGATTTATGGGATAAAAGGTAGCTTAAGTGGTAATCCAGGTTATAATCTACGTATATACCAAATTTCATCGAAATCGGTTGAGCCGTTACGACATGATTGAGTAACAAACAAAACAAATAAATAAACAAACATCCAAACTTTCACATTTATAATATTAGTGTGATGTGATGTTTTGTTTTTAATAATTCTCTCTTAAGTGACTAATTTAAAAGTTATGTCTATAAAATGAGAATCTGTTAGTAGCATAAGCATTAGCTATAAGAGAGTTTGTTTACATTGATATCAAGTGCTGTTGATTCTGTAATGAATCACACTAATATTATAAATGCGAAAGTTTGGATGTTTGTTTGCTACTTAATCACGTCGTAACGGCTGAACCCATTTCGATGAAATTTGGTATGTACGTAGATTATAACCTGGATCCAACACGTGGGCTACTTTTTGTTGACAAACAACGCGTGCGAAGCCGCTGGCGGAAGCTAGTTAACTGTAAAGCATTAAGATTATATCTAGCACCGCCATCCTAAAGGAGGGTGTTGCTGCTGGCAGAAGTCATCAGTTGTTTTTTCTACAAATAAACTAAAAGTAATGTTGAATGTGTTTGTTTATCAGAATGTTCCGCACTGGCCGCGCGCCCACCGGCGCCCCGCACCACGACTTGCTAAACCCCGATGTGCCGGAGTTCGTGCCCCAAGCACGCAGGGCAGGTATGTACAAAAATTTAAATCAAAATCTTTTTATTCATTAAAATCACAAGGATCACTTTGAAACGTCAATTTTACTGCCTGTTCCTTCGCGACCAAGCAAGGAAAGAAAGGCAAGAAACAAGGCTGGTTGTTCTTTTTAATGATACTTTTAGAATACATAACAATAAAGAATATAAATTACGTCTAAATTGTAACATTTTGAATAAGTTGGAGCAATTTCAATCCCAAGCTTCTCTATCGTCTAAATAATCCGATATTTTATAGTAGGCTTTTTTTAAGATATTGTTAAATTACGTTTTTAGATTTGTTAATTGTCAATTTTTGTACATCACTTGGGAGTTTGTTATAAAAGCGTACATCTTGCCCTTTCAACGATTTACTAACTTTATGGAGTCTACAAGTGGCAACAGCGAGTTTATCTTTATTTCTAGTATTAAAATTATGATTATCGCTATTTTTCTTAAACAAATTAATATTTTTGTGAACATACATTAGATTTTCATAGATGTATTGACAAGGGAATGTCATAATATTTATTTCTTTAAACTTATTGCGTAATGATTCTCTGGGGCCCATATTATAAATTGCACGAACAGCCCTCTTCTGCAGCACAAAAACGGTGTTTATATCTGCAGCACTCCCCCACAGCAGTATACCGTATGACATAATGCTGTGGAAGTAGCTGAAGTAAACTAGTCTAGCTGTGTCTACGTCTGTAAAAAGACGGATACCTAGTCAGGTCATAAATTCTGTCACATGTTTAATATAAAATAATTGAAACAAGTTTATTCATTATGTAACCATTTATATGCCAAAATGAACTTAACAAAACATAGATTCTTATGACACTAAAGTTTATTCAAAATTACCTCCGTGATTTTGAATACAGGCCTTCAATCTGCGCGGCCAGTCGTCTATCGCAGCACGAACGACGTCCATGTCAATATCGGCGGCTGCCTTAATCAAGGATTTCTTGAGTGACTCTAAATTGGGATGAGGCTTTGAGCACGCCCTTTCCTCCAAGTGTTGCCATATCTTGTAATTTAACGGATTAAATTCTGGACTGGAGGAGGGCCAGTCTTCGTGCCGGATGAAGTCGATTTCGCGCGCCGCCAGCCAGTCTTGTGTGCTCTTCGCTCTATGAGCTGGCGCCGAATCTTGTTGGAATACCCAGTGCCTGTTATTGAACATGGTATGAGAAACAGGTTCCACAAGGTTCGTCAGGACTGTATTTTGATACACAACTGCATTCGTTTTTACACCTTTCTCACAAAAATGTACTTCTGTTAAGCCCCAATAAGAAACTCCCAACCATACCATGAGCGAGGATGGAAAATGACCTCGTTGGACACGCGGAATACGGTTGCTCGCTTCTTCACTACTGTGTGCGTACACCTTATTATTTTGTTTGTTGTAGCTCTCTTCTACGGTAAAAATTTTTGCATCCGAAAAAAGAATTTCCCGATATTTTTTTCCCGCGTACCGCTTCAACAAAGCGCGGCATCTCTTCTGTCTCAGGTCCATTAGACGAGCATTCAAACGATGTCCTGTTTTTCTTCGATATGCCCGAAGCCCTAAGTCTTCATTTAACACCCTTTTCACCGTGGTTCTGCTTAACCCCATCTGAAGGGCCAACAGTTTCTGCTTACGTTTGGGATTTCTTTGAATTCGCGCCTTCACAGCTTTTATCACTGCTGGAGTCCTAACAGACCGAGTGCGACCACTTCTTGATCTGTCATCTACACTAGAGTCTTCATTGTATCGTTTGATGGTGCGATAAACGAATCTTTTGGTTATATTCAAATTTTTCAGTATGTCAAAAATTTGAATTGGCGCGTAACCGCAACGATGCAACGCATTAACTGCAACACGGTCTTCTTTAAGCGTCAACTCCATATCTAAAAATGAGTAAAATTCTAAAAAGTATGCATTTTTATTTGCATGAAGAATTCGAAATTCGAATTCTATAAACTTTTTTGTGGCCAGCATTCTAAAAGAAAAGTTTTTACTGTGTGACAATACTTATGACCGGACTAGGTATACATAAAGCGCTGGGATTCGTGAAGAACCGGACCTTGCTCCATAACGGCACAACACCTTCACTGACGCATAAGGTAGTTCACGACTGACGTCTGGTAACAGATAAATAGGTTCACAACAGAGGCATTGGTTCACAAGTAACGCTTGGTAAAATGACCGTCCAAGCTGTGGCCAGCGCAGTAGAAGTGGCTAATTTATATTTATCTATATAATTATTGTAAACAATAGAATATATTTATTTGACATACAGAAACACAAAACGGACTATAGACAAAAAAGTTAACAAACATGAAAATTTTTAAATTTATTTATCTACTTAATTTAGACATCCTTTAATACTGCATAGGTTTTTATGGTATGTCATTCATCCCTCATGTAGTCTAAAGAAATTCACATTCTATGAAAGAACGCACACTTTGGCACGTAGGTATATTAGGTATGCATAATGCCTTCTTACAACGTAATATGGTTGCTTTTCCCTACTTTTACAGTCAGTAATTTTTAACGAAGCGAAAACAACCTTGTAACAAGTGTCAGATCGGGCCTATTAGACCTCAGGGAATATAAGCATTTTGTAAGTGTGCGAGTGAGATTGCCAATTCTACCTGCTTAATATTTAACGTTAAATGAATATGCATACAATCCCGGGGTCCCGGGATTTTATTTTTGATAAGAATATTGTTATAGTTATAGTTTGTTAGCCATAAATCAACTTTAGGTAAATATACATCCGAATATCCGATCACTAATAATAACAATGCAAAAACATGGGAATACACAAAAGCAAAAAAAAACAAAAACGTAATGTAAACTATTGATTCTAAAGAAGAAGAACAATAATTAGTATTTATTTAAATTACCAATTTACCCTCAGAGCTGAAGCTAATATTCTGAACGATTTGTTTGTATTTGCAGAAGAAACAACCAATGAGAACTCGAACGAAGTCAACGAAGCTCAATTGCCCGCCGCGCCAGCCACGCCCGGCGCTTGGACCGAGGTAACATACAAACCCATACTAATTCTAAAGTAACTCTATCCATCAGTCATTTTGTACGTTTTCACGAATAGATGGCTGGACCGGAGGGAAAAATAGGGGGTTGTTGAGATATTGGGGTTCAAGAGGGTTAAAAAAAAAACAAGATTAGATTTTTAGGTTAAATGGGACGTTTAATGAAAGGTCTTCATCAGTAGATTTCAACCCCGTTGTTATTTTTAGTTTAAACTTTGTAGTTTTTAAGTTATTAGTCATATAAAAACTGAACTTTGACGAAATTCACAGGGTACACCAGTGACCCCACAGATCTGAAATTTGGCATGCGTATACGTACAAATACATCGTACGTGATACAAATGTAGGGAAAAGTCTGAAATGCTAAAAAACTGCAATTTCTACCCCTAAAAAGATAACTAATTAACATGAACTCCCAACCAATTAACATGAACTCCCGTTAACTGTAATTTGAATGAAATTGTAGGTTAGTCATTTTGTCAAGTTATTGGTTTTTTTTTTTTTGTTTGTCAAGTCATTTTCTGACACTATTTTTATAATCAAAGATTACAAATAATATATTTTTTGTTTTATGGGCATCTTGCGAGATCTCAGTTCCTATTTTTTATTGTTTATTGACAAACCGCGCGTGCGAAGCCGCGGGAAAGTTTGTAATATATAACATTGGTGTTCAATGGATATGTATCCAGAACAATTTGAACTCGTTATTTTGCACAACAGATGATATACGTTTTCTATATTCTTGTCATTATGAAGGTTCCAAGTAGTCGGTGCTGTTTGCCTTACCTTGCTATTTTTTTTATAATATTTATTCTTGAATAACTTTTACAATAATATTCTGTACTTCAGGTGAAACGCCGTACAAAGGCTGGTTCACGCGAGCGTATTCCCTCAACCGCTGCGCCAGCAGAAGAGGAGGCTCGCGAAGAACTGCATTTCCAATTGGATGAGGAGCTGGACCTTCCTCCGCCGAGGCACAACACCTTCACTGATGCGTGGTAAGGTGGTTCACGACTGACGCCTTGTTTCAGGTTAAGGCACTTGTCACACCGCCGGCGAGTAAGCGATTAGCTATCAACTATTTTCTCGCTCAAGAAACGAACAAAAGATATAGATTCCGACGAAAAAGAGACGTCAGAACACACGCCATGAGATGATGAGTATCGGCTGCAGCACTCGCTCACTCGCTGCACTCGCCCAGCGAGACAACTGTAGGAACTACACACTCGCTTCTCGCTGCGAGACAACTCGTTTCTAGTTTCTAGCTCTATGAACTTCGAGCTCATCACCGGCGGTGAGACAAGTGCCTAATAGGTTCACAAACGACGCATTGGACATGACGTTTGGTAAGATGTTCGATTGGTTCACAATCTGTGCATAGTAAGTACGATGGTGTGTCCTTAACTTTTCAACTGGATGAAGAACTCTGTGCATGGTATGGTATGCAAATGACGTTTAGATTTACGACTGAAGCAAACATTGTGCCGGCTATTTGCTCACTGCGCCACGTCGGTCATCATTTGTATAAGCTAGTGGCGAAGTGGGCGAATAGCCGGCTGAGACGCAGGAAGTTGCGGGTTCGATTCCCGCCGCGGAACAAATGTTTGCATGATCTACAGATATTTGTTCCGAGTCTGGTACTTTCTCTATACTTAATTATAAGTATTTATTTACAAAAGTTGGATGAGAAGAGCCGAAGACCGGGCTCAGTGGCGCGTATTGGGAGAGGCCTATGTCCAGCAGTGGACTAAAGTGGGCCGATGATGATGATGATTTACAAAAAAAATGTATCAGTTATTTGGTTCGCATAGTACAAGTTTTGCTTAGTTTGGGGCTAGATGGCGCTGTGTGAAATGTCTAGCATTATTTATAATTTACTAGATGACCCGCCCGCGGCTTCGCACTCTTGAAATTTCCCATGCCCGTGGGAACTTCGGGATAAAAGCTATATAAAACACTTGTTAAAGTGATGCGACACTTCAAGTAAATAACTTCACGTCAATAAACGACTGTGAAATTATATGTATATTGTTCATACAAAAATACTAAAATCGCATTCAAAAAATGGGGGACGGGGGTAGGAAGGTGAAAAATACTTTACGACCATACCTACCAAATATACAAAAAAAATCATTAATATCGGTATACCCGTTTCGGAGGAGTACGTCCACAAACACCGTGACACGTACACACGGCTACACCTCAAGCTATAACTTTCAGTATAAGTTGACCTCGCATTGTGTAGGTTTTCCGTACAATAAGAGGTCAGCGTGTAGCCGTGTGTACACATTTGAATGGTATATTTTAAAAGTATATATGTATTTGATATTTATCTATGTAAGTATATGTAGGTGTATTTAAGGTATTTATTTATTTTTTATCTTGCTTAAACACGTATTTATTGTAACATTGGCTCTTCTCACATTTTTTCAAGCCGGTCCACCCAAAGGTTGGCTGGAAAAAATCGCTTTAAGCGATAAGGCCGCCCATTGTACCACGTAATAGTCTTTAAGATTTCTATGTTAAGTTATTGTAATTTGGTTTAACAATAAAGAATAATCTATCTATGTACGTCGTTGTCAGGTCGGACGGCGAGGAGTCGGACGCGGAGTTCACGGACGGTGACGTTGGGCGGCTGCTGATCGTGACGCAGACCGCCGCGCGCGCCGCCAAGCACGACGGACATGACCGTCAGGGGGACTTCACCACGCGCACCAAGATCACGCAGGATCTGGAGCAGGTAAACCGTCAGCTCGAGGGACATGTTGCCAGACCTTTCACTCGTCTACAATGCAAAGTTTCACTCGTCCGCTCTACAAAGTTTCACTCGTCCACATTACAAAGTTTCACTCGTCCACAATGCAAAGTTTCACTCGTCCACTCTACAAAGTTTCACTCGTCCACTCTACAAAATTTCACTAGTCCACACTGCAAAGTTACACTTGTCCACACTGCAAAATTTATTGATTGAAAATTCTTTATTGCATAAAAATTAATATATCTGTATACATAGGCGAACTTAATGCTAGCTTAAAGTTGTGGTCGAAATGTCTCCCGAGAACTAATACTACTGCCGTTTTGCGAATGTTGCGGAACAAAGTTTGACTTTAAGCCCCGTAATCCGTGCCGGGACACGAAAACATGTATAAAACTATTCAATAATAGTGAAAATAATAAAGGTTGTCTGGAAGAGATCGCTTTGTTAAGCGATAAGACCGCCCATTATACTTACATTTATTTGATTTATTTTTTATTTTTATATCTGTTGTGTTTAGCTTGTAAGGTATAATAAAGAATTTTCATTCATTCATTCATTCATAATGATGGTTTTAAAATGGTGTTTTGGATTCGAAATTAAATCCGACTAAACAAGGTTTCCCAGACGTTTTAAGAGAACCCCGCTGATTCATTTGCTATAGATACGATGTATGCTAATTGCTTTTTGTTTACAGGTCATCACCGACGGCCTAAGGCGCTATGAAGAGGATTTGTGGACAGATGACTACCCATCGGTGAGTGAATTTTTCATCAAGCTATTTGCTATGAGATCACACTTCGCTTCGACCACGCCTAGCAAGGATATTGAAAACGCGAAGGGTGCAGTACAATGGATCCAGGATTTTGACCCGAAACAGCTCAAAATTTGGCTAATTTTAACCGACTTTAAATAAAGGAGGAGGTACTTAATCCTATTTGCTCACAAAAAATATATGATTCTACTAGCTTCCGACAACGGCTACGCACGCGTTATTTGTCAACAAAAAGTAGCCTATGTGTTAATCCAGGTAATAATCTACATACATACCAAATTTCATCGAAATCGGTTCAGCCGTTACGACGTGATTGAGTAACAAAAAAAAACATCCAAACTTTCGTATTTATAATATTAGTGTGATATTCAGGTACCATTTTTTTTTTTTTAATATGTAATTTTTTTTAATATTTATAAAAACGAATAAGAAGTTCCGGCTAATTTTTTTTTTATTACATAAAACAATGCCACGTCGGCAAGCGCGCTTATTTGATTACCGGCCAGCACTTTATCTAAGCGAATTGCGTTTAAACTTGTTATTTAAATAGTGTTCCAAATTTAACCGTCGCCTCTTTTCGAATAGATAGGGTGAAAGTTAATTTCATACTTAAGGGGGCGTCCATTAATTACGTGAGGTGTTCAGGAGTGGGAGGGGGTCGAGCCGAACCTCACCAAATCTCACGGAATGGGCGCCCCCTAACAAAACTTGTGTGGTACAATGTGTTTGTAATGTTACAGTCATACGGCAGCCAGACGCAACACTACAAGACCGTGTCGTTGATATCGCGCGAGCAGTTCGAGGCGGCCATCCCCAACGAGCGCCACTCCAACCCGACCGAGCCGCCCCCGCCGCCGCCCAGAGTAACATACCTTTTTTTTAAAATAATACTTCTTTTAGCGCGTTTGGAAAAAAATATGAGGGTAAAATTTATACGATATGTTATCAAATTTTAAAGAAAATCGACTAAGTTTAGGTGATTAATTCGATATAAAACTTACTGCCTAATCTTGCAATCGACATCCAAAAATAAAGACCGATTTGATATCTCTTTCGGAAATGGCTGCGGGTTTTGGGTTAGAAAGGGACAACAAGAGATATCTCGAGATGTCACCAATACAGTATCTGTGGTTAGATGGCAAGCATTATGCAATAGCACAACATAAGTTTAATAAAGTGTTTGCTTTTACATGCCAAAATAAATTTCACATTTCTATGGTAAACATTTCACAAATTTATTTATTATGCTTATCAAAATAACACCTTTTATTTTTGTGCGTATATTATCAAATACCTTATATACGAAGACTCCACTGACTCGACTCCAAATGAGCGTCACTTTGAGTTTTTTTTTAATTTTGATATAGCGTCGTGTAAAATGTCCCGAATTGGATTTATTGGATTGTCATATCGAGTACAGACAGGCGCGCTGTGTGCAGTCGCCGCACTCCGCGTGCTTCGAGTCTTGATATCCAAATATAATTAATTATTCTTTGTTGTTCGTGAACATAATTGATGGTTGACTTTATAATATAGAACTATTCTAGGTTCTGCCATTTATGCGTACAAACATTTATATAACAATTACTTAATACAATATTTATCATAATACTACATATTTTTTCCTCAATAAGATTAATACTTAAAAGATTTGCATATTTAAGAACGATAATAATAACAATCATAGATAATAATAATAATTATGTCAAAAGGGAGAAGTATATTCAAAATGATATTCCTAGGACTACACGCAATCCACTTGAGGTTTTTGGAGACTTTTGGAGTCTTGGCATGGAATCTTGTGGAGTCGCGTCCTTGTATATGGTTATACTTTATTTTAAAGTTACTGTGAATTATGTAAACAGAGTTATGTCACTTTTCCGTGAGTGGAATGGGGAGGGAATTTATCCTCTCTTATTCTCACGTAAAATTGTAATATCTTTGTTTACTTAATTTAGAAGAATAGAGTAATCATTTATTTCAAACAGTGACCATACAAAACAAAAATAATAATACAAAAAATCACATAAATTAATTTTAAAGTATAGCTTAATAATGATAATGAATGTGTATTTCCAGCTAGAGCAAGTGCACGAGCAAGGCGGCAGTAAGGCGAAGCGGCCGCGCCGCACGGCCAGGTTCTACGCCGCCAACAAGGACCCCCACGCTACTGATGTTATGTAAGCATACTGTACTTATTATCTCTATCTATCCAGCATCCACTGTTGGGTATAGGCCTCCTCTCTATGTCGCCAGTCTAATCGGTCTTGAGCAAGTTTCATCCATTGCTGTCCAACTTCCGTTACGAGATCGTCAGACCATCGTGCCGGTGGCAGTGGTCTGCCCTGCGGTCGACATCCATCTCTTGGCCACCACTCTGTGACTGCCTTGGTCCACCTGTGGTCATTCCGCCTAGCCAAGTGTCCTGCCCATCTCCACTTAAGCCTCGCGATTCGTATACCTACATCTACGACGAATCTTACTTACAAATTAAAAATTAAAATATCATTATACGGGATTTATCGCGTACCGTTTTATCGGTGTTTCGACCGACAATGTTTCGGTTCAATTCGTGAACCTTCATCAGGGTGAGTGCAATTCGCTCCGAATAACGTATCGCCTCGCACTGCGCGCCGCAGCCCTCTGCACGCGAGTACACGGGCCCGGTGGTTGGGATTGCATCAACGGTCGCCCATCACGTTGACAGACTGCATCATCATCATTATCACCACTACTGCTTGGGAAAATAAAATAAAAAAAATTACGCATAATACAATAGAGATTCCCCGTAAAACATAGATGAAAAGAGTTGCCAACTTGGGAGATTTTAATTCCCTAGTTTTTTATTGAAATAAAAAAAAACAATATTACGTCGAATCCCCCTCCCGCTCTTGTAACGCATCGTAACGTTTTACAAAGCCCCCTTCCTCCAGATTTAGTTACGTAATACTTGAACGCCCCCTGAGACCTACAGGGGCCTAATTCTGATAATTTATAAGAATTGTCATAGTGAAGCGATTGGTTTAGTAGAATTCGTCTTATTAATATGTAAAATATACATTATAAAAAGAAATTACCCTATACCTTCCCACAGTTGGGCAATTGATTAAGTATGTATGTTTATATTGCAGTGTCAGCAGAAAGTACAAGACTCGGCATAGCCTCAATCCTCCCGTGGAGCACCATGTCGGCTGGATTATGGACGTGCGCGAGCACAGGCCTAGGACCCACAGCACTGGGTAAGACAACACTGTTTCAACTCTACATTTATAAAATAAATAATAAATATTGGTGGACATTTCTCACAGCGCTATCTAGCCCCAAACTAAGCAGAGCTTGTTATGGGAACCAGATAACTGATAGAATACTTATATACTTTTTTTTTGTTAATACATACTTATAATATATAGAAAAACCTCCAGACCAGGAACAAATATTTGTAGATGATGCAAACATTTGTTCCGCGGCGGGAATCGAACTCGCTACCTCCTGCGTCTCAGCCGGTTACACACCCACTGCGACAGGGAGGTCGTGAAAATCTTAAGAGGATACTGATTTGGCAGGGTCATTGAACGAGCGGGGTTGTTGAACGGCTCTTAGTAACTTTTTAGTAATCTGTGGCATCATACAATACGCCAGTTCTCTAACATTTCGTCGATTTTTTCTAGATTTTGATAGTAAAACAAGAATATTTTACAGATACATTTATTTTATATTTTTTGTGTAGAAACCGTTCCTTCAATATAATCAGTTTAAATAGCAACACCTTATATATTATTACTAGCTGTTGCCCGCGACTTTGTACACGTTACAAAACTAAATGTGTAGGTAACCTAGAAATAAAGCTAAACTCGCTGTTGCAACTTGACACCCTATTTTTATCCCATGGGACCTGATTTATTGGATAAAAAGTAGACTATGTGTTAATACAGGTTATAATCTACGAATATACTAAATTTCATTGAAATCGGTACAGCCGTTACGACGTGATTGACTGACAAACATTCATACAAACATTCGCTTTTATATTATTAGTAGGATTAGTGTGATATTTGATTGATTTATTAAAAGACGTGTTGTATTTGCGTGTAGATCGTCGATCGGCACGAGCCCGACGCTCGGGTCGTCGTGCGGCTCTGTGCCGCAGTCGCTGCCGACCTTCCACCACCCGAGCCACGGTCTACTGCGGGAGAACCACTTCACGCAGCAAGCCTACCACAAGTACCACTCGCGCTGTCTCAAAGGTAAACCATATGCCGAGATATACTATCAAATTGTATTTTCCTGTTGCGATCACTATACATAATTAGTATTTTTAATAATAATTGATCGCGAAGCGAGATCTCTAAATCAACTTGGGCAAATCGGCGTTGTGTGTATGTTGTATGTTCTTTGTCCGAGGATAACTTTCGAAGCGCTGATCCGATCATCGTGAAATTTGATACCTACGTAGGAAGGGATTGCACAATTCTGGTGTGACTAAATAGGCTAAAAATGTTGGGGGTTGTTGAGATATTGGGGTTCAAGAGGGGTGAAAAAAAATGAGACTATTAGGTCAAATGGGACGTCAAATTAAAGATCTTTATTAGTACATTTCGACCCCGTTTTACTTTTAGTTTAGTCCTTGCAGTTTTTGAGTTATTCGCCATACTAAAAACAGAATTTTTATGAAATTCATAGGGTACACCAGTGGTACACATTGCTGAAATTTGGTACGCGTGTAGCTATAGCGACACAAATATAAGGAAAAGTCTAAAATCCAGAATAACTGCAATTTGTACCCCTAAAACCAATTAACATGACCTCCCGTTACCTCTAATTTGAATGAAACTGTAGGTCAAGTGATTTGGTTATGCATTTCGTGGCACTATTTTGATGGGTAAAGATTACGCGAGATCTCAGTTCAGGGCGAATCACTAGTAAGCCTTTATTTTGACATTTTTGCATTAAGTAAATTAAATTTAAATTATATAATATCTCTCAGTTCAGGGTGGCCATCGGCATAGGCCACTTCTGGCTCTCTCCAATGAAGTCTGTCAGTAGCTCTTCTGCAATAGGGACTGGCCAACAATTTTATTTCATCATCCCATCTTTTGATTTACCTTCTTTTTAATCTTTTTCATTAATGCTATTTCTATTTCTTATTCGTATTGTTATCGTCCGCTAGAGAGGTTTGGTCGTTCTGTCGGCTGGTCACCGTGAGGAAAGAGTGGTATTTAGTATGTATTTATTCAATGCAACATACAATATATTTCCTTAAAAGTATGTAAGGGCGTGGCAAGGTACAAAACAGTTTTAAAAACTTACCATTAGGGTATGGTTATAAACCATATAAACCAACAATTAAACAAAAAAATATTTAGATATTGTAAGCTTTGCTCAACATCAGGATTCGTAGAAAAGAAGAACGCCGAATACGTAATTACTTTTTATGTTAAACTACTGAAATATGCGTGAAGATAAACGCTAGGAGTAATTCGCTTTCTTTAATAAAATAATACAATTTGACACAGTTTTGTTTTATCTAGTGCCAAGTACAGAATGAGGGCTCAAAATGAGCGAACAAACAATCAAATAAATAAACAAATCCAAATTTTCACTTTTATAATATTAGTCTGAAGTGTGATTTAACGTCACGGTCTATGTCGTCATCGTTTTGGGAATGAATAAATATCCGTTTGTTTCGCAGAGCGCAAGAAACTGGGCGTCGGGCAGTCGCAGGAGATGAACACGCTGTTCCGGTTCTGGTCGTTCTTCCTGCGCGACCACTTCAACCGGAACATGTACTGCGAGTTCCGCGCGCTCGCGAACGAGGACGCGTGCGCCGGATACCGCTACGGGCTGGAGTGCCTGTTCCGCTTCTACTCGTACGGCCTAGAGCGCAAGTTCCGCCCCGAGCTCTACCAGCACTTCCAGCAGGAGACGCTGCAGGACTATGAGAAAGGTAACATCCTTTTTTAACCCCAGGGGGCGATTTGACGATTTGCCGGCTATTCAGCCACTGCGCCACGGAGGTCGTCAAAAAAACTATAGTGGCAAAATGGCTTTAATAACAGAAAGAATGTATAATTATTTACATGACTAAAATACAAAAGAAACAGTTCTCTATCGAAACAAAACGAGGGGATAAAGCAGTGTCTTGCGTCACGGGCGCTATTTCGAATCCCGAACGCAACGAAGGATTCTAGAGTTAACTCACGAGCGGAACGAGGGAGTTACTAGAATCCTGAGTGCGGAGGGGGATATAAGCACGCCCAAGATGCAGACAGCTTTATCCACGAGGAGAATACTCTACTTTTCACATATTCTGTGAGATAATAAAAACTAAATCTATTTTGGTGCATTCTGTGCAGAGGTTAGTTCGATTTACGAATAAGTTCTTATTGTGTGGGTCTTGTTGATTGAAATTTTAATAAAGATGAGGTTCCAAATTCAAATCATATCAATTCATTACATATTTACACCTGGCTCAGCCATAGGGATTGAATCACCTGCTTTCGGTGAAGTTTACGTGACGTATAATTTGACATTGTCGAGCAGGTGGTATGAAGAATAAATAAATACAGCGGTGATTTTCTGACATTTTTTATTTTGTCTCACAGGTGGTCAACTATACGGGCTGGAGAAGTTCTGGGCCTTCCTCAAGTACTACAAGCACGCCGGCGCGCTGCAGGTGGAGCCGCAGCTTCAGCAGCATCTAGCCAAATTCAAAAGCATCGAGGACTTCCGCGTGCTCGAGGTGAGATCACATTAAACATGTCCTTCGAGCCCGGTCATTGCGCCCCAGTTCGAGCCAGATCCATCGTAGATACTGTCCTTCGAGCCACTGACGACACTGGTTGTCCTTCGAGCCGAATCTAACTAGATACTGTTCTTCGAGCCACTGAGGACACTGGTGCTCCTACGAGCCGGATTATTTATATATAAATAATGGTTCCTAAATAATAATAATCTCTAAACATTTTTATTTGTTTATTGATTTTATAATGACAGCTTATCTTATTTTACTCCTTATTTCAATTATTGATTTTACATTATTATTATGATTTAGCATGATTTTGGACATTCAGTATTTGTACATTTTAAAATTGTATGCATTTTATGTAGTACATTATTATTCAAGCAATACATGAATTTGATTTGAATGCCTTGCGAGGATTGGATTGAACCACTTCACTAAGGATTGAAGTGGTCCAAGCCAGATCTATTAAAATCAAAATCTTTTTAATCATTAAAATCACAAGGATTACTTTGAAACGTCAATTTTCCTTCCTGTTCCTGCGCCACTAAGCTAGGAAAAAAAGGCAAGAATCAAGGCTGGTTGTTTTTTTAGTGATCCTTTTAGAATACATAACAATAAAGAAAATAAATTATGTCTAAATTGTAACATTTTTGATTGAGTTGGAGAAATTTCAATCCCAAGCTTTTCTTTCATCTAAATAAACCGATATGTTATTGTAGGATTTTTATAAAGGTATAAAGTTTATAAAGGTTTAATTACGTTTTGAAATTTGTTAATTGTCATTTTTTGTACATCACTTGGGAGTTTACAAAAATTGACAATTAACAAATTAGTATTATTTAGTAGTAACATTGTAGATACGGATTTGTCCTTCGAGCGGGATCATTAAGTTTATTTAATATATTTTTACCCACAGCCCCAATTAAACGAGCTGCTAGCGTCCCAAGGCCCCAACGCCCCGGGCCGCGGGCCCCACGCTCGCCCCTACGACCGCCACCGCTCCGTCTCCGAGAGCGATCGCACGCACCACATCAAGACCAACAAGTTCAGGTAAACAAAACTCGTCGCCAATATTGTAAATATACAAACATAACCGTCTACGCGCGACGCTGTGTGTCAACTGTGAACTAGGCATGGAAATGATCGCTATTTCAATCATTTTCATGTGATCATGTAATCATTTTTTATCACTGCAATTTCACATGTTCATATTTCACAGGCGCAATTATTTTTCACTTTGATGCCGTAATGTTACACTTGCTATTCTTGCTAGTGGAATTATGATAAATCACGGGCGACGGTGAATGCCGAAGAAATGCGAACGACTATGATTTGTAGCAGACCCGAATGACTGCGACCGATATACGATGAATACTTTGTACATACACTAGCTGACCCGCCCGCGGCTTCGCACGGGTGGTTTTTCAATAAAACATTACACTCATTTTGCGCAGTTGGCTAAAAAGTAGCCTATGTCCTTTCCCAGGATATGATCTATCTCCTTGCAAAATTTCATTACGATCCGTTCAGCCGTTTAGTCACAATAGTAACAAATAGAGTTATGTATGTATTATACATATAAACCTTACTCTTGAATCACTCTATCTTTTGCTGAAAACTGTATTAAAATCTGTTAAGTAGTTTAAAGGATCTAAGGATACAGACAGCGGAAGCGACTTCATTTTATACTATGTAACTAGCTGACCCGCCCGCGGCTTCGTCCGCGTGGTTTGTCAATAAAACATGACCCTCCTTCTGTGCGTACAGTCGCGTAACGTGTATCCTATGACTCAAGTCCATTCATAAAATCTATCTAGGTACCAAACTCCATCGAAACCGGTCGAGTCGTTAAGTCGTGAAAAGGTAACAAACAGACAGAGAGACAGAGTTACTTTCAAATCGGTATGTGCGTATCTACGTACATACTAAATTACATAGAAATCGGTTCAGCCGTTCAGCCGTCAGACGTGATTGAGTAACAAAATTTGCGCATTTATAATAATGATATTGCTAAAGGTAAATGAAATGAGATGAAAAAGCACATATTTGTATTTCAGTCGTCCAGTGGCTCCGGCCGGGAACAGTAACAACATCCGCGGCCGGACCGGCTCCTGTGGCACGCAGAGCGTCGTCGCCAATGCTGCGCCTAGGGGTAAGTTGTACCTACAGGTTTTATGTTGCAGATCACATCAATTTTACAGTACTGTTGCAACAGCCGTGGTCACAGACAGACATTTACGACATGTTTTCTTCAAATTTGTTTCGTATTAAAATCAATGATATCTGTAATATTGTGTACTGTAGTTTGATCAGGAACTTATCTTATTGATCGAGCGAAGCGAGATTTCTAAATCAACTTAAGCAAATCGACGTTGTATGTATGTATGTTTGTTTGTACGAGCATACCTTTCGAAGCGTTGATTCGATCATCGTGAAAAGATATTTTATTTATAATATTTGATACATAGGTATCACAATTAGTGATGGCACAATTTTGGTGTGATTAAATGAGCTAAAAATGTTGGGGGGATTGTTGAGATATTGGGGTGCAAGAGGGGTAAAAAAAAATGAAAATGAGACTATTAGATCAAGTGGGACGTCAAATGAAAGGTCTTCATTAGAACATTTAGATTACATTTTTATTTTTAGTAAAGTCTTTATAATTTTTGAGTTATTAGCCATAATAAAAGCTGAACTTTGACAAAATTCACAGGGTACACCAGTGACCCCACAGTACTGAAATTTGGTACGCATATAGCTTAAGTGACACAAATATCGGCAAAAGTCTGAAATCTGGAATAACTACAATTCGTACCCCAAAAAACCTCGTACCTCTTGAATCACTCAATCTATTGCTGAAAACTGCATTAAAATCCAGTGAGTAGTGTAAAAGATCTAAGCGAACAGACAGCGGAAGCGATTTGATTTTATACTATGTAAAGATAAAAATTCTGAACGGATAGTATTGCTATCTCGCGCAAGCGCGGGCTTCAGCTTCTGATAAACAGATCATTTTTAAAATGTGTTTTATTTTCAGGTAATAAAAAATGTAAAGCCGATGCCGTCTCCTCGTCCGAACAGAAGCCCGTCGCCAAAACCCAATAGAACCGACGCAAGTGTAAATAGAGCACAGACTATACGAAGTGTAGTGATATGCATTTTTTTATAATATTAAAGTAATATGGACTAGTTTTGGGAGTGTTAGTGATGGGACACGGTATCGCCAAGTAGGCTGTATACATACTTAGCCTAGGTATGTATTATTACTTTATTTATCTACTAGTTGTAAGTCCGCGACTTCGTACGCAATTTTCTGGATCTCGACAACATCGTCAATTGTGAATCTAAACCATCCAGGGACAACTCAAGCACACAAAAAAAATCATCAAAATCTGAACGTAAATCCGCGGTGCCTTTGCGACGATGCCGCTTAGTCAGCTTAACAGGCACCTACTTACATGATGAATGAATATTATTTGTTTACCTATTTTATACAGGCTGTTTCATTTATATTTTGGGACTTGAAGTTAAGATAAAAAGAAATTAATAAAAAATTATGGTAATGAATTTTGAAACAACTATTTAACAACAATACTAGCCATCAGCCCTATCCGTGATTTAAACTAAGGTCGTAAATGCGATGACACGTAGTATAGGTAACTTAATGGCTATGACCACCATTAAACCAAGAGGAATCTAATACGTCCGATTTGACATCTTTTTGCATGTCGTGATAACTTTGTACGAACTTCTACGCAAGAAATACAATCTAGCACACGAAAGTTAAAGCATTCAAGTCAGGTCAGGTCGCAGTCATGACCTCACTTCCGCTCACTCGCTCGTAGGGGTTACCCCCCAATAAATAACATTTATTTGTATTGTTTCAGCTTATACGCATCGACAATAAGCATTGCTACGCCGGCGGCGTCACATAGTTTTGACATTAATTCTAGTGTTCTGTAAGTAATGACCATTATTTTCTATATATTGACTCGCTATGTTATATCGACGAAAGTAGTTTCAGCATTATAAACTTTAAATATTCGGGTTAGGCGACTCATTTTTGCAACTAATATGTGTTCCAGAAATTTAAATATTCGGATTACGTGATATTTGAATATTTGTTCCGGAAATATAAGTATTCGGATTACGCGACTAATTAATGCATCGAAAGACATTATTATATACAGAATCGCTGACTAGCAGTCACGTTTCAATATTGAAAAAAAAAACTAGTAAAATGATTTCCATTAAGTTTATTAGTTAAAATATAGATTTTTTCTAAACACACGTAGCGAATATTTTATTTTTGGAAATTATCCTTCTTCAAGTTTTATTTCAACCTTTAAAAATGCATAATTTGTTAGCGACGCGGTATGTACATTGATTACTATATCTATTGTAAATAATCTTTTCAAAATTAAATTTGGGCAACTGAGACTTACCATATCTCCTGTAGATCGAGATATCGGGGCTTTGAGCCGTAATTAACAACTCTACAATTTGCACTGGACGAGCAGTGAGCCCGTAGTGGAATTTATATCGCGTTGTTTTCAAATGGAAGGTTGCGGGTTCAAATACCGTCTAATACGTAATTTTTGGAATAAGCTAAAATCATTTGTTTTTTTGTTGATACTGCTTTCGCCCTTATTACTCGGAAATCGCAGTCAATATTCAAAATTGTAGTTTTAAGTGATGTAATATGGGAATACAATATTTGTTTTTTCTTAGTTTAGTGGTTGCTTTCTTAGTCAATAATAAGTAATGCGGTCATAAGATTTCAGCGTGGTGCTGCCATCGCAAAATATTGAAACATTTAGGATCTCGAGTTCTTGTACAGATTTTAAAATGATAAATTAAACTCGTTGAAATCATCAACTGCTTTTTATAAATCTTAAATATCAGCCCTTCTTAACTCAATGCTTTACACCTGTATGCCTCAAGTTGATGGACGCAGAGCAGTGCATCGTATGGCACGTTTCCACGGTTCGTGATCTACGAGGCAATACTTTACACCACCACTTACCACTTGCGTTACCACTTAACTTCAGGTGGCGTAGTCGTTTGTTATTGAGTGTTTTGTCTTTATCGCTTCATATATTTTTATGTGTTGTCAAGAAAGAGAAACCTAAATTAGCGAACATGTTAAACATCTCATTGTATTTGAGGCAATTCTGTTGAGACTGACTAATCTGTCAGAATTTGCCAAATCGAAGGGTTTGATATTAAGCCGTATAAGAATATTGGAAGTTAGTTGATGGTTTGAATAGAGATAAGTCGTATAAGACTGCATTCAAAATATAGAGAATTGTAAAAATATGCAAGGAATGTATGTTTAGAACTACAACAGACTTCAAAAAAACAAATATTTTTGTAAATAATTTGACAGATAAAATGTAAATGACTTGACTTTGGCATGTGTTTGCTATTACGCGCGCAATCGTTTGTTTTAACTGTCAGTTTATTTACTTATAACTTCAGCTAATTCAGTTTTATTTTAATTTCTTGTAAGTGTAGCACTAGTTATTACTAATATCAATCTATGTAATACATAAATATAAAGTATATAAGTTATGTTATGCCGTTTGTACATAACTGGGTCATGAAATTAGATTTCTAAGACATAATCGGGTGCGCAGTTGACATAGCCAATGTTAAAGTCTATCTGACAATCTAATTTGACATTGTCGACTTGTCAGCGGAGAACTACACAAATATGCATTCTAATTATAATCATAAACTTTGCACACAACGAAAAGTTGACGAGGGAACGAATAGGATTTGTCACATGTAAATGTCACTTTGAGATTGATATGACAGTAATTTTTTTAGGGTATTCCTTTAGATCTTCTTTTTAATACTGCCACGTTTATATACACACAACTGTGCACACTATATTTTATATATTGTATCTGTGTGAGTGTTAAAGAAATAATAAATGTGACTCGTTATTGGTCTCGGTTACTTCCTAATGATATATAATAAATATTCCATAACCTTCCAAAGCCTTATAATAATCCGGAAGATGGAATAAACCACAACCTCATGGTATTGGTCAACATAGATAAGCTGTCAATATGACATGGCTTATCAAATGCGTTGACATCTGTCAGATTGATATCTTTAACACAATATCGATTAGATTTACAGAATATTGTCTATGTTGTAACAAAGATGGTTTACCTTGCTCAAGCTTTTTTCTTTCATCATGTGTATGAGACTAAGGGTGTGTATAATATGACTAAGCGTTTAGTTATTTATCTGAACCTATAAATCAATATAATCTATATATCTAGTAATGCATTATACTAGAACTCCCTGTGTTGCGGGTATCAGAAAATACATGTATCTTAATAAAATGTTAAATTTGGTACGAAAGTAGTCTGATTGATAATGTCAAAAGAGGTTTGTTTGGGATATGATATAATTTTCAATTATTCATCAGATTAATTGATATAGTTTTGCCATCTTGACAATTTATTTATGTATTCTGTGTGGCAAAGCAACCTGTCTTGGCACCCAACGGCTCCCAGCCTCCTCTTATTAGGAAATCTTTTTATCTAGGGATGCCATACGGCTATTATGAAGATTATTAATGAATACTAAAGAAACTGGGCTGTGTTAAATCTGCCATCTAGTTTCACATGTAAAACCTAATATTAATACTTGGTTCAGATAACTAACACGAAACGCTCGATTTTTTCAAGAACTGTAAATGCACTAATTTTTATGTAATTATTAACGACGACGCTGGGATGTTGAGCAGCATGTGAAATTCTTTGACTTATTTTTAATTTTTTTATAGTTTTAGGTGTGCTTTTTTTTCGCGTGAATATTTTGGTCTGTGGTGATTAAAGAATACGTTAATTAAAGTTTGCGAGCATTTTGTGTTTCCTAAATTTGTTAATATCAATATTAATTAATTTATAATTAATAAAGAAGCTCTTAGTAAATTCATAGAATAACTGTGTTCTTAGTAAATTTGTAAAATAACTATGTTTCTAGACTAAATATTAGCTATTGTATTAGTCAGAAATTTATTTATTTATCACAAATTAAAATTAAAATAATATTAATTTAACTATCTGTAATCACCACACGCGAAACTATTAAATAAACGTACTTCTTAACTATTAGAAATAATATAAAATTAAATTAAAAAAATACGTCTTAGATGATGCTATAGATCGCTTCATTTGTACACTTAAAAATAGTTCCTATATTATTTTAAACAAAATATTTTAGTGGTTATAAAGGGGTGATACAGAAATCGATTTTATTATAAATGTATAAAAAATATAAAAAAATCTAATGTAGCCAATTTCTTTCCAAGTATGTTTAAAACTATTTTGCACTTAAAATTCTCACAAAACAAGGTTCAATCTGGATTAAAACATAGATTTCTGTGTCACGGTTAGTTTTTTTTTAATATTCCCGTCCCTATTAGATATTGCAAAGTTATAATCATAGCGAAAATATAAGATAAAAGCGGTTTTTTTGAAGCGATCGAAGCTTGCTATGTGTCGTCGCACTTTTATAACTTTAATTTATGAAATCACGAAAATAATTTTTTTGTAAATATTTTTGTACTCAAAATTTGTGAAAGTATTTTCCAACAAACGTCATCGTGTTTCTTTCTCACTGTTGTGAAGCGATTCAGTAAAACTGAACAATTGTTTGACTCTTCGCCGCGGACGACGAACTGAGCTTAGTTAAGAGTTTATTTTCGTAATAGTTAGTTAAAATACATAAAAAATTAACCAAACACAACTCAATTTTACAACTTTAGAGCAAATTTAGTAAACAATAATAATGAAAGAGTGACGACACAGGTACGTCTTGAGGTTTTATTGTTAAGTTTTTTTAAGTTACTTTGTCTATACAATAATAAAAAAAATTGTTAATTTTTTTTCTATTCGTAAGTACGCCAAAGCAGAAGAAATGTGCTAAAAGATAGATTTTACCGCATACAATACAATGAAAGAAAAATATACAAAAAAAGTTTGCTAAATAATTTAAGCGATGTAAATCTAAGGTGTTTTTTTAGGTATCGTAACCAGTGCATTGTAATATTATACGGTTTGCATGTTCATATTTTACGTATCCTATAATTTTCGAAAATGAAAAAAAATTGGTTGTTGTATAATAAAAACACGCGTGTAGTCTATAGTCATATGGTAGATATACTCTTTGAGAAAAAATAAAATTAAGAAAAATGTTTTTTAAGGATGCTTGCTAGCGTGTGCGGCGGTTACTCAAATTGTGGAATAAAAACGGTGTATTTTTTCAACAATTTACCACAAAATGGCTTTTAATCGAATTTTGAACTGTCTGTGCTGTTGTACCGCCGCGTGCGCATCTATGGCTGTAAGTAAACATTATTATAACTATACATATTATTATATTGATAAATAAATTAATAATAAAACGGTATGGCATTTTTTATTTAATTACCTTCCTCTGAATATTACGGCTGTAAAATACATAATGTACGCCAAGATGGCGGCGCCAACTTCTTTATTGGAAAATTCTTTCATCAGCATTTACCTATTACCCATTTGGTATGTACCTCAATAGATTAGAATTACCATCCACCGTCAAGATGGCGGCACCACGCTGATGCTCGGAAATAACAACACAGCATTACAGTGACTAGTCTAGTGTTGTCAGGTCCAGTATGGCTAATTTCAAATCGGGACTGCTAAAATAGCTAAAAAAACAGGTTATTGAACCCCACCTCCCCCTAATGACCTGCAGAATGCTGTTGGAGCTGGCCCGTACTCTGCTTAGCAAAAAGGCTGTTTTCTTATGTATCTCAGAAACTACTGAACCGTTTCTGATTATTCTTTCACTCTCAAGCCAGGTACCGAGTTAAGTTGACAGAGTTATACACTATCCTGAAGCCTTCCTTGTGCAGTATTCAGTATATATTCATTTATTTACTATTTCATTGTAATGAATGAATTGCATAATTTGTTCGTGGTCAGAAACACGCTTAAACAATTTATTTAGTTTTTTTAATTGCTCGCTAAGCAAATGTTAAATTTATAGATCAATCGAAGAGAGTTCTCCATATCAACTCGGGCAAATCGGCGTTGTATGTATGAATGTTTGTCAGAGTATAACTTTTGAAGCGTCGATCCGACCATCGTGAAATTTTATTAGAGTTAGGTAGTGTTGGCACAATCTTAAATGAACTAAAATCGTGGGGGGGTTGCTGAGATATTGGGGTTCAAGAGGGGTAAAAAAAACAAAATATTATTAGGTCAAATGGGACGTCTAATGAAAGGTCTTCATTAGTACATTTCTACCCCATTTTGATTTTTAGTTTTTAAACTTGTAGTTTTTAAGTAATTAGCCATGATAAAATCTGAATTTTAACGAAATTCACAGGGGTACACCAGTATCCCCAAAGTGCTGAAATTTCGTTAGCGTGTAGCTTCAGTGACACAAATTTAGACAAAATTGTGAAATCCAGAATAAGTGCTATTTTTTCCCCAAAAAAGTGTAATCAAATAACATGAACTCCCGTTCCCTGTAATTTGAATGAAGCTGTAGGTCAAGTTATTTGATTGTTTATTTCATGGCACTATTTTGATAAGTCAGATTACAATTCTTTTTTTTTGTTTTTATGGGACACTCACGAGATCTCAGTTCGGGGCGAACCACTAGTTACTTGGTTAATATTCGCGAAAGAAATAAAAGAGAGTAGTTCAGGCACATTCTGTGTATAATTCAGTTATAACATACTTATTGTAGAAACATAACAAATTTATAATTTTCATTTTTAGTCCCAAATAACAAGGTACTTCGGAAAATAATGCATTTTTTTTTCAAAAAAATATAGGAAGTTATTCTTCAATACGTACTTATCTTAAAGTATAGTAAATAGGCAATTATTACATATGTATGTATATATCAGTGTGACGGTCGCAATGACATGTAGGCGAAGTCTAACGAAACCTGTGAGGTAATGCAATTAGGGGTTTTCTGTTAACTGCTAACAGATGGCGCTGTTCTGTCATGCTCTGATTAACAAAGGAAAGGAAATGTGAATGAAAGTTAATGTCAATTGCCGTGTTCATTCAGAGGAACTTAAAAAACAAACTATTGTGTTTGTTAACTGACGAAGTGAGATTGTTTTAGACAAATTTTTATATATTTGAGAATTTGGCACATAAACCATATTTTTGGCGGCTTATCTCCAAACTGCGCCATCTATTAACTAGATTCCTTTTAAATCGAAATGAAAAGCCCTCATTGTCAACCTCTTAACATCAGATGGCCTGTGCTGCTACCGTCATCAAATCTTAAAAAACGATCTAGAAAACTTAATAATCAGTAATTAAAAAAAAAATTTACATACAACTTATAAATTTTACAAAATGACATCCAAAATCATGAGCGTAATAATTAATGTTAATAACTAACGTAAAGGTGGAAATTGATACAAATTAACATTCAAATAAGCAGTAAAAGCTACAACTATAACACTCTTAATAATAACGGATAAATACACTCGATTTACAAACGTATTTCCAGCGAGGCGATCTGTGAACATGCTTGCCGGGAACTCGCCACTGAAAACACGCTCGCAAATCGCAGGCCCGGATCTGGGGGAGGGGGGGGGGGGCAGTGCAGGGGGCATGTTTCGACCGACAATGGTTCGCGCAGTGCGAGGCGAGACGTGGTTCGGAGCGGATCGCACTCACCCTGATGAAGCTTCCCGAATTGAAACGATAAAACGGTACATGATAACTATCCCGGTAATGGTTCCGTATTTATAATAATGATTGAAATAAATCACAAAAGTTTAAAAAACCCTGTTTCAAAAAGCGCTTTACATTTGTAGCCAGCACACGCTGTACGATTATTCCACACCCTGCCCGTGGTCCACTCACATAGTTCACCTGACTGTTAATTTGATTCGGAACGCTTCAAACTATAACCCCCCCAACGCTGAAGGAGAGGGCCACATCAATTTCTGCCCCTAGGTCCGGGGGCAAATCGCCAGTGTAATAACTCTCACAAGTCTCTGCAATGACAGAATTGACAGAATACAGAATTTGCATTCATCGATCATTTGTTTTTTTTATTTATTTTAAATTGTTGTACCTAGCTTGTAAGGTATAATATAGAATCTCACATTATTACATCATTATAAATTCAATTCAAATCATTATCAATTCTGTCAAACCTCCACTCAAATGAATTTCAGTTTTATTAAGGGCGGTTTTTTTTCACATTGAGTGTAGCTTAGATAAAGATAAAACTTATATAAAAAATAATGGCTTTACCACAAAAAAATTAAAGATCCGTTGAACACCTGTTTAAAAAATTCCTTAGAAAAATTGCAAAGGCATTTTTAACTTTTTTGTGTGGAGGCGGTAATAGTTAATAAAACATCGTCAGGGGCAGTAAAAAACACGCCGCCTTAACACACACATCATCACACACATCAACTCGGTAAGGGATCGTCGTTATTGTCAAATGAAGCATCCTGTAGACAAAAGGTCAATGACATATAACGCAGACACTGGGGGCCAATTCACGTAACAATTTTAAAAACATAACGAAAGTCGACCCAAATGAGATTGGATTATGAATTGAATAAATTTTAGCATTCTGCTTCACTAATAATATATATTAGCTTGATATAGTAAATAGTGTTTAATCGTCAGTCAACTCATACCATTGTATTGTCAGTTACGTGAATACCGTTTAGGACTAACATAACGAGACTAGATCAATACCCGAATTTTACTATTTTATATTACGGGAATTGACTCCCAGATTGGCATAGATGGTGCAAATGTGTGCCTAAAATATACAGGACATAATTATTTTTTCGCCATTTTGTTTTAAGCATTTTTTCTGAATTAATGCAATCTAATATAATATTATCATGAGGTTAAGCTTGTTTGTAAGTTTGTAGGGAAACTCTCAGAAACGACTGCACCGATTTTGATAATTCTTTCACTAATATAAATTACACAATCCCCGAGTGCTATATTTTATTTTGCTAAAAATATACTCAATACTCAATCGTTTATTGTATTCCACAATGTAATAATAGGTGGTAATTGATAGGTACATGTTTATAATGGACCCTGTTGGCCACAACAATATTATGGAGAGAGGACGACGTTGTTCTTGTTAGGTTATATTCATTTTAATAAGAAAACATTCAAATCTAGTGTCAAAGTAGGTAGTCAGTAAGTATCTAAAATTTGTCATTAAAATATTCGTCAATTGTATAGTAGGTTTTAGTAATCAGTAAGTATTTTAGTTGTTTTATGAATTGTAAGATAATATCTTATTTATGAACGCGTCAGGTAGTTTGTTTAATATTTTGATCGACATTACGTAAGGGCTTCTAGAGTGTAGTGTAGAAATGTTTATACAGTCTGTCACCACATTTACAATGTTTACATTTAAAACACACTGATTTTAGAGATTGGTTTAATACCGGTATTTTGAATATTTATCCAGTAATCGATACACTTCCAACAAACAGTTTTTAACGTTAATCGGCGGCGCCTTTGAGACGATGCCGCTTAGTCAGTTTAACAGGTACCTACTCACATGATGAATAATGAATATGATTTGATTACTTATGTTATACAGGCTGTTTTATTGATATTTTTGGACTTGAAATTGAGGTAGGTTGAAAATTAAAAAAAAATCCATGGTCATGACATAAAAAAAAATTTAAGATTTAAATTAATGTAGTGAATGCGGTGACAGACTGTATGCAGACATAGCCGGGAAAAAATGCAAAAAAACATGTTTAACACAATAGTATTTTGAACTGCATCACAATAGATCGCGGTAAGTCTGCTGAATTTAGCGGGCCGGCACACTTTGAGTGCTTCAATTTGAAGATACGAGACGTTCTATTTTTTCTCAACGCTCAAACAGCAACTTAATATTAGAAGGTAGCTCAACATACAATATGTAGAGGAACTAGTATTGGACAGTGAAGTAGACCATGCAATTAAAAAATAACATAAAACAATTGTATATTGATGTGTAACATCTTTCCTCTCGGTTTGTGGGAGTGATTTTGGCAAAAGGGACGGAAATGTGTAACAGGAAACCGGGGAAGCGCGCGCTATTTGATTTGAGGAATGAGCGCGCGCGGTGGTCAGATGTTACCCATCATATGCGACTGTAAGGCTCCTCGTTTTTTTTTATAAATACGGGATTTATCACGTACCTTTTTATCGTGGTCACGACCAATGTTTTGGTCCAATTCGTGAACTGGTGAAACGGTACGTGATAAATCCCGTATTTATAATAATCATTGAAACTCATAAAACTTTTCGAAGTTAATTAAAGTTTTTTGTTCACTTCCATTTGTTTTCACTTGAGTCCTTCACTTTTTCTACAATTATCACAGAACGGTTGTATACCAAATTTCATTGAAAGCGGCTCAGCTGTTTGAAAACTGTGTGAAACTGTTGTCGTGAAAACGTAACGGACTGACAGTTATTTCAGCGACCCCCCGGAACTGAGTGAGACTGGGGGGGGGGGGGCTTCCATTTAGTCCATGTCCCACATGTTCTCTTGTCCCGTGTCCTACCATCAAGGGACTCGACAAGATGACCTTGTCAAGGCCACGCTTTTTTTTGTTACACTATAACGACATGGAACAAGCATATGCCGGCAGAAAAAGGTATAATTTAACTCCATAGAAGTGGAAAATAGTCCATTTTATACGTGTTTACTTTAACGAAGTAGTTCTTACACGTGGCGATAGATGGCGATGTTGCTTCTGTAGTCTAGTCTCAAGCACAGTGACCAAAAAAGGCCCAGTTGGACGTAGAGTACATCTTTAAGTATCTTTAAGCCTTCACTCGTAAAAAATTAATGTCTCTCCTTCAGCTTTCACGTCTATGTCTTTTACCTGAAAAAAGAAATACAAAAATATTTATTTTGTGCCCATTTTTAGGGTTCCTTACCCAAAAGGTAAAACGGGACTCTATTATTAAGACTCCGCTGTCTGTCTGTCTATCCGTCTGTCACCAGGCTGTATCTCATGAACCGTGATAGTTAGACCGTTGAAATTTTCACAGATGATGTATTTCTGTTGCCGCTATAACAACATATACTAAAAACAGAATAAAATAAATATTTAGGTGGGTGTTTTTTTATTCAACAAACGTGATTTTTTGCCGTTTTTATAGTTAATGGTACGGAACCCTTCGTGCGCGAGTCCGACTCGTACTCGGTTTTTACTTATACCAAACACAAAACTACAAAATAGGTCGTCACTCAGCGGTGTGCCACTGTAACATATAGCTACTGTAGCACTGGTATTATGTGACGTCTTTAGTGCGTGTGACCACCAGAAAATACAAACACGCGTTTAAATTATTATTTAACATATTAAGGTTTACAAAATTCACAAAAATAAAATATTATTACATAATAACTAAATCTTGCACATAACTTATTAAAGCAAGACTATTTATGAGATCAAAAATAACAAATAAACACCAAATTTCTGCAAATTATTAAATAAATAACAATTCTGAGGACTTATTAATTTAACATACAGAAAAAAAGTAACCTTTGCAATTAAATCAAAACGAAATGTAGGCCCAGACTACCTACTGATGGAGTCATTTGTGAAAGCAATGCAAGGTTCTAGTGAAATTTTAAAAAAGTGAACCGATTTTGACGCGATTTTGCGTTTCGAATTGGTGGGTGTAGATTATTCCAGCATTTTGTGGCGTGGACAGATTAAACGAGTCGTAAACCGTACGTGATGGTTAGTTTCAAGCTTGTCATACAGGTATGAAGGCTGCTGATTTATAACAATACCAAAAAGCAAAGGCGCGAAGTGTAAATATCGTCGTGATGACATATTCATCATACCGTGTTCACATAATATGTATGGCAATATGTGTGCCCGCCGCGACAATATGACTACGATTTTATTTAGACGATCTCCGTGGCGCAGTGGGCGAAAAGCCGACTGAGACGCAGGAGGTAGCGGGTTCGATTCCCGCCGCGGAACAAATGTTTTCACGATCTACAGATATTTGTTCCAGGTCTGGATGTGTTTCTATTCTATGTTTTATAAGTATTATTTATTAGGGATTTCCCTACCCTATGGCTGGACCAAGTGGCCGTGTAAATAGCGGGGCGGGGATCGCCTCGGGCTCATGGCAGGCTACGCTTGGCTTTCAGAATCGATGGACGTGTTTATGTGCTAAAGTTGGTGTCTTTCCATATTAGAAGCTGTGGTTAAGTTTTACTAGGATGTTATTGTTGTAGTTAAAATCATTGTTAGTAATAAATCCTAGACAGGTTTATTTGGGTTTCTTTTAAAAAAATAACATTGAGGCTAGTTTGTAACATCAGAAAGTGGGATCATTCACGTGTTTTAGACCGTTTGCTATACAAATTTAGTTTTCATTGTTTTGTGTTGGTTACGTCTATTGTTTGACCCGTAAGTACGCTTTATTTTAGTTTGTTGTGCGTTCTATAAAATGTCAGGTCGTTCGTCCAGGCCTAGACAACACGAGCACTCTCGTAGGCGGGAACATACTAGGAGTAGGACGCGCGAGTCACGTGGTCATTTTATTAACCAAACCGGCCGCCCGCCAACAAGTCGCCTACAAAACCGTTTAATGATCAGTCAAGATAGGTTGGCTAGGCGCCGTGATGCCTCGCGTAGTTCTTATGATAGCTCTCGCAGACGACGCTACAGTTCTTATGGTCGTCGCGATACATCACAGATGTTACTTACGCTCGTTTTTGTCGAGGTTAAAAGCAATCGAAAGTAGTCTACATTTTAAAATGACACAATCTAACGATAGTCCATCGCATCCGATTACCGAAAGCCAAGCATGCCGACACCCCGTGGCGGGCGTGACAAAGGAGGTGACTCAGGTTAAGGGTGCGGACAGCATTGTTGGAGCGTAGACACTGCGCTTCTTAAGACAAAGGCTCATAACTTTATTATCTTTTGATAACTGTTTTGATTTGTGAGCACGACTTTGACGTGTGGTGCGCAGAGGTCGTCCACGAATGGTTAGTGAATAATTGGGCGAATCGCGAGTACATATGGCGCATAGAGAGTTGTTTACGGGGCGATGCAAAATTATGTTAAATGATTTGGTGAGTAATAATAATAGATTGTGGAGCAGCTTTAAGGTGGAATTTTGTGTCTCTTTGTGCCCGCGTAAAATTGATGTTGATACTGTTCTCTATGAAGACTTGAGCACTAACTTCAATTAATACTAAACTTTTGCGAAGTACGCGTGGAAATCACTATTGTGCCCTAATATTGTTAAGGGCTTATTGCACCAGTTAAAGTGTCATTAGTAGTGCGAGGTATCTCTAACACTCATGTCAAGGCAACCGATGCTAAACTATCATCAAGGGTGCTAGTCGAATTCTTGTCTGTTTACGTAAAGCCTAAAAATTGATAATCGTTAGTCTAACAATGCTGCTCGTGCCTCCACTCTACTAATGTGGGTATGTCTTACCGACGACGAAAACGTGAGCTTTTATTTCTAGTGACAGTAAGATTACGTGTCTTTGTGGCAAGCTAGATCGAAAGAAATGGTTTTGCGCAAAAAAGTCTAAGTCTGAAACTTCCGCTTTAACTGAGGCTCTCAACATCAAGCGATATTAGACCTAGTACATATTTCCCTTTTTGTAAACAAATCGGACAAGCAATAAAAAGTCCATTGAGGTAAATGTTTGCTCATTGTTTAACCGAAACAAAATACGTAACTTTGTTAGCTGTATTTCAAAAAGTATCCGCTAATGTTTTGACAGACAGTGGGTCTGTTATTTTATTGACATTGGTTTTAATTTTATTAGAATGGCAACTTAAAGCTTGATGCATGGAGTAAAAAGCCAGTACGTTGTATTCTACTTCTTATGTAACGACTATTCTTACAGGTCTCAATCGAGACATTTGTTGTACCAGCCGATTTCAGCAATGCGCTAATTACAATCAACTGTGTAGAGCGTGTCCACTGTGGATGCTAAGAACATTAACTAAGATCCCTCTTACTTGTACCGATAAAGATTGTCTACTGTGAATAATTCAGGTGTTCTTCGATTTATTTTTATTCTGATTATTTTCTAATAATGTAACCGCAACATGCACAGTGAATACGGGTAGTATCGAAATTAAATTAACTTCGGCGTACCGTTGTCATTATCATTCCGTTCATAAGCTTTCAGTAGTATAAGGTAAATGACTATTTAAAAAAAAAAAAACTACTTTCCTGGATACTGAAGTACCTAAGCAAACTGATTGAACATGGTCAGGTACGGCCGAACCTTGGTAAGTTTAATGCTAACAAAAGGGAAGTTCGTATATTTTCAGGATTGGCAGGATATTTCCGTTACTATATCACGAGTTATGCTTCTACAACTGCATGCATAGCCTGCTAAGAAAAGACGAATCCTTCTTTTGGGGCACTGAGTGAGTACTGGTCGCAACTACTTACTCATTGCGTGACTAATGAGCCCGTCTTAGCTATCTTTGATCCTAAGTTGTCTACAGAACTTCACACCGACGTCAGTGTTGGACTCGGTGCGATCTTATTCTAAGAGCACGCCAATAAAAGACCGCTATTAAGTACTTAGGTCATAAATCCACTCAGGGTGCAGAATCTCATTACCAAAGCTTTGAGCCGCATACACTAGCCGACCGTCGTACGCGCGCTGCAGCCACAACATTTTTTTTTGCAACAAATAGCGACGTACTCTAATTCTTTGAAACTGACGGAACGTATAAGACTTTTTTGTTACCAATAGTCGCGCGCTAGTGGGGTTACCTTCAAGACTTTAGGTTCATCGTCGACTACAAAAAATGGTTGTTTGATGCAGACTCATGCTGGCTTCATCATCATCATCTCAGCCCGTTTGCACCGACTGTTGGTGATTATTTATTACGCCATTCTTTCCGGTACATATGCTGACTTACTTAGTCGAAACTCTTCTGTTGACTTAATCATACGTTAGCTGCTCATGTGGAGACTCCAGAGTTGGCGTTAAAATTGAAGAATGGGTAGTTAAAATGACAAGGTGGTCTAATTCTAATTATAGTGTGGAGGAAATAAGATCTGCATTGACGTTCCGCATTGGGGTGTATTGTGCATTCCCCTCCTTCTAACCTGACCCCAACCATCCTAGCTCTATCCTGAATTAACGTAGCAGGACTTTGGGTTGATAGATGCAGCTTTCCAAGATCCCCGTGGATGTTATTGCGGTGAGGATTCGATGAGTTCCTGCAGACCCGTCTTCAGTCTGACATCGCTTATGGCCATACGGTGAAGTATCACTAGCTACACCGTCTCTTCTTCCTGAAGACATGCGCGACAAAGCGTACTGTCCGTGGCCCCGGTCTACAAGAGGTGATGGTTAAGTTTGCAGTGTCCTGATGATTCTTCTGATGACCATCATCCTGAAATCTTCGCGTTTCATTTTTAACAGGGTATAAAAAAAAAATACAATGTGGTACACGATCGAAAACGATTTATTGTTTTAGAAGTTAACACCAACTGAGGCAGACCGATGACCTTTTTAGTTTCATTCCGAAGGGCTACAGGCTTAGTTTGTTGAGAGTATTTCATGACGACCACGATCATACCTGTACTGACAGAACAACTGATTTGATATTGCTTAATTTTAGATTTCCTGGTATACGTCAATTTGTGATAAAGTGTATGGGGTCGTTGTATTACATGCCTAGCACACAAAAAGATACCAAGAGCTCCGCTGCAGCCAATGGAGTCCTGGGCAATGCTAGAAAACTCCGTTCTGTGGTTCACAGCAACCTTCTTCGTTGGTATGTTTTTATAGTCATTGACGAGTTCTAAAAAAATCTGTCTTCTTTACTTCTTATAGATACAAGCCAACGAGACACTGATGAATTCAAACTCACCAACGTGGTATCATTATTTGGTACCCCATCAACTATAGTTTGTGACCGTGGCAGAATGTTCGGCAGCGCCGTCTTCCAAAAATTGAGTCTGTGATTTGGGTAATTTTATCACGCCTGGTAAGCACCGCAAAAACGTACAGGTAAACTGTACGTCAAACTGTCCTTAACATGCTACGCGTTGAAGTTGGCACTATAGACTCTCAATGGTCCGACGTGCTGTGAAACTTGGAAGGTAAAGTCTCTCAATATTACCTCACCACTGCAGCAGCTGCTGGTGTGCGTAGATGCGACGACTCCGGTCAACAGATCTCTAGTGTGAGATGTCGCCTTGGAGAACCCTAATCTATATCAAGAGGTTGTTTTCATTCTCAGAAGGCGACGGGCATCTGAGCTGCTAGAATCCAGCATCAGGATGCATCAATGGAGGTCGGCGGCTGCCTCGCAACTTTGCTGTTGGTGAGGTGACTTCGTGTTCGTGAGCAAGGCTGCCCATATGACCTGGAAACTGGACCCGGCAAGCGCGGCCCTGCTGTAGCGCGGCCCTGCTGTAGCGCGGCGAGTGGGCCCTGGATGGATTCATGTTCAGTCTTCCCTGAGGGTCATGGCCTCCGACGTTAAGCTAACTTGGGGCCTCTGTCGTGTCAGGGCAGCAGATCACTTTTGGTCTCTGTCTGTGACTTTCCTGCGCTATGCTAACTTGGGGCCTCTAGCGTGTCAGGGCAGCAGATCACTTTTGGTCTCTGTCTGTGACTTTCCTGCGCTATGCTAACTTTGCGCCTCTAGCGTGTCAGGGCAGCAGATCACTTTTGGTCTCTGTCTGTGACTTTCCTGCGCTATGCTAACTTGGGGCCTCTAGCGTGTCAGGGCAGCAGATCACTTTTGGTCTCTGTCTGTGACTTTCCTGCGCTACGCTAACTTTGCGCCTCTAGCGTGTCAGGGCAGCAGATCACTTTTGGTCTCTGTCTGTGACTTTCCTGCGCTATGCTAACTTGGGGCCTCTAGCGTGTCAGGGCAGCAGATCACTTTTGGTCTCTGTCTGTGACTTTCCTGCGCTACGCTAACTTTGCGCCTCTAGCGTGTCAGGGTGACAGACCCTATGGTCTGTGCCTGTGACCTACCGAAGCAGTGTATAGCGAGTGATGGAGTCCGGAATCTTTCATTCGAGATGCATTGTATCATTGTTTGTGAATCCTGAAGCTATCCAAAGGTTGTTTTGTACTAGTAAACCACTTACAGTTCCTTTTCTTGTGGACGCTTGAGTGCACGCTTGCGCCCATAACATAAGGAGTTTTCTTATTCAGTTCAGCTTTGTACATACATCTACTACTTTTAAATGAATGGTACTTTGTTAAAAGAAATTGACTTTAAACGTTTGTCTAGCTTCAGACTTTGCGCTTATTTTCAAGTCACTTCAAATCTGTTTTTGTTGTGTGTTGCAGAGAGTGATCGATCTGATGATGCTCAGCTTGTAAGGGCTGAACCTCCTACAGTAGATACTGCAGGCGAGGACGCCTTGCTGTCAGGAGAGGCCGTATTAGGGATTTCCCTACCCTATGGCTGGACCAAGTGGCCGTGTAAATAGCGGGGCGGGGATCGCCTCGGGCTCATGGCAGGCTACGCTTGGCTTTCGGAATCGATGGACGTGTTTATGTGCTAAAGTTGGTGTCTTTCCATATTAGAAGCAGTGGTTAAGTTTTACTAGGATGTTATTGTTGTAGTTAAAATCATTGTTAGTAATAAATCCTAGACAGGTTTATTTGGGTTTCTTTTAAAAAAATAACATTGAGGCTAGTTTGTAACAGTATGTATTTACAGAAACAAAACAAGTAGTTATCTGGTTCCTATAGTACAAGCTCTGCTTAGTTTGGGGCTAGATAGCGCTGTGTGAAATGTCCAGCAATATTTATTTATTATAATAGATCTGTTTTAGCTCAACTAGCGTGCTACGCAGAGGGCTATGCTTGATGTTTCTCTACGAGATACAACGAGAAATGAGGAGATTCGTAGAGGAACCAAAGTCACCGACATAGTACAAAGGATTAGCAAGATGAAATGGCAGTGGGGCACATTGCCATTTTTAAAAGCCCTTGAATAACAATGTACTAATGAAATACAACCTCCATGAAAAATCCTTATTTCTATTTAATAATTAAAAATGCCGTAGTTTAGAAGTTAAAAAAAAAACAATAGATACCGGGAACACAAATTTTCTTTTTAGTAATAAATTGTTATAATAAGATTAATATATATATGTAATAGAATATAATTTATACACGAATAGTATAGGAAAAGTAAAGTAGTGTGGGAAAATATAGGTTAAAAAAAATTATAGTTATTTGATTATTTTTTATAGATTTGAAAATTTTATTTGTATTGTTTTAGGAAATAAAAAGACTATAATAATAATAAAACTTATCGACATAGCATCCCAAACACTCATAACCTACAGAACACTATATCAGAAAAGCTCTTCAAGTACATAGATCTGAAAAATAAATTCGCGCGTATGTGGCGCCTGCAGAAGGTATCCATCGTACCAATAGTCATTTCCAGTACAGGTGTAATTGCAAAGCAACTGTTTCAATCACTTGCCGTATTAGACCTCCCAAAACACACATGTATTATTCTCATGCAAAAAGCGGCTATACTGAACACCTGCAGAATTGTGCGAAAATTCTTGCAATTCACTTGGAAGGTCCGTTTACCTTCCAAGTGAAAGTCCAATCAATGATACGTTAGGTACTGATATGCACTTGGCTTAGGCTCGTGCAGCTCAGGTATATCTCCGGATATAGTACAACCGATTGTAAAAAATACAACATCAAAATAATAATAATAGATTAGTTGCAGTGTTACCTTGTACAGTTGCACGCTCTGTTTGTTATTTTGCTTGATCGCGCACACCTCGACGCGGTGCTCCACGCGCGCGTGCACGCGCACGTCGTGGAACTTCCGGAACGACTTCAGGCAGATCGGACAGTCGGCGGCGTTTTTCCTTTCTTTGTGCACCTGAAATAAACAACAACTATATATAAAACAAAGACGGGTTAGGTTACACCATTCATGACTCAAGAACGGTGGGAGCGAATAGCAGAATAACTAGTCGCATATCGGAAAAATTAACGCAAAAAAAAAATTATGAAGTAAACTTATTTTGTCATACATAGATGCAATTAATGATGGCCAATTGACAATTGTACAGGCGACGTACATTGGCAGCCCATATGCAGCGTCATATGCATGTCAACCGATGTCCGAGCCTTAGAAACCTAGTAGCTACCGGTCAGCGCGCTATGTTGTACGGCGTAACGTTAAAATAGACGTTTTAAGTACGCAATTTTTTATATTTTTCAAAGAATGATTTCGTTTTTTTTTTTTAATTAATACTAAAAATTAATGCCGGACATTTCACACAGAGCTATTTGACCCCAAACTAAGCAAAGCTATGTACTATGGGAACCAGATAACTAATAGAATACTTATATACATTTTTTTCGTAAATACATACTTTGATTATATAGAGAAACATCCAGACCCGGGACAAATATGTGTAGATCATGCAAACATTTATTCCGCGGCGGGAATCGAATCCGCAACCTCCTGCGTCTAAGCTGGCTATTCGCCCACTGTGCCACGGAGGTGGCCTCGTATTTGATGTAATTTGTAATTGATTTAACGTAATTTGATGCTATAAACAGTTAATAACTGTAACAGACGATCAAAGACGCGACAGGATCGAATCTAGATTTAAATGTATTAGGAGTTATAAGATCGAATCAGATTCAAATGTATAGGTAGCTAAGATTGTAACGGTTTAAAGTTGTAATGGTCAAAAGAGTGACATAGCTATATGTAAGTCCCCGTCTAACTTTGCTGGAAACTTCGATGTAGTAAGCATTATATAAGTTGATTTGTGAAAATGTAAAGTACGATCCCGCACCATGGCTAGGGCGAGGAGTATTTTTGTATAAGTGTAAACCGTTTTGAACTGGAAAATTGTGATCATCAAGTACGCGATTTTATACCTTGTAAACTAGTAACTAAGAAGAAGTAAATACAGTCCACTTTTGCTAAGTACCGAGCCTATCATTTTGAAGATCATCATTACGTAGACCATGGTCTGAACAACGTTTATTCTGGGAAAACAGGGATTTAAAGGACACAGTGTGTATAAACAATGTGATATTTAACATGTGTTACCTCCCAGTTGTGGTCCCACTTGTGCTGCAGCGAGGAGAAGGCCATGTCGCACAACACGCACTTGAACTTGGTCTTGTTGTGCAGCTGGTATTTATGCCGCTTGTAGTCCTGTTTGCTTTTGAACACCTTGTCGCAAAATGCGCACTTTGTTTTCGGTACATTGTTATAATGTTCCTGTAATTAAACATTCGTCTTGTTACCACAAGAGTTAAACCACTGTTTAACGCGTTTGCACTAAATATTCCGTTTTTAAATACTTAAAAACTCACAAATCATACTAAATATCCCGTTTTTAGATACTCAAAAACTCACAAATCATGATAAATATCCCGTTTTTAGATACTTAAAAACTCGCAAATCATGCTAAATATCCCGTTTTCAGATACTCAAAAACTCACAAATCATGATAAATAATTCGACGGCAGAAAGCGGAAATGGCGTATCTCAAAAATTTCCGCTGTTCGATATTGAAACATTAACTATTTAAAAATCAATGAAGCAGTAACTTTAGGACATTCCAATTAACTGTATCAAATAAAACTTAGATTGATAAAAATATTTTCCAAATTTCAACGTTATATCTTTATTAATGTTATGATTTTTTAAATAGTTTTTTGGCTCTGGTGTAAAATTAGATATTTTGAGATACGACAAAATCGCTTTCTTCCATCGATTATATGTTTTCAGTGCAAATAGTGTTCATAACCGTGTTAGTTTAAAAAGTTATAGGGTACCACATATAAGTTAAACACCCGCTAAACACTGTTAAAAAATCCTGAACAAATATTGGGAAGGAATTTATTAAACACGCGTTTAAGTTTTAACTTTTTTGTGGTAACAAGGATATTGTTTAAATCGTGTTTAATTCCTTACCAATTTTTGTAAAGGATTTATTTTACGCGCTATTCAATTATTATATCTAAATACATATGTACTTAATACATAGAGAAACAACCACACCCGGAACAAATATCTGTAGATCATGCAAATAATTGTTCCGCGGCAGCAATCGGATTCACCCTCTGCGCCACGGAGATCGTCATAATAATAATAGCACAACATAAGTTTCATAAAGTGTTTTTACAAACCAAAATAAATTTCACATTTCGATGGTAAACATTTCACAAATTTATTTATTATGCTCATCAAAATAACCCCTTTCATTATTGTGCGTATATTATCAAACAACCTATATGTATAATACATACATAACTCTGTTTGTTTGTTAGTTTGTTTGTTACCTTTACACGACTAAACGGCTGAACGGATCGTAATAAAATTTTGCAAGGAGATAGATTATATCTTGGTAAGGGACATAGTCTACTTTTTAGCCAACTGCGCAAAATGAGGGTAATGTTTTATTGTAAAACCACCAAAAGATAATTAGGTATTAGGTTATGAGCAGACAGTGATCCCAGGAAGCATCATTCATCATCATCACTACAGAATAATCTAGTTGTCGAATGTTCTACCTCATTCAGGAGTCAAACTCCATTATGATATATAGGCTGTTTGATAATACACGCACAAAAATGAAAGGGGTTTTTTTGATGAGAATAATAAATAAATTTGTGAAATGTTTACCATAGAAATGTGAAATTTATTTTGGCGTATAAAAACAAACACTTCATTAAACTTATGTTGTGTTATTGCATAATGCTTGCCATCTAACCACAGATACTGTATTCGTGACATCTCGAGATATCTCTTTTTGTCCCTTTCTAACCCAACCCCGCAGCCATTTCCGAAAGAGATATCAAATCGGTCTTTATTTTTTGATGTCGATTGCAAGAGTAGGCAGTAAGTTTTATATCGAATTTATCACCTAAACTTAGTCGATTTTCTTTAAAATTTGATAATATGATTAGTAGTTTTTTTTCGAGAAGTCTTTTATTATGTTTTGAGAAACCGTCACTTGAATATCGTCAGTATATTACCAAACACCCTGTGTAGACAAAACTCTCAACAACACTGCCTATAATTGTACATTAAGTATATAATGAATGATGAAGCTTATACGTTCAGGTAAGTATATTATGCCATATCTGTAATAATCAGATTAGGTACAATGAAATGACAAGCTAGATAAAACCCTGCCCTCCCTGAAAACCGCATATTAATGGATCGCATAAAAATTGTTTATACCCTCATTATAATGGACCATAGCTGCATAATATTAATCCATACCGCATAGAAAGTTATTTAAGCAAGTAAGCATAACCGACCACAATACTCACTCACCAAAATATGTTTCTCAAGCGCTGACTTGGAATGAAACTTCTTCCTGCACATATCACAGATCAAAACGCGAACGTTGTGGGTCTTCTTGTGCTTCGCGAAGTTACTGGAGTCACTGTAGCCAAGAAAAAAACATAGCCGACTATCGATTGTGTCACTTTTCACCAACCATGGTGCAACGCGAGTTCAGCTTTATTTCTAGGTTACTTACACATTTAGTAGTGTAACGCGTACGAAGTCGCGGTCAACAGCTAGTTGTAGATAAAGATGTGTAGGTAGTGCACAGAAAAGGAAAACAGTGAAAATTTGCACACGACTAATAAAAATTGCATAATATATATAATACATTAAACTGTACCAATCTATATAAAACAAAGTGGGGTTTATTCCCTTACGTTGTGAGGTAGGAACATTGATGCAATTTCCGGTAATCAATCGAACATACATACATACATATTAACAGTAACATCATACATACATTATGCAGAACATACCAAAGTATTAGTCTCACGTGTCTTTTGTACATACATATATGATAATATTCGTTTATTAATATATGGTTCTATCAATAGGGTGTTTGATAATATACGTACAAAAATAAAAGGGGTTATTTTGATGAGCATAATAAATAAATTTGTGAAATGTTTACCATAGAAATGTGAAATTTATTTTGGTATGTAAAATAAACACTTTATTAAACTTATGTTGTGATATTGCATAACGCTTGCCATCTAACCACAGATACTGTATTGGTGACGTCTCGAGAGATCTCTTATTGTCCCTTTCTAACCCAAAACCCGCAGCCATTTCCGAAAGAGATATCAAATCGGCCTTTATTTTTGGATGGCGATTGCAAGAGTAGGCAGTAAGTTTTATATCGAATTTATCACCTAAACTTAGTCGATTTTCTTTAAAATTTCATAATATAATTAGTAGCTTTTTTCGAGAAGTCTTTTATTATGTTTTGAGAAACCGTCACTTGAATATCGTCAGTATATTAACCAAACACCCTATATTTATTTTAAAAAGAAAACATTTAAATCTAATGTCAAAGTAGATAGTAGGTAAGCATCTAATATTTGTCATTAAAATATTCGTCAATTGTATAGTAGGTTTTAGTAGTTAGTATGTTAATTGTTTTATAAATTTTATATTATTAGTCTCATTTTTCAACGCGTCAGGTACCTACTTTGTTAAATAATAGGTCTTTACCTATGAAATTGCCGTTCTTCAGTACTGGTCATTTCAAATAGAAAAAAAGTTTGGAATGGCTTTGTATTCTAAATTCAAATTAATTTTGTGATGGGATCATGTCCCTACCTACAAAATGGCAAAAAGTTATCGAACAAAATGGTACCTACATACTTTAGTTAAATAAACTATATTAAAAAATGTTATGAATTTTCTTAAAAAATGCGAAGAAACTTTTTCCCCAACCTAATTAAAGATAAGTATTTACAAATTTAACTATTCTATTAGTTATCTGGTTCAAGCTTTGGTTATTTAGAGGCTAGCGCTGTGTGAAATGTCCAGCCTTATAATTAATTTACCTGAAGGTCTTCATGCACAGTTCACACTTGAAGATAGGCATTGAGCCGTGGTCTCTCATGTGGAATTTATATTGCTCTGGATACTCGAAGTCTGCCGAGCAGATCTGGCAGCGGAACGCTCTGAAATACAACAAACATATTATTATATTAATTATATAGTTATATTAATGATGATATAAATCACGAAAGTTTTCTAAGTAGATAGATAGCATAATTCAAAAACCATACCATTGTAAATATAGCAGCTTACAAATGGAACTTTCGCATTTATAATATTAGATATGCGAAAGTTTGGATATTTGTTTGTTACTCAATCACGTGGTAACGGCTGAACCGATTTCGATTAAATTTGGTATGTACGTAAATTATAACTTGAATGAATACATAGGTTACTTTTTATTGAGAAACCACGCGGGCGGAAGCTAGTTTATAATATTAGTATTTATTTATTATTTACTAGCTTCCGACCGCGGCTTCGCACGCGTGGTTTGTCAATAAAAATAAACAATAAAAAAGTATGTGCCTATGCCCTTCCCCAGCATATCTATTTATAACCACTTTGTTTAGACTTTTAATTGTTCACTTCACATTTTGTTTTTATTGTGTTGTTTAGTCGTGAAAACCTTTTATTGGCTTTCTTTTATTTATTTTGTTTCATATTGTGTTTCATTAGCTGTTGGTTTTCCAAATAAATAAATAAATAAATATAATCTATCTCCTTGTCAAATTTCATTACGATCCGTTCAGTCGTTAGTCGTGAAAAGGTAACAAACAAATAGTTACTTTCACATTTATAGATCGAGCGATGCGAGATCTCTAAATCAACTTGGGCAAATCGGCGTTGTATGTATGTATGTTTGTTTGTCCGAGGACTTTCAAAGCGTTTATCCGATAATCGTAAAATTTGGTATATAGGTAGTGATGGCACAATTTTGGTGTGACCAAATGAGCTAAAAAAATGGGTGTTGAGATATTGGGGTTCAAGAGGGGTAAATAAAAACAAAATGGGACTAACCGGTCAAGTAGCACGTCTAATAAAAGGTCTTTGTGAGTTCATTTCGACTCCGTTTTTATTGTTAGTATAAACCTTGTAGTTTTAAATTATTAGCCATAATAAAACCTGAATTTTGACAAAATTCACAGGGCACACCAGTGACCCCACAGTGCTGAAATTTGGTATGCGTGTAACTTTAGTGACACAAATATGGGCCAAAGTCTGAAATCCAGAATAACTGTAATCTGTACCCCAAAAAAAGAATAACCAATTAACACAAACTCCCAGTAGGTACCTGTAATTTGAATGAAACTGTCATCATCAACATATAGCAGTCCACTGCTGGACGTAGGTCTCTCCCAGGATGCGCAATGAAACTGTAGGTCAAGTTATTTGGTTGCTAATTTCGTGGCACTATTTTATAACGATCCCTAAACGTATTTAACGACTAAAAATGTTTAAATTTCAAGTATTTGTATGATTTGACAACTCCTTAAATCATATTTAGCCACTAAATACGTTTAGGCATCGTTGCGAGAGGCGAGAGTAAGTATATTTTTTTTTTTGTGTTTTGGGATACTCGCGAGATCTCAGTTCGGGGCGAAACACTAGTATTAGTACGGATAAATAAAATATACCCGTATTTAGATTTCTTCATATGGGCGTCCATTAGTAAATGTTCGACGACGTGTCGCTTTATATCGTAACGCCTAGTGAACACTCTGTAACAGATGACGCACTCCTTCTCGTTTGACGATATTGATTGCAAGTGATCTGAAATATAATCATCGGTCAAGCGCGTCTAATGTATGGTTCCGAGTGTTGGGTCACAAAAGGGACGGATGAAAGAACACGCGGCGGAAATGCGAATGTTGAGATGGATGTGTAACGAGAATGGATCGTTCTTTATTTTTATTCGATCGTTTACCCCCCAGCTTCCACCAGGGCACGACCTGCCGTGGCTACTGTGGAAGTCCTTAAATAGGCGCACACAGGTTGGTCGCTGCAGAGTCAAATTGTGCAAATGGGGGTTCAGGGATCCCAGCCAAACGCAAAGCGACTGTGGTGATCCTGAACAGTCGATGAAACACCTGCTAATGCCCTTTGTGCCCGAACACCTGCACAATGGAAGACTTAAAAATGGCTTCTCTTGACGCCATCAATGTAGCCACGCTAAGAAGAAGAATGGATAAGATAAGGAATGAGTATATTACAGGAAGTTTGAAATTAGCGCCAGTGATAGAAAAGTTGAGGAGTAAGAGGATAGCGTGGTATAAGCATGTCATGTGGAGAGAAGAACATCATGTGACTAAAAGAGTGAAACATAAAAAATAAAACTTACAGACAAAATAGAAGACACAAAGCGAATGATGGGCGGTATTATCGTTTTAAAGCGATTTCTTCCAGACAACCTTTGGATGGAGAGGATTTAGTTGTGTAATTTTTTTTTGTCTGTTCTCGGTATTAAAATGTAATTTTGTGCTGAAGTAGTGAATAAATGATCATCTATGTCTATGTCAAGTAACCTAATTGATTATTTATTAATAGCTAAGTGGTGAGTAAGGGAAAAAATAACCCATAGGATATCTGCGTTATACGAGGCTAGGGAAATGAAGCAATTCTATTGTAGGGTTAGCAACATAGCACATCTTTGGTAGAAACTCTAAAATGGAAACTAAACAAATATCGAATTACATTAGAAATCACAGCTTGGCAGTAACTCTGACTACAAAAAAGGATGAGGTTCTCAATTCGACTGTATTTTTTTTTAAATATATACATATGTTCTCTGATTACTCGAAGGCGCCTGGACCGATCCGAGAATACTTTCCAGGTGGTCACATTGGAATCAAGTCAGGATCTGATGATGGGATCCCAAAAAAATCGAGGGCAACCCTTAAATTTTATATTACCTCATATTTCCATCATTATACAACCGATTTGGGAAATTCTTTTTTCATTTGAAAGGATATACTTTCATATTCGTCTCATAGAAATGTTATCAAAATCAGTTAAGTAGTTTGTTTAAGTCTGTTATATATTTAATATTAGTGTGAATTATTAGAATATTTACCGAGAGCTGCCTTCAGTGAAGCCGGTTCCAGCATCTTGTTGTTGATAGTGACCCGCTCGCAGTCCACGGTCAGCTCCGGAGACTCCTCTTTCACCTGGACATTCTATACAATCACACTAATATTATAAATGTGAAAGTTTGGATGTTTGTTTATTTATTTGTTACTCAATCACGTCGTAACGGCTGAACCGATTTCGATGAGTTTTGGTATATAGGTACGTAGATTATAACCTGGATTACCACATAGGGTACCTTTTATACGAGGCATGCCTTTTAAGTTTTGTCGTTTGAAGAAAAAAACACATCTAGAACCTTATAGTACTTTTTATTGTTTTTCAAAGTATTCACAACGTAGCTTAAAACACTTTTCCATTCGCTCAAACCAGTTATTATAACATTTATTCCACTCTAAAGTGGGGTGTTCAAAATGGCTGTCTTGAAAGCGTCGACTGCTTCTTCACCGGACTGGAACCTTTGACCACGAAGACTTTTCTTAATTTTAGGAAATGTAAAGAAATCGTTAGGGCTTAGGTCAGGACTGTATGGAGGATGGTCAAGAATTTCTACTTTTTCCTGCTTCAAATACTCAATCGTTTGACGAGCGCTGTGTGAGCTTGCGTTGTCGTGGTGCAGGATGATGCGTCGCTTTGAGTTAGATTTTCGAAGTTCGGCGATGACTTGTGGTAAACAAACTGTAGTATACCACTCTGCGTTAACCGTTCTACGATCTTCAAGTGCAATAGTCGCAACATGGCCGGTTTTTCCAACGAACGTGGCCACCATCTTCTTTGAAGTGCTTCGAGAACGAACAACTTTAGTCGGCTTTGGCTCGTCTTGAAAGACCCAGATTGTAGATTGTTGTTTGGTATCAGGATCGTAGGCATAGATCCAAGATTCGTCACCACTTATGATGTCGTAGACGTGATTTGACTCCCCTCGGTTGAACCTTTGCAGAGTTTTCTTACACCATCTGACGCGGGCCGCCTTGTGATCGTCGGAAAGCAGATGCGGTATCCAACGGCAAACTAGCTTTCTCACACCAAGCGCTTCATGCAAGATCTTCTGAATGGTTGTCCCTGAGATGCCTAATAGAGCCTCTATCTCTCGATACGTCACATGACGATCTTCGAGAATTAGTTGTCTCACAGCAATGATGTTATCTTCAGTGAAGGCGGATTTTGGGCGTCCTTCGCGAGATTTGTCACTAAAACTAGTATGTCCACGCTGGAATTCTTAATACCAGCGTTCGACAGTCCGCAGACATGGGGTTTCATCACTGAACACAGATGTTAGCTCTTCAAAACACTGAAGCCGTGTCAGGCCTCTTCTAAAGTTGTAGAAAATTATTGCACGAACATTTTCCTTAGAAAGATTCATTTTCGTACGTGACCTGACAGATTCAAATCGAAACTGTGACTAAACAATAGCATTAATCCTAATACTTTCAACTGTTTTGAGATTCAAAATGTAAACACATTCGAATATAGAACAGTTCCAAATTCAAAATTGCCGGAAAATATGGAAACGACAGAACTTAAAAGGCATGCCTCGTATAAATCTAGTCCCATTGGATAAAAATGGGGTGTCAAGTTACAACAGCGAGATTAGCTTTATTTCTAGGTTACCTACACATTTAGTGGTGTATCGCGTATGAAGTCGCGGGCAACAGCTAGTTTATAATAATGATGATATATTTACCTCTACCGGTTGTTCCACAGGCATTCCTTTAAGCGTAAGATGCCCTTCCCAGTGCGCGAACGTAGCGTCATGGCGAACCACTTCATTGCATTCTTGACACCTGTCGAAACAAGTTCACATTTACAAAAAAAACACCCGAGGCTTTATACCCGTAAAAAATAAAAAAAACAACATTTGGGACACGTTTCAGCTATCGCCATCATTGTTTGCGAATAAATGAAACTGAAAATATATTTTTAAAAAAACAGGGGGTAAATTCACAATACACCCCAATGCGGGACATCAGCGCAGATTTACCCCTCCCCCCCCACCCTAGAATTAGACTTAAAAATAACAATAATAAATAATAGTTTTAAATAACTAAAAAACACGCTTTTGTAGATAACGAAACTAAAAAGTAGAAAATAATTTTCAATAAATTTAAATTATGAATAGTGAATATAATTTTTTTTTAAAAACGCGTGGCCTGCTTGATGTCAATTGTTATAAATATTTGATTGACAGATATTGGTAAAAGTAGAGTCATTTTGAAAATATCTTAAAAAGCACCCCACGCTTTTTACAATAAAATAAATTGCTTTGTTACTCACTATTCTTAATTTATTTCCTTTTATTTATTAAGGAACAACAAACAACTACATTATACTGTTTAAATACAATCCAAGTAGGTACATTCTGGAAATGTAAAAGTTATTGATAATGTAGCCCACATCGTTATCCAGATTTTAAAACAAATACATGTTACAAATAAGGAGCTGTTAAAGAGTCTTATGGCCAGTGATCGTCTATGATCGCCCATCATGGTCCACCGTGTAGAGGACATAATTGCCTGTAATCGCCCATGATCGGTGACGATCGAGCGTAATTGCCTCTGTGTCGGTTTTTCGGACAAACATCAAAGGAAGTTTGCGGCCATGATTGTAAGCGTGTCCATAAGATCGCCGATCACTCAGTTCGTATTTGTTTATGGTACGGTGCGGACGCGTGCGTTATGTATAATGTGTTATATAATGGTTATATACACTAAATAAATAAATAGCGGCAGCTGCTACTATTTCGACGTCCATGATTAACAAATTTAGCTGCGCAATCATGGTGGCAATCATTGCGCATTCTGTGATTGTCCATCATGGTCCATAGTGTAGACAGCTGCGCAATCATGGTGGCAATCATTGCGCATTCTGTGATTGTCCATCATGGCCCATAGTGTAGACAGCTGCGCAATTATTGTGGCAATCATTGCGCATTCTGTGATTATCCACCATGGCCCATAGTGTAGACAGCTGCGCAATCATGGTGGCAATCATTGCGCATTCTGTGATTATCCATCATGACCCATAGTGTAGACAGCTGCGCAATCATGGTGGCAATCATTGCGCATTCTGTGATTGTCCATCATGCCCCATAGTGTAGACAGCTGCGCAATCATGATGGTAACCATTGCGCATTCTGTGATTATCCATCATGACCCATAGTGTAGACAGCTGCGCAATCATGGTGGCAATCATTGCGCATTCTGTGATTATCCATCATGACCCATAGTGTAGACAGCTACGCAATCATGGTGGCAATCATTGCGCATTCTGTGATTGTCCATCATGGCCCATAGTGTAGACAGCTGCGCAATCATGATGGCAACCATTGCGCATTCTGTGATTGTCCATCATGGCCCATGGTGTAGAAGCTACAAAAGAGTACAACGACAATTGTCGAAGTCTTTTCTAGTCTTTGAAAATGACTTTCTACTTTTTAGTTCGGTTATCTACAAGAGCGTGTTTTTTAAACTATTATTTATATTTTATTTTTTAGTTCGGCTAACTATAAAACAACACTTTCTTTTATGAATTATGCATTTTCATTGAGAAATGTGCAAAATTTCAATTTAATTCGACGTTTTAAAGTGGTTGAAAATCAAGTTCAAAGATTCCGTTACATACAAACATACCAAGCTAATAAAAACGTATTAAAAATGTATACTTACTTAACTTTTCTGTGCTTCCTGGAGGACTCCTCTTCCCCTTCTTTATTCAGTAGATGCAGTCCAACAAAATTCCCCTTAACATGCCTATGCACATGCGACAACAACTTAAGCAGTTGTGGAAATACCACGCCGCACTTAGGACAAGCCATTGGACTGTAACCATGGGTATCAAAATGTAGAACATAGTTCCTGAACATCACAAATGTTAGCCCACATTTGGTGCACGGGTAACTGACATTTATACCAGGGGAAACCGAACACTTTGTTCTGACATGTATCTTATATTGTTTATGTTGAGCAGTGTACCCACATTTGGGGCAAGCGTATACGCTTTTCCTTTTATATACCCCACTGGGGTTGATAATGTCAAATGCCATTTCATCAGGGTTGATATTATTTTCCGATATCTCTTGTTTATCATTCTTAAACATGTCTAAATCTGTTATTAGTTTGTTGACGGGAATAGGATTTTTTTCTTCCTCTTCCACTTTTTCTGTTTTGATTACGATTTCTTCTGGTTGTATTTCGTCTGTGTCTATGTTAGACTCGACTTTGACTATTAAAGTCTCATCGAATTGGGGTTCGCTTTGGCTGTGGTCCTGATCGCTTTGATTTTCAAATTCCATCTCATCGACGGGTTCTGTTTTTATCTTAACAGTATCAATTGAATGTTCAGTGATATCTACCTCGTCTAGCGGTTCTGTTTTAACTTGAACGCTACCAAAATCGAATTCCGTTCTAACTGGCCCTGTTTCTTTTTTACTAGTATTTTCATCGCTTTTATTAAACATATTATGTAACATTTCTTCGTAGTCAATTTCTCCGTTTTCTGTGAACTCTTTCTTGATATCTACTTCGTCAACTGTTACGTCGACGTCAGCGGTTAGGATCCTGACAGTTGTCATTTCATTGGTGTGTTGGGTACTGAGTTTATTTTCATCTGAAATTAAACATGTTTTGGTCAATAAATAATTATACGAGGCATGCCTTTTAAGTTCTGTCGTTTCCATATTTTCCGGCAATTTTGAATTTGGAACTGTTCTATATTCGAATGTGTTTACATTTTGAATCTCAAAACAGTTGAAAGTATTAGGATTAATGCTATTGTTTAGTCACAGTTTCGATTTGAATCTGTCAGGTCACGTACGAAAATGAATCTTTCTAAGGAAAATGTTCGTGCAATAATTTTCTACAACTTTAGAAGAGGCCTGACACGGCTTCAGTGTTTAGAAGAGCTAACATCTGTGTTCAGTGATGTAGCCCCATGTCTGCGGACTGTCGAACGCTGGTATTTAGAATTCCAGCGTGGACATACTAGTGTTAGTGACAGATTTCGCGAAGGACGCCCAAAATCCGCCTTCACTGAAGATAACATCATTGCTGTGAGACAACTAATTCTCGAAGATCGTCATGTGACGTATCGAGAGATAGAGGCTCTATTAGGCATCTCAGGGACAACCATTCAGAAGATCTTGCATGAAGCGCTTGGTGTGAGAAAGCTAGTTTGCCGTTGGATACCGCATCTGCTTTCCGACGATCACAAGGCGGCCCGCGTCAGATGGTGTAAGAAAACTCTGCAAAGGTTCAACCGAGGGGAGTCAAATCACGTCTACGACATCATAAGTGGTGACGAATCTTGGATCTATGCCTACGATCCTGATACCAAACAACAATCTACAATCTGGGTCTTTCAAGACGAGCCAAAGCCGACTAAAGTTGTTCGTTCTCGAAGCACTTCAAAGAAGATGGTGGCCACGTTCGTTGGAAAAACCGGCCATGTTGCGACTATTGTACTTGAAGATCGTAGAACGGTTAACGCAGAGTGGTATACTACAGTTTGTTTACCACAAGTCATCGCCGAACTTCGAAAATCTAACTCAAAGCGACGCATCATCCTGCACCACGACAACGCAAGCTCACACAGCGCTCGTCAAACGATTGAGTATTTGAAGCAGGAAAAAGTAGAAATTCTTGACCATCCTCCATACAGTCCTGACCTAAGCCCTAACGATTTCTTTACATTTCCTAAAATTAAGAAAAGTCTTCGTGGTCAAAGGTTCCAGTCCGGTGAAGAAGCAGTCGACGCTTTCAAGACAGCCATTTTGAACACCCCACTTTAGAGTGGAATAAATGTTATAATAACTGGTTTGAGCGAATGGAAAAGTGTTTTAAGCTACGTTGTGAATACTTTGAAAAACAATAAAAAGTACTATAAGGTTCTAGATGTGTTTTTTTCTTCAAACGACAAAACTTAAAAGGCATGCCTCGTACAACCTGTTTTGTTATGTACGACATTAATTTAAAACATACCCGGAATCGTATTAACTGATTTAAGAGGTGGGTGTAATACCGCTAGCTTGAATAATTATCCAGTAATCGATACATTTCCGATAAACAATTTTTAACCTAAATCGGCGGCGCCTTTGCGAGGATGCCGCTTAGTCAGTTTAACAGATACCTACTTACATGATGAATGAATTTTGTTTACCTATTTAATACAGGCTGTTTCATTGATTTAGGACTTGAAATTAAAGTAAATTAAAAAAAATCATGGTAATGGATTTGAAAAACAACTATTTAACAACAATACTAGCCATCAGCCCTGCCCGTGTTTTCATTTAATGTCGTACATAACAAAACACGAAGTATAACAAGCTTCCGCCAATATCTAATTTCAGGTCTATCTATACATCAAATTTTATCAAAATCGGTTCCGCTATTTGGTTGTGAAAACGTAACAGACAGACTAATATTAGTATGGATTTATTAATGATTCAGTTACTGACTACTACTGAGTTTTTTTCTATAGAATTAAGATGTATCATACCACATTTGCAATTAATAAAATGGTTTCAATGAGGCAAACAGGTGTAAAGCATAATGTGCCTGTAATCACACCGGCAATCATACCCTTCAAACCGAAACACAAAAATGCTGCTTGGCGGCAGAAATAGGTATGGTAGTACTTCCCCGGCCGAACCTTTCAGAACTTTACTACTCTTAAATATTTATTGGCGTGTTTGCGAGTAGTCAACACCATATTTCTGCGTGACCAAAACTACCCGCATTTCGTTATCTTCTTTTCTTCTCTCGTGTCGATAGCTTACGAGTTTTAATTCGCAAATTTTTATATTAAGGTTAAGTGAAACCTGGCCATGTCTAATGTATTTATGGTAGCCTTAATAATATCGTCCCTTGTGCAGGTCGTAGTACAGTTAAGCAGGTGGGGCATAGTCAGGATGGGCCCACAATCACAGCTGGTTAGCGAAGCCTCTCTCATTCCCCATCTACAGAGGTTTTTCGTACGCCGCACAACCAGAGTCCGGAATCGGTTAATCTACTTCCAGACCGGCCACGTAAGGTCATGTCCAGGGGGAAATTTTCTTTTGATGCTATGAAGTCAGGCGGTGGGTGCCTCTTCTTCCACAAATTCAACTTTCAATTGATTTCGTTATAACTTACCCTGAGTCTCGTCTCTTGCCGCGATTGGAACTGGTGTGGAACACGAACTGGCTGAAAAACAAAGTGTCTTGTATGGTAAACTTGTTAAATGTTTACATAATCTACATATATTTGTTCTGGGTCTGGAAGTTTTTCTATATAATTATATATTTACAAAAACAGCGTATATAAGTATTCTATCAGTTATTTGGTTTACATGGTACAATCTCTGCTCAGTTTTGGGCTAGATAGCACTGTCTGAAATGTCCAACAATATAAAGTAGTCTCACTAATCTGGTACGTGCAATAATCCGGCTCCCTCCGCTCACGCCTCCCTCTACCCTCCTTACTCTCGTCCCACGCTTGCGCGCATATTTTATTTACATATTATGATTGTTTCTATACAATCCAATAATCCGAACATTCAAATAATCCAGCGCCCCCTAGTTTTGTAATAGTGCCGATTAGTGAGACTCTACTGCAACGTTCAGTGGCGATTCACTAGATAATTGAACACTAGAAATGTGTAAACATATGCGTATTAAATTAGTTACGTCTTTTTATTGTCAAAAAATCAATAAAATTGCACTTTCATTCACTCCCCAAAAAATCTCCAAAATTTTCCAAATCCATTCCCATTCACTTCTTATAAAAGTTCGTTATAAAGAGATATTTTTTGTGTAATTTTTGGCGACTTACCATCGATACTGTCTTCTTTATAATAACGAGTGCGGTCATAATCATGGTCAAAATACACATCTACGCAGCATTGAAAAAGATTAATAAAATTTAAAAAAACAAGACATAACCATGTACAGATGAAAAGAAAAGTGGTCATGGGGTCTAAAGTGGAAGTGGGAGAACACAGGAGTTTGCGGATTCGATTCCCGCTGCTGAACAAATGTTTGCATGATCTACAGATGTGTGCTTCTCTATATTAATATTGATATAGCATTTATTTGCAACATCGAACACATACATATATACTATTTACAAAAATAATTATTAACGAACAATTTATACATATACAAAGAAAGCACTAAACAAACAAAAGATATAAAAATTAACTTAACTAATGAACTAATAATACTATATATTATGTTTGTATTTACGAAAATTCATAAAATTAATTTCATAATATTTTTATTAATTGATTTTATTTAAAAATATTCCCCAATTTATTTTATTAGTTTATGATTTTATGGCGTTGGGTTTATGGAATATAATTACTGCAAATAATAAACACCTATTAGGTGAAATGTTTGTCCATTTATTAAAATGAACTCATATTTCATATTTTCTGGATGTTTCATTCTTGACTTCAAATCTATTTGGGTATATAACTAGAACGGCCATGGCCAGGTACTAATTATAATACTGTATATTAATAATATTCTGGATAAAAAGAGGTATATATACCTATATCAGGTCAAGTAAATTAAATGTAATTAATTAATAGGGTGTTTGATAATATACGCACAACAATGAAGGTTATTTTGATGAGCTTAATACATAAAATTGTGAAATGTTTACCATAGAAATGTGAAATGTATTTTGGCATGTAAAAACAAACACTTTATTATACTTATGTCGTGCTATTATTATTATGACGACCCCGTGGCGCAGTGGGCGAATAGCCGACTGAGACGCAAGAGGTTGCGGGTTCCAGACCCGGAACAATTTGTTACGGGTCTGGTTGTTTCTCTATGTATTAAAAGTATATATTTAGAAAAAGAAAACGTATGTTACTATTCTATCAGTTATTTGGTTCTCATAGTACAAGCTCTGCTTAGTTTGAGGCTAGATGCCGCTGTGTTAAATGTCCAGCAATATTTATTTATTTATTAATTATTGCATAATGCTTGCCATCTAACCACATATACTGAATAGGTACTGAAATAGGTGATAATATATCTCTTGTTGCCGCTTTCGAACCCAAAACCCGGCAGCTATTTCCGAAAGAGATATCAAATCGGCCTTTCTTTTTGGATGTCAATTGCAAGAGTGGGCAGTAAGTTGTATATCGTATAAATCACCTAAACTTAGTCGATTTTCTTTAAAATTTTATATTATAACTAGTAGTTTTTTTTTAGAAGTATTTTTTGTTTTGAGAAACCGTCACTTGAATATCGTCAGTATATGTATTACCAAACACCCTGTATTTATCAATTTAACTTGCAAACTTTCATAATTAATTTTAATGCTTTATCTATACAAATATTATAAAGAGGAATTATTTGTATTTTTGTATGTTTGTTATTTCGTTTTTCTGTATATTATGTTTGTATTTACGAAAATTCATATAAATTTATTTTACTTTCCCATTGCAGTTCTAATGTTTTTTTAAACACCTACTTATAAAATAATTATACTTAAAAAGCTTTAGAATATTAGTCCTAAGCGTAACACAAAGCATTCCTTTTTAATACACTATTTGATTTTGTAAATATTATAATAACAAACCTACCAGTTTCAAATGATTCTTCTATACTGCCCTCTTCCATACAACGCTTTGGTACCAGCATCTGAAAATATACAAACAACATTTTATATGTATTTTATAATGATATAAATAAATATTGCTGGACATTTCACACAGCGCTATCTATTCCCAAACTAAGCAGAGCTTGTACTATGGGAACCAGATAACTGATAGAATACTTATATTATTTTATTTTTTTTGTAAATACATACTTATAATATATAGAAAAACACCCAGACACGGAACAAATATCTGTAGATCATGCAAACATTTGTTCCGCGGCGGGAATCGAACCGGCTACCTCCTGCGTCTCATCCGGCTATACGCCCACTGCGCCACGGAGGCAGTCAAATATATTTAGTTTCTTATACAAGCTTCCGCCAATGTCTCATTTCAGGTCTTTTTTTATACTACATGGAGAAGGAATCCAGCTTAGTGTCCACCTGATTTGAAGTGGTAACCATCGCCTATAACAGAGAATCGGCTCGTAGGTCACGCATGTTAGAAATGTGCCCTACGTACGATGCACTGTCCTGCGTCCATCAACTTGAGGCATACAGGTGTAAAGCCACATGTGCCTGTAATTTCACCGGCAACCATACCCTTCAAACCGAAACACAGCAATGCTGCTTGGCGGCAGAAATAGGTATGGTACAGAATAGATAAGATTCCCATTCACATCACACTAGCTACTGCCACATTTGAAAATTGGTATACAGATCTATCTGTATACCAAATTTAATCGAAATCGGGCCCACCGTTTAGTCGTGAAAATGTAATGACTACTCCTGCGTTTTTTTAGAAAGGCGAACGTCTTCCGTAAATACGTAAGACATTTCCGGAAAACATTTGAATTAGTATGAAATTACGACTCCTTTCAATCCAAACGTTTCCGATTTTTTTTATTTATAATAAAGGTTAGCAAAATCACAACAAAAGGGTTTAGTTTTTACTATTTAGGTCCCGAAAATAATTTCTTTACTACTAGCTGACCCGCCCGCGGCTTCGCACGGGTGGTTTTCCAATAAAACAATACCCTCATTCTGCGCAGTTGGCTAAAAAGTAGCTTATGTCCTTTCCCAGAATATAATCTATCTCCTTGCAAAATTTCATTACAATCCGTTCAGCCGTTTAGGCGTGTAAAGGTAACAAACAAACTAACAAACACACAGAGTTATGTTGGTATTATACATATAATATATATAGTCATTTAACGTGGGAAGAAACTGACTCCTGATATACAGCTCACGCTAGTTCAGGAGCCAGGGCTTCAACCAGAATTGTAAAAAATTGATATAAAACAAATAAGGTATTTTTGATTTTGATTTGATTGATAAACCCTCCTCTTGAATCACTTTATCTATTGCTGAAAATTGCATTAAAATCCGTTGAATAGTCTAAAAGATCTAAGCGACTTCATTTATCGAAGATAAGATTATTAAATTAAATCGTACTCCTTCTAACACACTGATTCGTCACAACAGAGTAAGAGGGTGCTCCATAATTGTAACATCCTACCAGAAACACTTCTTTCCCTCGAATAAACCCATTTAAAAACAAATTCGATAACTGGCTACGAAATAATAAGACATTACTACAAAAGTGAATATTAAAAGACTTTCAGCACTATGTGATGTAGGCGTAGCAGCAATAATGCTGCTCGTCTCTAAACAAAATAAATAATATAAATACTGTTTCCTAGGCTACATCTTACGCTTTTGGGAAACAGGGATACAATCTGTATCATTTATGTCACAATCAATATATTTCTATAGGGTGTTGCAATTTACACTAATTATATTAAGGTACGGTTTCTAATCAAAAAATAAATGTATCAATAAAATTTTCTTATCATCAAAATCTCGATAAAATCGATAAAATGTTAGAGGACTAGCGTAATGTACGATGCCGCAGATTACTAAAAAGTTACTACGAGTCGTTCAACGACCCCGCCAGTTCAATGACCTCGCCCACTCAATACGATGGCTCGGCCAATGGACCCAACACTTCAAAGAGCGCGTTCAGTGCGTACGGCAGGGTGGTAAGTACCTACATGTTAGGCACAACAACTCAAAATTAAGTTTTTTGTATTAAAAATAAAACATTATTTAATATTTACTAGCTGTTGTCCGCGACTTCGTACGCGTTACACCACTAAATGTGTAGGTAACCTAGAAATAAAGCTAAACTCGTTGTTGCAACTTGACACCCCATTTTTATCCCATGGGATAAAAGGTAGCCTATGTATCCAGGTTATATTCTACGTATATACCAAATTTGATCGAAATCAGTTCAGCCGTTACGACGTGATTGAGTAACAAACAAACAAACATCCAAATTTCATATTTATAATATTAGTGTGTTGGTCTCAAAAATATACTCCATCACTATTTGTAATATAAATTGCAACACCTTATATTTATATTAATTTAGAATAAATTTTTACTAACCAGTTCAAAATAGGACCTCCTTTTATCAGACTTCTTCTGATGCCAAACCTGTCTGTGCAGACGTATAGAGGTCTCATCTATGAACAACACACTCTGGTCCGAGCAAATCGTACACTTATATGCCAGGCCGTAGTTATCCGAATGATCTCTTAACATATGCTGCATCTCCAAGCATTGACTTTGAATTGGCTTTCTACATATTCTACACAGCATTTTATGGTTGAACGGTGAATGTATATGTGCCATAGCGAGCGGTTTTGTTGCAAATTTTCTGAAGCAATAGGTGCAACTGGCATTTTTCGCGCTTTTACTACAATTGTGGGTGCTGAACGTAAAATAATTACTTTTGCAGTGTACGCATTGTTTGTACGTGATCGGTACGGGTACATCAGATCGAACGGAATGTGCTTCGATCATATGTTTGTTGACTTGATCGAGTGAGGTGATGTAGCATTTGCAAACCTGGCATTGCCTTTCTTTAGCTATATTAAAGTTTGCTACATTGTAGTATAAACATGCTAACTCATGCTCTTGAAGAGCGGAGCAAGTGTACTGGCTTTTCTGGCATCGACTACAGTTGTAGGCTTGATGGTTCTCTCTATGGTAGAGTAAATCATTGCCACATCTCCAGCAGTCTTCTTTGATATTAATGAATTTTAACGTATTAACCGGGTGGTCGCACGCTATAAGCATACACTCGTGTATATTCTCCTTAAGAATAATCCTTAACGTTGTACTATCGTGTATTTTTATGTGTTCTCTGAAAGGCTGCAGTCTCCACCAAGCCAAGTTGCATATATGACATTGGTAGAACAACGGATCGTCCCGTACTATTCTGGAGTTACTCAACCAAAACTGCCAGCGTACTAATGCCTTCTGCACCATAGCCTCATACTCATCGACCTCATAGGGTGTGTGTAGAATATTTCCCCATAAATTCCTCATTTCCACATCCAGTATCTTATCAGCTGGATTCGAGGAACTCGAAGCAATTTCTTCGGAAACTTTGTAAATCATATCTGGCTCGTACTTAAACATTCTTATGATTGGGTTATTTGTCGTTCTTCGATTGGATTCCCTCCGTTTTCTATAAATTGGTTTAGACTCCATCGGCACGGAGAAGTTATTCTTCGAAAACAGTAGGTCCAACTTGTTCTGATCGTAGCGCTGAGCTTCCACTTGGGCTGAGAGTTTGAAGGTGCCAGAAGGGGTCAGAGTGTTCCGGACTGCTATGATAGTACTGCGTGTGTATGTAGAGTTGGGTGTTTCGGTAGGGGGGCGGTAAGGGTACGCGAAAGCTTGGAAGCCAGTCTTGCAGTAATCATGATCGAAGATCGCAGGAGGGTACTCATGTTTCGGTTCAAGTTTTGGAATTTTCTGGAAAAATAAAAGAAAATATCAACTTAGATGCAAAACTATTTTTACTAGCTTCCGCCAGCGGCTTCGCACGCGTTGTTTGTCAACAAAAAGTAGCCTGTTTTAATCTAGGTCATAATCTATCAACACACTAAATTTCATCGAAATCGGTTAGGCCATTACGACGTAATTGAGTGACAAACATACAAATAAACAAACATCCAAACTTTCACATTTATAATATTAGTGTGATTTTGCCCACTAGACTAGACATTACATAAAAAAATACCTACAAAAAACAAATACAAATTTTCAATATTTCAATATTAGCTTCCGCCAGCGGCTTCGTTCGCGTGGTTTTTCATTATTACTTTTTCAAAACAAGCTTATATAAAATTCATAAACGGAACCGCAAGCAGATTCAAATGAGCCCAAACACTAGTAGCCTACTAAAATCCATTCAGAAGTTCCGTTGTCCAGCATCCCTCTCCATCATGAGACCACCTCCATGGTACCATATTATTGCATTATCACCCAAGTTACATATGTATTTCAAATTTCAGCTCAATCGGTTAAGGGGAACGGGTTTAAAATTCAGTTGTAAGATTCCACCCGGACAAACATACATACATTGCAAGTTAATAAAAAGCTTGTAATAAATCTTTATTTCAGGCAACAATAGAAAAGTATAAGATGTTAAAACTTAATTCTACGGTCCATATATATATATATATACCTTAGTGACTAACATACATATTTTAATACTTAAAACTACCTATTTGCTGACACGTCAAGTCTGTGACGTGTGACGCACTTGCGCTGTATCATGTAGTCAAAGTCAAATCAAGTCTTAAATTTTTTATAAATTAAAATCACAAGGATCACTTTGAAACGTCAATTTTAATGCCTAGTCCTTCGCGACCAAGCCCGGAAAGAAAGGCAAGAGTAGTCGCCCGGGAAAACGACGAAACAACACAATTTTCGGCCAAAACTCTTCCTTTAAAGGTCAAAAGATCAGTTTGAACACGCAACACAAAAAATTATAGCCGGGACTGACATTATAATGTCTCCTAAAAGCCGTTAGCGGTCACCCATACAAGTAGCGAACACGCGGATCGTCGCTTAACTTGATTTTTTATGACCACAAAAAGAATGAATGAATGAAAATTCTTTATTATACCTTACTAATTATTACACAACAATTAAAACGAAATAAAAAGACATTAATGTAAGCATAATGGGCGGTCTTATCGCTCAACAAAGCGATCTCTTCCAGACAACCTGAACCTAATGGAATGGTGGCGAATGACGAGACATTTCTCTATAGTGGCGTGCGCTATTAGACGAGAAATTAGACAAATTTTCTCGTGTCATGCGTGAGTGCACATCATATTATTTTACACCTGTTGCTTGAATGAATAGATAATAATAATTATTATTTTCCCCCAATCTTCCATCGCCTTTCCATCTAGTGTGGGGACCGTCCTACGCTACGCTTTGCATTGCGAGGTCTCCACTCGAGGACCTTTCTGCCCCAACGGCCGCCAGTTCTTCGAGCTGTGCCCTGCCTACTGCCACTTCAGCTTGCTAATCCTCTGCCCTACCTCGGTGACAGCGCTACCACGAAACTAAGCAGAGCTTGTACCATGGGAACCAGATAACTGATACAACACTTATATACTGTTTTTTTGTAAATACATACTTATAATATATAGAAAAACAGCCCGACCCGGAATAAAATCTGTAGATCATGCAAATATTTATATATTTCCCGCGGCGGGAATCGAACCCGCAATCTCCTGCGTCTCAGCCGGCTATTCTATATTAATGAATGAAAATTCTTTATTGCACAAAATAAAAATAATCTGTGCATAGGCGAATTTAATGCTAGATAGTACATTCTCTTCCAGTTAAATTTAAAGGTTAATTTCTAGATTGTAATTTTTTTGTATTTAACTGAATGAATTACCTAATAATCTATACTAATATTATAAAGAGGAAAGATTTGTATGTTTGTAACAAATAAACTCAAAAACGAATGGTCCGATTTAAAAAATTCTTTCACCATTAGAATCCTACATTATCCCTGACCTGAGTAACATAGGCTACTTTTTACCCAACTGCGCAGAAGGAGGGTATTATTTTACTGAAAAACTACGCGTGCGATTGGTCAGCTAGTAGTATATAATTATATTATATCGCAAAAAAACTAAATTAATTCAAATGGACATCCTCAGATCTCTTACTCAGTATGCAGACTCATAAATATATAGGTATATATATTTTTTTTATAAACTTCATGGAGATGGAACAAGCTCATAGCCCACCTGATGTTAAGGGGTAACCATCGCCTATAACAGAGAATTGCCTCGTAGGTCACGCATGTTAGAAATGTGCGCTACGATGCATTGCCCAGCGTCCATCAACTTGAGGCATACAGGTGTAAAGCCTCATGTGCCTGTAATTTCACAGGCAACCATACCCTTCAAACCGAAACACAGCAATGCTGCGTGGCAGCAGAAATAGGTATGCCGATAGTAAATCCCCAGGTGAGGCCATTCACAAGGAACTCTACTACTCTTAAAAAAAAAGATATCTCACAAGGGAGTAGTCAGAGGCAAATCCAAACATTATGTTTGATACATGCCCACTTTTGGTATAAACGTTAAATATACATGTGACAGGTTGCAATCCCATCGTCGCTTATTAGTACATTATACTAATTGATGACCTCCATGGCACAGGCGAATAGCCGGCTGAGACGCAGGAGGTCGCGGGTTCGATTCCCACTGCGGCACAAATGTTTGCATGATCTACAGATATTTGTTCCAGGTCTGGATGTTTTTATATATATTACAAGTATGTATTTACAAAAAAAAAGTAAATAAGTATTCTATCAGTCATCTGGTTCCCATAGCTCTGCTTAGTTTGGGGCTAGATGTCGAGCAATTTATTTTTTATTTATGTTTAAACATTTTAAAACTTATGAACTTCACTATAACCCACCACTATAATAATCAACTATATCTATCTTTAAAGGTTTGCTGGAATAAAACTCTTATTAAGCTCTAAGGGAATACTTTGATATTGCATCCCGGGAGAAGGGCATCTGGTATGGAACTATACAAAGTGAGCCCCTTCGCATACCGTGGCTTACCAACACTGGTATAAGTAGGAAGTGGATTGTAATCGCTCATAGATTGCGCTCCGGACATATGCCTTAAAACAGCTTTAAATTTTTAATGAAAAAGATAGATAGTGCTAATTGTAATACTTGCGTGTGGTAACAGAAGGTGTATACCACCTTTTAACAGAGTGTGCCCAGAGTCAATCTATGAGAGAGGAGTGGTACAGGGTGCTAAAAGTCAACCAGGTCGATGTGGGCCTGTTTCAGAGTGTTAGCTGAACAAACATCTGCTCTACCGGTCCACATACGACCTGCTGAAGGAGGATGTTTTGTAGTTATTTCTATAGACATTTATGGAACTGACAAAGTCGTAAAAAACAACGCAAATTTTTTAAGAAATAGATTTATAAAAAAGGGTTAAGCTCGCCTTTGTACACATCCATTTTGTAAGTTTTTGTCTGTATTCTTTTAGTAAAGAACTTTTGGTTTTAGGAAATGCTGGTTTCCTCATGATATCTTACTTTGTCATTCATGAGCATTTGTTTTGAAAGAATTTCAGTCAGGTATATATTTTTGTCAATTAGAAATCACTCCATCATTGTAGATTGATATGAATTACTGGCAAAAATTCCACAACAAAGCAAGGATATTTATTGGATTTTGTTGGGTGGTATGAGCAGTTAGTTTACAAACATTCACATTGGATATGATTTTATTAATACCTAATCTCTATTAGGTATTATAAGTAATTTGTATTTACAAAAAAAGTATTCTATCAGTTATTTGGTTCCCATAGTACAAGCTTGGCTTAGTTTGGAGCTAGACTGCACTGTGTAAAATATCCAGCAATATTTATTTATTTATAATCATGATTTGTTTCTCAATTAGTGCCAATTCTACGGAGAAATCATTAGGATTCATTTTAAGCCTATAAAATCATCCCCAGTACTTATGGTTATTTTGTCTTTTACATGTAAACAAATAACAGCTGATGTGTAGTTTTAATGAAAACAATTGAACAACTATATCAAATCTGAGGTTACATTAATATGTTGCTGTGTACAATTTGTTTATATTATTTTCTCCCGTGTATTTTGGTATCCAAATCAAATGTTCGAGAAGTGTACCTACTATTTCGCAAATTTTCGAGGTTTGTCGAGGATTGGTATTAATGTGCATCGTAGTGTAAAGTAACAGGTTAATAATAATTTTCTTGCAATAAACTAGGCTATTCAGTTAATTTATCCACCTACCCTTATTTTTCCGATTTTCCTACCCACGGAAATTTGTATGCAGTAGAATGCGTGCGCACCAGAAGCACACCTCAAGTGTTCCAAATCCGTATTCAAACAAACAACACGCTTAAAATTATTTCCAAATGCACAAAATCACTATCAATACATATAAATTAGTGATGCTGCCGTCATATAACCACAAATTAGACATGAAACTTCATAAATTACCATGAACAAAGTTCTTGACACAAAATGGAGCCCACCTACCTGCAAATGATGCGGAGTCGTTTCGTCATTCTCTTCATTCACAATCTCGTATTCGCAGTCATCATTGCGAACTTCTAATTTAGATTTTCTCCTTCTTTTTTTGCCTTCGGACATTTTGTAACACAAATTCTATCATCACCACTACGGAATAACGATAAATATTTGAAGGTATTAACAAAATATCCACTAGAATCGCATGGGAAACAATTTCTGAATGAAAAACGAAATGAACGAAACCCCTATTTGAGAAAGTCAACACAAATTGAAAAGGTAGGCGTTAGACAGCGGTTTATCTTCCGTCTCTCTCTATCCTATGCAGTTTTGTATAACGTGATTACGATTTATGTAGCAGCTGTCGAAAGATGGTATATTTTATTTGGCTGTGTAATGTACGCCGCCAAAGTCACAGTAGCCACAAACAAGAACTGAACTGTACGACGCCGGTACGCCGCGCGCGACCGTGAGTCTTTGTATTATGGGGAATCGTTCAGAAACCAGAAAATATAAAGGTTTAAGGTATTAATAAAGGATAGACGGAATTTTGACATTTTGTATTGGTAGAAGATTCTTTTAGATTGACGTTAATATACTTGTTTAAAAAATAGGCCGTTTCTGTTTTTATAACAAATGATCTTGCACAAATTGACTATTACTGAACGCTTCTCTACAGAGTACATGTTTAATGGTTTTTGCACGAAACTACCCTAATAAAAATCCTCACAATAAAAAACAAATACATCTCATTTCACTTTTTTCATAGGATAAATGAAATACGGTATAGTACGGTAATTCATAAAAAAAATATTTTTAACATCCAACTAAACTACCTTCCTACATGCATTACTGAGCCTCTTTATTCATCGCCCCTCACATATGTGAGTCTACCTGTAGCAGATATTTTAGTCGAGCGTCAGGTTGGATAGGATTGGCATTTTCTTACTTTCGTTCCTTTACAATTTTTTTGACAATACCTATACGACGAGTACGAGTTGGTAATCCGTGTCGAGCGTGCGTGATGTGTCGTGTGTGACCGCGGGGTACCTTATCTAGAAGAACCATGGACTGGAAAGATAATGGTACCAAAACACACAAAACAGGGACAAATATTTTCAGATCATGAAAGCATTTATGCCAAAGATAATGACAGCTTTTCATTTTCGATAAAAAAAGAAAAAAATAGTTCCAACTAGCGTAATAGATGGCGTTGTCTAGAGATGCACCACCATATCTCTGGTTTATTTGCCAAAATCTCCGAGACAATAACAAAGTCTAAAACAATCTCACTTAGTCATAAGCAAACATGAATATTTGTTTTGTTATTGAAATTTCTCGGAAAATAATGTTCTATGGCAATTGACATTTACAATTCACTTTCCTTTGATAATCAGAGCATTACAGAGCAACGCCATCTGTTAGCAGTTTTAAAAACATGGCCGTGAAAACCGGGATAAGACCACCACTTGTATTTCTGCGTGTATTGTTTGTTTTTTATATTGTTTTTTATTTTTAAGTGTGATTTACAATAAAGCGTTTTCTATTCTATTCTAAAACCCCTCATTGGAATCGAACTCGTAACCATTCATTAAAAGTACTTGACCGTCACTGGAAGCTTTATATAATGAGAGAGCATATCCGTTTCCGTCGTATTTCTCTCTTTTTTCGTACTTTTTTACCTAGTGTTTCCGGTCCAGTGGCGACACCTGGCGGCCGTGCGCCATTTTGGTTTCGTTAAATGTACCGCACCATTTGGAATTCATTGGCGTTTCGTATTCCGTCGAAGCAACACCTGCACAGCAGCTCTGTCTCTGTGTCCGTTGCAAATTCTTTTAAAAATAGTTTGTAGTGAAAGTGAATAATTACGTGAGTAATATTTTTTATTTAATATTTAGCTATTTTGCTAATTTACAATTATATTGCAGCCTACCTACACTAATAGGTACTGGATCATTATTTTAACGGGTTTTCCGTTCGGATCTTGTACATTGTTTTTTAAATCTACTAAGGCTATTTCGTACGATAAGGTAGTATAAAGATTTAATTTATATGTGTATATTTTGTAGCGAGATGTTTAAACTTATTTCTTTGCTAGTTATGGATAATAATGAACCTTTCGCGGCTGCCGAGCCACTGGTTATGGCCGGCCCGAGTAGAGGTGCTCGCAAACGTGCTCGAAGCAGCTCCAGCAGCAGCAACTCGACGAGCAGCAGTTCATCAAGCTCATCTGCCTCAGCCGGTAATCAGCGAGGATCTGCCAGCAAGAAGCGGCGTCAGTGCCGCCACCGCCGCAAGAAGACAAAGCGCACTCAGCGTTCAGACCGCAAGGTGGATAAACTGGTCCAGGATATGGGTGAGTTCCGAAACATTGTTACCAATTTCATATCCGGAAATAATGCAGGTCATTACGATGCTGCGTCACTCTGTTCTGAAGTTAGTGGAGAGCTATACGAGCATCATAACGTCACTGACGAACAGTGTGTTGACGATGATAATCGAAATGTTAGCGATTTCACCTTTGATATCAACACAAAATTAAAGGAACCATCTGTTCCGAAAACCCCTGATAGGTTTCTGAAGATGTTACTTGAGGTTCAACGCTTAGGTAGTACTTCTTGGTCGGAAGTGAGATACGCAGATACGCAAAAAACATATAACCATACTCCAGGGTTCATAGACCTGGAAACAAACGATGAGGTTAAAATATATGACACCCTTCGTCATCTGGCATATGCTGATAGATCTTATGCAGCTATAACTTACTGCATACTAAAACAAAAAGAAACGTTGCAGGAAGGTATTCGCAATCTCCTTTTATGGGCTAAAAATACAGATGTTAATTTTAACAATCTGAGCGGAAAGGTTGAAGAGCTTTTTCAAAAAGGGGATTTAAGTAAGGTTTCTTCAGACCTCTTGCAATTAGTTTGTGGCCATCGTGCCGAAAGTATCGAAATGCGTCGGGAAACTACATATAACAAGTCAGGTAAGGGACCCTTTGGTTAAAGCATCATTGAATCGGATACCTCCGTCTTCTACTTACATATTCGAGTCTGAACCGTTCACTGCGACATTAGAAAAAGCCGGAGGGGTCCGTAAAGCTTTTGGCCCGTAAAATCAGAAAGGTTCTCGCAAACTAGATCTAATCAGTCTCAAAGCCGCCCCTCGCGGGGGCAAGGCGTACGAAAGCCAGCAGTTCCATCGCGTGGAGCTCAATGCACTTTCCACGATCAAGGTTCCCAAATGCATATGCATCCTTGTAACAATCCACCCTCGCGGGGTGGCTACCATCATGCGAACTATAATTACCGAGGTCAATCCTCGAATGTTCAGTATGAACACCAAAATTCTTATGAGAGAGGTTCATTTCACAACCGAGGCTCGCGACCCGATCGTGGCAGTAACCGAGGACACTCAAAGGTTCCGAGAGGTTACAAAGGGAACCAAAAACGTTACAAGCAATGACTCGAAACTATTTCAAGCAGGTCAGTTAGCGCATTTCCACTCACAATGGAAAGAAATGGGGGCACCAGAAACGGTGTTAAAGTTAATTCAAGGGTACCGTATACCATTTTTTCAGAAGCCTCCACTTGTTTACCCAAATATAATCAGAGGTCCTTTTCACACGCCTGTTTCGGACGAAATGTCTGTCATTGTGCAAAAAATGAAAAACCAAGGCATTTTAAAGGTAGCTCAACCCTCACCAAGTTTCATATCTCCCCTGTTTCTGGTGCCAAAAGCCGACGGATCAGCCCGTCCTATATTCAACCTCAAAGCGCTAAACGACTACGTAATGACCGAACCCTTCCACCTCATAAACATGTATCGCATTCCAGATTTTCTGCAACCGCAGGACTGGCTCTGCAAGATAGATCTCTCTCAGGCTTACTTTCATTTAACAATGGCAAACTCGCACAGGCGCTTCCTACGCCTTGTATACAACCAAGAACTGCTAGAGATGACTTGCCTTCCTTTCGGATTGAGCACAAGCCCAAAAACTTTTTCGATACTCACGAATTGGGTGGCTCAAATATTACGAGAAAGGTGGAATGTGAGAATCCTTGTATATCTCGACGATTACTTAATAGTGAATCAAAATATGCACCTTCTTCTCAAGCATGTCGAGATCACAGTACGTACATTGCAAAATCTCGGGTGGCATATAAATTTCGAGAAGTCTGTTCTCAAGCCACAAAAGAGCATAACTTATCTAGGAGTACTGTGGAAACCCTGGAACAATCTAAAAACCTTACCCGAAGAAAAGTCGATAGGGATAATCAAAAAAGTAAGTCGGGTTCTCGAGGTAAGAAAAGTAACGTTAAAAGATTTACAGAGAATAGTAGGACTTCTAAATTTTGCCAGTTTTGTTGTACCTCGAGGACGACTCAACCATCGTCAATTGCTCATGTTCATGAATTCTATGCCAGACCTATCATCCAAGGCCTATCCACTACCTCTGGATGTTCGCAAAGAACTGAATTGGTGGATTCGGAATTGCCGGTTGGCAACGCCGCTTCATTATCCTCCGCCGGCAAATTTTCTTGTAACAGATGCGTCAGACGAAGCTTGGGGGGCACACATAAACGATCTGGCTCTTTCCGGCTCTTGGTCGCAAGAGGAGCAAGCACTACATTGCAATCAGAAAGAAATGCTAGCTATTCTTCATGCACTTCAGAGCCAAGCTCACGTACTGCACCACAGCTCGATCCTTATTCAATGCGACAACAGGACTGCAGTCGCTCACCTTCGAAAAGAAGGAGGAACGAGATCATTACAATTGCTGAACACAACTTATCAAATTCTAAAATTGTTAGATCACCATCAAATTCACTTCAGCATACACTATATCCCAGGCAAGTACAACAATCACGCCGATCACTTGTCGCGAAATCGCCTACCTCCGGAGTGGCACCTACTGTCGGTCTGTACGGATATAGTGTTTGCAAAGTGGGGAACCCCGATGATAGATTTGTTTGCCTCGGAGACCGCGCACGTAGTTCACAATTACGTGTCTCGAGATTTGAGAGACCGTCAAGCCCTGTTTCACAACGCATTCAGTGTTCCATGGAATTATCCACTTGCGTGGGTGTTCCCACCACCGTTACTAGTCCCAAAAGTGTTGACTCATCTAAATCAGTCGACGGGGGTTTACCTAATAATAGTACCTCGATGGGAAAGGGTATTTTGGCGCGCGGACCTCAAAGCCCGAGCGCTGGCTGCGCCGTTAACCCTGACAAATCTGAAGAAACATCTAATCGACACGTCCACGGGCCTCCCTCCTCCGCAAGTCGAGAAAATCATTCTAGAGGTGTGGAAATGTGGGGGTGGTCCAAGGCGATAGAAACTTGGAACACTGATCAATTGACGTTGCTTAAAAATTCTTGGCGAAAGTCAACTCGGAAGACCTACGAGGTAGCTTGGAAACGTTGGATTTCTTGGTCTATTCCTAAGAACGTGGACACAATAAATCCTACAGGTTCGCAATTAGCACAATTTCTGTCCGATTTACATTTAATTGATAACTTGTCATATAATACAATACTTTTACACAAGTCTGTTGTTTCTACCTTGTGTAACGCTGAGACATCGAGTCGATTAAGTTCTCACGTTCTAGTAAGACATATTTTAAAGTCAATTGCTCTAAGAAATCCAAAGTCTTCTAAACCACCGGTCTGGGATATTAGTAAACTTACTTCTTATTTATGTAGTTATACAATAGATATGAAAAATGTTTTTCAAGTATCTCGTCATACTGCTATACTATTACTCCTTTGCTCAGGAAGACGCATTCATGATTTGACCTTGCTTACAATAGATCCTGACCACTGCATCAGATCCGATGATAATATTATATTTTGGCCTCGATTTGGTTCGAAAACTGACAGCAGTAACTATAGGCAATCTGGCTGGAAACTACTTTTAAATGCAAATAATTTAAGATTAAACCCTGTGTTTTGGATAAAGGAAACCATAACTTTATTAAATGAAAGACGCAACGCAGCTCAATCATTTAATCTATTTATTACAGTAAGAGGTGTAGCTAAGCCCGCCTCGCGCACTGTTATAGCAGGTTGGGTCAAAACTTTGTTTAGAGAAGCCAGCATTACAGCTCCCCCAGGAAGCATTCGATCTGCGGTAGCTTCCAAAAGTTGGTTGGAAAATCACCCACTTGATGAAATTTTAGCCAGAGGGAACTGGCGATCAGCTAATACATTTCAACAGTTTTACAGACGAGAAGTTATTACCAGCAATCAACTTGAAAATGTTACACAAATGTTTCAACCAATAAAATAATTTGTGATTGTTTGATTTCCGATTCTATTGAATTATATAGATTATAATAATTAATTAACTGATTGTAAAAAATTATAACTTGCATATTAAGTTAACAAAATACATGTTTAAATAAGAACTTACTATTGTTTATTTTTAAATTTCGTGTCACATTGGCGATATAATAAGATTCATGTGTATTATTAAGTGGCGTCACCAGGCGATAACAAACAGGTCTCATTATATAAAGCTTCCAGTGACGGTCAAGTACTTTTAATAGCAGCGTTTTACCTGAAATAAAACGCATATTAAAATACTTACCTCACTGGAAGCTTTCACTTTTAATTCTGCCTGGTGAAAATGAGCCAATGAATTCCAAATGGTGCGGTACATTTAACGAAACCAAAATGGCGCACGGCCGCCAGGTGTCGCCACTGGACCGGAAACACTAGGTAAAAAAGTACGAAAAAAGAGAGAAATACGACGGAAACGGATATGCTCTCTCATTATATAAAGCTTCCAGTGAGGTAAGTATTTTAATATGCGTTTTATTTCAGGTAAAACGCTGCTATTGCTATTAAATCTATTCAGTTCAGTCAGTTATTTAGCGCAGGCACAGAACTCTAAAGCGGGCTTTATATTTCGCTATAATTCTATTGCACTAAATTCAGACAGACTGCAGCATATCTATCAACTCCGATATAAAATTAGTGTGTCTAAATTGTTTATTTAAACTTGTTATGTATCTTTACTTATACTTGTCTGAATTCAGTCTTCCTTAATTATTATTTAGTCTATCTGAATTAAGGGTCTGAATATTGCAAAGAATAAAGCCCGACGGAAGCGCAGGCAACGAATATATGACCAGGGTTGGTTTGACATTGACAACTATATATACATTGACGTTAAATAATCAATTTCAAAAAATAAATTCATTCATCTAGCTAACCTCAAAACTAAAAATGGAGTAATACTGCTGAAAAATAGAAAAAATATACTGAAATGAGCATATTTATCAAACACTGCAAGCCGGGAGGGCTTGCCACGGCTTACAACATCAAATTATGGCGTTTCAACTCTACTACTTCTGATGCCGCGCTTATAAACGACCCCGAAGATGAGGAGTTTCGAGTTCTTGATATCAAGAAAATAAGGACTAGGCAGCAGCGTAGGGTAGCTCGTAGGGCTGATGTACAGCCTGATAGAGCCGATCGAATGGCTACTGACCAGGTATTTATACATTTACTCATAGAAAATACCAAAGAAAAAAATACCTGTACCTAATATCCCCAAACGTTCCAAATTCACTTTGGAAAATAATTTATGTGGCGGATTAAAACTTGGTCAGTGTTTACTTACGTTAGGTATCACTTTAGGTGTTTCCTATTCCATTTTAATTCCAAAAGCGCACATCTCTATTTACATAAATCATATTTTCAAAATAGTACCTAGTTTTTATTATTTTATTGTTTTTGGATCTGAGTTACATTGTACGGATGTTTGGGTTTGCTAATGATAATGAACTTCTCCAAGCTGTCTCTGTTTCCTTGCTACACGCCCAAACTACTATTAGTAATATTACAACTACATATAAACTAAGTACTACCTATTACATAAATGCTATTATAAAATAAATACATTTTTAGAAGATAAGATATTATAAATAAAGACAGTATTTATGTTTAAAGAAAGTAAAATTTAAATGTTTCTATCACCTAAATCCTAATTTAGTAAATAAAGTAACAAAGTTATGAAATTTATCTTAGTTTAATAAAAATTTTTATTAATCGACCTACTTTTAAGATTTTTAGTTTTAAGACATTGTTTACCACGCTATTAAGTTTTAATTTTACCATACCTTGCCACACCCTTACAGGGTACATACACCTTGAATACTAATTTAAAAGACCTATCATATGTTGCATTGATATAAATATCTAATATCAAATTATGAATATTATTATTATTATTTGTAATACACAGGCAACTCTTAGACCTGATGCGTGAATATCTTATTTATTGTCAGTGTGCTTTAAATATTTGTCTAGTCTGTTTTTGAAAGCGTTCACTGAGGGGGCACTAATCACTGACTATCTGACTGAATAGTTTAGGCATGTAGCTAGGAAACAATGACAACTTGGAGAAGCTTGTTGAAAGGACTTGTCATAGTCGTATCGCAAGCAATTCATTAAAGTTTTAAATTGATTTCCAGGACTGGGGCAATGTTTGGCCAGGCCCAAAGACCTTCCATCCATCATCCGTGCCGCTACCAATCCGTCAAGGCTACGTCCCAAAAGGGCAAGCTCCACCTGGCAAGAAAGCCAACGCTGAGCTGATGAAGATTCCCAACTTCTTGCATTTAACCCCTCCAGTAGTCAAAAGTCAGTGTGAAGCTCTAAAACAATTCTGCACTGAATGGCCAAAGCTATTGACCTCGGAGGAAGCAATTCAGAAACACTATCCAGTGGATATAATAACTTCGGACTACTGTCATTCAAGTCCATCAATCCGTAATCCTCTAGCTAGGATAGTAACTTTACGAGTGAAGCTCGCTTCCCTAAATCTAGACAAGCATGCTCGAGACAAGTTCCTGAGATTGATTGGTGACCGATACGATAGTACAACTGATTTAGTAACGATCACAGCTGATCGTTGTCCCGTCAGAAACCAGAATCAAGACTACGTCAATTACTTGCTGACAGCTTGTTACCATGAGGCGTGGAATGTTGAAGAATGGGAGAAGGACAAAACAGAAGATGATATGGAATATTATGATTGGAATAACAATAAATCTAAGAAGAATTTAGTCAATTGGTATTTAAAATGCAGGAATGATCCTAAATTATTAACAGATGAGGAGTTTATAGAGTATGATGAGAATGAGATAAGCAATTCGGGAGAATTCAAAGCTGCTGTTAGCAGTATTTTTAATGATGGCGAAAATGATGCCACATTAGAGAGTTATGGTGTTTCTGTTAGGAAGCTGTTGGGGTTGCCGGATAAAGTTGCTGCTTAGTGTTTGTAAAATATATGATCTTAGTGTGTATAACTTAATGTTTTATTTTAAAGTAAATGCATTAATAGAAAGAATATACATTATAATTATTTACATTAAAATACAGAAGAAACAGTTGAATCATCTAAAGACCGTTGCAAACTATCTATAGATAGCTCAACTGTTCCAGATCACTACCAGGCGGAAGTGTCTCCAAGACTGCATTTCCCCGCTGAATTGCAATGTGTAATGCTTATGCGTTGACCCAGATAAACGCCAGCTCTCAGATCATACGTCGCTTCGACCAGACGCCCAGAAAAAATTTTGAAAACGCGATGGGCCTGGTACCCCAGGGACCCAGGGTCTCCCTCAAATGGCTCAAATACGTAAGCTCTATCGAGACTTCTATATTTGCGCCGCTTGAAATCTTCGGCTGAATTAGTTTATAGTTTTAAAGTTAAAAGTATTTTATTGGCTGACCGACTGGGTGCCGACCGGTTGGTCGTCCCAAGGATCACTGGAGCGATAGGATGGAAGCTGAGCTGCGCGACCTTGGAGCCGACGACTGGCAAGAGATGGCAATGGACAAAGGAAAGTGGAGTGTTCTCATATCGGAGGCCAAGACTCACTTTGGGTCCCTGTACCAATGGAGTAAGTAAGTATTTTATGATAAAAAAAATTTTCCACACCATTGGAAAGAAACACAAAAGGTAAAGTATAAATCTAAATATATAAAACAAAGTTGGGTTAGTTACACCATTTATAACTCAAGAACGGCTGGACCGATTTCAATTGAATTTGGTAAATATAGATTATAATAGGGATTAAGATATTGGCTACTTTTTACTCGACTGTGCAGGAGGGTAATGTTTTTATTGAGAAACCACGCGAGTGAAGTCGTGGGCGGGCCAGCTAGTTGTTAATAAAATGTACAATGGCCGGTTTATATACAGGATGGAATTTATTTGAGCTGTATGTGTAGGGAAAGTAATTTAAATACTGAAGATAGCAAATTTTACTTAAAGGAAACATACCTTTATTTTTAAAAAGAAGCAAAACTGAATTATGTTCTCTTAATTTAAGATATTCCTAATTGGTGCCATAAAAGTACAAAATGTTATATTTTTGAATTAGTGTCGGTTTGATTTCCACTTGTAGATAACATGTTTTCAAAAATCTTACTAGGTACTTACCTAAGTCATACAACCTTTTACAATAGGTACTAAAATGTACGTATGATAAATTAGGTAAGTGCGTGTTGGACCACGCACAAGAGTTCCGCAGTCAGTAGGTACTGCTGTACCAATACCAAATTTCTACTTTGCAGCTCCTACGAGTATGTTACCCCGGACAGACGCCTGTCTGACATAGCGAAATTATAAGGGTTCCTAGTCGGACTACGCAAGCCTAAACAGAGTTTAAAGTAATATCTAGTTTGAAATAGATACAGATATTTGTTCCGGCTTATTTTGTGGCTAGATAGCGCTGTGTGAAATGTCCAGCAGCAAATAGGGTATTAGGTAAAAAATAAAAAATAGGATGTAGAAGATGCAAAAGAAAAACAATCAAAATGTATATATGTATACATTCGTATATATTTCTTATACACTTTCCCACTGCTGGGCAAAAGTCTTCCTCATGTTCCACCATATTTCACGATCACTCGCCAAGTCCCACCAGCCATCTTGGAATGCATCGAGGTCGTCACGCCAACGCTTCCTCGGCCTGAGAAGCCGGAGACGCCCATCTGCAGGCACCCATTGTGTGACGACTGTTGCCCATTTATCTGTAGGCATATGTCTGACGTGACTCGCCCAGTCCCACTTCAGCCTGGCAGTCTTGTCACCAACATCTGCGATGCCGGTCTTCGCGCGCAGTGTGTTATTGCGGATCCTGTCGATTATCTGTACCCATAACATGCTGCGTTTCATGGTTCTTTGGCAAACATTGAGTTTAGACTTTTGAGATTCTGTAAATGACCAAGTTTGGGCACCATAGGTAAGGAGAGGCAGAATATACATGTCGATGAATTTACGCCTAAGTGACAATGGAAGGTCTCCTTTCATTAGCGACCCAGAAGCTCCTCCAGGCATTTATTGATCAAGCGAAGCGAGATCTCTAAATCAACTTGAGCAAATTGGCGTTGTTTGTATGTATGTATGTTTGTTTGTTTGTCCGAGGATAACTTTCGAAGCGTTTGTCCGATCATCGTGGAATTTGGTATGTATATATTTAGGTAGTAATGGCACAATTTGATGATGACAATTTGATTGGAGATATTGGGCGTAAAAAAAACAAAATAGTACTATCCCATTAAATGGCATGCCTAATAAAAGTTCTTCGTAAGTACATTTTGACCCCGTTTTTGATCGAGCGAAGCGAGATCTCTAAGTTCACTTGGGCAAATCGGCATTGTACATATGTATGTTTGTTTGTCCGAGGATAACTTTCGAAGCGTGGTATATAGGTAGGTAGTGATGGCACAATATTGGTGTGACTCAATGAGCTAACAATATTGGGGGGTTGTTGAGATATTGGGGTTCAAGAGGGGTAAAAAAAAATGAAAATGAGACTATTAGGTCAAGTGGGACGTCAAATGAAAGGTCTTCAATAGTACATTTCGACCCCGTTTTTACTTTTAGTAAAGTTTTTGTAGTTTTTGAGTTATTAGCCATAATAAAAACAAAACTTTGACAAAATTCACAGGGTACACCAGTGACCCCACAATGCTGAAATTTGGTATTCGTGTAGCTTTAGTGACACAAATATAGGCAAAAGTCTGAAATCCAGAATAACTGCCATTTGTACCCCAAAAGAATATAACCAATTAACAAGAACCCCCGTTATATCTAATTTGAATGAAGCTTTAGGTCAAGTGGTTGATTATGCATTTCGTGGCACCAATTTATTAGTCAAAGATTAAAGCCGGCATGCACAAAGATCACTAAACGTATTTAGCGACTAAACATGTTTAAATTTGTAGTATTTGTATGATTTAGCCACTAAATACGTTTAGGCATCGTTGTGCAAGACGCCCTAAGAATAATATTTATTTAGGAAGTTTCGCGAGATCTCAGTTCGGGGCGAACCACTAGTTATTTTTAGTTTAAACCTTGTAGTTTTTAAGTTATTAGCCATAATAAAAACAGAACTTTGACAAAATTCAGAGGGTACACCAGTGACCCCACAGTGCTGAAATTTGGTATGCGTGTATCTTCAGTGACACAAATATAGGCAAAAGTCTGAAATCCAGAATAACTGCAATTTCTACCCCAAAAAACTATAAACAATTTACATGAACTCCCGTTACCTGTAATTTGAATAAAACTGTAGGTCGAGTTAATTGGTTATGGCATTTCGTGGCACTATTTTGATAGTCAAAGATTACAAATAATATTTCTTTTTGTTTTTAGGGGAGACTCGCGAGATCTCAGTTCAGGGCGAACCACTATAAGTATAGTATATAATAGGTTGGGGGAAAGGTCTTTTCGCATTATAGTATGTATGAACTTGTAATAAAATCTTTTTGGCTATACTATTTGTATCTGGCTGGTTTTGGTATCATTCAAAGTTTAAATTTTAAAGAAGATAATTCCAAATTAAAATTAGGAAAATGTGTGATTTTTATTTGTTTTTCGTACTGTAAAGATGAGTGAATCTAATGAAGAAAGTCGATACATTTTAAAATTTTACTACAAAAAAGGTAACAATGCAACGCAAGCCGCGAAAAAAACGTGCGATGTTTATGGACTTAGTGCAGTGTCTGTGAGAGTAGCACACAGGGTTGCCAACCGTAAAAAAATTTACCTCGTACATATGCAGCTAAAAATCTCGTATTTTGACTTTCAAACCTCGTACATTTATTACATTATTACAAAATTAAGGGATATTGAACAACTGGATTTAGGACTTTTTACTCATGATGAAATAAACTATTCCAAGTTTCCTACTAAATAAAACATCACTTTAAGTTGTATTTCAAAAAATGTTTATACATTTTTCATTCATCATTTATTATGTCTTTATTATTTAGTCATTTGATTCAAATAAAATCACAAAAAACGGTCATACCTATTATTACGAAAATTTGCAAGGTAACTTTTTACATCTCCTCTCCAAATATGCGTATGACCCTATTATCAAAATCTCGTATATAATTGTACGAGGTTGATAGTGTCCTCGTACCTCGTACGGAAGACCACAAATCTCGTATTTGTACGAGGAACCTCGTACGGTTGGCAACCCTGGTAGCACAAATTTGGTTTAAGCGTTTTCAATCCGGAAATTTTGATGTCAAAGATGCACGTCGCTCTGGTCACCCTATTACGGATAAAGTTGATGCCATTTTTGAAAAAGTGGAGCAAGATCGGCATATCAGTAGTTACGACGTAGCTGAAGAACTGGGAATTGACCACAAAACAGTTTTGGCGCATTTGAAAAAAACTGGGTTCACAAAAAAGCTCGATATTTGGGTACCCCACGAGCTCATTGAAAAAAACCTAATGAACCGTGTATTCATTTGTGATTCTTTATCACGACGTAATGAAACCGAACCATTTTTGAAGAAGCTGATAACTGGTGATGAATCGATTCTGAACTCTACTGTGAACAACTGATGAGATTAAAGCAAGAAGTTGAGAGAAGCGGCCGAAATTAATCAACAGAAGGGGTGGGGGGTTTTCATCATGATAACGCTAGACCTCACACATCTTTAGCCACTCAGCAAAAATTAAGAGAGTTTGGCTGGGAGGTGTTAATGCATCCGCCGTATAGTCCTGACCTTGCACCTTCAGATTTCTCTGTTTCGGTCTCTTCAGAATTCTTTAGGCAGTGTCAGGTTAACATCACGAGAGGACTGCCAAAACCACTTGTCGCGGTATTTTGATCAGAAGCCCCAAAAATTCTATATAAATGGGATCATGTCCCTACCTACAAGAAGGTAAAACGTTATCGAACAAAATGGTACCTACATACTTTAGTTAAATGTAAATAAACTATATTAAAAAATGTTTTGAATTTTCTTAAAAAATGCGAATAAACTTTTCCCCAACCTAATATAATAGGTCTTTACCTACCTATGAAATTGCCGTTCTTCAGTACTGGTCATTTCAAATAGAAAAAAAGTTTGGAATGGCTTTGTATTCTAAATTCAAATTAATTTTGTTTTAAAAACATGACAGTCTTTTTACAAACTCATTCTTTTGTTTATTGATTAGCGTTGTATTTTCATTACATTTGAACATTTTTCGTCATAATGGATACTTTAAAAATTCGTGTAATTAAGGAATATGAGTTCCGTCGTGGCACCAACGCGACACAAACGGCACGTAACATCAAAAACGTTTACGGAGAGAACTGTATCAACGAACGCACAACCCGTTATTGGTTTTCCCGGTTCCGTTCTGGAAAATTTGACTTGAAAAATGAAGCTCGTGGCCGTCCGGAGACTTTGGTCAACAATGATGAATTAAAGGCGATTGTGGAAGCTGACGAAACTCAATCTACAGCTGAGCTAGCAGCAGCTTTTGATGTTAGCATCAAAACAATTTTGATCCATTTGCGACGAATAGGCAAGGTAAAAAAACTTGATAGATGGGTGCCCCACGAACTTAACGATCTCCAGCGCAACGTACGCGTCGAGACCTGCCTCGCGCTGCTCAATAGGCAAAGAAATGAAGGAATTTTGAATCGAATTGTTACGTGCGATGAAAAATGGATTCTGTTCGACAGTCGAAAGCGCTTAGCAAGTTGGTTAGATCCGTGTTCAGCACCAAAGCAATGCCCTAAACCAAAAATGACCCCTAAAAAGGTGATGGTCACTGTTTGGTGTTCTAGTGCGGGTGTGATTCACCACAGCTTTACTGCAGATGTGTACTGTGAGGAACTGGAGACAATGATGGAAAAGCTTGCACATCGGCAACCAGCTTTGGTCAATCGGTCGTCCCCACTGCTCCTTCACGACAACGCGCGACCCCATACTGCACAACAGACAGTCTCCAAGCTGCAAGAGCTGGGGTTGGAAGCTCTCCCTCATCCGCCATACTCACCAGACCTTGCACCTACCGACTATTACTTTTTCCAAAATTTAGACAACTTTTTAGTGGGTAAAAAATTCAATTCCCGAGAGGCAGTACAAAATGACTTTGAAGAGTTTGTTGCTTCCCGTCCAGCTGATTTTTACAAGAAGGGCATCAATAAACTGCCAATGCGTTGGCAAAGATGCGTCGATTGCATGGGTGATTACTTTGAAAAACAGAAATAAATAAGTTTAAAAAAAAAGTACTTTCACTTATTTCATACAAAACGGCAATTTCATAGGCAAAGACCTAATATATATATATATATATATATATATATATAGTAATATTTTTTAGGTAGCTAGAAAGTAAGTTTTTTTTAGGTTGTCAGCCAGAGTTCTACGGAGGAGCTGTACGATTTTCAAGTGTAGCCAAAGTGGTTAGAGAGGAAGGTTTTACATTTTCGATTTCTATTATTATTGTTATGTTACAGTTCAATAAAGCGAAAGCGAAGAACATAAAAAAGTGATAAAAATCAAATTAGATTTCCTTATGCATATTCAGTTTATTAGAAAATGTTGAAACATGTTTGGATTTTTTTATTTATTTCAATACCTTTTAATGGAATTTCTTGTAAAGTACGACAAGATTTAGTTCAAATGGCTTTGCAACAAAATGGTATGTAAATAACAACCTTATTTATCTACTAATCAGGTACCTACTTATACTTACATTATTTTATGATAAATATATAAATAAATAATACTGGATATTTCACACAGCGCTCTCTAGCCCCAAACTAAGCAAAGCTTGTATACTATGGGAAACATAGGGCTTCGCCAAGTAAGTTACATTCGATTGGCGATGACGCTAGTCGATAAGTCCGAAAATGTATGGGATTTGCTATGGAAATATCACGTGATACGTATCAACAAACCTATGTAGAAATCGAATCGATTCGAAGCGAATGTAACTTGACTAAGGGCCTAACTGATAGAATAATTATATATATATTTTTTGTGAATACATACCTACGTATAATAGATAGAAAGATACCCAAAACCGGAATAAACATCTGTAGACCATGCAAACATTTATCCCGTAGCGGTAGTCGAACCCGCAACCTCCTGCGTCTCAGCCGGCTATTCGCCGACTGCGCCACAGACGTCGTCAATAAATTTGGAATGTATCTAACCTTACCTATATTTGGATATATTTGCCTGTGACTTCGTACTAGGAAGGATAGGTACCTTCAAGGGTACACAACGGGGATACCTAATTATTATATATATATATAGATGACCTCTGTGGTGCAGTGGGCGAATAGCCGGCTGAGACGCAGGAGGTAGCGGGTTCGATTCCCGCCGCGGAATAAATGTTTGCATGATCTACAGATATTTGTTTCGGGTCTGGTTGTTTCTCTATATATTATAAGTATGTATTTACAAAAAAAAATGTATATAAGTATTCTATCAGTTATCTGGTTCCCATAGTACAGGCTCTGCTTAATTTGGGCCTAGATAGCGCTGTGTGAAATGTCCAGCAATATTTATTTATTTATTTTATTTATATATAGAGTTAATAGAGTCTATCATCATTTTTTTTACACTAGGAATCTCATCTTCATCATCCACAGCCCGACATCATCCACTGTTAGGTATAGGCCTCCCTAATTTTGTGCTATCTGCCAAGATCCTGTGCTAGTCTCACCCGTTGACAGGCCGCGACTTTAATGATGTCGTCCACCCAACTCGATGTCGGACGTCCTACCCTTCTATACTCGCTCTTCAGCCGTCATTCGGTCGCCACCCTGCTTCATCTGTCATCACCACGTCTAGCCAAGTGTCTCGCACAAGACCATTTGAGTTCCATAACTCGATTCTCAACGTCTAGTAAAACCTACCTACTTCTAATTTGATTATTAAGTATTTTTGTAACAGCGACTTCAGTGAAAGATTATATATTTTGGCCTAACGCTACCGTCCCTTTCTACGTGAATCCAGAACATTTTGGTAAGTTTTATTTCATATCAAAAGCTGTAAAATTTAAAAACAAGACCGTGCAAGTATGAGTAGGACTGAGGGTTACGAACTTACCTAGATTTATGTTAATTTAGCAAGCACGGGGCTAGCAGCAAACTCTACCGATGGGCCCTTGATAGATACAGACAATCATTTATTCACTACATTAGCACACAATACAGTTACATTTAAGACAGAGAAAAGACAAAAAAAGAAACAATGATATAGTATAATCGTAAAACATAAACAAAAACAAGGGAGAACTTGGTAGATACTGTGTGCTATATCAGTAAATGGGACTCTACTCAGCATTATGCCCGCCGTAATGGTAAGCGCTGATATTCTGTCGAGACCGCGAAGTGAAGAAACTTCGGGGATAAACGGGGGGAACGGTATTTTACATTTTTCATCATAACTCCAAAAAAAAACAAAAGTGGTTTTGGAATGGGTAAATTAAGCTCATTTTTACACCATTTGACCTAGTAACTCTATTTTGACATTTTGTCTCCCACCATTTTGGATCTTTTGGCAATCAAAATGTAAATATTATTGCATGATTTTACATGCAATAGGAGTGTGTTAATATTATTTATAGCTATTTTAAATATCAAATCGATAGGTTTAGTAGTTGCTGAGATAATCAGCTGTGACAGACAAAGTCGGAAGGATTCCGTTTTTACCATTTTGGTTTGGAACCCTAAAAATAAATCTTTAAAACGGATATTTTTTGGGCCGTAGATACTAATTAGTAAAACTACTGGGAACGCTCCTATTTTTCGAGCAGGTAGTTATAGTGAATTATCTTTTTAGACCATGAGCAATCTCTAGCAATCCTGACTGCTCTCTCAAAGTTTGCCTATAAGACATGTCTAAAGTTCGCGCCGGTTATGGCGGCGCCGTCATCGAACGAACACGTGCTGGTGATTGAAAACATCGGCGGAGTGCGACGGTGTGTGTTCGACACGCTTGGCCATTCGGTGTTTGAGCCTCATGTAAGTTCCCATCTATGGGATATACATTTTTTTTAATACATTGTATACCTACGCTTGCGTTTGACCGCGATCTCGCCTGATGGTAAGCGATGATGCAGCCTACGATGGATCACGCTTGCCTAGAAGAAACCTATTCACTCGCGACTTGAGGACAATCAGGTTGTAGTTATCAGGAAACGCAGACTCAGGCAAGGCGTTCCACTCCTTGGCGGTGCGCATAATAAAGGTAGAAGAGTACCGCTTTGTGCGTATGGGGGGTATGTGTAGCGGTGGCGCATCGCAGAGCGTCTTGTTGTCCGATGATAGAATGGGGATGGTGGGATCAAGTTGAAAAGTTCCGCAGCACACTCTCCGAAATGTATTCGATAAAAAACCGCAAACCGTGAGACTTGCAACATTTCCTCGATGCTCCAGGCTGTGGAGATACTGATCATTTCTAGATGTCTAGATAATGAGCGTTACTCATGGATTATCGTTTTTTCACGATTAAAAATATATTAATTGCATTTAAACTTACTGTTCAAATCTTAATAAATGAAGAGATCCGTACGCAAACCAAAGACACCGACGTAGCCCAGAGGATTAGCAAGCTGAAGTGGCAGTGGGCGGGGCACAAAGGCTGCCTGGAAGAAATCGCTTACAGCGATAAGGCCGTACTATATTTAGCATTAACTAGTTCTTTAAGTTTTCCTGGTGTACAATTAAGCATATATTTAATAAAACGCAGTATTGCCGAAAAATCAACGAGTGTGGTGTCACAGGTCCTACATTATACCTAGAGGGCGCTACTATTGGTACATTTTTGGTATCAAACTAACATTCTATTTTTCGTTCTATTCACGCTTACACATTTATTTTGATAGAAACATCCATTTGAGTCATCCGTCGCATATAAACGTAATGTACGAGTCAATACCATGGCAATACTTTGCTACAGGCGATGGTTACCACTTAACATCTGGTGGGGCATATGCCTGTTCCATATCCTGCAGCACTGCGGGTTTTTTCTGCAGTTGCATTGCCTTTGACAGTTTCGTAACATAACCTTATCTTTTCTCAATCCCCAGCGCTTGACCCTCGGCTACGACTGTCTGCGGAGTCCTCAGATAGAGCTGGCGATAATGCGGTCCCTGGGGTTCCCATTCGAACATAACCGTATTAATCGCAACGTCTACATCAACGTGCTCCAAGAAAATATCGAATCTGGTAGGTTTCGACTACTTTAGACTAATTTACTGAAGCAACTATCTTAGCTAGTCTATAAACTAATTCATTGAAGAAATTGAAGAAACGCAGTTAGCGTTATAAACTACACTTGAGAGCAATAAAATCGCACATCCGCACATTTTTACTTAAAAGTTAAATTTTTTTTTTATTTGGAGCTTACAGCAAATTAAAATCAAATTAAATTAAAGTGCATAATCTAGGCATTCGCAGAACTGATAAAGGGTTGACATTTACATTTAAAAACAACTCATTAGCAACAAAACAATAGATCCCCTTATGTCGCTCGATCCAGGTAAGGCCGGCGGCGGGATTTATCGCAGGTATAAAAGAGTGCATATTGAGGGAATGGTCATCATTTGCATACCAACGTACAGTGTGAAAGGTTCTCTATTGATATTGGCTTCAAACGGAACACGAAAATGGATACTACACCAGAAGTAGCCGCTCAAGTGGTTGCCCTTGTTGAATCGGGGCTTAAGCAAAGTCAAGTGGCTCGACAATTGAGTTTGAGCCGATTTACCGTTCGGCGTGTATACCAGAGGTATCAAGAGACTGGTGGCTACCAACGGCGACAAGGATCGGGCCGTCCCCGTGCTACAACAGAGCGTGATAACCGCTTTCTTATAACGACATCTTTAAGAAATCGTCGTTTGAACGTAGTTCAACTGGGCCAACGACTTCAAGAAGTTCGTGAAGTAGAAGTTAGCCGGTGGACAGTCAGAAGACGATTGAGAGAAGGTGGCCTGACTGCACACAGGCCAGCAAACGGGCCGAAATTGACCCCAGCCCACCGAGAAGCCCGCCTTCAGTTCGCTCGAGACCATTTGAATTGGACCGAAGAGCAGTGGAGTGCAGTCCTGTTCTCTGATGAGTGCAGGATGTGCTTGCATGGCAACGACGGACGGGGGAAGGTGTATAGAAGATCGGGAGAGCGATTTGCCCAATGCTGCATAACAGAACGTGTCGCCTATGGCGGTGGATCAATCATGTTTTGGGGAGGCATGTCTATGGAAGCAAAAACCGAGCTTGCCTTCATCACCAGACCGAATACTGGTCGCCAATCAAGAGGATTGACTTCCATACGATACATTGAGGAACTACTCGAGAGCCACGTCGTACCTTTTGCTGGGTTTATCGGCGAAAACTTTCTGTTTATGCAAGATAATGCAAGACCGCATACTGCTGGCATAGTGATCGAGTACCTTCAAGAGGTGGATGTGACCGTTATGGAGTGGCCAGCTCGAAGCCCAGACCTCAATCCCATCGAACATCTATGGGACGAGCTGAAAAGAAGAGTTCGAGGCCGAGATGCTCCTCCATCGACTCTACAGGAGCTGCAACAGGCGATCGCAGAGGAATGGGAGGCTATTCCTCAAGACTTTATCAAAAGTCTAGTAACATCAATGAAAACACGGATGGAGTCAGTGATTCAGGCTAGGGGATGGAACACTCGGTATTAATAACAAACTTTAAATTAATTTTATCTGTTAATTTCATAACTTTGACACCAATACTTGAATAAAGAATTTTTTACTAAACATGCATTTTTGTTATTGATCCACAAAAGCATTTTTATGTAATGATTGAAAGACAAATCAGATACCACTGGATAGGTATTAAAATAGACTATGAATCTGCATTACAGAAACATAATATTTTTTGTTTTTTTTTTAGTTATGTCAAAAAATCATGAAGGTGCGATTTTTTTGCTCTCAAGTTTATTTTACTAGCGAAATAAGCGTACAGGATAAAATGTATGTTGATTATTTTACTGAATAAAATGAACGTGTACCAGTTCAAATTATCTAAATGTTACATTTTTTTATTATTCAATACAAATAGGTTTTCAACAATAATATAACCGACTTCATAGAACAGAAAATCGAAAAAGTTACAAGAATGCAAAATACGCAATTTCGTTTACTTGGATATCACATTTTTCCAGTTATTTAGATTTTAAAACCAAACTATTTATCCGATTTTCATAAAATTATTATGGGACCAATCTCAAAGTATATCCTATCAAATTAAACAAGTACCTACTTTTAAATCGGTTGATACATGACGGAGTTCTGAGGTAACAGATATAACAAAAAAAAAATTAAAATTCGGCCGAATTGAGAACCTTCTCCTTTATTTTAAGTAGGGTAAAAATAGTCCAATCCTTGTTCGTATGAGGACAATGACCCCTTCGAATTAATATACATTTCCCAAAGCATACTGTAGCTGGTGCCTATCTACCTATCTAAATAAAAATAGTCGCTTCTAGAGTGTTCACCCGGTACATACCTGCCTAAAAATCGATTAGGTATATGTATATCTAGATAACAATGAAATACCTCTGCTTGGATCCGCTAGTAACAAACAATCAATAAATCACACGATAACGTTAAATACAGATAAATTATACGAATGATAATAACATAAAACAGTTCAGTTATAATCAGTTGTGTGTGGAAGATTGTAAAACATAGTCGTTGCATAAACAAAATCTTGAATTTACGTGATACCTTTGTTAAAAGAATGTAAGTAACTCATCTAAACAATAGAAAAATTGCTGAAACAGTGATATACCAAGAGAGGAATAATACTAATAGTCTTGTCGAAGCTGCAAATGCAATGGGAGACTTCAAGCTATACGACAACATATTCATAGAAACGAACTTGCAATCCAACGATTACGACTCTGTTATACTAATTATTTACCCTGAAGAGCTAAACGTGCCACTCCCTAACCACATCGGAAGCTTTATAGATAAAATCACAAAACTAGACAAACATGTAAATAAATTAGCTACTGTATGGAGCTGTGACTATGTTTCTGGAGGTAAAATTATTCTGTCACCGACAGGAAAGATCAGTCCGTACCACGATGCTAGAGTAGTTAAAGAAGCGGCGTATAAAGGAATGGTAAGAGCGTTAGATTCTGGAGCAAAGAAACCTTTACTGGTCGTTCAAGATGTAGTCTCCTTTCCTGATGGCCAGTTAGTTGCTATTCTTGGCGCATTTGAAGCATTATATGTACCAATACAGATGAGAGAACGAGATAATTCCAAGAACTTTTTGAAGATCGGACTTTTTGCTGAAGAAAAACGCACGGAAGAATTTGAGAAGGTCGTCAGAAATGCCATCGCGTTGGAAAGAGCTAGGATTTGCGCTAGAGACATCGGTGGAGGTGACCCAGAAAGAATGGCACCGCCAAAAATAGTTGAATATGTTCAAAACTCTTTCAAAGGTGATAGTAATATAACTATTAATGTTATTGATGATGAGAACACGATTGGAGAAGAATATCCGCTTCTGGCTGCTGTGTCGAGAGCGTCGTCTAATAGAAGCCGTCATGAACCAAGAGTTGTTGAAATCCAGTACAAACCTTCAGATATAGCAAGAGTAACGGAAACCTTACTCCTTGTGGGCAAAGGGGTGACGTATGACACCGGAGGAGCTGATATCAAGATCTCTGGCAGAATGGCTGGAATGTCTCGTGATAAATGTGGTGCTGCAGCTGTCGCTGGCTTCCTTAAAGCTTGTTCTATTCTCAAACCACCTCATCTTAAAGTAATTGGAGTCCTATGCCTTTGTAGAAACTCTATAGGCTCCAACAGTTACGTTGCCGATGAACTTTTAGTATCTAAAAGCGGGAAAACCGTTCGGGTAGTCAACACTGACGCAGAAGGAAGATTTGCAATGGCTGATGCGCTTTTTAAAGCTGCTGAAATGGCTGTCAAAGAACTTAACCCTCATATTTATACCATAGCAACATTGACCGGTCACGCAAGGGCTAGCTATGGTAATTACACAGCAGCGATGGATAATCATAGCGCCAAAGCCACTAACCACTCAAACAGACTTCAATTCAGTGCATCTAGAATGTCAGAGGGCATAGAAGTCTCGACCATTCGACCAGAAGATTTAGCTGTGAACGATGGAAAGGCGAAAGGTGATGATTTGGTGCAACTGGATGCAGATGCAAGGGCCAGGAACCATCAGCTAGCTGCAGGTTTCTTGATCAGAGTGGGGGGTTTGGAAGACAAGAATGTGAAGTATACGCATCTGGATATTGCGGGAGAAGCTGGGATGCCACCGACTGAGCCATCTGCGGTGCCAATTTTGTCTTTATGTCATGTGCATAAGGTTTTTTTGTAAACTGTCAAGTTTAAGCACAGAATAACTATTAATAACCATAATACTAAGTAGTTCAATCGAAGGCCAATGTGTGTAGTAGTGAGTTCCAAGGGAAATGTAGATTGCGTCCTAATTTGGACCCAACAATCAACTTTTAAAAAGAATCGGAGTGTATGGATTTTTATTATGAAATGAGATGTCTAAATAATTTCGAGTCAACGAGAGTGATATAGGGTACAAAACTTTAGTGCTTGCTTTATACTTTTTATTTAATAAACGTATGGTACATTAGGTAATTTACTGTTCATTTTGTTTAAAAATCGTGTCCGTAAAGGACATAATTTAAGCAGAGGTTTTGGATTTGAGGTTATATGACGACCTCCGTGGCGCAGTGGGCGAATAGCCGGCTGAGACGAAGGAGGTAGCGGGTTCGATTCCCGCCGCGGAACAAATGTTTGCATGATCTACAAATATTTGTTCCGTGTCTGGGTGTTTTTATATATATTATAAGTATGTATTTGCAAAAAAAAAGTAGGTATATAAGTATTCTATCAGTTCCCATAGTACAAGCTCTGCTTAGTTTGGGGCTAGATAGCGATGTGTGAAATGTCCAGCAATATTTATTTATTTATATTTAATTATAGGGTTATGTGCTGCTATTTATTCATAACCTTTTGACCTAATCTTGCTTGGCACTACAGAGTACTTCGTAAAATATATGTTAATCCAAAAGAAAGTGATTTACCGAAAATAAATTACTTTTTCAACAAAAAAATTAAATTTCAATACCCTGTATACCCAAGTAAATAAATAATTATTTGTTATCTTGCTTCAGAGTTGTTTTAAAGTCCATTTCTTTATGTAGCATTGTGTCGTCAGATATCTCAGATTACCTACTTACCTGATAAATATTGATAAGTTATTATTTGTTGGGTAACATTATGTTTCTACATAATAAGAAATGTATTTTATCTGGATTAGTAAAGTATTATTTTACAAGAGTTTGTTTACTTTTAAAATAAATTTAAAAAAGTGGCACTCCGGGAGTGCCGACAGAAGCGAAAACTTGAACAATTACGAGATACTTATATTCAGAGGTGCCGGTAATGGTAACGGTAACAGTGTCGCGAGTTCATTCCCATCTCGAAAAATGCCCAACGCTCCTAAAGAAGTTTTCACTTCAATAAATAAAAATAAATAAATAGTAATATGCTAAATAAATAGAAATAACTATAATCTTACTCTTATTTACATAATTAATAATTTCTTCAGCAATAGTCGCCTCCACGGCGTAGGCTTCCCCTAAATCCCTCCATACATCCCTCTCTCTCGCTGATCTCATCCAGTTCATCAGTTTGTTTTCACAGCACCTGCTCGACAATGTCAAATTATATGTCATGTAAACTTCACCGAAAGCAGGTGATTAAATCTCTACAGTTGAGCCGGGAGTACAGTTGTACTGAATTTCAATATGCCGCAAGAACTTATTAAGGTAATGAAGTACAGTGATTTGAATTTGGAACCTCATCTGTATTAAAATTTGACCCACACAATATTAACTTATTCGTAAATCGAACTAACCTCTGCACAGAATGCACCAACCTAGATTTGGTTTTTATCGACTCGCAGAAAGTGTGAAAAGTTGAGTATTCTCCTCGTGGATAAAGCTGTCTGCATCTTGGGCGTGCTTATATCTTTCTCTGCACTCGGAATTCTAGTAATCCCCTCGCTCCGCTTGTGAGTTATCTCTAGAATCCTTCGTTACGGTCGGGATTCAATATAGCGCCCGTGCCGCAAGACACTGCTTTATGCCCTCGTTTAATAATCTACTATTACTCACACATTTTATATTATATTTATGATTATTTTAATATCTAATATTTGAAATAGACAATTATTTAGGGCCTTATCACACTGGCGGCGAGTTGCGAGCGCCGAGCGTGATTTCAGCGAGGCGATTTGTTAACGTGTATTCCGCGTATGGAGGCTGTTACACTATCAATATTATCACATGATACTCGAGATCAAGATCCAATATCAAAGAAATATTGATGGTACTGACAGTATCGTAATAATATTGAAATATTTCCGGATGTTCTTGAAATCCTCGATCGCGCGGTCCAAGCGGTCATTTTATGTTAGGTAATGTTTTATGACAAAAATCTTAATTTTTCTACAAACTATCCTAATCCAAGTCATCGCCTAAGATCATTTCTTGCGTGAGATCAAATGACTATAGGTACTGGTTTCGTTTTTAAATTCAATTTTAATCCATCTTCGTTTTTTTTAGTTTTTAGCGAAATTGCAAATACCTTTATTAGCGGTGGCACGTCCACTACCGAACTCCTCCCCACAGATCGTCACTTGCTACTAATATAATTTATTTACTTAAAGGTAATATGGACCTCTTCACCAAAGAGACATTGATGCCAATCGAGCTCCGCGCAATACCTTACGATGTTAACAGCGTCATGCATTTTGGACCTCGAGATTTCAGCAAAAACGGACACAGGACTATTATGTTTAAGGTAGTGCGTTAAGCTTACTTAGCTGACTTAGCTTAATCTGACTTACTAAGTGGATGGTACAGGTTTGCAAGCCTACTCAATCTTTAAGATCTTGACGACCTCCGTGGCGCAGTGGGCGAGCCGACTGAGATGCAAGAGGTTCGATTTGTTCGTTTCCCGCCGCGGAACAAATGTTTTCTACAGATATTTGTTTCGGGGATGTTTCTCTATATATTTTATAAGTATCTACTAAAAAAACCTATCTGGTTCCCATAGTACAAGCTTTGCTTAGTTTGGGGCTAGATAGAGTTGTGTGAAATGTCCAACATTATTATTATTGTTACGAGCTGAGGGTTCGGGATAAAATAATGGAAATCAGTCTAACAAAATGACACTTTTATTCAACACTAAAATGATAAATACACGATCTTAATCACAAGTAGTCACAATACACTAAATCACACCACTGTTGCACAATAAAGCTCTAAAAGTCACCGAAACGTTCGCACGTACATATAGTCAAAACCAATCTGACTCTCCGTTTTTTTTTTTTTTTTTTCGAATGGACTAATCTCGCTGTTGGCCTCTGAGGCCGTGACAGCTTAACCGAACTTTTGGCGAGCGCAGATGGCGCTCAGCCCAGTAAGTTTTTTAGGCAACTAGCGCAAGGGTACCACTAAGGTACGAGTCTCGGCTTGGGCTGTTGCCGGGGTGGGGATAGGAGAGAAACGCCCGGGTACATGTCTGTACCTCGTATAGGCGGCGACTGAAGGGACTCGTCGACCTCGCCGGCGAGGTCGGTGTTTCTGTGAAGTGTTTGCTCTGTCTGATGTAGATGACTCACCTTCCGCATTAGCGGAGGTGATTTCGTCATCCGGGTCTCCGAGAACGTGTCTCGGACGACGGAGGATTTTGTTGGCGGGCGGATCCAACGGGTAGACCGGAATGGTGTGTACCAAAGGGTTCGGATGATTAGAGGCAAGTTCATAAAACAGCTTGGAAGCGAGCTTCATGAACCTGGCTATTGATTCTAATTTCATATCGCGATGTAGGTCGTTATTGCGAAAGTACCAGGGCGAGCCTGAGGCTTTTCGCAAGAAGCGATTTTGAATAACCTGAATGGCACCAACTTTAGGAGAGTGGGCAAATACTACAGATGAGTATGTCATAATGGGACGAATGCACGCTTTGTAAAGGGTCACCTTATTTTTAAGGGACATTTTACTTTTCGCGCCTAGAAGTGAGGACAATCGTCCTAGGGTGAACTTTGCTTGGTTGCACCTCTTAGTGATGTGCAACCTAAAGGAAAGACGCCTATCGAGGATGACATCTGACTCTCCGGCCGTCTCTCTGGCTTATTTACACCGTGCACAGTTCATAAAACTCGAACGCTTCCGATAGCTTCCGATCGTTCCAGGAAAGTGTAGGTATTTCGACCAAACTACTATTTCTTAATCTGTGCAACTGTAGGTAAAAAGGTAGCATGTAGGTATATTCCATATCAAGTATTACCTATTCTGTGACACAGTAGGTAAGCCGAGAGCCGTCGAGAAATACAGACTATTACTTATTCTGAGACAGCCTTGGCGTAACATTATTATAACTTTGATTATATACTTGTCACAAGTATATAATCAAAGTATTATAATTATCTGTCCTTGGCGCTACAGAAGCAGAGTCTTCCAGCGATATACAGCCTTTCTGCTGATAGCCAGATTTTCTATTTATAATCCCATCTCTAGTGGTAACCACGCTAATCCCTATAGACTTTGACAAATTGGCGTGGATAGATACTGTTAATTAGTGTAGATACTTTGTTGTTCAACAACTGTCATGTCACGCTCCTTATTTTTACTATTGTGATAATATTGAATTACTTATTTAGGTATCTATTTAAATTTGTCCCTGCTAATACTACCTTCCAAGCTAGTGTTGCAAACGTGACAAGTTGATTGATAAATTAACAGTTACATCCACTATATCACCACCTCTGAATAACGATAAAATATATAACCTATACGTCTTTTGTGAAAACATATGAAAACAGATAATGAGAGAATGATTTTTATCCATCAATTAAAGTTATTTTAATGTCGTGACATAGATCATATTAATCGAAGAGTTTCTTTTAAATTGGTATTTTAGGACCCCAAAGTACAGCAAAACCGTGTAGGACTCACCAAGTCGGATATAAGAAAGATTGACGTTGTATATGGTGATGAATGCAAAATACGAGACCGCCTGAAGAAGCTTGAACTCTGTCAATCCTACCCAGGTCTTGCAAGGAAGAAAAGGGGCATCAATAGTTACATAACTTCAAATGTAGTACTGAGGTGGAAAATAGAGAATCCACACGAAACAGGTCCGTCTTCTAAGCAACCTGAGATTGCTAGAAAGAAACGAGACGTAGAAGCAACTCAAGATGTAGAAGTCGTAACTAAAAGTTTACGAGTAAACCCTTATATCACACCGCCATCTAATATAACAGATGCAAAAGAAACTCTATCAGACCTAGGGATACAGGAAGCAATACAGAACGTAGTAGAACAAGTGAACAAAGTATCAGCATTAGCATTGAAAAACGCTAGAGAAAAATACTGCAACATTACTAAACCAAATTTAAGAACAGAAGATGTATTACCAAAATCTGAATCTGATATTCTAGGCATTATAGAGTTGGTTGGAAACTACGCACAAGGTATGATAGATCGCGCAGTAGCAAACCTAACCGAATTCTGCGAAGAATCTCAATCTATAGAATTATACCAACGAGCTAGATGTAATTGGACCGGAAATAGGCGTGAATGTAGACAGACTTACAGGTCCACAAAGACAGGAGACGTCAAACAATGGACTCAACATATACCAGTTCACATCCAATCAACTAAACATAGAACAATAAAGAAGGGCAATTACGATCATATCTTGAGATCTGCAAATGATACCAACGAGGCTACGGAAAAAGCAACAGAACCAACTAGAAAGAAAAGAGAGACAGATGATGTAGTAAATGAAAAAAATATCGGTTTAGAACAAGATAACGATCATAAGGATAAACATGGAAATAATCGGGAAAAGGAGAATGAACAAAATAAAAAAGAAAATGATCAGGATAAGAAGTACGAAGAGGAACAAGATGAAGTTGAAGAAAACAGCAAAGCAGCTTTGAGAGGAGGTACTACAATAAGCCCAACTATTAAAAGAATTCGTTATGAGCCAGTAAGAAGACAAGCAAGAAGAAATAGGTAAGATTTTATGAAATAAATCTTTATTACGAACACAATCCTTTACTTAATCTTTCATTTGCAAAACAAGCCTGTAAGAATGGAATGGCTAAGAATATTACCAAGCTTTATTATCGCGTTTATACATGTAAAGTAGGTATATTTTTGAGAGATTGTGATGTGGCGTATATGCGTACGATCATCATCAGTAGCTTAATGATGACGAGTGTAGATGATCACGCGTTAACGCGCGCGAGTTAACTGTGCACTTCCCTGGAATGCCATCCCACTCCCGCTTACCCGCGCGGCTTCCCGCGTTTGCCTGACGCGCTTAGTAACTATAGCATCACTGTGACAGTGACGTCACAATGCGAGGTACACAGTTAACTCGCGCGTTATACTGACAGTAGGTATAAATGCTTTATTGGCCGCCTCCAACATCACGTTATGGCAGCGATTTCTGATTAGCTGGTATGTGCGTTCAAAATATAATGTGTTGCAATTTAAACTAATTATGATAAAGGGACGGTTCCTACACATAAAATAAAAATAAATATCCCTGTAAAATTTTGTTACGTTTTGACGACTAAACGGCTGGACTGATTACGATTAAATTTGGTAAGTATAGAGACAGATATAACCGGACAGCTAAAACTATAATACTATTAGCTGACTGCGTAGAAGACGCAAATCTGGTTCAACGCCACTTAAACTCAGGCGTGTGTGCTTTCCGCAAAACGGTCTCCCTTTCATCCCATTCCCACCCTTTGTGATATCCCGTAATTACTGAAAGTCTGAGCTTGTTGGGCGTTGAGCTCACGTCCAACCTGAACATCGAATCTAGGGCCAAAATTGCTGCTATGAAGCTGGGCATCCTAGCTAAGGTTCGGCGGTACTTCTCACCGGGATAGCAGCTCAGTCTCTACAAAGCACAAGTCCGCTCATGTATGGAGTACAACTGCCATCTCTGGGGTGGCTCGGCCAAGTATCAGCTTGAAGCCCTTGATTCAATTGAGCGATGTGCTGCTAGACTCATTGGTGATGACTCCCTAGTGGAAGCCAATTTGCAAAGTCTAGAGCACAGACGCCGAGTAGCCAGACTTTCAGTTTTTTACGAGATTCATTTTGGTGAATGTGTGCAAGATCTTCATGGCCTTATCCCTCCTTCCCATTTCCACCACCGGATAAGCAGACGTACCGAGAAGTACCACGCATACCTAACTTTGTTTGTTAGCACAAGTAAGGAGTGAAACTCACTTCCGGCGTAGGTATGTTTTTCCGAACCTGTATAATCTCTATTTGTACTAAAAACGGGATATTTACCATGATTTTGGAGTTCTTGAGTGTCCCGATATTTCGACGCAGTTGCATGCGCCATGATCACGGGTAAACTCTCTGGATCAAATCATGGTAAATATCCCGTTTTTAGTACAAATAGTGTTAATCATGATAGTTTCAAAAGCTGTATAATCTCGGAGTCTTCAAGTCCAGAGTCAATAAGTTTTTTCTAGGCAAGCGTGCTCCATCTTCGATCATCACTAGTGGTCGATAGCCAGGTGAGGTAGTGGTCAAGCGCTTGACTATCATCAATATAAAAAAGGAGGATAATGTTTTTATGGACAAATCACGCGTGCAAAGCCGCGGGCGAGTCAGCTAGTACTACATAATTTCACCATTACACTTACTTAATACAGAGTTTAGACGCTAATATTTTTGTAATGTCAGAATAATAACAGCATTAAGTTTTGTACTTGGCTATATCCTGGCTTAGCACATGCTAGAGCGGTAGGTACAAATACAAATAAAATCGTTTATTTGCTAGAATACACAAAAGTTACAATTAAAATACACATACACCATGATACACGCGCGGTTGGTACACATGATGTCAGGAACAGGAAGTAAGCTAGTACCATTAAAATCACTATGTATAATTACTGCACACTAGCCGATCGTTAGCTTCTCCGGCTAGACGAAGAAACTTACCAATAATTCATAGTATTTATGTATTTTATGGCTAATATCCACTATCCAGCCTCAGCACTCACTGTTGGTTAAAGGCCTCTCTATTAATCCAATCTAATCTGTCTTGAGCAAGTCCGTTATGAGATCGTCAGACCATCGAGCCGGTGTGGTCTGCCCTGCGGACGACGCCCATCTCTTGGCTTCTACTCTGTGTACTGCCTATCTATAAGTCTTATGCCTCGCGATTCGGCTAGCTACATCTTCGACTTTAATAAGTTTATGATACACAGTGCCTATTTCACGACCTCCGAGTAACTTTAATTGATGGAAAAAATATTTATCTCATTATCTGTTTTCATGTCAAAACAAGACGTATATTTTTATCCATTGGATAGCGTTACTCTTAGTGGTGAAACAGGCACGTATACTTATATTTTTTTTTATTATTTATTGAATTTGATTAGATTACGTCATTAGATTATTTTTACAAGCTTTTTATTTACTTGCAATGTATGTTTGTCCGGGTGGAATCTTGCAACTGAATTTTAAACCCGTTCCCTCCAACCGATTGAGCTGAAATTTGGAATACATATGTAACTTCGGTGACAATGCAATAATATGGCACCATGGATGTGGTCTCATGATGGAGACGGATGCTAGACAACGGAACTTCTGAATGGATTATAGTAGGCTACTAGTGTTTGGGCTCATCTAAATCTGCTTGCGGTTCCGATTATGAATTTTATAAAAACTTGTTTTGAAAAAGCAATTTTTTGACAAGAACTTAATTAATATTATAATTTGTAAATAACTTCTTATACGATTAAATGATTTGAATAATTGTTATGAATAAATAAAAGTATAGAACCACTTATTTAAATTAGTAATAAAATACATGACTTTTAAATCTTCCCTGAGAACAATTTTCAGGGCCAGACATTCCGGAAAATACGGAGATCCGGAGGACTCCAGCATATCCATAGAGACTTATAAGCCAAGAAAGAATCACAGTAGAAAGAAGTCTGCAGAAGAAAGACAGGAGCAACTTTACTATAATGATGATATCAAGGAAGATAAAGATAGTAACGAGCAAAGTAGAGAAGATTCAAAGCAAAATAGAGAATCTTTAGACATAGATTATACAAAAAAGAAGAGAGAATCTGCTGAGAAAGAGGACAAATGGGTGACAAAGAAAATGAAGAAAGTTAGAGATGATAGAGAAATGGAGGAGACATCAGAAGAAGAGGAAGCTGTGACTACTGAAAAGTAAGTCTACTTGATAGGAAAAATATTGGTTAGAGAAGTGGGAGTAAGTAGTAAATAAAACAATTCTAATATTTTTCAATTTCGATGCTGGCGATTGGTGCCCTCCTAATACGAGCACCCTAGGCCTTCACCTAGTTTGCCTATATGAACGGATCGGTGTCCTGACAGACAGCATCCCTAACTGGAAATCCCCTGCGTGTTTAAAGATTGAAATCGAAACTTTTTATCATAGTTATTAAGCAAACTTTTTGAAAATCATACTTCTACAAGTATATACACACCTTGACAATGTCAAATTATATGCCATGTAAACCTCACCGAAAGCAGGTGATTAAATCCCTACGGCTGAGCTGGGAGTAACGTTGTACTGAATTCGGAACCTCTCGGTATTAAAATTTGAACCAAAGATAACTTATTATTGTATACCCACTCAATAAGAACTTATTCGTAAATTTAACAACCCTCTGCACAGAATGCACCAACCTAGATTTGGTTTTTATTGTCTCGCAGAAAGTGTGAAAAGTAGAGTATTCTCCTCGTGGATAAAGCTGTCTGCATCTTGGGCGTGCTTATATCCCTGTCTGCACTCAGGATTCTAGTAACTCCCTCGCTCCGCTTGTGAGTAAACTCTAGAATCCCTTCGGGATTCAAAGTATCGCCCGTGACACAAGACACTGCTTTATATCCACGTTTAATAGTTTACTATTATGTCAATCTTTAAACATGCAGGGGGTTTCCTTTATCAGTTAGCATAGAGAAATACGAAAAACTAGGCCAGTTAGCAATGCTATGGTTGGTATGTAATGGTTAGGATAATGGTATTTTTTATTAATTATTAATGTTATCTTCTTCCGAAGGCATAAAAGGACGATCAAAAAGCAGCAGAAGAAAAGTGAAATAGTCCCACGGGTGGTGAAGTTATCGAAAAAAAATAAAGAATTTTATGAGGACAGGAAATGGTCAAGAGGTCTCGTTATTTACGTCATCAAGGAAGATACTACTTGTAAGTATGCTCTTAATGAGGGGTTTCACGGCCATGTTTTTATAACTGCTAACAGATGGCGTTGCTCTGTCATGCTTTGATTAACAAAGGAAAGTGAATTGTCAATGTCAATTGCCTTTATAACATTATTTTCCGAGGAACTTGAAATAAAACAACAAACATTTATGTTTGTTTAACTGACAAAGTGAGATTTTTTTAGATAAATTTTGGTATTGTGTCTGAGATTTTGGCATCTAAATCATATTTTTTGGCGGCGCATCTCGAGACGGTGCCATCTATTACGCTAGTCGGAACTAGTTTTTTCTTATTAAATCGATAATGGTAAGCCCTCATTCACCACACATTTAGCTAACTGAGCTACAAAAGCAACTTGTATTTTATTGATAAAGCGAAACATTTTTTTCCTCTGTGGGGGATATGCTGTGTTGTCCAGTGTGTGGTTTCCACTCGATTACATTTCTGCCGATCGGCCCTCTGTTCTTCGAACTGTATGCCCCGCCTATTGTCACTTCAACTTGCTTTTCCTCTGGCAAGCTGAATTTGATTAGGTACTTATTTAAAACAATACCGATCAAGTACGAGTAGTATTCGCGCACCGATGGTTCCGACAGAGTTGCACTATAGAGGTTCCGTTTTTACCATTTTGGTCCATCCGCAAAGAGTGGAACGCCTTGCCAGTGTTTCCTGATAGCTGCAACCTGGGTATCTTTAAGTTGCGAGTGAATATGTTTCTTTTAAGCAAGCGTGTACCATCGTAGACTGCATCATTGCGTACCATCAGTTGAGATCGTGGTCAAACGCAAGCTGTTAGCAACGTCGACCCAAGGACTTATAGTATTAGGTTTTTAACAAGATATTACAATAGAATATTTAAGTACAAAGGTATGAAGTAGTTAAGATAGAAACTAAGCCTAGAACAATAAACGAGAATGGTATTTTTAGCTAGAAATGGTACAAAGACATTGTAAAAGATTAGGTTGTTTAAATTTCGACCCGCGGCTGATCACAGAGCTTTACAGGTAGGATAAAGATAAGTAGAATTTCTCCGAAGCGCATAACGGGCGCTGGTGAGTGAAACAATAGAAATATTTCTCGAAACTCGTTCTCGAAGTAATAGAAACTGGCACCGGCAAGCAAGACAACAGATAAATCAAGCTCTCTGATTGGCCCGGGACCGTTTGGGTTAGCTCTGTCCCTTTCGGAGGATTTAATATAAATGCAACGAGAATTGTAAATAAATTGTAGTAGTTGAACGCAAGACGTCAAGATAAGAACACGGAAATAAAGTACTGTCCAGATCTCAAGCCTGCCAGTTTTACTTTCAACCCGAAGAACACCGTAGGAGCTTCAGACCTCAGGAAGATCGCACGTTGCCCTGCCCAGGGCATTGAATTGGCTGCCTTCCATCAGCGCCCCCTGAACAACGTACCCCGGAGCGCCTTGGCATCTCTAAGGCGGTGCGGTACAATTCTTGGTCCTTCGACAGAGCCGGATTAGAAGACGGGATTCAATGCCCATCGTGCGATCAAGATCGCCAGTACGCGTAGCATCGGGGAAAGAAGATTCTACGGGGACGTCCACTACCACCGATCGGTCCATGAACACCCTGGACACTGAAACCACCGCGACTGCGTCCCCAGAAACGTCCGTGGCGCGTGGTATCGTTACCGCCGCCGCCGGTAGTATTGCTGCCCCGACGCAAGGAAGAGTTACTCACGCCGCCGCAGCCGCTGCAGCTATGGAGCCACCACGTCTGAAGAACATTGGAGGGAGACCTGCTGTCTCGCCGTTCGCGTCTTCAGATACACTGGTGCCTCACACAGCAAGATCAAAGAGATCTTCGAAGAAGATTGAACTAGAAGCACGCCGGGAACTACAGAAGAAGCAGCTTGAAGCTGCCCAAGCCGCAGCCGCCCTTGCTCAGACAGAGTTGGAACTCGCCCAATGCCAGTCCGAAGATGACTCGGGAGAAGAGTTTGAAGCTGAGCATACGACACAAGTCGAGCAATGGGTACAGCATACTACTACGTTCCTGGAAGCACCGAAGCCTAACGAAGATACTCCAATCATCAGAAGCGAGATGAAGGAGCTAGCTGACGCTATAATCAGCGCTATGAAGACAGCGCAGCCTACGACAGCACCACCGAAAATGTGGGATCTACCTGACTTCACCGGAAGTCATGAAGAATGGCTGCCCTTCAAGAGAGCTTTCGAAGAAAGTGCGAAATTATGCACAGAAGTGCATAATATGGCCCACCTTAGGAAAGCGATCAAAGGCACAGCTAAGGAAGCAATAAGGGGGCTATTATTCGTAGCTGAGAAACCCCAAGACATCATCAACGCCTTGGAACGGAGATTTGGAAGGCCTGAACAGTTGGTGCTAGCAGAGCTGCAGAAAATCAAGGAACTTCCGCGAGTTGGAGATACTCCAAGGGACATATGTGTATTCTCAAGCCGCGTCGGAAACGCGGTAACAACAATAGGAGCCCTTAAGAAGCCGCAGTACCTGTACTCACCGGAGATCACCAGACAGATCATAGAGAAGCTTTCACCGATACTCCGTTACCGATGGTTGGACTACAACTTACGCGCCGGTGATGAAGAACCTGAACTTCTGAAGATGAAGAAGTTTTTAGAAATGGAAGCTGATCTGTGCGGAGTGCTTGCGCCGCCAGAAATAGTGAAAAAGAAGACGTTTGGAAACACAAGACAGCCAGTGCACGCGACGCAAGAAACGGATGATGAGGCCAACACCGTGGCGACATCCACAACAGGATACAAGAAAGCTTGCGACCACTGCAATGGAGAGCACTGGATCACAGAATGCAGGAAGTTCCGAGACGCAACAACCGACGAACGCTGGGAAACGGCAAAGCAGAAACGACTCTGCTTCAGATGTCTTCGCCAGCGCCATCAAAGAACGAATTGCAGGGGACTTCCATGCAAGAAATGCAAGAGGCCTCATCACGTAATGCTGCACTCAGAGCCGAACCATCAAGAGGGAGCACCACCGACGCAAGATAAGTTGGCAACGGATGATGAAGATAGTAATGTATTAAAGCCCGCCTATGCAGCAGCTGACGGGACGAAGGTCTATCTGAAGATGATACCGGTGGATGTCTTCGGCCCGAAAGGCTCAGCACACATCCTGGCACTGTTCGACGAGGGGTCGACCGTGACACTGCTGGATGCCGACATCGCTGCACGAATTGGAGCCAAGGGCAAGGAAGAGCCTCTGATTCTGGAAACTGTTGGTGGGAAGATCATTGAAAAGAAAGATTCTTAGAAGATGGATCTGAGGATTAAAGGAGCGCACAGAAGAGACAAGAGAACAATCAAAGGAGTGCGCACCGTAGAAAATCTCAAATTGTCATCGCAACATGTCAGCAGAAAAGGCATTGAAGAGTGCAGCCATTTAGTAAAAATGAAAGATGAACTTCTCTACGAAAGGGAAAGGCCAGCACTCTTGATCGGACAAGACAACTGGGACCTCATCATCTCCCACAAGATTCTGCGGGGAAAACAGAACGAGCCCGTCGCGTCACTCACCAGCCTGGGATGGGTGCTACACGGATGCCACAATAGAGCTGCAGCACCAGTGAGCTACTTTCATCACTGCCGCACCACCAGCACCGAAGATGAAATCGAAGAGATGGTCAAGCGACACTTCGACTTGGACTCAATTGGCATCCAGCAGAAACACCCCAGCAACGACGCCGACGGACGAGCCTTGGAACTACTGGAGAAGACAACCAAGCGACTTCCAGATGGAAAATATGAGTCGGGACTTCTGTGGAAAAGGGACGATGAGACATTGCCTAACAACTACACCCAAGCGCACAACAGGCTGCTGGGCGTAGAAAAGAAGCTAGACAAGAACGCAAGTCTCAAGGATGAATACGGCAAGCACCTGAAGAACCTGCTTGACAGTGGATACGCTGAGGCAGCGCCAGCGGAGTCCACACCTAGCCGAACGTTCTACCTGCCCCACTTTGCTGTCGTACATCCCACGAAGAAAAAGACTCGCATCGTGTTTGACGCCGCTGCCAGGTACAAAGGAAAGAAGCTTATCCAAGAACTGTGGAGAACTGGAATCAAATGGGATGAAGCCATCAGCAAAGAACAACACGAAACCTGGAGTCAATACGTTGAAGACATCAAAGTGCTCCAAGAGTTGAAGATTCCTCGGTGTCTTTCACCAGTGACAAGATCAGGTGAAATGCACACCTTCGTCGATGCGAGTGAGACAGCCTACGCTGCAGCAATCTACTGGAGGACAACGGCAGCCAACGGGGAAATCTACATCTCGCTGATGGCGGGGAAAGCAAGAGTGGCTCCAGTAAAGACCACTTCAATCCCACGTCTGGAACTACGGGCAGCACTTCTGAGCGCGAGACTGGCAGCTACAGTCTCAGAGGAGTCGGACCTAGAGATCACATCTCGGGTCTTCTGGTCCGACAACAGTGCTGCACTGGCTAAAGGCAGATCCACGGCGTTTTAAAACGTTCGTTGCCCATCGACTGGCAGAAATAGAAGAAAAATCGAAACCAAGGGACTGGCGATGGGTACCGACGAAGGACAATCCAGCAGATGACGCCACATGGAACATGCCAAGAGACTACAACAGCAAAGTAAGATGGTTCACCGGACCGGCGTTCCTTTATCGACCGGAATCCGAATGGCCTGAAAAGCAAATAGGAAAAGAAGAAGCAAGTCCAGAAGAAGAAATGAAGAAGGCAACGTGTGCCGCAGCCAGAGCCAGCCGTCAGCCGAGGCTGCTAGACTTCAGCAGATTTAGCAGCTGGATCCGCCTGCTACGAACTACGGCAAGAGTCTTCATGTTTATGGATCTGTGCCGCCGCCGGATGAGTAGAATCTCAGAAGAAAAGAACAAAAGAAGACGGCTGCCGATCAAGGATGAATACTTGAAGAAAGCCGAAAGAACGCTCGTCATACAAAGCCAGTTAGAAAACTTCGGGAAAGAAATAGAACAATTGAAGAATGGCAAGCCCCTGGAAAACACCAGCCGCCTGAAAAGGATCGACGTAGAATGGAGTGCTACGCTTCAGCAGCCGGATGATGAAAAATCGAGACTTCAGAGAATGAGTTATAGTGGAGACCATCCCGGGACCGGACGGCTAAACGAGAATAGTCAACGTGCGGACCAGAGCTGGTATCATGAGGCGACCGACCTCAAGGCTCATCGTGGTGACACCGTCGACGTCGCAACCAGAAGATGGAGTGCCCGGACTTCCGCGCACTGGCGGGGAAATTGTTAGCAACGTCGACCCAAGGACTTATAGTATTAGGTTTTTAACAAGATATTACAATAGAATATTTAAGTACAAAGGTATGAAATAGTTAAGATAGAAACTAAGCCTAGAACAATAAACGAGAATGGTATTTTTAGCTAGAAATGGTACAAAGACATTGTAAAAGATTAGGTTGTTTAAATTTCGACCCGCGGCTGATCACAGAGCTTTACAGGTAGGATAAAGATAAGTAGAATTTCTCCGAAGCGCATAACGGGCGCTGGTGAGCGAAACAATAGAAATATTTCTCGAAACTCGTTCTCGAAGTAATAGAAACTGGCACCGGCAAGCAAGACAACAGATAAATCAAGCTCTCTGATTGGCCCGGGACCGTTTGGGTTAGCTCTGTCCCTTTCGGAGGATTTAATATAAATGCAACGAGAATTGTAAATAAATTGTAGTAGTTGAACGCAAGACGTCAAGATAAGAACACGGAAATAAAGTACTGTCCAGATCTCAAGCCTGCCAGTTTTACTTTCAACCCGAAGAACACCGTAGGAGCTTCAGACCTCAGGAAGATCGCACATTGCCCTGCCCAGGGCATTCAATAGGCTGCCTTCCATCAGCGCCCCCTGAACAACGTACCCTGGAGCGCCTTGGCATCTCTAAGGCGGTGCGGTACACAAGCAATGTATAAAAAATTATTGGACGATAAGACTTCCCATAATTCCATGAACTCTGCCCAGCATATGTCTATCTAGCTACAAATAAACGATTTTCGGATTTCCTTTACTTGTGCAGTACAGTACGTGCCAAATATCATGACTCTAGGTCAACGGGAAGTACCCTATAGGTTTTTATTTATTGTCGAGCGAAATATGCGGCATAAATGGCCGTATTCTATAATTACGTTGACTTAGAAGCTTGTTTTTTTAACAGCTCCAAGGGACCTTAGTTCTTGGTATTTGATATTCATTTAAACTAGATACCTCTACGCGCTTCTGAGAAAAAGGGTCTTAAAAAAAAGGCTGACGGACAACGAAGTGATGCACCACTAATATTAGAAACGCGAAAGTTTGACTATGTATGTATGAATGTTTGTTACTGTTTCACGTCAGAACGGTTGAGCCGATTTCGATGAAATGTGGTACGTATGTAAATCATAATCTGGATTAACACATAGGCTACTTTTTATTGGCAAACTACGCGTGCGAAGCCGCGGGCGGAAGCTTGTATTATAAATGTGAAAGATTGGATGTTTGTTTGTTACTCATTCACGTCGTAACGGCTGAACCGATTTCGATGAAATTTGGTATGTACTACTACCAAACACGTTACGTTATGATTATAAGCTACTTTTTGTAGACAAACAACGTGTGCGAAGCCGCTGGCGGAAGCTTGTATCCTTTAAGTCTTCTATTTTTCCTTCTGAGCTACGTAACCGTTTTAAAACCTTACAGATGACACAGACGACCTGCGACGTCGTCTAGAAGAAGTGAACGATATCCTGAAAGAGAAGACCTGTGTGCGGCTGAAAGAGCTAACAGAAGACCAGGCTAAAAGCTATGAGGATTACGTCGTGATAGACAACAGCCCTGATTACGTCACTGGCAGAGTTGGAGGGAGACAGGTATTTAGAAAGTTTTTCCTAGATTTTTCTAGTTTCTTGAGTTTTCTAGAATGTTCCACGAGGAGTATAGACAGTTCTAGAACAGTATCCAGGAGGGTTGATATAAAAATTGTTATATTAAAAATTACTAAAAATATTTCTCCTTACTAGATAGTGGACTCAATTTCAGTCAATTTTAGGGATAAAATTAGGAACACTTGTGTATACTTTTTGTTATACGTACCTACCTACCTAGCCTGGCAGAAATATTTAACTAGAAGCTATTACATTTTAGGTGCCCTTTTGGAACCTACAATTATTATTCATTGAAATAATATTTGAAAACACATTGAAATAATATGTATTTAGTATTCCACAAAAAGCACCAAGCCAAAATATAAATCCGTGATCTCCGTGGAATACAATCGGCACTCATAAAATACGTGCTCTTAAATCGACGCTTTTCGTGGAATGCCTCTAAAATTCCAATACGCAGATAACCCTTCATCAGTCATTCGAGATTAACTTGCATTTTTAATTGAATTTATCAATTTCGGTAATTAACTGTGACTAAAGTTAAGTACCTACTTTATGGGTACTTTCTATATTTTTCTGCCAAGCTGTAATTAATTTTTACTTCTACTATTTACCTATAAGTTATAAACAATCCCATTTTGTATTGAAGAATTCGGAGAAATAATATCCAGTATATTTTATACACCCTTAACCATGAATAGCATTGAACATAATGCGTATTTACAACCCTTGTGTGAGCGAGATGACTAAATACGAAGTAAGTATGAGAAGGACAGATATATTCACGTGATTACAATAGGATGGTAGTTTATTGCCCTACTGTGCTGCAACGTGTTGCCATAATTTAGAAAATTCCCTAAACTTGTGCATGCATGTAGCAAATTGACTAATTAATGTTGAGATCTATTTAACATACCTAATTTCATCTGTACACAAAATAAAAACTTATTAATGTCAAATTAATGCTTTGGTTAAATGTTATACTGATACTGTGTTTCATTGTAAGTGATGTTTGTTACCATGTTCTCTGAGACAAATAAATTCGTTAGCAATGAAAGGAGTAAAGCGTTCCCGATTTTTTATTTATTTGTATTTTGGCACAAACAGTCACATAAAAACAGAGTTGGTTATTTATTCACGTGTTTTACAAAAGACAGAGAGTGCCGAGAACGCAGTTACTCGCTCGAATTGCTCGAATATTTATTTAGCGATAAACTAAATAAATATTTAGGTGAACAAAAACTGGAACTCATATTTTTTTAACAACCAAATATTATGTTATTCAAAATATGTAGTTCAGAAGCTATAAAGTACTGAACAAGGATTGATATAAATTTAGTTGATGTGGTTATAAATAAAAAATACGTGTGTGCGTACGCACGTAAGAAGTTATACTTCTTTGCCGTAACAGAACAAAAATAGCTAAAGATTTCATCCTGTATGCCACAACTCTTTGTTTGTAAAAGGAATGATAAATTAATAAATATTGTTATGAGTTTTCACGGAAACTTGACAGATCAGCTAACTTCATCATGTCGCGTTTTTGATACCGGCGTGCGCGCGCATGAGACAGTTATCAGCTAACTTCATCACATCGTGTTTTGGCTGTCGGTGCCAAAAAGCGACATCACGCATTGAAAAATTTTACTCCATTTTTTTTTCCAAATGCTCCAAAAGAAGTATAACTATAAAAATATTCATCTAACATAGTTTAGGTGCTATTTAAATTACTTACAAATAAATATTGTCGTTGTAATTTTTTCCCTTGATACTGGTATCCCCTTTCTGGAAACATCGTTGTTTACCGGTTTCTTATTGGCTAGAAATTTCTATACTCTAGAAAATTCTGGACTCCCATTGGTCGAAGGTATAAATATGGCGCGAGCGGGAATTCTGGTCAGTTTGAATTTAAAGGCGGGATGGGTGAGTTAGTGTAACTTCGAAAAAATGGCGGCGATCGGCATCGACTTGGGAACTACGTATTGCTGTGTGGCTCTTTGGAAAAACGGCAAAGTGGAAGTGATTTTAAACGAACAAGGAAATAGAAGTACGCCTTCGTACATTACTTTTACGGAAACTGAACGTCTTATTGGAGAAAATGCACGAAACCAAGCAACTATTAACCCAGAAAACACGATTTTTGGTACGAAAAGACTTATTGGACGGCAATTCGACGATGTTGGACTACAAAGGGATCTCTGCCATTGGCCGTTTAAAGTTTTCAATGGAAATGGCAGGCCAATGATCATCGCCAAATATAAAGGTGAGAAAAGGAAGTTCACACCTGAGGAAATAAGCAGTATGTTAATTTACAAGATGAAACTGATTGCGGAGTCATATTTGGGAATGAAAGTTGATCAGGCTGTTATAACAGTACCAGCTTATTTCAACGATTCTCAAAGACAAGCTACCAAGACCGCGGGAATAATAGCAGGTCTCAAGGTGTTGAGGATTACAAACGAACCGACTGCTGCCGCAGTAGCTTACGGGCTAGATAAGAATTTGAAAGATAATATCTTAATTTACGATTTGGGAGGAGGCACGTTTGATGTAGCAGTCATAAATATTGGAAACTCAGTCTACCAAGTAAAGGCTACATCTGGGAACACCCGCTTAGGAGGAGAAGACTTCGATAACAGAATAGTGGCTTATTTAGCTGAAGATTTTCGCAAACGCTTTAGTTTAGACATCACTGGGAATGCTAGATCAAAAAAGCGTTTAAAAATTGCTGCGGAAAAAGCCAAACGATCGCTATCATCAGCCACAGAAGCGTTTGTGACTGTAGAATCTTTGTTTAACAATATAAACTATTCTGGAAAGATCTGTAGAACCTTATTTGAAGAACTATGTTCCGATTTATTCATGGATACACTAGAACCAATCAAAAAGGTGCTTTTGGATGCTCGTATACATAAGTCTGAGTTAAGCTGCGTGGTTTTGATTGGTGGGAGTACTAGGATACCAAAAGTACAAAGCCTTTTAGTAGAATTCTTTGAAGGGGTGCCATTGACGACTTCTATTAACCCTGAAGAGGCAGTTGCATGCGGGGCAGCTATACAAGCAGCAGTTTTAAGCGGAGAAAGACATGGCAACTTCAATAACTTACTTTTTATTGATACAGTGCCTCTATCCTTAGGCGTAGAAACAGCAAGAGGCGTCATGCTTAAATTAGTCGAACGAAATACTGCTATACCTTGCTCTAGGACCAAAGATTTGACAACTCTTGAAGACAACCAAAGCAGCATGACCATTGAAATCTTCGAAGGAGAAAGAACCTTGACCAAAGACAATAATTTACTTGGCGTTTTTGATCTGCACGGTATACCTCCAGCTCCAAGAGGGGTCGTCATAGTGGATGTGACTTTTGAAATAGATCTCAATGGCATTTTGAGTGTAACAGCACAAGACAGAATCACTGGAAACTCTAAAAGTCTCACCATCAGACACGAGCATAGATTGAAACAGATTGAAATCGGGAAGATGGTAGCTGACGCAGAAATGTTTCGAAATGAAGATAGAGAGAACAAACTCCGTTTGGAAGCAAGGAATCAGCTAGAAACTTATATTTACGGCGTCAAACATGCTGTTTATATCAATGGACAAATTCTACATCCAAGAGAGAAAACCTTTTTGCTGGAACAGTGTAGTTTAGCACTGGACTGGCTGGAGCAACATGATGGCTGTCTTCGTGAAGTGCTTGAGAAGAAAACATCAGAGCTGAAGCACTTGTGGTCAGGCACATTGAAGAAGCTAAATAAGCCGTGGATGCAGGCGAAGAGGAGAAGAAAAAATGAGGATCAGGAGCAACAATAACATACTTTAATGAAGCTGTTTCTGTATTCATAATGTTAGTTTCTTATTTACGGTAAACCTACTTCTTATCGACACTTAAACTTATTTTGATGTGGATTGTTTTCTCTCTTATTTATTTATTAATTTTTTTTTCTGTAACAGGAAACCGGGGAAGCGCGCGCTATTTGATTTGACCAATGAGCGCGCGCGGTGGTCGGATGTCATCATATGCGATTACCGTAAGGCTCGTAGTTTTTTTATCATTATTTTAAGATAAATTTAGCCGATAGAGGGTAGCAGCATAGGTAAGGGGGTGCTTCATGATATGTTAATTTCTTATTACCTATATTTTTTTAAGTATATCAATCACTGCCATACTTTTTATGTAAAAGGAAGGTATTCTTTTGATTATAGATTATAAAATAAAGAATTTAAAAATACTTACAAGTTGTTTCATTCTATTGATTTTTTAATATTTTTACTGCGGACATAATAACATAACCAATACTACATTTATTAAATTTTTTTTACTAATGTTATGTAGGTAAAGAAATAATATTCTGAGTAGAGAAACAATTTTCTATACTAGTTTCTACAAATTTTTATCGTTTTGTTGACAGATACTGTACACAGAGTCGTTGTAAAATTGTTAATTATTCGAAAAGTCTATGACATTTTTAAATTTAGAACAATTTATTACTATTTTTGATTTAACATCTTTTTTAAATCAAATCAAAAAAAAAGAACAAAGTAACAATAGCTTAAGTTAAGTATAGTTTAAAGCTCATTGTACCTATTACTTGCTTTGTGTTTTCTATTTTTTGTTTTGTTTATATGGTGAAAATCTTTATTGTAATAAAGGTTTAAAAGAGGTTCAAAGAATAAACAATAAATATGAATAAAAGTACTGCAGTGTGTGTATCTCACTCACTGTACTCACTGCATGTGTCAAAAAAGGCTCCGACTCTCCAGCATTTGCTGGATTTAACATTAGGTATAAGTATCTATAGATAAACGTTTTATTTACAGCTATTTGGCAGTATAGAACTGTTCCGCGGCGACCAGCACCGCCAGCATACCGCCATGATGGTGATGGCAATACTAGGTTTCTACTTCGAGGTGTCACGCCATGACCGAGACAAATATGTTCGTGTACACATGAGACATGTTAGACCAGGTACCTACATAGCAAATATACCAACCATTATTACGCTTTTTTATTTTGGTTTTTATCCCATCTGGAGATGTAAACATGCATATGGCCCACCTGATGTTCATTTAAGTACCTACTACAAAATTTACATAAGTACGTGCAGATTTGCTAGGTTTAGGCTATTATTGTATGCAATTATATTTATATACGAACACAACATGCACATTACAATTAGCATAAACATACTTTATGCATTAAAATATTTTGATTTAACATTAATATACTAACAATCTTGGTAATACTTGTTAAGTGGTAACCATCACCTTTAACAAAGTATTGCCTCGTAGGTCACGCACCTTAGAAACATGCCCTAAGATGCACTGCCCTGCTTCCATCAACTTGAGGCATACAGGTGTAAAGCCTCATATGCCTGTAATTGCACCGGCAACCATATTCTTCAAACCGAACCACAGCAATGCTGCTAGTGGTTCGCCCCGAACTGAGATCTCGCGAGTCTACCATAAAAACAAAACACATATTATTTATTATTCGTAATCTTTGACTACCAAAATAGTGCCATTTAATAAATAACCAACTAACTTGACCTACAGTTTCATTCAAATTACAGGTAACGGGAGTTCATGTTAATTGGTAAACTTTACTAAAAATAAAAACGGGGTCAAAATGTAGATACTAATGAAGACCTTTCATTTGACGTCTCACTTGACCTAATAGTCTCATTATCATTTATTTTTACTCCCCTTGAACCCCAATATCTCAACAACCCCCCAAAATTTTTAGCTCATTGAGTCACAACAAAATTGACCCATCATTATCTACCTTTATACCAAATTTCATGATGATCGGACAAACGCTTCGAAAGTTATCCTCGGACAAACAAATAAACAAACATACATACATACAACGCCGATTTGCCCAAGTTAATTTGGAGATCTCGCTTCGCTCGATCAATAATGGTAGTACTTCCCCGAGTGAGCCCTTTCACAAGGAACTCTACTCTTATTCTTACTATCCATACTAATATTATATATTCGAAAGTAACTCTGTCTGTTTGTTATGTTATCAATCACCACTAAACGGCTGGATCGAATTCGGTGAAATTTGGTATACAGATGGATTATGACCCGGATTGAGACAAAAGCTGCTTTTTACCCGACTGCGCAGAAGTAGGTAATGGTTTTATTGACAAACCACGCGTGCGAAGCCGCGGGCTGGTCAGCTAGAAGATGATAAAAATCTATCTCTGACTTATGTATAAAAAAAAAATTTATTCCGCAGACAAACTCCACCACTTCGAGAAAATACGCGAAGACGCCACTTTACCATTGCCATATGACTACTACAGCGCCACTCATCCCGCCTGGCAATACTGGCGACAGCTTGGCAGATCCGGTATCTCCACAGTTGCCACATTTAAACATAAGGTAGGATACGACAAAATACCTAACCATAACGAGCAAAGGCAAAAAAAAACCTATTCGTTGATTTCGGTTTCTTTCAGAAGACCAGACAAGTTAGTAGGTAGTTAAAAATCCATTTAGACTATAAAAACATATACTTCAATATTCTATATACGGGATTTATCACGTACTGTTTTATCGGTGAGAGGCGAGACGCAGTGCGGAGCGGATCGCACTCACCCGAAACATAAAACGGTAGATAAGTGATAAATCTCGTATATATAATAATTATTGAAATCAATTGCGAAAGCTTTCTATGTAAACTTCAATTTTCAACGAAGAAAATTCTATTTATTTTTTTGCATTTTGCTATGCCATTTTGCCATGCATGCAGCTATTTCCCTTTGCACATGCAAAACTGTGGTAGAATACAGATACCATACTTTGCCTCTTACATCAACTTCTTTAATCTGATAGAAAAGACTTCAACGCGCTACTTATTGATCAAAACGTATAAATTAAACCGTTTCTCTACAGCAAAAGCTGGCAACTCTGGTTGTCATTACTTATTTTTTTATAGATGCAAAATCCTAATCATACCTGCAACCTCCTGTGTCTCAACCGGCTATTCGTCCACTGCTCTACAGACGCCGTCGATTACGTTTTACGTAAATTTGAATTTGTATCTAATCTACAGTAACCTATATCTTGAAAATTTTAAAATTAATTATAAAAAATCTAGTTTTGGTCACTAGGTTTAAGACTAATTTAAGGCCTAGCTTTCTTTTCATTTGAGTTAGCTATTTATTTATTATTTATTTAAATTGAATGAATGAATGAAATTTCTTATATTAACGTTTTAAGCTAGCAGACACAGCAGATATAAAAAAATGTAAGCATAATGGGCGGTCTTATCGCCCTTTATTGTCTCCGTTTTAGAATATTTGTGTGAATAATGATATAGGTTTATTAGCTGGGTATATATCAGTATATCCTTAGGTATTTATTTATGTATTAGGATTATAATCAGTTTTATTTATTTATTATTAGTTTCTTTCTTTCTTTTTATATTATTATTTTCTCTTCATTTATAATTTTACTCTGTGCACCGCTGTTCATTACTGCTTCGCAGATTACTTTCTGTACAAAGGTTGCCTGGAAGGCCGCCCATTGTACTATATTTAGCATTAACTAGTTATTTAAGTATTCCTGGTGTACATTAAAGCAATAATCTACTTCTTTCGTGCCAATGCAAGCTAAACTATTTTAGAGAAGTATTTTGCCACTTCTATAGCATTGGGCGTAGCTTTGTTGAGGTCATCCCTTGTGCGGGTGGTAGGGCACAAGGGACACGACAGCAGAGGGGACATGAACTGAATGGGTGCTCCGCAGACGCATTCAGTCCGGGAGGAGTCTCTTATACCCCATTTGCAGGCTTTGTCTGCAGCGGCCAATTTGGGTCCGGAGTTTGTTCACTGACTTCCAGACTGGCCAAGGCAGATCATGATCTGGGGGGAGGTGTTCCTGCGGAATAACAAAATCAGACAGTGGTGGGTGTGTCTCCTTCCATGCGTTGATTTTCAGTGCCGCCGGGTGGTCTTGTTCTACTGGCAGTGGTGAAAAAATGTCATCTTATAAAATTGTATACCCATTTACAGGATCCGGACGGCTCTGTGATGAAGTCAATGGGACAGAATGCCAAACTACTTTCCGATACCGACATTGTGAAGATAAACAGTGTTTACGGAGTCAATTGTTTTGTAGAGAGATCTAAACTAAAAGGCGAAGTTAAATCAAAACGAAAACACAGGCCGAATAAAGAGACTGAAGCAGTAATTTAAAAAAAATAACGTGTTTTAATTTAAACATGGGATTTATCACGTACTGTTTTATCGGTGTTTCGATCGACAATGTTTCGGTTCAATTTGTGAACCTTCATCAGGGTGAGTGCGATCCGCTCCGAATCATATCTCGCCTCGCACTAGCCCACACATGGTCGGTCGAAACACTGATAAAACGGTACGTGATAAATCCCGTGTTTATAATAATGTTTTATTTTAGGTTATTTTTAATGCGTTTTAAACTAGGCTCATTTTAGTTCTTTTCATGGATAAGTTATGTCATGGATAGAAAAAGTTTAAGGAATTAGTTACCTTATATAGATAATATTTAGATAGCGTTACCAATGTACTTACATTATATTATGATTTTTTTCGTTATGTAAAAATGTAAATTAATTTATAGCAAATAAATCATTACTAAATATTTAATATAGTCAAAGTCAAATATTTTTATTCATTAAAATCACAAGGAACACTTTGAAACGTCAATTTTACTGCCTGTACGGACCTTCGCGACCTAGCCAGGAAAGAACGGCAAGAAACAAGGCTGGTTGTTTTTTTTAATGATCCTTTTACTACATAATACAAAAAATAAATTACGTCTAAATTGTAACATTTTGAACGAGTACGAGCAATTTTAATCCCAAGCTTCTCTATCATCGAAATAATCCGATATTGTATAGTAGGCTTTTTTATAAAGATTTAGGTTAATTATGTTTATAAATTTATTAATTGTCAATTTTTGTACATCCCTTGGGAGTTTCTTATAAAAGCGTACACCTTGCCCTTTAAACGATTTACTAACTTTATGGAGTCTACAAGTGGCAACAGCGAGTTTATCCTTATTTCTAGTATTAAAATTATGATTATCGCTATTTTTCTCAAACAAATTAATATTCTTGTGAACATACATACATTAGATTTTCATAGATGTATTGACAAGGGAATGTCATAACATTTATTTCTTTAAACTTATTGCGTAATGATTCTCTGGGGCCCATATTATAAATTGCACGAACAACCCTCTTCTGCAGCACAAAAACGGTGTTTATATCTGCAGCACTCCCCCACAGCAGTATACCGTACGACATAATGCTGTGGAAGTAGCTGAAGTAAACTAGTCTAGCTGTGTCTACGTCTGTAAAAAGACGGATCTTTTTGACTGCGTATGCCGCAGAACTAAGTCTCTTCTACAACTTATCAATGTGAGGGCCCCATTGAAGCTTATTATCTAGGGTTATACCTAAGAATACGACGGTGTCCACAAGAGCCAACTCCTCGTCTTTGATTTTTATATCTGCTTTTGTGTAACATTACGTAGTTACCTATAAATCTAAAACATTTAGTTTTCTTTTCATTTAGAAATAGTAGGTAGATTGTTTACATTGAACCATTTTACGACCTAAGAGATTGCATTGTTTACATCGTCAAAATCGGTTTGTCGTCGCTTTAATTTAAATAAAAGTATATAAGTTTATTATATAATTTAATAACATATTGTTTATTGAAATTGTTAGCATATTATGTAATCTTAAGTACCTACATAACGTTGTAGGTATGTACATCAACCAACACCCCAGGTAATATTCACATCTAAAGGTTGTCTCGTAGAGATCGTTATTTAGCGATAACACCGTCAATTGTAACACACAATTGTTTTATCGGTGTTTCGACCGACAATGTTTCATTACAGATTTACATTGTTCTCATTTAATTGTTTGTTTTATAGTGTGCAATAGTGTTTTATTTCTATTCTAAATCAAAGGAATACCTAAGTTATGTAGGCTTAAAATATTTATATATTTAATTTTATATATGTAAAAACATACAGTAAATTAGTTATTTCTCTGTGTCAAGCTAATATCGCTCTTACATATAATATCGTAAATGATAATATCCCCTGCGTAGACCCGCTTCCTGAAGACGCACTTTTCTATATTTATCATTACGCAGACAGCTGAAATTGAAAGAAATATTCACTAATATAATATAAAAAAAATGCTTGCATCACTTCACACTATCTACCCAGATACATGTTTGCTACAGCTTAGTTTGGTAGATGGGGCTCCAACGAAGTGTATCAATTTTCTATATAGGTAGGTAGTTTAAAATTTTTCGAATAAAATTCAAAAATTGAAATCCGTCCATATATAACGCTACAGCAAACCTCTTCCTCCCCCCTCCCTCTACTCCCCCCTTTTGATTTTTTTCTGCAACATCTTGTGTAGAATGAAGTCCTTAGTGTGCCTCTCAAATTTTATTGAAATCTGTTGATAAGTAACGCTACAGCAAACTTCCCCCCAATCAAAAACATTTAAGATTTATTAAAAATAAATAATAAATCCAGGAAGTTGTGTGCCGAATAGAGCGACTTTGGCGAGAACAGACAGACAGACAGACGGATAAAAGCATTTTTTGGCCAATCTCGAAACTGAGACGTTTCGCTCGTTCGGTCAACTACACTGGACAAAACAGTCTTGAAACCGCTCATTCTTGGCTTTTGTAGCGAGGGGCAGGAATTCCATCAATGTCATGTATAAAATAAAGAACGTGTTTTCAAAATAAACACTTACTAGGTCTTTCGACAGTCGCCACATTCATTATTTCTATCTTTTGCTCTTCTTTCCAGTGAAAGAACATTTTTTTTATAATTGCCATTACTAAAGCGATCATGAATAAGCATATGCCGAATAGTATTGTGTATAGTGCCATTTGTGTATGTAAACTGGTTCAAAATCATTTTAGAAAATATTTCATGAAAAAAATTAAAGTTAAAATATGTAAACAATAAAAACCATAACGAAAATTGTGTAGAATAAAGTCATCGTGTGTGACACAAAATGTCAAAATAAATGTATCCGAGCGACGCTAAAAAAAAATATCCAAGGAGATCTGTCACAATAATTACGCTTCTTTCCACGTCAGACTAGGCGGTATGATCCAATGATACATGTCCGAAAACGCCAATAAAAAAAAAAACTTCAGATTGTGGCGCGAAAGAACGTTTATTTGTTGTTGCAAATAATTATTAGGTACTTGCTAGATTGCGTATCTTATTAAAATTGTTATGTGGAGTGTTATAAAATAAAGAAAATGAGTTCTGATGACGACTATGGTAAGTATGTTTTTTTTCTATGAAATTCTATAAATACGGTGAATCGAGTTATGTACTAAGTATTTAATTTTTAACTTTTACGATATTGCTAGGCTAGCATGACCAGTTTATCTCTACGGAAGGATACAGTAAAGTGACAATTTAGCGTAGAGCGTAGAAACATTTATACGGTCGTGTTTCTATTCTACGGTATTTTACTCTATTCTGGTCATAGAAACTCTTCTAGGGCTCCATGCTAACCTGGCTGGTTCTTTTTACATCTGAAGGCATACTTACTTTGGTTTGAAGGGTGTGGTTTCCGATGAAATTACAGGCACATGAGGCTTTACACCTGTATGCCTCAAGTTGATAGACAGGCAGTGCATCGTACGGCCCTTTTCTAAGGTGCATGACCTACGAAGCAATTCTCGGTTACAGGCGATGGTTAATACTTATCATCAGGTGGGCCATAAGCTTGTTCCATCTCGATCACACTAATATTATAAACGCGAAAGTTTCGATGTTTGTTTATTTATTTGTTTCTTTGTTACGTCGTAACGGCTGAACCGATTTTGATAAAATTTGGTATGTACGTAGATTATAACCTGGGTTACCACATAGGCTACTTTTTATTCCTTAAATCAGGTCCCATAGGATAAAAATGGGGTGTCAAGTCAAGTTGCAACAGCGAGTTCAGCTTTATTTCTAGGTTACCTACACATTCAGTAGTAATGCGTACGAAGTCGCGGGTAACAGCTAGAATATATTTTGGATTCACTATTTTATTAATGTCTGATAAAAATACAATACTAGTGTAGTATAAAAAAATAACCAGACCACTGTCACACATTTTTTTTAACTAGCCTACATTTTCCAACTGCTGGGCAAAGGCCTCCCCCAACTCCTTCCACCTATCACGATCCTTGGCAGATTCCCACCATTCCTTCTCAAATCCACTGATGTCGTCGCGCCAACACTTTCGTGGCCGACCCCGAAGTCGCTGTCCATCCTCCGGTAACCAAGGTGTTACTATGTTGGCCCATTCCTCCGGAAGCATTTGACTTACGTGCCCAGTTCAACCTCAATTGGGCTTCGCGGTTTTGTCTCCCACATCGGCAATGCCAGTTAATGAATGAAGCGTGGTATTCCTCACCCGATCGGTTCTCCGGAATACTGGGCCCTGCGTTCCATTGCCCTTTGGCAAAAATACTGGGACCCTGCGTTCTATTGCCCTTTGGCAAATCTTGAGCTTGGACTTCTGCAGCTCGGTCAATGACAATGTTTTCGCACCGTTAGGACAGACAGGATACACATCACACACATACCATATAAATGATAGATAGATAAATAACTCTTTATAGAATTACCACACAAACAGAAATAATTCAAATATAAGTACTAGGCTAGAATAACTAAGGCAATACAATGGGCGGCCTTATCTCTGAAAGCTATCTCTTCCAGAGGTAACCTTTGGATGGAGCAAAATTTACAGTTTGAACAGTTTGGATGTTTGTTTGTAACTCTATGACGCCGTAACGGCTTGGGTATTTATTATGCTATGTAATTGTATGAGTAGGCACCTATACAAATCGAATAAATAACACCAATCCAATGAGATTTTATTAAATACTTCCTTTCTTTTTAACCGACTTCAAAAAAAGGAGGAGGTTCTCAATTCGTCGGAACCTTTATTTTATGTAGGTATGTTTCCCGATTTCTCGAAGACTTGCACCCATTTGAGAAATATTTTTTTAGTTTAAAATGGTATACTTCCCAGGTAGTCCCATTGGCACCAAGTCAGGATCTGATGATGGGATCCCAAAAAATCGAGGGCAACTCTCAAATTTTATAGGGATGCAATTCGGTTTTATGTTTGTTATCTCAGAACTCCGTCATCTATGAACCGATTTAGATAATTGTTTTTTAATTGAAAGGATAAATTTTCAGATCGGTCCCATAGAAATTTCATCAAAATCGGTTCAGTAGTTTGGTTATATTTTTGTTTTAAAAAGTTACCTACTTGTAAATTAAAAATAAATAACGGGCATTTATTTAGACACACTGATACCTGATAAGCTGACATATGTAAGTAGATAGGCACAATAAGTATTACTTAAATAAAGCTAGGTATGATAACAGTAGGTCTAATTCTAAGCAACATTAGTACATTATTGTAGGTTGGTTTTCATCCTCGCCTTGGCAGAAACATCTGCTGCTGCCGCCGCCAATATTTTACTCCATATATTCTGTGCGAGTGTGCTATTCATACTAATATTATAAATGCGAAAGTAGCTCTGTTTGTTTGTTTTTTACCTTTTCACGACTAAAGGGCTGAACGGATCGTAATGAAATTTGGTAAGAAGATAGATTGTATACTGGGAAAGGACATAGGGTATATTTTTTTTCAAAAAATAATCTTGATGGGGGTGAAATAGTAGTTGAAAGTTCCATATAATTTAACCGTCGCCGTCGTTCATTGACGTGAAGTCATTTACATGAAGTGTCGCGTCACTTTGACAATGCAGGATGCATTTGATTTCTTTGTTAATTTATATGGCAGAACAAATTTTGTCGGGTCAGCTAGTAGCCTATATTATATTAGGTATACCGCATACCTCTACCGCATGTATCTGCTAGTGTGGGACCGAGGAGGATTTGTAGAGGTAACAACACTCTTAATTGCTTAAGAATTTATGCTTACAATTTTATTTTCGTTGCAGCCTTGAATTTAGCCCAAAAATACCGCGTGGTCATATCAATATCCATTCTCAACACCAAACCTAGCGACCTAAGTATTGATGAATATCTGGACCAAATAAGAAATAACATTAATATGATAAACCCGGACGATGAATTAAATATAAGTGCTTGTAGTGACGACTTTAATATTGACAATGATGAAATTAATCAAAATTATATGAATCAAAACGGATTAAAACATGATTCAAACAAAATTAGTGATTTTAACAATCATACTATGGAAATTAATGAGATCATTGTTAATGAAACTGTACTAAATGATAACATAACTCAAGTTAATGACAATATAACTAAAGTAAATGGAAATAGAGCTCATGTTAATAACAACCGAGCAAATTTCAATGACAATGACACTCAAGGCAATGGTTATAGAAGTAGAGTCAATGAAAATGGCAGTCAAGTTATTAGCAATAGAACTAAAGTAAATAGAAATAGAGCTCAAGTCAATAGAAATCGAACGAATTTCAATGACAATGACACTCAAGTTAATGGCTATGCAAATAAAGTTGATGACAATACAACCGAAGTAACTGACAATGAAACTCAAGATCTCAGTAACAGTATATCGCTACTTAATAGTTACAAAGAAGCAAATATTGAAGTTAATGTAAATAAAGAAAGAAAACATATGTTTAGAGAAATAATACAAATAGCGAATGGAGTTGATGTTAAAACTACATTAGATAAGGTAAACAGTTTACGATCATATTACATTAGATTAAAAATGTGAGGGTCCCTCTACTGAAGATAAAACAAGAAACTTTGTTTACAAAAACCGGTTTGCATAGGAATATTGATAAAGGGACCATATTCCTAGCGATTGGGAGGTCATGGGTAAAAATATGATGATTATTAACTGTATTACTTACATTGTAGATGATGATGATGATAAAATGATAGCTGATTTTAGTTTTAAGTTAATAAAATTAATATTACAATTTGACCCTTAATGTCTGGCTGGGCAAAGGTCTCCCCATTCTTTCCAATTTCTTCTTTTCTGTGTCAAAAGTGGTACAAACGGAGTTCCGTTCGGACCACTTTGACCAATTTTAGCGAGCGAGCTCTTCATTTCATCCACTGACTTTTATTTAATTCATTATAGGCTCGCGTTTAACTGCGATCTCGCTTGATGGTATGCGGCGATGATGCAGTCAATGTCGAATTAACATAACTTTAATTTCTTTCAGGTTATTATAAACGAAAATAGCCACCCGAACTGTAACAACGTGTACAATAAACCATGTGTCGATATGGATCTAACACAATGGGATGACGACAACGAGAATATATTTCAAAGTATAAATAGATTGATAGAAGACGAACAAAGCTATAGTCAAAATATTAACGCAAACAATACAATTGTAAAAATACAAGAAACTAAACAAAAAGATACCGATATTAATACAAATATCGCTCGGACTACAGAAGATATAAACACAAAGCATGTCGCTAAGTTAATTAAAAGAATAAATATAACTGAAAGGGAAGTTTCAAAACCTAAAATAGCTAAAAGGAATACTCAGAATGATCCAAAAGTAGCAGCTGATGAAAAAACAAACAAGAACCAAGTAACTGATAATATACATAAAGAAAGCAAGAATAGTTTTCAAGTACAAAGTAATAAAGATACCAATGAAATAGCAAGAGTTACAACTAAAGATACACAAGAAAAACTCATGTACACTTCAGATAATACTCAGTTCGACACACATTATAGTGAGAGTCAGGCGAAAGAAATAGTTATAGATAACAAGCTGATATATGGCAAACCTAAGAATATGAACAAAAACATTGATGGTATAAATACAACATTCAATAGTGATATTAATTTGAATACTTTCTCACAAAATTCACATAAAATATCTCAAACAGAAAACAATATGGGTTTAGCGATACACACAGATATTATGGATAACTTTCCAATAAGAGAAACACAAGCACGTAAAAACGCAATAGAAAACGAAATAGCATTTTCTTTCGACGTCGAAATGGACGAGGCTCAAAGACCTAGTAAAAACACTGCCGAAAACTACACAACATTTTCACAGAACGCTCACAATATAGACGATATTGATACAGTCAAACTAACCAATGAAAATACTATGGAAGACAGCACAGATTTTGATGAGACGACCGGTCAAATTGACAGGAATAAAGACTGTGCTAGTTTTGATAAAACAGATATAAATGATAGCTGTATAAACAATGGGATTCCAAATGACATAGATGATGTTGATTTGACGGATACAGAAAGAATACCATATAAGATAATAGAAGAAATGAATAAAATCAAAATGTACATAAATAAAGGAATTGATAGAATGGATTATTCAAGCGGATATAAAAGTTCACAATCCAGATGTTCTTTTAAAAGTAAGTTACTATATATTTTCAAAATTGCTGATAATATAAATAAATATTGCTGGACATTTAACACAGAGCTATCTAGCCCCAAACTCAGCAGAGCTTGTACTATGAGAACAAGAATAGATAATTGATAGAATACTAATTTTTGTAAATACTTATAATTGATCGAGCGAAGCGAGATCTCCAAATTCACTTGGGCAAATCGGCGTTGTATGTATGTTTGTTTGTTGAAGAATAACTTTCGAAGCGTTGATCCGATCATCGTGAAATTTGATACAAAGGTAGGTAGTGATGGCACAATTTTGGTGTGACTAAATGAGCTAAAAATGTTGGGGAGTTGTTGAGATATTGGGGTTCAAGAGGGGTAAAAAAAAAGAAAATGAGACTATTAGGTCAAGTGGGACGACAAATAAAAGGTCTTTATTTTTTGTCCAAGTTGATTTGGAGATCTCGCTTCGCTCGATCAATTATTATTTATTATTATTATAAGCCTGTTGTGTCCCAGTACAAGGCAAAGGCCTCCCTTCCCTCTTTCCACTCGTCTCTGTTGATTGCGAGTAGGGGGCCAATCTCAATTAATTTAAGAAAAAATATCAAGTTTTTAAGATTATTTTATAGTTGCCTAGTGGTTATAAAGGTCATTCAATTCCCATTTGTTAATTTGCCTATTAGGTTCCCAACCGAATGTGCGGATAGAACAATCAGCGTATTGCGTCTTTAACTACATATCTAGTTGCTGCTTGATAACTACGACACAGGAATTAACTGAACAAATATCTAAGGTAAGTAGGTATACTTTCAATGCCTGAAGTCGGTTCGAGAATCCTACATTTAGTTTCACGATGGACTCTGACGAAGAAACACTGCTCTTACTGCCTCAAATATTGCTTTGCCTGAAATCATTACTATTATTACTAGTGGTTCACCCCGAACTGAGATCTCGCGAGTCTCCCATTAAAACAAAAATATATTATTATATACATCTACAATCGACCATAAAACTCTGTCGTATGGACAGAAGTTTTAAGTTGAAAGGAATCTGAAGAACGCAAATTGCGATCATTAGCCTGGTGGAGAAACTCAAAACGCTTCCTAAGATAGAAGGGAGAAGAAGGGTTACAAAGGGTTTATATGGATTTACAAAGCAGCGCGGCCGCAGCGCTGCGTGCGTTGCCGTAAATTTGAAAGCGCCCTCAGCATTAAATATTTTATAATTTTTATTTCTAGATATTAGGACAGTTAATAGATAGACTACATGAAGAAGAGATATATCCACAGTTTTTAGAAGAACTACTTAGAACCGTCGACGAATTATTGAAACTTGTCTATGAAGAGGAAAATTTCGATTTAGATGTGGTAAGAACATCTTCAATACCTCGTAGGTATATTATACTATTTAACTATATATGTAAGTAATAATACTTTTATTTTTCATTTACCAAGAGTAGTAGAGTTCCTTGTGAAAGGGCTCGCCCAGGGAAGCATTACCACCTCTATTTCTGCCACCAAGAGCATTGCTCATTGAATTGAACCGAAACATTGTCGGTCGAAACACCGATAAGACGATGCGTGATAAATCCCGTATTTATAATAATGATTGACATCAATCACGAAAGTTTTCTAAGTAAAAAGAGCATTGCTATTTCGGTTTGAAGGGTATGGTTGCCGGTGAAATTACAGGCACATGAGGTTTTACACCTGTATGCCTCAAGTTGATGGAGGCAAGGCAGTGCGTCGTAGGGAACATTGCTAACGTGCGTAACCTACGAGGCAATTCTCTGTTATAGGCGATGGTTATCACTTAACATCAGGTGGGCCGTAAGCTTGTTCCATCACGATGTAGTATAAGAAAAAATAAAAAAAATATAGGAGTTTGTGGTAAGAGTTTTATGGCGCTGGAAGGCCTTCGACGATAAGCTTAGCAACGCACCTTTTACCTTTTTTAATTAATTTATTTTAACGTTCGTGAAGTAACTCATGTGTCCCGCCTGAACACCAGAGCTGTTTACCATCTTAGGATGATTGGCAGCGATACACTGAGACGGGGCCCTGTTTGCCCACACCGCAAGGAGGACAAATACTTACCTATCTCGCTTCATTTTGTACCTACTACTTATTATTTCTGTTCATAAGAAGACAAGATATAATTAATTATATATATATATTGCATGAACTTGAAATGAAATTGTACGATAAGGTTTTAAAAACTAGGTAATGACACTTTATACTTCTTTGCCCTTTCCGAGTATCACAAACTACTGATTACTGAGGGCGCAAAGTTAGTTTTTTTTAAGACATAGACACAGACGGCCATTTATTTGCTACCATAGCATACATTATACAGTAAGAAAATATAAAAACGGTTTAACAATAAACAATCATAAATATAACAAAATCAAATTCGAGAAAACAGGAAATAAAATATTTCTTGTTGTCCTAAGTAATTTGTCTGTCCTGTGCGTGTCTCAAATCAATGTTATCGACTTCTTTATTTTTTCAGCTCCTGAAAAAAGACGAGCAAATCCAAAGAATAATATTGCTCAACAATTCGAAACACATACAAGAATACACTATAGGAAAAATAAACATTATCCTACAACAGTTGCTTGACGAAATATCGGCCGACGATTCTACATACGATATCCAAAATATTAATAAAATTGAAAATGTGTGTTATATTTTTCACATATTACGGGTAATTTTACCGAAATATAGCTCACACTGTTCAAGTACTCAAAATTCGCATGAAGAGGAGAAGGTTCTACGAAAAAATGACATAACAGATTTGTGGCGAAAAAAATGGATTCCCAACTTCAAAGAAACTTCCATTGAGGGTAGTTTTGAAAATAAATGCGTGTTGAAAGATTGTAGTGCAATTTTAAATAAAATTATTGTAAGTTCGATTGATGGTTACAGTCTGATCGCATTTTCCGCTTTACAATGTTTTAACATGATGCAGTCTTGAAGTACCGGTAAAATTCATGAAGTATCGGTACAAACATACCGTTCCCGATACTTTGTAAAATAGTGAGATAAGGCAATGTTATTTATTTTTCTCACAAACATTGCCGACGAAACTATACCGATACTTACAATTGTAGATTAAGCTGAGCGCATGGTAAGATGAAGCATAATTCCATCTAAAATCCCTCCCAGACATAACGACTGTGTTTACCCAGTTGTATTAATCATCTTTCATAGATGCAAAGTTACTACATGTATACTTTGTTGATATTTTTACCGATACTTAATCTTACAGATACCATTTTTACCGGTATATATCCGGTAAATAATTTCCGATTCTTTTAAGTAAATAATATTTTTAATTCATAATTTTATATTAAGTACAGTAAGAGGTATCAAAACTCTAGTGAATGTATTAGTATCTAAATAAAATAATTGGGTACAGATTATTACGCATTTTCTTTTGACCACATTTTTAACTAACTTCAAAACAAGCAGTCCAATTTAAGTTTTTTTTATTTTTTGAATTTAATTCAATTTATATTATTCAATTTCAAGTCGTCTTTGTATGTGATTTGGTTGTTATTTATTTTTAATCAAAATTAAAATTCCACAAACATTTTTGAACTGTATTATTGCTTTTATAATCATATAAGCCTTATGACGTCCAATTCAACATACTCGTAGGTCCTCCCATAAATTTCTGGAGCGATCTCATTTTCATCCTTTTAGTTATTGTTCGTAATATTTTGACAACTCTTCTTCGAGTTTATCCTTCTCGCAAACATTCTTCAGATGTCTCTTTAGAATACTTGAGCTCTGTAAATAAAAACAATTTTAGATTTAGACCAGGGTTTCCCAAACTTTTTTGCATGGCGCCCCCCGGATTGAACAAAAAAATTAAATATGTATTTATTGTATACAGCCTATTTTGTTATGTTCGACATTAATTTAAAACACACATCCGGAATCGTATTACTTGAGTTTAGAGATGGGTTTAATACCGGTAGCTTGGATATTTATCCAGTAATCGCTACGTTTCCAGTAAACAATTTTTTACGTAAATCAGCGGCGACTTTGCAATGATGTCAGTTTAACAGGTACCTACTTACATGATGAATAAATATGATTTGTTTACCTATTTTGTACAGGCTGTTACATTAACATTTTAGGACTTGATATTAGGTTATTGAAAAATCTAATATTTTCAATTGTAATGAATTTGAAAAACCTATTTATAACAATACTAGTCATTACCCCTACCCGTGTTTCCATTTAATGTCGTACATAACAAAACACGTAGTATACACAAACAACTTATTAAGTTAGGTTAGGTTAGCTTGTTACACATGATTGCTACCTATGAATTGCTAACTTGCAATTACCTAGTTAGTGCGACTCGTGGAATCTACCGTCACGTTCAGCAGTGGCAGCACAACGTGATCACCCCGCGCCCCGTCGCCCGCCTAGCCTCATCGGACAACAGGGCGTCGTGGCACTTTTGGATCTAACATCGACCATTAGACATATACCTTGATATAAAGTAAATGTATTTTTTTTATTAAAGTCTTTCCTTATTTTAACTTGCATTTTTTTGCAACTACTGGGCGCGCTCGTCATAATTAGCTTAGTTACCTAATTTCTTAAACATTACGAAAACGGGTTTATGCAGATATATTTATCAGATTTGATCTAACTAAAGATCCCTGCACTAGGCAAAGCCTGTATTGCGGCATATTTCCTTGCACCCTGTATTTTTTCCATTGCTTCAATAAAAAAGTTGACGGCATGCCATTACGGGACACGAGTCGGTTCTACTCCCAAGGCGCGGCAATTGATGTTTCACATTAAAAATACATAGTTTATTTTCACGACATTTATTTCTCTCGATAATTAAATCTTGGTGTCATAATATGCTATGTTCTACGCGATGGAACAAGCAGTAAAATTGACGTTTTAAAGTGGTCCTTGTGATTTTTTTGAATGAATTAAAAACATTTTGAATTTTAATTTTCTGTATCTAGCCCATCGCGCACGCAGATGGGGCGAGAGCGCGCCTTGTTTCTTGTTTAGTACAATGCGAGGTCGATCAAATAGTTGTTTAGTAGTTAGTTCGGCTGATTGGAACTAGGCGGCTAAATGTATTTATTTAGTGTTATGTCATGAACATTAATGAGTAGGTAGATTAAAAAGTCCGAACACATTATGCCCACTTTAGGATTTCTCTACGGCCCCCCAGGGGGGCGCACCCCACAGGGGAGCGCACCCCACAAGTTGATAAGTCCTGATTTAGGTAGTGTAAAAAATTGTTAAAATCAAATAAAATTGTACAAAAGCATTATATGTTTAATACTGTTCTTTATTGTAGTTTGTAATCGATTATTTTATTTTATTAATTATATGCATGCCTCTGTGGTAGAAATATGTTGGACCCATCCATGTATAATGCAAATAAATGATTGATTTGATTTTATATGAAAATGGTTTATTCGCGATATAAAAAGAAATAAACAAAAACTGTTTTGAGATTAAATTAAGCTTTTAATTAGAACTATTTGTCTTGAACCGTAATTACCTTAAACGTGTCTCCGCAAGCGTGGCACAGCGTCAACTGCTTTGGACCAACGCTGTTATGATCCTTCATGTGCCTAACTAAACCCTGGAATGACAAAGAAAATATAAAAATATTTTAGTGATAAGTTTGTTTCAGCTTTATAACTTTTGTATTTTTCAATATTTCGCGATCACTGTGTACATAAATACTGATTTAAACGGGTATTTTTCGCGTATATTAAATAATTAATATTGCTGGACATCTAGCCCCAAACTAAGCAGAGCTTGTACTATGGGAACCAGATTACTGATAGAATACTTATATTTTTTTTTGTAAATATGTACATACTTATTATATACTATCGGCTCGTCCCGGCTTCGCACGGTGGACAGTTATGTTATAAATTATTTATATTATTTTATTATATTGTATAGTTAGCTTTGGTGGAAACGTTAGGTATTTACCTTTCTAGTCGAATATCTAGCGGGACACAGAGCGCAGTAGAGGTCCTTAGCTCGTGCGTGGATCGCTGCGGTGTGGTTGTGAAGGGCCTTTACAGTTGGACACGTCTTGTCGCACACAGGACATTTATACCTGAAATTAAATAATATTAGGCGACCTGCGTGACGCAGTAGGCGAATTCAGACGCAGGAGGTAGAGGGTTTGTCAGGCTAACGCCTTCAAAAATACCAGAGCATCAATTTATATCTTCATTCTTTATGACGCTTTGTAACCAACTCATTCAAGGATTCATTCAATCATTCGCTCACTAATTTCATTCATTCACTCTTGTCATCAAACCATTGTACTGGAAGCAAATCGAATTTTTATTATAATTAATCCTGTCGCAATTTTGGGGTTTTATTTGCACCTGAATATCCTTTAAAGATATTACAGGGTTCGATTCCTGCCGCGGAACAAATATTTGCATGATCTACAGATATTTGTTCCGGGTCTGAATGTTATTCTATATATCTCTTCTATATTCTACCTTCTTTCTAGCTGACCAATCCGCAGCGCACGCGTAGTTTTTCAATAAAAACATTACCCTTCTTCTGCGCAGTTGGATAAAAAGTAGCCTATGTTACTCCGGGATAATGTAGCATTCTAACGGTGAAAGAGTTTTTGAGTTTATTCGTTACGAACATACAAAAATACAAATATTTCCTCTTTATAATATATAGTATAGATAAGTATGTATTTACAAAAAAAAGTATTCGATCAGATATCTGGTTCCCATAGTACAAGCTTTGCTTAGTTTGGGGCGAGAAAGCGCTGTGTGAAATGTACAACAATATTTATTTATTACTAGCTTCCGTCCGCGGTTTCGCACGCGTGGTATATCAATAAAAACAATACCCTCCTTTTGTGCAGTCGGGTAAAAAGTAGCCTATATAACAATCCCGGTCATAATCTATCTCTAGACCAAATTTAATCAAAACCAAACTCGTTCTCAAATTATGGAGTGACCAAGGGAAAGAGGGATTAATTTTTATATACGAAGTATATAGATTATTTAATTTGGAAGTTCTGTGGCAGATATGATGATGATGAGTTCTCATGGTATTAGATTAGATTAGATAATTAAACCATTAAAAATAAAACAAACAAACGAGAACACACAATTAAATCAAAGGTGAAATGGGCGGCCTTATCGCTAAAAGCAATCTCTATACTACATTATTAGTCAAAGTCAAAATCTTTTATTCATTAAAATCACAGGGATCACTTTGAATCGCCAATTTCACTGCCTGTTCCTCCACGAGCAAGCCAGGGAAGAAAGGCAAGAAACAAGGCTGGTTGTTCTTTTTAATGATCTTTTTAGAATAAGTACATAACAATAAGGTAAATAAATTACGTCTAAATTGTAACATTTTGAACGAGTTGGAGCAATTTCAATCCCAAGCTTCTCTATCATCTAAATAATCCGATATTTTATAGTAGGATTTTATACAGTTTTGTTTAATTACGTTTTTAAATTTATTAATTGTCAATTTTTGTACATCCCTTGGGAGTTTGTTATAAAAGCGTACACCTTGCCCTTTAAACGATTTACTAACTTTATGGAGTCTACAAGTGGCAACAGCGAGTTTATCTTTATTTTCTAGTATTAAAATTATGATTATCACTATTTTTCTTAAACAAATTAATATTTTTTTTGAACATACATCACATTTTCATAGATGTATTGACAAGGGAATATCATAATATTTATTTCTTTAATCTTATGGCGTAATGATACATTTCAGCATTAGGTACTTACACTCTTTCCTTATGCGCCAATGCGTTTCTCTGATGGGCTAAAAGGCTTTTCCTGGTATTATATCCAATATTACATGTTACACAGAAATGTAATTCTGTTGGTTTGGATTCATGTTTCTTCTTATGTTGGTTCAGTGTGTACAGACTCCTGTATATGGAACCGCATATTTCGCACGGAAATTTTTTATTGATGTGTGTTCTGAAACGAAAACAAGCAAGTATTTAAGATTTTAATATACGATACGATCTGATCTCGCCATCTCCTTTCCATCAAAGGACAAGCAGGCGCACGGCTCAGTACCATCCGTACCTAGTCAATATACCACCCATTCGCACACACCGTTTTGGTTCGACGTTCTCAATACGTACAGCTAAGGTATGGAACACTTTGCCGTCGTCTGTTTTTCCTAAAGTATACAATCCGGGCCTCTTTAAGGTAACAGTGAATAGGTTTCTTCTAGATCTTCGTGCTTCATCTTTAGACCACATCATCGCTTACCATCAGGTGAGATTGTGGTCAAATGAACATGAAAAAAAATTAAAACCATCCCAAAAATTTTCAAGTTACACGGGACTTGAACCCGCAACCTTTCTCTTGATACGACGATGCACTGCCAATTGTGCTGCAGGCTCTTGTCACGTCAGGGTCGAATTTAGTGAAATGATTGAGATTACGAGTAAAGCGCCGTTAGCTCCATCTACAGGAAAACTTATAAAGTTTTTGACCTGCTCAATGCCAAACGATGCAGTTTAGCATTTTGCGTGAGTGTTCGGATAACACAATAAAAATAAAAATACTAGGAGCCTTACAGTAGTCGCATATATATGACGTGTAACATCTGACCACCGCACGCACTCATTGGTCAAATCAAATAGCACGCGCTTCCCCGGTTTCTTGTTACACATTTCCCACACATCATTCACATCGTCCCTTTTTCCAACATCACTCCCACAAACCGAGAGGAAAGATGTTACACATCAAAATACTATTTGAAATAAGTTTTTAATAAAAAATATAACCAATTTCAGAAAACAGAAAACCCGGAAAAGGAACTCTAAAATGAAATGTTTATGTTACAACCTGTTTTGTTATGTACGACATTAAGTTAAAACACACATCCGAAATCGTATTAACTGATTTTAAAGGTGGGTTTAATACTGATATCTTGAATACTTATCCAGAAATCGATACATTTCCAATAAACAATTTTTAACGTAAATCGGCGGCGCCTTTGCGACGTTGCCGCTTAGTTTAACAGGTACCATTACATGATGAATGAAAATGATTTTCATACCACCTGCCACCAATGTCAAACTATATGTCATGTAAACCTCACCGAAAGCAAGTGATTAAATCCCTACGGCTGAGCTGGGAGTAAAGTTGTACTGAATTCAATCGCATTATGCCCTCGCAGGCATAATGCGATTTGAATTTGGAACCTCATCTGTATTAAAATTTGAACCAAAGAGAACTTATTCGTAAATCGAACTAGCCTCTGCACAGAATGCACCAACTTAGATTTGGTTTTTATTGTCTCGCAGAAAGTGTGAAAAGTAGAGTATTCTCCTCGTGGAAAAAGCTATCTGCATCATGGGCATGCTTATATCCCACTCTGCACTCAGGATTCTACTAACTTCCTCGCTTCGCTCGTGAGTTAACTCTTAAATCCTTCGTTACGTTCGGGATTCAACATAGCACCCGTGACGCAAGACACTGCTTTATCCTCTCGTTCAATAATCTACTATACCATTAGACTTTGTATTTATTCTACCCCATGGGTGTATTAATACTTACATCATATGAGTCCTGACTGCGGGTTGGTTGTCGAAGCTCTTCCCGCAGACGTTGCAGAGATAGGTTCTGCTGCTTTTCTTGCGATGAGCTCTTTTTAAATGCTGCTCGTAATGACTTGCTCCTCTGAAAGATTTACTGAGCTGTAATTACTATACTTCAGCCAAATTCAACGTAGAATGTTTTTAAACAAACCGCCTATAAATATAATTTCAAATGGTGAAGTCTGAGACGCAAGAGGTAGCGGGTTTGATTCCCGCCGCGGAACAAATGTCTGATTTACAAGATCTACACATGATCTACATGTGACAACAAATTCTGTTTCAAAATGAGTACCAAGCAGCATTTGGCATAGACAGACAGACATCGTCACTAACAATAACAGTTTTTCACATTTTCAATTAACAATGTACTCTTATTTTTATTGTATTCAATTTAGATATTTTTGTGTTTAACTATCTGACTTTTGACATTTATCTTAGACTTTTGCTTATACATATTTGTGTCACTAAAGCTACACGCATACCAAATTTCAGCACTGTGGGGTCACTGGTGTACCCTGTGTTCAGTTCAGCAAAGTTCTGTTTTTATTATGGCTAATAACTCAAAAGCTATAAGAACTTTACTAAAAATAAAAACGTAGTCTAAATAATGTACTAATAAATACCTTTCATTTGACGTCCTACTTGACCTAATAGTCTCATTTTCATTTTTTTTACCCCCCTTGAAACCCATACATACATACAACGCTGAATATTATGGTGCGGGTGACATAGGCTACCATCGACCATGTATTACGTAGTCGGGTTTCAGTTTTTAAACTTATGGCCGCCATGAACGTTCAAGTAATTTGATCAAAGAGGCTGGTTCAAATAGTTTGATCCAATTGGCATGATCTTTCAAGTGAGCACACACATTCACGCAGGCTTGAAGCGGTGTCAGTTCAGTATCGAAGTGGACGAAGTGTCGTGCTTCTTTAAAAATGTCTACAGACGACGCTTTTTCTATAGTTGGTTTATGTTTGCTTTGAAGGCCCACAATAGGACAAAAAATCGTACTGTATATTGTAAAAAGTAACTCATGAAAAGAGGAACACTTCCGCAGCAACAACTGCGTGCGCACAACACACACACTCAAATTTTAAATCAAACAGTTTGATGAAATAAAAATACAAAAATTCATATTTCTTCAAGCCATTTGATTACTCATTAAATTTGTCAATATTTTGCCACAGACATTCATGCCAATTTGATCAATTTGTTTGAACCAGCCTGTTTGATCAAATTACTTGAACGTCTATGGCGGCCATAAAATAGCTAGTTAAAATAACACGCAACGTTACTTACGGGAATATGTTACCGCATAGATGGCATGCGATCTTCACGTTGCGTTCGGCCGTGCAGGCGTGGGTCAATCTGTGTTTGCTCTTAACTAACATCTCACAGTATTTGCAAACATATCTGGAAATTTTATAAAAAATAAGAGCCTTAGAGTAGTCGCATATGATGTGTAACATCTATTTTATTGTACACAATATAAACAAAAAATTACAAACAAGATAGAAAACACAAAGCAAATCTTAATCTTATCTACCGAATTCATCACTCTGAAAGTTGGTCATTGAAAACTCGATAACGGCTCCGTAAATGCGATTAACCGTAAGTAAATTTAAAATAGAATGAGGCTCATTGTATTCATAATATGCTATGATTACATACAACCTCTATGACAAATCCTTATTTTTATTAAATGAAAGAGGCCATAATATAATCTCGTAGTAAAAACATCTGACCACCGTGCGCGCTCATTGGTCAAAAGCGCTTCCCCGGTTTCCTGTTTACACATTTCCGTCCTTTTTGCCAAAATCACTCCCACAAACCGAGAGGAAAGATGTTACACATCAGTAACATTATTTAAAATAATATAATGCTGAGCCATTAAACCTATTTGCTGCGGTAGTCTATTTAACTCTGGTTAATTTTTCCCTACTTCAGTGTTTAATTATTATTTTGTTCTATTGTTTCTATGTTTGTTGTATGTAGTTTTCTTTTACTTTATTTAATGTAATACCTTTTTAATGTACTGCGTGAATTTTTATGTGCTATGGTAGCAATAGTATTGCTGGGCCGTCAATGGGTGAGGCTAGCGCAGGGTCGTGGCGGGTGGCTCAAACTTGGGGAGGCCTATACCCAGCACTGGGTGAAGTCGGGATGTGGATGATGATGATGGTAGCAAATAAATCTGGTCAAACAAACAAGTAAGTCTATATCTAATAATAACATGGTTAGTACTCACCTCACAGCATGGTTGGCCAGATGCAAGCGAAGCACAGCTAAGTTGGCAAACCGAAGGGTGCAGAGCGAACATCGGTGCTCACCATTTGACTGAAATAAGTAAATAGGTACTGAATACTACTGGACGCCACATGGAGGACGCCACATCATGTTTCTGCCCCGGTTAGGAAAATTGTAGATCTCCATGAGAGCTGTATTTATTTTGATAAAAATTAAGCCCGGCGGTTCTAGAAATGTTATAATGAGTTGAACATTGAGTTTGAATGAAGGTCAACTAATTACCTCTTCATGTCTCATCATATGTGCCTGGTAGGAATCCTTGAATAAAAACCCCATAGCACAGTTATAGCATTTAAACACAGCGTCGGTATACCTCTTGCTTCTTCTATTTGCTTCTAAATCTTTCTTCTGTTCTTCTAGACTGAGAGTTATTTTGGTATAAGTTTTCTTCCTTTTTATTTTAACATTTTCAGTTTCAATTTCATTTGGGTTAACTTCTAAAATGGTGTCTTTAAATGCATCTTCATTTTTAATAGAAGAATCATTGGATTGAGTGTCATTATCATTTGGGATGATATCATCTACAACTTCTGCAACATTATTTCTAGTGACTTCTTTTTCTGCAACTTTATTTCTTGCAACTGGTGATTTTTCATCAAAATCGTTACTTTTTACGACGAACACTTGTGATCGTTCAATAAATTCGGTATTTCTAACAAGTTCCGGGAGTGTTTCAACATTCTCATATAAAACAGTTGTTTTTTCAACAAATATATTGTTCATCGCTTGTTTTTCAACAAAACTGTTATTACGGTATCCTTCTTTGTCAACATAATCATTGTTTCTTACTTCATACTCTTTTTCTACAAAATGGTTACTCTTTACAAATTCCGATTGTGATTTCTCTACATAATTATTAGTCTTTAAAAAGAAATCATGTGATTTCGCGACAAAGTCATTATGTCTAAACTCTTTCGAGGTCTCAACAAAATTCCTTACATTCAAGTCTGTTAATGTGATATTTACTTCTGACATTTCTTCTAGATTAGTTAACTCTATCTTATTTATATTTTCTAACGGCGATTCTATACTATCATTTCCAAATATGAATTCATCTACATCTCTCCTCGCATTAACATCATTTTCTTTACTTATCACTAGAAATTCGTTATTAAAATGAACATCATCTGATCTAAGTAAATTATCGTTAAAATGAGCGAATAAATCATCTGTTTGTACTTCTACATTGTTTGGTAGCAAGCCGAAGTTCATTTCTTCATGCAGTTGTACGTATTTGTTTTCTTCGAAGTCCGACGGTGAGTTTTCTGTGTTGTTATAGAAGTGATATTTAGAGTTTCGGTGTTGGAGACATATATCTTCAGAGCATAGAATGCCTACTTGTGTGTCGCTTCTTTGTAGATTTATTGTACCTTTTTCGCTGAAATGATTAAAAATAAAATAATAGTATATTATGAAATTAGTGAATAAAGGACGGATTTAAAGCAAGGGCCCTCGTGATTCAAGAGTTAGAATCCTAAGCTTAGCGAGTGATTCATGACCATCGATATAAATCCGTTTTATTCAAGAGTTGCATATATACTTTATATGACTACGAGAAAAAGAAAGATTTAAGAGAAAATAGACATTTAATTAAGAAAAAAGGAAGGTTAAATTAACCGCCCACTCTTTCATAAACTCAGGTGTTAACACATCTTCTTTATCACTTGGAAGCATTTTCAATCGAATTATTATTAAGTAACACTAAACTTAGTGTTCGTACAACTTACAGTATTCAAAATAGCGCCAATTTACTAATGACAGCAAAGAACACAAAACAGTTTTTATCTAATGCTAAACTCCTTGTCGAAAATGTCGACCAATCAACTCTCGAGAAGTTATTTGCACAAGGAGTTTGTACGTCGAGTATTTTTTGCTCAAGGAGGTTGTATAGCAGTGAGATGGAGGTTGAATATATTGGTGTTATTCTAAATGCGAACACCAAAATAGCGAATAAAAGTGCTTTTTATTCACTGTTTTCAGTGAATTAAATAAGCTTCTTAGAGGGGGAATGATATAAATACTTTATTTCAGACAACTTAATACAGCCCATCTAAAACTAAAACACACAGAAAATAAAATAAAAACAAGAACAATTATACATACAAGAATAAAATAGGGACTGCATGAAAAATTAAACTACCATTTTGTGCCAAGGGTGACCAATTGAGGAAATTATTTCCTTCATTAATCACCCTTCAAAGAAGGCACTTCCAGAGCGGACATGTGCAACACCGACCATCCTCAGGATGCTGTTGCGACTGTCCCGAACTCTGTTCATCAGCGATGCCGTTTGTTTGCGTATCATATCGTGAAGCCATCTGTATGTTAATGGGCAAACATCCCCGATGAACTGCAGTATCGGGGCAGCCGCAACATCATCCGAAAGATCCAGACTTCCCTTGTTTGGTATAATAATATAATTATAGCAATTAGATCAATTTCAATCCCAAGCTTCTCTATCATCTAAATAATCTGATATTTTACAGTAAGCTTTTTTTAAGATTTAGTTTAATTATGTTTTTAAATTTGTTAATTGTAAATTTTTGTACATCACTTGGGAGTTTGTTATGAAAGCGTACACTGAATACTGAAATCGCACCATAAGAGTTCCATTTTTAGGGTTTTGTACCCAAAGGGTAAAACGGGACCCTATTACTAAGACTACGCTGTCTGTCTGTCTGTTTGTCTGTCACCAGGCTCTCATGCTCTCAGGCATCTCATGAACTGTAATAGTTAGATAGTTGAAATTTTCACAGATGATGTATTTCTGTTGCTACTATAACAACAAATACTAATAACAGAATAAAATAAATATTCCCAGGGGGGCTCCCATACAACAGACATGATTTTTTTGCCATTTTTATAGATAATGGTACGGAACCCCTTCATGCGCGAGTCCGACTCGTACTTGGCCGGTTTATTACCTTTATGGTCTGGAACCCTAAAAGTTGACAACTGTTCTGTTAGATTTTATTTCATATCTCTGCATGTTACCTGAATAGTACTGGGTATTCTAAACTCCTCTTCAAGCATATAGACTTAAACAACCACATCTTATTCAAGAAATAACAGCAGATAAAGCAGAGGTGGGAGTCTGGACACAACTGTAAAATAATAAGACATTTAGTATTAATTAATTTGTATTTAGGTATTCAACAAAAAATTACATACAGTAGAGTTTCACTAATCCGGCACTTCAGTAGTCCGGTACAACCAATAATCTGGCACCCACTGCTCACGCCTCCCTCACCCCCCTCCCTACTCTCGTTTCGCACTTGTGCACATATTTTATTTACATATTATGAATTGTTCGATACAATCCAATAGTCCAAACATTCCAATAATCCGGCACCCTCTAGTTTTTAATAGTGCTGGATTAATGAGACCCTACTATACTAACTTACTAACAGTATTCATAAAATACAATAAAGCCTAAAGGTTTGTCTCGTGTTTAGAGACACTCGAGCCACTACATATTATTTAGATACCTACCTAATAGACCCATCACTTTTACCTAAACATAATTTTATACTTAATACAATTATAACCGACCTACCAACCTAAATGTACTAATATATATAGAAAAAAATAAAATAAAAGGGCATTTATTTACACACACACCTCTTATGCTAACAGAAGTTGGTAGGTACAATAAGTACTAATATGACTGTGTACGACCTATTACCAAAAGTATGTACGCAAACATAGTAAACAGGCGGCAGCAATTATAAATTATAAATAAAATATATATATATATATGAATTATAAGTAAAACTGTTATTAATTTAAGGATAATTTAAGGATAAGGTTGGAGAGCGTTTGAAGGAGAAGGCTGTGCAGCAGTGGGGTATCAGTTTGCGGGTATATGTACAATGTTTATCATTCTTATTTGTTAGTTTTGTGAATCACCTACTATTTAAGTTTTTGAACTGTTTCGAAGCATTAAAATTACTAAGTTTAAATTATTCTCATATAATTAGTATCTCATTTGACGATCTCCGTGGCGCAGTGGGCAAATAGCCGGCTGAGGCGCAGGAGGTAGCGGGTTCGATTCCCGCCGAGGAACAAATGTTTGCATGATCTACAGATATTTGTTCCGGATCTGGATGTTTTCCTATATATTATGTATGTATTTAAAAAAAAAAGTATGTAAGTATTCTATCAGTTATCTGGTTCCCATAGTACAAGCTCTGCTTAGTTTGGGGCTAGATAGCGCTGTGTGAAATGTCCAGTAATATTATAATTATATAAGTGAAATGTAAATTTATTTTGCGAAAATAAATGTTCTTTAACCATAAACTGCCGATGATAGTGATGTAAATAAGTAATTCTAAGGTTTGTCTGTAAACAAAACTAAGAACTTACGTTCATTCCGATAACTTCACGGTATTTATCCCGTGTATCTTCATTTGTATCAGCGTTTACTGTACTATGACATACAAAACATAGAAAGGAAGACATTTTAGCGTGTTTTTTGTGAAAATAAAAACACTATTTTCGTCTAAAACTCTAAAATCTAAATGTAAACAAGAAAGAAAATAGCAAAGCAAATATTTAGGTACCTACAAAGTAAAGTAACAAATAAACTGACTGACACTGACATTTGACAGTAAAATTAATAAAATACAAGTTTATTCGATGTCAATGTGAAGTTGACATCGAACCGAAAAATACCATAGACAAAGCTAGACTAAGATTTTGTGTATGGCTTTTATAAAAAGGAGGGTGCAAGGTAGACTGACTTCCTTGCATTATTTGAAAGTATTAGTGTTGTGCTCAAACAAACATTTTTTACTGGCTATTATCGTATAAAATAACATTATTTTTTTACCATTCATATTATTTTCGAATGTCAAGACTTCACGCGCTCTCTCTGTGCTTATTGCTAGCGATGCACCGAAGGAAATATCCCATAATAGGTACCAATAATTTTCTTTATAAAACCTATTTTCTTGTATATAATCTATTTTTTCCGCTTTTTAATGTACCTGTTTTTTCTCTGTATATTCTAAATGTTATATAATTGTGTGCATATGTAGTAATTGAATAAATGTCTGTTTCAATATGGCAAAACCAAACAATCTTTAATTATTGCAGTAAGGATCATAAAACTTCTTACTGTGAGTGAACTTCAACTAAATAAACGCATTAAATCTCTGCGAAAGTAGATACAGTCCATCATGCATGTCTAAATTGTCTAGTTTATCAGTGATACAAAGCTGAAAGGTGCCACAGCGACATACCAGCAGAGTAGAATTATTAGTAGAATAGCATTAACTCTGCCGCTTGCGGCGGCCGGTAGATACCTAGGTACTGATACCTGAAATCTTAGAACGAATAAATAAATATTGCTGGACATTTCACACAGCGCTATCTAGCCCCAAATTAAGCAGAGTTTGTACTATGGGAACCAGATAACTGATAGAATACTTATATACTTTTTTGTAAATTAATACTTAACATCTAGACCCGAAACAAATATCTGTAGATCATTCAAACATTTGTTTCGCAGCGGGAATTGAACCCGCAACCTCCTGCGTCACAGCCGGCTGTTCGCCCACTGCGCCACAGAGGTCGTCACAAACCAAATAGCGAGAGTTAAAAACTGACGTATACTCTATGTATATTATGACTTATTTATGGTAGGCGGTGGTAGGACTAATGGTAGCTAATCGTAGCTAGTTAACTTTGTTACCTCTACCTCACCTCTAGAGGTATCTCCTACCTTGGATTTCCATTTATTTCAATTTATTTCTCTAATTAACTATTTACCTGTGAAGTGCTAGACCAGGCAAGTCAAAACACAATGCAATATACAAAAATGTCAGAGTTAGAAAAGAATACATAATAATCATAATTAATTTACAAAAAAAAAGCAAATTTGCTGTACAAAATAATATTCTTACAAACTAGCCTCAATGTTATTTTTTTAAAAGAAACCCAAATAAACCTGTCTAGGATTTATTACTAACAATGATTTTAACTACAACAATAACATCCTAGTAAAACTTAACCACTGCTTCTAATATGGAAAGACACCAACTTTAGCACATAAACACGTCCATCGATTCCGAAAGCCAAGCGTAGCCTGCCATGAGCCCGAGGCGATCCCCGCCCCGCTATTTACACGGCCACTTGGTCCAGCCATAGGGTAGGGAAATCCCTAATACGGCCTCTCCTGACAGCAAGGCGTCCTCGCCTGCAGTATCTACTGTAGGAGGTTCAGCCCTTACAAGCTGAGCATCATCAGACCGATCACTCTCTGCAACACACAACAAAAACAGATTTGAAGTGACTTGAAAATAAGCGCAAAGTCTGAAGCTAGACAAACGTTTAAAGTCAATTTCTTTTAACAAAGTACCATTCATTTAAAAGTAGTAGATGTATGTACAAAGCTGAACTGAATAAGAAAACTCCTTATGTTATGGGCGCAAGCGTGCACTCAAGCGTCCACAAGAAAAGGAACTGTAAGTGGTTTACTAGTACAAAACAACCTTTGGATAGCTTCAGGATTCACAAACAATGATACAATGCATCTCGAGTGAAAGATTCCGGACTCCATCACTCGCTATACACTGCTTCGGTAGGTCACAGGCACAGACCATAGGGTCTGTCACCCTGACACGCTAGAGGCGCAAAGTTAGCGTAGCGCAGGAAAGTCACAGACAGAGACCAAAAGTGATCTGCTGCCCTGACACGCTAGAGGCGCAAAGTTAGCATAGCGCAGGAAAGTCACAGACAGAGACCAAAAGTGATCTGCTGCCCTGACACGCTAGAGGCGCAAAGTTAGCATAGCGCAGGAAAGTCACAGACAGAGACCAAAAGTGATCTGCTGCCCTGACACGCTAGAGGCGCAAAGTTAGCGTAGCGCAGGGAAGTCACAGACAGAGACCAAAAGTGATCTGCTGCCCTGACACGATAGAGGCCCCAAGTTAGCTTAACGTCGGAGGCCATGACCCTCAGGGAAGACTGAACATGAATCCATCCAGGGCCCACTCGCCGCGCTACAGCAGGGCCGCGCTTGCCGGGTCCAGTTTCCAAGTCATATGGGCAGCCTTGCTCACGAACACGAAGTCACCTCACCAACAGCAAAGTTGCGAGGCAGCCGCCGACCTCCATTGATGCATCCTGATGCTGGATTCTAGCAGCTCAGATGCCCGTCGCCTTCTGAGAATGAAAACAACCTCTTGATATAGATTAGGGTTCCCCAAGGCGACATCTCACACTAGAGATCTGTTGACCGGAGTCGTCACATCTACGCACACCAGCAGCTGCTGCAGTGGTGAGGTAATATTGAGAGACTACCTTCCAAGTTCCACAGCACGTCGGACCATTGAGAGCCTATAGTGCCAACTTCAACGCGTAGCATGTTAAGGACAGTTTGACGTACAGTTTACCTGTACGTTTTTGCGGTGCTTACCAGGCGTGATAAAATTACCCAAATCACAGACTCGATTTTGGAAGACGGCGCTGCCGAACATTCTGCCACGGTCACAAACTATAGTTGATGGGGTACCAAATAATGATACCACGTTGGTGAGTTTGAATTCATCAGTGTCTCGTTTGCTTGTATCTATAAGAAGTAAAGAAGACAGATTTTTTTAGAACTCGTCAATGACTATAAAAACATACCAACGAAGAACGTTGCTGTGAACCACAGAACGGAGTTTTCTGGCTTTGTCCAGGACTCCATTAGCTGCTGCGGAGCTCTTGGTATCTTTTTGTGTGCTAGGCATGTAATACAACGACCCCATACACTTTATCACAAATTGACGTATACCAGGAAATCTAAAATTACGCAATATCAAATCAGTTGTTCTGTCAGTACAGGTATGATCGTGGTCGTCATGAAATACTCTCAACAAACTAAGCCTGTAGCCCTTCGGAATGAAACTAAAAAGGTCATCGGTCTGCCTCAGTTGGCGTTAACTTCTAAAACAATAAATCGTTTTCGATCGTGTACCATATTGTATTTTTTTTATTAATACCCTGTTAAAAATGAAACGCGAAGATTTCAGGATGATGGTGTGAATCATCAGGATACTGCAAACTTAACCATCACCTCTTGTAGACCGGGGCCACGGACAGTACGCTTTGTCGCGCATGTCTTCAGGAAAAAGAGGCGGTGGAGCTAGTGATACTTCACTGTATGGCCATAAGCGATGTCAAACTGAAGACGGGTCTGCAGGAACTCATCGAATCCTCATCTGCAAACACCACAATAACATCCACGGGGATCTTGGAAAGCTGCATCTATCAACCCAAAGTCCTGCTCCGTTAATTTAGGATCGAGCTAGGATGGCTGGGGTCAGGTTAGAAGGAGGGTAATGCACAATACACCCCCATGCGGAACGTCAGTGCAGATCTTATTTCCTCCACACTAGAATTAGACCACCTTGTTATTTTAACTACCCATTTTTTAATTTTAACGCCAACTCTTGAGTCTCTACGTGAGCAGTCTGAGTGATCTTAGCCAAGATGTTCAGCTAACGGATGATGTCAACAGAAGAGTTTCGACTAAGTAAGTCAGCATGCCAGAAAGAATGGCGTACTAAAGAGGCGCAACCACCAACAGTCTGTGCAAACGGGCTGAGATGATGATGATGAAGTTTTGAAGGTAACCCCACTAGCGCGCGACTATCGGTAACAAAGTCTTTTATACGTTCCGTCAGTTTCAAAGAATTACAGTACGTCGCTATTTTAAAGTCGATGCCAATTAAATAGTAGAAAAAAACTGTTGTGGCTGCAGCGCGCGTACGACGATCGGCTATTGTATGCGGCTCAAAGCTATGGTAATGAGATTCAGCACCCTGAGTGGATTTATGACCTAAGTACTTAATAACGGTCTTTTATTGGCGTGCTCTTAGAATAAGATCGCACCTAGTCAACACTGACGTCGGTGTGAAGACGGGCTCATTAGTCAGGCAATGAGTAAGTAGTTGCGACTAATACTCACTCAGTGCCCCAAAAGAAGGATTCGTCTTTTCTTAGCAGGCTATGCATGCAGTTTTAGAAGCATAACTCGATATAGTAACGGAAACATCTTGCCAATCCTGAAAATATCCGAACTTCCCTTTTGTTAGCATTAAACTTACCAAGGTTCGGCCGTACCTGACCATGTTCAATCAGTTTGCTTAGGTACTTCAGTATCCAGGAAAGTACAGTTTTTTTTAAATAGTCTTTTCATCTACTGAAAGCTTATGAACGAAATGATAATGACTTAACGGTACACCGAAGTTAATTTAATTTCCATACTACCCGTATTCACTGTGCATATTGCCGTTACATTATTAGAAAATAATCAGAATAAAAATAAATCGAAGAACACCTGAATTATTCACAGTAGACAATCTTTATCGGTACAAGTAAGAGGGATCTTAGTTAATGTTCTTAGCATCCACAGTGGACACGCTCTACACAGTTGATTGTAATTAGCGCATTGCTGAACTCGGCTGGTACAACAAATGTCTCGATTGAGACCTGTAAGAATAGTCGTTACATAAGAAGTAGAATACAACGTACTGGCTTCCTACTCCATGCATCAAGCTTTAAGTTGCCATTCTAATAAAATTAAAACCAATGTCAATAAAATAACAGACCCACTGTCAATCAAAACATTAGCGGATACTTTTTGAAATACAGCTAACAAAGTTACGTATATTGTTTCGGTTAAACAATGCGCAAACATTTACCTCAATGGACTTTTTATTGCTTGTCCGATTTGTTTACAAAAAGGGAAATATGTACTAGGTCTAATATCGCTTGATGTTGAGAGCCTCAGTTAAAGCGGAAGTTTCAGACTTAGACTTTTTTGCGCAAAACCATTTCTTTCGATCTAGCTTGCCACAAAGACACGTAATTTTACTGTCACTAGAAATAAAACCTCACGTTTTCGTCGTCGTCAAGACATACCCACATTAGTAGAGTGGAGGCACGAGCAGCATTGTTAGACTAACGATTATCAATTTTTAGGCTTTACGTAAACAGACAAGAATTCGACTAGCACCCTTGATGATAGTTTAGCATCGGTTGCCTTGACATGAGGATAAGAGATACCTCGCACTACTATGACACTTTTTAACTCGTCCAATAAGCCCTTAACAATATTAGGGCACAATAGTGATTTCCACGCGTACTTCGCAAAAGTTTATTATTAATTGAAGTTAGTGCTCTAGAGGACAGTATCAACATCAATTTTATGCGGGCACAAAGAGACACAAAATTCCACCTTAAAGCTGCTCCACAATCTATTATTATTACTCACCAAATCATTTAACATAATTTTGCATCGCCCCGTAAACAACTCCCTATGCGCCATATGTACTCGCGATTCTCCCAATTATTCACTAACCATTCGTGGACGACCTCTGCGCACCACACGTCAAAGTCGTGCTCACAAATCAAAACAGTTATCAAAAGATAATAAAGTTATGAGCCTTTGTCTTAAGAAGCGCAGTGTCTACGCTCCAACAATGCTGTCAGCACCCTTAACCTGAGTCACCTCCTTTGTCACGCCCGACCCTCACCCGCCACGGGGTGTCGGCATGCTTGGCTTTCGGTAATCGGATGCGATGGACTATCGTTAGATTGTGTCATTTTAAAATGTAGGCTACTTTCGATTGCTTTTAACCTCGACAAAAACGAGCGTAAGTAACATCTGTGATGTATCGCGACGACCATAAGAACTGTAGCGTCGTCTGCGAGAGCTATCATAAGAACTACGCGAGGCATCACGGCGCCTAGCCAACCTATCTTGACTGATCATTAAACGGTTTTGTAGGCGACTTGTTGGCGGGCGGCGGTTTGGTTAATAAAATGACCACGTGACTCGCGCGTCCTACTCCTAGTATGTTCCTGCCTACGAGAATGCTCGTGTTGTCAGGCCTGGACGAACGACCTGACATTTTATAGAACGCACAACAAACTAAAATAAAGCGTACTTACGGGTCAAACAATAGAAGTAACCAACACAAAACAATGAAAACTAAATTTGGATAGCAAACTAAATTTGGATAGCAAACGGCCTAAAACACGTGAATAATCCCACCTTTCTGATCTTACAAACTAGCCTCAATGTTATTTTTTTAAAAGAAACCCAAATAAACCTGTCTAGGATTTATTACTAACAATGATTTTAACTACAACAATAACATCCTAGTAAAACTTAACCACTGCTTCTAATATGGAAAGACACCAACTTTAGCACATAAACACGTCCATCGATTCCGAAAGCCAAGCGTAGCCTGCCATGAGCCTGAGGCGATCCCCGCCCCGCTATTTACACGGCCACTTGGTCCAGCCATAGGGTAGGGAAATCCCTAATAATATATTATTACTAATTAAAGTCAAGTAATTCGAACAAACCCGTTTTCACGTGGTCGAAATACACAGAGTAGAGATGGGAACTCGAGGAAAAATAAAAAATCGGTTACTATAATAGAGAACCGATTCTTAAGACATTTTGATTAACTATACTAGAGTTTGTAATCGTTTAGTATAACTTAGGTTAAATGAAACTCTTATGAAATGAACTAGCTTGGCTTTATAAATATATAAATTATATAATTTTTCATTCAAGAAAATAGTGATGGTAATTTATTTATTTATTTATTGATTCTAGATGGTAACGAATTTCATTTTTGTTTTTATAAGAACATAATCTTTATATAATATTAGATGGCCGCATGAACTTTTTTTGACAAGGCACAAGGTATGAATCTTAGTAATATCAGTAGGACTAAATAAAATATATCTGTCCATCATCATCATCATATCAGATAGTACTTTATATACTGGTGTTCTACCCGCGTTCGGAAGCAAAATAAAAATGTATTTATTCATTAAAATCATAAGGATCACTTTGAAAATTCAATTTTACAGCCTGTTCTTCCGCGACGATTTTGTTTGGTTCCAAAGTGATTGAAAACGATCGCAACAATCTTAAGTTTAGTAAATGTTTTGATTTTTTATAATAATCGAGTTTGTTTGGTTCTGAAGTGGTTTAAAAACGATCTAAACTCTACGGCATTGAATCCAATGATACAATAGGATACAACATTGGAATAGCGTCAGATATCTTATTAATTAATTCGCATTAGAGTCCGCGCCACCAATGAAGTCCGATAGACGCGGCGCTGCTGTCGCAGAAATCGAGAAGTTATTCAAGATTTAGTTCCCGCTTTTGCCGTAGTTTCCGCTTTTGCCGTAAGACTTCACTCGTGGCGCGGACTCTACATGTTTAATTTTTCGACTTCTTGTGTAGACGTTCGTTCAAAGTTATCACGGCAAGAAAAATGACAGACGTCAAATGGGGCATTGAAACGATGCAACTATATGATGTCAAAATTTTCATGACATTGTAGGCTAGGTACATCAAACATTTGTTACATAAACTACAATCGAATGACAAGATCGTTAGTTCGATAATCGGCCGGCACGTCACGTCACTTCTGCAGTTCTGACTTCTGACAGCCGTCAGTCAAGACAAGTAAGTCAGTCAGACAATCGTCGGGAAAAGGAAAAATTCTGTGCCTTGAAGCATTTATTTCCAATTAAAACATTGTTTCAAAACCCACATACAAACCGAATTAACTCATCAATTAGAGCAATAAACTGTGCGCGTTCTTGACAAAATTTTTTCGTACTAACTTGGTTAATGTTAATGTAATTTGGTTAATGTTATGCGGCGTAAGAATTCGGCAATGTATTAGTACTGTTTGCGTATTTAGCTGACTTGTGTTTACTACAATCACTGGATTTTACGCTTTACTGTTCATATTACAATGGCCTACAGAGTGGTGTGATGGTAGCTAGCCGTTTTGACAACTATTTCCACCGAAGATTGTTTTTATATGTGAAAACACGAACTGTAAGTACCTAATATTTTTATTTGTAGCTGATTCTAATAGGAATAATCGTCATTTGTATTGTTCAAAATACAGGTATTATAAAAATGTAATGGAAAACTATTCTGACCGTCCGTCGTCGTACAAAAAAATCGAACTAAAGTATTTATAAAAATATACAAGATCTAATTATAGCTACGTTTGTTTCCGGAAAAAACATATTATATCATATTAATTAGAAAAATAACTATTCCATAACTCAACCTTTATGTTACAAACTAAATTCAATTTGATTGATTCTTCCTGATGGGTATATCAGTGGTGCTATTATAAAACGTCAGAGCGATGTTGGATGATTGTAGAGATCATCACAGGACACTGTGAACTAAATCACCATCTCCTGAAGACAGGGGCCATGGATAGTGGACTATATGGGTATGCCTACAGGTTGAAGAGACAGTGGAGCACCCACAAAGCCAGACTGAAGATGGGACTGCATGAACTCATTGAGTCATCTTCAATATCAAGCAACAACCTTGGTGACTCTGGAAAACTGCTGCCACCAACCCAAAGTCCTGCTTCACTACTTTAAGGAGTTGGGATGGTTGGGGTCTGGTTAGAAGGGGGGTGATGCACAATACACCACAATGTGGGACATCAGTGCAGATCTTTTTTCCCCTAGCCTAGAATTAGAACGCTGTCACATTTAGTTTCGAATCCAAGAACACTATTTTGTAAACTATCAACCTTTGAATCCATGTCGTAAAGGTATCCGAGCTTTATGGTCAATATGAAATTATTTTAACATAGCATTTTGGATTTAAAGTGTAAAACAACATGTATGCAATAAATGTTGTTTTACTTACATAGGTCTTAATCTAAGCATTTCTGTTTCAAACATGAACACTGTTAGGGCACTTCAATTTTTCTGCATACACTTTGCACTAATAAGCATCTAAATTAGGTTACATGTGGGGAAAAAACATAAACTACAGTAATTTTTACGATAATAGTTGATATACCAATGTATTTTTCTTTATTGTTATAATTCAATTCTAATTATTTAATTGTTAATTTTTATACGATAAAATAATAATAACATGTAAAATGTAATCAATAAGTATAAAACTTTAAAAATCACTTTTATTGATGTTATTAAAATGTCTTCTAATGAATAGAGCAGCTCCAAGGGACCATAGTATTTGATATTAATATCAAATTGATACCTTCACACATTCCTGAGAAAAAGGGTCTTGACAGACCAGTATAATCTTCAAACTTAGTAAAGTCTTCAAGTCCAGAGTGAATAGGTTCTTTCTAGGCAAGCATGCTCCATCTTCGATCACACCATCACCCATCAGGTGAGGTAGTGGTCAAGTGCTTGACTATCATCAATAAAAAAAAAGACTTACAGAAGTGATTCTATAAGGGTTTCTTTTACAAGCTTTTCATTTACTTGCAATGTATGTATGCCTGTCCGGGTGGAATTTTGCAACTGAATTTTAAACCCGTTCCCCTCAACCAATTGAGCTGAAATTTGGAATACATATGTAACTTTGGTGACAATGCAATAATATGGTACCATGGAGGTGCTCTCATGATGGAGACGGATACTAGACAACGGAACTTCTGAATGGATTATAGTAGGCTACTAGTGTTTGGGCTCATTTGAATCTGCTTGCAGTTCTGATTATGAATTTTCTAAAAGTTTGTTTTGAAAAAGTAATTTTTCTGAATGGATTATAGTAGGCTACTAGTGTTTGGGCTCATTTGAATCTGCTTGCAGTTCTGATTATGAATTTTCTAAAAGTTTGTTTTGAAAAAGTAATTTTTCAACAAAAAACTTATTCTTTTGAGGTACACAAGAAGAAAGAAGTAAAAAAAACCTCTCTAACTAGAAGTAAACTGTCCCATACTTTGATTGATTGATTGAAAATACTTTATTGCACTTATAAAACTAGTACAAAGGCGACTTAATGCTAAAGAGCATTCTCTTCCGGATAACATTTGTGTATTGTGAATAAAGATGTGTAGGAAGTGCACAGCAAACGAAACTAATGAAAATTTGCAAAGGCCTGTTAAAAATAGCATAATATAGATACATCTATACTAATATCCATACTAATCCATACGAATATTATAAATGCGAAAGTAACTCTGTTTGTTACCTTTTCACAACTAAACCGTAATTAAATTTAGCAAGAAGATAGATTATATCCTGGTGCAGGACATAGCCTATCTAAATAATCTTGAAGGGGTTGAAATAGAGGTTGAAAGTTTGTATGGGCAATCCATAACTCCTCAAGTTAGGGATCTGAAAATTCGTAAATAAAATACTAAATAAACCTACTTAAATACATAATACAATAGACTAAACTACTTGACCACTTTATTTTCAACTAGCTTCCGCCAGCGGCATCGCACGCGTTGTTTCTTAACAAAAAGTAGCCTAAGTGTTAATCCAGGTTATAATCTACGTACATACCAAATTTCATCGAAATCGCTTAAGCCGTTACGACGTGATTCAGTAACAAAAAAATAAAAAATAAAAAAACTTCCATCAAAAACTACATCCAAACTTTAGCATTTATAATATTAGTGTGATATGTGATCTCTGGGGGGTGTATCTATGGGACTGGGCGGGTCATGTCTCCCGTATGCAACCTGATAGGTGGGCCAAGGTCGCAAGCGTATGGACTCCTAAAGACGGAAAGCGAAGCCGAAGAAGGCCTAAAAAGCACTGGAGCGATGACTTTGAGACTTTGTCTTCCAAAGAAACTGGCGGGATCTGGCTCTAGACCGTGGAAGGAAGAGGAGGCCTTTGCCCAGCAGTGGGACATTACGGGCTAGTAAAAAAAATTTGATCTCTATACACCGAATCTTTCTACTCAATCGACCATTCGTTCTCAATACTTAATCGTTTTTTGTATTCCACAATGTAATAATAGATGGTAATTGATACTCGTAGTACATGATCATTATGTTCTCTGTGCTATATGCCCTGCCCACTAACTCGTTCTTATCCTCAAGAACATTCTAAAAATACTGTGTTAGGTCAGGTAGAGTATTTCCTTAGTAATTGAATTAGCAATGTTATATTAGGTCACACTAGGTAGCTGTCAATGTATAATTTTATTAAATCACAAGCTGACCTGCCCACGGCTTCGCATGCGTGGTTTGCCAATAAAAACATTACCCTCCTGCGCAGTCGGGTAAAAAGTAGCCTATGTCCCAATCCTGGTCATAATCTATTTATATAATAATACCGCATTTTACGCGAATTCGGAGATACGCGGATTTTCTTTTTGATTGTCGCGCGCTTCAGCTCTCCCACTCCGCCCTGTTAGTGTGTGTTTTATTGATAACCTCTAGTTGTGTTATCCAAAAAAACAAAAAATGAGTCATTTGAACCTAACAAGAAAAGAAAAACACTGTCTTTGGAGCGTTAACTAAATGTATTTATGTATATGCAAAGTTGAACCCCGAATTCGACTTACACGGTATCGCTCGGTCCCACCTGTCGCGTAAGTCCGGGGTATTACTGTACCAAATTTCATCGAAATCGGTCCAGTTTGGTCGTGAAAAGGTAACAAACAGACAGAGACAAAGTTACTCGAGGTCGTATAAAAGAAGACCGCACAAGTACGAGTAGGACTCGCGCACCGAGGGGTTCCGAACCTAGATAGGTTTGTTTATGTTAATTAAGCAGCGCCATCTTGTTATGTGACCGGTAAACCAAGAAAACTTTCAAGACATATATCTAAAAAACTGTTCTAGAGACTTAGTTACGATTTTCCTGCATTGTTTGCATATATCAATCATATTAATTTCTGATTTTAGGGTGTGTAATCTGGCGAATGCGCTGCATGCGTGCCACTTTTGCAACTGCTAGTGCGCCTCTCGCGTGTAACTTATGCAACGCTCGCATGGCTCACGCGAGCTGCGAGCTGTTCGCGTGCATGCACGTCAGTTTGTTGCTTGCAGTTCGCGTGCGCGCGCGTCTATAGCGCCGTTCACGCGCGGTGCATAGTTTGTGCGCGAACATGAAATACACGTGCGCGGCACACGCGCAGCTCGCGGGCGGCTCGCGAACGGCGCATTCGTCAGATCTGGACACGCACGAACACTTCGTAAACTTCAGAAATAGGGAACGGTATGTTTTTCGACAGTTTTGATTAACTCCAAAACTGTACAAAAAAATGGTTTTGGAATGTGTAAATATCTCTTTGATTATGATAAACCACTTGACTTAGTAACCCTATTTTGTTTTTTTACTTGCAATAGAAGAAGGTCGGATTATTTATAACTATTCTAAATTTCAAACCGATAAGTTTAGTAGTTGCTGAGGTAATCAGCTGTGAGAGACGGACGGACGGGCAAAGTCGCACCATAAGGCTCGGATTATATGGCATCCGGGCTTGCCAGGGACCGTTTTTTAACGGCCCCTGACCAATCCGTCGCACAACCAAACATTTGAATTTTTCCTGCATCGACTACACACGATCCGAAGCCATCCGATTCCGATTTTTACCTGGAAGCATTCGGGACATGCTCCGAATTCGTAGGATCTGGGAGACCCGGATGCCATATAGTCCGAGCCTAAGGGTTCCGTTTTTACCAGTTAGATCCGGAACACTAAAAAGTAACTCGCAATATAATCGTTCGTGTCTGTACACGAACATTTCGACGAGCGACGAACGCGAATGTTTAAACAATGTATTTTCAAAGTATTTGGGGAAAACATCAAAAGCCAAGGCTTCCTTTTTTATTTAAAAAATGAGATCTAGATAACGTCTTTATTGGCCAATAAAATTGATTAAATCAAACACTGTTAGTGCATTAAAAGTTTTATGTTTTGTTTACAGATTTCGTAGATTTGTTTTAGAAGGATGTATAAATATTTTGACTTTAAGATGTTACAGGCTTCGATTTTTACCCCCCAACGCAAAAAGAAGGACATTATAATAATATAATATAACGTTTATTTCAATAATGTGCACATAAAGAAGTTGAGCAGAAGATTAGAAAATTTAAGAAAACTTATGTAACGACCATATTAATTTTACATAACAGTCAGTTGTTTGACATAACTGTCAGTTGTCTGAAATAACTATCAGCGATTGCCCGAATGCGCGCTGCAAATATCGTTTAACACAGATGGATCTGTTGATAAATAATTAATTTGTCTATATATAAAATAAATTCGGGTTAGTTACACCATTTATAACTCAAGAACGGCTGAACCGATTTTTATGATCTTTGATTTGTTTCCACCAGATTAACTATTAAAATACCGGAAAAAATCACGAAAAAAAATTTATGGAAAATATAATTTTCTTATACATAGATGCAGCTAATGATGGCCGATTGACATTTTACAGGGGGGACATACATTGGCAGCCCGCGTCATATGCATCTCAAGGCGGTACTAAGTTCGGCGGGTCAGCTAGTATATAAATAAATTGTACTGCTCATTACATCAGAAATAAGAATATATACTTAAAATAATAATGTTTCTCAGTAAATGATTTCTATAAATCTTATGAGAAATAAAGAATCTTAAACCGAAACCGAACATTCGCTCCAAGTTATCCTCGGACAAACAAACATACATACATACATTCAATGCCGATTTGCCCAAGTTAAGTTGGAGATCTCGCTTCGCTTGATTAAATATAAGTTACCACACTAAGAAAATAATAAATAAATAATATTATCTATATTAAGTTACAACGCAGAAACAAAAATTTTGATGATTGGGGAGAACTAGGCGAGAATGTGCATTAATCAGTCTCACTGCTAAGCAAAGTCCAATCTGCTAAATAATCAGGCTGCTAGAAGCGAGGAAGGATATTATAATGAAGTGGATAAAAATGGAAAAACTTCAATATTGAAGTTTCGTTTTTAAGGAGTTCGTGAGAATCAATGTTGGAAATCAATGAAGAACAATCTCAGTTTAGCTCTGAAACCATGGACGCTACGCAAGTCCCGAATCGGCAGTGGAATATTGTTCCAGCATTTAGTTGAAGCATAGTGGCAACTGCCTCTGAATGCTGATGTGTGATGCCGTTGGATGGCTAGCTGTTTCGAGCACTTTCGCAGCGTCCTAGTCTGAGAAACCAAACTTAGTCACTTTTTTTTAAACTCTAAAAATACATATTTTAGTGCGCCACTTTAAAATTGACGGCCTCCGTGGTGCAGTGGGCAAGTAGCCGGCTGAGACGCAGGAGGTAGCGGGTTCGATCCCCGCTGCGGAAAAAATGTTTGCATGATCTACAGATATTTGTTCCGGGTCTGGTTGGGTCTCTATATATTATAAGTATGTATTTACAAAAAAAAAATGTATATAAGTATTCTATCAGTTATCTGGTTCCCATAGTACAAGCTCTGCTTAATTTGGGGCTAGATAGCGCTGTGTGAAATGTCTAGCAATATTTATTATTATTATTATAAAATATTGATTTAGAGAGCTAACATTTTGCACCAATAAGTTTTAGGACATGGATTGTGGATTGATAAATCATAATACAGAAAAAAGAAAATAAAAAAAAATAATGTTTTAAGCTCGACTCTACACTGGCAACTAGTGAATTTAAAACTCCAATTGTATGGGAGATAACTCTGTGGGATTGGGCTTTAAACAGGTCAGATCGGGCCAAGGAAATTAGATCAGTAAACATACTATGATAATGTGATAATTAGTTTAAAAGTGCTAACTCCTACTCTGTGTATTTTTCTGTACTGATTCACGTGATGAAATATTGTTGATCGAGCGAAGCGAGATCTCTAAATCAACTTAAGCAAATTGCCGTTGTATGTATGTATGTTTATTTGTCCGAGGATAACTTTCGAAGCGTTGATCCGATCATCGTGAAATTTGATACATAGGTAGGTAGGTAGTGATGGCACAATTTTGGTGTGACTAAATGAGCAAAAAATGTTTGGGGGTTGTTGAGATATTGGGGTTCAAGAGGGGTAAAAAAAAAAATGAAAATGAGACTATTAGGTGAAGTGGAACGTCAAATAAAAGGTCTTTGTAAGTGCATTTCGACCCAGTTTTTATTTTTAATTTAAACCTTGTAGTTTTTAAGTCATTACCCAGAATAAAAACAAAACTTTGACAAAATTCACTGGGTACACCAGTGACCCCACAATGCTGAAATTTGGTATTCGTGTAGCTTTAGTGACACAAATATAGGCAAAAGTCTGAAATCCAAAATAACTGCATTTTGTATCCCAAAAAGGAGTAACCAATTATTATGAACTCCCGTTACCTGTAATTTGGATGAAACGGTAGGTCAAGTAGTTAGTTATTCGTTTCATGGCACTATTTTGATGGTCAAAGGTTACGAATAATATATTTTTGTGTTCTGGGAGAGTCGCGAGATTTCAGTTCGGGGCGAACCACTAGTAGATTATTGATCGAGCGAAGCGAGATCTCCAAATCAACTTGGGCAAATTGGCGTTGTATGTATGTATGTACATATGTATGTTTGTTTGTCCGAGGATAACTTTCGTATCGTTTATCCGATCATCATGAAATTTGGTATATAGGTAGGTAGTGATGGCACAATTTTGGTGTGACTCAATGAGCTAAAAAATAACTGCCATTTATACCCCAAAAAAATATAACCAAATAACAAGAACCCCCGTTACATCTAATTTGAATGAAACTGTAGGTCAAGTAGGTTGGTTTGTATTTCGTGGCACCAATTTATTAGTCAAAGATTAAAGCACAAAGATCACTAAACGTATTTAGCGACTAAACATGTTTAAATTTGAAGTATTTGTATGATTTGACAACTCCTTAAATTATATTTAGGCACTAAATACGTTTAGGCATCGTTGTGCAAGTCGCCCTAAGAATAATATTTATTTTGGGAGATTCGCGAGATCTCAGTTCGGGGTGAACTACTAGTTATTCAGTATTTATTGCGTTCATACAAATTGGATTAAAATGTTACATGTCAGATCTTATTGACTAGTCAAGAGTCCAGCACTTCATATTATGTACCCTGCAAGTAAGGGTGTAGCAATATTAAAGCTTCTTCTTCTTAGCGTGTCAAGAGTTCTACGTTTGCATTCATAGTATGTTGGACAGGTGTTTGGCCAGAGCAATGGCATCAGGCGAGGCGGCCATTAGGTCCTCCATCGTGCATGTGTTCGGACATAAAGGGCACATTAGCAAGTGCTGCATTGACTGCGTGGGATCACCGCAGTCACACTGCGTCAAGTTAGGGTCCCTGAATCCCCATTTGCACATACTAAGTCTGCAGCGGCAAACTGGGTGCGGAGCCTGTTTAAGGACTTCCATACTGGCCACTGCAGATCATGCCCGGGTGGTAACTGTTCCTGTGGGGTGGTAAAATCAGGCGGTGGGGAGTTTCTTTTTATCCACAGAGTGCGTCTGGTAGCAGCCGGGTCATCGCTCGTGGCCCTTGTGAAGCGTTGAAAGCTCTTTCGACTTTTAAGGCGGCCTTGCGGGATGTTATGGTCATATAAGGGGTGTCGATAATCATGCTCTTGTTTGTGCTTTTCGATAGAGCAAGCCACATCTCGTCGCACTCCAGGGGGCGATATGCCTGCCAAAGGGTATATCAGGTTTAGAGGGGTTGGCTTCAGACATCCTGTTATTATTCGGCATGTATCGTTTAACGTGACATCGACGACCTTTACATGTGCGGACCGGTTCCAGACTGGCAAGCATATTCACCGGATGAAAAACACAGTGCCAGGCCAGTAGTGCGGAGTACGTCTGGGGCTGCACCCCATTTGGTAGTTATAAGTCGACGCAGAAGATTGTTTCGGGTACCAACTTTCATCTTAGTTTTATAGCACTGTGCTTTATAGTTCAGTGACCTATCCAGAGTTACCCCAAGGTATTTTGGAAAGTTTTCGTGTTGGATAGGAACTCCTTGCCAGGATATGTTTAGGGTCCGGCTGGCTTGTTGGTTGCGCAGATGAAAGGCACAAGATTGGGTTTTAGATGGATTTGGCTTCAAGCCATTCTCTTCGTAATAACTCCCTAATTCAGCCAAGGCTAGTGTTAGCTTGTCGTCGGCCTCTTCAAAGGTTGAAGTTTGGGTCGTCAACGCTAAATCGTCTGCATATAGAAAACGTGTAGGAGATGGACTGTTGGGTTGGTCATTCGTATAAATGTTGAAGAGAGTTGGTGCAAGCACGCTCCCTTGAGGAAGCCCGTTTTTAAGGCAGCGCCATCTACTTTTTTCTGATAGAAGATGTACTTGGAAGCGACGGTTATGAAGTAGTTCACCCAGAAAGGTAACTAGGCGGGTCTAGTGAAATCCAAGTTGAGCGATTTTACGTTTTAATTTTATTGGCTAGTCAAATCATTATTGTAGAAAATTATTTACAACCTAATATTATAAATATGAAAGGTTGGATGTTTGTTTATTTATTTGTTTGTGTATTGGCTTGTTACTCAATCACGTCGTAAGGGCTGAACCGATTTCGATGAAATTTGGTATATACGTAGATTATAACTTGGATTACCACATAGGCTACCTTTTATCCCATAAATCAGTTTCCATGGGATAAAAATGTCGTGTCAAGTTGCAACAGCGAGTTTAGCTTTATTTCTAGGTAGTGTAACGTACGAAGCCGCGGGCAATAGCTAGTTATTCATAAAATAAGCAAAATAATGTTTGTCACTATGTATCTTTTAGCCTAGTTGTTATGTGAACCATCTATTGGCGCTCCTTGGGGCAAAGACTGACTCGTATTGTGTGGATTACAGTTGATAATCCACCGTTCTAAAAACCGCACGGCTTAAAGTAGTCGCAATATTATGAGATGGTGGATTTAAAACTTCAATATTGAACTCAAATATAAGTACCTACAACATGTTTTGTTATGTAGGTACGACATTAATTAAAAACACATCCGATATCGTTTAGAAATGGTTTTAGATGTAGGCTTAATACCGGTTTAATTAAGCTTGAATATTTATCTAGTTATCGATACATATTCAATAAACTCTTCTTAGGGTTAAGCTCGCCTTTGTACATGACCTCTTTTTCTGTATTTACAAATGTATTTTCTTGTGTGCAATAAAGAATAAAGAAACAGTTTTTAACGTAAATTGGCGGTGCCTTTGCGACGATGCCGCTTAGTCAGTTTAACAGGTAACTACTTACATGATGAAAGCATATGATTTGTTTTCCTATTTTATACAGGCTGTTTCATTGATATTTTAGGACTTGATATTAAGGTTGTTTCACCGCGAAGCGAGATCTCTAAATCAATTAGGGCAAATCGGCGTTGTGTGTATGTATGTTTGTTTGTCCGAGGATAACTTTCGAAGCGTTGATCCGATCATCGTGAAATTTAATACATAGGTAGGTAGTGATGACATAATTTTGCGTAATTAAATGAGCTGAAAATGTGCCCCCCCCCCCACATTTTGTGAGATATTTAGGTTGTTGAGATATTTAGGTTCAAGAAGCGTAAAACAAAACAAAATGGGAATATTCGGTCAAACGGCACGTCAAATAAAACGTCTTTGTGAGTACATTTCGACTCTATTTTTATTTTTAGTTTAAACTTTGTAATTTTTAAGTTATTAGCCATAATAAGAACTGAACTTTGGCAAAACTCAGAGGGTACACCAGTGACCCCACAGTGCTGTAATTTGGTATGCGTGTAGCTTGAGTGACACAAATATAGGCAAAAGTCTGAAATCCCGAGTAACTGCAATTTGTACCTCAAAAAAGAGGTACCACTTAACATGAACTTCCTAATGAACCTGTAATTTGAATGAAACAGTAGGTCAAGTTACCTGGTTATGCTTTTCGTGGCACTATTTTGATAGTCAAAGATTAGGTACAAATAATGTTTTTTTTGTTTTTATGCGAGATCTTAGTTCGGGGCGAACCCACTAGCTTTAATATATTTCGTACATAACTTAACAAAACACGTAGTATACAGTTTATTATTTTGGATTACAGACAGAGCCGTTCCTCATTTGTCGACTGTTTATAAATCCATTCTGTATAAGCTAGAACCTAGGAGTCTAGATATATCTAGCCTAGATGGTTTCCATTAGGTATTCGTAATAACCTAAGTAGGTTTTGGGAATTTTGGCTCGACATTTCGTTTATTTTAGGCTTGATACCGACGGACGATCAATAGGGAAATTCTTGATGTTTTTCTACGAGATTGAATCAGAAAAGGCATAATATTATCGCAAAAAGGATTAGCAAGCTGAAGTGGCAGTGGGCACATAGCTCGAAGAACTGACGGCTGTTGGGGTGGAAAGCTTCTAGAGTGGAGACCAAGCATATTGGAAAGCGCAGCGTAGGTCGTCCCCACATTAGATGGAATGATAACCTGATAAAGGTTGCTGGGAGCCGTTGGGTGCCGGCCGCATAGATTGAATGTTACTGATATGTGCCGGACTACGATTGAAGTCGTATGGTTTAAGAGCCCATACTACTATCATTAAACGTGCCATTTCACTGGATAGTCCCAATTTTGTTTTTTTACCATTCTTGTACCCCAATATCTCAACAACCCCCCCACATTTTTAGCTCATTTAGTCACACAAAAATTGTGCCATCACTACCCTACCACTACCTATATACCAAATTTCATGGATCGGATTATCGGATAAGCGCTTCGAAAGTTAACTTCGGACAAACAAACATACATACATACAACGCCAATTTGCCCAAGTTGATTTAGAGATCTCGCTTCGCTTAATCAATAATAAGCTATTTATTCCAAACTTTGGGTTTACATGTTTTTAGTAATATTGTGAGTTCATATTCGATTATAGGATGTCCCGCAGTTCGGTGTGCCTCTTGGCATAGGGCTCCTCTAACACTTGCCACTGGGTTCTATCTTGTGCTACCCTTCTCCAGTGTTGTCCAGCTTTAAGTTTAAGGTCGTCTTCCCATCTTGTTTCTTGTCGCCCTCTATTGCGCTTACCATCTCTGGAATACCAATCAGTGACCCTTTTACACCATTTGTCCTGAGGATCTCGGATCATGTGGCCTGCCAATCTCCACTTCTGTTGGTCTCATCCTCTAACACCATCTTATACCTGCTATGTAATACTAAACACTTTGTACCTACTCATATTAAGCAATAAATAGATTTGTATTTCATTCATTCAATCATCATTGCGTCCAGGGATTTATTTCAGTAAACTTAATCTATATACATTTCACGGGTTTGGGACCCTCTTTTAAGTATAAAATACTGTGTTAGAGGATCTCGCTCTTCTGTTATCCCGATTAAGTATATAATACAAATACATATCGATATTGATAAATAAATACCAAAAAAATAATTTAAGTTCAACAAAATTAAGTTAAATTAATGTAGTTTAATTATGGTTATTCTTGTTTAGGATATATAGACATATAGATAAAAAGTCGCATGTAATTTTACTCAATGTTTAAAATACTAAAAATCATGTTTTATATTGGGCGACTATTGTCGTTCGTCTGGCCTCTGCTTTAACTCTCCACCCAAATACGATAATATACTTATTTCGAACCTAGACTGGGTCAAGGCAACTGAAATGTCCGATTTCGAACCAGAGCCGTATTTAGGGATTGGCTTAACGCACCAATCCGTGATTTTACGTAATTTGCCCACTCGTTGTAGAATTTGTAGATATCTTTCAGTGTGATTGCACGGCGCTATACCGCGACTACGAGTAATTGAAGTTAAACTCATTACATCAAGGGCGGAAGGTCGCCCATGCGGTGGACCAATGACCGATCAAAACAAATCTGCAGTGCAAACTGCATGGATGCCCCAGAATTATCAACAGAAACACATTTTTGAAATGAAAACTTCTTTAGGCGCGTTGAACATTTTTTGAAATGGGAAAAAACCATTAAACCCGCGGCATTGTTACCGACACCTGTCACTGACTACTGAATTGACACGGACTGTTACTGACCTCTGTATATAAATATCTGTGGTGTAGTTTTTTTTGGGCTTAAGACATTTCCCATAAAAATTTACAATTCACTCAAATAAGAACGTATTATAACAAAAACATTGACAAATATAGTAATATATTTTAGATATGTCGCATACTCGAGCGTGCTACAAATAACTAAAAATAAACAAATATATATTATATAACCTAATAATTAACATAATACAATAACAAAAACAATTACAAACGAAAAACAGCACAGTGATAACTTTGTTTTTTTATTTATTTAATACTCTAACACAAAACAGAATAGGGCTAGGACTTAATGCTAATAGCATTATCTACCAGTCATCCTGGTTGTGCTAAAAGAAAGTAAGGACAGTGTCGCGACAGGGTTTATATGGGTAGATTTAAAAACTTGACCTATGACTTGACCAAAACATCAACACAGCCGAGCCAAAACAAAGCAGTGAAACGTATCGGCGAGAACTAGATTTTATAAAATGTAGATGTCATCGTGAGGCGTGTTACATCAGTCTCCAATGGTACGAGATGACGAGCAAGACCGCTCTGTCAAGACCGTTACGATTGAAAAGGAACTCTATATAGGATGTTTGATAATATACGCACAAAAATGAAAGACGACGCGATGCGAGACGTTATTCGGAGCGGATCGCACTCACCCTAATGAAGGTTCACGAATTGAATCGAAACATTGTCGGTCAAAACACCGATAAGACGGTACGTGATACATCCCGTATTTATAATAATGATTGAAATAAATCACGAAAGTTTTCTAAGTAAAAATGAAAGGGGTTATTTTGATGAGCATAATAAATAAATTTGTGAAATGATTACCATAGAAATGTGAAATTTATTTTGGCATGTAAAAACAAACACTTTATAAACTTATGTTGTGCTATTGCATAATGCTTGCCATCTAACCACAGATACTGTATTGGTGATATCTCGAGATATTCGTTGTCTCTTTCTAACCCAAAACCTGCAGCCATTTCCGAAAGAGATATCAAATCGGCCTTTATTTTTGGATGTCGATTTCAAGAGTAGGCAGTAAGTTTTATATCGAATTAATTACCTAAAACTAGTAGATTTTCTTTAAATTTTGATGATAATACTAGTACATAGTTTTTTTTTTTCAAGAAGTCTTATGTTTTGAGAAACCGTCACTTGAATATCATCGGTATATTACTGAACACCCTGTATACTTACTGCGGCTTCAAATTGTTTGCAACTCTTTAGAAGACAATACGCACAAAGCGGTACTCTTCCACCTTTACTATGCGTACTGCCAAGGAGTGGAACGCCTTGCCTGAGTCTCTGTTTCCTGATAACTACAACCTAGGGGTCTTCAAGTCGCAAGTGAATAGGTTTCTTCTAAGCAAGCCTGTACCATCGTAGACTGCATCATCACGCGCTATCAGGCGAGATAAAAACAAGCCTTTTTTTTTTTTAAATCCTGATACCTTTGGCCCAGGGAATCCTAGTGTGGGATCAGATCAGGACTATGCAAATCTTTGATATCTGTACAATATTATAAAGAGGAAAGATTTGTTTATTGGTATATTTGTAACGAATAAACTCAAAAACTACAGGTCTGATTTAAAAAATTCTTTCACCATTAGAATGCTAAATTATCCCTGAGTAACATAGGCTACCTTTTAACCAACTGCGCAGAAGGAGGGTAATGTTTTTTGTTGAAAAACTACGCGTGCGAAGCTGCGGATTGGTCAGCTAGGTAATATGTAGAGACAGCATTTTCAGAAACTTCAATGGATCCCTTGCCCCATAGCGTTAAGGTTCTTAAACCGATACTGTGTAGGTGTGCTGAAATCCTTGTAAGACCTTGGCACGCTAGTTTTGTTTGGACCATGGAAACATGGAGCTAATGTGGTCCGGAAAATCATTTAACACGCATAAGTTTCGTTGTTTCAGTATTTACATCAACTTAATGTAGTTTGCTTAGCGAAGTTATTACGAAAGTAGTTTAGTGCTGAACCAGTCTCAACATGGCCCCCGACTTGATGTCGTCGACACACCCTGCCTACGTCGGACGCGTCTCCAACCAATCCTCTGCCGATTCTTTGCATTCCATATCTATTTTTCTTTTTTATTATTATGGCACACAAAACAGAATACAACAAATCAGATACAAAATGTAGTTATCAATTGTTAGACCTAGATTGTATCCCAATATGTACACAGCATGAAAACTCCAGCGCAGTTCTGTGTAGACTGTGTAGAGGGAAATATTTACTTACATAGACTAAACAAAGCAACAGCAAAAAAATAAAATAGCCTAAAATAATAAGATAAATAAAAAATAATCTCACTAATATTATAAATGCGAACGTTTGGATGTTTGTTTCTTTGTTTGTTACTCAATCAAACGGCTGAACCGATTTCGATGAAATTTGATATGTACGTAGATTATAACCTAGATTACCACATAGGCTACTTTTTATCCCATAAATCTGTTCCCATGGGATGAAAATGGGATATCAAAGTTTATTAATGTAATTTTGCTCCCCAGAACAACGCGGCTGAAGCCGCCGGAAACAGCTAGTTTTTTAATAAGTACCTATAACTCTTGTATTATTAAAATTGAAATAAAGAAATATTGCTGGATATTTCACACAGCGCTATCTAGCCCCAAACTAAGCAGAGCTTGTGCTATGGGAACCAGATAACTGATAGAATACTTATACAGGGTGTGGCGTAATGAGTGGATAATAGGGTACCTGCGGGTAGGGGCCATTGTGGCGGTTCAGAAAAATATTTGTTATGCTCAGTAAAAGTGCCTCGGTTTTCGAGATATTCGACATTTTCGAAATTTAAGAAATATTTCACCCTTCGTCACTATTTTTGGCGCCAAGACTACAAATGAATTTTTTTTTCTATCTATTTTTTGGATAGTATTCTTGGATAGATGTGCTATCGAATGGAAACTATTATTTTTATAACACAAGCACAGTTATGTTTTTAAAATAAGATTTCACTAAAATTTTACTTGCTTTCGTTTGTTTTCCTGACCTTTACCCTTCTGTGGTGTAAAAAAAATGTATGGTCACTTGAATGCCAAATTTAAAAAAAAATAGCCTATTTCATCGAGATTCCGAAATGGTATATTACATGGTATTTCCACAAGTTGATTCAAAAGTAATTCCTATTAAAATGGGTAGAGCTAATTATTATAAAATTACAAATAGTACTAAAATTTACTTCATTACTTAAAATCACCTAAAAACGTTAGTTTAAAATTCGGTAATGAAATAAAACGAAACAATAAATTTTAAATGCATTTCATTTATTAAATTTACTATTACAAAAGGTGTTCGAAAAGGCCACCACGTGCTCTGATGCATGCTCTGCACCTTTTGATAAAAGATCTTTTAATCCTGTTCGCAATTCTTTGCTCTGTGATTTTCTGAACAGCTAATTACACACGCTCCCGTAGCTGGTCCACTGTATTGATTGGGTCTTTATAAACCTTTTCTTTAAGGCATCCCCAGTAAAAAAAGTCCAATGGGTTGAGGTCTGGTGAACGAGGTGGCCACAAAATTGTCCCCAAACGACCGATCCATCGTCGACGATATGTTTCATCGAGGTATTGTCGAACATTTCGGGCGTAATGAGCGGGGCAACCATCGTGCTGCAGCCACATTCTTCTTCTATCTTCTAATGAAACATTTTGTAATAAAAGTGGAAGTTCGTGCCATAAAAAATGTAAATACGTTTCTGCAGTCAATGTTCCCGACAATTCGAATGGTCCGATGATTTTGCCATTTAGAATTCCAGTCCATAAATTAATTTTGAACTTGTACTGGGACCTGTCTTCTCTGGCCAAATGAGGGTTTGTACGCTGCCAACTGTGCAGATTGTGCATATTAAAATACCCATCTTTTTGCACGTGGATTTGTCGCTCCACAAAATTTTATCGAAGAAATCGGGATCAGCGTTCATTTTTCTCAGCATTGTTTGGCAAAATGCAACTCGTGCAGGGTAATCTCTTGGCTGCAAACATTGCACGCGCTGAAAAGGATGTAATTTTTCTCTTTTTAAAATTCGGTGCACTGTTCTTGCTGACATGCCAGTATTAGAGGCTATTACGCGCACAGATATGGTCGGATCAGCAGCAATTTCACCAAGTACGTCCTCTTCATTATGTACATACTTGTGGTCTCCCAGAACTCGTGCCACCGATGCCACTTCCAGGAATTCGACCTTCCATGTAAGCATTGTGTACGCGAATAAACACACGATAATCGGGATGGCGTGCATTGGGAAATCTTTCCCAATACAGTGCTGCTGCTCGATTGGCGTTACCACCACACTCGCCGTAGATTAAATGCATTTGCGCATATTCAGACGCAGTGTATAGCTGAGGCATTGCAATCAATATGCAATACCAAAAAATCCAAGTTACAAAACAAGTCAAGTCCGAGATCACAGCACAAAATCGTTAGGTTCACAAAATTAAGACGTCCAAATCGCTAGGCAAAACAAAGTCCGAAATCACTGCACAAAATCGACGAGTATCAATCCAAAACAGGATAACACGTTGTTGTACGGGAGTAGTATGATAGCACACTGACTCGAAAATCATAAAAATGCGTTACGCGAAACGATAGTTCTCTTTCACTCATAGCATGAAAGAGCAAGATAGACATAGTGTCGATTGCCGCTGGGCCGGGAACCAATCTGTTCCAAGAATTACTAGTAGTTCTGCAAACAGTAGACAATTATTACTAATAATAGTTAAAAATATTTCTTTAAATTACGCTTTGATAAGTTTGGTAGGAATTAATTTTGAATCAAGTTGTGACAATGATATGTAATATACCATTTCGGAATCTCGATGAAATAGGCAATTTTTTTTTAAATTTGGCATTCAAGTGACCATACATTTTTTTTACACCACAGAAGTGTAAAGGTCAGGAAAACAAACGAAAGCAAGTAAAATTTTAGTGAAATCTTATTTTAAAAACATAACTGTGCTTGTGTTATAAAAATAATAGTTTCCATTCGATAGCACATCTATCCAAGAATACTATCCAAAACACAGATAGAAAAAAAAAATTTCATTTGCAGTCTTGGCGCCAAAAATAGTGACGAAGGGTGAAATATTTCTTAAATTTCGAAAATGTCGAATATCTCGAAAACCGAGGCACTTTTACTAAGCATAACAAATATTTTTCTGAATCGCCACAATGGCCCCTACCCGCAGGTACCCTATTATCCACTCATTACACCACACCCTGTATACATTTTTTTGTAAATACATACTTATAATATATAGAGAACAACCAAAACAAATTTAAAGTTGATATATTTTTATGAATGTTAGTTGTGATCAAGCTAGTTGAGCTTGGAAACAGGCTTACGGCCCACCTGATGGTAAGCGGTCACCGGTATTTTACAAATACCATAAGTATTTGTATCAGTAATCATTGTTTTATCAACAACTTTATCAATAGTATTGTGTTTCAAAGCATTTTCACGTCATTATTCTTATCGGTTTGTCAAATTAATCATATATTATAAAGGTAACATCAAATTATGTACGTAAAAGTCTGTTTATGCCACACTGTTTAGCCTACATCCACACATGAGAGCAATAAACTTGTTCAGGATAATGCTGAGCCATACCCCTTTTTCGGCACAGGGCTCATAGTGACATGTGTTACATGTGTCGAAATAAATCTCTTTCTGTCTATTTATCTTCATCATTCTCAGCCCGTGTCGACCCCCTGCTGGCCACAGGCCACTCGTCCCGATCCTGTGCCAGTCTGAACCACGTACGACCCACGGTCTTGTTGATGTCATCGACCCATCTCGCGTTGCCGTCCCCTATTTATATTATTTATCCACTCATTGCTGAAAATAGGCCTCACTTTAAGTGTGCCATTTGGGATCGTCCAATTATCACGTGAGGCTCGAAAGGGGGGTTTGGAAAAATCACGATAATCACAAAGGGGGCGGGGAGGGAGGGGAGGGGAGGGGTTGTAGTGAGATATCATGAGTATTTATTTTTTTCGTTGAACGCGCGATTTGCAACTTTTAATGTCTGGACATTTTTATCACGGTGTTAAATTTCCCAGAATTAAATTACAGTAGAGCCTCGATAATCCGTACTCAGGCTAATCCGAACGCCGCTGTAATCCGAACTGCTGACTGTCCCTTTCTCTCTCTTACCGTGAGCACTGATCTTATGTTTTGTCTTTAGTTGCGAATGAGTCACCTCGCGTGTCAAGAAAATTTCTCATTCACAAGCTAATACTTTATACTTTTTTGCAATACTTTTTTGGATTGGGCTAATGAAAATGACTTGTCCTTATCGGAAAAGAGGATGCTGCGTAATTTGAGGGACAAAGCCTTTTTTGGTCAATAAATACTAGAACCTTCCAAACTAAAATTGCTGACTTTATGAATAAGTAACGTATTCTATGGTTTAAGTATGTATCTTTTAATAACTTCAATAAATATATTATGTCAAAATACGTTAATTTTTTTTAACATACTATAATCCGAACGCTCCGTGAATCCGAACGGGGGTTATTTTTTGGTAGTTCGGATTATCGAGGTTCTACTGTAGTGAACATTTTGTGAAAATGATGAGGGGGGAGGGGGTTAAAAGTTGCTAAAAAACATCACGTGATTAATGGACGACCCCTTTCCAGGGTTCTGTGCCAGCCTCATCCAGGTCGTCTGCCCATCTCCCTGCTGCAAGGTCAACCTTTCGGTACAATGATCATGGACGCCATGCAGTTAGCGCCTGAATCGAAATTACTCGACATTAAAAAAGCGATCGATCATAATATGTCCGCAAAATTCTTATCACAAAAAAATTTAGTTTTTATCATTATCAGTTAGTTCACTGGTCGCTTATCACACTATTTTTAACCCAGTTGTGAAGATTCTGGGACATGATTTCACATTTAAATGCGACTGCTTTAGGCTTCTACGAAGGCTCAAGGTCGCTCAGCGAGATACGGGACGATTATACTTGGCGTTTCTCTACGAGATCGAATCAAATTGAGATACTGTTTATCCCCCGTGACACATGTGCTTGGCTCAACCAGTAGTGCTATAGGACATTTTTCTCGTGTCACTACTATGAGGCCAGTTGTGTTACAGGAAGTTAGATCACCTTTGGCACTATCCGTACGAAAACGAATGTCACTGACAATCCCCAAAGCTAAGAAAGTTAAAATGGTTCGATGTACATACATAGCTCGAGGAATTGACGGTCGTTATAGTAATCTATGTATGTAACAGTGTTATTTTTAACCACGGTGCAAAAAAGGGGCGTTATAATATTGATGCCTATGCAGGGGTGGGCAGTATTTAAATTACTTGTAATTAAAATACGGAATTAGTTAAAAATGTAATTTGTCATTGGTATTTCAAATACCTGACGCTGAGGTATTTTGTAGTTAGTATTTCAAATCTTATCGCTTCAAAATAAATCTGAACATAAATACATTTAGCGATTTTATTAATGTTGCGTTCTACAGAAAATAGCGCTCGATAGTTTTCGTAACTATTCGTAAGCAAAATGGCGACCGCTATATATGTCAATTTATAAAATTGGCAACACTGCACCTGTACTGTACGTCAAATTCTCGAGTGCCTAACACCTGACTGTATTTTGTAATTTGTATTTAAATAAAAATGGTTATAATACTGTATTTTATATTTCAAATACACGACTTCAAAATGTTTTGTGTGAGATAGTATTTTGTAATTTGTATTTTAAATAACGCAAATCATGTATTTTGGCCAGCTCTGCGCCTATGTCTGTCTGTCTGTGTGTCTGTGGCATCGTACGAGTAGTTCCCAATAGATGGACCGATTCGGATGCGTGTATTTTAATAGAAATCTAGTTAACCGGAGGTGAATATTAGCTACATGTCAAAGAGCCAATTCGAAGCCTTTTTAGTGACGAGCTCTCAGCTGTAAAATGGAAATTGATTACGGGGTGTTTTATGTGTAGGGAGTTTTTACATTTTTAAATTTATACGTTTATGTGGTACTGAAGGCTGGTTGAACTCTCAGACAGAAATAATAAATGTTACTTAAATAAAGAAGTTTAGCATTTATTATTACAAATACGGGATTTATCTCGTACCGTCTTATCGTTGTTTCGTCTGACAATGTTTCGGTTCATTTCGTGAACCTTCATCAGGGTTTTACACGCTGGGCCATCGTTGATACAATCCTCACCACCGCACCCGTCGACACGCGCGCAGAGGGCTGCGATGCGAGACGTTATTCGGAGCGGATCGTACTCACTCTGATGAAGGTTTTTTTTGAACCTAATTGAACCGAAACATTGTAGATCGAAACACCGATAAGACGGTACGTGATAAATCCCGTATTTATAATAATGATTGAAATCAATCACCAAAGTTTTCTAAGTAACAATTATATCTTGTTTAAGTGCCTATGATAATGTATTATTAAATAAGAAACGAGTATGAGTAAGTCGGTTAACTAAGCTAACAATATCTGTTTATCTCGAATCTAAATCAACAATGTCACTTGCATAAAAATGATTGCGTATACGATTAATTTCCTTGTTGTTTATAATTTTTATTTTTGTTTCAGGAAAAATCCAATTCGTTTCCTTATGCCACTGTACTTCCAATACGATTCCATTATACCTAATGTTATGTATATAAAGTTGTTATATGATAAATAGCGATATATTTTTACTCACATTCCATTTAATGACATATTTTTCCAATTATAAAGCCTTAACTATCTTAAGATAACGAATCTTATCTTTCGTATTTGAGTAATATTTTTCAATTGATAGATAATGTATAACAGATATATTTTATGAATAATCAATGCACCTATTTCATTAATAACTGCAATTGAATTGATAATATTGCACTTATTAATATTTATTTATTGACTAAATTGTATTCCATAATTCAATTTAGTCAATAATTGTGACCTTATTACAATTTAGTTAATTTTATGCAATCTTATTACTTACAATTTAACTAATTAGTTTTGATACAATTTAGCTAATAAATTGAATACAATTAAATTAATAAATCTGAGCAATAAACAGCATTCGAATCCAATATTAACGAAACCTAATTCTAAAACAGTAAGTGAAAGCTGTCAAACTGTCCACCCCAGAATGTTCTAACACTCGCTTTCCGTTCCCACCCTTGCCACCATGTGGTGACTCTACCGATCCCAATATGAGTTCCTCCCCAGCTCTAGAAGCCTCTCCATCCACCACTCCTTCATCGCCGGCGCTAAGAGCAGACTGTGTGCAGTTCCACACGTCCACCCCCAATTATATTGGACGGGTGAGTTAATTTTTAATACTAGATCGATGTATGAAGCATGAGTCACTCACTATAGGCCGAGAATGCTCAAGGTCGCTCACCGTGCTTGGAATAGAATAGAATAATCATTTATTTGGTACACACAAAATCACACATGAAACAATTATAAAGAACAGTAAGTACAATTGAATCTATTAAGACAGTTCGACTCATGTGTCTGCGTACCAAAATGACGTTTAGCTCAGCATAATGTTGGATGATATGCACCCAACGCTGATTTTGATTGATTCATTGATTGAAAATATTATATTGCACTTATAAAACTAGTAAAAGGCGAACTTAACTTCTCTTCCAGATAACCTTTGTGTATTGTGGATAAAGATGTGTAGGTAGTGCACAGAGAAGGGAACTATTGAAAATTTGCACAGGACTAATAAAAATAGCATATTAAAGGTAAGACGAAGAAAGAAAAAAGAAAGAAAATACATTTATTTGACACACACACAGGACAGACTATTCAAAACGGAACAAACATACCTATTATACTTACATGCAGATTTTATCAACGAAGAAAAATTATATAAAGAAACAGGAAACACACAAGATAAAAATTAAGTACATATAATATAGGTAGGTAATTATAAACATATAGGTAGTACATAATAGGTAGGTACATACTACATAAATAAACCTACTTAAATACATTATAAAACAGACTAAACTATACCAATATCAAATAAAAATACGTACTTAACAATAGAAGAAGTCATAAGATAAGTTGCTCATTTTTTGGTCAAGATTCGGTTTGTGTACAGAGAAAGCTGCTCCAATAGTGGGTAATTTGGGTGTGTAATACGTTTACGATCCAGGAGCACAATTGCTGCGCAAACATAGTGGATGGATACCTACCTTAACTATGGCAGTAGCAAAAGTTATATTTGATATGATATAGATGGTGATGATGAAAAACATGTTTAAACTGATTTCAGAAGCAGCATCAGCCACTGAACGTCATCTTACCAGCCACAGCGCCTGCTACTCCTCCGAATTATAACTCAAGTGAGTAATCTGCATCCGGTCACATAATCCACACGTAATATTATACGTTGGGCATTATAAAAACCATAGAACTCGCGACACTGTTACCGTTACCGACACCTTTGTATATGAAGTGAAGACTTCCTTAGGTGCGTTGGACATTTTTTGGGATGGGGAAAAACTATTGAACTCGCGAGACTGTTACCGTTACCGACATCTCTGTATATAAGTATCTCGTAATTGTTCAATTTTTCACTTCTGTCGGCATTCCCGGAGAGAAAAAAGCAAGGGGGGGAAAAAAGTAGAAGGAGTAGAAGAGGAGAATGCACAATACACCCCAATGCGGGACGTCAGTGCAGATCTTATTCCCCACACCCTAGAATTAGAATTAGAATTAGACTCCCGGAGTGCCACTCTTTTTTTAATTTATTTATTTGTTACTCAATCACGTCGTAACGGCTGAACTGATTTCGATGAAATTTAGTATGTGCGTAGTTTATAAACTAGATTAACACATAGGCTACTTTTTATCCCATAAATTAAGTCCCATGGGATAACAATGAGGTGTCAAGTCAAGTCGCAAGAGCGAGTTTAGCTTTATTTCTAGGTTACTTTACACATTTAGTAGTGTAGCGCGTATGAAGTCGCGGGCTACAGCTAGTTTATAATATTAGTGTGATGTCGTGCCATTGTGGAATTTGTCTAAATTATAATAAACTTTCTGAAGTGAAATTGTTTTAGATCTTTGCATATAAACCTATAGCTAGATCCTTATGAAACTAACGATCTACGTGAATGCGTTAATTGAGTACCTACTTACCTTAAACTCGAAAAAACTACAATCTTTTTTCTATATTTACTGATTCTCATGTAATGATTATATTTTTGAGAATAAATGATGATTAAACCTAAACCATATTTTTTGGCTCCAGACAGCGCCAGGCTATTACGCTTGTTGGAACTAATTTTTAAAATTAAATATCAGTTGGGCCGGCCATGGACTTGTACCATTACAAATCAATTAAAATACCTAATGACTACTAAAACCCACTATACTAATAATGAATATTTAATGACAAATAAATGATGCAATTAAATAGGTCCCTAATAATTAATAAGTAGGTATATGCCTGACTACTAGGATAATGACGTTTGCATAATCTACTGATTTGTTTGATAGCTGTTTCTCTATATTACTAGTTGGTCCGCCCGCGGCTTCGCACGCTTAAAATATCCTGTTCCCGTGGGAACTTCGGGATTCAAACTATTTAAAACAATCTTGTCAGTGACGCGACACTTCATGTAAATGACTTCACGTCAATGAAGGACGGTTAAATTAAATGAATATTGTTCATACAAAAATAATAAAGTTGCGATAAAAAATGGGGGGTGGGGGTCATCATCATCATCAGCCCTTCTCATCCCACTGCTAGGCATAGGCCTCTCTTCGTTGTCGCCATTCGCCTCTGTCCTGCGCTGTTCTAACCCACATACGACCTGTGATTTTTATAATCTCGTCGACCCATCTTGCCGGTGGACGACCTGCGTTTCTAGTTCCATTTCGGGGTCACCACTCAGTCAGCACCCTGTTCCACCTGTCATCACCGCGCCTGGCTACATGTCCTGCCCAACTCCATTTGAGTCCCAATATACGCTTGCTAACGTCTTGAACTCTAGTCCGCTTGCGAGTTTCTGTATTGGGGTGTAGTAATGGCGAGCATGGCGCGCTCCATGGCTCTCTGCGACTCTAATCCTGTGCACAGTCTCGTTCGTGAGCGTCCATGTCTCAGCACCGTAGGTTAATATTGGCAGGACACATTGGTTGTAGAGGCGGGTCTTCAGACATTGTGGAACGGTGAAAGATTCATTCTCTTACTTACTCACATACTTACGAAATATACAAAAAAACTAAGTATAATGGGTTTACCCGTTTCGGAGGAGTTTGGCCACAAACACCGTGACACAAGATTTTTATACAGGGTGTTTGGTAATATACTGACGATATTCAAGTTACGGTTTCTCAAAACATAAAAAAGACTTCTCGAAAAAAAAACTAGTAGTTATATTATCAAATTTTACAGAAAATCGACTAAGTTTAGGTGATTAATTCGATATAAAACTTACTGCCTACTCTTGCAATCGACATCTAAAAATAAAGGTCGATTTGATATCTCTTTCGGAAATGGCTGCGGGTTTTGGGTTAGAAAGGGACAACAAGAGATATCTCGAGACGTCACCAATGCAGTATCTGTGGTCACATGGCAAGCATTATGCAATAGCAGAACATAAGTTTAATACGAGGCATGCCTTTTAAGTTTTGTCGTTTGAAGAAAAAAACACAACTAGAACCTTATAGTACTTTTTATTGTTTTTCAAAGTATTCACCACGTAGCTTAATGCACTTTTCCATTCGCTCAAACCAGTTATTATAACATTTATTTCACTTTAAAGTGGGGGTGTTCAAAATGGCTGACTTGAAAGCGTCGACTGCTTCTTCACCGGACTGGAACCTTTGACCATGAAGACTTTTCTTAATTTTAGGAAATGTAAAGAAATCTTTGGGGCTTAGGTCAGGACTGTATGGAGGATGGTCAAGAATTTCTACTTTTTTCTGCTTCAAATATTCAATCGTTTGACGAGCGCTGTGTGAGCTTGCGTTGTCGTGGTGCAGGATGATGCATCGCTTTGAGTTAGATTTTCGAAGTTCGGCGATGACTTGTGGTAAACAAACTGCGGTATACCACTCTGCGTTAACCGTTCTACGAGCAATAGCCGCAACATGGCCGGCTTTTTCAACGAACGTGGCCACCATCTTCTTTGAAGTGCTTCAAGAACGAACAACTTTAGTCGGCTTTGGCTCGTCTTGAAAGACCCAGATTGTAGATTGTTGTTTGGAATCAGAATGGTAGGCATAGATCCAAGATTCGTCACCACTGATGATGCCGTAGACGTGATTTGACTTTCCTCGGTTGAACCTTTGCAGAGTTTTCTTACACCATCTGACGCGGGTCGCCTTGTGATCGTCGGAAAGCAGATGCGGTATCAAACGGCTAACTAGCTTTCTCACACCAAGCGCTTCATGCAAGATCTTCTGAATGGTTGTCCCTGAGATGCCTAATAGAGCCTCTATCTCTCGATACGTCACATGACGATCTTCGAGAATTAGTTGTCTCACAGCAATGATGTTATCTTCAGTGAAGGCGGATTTTGGGCGTCCTTCGCGAAATCTGTCACTAACACTAGTATGTCCACGCTGGAATTCTAAATACCAGCGTTCGACAGTCCGCAGACATGGGGCTACATCACTGAACACAGATGTTAGCTCTTCTAAACACTGAAGCCGTGTCAGGCCTCTTCTAAAGTTGTAGAAAATTATTGCACGAACATTTTCCTTAGAAAGATTCATTTTCGTACGTGACCTGACAGATTCAAATCGAAACTGTGACTGAACAATAGCATTAATCCTAATACTTTCAACTGTTTTGAGATTCAAAATGTAAACACATTCGAATATAGAACAGTTCCAAATTCAAAATTGCCGGAAAATATGGAAACGACAGAACTTAAAAGGCATGCCTCGTAAAGTGTTTGTTTTTACATGCCAAAATAAATTTCACATTTCTATGGTAAACATTTCACAAATGTATTTATTATGGTCATCAAAATAACCCCTTTCATTTTTGTGCGTATATTATCAAACATCCCTATATACTCATATATAGATTATTTTGTATATAATGTTACAGACGACGCAGCTACAACTCCACCGCCTCGCTCCCCCGGCACAGCAGTTGTCACGCCGGCATCGGGCGACGCTCGCTCGCACCCGCCAGACGGGACCTCTTCTGATAAAGTAAGAAATTAATAATCTTTGGTGATGGCCGATGGAGCAAAGCCTTGCCCGAGTGGTAGCCGAAGTTAGGCCAGAGAAAGTTGAAAAAGTTGCATGCTATGAATGTAATTAGTCTTGCATTGCCTGAGTCAGTTTCCTGATAACTAAAACCTAGGAGGGGTCTTCAAGTCGTAAGTGAATAGGATTCTTCTAGTCAAGCGTGTACCATCGTAGACTGCATCATCGCGCGCCATCAGGCAAGATCGTGCTCAAACGCTAGACTAGAATTTATAAAAAAAATTAGCCTCGTTATTATTTTATATAAATTTACTTTTAGTCCTAGGGCCGGAAATCGCATTTTGGAGTAATTTTCAAGTTAACAATAAATAATAAATCATGCTGGACATTTCTCACAGCGCTATCTAGCCTCAAACTGAGCAAAGTTTGTACTGAGGGAACCAGCTAGCTGATAGAATATTTATGTATGTACATATTTGACGACCTCCGTGGCGCAGTGGAGTGGAATAGCCGGTTGAGACGCCAGGAGGTTGCGGGTTTGATTATCGCCGCGGAACAAATGTTTGCATGATCTACATATATTTGTTTCGGCTCTGGTTCTTTCTCTATATATTATAAGTATGTACATATTTACAAAAAAAAGTCTATAAGTATTATATCAGTTATCTGGTTCCCATGGTTTGGGGCTAGATAGCGCTGTGTAAAATTCTAGTATTATTATTATTATTTTTGTAAAAATTTACTTATAATTATATAATAAATTACCCATACCCGAAAGAAATATCTGTAGACCATACAAACATTTGTCCCGCAGCGTGAAACGAACCCGCTACCTCCTGCGTCTCAGCTGGCTTTTCGGGCACTGCGCCACAAAGGTCGCCAATGACCTCATTCTGAGCACTAGGGATGAAAAAGCTATAATTATTGATCGAGCGAAGCGAGATCTCCAAATCAGCTTGGGCAAATCGGCGTTGTATGTATGTTGTATGTTTGTCCGAGGATAACTTTCGAAGCGTTTATCCCATCATCGTGAAATTGTGTATATACTTATATAGGTAGGTAGCAATGGTACAATCCTGGTGTGACTAAACGAGCTAAAAATGTTTTGCGGTTGTTTAGATATTGGGGTTTAAGAGGGGTAAAAAAAAATCAATATGAGACTATTAGGCCAAATGGGACATCTAATGAAAGGTCTTTATTAGACCCCGTTTTTATTTTAAGTTTAATCCTTGTAGTTTTTGAGTTACAAGCCATAAAAAAATTACAACACTGACGAAATTCACAGGGTACGCCAGTTACCCCACAGTGCTGAAACTTGGTATTCGTATAGCTTTAGTATCACAAATATAGGGAATAGTATGAAATACAAACAACTGCAATTTCTACCCGTAAAAATAATAACCAAATAACATGAATTCCCGTTACTTGTAATTTGAATGAAACTGTATGTTAAGTTATTTGGCTATGCATTTCGTGGCACTATTTTATCCCACGAATATTATAAACGCGAAAGTTTGTATGGATGTATGTGTAGATGTTTGTTACTCAGTCACGTCGTAACGGCTTAACCGATTTCGGTGAAATTTAGTATGTACGTAGACTATAACCTGGATTAACACACAGGCTACTTTTTGTCCCATAAATCAGGTCCCACGGGATAAAAATGGGGTACCTACACATTTAGTAGTGTAACGTGTACGAAGTCGCGGGCAACAGCTAGTGATACAATGAATATCTATGACTATGAAATAAAAGGCTATTTTATTTTATTTTTATCTGTGTTATTCGCAGTCCTCGGAAACAGCGGTGGGCAACATCTCCCGCCCGCAGAGCACCGCGCTATCCCGCAAGGAGAGCTACAAGGCGCAGCGGCAGCACTACAGCCGGGAGAAAAAACGAGCCGCGACCGCGCTTCTACACTCCATCGAGGATCCCTCTGTAGTTGTACTGCATGACTGGCTCAAGGTAAAAAAATACTTGGATAAAGTTCCGGGAAAAGTACCGGTAAAATTCCCGAGTACTTTTTTTTAACTGAATAGATCTTCGTTTGACCACAATCTAACCTGATGGTAAGCGATGTGGTCTAAGATGAAGCACGAAGACTTAAAAGAAACCTGTTCACTCTTATCCTAAAGAAGCCCGGATTGTATTCGTTAGGAAAAACAGACGACGGTAAAGTGTTCCATACCTTAGCTGTACGCATCAAGAACGTAAAACCAAAACGGTGTGTGCGAATGGATGGTGTATCGACTAGGTACGGTTGGTACTGAGCCGTGCGCCTGCTTGTCCTTTGGTGGAAAGGAGATGGCGAGATCAGATCGTATAGTTCCTCTATTTCTATATCCATCCACACTCATATCTAACACTCTTTTAGTCACATGATTTTCTTCCCTGCGCGTGCAGGGAGCTATTTTTCAGTGCGTCGTGTGTTTGGTCAACTTCGCGCCTTCAATCTTCTTCCAATGACCAAACATTTTGCTGGACTTGCCTCCTCCATTCCGTGCAGTTTTCCGCTAGTTTTTTCCAAAAAGATAGCTCAATGTTACATGTCTTGATGTGTAACATCTTTCCTCTCGGTTGTGGGAGTGATTTTGGCAAAAGGGACGGAAATATTTAACAGGAAACCAACTAGGTACGGTAGGTAGGTATTTATCGCGGAAATAGCGATGGGCAACATCTCCCGCCCGCAGAGCACTGCGTTATCCCGCAAGGAGAGTTAGTTACACGGCGCAGCGGCAGCACTACAGCCGGGAGAAAATACGAGCCGCGACCGCACTTCTGAAGAAAGTTCCGGGAAAAACACTGGTAAAATTCCCGGTTACTATTATTTATACCGGAAACAGTAACATCGCATAATCCTTATAAAATTTTGCAAGCTTACCCCTTTTCTATTGGTTTTGCGGACGAGTTTTTTATTTAATGAATAAATTTGTTTTTAGGTTCGAGGCTCGCTCAAGTCATGGACAAAGCTTTGGTGTGTTCTGAAACCTGGGCTTTTGCTACTCTACAAAACTCCTAAGGCTAAGGTTAGTGTAGCGACATCTATCGTAACATGTAAGAACTACGCCATACAAGTAAGCCAGTGTAAGATGAAAATATATATTATCTTCGCCGTGTGCGATGGCCCCATTGGGTTGTATGGAATGTGATATTTTATCTTAACATAAAATATTATGGCATCTTCTCGGTAGGTCTTAGATATAGACATTCATTTATTTACTACTAGCTTCCACCAGCGGCTTCGCACGCGTTGTTTGTCAACATAAAGTAGCCTATGTTTGAATCCAGATCATAAACTATCAACACACCAAGTTTCATCAAAATCGGTTCAGCCGTTACGACGTCATTGAGTAACAAGGAAACAAATAAATAAACAAAAATCCAAACTTTCACATTCATTATATTAGTGTGATGGGTAACTATTTAAAATATATCGAACTAGATACATGTAGATTTATTGGATGATTAGATTAAAGAGAGGTCAATATTTATTTTTGACGACCTCCGTGGTGTAGTGGGCGCATAGCCGGCTGAGACGCAAGAGGTAGCGGGTTCGATTCCCACCGCGGAACAAATGATTGCATGATCTACAGATATTTGTTCCGGGTCTGGTTGTTTCTCTATACAGTGTGGCCCTGGATAAAGTGCAACCCCGAAAGGGGGTGAAACTAGATCAAAAATTATCGACAAAAAAATAGAAAAAAAAAATTAAAAAAAAATTCGTATATACTTTATTGATGTATTAAAATTTTTATTACTCACTAATGACTCTATTTAATAAAAAAATGATTTCTTCCAAAGTAGTAGGTCTATTTTGTTAAAATAAAAACCATAATCATGTCAGATATGTGACGATGACGATAAAATAACAAATAACTCACAAACGAGTGGCTATCGTGACTTAAAGTTTAATTTTTGTATTAAAATTACATTTTTTAGGCTGTTTTTTTCCAATAAACTCCAAAAATCTTAAAATTAAGCCTATAATACTAGAAATTTTTATGACTTTTTATTATTGTCTATCATAATAGCTTTTAAATAAAATAAAAACCTACGTTCTAACATAAAAAATGTGCTGGCTAGGAGCATTTAAAGTTGACCACTGACGGTCAGTGGTCAACTTTAAATGCTTATTAATTTCCAATAAACTCCAAAAATCTTAAAATTAAGCCTATAATACTAGAAATTTTTATGATTTTTATTATTGTCTATCATAATAGCTTTTAGATGAAATAAAAACCTACGTTCTAACATAAAAAATGTGCTGGCTAGGAGCATTTAAAGTTGACCACTGACCGTCAGTGGTCATTCAATTTCTAGTATTATAGGCTTTATTTTATTTTTATGACTTTTTATTATTGTCTATCATAATAGCTTTTAAATGAAATAAAAACCTACGTTCTAACATAAAAAATGTGCTGGCTAGGAGCATTTAAAGTTGACCACTGACGCTAGGAGCATTTAAAGTTGACCACTGACCGGTCAGTGGTCAACTTTAAATGCTCCTAGCCAGCACATTTTTTATGTTAGAACGTAGGTTTTTATTTCATTTAAAAGCTATTATGATAGACAATAATAAAAAGTCATAAAAATAAAATAAAGCCTATAATACTAGAAATTGAATGACCACTGACGGTCAGTGGTCAACTTTAAATGCTCCTAGCCAGCACATTTTTTATGTTAGAACGTAGGTTTTTATTTCATTTAAAAGCTATTATGATAGACAATAATAAAAAGTCATAAAAATTTCTAGTATTATAGGCTTAATTTTAAGATTTTTGGAGTTTATTGGAAATTAATAAGCATTTAAAGTTGACCACTGACCGTCAGTGGTCAACTTTAAATGCTCCTAGCCAGCACATTTTTTATGTTAGAACGTAGGTTTTTATTTTATTTAAAAGCTATTATGATAGACAATAATAAAAAGTCATAAAAATTTCTAGTATTATAGGCTTAATTTTAAGATTTTTGGAGTTTATTGGAAAAAAACAGCCTAAAAAATGTAATTTTAATACAAAAATTAAACTTTAAGTCACGATAGCCACTCGTTTGTGAGTTATTTGTTATTTTATCGTCATCGTCACATATCTGACATGATTATGGTTTTTATTTTAACAAAATAGACCTACTACTTTGGAAGAAATCATTTTTTTATTAAATAGAGTCATTAGTGAGTAATAAAAATTTTAATACATCAATAAAGTATATACGAATTTTTTTTAAATTTTTTTTTCTATTTTTTTGTCGATAATTTTTGATCTAGTTTCACCCCCTTTCGGGGTTGCACTTTATCCAGGGCCACACTGTATATTATAAGTATGTATTTACAAAAAAAATGTATATAAGTATTCTATCAGTTATTTGGTTCCCATAGTACAAGCTCTGCTTAGTTTGGGGCTAGATAGCGCTGTGTGAAATGTCCAGCAATATTTATTTATTTTAATACTTTTTGCACAAAAATACAAATTACATGTACAAAAAGGTGGGTTTAATGCTATTAACATTTTCTACCTGCCAACCTCGAGAGGTAACAAAAAAGGTTGGCGTGCTAACTTAAAACAATATGGCGGAAACCGGAAAAAAGCAAATGATTCATTATGTGGTCTTCTCGCGACCGTTCTTCCACTTTATGAATTACGTTTATGCATCCTCATATGACTTATATACTTTTTTTACATTTTTTTATTGATACTTAAAAAAAAACACAAATAACAATAAACTCCGATCACAGTAAAAATAAATACATAAACCTACTTGATATAATAATAATAATATATAGAATATTATATAGAGTGTTTGATAATATACGCACAAAAATGCAAGGGGTTATTTTGATGAGAATAATAAATAAATAAATAAAATAAAAAATAAAACGGCATTTATTTACACACACACACCTCTTATGCTAACAGAAGTTGGTAGGTACAATAAGTACTAGATAAAGCTAGGTAAGTTTAATAGTAGGCCTAATTCTAAGTAACATTAGTACATTATCGTAGGTAGCACTAACGTAGGTAACATAAGTTTGTGAAATGTTTACCATCGAAATGTGAAATTTATTTGGTCATGTAAAAACAAACACTTTATTAAACTTATGTTCTGCTATTGCATAATGCTTCCCATCTAACCACAGATACTGTATTGGTGAAGTCTCGAGATATTCGTTGTCTCTTTCTAACCCAAAATCTGCAGCCATTTCCGAAAGATATATCAAATTGGCCTTTATTTTTGGATGTCGATTGCAAGAGTAGGTAGTCGATTTTCTTTAAAATTTGATAATATAACTAGTAGTAATTTTTTTTCGAGAAGTCCTTTTTTAAGTTTTGCGAAATCGTCACTTGAATATCGTCACTATATTACCAAACACTCTGTATAACAAAAAAATATGTATATAAGTAAATAAAATATACTTATTACATATAAATACACATACTACGTTTTCATATATTTTAACAGCTAGTGGTGGATTACAAGAAATGACTGTAGACTAGTCGTCTGAAGACCGGTTTACTAGGCGCCTTTTTAATATGAGTAGGGAGAGAATTCTTTAGACCGATAGCTACCACCTCAAAAGAGTTGCCATGAAAGGACGTTGAGTGTTTCGGGGTAACAAGAAAGGAGAATCAGTGGATCTGAGGTTTCGGTCGTAGGTGTCAGAAAGGAAGGAAAATTGACATTTTAGATAATGAGGATATTGATGTTACCATGTTGTATTTGGGCTTCCATTAGAAATGTTTTTAGTTTTTCAGATGGTGGTGGCGAGCTGTCGCCATTTCATCCATCCCGCATATGAAGATGTTATTTGTAATTACAGAGCAGCCACTGGGTGGGTACCGTGCTCCTAACATCTTGTCAAGTGATCGAGCGCCCCTCTAAGAAGGACGGCTTCTGCTTTAAGATCTACCATCCGCTCGAGCAGAGCATATGGGCTCCGAGGGGACCACATAACGAATCTATTGGTATGTACTAAATCTGATGATGATGTCATCCAGGCGACGTTCTCCCACTTTATGATTACTACATGGAGATGGATCAAGCATAAGGCCTACCTGATGTTAAGTGGTAACCATCGTCTATAACAGAGAATTGCCTTCTAGGTTACGCACCTTAGAATGTGCCATACGTTGCACTGCCCTGTGCCCATCACTTGAGTCATAGAGGTGTAAAGCTTCATGTGTCAGTAATTTCACCGGCAACCGTACCTTTCAAACTGAAACACAGCAATGCTGCTTGGCGGCAGAAATAGGTATGGTGGCAGTACTTCCCCTGACGATCGAATCGACGTATCTTTGTTGTGAACGTGCGTTTGCAGATACGGCACGTCTTCTTCTTCCTGCCCTTTCCCCACATTACTTGGGGTTGGCACAACATGTATTCCTCCTTCACACCTCTCTATCAGCTGCCATCTCCGTTGTCACTTCCTTCCTACTCATATCATTCTTCATACAGTCCATTCATCTCTTCTTCGGCCTTCCTCTTTTTTTTTATTAGTATAGATGTTCGTTAGACCACAACTTCACGTGATGATGTGGTCAAAGAGCACCTTCAAGAGACTCGGATTGTATACTTTAGGAAAAACAGTCGACAGCAAAGTGTTCCATATCTTAGCTGTACGCATCGAGAACGTAGAACTAAACCGGTGTGTGCGAATGGGTGGTATATCGACTAGGTACGGTTGGTACTGAGCCGTGCGCCTGCTTGTCCTTTGGTGGAAAGGAGATGGCGAGATCAGATCGTATAGTTCCTCTATTTCTATATCCATCCACACTCATATCTAACACTCTTTTAGTCACATGATTTTCTTCCCTGCGCGTGTACGTAAGGGCATTATTCTCGTAATGGTAAATTATGTTATCAGGTGAGCTATTTTTCAGTGCGTCGTGTGTTTGGTCAACTTCGCGCCTTCAGTCTTCTTCCAATGACCAAACATTTTGCTGGACTTGCCTCCTCCATTCCGTGCAGTTTTCCGCTAGTTTTTCCCAAAAAGATAGCTCAATGTTACATGTCTTGATGTGTAACATCTTTCCTCTCGGTTGTGGGAGTGATTTTGGCAAAAGGGACGGAAATATTTAACAGGAAACCGGGGAAGCGCGCGTTATTTGATTGGAGCAATGAGCGCACGCGGTGGTCAGATATTACACATCATGTTCGACTACTGTAAGGCTCTTAAGTTTTTGAAGTGAAAACTTCTTTAGGCGCGTTGAGAATTTTTTGAGATGGGAAAAAACCATTGAACTCGCGACACTGTTACCGACACCTGTCACTGACTATTGACACTGACTTACTGACACTTCTGTATATAAGTATCTGTAGTGTAGTATCTATCTGCTTTTGCTCAAGTTTTCACTTCTATCATTTTAATTTTTTTATGTCTTTTCTGAACATCATTGTAACTGAGAAACTGACCTCCAGAAAATGCGCTTCGCCACTCTCTCGTCAGGCGTTCTAGAGACGTGGCCACACCATTGCAGTTGACTCCTCATCAGATATGCCTCTACGCCGCAGACATTAGAACGGCGCAGAAATGGTACTACTAGCGTACTAAATTTATTTATATGGAGTACAAATTTATTAAATGGGCCCCCCATTGCGTTTTCAAAATTCTTTCTGGGCGTCAGGTCTATGCGACGTGGGATCCGAAAGCTAGTGCTTATCGGGGTCAACGTATAAGCTGCGCAATTGAGTTAGTCTTACTTAGGGAGTATTAAAATGAGGGTATTTTTATACCTAAAGTATTAGTGGACTCATTAAAGATCTCTCAAACTTTGTGAAAAATCAGTTTTATGTTGTTCCTGTAAAATTTGCCCATATGGGACTTAAGAATTCTGATAATACGACCGACACATTTACAAACAACAAAAGTATATAAGTATTCTATCAGTTATCAGGTTCCCATAGTACAAGGTCTGCTTAGTTTGGGGCTAGATGGCGCTGTGTGAAATGTCCAGCATTATTTATTTATTATGTTGTGTACAGGAGCCGTGGTCCAGCCGTTGCCGACCGCGCACCTGATCTTCCGCGCGCCCTCGCAAGCCGCGGGGCACTGCTGGCTCGACGGACTCGAACTGGCATTAACATGCAGCAATGCTATGCTCAGGTACCACACATCATACTTTTTTTTCATCAAATTTCTTTAGACGCGGTGGGCATTTTTGATGTGTGAAAAAACCATTGAACTCACGACACTGTTAATGTTACCGACACCTCTGTATATAATTTGAGATGGGAAAAAACCATTGAACTCGCGACACTGTTACTGGTATCGACGCCTCTGTATATAAGTATCTGTAGTGTAGTCGGCTTTTATTCAAGTTTTCATTTCTGTCGGCACTCCCGGAGTGCAACTATTTTTATAATAAACACTAGCTGTTGCCCGCGACTTCGTACGCGTTACACTGTTAAATGTGTAGGTAACCTAGAAATAAAGCTAAACTCGCTGTTGCAAGTTGACACCCCATTTTGATCTCATGGGACCTGATTTATGGGATAAAAAGTAGCCTATGTGTTAATTCAGATTATAGTTTACGTACATACTAAACGACATCGGTTCAGCAGTTACGATGTGATTGAGTAACAAACATCTAATCTTTCGTATTTATAGATTAGTATGATGTGATAGTATGACCGATTTCAATGAAATCCATACTGATATTATAAATGCCAAAGTAAGTCTGTTTAATTGTTTGTTACCTTTTCACGACTAAACGGCTGAACGGATCATACTGAAATTTCGCAAGAAGATAGATTATATCCTAGGGAAAGACATAGGCTATCTTTTGTCACAAAAAATAATTTTGAAGGGGTGATATAGGGCTTGAAAGTTTGTATGGGCAATTTTTTTTTGCGCACATTTTCCGATATTTTAATAGTTATTCTGCTATTCGGGGCGGAGACAAATCCAACAAATCAAATATCATCAAAATCGGTGCCGCCGTTCTTGAGTTATAAATGGTGTAACTAACCCGACTTTGTTTTATATATATAGAATAAAAGTAAGCTCTATTCCAGATGTTCCCGGTCTCGACCGAAGCAGATGGTCGCGGCGGAAGCTCCCATAACCCAGACGAATATATCACACGAGGAGTTGGAGAAACATTTTAATGAGCACGGTAAGTGATACTCTTATATTATCATTAAAAATTTTAAAATAAAAAAAATATTAACCAAACAGGATTTGAATCTGCAACCCTTCTCTTGATACGACTTTTAAGACCAATAGTGTTCGTTGTGCAAATGGTCGCCTGGGGAAGTACTACCACCATTAATTACTGCTGCTTGCTGTTTCGGTTTGAAGGATATGGTTGCCGGTTGTAAGGTTGTTCCATCTCCAAATATCATAAAAAAAGTGGCTCTCCGGGAGTGCCGACAGAAGTGAAAACTTGAACAATTACATATTCAATAATATTATATTGTGATATAGGAAATATTTTATTGTGCAGGAAATTTAGTTTTAAATTTTAAATTAAAAAAAAATTACAAATTAAAAAGCGGATACTTGCCGAGGTTTTCCCCAGGGACTACAGTATGGGGTTCAAAAAGGGTGTTTTGAAAATTTTAAAGGGTCGGCAACGCGCGAGTAATAACCCTTGTTGTTACAAACGTCCACAGGTTAAAACCGCTTACCATCTAGTGGGCCGTATGCTTGTTTGCTACATTACAGCCCTTTCCCACGGCAACATCCCCTTTAGTATTGAGGTACGTACAGTACTAAACGGAATCCTGCAAAAAACTGTACCTGCAAAAAACGGGATGTTGCCGTAGGAAAAGGCTGTACTAGTATAAAAAAATACCTTAAAAAAAAACTTTAAGTAAAAAAAGTTTTTTTTTTTTTGTTTTAAATTGGATAGAACTTCGTTTGACCACAATCTCACCTGATGGTAAGTGATGATGTGGTCTAAGATGTAGCACGAATATCTAGAAGAAACCTATTTACTCTCACCTTAAAGAGGCCCGGATTGTATTCTTTAGGAAAAACAGACGACGGCAAAGTGTTCCTTAAAACCTATACTATGTACCTCTTAAAACGGTAAACCACCGCACCGCGGTCGGTAGTTAGGCTACTGCAGTTCAAATCAAGGGTTGCGGATTCAAATGCTATCTGAACCGTTATTTTGGTTTTAATTTTAACTTTAGTATGAAAAATTGTTGACAAAATGAGAAAATTATGAAGTTTGGTTGTGATATTGTCTATTACACATAATTCTTCTTTACTATATATGAATGTTTCTAGCGTTTCTTAACTTTGTCAAGAGGTAACTAATATGTTTTTTATTTTCTCTTTGCAACACGGTAATATATGTGTGTTTGAAAACGTATGCTATATATTTTTTTTGAATTCTGCTAAAACATTATCAAAATCAGCCAATCCACCTCTACCCAGATCACCTCTAATGTCCGTATCAGATTACACACCAAAACACAATTCCTTAGACCGTTCCAACTACCAGACAAAAAAACACAAAACTTCAAAATGGTCACAATTCGTCGACTCCATAGACATTATGTCCAAAGACTTCGGACATTCATCATCCGAAACAGAAGAAAGCGAGAAAAAAGAAGGATTTCTAGATTTCCTGTGGAAGGACAAAGCATCATCTTCTTTAAGAAGTCAGCCTCTAAGCAAAAGCTTAGCGTCCAGTCCGAGATTGGATGTCGCCAAACGCACTCACCTTACTAAATGCTTTGAATTACCTAAATTAACTCAAGATAAACGTAGAAAATGTCCAACGCCCTCGATCGAAGAAAATGTTGCTAAGTTCATGACAGCGTTCCCCAAACGAAGAAGCTCTACTCCATCTACGTATCTCTCTCAGAAGAGAATCAGTGAGTTACGAGAGTCTGGTGCGAAAACAGATTCGGAGAACGACGATGTATTCCTAAAATTGCCTAAACGCAGATGTGCGTCCAAAGTGATTTGCAGTACGCCGGATAATATTATTATTACTGAGACGGCGCCATCTTTGGAGAGGTTTAGGAAGTACAGCTCTACTTCTGATGATGATGTTTTCGATATGGAGTATAGGTTTGTATTTTATGACATTCTAAAACTTTAAAAATTCAAAAAATTACAAATCATTACTATGATGATAATATAAAACTTGTGTTCATAACCTTGATAGTTGCTATCACACCAATATTATAAATGCGAAAGTTTGGATGTTTGTTTATTTGTTTGTTTGTTTCTTAACCTGGAATAACACATCGATCTGGGTCTCGGTGTTTTTCTAAATATTATAAGTATGTATTTGTAAAAAAAAGTATATAAGTATTCTATCAGTTATCTGGTTGTACTTGTACATGCTCTGATTAGTTTGGAGCTAGATAGCGTTGTGTGAAATGTCCAGCAATATTTATTTGTTATTATTTATTTGTTTATAGGCTACTTTTTAATCAGGTCCATGATATAAAAATGGGATATCTAGTTGCAACAGCGAGTTTAGCTTTATTTCTAGGTTACCTACACATTTAGTAGTGTAACGCGTACGAAGTCGCGGGCAACAGCTAGTAGTGATTACATCCTAGTATAACAGAAACTACAATAGACAATTAAGTTTAAATACAGATAATAACTTTGATTTACTAATGGAATATTGACCTTCCTATTCAAAATATACAAATAAATAAAACTCAAAATACACTGTATTATTGCAAGACAAAGGAAAATTTTAAAATTTACACGAAAGCAAAAGCTTGAGTCAATGTATAATAGTCTTATTACCAAAGAACGATTCCTTCCAGTTAACCTTTACTTATTATGTAAAACAATTACAAGAATAACATTTTTTTTAAACTTAATTCAACATCAGTCGCCAATGCAGACTTATCGCTACTGCCCTAGACAACTTTGGTTAAAAGGTGCGGACTATTTTTTTTAAATAAAAAAAATGCGTTTCATATAAAACGAATTTAATATTAATTATAAACATATCACATTACAAAAAAAAAGTATAATGGCAGTTCCAAATATCATTTATAATTATTTTCTGTACTCTTCACACACACCGTTAATCCTGAGATACAACTATACATACCTATAAGAACTATGCGCTGGCGCATCTAAGACGCGGCCCGATCTGCCAATCAGATTCTAGGAGATAAGTATACTACGTGTTTTATTATGTACGACATTAAATGAAAACACTGGCAGGGCTAATTGCTAGAATTGTAGTACTATAGATTTTTTTCAAATTAAGTACCATAAAAATGTTTAGTTTTTCAAACAACCTTAATATCAAGTCTTAAAATATCAATAACACAGCCTGTATAAATACCATCATAGCGTAAGTACCTGTTAAACTGACTAAGCGGCATCGTCGCATAGATGTTCGCCGATTATCGTTAAAAATGGTTTATTAGAAATGTATCGATTACTGGATAAATATTCAAGCTACAGGTATTAAACACCTCTAAAATCATATAATACGGTTCCGGATGTGTGTTTTAAATTAATGTCGTACATAACAAAATAGGTTGTATAATTTAAATTATAGAAAATCGCCTACATTCCCACAACTGCAATCGCCAATGCCCGAGAAATACTCAATCATAGACTACACGAAGCTCCCCTCAGCGGCATTCGAGTTGGACAAGACAGAGAGGAGACAGGGGAGACTGAGCCTACAGAATGTTTATGTAGCGGGGAAGATCGTTCAAAGTGGTAAGAGGAGACTACGCTGAAAAGGGACATAAAAATAATGTGATAAAAGCATTATTAAACACGGGATTTATCACTTACCGTTTTATCGGTGTTTCGTGGTAAAAGCACGTACGAGCAGGTTATAGCAGACATATCACTCTGAAAGGAATCGTCACCGTATCGCCTTTCGCTTCGTCGTCAACCAGGCGTCAACCTAACGTAAGCACGTAATCAACGCGCTTACGGCTCGCCGTCCGCTGGCGCCGCTAGGCGGCACCAAATTTCACCGCTCGGGTACGGAGAGACGTAAGCGCACCGCGGTTGTGAGCTTGTCCCGGGGCGAGACGATTACGTTACGATTCCGATTAGTGTGCGTTGCAGTAGGGAGTTTCATACAAAAATACTGAATGGCTCGAGTTCATACGGTGACGATCCCTTACCGAGTTGATATGTGTGTTATGAACTTAAAAGATGCCGTGTTGCCTTAGTGAGAGGAGAGACATTTTTATCACGTTTAAAAAAGAGTTTGGGGTTAGGCCTGCTCTTAAGAATTCTGATTTAAAAAAGTGAAATGAAAAAAAAACAAGCTTATTTCAATGACTCTTTTTTAACTCTTTTTTAAACGCGATAAAAAAGTACCTTCCTTTGCGAGATCTGTCTGTGAACGGACACTTAAGGGGTGTCCATGAATTACGTGAAGATTTTTTAGACGATTTTTTCCCCTTCTTCCCCTGCTGGTGAAATGTCATGAGATTTGGTTCGACCCCCTCCCCCCACCCCATATCTCGCGTGAGATTTTTAAAATTTTGTTTTGTTTTTTTGTTATAACGTGATATATTACGAGACCCTCCCTCTGGACCACGTGAGATTGGCGTTAGACACCCTCCCCCCTGAACACCTCACGTAATTAATGAACGCCCCCTTATGGCTAAGTGAAGCACTTAAACTATGCCAGTTTATAATTACTGATTTATCTATTTATCGCGTATGTACCTTTTTTATTTGTTATTCCGACGTTATGTACAGCTGTTGCAACACAATCGAAACGTGATAAGAAATAAAAAAGGTACATACAATAAATACCCGTTTAAAACAGTAATTATGTCCAGTGATCGCGTTTGAAAAATACGATGCCAGTTTAATTTATAGATGAGAAGATACATACATGTGAGCTGGCATACTTTGATTGCATCACTTAAGTTAAGGCGTTCCATCTATCATTTTGGGGCTAGATAGCGATTTGTGAAATATCCAACGTAATGTTCTTTCGTAGAAAAGTTATAATCTAAATAAGTAGTTGATTGCGTAAGGCTAGTTTTTGCTATTTCTGTGTGTGTGCGTATGGGTATGTTTGTATTCAAAGTAACAGCTTAACATCAGGCTTGCCACCGTAGTGGGATAACATAATTGGTCAAGCGCGTCTCGAACTACGCACAATGAAGGGTTCCGTAGCCAGTACGGCTGCATCTTGATGACTACCGTAGCCGTCAGACGCAGGAGGTTGTGGGTTCGATTCCGGCTGCGGAACAAATGTTGCACGATCTTCAGATATATGTTCAGGTTTGTTTTCTCTAATTATAGTATGTATTACACAAAAAAATACCTTCCTTTATTCATTCTTTATTCTTTATTGTACACAAATAGATTTACAGACCGACACAAAATGGGCATGTACAAAGGCGAGCTTAACCCTTATAAGAATTTTCTTCCAGCAAACCTTTGAAGATAGAGATAGTTGATTATAGTGGTGGGTACATGCACAGACAAGGATATTGGAGTAAAATACTAATAAATACCTATAGTTATACATAATATATAGGTACCATAATAAATAAAATGCTTATACATATTAAAAATAATTATAATGGTTTGCCTATAAAAATATAACCTCCTTCTGCGCAGACGGGTAAAAAGTAGCCTATGTCCCAATCCCGGTCATAATCTATTTGTATGCCAAATTTCATCGAAATTGGCCCAGTCGTTTAGTCGTGAAAACGTAACAAACAGAGAAAGCTACATTCGAATTTATATATTTAGTATGGATGTTTGTTTAAAATCACATTAATATTATAAATGCGAAAGTTTCGATGTTTGTTTATTTATTTGTTACTCAATCACGTCGTAACTGCTGAACCGATTTCCGTGAAATATAGTATGTAATGTATGTAGATTATAACCTGGATTAACACATAGGCTACTTTTTATCCCATAAATCAGGTCCAATGAGATAAAAATCGGGTGTCAAGTCAAGTTGCATCAGCGAGTTTAGCTTTATTTCTAGGTTACCTACACATTTAGTAGAGTAACGCGTATGAAGTCGCAGGCAACAGTTAGTTAATCATAAATTATACTATTATATCGTTTAACATATATATTATGTTTCACCCTGTATACACTTTAAGCAAACAAAAAGTAACCTCGGAGTGTACCTAAACAAAATAACTACTTTGTACAAAGTAAACAAAAACCTACGCCATTAATAATGTACCTTCTTGTGTGATAAGCGCGCTATCACACTGGCGATTTGCGATCGCGATTGCAGCGAGGCGATCAGTCATCGCGCTCGCTGTTTGTGTGTAGTGATGTGTCGTTGAGGCTTTTTGAAATAACAAAACGAAACGTTGAATTATTTCAAATAACGTTGGAATTCATCATTCATCTCAGTCCACATCCACCCACTGCTGAGTATAGGCCTCCTCGTTATCACGCCACCTTCTCAGGTCCTGTGCCAAGCGCATCACTCTCGCGATGTCGTCCGACCATCTGGCTGGTGGTCCGCCAACTGGTCTGCTTCCTTCTCGCGGTCACTGCCCTCGTCCATTGTACGTCTTTCCTTGCCAAGTGTTCCATCTCCACTTCAGCTGGTTGATCCTTCTACCCGCATCCCCGACTTGGAACAACGTTGGAATAATTATCGAATTTTACATCGTACTGCGTTTTAACCGGTTACACGCAACGAATAGCGAGCTGGCAACTTAACCGGAGCTAGCTAGTCCTCAATTCGGTTGTTTTTTTTCTGTTATATGAGTGTTACCTCAGAACTCTGTGATTTATCAACCGATTTGAGGTTTTTTAATGTTTGGGTATACTCTCAGATTGGTTCCATAGAAATTTCATCAAAATCGGTTAAATATTTTGGTTAAGTCGGATATATTTTTGTTAAAAAGTTACTTGTTAATTTATTCTTGTTACAAGCTTTTTATGAACTTGCAATGTATGTATGTTTGTCCGGGAGGAACCTTGCAACTGAATTTTAAACCCTTTCCACTCAACCGATGGAGCTGAAATTTGGAATACATATGTAACTTCGGTGACAATGCAATATGGTACCATGGAGATGGTCTCATGATGGAGACGGATGCTAGACAACGGAACTTCTGAATAGATTATAGTAGGCTACTAGTGTTTGGGCTCATTTGAATCTTGTTTTGAAAAGGTATTTTTTCATCAAAAAACTTATTTTACAATACAACTTACTGAAGTGTAGCGCGTGAGCGTGTCTCTAAAGCGAACGCGGCGTCCGTGTTGCGGTGTCGCGGCGAGTTCGCGGCAAATACGTTCACAAATCGCCATTGTGATAACGCCTTTACGGAGCGCAATTTCATATCGATGAGTTTGTAAATGAAATGTTAGGTCGGCGTTCTAGGAACTGTAGGAAGAAATGCTATTCGGCTAATAGCGTTGACTGGTGATATCAGATGTTACTTTGTGAGTTGTACATCATCATCGTATTAACCATAAGACGTCCAATGCTGAACCTATGCCTACCTTTTTGATTTCCATGAACGCCCCCATAACCTAGGGGCGACACAAAAACAAGTGGCGATCACAATGGGCCTCGTGATGACTCTAAAAGCCGCAAAAGCTGATAAAAAGAAAATTAAAAAAAAAATACGCTGCGCTTTCCAGTGCGCGTGGTTTCCAAAAACCTTTCTGCCCCAACGGCCGTCAGTTTTCCGAGCTGAGTCCTGCCCACTGCCACTTCATCTTGCTAATTCGCTTGGCTATGTCTGTGAACTTGGTTCGTCTACGGATCTCCTCATTCCTGATTGGATCTCGTAGGAAGATATGCGATTTGGCCAACTGCATTGAGTGGTGCTTATCAGCTGTTACATTTGCCAGCGTTAGACCACGATCTCGTCTGATAGCGCGCGATGATGCAGTCTATGATGGATCGCGCTTGCCTAGAAGAAACCTATTCACTCGCGACTTGGAGACCCCTAGGTTGTAGTTAACAGGAAACACAGACACAGGCAAGGCGTTCCACTTTTTTAAAATACATTATACATAATTATTTAAAATACATATTTTACATTGAAAGTTGTATAGTTCTTCAAGCTTCCGCCCGTATCTTCGCTCGCATTGTTTGTTAATTAAAAGCAGCCTATAATCACACTAATGCTATAATGAGAAAGTTTGGATTTTTGTTTATTTGTTTGTTTGTTACTCAATCACGTTGTAATGGCTGCACCGATTTCGATGAAGTTTGGTGTGTTGATAGATTATGACTTGGATTCAAAGGCTACTTTTTGTCGACAAACAATGCGTGCGAAGGCGCTGGCGGTAGCTAGTAAATAATAAATGAATTCTTTATTGCAGACACAATGACCCATATCTTACAATATACACTAAAATAAAATTAAAATTAAGCAATAATAAAAAAAAACATTTAAAATTACTTTCTATTGATAAACGACGCGTACGAAGCCCCTGTCGGAAGGTAGTAAATAATAAATATTGCTGGAAATATCACACAGCTCTATCCAGCCCCAAACTAAGCAGAGCTATGGGTACCAAATAACTGATAGAATACTTAAATATTATTTATTTGTAAATATGTACATACTTATAATTTATATAGTCAAAGATTACAAGTAATATTTATTTGGTTTAATCGTAGACTCGCGAGATCTCAGTTCGGGGCGAACCACTAGTATAATCTGTGATATGAATCATTTATGTCAGAAGAAACGACTCCCAGAGTCGTATCCGTAAAGAGAATAGAGATACACAACGCTAGTTCAGTCCATTATCAATCGCGGGCCGAGTTAGACGCGTACGATAGATAAAAATACATGTGTTGATACTGATAACGTGAGATTGTGCCTGTGTGATAATTTATGCCGAAATGGTACAAATAATTGTGTTGTTTTTAACCGACTTCTAAAAAAGGAGGTTGTCAGTTAGGTATTCAGTTTTTTTTGTATGTATGTTCCCACGTAACTTTGTTTATGAACCGGTGGAATTACAGACACCTGTATGCCTCAGGTTGATTGACGCAGTCCAGGGGGTGCGTGACCTATGAGGCAATACTTAGTGGTAGGCGATGGTTAATATCAGGTGGGCCATACACTCGTTCAAACTCTAAGTCGTAAAAAAAAAACAAATTTGAAATGTTTTTTGTATCAATGCAAGACAAAATCGACAAAATTACGAGTAACAAATTGATCTTTAACTTCGTCAAAATCGTTGTAAAGCTGTTAAGCCAATCTAAAATTTAATTAAAAAACATTTAAGTTACGATTTTCTGTTAATTTAAGTTAATAATACCAGACATCTAAGAGTTTTAAATTATGTTGTACCAACTTCATACAATCTAATATTAGAAATTTAAGTAACTCTGTCTCTCTGTCTGATTTTTACGTTTTCACGCCTAAATGGCCTGACCGATTTCGATGAAATTTTGTATAAGGATAGATTATGACTGGGATTGAGACATTGACTACTTTTTACCCGACTGCGCAGGAGTGTAATGTTTTTATTGACAAACCTCGTCCGACTAGTGTCTGAGATTACCCAATTCAATGATACTAACAACAAACTTTACCTATTTATAATATTACTATGGATTGATAATGTTTATTATGAGGAAAAAGTTACAAGGAAACACTCTTGGCTTCACAGAGAACGTATTGCCATTGTATATTAAGTTAGGGACAAAATAAATAAAAATTGTAAAATGTGTTCAACTAAAAGACGCGTAAACAACTTAGCAGTGATTAATAATAATCACACTTATAATATCAGTGCGAAAGTTTGGATGTTTGATTATTTATTCATTTGTTTGTGTGTGAGTGTATGTTACTCAATCACGTCGTAACGGCTGAACCGATTTCGATGAAATTTAGTATCAAGGTATATTATAAATCTGGATTAACACATATGCTACTTTGTATCCCATAAATCAAGTCCCACGGGATAAAAATGAGGTGTCAAGTCAATTTGCAACAGCGAGTTTTGTAGCTTTATTTGTAGGTTTCCTACACATTTAGTAGTGTAACGCGTACGAAATCGCGGGCAACAGCTAGTTCTATAATAAATTAGGGATAAAATAAACATGGAATAAATAAATAAAAATTGCAAAATGTGTCAACTAAAAGACGCGTAAACAACATAATAGTGATTAATAATAAAAATTAAAAAGTGAGTGCTAGTTTAAAGTGCACATAAAATTATGTTAAATACGCTTAGTGCATAAAAAGCATTATTAATAAATTCTAGATTTACAACATGAAAATGTTATTAATAACATTTTTGTCGAAAGACTTTAAGAGGCGCTTCAGCCTGCACTGCTACTCAGTTTTATATAATTTTTGCAGTTACCAAGGTTTTTAACATGCTTATATATATCGTGTTCATATTTCCAAATAAATATGTTTGAATTTTGAATTTGAATCTGTCTCACCTCCATCTCACATATTTTGATTATTTAGATGAAGCTTGGAATTAAAATTTCTCCAACTCGTTCAAAAATGTTACAATCTAGACGTAATTTATTTTCTTTAATGTTATGTATTCTAAAAGTATCATTAAAACGAACAACCAGCCTTGTTTCTTGTCTTTCTTTTCTGGCTTGGTCGCGAAGGAACAGACACTAAAATTGACGTTTTAAAGTCATTGTGATTTTTATGAATAAAAACATTTTGATTTCATTAGAATACTCGTACATATATGAGTTTTATAGATACTTGTATGTATGGACTGCCTAATGAAAACAGGCCTCTTTCTCATTGGCTCCAGCCCTGGTAATGCCTATGTTAAGGGTCCGGCTTAGAGCCTGAGTTGTAAAATAAATACTTGGAGTAATAATAAATTATTTAATTCCGGCAATTGTAAAATAGTTACAGGATAGTACATAACTTATTCTACGGCCCATAAAGATCTCATCTCTCCTCCCTCCTTCCACCACCGGACAAGCAGGCGTACCGAGAAGTACCACCCATACCTGGTCGACATACCACATTGCCGTACCAAACGATTTGCTTCAACTTTTCTTAGAGTGTTAGAGTAAGGAGTGGAACTCACTTCCGGCGTATGTTTTTCCGAACCAATATAATCTCGAAGTCTTTAAGTCCAGAGGGAATAGGTTATTTCTAGGCAAGCGTGCTCTATCTTCGATCTCACCATCACTTACCATCAGGTGAGGTAGTGGTCAAGCTCTTGAATATCATCAATAAAAAAAAATGTACCTACCTCACATATTATAAAAATACTCCCTTCAAAGAAGAGCCATTAGAATCATCGGCGATCCCAAACTCGCCGACAGGCTGGAACCGCTGAGTCAACGCCGTGACATCGGATCGCTCAGTGTATTCTACCGCCTGTATAATGGGGAATGTTCTGAGGAGATATTTGATCTCATTCCGTCGTCGAGATTTTACCACCGCACGTAATAACGTAATAAAGCTCATCCACATATCGTCGACAATTGGGTATCGCGCACCACACGCTTCACGCAATCTTTTCCACCCCATACTTGCAAGATGTGGAATGAGCTACCATCTGAGGATTTCCCATTAGGCTACGACATGGCACGCTTCAAGAGAAACGTAAAGAAGTTTGTACAGGGTAGGGAACGCATCGACAATACCCCAGGTGTTGCCGGTGGCAATAGGCGACGGTGACTGCTTACCATCAAGTGGGCCGTAAGCCTGTTTTCCCACAAATAACATTAAAAAAACGTATTATAATAAAAACTTATTATTTTTTACATAAACACTGCAATTATAGAGGTGAGTTCTCGGTGTTCGGTATCCGTCCTCGGAAACGACGAAATACGACACCCTTTGGCTAAAAATCATCCTTCATGAAGGTCTACAAATGTTTAGTCAACACTCTCACCACGAACTAATTAAAATGAATCCTGTGGCGGAACTCTAACCGATCGACCCTCAAATTGAAGTTATCTCAAGCGCGAGAACTCCGTAACTTCTTCAGCCTTCAGCCCAGTCTCAGACGGCTTTTCTTCAGAATCTTTGAAATATTCCGTTGTCCTAAATTATAAAGATTATGAGGATTAGCGAATTCGTGGTAAATCTTCTGCACACGTGCCTTATCTTTGTTCAAAGTCGTACTTAATCTTGGTACTTAGGTACTCTTTACTCTGGTATTACCTATATACCAGGCGAATATTCGCATCCGCATCCGCAAATGTGGAGCCTCCGCATTGTTGCGGATGTTCATGCGGATGCAGATATAGCGCAGGTTGGGACATTAAATAAATTGGGTGGGGTGTGCGAGTGGCACGTGCCCTGGGCATGTGCTGATTGACCAGTAGGAGCGAAGGTGAGAAGATCCGACACATTTGTTAATGTTTATCATTTGTAGTCTGAAAATCAATCGTAACGTGTTTACTTGTGCTTATCTTATGAACATTGCAGTTTTTGAGTGGTATTATGAGTATTCAATGAGTATTGTATGTTAAGCGAGTTTTCTGCAGTTTATAATTTTGTTATATTTCTGCACATAACCGAAGTTTCTTAAAAAAAAATTAAGGTCCGCATCCGCATCCGCGGATATCAAATCTGCATCCGCAACATCCCTGGTATATATACCTAGCTCGGGCAAAACCTCGTTGCACAGAATAGGTACAGATTTATTAATTTATTATATGGCACGCAAAACAGAATACAGTCAAATTAACATTTTACGTACTAGAAATTAAAGTTCAGTGCTAGATAATATTCCAAAACATCGAGTGTAAATATTTATTTTTTAGAAATATGGTACATAAGTTCTTATACAACCTGATTTGCCTGATGTACAACATTAATTTAAAACACACATCCGGGATTGTATTAACTGATTTTAGAGGTAGGATTAATACCGGCAGCTTGAATATTTATCCAGTAATCGATACATTTCCAATAAACAATTATAACGTAAATCGGCGGCGCCTTTGCGACGATGCCGCTTAGTCAGTTTAACAGGTTCCTACTTACATGATGAATGGATATGATTTGTTTACCTATTTTATACAGGATGTTTTATTTAATTTTATATTTTAGGACTTGATACAAAGGTTGTTTGAAAATTTAAAATTTCCCTGGTAATGAATTTTAGAAGCCCCTATTTTACAACAATACTAGCCATTAGCCTTACCCGTGTTTTCATTTAATGTCGTACGTAACAAAACACTTAGTATATTCCATGAGAATACAATTAAGCATTCATGGTGTGAGATTTCTATCGAAGAAAGAATTCTTAGGATCGTACAATCGTTTCTAAGATATAATAAACAAACTGCAATCTTTAATTATCATAATCTTATCAGCTATATTACGTCAACTGCTGAACATAGGCCCCATACATTTCCAGAGTGACCGATCTTGTGCGGCCTTACCCCAATGGCTCCCAGCAAGCGTTATGAGGTCGTCTGCCCATCTATAAGTGGGCCTACGCTTCCAGTAGATAGGGACATAGTCAATTATCAAATTAACATGTCTTTGAAATGTTTATTTAAAAATTACTGTCACAAATACAAATTCGTATGTCGGATGACGTCATACATGACTTCATAATACATAAACAATGAACACATGTTTTCACATGTTGCTGGCAAAGTAGGGAAATAGACTTTTCGATATAGTATTTTCTTGAATTTATAGTAATTTTAAAAAGACTGTTGACCGAACGAAGCGAGATTTTTTTTTACGCGTAACTTGGACGAATCAGCGATGTATGTATGTTTGTTTGTCCGAGGATAGTTAATCCAATCTTCCATTAAGCAATGATTGGAAAGATCGCTTTGTTAAGAGATAAGATCACCCATTATGATTACATGTATTTGTTTTATTTTTATAGCTGTTGTGTCTAGCGTGTAAGGTGTGTGTGTGTAACTTTCGAAGCGTTGATCCGATCATCGTGAAATTTGGTATACCTATAGGTAGGTAATCATGGCATAATCCTGGTTTGACTAAATGAGTGAAAAATGTGTGGGGTTTTTGATATTGGGGTTTAAGAGGGGTAAAAAAAACAAAATGGGACTATCCGGTTAAATTACACGTCCAATGAAAGGTCCTCGTTACTACATTTCGACCCCGTTTTATTTTTAGTTTAAGCCTTGCAATTTGTAAGTTATTAGCCATAATACTTAACTTTGACGAAATTCACAGGGCACACCAGTGACCCAACAGTGCTGAAATTTGATAGCCGTGTAGCTTTAGTGACACAAATATAATGAAAGTCTGAAATCCAAAATAACTCCAATTTCTACCACAAAAAAGCGTAACCAAGTTACATGAACTTCCGTTACCTGTAGTTTGAATGAAACAGTAGGTCAAGTTGTTTGGATATAATTTCGTGGCATTATTTTGATAGTCAAAGATTACAAATAATATATTGTTTCGTTTTTATGGGAGACTCACGAGATCTCAGTTCGAGGCGCACCACTAGTAATATAATTATAGTTAATTTTAAATGGCTCTCTATTAAAATTAAACTAAATAAACGGTGGTTTTGGTTAGACCGTTTCTGTTTTTCTTTTACACTGTTTGAGCACAATATCACCTGATGGTAAGCGATGATGTGGTCTAAGATGAAGCACGAAGATCTAGGAGAAACCTATTCACTGTAACCTTAAAGAGACCCGGATTGTATTCTTTAGGAAAAACAGACGACGGTAAGTGTTCAATACCTTAGCTGTGTCAGCATGTACCGTAGAACTTGTATGAGAACATAAGTACCATATTTCTAGCAAATATGTGATTAAAATGTTTGATTTTGAATTAGCAACATTGCGCAAGTAAGGACAATAAATCCCTTGTAGATTTACGCACATATTGGAAACTGACTGACCCGTCCGCGTCTTCGCACGCGTGGTTTGTCAATAAAAAACATTACCCTCCTTCTGCGCAGTCGGGTATAAAGTAGCTAATGTACCAACCCCGATCATTTATTTATTTATTTTTTGAATTTTTGGAAAACTTACAGCTAGGTTACAGAAAAGGTATAAACAACAGCTAGGAAATAAACAACAGTAAATGCTACTTATTACAAGAAGGCCAATTAAAAGTTTCCGCAAGTAAGGTAGAAGATGAGTAGGCAATATATAAACAGGTAAGATAGACGACACTTAAATTGTGAGAGAAAAAAAATTAGATATAGGAAATATAGATACACACACACACACACACACACATATATGTATGTATACGATAAGTGCTTAATCTATATATTAAAATAAATGTCACTAAGTAAGCGTTTAAGCTTACTAGTTTCTGTGTTAAACAGATCAATATCTTTATTTGCCTTAGCCAATGAATTATAGGAGTTACAAGCATAATCTATCTATATACCAAATTTCATCAAGATCTGTCCAGGCGAACAGACAGAGACAGATTTACTTTCGAATTTATAACATTAGTGTATAAAGTATAATAGTAGATATGAAGGTAGCGTGGTATGGGCACGTCATGCGTAGGAAAGAAAATCATGTGACTAAAGAGTGTGTTTAGATTGATACAGAAGTAAAGGAAGACCGAAGAAGAGATGGATGGAATGTGTGAAGAATGATATGGATAGGAAGGAAGTGACAACGGAAATGACGGCTGATAGAGAGATGTGGAGGAGGAATACATGTGCCGATCCCAAGTAATGTGGGGAAAGGGCGGGATGAAGAAGAAGTAGATATGAGCGTAAAGCTTGTAAAATAAGTTTATATTATAAAAAACCGCATGCGTATCGGTGCATCCGTTTGGTATCTACTGCGCCACAGTCAGACAGACACAGGCGTCAAACTTATCCCACGAAGTTTGTAAGTATGTATGTGTGGACGAACCGATTTCGATGAAATTTGGTATGTACGTAGATTCTAACTTGGATTAACACATAGTCTACTTTTTGTTGATAAACCACGCGTGCGAAGCCGCTGGCGGAAGCTAGTGTATATAACACACCTCGTTTTGCGACGCGGTTTAAAAATAATGCAAACTTCATTGTATACAAATAACTCGTTGCAAATAACAACTGCACCTTTAAACAAACACTATTTTATTGATCTCTGTATCATTTAATCAAAATCAATTGATCAATTGAAATTGAAACACAACAATGTAAAATAGCTAAATCTTTTATACAAATGTTTAATATCTATAAGGAACACCTCTGTGGTGCAGTGGGCGAATAGCCGGCTCAGTCGCAGGAGGTAGAGGGTTCGATTCCCGGTGCGGGACCCGGATTCCCGTTTGCATGGTCTACAAATATTTGTTCCGTGTTTGGGTACTTTTCTATATATTTTATGTATGCATTTACAAAAAAAATGTAAGTATTCTATTAGTTATCTGGTTCCCATAGTACACACGGCTACACCTCAAGCTATACATTTCTAATATAAGCTGTCCTCGCATTGTGTAGGTTTTCCGTACAATGAGAGGTCAGCCTAGACTGGAAATGTATAGCTTGATGTGTAGCCGTGTATACAAGCTTTGCTTAGTTTGGTGCTAGATATCACTGTGTGATATGTCCATGTCACACCTTCTGCTCGACAATGTCAAATTTAGTGACATGTTAACCCTACCGAAAGCAGGCGATTCAATCCCTACGGCTGAGCCGGGAGTAAAGTTGTACTGAATTGATGTGATTTGAATTTGGAACCTCATCTGTGTTAAAATTTGAACCAAAAAGACCCACACAATAAGAACTTATTCATAAATCGAACTAACCTGTGCACAGAATGCACCAACCTAGATTTGGTTTTTAGTCTCGCAGAAAGTGTGAAAAGTAGAGTATTCTTCTCGTAGATAAAGCTGTCTCCATCTTGGACATGCTCATGTCCCTCTCTGCACTCAGGATTCTAATAACTCCCTCGCTCCGCTCGTGAGTTAACTCTAGAATCCTTCGTTACGTACGGGATTCAATATAGCGCCCGTGACGCAAGACACTGCTTTATCCTTCGTTTAATAATTTACTATATCGTCTGGAGTAGGGTACCACTGAAGTATGTAATTTAATATAATTTAATCATTGTTATTTGATTCGAATTTCTTTATATCACTATTTTATTTTGTTTGTTATTCTGTCCTATTGTGATAAAATTCACTTAACGGAAGACCAGCGTTGGTTGTTGCAACCAGCACATGATAAGTTAAGGACCATTTTGCAACTTCTTACTTATACTTTGTGCGTACATTTATATTTCTTTTTATGTGTTTTCTTGTTAACTTATGTGATCGAAAATAAATATTATTTTATTTTATCCTATTCTAAAATTTACTTACTGCTAGGGTCGTAAATCGAGCCGATATCGAGTTACAATGACCAACTTTCGGTGCACGAGAAATTATATAACTATTTGGCGTGATTGTGAAATGTATATATTTATTTTATGGCTGCGACGTTCTACCTTTCTTAACCTTGTATGTGCTGTGATAAGGTCAGTCTTACAAACTAGCTTTTGCTTGTGACTGTGACCTTAAACGTTTAGATAACTTAGATAGATATTATTTAGGGGGGGGGGGGTAATGCACATTACACCCCTATGCGGAACGTCAGAGCAAATCTTACAACCCCCACCCTCGAATTAGAACACTTTATTGTACATTAGCTGACCTGCTCGCGGCTTCGCACGTGTGGTTTGTCAATAAAACATTACCCTTCTTCTGAGCAATTGGGTAAATAGTTACCTATACCCCAATACCGGTCATAACATATCTATATACAAAATTTCATCGAAATCGGTTCAGTCGTGAAAACGTAACAAACAGACAGAGAAAGAGGAAAGAGAAAGAGTTACTTTTGAATTTATAATATTAGTATTGTCATTATTATTGACTTTCAAGTCAAACAAAATCATAATTTTAGGTCACACAATACCTAGATATTGTGGTTAGCCTTGCTTAGGCCACATAAAGATATATCTAGTCCGAACCGGTACCGATTGACGTAAGGATACAATTAATTGACTGCCTCCGTGGCGCAGTGGGCGTATAGCCGGCTGAGACGCAGGAGGTAGCGGGTTCGACTCCTGCCGCGAAACAAATGTTTGCATGATCTGCAGATATTTGTTCCGTGTCTGGGTGTTTTTCTATTTATTATAAGTATGTATTTACAAAAAAAAGTATATAAGTATTCTATCAGTTATCTGGTTCCCATAGTACAAGCTCTGCTTAGTTTGGGGCTAGATAGCGCTGTGTGAAATGTCCAGCAATATTTATTATTTTATTTATTATTTATGTATTTTATAAAGAGACTAGTTGAATGCCGGCGACATTGTCCGTCAATTTTATGGGTCATAACAGCGCCACCTAACGGGGCCGACTATTTATTTATTTATTTAATTCAATATTATTTTAGTCATTCGTGAATTACTTTTTTAGGGTTTAGTAGTAGAGATATAATTTCGTCTTTCCAGTGGGGGGTCCTACGCTGCGCTTTCCAGTGCGTGGTCTCGATTATAAAACCTTTCTGCCCCGACCTGGCTTGCTTCTTCGAGCTATGTATGTAAGAGTAGTAGAGTTCCTTGTGAAAGGGCTCGCTCGGGGAAGTACTACCATACCTAATCTGCCGCTGAACAGCATTGCTGTGTTTCGGTTTGAAGGGTACGGTTGCCGGTGAAATTACAGGCATATGAGGTATGACTCAAGTGATGGGCGCAGGGCAGTGCATCGTAGGGCGTGACCGGGGCAATTCTCTGTTATAGGCAATGGTTATCACACATCAGGTGGGCCATAAGCTTGTTCCATCTCAGAGTAGTCAGTAGTATATTAAAAATGTGCCCCCCCCCCCCACTGCTACTTCAGCTTGCTAATCCTGTTGGCTATGTCTGTGACCTTAGTTTTTCTACGGATCTCTCATTCTGATGGCAAAATCATCTAAATAACATTTTGTCATTGAAGTGATCTCCTATAAATACTAAAAAGTCTAAAAAAATCTACTCGTGTGTCAGTGTTGTGCCAAAATGGTGTACAAATCGACATGTAAAACAACGCGAGGTTTGTTAATGTAAAGTAGCCAATGTCTAAATTCTGGTCAGAATGTATCTATATACCAAACTAGTTGATCCGCACGTGGCTTCGCACGCGTGGTTTGTCAATAAAAACATTACCCTCCTTCTGCGCGGTCTGGTAAAACTTCGCCTATGTCCCAGTCCCGGTAACAATCTAACTATATAACAACGATACATAGGGAGTGCATCTAAAGAATACCTCATAATTTTAACCCCTTCTTTATCCCCCCCCCCCCCCCTCTTTTGGGATGATTTTGCAAAAAAGTTGAAACCCGTATTTCTTACCAAAAGCCTAAATATTAATTTTTAGATGGAGGAATTATGGATTGCTCATGCAAACTTTCAACCCCTATTTCACTCCCTTCAAGATTGTTTTTTGAGTCAAAAGATAGCCTATTTCCTTTTCGAGGATATAATCTATCTTCTTGCCAAATTTCATAATGATCCGTTCAGCCGTTAAGTCGTGAAAAGGTAACAAACAAGCAAACTTACAAACAGAGTTACTTCCTTATTTATAATATTAGTATTTCATCAAGATCGTTCTAGTACAGAAAACTTAAATAGAGATACAGAAGAGTCGTTAGGTTAAGAGTAAATAGGTGTCTTCTAGATCTTCTTGTTTTATATTAGACCTCTGGTTTCATAGCTTCATCAGGTGAGATTGTGGTCAAACGAAGATCTATTCGGGTTCAAAATAAAACAGTGGCCTTCACGGGATGCCCGGCAGATGTGTAACATCTAAATGAATGGTTATTGAATTTTTAACTTTTGACAAAAAAAATCAAATTAAGTTTCGCAATACTTTCTGGGTGTCCCGCGTGTACATAATTTACATAAGATAATGTATTGTAAATATTATAATTACGTGCGATACTGATAATTCTGTTATCTTTACAATTGTATTAAGAGATAACGAAATCTATACTTATATTATATTTTTACGCCGGGGAAAATTAATATTGAAAAACATTTTTATATACAAGCTCATAAAAAAGTACTCTATGCGTATACAAAATGTAATGTGTAATAAAAATGTTTGTGTTGTTGACCGTTGAGCAGTGCCTCTTCGGAAGCCAACCCTGAGTGCAGCAGCCATGTCATGGTGGAACTTAGAAATGGCTATCATAATTAAATGCGTACACATTGACCGTTGAGGAGTTCCTTCGTCTGGAGCCAATCCAGGACGTAGAATTAGGTCATGCTTACCATAAAAATGCATGCATGTCAAATTTCAACTCTGTAGGATAAGAGGAAGTGGGTCTAATTTAGCTCGCAAGATTTGAACTAAACTAATAATAAAAATAATAAATATTTCTTGACATTACGCACAGCGCTATCCAGCCTAGTTCGAACTAAGCAGAGCTTGCACTATGGGAACCAGATAACTGATAGAATACGAGTACTTATATACTTTTTTTTGTAAAAACATACTCATAATATATAGAAAAATAGAAAAACATCAAGACCCGGAACAAATATCTGCTACCTCCTGCGTGGAGGTAGCGGGATCGATTCCCGCCGCGGAACAAATATTTGCATGATCAACAGATATTTGTTCCGGGTCTGGATGTTATTCTATGTATTTAGAAAAAAAAGTACATATGTATTGTATCAGTTATCTGGTTCTCATAGTACAAGCTCTGCTTAGTTTGGGGCTAGATAGCGCTGAGTGAAATGTCCAGCAATATATCTATATTTTATTTTTTAATAAAGTGTTTCTTTTTACATGCGAAAATAAATTTCACATTTCTATGGTAAACATTTCACAAACTTATTTATTAAGCTCATCAAAATAACCCTCTTCATTTTTTTTCGTATATTATCAAACATCCTATTTACAAAATGTTTACCCGACTGCGTTGAAGGAAGATAATGTTTTTATTGACAAACCACGCGTGCGAAGCCGCGTTATGATATATGAAAGCTTGTTTCTTTAGTGACAGTGCGAAACTATGAGGATTCCTAATTCGATCACAGAACCCTAATATACTATTTCTACTTCAGTGCGCTTTCATGTTCATCCTGCGACTTCAACTACAATTAGACTTGCGTCAAGCGTATGCAATACTGATTGCCAATAAGTACTTGGGAACTAGAAGAACTAGACGGAACTGAGCTTGCTTAAAGCTATTTCTAAACCAGTGCGCTTCCATCTTCATCTTGCGTTTTCAACTTTCAATTCGTCTTGCGTCAACATAGCTGCTATAGACAGGTTTAATCGTCAATTTCATCTAGTTCCCAAGTACTTATGTATACACGTATCATAGACGTCGCCACAGATGTCTGCGTCAGGCAGATCTATCGGCCCGTGAATTAAATACGGCCTGTCAGATATAGTCAAGGTACCTCACGTAATGCGTGTATTTTTAGAATATTATTAGCGATCTACCCCGGCATCGTATGGATTATTTTGAAGTCACACTAATATTATGAATGCGAAAGTTTGTATGTTTGTTTGTTTGTTACTCAATCATGTCAAAACGGCTTAACGGATTTCGATGAAATTTGGTATGAATGTAGATTATGACCTGGATTACCATATAGGCTACTTTTTATCCCATAAATCAGTTCCCATGGTATAAAAATGGGATGTCGAAGTTTCTATATATATTTTTTCACCCCAGAACAACGCGGGCAAACAGCAAATTTGGCAAATTTGGGCCATTTGGGGTCGAGACCCTGGATCCGAGGATCATCGCGTTTTCAAAATTATTTCTGGGCGTCTGGTCAAAGCGTCGTGTGATCCGAGAGCTGGTGCTTATCTGGGCCAACGCATTAGCATTGCAATTCAGCGGGGCAATGCAGCCAGTGTCTTGGGGAAACTTCCGCCTGGTAGTGATCTGGAGCACTTGAGCTATCTATAGATCGTTTACCGATCTTTAGATGATTCAACTGTTTCTTCTGTATTTTATTGTAAACTAGTGGTTGGCCTCGAACTGAGATCTCGCGAGTCTACCATAAAAACACAAAAATATTATTCCTAATCTTTGACTATCAAAATAGTGCCACGAAATAAATAACCAACTTTCTTGACCTATGGTTTCATTCAAATTACAGTATCGGGAGTTCATGTTAGGTGGTTACTCTTTTTTGGGGTACAAATTGCAGTTATTCTGGATTTCAGACTTTTGCCTATATTTGTGATATTTAAGCTACACACATACCAAATTACAGCACCGTGGGTTCACTGGTGTACCCTGTGAACTTTGTCAAAGTTTAGTTTATATTATGGCTAATAACTCAAAAAATCCAAAAATTTAAACGTTGTCGAAATGTACTAATGAAGACCTTTTATTTGACGTCTTACTTGACCGAATAGTCTCATTTTAATTTTTTTTACCTCTCTTTAACCCCAATATCTCAACAACCCCCAACATTTTTAACTTATTTAGTCACACCAAAATTGTGCTATCACTATCTACCTATGTATAAAATTTCACGATGATCGGATCAACGATTCGAAAGTTATCATCGGACAAACAAACATATATACAACTCTGATTTGCCCAAGTTGATTTAGAGATCTCGCTTCGCTCGTTCAATAATTGTATATTCTTTCTGTTATTAAAGGCATTTTGCCCTATATAAAATATTATTGGATAAACAACCTGCATATAATTTTTGCTACAATAAACGTTCCTACGTGTGGTGAGGCCCTAAGAGTTGAAAAAACCGCAAGGTTAAGCTTTATCTAAATCAAATAAATAATCTGGTCTTTAAGGTCAGATGAGTTTGTATCTCGCGATTGATTGTAGTCTTAGATAAAACGTGACACTCCTCTTAACACACAATTAGTTGTTTCAATGGCATCAATTACCACTAGTGTTAGAAGTAATTGTGAACCGACCGGTTCGGGTATGTAATCACGTTAATCAAACATATAGCTCGAAATGACGATGAATGAAGAAAAAACCACAGACAAAAATATTTGAGGAAAAACAGTTGAAAAACACGAACTAGAATCTCTAATAGTGAGTTTTAAAAGGCAAAAAAAAAAAAAAAAATTATACCTATACACATTTCTCGTATATTCTATAGAGATAAACACAGTTTATTCTCTACAACCCAAACATTTAGCACAACTATTATAGATAAAGAATATTTTGGCTCTGCTCTATGGAAGGACATTAAAGTGATTCTAATACCGAATTATGAGGCACAAAAAAGAACACAGATAAGGCAAAACTATGAACTCACAAAGACGTTGTTTTCGAAAACAAAGTGATAAGAAGTCAGCATTTATTTATTAGCAAAATGGACGATTAAGATGGAACATGATTCGGATATAATGTTTGCTGCAAAAATGAAGGAGAAACCAGAAAGACGGCGTTCAAGCATCTTCTCATTACTGAAGCGGCAGAAGAAGCTAACCAGACAGTTTTCGGAGCCGGCCGCAATCTCAACGTTGTCTTTGGATAGGAAGCTGTCTGTGGACTCTGCTATTTTGTCGGACTTTACCAAAGTTGAGAATGGTGGATATAAAGTGATTTTGGATAGCTGTTGTAAAAATGAAATGTTCTCGAGTAGTAATGGTTTGTATTTATTTATCTTTTGTCAACAAAATAACAAAGCATTTTTTTAAATTGAACTCAAGATAAATCGCACCAAAATATCCATTGAAAGTTTTGTATGGGAAAAAAAAGAATTATATCATTTTCATCACATCCCATCTTCATTTTCTCATTTTGTTCAATACATTTTCATACGATTGTATTATAAGTAAGCTAGTTGTTTTATGGTTTTTGCTCGATAATAGACAATGATTATCATCGTTGGGCATCAGTTTTTGCCATCAAGCTAGAATTTTGAATATTCACCTAATTACATTGGGATCATGGTATCTCCAATTTTTTTTCCAAGTAAAACAATAGCCTAATTGTAAATCCATTAACTGGGACTGTTCACATAATGTCATACAAAACGGCATATTATCAAATATGACGTTATATGCTTTTAGTGTCCTCCAGGGACCTCTTTTCGGGTCCCTATTGTTCATTATCTTCATTATCGTTAATCTACCCACATATCGCGTTCTTAGCATTAATGCGTAGTGGTACTAGGCTAATGTTGCACTTGACACAGAGCTTGCTGGCGCGGCCTCGGATACGGACAGCGAAGGGTCGCGAGGCAGGATGACACCGCGCCGTACCTCGGCGCTGGCGAAACCCGATGTGTTGTCGAGGATCGAGGCGAAGTATGTCGAGGATCCGGACCGAGATGTGGGTGCGGTAAGTTTCTTATTTTTTTTAACCTACGCAGCAAATAGTTATCATTTTTACGCCTATGTCTGGCTTAGTTTCTATGTGGCATCGTAGCTCCCAAAGGGGTGGATTTATTTGGAGTCGGTTTTATTTATGTGAAACATCTATTCGTGTGCCTCGAGGAAAGACCGACTCGTATCTAATACGAGTCGGTCTTTCCTGTCTATAGAATTATATTTCATTGTATTTCATAAGTTTTAGTTTATAGTTTATAGGTAGAAATATTATAGTAGTATATATATAGTGTCTTTATATTAGTGTTCTCATTTAATAGAATTAGGGTAAGGTTTATTATTAATTATTATTTTATTTACAGTATTTAGGGTAAGATGTCGTGTATCAATAATTGTCAAAAGTCAAAAGTCAAACACGTAAACACATAAACTGTTGAGAAAAAAAAGAGTAGTGTCGAAAAATAGCTCAGCATAGTTTTTGCTGGTGTCTCCGCCAGCGCTGGTCTTTCGCCAGGGTCATATCAGTAGTCTACTGCTGTGGCCTTTATACTAATCCTCTTGGCTATGTCTGTGACCTTGGTTTGTTTACAGATCTCCTAATATCTGATTCGATATCATAGAGAAATACCAAGTATACCAAGTACCTCTCCATACCACACTGAGCGACCTTGAGCCTTGATTGGTTGTTAAAGTTGCTTAGTTGCATGTCATGATGTTTTACTTGATCTGTGTTTCTATTATTTCCAGGCTGGAGAGTTAGTAGAAGAAGTGGGGGAAGAGAACAAATCTCTACTATGGTTCCTGTTGAAGCAAGTACGGCCTGGGATGGACCTCAGTAAGGTAATGAATATTACGCGTATTTCCCAGGAATTTGATTAGGGGTATAGAACTAGCAAATAGCTTTGAAGGGTTAGTTTGGGTGGTTAGTCTACAACAATTTCACAATATATAAAATTTGGATTAGGTATCATGATTAATATGTGTAGTGTTTCTCAGGGACATGCTTTCGGACCCCTACTGTTCATTATTTTCATAGTTCTAGTAAAATAATTACTGTAAGGTGTTCCACAAAAAACAGATTTCGCCAAATCATACTAGATACACAACTGTCATCTGTTGTGTCCCTCAGGGACCTGTTTTCGGGTCCCTCCAGTTTATTATGTTCATAGTGCATGTGGCATTTTCATGTTATGTTACTGTTTATGTGACTGATGTGTGGTTAATATCACAATACATTGTTATACAATTCAATTCAGATCAATTGCACCCGAGATATTTTGGCTAATGAGTCGAGGGTACTATTGATCGCTTACACCCGAGTACATAACACATAACTTTCCATCACGATGATAGGAAATTAAGCCTTTTCAAATGGAAAATTTACATATGCGATAAATACCTGTTTAACTCAATAAGAAAATTTGCGTTTCCGGTATCCATTGTTTTTTTTTCACTACTAAACTATGGCCTCTTTTATTACAAGCTTTTTATTAACTTGCAATGTATGTTTGTCCGGGTGGAATCTTGTAACTGAATTTTAAACCCGTTCCCCTCAACCGATTGAGCTGAAATTTGGAATATATACATATGTATCTTAGGTGACAATGCAATAATATGGTACCATGGAGGTGATCTCATGATGGAGACGGATGCTAGACAATAGAACTTCTGAATAGATTATAGTAGGCTACTAGTGTTTGGGCTCATTTGAATCTGCTTGCGGTTCCGATTATGAATTTTATAAAAACTTTATTTTGTAAAAGTAATTGTTCAAAAAAAACTTATTTAATAGAAATAAGGATTTGTCATGGAGGTTGTTTCATCATTTCATTTAGGTATTATAAGAATTCAATAAGTTTTATTCTGTTTTCAAGTTTACTTGCCCTATGGGCGTAAATCGTATTGCCCATTGCTTATATGTTTCTAGCTCCTCCAAAATGATGATGCAATGAGCTACTGGTAGATTAAACCTATATAATTATTTAAGAGTTATTGACGTAACCAATTTAATCGTTCTAATTATTGTGTCCCTACGTAAATGAGTATGAGTAACAATGTGATGAAAATTAGTTTATAATAATTTATTTGTAGGTGGTCCTGCCGACGTTTATATTAGAGCCTCGGTCGTTTCTTGACAAATTAGCTGACAGCTACTACCACGCAGACATATTGTCGCAGTGAGTACTGGTTCTTTATTGTTATTTCAAGTTATAGAGTATAAGTCGTCCTAAGATTGTGCATCCCACCATGATCTTGAGCACGATCACAACTTCTCCCTCTACCAAATATGCACTTCATACAGTAAAGTTCGCATTAAACAAAGGTTAACCGGAAGAGAATGCTATCTAGCATTAAGTTCGCCTGTGTACAGATTATTTTTGTTTTGTGCAATAAAGATTTTTCATTCATTCATTCATTCGACGACCTCCGTCGTCCACACCTGTATCCGTCGAGCCACAGCGCAGCGGCTGTGACGCAGGAGGTAGCGGATTCTTCGATTCCTGCCCTGGAACAAATGTTTGCATGATCTACAGATATTTGTTCCGGGTCTGAATGTTTTTCTATATATTACAAGTATATTACCAGCAATTGGCAGTGCATCCTCATATCAAGAGGAAGGTTTTTGGTATGGTTTTAAAAATCTTAAAGAATTGTTTGCCGTCACGCGTATGATAAGATAAGATTGTAAACGGTTATCATTAATTAATCGAGCGAAGCGAGATCTCAAAATCAACTTGGGCAAATCGGCGTTGTATGTATGTATGTATGTTTGTCCGAGGATAACTTTCGAAGCGTTGATCCGATCATAGTGAAATTTGATACGTAGGTAGGTGATGCCACAATTTTGGTGTGACTAAATGAGCTAAAAATGTTGGGGGGTTGTTGAGATATTAGGGTTCAAGAGGGGTAAGAAAAAATGAAAATGAGACTATTAGATCAAGTGGGACGTCAAATGAAAGGTCTTCATTAGTACATTTAGACAGCGTTTCTATTTTTAGTAAAGTCTTTATACTTTTTGAATTATTAGCCGTAATACAAACTGAACTTTGACATAATTCCAGGGTACACCAGTGACCCTACAGAGCTGTAATTTGGTATACGTGTAGCTTAAGTGACACAAATATAGGGAAAAGTCTGAAATTCAGAATAACTGCAATTTGTACCACAAAAAAGTGTATCCAAATAACAGGTGCGAACCACTATTTGTGATTAAAATGAATATTTTTCGTTCCAGAGCCCAAACCCTAGACGATCCATACCAAAGGTTCAAATGCGTACTAAGATGGTACCTATCAGGCCTCTACCGCAAACCCAAGGGGCTGAAGAAGCCCTACAACCCTGTTCTGGGGGAAACCTTCCGATGCTGTTGGAAGCATCATAGCCCCGAGACGTACACCTACTATATAGCGGAGCAGGTAAGTGAAAAAGATTGTATCTTTACTTGCTTAGGTTTGTGAAAGGTTCTTTGTAATGTATTTGAAAGGAGCCCCTTTCATCCTATAAATATGCTTTAGGAATAGAGAGGACTTCATTTCGTGTGAAAGTAGGCTTCTTTTAATGTGTGAAAAGTACCCCTTTCATTTTATACTCAATACCCAATCATTTATTGTATTCCACAATGTAATAATAGGTGGTAATTGATAGGTACATGTTCATTATGGACCCTGTTGGCCACAACAATATTATGGAGAGGAGAGGACGTCATTGTTCTTGTTAGGTTATATTCATTTTAAAAAGAAAACATTCAAATCTAATTGTCAAAGTAGGTATAGGTCGCGTCATGTAAAAAAGCACGCTGGAAGAAAGTGGAGGGGGTGTGTTTGCGCATGGATACATTCGCGCACGAAAGTACTATTGTCTTATTTTAGAACTAGCCTTTCGTTCGCGGCTTCGTATATCGATTATTGGTGGTACATTGAAAAATATATTAGATAGAATATCATTTAATAGAATTAAAAACTTGTTGACCGCCAGCGTTCGTTTTACGTGAGTTTTTACTTTTTACCTTTAATAGGTAAGTATCAAGAATTGCATAAAACATGCTTTGTTAATAGACGGGACTTGATTTTGCGTAAAGAGCGGCTTCTTTTAATGGGAAAGGAACCCCTTTCATCCCACAAATATGCTTCAAAAATAGAGTGCTAGATTTAGCGTGAAAGGAGGCTGCTTTTAAAAGTGTCGGAGTAAAATTTTGCTTTATTTAGATTGTTTGTTTGACAGGTGTCCCATCATCCACCTGTATCAGCATTCTACGTGTCTAATAGAAAAGATGGTTACATTATTGAAGGAAGTTTACTAGCGAGGTCTAAGTTTTATGGTAAGTAGCGAAAAAATAAAAAAAGGTTGGCATGGTTGTCTGGAAGAAATCGATTCAAAGCGATAATACCGTCCATTGTACTATTTGCTTTGTGTCTTATACGTTTTTTTTTGTTTTATTTAAAAGATCAACCGCTACAAAAATATATTGATTATATACTAGCAGACCCGCCCGCGGCTTCGCATATGTGGTATTTCAATAAAAACATTACCCTCCTTTTGCGCACTCGGGTAAAAAGTAGCCTATGTCCTTCCACAGGGTATAATTTATCTCCTTGCCAAATTTTATTACGATCCGTTCAGCCGTTTAGGTATGAAAAGGTAACAAACAAACAGTTACTTTCGCAGTAACCTTCCTCTTGAATCACTGAATACAGGGGGACCAAAAACTAGTACACATATAATCAAATTTTAAAGAAAATCGACTAAGTTTAGGTGATGAATTCGATATAAAACTTACTGCCTACTCTTGCAATCAACATCCAAAAATAAAGGCTGATTTGATATCTCTTTCGGAAAGGCCTGCGGGTTTTGGGTTAGAAAGGGACAACAAGAGAAATCTCGAGACGTCACCAATACAGTATCTGTGGTTAGATGGCAAGCATTATGCAATAGCACAACATAAGTTTAATAAAGTGTTTGTTTTTAGATGCCAAAATAAATTTCACATTTCTATAGTAAACATTTCACAAATTTATTTATTATGCTTATCAAAATAACCCCTTTCATTTTTGTGCGTATATTATCAAATACCCTATATACGAAATTTCACAATGATCGGATAAACGCTTCGAAAGTTATCCTCGGACAAACAAACATACATACTTAAATACATACCTACATACCTACCTACATACGTACAACGCCGATTTGTCCAAGTTGATTTGGAGAACTTGCTTCGCTCGATCAATAATTGTATATTCTACGTCCCCACTACGTAATACGTATGTCAGTGGTAGCATATGTCACCCGCACCATAATAACGAATTGATTGACACCTCATTCATCAAAATCAGATGAGTAGTTTAGGCGCTACGGTGGAACATACGTAAATACAAACATACATACTGAGACTGCTAAAACATAACCCTTCCTTTTGGATTTGCCCTAGTCGGGTATAAAGTGACGTCTATTCATTATTAGCTGACCCGCCATGTCAAATCCTTATTTATATAATAGCTGACCCGCCGAACTTCGTACCGCCTTTACATGCATATGACGCTGTCAATGGAGGTAGGAGGTAGCGGGTTCGATTCCCGCCGCGGAACAAATGTTTGCATGATCTACAGATATTTGTTCCGGGTCTGGTTGTTTCTCTATATATTATAAGTATGTATTTACAAAAAAAAAATGTATATAAGTATTCTATCAGTTATCTGGTTCCCATAGTACAAGCTCTGCTTAATTTGGGGCAAGATAGCGCTGTGTGAAATGTCCAGCAATATTTATTTTATTTTTATTTATTTAATGTATCGTCGTCGGTAGAATTGTCAATCGGCCATCATTAGCTGCATCTATGTATGAGAAAATGAATTTCTTCATAATTTCTTTTTGCGTGAACTTTTCGATATTTTAATAGCTATTCTGCTATTCGGGGCGGATACAAAGCCAACAAATCAAAGATCATCAAAATCGTTGCAGCCGTTCTTGGGTTATACATGGTGTAACCCAACCTTGTTTTATATAATTAAATAGATTATGTTGCCTTCCAGGTAATTCAACGTCAGCTATACTAGAAGGGTGTGCCCGGGTGCACTTGCTTCAGTGGGGCGAGACGTACGTCACCACCGCTCCGTACGCGCACTGTAAGGGCATCGTTATTGGCACCCTGAGTATGGAACTAGGGGGCAAGGTGAGATATTTATACCTTCACTAGCTGTTGCCGGCGACTTCGTACGCGTTACACTACTGAATGTGTAGGTAACCTAGAAATAAAGCGAAACTCGCTGTTGTAACTTGATTTGACACCCCATTTTTATCCCATGTGACCTAATTTATGGGATAAAAGTAGCCACTTTTATCTAGCCACATAAATTAGGTCACATATGTGTTAATCCAGGTAATCTACGTACATACTAAATTTCATCGAAATCGGTGCAGCTCAATCACGTCGTAACGGCTTACACGATTTTGGTGAAATTAGGTATATTCGTAGATTATAACCTGGATTAACACATAGGCTACTTTGTATCCCTTAAATCAGTTCCCATGGGGTAAAATTGGGGTGTCAAGTCAAGTTGCAACAGCGAGTTTAGCTTTATTTCTAGGTCGCGGGCAACAGCTAGTATAATATATATTTGTTTATTTTTAGTTATATGTAGCACGCTCGCGTATGCGATTACTTTATTTGTCTATGTTTATGTTATAATAAGTTCTTATTTGAGTGAATTGTAAATTCTTATGGGAATAAATGTTTCAAATTTGCATTGGATTGTTTTATCAGGTGCACGTGATGTGTGAGTCTACCGGCTACCAGGCAGACGTAGAGTTCAAACTGCGTTCCTTCCTGAGCAGCGCCGACCAGACCAACGCCATCTCCGGACGCATCAAGAAGGGGAAGGACACCGTGGCCTTTGTGGAGGGATACTGGGACGGCAAGATCGATATTAAGGATAAGAAGACTGGGGTGAGTGTTTATTAAGTTGACCAGCAGAGCTGGGCAACATACATGCTTTGCGTTCATTAAGTATTATCTGATTTACGCCGCCGTCCTTATTTGTTCACATAGATCCTGTCCATCCAAAGGTCGTCTGGGATGAGATCGCTCTTAGCGATAGGGCTGCCCGATAACCTATGATTTAAAAATGTATTTTCTTAAATATGTTTATATGTAATGGTGTGCAATTAAGAAATTATCTAATCTAATCTAAAATACAAATTACAAAATACAGTCAGGTGTTAGGTACTAGACATTTGACGTACAGTTCAGGACAATTTGACGCCATTTTGCTTACGAATAGTTACGAAAACTATCGAGCGTTATTTTCTGTAGAACGCACCATTAATAAGATAATGGATCTCTAAATGTATTTATATTCAGATGTATTTCGAAGCCATAAGTATTTGAAATACTAACTACAAAATACCTCAGCGTCAGGTATTTGAAATACTAATTACAAATTACATTTTTACGAAGTACAGTGGACCTCCGGTAATCCGCCAAACGTTTTGCAGGGCAGTGTCGAATTATCGAATTTGTCGGATTATCGAGTACTGCCTGAGACCCCCTATGTAGGATGTTTGATAATATACGCACAAAAATGAAAGGGGTTATTTTGATGAGCATAATAAATACATTTGTTAAATGTTTTCCATAGAAATGTGAAATTTATTTTGGCATGCAAAAACAAACACTTTGTGCTATTGCATAATGCCATCTAACCACAGATACTGTATTGGTGATGTCTCGAGATATCTCTTGTTGTCTCTTTGTAACCCAAAATTCGCAGCCATTTCTGAAAGAGATATCAAATCAGTCTTTATTTTTGGATGCCGATTGCAGGAGTAGGCAGTAAGTTTTATATCGAATTAATCACCTAAACTTAGTCACTCTATCTATTGCTGAAGACTGCATTAAAATCTGTTGAGTAGTTTAAAAGATCTAAGCGAACAGACAGCGGAAGTGACTTCATTTTATACTATGTAAAGATTATATCAGTTATCTGGTTCCCATAGTACAAGCTTTGCTTAGTTTGGGGCTAGATGGCGCTGTGTGAAATGTCCAGCATTAAAAAAAAATAATAATAATACGTTGTTCACAGGAGGAAACGAACTTACTAGACGTAGCATTACTGAAGGAGCAGAGGCTGACGAGGTATCTCGTGAAGCTGGACCACCAGACGGAGTTCGAATCGCAACGGCTGTGGGTGAAGGTCTCCGAAGCGATCGCGAATGAAGACCAGGTATTCTTCTTCTTCGTGTCGATAATATGAACCATTCATATTATTTTAAATATCAAATGTAGTTTTGCTAATAGTTGGGCACTGCAACAGCGTTATCTATGGCGGTACAGGTATCCCTCAGGGTGCTAGAATAAGGGCACAAAAGGCTCCGCGCAAAAGCTTAGTAAGCGTGAACTTTTACGGAAAAATCTAAGATTTTATATAACCATCTCAAAAACTTTCAAGTCGGACGAGACAGTACAACTGGCAGTGCATCCTCGTATCAAGAGGAAGGTTGCGGGTTCAAGTTCCATCCGGCTTGAAAGTTTTTGAGATGGTTTTAAAAATCCTAAATGCTTATTTACTGCTTTTATCTATATATTTTATCTATCTCTATCTATATATCTGTATATTTTATATATATATATATATATATTTATCTATTAGTAAAAATGATGTTCTGTATTTTATTTTGGTGTACAGTAAAGAGTTATCTTATTTACTTATTAATTTCAGGTGGCAGCGACAGAACAAAAGACAATAATAGAAGAGGCGCAACGAGCACGCTCGCGGAACCTCGTCGCGAACTGGGTGCCGAGGCTATTCCATAAGGACGCGAGCGCGGAGCCGCCTGAAGGTACATATCGTAGACTAGAGACTAATGTCAGAGACAGTACCATAGACAAGAGAGAAGGACAATAGTGCCAGAGAAAAGAGACCTTTTTGATACTGCGACTTTATACAAGAGAGGTCTTTTTTATACTACTTGGAGATGGAACAAGCATATGGCCTAACTGATGTTAAGTAACCATCGCCTAAAACAGAGCATTACCTTGTAGGTCACGCACATTAGAAATGTGAACTACGATGCACTGCTCTGCGTCCATCAACTTGAGGCATACAGGTACAGGCCTCATGTGCCTGTAATTTCACCGGAAACCATACCCTTCAAACTGAAACAGCAATGATGCTTGGTGGTTATTATTATTAATACCATAGGATCTCATGGTAGTGGCAGAAACAGAAACCATAGGCAAGAGAGAAGAGGCAATAATTCCAGAGATGAGTCAGTAGTATAGGCAGTACCATAGACGAAAGACCTTGTACTATATTCATTTGTTTTTAGTGGGAACCTATTATATAGTATAGTATAGTAGTAATAGAAACAGTACCATAGACATGAGATAAAAGGCAATATTACGATAGACAAGAGACAGAAATACCATGATAAGAGAAGGAGAGGCAAAAGCTATAACTAAACCAAAAAATAAAAAAAATACTGTCGAATTTCGGCTAGTACTAAATCCTTACCAATTTTGTATAGGAATTTTTTAAACACATGATAATTAGTGTTTAATTTTTTAGGTGGTAAGACCCTTAACTGCGATGGGGTTAAGCCCCCCCCCCCCTTCGCCCCCTGCCTATTCTTGCTTACGGTTCCGAGACATGTCCGCTCACAAAAGAATACATGCATATGATTAGAGTAACTCAACGGGCAATGGAGCGCGCCATGCTCGGTATATCACTCTTGGACCATACACCCAATGTCGAAATCCGACGTCGCACAAAGGTTGTGGACGTGGGTTTAGGATCGCAGGGCTGAAGTGGAGATGGGCTGGACACTTGGCTAGGAGGGATGGCGGGCGTTGAACGAAGGCGATTACAGAGTGGTGGCCAAGGGATGCTTGTAGACCAAGAGGCAGACCACCCGATGGTCGAATGACGTTGAAAGCGTAGCTGGGTGTCAATGGATGAGACTCGCAAGGAATCGGAAAGAAGGCGTAATAAATAGGAGGCCTATACCCAACAGTGGGTGCAGACGGGCTGAGATGATGATGATGATAAAAACCCTTAACTATTATTACATTGACTGCCTCCGTGGCGCAGTGAGCGCCACATCTACACATATTTGTTCCGTGTCTGGGTGTTTTTCTATTTATTATAAGTATGTATTTACAAAAAAAACTATATAAGTATTATATCAGTTATCTGGTTCCCATAGTACAAGCTCTGCTTAGTTTGGGGCTAGATGGCGCTGTGTGAAATGTCCAGCGATATTTATTTATTTATATTATTTCAGGTGTTATCGACCAAGCGTGGAAGTACAACCACATCAATATAAGGTAAATTGAGCTTTATCACAACTATCTTCGGTTGGATTTATTCTAGCCAATGAACAGATGGATGATTTAGTTCCGAACTAAAATGGTAAAAGCGGAACGCTTATGGTGCGACTTTGGCTGTCCGAACAGATAAAAACTGTAAAAGTTTATCTGTGAAGACGGTACCGGTCAAACTCCTGCTTTCAAAACCTATATACAGTCTGTCACCGCATTCACGACATTAATTGAAAACACGTATGCAGAATAGAATTAACTGGTTTTAGAGATTGGTTTAATACCGGTAGCTTGAATATTTATCCAGTAATCGATACATTTCCAATAAACAATTTTTAATCGAGAGCGGCTTTGCGACGATGCCGCTTAGTCAGTTTAACAGGTACCTACATACATGATGAATAAATATGTTTTGGTTACATATTTTATACAGCCTGTTATATTGATATTTTAGGATTAAGCTTGTTTCAAAAATATGATTTTTCTATAGTAATGAAATTGAAAAAAAAACCTATTTTGCAACAATAGCCATTAGCCGTGTTTTCATTTAAAGTCGTACATAACAAAACACGTTGTATAGCTGGAGTTAAGTGTATTATAATTATAATTTTATGTTCTTGTTTTTGTTTGTTAATGTTATATAGGTACCTACTCTTTCATTTCAAACTTGCATTTTTGCACGCTGTGACTACTTCTAGAAGGACGTCTTTGGTAAAATTGTATTTAATTTTTCTTGTCTTGTTTCGTATAAAGTCCAGTATAGTGAGCCAAATAAATAAAAAAAGGCGCTTTAAGCCATAAAATGAATCATCTCACTAATTTCACGCCAGACGTGTAGTGGGGCCGTAGTAAAATTGAAATCGCATCCTGCAGGCTGAAGGTTGCAGATTCAATTAATAAAATGGTTTTAAAGCTCTTACTGATTTAAACTCGTATTTATCGCGTACATGCCTTTTTTATTTGTTATTCCGACGTTCTGCCCGTGACCATGGCTGTTGCAACACAGTAATTAAAAAGTTACATACGCGATAAATACACGTTTAAATCAGTAAATATGTACAGTGATTGGGTAAGTTTGGAAAAATTCCTTTTTTTAAACTCTTATTTTTTCAGTCCATGGACCTCCGAAGATCAGATAGAGTACGAGGAGGACTTCGTTATAAAAAACCTCCGTGAAGGCGGGTCGCTTCCGCTCCCACTGCCGGCCGGCAGGGCGGCCTCCGAGCCCAGACTCAGAGACCCCATCAGGAGAGCCTCGGATACGGACAGCCACGATGACCTGGTCTCCAGGCATAAGGTCTCCACGTAAGTGTCCTACCAGTAGTTATTAATGGTTTAAATTGCCTCTGCCATTTTACGTTAAAAAAAAACAAAATGACACAAACCTTGTTATTGCATAAAATATAAACAACTGTTTAACGCGTGCTAAAAAAAATCCTGACTAATTTTAAAATAGGATTTTTTAAACACGCACTAAACTGTGTTTAATTTTATTTGGCGTAAAACCCTTAAACTTTTTACTGTTTCAGCCGCACTTTAAAACAAACGCTAATCTCAATCGACTCCACCCTCCGAGAACAAACGCTAGCGATCGAGCGGCTCAGCAAGCAAGTTGAATCGCTAGACGCCCGCGCGCCTTCCCGCCCACGCAACATTGGCCGAGTCCCGGCTACGACCCACTCGTGGGACCTATTCGGGGGGTTCATACTCGCTATAGTGCTCCAGGCGCTTCTAAATTGGCTGTTCTATCATAAAGACTGAATGTCTAGTTTTTTCTAGTGTTACAGCGGGGTTTTTAAGGTTTCGCTGGAAATTTTGTTTTTTTTTGCCCCTAAGCGGGTGAATTATTGAAAGAAAATAAAATATTGGACACACACACACATGGTTTTTACATATAAGACTACTATATAAACACAATAATATAAAAATCACAATAGGTATAATAATATAAAGGTAAGTAGGTACCCTGAAACACAGCCAGACAAGTAGTCCCATCTGCAAGTACTGTGTGCGTGAACCAAATGGTCCTGTCTCAACATAATGCTGCTATAGCAGCTAGCAGCGCTGGTTTACAGACAGAACTATTAACACATTTCATTTTTAAAATGTAAATAAAGCGATACTTGAACATCATTAATTGGTAATGACTGAGCCAGTTCAGCTGTGAATGATTCGATGTTGCCATTGAATTATTGGGGATCGATAGAGTGTCGATAAACGCTATACTTTATTGCACTTAAAAATTACATAATGCGAACTTAATTCTAATAAAAAAGTTTACAACAGATTTTGGTACACTATAAACATCAAAATCTAATTTGCCCCTATCAGTGTGAAAAAAGGTCCAAAGAGGCTAAAACAAAGTTATGTCTTACATACTAAAAGAAAAATGTTTTTCACATTTCTAGCTTTTCGGTCGATTTCACTCTGTTATGGAGTAATTAAAAAAAACTAATTTAATCAAATTGGTTTAAGATATCAAAGTTGGGTCGTTTAATTTTAGTATATTTTTTTTGTTACTAATATATTGTTATTTTAAGACACCCCTTTTAGGGGTAAATTTCAGTATATTTAAGAAAAAATAAGCTACATGTTGTCCATAAAATAATGTCTTAAAAACGGGTTGGTAAACTTATACACCAAAACACAAAAAAAAAATCAAATTCTATTTGTTTATAAAAAAAATTAACTAAATGAAACTAGTGAAACCCTTACGAATTTACAACAATGTTGCCAGCGAACTTTCTGAATCCCGCCAGAAAATGCTTTATTACTTGTGAATAGCTAATATACATTAGCACTTATAATACACTTATGAGGAACATAGGAACAAAAGCAAATATATTTTAAGATTTTTTGCGAGCCCTACTTTTTATAAATAGAAAGTACAAGCTTAAGGTCCTCCAGATGTTAAGCGGTAATCACGGGGTGGGGGTGCGTGAGTTAAAAAAACATCCCTAACATGGGAGGTATAGGGGAGATATCCTAAAACAATAACTAGGCGCCACTAAAAATCATCACTGCTCTAAAATAAAACGGCTTTATTTGGACGGTTTAATAGTTCGACGACAGATCCCTAAACATTGAGGTTACAAAGAATGTGTTTGTCCTTTTTTGTTCCTACGCTTCTCATTTAAAATCAACTATTTAAAATGTTCTTATGAATATATCTCTAAGCACTGTTTATATGATATAGTTTAAAAATAGTGCCTATTCTGTTGGATACTGATTAACTAAAATTTCGAAAAATTAGAACTTTATTTCGTTCCCTAAAATTACCCCGAATAAGTATTGTTGCTGACTAAAACTACCCCGCTAATTTTAATAAAATTCATTAATTTTTTTTTTTAATTACTGATACTCTAAGAGACGGCATTACCGCACGTCGCCAATACCGCTGTGGTGTGTAGACTGCTTTAGAATTTTTCCTTGTAACTTTTGACACCGGTAATTTTTAAGATACAAAATAGAAACGGCCTCGTAAAGTAAATTTTACGGTCTCTTAGGGTACATAAAATATCGATTATTTTCCTAAAATGAAGTAATTTTAGTTGAATTCCGGGGTAGTTTAAGTCAACAAGAATAGATTTTCGGGATAATCTTAGGGAACGGAATAACGTTTGCATTTTTTTAAATGTTAGTAATTGCCCAAAATTAGATCCAGGACGGGAATGTCGCTGTAGTTTTTAAAGTTATTAGTGCATAATAAGTTATTATTTTTAAATTATATCGTTCTTGAACTAAAATTAACGCATCAGTACTTGGTATTTAACTATTTATTTATATAAAAAATTAAGATACGTCGTATTAAAAAAAACCGTCAACTGATTTTTAAAAACATAAAAACATTAGGAAACTGGCGCGATTTGAACCCGCGACCCTTAATTCCCTATACCGAAATGTTATCGTTTCCTTGATACGGGGGTAACATTTCAATACGTACTCACTGTTTGTCCAGTGCGAAATTAACAGGATATTATTTGAATCACCTTAGATTTATTATAAAAAGTTTTGCATACATATACTTTTTAATATTAATGTTTTATTATATTTAAATAAATATTTAAATACATTTTACTGTTCTTTATCTAATAAAAAAATTGTCTATAAATGAAACTGATCTTTCTAGAAACAGATACTTCTAGGGTATATATATAAAAAAAACACTGTTTAGCGCGTATTTAAAAAAATCCTGTACAAATATTGGTAAGGATTTTATTAAACACGCGTTTAACAGTTGTTTAACTTTTTTGTGGTAATATGGATATAATTTAACAAGCAATATTTTCTGGCTTTGACGACCTTCCCGACTACGGGTGAGACGCAAATTGAGTATTCGACTCCTGTTGGACAAATGTTTGTCTTACTTGCAAATGTTTGTTTCGGGTCGTACGTACTCGTATATACGATCACCTCGTTTTGTATGAAAAATCAGTTTCATCATTGTAAATAAATTTGTTACGCTATACGAGAAGCTTGAATAAATATAATGTTTTTCAAAAAAATCTTTGTAAATCAAATTATAGTAGATATAACGGCGAGTGTCAAAGACAATTGTTTTTTCTTCGGAAATACAATCTTTGTTTTTTTTATTGTTTTTTGTTTTTTATTGTGCGGGAAAGAATATTCGAATTGTGCAATGGTGTTGCCATTGCTAATAATAAATAGTTTAATTTAGTACATCGACCAAAATTAGTTATAATTTTTTAGGGTTCATTGCTATTTGTAAAATAAAGTAAGAATGAAGATTCTTAGTTACAAAAATAATGTATAATGGTCTTATCGCTGAAGAAAGCGATCTCTTTCACATAACCTTTGGATGGAGAGGATATATTTTTAATCGATAAAATAATCGATTCTCAGTGTAAAAGACGTCTTTTATTTGAATTTGATTCAATAAAGTGTTATATTTTAGCAGTAAATATAATTTAAGGATTATTGTTTTTTTTTTAATTTCTGCATGAACCCAAAACTAAATGAAGACAGTAAACTATTTTAATTCATACTTCGGCCAAATTTGATGTGATAAGTTTGTATGCATACTGCCCATACAATACCGGAAGACTTGCTTTGTGTCAATTTTTCGACAAAGTTGATATTTATAATGTTTTCTCAGAACACAGATCAACCGTTATAAATTTGTGATCACTCGACCAGAGGCAAAGTCTCTTCTGAGATAGATCATTCGTTATCGATTTGTGATCACTCGACCAGAGAGGCAAAGTCTCTTCTGAGACAGATCTTTCGTTATCAATTTGTGATCACTCGACCAGAGAGGCAAAGTCTCTTCTGAGACAGATCTTTCGTTATCAATTTGTGATCACTCGACCAGAGAGGCAAAGTCTTCCGAGACTGATCATTCGTTATAGATTTCTGATCACTCGACCAGAGAGGTAAACTCTTCCGAGACTGATCGTTCGTTATCCATTTGTGATCACTCTACCTGAGAGGCAAAGTCTTTTTTTAAACAGATTTTGCATTCGTTATCGCTTTGTGATTACTTGACCAGAAAGGCAAAGTATCTTCTGAGACTGATCATTCGTTATCGATTTGTGATCACTCGACAAGAGAGGCAAAAGACTTTGCATCTATGTGTGTGTTGGCTGTTTGTCCTTCAGGGCGTTTATGGAGATTGCTTTCAAAAAGTTCAAATCAAATTTGGCTTGAGTTCTCATATAGTTTTAAATTTTTGTGTGTATTTTTGTGATGGCGTAGGATTAGAAAAGTTTCTAAGATTCAGAAACTACATTTTCATTTTTAACCAAAAAAATTTACGTTTCTAATTAAATTCAAATTCACTTAGAATCATGTACAGAGTGCTTAAGAATAGGTATGTTACTGTGGTGGTTATACTAAAATACATTTTAGCCTTTACGAGTAAATCAGCTGTTTCTTAGACGTTGTGCCTTGTTTAAAGCGCTTGAGACCCGATGAAGATGCTTCAATATTTTATTTAATGATATATCATTATTATATCTATTTATTTAAGTTTACTAAATTATTATTTAAGTAACCGAATAAGATAACAGCTAATTTTTAATAATTGTTTTTCAGTGTCTATTTCGATGTTGTAGAACAAATTATATTGATCGTGTTAGTGAGGACAATGACCTTTTTGGATTAAGACACATATTCTGAGGCATTTTGTATAATTTTAATAATAATTTTGTTGAAACACTCACAAATTTTTTTAATCCTGCGCCAAAATTTTATTTGCCTATACTTTCCATTACTTGAATATTATAAATTAATTATTATAAAAATTAATAATTATTATATTTTAAGAAATCACTACATACATAGATGACGAAATTATTGTTCTTGGATATTAGAATAACAATATTAATAGATTTATACGAGATTGCCAAAACTTTTCCAGTTTTTAGATTTTCTTCGTAAAAAGTATATTTTTTAGTACATTTATTCGCTGGCAAGATAAATAAATTGTTTATAAAATGATTTTAGACGTAAAAAACCCATTTTTATAATAACTGGTGATTAAAGAGGACACTAAGTGTTTCATATTATGTTTTAGTTCCGATACAGCATATACCTTTGTTTTCTCTTTGATGGTTTTCTGTTAATAAATATTCCTAAAATGATTCGGATTTGCTATGTCAGTTCGCTTTCATGTTCATCTTGCGCCTTCTGAGGCATGCATGAAGCGCTATAGCGCATGCATTAAATTAGATATTTTTTTGTTGCACACAATTAAAAATAAAACAGACAAAAAAGAATACACAGTTCAATTTAAGCTACAAAGGCGGCCTTATAGCTTAAAGCGATCTCTTCCAGGCAATAGCACATGCCTTAAACTTGTTCAACAACAGCGCGTGCCCTTAGCGATGGGTTGGCGTGCAACATTCCGAGCGTTTTACCAGACAAAATGGCGGAAGATTGTTATTTCGTTTCTTCAAATCTTTTAACCAGGTTCTTCTTTTCTTGCGTTTTTTCCTTGCACTTAACTCTAAATATGCCGCACAGATAAGGGCACGTTTCCAAGGTGCGTGACCTACGAGGTAATACTTTGTTATAGGCGACTAAACATCAGAGGTCGTATTAAAAAAAAACCACATAGCTAAATTTTGACACGCGTCCATCTTAAACACTGATCGAGGAGTACAGGTGTAGACGGATAAGCTGCATGCGTCTTATCGCAATCAATATTGCATGCGATTGACGCAAGACGAATTGAAAGTTGAAGACGCAAGATGAACATGAAAGCGTACTGGTGTAGACAGCTATAAATGTTTTGTTACCAATTCATCTGTTCACTTTACGAATAATAGGAATCAAAATACTGCAGATTAAACATATGATGATTCACCTAATTTGGCCACTTTGAACCTCTAGGATTAATTTTACTCTTTAGATGAGAGATCTATTTTGTAAGAATATTTGTAATTTTATTTGTAATGTTGCCAGCGTCAAACCAAAATTAAGGCTTGTATGCTAGAACTTACTGAAACTCTCAAGCATGTTTTTAACAAATTTTTCTTTGGGAAAAATGAGATTCAAAGATTGACGTCTCAAAACAAAGAACCCTGTAATAATCGTACCCTTAAGACATAACAAATCTTAGATACAACATTCTGAGACTTAACTCGTATTCTTAATTTTTTAAAGAGTTTTACAACAATATATTAATACTGTGCTGTTTTACGTTTCGTTTCACGATATTTGACGGCTTTTTTTAGTAGGTTTGTCCTACAATGTTATTGATGTGTAACATCTTTCCTCTCGGTTTGTGGGAGTCATTTTGGCAAAAGGGACGGAAATATGTAACAGGAAACCGGGGAAGCGCGCGCTATTTGATTTGACCAATGAGCGCGCGGTCATATGCGACTACTGTAAGGCTCGTAGTAAGTATTTTATATTGTTTGGGGTCTCGCCGATCTTCTATATGCTTGAGTTTCGACTCACATCTAAGTGAAGTTCTAGATACAGGCCAAAAACATCGGAATCACGAAAGTATTTTTAGAAAATTTTCGTTGAGTTTCGAATTGTTTTCCAATATCTATTTATTAATAATTATTGCTTGATAATGAGCACGCGATTTAATATTGAAATGCATGGATTGCCAGTATAAAAAATATGTCTGGGTTGCCATTCTATAAGTATTATTCCATTAAATTATAGGTAATTTTTAATACGTTAATGTATTTGTCCTAATAATTGGTAAATTTTGAATTATAATTAATATTATTATTTAATTTTGTGGATAATTGTAGGTTATTTAGATTGTTGATATTTTGTTGTATATTCCAGTGAATTATATATTATTTGGAATGATTATATATGAGTTTTTTTCTTAGCCTTATTAAATTAATGAATAGGATAGCAACTACATGGAAATTCTCGGATCTCTTACTCATTAGGTAGATCGTTGAAGATATCCCACAAGGGGTTAGTCAGAGGCCAGTCCAAACATTACGAATAAAATATTGTCTAGTTTTCTGTTCTCTCCAATTACCTCCGTGGCACCGTGGGTGAATAGCTGGCTAAGACGCAGGAGGTTACGGGTTTGATTCCCGCTGCAGAAGTGTTTGGGTGTTTCTTTGAATAATAAGTAGGTTCGCATTCACGCGCTGTGAAAGGCTAGTCAGTACAGCTGTATTTTAGGTAGTTTTTTATGAATCTTGTGAATTGTTTTTGCAACTAACTACAGGCATAAGTTGGTTGATTAATGCGCGTAACCTAGTAAATTGGACAATCAGCACGTGCTCACGGCACGCGCCACTCGCAAGCCCCACCCAATTTATTTCTTGTCAGGACTTGCGCTGCATCTGCATCCGCATGAACATTTGCATCGATTATTGCAGATGTAGATGTCCAAATCGATGCGGAGGTTCCGCATTTGCGGATCCGGATGCGAATATCCACAACATCCCTATTTCAGACACAATAGAAATTCGATTGTCTTGATTGAATCCGTGTTCTGGAATTGTGAACGCAAGTGGCATGTTCAGGAGGTCAGATAGATCGTCCTTCCGATGGAATAAGTGTTGGATCTGCGCCGGGGGAAAACTGTGGCGGGCTATCAAGAACAACATAGCTAGGTCGTTTATCTCTGTCAACTAATGCTAGCGTTTAACGGTCATTTACACGTTTAGGCTACCTGTCCACTGGAGCGGAGAGGAGAAAAGAGGAGCGGTGTTTTGCCAAAATTAACCAATCGATTTGCATAAAATCTCCGCTCCGCTTTGTCGTCCACTGGAGCGGAAAATTCTATTGGTTAATTTTGGCAAAGCTCCGCTCCTCTTTTGTCCTCTCCGCTCCAGTGGACAGGCAGCCTTAGGTTGGTTGGTTGGTTGGTAGACATAGACATAATACAACATAGGCTACAGAACTCTAAAAGAATCGGACACGTGGGAGTCTGGCTCGCGCACCAAAGGTTCCGTAAACATATTTTATTTATGTGATAAAACTACAAATTAACCTTTTTAGGATTTTTTCCTCTAATTGTGCTGTGAGACTTTGCTTCCTTGTCAAATTTCATGATTCTAGGTTAACGAATATCCTATAGGTTTTTATTTATTTGCGAGTAAAATATAAGGCATAAATGACCGTATTTTTTGATTGCGTTGATTTAGAAGGTTGGTTTTTGTACAGCTCCAAGAGATCATAAACATACGTAGGTAGGTATTTGATATTAATTTCAACTTGATAACTCCACGCATTCCTGAGGAAAAGGGTCTTGCAAACGGACAGACAGACAGACGGACTATATGGGTTCCATTTTTTGCTTTTGCGGTACGGAACCCTAAAAACTACACCTATTCAAAATTAAACCCAATAACTATTTGATTATTGCAGTATTTTTATGACTACAGAAACCAATTACTTCTACCATAATTTGAACAGAATTTCATTAAAAGTAATATGGCTGCTCTGCAGCAGTGTATTTTATGTATTTTTAGTATGTTTTTAATTATTTACCAACAATGAATTTGAGCGATTAGAAAAATGCGCTCGTCTATATTTTGTTCTGTTTTTATATTGGTATTCGGTAAGCATTTGTTTTGTACTAGCTGACCCGCCCGCGGCTTCGCATGGGTGGTTTTTCAATAAAACTTTTCAATAAATTTTTCATTTTGCGCAGTTGGCTAAAAAGTCTATAATCTCTTGCTAAATTTGGCCTGCACCCACCGGCTCCCAGCAACCGCAACGTAGAGAGTCTTCTACGTGTATTTATTTATGTTACAGTAAAAAAAGTGGAGCCTAAAGTCTTCATCCTAGACTTCATCGATTCTGGATCTGAGAAAAATGGTCACATCAACACAAATCAACTGCTGCAATTGTTAAAGAAACCCAGATCTAACGAGTTCAAAAAACTCGGTATTAGTGAAAATGCAGGCAGTATGGTCAGAAACATGAATAATCCGGAAAAATCTCTCATGTCTCTAGAGACCACGAAAACTCAAAAGTTGCAGCGCCTAGCTAAATTTAATAAAGAGAAAAGATCATTTCAATCTCAGCCATACACCGAATTTTATCAGTTATTTACTCCGCGACCCAAAAGAACTATTTACTCTTTGTCTAACTATTACGGTGGACTTCTCAAAGCTAAACCTCTATTCAAGGATCTCACTCGCCAAGAATTCTCTCAGGATTATCTAGATATCAGCGATCTTAGCAGATCTCAACCAGAATTTAAGAATCCTAGGCGTAAGAATCAAAAATATCTGCTAACTCGCTTTCCTAATACTAAAATCAACGATAACAAGAGACGTGTCTTCGATGTGATTCAGAGATCTCGCTCAGATAGCTCAGACACTAGCGATTCAGAAGAAGAGGTTGTTGGAAACAGAAAACAGAAGAAAAGAAAACCAAAAAGATTTCAAGTGGTATTCACAGAAGATGTGTCTCTAGAATCTGATGACAGTAAACAGTCTTCCGATGAACAGAAGTCGTCATCGATAGAGTATACAACAAAAAAGCTAAGTTCTAAAAAACGTAAACCTAAAATCATAAATTCTGACTCCAATTCTTTCGAAGAGAAACCAAAATCGAAGGAAAAATATGCGTTTTTACAAGGAAACAGAGTTTTTAATGACTTTAGGAAACGGCTGCAGCATTTTTTACCGAAACGGATTCATTGGGATGAAAAGGATATACATAATTTGGGATATTACTGGTATGATGGACACATAGGGAAATATATAAAATAAGTAACAATTGTCTAGTTTTCTGTCCTCCTCGATGACTTCCGTGGCGTAAGTAATGGGCGAATAACCTGAGGCTGAGACGCGAAGGGAGCAGGTCGAGTACCGTCGTGGAACAATTGTTTGTATGATCTACAGATTTGTGTACCGGGTCTGGCTGTTTTTGTATGCTTATATATTTATACGTACGAAAAATATACATAAGCTTGTTCCCATAGTACAAGCTTGACTAAGTTTGGGGTTATATAGCGCTGTGTGAAATGTCCAGCGTCCTTTATTGACTGAGCGAGCGAAGCGAGCCAGTTTCGAGATTGGCCAAAAAATGTTTTTGCCCGTCTGTCTGTCTGTCTGTTCTCGCCTACAGGTCGCATTATTCAAGCGATTGACGAAAATGGCAAACAACTTCCTTGATTTATTTAAATTTTTTAGTCGATCATGATTTTTGATTGGTGGGTAAATAGGGAGGAAAAGGGGCAAGTTTGCTGTAGCGTTATTTATCAACGGATTTCAATCAAATTTGAGAGGCACACTAAGGAATCATTCTACACAAGATGTTGTGAAAATAATTCCAAAAGGGGGGAGTGGAGGGGGGAAAAGGGAGGGTAGTTTTCTGTAGCGTTATATGTGGACGGATTTCATTAAAAAAATAAATAAAAATAAAATAAATAAATATTGCTGGACATTTCACACAGCGCTATCTAGCCCCAAACTAAGCAGAGCTTGTACTATGGGAACCAGATAACTGATTGAATACTTATATACTTTTTTTTTTGTAAATACATACACATAATATATAGGAAAACACCCAGACAGGGAACAAATATCTGTAGATCATGCAAACATTTGTTCCGCGGCGGGAATCAAACCCGCTACCTCCTGCGTCTCAGCCGGCTATACACCCACTGCGCCACGGAGGCAGTCAATGTTTGAATGATTTTTGAAAATTTTTAGCTACCTATACCAATTAGAGTACGCAGTCCTTTCCGCCTTCTCGAGACAAACCCGTCGACACCAGATACGATTTAAATTTGACTTTCTTGGTCGATTTTGTTACACAAATTACTTTTTCGACTTCGAACGTGAGGTCTATTGTTCTCACAATATATAAATACTAGTGGTTCTGTGAGAACAATATCTCACAGAACCATTCGTTTTATACATTCTGTATAGTTTCAAGTCTTCGATGTCTCACCGCGAGCATTCATGCGAGCAATGAAACTATTTGAATAGAAAATGTATATCAATGCAATGCAATCAATGTATAAAATAGGTAAACAAATCCTATTAATTAATTAATTTATTTTTATTTATTTTATTGGAACAAAACACAAATACAATTTAAAACCAACACAGATAAAGTACTATAATAATAGTTTTTCACAATAGTGGTCAATAGGCAATGGCCCCACACTAGGCTCGGGGCCTGTATCGTGGTAACCGATTACGAATATGTATAAACATTATAGGGCGTTAAATAAACAGCGCTGGAGGTGGTGAGCGTGGAGGATGGGTAATGTACGGCGGGTCACACTCAAAGTTTTTAGAATAGGCCAGAAAGAAAAGCAGTCGATGAAAAATGTATTTAAATTACGAATTAGGAACTTTATGGGAATATGTAGATGTGTTATGAATTCGTATGTTATTTGTTTTTATAAATTGGCGGCAATTTTTAAGTTGCGTCATGCGTCGAAATGGATTTGACTAGAGAAAATTTTCGCTCAATGATTGATTAAGACTTTCGTTGCGGTCTTACTCAACAACAATGTTGCGATAGACTTCGATTAGCATTTCATGACGAAGCCTCATCCCGTGCCAATGTTTACAACTGGTTTAATGAGTTTAAACGTGATCGAAGCAAACTCACTGATGCTTCGCGAAAAGGACGTCCTTCTACGGCGACTACTAAAGATAAAGTGAGTGCTGTGCGGCTAATAGTAGAAGCTGATAGAATGGTGACATATCAACAGATTCGGTCAGCTGTAAGCATTGACATTGAGTCAAGTACAAAAAGTCTTACATGAACATTTAGGCGTCAGAAACCTTTGTGCCTAGATACTAGATGGATAGGTACCTCATAATTTGACGGAAGATCAAAAAACCCGTCTTTTTGATTGGTGCCGCTCAATGTTTGAAAAATATGACGGAGATGACTCGAAAGCTGTAGGTATATGATATCGTCACAGGTGATGAAAGCTGGATATGTTGTTACGAACCCGAAACCAAAAGACAACCTGCGCAATGGATGTTTCGACAAGATTTGCCGACAAAAGTAAAGAAGGGCGGAAGTCAAGGGAAAGAGATAATTGCCCCATTCTTTGGATGCAACAATTATCCTACTACAGATTAGTATGTCAGTCATTGTTTACCAGTTGTCTTGGAAGAAGCAGGATCCACAATGACAACGCTCCAGCGCACTCCGCCAGACGGACTATCGAATAATTGTCTATCGAAGGTGTGAAGTTAGTGAGTCATCCTCTTTACAGTCCTAACCTCGAACCTTGTGACTTTTATTTATTTTCAAAAATAAAAGATAAACTTAGATTAATTCATTTTATGAACCCTGAAGATGCCGTATGGCTTCGTTTGAAATAGGCGTGGAAGAGATCCCTAAAGAAGAGTGGGCCCACTGCTTCAGTCGATGGTTCCATCGAATGCGACGGTGCTTGGAAAGTAACGGAGTCAACTTTGAAAACCAATAAAAATATTAACAGGCTTCTACAACTTTTCGTTTTTTATTTTCTAAAAACTTTCAGTGTAACCCATGTATGTAGGTACCTGTTAAACTGACGCGGCATCGTCGCAAAAGCGCCGCCGATTTACGTTGAACATTGTTTATTGGAAATGTATCGATTACTCGATAAACAGGAAACAGGTTGTATAAGTGCTCTATGCGTATACAAAATTTCGTGTCTGTGCTGTTGATAGTTGAGGAGTTCCCTCTTCGGAAGCCAACCCTGAGTACAGCAGCCATGTCATAGAAAAGTTCCTTCGTCTGGAGCCCATCCAGGGTGTAGAATTAGGTCATGCTTACCATAAAAGTGCTTTGTCATCGGAACTGAACCAACATGTCAAATTTTAACCCCGTAGGATAAGAGGTTCATTCAGTTCGCAAAATTTGATGTAAACAATCTAATAAACAAACATTGCAAACTAAATAAAAGCTTGTAAAACTTAAAAATTAATCATTTTGTTTAAATATTTTTAATATTGTGTATAAGTTTATTTTGTCAAATAAATATTGCTAGACATTCTACACAGCGCTATCTAGCCCCAAACCAAGCAGAGCTTGTACTATGAGAACCAGATAACTGATAGAATACTTAATATACCTAATGTTTTTTTATAAAAACCTTCTTATATTATATAAAAAAACATCCAGACCATCCAAAAGAAACAAATATATGTATATCATGCAAACATTTGTTCCGCGGTGAGAATCGAACCCTGCGTCTCAGCCGGCTATGCCCACTGCGCCACGGAGTTCGCCAAAGGTCTCAAACTATTAAAATAAAACACTTATTGCGCTCGGAAGATTTATTAGAAAAGCTGATACAAAAATTGTACGTCATATAGGTAGTATGAAACATTTACACGAACCATTTAGGTAAATACATAGTTAACTGGGTAAAATTGACATTTGAGTAATAGACGTAATTTTATGTACTGGGCTGGTCCATATCGCACGTATCGCATCCTCGTATCCTCGTCCTATACGAGGTTCAAATCCCATCTCGAAAATTTTGAGATGATTTTATTAATCTTAATTCACACACTTTCCTTCGCGTAAACTGCTAAAAACCATTCTGATGAAATCGCTCTTCGTCGGTCGGTTTTGTGCGAAAGTTCTGCTAAATCGCATAGTTTAATCGTAAATCATTGGATGTTTTCGTCCGAATCTATTGCGTTGCAAGCGTGACATTACGCCATCAAAATTAAAATTCATTGCCTGTAAAATTTTACGTGAAATTGCAGTGTAAAATACTAATAATTATACGAAATGACAATGAATTAAAAGTAGCAATCATGTCCATGCCTATAACGCCTGGAAGAGATCGCTCTTAGCGACAAGGCTGCCAACTGTATTGCCTTGTTATAAGAAGTTTAGTTCAAAATGTAAAACTAGATGTCGCTAGTAAAATAGTTCCGATTCTGCATCGCGCTTGGCGGTGGAACCACGGATCACGGTGGATCACGGTTGTAATTTGTAAAAGTGAATAAAAATACTGCACTGATCTGATTTCCTCTACAATAAATCTCTAAACGTGATTATTGTTTCAATGTTGTACCTAGCTATCAGCTAGCGATGGAACGTTTCACAAGTAGCATGTGAAAAATCATATGAAATGTAAAATCATTGGTCACACCTGCTATTTTTCTTCGCATAACCTGCTAAAAATAATTTATATGAAATTACTTTCGGTTTTCATCGTATATCGTTTAAAAGTAGTAGAGTTTCTTGTGAAAGGGCTCGCCCGGGGAAGTGCTACCACCATACCTATTTCTACCACCTAGTAGCATTGCTGTGTTTCGGTATGAAGGGTATGGTTGCCGATGAAATTACAGGCACATGAGGCTTTACACCTGTATGCCTCAAATTGATGGACGCAGGGAAGTGCGTCGTAGGGCACATTTTTAAGGAGCGTGACCTACGAGGCAAACTTTGTTAAAGGCGATGGTTACCACTTAACTTCAGGTGGGCCATAGCCTTGTGCCATCTCCATAGTAATAAAAAATAATAATAAATAAATATGTATCGTCATTCGGGTCTGCTACAAATCACAGTCATGTCGTTCGCGTTTCTTCGGAATTCATCGAGGATTTTCGTAAATAACAGATCATTCGTTTTTCCTCGCAAGACGTCAGTCGGTTTCGTGTCGTGCATTGCTAATTACAGCATATGAAAAATCATTGACTGTGATTTTTCAAATGTGAAATAGCAGTGTTAAATAATAATCATTTCATCATATGAAAATTAATTAAAAATAGCAATCATTTCCATGCCTACCATCAGCTAGGTGCCTATATACCTAGCTATCATTTTTGTGCTTCTCCCTCGAGTGCATCAAGACCCCAATTTGTACGTTGTACACCTTATTAGTTTTATTTAGTGTTATAATGTTTCTGTGTGGCGATTTCATTAGATAGTTATCTTATCTTATCTTAACGCGGCCTGACACTAGATTTTAGATGAAGCCTTGTACACCTATGTATACCATCCTCTAAGCTTAGTCAATGTCAATATTACCCACATGTGTGGTTCAATTTTAAGAGTTACAAAACCCTAAAACAGACTTCTAATGGTGCCTTAACACGTACTGTTCATGTTAGATGAGCAAGTAAAAGCGAGCATCAATGTGCTCGATGTTTTATAAAAATAGAAAATATTTATTTATGATTTAGACATACATAAAAAAACACGTCTTAACAAACAAAATTATTGTAATCATAAATCGGCTACAACTCAGCGTAAGTCAGTGGCGGCGCCGCAGTGCGTGCATCTGCGATACGCGTTTCATATAAAAAAAACTAGGAGCCTTACAGTAGTCGCATATGATGTGTAACATCTGACCACCGCGCGCGCTTATTGCTCAAATCAAATAGCGCGCGCTTCCCCGGTCTCCTGTTACACATTTCCGTCCCTTTTGCCAAAATCACTCCTACAAACCGAGAGGAAAGATGTTACACATCAAAAGTTATAATTGATATCTATTACCTATACGACATTAAAATAAAATACGGGAATGGCTAATGGTATTGTTGTAAAATAGGTTATTTTCAAATTCATAAAAAAAAAATTGTAAACAATCTAAATATCTATGAAACAGCCTGTATAAAATAAGTAAACAAATGATATTAATTCATCATGTAAGTAGGCACCTGTTAACTGAAGCGGCATCGAACGTCGCAAAGGCGCCGCCGATTTGCGTTAAAAATTGTTTATTGGAAATGTATCGGTTACTGGATATTCAAGCTACCGGTATTAAACCCTCAAGATCAGTTAATATGATTCCGGATGTGTGTTTTAAATTTATGTAGTACATAATGTAACTGTGAATTTAAGTATTAATAAAAATAAAATAAAAATACGAGCCTTACAGTAGTCGCATATGATGTGTAACATTATTTTTATTGTACACCATATAAACAAAAAATTGCAAACAAAATAGAACATACAAAGCAATTTTTAATCTTATCAACCGAATTCATCACTCTGAAAGTTGGTCATTGAAAACTCGATAACGGCTCGGTAAAGGCGATTAACCGTAAGTAAATTTAAAAATAGAATGAGGCTCATTGTATTGATAATATGCTATGATGAAATACAACCTCTATGACAAATCCTTATTTCTATTAAATGAAAGAGGCCATAATATAATCTCGTAGTAAAAACATCTGATCACCGCGCGCGCTTATTGGTCAAAGCGCTTCCCCGGATTCCTGTTACACATTTCCGTCCCTTTTGCCAAAATCACTCCCACAAACCGAGAGGAAAGATGTTACACATCAATAAAATAGACGATATTACGAGTAGTATTTGAAGTCGAACCGAAATACTCACAAAACGTCAAAACGTCGAGCACAAAGCTTAAACGTAGGCGTAGAGGCACCATAAAAAAATTAGTTGACTAATTTTATAAATGAGCGATTTGAACGGTCTAATATTTTAAGAATAATGAATGAAAGCATTATCCATAACATCGAGTAAATCGATAATGGGTATCTAACACTGTCATAAATAGTGATCGGATATTCGGATGCATATTTACCTAAAGTTGAAAGTTGGCTAGTATAGATACTCGTAGCACTTTTTTTTCGAAAAAAATCCGTGATTCCAGGATCAACAGATTTATCATCTGTTAATATTTTTTTAATTATTTATCTAATTAACCTAGACATCCCTTAAAGCTGCATAGGTTTTTATGGTATGTCATTCATCCCTCATATAGTCTAAAGAAATTCACATTCTATGAAAAAACGCGCATTTTGGCACAATGCAACGTATTACGTTGCATTTCCCTACTTTTACTGTCAGTAATTTTTGACGAAGCGAAAACAACCTTATAACAAGTGTCAGATCGGGCCTATTAGACCTCAGGAAATATAAGCATTTTGTAAATATGTGAGTGAGATGGCAAATTCTACCTGCTTAATATGTAACGTTAAATTAATATGCATCCAATCCCGGGATCCCGGGATTTTATTTATAATAAAATTATTCTAAAAAGTCGCTTCCATAATTTGTTAGCTAAAAATCAACTTCAGGTAAATATGTATCCGAATATCGGATTACTAGTCATAATACACATTCCGGTTATCATACTGCTATGTACTGGTCGGAATGATGTCATTTCTAGTAGAAAAGTTATTAAAAAGTTTACAATTCCTACAAAAATATACCAAAAGTTTTCGTGTTTTGGTCTTTTTTTAGAGACGGCATCTTATTTGATAGCTAATATCTTTTTGTTACAAATATTTGTGACTGGATTACAATGTTACCTAATAAAGTTGACGACATTTTTGCTTAACTTAGTTTATGAAGGAAAAGATTTCTACTTAGAATACTTATCAAAATACTTACACGATAAGTTAAAAAAAACTTTACACATTACAAGTAACTTTTTAACAAAAATATAAACCAAAGTACTGAACTGATTTTGATGAAATTTCTATGAGACCAATATGAAAGTATATCCTTTCAAATAAAAAAAGAATTTTCCAAATAGGTTGATAAATGACGGAGTTCTGAGGTAAAACTATACAACACATTAAGCGACTCTATAAAATTTGAGGCCTCGATTTTTTTTTGATCTCGTCATCAGATCCTGATCCAATGGATCACCTGGGAACCCTTTTAAACAAAAAAGAATTTCTCGAACCGGTCTAGGCTTCGAGTAATCAGGGAACATTCATAAAAAAATCCGACTAATTGAGAACCCCCTTTTTTGAAGTCGGTTATAAACTTAAATAAGGATTTATTTAGGATTTATCAAATGTACCTTACATTTGATAAATCCTAAATAAATCCGCTAACGATCTCAAAAGTGCCTACGTCATATGTTTTTCCATTTAAGATAGGTACACGGCTATTTTTAAATTATTATTATTTAGTTAAATATCTTATATAATATAATGAGAGGAAAGCTAAATAGCGTAATACATTTCCTTAAACAATATTAAATAGTTTTCTGTGCGCAAAATAACTGTGTATAATATTTTTATCATTAGGTAATACTAACATTTCTGCCCTCACATAGCATTTTTGATTTTTAACTAAATGTAGAGATATTCTAGTTTAAAATTAAACGCCCGCTTCATCATGTCAACGTCAATTAATCTATCTTTATAACAATCATAAAGATCATTTTGGAACGTGTTACTGTAAACTTAAAGTAGACGATAGAGAGCGAGGAATTTTAAGGTCACAGCTCACTACATCGACCCGCACCGCCTCGCCTCGCCTCGCCTCGCCTCGCCTCGCCTCGAGCGGTTAGTATTCTTTATATGAAATTGTATGGACGTGCGCCCACTACATCACCTCCGGATCGCCTCGGGCGTATGTATGTCGTTCACGCGCAGACGAGTTGACCACTCGGTGACCACGCGCGGCCCGCGAGTGATTCACGCGAGCACAATGCTGCGGCGATGCTTCGCTCCCCGCTTACCCGTCATTTCCAGCCTTTCTTTCTAACGTGTCGGACGTATGGTTTTTGCTTTCAAAATGAATAAAGAAAGTCTTATCGAAGAAGTTCGAAAATATAATTTATTGTATGATCTTAGTGATCACGCGACGTCCACCCGTTGACCGAGCGAGGTCCACTGGTTGACCACGCGGCGACCACCCGTTGACCGCGCGAGGACCACTGGTTGACCACGCGGCGTTCACTGGTAATAACGAGGCGTCGAGCGCCGAGCGTCGAGGCGGGGCGGGTCGGGTGCCGTGTTGATGTACTGAGCTGTGCCTTTAGACTGATAGATATATAGTTATCTTAAATAATGTGAAAAATAATGGCGATTCTGTTTTAGAGTCCGCGCCCGCCATCACTGAAGTCCGGTAGACGCGGCGCTGCTATCGCAGATATCGAGAAGATATTCGAGATTTAGTTCCTTTTTTAAACTTAATTAGCCGTAAAACTTCTGTGGTGGCGCGGACTCTAATAGATTAACTGTCAGTAAGACTAACTTTTCGTAAAATGCGAACGTTCATATTTCATTCTCGCTAAAGACAAAATCAGCTGCTGACAAAAACTACCCCGCCAACAAGTTAATTTAAAAAAAAATTTAACGAAATAAAGACCGAAGAGAACAGCAGTGATGATAATGATGATGATGCGGCCTGTCAATATGATGGGCCATCGTTGAAGCAATCCCCACCATCGCATCCGTCTATTCGCGAGGGCTGCGGCGCGCAGTGCGAGGCGAAACGTTGTTCGAAACGGATCGCACTCACCCTGATGAAGGTCCACGAATCATACGGTACGTGATAAATCCCGTATTTATAATAATGATTGAAATAAGACATTATAATTTGACGAAATTACAGTTAGTTAACAACAGAATCATTACCATTATAATTATTAGCACTGGGTTCGATTTATTAGTATAAAAATTACTCACAATAAAGGTACAGGAAACCTAGCGACATCTATAATAAGACTTATACGCAACTTTAATAAGAGGTTGTGTGATGCGAGTCACAAGAAAACGACATATATATTTCAAATCATTTTCGAGATTTCGAAATTCATCGAAAATTGGATGTTTTTTAGTCGAATATAAGATTTTGAAATTGATCGAAATTTGGAACTTAAAAGTTTCATATCAGGATAATAAACTGATCACAAAGAATGAATGATTGAATGAAATACTCTTTATTGCACACCAAACAATAATGCAGTAACAAAGGAAAAAAACAATAAATACCGGTACAATGGGGGGGTCTTATCGCTAAAAGCGATCTCTTATAAAGAGTTTTCTAGTTAGAAGACATAACCTTACTTCTGGTGACATTTGGTAACATTTGCATGTAAATAAAACATGTATAAGTACCGAACAACGTCATCAATGAGGGCTTTTTATTTTAGATTTAAAAATAAAAAACTAGTTCAAACTAGCGTAACAGATGGCGCTGTCTGGAGATGCACCGCCAACACATATGGTTTATACGCCAAAATCTCAAAGACACAATATCAAAATTTGTCTAAACCAATCTCACTTCGTCAAAGAGTTAGAATCAAGTTAGAAGACTTATCCTTACTTCTGGTGAAATTCACTTTAGCATTGAAATTTTGCATAGTAATGCTATTTTATGTAAAAACCACGTGACGTTCTTAAGATGTTACCTGACCTACGCAGGAAGACATCAATTTGAATGATACCACAGGTTTATCATCAAAATCCCCACCGCTACGACCCCACCAGCGCGTAGAGGCCTAACTGGCCTAACGTAGTAACTGGACAATTACTACAAACATACATACTTTAAGACGGGCAATTTCTTATTTAATTATTTTATTTATTTATACAGAACAGAATAGTGCTAGGAGTACTTAATGCTAACAGCATTATCCACCAGTCATCCTGGTCGTGCTAAAAAAAGGTAAGGCGTGACACAGGAAAAAAAGGTATTCAATGCTTATATTAATAAGAAACTCTAAACTACGTATTGACGTTTTAGTGACTCCTCCGAAACGGGTCGATTTCAATGTTTTTTTTTATATTTCGTAGGTATGAGAATAGGGTGGTAAAGTATTTTTCATCCTCCTACCCCCACCCCCTATTTTTAATCGATATTTAATATGGAGTTTGTATGATCAATATCTATATAATTTAACCGTCGTTGATTGACGTCATGAAGTGTCGCGTCACTTTGACAAGACTGTTTTATATAGTTTTTATCCTGATGTTCCCACGGGAACGGGAAATTTAAAGCGTGCGTAGCCCTGGGCGGGTCAGCTAGTAATATACACAGGTATAGTAACCAGTAATATACACAGATAACATAAATAAAAACAAACAAATAAGTTAAAATATTACAGAATTTACATTTGAAACCTAAGTCAAACGCAATGATGGTATCTGTGGCTAATTTATTTTCAACTATTTGAAACTTATTTAAAAACAAATTGACCCTTTTAAAGCATGTATGTTTGTAGTAATTCTCCAGTTACAAGGCACTGGTGGGGACGTAGAGGTGGGGATTTCGAGGAAAAACCATACCACACATCTTAATTTTAGCCTTTTTAAGTCAAAACCGAGTCCACCTTTCTATTTTCAGGCGTTTAGAACATCTGGTGGAATATCAAATCTCAAATATTTACATAAACCCTAAAAACTACTTTCTTTGCAATCTATTTATGTTTTAAGATATCGCAATTTTCTTGTGAAACGCTTTTTTGGCCAAATTCTAGCCATTATTTTAATATCCTGTCTAATTTGGCCATTCCACTGTTTGTCAATGGCTATTAGATACACTAGATTGTCTTATTTGTTCACTAAAACAGGATATTTATCCTATCTGTGAGCTTTTGAGTCCCAATGCTTCATTTCATTTTTCAGATGTCAAGAGATCTGAAAAATGAGATGTAATATTGGATAGAAGATCTATATTTGTTATTAAAAAACTTAATTATACATGTCAAATGGGTTAGTACAAAGTATAGGCACAATTAATCAAACTTTCAGCACAGATGATTTCGGATCATAAAATGTATGTACCGAGATAGACTCAAAAACTTACAAATCATGATGAATTTCCTATTTTGAAGGAAAATAGTGTTTTAACCATTAAATGTTATATTTTCCAAAGTTGTTATTGTTTGTCAATGGCGGCGAAGTAGCGCTGTAAGTCTGCGTCGGCGCGAGACACCCACGCCGCGTTCAGAGCTATCGTGTCTAGAGCGGCGCTCGCGCCTTTCAGCTCACCGAACATTTCTTTGAACTGTGGAAAAATTTAAAAATATTTCTGATTCTTACTCTAAACGTGAAAAACAATTAATGAGTCTTGTTGAATACTCACAGTGTAATAGTCCTGTGGTTGATGTAAGCATTTAGCGGCCGCTAGTAGAGCGACGGGCGGCAATGCGGGCTTCGGTCGTAATATTCGCCAAACGCCCGCAGCGCCGCGCCATCTATTGGGAATTAAATGATAGAACTCTAGAATTTTTTCATTGTTATTTTATTTTAATTTTAATTCTATATTGTATTATCTTTAAGAATACCTAGTTCATAAGTGCCTTTTGTGATAAGAAATAAACGTCTATATTTAATTACTTATATTTTTTTTTCATTTCCTTTAGGTTAGGGGTAATTCTTAAACACATGAGGTTTTTTCACCCGCTTTTTTACTCCTAAATTCCCCTTGGTGATGCCTCGTGATGTTTTAACCTCAACACCCAACATCACGTGTTTCTTTTTTTATATTAGAGAATATGTTTTAATGAAAAATTATCATAAATTCAGATTCTGTAAACCGCACAAGGACGCGCATGGGAGGACAGTCTGCTGAACAATTTTTTAGACATAAATAAATTCACTCGCTCAGTATTTCACGTCTCACGGATAATGTCACGTGATTGTCACAACATCGCCCTCCCCCCCCCCCCCCCCCCGCCCCCTCCTCTATCGTAATCAATCGTGATGTTATTCTAACCCCTCCCCCCCTGTTGCAACCTCACGTGATTAAAGAATGACCCCTATGACTGGCGATTAATAACCATTCATACTAATATTATAAATTTAAAGTAACTCTATCTCAGTCTGTTGTAACGTTTTCAAAACTAAACGTCTGGACCGATTTCGGTGTAATTTTTACTCAAAATACACCAATAATTTAATAACAGAAAGAATATGTAATTATTTACTATAAAATATAGAAAAAACAGTTGAATCATCTAAAGACCGTCGCAAACCATCTATAGATAGCTCAACTGCTCCAGATCACTACCAGGCGGAAGTGTCCCCAAGACACTGGCTGCATTGCGCTGAATTGCGCAGTTTATGCGTTAACCCAGATAAGCACCAGCTCTCGGATCACACGTCGCATAGACCAGACGACCAGAAATAATTTTGAAAACGCGATGGGCCCCGGTACCCCACGGACCCAGGGTCCCGACTCCAAATGGCTCAAATACGTAAGCTCTGTCGAGACTTCCATATTTGCACCGCTTGAGATCTTCGGCTGAATTGGCCGCCGAACCGGCCTCGACTGCTGTACCAGACAGAAGAGATGGTGCAAGGGTATCGCACGTGGCGTCCCACACAAAAGGCCTACCCTTCTCCCAAGGTACAAGAGTCATACCGTCAGGCCACTTACCATCGTCACGTATCAGACCGTTCGGTTCGAGGACGGCTGTAACGTTGACGCTGCAAAAAGTGCGGCGGATGATATCATTGAGACTAGTGACGGGAAATCCTACCGGCGGAAATCCTCTCTTTTTTTATAGAAGCCAGTAATTTTTATAGATATAGGTAGGTAGAAATGGCACATACTTGCAGGCACTAGAACATAATGTGGTGACCCACAGCTTCCATTCTCTATTTCTCTGCGCTTCAGCCGACAGCGTTGTGAAGGCAAATCTGAAACAACAAAATTATGAAAATTATTTTTTTGACATATAAACATAAATCGATCTATAAAGTTATTTTGAAAGTAACGGCTACACCGATTTCGATGAAATTTGGTATGATAGATTTTTACCGAGATTGTGACATACAACGTCACGTGACGTCACAGTGCGAGGTGCACAGTTAATTCGCACGGGGTGTACTTTTTACCCGACTGCAGAGAAAAAGGGTTATACTTTTATCAGCCAAATCAGCAAACCGGGACACCCGCCCCGGGCGGCAATTTCAGCGAAATGTGGAGAGGCGAGGAGTATAAATTGTTACAATAATATTTTAATGAAAACATTTTTTTGCAAAGACACGAGAGTATGCGTATAGGTACTTGTAAAAGAGCCAGTCGTCGAGGGGCGACGCGAGCGCGGCGAGCAGCGCTCGGTGCGAGTATGTCGGTCGCGGCGCGGCGGCCGACGCGCGCATCGCCCGCCAGCACGCACGCCATGCGCCCGCGCCGCGCGCGCGCACCCCCGCCGTAAATGCAGCCTGGAACAATACAAATAAATGTAATTTGTTTTCAGAAGCAAATCATAAACATAGACGACCTCCGTGGTGCAGTGGGCAAATAGCAGGCTGAGACGCAGGAGGTAGCGGGTTCGATTCCCGCCGCGGAACAAATGTTTGCAAGATCTACAGATATTTGATCCGGGTCTGGTTGTTTCTCTATATATTATAAGTATGTATTTACAAAAAAAATGTATATAAGTATTCTATCAGTTATCTGAGGACTTTGCCAAGTTACAATCGATTAGCGATGACGTTAGTAGATAAGTCCGAAAATGTATGGGATTTGACACATGCTATGGAAATATCACGTGATATATCGACAAATCTATGTAGAAATAGAATAGATTCGAAACGAATGTAACATGGCTACGGGCCCTGGTTCCTATAGTACAAGCTCTGCTTAGTTTGGGGCTAAATAGCACTGTGTGAAATGTCCACAAATATATATATTTGTATTTACAAAGTTCACAAAATAAAAATAATCTGTAAATAGGCGAACTTAATGCTAGATAGCATTCTATTCCAGATAACCTTTGTGTAATGCTGACAAACAAGTATTGTAGGTAGTTCATACTTGGTAGAGGGAGAGGCATGCGACTTGTACTCGTTTTTTGACGTGAAACATCTGTTGGCGCGCCTTGGGGGACAAATAATCAAAAATCAAAATGTTTTTATTCATTAAAATCACAAGGATCACTTTGAAACGTCAATTTTACTGTCTGTTCCTTTGCGACCAAGCCAGGAAAGAAAGGCAAGAAACAACAAAGTACTGCGGGTAACACTCGACCGAATAATTGACAATTCACTTTCCTTTGTCAATCAGAGCATGACAGAGCAACGCCATCTGTTAGCAGTTATACAAACATGGCCGTGAAAACCGTTCATTCAATATAAATAATAATGTTTTTTGACACTGAGGTATTTTGGACGCGAAGACATCGCTCATGGTTTCCCGAACGCTGCCCAGCCGAGTTGGATTCGTCAACTGACCAAACGAATATCTATAGATATTAAAAGTAAACCAATGACCTTACCTCCTGATAAATTTCCTGAACAGTTTCATTCCTCTCGTACCATGCGTCGAAGAGCTCCAGCGCTTGTTTCGTCACCTCCTGATTCTCCCATTCCACACCAGCTGTTAATAAGGCTCCGCTCAGCCAACTGTAAAACACAAAAATGTGAAATTGAATAAACTTGATATACTAGTGGTTCGCCCCGAACTGAGATCTCGCGAATCTCCTAAAAATAAATATTATTCTTAAGCCGACTTGCACAACGATGCCTAAACGCATTTAGTGGCTAAATATGATTTAAGAAGTTGTCAAATCATACAAATATTTCAAATTGAACATGTTTATTCGCTAAATACGTTTAGTCATCTTTGTGCATGCCGGCTTTAATCTTTGACTAATAAATTGGTGCCACAAAATGCATAACCAAACTACTTGACCTTGACTTTCATTCAAATTAGATGCAACGGGGGTTCTTGTAAATTGGATATATTTTTTGGGGTACAAATGGTTATTCTGGATTTCAGACTTTTGCCTATATTTGTGTGACCAAAACTACATGAATACCAAATTTCAGCATTGTGGGGTCACTGGTGTACCCTGTGAATTTTGTCAAAGTTTTGTTTTTATTATAGCTAATAACTCAAAAACTACACAAATTAAACTAAAAATAAAAATGGGGTTCAAATGTACTAATGAAGACCTTTCATTTGACGTCCCACTTGATCTAATAGTCTCATTTTAATTTTTTTTACCCCTTATGAACCCCAATATCTCAACAACCCCCCAGTGTTTTTAACTCATTGAGTCACACCAAAATTGTGTCATTACTAACTACCTATATACTAAATTTCATGATGATCGGATAGGTACACGCTACGAAAGTTATCCTCGGACAAACAAACATACATACATACATACAACGCCGATTTGCCCAAGTTGATCATCAATAACACATTTGCTCACAATTATAATCTTTAATATACATAATTCTTCAACAAAAGTACCTAATAACATCAACAAGAGGCGTTTTAATTTGGCAATGCTCGTACAGATGTAAGAATCTTATTGTTCATTATTACATAATTATAATAAATAATTGTTCATTATTATTGCGTCAACACCGATAAAACGGTACGTGATAAATCACGTAGGTACCGTTTTATCAGTGTTGACGCAATCCCCCACCACCGCGCCCATTTACTCGCGCGGAGAGGATCGCACTCACCCTGATGAAGGTTCAACAATTGAACCGAAACATTGTCAGTCGAAACACCGTGATAAATCCCGTATTTATAATAGCGATTGAAATAAAGCACGAAAGTTTTCTAAGTAAAATAGATAAATTAAGCTGGACATTTCACACAGCGCTATCTAGCCCCAAACTAAGTAGAGATACCTAGTAGGTACTATGGCAACCAGATAACTGATATAATACTTACATAATTTTTTTTTGTAAATATATACTTAAAGTAGAAAATCATCCAGACCCGGAACTACGGCACTGTGGATCATGCAAACATTTGTTCCGCGGCGGGAATCGAACCCGCTACCCGACAGGTAAGTCGGTATATGTGACGACCTCCGTGGTGCAGTGGGCGAATAGCCGGCTGAGACGCAGGAGGTAGCGGGTTCGATTCCCGCAGCGGAACAAATGTTTGCATGATCTACAGATATTTGTTCTAGGTCTGGTTGTTTTTCTATATATTATAAGTACGTATTTACAAAAAAAAAAGTATATAAGTATTCTATCAGTTATCTGGTTCCCATAGTACAAGCTCTGCTTAGTTTGGGGCTAGATATCGCTGTGTGAAATTTCAAGCAATATTTATGTATTTATTATTTATTTATATCATTATAATCTTTATGTAAGTAGGTATCTTTGTTCTGTATGTGTTCTGTTTTGAATGGTCTGTCCTGTGTGTGTGTCAAATAAATGTATTTTTTTTCTTTCTTTTACCTCCAGCGTATCAGCTGATTTCACCCACTTCGCCACGAAGGTTGTCATGGTGTTATTGTTAATGAATTATTTATTAGACTTACAGCTGGTCCGGTGGTAAAGTAGGCGCAGTGTTGGTGGCTGCGTGGAGCGAAGCGAGCAGCGCGTTCAGCCGCGGCCCGGACGCGCTTACCGCTAGCAGCTGTTTCCACCAGGAGAGCTCGGACACTACGACACGCCAGGGAGCCCAGTGTTGTTCTGTGCTGAGGCGACCTGATCAAATAGGTACATATATGTGACTAAATCAGCTAAAAATGTGGGGAGGTTGTTGAGATATTGAGGTTCAAGATGGATAAAAAAAAATGAATCAAAGACGAGGAGTTGGCTCTTGTGGACACCACCGTATTCTTAGGTATAACCCTAGATAATAAGCTTCAATGGGGCCCTCACATTGATGGGTTGTCGAAGAGACTTAGTTCTGCGGCATACGCAGTCAAAAAGATCCGTCTTTTTACAGACGTAGACACAGCTAGACTAGTTTACTTCAGCTACTTCCACAGCATTATGTCATACGGTATACTGCTGTGGGGGAGTGCTGCAGATATAAACACCGTTTTTGTGCTGCAGAAGAGGGCTGTTCGTGCAATTTATAATATGGGCCCCAGAGAATCATTACGCAATAAGTTTAAAGAAATAAATATTATGACATTCCCTTGTCAATACATCTATGAAAATCTAATGTATGTTCACAAAAATATAAATTTGTTTAAGAAATATAGCGATAATCATAATTTTAATACAAGAAATAAAGATAAACTGTTGCCACTTCTAGACTCCATAAAGTTAGTAAATCGTTTAAAGGGCAAGGTGTACGCTTTTATAACAAACTCCCAAGGGATGTACAAAAATTGACAATTAACAAATAACAAAATCTTTATAAAAGAGCGTACTATAAAATATCGGATTATTTAGATGATAGAGAAGCTTGGGATTGAAATTGCTCCAACTCGTTCAAAATGTTACAATTTAGACGTAATTTATGTTCTGTAAAAGGATCATTAAAAAAAACAACCAGCCTTGTTTCTTGCCTTTCTTTCCTGGCTTGGTCGCGAAGGAACAGGCAGTAAAATTGACGTTTCAAAGTGATCCTTGTGATTTTAATGAATAAAAATATTTGACTTTTTGACTTTTTGAAAATGAGACTATTAGGTCAATTAGGACAATAGAGAAATGAAAGGATTTCATTAGTACATTTAGACTGCGTTTTTATTTCTAGTAAAGTCTTTATAATATATTTTTTAAATTATTAGACGTAATAAAAAGTAAACTTTGACAAAATTCATAGGTACACCAGTGACCCCACAGGGCTGAAATCGTGTAGCTTTAGTATCACAAATATAGGCAAAAGTCTGAAATTCGGAATAACTGCAATTTATACCCCAAAAAAGCCCCACCCACTGCTGCCAGTCAGCGGCCAGGAAGACTTAAGAAAGGCGGCTATCAGAAATTGGATGAGAATAGCCGAAGACCGGGCTCAGTGGCGCGTATTGGGAGAGGCCTATGTCCAGCAGTGGCCTAATGTAGGCTGATGATTTTTATTTATACATTGTAGGCTTGCGATTGACCACGATCTCGCCTGATGGTAAGCGATGATGCAGTCTATGATGGATCGCGCTTGCCTAGAAGAAACCTATTCACTCGCGACTTGGAGACACCCAGTTTGTAGTTATCAGGAAACACAGACTCAGGCAAGGCGTTCCACTCCTTGGCGGTGCGCATAATAAAGGTCGAAGAGAACCGCTGTGTGCGAATGGGAGATATTTATTACAACTGGAGTGGCGCACCGCAGAGCGTCTGGTTGTCCGAATAGAATGGAGATGGTGAGATTAGGTGGAAAAGTTCCGCCGCACTCTTCGAAATGTACTCGATAAAAATCGAGAGGCTTGGAACTTTTGGTCGATGCTCCAGGCTGTGGAGCCTTGCATCAACTAGCTCATCGTTGTCTATGAGCTTCTTGAGTCATGTATGATGATGTAGTTTATGTGTGTGTGTTTGTTGAATGTGTGATTGTTACTTGTGTCAAAATATATGTCTCAATCTATCTATGATGATGAATGTGACTTACTGGCAGCTGCCACTGCTCTGCTGGCCGGCAGCCTGCCGGCGCGGCTTAGGACGAAGGCGTCGTCCAGCATTAGGGCTCGCTCAGCCGGCGCTCCGTTATCGTACATTTCCGCTGCGCGCGCCGCCACGGATTCCCCCGTCTGTAATACGAAATTGTAGAACTTTTCAGTATGCATGGGGGTGATTCGGGCCCCGTGGGTCCTTCCATTGGTCGTTTGGACCACATTAAAGACACCGTGTATATGATGTGTTGCAATTTAAACTAATTATATTGAAAGGATTTCTACACATAAAACAAATGTATCTATAAATTTTTTTTGTTTTATCATTAAAATGTCGAATACTTATTTATATTTAAAAATTAAAGTGGCATAGTTAGCATAGTTGATTAGTGAAAAAAAAATGGATCCCACGAACGAAATTTTTTTTAGCAACAAACTGTTATGTCTTTATTAATATCCTCGCATTCGTGATAAAAAGTTATGTGTTATACTCGGCTATAAGCAATCAATAACGCCTTTGATTAGCGGTCTCGATCGCGTAATAGTAGATTATTAAACGAGGGGTTTTGCGTCACGGACGCTATATTGAATCCCCAACAAACGAAGGATTCTAGAGTTAAGTCACGAGCGGAGCGAGGAGAAGTTACTACAATCCTGAGTGCAGAGAGGGATATAACCACGCCCAAGATGCAGACAGCTTTATCCACGAGGAGAATACTCTACTTTTCACACTTTCTGCGAGACAATAAAAACCATATCTAGGTTGGTGCATTCTGTGCAGAGGTTAGTTCGATTAAAGAATAAGCTCTTATTGTGTGGGTCTTTTTGGTTAATGTTTTAAAACAGATGAGGTTCCAAATTCAATGCCCTTGCGGGCATAATGAAATTGGGTACAACTTTACTCCCCGCTCAGCCGTAGGGATTTAATCACCTGCTTTCAGTGTTGTTTACATGACATATAATTTGACATTGTCGAGCAAGTGGTGTGAAAAATATATAAAAATATCTCGGATTTATAATAGATCACGTATAGCCCTTGTACTAGAAGCTGATACAAAGGTAAGATTATTAAAGTAAGTAAGTATAAGCTTTAGAACTAAAGTTTATACTCACGTTCCCAGCTGTGATGTCTTGCGGAGCCACTCGATATAACCCCCTGGCTCCAACATTATATCGAACCCATTTATGCTTTCCAAGGTCTGGTATGGTCACTGCAAATTACATTCAACTGTCAGATACACAATCGTGACCAGAACTAGTCAATACATAAATATGTAGTGACATCTATTGCCACATAAAAGAACTATAACTTAGTCAACTTAACTCGGTACCTGGCTCGAAACGCGACCCCTCTCCCGTTCCCCATGCTTCACTCCTGCCAGTAGCGTTGGTATACTTGTTAGTGATACACGCGTGTGCATCATTTCAGTCTATCCGTGTTTGCGCCGTCTCGCTCTCGCTAGCTACTTACAGCTAATACTATAACAGCTTATCTATTTCATAATTCACAATAAAGTAATATTAGGTATAGAGAAATGCGATAGTTTGTGATTCTTACAACAATAAACTATCTATCAATAATCATCATCATCAATATATCAGCCCTAGAATGATTTTTTTTTCTATTTACACTTACTTTCAGTATCGTTCATCCATATGAGATGAGTCGTGTTCTCCGTCCAGCGCGAAACCTTCGCTGGTTTTGTATCATTGCCTACTACGTCATACCTGAAACAAAGTAAAAGGTATTTTTATTATTTGCTACTAGCTTCTGCCCCAAAAAAAAAAATAAACCGAGGAACTTGTGTGCCAATTAATGTCAAAATCGGTTGAAAAATGCGACCTGTAGGCGAGACCAGATAGACAGCCGGACTAAAGTGTTTTTGGTCAATCTCGTAACTAAGACGCTTCGCTCGCTCGGTCAAACATTGGAATAGCGTCGGGTATCATAACGTTCATTCAAAGTTATCACGGCAAGAAATATGAGAGACGTCAAATCGGGCTTATTATAACAAGTTTACCTTAACATAACACTTCGGTTCGAGAACGGTAAAAAGTTAACGCTGTAAAAAGCCCGGCGTATGATATCATTTGAAACTAGCGTGACATGTTCCGGCGTATATCTTTAACTAGTTAGCGAGACATGTATCTGTTATATTTTTCTTGATTGTACCTATATATTGTTATTTAATTTTACGGGTACATTGGATAAAATGTTTATGTCCATATTTTTTTTATTTTGATAAACTAACTCGCTGTTGGCCTCTGAGACCGATGTCGATTAACCGAACTTTTGGCGAGCGCAGAGAGCGCTCAGCCCAGTAAGTAATGAGGCTACGAGCCTCAGCTTGGGCCTTTGCCGGAGAGGTGATAAGCGAGAAACGCCCAGATCCTTGTACATGTATAACCTTGTGTAGACGGCAACTGAAGGGACTCGTCGACCTCGCCAGCGGGGTCGATGTTTATTCTGTAAAATCACAAGGATCACTTTGAAACGTCAATTTTACTGCCTGCTCCTTCGCGACCAAGCCAGGAAAGAAAGGCATGAAACAAGGCTGGTTGTTTTTTTTTGTGATCCTTTTAGAATACATAACAATAAAGAAAATAAATTACATCTGAATTGTAACATATTGCAAGAGTTGAATGTAGATCAGTCGTTCACGGATTGTCATCTGCGTCACCGAGAACGTGTCTCGGTGTACGGAGGGAGGGATTGATTGGATAAAACGTCTTTTAGACTTCAAAACACAAACTCACCAAGTGCCGTTTTGTACATTCTCCGTGGAGTTTTTCCAAACTCGAGTGATATTTTCAAGTTCATCTTCGAGAATGGGTCCGACAACAAAGGTGACAGGTATCACCCACTTGGCCGGCAGCTGCTTGTGCTTAGTGGTGGTGCGGCGGGTAGTGGTAGATGTTGTCGGAGCAACGGTAGTCGCGTTCAAGTCTTCCTCTGTTATTTCTGTGAAGTTTTCTGTGGAAGATAATGATTATATTAATAAAATATTATCATGTATCATCACGATGGAAGTGATCGCTTTTTTGGCGATGAGACCGCCCACTTGTATTTAATATTTATTTATTCAATGCAAAATACAATATAGTTTCTTAAAAGTAATTAATAAGGGCGTGGCAAGGTAGAAACCAGTATTTAAAACTTATAAGCTAATGGGTATAGCTTACGATGCACAACGATCCATAAACGTATTTAGCGATTACACATGTTTAAATTTGATGTCGTATTTGTATGATTTGACACCTTAAATCATATGTAGCCACTAAATACGTTTAGGCATTGTTGTGCAAGTCGCCCATTTTGTTGTTTCACAATTCGTTTCATACAATTTCACAAAATTCTCAATTCGGAAAAAGTTGGAATAATTTTTGTATGTTCCCCAATTACTCGAAGACGCCTGGACCGATTCGAGAAATTCTTTTTTGTTTAAGAGGATATACTTCCCAGGTGGTTCCATTGGCACCAAGTCAGGATCTGACGATGAGATTCTACAAAAATCGAGGCCAACCCTCAAATTGAATAGGGTCGCAATTCGGTTTTATGTTTGTTATTACCTCAGAACTCCGTCATTTATCAACCGATTTGGAAATTTATTTTTTTATTCGAAAAGATATACGTTCTTAGTGGCCATGAAATTTCATCAAAATCAGCTCAGCGGCTTGGTTAAGTCGGTTATAGTTTTGTTAAAAAGTTACTTGTGTGTCTAGTTTGTAAGGTATGATAATGTTCATTCACTCATTCATTTATGATCATTATCATCATCATTATAACCAGCCTCATAATGGTTTCATATGTTTTTTGTGTACCAAATAAATGTTCTTTTTTGAAAACATCTTTATTTTTCTACTTCTCACCTGGTTCATAAAATAGCTCATCTAGATCTGCCCTCAAGTCCAAGGTCAGTAAGCTGTTCACGATCGGTGGGTCAGGATCAGGTGGGTCAGCTGACATTACGAATCTGACAAATAAACCAAAATAAGTATTAGTTTTACTCTTAGAGACTGGTGGCGATTCTGTTCTTTACCCTGACCAACTAAAATTGTGTAAAATACGAACGGTCTTATTTTGTTCACACTAAAGGTAAGACCGCATTAGAACGGCGCTGCGCGGCATAGCGCTGCACGTCACACTATTCTTTTGGAGCTACGCCTACAGGAGCGCCGCTCTAGAGCGACATGCGCTATTCAAAATCATTAAAATAAATCGCTTTGTGGCGCGGCGTGCAGCACCGCGCAGCGCCGTTCTAATGCGGTCTTACCTTAAAGATCAAATTAGAATGACATTTAAAATGACATTTATAAATTTAAGTATTTTTAATTTAGAAAGCGTGTTTTCGGGCTAGTTTTAGTCAACACCAATTTGATTGATCACTAAAACTAGCCCACAAACATGCCATCTTAGTAAAAATAACTTAATTTTAGAAATGTCACCTAAACATTCTAATTTGATCTTTAATGTGAACAAAATAAGACCGTTCATTTTTTACACAATTTTTGTTAGTCAGCGTAAACAACAGAATTGCCGCCATTGTATACCTAAAGCTGTGTTATATAGTTTAACTTGGGTCAGATTCAAGGTATGTATGCTAACTCAAAATAGGTCATTAATCTTACTTATGAGATCAATTTTTGTTTTGTCTTTTTGATTCAATGTGATCATAAATTGATCATCATCATCATCCACATATCAGCCACATGACGTCCACTGCTGATCATAGGCCTCCCCCATAGATCTCGAGAACGATGATCGACCAACGGCTCCCAGCAACCTTAATTAGGGTATCTTTCCTTCTAGTGGGAGCCGTACTACGCTGCGTTTTCCAGTGGTCAACACTAGAGAACCTATTTGCCCCAACGGCCGTCAGTTTTTCGAGCTATGTGCCCCGCACCTATTGGTGATTGGTGTTATTAATATACAACCTGTTTTATTATGTACGACATTAATTTAAAACACACATCCGGAGTAGTATTAACTGATTTTAGAGGTGGTTTAATACCGGTAGTTTGAATATTTATCCAGTAATCGATACATTTCCAATAAACCATTTTTAACGTAAATCGGCGGCGCCTTTGCGACGATGCTGCTTAGTTAGTTTAACAGGTACCTACTTATATGATGAATTAATATGATTTGTTTACTTATTTTATACAGGCTGTTTCATTTATATTTTAGGACTTGATATTAAGGTTGTTTGATAATTTTAAATTTTCTGTGGTAATTAGTTTGAAAAAATCTATTTTATAACAATACTAGCCATTAGCCCTACCCGTGTTTTCATTTAATGTCGTATATAACAAAACACGTAGTATTTACCGCTCTTGCTTTAGAACCACGTCTGCGCCTACAACAGTAGCGTAAAGCAGCGGGTAGCCGGGCTTCTCGCACCAGCCGTCCCACGCGTGGGCGTGGGATGGATCCGTTCCGGCCCCGTCCCGTTCTAACGCCCTCCAGAGGTCTCTGAAACAAAGTTAAAGTTTAAGTTGCCCGCGACTTCGTACGCGTTACACTACTAAATGTGTAGTAACCTAGAAATAAAGCTTTACTCGCTGTTACAACTTGACTTGACACCCCATTTATATCCCACGGGAACTGATTTATGGGATAAAAAGTAGCTTATGTGTTAAACCCGGTTATAATCTACTATACTAAATTCTAATACATACTAAATTTCATCGAAATTGGTTCAGCCGTTACAACATAATTGAGTAACAAACAACAAATAAATAAATAAAAACCCGGCCACGTGCTAGTCGGACTCGCGCACGAAGGGTTCCGTACCACTATCTATAAAAACGAGCAATAAATCACGTTTGTTGTATGGGAGCCTCATATAAATATTTATTGTATTCTGTTTTTAGTATTTGTTGTTATAGCGGCAACAGAAATACATCATCTGTGAAAATTTCAACTGTCTAACTATCACACTACATGAGATACAGCCTGGTGACAGATGGACAGACAGACAGACAGGCAAACAGACGGACAGACAGACAGACAGCGGAGTCTTAGTAATAGGGTCTTGTTTTACCCTTTGGGTACGGAACCCTAAAAAACTAGGAGCCTTACAGTAGTCGCATATGATGTGTAACATCTGCCACCGCGCGCGCTCATTGCTCAAATCAAATAGCGCGCGCTTCCCCGGTCTCCTGTTACACATTTCCGTCCCTTTTGCCAAAATCACTCCTACAAACCGAGAGGAAAGATGTTACACATCAAAAGTTATAATTGATATCTATTACCTATACGACATTAAATAAAATACGGGAATGGCTAATGGTATTGTTGTAAAATAGGTTATTTTCAAATTCATAAAAAAAAATTGTAAACAATCTAAATATCTATGAAACAGCCTGTATAAAATAAGTAAACAAATGATATTAATTCATCATGTAAGTAGGCACCTGTTAAACTGAAGCGGCATCGATCGTCGCAAAGGCGCCGCCGATTTGCGTTAAAAATTGTTTATTGGAAATGTATCGGTTACTGGATATTCAAGCTACCGGTATTAAACCCTCAAGATCAGTTAATACGATTCCGGATGTGTGTTTTAAATTTATGTAGTACATAATGTAACTGTGAATTTAAGTATTAATAAAAATAAAATAAAAATACGAGCCTTACAGTAGTCGCATATGATGTGTAACATTATTTTTATTGTACATCATATAAACAAAAAATTGCAAACAAAATAGAACATACAAAGCAAATTTTAATCTTATCAACCGAATTCATCACTCTGAAAGTTGGTCATTGAAAACTCGATAACGGCTCGGTAAAGGCGATTAACCGTAAGTAAATTTAAAAATAGAATGAGGCTCATTGTATTCATAATATGCTATGATGAAATACAACCTCTATGACAAATCCTTATTTCTATTAAATGAAAGAGGCCATAATATAATCTCGTAGTAAAAACATCTGATCACCGCGCGCGCTTATTGGTCAAAGCGCTTCCCCGGATTCCTGTTACACATTTCCGTCCCTTTTGCCAAAATCACTCCCACAAACCGAGAGGAAAGATGTTACACATCAACAAAGATCCAAATTTTCGCATTTATAAAACTAGTGTGATGTGATAAATGGAAAGAATAGAAGATTTGTATTTTTGTAAACAGTCTGTGCTATCCTAAAATCTAGTATTTGTACCCCCCCTTTTTATTCTTAAGAGTACTTAGTTTAGTTCCTCGTGAAATCGCTGAAGTACTTACTACCATCGCCTATTTCAAAAATAGTATATGAGTATTCTATTAGTTCCCATAGTTTCCATAGTATAAGCTCTGCTTAGTTTGGGGCTAGATAGCGCTTTGTGAAATGTTCAGAAATATTTATTTATTTATTTCTACCGCCAAGCAGCATTGCTGTGTTTCGGTTTGAAGGGTTGCCGGTGAAATTACAGGCGCATGGGGCTTTACACCTGTATGCCTCAAGTCGCTGGACGCACGGTTGAGCATCGTAGGGAAAGTTTCTAAGGTGCCTGACCTACGAGGCAGTAACTTTGTTATAGGCGATGGTAACCACTTAACATCAGATGGGCCATATGCCATAAGGTTGTACTTATAAAAAAAGGTGGCACTCCGGGAGTGCCGTCAGAAGTGCAAACTTGAACAGTTACGAGATACTTATATACAGAGGTGTCGGTAGCGGTGTTGCGAGTTCAATAGCTTTTTCCCCATCTCAAAAAATGTCTAACGCGCCTAAAGAAGTTTTCAATTCATATACAGAGGTGTCGGTAACAGTGTCGCGAGTTCAATGGTTTTTTCCCATCTCATAAATGCCCATCTGAAGAAGTTTTCACTTCAAAAAAAAAACTCCTCTCCCATATTGTAATATGCCAAAATATTGAGATGGTTTAAGACAAATTTTGATACGGTGTATCACACAGCACCAGTTGTGCGCCACAACGCTAGTTGGAACTAGTATTTTGAGTATGAAGAGGAAAGTAGCGGGTTCAAGTCCCATTTGGCTTAACAAATGTTGGTAACAAATGTATGTTGGTTTTAAAAAATTTACTATATTCCGTTTTGTAGGTGATATCTATTAAATCTAATATATATAAAAAGCTCATGTCACGGTGTTTGTGGTCGCACTCCTCTGAAACGGGTCGACCTATTTTAATATTTTTTTTGTATATTGTGTAGGTATGAGAATAGGTCGTAAACTATTTTTCACCCTCCTAACCCCACCCCCCATTTTTTAATCGCGATTTTAGTATTTTTGTGTGAACAAAATCCATATAATTTAACCGTCTTCATTGACGTGAAGACATTTACCTACATGAAGTGTCGCGTCGCTTTGACAAGAGTGTTTTATATAGTTTTTATCCCGAAGTTCCCACGGGAATAGGAAATTTGAAGCGTGCGAAGCCGCGGGATTGCCATCTGCAAATTTGAAATCCAAGACATTTCGGATCAAAACCAGGCCGCACTTGTGTTTGGAATCCTCATGAGAGCTCGCATAAATTTTTATTGGAAACAGAAAGCTTTCCACTTGCTTCTTTGTTATAACAGTAACTTTTTAACAAAAATATAACCAATTTCAGATAACAGCAAAAACAAAACGACTGAACTGATTTTGATGAAATTTCTATTAGACCAAACTGAAAGTTAAATAAAAAGTATATAAAACACATTATGCGTCCTTATAACATTTGAAGGTTGTCCTCGATTTTTTGGGGATCCCATCATCAGACCCAGACTTGGTGCCAATGCCACCCTTTTAAACAAAAATAAATCTCTCGAATCGGTCCAGGCGTTTTCGAGTAATCGGGGAACATACATAAAACAAGATACCGACGAATTGAGAACGTCCTCCTATTTTTGAAATCGGTGAAAAAGTGTCAACGACCTTCACACGCGAGGCGCGGGCCCCGTGACAAAACGATAGGAGACAGTAGCGGCGCGTCAATTTTAAAAACAGAATCCTTTAAAAACCCTAGATGCTACTTAAAAACTATCCAAGACAGCCCAGGACACCCCAAAAAGCAGGACATGTCCTGGGAAAATAGGACGTTTGGCAAACCTAGTTACTACTTTATACATATAATATACTGATTTTTTGGTACTTACATGAATATTAGTAACTATCTAGGAGGATAATAATTCATTTTGCAGGAGCTGATTATAAATAGGTCGGAAACTCGGATATTATTCAAACCCGGTTGTGCCAAATACATTTTCCTGTTAATATTAGATAAGGATAAAATTGTAATTCTGATAGGTATTAACATTTGAAATAACACAAAATAAATTATATTTGAAAATCCATACTAATTATAAATTCGAAAGTAGCTCTGTCTCTCTCTCTCTCTCTGTTTGTTACGTTTTCACGACTAAACGGCTGGACCGATTTCGATTAAATTTGGTATAAATATTATGATTGGGATTAGGACACAGGTAACTTTTTACTCGACTGCGCAGAAGAAGGGTAATGTTTTTATTGACAAACCACGTGCGAAGCCGCGGGCGGGTTAGCTAGTAGATTAAATATAAACAAGTAAAAGAAAAAAGTTAAAGAGAAAGAAATAATACAACTAGCTGACCCGCCGGACTTCGTACCGCCTGGACATGCATATGACCGTGCCCTGGGTTCCCATCGCGCTCAATCCTGGCTTTAGGCTATCTACTCGTATATAATATAACCAACAAACAAATAAACATCCAAACTTTCGCATTTATAATATTAATGTGATAAAATAAACAATTATTTTTATAATACATACTCTGTTTAAACATATAAACGTAGGTACTTTAATGTTTAAATGTTTATTGATTACTTTTTTATTGTAAAAAAGCGCCTTTAATACTTATCAGTAGTTTGTAATGCTCGTAAAGGGCAAACAAGTATAACGTGTCATTACCTAGTTTTTAAAACCTTTATGTACACTTGTTTATGCAAATATATATCTTGAATCTTGAGATAATTGCCACTAATGAAGCGTTTATTAGTGGATAGAAGTGATACTGAATACTTGACTTGAATATAATAGATACTGACCTGGCATCTGCACTGGCAGACCTGTGATCGCGAAGCAGCCTGGCCAGCGCCGCACGCCCCGCGGCTTCACCAGCTGCCTCGATTGCCATACTAACTATAGCTGCCCCCTGCAATTAAAAAACAAACACATAAACTAATCATTATCATCATGCAGAACCCCCTGCAGGGGATGAACTCCCCAGTAGGCTAGCACAGTAACTGTAGAGAAGGATTTTGTCTTAGTTTTTTTTTCGGAAGAAAGAAGACACTTGTCGAGCGTCTCGAGCACGGTGATTGCGAGAGTGAACGAGAAGAAACGTTGTCGACACTTCCTCGACAGTAGTCTACAACGCATTTTCTCGGTAGCCATCATTTTCTCTATCTTTGACATTTAAGGATAGACAACTTTCTTCTGAAATTGTTTAGGTCTTGCGATGCCTAGGCACCGCTGTCTTCTAAAGTTGTCTCCTTCGCACTCTTCTCAATCACGCGCCTTTTAATTAGAAATTGTATTTATTATATACACAACGTACGTTGCTATAGACAGACTATCCTTCTCTTGTCTAGGAAGAGATCTTATTGAGAATGCTCGGGGCATAGAAAATTTCGGAAGAATCGACAAAGAATAGAATAGAACAACGCTTTATTGTACATCACACGTAAATTAAAAAAAACAATATTAAAAAACAAATAACAATACACGCAGAAATACAAGTTGCGGCCCTTGTCGTATCTTCGACGAGTAGACAAGAAAATCGGTGTGCTAGCCCTGCTGGTCCAATGGATGTCACTAAACCGTCTCTGAACCCAAGTGGGTCGCTGTAGGCCAGGGTTTCTTAACCTGGGGTCTATGGACTCCCAAGGGCTCTGTAGAATGAGAGTTGGGGGTCCATGTCAGTTAAGAATAATAATATGTGATGAGTAATAAGGTTGTGTTAACAAAACCGGAGACCTCCCCATAGACTTCCAGAGCGACCTATTTTTTGCGGCCTCCACTTAACAACTCCTAGCAACCTTTATTACCTAGGTCTAAAATTTATTGATCTCTTTAATCAACTTGGGCAAATCGGCGTTGTATGTATGAATGTTTGTTTGTCCAAGGATAACTTTCAAAGTGTTGATCCGACCCCGAAAATTGGGGTCCCCAAAAAGTGTAATCAATTAACACGAACTCCCGTTACCTGTAATTTGAATGAAACTGTATGTCAAGTAGTTTGGTTATGTATTTCGTGGAAAATTTTATAGTTAAAGATTACAAATAATATTTTTTTGTTTTTCGGGAGACTACCCATTTGGATAAACCAATTATAGACAAAATACTTTCTTCAGTAGAGCAGTAACAAAAAGTTTTCACGGCCATGTTTTTATAACTGCTAACAGATGGCGTTGCTTTGTCACAAGCTGATTAGTCAAAGAAAAGAGAATTGTCAATTTCAATTGCCGTGTCAACAATATTTTGTGAGGTTGAAATACAGAAAAAACCATTTGTGTTTGTTTTTCTGATGAAGTGAGATTGTTTAAGACAAACTTTGATATTGTGTCTTATGGATTTTAAACCGTATTTTTTGGCGGTGCATCTCCAGCGCCGCGCCATTTATTACGCTAGTTGAAACTAGTTTTATACATTTTAAATCGAAGATGAAAAGCCCTAATTCAATAACTTGGTTGACGTCTCCGAATTCGATATTTTTATATTTTTGTACGTCTGCATGCCCCGTGGTAAAAGGGAGGGAGGTTATTTTAATTTCCCATAAAAGGAAATTAAAGGTAACAGGACAGCGAGCTAATCAGTTAAACTGCACGACCGGAAACAGTCACATAACAAAATATACAAAGAGCTTAATTTGAATTATTATCCTGTGAGTGTCATCATGACAGGGAAAGTACGAAGGCGCGGTCGATGGGTTCCATGACATCTTTCGCAACAAGACTGCCTCACTGCTCAGTAGAGTGCGAGGCAGCACCAACACCATCCTGCTGGCAAATACGACTCACCGATCCTTCAATCGGGTTCTGATCGAATAGTATTTTTGAGAGACTTTTTTATTGTTTTATTTTATTTTATTTGCTCAGGATTTGAGTGAGAGACTTTAAATTAATTTTTTATTATTTATTAAATTTTGTTTGTTTAATTATGCCTATACTTTACACTACTTTTATCACTAACAAATGTGGATCTTTGATAAATGAATTGAATTAAAATGCCTAGTCGACTGTTCCCTATGTTAAAGGTCTTCCACGATTCTCTGTCGATTACTTCAATGATCCAGTCTTTTCCAGCAATTTGGCTTACATCCTTAACCCACCGTCTATACAGTCTGCCAACATTTCTATTGCCGAATTGTCCTGTCTCTAGTCCAGTCTTGTATATAATATAAGTATGTGTTTACAAAAAAAGTATATAAGTATTCTATCGGTTATCTGGTTCCCATAGTACAAGCTCTGCTTAGTTTGGGGCTAGATAGAGCTGTGTGAAATTCCAGCCTTATTTATTTATTTAAAATAAGTCTACATAAGTCCACTACTGGACAAGCCTCTCCCAATATGCGCCGCCGGTGTTCAGCCGTGTTATATTTTAACATCACGCATGCTCTGAAGTTTGTTCATTGTTAGCTCGATACCGGATACGGATACGATTTACGCCCCTAGGCGCGAAAGTAAATATAAAAATTGTATGAGGCGCATTGCATTCCAAATATACTAAAATGTAACCTCCACTACAAATTCTTATTTCTACTTAAAATAACAGCAATTACATTCATAAATGCTGAAATTGAACACAACCTCCATAATAAATCCTTATTTCTATGAAATATAAGAGTTTAGTAGTGAAAAAAACGACGGGTACCGGGCGGGAACCCTCATTTTTATTTGCAAACACACTTTTATATATTATTTTCGTAATAGTCCTTATAAAGTTAGTAGGAGAAAAAATATAATAAATTTAAGGTTCTGGGTACACTGAATATGATTTTTTCAATGGGGGTTTTTATTAACTCAAGATTAACTGACTGTGATTTTATTTTGAACCCCAACCTGGAGAGATGTCGCAAGATATAGTTTGAGATTTTTCAAAATTTGTATTCATAGGGTAAATGCGTTGGACTTATTTAATATTTTTTGTTATTCGACAGTTTCTAATTCAATTTTCTCGTAATTGCACACTGTTTTTGACAGAAATAAATTACGTGATATTCGGCTCGACCCCCCTGAACACTTCACGTAATTAATAGACGCCTCCTTACGTGCAGGACTTACCTTATGCAAAGAGAGTTCATCTGTAGCAGATTCTATGTCAGCTCTCTCTAGTCGTGGTGAGGCCACCGCTCGAACAGAATTACTCGAGTCCAATCTAAAAACAAAGATATGTGTTATAAATAAAAGTCCGGTATCGAGGACGCCGCTTCCATCACTCCGCGTCGCGCGAAGACGGGGCGGGAGTTACAAAACGAGCACACACACGAAAACTCCACTGCCGCGACTCCAAATGGGCGTGTCTTAAATTATACCCTTCGAGTTTTTTTTGTAGCTCTTTGTATCCGCCACAGACGAGCGCCGCTCTCCGTAGCGTCGAGTCTTGGGTTTCTAAATGATCGGTTATCCAAATACTGCTAGGACTCCATGCAATCCGTTTGAGATTTCGCACGCACGGACGGTTTTTCGAGACTTTTGAAGTGTTGGCCAGCTTTAGGGAACTACAATGCCACAAAAAGTCACAGACGTCAAGGTTATAACACCCCTTTTTCCGCCGGTGGTTAAAAATAAAACAAACCTCAATGCAGGGAGTACGTGGTCCAATAGCAGTGCATCTTGCTGCCTTTCAGCCGACTCCGAGATGGGAGGCGCCCTTTCTGCGAGCACTGACGTCAACGCTTCCAGGAGCCACTGAGAAGACCACCATCGAGGAGATACTAGGCCGGAGAACCACTAGAATAGAATAAGACCGGTCTAGAGCGAGTTAGACTCGTGTACCTAGGGTTCCGTACCTATATAGGGTGTTGATAATTGAAAGGGGTTATTATGATGAGCATAATAAATAAATTTGTGAAATGTTTACCATAAAAATGTGAAATTTATTTTGGCACGTAAAAACAAACACTTTATGTAAAAGTTCATATGTTGTGCTATTGCATAATGCTTGCCATCTAACCACAGATACTGTATTGGTGACGTCTCGAAATATCTCTTGTTGTCCCTTTCTGACCCAAAACCCGCCGTCATTTCTGAAAGAGATATCAAATCGGCCTTTGTTTTTGGATGTCGATTGCAATAGTAGGCAGTAAGTTTTATATCGAATTAATCACCTAAACTTAGTCTTTATTTGATAAACCAATAGTTTTTTTTCGAGAAGTCTTGTTTTATGTTTTGAAAAACCATCACTTGAATATCGTCAGTATATTACCAAACACCCTGTATTTATGTTGAATAAGCTGCGCACCATCTTATTAATTTTTTTTAAGGTCTTAAATCTATGTTTGTCAATGTATTCAACCTGAATGCAAGTTTGTAAATATTTGTGAGTACGTATTTATTTATTTAACAATGTCAATATTTAATATTAAAATTTAAAAAATCAAAAACAAAAACAATTATCTAAAAGCTACAGCGCTTGTTTCACGCAGTTTTTTTCTTAAATATATTTTCTTGTAGGAAATACATTCAGTTTTTCAGGTATTTTATTTAATATTTTTATGGACATAATGTAAAAATTTACTTATAGATATCCTTATAGCCTGGAGGTTGAATTAGGTTCATAAACTCAGGCCTTTTTTGTCTGGTTATTGTCGTATTGATGAAACCGTTCAAGGCTGTAAACAATTGCAAGGAGCTCCTCAATCTGCGCATACCAGCATTGCGCGTCAGTGAGGGTGGCGGAGGCGAATTCGACCGGGCGGCCCGCTTGCAGCAGTACAGCGCCCAGCGCCTGCGAGCTGGCGTCCACTGACAGCAGCACGGGCTCAAGCGCCGAGTACAGCGCCAGCACAGACGCCGTGCATACTGCCCTCTGCAGTGCATGCGCAGCACCATCCTGTGCGCTCTCCCGCACCCACTTGGTATCTTTCTTTAGTAGATTGCGAAGAGGAAGCGCTATCTCAATCTAATCTAATCATACCCAAAAAGCGTTCGAGTGACGGTCTATCCTTGGGTACGGGTATGTCTTCTATCGCTCTTATTTTGTGCCTATCTATTGACATGCCTTCCGCGCTGAAATCGTGTCCTAAATAACTAACCTTTTTAACTTGAAATTCACATGTTTCTTCTTTCAATTTTATTCCTACCTCTCGCGCCCTATCTAACAGCTTTTTAAGACGCTCATCGTGCTGAGATTTACTGACACCCTAGACGATCACATCATCTATGAAGGAATCTATACCATCTAGGTCTTCCAGGATCTGGCGAATCTTGGAATGGAACAGTTCAGCCGCGCAGTTGATTCCGTAGTGAAGACGTAAAAATTGGTACCTACCAAAAGGAGTCCCGAACGTACAAAGATCAGCGCTTGCATCATCCAGCTGTATCATCCAAAACCCTGACCGGGCGTCCAGTTTACTAAAAAACTGCGCACACTCGAGATTTGTAGTTATCTCAGTGAGCGTGGGGAGCGGATAGTGCGCGTTTTGCGCGGACAGTTATAACAGCACTACGTTTCTTGAAGTTAACAGGATAGGCTTAAACGAAAACACAAATATCCCTAATATACATACAAGAAAGCGGCAGAATATGTCTTACGACATGTGTCGCGAGACGTTTGTCCCTTAGTAAACATGAGGCTTTAGGAACAAATCTAACAGGGAAAACGCCGTTCTGTTTTTACCATTTTGGTCCGAAACCCGAATGGTGTTAATTTTCATTGGATACGGTCTAACGTTTGTCTACTAAATATTTTTTTATGCATTGCAGGCTCCTTACAGCACGATCTCGCCTGATGGTGCACGATGATGTAGTCTACGATGGATCACGCTTGCCTAGAAGAAACTCTTACTCATGACTTGAATCTGATGGTATGTTTAGTGGTGTAGGACGTACCTGCTGAGCTAACAGCCGAGCTATAATCTTCGTATCTGAGAGTGTGGAAGGCGATAGCGTGATGAGTCCCCAGCCTTCGGAGTAGGAATTCCCACTCTCCACCACAACTATATCTGAAAATAGAGAATTTTTTGATTACACCTTATTGTTTCATAAAAGTACATAAATAATGCTGGACATTTCACACTTACCAAGATAAATCAAGTACCAAGATTAGTTAGTTAATGTACAAAATAGAGCGATAAACGGCTGCGTGTGCGTGGTCATTATGCGCTTGTGTAGCGACTCAAATACCTAAATTCAAACACGTCAAAAATAGCGCCCTTAATATTTTAAAATTATTACACAAATTACGAGCTGCACGGGTCTTGAACCTGCAACCTTCCACGTTGGGGCCCGCCCACTGCTCGTCAGGCGCAAAGTTATTGAGATGTTACTATTAAAGCCGTAAAAAGGGATTTAAGGCGACGTGTGTCTGAAGTTTGTGCGTGCGGGACGCGTCTGTCCGAGGTTGCGCCATCTCGCTCTCGCTAGCTACTTACAGCTCATACTATAACAGTTATCCTAATACTAGTGGTTCGCCCTGAACTAAGATCTCGCGAGTCTCCCATATAAACAAAAATATATTATTCGTAATCTTTGACTATCAAAATAGTGCCACGAAATAAGCAACCACATTACTTGACCTACAGTTTCATTAAAATTACAGGTCACGGGAGTTCATGTTAATTGTTTTCTTTTTTTTGGGGGTACAAAATGCAGTCATTCTGGATTTCGGATTTTAACCTATATTTGTGCCACTAAAGCTACACGAATACCAAACTTCAGCATTGTGGTGTCACTGGTGTACCTTGTGAATTTTATCAAAGTTTTGTTTTTATTATGACTAATAACTCAAAAATTACAAGGATTAAACTAAAAATAAAAACAGGGTTTAATGTACGAATGAAGACTTTTCATTTGACGTCCTACTGGACTTAATAGTCTCATTTTTTTAACAACCTCTTGAACCCCAATATCTCAACAACCCCCCCACATTTTTAGCTCATTTAGTCACAGCAAAATTGTGCCATCACTATGTATCCTATGTATCAAATTTCACGATGATCGGATCAACGCTTCGAAAGTTATTCTCGGACAGACAAACATACATACATACATACAACGCCGATTTGCCCAAGTTGATTTGGAGATCTCGCTTCGCTTAATCAATTAGGTACAAAAAAATGTGAAAGTGCGTTTGTACTTCTTTCTTGCAACAATGAACTATCTATCAATACCTAATCAATAATCATCATCATTATAGCTCACATAGAATGGCTGAGGGAATAGAATAGAGGGTTTCGTAAATCTCGTCCAGCAGCCATATTACGTAATGAACGACAGGCAGGCGACAGCGACCGGCTTACGTTATAAGGATACTACTAAGGTCGAATCAGAAATGAGGAGATTCGCAGACGAACCAAAGTCACCGACATAGCACAAAGGATTAGGAAGCTGACGTGGCAGTGGGCAGGGCACAGTTCGAAGAACTGACGGTTGTTGAGGCAGGCAGGTTCTCTAGTGGAGACCAAGTACTGGAATTCGCAGCGTAGGACGCCCCTGACCTGTTAGAGGTTTGCTGGGAGCTGTTGGTTGCAGGCTGCACAAGATCAGTCGATGTGGTAATCTATGAGGGAGGCCTATGTTCAGCATACGTCCTGTGACTGATAATGATGAAGGTCGAATATTTAGCTATGATTTAAAAGTCGTCAATTATTTTAGTATTTACCGAATTTAGGCAGCGGATATGACGTATTTAACTCAAATGCGAACATTTGTATCGTTTTCTGCACCCATTCCAATAACGGCCTGAAACAATACAAAAAAAATTGATAAATCAGACACTAAAGGCCTTAATGGAAAACACACGCTTGACCGAAAATTTAACAATAGCAACATTATTTCCATAAACAAGATATCAGTTTAAGACTCTTCTCTTATAGAACCCAAGAAAGGAAAAAATAGACTACGGCACGCCGGACCTTAATAGCGTATCGATTCACACCTCATTCATCAAAATCGGCGAGTAGTAAGCACTACGGTGGAAAATACGTAAATAAATACAAACATACATACTTTTTTTATGTATTTCTGTTGCCGCAATAACAACAAATACTAAAAACAGAATAAAATCTAAATATTTAAGGGGGCTCCCATACAACAAATATGATTTTTTTGCTGTTTTTGTAGATAATGGTATGGAATCCTTCGTGCGTGAGTCCAACTCGCGTCCAACTCGCACTTGGCCGGTTTTTTATAATGTTCGTAACAGTCCAAATAAGGTTTTTTTGGGAAATAAAAATTGACGAATTGCCTGGTATAGACAATTCGCAAAAAACAGAATGTGCGTTTTTCTATGGGATTTTTGTATGTACTCAAGAACATAAAATATTGGCTATATTTTATTATGAGCAATAATAAATAATAATATAAATCTGTCTTGGATATCATTATGTCTTTTTTACCCGACTATGGCAAAGCCAAAAGTAAGGGTTATGTTAGTCTTACTTATGTCTCGGAGTCTTCAACTCCAGAGTGAACAGTTTTACGCTTTGGGTACGGAACCCTAAAAAATCCAAATCTGTCCTGCCGTTCCCGAGTGACGCGCTTAACAACACCATTTCATTTTTATTTATATAACGTGTTATGTTATGTACGACATAAAATTAAAACACGGGTAGGGCTAATGGCTGGTATTGTAGTAAAATAGGTTTTTTATCAAATTCTAAGAAATAAGAACTAAATAACATTCAAAATTTTATAACAATCTTAACTTAATTCTCAAGCCCTAGAAATATCAGTGAAACAGCCTTTACAAAATAGGTAAACAAATCATATCAATTCATCATTAAGTAGACTGGCTAAGCGGCATCGTTACTATGGCGCAGCCGATGTAATGTTTAAAAATTGTTTGTTGGAAATGTATTGATTACTGGATTTATATTAAAATCTTGGATGAATATTATTATTTATTATTATTATTAATTATAAATCTGTAAATACCATTGTAGATGGGTATTTTAAATTTATGTCGTACATAACATTACAGGTTGTATAAATTTTATTGTTTTTATGTGTTTTCTATTGGATTGTTAGATTATTATTATTTATTTCCATTAAACTCACTCAGACTCATCCAATATAACTTGTTTATCACTATACAAGCTGATCTCTGGCGGCGGTAAGATCTCCTCCGACGTTACAGTGCTGACATCAGGCGCGTCAGTGACTTCAGTCACGTTACTGACTTCTACAGGCGCGGCGCGGCGTTGGAGGCGGCAGACAGCGACTGACATCATGTGGGGTGACATTGGAGGGGAGGTAGCGAATTCGTCTTGGAGCTGGAACGATAAAATACCCAATTGTGTTTTCTTTCCTTACGTTAAATCTATAAAACTATGTGAATCAATAGATACACAAACAATTAAGATTTATGATTCAATAATAATTTAAATAGTAGTTGTATATTTAGTAGGGCGTACTGTTTTTGCGTATAATTAACCCACAGGCTGCTTGTGTAGAGGCTAGTACAGTAGGCTCGGAATAGGCAGATTTCTACATCAATTACTTATGACGGAGACTTATGTACGCACGTAAGAAGTTATATTTCTTTAGCGTAACAGAACAAAAATAGCTAAAGATTTCATCCCGTATGCCGCAACTCTTTGATTGTAAAAGGAATGATAAATTAATAAATATAGTTATGAGTTTTCACGACACTTGAGAGACAGATATCAACTAACTTCATCATGTCACTTTTTGGCTCTCGGTGTGCGCGCGCATCAGTTATCAGCTAACTTCATCATGTCGCTTTTTGGCTGTCAGTGAGCGCGCGCATCAGTTATCAGCTAACTTCATCATGTCGCTTTTTGGCTGTCGGTGAGCGCGCGCATCAGTTATCAGCTAACTTCATCATGTCGCTTTTTGGCTGTCGGTGAGCGCGCGCATCAGTTATCAGCTAACTTCATCATGTCGCTTTTTGGCTGTCGGTGAGCGCGCGCATCAGTTATCAGTTAACTTCATCATGTCGCTTTTTGGCTCTCGGTGAGTGCGCGCATCAGTTATCAGCTAACTTTTATCCAAACGCGCCAAAAGAAGTATAACTTCAATAAACTTAAAAATTAACACATTTATTTATTTAGGTAATTAGAAGACTTACCAATCGATGTCCTAAATAGAATCCGGCCTCTTCTGTTGCCACTATGGGCATATTGGTTAGAGAAACGTGGAATCTGTAAAAAAAGACAATATTTTTAAATCCATAATACGCTTTATATATAGAAAAGCTACCACCCTCGGCTTCGCATGCGATATTTGTCCTTAAAAAAAAGTGACACTTCGGGAGTGCCGACAAAAGTGAAAACTTGAACAATTACGTGTGTATTTTTTAAATCGTCAGTAAATATTTTTTGCATCGTCAGGAACGGTGTCGGTAACGAATTAACAATAACAATGTCGCGAGTTCAATGATTTTTCCCATCTCAAAAAATGCCCAACGCGCCTAAAGAAGTTTTCACGTTAAAAAAATTTGGATATTGCAAAATGATCATGATGGATGTCGCATAAACATGAAAATTGACTTAGAAAGTTGTCTTATACCCCTCAAAAACTAAAAAAAAATCAAATTATCTACAGGGGTGTCGGTAACAGTGTCGCGAGTTCAACGTTTTTTCCCCATCTCAAAAATGCCCAACGCGCCTAAAGAAGTGTTCACTTCAAAAAGAAGGTACCTAGCTTATGTCTCAAATAGTATCAACCCAGGGGACCAAATCAGGTAATCGATCTAGTCTCGTTATGATAAATGTCCTAAACGGTATTCACGTGACAATACAATGGTATGAGTTGACTGGCATGCGATTACACACCTTATTTATATCAAGCTAATATTGTAATATTAATAGAGCAGAATGCCAAAATATATTCAATTCCTAATCCAATCTCATTTGGGTCAACTATCGATATGTTTATAAAATGTTATTACGTGAATTGGCGCTGAGGTCATAATCTACAAGGTGTCCCGGAACAAGTATTAACTTACTACTATATAATTCAGTACAATTTTACTCCCAGCTCAGCCGGAGGGATTTAATCACCTGCTTTCGGTAAGGTACATGACATATGATTTGACATTGTCGAGCAGAGGTGGTGTGAAAATATAATTTCATTTTTCTACTTACCGGTCCCTCACTACAGTAAGTTTGAAGGAAGCCCGGAAGTGGGGCTCGTCGAGACAGGGGAAGGCAGACCGCGCATGCGTCAACCAGAATCTTGACACAGCACACCGTCTGAAATAAATATACATATAGTAACACCTGTATTCAACTATTTAAACTAAATGTATTAAATGGACGGGTTTAAAAAAAAATATATGTATAACATTACTTTGTTTTATTAAAATAATCTAGAGAAAATCGATAAAATGCTGCTCGACGAAATGTTAGAGAACTAGCCACAGACTAAAAAGTTACTACGAGCCGTTCAATGACCCCACTAGTTCATTGATCTCGCCCAGTCCATGACCTGGCCCGGCTAACCTAACCAGTCAACAGAGTGCGTTTAGTGCGTACTGCAGGGCGGTAAGTACCTATATATTAGACACAAAAACTCAAAAATAAAACTTTTGATTGAAAAAAACGTTATTTATTTATAATTTATTTCAAAAATATACTCCGTCATTATTTATAGTTTAAATTGAAAAACCTTATATACAATAACAATAATGCTGGACATTTCACACAGCGCTATCTAGCCCCAAACTAAGCAAAGCTTGTACTATGGGAACCGGATAACCGATGAAATATCTAGTACTTATATACTTTTTTTTGTAAATATATACTTATCATATACCTATAGAGAAACAACCATACCCGGGACAAATATCTGTAGATCATGTCCTCTTGATGAACCCACGGAGGTCGTCATGTATGACGACCCCATACATCCATAGACTGCTAAAAACTTAACTCTTCTTTTAGGCTTTGCCGTAGTCAGATAAAAGGCATGATAACTTACTGCCTATGGGTTCCAGTGAGAAAGAATCCACGTTGTTTGTCGTTGCGTTCCAGTTTCGTGATGAATCGTAGGCTCAAAGTGTAGTTATATTTACGACGTAACTTCTCCTGAAAATAAGTAATGAAAATATACGTAGTACTACTAGTATGGTTATTACAAGGAGCGTCTAAGCGATCAATTACACCCGAGATATTTTGGCGTACTCACGAAAGCGAGCGAGGACACTAATGAGTCGAGGGGTGCTATTCATCGCTTACACCCGAGTACCCATAACTTTTCATCACGAATCCGAGGAAATCAAAAAAGTCTTTATTACAGTTTGTTGCTAAAAATAAAACTTGCTTTCCCGATATCCATTGTTTTTTTCACAACTAAACTATGGCCTCTTTTATTTCATAGAAATAAGGATTTTTCATGGAGGTTGTATTTCATTATATCTTAATAAGAATGTGGTCTCTTTCATTTTTATATAGTAATAAGGGGTTGTGATTGAGGTTGTATTTAATGTCAGCATTTATGAATGTAACCTCTTTTCTTTTAAATAGAAATAAGGATGTGTCATGGAGGTTGTATTTCATTATTTAGTCAATTTTCGAGTAGTCTAGCATCTTGGAAATCTTATGCTCGACGGAGCCGCCCCCGCTCCGTTATATACTTAAAACGTGTAACCCTCATTTAATGTTTTAGTGTGTGTGTATTTGTGTGACTGATTCGGGTTTATCGCAGGTATATTGGAGAGACAGATAAGTTTACTTCAGCTACTTCCACAGCATTATGTCATACGGTATACTGCTGTGGGGGAGTGCTGCAGATATAAACACCGTTTTTGTGCTGCAGAAGAGGGCTGTTCGTGCAATTTATAATATGGGCCCCAGAGAATCATTACGCAATAAGTTTAAAGAAATAGATATTATGACATTCCCTTGTCAATACATCTATGAAAATCTAATGTATGTTCACAAAAATATTAATTTGTTTAAGAAAAATAGCGATAATCATAATTTTAATACTAGAAATAAAGATAAACTCGCTGTTGCCACATGTAGACTCCATAAAGTTAGTAAATCGTTTAAAGGGCAAGGTGTGCGCTTTTATAACAAACTCCCAAGGGATGTACAAAAATTGACAATTAACAAATTTAAAAACGTAATTAAACAAAATCTTTATAAAAGAGCCTACTATAAAATATCGGATTATTTAGATGATAGAGAAGCTTGGGATTGAAACTGCCCCAACTCGTTCAAAATGTTACAATTTAGACGTAATTTCTTTTCTGTATTATGTACCTATTGTAAAAGGATCATTAAAAAAAAACAACCAGCCTGGTTTTCTTGCCTTTCTTTCCTGGCTTGGTCGCGAAGGAACAGGCAGTAAAATTGACGTTTCAAAGTGATCCTTGTGATTTTAATGAATAAAAATATTTGACTTTGACTTTGACTTTGACTTTATTTGACTAACCTTGAACTCGATATAAGTCTGATCGGCTTGCGGGTAGTCAAGCACCTTGGCGACCTTAGGCCCGACGGAGCCTCCCGACTTGAATAGCGCCCGCTCCGTCACGTTCATGTCACGTACGTTCAGAACTACGAAGATGGTGTCACGGTCTACCTTCAGGTCTATCGAGACTTCACCTGAAAATATTTGGAAAATGCAGCTCATCATCATCATCATATCTGTCATAGGCCTCCCTCATATCAAATCAAATCATATTTATTTGCAAAATGTGGTTACCGCAGTTCTTATTGCTACGTAAATTAGTAGTAGCACATGTCTACATCTAGCAGCAAATTTTTGTTATTATTTAGCTTCAATACACCTTCATTATGATACTAGCTGTTGCCCGTGACCTAGTGTAGGTAACCTAGAAATAAAGCTAAACTCGCTGTTGCAACTAGACTTGACACCCCATTTTTATCCCAGGGGACCTGATTTAGGGGATAGGTAAAAAGTAGCCTATGTGTTAATCGAGGTTATAATCTACATACATACTAAATTTCATCGAAATCGGTTCAGCCTTTACGACGTAAAAATCAAACAAATAAATAAACAAACATCCAAACTTTCGCATTTTACTGACTAGCTTCCGCCAGCGGCTTCGCACATGTGTTATGTCAATATTAAGTAGTCTATGTTTTTATCCAGACTGTAGTATATCTATATACCAATTTTCATCGAAATCGGTTAACCCGTTACGACGTGATTGAGTAACAAACAAACAAACATTCAAACTTTCGCATTTATAATATAAGTGTGAAGTGTGATTTAATAAAATAAAAAAATTGTACAAATCTACACTACAAAATGAATGTCTGTAAAAAAATAATTTTAAAAGCGAGTTTCCAGCAACCTTAACTCAAGAACTTTTCTGCCCCAACGGCCGTCAATTCTTCGAGCTATGTGCACCTCCCACTACCACTTAAGCTTGCAAATCTTCTGAACTATATCAGTGAGTTTAGTTTGTCTACGGATCTCCTCATTTCTAATTCGATCTCATTGAGAAATGCATGTTTAGATCTCTCCATAGCTTCGGCGAAAGTGTCTCCAAGACACTGACAAGAATTTTGTTTCTTATAAACATGCTTGGAAATTCGAGCATTATTTTCACAACCTTCTTCGAGATAAATCGAAATTGCTGCACTGGCCAAATACATGCGAGCAGCGGCTGGCAAAAGTTGTATTAAATTCCATATCTGTCGTGGTTTAGCGGCCAATTAAATTACATAGTAAACTCACATGTGTCTTGTAATTTAAAAATGGAACGATCTTTTACTCCGAAACATGGCAACCAAGGAGGTAACTTATTAAAGGTTTTATTTAAATTTCGAACTGGCTTGCAAATAGAAAGCTGTATAATGAAAAAAAAACAAATTAACACTTTAACGCGGGAAAAATTACTGTTGTTCGGTGTACGTCATTGATTTTGAAACGTAATTGTATTTTTTATTTTATTTTATAATTTCCGCGCATTATTTGAGAAAAGCCTACAAGCCTTGGCTACAACCAGGCATTGATGGACTTACGTATATGTATGCCTCGGCTTCGCCTCGGCCCACATTTACACGTTCGTCCATTAATGCCTCTTTTGCTGGCCGCTGCAGTAATGTACCATAATGGAAACTGTTTTAAATGGTTGTGCTACGTCTTTTACAAATACGTAAACAAACAGTTTGCTCTTTTCATACATACAATAGGTAGGTACCCGGTAACTAATATTGGTTGTGTTGGAACAGTCGTGGTGACGGGTTGACTGGAGTACTTGAAGCTACCGTCGAGAAGTGTGGCTAGCTGCAGCAACTACCCTCACTTGGTCTTCAAAATTAGAAATGTCTTCGTTCATATTACGACACACTACACGTATCTACGCACTCAAACGACCGATCACGACGCGCAGCAATCACCTGGTTCCAAGACACTAGGAGTCTATCTTCCCGATTGAAATATTGAAATTTTGAAATTTCTGACTACCGTTCATTCACTTCTGAAACCCGTGACCACGACTGCTGCAACACAGCCGAAACGTCGGGATAACAAATAAAAAAGGTACATACACAATAAACACCCGTTTTAATCAATAATTATGTACAGTGATCACAAATGTTTGAAAAATACAACTAATATTGGTTCCTTTGTTTAATTAGTGATTTTAATGACAGAGGTAAATGATTATAAACTTATAGTATTATTTTTTTAAGTGTTATCCGAATACACACGGAAAATTCCAAGATTTTAAAACCATCTCAAAAATTTCAAGCCTAGACACAAGCCCTGGTAGCACAGTTGGTAGTGCATCCTCGTATCAAGAGAAAGGTTGCGGGTTCAAGTCCCGTCTAGGTATGAAATTTTTGAGATGGTTTTAAAATCTTGGATTATAAATTTTACTAACAGAATGAGCTCATCATGAAGGTTCTCACCTACAAAAAGCCTTGAATTTAACTAGGCGATTCTCGGTTTGAGGTATATATGCTTTTGTGTAAGAGTGTGTGTACGTGGGGTGTTTTTGTAAGAGTGTGTGTGTATAATTTACCTCTCAACTCTCCCGTAGTCAGATTCGGGTGTAACCAAAGGTTGTAGTGCTTCGGTATCACGAAGGTTGGTAGCCTCGCGCCCCTCCATGGAAACACAGCCCCATTGCTTGCAATCCGTTCTCTGTAACAAGTTGTTTGAATTAGTGAATGATTATTCTATCAGTTATCTGGTTCCCATAGTACAAGCTTTGCTTAGTTTGGGGCTAGATAGCGCTGTGTGAAATTTCCAGCAATATTTATTTTATTAGCTTACTTATTTGCTGCCGCTTCGCTTGATATAGAATCAGTTGGATCTTGTCCAGGAATGAGAGTAGCTTCCGAAGAACAGGGGCAATCTGAAACACGCACACTTATATTACAAACTAGCTTGCACTTGTGGCTTCGCACGCGTGGTTTGTCAATATAGAGTAGCCTACGCTAAATACAGGTCGTACTAAAAACTACGTATATCGATACTAAATATCGATATACTACCAAATCTCATCGTTGCTCGTATCGGGAGTTCATGATAATTGGTTTGTTGGGATACAAGTTGCAGATATTCTGGATTTCAGACTTTTCCCTAGGTTTGTGTCACTAAAGCTACACTATTTTTCTTAAGTATAATTGTTCCCTACATTTAGATTTGTTTTTATGTGTTTATTTTTCTTTGTTAACTTATTTATAGGTGATTGCAAATAAATATTATTCTATTTTATCTAGTAGTGTCTAAGAGTACTTACACGGTTGTGGCGTAGCATACACCACTAGTAAAGCGCTGAAGAATATCGCTGAGAATACCAGAGCAGCGAGGCATAGCGCGCGGCGCTGAGAGCAGACCGCTACCGGAGTTTCACGGAGATCCCTAGCTTCTCTCGCTTTATCTGTATCTGAAATAATACATTACAATATAATATGAATACGAAGGTAACTGGATACAAAGTAGGGCATAATGTAAGCAAGAATATTGAATATGAAAAAGTGAAAATGAAAAAAATATATACTACAGCAAAAAACAAGAATACAGAACTTTTAAACATTAGCCTTAATTTTATTATGTTTAAATAAAACTACAATTACCATTGATATACTATAAACTAGATAGATAAATAGATATAATTAGGTATGTTGATAATGATATAGACATAAATATGTAGATGTAGATATTATATATATATATCCTAATGACTATCCTGATTTGCTGTTGAGAATCACTATCTGGTTTCCGGTGATACTCACACTAGATAAAGATCTGTATCGTGGGTATCTATACGATTATCTTAGGTTTTAGGGCCTGGGTTAGGGTTGCTATTAATTAAATAAATGTTAAGAAATGGAGCTTACGCTTTGGTCAATATAAAGGTAATAGAAAGCTGTTAGCCATAGGTACTTTTTTAAACTTAAAATACTGACTTTAACCTTAATATACGTATTAGAAATGTGTAAATTCGTCAGAAACTGTACCCGCAATTTTTTCAAAAAAAAACTGACCTACCACTTCGATTCCAATGTAGGTAAAAGTACAACCTAGAACTACCTACACCAACAGTAAATATGCACAGCTTGGGTCCGAATGTAATGGCAGTAAAAATAATTATAACAAAATACCAGAACAAATTAAAGCACAAGAAAACGACTAAATCTTTGATCATAGATTAAAATATATATTCATGGAAAGGAGTTACTACACATTAGACGACTTTTTTAACGAGCAGACATGTAAATAATTTTCTACAATAATGATTTCACTAACCAATTAAAATTATAACGTAAAATCGCTCAACTTGGATTCCACTAGACCTGCCTAGTTAGCTTTAATATTGCTACACCCTTACTTGCAGGGTACATATGAAGTGCTGGACTCTTGACTAGTCAATAAGATCTGACATGTAACATTTTAATCCAATTTGTATGAACGCAATAAAATACTGAATACTGAATTTATGATAAAATCAACAGTAGGGATTCAGTGCAGTCATATGACAAAGAAGCTAACCATTCGGTTATGATATATTTTGCGTTGTGGACCGAGCATTGATATTGCAACTTGTAACCACTTTATTGTACAGAAATGTTGAAACAACAATTAGAGAATGTAGGAGATGTAGGTTTATCAGTAGTCACCGCGTGCATTAACCAAATAGTCCTGTCTCAGCATAGGTATGTCTTTATGTATTTAGTATTCAGTATTTATAAGTTTAAATGAAAATGTATATGAAATGCTTGTCTGTTTCTGGCACCTCCAAAATTATGCAATGAGTTACTTAGATAGAGCCATGTAACTAATTAAGTACTATTATTGACGTAACCAAGTGTTGCAATGAGTATGAGTAATGCTGTAAACATGCATGGATGTAAAACAGCGCTGGTTTTCAGATGATATAACGGAGTACATGGGCTTCATGAGAAGGCACATCAGAAATGAGGAGATCTGTCGACGAGCCAAGGTCAGATAGCCAAAAGGATTAGCAAGCTGAAGTGGCAGTAGGGGAGGCACATAGCCCGAGCAGAAAAGTTCTAGATTGGAGATCACGCATTGAGATGAGCAGTGTAGAACATCCCCCCACCTACTAACACCCCTCCCCCTTAGCCACAGGACCTCCTTCAGACATTTCCAGAGTTGACCGATCTTGAGCAGCCAGCATTCAACTCTCCCAGCAACCTTTATCAGATCGACTTTATCCAGTCATGACCGGGGCCTCCATATGATAATACCTAATTAGGAGGGGGAATTGGAACTAATTGGAGGCGTATGTGTGTGCTCGCCTGCTCGAGTGATCATAGCCCGCTCTTAACAGTTCATAAAAAAGAATCTGTATTGTGTTTGTATCTAAAATAATTTACAATAACCTAAATAATCTAAAAAATCGAGAACCTAGTGTCTAGTTAAACCTTACTTTGGTTTTAAGACATTATTATCTTAACCTGTACCTAGCTTATCACACTAATATTATAAATGTGAAAGTGTGGATATTTGTTTGTTTGTTACTCAATCACGTCGTAACGGCTGAACCGATTTTGATGAAATTTGGTACATAGAATAGAATAGCACCCCAAACAAAATTAAACATACAAAGACATACAAAAAAAAAAGAAGGTAAGTACAATGGGCGGTCTTATCGCTAAAAGCGATCTCTTCGAGACAACCTTTGGATGGACAGATCCTTTATATACGTAGATTATAACCTGGATTAACACATACATATGCTAGTTTTTATCCCATAAATCAGGTCCCATGGGATAAAAATGGGGTGTAAAGTCAAATTGCAACAGCGAGTTTAGCTTTGTTTATAGGTTACCTACACATTTAGTAGTGTAACGCGTACGAAGTCACGGGCAACAGCTAGTATTTTCATAAATAAATAAAAACGAAGTGAAGTCGTCTTTTCTTTGACATTCAAGCTAGATATCTCAATGACTTCAAACGCTCTTAACCTTCTCTCAATCTTAAGCATAATGCACTTAAATTCAATATGTACCTAGTTAACTACTAAAGTGATGGTGTAAGTAGGTACTTGAAAGCCCTAATGGGAGTCAGGGGAACGTTGGCGTTGGCCTCTTAGGAATCAAATAGGTACTTTTAGGGTTCTGGAACAAAATGATAAAAACGGAACCCATAAGTTACTTTGTCCGTCCGTCCGTCTGTCACAGCTGATTATCTCAGCAACTACTGAAACTAAAGGCTTGAAATTTAGAATACTACTATAAATTTATAAATAATATTGACTTTCCTCTATTGCAAGTAAAAAAATTCAAAAATATTTTAAATTTGATGGCCAAATGACTCAAAATGGTGGGGTTCAAAATTTCAAAATAGGGCAAGTAGGATATGATATCAAAAAGATTTACACATTCTAAAACTATTTTTTTATTTTGTACTGTTTTGAAGTTATGATGAAAAATGTTGATACAATACCGACAGTAAGTTTGCGAAGTTAAAAATCTGAAATTAATATGATTGGTAGATACGTAAAGATTACAGGTAGTCTCTATCTAGAACAGTTTTTTAGATGTATTAAAAGTTTTTTTGTTTTACCGGTCACAGATGGCGTTGTTTAATTAACATAACAAATCTATCTAGGTTCGGAAACCTCGGTGCGCGGGTCCTACTCATACGTGACCGGTCTTGTTTGTTTGTTACAATGATTATATCAGAAATGATGCAGTTTTCTAGCTAACTAGTCAAAACTAGATTTTTTCTTGATACTATCTTTCAAAATGAAGTGGTATGCCAATTATCTATCGGTTTCCTCACTAGCCGTAGCCTGTATCGATAAAACCAAAGCTCGGAAACTCAGAACAGCCTACAATTTGGTCGACTGAAAGATTCAATTAGGTTACTAAATAAATATATATATATATATAAAACAAAGTCGGGTTAGTTACACCATTTATAACTCAAGAACGGCTTGACCGAATTTGATGATTTTCGATTTGTTGGATTTGTCTCCGCCCTGAATAGCAGAATAATTATTAAAATATCGGGAAAACTAACGCAGAAAGAAGTTATGAAGAAATTTAATTTTCTCATACTGCTGATGCTGATTTTGATGGCCGATTGATAATTGTACCGGCGACGTACATTGGCAGCCCGCGTCATATGCATGTCAAGGCGGTACGAATTTCGGCGGGTCAGCTAGTAGGTTATATATTACAATTAGTTAGAGGTTTAAATAAGATAGAATTAAGTATAAATAAGATAAAGTTAAGTATAAATAAGATGAAATTAAGTATAAATAAGATAAAATTAAGTATAAATAAGATAAAATTAAGTATAAATAAGATAATGTTAAAAATATATAGCAACAGGATTTTTTTAACAATTTTTTTTTAGTTTTGCTTCAGTTTGGTCATAGTTTAGTGATACAAGCCATTTAAAAATTATACATTTTGCCTCATTCATTCACTTGCGTTTGATGTCGTAAGTTTTGGCTACTATGTATATTAAGACATGTAGTCTCATAAAATTTCCAAGCTGCTGCGTGAACCTAGTGTCTATGAATGTAAACTTGTACTTAATATTTAAGATCTTTGTTGTACAATAGTTAAACAATAAAATAATTAGGATTCCGATACAGAACACTAATAATCCTATCGAATTTAATTAGGGATCTTTCAAGGTACTTAACTTTTAAGGGCTCTACACACCAAAGCCACCAGCCGGCGGCTTCGGAACGTATTTCTCTTCTAGTAATAATGTATTTGAGTAGTACTTACCGGCTAAGAAGGCAACATCATCCAAGTCTTGATCCACCATGTTTCGCCAAGCAGCTGCTAAGGGAAAAAAGATTTTTGTTGACAAAGATATATTTCAAACAGGTTATAGAACAATTAATCAGGGTAATCAATTAAAACATGTGGGCCATCAGATTAATCCATCATTTCTTTAAAAATATTTAAGCAATGTAATTAATGATTGCGCGCGGGCTCGTAATGATATTATCGGATACCTAGATGCTAATATTTATATAATAAAGAACAGTGACACAGAATTAGGATAAAATCAAGAACGACCTTACAAAAATGCTTTCGTTCCAAGAAACTTTCACCAATATCGCCAATCTTTGTTCTTCGAGTAGATACTTCAGTTTCTTCTCCTCGCGAGGGACAAAGCACACATTCCAACACTTTTCAGGGCTTATTTTAAAGAAATTCCTTTTAATTAGTTATTTTGGCACAGAGCACATCACAGCACAGGTATTGTTTTAAACATCTTTCTTCGACTGCGTAGTATAGCGTGAGATATCATTAACTTTTAAATGTGAATATTTAGCCCAGCTTGCACAACAATCCCTAAATATTTAGAGACTAAACATGTTTAAATTTGACGTATTTGTATGATTTGACAACTCACACGCACTAAATACAAAAAAACATCGTTGCGCAAGTCGCTTTAATCTGGATGAAGCAAGAGCATAGTTTCAGAATGGGTCTGAGTTTCAAACACTGACCTCCATTATTCATATATCAGTGTCAGTGGTATGATAGTCTAAATTGCATTATCATATATATGTGACGTACCCTTGGCAGACCCGTTTCGATCGGCCTTGTACTTGCCGACTGGTTCCATTTGAATGCCGTCCATTACTCCTCACGCCTCATGCCGAAGATTACCTGAAAAAAAAAATAAGTTTCAATAATTTCAATTTGTTAAAACTATCAAAAACATCCTCCATCTTAATAAATATTACCACTCAGATGCTTAATTGGAGTTGTTACATACCTAAATGGAAAATATATATATAAATGTTAATCTATTAAATATTTTCTATTAGTTATTAAAAGTTATGTATTTAAATTCTCTGTGCGATTGCCCGCATACAAAATGTGTTATAAAAGGGATTCACAGATTATATATTTTTATACATTATAATAAGTATTTAAAATTTTAAATATATATTTCAGTTTCTACTTAACTTTTATTTACTTAACTTACACAAACTTGTATTTCTTATATGATTTTTTTGAGAAGTTTTTCCATTATTTACAAAATCGACCTAATTTATAACATCACTATGACATAAAACACCCAAAGAACGTTTATTTTCTAAAAAATGGGGCAAATTTCTCTTTGAATTCTACCCTCTTTTTAAACTCTCCCCTTTTAAACCAGTCGCATAACCACGCATTCCGCCAGGATGCGTCATTATAAGTTCTAAAGGCGGGAAAAGTGCGTACCGCGTCAATGTTTTTGCATTATGTAGGTAGGTTTGGGGTTACCAACCCCCCCGTTTATTCTGTATCTTAAAAACCATCCGGTGATTAACAAACCAGCCATAAGTGAAAAGCTTAAGAACTTGTTAAATGTCAAGAATTGTCTAATCAATCGAATTGTTTAAGGAATTTGTACAAGCAATAGAGAAATACGGGTTATTCGCAACTGTATTTGTCAAACTTTCACGATCACTGTACATAATTACTGATTTAAACGGGTATTTATCGCGTATGTACCTTTTTTGTTTGTTATCCCGACGTCGTTTCGACTGTGTTGTATTTATCAGGATAACAAATAAAAAATTACATACGCTATAAATACCCGTTTAAATCAGTAATTATTGCCAGCTGATCACATGATTCGTTGGTGGTTGAATCTCATAAAAAAGTTCCCAAAATTACTAATAGACTGGTATAGCAGAATCGTCTATCAACTCTTGCTGGGTGACTATCAAGATGGAATGGCAATGGCGTGGCCTACGCATGGACTACGCGGCTACAAGCTGCTACGACGCTACGTGATACTACGCATGGCCTACGCGGCTGCTGGCTACACGTGTCTACGCGGCTACGGGTTCTATGCGTTAAGAGCCGTTAAAAAAATGCATTGATTTTATAACTTGAGTTTACTTTTTTACTTATTATCCGTGAGTAATGAGTAATAAAATAATTAATAATAAAAAGTAATAATATATAAACCTAAACTCATGCATAAATTATTGACAGATTTTTAATTGGAAGATTAATTCAATATAGATTTAATTTAGGGAAGAGCCAAGAAGTTTATTTACAATGATATGGTAGCAAATGCAAGGTTTTTATTGGATATATTTCGGAGAGTGTGCGGCGGAACTTTTTTAATTTGATCCCACCATCCCCCTTCTATCATCGGACAATCAGACGCTCCGTGGTGCGCCACCGCTACATGGTAGACATATCTCCCATACGCACAAATCAGTTATCTTCCACCTTTATTATGCGCACCGCCAAGGAGTGGAACGCCTTGCCTGAGTCTGTGTTTCCTGATAACTACAACCCAGGGCTCTTCAAGTCACGAGTGAATAGGTTTCTTCTAGACAAGCGTGTACCATCGTAGACTGCGTCATCGCTTACCATCAGGCGAGATCGTGGTCTAACGCAAACAAACAAAAAGAAATCAACATATTTTTACTCTTGATCTCAGGCTCCATAAGACAATTTTTTTATGTAATTTGTGGGAAACAGGCTTACGACCCACCTGTAAGCGGTCACCGTCGCCTATTGACACCGGCAATACCCAGGGTATTGTTAATGCGTTCCCTACCCTGTAGAAACCTTTTTACATTTCTCTTGAAGCGTGTTAATTATAACGATTATCAATGTTAGACACCATAAACAGAGTATAGCAGATATCTCCCGGTTTTGTGATTAATCTGTTTCCCTATTTTTTTTATTTGCATAATACACACAATCGAATGGCGCCAATAAAAAACAGATTCGCGTGATCTTCTCTGCTGCCATATCGTCCTCTCAATCCTAAGGTTATCTGAAATAAATCGCTTTAAGAGAAACCGTCAATCTGAAATTTTTATTGTATTTTGTTATTTATTTGTTACTAGCTGTTGCCACTTGACATCTCATGCGACCTGATTTATGGGACAAAAAATAGCCTATGTGTTAATCCCGGTTATAATCTACGTCCGTACTAAATTTCATCGAAATCGGTTCAGCCGTTACGACGTGATTGAGTAACAAACCAACAAATAAATAAATAAAAAAACATCCAAAAGTTCGCATTTATAATACTCGTATTAGTGTGATTTGTTCTGTTAGTTAGAGATTATTTATCTAGAGTCCTGGTTTTGCGTCTTACATATAGCTAAGTATGAGGTAGTCCTCATAGCAAAGCTAGGTAGGTTATTCCCCCCCTGCCCTATTAACTTGGAGGGTACTAGGGTCTTAAGCGTTTGAACGCGCTTTTAAGCACTGTTTGATGTTTGATGTCACAGGTACACTAGGTAGACAGGTACACTAGAACAGCTACTCTAGGTACGTGTTGCCAGTCCACAGTGATTCAACCGTTTCATTTTTTGATTTTTGAAGTGAAAACTTCTTGCTCGTTGGGCATTTTTTGAAATGGGATAAAACCATTGAACTCGTGACACTGTTACCGTTACCGACACCTCTGTATATAAGTAGCGAAAACTTTTTTAGGCGCGTTGGGAATTTTTTGAGATGGGAAAAAAACATTGAACTCGCGACACTGTTACCGTTACCGACACCTCTGTATATAAGTAGTGAAAACTTCTTTAGGCGCGTTGGGAATTTTTTGAGATGGGGAAAAAACATTGAACTCGTGACCCTGTTACCGTTACCGACACCTCTGTAAAAAAGTAGTGAAAACTTCTTTAGGCGCGTTAGTAATTTTTTGTGATGGGAAAAAACATTGAACTTGCGACACTGTTACCGTTACCGTTACCGACACCTCTGTATACATGAAAACTTCTTTAGGCGCGCTGGCCATTTTTTAGATGGGAAATAACCATTGAACTCGCGACACTGTTACTGTCACCAACAACTCTGCATATAAGTATCTCGTAATTGTTCAAGTTTTCACTTCTGTCGGCACTCCCTGAGTCCCATTTTGTTTTCTTTAGCTTAAGTTTAGCTTTCGCCCCACCTTCTACGAGGGTCACGCTGAAAGTTTTTAGAAAATAAAAAACGGAAAGTTGTAGAAGCCGAAAAGCAATAAAAATATTATTATTGCTTTTCGAAGTAGACTCCGTTCCTTTCTAAGCACCGTCGCATGCGATAAAACCATCGACTGAAGCAGTTGGCCCACTCTTCTTTAGGGATCTCTTCCACGCCAACGCAGCCAACGCCATCTTCAGGGTTCATAAAACGAATTCCTCTAAGTTTATCTTTAATTTTTAGAAATAAATAAAAGCCACAAAGGTGCCAGATTTGGACTGTAAGGAGGATGACTCACAACTCCACACCTTCAATATAATAGACCGTCTGGCGGAGTGAGCTGGAGCGTTGTCGTTGTGGAGGAGGATCCTGCTTCTTGGGCGCTGCTGTCTAACATTTTCCAAGACAACTGGTAGACAATGACTGACATACCAATCTGCAGTAACAGTCCTTTTATGACGACCTCCGTGGCGCAGTGGACGAATAGCCAGCTGAGACGCAGGAGGTAGCGGGTTCGATTCCCGCCGCGGAACAAATGTTTGCGTGATCTACATATATTTGTTTCGGGTCTGGATGTTTTTCTATGTATTATAAGTATGTATTTACATAAAAAAAAAGTATATAAGTATTCTATCAGTTATCTGGTTCCCATAGTACAAGTTCTGCTTAGTTTGGGGCTAGATAGCGCTGTGTGAAATGCCCTGCAATATTTATATTTATTTATATTTTATCATCTAGAACTATTGTTGCCAAATGACCCAAAGGCAATCTTTTTCCCTTAACTTCCTTTTTTCCCCTTCTTTACTTTTGTCGACAAATCTTCGAATGGAAACATCAATTGCGCAAATTGTCTTTTGGTTTTGGGTTCGTAACAATATATCCAGCTTTCATCACGTGTGACAATATCATATACAGCATTCGAGTCATCTCCGTCATGCTTTTCAAGCATTGAGCGGCACCAATCCAAACGACGGGGTTTTTGATCTTCCGTCAAATTATGAGGTCATCTAGAACAAAGGTTTCTGACGCCTAAATATTCATGTAAGACTTTTTGTAGTTGACTCATACCAATGCCTAAAGCTGCCCAAATCTGTTGATATGTCACCCTTCTATCAACTTCTATCATTAGACGTTCTATCATTAACTTGGTGTTCAGTAGTTTGGTTATATTTTTGTTAAAAAGTTACTTGTTCAGTATATAGATTTCAAAGCACCTATATATTTTATACAAGTCTCTCTATTAAGTTCTCGGGTCCTCATCATCAAATCGGGCATAGGAAATCCTGTTTTCCCCGTAGATTTCCGTAATGATCTTGAAATTGCTTTTATCGAACAAATATTGCAAAATGTCGACTGGCAAGCAATTTCCCTGTCTCTCTGAGCGGAAATTACCAATTTTAGATTCCATATAGCATGGGCTCTTAACTTAATTATACACGGGAGTAGTTAATTACTTTCAGGTATAGATGGTATGTATATGCTATATGGTGCTACTAGCTGTTGCCCGCGACTTCGTACGCGTTACACTACTAAATGTTTAGGTAACCTAGAAATAAAGCTAAACTCGCTGTTGCAACTTCACTTGACACCCCATTTTCATGCTATGGGACCTGATTTATGGAATAAAAAGTAGCCTATGTGTTATAATCTACGTATATACTAAATTTCATTGAAATCGGTTCAGCCGTTACGACGTGGTTGACTAACAAACAAATAACAAACAAACGTCCAAACTTTCGCATTTATAATATTAGTGTGATAGAGATATATGTTTGGGATTTCTCTACGAGATCGAATCAGAAATAAGGTTATTCATAGACGAACTTAAGTCACTGATATACTCGTAGCGCAAAGGATTAGCAAGCTTGAAGAGTGGCCGTTCGAGACTGAATGGTTCTCGAGTGGAGGCCACGCACTGGAAAGCACAGCGTAGGACACCCCCCCATTAAAATTGCAGTATTATAAGTAGCAAATAAATAGAAGTTTTTGTTCTTATATGTATTTTAGGCTAAGTATTATATCTTTACATACATCTTTATTATACTTGAGGTTGTCGAGATATGTATACATATTACATATCTTGACGACCTCCGTGGTGCAGTTGAGACGCAGGAGGTACGGAGGACGGGTCCGATTCCCGCCACGGAACAAATGTTTGCATGATCTACAGATATTTGTTCCGGGTCTGGCTGTTTCTCTATATATCATAAGTATGAATTTACCAAAAAAAAATGCATATAGGTAATCTGGTTCCCATAACACAAGTTCTGCTTAGTTTGGGGCTAGATAGCGCTGTGTGAAATGTCCAGCAATATTTATTTACTAGCTGATCCACCCGTGCGAAGCCGCGGGTGGATCAGCTAGTAAATTTTCAGGATTTTCAGTAAAACATTACCCTCATTTTCCGCAGTTGGCTAAAAAGTAGTCTATGTCTTTTCCCAGGATACAATCTATCTCCTTGCAAAATTTCATTACGCCCGTTCAGCTGTTTAGTCGGTAAAGGTACCAAACAAACTAACAAACAAACAGAGTTATGTATGCATTATACATATAAACTTTCCCCTTGAATTACTCTATCTATTGCTGAAAACTGCATCAAAATCCGTTGAGTAGTTTATAAGATCTAAGTGAACAGACAGCTGAAGCAACTTCATTTTATACTATGTAAAGATTTAATTAAAAACATCAGATTTCGTCTTACAAAAAATATTTTTTAAAGTGACGATAATGATTTTGGATTCACATTTTTTTATGTTATTTGTGGGGGAACAGGCTTACGGCCCACCTGATGGTAAGCAGTCACCGTCGCCTATTGACACCGGCAACACCCGGGGTATTGTCGATGAGTTCCCTACCCTGTACAAACCTCTTCACATATTCCAAGCCCAAGTCAAATCAAATCAAATCATTTTTATTTCAAGAAGATTTATAAAGCTTACAATGCTGTTTAAGATATAGTGTTAGTACACAAGTTAGGTGGTTAAAGAAAGAGAGCCTCAAAGCTTAAAAAAAAAATTTTAAAAATAAGAAGCCAAGTATAGGCCATTATATAGGAATTTGAAATAATTTTTATGTTTGTCCGGGAGGAATCTTGCAACTGAATTTTAAACCCGTTGCCCTCAACCGATTGAACTGAAATTTGCAATACATATGTACAATTCAGTGTCACTTCAGTGACAATGCAATAATATGGTACCATGGAGGTGATCTCATGATGGAGACGGATGCTAGACAACGGAACTTCTGAATGGATTATAGTAGGCTACTTGTGTTTGGGCTCATTTGAATCTGCTTGCGGCTCCGATTATGAATTTTATAAAAGTTTGTTTTGAAAAAGTAATTTTTCAACAAATACTTATTATTTCAAGCAGATTTAGGAAGTTTACAATGGTGTTTAAGATGTAATGGCAGTACACAAGTTAGGTGGTTAAAGATAGAGAGCCTCAAAGCTTAACGAATAAGAAACCAAGTATGGGCAATTTTATAGAAATTTGAAATCATTTAAAAAAGAAATCATGCTATTCAGTTGACGAATACTTAACGGACAACATAAATAACAAAGTGACGATCCTAACGAACATTAATAGGGGGGTACCTAGGTAATATGTAAGTACGTTAAGATGTAGTTTTTATTTTGAAATTTCAACATTATGATTATTATTACATTTCCACTTAACAGTATTATTATTACCCGATAGCTTGACATACCTTGTTCTACTATTGTATTATTTGACATATGCCGCATAAACTAATTTTAATTTGTTTGATTTGACATGTTTAATTCTATGTTTAATTGTTTTACTTTTTGAAAAGGCGCAAACCCAACTTTCAGTGCCCTTACAGGGTATATGTACTTACTCTCTAAGCTACTTACTGTCTAAGCTGAAAAATGTATATGTACACTAGCTGTTGCCCGCGACTTCGTACGCGTTACACTACTAAATGTGTAGGTAACCCAGAAATAAAGCTAAACTCGCCGTTGCAACTTGACTTGACACCCCATTTTTATCCTATGGGAACTGATTTATGGGATAAAAGGTAGCAAATGTGGTTATCCAGATTATAATCTACATACCTATATACCAAATTTCATCGATATCGGTTTAGCCGTTACGACGTGATTGAGTAACAAACAAACAAATAAATAAACAAACATCCAAACTTTCGCATTTATAATATTAGTGTGAGTGTGATGTAAGTAGAATATATGAATATGAATTTTTACTAAGTAAACAAAATTCTAAGCACACAGTTCGCGCACTTAACCGTAAATTCAATATTAAGTTAAAACGTAGTAGGTAGGTAGGTAGATTGTTTACTTACATGTATCTACTTTATACGCCATAATATTTATCTACACCTGGTCACTGACCTCCTGTGCCTAAGAAAGAACAATCGTTACCGTAAAAACAAAATATCTTCGGAGTACAAGTTGATTCAATCTCAAAACGCACTTATATATTTATCAGACATAGAAATAGGCTTATAACTCACCTTGGTCTTTTCAGAAAATCCACAACACCACTAAATACAGTCAAGTCATCAAAATGGTATGGTATCACATGGAATCAACAGGAAAGAAAATACAGATAACCCGCGTTCTACCCACAAGAACCAAAGCGGCAATGTGGGAAAATCGATTTTACTCAGTTTGAGACAGCGATATACAAGGTTGGAGTGGGAGGGACAGAGAAGGGTGCAACGAGGGTTGGACGCTAAACCCTGGCATTTGTGGGGTTGTTTAGCCGCTACCATTGGTTTGTTTTTGTTTTTTTTCGGGAAAAATTCGGGTTTTTTAACCTCCTAGTTTTACCTTGGAAAATTAATAGGGAAATCGACGGAGCCTCTTTTTCGAAAGTTTTGTTTTGACTTTTTTATTTCCGTTTCATGATTTTTTACTGAACGTACCTAGTGTTTGTACATCGAGTTTTAGCTCTCCACACTTCACTGCATCCGAGTGGAGTGTGGAGTCGCTAAATTTTTTTCGTTCATTGATGTAGATTGGCGACCTGCTCTGAATACCATCAATTTGGGAATAAAATAGAATACTCTTTATTGCACACCAAACAAAATTACAGATGCAAATAAATCTTTTATCTAACCTATTTCGTCCCACTGCTGGGCAAAAGTCACCCCCAAGTCCCTCCAAGCATCCCTGCCCGTCGTTATCCCCCACCATCCTCCTTAGAAGGTGTCGAAATCGTCCCGCCAACGCTTTCTCGGCCGACCCCGACGTCGCCTTCTGTCTTCAGGCGTTACAATATGGGCCCATTTATCGGAGTGCATTCCGCCAACGTGGCCCGCCCAGTCCCGCTTAAGTCTAGCCGATCTCTTCAATATACAAAGAAATACACGAAAATAAATGTAAGTACAATGCTCGGTTTTATCGCTAAAAGCGATCTCTTCAAGACAACTTTTGGGTGGATAGGACTTAACAAAATCAAAAAGACGGCGGTGTATATAAACTATAACACCCCTCTTTTTGTACACTGTTTTTTCAATATTGAATTATTTTTTATTAAAAGTTACCGTCCGTTTATTAAAAGATGGCGTTCTCGAGAAATCTAGACCATCCAAAGATTGTCTGAAAGAGATCGCTTTTAGCGATAAGACTTGTATTTCTGCGTGTATTGTTATTTGTTTCTTATATTGTTTTATAATTTAAGTGTGATTTACAATCAAGTTTTTTCTATCTGTTTTTGGAAAAAATGGGGTGTGGCTATGTCATGGACAGGCCGTGTGTTGTACGTGAATATGTGTAGGTACGTAACAGGCAATATTTTCTATACACAATATAAAATACGCTATTTTATGTACGTTATAATCATGTTTGAACACTAAGAAGTCCTTCGGGTCGTACTAAATGGAAATCGCGAAACGCAGCAAAATTACCACAAAATAGCGGCGCTTTCCTTTACCGCGCGCGATGCATCACAGTCCTCAATTAGCGTAACGAATTCTTTGATCCTTTAGCTATCCAGTAGTGTAATTATACTTTAGGTGAAGATGACAGATATGTAGCTTCCACACTAAACTGCCTCCCACTATAAAAGCAATTTTAAAAACGTAATCACGTCAAAAACAACATACAATAAGCATTTGTATCAAGGCACCTAACAATAAAACGCACTTATCTCGAATGCAATTCGCGTAAGTTCATCCTGCGCTCCAATAGTAATCGTTCGTTAAATCTGATGAGTGCATCCTTTGCAAGTAGAGCAGTAGGCGCAGCTATGCCTAAGAGGAAATAGGTATGTTGCAGAGGAAGTTTCAATAAAGCCATTTACAAAAAAATTAGATAAATAAAACATGTAAATAAATATTGCTGGACATTCCACACAGAGCTATCTAACTCCATACTAAGCAGAGCTTGTACTATGCGAATCAGATAGCTGATAGCATACTTATATACTTTTTTTGTTAATACGTACTCATAATATAATAGAAAAATCATCCAGGCCCGAACAAATGTCTGTAGATCATGTAAACCTTAGTTCATCGGCGGGAATCGAACCTGCTACCTCTTGCCCATAAGTGTCCGATAACAATTAATAAAAACAAGTTTAAGTAAAAAAACCCAGCCGTTTTTGTGTTGGGGGTCAAAAACTGGTACGAACCACCCCAGCTACCTCTGCCTACCGAGACACGTTCTCCGAGATCCAGATGACAAAATCACCTCCGCTAACTGGAGGACATTTTAGAGCCATCTACACTAGTTTGTTCGACCCGAACTGAGATCTCGCGAATCTCTCAAAAAACAAAAAAAATATGAACTTTGACTGATACCTGTGTTTTTTGAAAAGATTTACGGTCGGAGATTTTACAAGAGTACGGCGATAGGTGCCAAAAGACACATAACAACCGACCGGAGAAGAATTGATGATAAACTAAAAAAAAAATTATGCAAAAATTTGGTGCAAGATCCAAGAAAATTAATTTTTTTCAATGTTACGCCGGATATGTTTTATTAAAATGCAAATACAACTCCAAAAAGTAATATGCGCAACAAAATTAACGAAGAAAGTACAATATTAAATTTTTAAAATTTTCGGGTGCTTGAATTTTCCAATAAGCTTACCTATATAGACTTTTGAGCTAATTATTGGTATAAGTTTTAGCGATTACTCGCGTTCCCTTGCTCCTAGGAGGAAAAATCTGGTGTCTACAGGTTCGTCTCATGAAGACGGAGAGGACTGCGAAGTCTGATGAATAAAATTCAAAAATTTAAATCCGTCTATATATAACGCTACGACAAATTCCCCCGCTCCACTCCCCCCTTTTGGTATTTTTTTGGTAACGTCTTTTGTAGAATGAAGACCTTAGAGTGCCTTTCAAATTTGATTGAAATCCTTTCCCCCCAATCAAAAATCGCGATCTACTAAAATATTTAAATCGGCCCAAGCCGTGGTTCGTGCCTTAGTGGTGCCCTTGCGCTAGTTGCCTCATCAAAACTTACTAGGCTGAGCGCCATCTGGGCTCGCCAAAAGTTCGGTTAGAAAAAAAATGCCACCCTCAGTTAAGCAGTTCACAGATACACAGACAGACATAGGCATCAAACTAATAACACCCCTCTATTTTCATCCAAGGTTAATAACTAATTTACATACTGTCTACTTTTATATTTTGACTGCAACATTTCGCCTTGCGCGCTGGAGACTGCATAAGTACCTAAATAGTGGTATCTCTTGACCTGGTAAAGGGTTTTTAACTGGAGGAGGGTGCTTCTAGCAGTAAGGTCGTTAACCAAGTATACCTATCTAGGTATTTATTGAACAAGATATAGCTGGGTGAATCTGTAAGCTGTTGTGTTCGTGATTTAGAACAAAACATCCAAAGGTTGGCTAGAAGAAATCGCTTTCGGCGATAAAGCCCATTGTACTATATTTAAGCATAACTAGCTCCCCCGACGAACTTCCTACCGCCTTAGAATCAATAAAATGTATGGTTAACTGAATTATATTAATTCTGTATTATGATAAAATGAATACCCTAACTAAATTAAGTTCAATGTACTTATAATAACTAGTGGTTCGCCCCGAACTGAGATCTCGCAAAACTACCATAAAAACAAAAAAATATTATTCGTAATCTTTGACTATCAAAATAGTGCAATGAAATATAAACCAGCTAACTTGACCTACAGTTTCATTCAAATTACAGGTAACGGGAGTTCATGTTATTTGGTTAATCTTTTTTGGGGTACAATTTGCAGTTTTTTTGGATTCCACACTTTTGCCTATATTTGTGTCACTTAAGCTACACGCATACCAAATTACAGCACTGTGGGGTCACTGGTGTACCCTGTGAATTTTGTCAAAGTTCAGTTTTTATCATGGCTAATAACTCAAAAATTATAAGAACTTTACTAAAAAGAAAAACGGAGCCTAAATGTACTAATGAAGATCTCTCATTTGACGCCCCACTTGACCTAATAGTCTCATTCTCATTTTCTTTTACCCCTCTTGAACCCCAATATCTCAACAACCCCCCCAACATTTTTTGGTCATTTAGTCACACCAAAATTGTGCCATTACTACCTATGTTTCAAATTTCACAATGATCGGATCAATGCTTCGAAAGCTATCCTCTGACAAACAAACATACATACATACAACGCCGATTTGCCCAAGTTGATTTGGAGATCTCGCTGCGCTTGATCAATAAGTATGTAGGTACATCAAAATACGCGAGATTTCAGTTCGGGCGAACCACTAGTATTTTTAATTGTAAAAAGGGTCCTCAGTAATGAGTAGTTTGCGATGCTCGTAAACGGCAAACAAGTATAAAGTGCTATTACCTAGTTTTTAAGACCTTATTGTACACTTGTTTATGCAAATAAGTATCTTGTATCTTAGTTAGAGCGAGGAGTCAAAGCTAGGAATTTAAATACAATGTGACTTGCGCAACAATGCCTGAACGTATTTACTGGCTAAATATGATTCAGAGTTGTCTAATCATAAAAATACGTCTAATTTAATCATATTTAGTCGCTAAATACGTTTAGGTATCATTGTGCAAGCCGACCTTAGTGATAAAGATTTTTAATTATAAAATTCCGGTGTGCATCTGTTCGCAATTCTTCCCCTAAAGGCGTTACCGATTTAAATGCTATTTTTTTGTACTTATGGGGTCAAAGACGAATGTCTTTGATCAGTATGTGTTACCAGTAATGACATATGCTACAGAAATCTGGTCTTTCACCATCGGCCTCATAAGAAGGCTCGCGGTCACTCAGCGCGCTATGAAGAGGGTTGTGCTTGATGTTTCTCTACGAGATATAATCACAAATGAGGAGATTCGTAGACGAACCAAAGCCACCGACATATCACAAAGGATTATTATTATTATTTGTTCCGTGTCTGCGTGTATTTCTATTATAAGTATGTATTTACAAAAAAAAAGTATATACGTATTCTATCAGTTATCTGGTTCCCATAGTACAAGCTCTGCTTAGTTTGGGGCTAGATAACGCTGTGTGAAATGTCCAGCAATATTTATTTATTTTATTTATTTATTTATTAGCAAGCTGAAGGCAGTGGCCAGGCTCGAAGAACTGACGGTCATTGGGGCAGAAAGGTTCTCGAGTGGATAAACCACTAGACGGAAAGACAGCCTGATAAAGGTTACTGGGAGCCGTTGGGTCAAAGTCAAATATTTTTATTTATTAAAATCACAAGGATCACTTTGAAACGTCAATTTTACTGCCTGTTCCTTCGCGATCAAGCCAGGAAAGAAAGGCAAGAAACAAGGCTGGTTGTTTTTTAATGATCCTTTTACAATACAGAAAATAAATTACGTCTAAATTGTAACATTTTGAACGGGTTCGAATAATTTCAATCCCAAGCTCTCTATCATCTAAATAATCCGATATTTTATAGTAGGCTCTTTATAAAGATTTTGTTTAATTATGTACGTTTTTAAATTTGTTAATTGTCAATTTTTGTACATCCCTTGGGAGTTTGTTATAAAAGCGTACACCTTGCCCTTTAAACGATTTACTAACTTTATGGAGTCTACAAGTGGCAACAGCGAGTTTATCTTTATTTCTAGTATTCAAATTATCGCTATTTTTCTTAAACAAATTAATATTTTTCTGAACATACATTACATTTTCAAAGATGTATTGAGAAGGGAATGTCATAATGTTTATTTGTTTAAACTTATTGCGTAATGATTCTCTGGGGCCCATATTATAAATTGCACGAACAGCCTTCTTCTGCAGCACAAAAACGATGTTTATATCTGCAGCACTCCCCAAACTAGTCTAGCTGTGTCTACGTCTGTAAAAAGACGGATCTTTTTGACTGCGTATGCCGCAGAACTAAGTCTCTTCGACAACCCATCAAAGCTTATTATCTAGGGTTATACCTAAGAATACGGTGGTGTCCACAAGAGCCAACTTCTCGGTGCAGGCCTTACAACATCGACCGCTCTCCAAATCTATGAGGCCTATGTACAGCAGTCAACTTCCTGCGGCTGATATGATGATGAAGTCAGAGACTTCTCTATGTTCTCTATGAAATCTTTATTAATAAAATTCCCTTGTACAGCTGTTCGTAATTTTTCTCCTAAACGGCTTTGTACTTATCGGTTCCCCTGGTGGTTCTCAGCTATAGTCGGCCCCGTTAGGTGGCGCTGTTATACCCATAAAATTGACGAACAATGTCGCCGGCATTCAACTAGTCTCTTTATAAAATACATAAATAATAAATAAAATAATAAATATTACTGGACATTTCACACAGCGCTATCTAGCCCCAAACTAAACAGAGCTTGTACTATGGGAACCAGATAACAGATATAATACTTATATACATTTCTTTGTAAATACATACTTATAATATATAGAGAAACAACCAGACCCGGAACAAATATCTGTAGATCATGCAAACATTTGTTCCGCTGCGGGAATCGAACACGCTACCTCCTGCAACTCAGCCGGCTATTCGCCCACTGCACCACGGAGGTCGTCACATAAATTTAACACACGAATAAAAAAACAAATTCATTGTAATACCATTTATTAGAAAAACTTAACCTTACTTAAAAGTAGACGTGGACTAAACATAAAAATCTTCTATCATATCCAAATTAAAGCATTTCTTATAACAAGACAAATCACTCATAATAATATTTATAGGGAATCTCAGGCTTGCACAATCCCTAAACTTATTTAGTGACTGAACATGTTTAAAAGTGACATATATTTGTATGATTTTACAATGTTTAATTGTAATTTTAACGTTCCCAATTTGATCTTTGACTAATAAATCATTTAATACAGATTTAAGCATTTTCTTTATTTCTGGTTAAGCTGGTTGAGAAAGGCAAGACGGAAAAACTTTTTAATTTTTATTATATTATTTTTTGTTTCTCGATTAAAATAAGTTCGACGGTCGAACAAATGAGAAACAAAATCTCAGTAGATGGACGGTCGAACTAACGAGAGAAAAAAATCTCACTAGTTCGACGATTGAACTCTTGAATCGAACTACTCAGAACAAACGAACCTACTCGATTTTCATCAATTGAGTGTAGAATGAATGTAAGATGTCGTAATAACGTTACAATCAAGGGCGGATCCAGGGGGGGGGGTCATGGGGGGCATGACCCTCCCTGGGCTGGGTCCAGGACCTAGGTGGACCACTAATTAAAATTGTTAAACATAACACATGACATTGACCACGACTATGTGACCCCCCTCCCCCCTGGCACCAAAGGTGGATCCGCTCTTGGTTACAATCCGTATAGTATTAATAAGAATAATATTCTAAGAACACGCTATAAAAATACTAGTACACACTATATGTCTGGTTATGTACGACATGAAATGAAAACACCCGTAAGGCAATTAATTAGCTTCCATTCCGTCCCGCGACAATGTTAACTGAGCCTTATTAGAATGTATGAGTGAGCTGCCTGTATTTTCGGTGAATTTTTTTTACTCCGGCATTTCCATAATTTGAGATGCATCTGTAACAATCACACTAATGTTATAATAACTACATTTAATATTAAATATATATATAATATATAAAACAAAGTCGAGTTTGTTCGAACACTCGAGAACGGCTGGACCGATTTTGATGGTTTTTGATTTGCTGGATTTGTCTCCGTCCCGAATAGCAGAATAACTATTAAAATATCGGTAAAAATCACGCGAAAAGAAATAATGAAGATAATTCATTTTCTCATATACATAGATGCAGCGGGTGATGTGCATTGACAGCCCGCGTCATATGCGTGTCAAGGCGGTACAAAGTTCGGCGGGACACCTAGTATATATATAAAACAAAGTCGGGTTAGTTGCACCATTTTTAACTCAAGAACGGCGGAACCGCTTTTGATGACAAAGATCATTAAAATCGGTCGATCAAAATCGACAAATCTGGTTCCCATAGTACAAGTTCTGCTTTGTTTGGGGCTAGAAAGCGCTGTGTGAAATATCCGGTAATATTTATTTATTTATTTACATATTAGTTAAGAAAGCATATTATAATGTTAATGAGCTTTTAGGTGACCAAAATTACATCATACTAAAATTATAAATGCGAAAGTTTGAATGTTTATTTATTTATTTGTTTGTTTGTTACTCAATCACGTCGTAACGGCTGAACCGATTTCAATGAAATTTAGCATGTACGTAGATTATAACCTGGATGAACACATAGGCTACTTTTTATCACATAAATCAGTTTCCATGTGTCAGGCCAAGTTGCAACAGCGAGTTTAGATTTATTTACCTCACATTAGGTTTAGGTTACCTACACATTTAGTAGTGTAACGCGTACGAAGTCACGGGCAACAGCTAGTATTATATCATTTTCCCCTTAAATTGACATTAATCCTAATTTAAATCTTAATTACTATTTTTGCCATTTTTGTATCCTTATTATTATTTTTTGACATTTTGTTCTTTTGAATTTAACCCTACAGCGCATCGTGTCCCATATCTGGGACATACGGAAAAATCACCTATTTAACAGCGTACAATCGTTTTAGCGCCATGTAGCGAGGGATAGTAAAAATACAATGTCCAACGAGCCACATAATAGCTTAGATCGTGAGTCACCGTGTCGCTAGTCAACAATCAAATATTTTGAATTTGAATTTGCGGGTTGATCGGATAAAATTTTGTTAGGTGATATTGAAAATTGCTAAAAAGGGGTAAAAAAAAAAGTAAGATTATGTTCTTGTTGTTTTATAAAAGTAGTTTTTGAATGATTTTACATGTAATTAGGAAAACTATGAAGGTTTTATTGTATGTGCCTAATATGGCACACTGTGCAATGAGGCTATTTCAAAATAAATTATTCGTTACAAATGAAGCCTTAGAAAATAGTGACGGATGCAGACATTGAGCACTCATTAGGTAGTGAAGTTGGACTGGAACAGTCTGAAGAAGATAGCGATGACAGCTTACTCAGCATTCATGATTTGGTTCTGAATGAAGTGGTGGAAAGGCACCAACTTCTTTAGGATGATTATACAGGTGAAACCTTGAATATCTTCAGATCAGAGGCAAGTGGGTTGCCAGTCAATTTAGGCAACACAGCTCTTGGTGTTCGGCCCAGCGTTTCGAACCCAGATCGTCACCAACAGTAGCTAGAACTAGCCGATCGACATCACAATTTCCAAGGCTCTTAGCAGCTCAACCAACGTTACCAACGGAGGAGATATATCTGGCGCAAGACTGCTTTTCAACCGCAACCGCACGTAATGATAACCTGAGACCACCATTTAGCATTATTCGACACAAATCGACACATGGGTGGAGTGGATCTTCTCGACTCGTTCATCGGGAACCATAAAATGTAAGTAGGTAAAAGGAAATGATACACGCGAATATCTTACCATTTGGTGGATGTGATCATAAGAAGCAGTTGGCTTCTGTACAACAGAACAGAAAAGCAGACACAATATTTACGTATGATTAAATGATATGACTTTTGACTCGAAGTGGCAAAAGCTCTGTGTCTACACGGAAAAGAGGAAGACCATCATCGCTCGCTTCCGATATGCATGAAGACCGAAAGAACAACAAGTCGAAAGCTAATTGAGTACCACCCAAAGATGCAAGGACTGACGGATTGGATCACTGATCCACTGAAGTCAAATGCTAGAGTACGGCGCAAGTTACCAGCTTGTGAAGGAAAGTCTTTTATTACTTGCCAAAAATGCAACGTTGCACCTTGTCTAAACAAGAGAACAAAACCTGGTTTCTGTCGTTACATAAGCAGAATAAGTACCTAATTACTATGCTATTACCAAGTTAGAATAAATTATGTTTACCCTTATAAAGATCCTACTTCTTTGATAACTACGCCATATATTTGTTTATTACATCTAAACAGTGTTGTTTTTTGAAATGTTTTATTTTGAATTAGAGTGACTAATATTACCTTCTCGTTTCATTTTTATATGATCTTACATAGAACTAATTTGGAACTCTATGCGTTTTGTGACATATATGGGACATACCAATAAAATCCAAATATTTCAGTAAATAATAACTTGTGATTTTTTTTATATTTTTCTGTGCCTAGTGATCACTTTTAGAGTCACATATTTTTTTTCCGCACGAAAAGAAAAAATCGTGCAACAAGGGTTAAGTAATTATGTACAAATTTTAATATTTTGTATTTGCATGTTTATTTTTAATTATAAACTACTTTTACGCCGCAAGGCAAAATCTAGCCCTTATACAAACCCTACCACCTAACATTGTACCTAGATTTACAAGGAACAAATGAAAATAAGTTTTTTGTTGAAAAATTACTTTTTTAAAACAAGCTTTTATAAAATTAACAATCGGAACCACAAGCAGATTCGAATGAGCCCAAACTAGTAGCCTACTATAATCCATTCAGAAGTTCCGTTGTCTAGCATCCGTCTCCATCATGAGACCACCTCCATGGCACCATATTAGTGTATTGTCACCGAAATTACATATGTATTCCAAATTTCAGCTCAATCGGTTGAGGGGAACGGATTTAAAATTCAGTTGCAAGATTCCTCCCGGACAAACATACATACATTGCAAGTTCATAAAAAGCATGTATAAATAGAATACAGTTAAGACGTGGAATAAAACATATGTTACTTTTACCCCACTGTACAGGAGGGTCATGTTTTTACTGACAAACCACGCGTACAAACCAGTTAAGCATGTTTAAAAAATGAAATGTCTAGTTTACCTACCTTTAAGCTTGTATCTGTGGAAACGACAACTCACCTCCAGAGCCGTCGTTGAACATGAATTCGTCTTGATATTCCTTGAGGAACTGCTCTGAGCGATGCTCGTCCAGGAACAACGAATATACCTTCTTCACATCTTCCATGCTCACCTGAAAATAATAGATAGATAGATAGATAGATTATTTATTTATTGCAATCGCTGTATTTAATCATTTTATTTAATGCACAACATTAAAAATAAACCAAACCAAAGAGAATACACAATTAAATCAATGGTACAATGGACGGCCTTATCGCTAAAATTGATCTCTTCCAGGCAACCTTTAATAATATTTATTTACGTATTGATTTGTATTTAAGCATACAGAAAGGAGTCAAGCAGGGTGATCCACTCTCTCCCATTCTGTTTACAAGCACCCTCGAGGAGGTATTCACAACATTATCTTGGGCAACAAGGGGCATAAACATCGGTGGCAAGCGCCTAACTAACTTGCGTTTTGCGGATGACATTGTCCTTTTTGCCCAAACAGCACATGACTTACAAGAAATGCTCCAAGAACTGAGCGCGGCAAGTCTTGAGGTTGGACTGCAAATGAATCGGTCGATGACGCAAATAATGACCAATGCCACGAAACGTAGGGTCGAGGTAGATGGGCAGGAAATACTATATGTCGATGAATACATTTACTTGGGCCAGTTAGCAAGCTTCGAAAACAGGCATGACAAGGAAATCGATCGCCGCATCGAAAATGCCTGGAAGAGCTACTGGTCCATGAAGGCGCACATGAAGGGTGACCTTCCTCTGAGTCTGAAGCGCAAACTCATCGACATGTGTATCCTGCCTGTCCTAACCTACGGTGCGCAAACATGGTCATTGACCGAGCTGCAGAAGTCCAAGCTCAAGATTTGCCAAAGGGCAATGCAACGCAGCGTTCTAGGATTCCGGAGAGCCGATCGGGTGAGGAATACCACGCTTCGTTCATTGACTGGCATTGCCGATGTGGGAGCCAAAACCGCGAAGCTCAAGTGGGATTGGGCCGGGCACGTGTGTCGAATGCTTCCGAAGAAATGGGCCAACATTGTAACAGATTGGGTACCAGAAGATGGACAGCGACGTCGGGGTCGGCCGCGAAAGCGTTGGCGTGACGACATCAATAGATTCGAGAAGGAGTGGTGGGAATCTGCCAAGGATCGTGATAGGTGGAAGGAGTTGAGGGAGGCCTTTGCCCAGCAGTGGGAAAATGTAGGATAGTTAAAAATGTAAGTATTGAATCTACATATTTAATTTGATATGATTAGATTTATTTCGTAGTTCATAAAATAATTAAAATGTAGATAATTTGTTAGGTGGTTTTTTTTCAAGGTTGTCTGGGCCAAGATAAGGAATTTCTTGACGATACTCTGCAGCTTATGAGCTTCACAGATATTGTTGTGGCCAAGTCCGATGCCCTTCTCGAAGGTGTGGAAGACGAGGGGAGCTCAGTCAGGACTGCGAGACATCGTCACTGCTTCGTACAGCTTAACAGCCAGCTCATAAGGTACAATCGTGTCTCCTCTGCAGTGCAGCATGAGGGTGAACTAACTGACTACGAGAAATAGTAAAAAAACTAGGAGCCTTACAGTAGTCGCATATGATGATGACATCTGACCACCGCGCGCGCTCATTGCCCTAATCAAATAGCTCGCGCTTCCCCGGTTTCCTGTCACACATTCCGTCCCTTTTACCAAAATCACTCCCACAAACTGAGAGAAAAGATGGTACACATCAAAAAATACATAAAAAATAGTAAATTACCAAAACACATTCTAATTAAAAATGTTATACAAATATTTATCGAATCGTTACCATATTTAAGTAAAATCTAAGGCCGGCTTGCACAACGATCTCCAAACGTATTTAGCGACTATGCATGTTTAAATTTGATGTATTTGTATTATTTGATAACTCCTCAAATCATATTTAGCCACTAAATACGTTTAGGCATTGTTGCGCAATTCGCCCTAAATAAATCATTATTTACCCAAACAACGTAAATTATGAAAACGTAGGGTGATGGTAGACGGGCGAGAAATACACTATGTCGATGAGTACATCTACTTGGGCCAATTAACTATTTAAGCAATTTCTTAGGGCATCCCGTCTATGAGAGGCACCAAAAAGGATCGAGAAAAAAAGTTACCGCGCGTTTTAAATGTCAGTCGCAGTCATAACCTCACTTCCGCTCGTAGGTGGTTACCTACCCCCCCCCCTGCTGAAGATAGGGGGGCTCACAAAGGAAAATTGCTTAGGTTACCTTAATCCGGCACTGCCAATTAGCTTCTTCCGAAAACAGGCAGACAAAGAAATCGATCGTCGTGTCGACAATGTCTGGAAGAGCTAGACCACATTCATGAAAGGCGACCTTCCATTATCACTAAAACGTCAACTCATGTGTATGTGTGTCGACATGTGTATTCTGCCTGTCCTAACATACGGTGCCCAGTCTTGGTCACTGAGTGAATCTCAAAAGTCCAGGTTCGGGGTTTGCCAAAGAACGATGGAGCGCAGCATTTTAGGTGTCAAGAGAATATATGTATAGGATTCGGAACACCGGCATCGCTGACGTCGGTATCAAGGCTGCCAAGTTAAAGTGGGATTGGGCGGGTCATGCCTCCTACACGCAACCAAATAGGTGGGCTACGGTCGTAACTGGATGGATCCCTGTGGATGGAAAGCGACACCGTGGAAGACCTAAGAAGCGTTGGCGCGATGATTTGGACGCTTTTGAGATGAGGGGGAGGCCTTTGCCCAGCAGTGGGACAGCATAGGCTAGATAAAATAAATGTAAATAACTTTATATTTCTCTCAGAGAAATAAGTTTTTTGTTGTAATATTACTTTTTCAAAACAAGCTTTTATAAAATTCATAATCAGAACGGCAAGCAGATTCAAATGAGTCCAAACACTAGTAGCCTACTATAATCCATTCAGAAGTTCCGTTGTCTAGCATCCGTCTCCATCATGAGACCACCTCCAAGGTACCATATTACTGCATTGTCACGGAAGTTACTACCCGGTCCCATTATCTCGAGACCTGGCGTCGATGACGTCACTTCGCGTCGGCGCTCTGATATGGTGCGCAAAACAAGCATCCTCTAGTAGGATATTATTATAAACAATAAGATTTCCAACAAAACAAATATTGTGTTAATTAATTTAATGTAGGTAATAATATTATAATGATATGAGGTTCGCATTCCAGCGAGGTCTCGAGATAATGTGACCGGGCTATACATATGTATTTCAGGTCAATTGGTTGAGGGGAACGGGTTTAAAATTCAGTTGCAAGATTCCACCCTAACAAACATACATTGCAATTTAATAAAAAGCTTGTAAAAAGTCAAAGTCGGTTCATTAATTCCATATATTACTCATTACATACAAACATACATCTATTACGGATTCGTTTACCCTCACTAGGCTAAGGAATCATCTTTAAGGAAATTCTGTCGATACTCAATCTACATTCATTATGCAGAAAAAATGTTGCTAATTTTATAATATTTATTATTTTTACATATTGTATGTCTGCAATAGATAAGCTGTGTAAAACTATACCCATATACGAAGTGTTTTGTTATGGACGAGATTAAATGAAAACACGGGTAGGGCTAGTATTGTTGTAAAATGGTTTTTTTTCAAATTCATTACCACAGAAAATTTTTAATATATGTATATATTTTTTTTAATTAAAATCCTGTACAACAAAAAAAAATCAGATATATACAACTTTAACCTCTTTATAATATAAGAGATGTAATGGTTTACCTCGCTTGCCTTCCTTCTCTTAGCCACCAACGAGGCGGTGGTAATCAGTTGAATGGCGTATCTAAGGGAGGTCTCTGTCGCCACTCGCGTTAACACCGTCAAGGCGTCATTTGACATCTGGCAATCTTCCTCTTCACATCTGTAATGAATAGGAAACTTTATAAATGCCTGGCGTCTCAGTAGATGTGCTCATGCAATACAATACAATAAATTACAATATATTGCCTCATTTTATAATTTATGTTTTTGTGCATTCGTACTTCGTACGCGTTACACTACTAAAAGTGTAGGTAACATAGAAATTAAGCTAAACTCGCTGTTGCAACTTGACTTGACACCCCAAATTTATCCCACGGGACCCGATTTATGGAATAAAAAGTAGCCTATGTTAATAACCAGGTTATAATCTAAGTACATACTAAATTTCATCGAAATCGGTTAAGCCGTTACGACGTGATTGAATAACAAACAAACAAATAAATAAACATCCAAACATTCCACTTATTTATTAGTGTGATAATTTTTAATTATGATATTACTGTTTATTAACAAAAATGATGGATCCCTGTTTGGTCTTAAATAAACAGAGAGGCATGTAGCGTACCATGCTCGGCATCAGACTTTTAGATCTAGTTCCAAACGTCGAGATCCGTACACGAACGAAGGTTCATGACGTTGGGATTCAAGTTATTAATCTAAGGCCATCCTGGGCCAGTGATGGTTGTGTCCTGGGCTAGTAAGGGTAGTGTTTTGAGATAGTTGGGGTAGTATCTCGGGATCTTTAATGTTTTGGGGTAGTGTTTTGGTATTGTTAGAGTGGTGTTCCAGGGTTTTCTTACCGGATATTAAGAATTTCTCTCAACTCCTGATGCGAGTAGGGCGAGGTGGGTACAATGATCATCCTGTCGAGCAGGTCTAGAGGTATGCCGTGAGGGCTGCGGTAGTTGGTGCCTCGGATGCGAGTGATGCCGCGGTTGGTGGCCATTATCACGACAGGTGCGGTTTCCGATTCGAGTGCCCGGTTTAGGAAGGAGAAGCACTCTATGTCCAGCATATGGGCCTGAAGACAGAAAGAAAGAAAAAGAAATGAAATAAGTTTATTTGACATCACATGAAAGACCACAAAGTACATAGATAACAGAAAAACAAGTAACATACAAGAAAAGAGCACGCAACACCACTTATTCTGTCAGTGATATGCATTTTATACAGGATGTTTCATTGATATTTTAGGACTTGATATAAGGTTGTTTGAAAATTTAAAATTTTCTATGGTTATAAATTTAAAGAATACCTATTTTACAACAATACTAGCCATTAGTCCTACCTGTGATTTCATTTAATGTCGTACATAACAAAACAGGTTGTATGTCTATAGAAACAAAACCACTTATTCTGTCTGATTTCACAAAATAGGAAAAAAATTGTTTTGCTATTTCGGAGAAAAAAGTCAATTTCTTATTATTGATACGGCATGCCAAATCTCTCTCCTCCGCGCGCCTGTTCTTGGCGTCATTTCTTAGTTCCAGGCGCTTGTGGCCCCGGATATCTTGTTGTGAATTGAGCCTTACAATATATATTTTATTACTGATGATAGCCAAGCGCTTGACCACTACCTACTAACTTATTCGCTCTGGACTAGAAGACTCCGAGATTATACTGGTTCGGAAAGTTCCACTCCTTACTTGTGCTAATAAGAAGAGTTGAAGCAAATCGTTTGGTACGGCAAGGTGGTATGCCGACGGTATGGGTGGTACTTCTCGGCACGTCTGCTTGTCCGGTGGTGGAAGGGGGAAGGAGGGATAATTATACCACAATTATGTAGAACAAATAACTTACCTCATCAATAAACAGTACTCCGGGGATCATTTCCGCTTTCCCCTCCTCGCGCCACTCCGCCACTTTACCGTTAATTTGTTCACGAATCTCTGATTTTATCTCACCCGTGTCACCTACAAATATAAATAAAATATATAAGAATATAATTATTATTATTCCACATATGTACTTATTTTAAAACTCGTTTATGAAAAATACATTTTTCACTACAAAGTATCTTACAAAAAATAAACATTATCGTAAAAAATATATTTATAAGAACGGTAAACCACCGACCGCGAAGCAAGACCCAAGCGATCGTTATTATTATTATTATTATTTTGGTGTTGTATTTTTTACACTCGGTTGTACTATATCCGGAGATATACTTGAGCTGCACGGGCCTAAGCCAAGTGCATATCAGTACCTAACGTATCATTGATTGGACTTTCACTTGGAAGGTCCGTTTGCAAGAATTTTCGCACAATTCTGCAGGTGTTCAGTATAGCCGGTTTTTGCATGAGAATATATGTGTGTTTTGGGAGGTCTAATACGGTAAGTGATTGAAACAGTTGCTTTGGAATTACACCTGTACTGGAAATTACTATTGGTACGATGGATACCTTCTGCAGGCGCCACATACGCGCGATTTCATATTATTATTATCAGCCCACTTTGTCCCACTGCTGGGCAAAGGCCTCCCCCCCTTCTTTCCAAGCACTTGATCTGCCGCGACGTCTTCGGGTTGCGTTGGGGTTCCACTCAGCGGTGAGCTTAGGCCACTGATCAAACGACATACGGCATACATGACCAGCCCAGTCCCACTTGAGTTTGGCGGCTTTCGTAGCTACAGGAAATCGCTCGGCGAACCGAGAATGCATGGAGGAGCTATTAGTCCATGGGAGATTTAATGAACTGTAACCTTCCTCTTTCGCTCAAGCGCAAGTTGATGGACGTATGCATCCTCCTCGTTGTTACTTATGGTGCGCAGACCTGCATTTTGACCAACTGCCAAAAGTATAAACTCAAGGTTGCCAACGTGCGATGGAGCGCAGCATTCTCGGATTCAAGTGTATTGACCGCATACGCAACACCGAGCTGCGCTCTCGAACACAAATCATGAAGAATATAATAAAGCTTAAAAAAACTTGCTAGCAAGCTGGCGCATATATATATATATATATATAGCACATATTAAATGTCGCGCCACAATGGCGCCAGCTTGCAAGCAAGTTTTTTTGTTAGCTGTAGTAGTTGTTAGTTGGAAATTGCGTGGGATATTCCTGTTACCTATTTATATTATACAACCTGTTTTGTTATGTACGACATTAATATAAAACACATCCTGAAAACTGATTTTAGAGGTGGGTTTAATAATGATAGCTTGAATATTTATCCAGTAATCGATACATTTCCAATAAATAGATTTTAACGTAAATCGGCGGCGCCTTTGCGCAGATGCCGCTTAGTCAGTTTATCAGGTAATTAGCTTGTGAGACAGTATCTGTATCCCAACATCTGTAATTGTGTTTCCTTTTGTATGTCGTGTTAAATAAATTTATTTATACAGTCTGTCACCGCATTTATGACATTTATTTAAAACACAAATGCCGAATCGAATTAACCGATTTTAGAGGTGGATTTAATACCGGTAGCTTGAATATTTATCCAGTACTCGATACATTTCCAATAAACCATTTTTAACGTAAATCGGCGGCGCCTTTGTGACGATGCCGCTTACTCAGTTTAACAGATACCTACTTTTATGATGAATGAATATGATTTGTTTACCTATTTTATACAGACTGTTTCATTGATATTTTAAGACTTGATATTAAGGTAGATTGAAAATTAAAAAAAAACCATGGTAATGAATTTGAAAAAAAACGATTTACAACAATATGGTGACACGCAGTATATTTAATACTTTCACAGAAAACAAAATAGTGCTAGGAGGCCTTGATGCTAATATTATTATCTACTAGTCAACCTGGTCATGCTAAAAATAGGTAAGGCATGACCCAGGAAAAAATAAAGGTATTTCAACGCTATTAATAATCAACTATCTCTATATTCAAAGTAGAAAATTAGTAAAGTACTAATTATCACAATTAAAAAATAGGGGTTGGTGGTAGAAGGGTGACAATTTATGGTTGTATGTATTTTTATAGCCAAATCATAAAAAAATATAAATAAAACATTGTGTCCAAAAAATAAAAATCAAATTTTTGCGGTAGACCACCCTTATCACATAGGGGTATGAAAAACAGTTTACGTCCTATACTAAATACTCAATCGTTTATTGTATTCTCTATTCCCTATTCTCAGACCTACCGAATGTACACAAAAAATTTCATAAAATCGGTCAAGCCGTTTCGGAGGAGTTTTGTTACAAACACTGACACGAGAATTTTATATATTAGAGATATAAATTAAAACATTACAGAATTTACATTGATTGCACAAATGTTCCATTTAATGTCAACTCACCGGAAAAAAGCGCCAAGAAGCCGTGGCTCCTAGAATTGATGACGTCCACCTCGTGCAAAGTCACGGTATGCACTACCTCCTTACGCTTCTGCAGCTCGCCTTCCGGGCACTGCACGAACCTAGCCTGCTGACCTGATTATACACAATAGTAGATTATTTAACGAGGATATCCTTCATATCGAAACACAGCAATGCAGCTTGGCGGTAGAACTACTACTCTTAAAGTATTGATTTATGTTTAGCATAATGCATAGCTCTATTTAATCATAAGGCTACTTTTTGTTGACAAACTACGCGTGCGAAGCCGAGGGCTGCAGCTAGTCGCTATTCTATATTAGATGTATGTATGACTACCTGTTATCCGCGACTTCGTTCGCGTGGACTTTTATCCCATAATTTCTTATTGGAACAGGTATAAGAAAGATATTTCAAAAAAGTTGAAACACGTATTTCTTTATTTCTTATCAAAAGCCTAAATATGATTTTTCAGATCCCTAACTTGAGGAATAGATTATCCATACAAACTTTCAGCTCCTGTTTCACCCCCTTCAAGATTATTTTTAGAGACAAAAGATACCCCATGTCATTCCCTAGTATATAATCTATCTCCTTGCCAAATTTCATTACGATCCGTTCAGCCGTTCAGATTCGTGAAAAGGTAACAAACACAGTTACTTTCGCATTTATAATGGACTAGCCGTTGCCCGCGACTTCGTACGCGTTACACTACTAAATGTGTAGGTAACCTAGAAATAAAGCTAAACTCGCTGTTGCATGTTGCAACTTGATTTGACACCCCATTTTTATCCCATGGGGCATAATTTATTTTATAGGATAAAAAGTAGCATATGTGTTATACATACATACTAAATTTCATCGAAATCGGTTCAGCCGTTACGACGTGATTGAGTCTTCTTCTTCCTGCCCTTTTCCCAAATCACTCGGGGTCGGCACAACATGTATTCCTCCTCCACATCTCTCTCTCAGCCGTCATTTCCGTTGTCATTTCCTTCCTACCCATATCATTCTTCACACAGTCCATCCATCTCTTCTTCCGCCTTCCTCTACTTCTTATATCCATCAACACTCTTAACTATCTTTTAGTTTATGCTTTTCTTCCCTCCGCATAATGCCAATACCACGCTAGCCTCGACGTGATTGAGTAACAAACAAACAAATAAATAAACAAACACCCAAACTTTCGCATTTATAATATTAGCGTGATGTATGACTGTGATGGCTTACCAGTAGCATCATAGTCCCGGGCGCGGGAGAAGCTCCTGCCCAGCTTGTTGATCTTCCCCGTTGCCTTGTCTATGGTGATAACGTCCCCCGCTTGCACCTACACACAAAATGAGTTAATGTGTTAATTCCTATACAAACGTTCAGTGGCGATTCACTATACAACCTGTTTGTTATGTACGACATTAATTTCAAAGACACATCTGGAATCGTATCAACTGGTTTAGAGGTGGGTTTAATACCGGTAGCTTGAATATTTATACTAGTAAGCGATACATTTCCAATAAACAATTTTAAATCAACGGCGCCTTTGCGACGATGCCGCTTATTCAGTTTAACAGGTGCCTACTTACATGATGAATGAATATGATTTGTTTACCTATTTTATACAGACTGTTTCAATTATATTTTAGGAAATGATATAAAGAATGTTTGAAAATTTAAAATTTTCTATGGTAATGAATTTGAAAAAACCTATTTAACAACAATACTAGCCATTAGCCCTACCCGTGTTTCCATTAATTTAACATCGTACATAACACAACACATAGCATTGCTGAACAACAGAAATGTCTAAACATTAGTTATGTCTTATCATTATCACAATGGTGGCGATGCTGTTGTTTACGCTGACTAACTAAAATTGTGTAAAAATGAATGGTCTTATTTTGTTAACGCAATAGATCAAATTAGGATGACATTTAAAGTGACATTTCTAAAATTAAGTAATTTTTACTAAGATGGCGTGTTTGCGGGCTAGTTTTAATCAGCACCAATTTGACTGCTGACTAAAACTAGCCCAAAAACACGCCATCTTAGTGAAAAATACTTAATTTTAGTAATATCACTTTAAATGTCATTCTAATTTGATCTTTAGCGTTAACAAAATAAGACTGTTCGTATTGTACACAATATTAGTCAGTGTAAATAACAAAATCGCCACCAATGTCTATAAAATTCATTCATAAATATCTAAGTATGCATAATTTTCACTCATTTGAAATATCATTAAAAAAGTGTTTATTTATCGAATAATTATGTATTTTATGAATGAAAGTGCACATAGATTACTAGCAGTTGCCCGTGACTTTGTACGCGTTACACTACTAAATGTGTAGGTAACCTAGGAATAAAGCTAAACTCGCTGTTGCAACTTGACACCCCATTTTTATCCCATGGGACCAGATTTATGGGATAATAATCATAATCGATAAATAAATAAAGAAGCATCCAAACTTTAGCATTTATAATATTAGTGTAATTGTACAGTGATCGTGAAATTTGAAAAATACTACATAAGCCATGTTTCGCCGTCTGTCAGGCATACAAATTACTAGATTTATATTACTACGTTTAAGTGATATTAGAATGGTAGATGTACCTTTTCCTTCAAAAGCGAGTCTGCCATCTTAGCCCCCATGTCATAGTTAGTCTCCATATCACTCGTCTTAAGCGTGAGTCGGCCGACCCTCGCGCCGCCGCCTCCTACGCGCTCGATCACCACTTCCACCACCTCACCTTCTATTATCTCTGATTCTTCTCTGTTGGGCAAAACATAGGTAATTAGTTACTTAGGTGCTGTGATTTTCCAGTATGTGTAGAGGCACCATAATACACCTATTTTCACATCAGGGAATAATAGTAGATTATTAAATGAGGGGATAAAGCAGTGTCTTGCATCACAGGCACTAAATTGAATCCCGAACGTAACGAAGGATTCTAGGGTTAACTAGAATAGCGAGGGCATAATGAAATTCAGTACACTCCCGGCTCAGCTGTAGGGATTTAATTTCCTGCTTTCGGTGAGGTTTACATGACATATAATTTGGCATTGCCGAGCAAGTGGTGTGAAAAATGATATTACTAGTACTTACTTGATCCTTATGCCAATAGATTTCCTGATGGCCTGTGTCAGTGCTTCAGTTTTGCTCATTTCCAGTGAGTAGATTTCAGAACCTATAAACACCATAAAATTGATTACATCCTTGGTTGCCATGTTTAGGAGTAAAAGATTGTTCTATTTTTAAATCACACAACAGATATGGATTTTCATACAACTTTTGCTGGCCGCTACTCGCATGTATTTTGCCAGTACAGCAATTTTGATTTATCTCAAAGAAGGTTGTCAAAATAATGCTCCAATTTCCAAGCATGTTTGAGAAAATTATTATTCCTGTATAAAATATCTATTAAAACTTTCATATGTTTTATTGGGAGGATGATGCATTTAACATACCAGCCATGCTAGTAAATGGTGTATCAGGTCCCAAAGCCTGAGCCAGACCCATGGCGATGGCAGTTTTGCCAGTTCCCGGCTGTCCAGCCAGCAGCACTGCTCGTCCAGCAATTTTACCTGAAAATATATGAATATATGAATGTATTATAGAAATTGCAAGCAATAGAAAATACAAACTAACAATATAAACAATGTTTTTTTTTTTAATTGGATAGAACTTTGTTTGACCACAATCTCACCAGATGGTAAGTGATGATGTGGTCTAAGATGAAGCACGAAGATCTAGAAGAAACCTATTTACTCTTACCTTAAAGAGGCCCGAATTGTGTTGCAATGGGTACATAAAAAACTTGAACAATTTATGATCAACACAAACCTTCCTTAATCATCTGCAGGATCACCCCAGCAGCTTTCCTGGCCATCTTCTGGCCGACCATGCCCTGGGACACCGCTCGGGGCTCCAATGAGTCATCGAGTCCTAGTCCTCGGATATGGGAATGTGCGCCGATCCTTTCAATGCGCGTTATAGAACGCACCTCCTGAACTTGAGCTGCCGCTATAGACTGAAGAACAAAAAAATATTGATATATTACTTACCGGTAATTATGTTTATAAAATAGGTATGCCAATAGATAAAGTATCAATACATAGATTATTACATTATGTGGTTTGGATTTCTTCTAATACTTTTGCCTTATGTATGTACCTAAATATCTCTATGTACTGGTATATACCATAAAAGCGTAATAAGTTCTGGAAATGAAGCTGTTGAGCGCAGGCCACACAAGATTGGTCACTCTGGAAATCTTTAGCAGAGATCTATGTTCAGCAGTACATCTTATAGCTGATGATGAAGTTCCGAGCAGATTAGATTCTTTGGCTCAAGAAAGGAGTGACTGAACGAACAGAATGGGAGGTCTCCTCAGCAGTATGAAATAATTATTTCAATAATTTTCATATAACTTTTATTCAGTAAACCTATGATTTGGTGGTATGTAATATGGAAAATACCTTTGCTAGGCTTCAACTCGGTAAACAATGTTGGAAATGCAAATAGCAGGAAATAAAATTGCGAGAAAAGCCAACAAAAGTAGGGTTATAATTGAAGCGCCGACGAAATTGTCATAGGTTTTATGCATATAGATTGTTAGAATTGTTCAGAAAATACTTACAGCCATTTTAAATGGGGGAACACTATTGTATCACGAGTTTCACAAGAAAATCCAGAAAAATCGAAGCGTGTTTTTCGTCGCTTCGCAACACAAAACAAAATTCGCCGATTTCTTTTTCAAGCTTCGGGTATGACAGGAAAGAAATTTTGACTTTGACAGATAGTAATTTTTTAAAGTAGATAGTGATGTGCAATTTTCTTGTACGAATCGACTATATAAAATCTGCTTGATTGGCTACGCCTAAGGCTGTCATGTTAAATGTTAAGTCAATAATAAGTCTAAATTCTGTCATCGTCCATCGACATCGATCGATTTTCTAAAAGGTTTCAGTAAATTTTCAAGTGGTATTTTCAATTATTTCAAGATGCTGGCTATCAGGAACCTTTTCAAAGTGAACAATCAAATCCTCAAGAATGTTGCTCAGCAGAGGAACATGAGCGTAATCGCTACTCCAGCCAGAAACAAGGTTTCTAGGGGGGTGAGTTTTAGAATATATTTTTAACTAATTGTAGGTTTGCTCCACTCCTTTTGGGTTCAAATAAGCAGTTATTGAATCCTAAAGCTTGATTAACTGTGATTGAATACGATAGGCGTTGCATTTTGGGTCTAAAAAGCCAATAAAAACATTACGTAATTTTGACACAAAAGTTAGGTTACCTTCAGGTATACTGATTAGGACTTGCCTTGTTTAATATTTGTACTAAAAACGGGATATTTACCATGATTTGTGAGTTTTTGAGTCATGGTAAATATCCCGCTTTTAGTACAAATAGTGTTCATAACCATGATAGTTTCAAAAGTTATATCTTGCCAAAAGTTGTATGTTTGTTTGTTTCATTCAAATCTTGCAAGATAATTTCAGCTTACTATCCGATAGCCGATTCGGGCGGGTCAGCTAGTATGAGATAAGGCAAAAAACCAAACTGGTCACTGGATTATATCTAAAAGGCAGGTCATCTCAGCCTGCTAAACATCCTCTTTTATATTTCCATACCAATCAATCAGGCCTGCATGTTACAGCAATATTAGATATTTTTTCCATCTAGGCTGTACTATGCTCACATGTAGTGTGTGTGTGTGTAATTGTACTTATTAAATTGCTAAACAGTATTTTATATTTCAGGAGCAGATAGTCCTCGCTACCCTTATGGTGATTGGCTGGTCTGCAGTCCCCGCCTGGGTCCTCGTCAACATCAAGAACTACCGCGATCACGCTTAAACTTGCTCCAATGCTATAGTAGTGAATTATGTTATGAATAAAGTGTTAATTTATAAAGTTGTTTTATTTTTTGGGCTCAGCTAACATGCTCTACCGTTTCACATACAACCTGTTGAAAGGTGATGTTCTATAGATATTTATTTCGACAACTATGGAGCCACTAAATAAGTTTAAATACTTAATGGTGGATTACAAGGTGAATAGCCTTGATCGTGATATGTGTGGAGAGACAAATGACCTATAACACCTTTTAGTGGAATGTGCCTGTAGTACATTTATGAGAGGAACTGTTTGGAGTGGTGTGCAAAGCCAACCAGCTTGAAGTGGGCCTATTTCAGAACATGTTAGCTGAACAATCATCAGATGCAGCTAACATAAATAAATGAAAAATATAAATATTGCTGGACATTTCACACAGCGCTATCTAGCCCCAAACTAAGCAAAGCTTGTACTATGGGAACAAGATAACTGATAGAATACTTATAGGTATAGTTTTGTTTGTAAATACATACTTATAATATAGAAAAACATCCAGACCCGGAACAAGTATCTGTAGATCATGCAAACATTTTGTTCTGTGGTAGGAAACGAACCCGGTACCTCCTGCGTATCAGCCGGCTATTAACCCAGTGCGCCACAGTTCACATACGAGCTGGTAAATGAGCTGGCTTGAGTAATTGTAATAGTAGGTATTGTTTTTAATAGAAAGTAGTATGGAGCTGACATCGTCGTTAAGCGATGCAAAGCTCCTTGAAAAATAGATAAAAAAAAAGTTTCCTAAAAAATATATTTAAAAAAAAAACAATTCGGAGTAAAATAGTCTCGCCGTACGCGAGCCAAGCGCTACAGCCGCAAAATGCCACCTGAAGCTAGAATAGCGGAAGCGAGCGACAACCATTTTTCACTTTCGGTCGGTGGCGGCCACACGACCGCACGAATCGAGAAGCGGCGTCTCGTGGCGTGTAGCGACCACCGGTATCAATCGTGTGTGCGGCGCAGCTCAGTGGCTGCATTCTGTGGATGTGGCGCTCGTGTGCTGCGAGGCATATTTATGTAACAATATTAATCTGAGGCAGAGAAATAACTACTCTGCTAAAATATTTCACATTTAACATACATATTTAATTTAAAATATATATAACACCAAATCACTATCTAGATGTACCATTGCTGAACGGAAGAGAACTTATCTCCACAACACAGGTATTTACCTAGGGTGGAGGTTAGGACACTACCTAATTTGCAGCCATGTGTATACCACATACTTTAAGTTTTATTGTACTTTGTATTTCACAATAACTTTGTGTTTTTATACCTTGTTTTGTACACATGTGTTTATATATTTTTTGAATAAATAAATTAAAAAATAATGTAGGTAGGATATTCAGCCAAGGGCGACCTAAATAGAGCTATTTGAGCCTTTTGGGGTAATTTTTTTGGTCACCTCTCTCGTTCTTTCCTCACATATTTACATAGTATAAAATGAAGTCGCTTCCGCTATCTGTTCGCTTAAATCTTTTAAACTACTCAACAGATTTTAATGCAGATTTCAGCAATAGATATAGTGATCCAAGAGGAAGGTTTAGATGTAATTACATACTACTTCTGCCTGTTTGTTTGTTACCTTTACACGATTAAACGGCTGAACGGATCGTAATGAAATTTTGCAAGGAGATAGATTATATCCTGGGAAAGGGCATAGGCTACTTTTTAGCCAACTGCGCAAAATGAGGGCAATGTTTTATTGAAACACCACCCGTGCGGAGCCGCGGGCGGGTCTGCTAGTTGGTTTATAAAAAAACACAGCCTTTTTTTTTATAAAATTTATTTTAGCTTACAATAGATCACAATAAGTGAGATATGTCGAGTCGATAAATGTATTAAATAATGTTTATAATAAATAACAAATATAATGTTAATACATAAATAAATAAAGCACTTGCTTCATTGTTTTACAGATTCATTATCGTACAAGGTGATCCAGAATATAGTTATGACGAAAGTAAAATGTTTAAAACTAACAATGACTCTTACCTAAAATAAAGACGATAGAAAATATTCGCTCCGGCCGCCACGGCAACTAAGATTCACAACCAGTTGCCTAAAAAGAAAAAAATCCTACGCAGCCAGTTGCCGAAGAAGATATATTACCTATTCTATTCTTGTTACACAATCAGCGTAGATGACAACTAAGTTTTTTCAAAAAACAATTCTAACGCCTAAATTCCAACATTAATTTGTTAGTTAAATCACAAGGATCATTTGGAAACGTCGATCTAACGTCTGTTCCTCTGCTTAGATTGACTTCGGGGGGTCAATTCCCGTAACTTAAAATAGTAAAATACGAGACTTAAAACAGTGAAATCGATCTTGTCTCGTTATGTTATATGTCCTAAACGATATTCACGTAACTGACAATCCAATGGTATGAGTTGACTGACATGCGATTCAAAAATCGACGATCAAAAACTGTATAAGTTTTCCTGTAGATGGAGCTAACGGCGCTTTACTCGTAATCTGAATCATCTCACTAATTTCGACCCTGACGAGACATGGCCTGGTGTAGCACAGTCGGATAGTGCATCCTCGAATAGGAAGGTTGCGGGTTCGAGTCCCGTCTAGGCTTGAAATTTTTGAGATGTTTTTAAAAATCTTGGTAAATTCAATTCATAATCCAATCTCATTTGAGTCAACTTTCGTTGTTTTTAAAATTGTATTACCTTATTGTACGTAGATTGACCCCTTTTAAAGTTCAACAAACATGTTCTGGGCCTTGTTTTCACACCTTGTCTTTTACTACCGATTTTCATAGTGAAAATGAATGAGAGATAATTATTTAACAATAATTAACTTTGGGCAGTTGATAACCTTTTTATATAGAATTCTGTGAAAAAATTTGTTTACTTTAAAACTCTTAAGCAACGAAACAATATCAGAACGAACGCTTAAAAATAAATAAAATATATTAGTAACAGATTATACAGAGATCGCGATATTAAATAATACAACTCGTGAACGATAAAAATATACAAAGAAAGGAAACTATTGTAAAGATCTTAATGTCTTAAATTACCGCATTGTGTAAATCATTTAAGCGCGTCACATACGATTAAGATGCTATAATATTTTTCACACCACCTGCTCGACAATATCAAATTATATGTCATGTAAACCTCACCGAAAGCAGATGTTTAAATCCCTACGGCTAAGCCGGGAGTAAAGTTGTACTGAATCTCTAATGTGCATAATGTGATTCGAATTTGGAACCTCATCTGTATTAAAATTGGATCCAAAGAGACCCACACAATAAGAACTTATTCGTAAATCGTACTAACCTCTGCACAGAATGCACCAACCTAGATTTGGTTTTTATTGTCTCGCAGATAGTGTGAAAAGTAGAGTATTCTCCTCGTGGATAAAGCCGTCTGCATCTTGGGCGTGCTTATATCCCTCTCTGCACTCAGGATTCTAGTAACTCTCTCGCTCCGCTCGTGAGTTAACTCGTTCTTCTCTCGTTCTCGTTCGTGTTCGTTACGTTCGGGATTCAATAAAGCGCCCGGGACGCAAGACACTGCTTTATCCCCTCGTTTAATAATTTACTATTACATCTTCCATTGCATTGTATGGTGAGCGATATTTATCTTAACATAAAATTATATATATAATATAATATTATAGCATCAACCGTACGTCGCGCTATTGCATCGCAAAATCATTACAATCATCATAATGATTTCAAAATGATTGTAGAATATCGTTAACGTGCCAAACGCTCGAGCATAGGTAATTAATATCAAAATTGGCCCGAACTTTACTTCTGTACGTCCTATTTTGTGCGTAAAAAGATTAACACTGATTAAACTGTGCCGGGGCTAATCCATGTTTACCAATAAGTATTACTTTAAAATACATATTTATCAAAAATGGTCCCGACTATAACGAAATTCATATAATTGGCTTATTTAACCTACTTACCTAAAATTGGTTACCCAAATTCGAATGTACAATGTAAATGAATAATACAATGCTCCATCTAAAGATGTTTTGTATCAAAATCAAAAAGTATTCAACCTTTTCACTTATTTGAAATGTTATCAAACTTGTTGTTTTTCGAATTACTATGTCTTTTATGCAACCCGGGGCAGAATCTTGATGTGGCGCCCCCTCTCTTCCAACGTTTGAGAGACCGGAGAAAGGGGGAAGGGCGGGGGATATTAATATGACCCCCCTGACTATCGAAATCAGTGTAAATATGTAGTCCAGTCAAATAGCCCCAAATTGACATAACATGTATCCAAGAAAATGAAACTATGACATTTGACAGAAAGTAAAAATTGCGTGTCTCATATTAAGATACCCCAATAAGAACCGAGAGACCGCAATAGAAAGAGAAAGAGATAAATGGAGGGAATGGCATCAGTTGCACCGACAAGAGCGAAGCTCTTAAACCTGATGTACACAGAAAATTGTTATCAAAAAATGTTCAGCCTACTAATACAAGTCTATACAATGATATAAATTTTCAATTTACAAATCTAAACATAATTTTGGTCAATGTTATAAAGATCACAAAAAATTACTAATTTACACAATTGGTATTAGATTTTTAAACGTGGCAGCTGACACTTGCGAGAAATACTACGACTTAAAATCATCCAAATATGAACCAGGCGGGATTTGAACACGCTACCTTCTGTTTATTTTAATCCGACATTGAAGTTAAAAATCCATCATGTGCTAAGCCATTGCGACAGGCTGAACCGATTTTGATGAAATCAACATAAGCTACCTACATTTTATAGATGGAAACAATACAGAATATCCGTTTGAATTACACACAGATAAATATTTCATTTATTTATGCCAAAAACAAAATAAAATTGTGTGCGGAAAATTAAATAATAAATAAAGCAACTTAAAAAAACCAGAGAATAATAATTAGGCACTAAACAATCAGCGATTATCGATTGTTTAAAATTTTAACCTAAAGATAGATATTTTATTATCTCGAATGAACGTAAGGTATTATCTCGAATTAAAGTAAGTTATTATCTCAAATGAAAGATCACAGGTTCAAATCCCACCAGGACCTTAACTTTGCAATGATTATTAAGTGTATTTAGTATATTTTACTACTATGTTAGGCCCCAATAGGCTTTCGAGCTCAAAATACATCATGACCACTATTTTAGCACTGTGGGAAGGTGTATAATTTTCAATTACATATAAGTCTTATTTCAATCCTAATAGAGTCTTGTTCCCTTTGAGCGCCGCCCGCAGTTTCTTGACTAATGCGATTGGCTGGATGAGGATTGACGTTTCTGTACCATGTAGACTTATTCTGTTCATATCATCTTCTCCGCCCTGGAAAAAAACAGAACCTGTTTATCAAAACACACCCTAAACGAAAATAGAAGTAGAGGAAGGCTGAAGAAGAGATGGATGGATTATGTGAAGAATGATATGAGTAGGAAGGAAGTGACAACGGAGATGACAGCTGATAGAGAGATGTGGAGGAGGAATACATGTTGTGCCGACCCCGCATGTGGGAATAATGTGGGAACAGGACAGGAAGAAGAATATTTATGTCTCGCTCTAATTTGATGGACGACATGTAATCAGGGCCCGTAGCCAAATTACATTCGCTGCGAATCTATTCGATTTCTACATACATTTGTTGTCGCTGAATCACGTGGTATTTCTCTAGCATGTGTCAAATCCCATACATTTTCGGACGTATCGACCAGCGTCATCGCTAATCGACTGTAACTTGGCTAAGCCCTCAGGTTCGATAACCTTGACGTATAGTGTTTAAACATGGTTTATTGAAAATGTATTGATTACTGGATAAATATTTGAGCTACCGGTATCAAACCCACCTCAAAAATCAGTTACTTCAATTTAGGATGTGTGTTTTAAATTAATGTCGTACATAACAAAACAGGTTGTGAACTTCATGATCCTAAGGTTCTCTCTAGTGAACGCCATTATTACAAGAGAATGGTTCGTGAAGTGATTGAAATCAAGAAATTTCTTGGAACCGGTAATTATTAGCGCGTCGTGATCGGTCATCCTAGTGCGTAGATACGGTTAGTGTAGCGTGTAGTAATACGAACGAGGACATTTCTAATTCTGCAGACCAAGTGAGGGTAGTTGCTGCAGCTGCCATCATTTCTCGACGGTAGCTCCAAGTACTCCAGTCAACGCGTGACCACAGCAACAGCAACACAGCCGAAACATCGGGATAACAAATAAAAAACCACCCAGGCGCGAGACGGACTCGCGCAGGAAGAGTTCCGTACCATTGTCTATAAAAACGGCAAAGAAAATCATGTCCGTTGTATGGGAGCCTCACTTAAATATTTATTTAATTTTATTTTTAGAATTTGTTGTTATAGTGGCAACAGAAATACATCATCTGTGAAAATTACAACTGTCTAACTATCACGGTTCATGAGATACAGCCTGGTGACAGACAGACAGGAGTCTTAGTAGTAGGGTCTCGTTTTATCCTTTGGGTACGGAACCCTAAAAAGGTACATACGTGATAAATACCCGTTTTAATCAATAATTAAAACAGGTTGTGGATAAATACCTTAAGTAAGTTAATAGGCCTGTTATTGACCTCTGTGACCGCCCACTTGCCGGCGGCCGTGATGCCGGCGCGCGCAGCCGGCGACTCACCCTCCACACTTGTTATACTGCACTCGTTGTCTAACTTTATACCTGGAAATACAAACTTAACTTAAACTAGTGTTTCGCCCCGAACTGAGTCTGATCTGAATGATGAGAACTGATCTTTCAAATCTCCCATACAAACAAAAAAGTATTTTTTTTTTGTTTATCTTTGTCTATCAAAATAGTGCCACGAAATAGATAACCAACTAATTTGACCTACAGTTTCATTTAAATTACAGGTTACGGCGGTTCATGTTAATTGGTAAACATTTTTTTGGGGTACAAATTGCAGTTATTCTGGATTTCAGACTTTTGCCTATATTTGTGTTACTTAAGCTACACGCATACCGAATTACAGCACTGTGGGGTCACTGGTGTACCCTGTGAATTTTGTCAAAGTTCAGTTTTTATTATGGCTAATAATAACTCATAAACTATAAAGACTTTACTAAAAATAAAAACAGTCTCTAAGTATACTGATATAATGAAGATCTTTCATTTGACGTGTCACTTGACCTAATAGCCTCATTTTCATTTTTTTTACTCTTCTTGAACCCCAATATCTCAACAACCCTCCAACATTTTTAGCTCATTTAGTCACACCAAAATTGTGCCATCACTACCTACCAAATTTCACGATGATCGGATCAACGCTTTGAAAGTTATCCTCGGACAAATATACAACGCCGATTTGCCCAAGTTGAATTAGAGATCTCGCTTCGCTCGATCAAATACTTAAGTTACTTTTCTTTTTGATTTATTTTGTTTTATGGTCTCCTTATTTTCTTGCGATCTGGCCGTATACAGTTTAAGCCCAGTGGCATCATGACCTCCGTGGCGCAGTGGGCGAATAGCCGGCTGAGACTCAGGAGGTAGTGGGTTCGATTCCCGCCGCGGAACAAATGTTTGCATGATCTACAGATATTTGTTCCGGGTCTGGTTGTTTTTCTATATATTATAAGTATGTATTTACAAAACAAAAAGTATATAAGTATTCTATCAGTTATCTAGTTCCCATAGTACAAGCTCCGCTTAGTTTGGGGCTAGATAGCACTGTGTGAAATGTCCAGCAATATTTATTATTATTATTTCATTTTCCATTTATTGTTCTACTAGCTTCTGCCAGTGGCTTCGCACGCGTTGTTTGTCAACAAAAAGTAGCTTATGTGTTATTCCAAGTTATAATCTACGTACATACCCAAATTCATCCAAATTGGTTCAGCCGTTACGACGTGATTGAGTAACAAACAAATAAAATAAAATAAAAATAAACAAACCTCCAAACTTTCGCATTTATAATATTGGTGTGATATGACGTCTTGAGGGGATGTCCTCTTCAATGCGCTAAGGGTTGTGGTTTAATGAAAAAGTGATTTTTAAACAAAAAACTTACTTTTACTTAAGTTCTTACGTTACTTAACTTACACTTAACTTTAAAATCCTAACCAATTATTGTATGGTTTTTTTTAAACAGTATTTAGAGGGTATTTGACTTTTTTTTCGTAAAGTTTTAATAAATCTACATTATACTACGCACTAAGGTCGACGGTTAAGTCGCCATATTGAAACTTCATATACAGTACTACAGTAAAGGAAATCTAAAAGGTCCGGTCTATCATTTTGGATGCGTGATAACTTTGTAAGAACGTCTACACAATAAATTAAAAAAATAATTACATAATGCTAAACAATTATTGTATTATCTACAGGTGCAGGTCTCCCAACGCAAAGCGAGGTGTTATAACTTACTTATACTTTCTTAAAGAAAGAGAAACTTACCTATACTTTCTTGATCCCTTTTACTGACGACGTATATTTTACCAAGAGGGACTCGGTGAAATAAGATATCCACCTGAAAAACAAATTATCATATTGAAAACTAGCTTACACTTCCAACCTATTTTACAACAATACTACTATCCTAGCCATGTATTCATTTACTGTCGTACATAACCAAACATGTAGTATTTATATCGAGCAGTTTTTATACTGACTGAGTTAACAACAAATTTATTTATCTTTCTGTTTGTTTTTACAAGCTGTTGTATGTTTGTTAGTTGGTTTAGGTCAAATCTTGCGAACTGAATTAGAACCACTTTCTCATAACCTACAGAGTTGAAATTTGATTTTTTTGGTAAACACGAGCTGATTCCACCCTGGAAGAACTTCTCAACGGTTCCTGAGCATAGACACTTAATTATGATTATACAGCATAGACACGAAATTTTGTATATGCATTTAATTACGATTATATTTTCATAGCTCCATTCTTCATATATAGGAATACAGTAATTTTACTATATAAAAATATTTGAGGTTTCAGTTCGAGGATAGTATCGGACAAAATACATTTTACGAATTTAATGCTATGAGCTATGGCTTATGTAGCGCACCTAGAACATTTGCTAAAATAATGGAAGAACTTTTTTTATCTCATATCTCGATTACCCTTTGCTTAGGAAACAACTATGAATAATGCCTTCAGAATGTCAGAGAAACAGTCAAACTTCTCCAATGTTTAGGATTTGTAAAAGTTCATTTAATCATCTATAGCCCGTTCTAAGTTCTACCATGACATGGCTGAAGTATTTACCAAGTTTAATGTTATGTTTGTTTATGTTTTTCGTCTCTTCTATTCCACTGTTTTTTTTTTGCCTTTTCTTTGTTTTAATATTTAACTGTATTGTGAACTAATTTAGTGAATAAAGGATTGTCTATGTACCAATATACCTATTTCTACCGCCAAGCAACATTGCTGTATCCGTTTGAAGGGTATGGTTTCCGGTGATGTTACAGGCACATAAGGCTTTACATCTGTATGCCTCAAGTTGATGGACACAGGGCCGAGACAATACTTTGTTACAGGCGATGGTTACCACTTAACATCAGGTGGGCCATAGGCTTGTTCCATCTTCAGGTGGCATAAAAAAACTCACCCCATAGGTGTGTGTGGATTGTATCAGTTGTTTAGCGTGCGCGGCGTCCCGCGGCGTTGTGGCCCGCAGCCCGCACACGCGGTCACCCACCCGCCCTGCACATCGCGACCCGCCCGTGCCCCACCACGCTATCCTGGAAGTACATACTTATTTATTATTGAATTTAATAATGTATTATATGAACCATAACATAAACATAATGGATTATATTTTTGAAACAACGACATTTGTTAAAAATAATATAGATCTTTTTATAACCCGTAAAAATTAAAGACACAACAATAAAATTTGTTTCCCCCGAAACAAGACGGATTTATACAATAAAAGTGCAATCTGCATGGCTGTGCGTTGTGAATGTTTATGTCTATAATATTTAATATTAGGTATTTACCTATCAAATTGCCGTTTTGTATGGTATAAGTGAAAGTACTTATTTTTTAAAACTTTTTTATTTCTATTATTCAAAGTAATCACCCATGCAATCGACGCATCTTTGCCAACGCATTGGCAGTTTATTGATGCCCTTCTTGTAAAAATCAGCTGGACGGGAGGCAACAAACTCTTCATAGGCATTTTGTACTGCCTCTCGGGAATTGAATTTTTTACCCACTAAAAAGTTGTCTAAATTTTGGAAAAAGTAATAGTCGGTAGGTGCAAGGTCTAGTACGTATGGCGGATGACGGAGAGATTGCAATCCCAGCTCTTGCAGCTTGGAGACGTCTGTTGTGCAGTATGGGGTCGCGCGTTGTCGTGAAGGAGCAGTGGGGACGACCGATTGACCAAAGCTGGTTGCCGATGTGCAAGCTTCTCCATCATTGTCTCCAGTTCTTCACAGTACACATCTGCAGTAATGCTCATGCCGTTTTGTAAAAAGCTGTGGTGAATCACACCCGCACTAGACCACCAAACAGTGACCATCACCTTTTTAGGGGTCATTTTTGGTTTAGGGCATTGCTTTGGTGCTGAACCAGGATCTAACCAACCTGCTGAGCACTTTCGATTATCGAACAGAATCCACTTTTCATCGCACGTAACAATTCGGTTCAAAATTCCTTCATTTCTTTGCCTATTGAGCAGCGCGAGGCAGGTCTCGACGCGTACGTTGCGCTGGCGATCGTTAAGTTCGTGGGGCACCCATCTAACAAGTTTTTTTACCTTGCATATTTGTCGCAAATGGATCAAAATTGTTTTGATGCTAACATCAAAAGCTGCTGCTAGCTCAGCTGTAGATTGAGTTTCGTCAGCTTCCACAATCGCCTTCAATTCATCATTGTTGACCAAAGTCTCCGGACGACCACGAGCTTAATTTTTCAAGTCAAAATTTCCAGAACGGAACCGGGAAAACCAATAACGGGTTGTGCGTTCGTTTGTACAGTTCTCTCCGTAAACGTTTTTGATGTTACGTGCCGTTTGTGTCGCGTTGGTGCCACGACGGAACTCATATTCCATAATTACACAAATTTTTAAAGTATCCATTATGACGAAAAATGTTCAAATGTAATAAAAATACAACGCTAATCAATAAACAAAAGACCGAGTTTCTAAAAGGAATGTCATGTTTTTAAAACCAAATTAATTTGAATTTAGAATACAAAGCCATTCCAAACTTTTTTTCTATTTGAAATGACCAGTACTGAAGAACGGCAATTTCATAGGTTTTATAATTTCACCTATTATATATATTTTAAGCGGTTTTCCCTCATTTAACATGAAAAAAAATCTCGATCAAATATTTAGATTTAGATCGGTTAAATTATTTATAATCTTATAAAAAGGAAATATTTTATTGTTTGTTTGAATTGGATAGGCTCCGAAACTACTGGACCGATTTAAAAAAATATTTCACTGTTGGGAAGCTACACTATCCCCGGGAGACATAGACTACTTTTTACTCAACTGCGCAGGAGGGTAATTTTTTTATTGAAAAACTACGCGTGCGAGCTGCGGATTGGTCAGGTAGTCTATAGTATATAGAAAAACATTCAGACCCGATATAAATATCTGTAGATCATGCAAACTTTAGTGCCGCGGCGGGGATCGAACCCGCTACCTCCTGCGTCTCAACCGACTATTCGCCCACTACGCCACGGAGGTCGTCTACATTAGCTGCATAATCGTACTAATTCGGAAATACGAACGTTGTCGAGGTTTCTAACATTTGTAAGTATTTGCCGTTATACCCACTCACCACACTTGTTTATTGTAGTCCGCGAAGACGGGAGGCTCGACTGTGGAGATACAGGCGACCATGGCCGCGCCGCGACGCTGCGCTACTATGAGTGCGGCCGCTTGACGCGCTCGTAATGGCTGTAGTGATGTAGGGTTTGATGTTGATGGTGGGGATTGACCTTAAATTAATTAATACTTTACTAACTAAAAAATAATTATCGAAGTAAATACTAACTGTTATCGAGTTAAATACTAACTTTTATCGAAGTAAATAGTTACTAGCTGTTTCCGAAGTAAATACTAACTGTTACCGAAGTAAATACTAACTGTTATCGAAGTAAATAGTTACTAGCTGTTACCGAAGTAAATACTAACTGTTATCGAGGTAAATACTAACTGTTACCGAAGTGAATACTAACCGTTACTTAGAGAGTTGCTCCGTCGTCTGCTCCTATCGATTCTCGCCTCGGGTCGCGATCTGTGGACGATTCTCGCAGGGGATGTGACACTGTTCCTGAAATAATCAAATGATTATAACCTCCGTGGCGATAATAAATGTAATATGTATGTTTTACTTAAAAAACATTCGTGATTTATTTCAAACATTCTTATAAACACGGGATGGCTTCATGATGCAAGCGACAGAGTGAGTGAACCTGGTAGAGACGTAGTTAGTGTTGTGTGTTTGCCTGTACCGAGAACTACTTGTAAGCAATCATGTGTTTAACTGTTGGTGAACCTAATAAATAAAATAAATAAATAAACTACCAAAGAGAACAGCAGTGATGATAATGATGATGATGCAGCCTGTCAACGCGATGGACCACCGTTGTCGCAACCCCCACCACCGCGCTCGTCTACTCGCGAGGGCTGCGGTGCGCAGTGCGAGGTGAGACGCAGTGCGGAGCGGATGCACTCAGATGAAGGTTCACGAATTGAACCGAAAGATTGTCGGTCCAAACACGGTTTGTTAAAATCCCGAATTTATAATAATAATATGTATGTATTATATACATAAACCTTCCTGAAGAAATTCTCTAATCATTGAAAACCGTATTAAAATCCGTTGCGTAGGGCACAAACAGACAGACGCGGATAGCGACTTTGTTTTAAACTATTTAGAGATCAATAATAAGCATAAATAAAAAACCCCCACCCTTTTGGGATTCAAACTGACATAGCTAAGAACCACCAATAATAATAATACTGGATATTTCACACAATCCCCAAACAAAGCAAAGCTTGTACTATGGAAACCAAATAGCTGATAATACTTATATTACATTATTTTATGATTACAGGGAAATCTAAGTATTGATTTAATAACTAGTAGTCCGCCCCGAACTGAGATCTCGCGAGTCTCCCATAAAAACAAAAAAAAATATTTTTCGTAATCTTTGACCATCAAAATAAAAACTAACTAACTTGACCTACAGTTTCATTCAAATTACGGGTAACAGGAGTTCATGTTAATTGGTTACTCTTTTTTGGGGTACAAATTGCAGTTATTCTAGATTTCAGACTTTTGCCTATATTTGTGATACTTAAGCCACACGCATACCAAATTACAGCACTGTGGAGTCACTGGTGCACCCTGTGAATAAGTTTAGTTTTTATGATGGCTAATTACTCAAAAACTTTAAGAACTTTACTAAAAATAAAAAAGGTCTTCATTAGTACATTTAGACTCCAAATGTACTAATGAAGACCTTTCATTTGACATCTCACTTGACCTAATAATCTCATTTTCATTTATTTTTTACCTTTCTTGAACCCCAATATCTCAACAACCCCCCAACATTTTTAGCTCATTTAGTCACACCAAAATTGGGCTATCATTACCTATGTACCAAATTCCACAATGATCGAATCAACGCTTCGAAAGTTATCCTCGGACAAACAAACAAACATACATACATACAATGCCGATTTATCCAAGTTGATTTAGAGATCTCGCTTCGCTCGATCAATAATAAATTACATTGAGTGCCCCTGTAATCTAAGTATTAATTTAATAAATAACAAATTCATAACACCCCTGTTTTTTCGTCGGGGGGGGGGGGAAGGGGGAGGTGGGGTCTCACCTTTCATTAGTATCATTTCTCAAAGGACTCTCAGGCCTTTTCCCCTGACCTATTCCTCTCAACCTGGTCAGTAGAGACAATTCAGTCAACCCCCTCTTCCAAATCGGCTTGTGTTGTGGCTCCAATTTCTCTGAAACAAATTAAAGACATAATTTTTTTTTATCTGGGGGCACGGCAGTGCCCCCGCTAAGTCTAGCGCAAACTGCCGTAAATATCTTTTCTGGAACCATTTCGGCCGATTTTCGAGCCTCTGTATCTTAGCTTTAGGAACGATTAAAATGTTGAAAATCTATGATGTTGAAATGTGGTGAAATTAAGATGTCAACTTTATCTGACAAGCTACGTGTATGAGTACTAAAATTACAAGTTTATAACTTGGATTTTTTTATCTAGCCTATGCTATTCCACTGCTACGCAAAGGCCTCCCGCTCATCTCTCCACTTATCTCAATTCTGTACCAAATCCCGCCAATCCCTATAAAAAGCGTCCAAATCATCGCGCCAACGCTTAGGCCTTCCACGGTGTCGTTTTTTATCTACAGGGAGTTACGATCTTAGCCCATCAATTTGCTTGCATGCGGGAGACATGACCCGCCCATAGCTTAAATATTTTCGAAAATATCAAAATAGAACTAGTACTTCCCATATACCTAGAGAACTGAAATTTGGTGCAGGGATTAGTTTAAGTAGACACACAAACGGAAACTTTCAAAATGGGAATACTAAATTTCATCGAAATAGGTTCAGCCGTTACGACGAGATTGAGTAACAAACAAACAATCAAATGAGAGAAGATGTAATGTGTGAATAAATAAACAAACATCCAAACCTTCGCATTTATAATATTAGTGTAATCAATCAATAGTGGGATCAGCTAAATGCTAGCGGGTCAGCTATTAATATATAAAACTAATATGTTTTATAACGCTAAAGCTAAAGCGATCTCTTTCAGGTAACCAACATTTCACGAGAACGTTAAAATGATACAAATAACAATACTCGATAATTCACACAGCGCTATCTAGCCCCAAACTAAGCAGAGCTTGTACTATGGGAACCAGATAACTGATAGAATACTTATATACATTTTTTTTTGTAAATACACACTTATAATAAACTAGCTTCCGCTAGCGGCTTTGCACGCGTGGTTTGTCAACAAGAAGTAGCCTATGTTAATCCAGGTTATAATTTACGTACATACCAAATTTCATCGAAAACGGTTCAGCCGTTACGACGTGAAAGAGTAACAAACATCCACACATACATCCATACAAACTTACTCGTTTATAATATTAGTGGAATAGAGAAACAACCATACCCGGAACAAATATCTGTAGATCATGCAAACATTTGTCCTGCGGTGGGAATCGAACCCACAACGACTGATAATGATGATGACAATGCCTTACTTACAACGCAATACTTTGTTATAGGCGATGGTTACCACTTAACATCAGGTGGGCCATAAGTATGTTCCATCTCCAAATTGTAAAAAAAAACTTACCTAGTTTCCCATTAGTAGTAAAAACTTACCTAGTTTCCCATTAGTAGTAAAAACTTATCTAGATTCCCATTAATAGTAAAAACTTACCTGGTTTCCCATTAGTAGTAAAAACTTACCTAGATTGCCATTAATAGTAAAAACTTACCTGGTTTCCCATTAGTAGTAAAAGCTTACCTACTTTCCCATTAGTAGTAAAAACTTACCTAGATTCCCATTAATAGTAAAAACTTACCTAGATTCCCATTAATAGTAAAAACTTACCTAGTTTCCCATTAGTAGTAAAAACTTACCTAGTTTCCCATTAGTAGTAAAAACTTACCTAGATTCCCATTAATAGTTAAAACTTACCTAGTTTTCCGTTAGTAGTAAAAACTTACCTAGATTCCCATTAATAGTAAAAACTTACCTGGTTTCCCATTAGTAGTAAAAGCTTACCTACTTTCCCATTAGTAGTAAAAACTTACCTAGATTCCCATTAATAGTAAAAACTTACCTAGATTCCCATTAATAGTTAAAACTTACCTAGTTTTCCATTAGTAGTAAAAACTTACCTAGATTCCCATTAATAGTAAAAACTTACCTGGTTTCCCATTAGTAGTAAAAGCTTACCTACTTTCCCATTAGTAGTAAAAACTTACCTAGATTCCCATTAATAGTAAAAACTTACCTAGATTCCCATTAATAGTAAAAACTTACCTAGTTTCCCATTAGTAGTAAAAACTTACCTAGTTTCCCATTAGTAGTAAAAACTTACCTACTTTCCCATTAGTAGTAAAAACTTACCTAGATTCCCATTAATAGTAAAACTTACCTAGTTTCCCATTAGTAGTAAAAACTTACCTAGTTTTCCATTAGTAGTAAAAACTTACCTACTTTCCCATTAGTGGTAACTTCATTAGCCCTTTCCCGTCTCGGCGAATCAGCATTTTGTGTCTGCGTTCCTTCTATATTCGCCCTTAACGCTCTTGTGTCCACATTACTCACTGACACAGAGTTCACATGCGAGTTAACCTCTGTACTTGAATTCACCGTTACATTTGTTGGTTCTGTACATATCGATGTCACATTTGCTGTACTTTGAATATTATGAGTTAAATCAGTATTATTTTCAGTATTTACACTATTATTCTGACTCAAAAATAAATACTCATACGTAGAAGCAGTATCTAAGTTAGGTAGAGAAGATTTCCTCACTTTCTCTATACTTCTTAACCGTCTCACAGGTAACGGAGAAGGCTTTGTTGAAGCCAAGCATAATCTTTCGTACAAATCATCGTTTTCTTTATCTGTGTCGCCTTTGACGTCTCCTGTCAGACTGACAGTAGTTGTCAAACTGACAGTTGTCGTCGAACTCAAATGGCCGTAGTTGGAATCAGTTTCTGTGAAGACGGTTCCGTAGTCGCTTTGCTCGGTGTTGACTATGTTAATGAAATCGGGGTTCTGTGAGTTTTTGAACGTGAAGTCGAAGACGTCTGTTTCGGGGCCGATGACCGGGATGGCTGTGTGCGGAGCCTCTTTGTTGGACACTTGTATAACTGTGATGTTTGATGGCCGGTCCCTGTGAAAGATAAACAAGATTTTAGTTTCTATTATAAATTTGGATGTATCACGTACTATTTAACATTCTAATATTACTAGTGGTTCGCCCCGAGCTGAGATCTAGCGAGTCTCCCAAACCACAAAAAAAATCTTAATGCGACTCGCGCAACGATGCCTAAACGTATTTAGTGGCTAAATATGATTTAAGGAGTTGTCAAATCATACAAATACGTAACAATTAAACATGATTAGTCGCTAAATACGTTTAGGAATCGTTGTGCAAGCCGGCCTTAATCTTTGACTAATAAAATAGAGCCACGAAATGCGCTACCAACTAACTTGACCTACAGTTTCATTTAAATTACAGGTAACGGGAGTTCATGGTAATTGGTTACTCTTTTTTGGGGTACAAATCGTAGTTATTCTGGATCCTATATTTGTGTCACTAAAGTTACACGCATACCAAATTTCAGCACTGTGACACTGGTGTACCTTGTGGATTTTGTCAAAGTTCAGTTTATATTATGGATAACTTAAAAACTGCAAGGTTTAAACTAAAAATAAAAACGGGGTCGAAATGTACTTACAAAGACCTTTTATTATTAGACGTGCCACTTGACCGGATAGTCTTAACCCCCCCCCCCCCCATCCCACATTTTTAGCTCATTTAGTAACACTAAAATTGTGCCATCACGTTCGGATAAACGCTTCGAAAGTTATCCTCGGACAAACAAACATACATACTACGCCGATTTGCCCAAGTTGATTTAGAGATCTCACTTCGGTCGATCAATTATTATTACTAGCTATTGCCCGCGGCTTTGTGCGCGTTACACTGCTAAATATGTAGGTAACCTAGAAATAAACTAAACTCCCTGTTGCAACTTGACCCCCTATTTTCATCCCATGGGACCTAAATTTATGTGTCAGAGAGAAACGGTTACTTACAAATATATATCATTAGTATGAAAGTCACTTGTCTCAACACTTAAGGCTCTTACTAAGTAACTTACCTCTGCATATCTCCTGTCTCACTCGCACGCCCCACCCGCACAGTCTGCCTATAATCTATCTCGCTCTCACACTCCGGTTCGCTCCCCCGCTCACTATCCACCCCCCTCTTGAACAGCGAGTCATCCAAACATATATTCTGTCCACATATCTTCGCAACACTGGTCGGCGCCGCGCTGGTTGATGGTAGCGAGAGATCGTCCCAGTTAGATATGTCTATTTCCGGTTCCGGGGGCTGTTCTGGGGGTGGATCGGGGGGAGTTGGTTCGGGGGGTGATTCGGGGATGGGCGGCGGTCGGGTCACTGATGTAAGGTCTATGCCGGGCACTCTGAAAAAAATAATATGATAATTATTATCCTATAGATAAGAAAACCCTGACCAGGCACTACAGCAGCTGAGTTAAACCGGCTTCTTGACAAATATTACATAAAATTATTAATTGCATTATTAATTAGAAGTACCAATTAAGCTTTGCTTAGTTTGGGGCTAGATAGCGCTGTTAAATGTCCAACATTATTTATTTATTTATTACCATAGGACACAGGCCTCCCCTATAGATTTCCATAGCAACCGATCTTGTGCGTCCTGCACCCAACGGCTCCCAGCAACCTCATGCCTCATAAAACCTTATGTGCCTGTAATTTCATCAGCAACCATACACACATTCTACTTTCATTGACTTCATCGTTCAACACAGAGAGGCACAACCTTCAGTACAATCTTGTGTAGTTTATCAGCTAGCAAGTAAATTCTCACCTGTCGAGTGGTAGTGGCGGGGTAGGCGGTAAAGGGGAAGTCGGGTCACGTGCAGCCGCCCGTGGGGGAGGTGCAACTGGGGGAGACATATAAACATTCTCACAGAGAGGCACTATCTTCAGCTCGTGTAGTTTATTTCGGAGGGTAGTCACCCAGTCTTGCATAATTTCCCTGGAAACAAATGGAATTTACAAGAATTACAGCATATCAGCCATTGGAGTCCCGCTGGCCATGGTCCTCCACATCGATTTCAGATCAACTGATCTATGCACCTAACGGCTCCTAGCAACCTTTATCTATGCTACTCTCGTCTTAACTGTCCCAAGCAACTATCCTCTTATCTTAAACCTGCTAAACGTCTTATACCTCCAAAAGTAAAATTAAATAGTGTTTTAACCCTTATAAGTGTCTATGAAGTTGTTTTAAAGTCCATCCAAATGTTGTCTGGAAGAAATCGCTATAAGACCGCCCATTGTACTTGTTGCTTTGTGAATCTCTATTTTTATGTTTATTTCTTTTGTGGTGTATAATAAAGTATGTTCATTCATTCACTCTTTCTAATAGTGTCTAAATAGTGTTTTCACCCTCCTAAACATTCTTTATATTTTTATTGTGCACAAGCTAATATTGTATTAAAAAATACAGAAATAGAGGGCGTGTACAAAGGCGAGCTTAACCATAAGAAGACTTTTCTTCCAACAAACCTTTTGAGGCTAGAGAGAGAGCTGATTTTAAATGTAGGTTAGTGTACAAGAACATAAATAAATATATATATATATACCCAAAACTAATATGACTTATAACCTAACATTAACGTTAAGCTAACCTTCTAAAGGTTCTTAAAGCATGTGTTAAGCAGTCATAGCATGTGGGAGCCAGCATCCACACAGGGTCCTGATTAGTGTTGACCAAGAAGTCATACTCCACATCCCTGGTAGTGCCACTAGCTGTGAAATGTCTCGTTCAGGAGCAAGGGGAGCGGCCCTGTTTCGGTACTGTTCTAGGTATGTGCCGAGTGAACTCTTTGATGCCCGAATAGATTGGCTTAGCCCTGCCAAATATCCTAGTATATAATTCCTACTCTCCTTCTATGCCCTTTACGCAAATCACAGATCAAATCACACACAATGTTCTGCCCCCTCCCCCCCCACCACCCCACTAACTGACCTCTCAATTAATCCCCCTACCTACCCCCGCCCTCTACCACTCTCCATGCACAGTTTTATCACGTATTATTTTGTCTAGTATGTAAATTATGTATGTATACACCTCCAGCGCTGTTTATTTAACGCCCGGTCTTTTAAATCTTGAGTATAATGTTTATATTCGTAAACGGTTTCCCGATCCTAGTGTTGGGCCATTGCCTATTGACCACTATTGTGAAAAACTATTATTATTGTACTTTATCTGTCTTGGTTTTAAATTGTATTTGTGTATTGTTCAAATAAAATACATAAAAAATAAAAAAAATAATCTTCGCAAATATCTAATTAACGCATTAAGTGTCTTAATAGTGTTTTTACCGTCTTAAATAACTTAACCCTGCAAAGTGTCTAAATAGTTTCTTAGCCCCACCAAATGTCTTAACCCTGCCAAGTGTAATTTTACTTGTTTTGTGTACTTGTTTAGTGATTGTTTTCAAACATTATATAGACGGGATTTATCACGTACCGTCTTATCGGTGTTTCGACCGACAATGTTTCGGTTCAATTCGTGAACCTTCATCAGGGTGAGTGCGATCCGCTCCGAATAACGCCTCGCACTGCGTGCCACAACCCTCTGCGCGCGAGTAGACGGGCGCGGTAGTGGGGATTGAGACAGGCTGCATCATTATCAAAAGACAATTGTCGGTCGAAACACCGATAAGACAGTACGTGATAAATCCCGTATTTATAATTAATATGTTAGCCCCACAAAGTGGCTAAATAGTCTCTTCCCGTCTAAAGTGTTTTAAAGCATGTGTTAAGCAGTCAGTCATACCATGTGGGAGCCAGCATTCGCACGGGGCCCTGGTTGGTGTCGATCAGGAAGTCATACTCGGCGTCCCTGGGAGTGACACTAGCTGTGACATGCCTCGCGGTCAGGAGTGAGGCGCGCCAGGCCGGCCGGTGCGCCCGAGCGGTGCCCCTGTCTCGGTATTGCTCTAGGTATGGCGTCCGGCCGTTGTGCACGCAGAGTTGGGTCCACATTGGTTTAAGGGGTAGCTTCTAGAAGTGGAAGTTATTTTCTTTATTGTTATGTATTCTAAAAGGAACATTAAAAAGAACAACCAGCCTTGTTTCTTGCCTTTCTTTCCTGGCTTCGTCGCGGAGGTACAGGCACTAAAATTGACGTTTCAAAGTGATCTATGTGATTTTAATGAATAAATAAATTTTCAGTTTAGATGTACGCTTGATAAGTTTGAAGAGTTGGTATGTGACTGTTTCAACAATATCAGTGTCATATGAAAAGGCTTTTTAGGGAGGAGGTCGATCTAGGAATCCTGGTTTCGCTCCATCGGTGGCGCAGTGGGCGAATAGCCGCCTGAGACAAGGAGATTGCGGGTTCTATTCCCGCCGCTGAACAAATGTTAGCATAATCTACAGATATTTGTTCAGGGTATGAGTGCATAAGTAGATATTTACAAAACATAATAATTAAGCATTCCATCAATTATCTGGATCCCATAGTACAAGCTTTGCTTAGTTTGGGGCTAGATAGTGCTGTGCGAAATGTCCAGCATTATTTATTTATTAGTTAGGTTTAGATGCCATTTATTAACTATTCTTTTACATGCATATGTGGAAAGTCACATATTTTACAGACTTCGTTGAAGTCTATTACTACTGGGTTAAGGTATAAATGGTAAGTAACCTTCAGTGCCAAGGGCCTCAGTATACTCCCGCTTTCATCAGGCATTCTCTTCAGATAAGCGTTCTTTTGTATCTCCCTGTAGTAGACCGGACTTGAATCACGCTGTGCCATTTTCTTGGGTCTACTGAAAAATAGAATATTTTTAATCATACTAACAATTAATAATGGTTCGCCCCAAACTGAGATCTCGCGAATCACCAATAAAGGCTAAAAATAGTAAGGGGCGTAAGCGATTAATTCTACCCAGAGATATTTTGGCGTACGAGCGAGCAAGGATTGGCGAGAGTTTATATATTAGTATGACATGTATATGGATTATGTCTTGAATTGAAGCATAATAATAATAGACACAAGACTTTTTTAGCCACATTATTGTTTTATTATGTACTAGCTGACCTTAATTACGAGGTCTAACCGAATCTCGCCCAATCTCACATGGAGGAGAGGTGGGGTCTCGGTTAATATCACGTAATTTTTTCACTGTAAATCTAGATTACGAGAGAAGCAATCTTAAAATAATGAAGCCAATTGTGTTTTTTTTTTTAAATAAGTCCCACGCATTTACCCTATGAATACAAATTTTGAAAAATCGCTCCTGAGATAAAGGGAGGGGGGGAGAGGGTCGAAACAAATCTAGTGACATCTCACCAGAGAGGGGGGGGGGGATCGACAAAAACGTCCCACGTAATTAATGGACGCCCCCTAAGCTTGTAGTAAATATTTAAGGAAAGTATATAAATGAAAATCCATATTTTATTTAAATTGTCATAGATCTTTAATGAGTGACCTGAACATAAATTTTAATTCCCCGCATGAAAATCACACTAAAATATCTAGTTAAACTGATATCTATTCTAACATCATAAATCTGAAAGTAACTCTGTCTCTCTGTCTGTTTGTTACATTTGCACAACTTAACAGCTAGGCTGATTCTGATAAAATTTGGTATAAAGATAAATAGATATTTAACTCCCAATTGTCAATCGGCCATCATTAGCATCTATGTATGAGTAAATTAATTTTCTTCATAAATTTTTTTTGCGTTAATTTTTCTGATATTTTTATAGTTATTCTGCTATTCAGGACGAAGACAAATCCAACTAATCAAAGATCATCCAAATCAGTGAAGCCGTCATCGAGTTATAGATGGTGTAACTAACCAGACTTTGTTTTATATTAAGACCAGTTGACCCGGCGAACTTTGTACCGCCTTGACATACACAGCCTGTCAATATATGTCACCCTGGTAGAATTGAAAATCTGCCATCATTATGTATAAAGAAATAAATGAATTTTCTTCATAATTTCTTCTTAATTTTTTATAGTTATTCTGCTATTCGGGGTGGAGACAAATCCAACCAATCAAAGATTATCATAATCGGTCCAGCCGTTCTCGAGTTATAAGTGCTTGAACAAACCAGACTTTGTTTTGTATATTAAGTTATAGAAAGATTGTTTTATCAATATGTAGTGTTGATATACTGTATTATTCAAAGGTTGCCTGGAAGAGATCGCTTTCAGCGATAAGGCCGCCCATTGTATTGCCTTAGTTATTCTAGCCTAGTACTTATTTTTGTATTATTTTTGTTTGTGTGGTAATTCAATAAAGAGTTATCTATCTATTTTTAGTTATTAATAAGTGTTTCAAATAAAAATCTTGAATTGATTTGATTGATGTAATGGGTCTTTTATTTAAAATCAAAGCCCATATTCTTAGACAGCTCAATCTACAGAAAAGCTATATGTTGTCATTGTCATCATATTTGCCTTAGGACATCCACTGATGAACATAGATCTCTCTCATGGGTTACCAGTGACCAATTGTGTGTAGCATGCACCCAGAGGCTCCCAGCAACCTTTATTAAGTCTTTCCATCTAATGACCATCCAACTAAATTAAATTTTTGTATAGTTTTAATGGAAGATCAGCATAGTGTCAATAGCACAACAAATGCTGAGTTGGATGCCTTTTTGTGACATCTCTCATTATAGGTAATTATGAGACACACATTTGTTGGGTACTACTGTTTTTTTAGTGTGTATGACTATGTTTTCTTGTAAGTACCTTACTTGTGTGCTGTGTATGTTTTTTTCTGTCATAAATAAATGTTTTCTCTTTCTAATGAGGGACTATCCCACACTGCGCTTTTAGGTATGAGTGGTCTCCACTCGAGACACTTCTCCCAGTCCTTCTATTTGCCCCGCCCATTCTCACCTCAGCTTGCTACTCCTTTCATGACTTGTAGGTGATTTTAATTCACGTTTTAGGTAACCCCCAAAATTATTTATTGTATTGTATTTATATAATTTACTAAAGAAACTCAATGATACACATACAATGATCATGATAGAGTAAATGTCTATTTCTTTGTCTTGAACAAACTGATTGATTGATTGAAAATACTTTATTGCACTTATAAAACTAGTACAAAGGCGAACCTAATGCTAAAGAGCATTCTCTTTCAGATAACCTTTGTGTATTGTAGATAAAGATGTGTGATGTGTGTGTAGGTAGTGCACAGAAAAGGGAAAAAATTAAAAATTTGCACAGGACTAATAAACATAGCATAATATAGGTGCATACTACATAAATAAACCTACGTAAATACTTTATATGATAGACTAAACTATACCAATAACGAATAAAAAACATATATTGTAATATTATCATTTTCTTATAGGTAGTTTATCTACTTCCTGCATGTAAGGCATAAACATACTAACATAGACTATAGAAAACAGTCTTACTGCCTATCGCCACGATCAATTGTCGTCACTTGACGCAAAAGTTAATTAGTATGGACATTGGGACCGCTATAGTGACTCAATCGGAAAAAAATGCGTGTACTTCCCTTTAGAGTTCCAGTTGAACCAACAAGTTAAGATTGGAAAGTTGATCAAAACAACATAACTGCAACATATGTAATGAAATGTGCGTAGCAGCACATAACATTCTAAGCCTCGTAATCTTGTTATTTGTTACCCAATGTACACGTAAATACATAAAATATGAACAATCTTATGTTACCTGTTATGTTTATGTTCTTTACAACTGCTGTCAATTAATAAACCACTTTCAACGATCGTCCTTCACAGTTTACACTGATTAACGAGCGCATAGTATTGTAATTGATTAAGTTGCAAAACAGTAATACGTTTGATTTAATAATGAATATTTAATTGACGGCAAATATTCGCAAAGCCAACACAAAGCACCGACGCCATATTTATTATGACATTGACTTTTCCGTCAATTGTTGCCATTTTTGAGAATGTGACTAATTTTAAATTTCGTTGGGGGCTATTTCACTATCAATATTATCACACGATACTCTAGAACATGGATATCAAGAAAAATTGATAATAATGACAGTATCGCGATAGTAATGAAATATTTTCTGGATGTTCAAAAAATCCGCGACCATTATTTACTAATCTGTTCAAGCTTAAGCGTTTATTTTATGATAATATTTTATGGCAAAAATCTTAATTTTTCCAATGAAACTATCCTACTATATCCTTTCTCTAATTTTCGTAATCATCTAAGTCATCGCATATTATGATCATTTCTTGTATGAGTTATGCATGCTGGTTTCGTTTTGAAATCCAATTTTTTATCAAATAATAACGGTGTTCAAAGTTCACTTTTTCAAAGTTCAATTTATTTAATAAAGTTTAAGATTACAGACACTATCTAAATCGTTACACTTAAAAAACTACACACATAAAACACAATTAGAATAAAAAAATAAATCATAGTGTACCTATAGCAAGGAGTCGTTTCTTCAAACTGACACGAAAGATACGTATATTTTTTAGAACCGAAGTTTTACGTCGCATTTAAATCAAGATTTTGACAGTCTCTCTCTCTCTCTCTCACACACACAACCCACTGAAGTGCGCCGCGTTGCCAAGGCTACACAATACAAGAGCAGTCCCGGATCTAGAGGAGGGAGGGGGACAAACCGTGGCGCTTGCCCCAGGAGGCAATTTCAGGGGGCGCCAAATTGAAGTTTGGAAGAAAAACTTGTTTCACAAAGCGCTTAGCTAGCATCCAGTGCACGTGCGCACCGTACTATCTACCGGTTTGATAATTTGATTTTAAGGCCCCAAAACCCCCCTCTGGCTACACCCAATATCAGTGTTAATTGTAGTCCAATCAAATAGCCCCAGAATGACATAAAATGCATCCAAGAAAATTATACTTTGACATTTGACAGAAAGTACAAAAATAGATTCTCGACTTCGGTTATAATTGGATGACTTCGGCTCGTTCCCACCCTTGGCATCATGCCAGTGAACGAGACAACCAGCAAGAGTTGTAACTCCTTAGTTTCCTTCACAAACTCAACGCAGTATAGATCTCGATAATTTTGATAGTATGTAATCCTGCCATCAATACTGCCGTTTTATATAATTAGCATTAATTAGTTTTTCTCGATCCAGTGTTGATAGTGCCCCAATGATTTGATTTCCTTCCGGATACGAATTATCTTGCATTTTTTTTTTCAATATAAATATTTAATACTGAGGCAATATTTTTAAAAATTGTATAAAATCTTTGTGCTTTCAAATGGCTCGGCTATTCACACATTTATAACTTTATTGTTTTCCATAGATTATTTATTTCCATCAAACAGCTGTTTGTTTGTTTGATAACTTTGACATTGCAGGTTGGCAACATTTCATATAAATCATTTTCTCTATGCCCTATGTTGACGTTTCAAGTGTCCAAAATTTCGTGAAAAACAAATTGAAAACTGAAGAAACTGTAAGTAAAATTGATTCCAATCTCAACTAATGTATTAATTCTGTGATACAAACGCAAAATCTTTACGGTTTATCGTTTATTGTCAACAATAACAACTCGGTTTCCCTTCGTCATCTCAGCTGTCAAACAAGTTTACTTTTTAATTTTAGTTCTTCAAACGTCCACCATCCACAGCAGCAGCGCTTCCATCAAATTATTTCAACCGCCAAAATCATTGTCACTTTTTGCCGACCATTCATTTTCCGAGTAAGAAAACCGTGAATTTTATTGTGGTTCTTCGTCAGCCCTTGCCAATTAACATCACAGACTCAAGAATCCTCATCAGCAAGAAGTTTTACTGTTAGAATATATTAAGTACAATGGCAAAACTGCACATAACCAACGTAGTTGTTCTCGACAACCCGAGTCCTTTCTTGAACCCTTTCCAATTTGAACTGACTTTCGAATGCATCGAAGAACTGAAGGAGGACCTCGAATGGAAAATGATTTATGTGGGATCGGCTGAGACAGAAGAGCACGACCAGATCTTGGATACTATTTACGTAGGGCCGATACCGGAGGGCCGTCACATGTTTGTTTTCCAAGCACCTTCTCCAGACGTAACTCGGATCCCTGAAAACGACGCTCTGGGCGTCACAGTGGTGTTACTAACATGTTCGTACCGCGGTCAAGAGTTCGTTCGCGTAGGATACTTCATCAACAATGAGTATAGCGAAAGTGAACCTGAACTCAGAGAAAACCCTCCTGCGAAGCCCCAATTTGAAAAAGTAGTAAGAAACATTCTAGCATCAGAGCCTCGAGTGACAAGATTCAAGATAAACTGGGCGGAAGATACGGCAGCTCAGGATTCAGGAGATGTCAACTTAGAATCACATGCCCCTAGTAATGACTCTTACGCATTCAATGCAGACAGCCAAATCAGTGGTATTGAGTTTCACGGAAGTTTTAGTGGTTATGGAGATAATTCCAATTCGGTAGCTCCAATGGAATGCTGAGGTATGTACCTACATATTTTTATTGAATTTTGAAGTATGTTGTATAATGGTTATTTCACCACCGCTATCCAACAGATAAAAAAATAACAGGTCCTTTGTTTTCACATGAAAATAGATAAAGAGAATGATTTTTATCAGTCTATAGAAGTTACTCAGAAGCCATGAAAAAGGCACTTAGTGACCACTAGTTAAAAGTTCTGGCCTGTACCATAATAAATCACTCAGTTATCCAATCTGATTTTAATATTATAAGTATGTACTTACAGAGTATATAAGAATTCTATCAGTTATTTTGTTCCCATAGCATAGTTTAGGGCTAGATAGTGCTGTGTTAAAATTCCCAACATTATTATTAATAATAGTAATTTGAAATAGATTTAGTGGATACATATTTTAGCAGAGAATATCTCTAATATACTTATTACCAGTGAAGTTCATTCTATTATTTCTGAAATAAGGCTCCTTTGCGCCTCCAATGTCATTGTAGGTCACTGAACCATGCATGTCCTGACATGTTCACGCACACCAGTTTTATTGAGTCATCTGACCATTATTTAGCAGCCTCTGTAATTATCCTGTAATATGAATGCATTATTTTGTACAAGTATTTTTTTAAATTCACATTTAATGTGTGACAAATTATTGTATAATGTGCAAATATTTGTTCCATATCTGTGTTAAGTCATAGGTAATCTTAGTGTGGGGTCAGGCATTGGGTTCCCAGATTAAAAAATAGAAATTCTGGAGTTAATTCCTGACATTTGATGAAAATTCCTGACTTTCTTGTAAATATAACATTAATGTCGTTAGCATAGTGCATGTGAATGAACGAAGCAAATATTTGGGATGTTTTATGTTTTATTTTACTCGTTACCTTCTTAAATTGTAGAAATTCTGGACAGTTTAGGATTCCCCCCGCATTCCAGACAAAGACCTATATTACCGGACATGTCTGGAAAATTCCGGACGTATGGCAACTCTAGTCAAGCACAACTATGTATGTGTTGGGTGGATTTGTAATTTTAATAATAGCCATCTCATTTCAGGTTAGATAATTGAAGTGCGAAGTTCAAAGATGTCATGAATGCTGTCTCATTCTAGTTAATGAGGGGGATGAAGAGGACAGCATGATATATTGATTCTGCTACAAGTGTTGCAAAGAAGTGTATTATAGTAGAATAAATAATGACTAATGTCGCACATTGAGTCCTACTTAGCTTTAAATTATGAGAATGGAATTATGAACTTATTACTATTTCTTATATTAATATTATTCTTATATTATTATTATAAAATCTCTTAAGATATTGTATTGTATTTATGTGTTCAAGAAAGGTAAACCACTGTAAACCTTTCTTAGGTTGAAATAATACATTCTTCTTTATCTTTTTGTTTGCTGTAGCTTGTCTGGAAACTCTGGAATAGACTTTATCGCTCTTAGCGACAAGGCCGTTTTTTTTATTAACCTGTTTATTCTAGCTTGGTATCTAATTTATTATATTTCTTTATGGTTTTGGCACTGTTGCCCTAAATTATTATTTTTCTCTGAGGTTGGCGCTGGCTTGGCTTTTAACCAAATTTAAAAAAAGGATGAGGTTCCTAATTTTTTTGTTTGTTACCGCAAAACTCCAGTCATCTATCAACCGATTTGGAGAATTCTTTTGTTCTACTTTCCCATAGACATTTCATTCAGTTCGGTTCAGTACTTGTTTATTCTGTTACCTAAAGTTGGCTATATTTTTGTTAAAAAGTTACTTGCTCATCTTGAAAGATTTTGAATTAATTTTAAAGTATCTAATATTTTTCTGAGAAACAATTAAATGCTGAGGGACTCAATGTGTGCCAGTAATTGACTGATCTTTTGTATGTATGTGTAAGAGGTTAATGATTTTAGTTATTTTAATGATCATTAATGATCAGTTTTGAAGGTGCTCCTAAACGAGCAACATTTTCATGCCAAACGGCTGCCGGCTCATCATCATATCAGCCACAGGATGTCCACTGCTGAACATAGGTCTCCCTCATAGATATCCAGAGTGATCAATCTTGTAAAGCCTGCACCCAACGGCTCCCAGAAACCTTGTTAGGGCCATATATAATGTTCGTCAATATTGTCATACTTACCTGCCATATTGATACAATATTTTGGGTATAAGTGAGTACCACAAGTTTTGGAAAAAAATTAGCAAAAGCAGACTTTAAAGGCCAGCCGCCCGTACAAAAATCTTATAACCCATTTGACTAGGTTTTTTGGGATAATATGTTCTTTTGTTAACGGAAGGTCAGTAAATAAACTGATGTGGTGAAATGCTGGAACGTAGACACATATGCGCATTTCCTTGAGAGCTAGCTATCTTTTTCAAACTATCAATGTACAATTGTTGATATTTTGGGTTTTAAAGATCCGTTATGTTTATAATTATACCACACTTTTCAAAATATAGGGTGTGTGTTCTAAGGCCATTAAATAACCATCATGTATGAGTGACTAATATAACCTGATTTATTATACAGAGTGTTCCAGAACTAGTATGTTATTCTGAGGGCGATTCTCAACACTTACGAGAACAAAATGTTATACGACTTATTTTTTTTATTAGCTTTTGTGTCACTACGGTCATTTAGGGATATTGTGGTCGCCACTTGTGTTTCTACGACTTTTGTGAATTTGATGATTATAGAATTACTAAGTAAAAGTTTGATGGTTTCGGCTAAGATTTTGTTTACGAATGAATGAATGTATGAAATACTCTTTATTGCACACCAAACAAAAATACAGGAACAAAGAAAATAAACAATAAATTATTATAATAATTATTCTTATTCGACACGAAGAAAAGAAATAACGGTACAATAGTTAATCATCTGTTTTAGGACCTTAAGTCAAACATTACATGTGTTTAAGGTGAGTTCTAGGGAAGGCGCAACCTAAAAAACATTGATACGAAACATGTCTTGATATTTTTAGGGTGTTTAATTTTTTTTTTTAATATTTAATTTTTATGGTCGGAATCACCCCGTTCAGGCATAACTAGTTCCGGGACCTGTAGAAACGAATCTAAAATGGCGTCCAAAATCATTACCTCTCATTTGCACACAAATGTGCACTTGCTCGCACATGTGAGAGGTAACGATAAACAACCTAAAATTCCTTTATTAAACCAGATTATATCTAACTTTAAAGATAAAGACTAAACAGAAATCTATAATGGAGTTTCTCAGCCTCTATCTGTAGGATTGCAAAAATATAATTTAAAAGTCAAATATGATGACCTTGTATGTTATAATTTATTATATTTTTACTAAACAGATACATTTTTTTTAACTACTAAGGATTATAAATATTTATTAATCTTTAGGCCTAAAGTAGACGACCTATAATCCATCGAATGATTTATGTCCAAAAATTAATAGAGTTCTTTCAGTCTTAGAGTGCGCCACTACTTTATTACGGTCAAATCCAACCGCTCGTAAGTAATTACAATCATAAAGATAATTTCGAAACGTTCTTTATAAGTAAATTGTATGCCTCAAGTTAATGGACGCAGGGAGTGCTTCGTAGCTCTTATTGCACGATCCTAAGGTGCGTGACCTACTAGGCAATGCTTTGTTTTTTGGGATGGGGCCATTTGCTTGTTTCATTCATGCGTGTTTCATCTTGCTTGTTCCAAAGTTATAAAAAATAGCTTCATGTAGATGCAATGGAGTGGCGCGCAATTTAAATTTGTTATACCAACAGTCTCATGTTTTATAACCGATTATTGTTGACTCATCTATTTTAAGCCTTAATCTGTTTGTATAAGGGTTCATTGACCCTAATTATATTTTCTAAACTTAACTAAGGCCCAAATTCTAGAACAATGCTCTAGTATTCATCGCGAGTTGAGCGTAGATTTTTACCCGAGTGCACAAAAGGGATGTTATACTCTCCTGTACTGTTGCTCACACGGTCTGTGTTTTTACGGATGATACTAGAGATGCCACGAATATTCGGCTATTCGCCCACATTTTTTCACTATTCGGCCGAATACCGAATCGCAAATCATGAAAAAAAAAGAACTCAAAATATTACTCACAAAGATGTTTTATACCACAAATTAACATATCAATATGAAACAAAACTGCCCGCGCCTACATTCTACTTCAGCGATGTAAGTTTAAAATCGTAAGTGACGAGTTGTGACTTGTCATCCGCGGAAAGCTCTCCCACTGTCCGTGTCTATCCGAATCCGATATTCGGAGCCATTTTATTAATTTTCAAACTCGCGATTACTGTACATAATTATTAATTTAAACGGGTATTTATCGCGTATGTACCTTTTTTTATTTGTTATCCCGACATTTCGACTTGCAACAGCCGTGGTCGCGGGCAGACTATATACGCGATAAATACCCGTTTCAATCAGTAATTATTTTATTATTTGTGTCAAAGAGAAAGTAGAGCGTGCCTCGCACGAATTCGCCCTGCAACTTAAGTTACTCGCGGCGGATCGGACGCACCGCTACAGACGTGACCGTGCGTCGGTGCGGGCTTGTCTGTGTCCGTCTGTGATATCACAGACCGTGGAAAGTTATATAGACATCTTTTCAGTTTGTGTTGCGGTCTTGTTTTTTGTAGGTAATATCTTAAATCTCAAATAAAAAATGATTTTTGTACGAAATGAAACTAGGATTACGTAGAATAGAATATATTTTTGTGTACATTAACATAATTTAGTATGTGTTAAATTAAGTTGTGTAAAAATATTAAAACCTGATTAGTTATGAAAAACGTTATTTTATTTTTTAAAGCTTATGGAGGGGACTAGGTGAGACAGGAAGCCTTGGTGTGTAGCCCCAAAATAGTTGTAGAAGTTAATCAAAATTTTGTCAAAGTTTATTAGACGTTAGCAAGCGTATGTTGGGAATGAAATGGAGTTGGGCAGGACATGTGGCCAGGCGCGGTGATGACAGGTGGAGCAGGGTGCTGACTGAGTGGTGGCCCCGAGATGGAACCAGAAACGCAGGTCGTCCGCCGGCAAGATGGGTTGACGATATTATAAAAATCACAGGTCGTATGTGGGTTAGAACAGCGCAGGACAGCGGCGAATGGCGATATAACGAAGAGAGGCCTATGCCCAGCAGTGGTATGAGAAGGGCTGACGATGATGATGATGGAAGTTTATTGATCGAGCGAAGCGAGATCTCTAAATCAACTTGGGCAAATCGGCGTTTTATGTATGTATGTATGTTTGCTTGTCCGAGGATAAAATTCGAAGCGTGAAATTTTATACATAGATAGGTAGAGATGGCACAATTTCGGAGTGACCAAATAAGCTAAAAATGTTGGGGGGTTGTTGAGATATTGGGGATCAAGAGGGGTAAAAAAAATGAGACTATTAGGTCAAGTGAGACGTCAAATAAAAGGTCTTCATTAATTAGTACATTACAACCCCGTTTTTAGTTTTGGTATTAGCCATAATAAAAACTGAATTTTGACAAAATTCACAGGGTACATCAGTGACCCCACAGTGCTGTAATTTGGTATGTGTGTAGCTTAAGTGACACAAATATAGGCAAAAGTCTGAAATCCAGAATAACTGCAATTTATACCCAAAAAAAGGGTAACCAATTTCATGAACTCCCGTTACCTGTAATTTGAATGAAACTGTAGGTCAAGTAATTTGGTTACATATCTATTTCGTGGCACTATTTTGATAGTCGAAGATTACAAATAATATTTTTTTGTTTTAATCGGAGACTCGCGAGGTCTCAGTTTGGGGCGAACCACTAGTGTATACATGATGATAAATCGTCAAGGCCAAGGGACTTTCATAAAACAGTATTATTTTTATCTGTTAAAGATCTAGCCAAAATGTCTCTTCAGCGGCTTACAGCGCTGCGTGCGCTAATGGCTAGCCAGCCGACAGCGCTAGCAGCCTACATCATACCAACCGCCGATGCACATAATGTGAGTATAAGTACCTAATCTTGCCCTCCGACAAGTAACTGACGACCTCCGTGGAGCAGTGGACGGCTGAAACGCAGGCAGTGAGTTCGATTCACGACGCGGAACAAATATTTGCATGATCTACATATATTTGTTTCTGGTCTGGATGTTTTTCTATATATTATAAGTAGGAATTACAAAAAAAAGTACTTATATAAGTATTCTATCAGTTAGGTATATGGTACCCATAGTACCCCTCTGCTTAGTTTGGGGCTAGATAGCGCTGTGTGAAATGTCCAGCAATATTTATATAAATAACTTTCTAACAAAAATGAAAGTGACTTCAGCAAAAAAAAATGAATTAGATCTTTAAAATGAACAGTGATTTAGCTTTTCACACCTAAAGTGAAAGCAAGCAATTTTTTTTATCCAGTTTCGTTAGTGGAAAAATACTTTCAAAATTATTAACCCTACTTGTAGTTGATCGAGCGAAGCGAGATCTCCAAATTAACTTGGGCAAATCGGCGTTGTATGTGTTTATGTATGTTTTGTCCGAGGATATCTTTCGAAGCGTTGATCTGATCATCATGAAATTTGATGTATAGGTAGGTAGTGTTAGCACAATCCTGGTGTGGCTAAATGAGCTAAAAATATTGGGGGGTTGTTGAGATATTGGAGTTCAAGAGGGGTAAAAAAAAGTGGCACTCCGGGAGTGCCGACAGAAGTGAAAACTTGAATAAAAGCAGACTATACTACAGATGTGTCGGTAACAGTAACAGTGTCGAGAGTTCAATGGTTTTTTACCATTTCAAAAATGTCCAACGCGCCTAAAGAAGTTTTCACTTCAAAAATCTAAATGAGAGTTAGGTCAAATGGAACGTCTAATGAAAGGTCTAAATTAGTACAATTTGACCCCGTTTTTATTTTTAGTTTAATACTTGTAGTTCTTGAGTTATTAGGCATAATAAAAACTGAACTTTGTGTTATTTTGTTTCTGTGTGGTTATTACTATAAAGAGTTCATACACACATACCTTTTAGCTTTGCCGTATTCGGGTAAAAAGTGTTTGTTGCCGTTTAAAGGGCAAGGTTTTATTAACAAACTCCCAAGTGATGTACAAAAATATGTACAATTAACTAATTTAAAAACGTAACAAATGTAAAAGCCTACTGTAACATATCGGATTATTTAGTTAGATGATGAGCTTGGGATTTAAATTGCTCCAACTATGTTAAAAATGTTACAATTTACACGTAATTTATTTTCTTTATTGTTATGTATTCCAAAAGAATAATTAAAAAGAACAACGAGCCTTCTTTCTTGCCTTTCTTTCCTGGCTTGGTCGCGAAGGAACAGTCCGTAAAATAGACGTTCCAAAGTAAATCCAAAGATCATTGTAATTTTAATGAATAAAAATGTTTTTATTTTGTTTTTTGTCTTGCAGTCAGAATACATAGCTCCCGTGGACGGTCGCCGGGAATGGGTATCTGGGTTCACGGGGTCGGCGGGCACTGCTGTGGTGACGTCATTACATGCGCTCGTCTGGACTGATGGCAGGTTGGTACACCACTAAAACAAGATTCTGCCCGTGGCTTCGCGCAAGAGTTGTCAATATATTTTTTTAATTCTTTACTTTTGCACGACAAATCCCACTAATATTATAAATGCGAAAGTTTGTATAATAATAATAATTAGTAATAATAATTTATTTTCAACAACAAACTTCAAAATATCACAAACAAAAAATGTACAATGGTTTACTAGGTATAATACAATTCAGGATGGAAAACTTACGAACCCAAACTAGGATTGACCTGTATGATGGCATACCTATACCTCCCTCCGAACTATGATTCATAATGGAATATTCAGTGAATGTATGTGTGAGTGTGGGAGTATGTTGGTTGTGTGATTTGTGTGTGTGTGTGAGTGTGTATGCGTGAGTGTGTATTAATATGCATGCGGGGGTATGCGCTGAGTGTATGTGTGTGAAAGGGTGTGGGTGAGAGTGTGTGAGAGAGGGTGTGTGGTGTGTGTGTATATATAAGGGTGTCAGTTGTGTGTACGTACATATGGGTGAGTATGTTGTGTTAACTTATCATACCTAACTTATGATAGTATGATTAACAGACTCTCCGTTTCAAGGTAGTTTAAACCTAGCAACCAACTTTTAACCATAAATTAGCATTTATAGCTAGGCATTGAGTAGTACTGTAAACTAGTATTTCTTTTATTGTATAGATAGGCTCCTAGGAAGTATGTATGTCGTCTAGCAAAAGTGGTATTACAACGGGGAACATGACATACTCGCTTATTACTGCGAACTTGGTTAATTGGATCAGGGATAAACGTATTCTTCTTGTGATGGGCTAAAACTGCTTGTAAAATAAATAACTGGCGTGTTGAAAGTAACTGGCATTCAGTAAATAATGATTCTGTTGGGTATCTAAAAGGTTTGGAGTACATAACTTTTAGCACCGAGCGCTGAGCCCTCTCTACTTTAATAATCATGGTTTTGCATGCTCCTCCCCAAACAGGTATGCAGTAAGTAAGGACTGACTGGCAAAGTGAGTAATATACTGTTTTAAGCAAATCTTTTGTGGCAAGGTTGCGGAGATTCCTGAATATCCAGATTAGTTTACGAAGACGAGCTGCGACTGAGTTTATTTGCTAGCTGATTGTCTACAATAACTCCTAAATATTTTATTGACGACACATGATCAAGGACAGCACAGTTACATAAATAATTTTGAAAGTAGTTACATGTATGAGCCTGAATTTTGATGAAATTCTTACTTGGAATATTATTGTTTAATATACTAAAGAATAGGTATTTTGTTTTACCGTAGTTAAGTGTAAGCAAGTTTTTCTGTAGCCAAAGAATAACATTGTGTAGTCCTCGTTCAGCATTGACACGAGCTTGTTCCCAGCTCTCACCTTCGAAGACCAGAGCTGTGTCATCGGCAAATGTAAATACTTTGCCATGTGGGGGATCGAATTCACAAAGCTCATTAATAAAAATCAGAAAAAGGCTTGGGCCTAGGATGCTGCCTTGTGGCACCCCGAATGTGACTGGTTCATCTGAACTAAGTATGGATCAAGTATGGATGTATGTGTGGATGTTTGTTACTCTTTCCCGCAAAAACTACTGAATGGATTTTAACGAAATTTGATATAATGTACCTACGTAGATTATAACCTAGATTTAGGTTACTTTTTATAAACAAACCACGCGTGCGAAGCCGCTGGCGGAAACTACAATTATAAATGCGAAAGTTTGTATGGATGTACATACTCGTATGTGTGGATGTTTGTTACTCTTTCACGTCATAACGGCTGAACTGATTTCAATGAAATTTGGTATGTAGGTTATAAACTGGATTAACACTTATGCTACTTTTTGTTGACAAACCACGTGTGCGAAGCCGCTGGCGAAAGCTAGTAATAGAATTATATAATGTTCAATTATACAATATTTTAGTTATGGTAGTTTATTATGCTTGATAATAGTATTGCCAAGATTGTTAGTAAATTAATATTAAATCAAAATATTATAATTCTTCAGGTATGTTTATGCTAATTGTAATGTGCATGTTGTGTAAATTGCATGTAATAATAGCCTAGTAAATAAGCACACATGTAAATTTTGTTGATGAGCCTAATAAATAAATAAAAATTTGCCTATTCCTAATCCAGGTCATGATCTATCTTTGCACCAAATTTCATCAAAGTTGGTACAGCCGTTACGGCGCAAAAGCGTAACAGTAACGTCCGCGACTTCGTCCGCAATTTTCTAGATCTCGACAACATCGCCACCTACCGGCTCCAATTGTGAATCTAAATCATCCAGGGACCCACACAAACACGTACAAAAAAAATCATTCAAATCGGTCTAGCCGTTTAGAAGGAGTTCAATGACATACAAACGTACAGTAGAATTATATATAGATATATAAAAATTAAACAAATATATGAAGAAAAAAATAAATAAGTAAAGCAAAAAATAATAATAATAATAATAAAATCAAGTATAGATGAAGCCAAACTGATTGGGTATTTCAGGTACTACACGCAATTTGAAAAGGAAACCGATGTGACAATTTGGACGTTGATGAAGCAATGTAAGTTTGGATAATTATAATTGTTAAATTTTTAATTTATGTATTTATAATTAGAACCGTACAATAACCAATTACACTAAATATTCAATTAATTACAACAATCATCCCGCTAATATTGTAAACGCGAAGTTTGTATGTATGTATGGATGTTTGTTAGGTACTCTTTCACGTCGGAACGGCTGAACCGATTTCCAAGAAGTGAATGTTCCGAGTGAGATTTGGGTGTCTTTATCCAGCAGAACACTGGGTAGAGACATGGAGAAGACGAAGAAATGCTAAAATTTTCCCAAAAGAAATTATGATTTACAGTCGAAATTTGTCCACTGTGCACTTGTTAAAATACATGAATAAATTATGAATAAATATAATTCTGGACATTTCATACAGCGCTATCTAGGCCCAAACTTTGTTGCCTGGAATAAATCGCTTTCAGCGATAAGGCCGCCCATTGTGATATATTTAGCATAAACTAGTTTTTAGGGTTCCGTACCCAAAGGGTAAAACGGGACCCTATTACTAAGACTCCGCTGTCTGTCTGTCCGTCTGTCACCAGGGTGTATCTCATGAACCGTGATAGTTAGACAGTTGAAATTTTCACAGACAATGTATAACAACAAATACTAAAAACAGAATAAAATAAATATTTAAGGGAGCTACCATACAACAACCTTGATTTCTTTTTGCTCGTTTTTGTAGATAGTACGGAACCCTTCGTGCGTGAGTCCGACTCGCACTTGGCCGGGTTTTTAAGTATTCCTGGTGTACATTAAAGCATTATTCTATTCTGTGTTACAGCCGTTCCGGAAACGCCGTCTATTGACAAGTGGCTGTCAACTAACCTGGCAGTCGGCGCTGTGGTCGGCGTGGATCCCCACACAATGACCAGGGAAGAATGGACGCCTATTCAGGTAATTTACAGTCCCGGATCAACGATATTTCGGAACCGGGACAGAAATTCGATGTGGTGACCCCTCTTCTTCAGCGTTTCAGAGACGCGAGGGGGAGGCGAGGAGTATATTAACCGATTCGTTGCGATGTCTAATTTTGCAAACTTCTAACTGTAGCGTTGAACAAAATTACCGTGACACGGCTGCCGTGCCAAGCGCCATACGATTAAATGACATGGCTCCTGTGTCTTCAGCCATGCGGAAAAGAAAACAGTGTTTTTTACCATTTTTACGTGGTTCTAAGCGTTAAACTTTTAGTTTACATTCGAAATCTAACGTGAACGGTCAGGAACGTAGTTTCAAGTGATAAAAAGTGTAAAAATAAGTGTATTTTTGGAAATGGATGGTAAGTGGCTTTTTTAATACAGGTGTGATAAACCTTTTCTACTTACATTAGTTCTAAAATTATTGTTTTGGTTTTCCTGATAAGAAATTTCAAGTATTTTAAAGTAAATTATTGCCTATTTATTGTTTAAGAATTACGGCGTAAAAGAAAATATATTCCCGAGACAGAAATTGAAACTCAACGCGACGACGATGACCAAATATTAGAGCAAAATTCGCAAACATATTCACAACACTGGGAAAACTCAGAACACTTGAAATCTATACATGAGGATACTTCAACGTGCATAAAAAAACAGATGGTGGACAGATCAACGTGTTTAGAAAATAATATGGTGGACAGTTCAAAGTGCATAGAAAAAACTAAGGATGATGAGCGTCATGTTTGGAACATGACGCTGTATTGGATATACATGGATGTAAATATTTTGGCCAGTTAGTTTTGGCCAACGTATGTGTGTTTACATAATAGCTCCTCAGTTAAACCCACGCTGGTATAAAAATTATCTACATACAAGGAATGGCCTTTTTCAATATACTTTTGCATAAGCAAATGAACCACTTTTTTAATATGATTTCTACCGCCGACTTGCACATCCTGGGAGCCTGCGTACACGTGAATATTTAAAATAATTCCGTTGGCATCGGCTAAAGTGTATAATTTAATTCCGTATTTATGTGTTTTTCCTTTATTGTATTGACGGAAGAAAAGTCTTCCTTTCCACAGAATAAGAGACTCATCGATTGTTAGCTCTCTTAATGGATAATATACTGAATTAACCGTGTCGTTGAATAAATCAATTAAAGATTTAATTTTAAATATACTCTCTGGTCTTTCATTATTCTGAACATTTAAGGCTCTTAAAATTAAAAAAAACCTGTCCCTCGACATAAATATATGTGGACTTAAGCGGAACAGATAATGAGTGGACCAATAATCTACCATTCTATTGAGTTTTATTGTTCCCATCAGCAACAGTATGCCTAGAAATGTTTTAAATTCGGTGACACTTACATCGGTCCATTGTCTAAATCGAGCTCGAGAAGTAGTCGCTGCTGCTTTCAGTCTGTTGCCGTACTTATTTGTACAATCCAATATTAAATTCATGAATTGGGCATTCAAAAATAAAACGAAATAGTCCAAAGGACTTTGGACGTGTACATCATGTGGCGACAATATACCACTGGTTCCGATATTCCAATATTCTGATTAGTTTCTGACATCCTATTTCGGTAGCGGTAATTGTCTTTTGCGCTAAGATTCTCCTAAAATGTTAAAAAAATGTTCTCTCAAATCGTTCACATTTCTGATATAAAAATAAGCAATTTTTTAATATTATTTATTTCAATTATATTATTATACAAAAATCCTCATCATTAAAATTTTCAAAAAGGTTGGTGACCCCTATTTTTTAAAAAACAATACAATATCCAGAAACGAATGCTACAAGCTTGATTAACGTTAAAAATAAAAAAGTTTTGTTCTGGGGTAGATCTCCCTAAAACTTAATTTGAAGGAATTACCATCGATTTCAAAATGGCACGGCTCACGTGCCTAACGCCACACGCAAAAGAAAATGATGACACGGCTGCCGTGCCATCCGCAATGAATCGGTTAACATCTCTTCCTTTTTGTCAAATGTCAAAGTTTCATTTTATTGGATACATTTTATGTCATTTATGGCTATTTGACTGGACTACATATTTATGCTGATATCGGGTGTAGCCAGAAGGGGGTGTTGGGGCCTCAAATCAAATGAATAATCGACAGTACGACGTAAGCTGGATGCTAGCTAAGCGCTTTGTGAAACAAGTTTTTTTTTCAAACATGAATGAATGTAGTACCCCTAGATCCGGGACTGGTAACTTATCTAGCTCTAATCTCTATATCGTATAAAACAAAGTCATTATCCGCGTCTGTTTGTTTGTGCGCTTCGTTTTTTAGGGTTCCGTACCCAAAGGGTAACACGGACCCTATTACTAAGACACCGCTGTCTGTCTGTCCGTCTGTTACCAGGCTGTACCTATCTCATGAACCGTGATAGTTAGACAGTTGAAACTTTCATAAATGATGTATTTCTGTTGCCGCTATAACAACATATACTAAAAACAGAATAAAATAAATATTTTGAGGGGGATCCCATACACCAAACGTCATTTTTTTTCGCACGTTTTTATAGATAATGGTACGGAACCCTTCGTGCGCGAGTCGGACTCGCACTTGGCCGATTTTATTTTTATTTATGTTTTACGTTTATTTTTCATTTCATTGTTTCTTTTTGATGTGTAACATCTTTCCTCTCGGTTTGTAGGAGTGATTTTGGCAAAAGGGACGGAAATGTGTAACAGGAGACCGGGGAAGCGCGCGCTATTTGATTTGAGCAATGAGCGCGCGCGGTGGTCAGGTGTTACACATCATATGCGACTACTGTAAGGCTCCTAGTTTTTTTTATCTATTCTCTGAAGTAAGCAATTTTGTATTAGTTATTTTTATTATTGATCGAAGCGAGATCTCCAAATCAACTTGGGCAAATTGGCGTTGTATGTATGTATGTTTGTTTGTCCGAGGATAACTTTTGAAGCGTCGATCCGATCATCGTGAAATTTGGTATATAGGTAGGTAGTGATGGCACAATCATGGTCTGACTCAATGAGCTAAAAATGTTCGGGAGTTGTGGAGTTAGTAGGGTTCAAGAGAGGTAAAAAAACAAAATGGGACTATCCGGTCAAGTTGCACGTCTAATGAAATGTCTTCATTAATACATTTCGACCCCGTTTTTATTTCTAGTTTAAACATTAATGTTTTTAAGTTATTAGCCATAATCAAAACTGAACTTTGACGAAATTCACAGGGTACACCAGTGACCCCTCAGTGCTCAAATTTGGTATGCGTGTAGCTTTAGTGAGACAAATATAGGAAAAGGTTTGAAATCCAGAAAAACTGCAGTTTCTACCTCAAAAAAGTGTAACTAATTAACATGAACTCCCGTTACCTGTAATTTGAATGAGACTGTAGGTCAGGATGGTTATTCATTTCGTGGCACTATTTTGATAGTCAAAGATCACAATTAATATAGTTTTGTTTTTATGGGAGAGTCGCGAGATCTCAGTTAAACCTCTAGTAATAATTATTGTTTTATTATCCAGTCGGCGCTTACAAAAGCGAATATGAAAATCGTGGCGGTACCTAGCAATTTGGTCGATGAAGCGAGGACTCAGCTGAACGATCCTCCGCCTGCGAGACCTCATAATGATGTAGTGCCTCTACCTGTCAAATATACAGGTAAGTAATCAGTTTGTTATTATTACAGACTAGCTGTCGCCCGCGGCTTGGCACGTGTGTTTTGTTAATCCTACTTATAGATGTAAAACAACCGATTTAAAACGTTTTAAATAAAATGTTGCCGTTTTAAATCACAAATAAATCGTTTTAAACGGTTGAAAACTCACCTTCAAAAATAAAAGAACTGTGTTTTACACTTCATTATGGGCAATTTTTGGTCACCTGACGTCATGTTTCGTTTTAATTAGTTAATAGAAAATCAATAGAAAGTACCTACCTACATTACACACGAATACGTAAGTATGTAGGTATACCTATTACTTATTTTATCGTTAAGTATACCGCTAAGTATATCAATATCAGTATATCATACATTTAAAAAATCTTTACACAGTTTATAGGTACTCCGTGGTATCCCTGCCTCGGTAAAATCAAGAAAATGTACTAATAATTAAGAAAAACATAGTCATCAACACCAACCGTTTTAAATCGAAAAAAATGCTTTATTTCGGTTTCAAACGGTTTGGTTGAATTGGTTTTAAACTAGCCTTACATCTATAATCCTACTTCCCACTAATATTACAAACGCGAAAGTTTGTATGGATGTATGTGTGGATGTTTGTTACTCAATCACGTCGTAACGGCTGAACCGATTTCGATGAAATTTAGTAGTACGTAGATTATGACCTGGATTAACACAGGCTATTTTTTATCCCATAAATCAGTTCCCATGGGATAAAAATTTCACTGTTATATACAGGGTGTTTGATAATATACGGACGATATTCAAGTGACGGTTTATCAAAACATAAAAAAAAACTTCTCAAAAAAAATAACTACCAGTTATATTCTCAAATTTTAAAGAAAATCAACTAAGTTTAGGTGATTAATTCGATATAAAACTTACTGCCTACTCTTGCAATCGACATCCAAATATAAAGGCCGATTTGGTATCTCTTTCGGAAATGGCAGCGGGTTTTGGGTTAGAAAGGGACAACAAGAGATATCTCGAGACGTCACCAATACAGTATCTGTGGTTAGATGACAAGCATTATGCAATAGCACAATATAAGTTTAATAAAGTGTTTGTTTTGCATGCCAAAATAAATTTCACATTTCTATGGTAAACATTTAACAAATTTATTTATTATGCCCATTTCATGTTTGTGCGTATATTATCAAACACCCGTCCGTTATTAGTTTTTGTAAAAAACATTTTTTATTTATTTACAGGAAAAACAGCTGGAGAGAAAATAGAAGAGTTGAGAAAAAAGATAGCGGAGAAAAAGGCTTCCAGCTTAGTCATAACGGCTTTAGATGAGGTGGCATGTACGTATCACCTTTAACATCTACCATTATTAAATTTAAAATTTAATTTATTTAAATTTTAGTATTTAGTTATGGTTTATTTTGGTATTAGACGCACTCTCTTCATAAATAGTTTGGCTATAAATGTACACCCCCGACCATTATCTTTGTTATAACAAAATCCTCTCCATCCAAAGGTTGTCTGGAAGAGATCGCTTCTAAGCGATAAGACCGCCCATTATACTGTTTAGTTATAGTTACTCCTAACTCTTCTGCCCTAGATTAGAATTTAAGCATTGTTTTTTTAGCTAACACAACAGTCTTGGGATCGACCACCGTGTTGGCTCTCTGTACTTTGAATTGCGTCATTATTAAATCCACCTCAATTCGGTGTGAACGAAATCATAGTTTTATTTTAGATTTAATTAAAAATGACATTTTTTAAAAACATTAATAAGCGTTGCCAAATCAAGAGTATTTGCTTTGTGTTTTCTATTTTGGTTTGTATTTTCTTTGTTAATATTGTGTACAATAAAGTCTTTTAATTCATGCATTCATCATCTAACCTAAGGTTGTCTGTAAGTGTTCGCTGTTTTAACTATATGACCGATTATCTAGCTACCCACAACACAGGGAATCCTAGTGCGGGAGCTAGTGTTCATTATTATAATAAGTACCTACCTAAATGTATATCTACTAATTTAATATAATATCGTACCTACTAACATTTTTTGTGAAAAATTCTGGATCAATAATATTTTTTTTATTTAATTATACATTTCACTGCTGAACGAAGCCTCCCTATAGATTTCCAAAGCGATCTTATCCGTCATCCAACGGCTCCCAACAAACTTTATCAGGTATCCATCTAGTGGGAGGTCCTACGCTGCGCTTTCCAGTGCGTGGTCTCGAAGACCTTTCTGCCCCAACGGCCGTCAGTTCTTCGAACTATGTGCCCACTGCCTTCAGCTTGCTAATCCATTTGCTATGTCGGTGACTTTGGTTCGTCTACGAATCTCCTCATTTGTGATTATCTCGCAGAGTAACAGCAATAGATAGCACTCTCGATAGCACGCTGAGCGACCGCGAGCCGACCTTATGAGGTCCACAGTGAGTGACCACGTTTCTGTGCCATACGTCATATCTGGTAACACAGTCATCTTTGATTTTTCTTCAACACTGAGTTATTATGGTATTTTGAAAAAACGCAAATTACTATCCTTATCATTACTAATTGATCGAGCGAAGCGAGATCTCCAAATCAACTTGGGCAAATCGGCGTTGTATGTATGTATGTATGTATATTTGTTTGTTTGTCCGAGGATAATTTTCGAAGCGTTTATCCGATCATCGTGAAATTTGGTATATAGGTAGTGATGGCACAATTTTGGTGTGACTCAATGAGCTAAAAATGTTGGGGGGGTTGTTGAGATATTGGGGTTCAAGACGGGTAAAAAAAATGAAAATGAGGTTATTAGGTCAAGTGAGATGTCAAATGAAAAGTCTTTATGGAATCGTATTAACATTTCGACCCCGTTTTTACTTTTAGTAGAGTTTTTGTAGTTTTGAGTTATTAGCCATAATAAAAACGAAACTTTAACGAAATTCACAGGGTTTACCAGTGACCCCACAGTGCTGTAATTTGGTATGAGTGTAGCTTATGTATCACAAATATAGGCAAAAGACTGAAATCTAGAATAACTGCAATTTGTACCCCCAAAAGGGTAACCAATTAACATGAACTCCCGTTACCTGTAACTTGAATGAAACTGTAGGTCAAGTTTTTTGGTTATGTATTTCGTGGCACTATTTTGATAGCCAAAGTTTGCAAATCATATTTTTTTGTTTTTATGGCAGACTCGCGAGATCTCAGTTCGGGGTGAACCACTTTTATATAAATTCGAAAGTGACTCTGTCTGTTTGTTTGTAACGTTATCACGACTAGAGTCCTCTAGTATACAAAGATTACAGGAAAATTATAACGTCTCTATCTAGAATAGTCTTTTAGATATCTGTCTTAAAAGTTTTCTTGGTTTACCGGCCACTAGCTGGCGCTGCTTAATTAACATAAATAAACCTATCTAGGTTCGGAACCCTCGATGCGCGAGTCCTACTCGTACTTAAGATAAGATAATATTTAATCAAGAAACTATTTATGCATACGATATTGTATCAATAGTTTTAGATAAGTGAGTGTTATAAAACTAATCCATACTATTTAAGTACGAAAGTAACTCTGTTAGTTTGTTTGTTTGTTACTTTTTCATGACTGAAGGGCTGAATGGATCGTAATGAAATTTGGCAAGAAGATAGAGTATATCCTGGGGAAGAATATAGGCTTTCTTTTGTTTCAAAAAAAATCTTGAAAAGGGCGGAATAGGGGTTGAAAGTTCCATATAATTTAACCATCGTTCATTAACGTGAAGTCATTTACATGAAGTGTCGCGTCATTTTGACATTTCATTCTGCATTTGATTTCTTTGATAATTTATATTGCAGAACAATTTATGCCGGGTCAGCTAGTACTTACATAACTAAGGTAATGGCAAAAATAAGTATATAACCTGTTTTGTTATGTACGACATTAGTTTAAAACACACATCCGGAATCGTATTAACAGATTTTAGAAGTGGGTGTAGTACATGTAGCTTGAGTATTTATCCAGTAATCGATACATTTCCAATAAACAATATTTAACGTAGTTAAATCGTCGGCGCCTTTGCGACGATGCTCTTTAGTCGGTTTAACAGGTACCTACTTACATGATGAATGAATATGATTTGTTTACCTATTTTATACAGGCTGTTTCATTGATATTAAAGTTGTTTTTTTACTAGCCCGTACTGTCCCACAGCTGGGCAAAGGCCTCAGCCTCTTCCTTCCACTTATCACGGTCTGGAACCAGATCCCACCAGTCTCTTTGGAAGACGTCCAAGTCATCGCTCTAGCGCTTTTTAGGCCTTCCTCGGCGTCGCTTTCCGTCTTTAGGAGTCCATATGCTTGTATTCTTGGCTCACCTATCGGGTTGCATACGGGAGACATTGAGGTTGTTAAGCTAGTACGCTTTCGTAAATGTGTTAAATTAAGTTCACTTGCTGTTTGACCTGCCTTGTTATATTTCAGATACACTTAACCTTCGCGGAAGCGATATAGAATATAACCCTGTATTCTTCTCGTACCTCGTGATAACGCCGGCGGCTGTCATCATCTTCTGGTGGGACGGCAACATGACGAGTGTGGTGACCAACCATTTGAGGGCGGAGGGCGTGAACGAGTTAAAAGTGCTGGAGTATAGTGGGGTTGTTGACTATCTGGAGGGTGAAGCGGTAAGTCTCATAGTTATTTATTGTTTCATGTTTGTTTTACAATCCATGTTTAGTACAAACATTTTTGCTCCAAAACATGAGCCCCGCGGGGATAAGCTCCTGGACTACAAAGCTCATGGGCTAGCTAAGTTCATGGACTAGCTAAGGTCATGGGCTACTAAGGTCATGGACTACTAAGGTCATGGACTACTAAGCTCATGGACTAGCTAAGTCAGCTAAGGAGGGATAAGATCAGGAAGTTCTTGCGCACATTTATTGTTTGCTACCCAGCATTCTGCGCTTGATGGATGCTATTATAAGATGCATTTTAACGCAAAACAAAAATATTATAGTAGTGTAACGATATTACCGACCCCGTTTTTATTGCAGGTAAAGCTATCAGCAACATGCGACGGTCAGCACACCGTCTGGGTGTCGAGTGAGGCGAGTGAGGCTATACACAGAGCTGCTTCGGGGGTAAACAGCCTTTACTTAATACTAACATCTCTGTAATACATGTATTTCATGCAATAAATAATATTTTCACAGCACCTGCTCGACAATGTCAAATTATATGTCATGTAAACCTCACCGAAAGCAGGTGATTCAATCCCTCCGGCTGAGCCGGGAGTATAGTTGTACTGAATTTCATTTTTTCATTGATCTTAATTTGGAACCACATATGTTTTTAAATTTGAACTAATGAGACCCACACAATAAGAACTTATATAATTAAAGTGTGGAAAGTAGAGTATTCTCCTCGTAGGTAAAGCTGTCTGCATCTTGGGCGTGCTTATATCTCTCTCTGCACTCAGGATTCTAGGTAACTCCCTCGCTCCGCTCGTGAGTTAACTCTAGAATCCTTCGTTACATTCGGGATTCGATATAGCTCCCGTGACGCAAGACACTGCTTTATCCCCTTATTTAATAAAGGACTGGTTATTTTTCAGAGTGATAAACTCAAGAAGCCTTTGAATCTAATATCGGAGGTGTCTCCGGTAGCGCTCGCGAAGTTGGTGAAAAACGACGTTGAATTAGAGGTATGTCTTTTTTATGGTTCCGTAGGCTATTGTGTTTTTTTTTAATATTGGAAATAACATAAAAAGTTAAAAAAGTACCTATACTTGTAATTCTTGTATTTATTTTGCCGCCGCACGGTGGATCGAAACAGAGAAAATAAGGACTTACGTTTTTTTTTCTTAAGTTGGCCTTTATTTTTATGCAAATCAATTAAACATAGTTTAATTTAAAAAATTTGTAGGGCTTCCGACAATGTCACATTCGAGATGGCATAGCAGTGACCAGGCTACTAAGATGGCTGCACATACAAATTGACGAGGACAAAGAAGTAACGGAGATACAAGTGGCTGATAAACTTTTAGAGTTCCGCAAGTAAGTCAAAAAAATAACAGCGAATGTTAGATTTTGTAGTGCAGTGGGTTCGATTCAAATGTTTGCAATTTCTACAGATACAAACTTTTTTATTTTTATACAAACTTTTTTTTCCTAACATGTAGTACTTACCAGCCTGCCGTACGCGCCCAGTTGACCGGGTGGGGTCATTGACCGGGCGGGTCGTTGAACGGCCCCTAGTAACTTTTTAGCAATCTGTGGCATTGCGCAACGTTAGTTTTTTAACATTAGATCGAGATTTTAATAATAAATCAAACATTTTATAGTTATATTTATACTATATACTATATTAGAGGACCTCCGTGGCCAAAAAGACAGTCAAAAAGCGACATGATGAAGTTAGCTGTTAACTGATGCGCGCGCACACCGACAGCCAAAAAGCGATATGATGCAGTTAGCTGATAACTGTCTCAAGTTTCCATGAAAACTCATAACTGTATTTATTAATATATCATTCCTTTTACAAACAAAGAGTTGAAGCATACGTGATGAAATCTTAAGCTATTATTGTTCTGCTACGCCAAAGAAGTATGTGTATGTATGTATGTTTGTTTGTTTGTCCGAGGATAACTTTCGAAGCGTTGATCCGATCATCGTGAAATTTGATACATAGGTAGTGATAAAAAAAAACAAAACTGACAAAATTCACAGGGTACACCAGTGATCCCACAATGCTGAAATTTGGTATGCGTGTAGCTTTAGTGACACAAATATAGGCTAAAGTCTGAAATCCAGAATAACTGCATTTTATACCACAGAAAAGAATAACCAATTAACATGAACTCCCGTTACCTGTAATTTGAATGAAACTGTAGGTCAAGTATCTTGGTTATATATTTCGTGGCATTGTTTATATATTTCGTGGCATTATTTTGATAGTCAAAGTTTACGAATAATATATTTTTGTTTTTATGGGAGAATCGCGAGATCTCAGTTCGGGGCGTTACCACTAGTTATAATATGAATTTTAAGCTCATCTTTATAGGCCGGTAACTATTTTACTGTATCCTGAATTAAATGATTAATTATAATTATTACTACAGCGCGGTGGAAATGCGAATGCTGAGATGGATGTGTGGGGTCACGAGAATGGATAAAATAAGGAATGAGTATATTAGTGGAAGTTTGAAAGTAGCGCCAGTGATAGAAACATTGAGGACCAAGAGGCTAGCGTGGTATGGGCATGTCATGCGGAGGTAAGAAAATCATGTGACTAAAAGAGTGGATGGATATAGAAGTAGAGGAAGGCCAAAGAAGAGATGGGTGGGCTGTGTGAAGAATGATATGGGTAGGAAGGAAGTGACAACGGAGATGAGAGCCGATAGAGAGATATGGAGGAGGAATACATGTTGTGCCGACCCCAAGTAATGTGGGGAAAGGGCAGGATGAAGAAGATTATACTACAGCAGTCACCGTTCTACAGCATTTTTGTTTTTATTATTTGCAGAGAGGAATCAGACTTCATGGGACCATCATTTGAAACCATAGCTGGAGCTGGTGAGAACGGGGCAATTATACACTATGGGCCTAGTCGAGACGGCGAGCAAAGGGTCATACGGAACACAGACATGTTCCTTCTAGACTCTGGCGGCCAATACAGGTTATTATACGAATAAGGTCTTATTATACACTACGGTGCTCTAGTCTAAAGTACGAGCAAAAAGTCATACTGAACACAGACATATCCCTTACTAGACTTCGCCAGATAATATAGGTTATTATACAAATAATTCGTATACACTACGGTTGTCTAGTCAAAAATCCGAGGAAAGACACATACGGGACACAGACATGTTCCTATTAGACTTCGGCGGATAATATAGGTTATTACACAAATAAGTTCTTATTAATACACTACAGTTCCAGTACGAGCAAAGGGTAATAAGAAAACTTACATGTTCCTATTATACAATAAAAAAATATTATCCTATGCCTGTATTTCTATGACTAACTTACTTTTTTATCAGCTATAAGTTAAATTTGATAAATTCCCTTCAGAGATGGAACAACGGATATAACTCGTACAAGGCATATGAGCAGATCACCCACCGCCGAGCAAAAAGATGCCTTCACTCGGGTGCTGAAGGGTCAAATTATGCTTGGCAGCGCACTCTTCCCTAAAGGCGTCAAGGTAATTCCGATGACGGTACTAGATGGCGCCACTCGTAAAATAAACTAATAGTAACATAGATAGATAAGTATTACAATATGTATGTTAGTCACTAAGGTATATATGTATATGGGCCGTTGAATTAAGTTTTAACATCTTGTACTTTTCTATTGTTGCCCGGAATAAAGATTTAGTACTTATTATAATACCTTAGGGAACGTACCCATATTACGTGACCCGTTCAGGGGGAAAATACCACGCAAATACCGTCTTCAAAATACCACGCTTGGTCACAGGGGCGGGGGAGGGGGCTTAGGTTTTCGTCACGTAGTCAATATTCTCAAGGGAAACAACGCGCTTTTTCGGGCTACATTCAAATATGGCGCGCAGCGTTTAGAGCTTTTTAAACTTGTAATTGTAGGTGCACGCACTCTTGCCGCCACGCGCCAAGCGCCGTATTAGTAAATACAAATATTGCCAAATTATTATTTTTTTTTAACTTTCTGTTTGCAAAAAATTATTTAAACCCATATTTATGACTTACTACGTGAATAATAGAGGGGGGGGGGTCTTGGAATATACTACGAGTAGTCACCGTGGGGGGGGGGGACGTTCCCACACTAAGTGACCCATATTTTATCTAAAAATGGTGTATTCTCTAGCTCTTTGTGCCCCTAAGGCCTAAGAGAACGTTCCCACACTAAGTGACCCATATTTTATCTAAAAATGGTGTATTCTCTAGCTCTTTGTGCCCCTAAGGCCTAAGAGAACGTTCCCACACTAAGTGACCCATATTTTACCTAAAAATGGTATTTTAATCATAGCAATATGAAAAATGAATAAAGATTTATTTATTTATATGCTTCTTTTGTTCTCAAACAATGCTTGCGAAGCCGCAGGCGGAAGCTAGTACTATATAAAAAGGAAATATAAAAGGCAAGCGGGGTTTACCCATAATTGGTTGTGCAATTAGTACCTACTTACATTAATTTTTAGTTAAGCATGTAATATTGTTACAATCGTTGGTAGACCAAATAAATAAAAAAAAATAAAGAATACGTACGTCTATTTTTTTTAAGTTTGATAGACCTTCGTTAAAATTAGAATAAATACGGGATGGATGAAATGGCGACCGGTTACAGGAACAATGTGCGATCCTCGAATGCCCCTTAAACTTAAGGGAAAAATTTACAAGACGATCATAAGACCTGTCGTAATGTATGTTTCTGAGTGTTGGACTACGAAAGGGACGGATGAAAGAAGAGTGCACGCGGCGGAAATGCGAATGTTTAAAAGGATGTGTGGGAGAACTAGAAGTTTGTAGCTCCAGTGATAGAAACATTGAGGAGTAAGGGGCTAGCGTGGTATGGGCATGTCATGCGTAGGGAAGAAAATCATGGGACTAAAAGAGTGTAGATGGATATAGAGGTAGAGGAAGGCTGAAGAAGAGATGGGTGGGCTGTGTGAAGGAATATGGGTAGGAAGGAAGTGACAACGGAGATGACGGCTAATAGAGAGATGTGGAGGAGGAATACATGTTGTGCCGACCCCGAGTGATGTGGGAAAAGGGCAGGAAGAAGAAGGTAAGCGATGATGTGGTCTAGGAAATACGAAGATATAGAAGAAACCTATTCACTCATACCTTAAAAGACCTTTATTCTTATTTAGTTTGACGAAATAAGTTTGTGTTCGCAGGGTAACGTGCTCGACAGCTTCGCTCGCGCGTCGCTGTGGGACGTGGGTCTGGACTACGCGCACGGCACGGGGCACGGCGTGGGGCACTTCCTCAATGTGCACGAGGGGCCCAGCGGCGTCTCCTGGCGCGTGTACCCGCGTGACCCCGGACTCGCACCCTCGCAAATACTTAGCAACGGTACGCCTCTTTCAACCGTGTTGGTGATATTCACTGCTCTAGCGGGATATGCCTTGATTTACATTCTAAAGGTTGCGAGTTCAAATCTCTAGTGAAGTTATTATGGGGTTTTGCGCTAAAAAGTTTATTTCTTCTTCTTCTTTCGTGTCAACGGCTGTATGACTTTAAATTTGATTAGCCCAATAGAAAGCAACTTCCACACTGTTGCCTGGTACAAAATCTTCTCGTGTGCAGGTGGTATAAGAACTCTGAAACCGGTTCGGTTCGGTTGAGAAAATATAACATTCTCAGACTTCGGTACACAAATCATTCGTAAATAAATTACTTGTTTGTTCTGTTGAATGCGTTTAAAAAATTGGTTCCATAGTGGGAGACAATTCAACCAAGGAATGATAACAAAATCGGGGGATACAGTTTGGTGTTGCAGCTACATATCTATCATCTCCATACAAAATGTAATTACACCACTGGATAGCTAAAATATCAAAGAATTCGTTACGCTAAGTGAGAACTTGTGACACATCACACGCGGTGGAGGGGGAAGTGCCGCCGAAATTTCATCAAAATTGGTTCAATAGTTTGGTTTTTTCTGTTATCTGAAGTATATTTTTGTTAAAAAGTTACTTGTTTAGATATCTGTCTTAAGTTTTCTTGGTTTGCCGTCACATAACTAGATGGCGCTGCTTAATTAACAAAATAAACCTATTTACGAGCACGTACACTGACCCACATAATTTGTGTCATCTCGCTCTTTACGCCAGCCATCAAAATCATCAGTTCTTCAGTTCGCGTTTGATCATCAATCAAACCACGCGTCTAATTATCATATTATTTAATTATCAATCAATATATCGGTTAAAATGTATCTCTAGTTTTACTGATATTACTATCATCTCTTACCAGGGCGTGCGTACCGTACAACCTATCTATCTAGGTTCGGAACTGTAGGTGCGCGAGTTCTACTCGTACTTAACCGGTCTTGTTTTTTCAGAGCCTGGGTACTACAAAGTGGGGGAATATGGGATCCGGCACGAAGATCTGGTGGAGACTATTGCCGTCACCAGAGATTCCAATCATCCCAAGGTAACCATCATATTATTACTAGTGGTTCGCCCCGAACTGAGATCTCGCGAATCTCCCATAAAAACAAAAAAAATATTATTTGCAATCTTTGACTATCAAAATAGTGCCATGAAATCGTAACCAAATAACTTCTTGACCTACAGTTTCATTCAAATTACAGGTAACGGGAGTTCATGTTATTTGGTTACTCTTTTTTGGGGTAGAAATTGCAGATATTCTGGGTTTCAGACTTTTCCCTATATTTGTGTCACTAAAGCTACACGCATACCAAATTTCAGCACTGTGGGGTCACTGGTGTACCCTGTGAATTTCCTCAAAGTTCAGGCTAATTACTCAAAAATTACAAGGTTTAAACTAAAAATGAAAATGAGGTCGAAATGTACCGATGAAGACCTTTTATTAGACGTCCCACTTGACCTAATAATCTTATTTTGTTATTTTAGCCCTCTCGAATCCCAACATCTCAAGAACTCCTACCTATATACCAAATTCGGATCATGCTTCGAAAGTTATGCTTGGACAAACAAACATACATACATACAACGCCGATTTGTTGAAAAGTATATTTTGAGATCTCGTTTCAAATTAAATCTAAATCAAATTTATTGTTATGATCTGCGTGGCGCAGTGGGCGAACAGCCGGCTGAGACGTAGGAGGTAGTGGGTTCGATTCCCGCCGCGGAACAAATGTTTGCATGATCTACAGATATTTGTTCCGTGTCTGGTTGTTTTTCTATATATTATAAGTAAGTATTTACAAAAAAAATATATAAGTATTCTATCAGTTATCTGGTTACCATAGTACAAGCTCTGCTTAGTTTGGGGCTAGATAGCGCTGTGTGAAATGTCCAGTAATATTTATTTATTTATTGTGTTCGTTGACATTTTATTGTATCCGTTGACATTTTATTTGTATTCGTTAAAGTTTTTAATCCATTGACATTTTTAATAATTGAATTTAATTAATATTTATTGTGTGAAACACATGTACAGAGATGTGAGTATTAAATAGTTTCAATGTATCCTACAGAGTAGGGCGTGCAATGTTTACAAGATAAATTATTCTTTTGACATCAAAATTTGTTGACATAATGTAATTAACATTATGTCAACAAATAAATAATTTAATTATGTCAACAATAAAATTAAAATAATTATAATACAATTTACAAATTATTCAATTATTAATATATAGATGTTTTGTCTTTAGGCAAAGAATCTGGTGGGTGATTACGACGGCCGGGGCGTCCTAGGATTCAGCACTCTCACTGTAGTGCCGAATCAGAGGGAATGCATTGACGCTGCTATGTTGGATGATTTCGAGGTAAGTTCGCTGGTACCCAAGCCTTTACACCAGTTCTACTGCGTAAGTACATTATATATTTGTGTAATTAAACACATGCTTAAAAATAATAACCAAAAAATTAGGAGCCTTACAGTAATCGCATATGATGTGTAACATATGTCCTTTCCCAGGATATAATCTATCTCCTTGCAAAATTTCATTACGATCCGGTCAGCCGTTTAGTAGTGTAAAGGTAACAAACAAACAGAGTTAAGCATGTATTATACATATAAACCTTCCTCTTCAATCACTCTATCTATTGCTTAAAACTGCATTAAAATCAGTTTAGTAGTTTAAAAGATATAAGCGAACAGACAGCGGAAGCGACTTCATTTTATAATATGTAAAGATAACTAGTGGTTCGCCTCGAATCACACAATCTCACAAGTCTCCCAAAAACAAACTAATAAAATAGTGCCACGAAATGCATAACCAAATAACTTGATATTAGATCGCGAGTTTTCAGTTTTATTATTATTTCATACTAGCTTCTGCCAGCGGGTTCACACGCGTGGTTTGTCAACAAAAAGTAGCCTATGTGTTAATCCAAGTTATAATCTACGTACATACCAAATATAGCGTTACGACGTGATTGAGTAACATCCACACATACATTCATACAAACATTGTCGTTTGTGGGATCATGTTAAAAAAACTCATATAAGTCATATTAACAACTGATGTGAAAGTTTTTGAAGTGAAAACTTCTTTAGGCGCGTTGGGAATTTTCTGAGATGGGAAAACACCATTAAACTCGCGACACTGTTACCGTTACCGACATCTCTGTATATAAGTATCTGTAGTGTAGTCTACTTTTATTCAAGTATTCATTTCTGTCGGCACTCCCGGAGGGCCAATTTTTTTAATGTTTTTTGTGGGGTGAGGGGGGGGGGTTGCCAATGATCATGATAGGTGGTAGGAGTTGGGGAGGCCGTAGCCCAGCCGTGGGAAAACGAAGGCTAGTTAAATAAAAAAAAATTGTGGGGAAACAGGCTTACGGCCTACCTGATGGTAAGCGGTCACCGTCGCCTATTGACACCGGCAACACCCGGGGTATAGTTCTAATATTTGGTTTGGAATCTGATTGTATATTTTCTGATTGTAGTTGTCCTACACCAACGATTATCACCAACGAGTTCTGAACACTCTGGGACCGATATTAAAGGAACGCGGTCTAACCGAAGATTACGAGTGGCTGAAAGCAGAGTGCGCCCCTATCACCAGGGAATAAGGTATGGCGTAGACACAGTTAAGAAAGATTAGCAAGCAATGGCAGTGGGCAGGGCAGTTGAACTGGCGGCCATTGGCGCAGAATGGTTTTCGCTTATGACGGCTTCAACTCGGACAAAAATGTTACGATTTAGACGTGACTTATTTTCTTTACTGTTATATATTAAGGATCATTAAAAAGAACAACCAGCCTTGCTTCTTACCTTTCTTTCCCGGCGAAGGAATAGGCAGTAAGATAGTCGTTTCAAATTTATCCTTGTGATTTTAATGAATAAAAATATTTGATATACGGTTGAGGTTGCTGGGAGCTGTTAGGTGAAGGCCATACGAGATTGGTCGTTCTGGAGATCTAGGGAAGGGCTATGTTCAGCAGTGGACGTCCTGATATGATGATGATAATTATGTTTGACAACATATTTGCCGAAACTAGATTGATGGAAACTTATTAAAGTCCAACGTAAACACAGCAAACTGTGACAATCGAGTGATGCCGGCACGGCATTACTGCTAGACTTAGTGCTACGATGCATTACTGCTAGACTTACTGCTACGACGCATTACTGCTAGACTTACTGCTACGACGCATTACTGCTAGACTTACTGCTACGATGCATTACTGCTAGACTTACGGCTACGATGCATTACTGCTAGACTTACTGCTACGATGCATTCCTGCTAGACTTACTGCTACGATGCATTACTGCTAGACTTACTGCTACTATACATTGCTGCTAGATTTCTTAATCGTTAATATTATATCATTATTGTTTCAGAACTGATCGGTCAAGCAGCTCGCATATTATTTAGCTACGTTTAATATTGTTGAATGAAATTATTAATATGGTATTATAAATAAATATTTTGAATGCATTAATTAATTCGTGTTGTTTAAAAACTATCTCTAGGAAAAGTTGATTAAAATAACACCTTAAAGAATTATACAACGCTTACACACGAGTATAACTTTTGAACACGAATGCGAGGAAATAAAAAGGCATAAAACACTGTACAACTTAACTAAAAACTATAATTTTGTTGTTAAAAAGAAAAATTGCGTTTCCAGTATCAATTTTTATCATCATCATGATTCACAGCCCGCCTTAACCCACTGCTTGGTATAGGCCTCTCCAAGTTTGTGGCATCCACCACGATCCTGCGCTAGTTTCACCCACTGACCGCACGCGCGATAGGTGATGTCCACCCATCTCGCTGCCGGACCAGAAGAGAATCCAGAATAACTAATTTCTATCCCAAAAAATATAACCAATTAACATGAACTCCCGTTATCTGTAATTTAAATGAAACTGTACGTAAAGTTAATTGGTTATGTATTTCGTGGCACTATTTTGATAGTCGAAGATTACGAATAATATATTTTGTTTTTATTGGAGACTCGCGAGATCTCAGTTCGGGGCGAACCACTAGTTCTATAAATAAAATAAATAAATAATCTCCCATGCTTAATAGTGTTATGCATATAATCGTTACACTACCCGACTTGTCGGGCCCAACAGTCCACACACGTCCTATCCTTCTACAGCCATTCCTCTGCCACCATTCAGTCGCTACCCTGCTCCACCTGTCATCACCACATCTAGCCAAGTGTCCCGCCCATTTGAGTTCCATAACCCAACGTCATGAACATTCGTTCGTGTACGGATCTCGAGGTTTGGAACTGGATCTAAGAGTTTGATGCCGAGCAAGGTGCGCTCCATGGCTTTCTGTGCAACGCTTAACCTGTACACAGCTTCCTGCGTGAGCGTCCATTTCTCAGCGCCGTAAGTCATGGTGGGTATAACACATGTGCTAAATAAGCGGGTTTTCAGACTCTGTGTTTTTTCACTACTTATAAATAAGGATTTGTCATGGAGGTTGTATTTCATTTTAGTATATTAAGAATGCAAAGAGCCTAATTTTTCCAAATTTAATTACGGTCCTAGGGACGTAAATCGCATTTACGCATCAGGTATCGAGCTAACAATTAACAACTTTCTGAGCATGCATGATATAATAAAAGTTCCGCCGCACACTCTCTGAAATGTCCTGACTAAAAAACCGCGAGGCTTGCAACCTTGCGTTGATGCTCCAGGCTGTGGAGCCTTGCATCAACTAGCTAATCGATAGATATAGATAGATTATCATTTTTATAAATACGGGATTTATCACGTAGCGTCTTATCGGTGTTTCGACCGACAATGTTTCGGTTCAGTTCGTGAACCTTCATCAGTGAGTGCGATCCGCTCCGAACCACGTCTCGCCTCGCACGATTTTAATGATTGAAATCAATCACGAAAGTTTTCTAAGTAAATTAGATAGATTATCTATAAAAATATCTGTCTGTCAAATAATTCGGGCAAAAACTTGTCTATATCTCGATCCCTCTCGGTTGAGATATAGACAAGTTTTTACCCGACTACCCAGAAGGAGGGTATTATTTTTTACCACGCGTTTGAAGCCGGTGGCGACAGCTAATACTTTGATAAGAAACAGATAATGATTGATAAATAATTACGATAATTTAGTAAGTTGCTAATTTAATGGTCTTAGTTTTATCAAAACCGATAAAAAAGCAGATTATTGTATTTTATTATTTAGTTATAATCAATAATGAAGTGCGGGTTGATATTATGTTTTATGTAAGTATTTGAAATAAATTATATTTTACTAGCTGCGACCTCGCAGGCATTTGTCAATGAAAGCATTACCTTCTATCTGCGCTGTCGGGCAAAAGGTAGCCTATGTCCCAATCCCGGTCGTAATCTATACCAAATTTCGGTTCAGACTGATAAGTTCATTTCGAATTTATAACATTGGTATGAATTAGAGACCATAAGGTTAGTAAGTCCTCTCAGCGTGCTATGGAGAGGGCAATGCTTCGTATTTCTCTACGAGATCGAATAAAAAATGAGAAGATTCGTAGAAACCACTCACTAACTAACGAAGCAAGCTGAAAAGGCAGTGGTCTCCACATAGCTCGAAGAACTGACGGCCGTTGGGGCAGAAAGACGACCTGATAAAGGTTGCTGGGAGCCGTTGGGTGCCGCACAAGATGGTCACTCTAGAGTGATGATAATGAAGATGACAAGTCCGTGGGTCACCACCGATTTTTTAAAGAACGGATGGACCTAGCAAGTTGAAATTTATACCAGATACTGAGGTCTTTAGTACCTATTAGGTGTATAAAAATCAAGGTACTGAGTCAACACGATAAAAGGTCCAACCGTTACAAAGTTACCAAAATTTACCTTAATTATCAAATTATTTTATTTTTCGGAATTTTCCCTTTACTTGTGCTGTAAGACCTTGTGCTTTTAACCAAAATTGACAATTCTAGGTCAACTGGAAGTACCCTGATATAGGTTTTGGGTCGAAAACTTATATGGTAGTTCCCGTTAACCTAGAATCACGAAATTTGGCAAAAGGCAAGGTCTTATACAGCACAAATAAAGAAAAAAATCCAAAAATTAAGGCAAATTTTGATACATACAAGTTTTCGCGAAAATCTAAATTTGCTCATTTTATCGTGTTGACTGAGCACCTTGATTTTTATATCTTTTTTTTAAATTAATAATATCTTCTTAGGGGTTTGCCTAAGAAGATATTACAATATCTTATAATAAAAAAATGATATAACTAACTAATATAAAAATAAGACAAAACTTAAATTTATAAATTAATATTTTTTTATGTTCAATAATTTCAATCATCTTTCTTTCTTATATTTCACTGTTGTAAATGCGTTATGTGTCTATGTAGACAAAATAATCGTCTGTCTACATTTTCTTAGCAGCCGTGATACAGATAATATGGCTGTATAATAAACCCAATAATAGATTTAAGCTTATTAGTAACAAAACGGATATAATTATTTTTTAATCTCCATCTATCGTTTTTCTGAACATAAACCAATTTCACAGGTTCACCACAAATATGGCTTGGGGCCATATTCCAATGAGGTTCTTCAATTCAGCGGAGCCTGATGCCCCAATTTATGGTAAGTTTTTATCAAGATCACGCCAACACTGGCCTCAGCAGAAGACCAGCGCTGCAGCATGACAACATGCTAAGCTAATGCTAAGCTGGACCCTTTAACCACCACACTTAGCAGTTAGTTATAATTTTAACTAATAAGTAGTAATATGTTTTTGTATTATCTTGTAGGATAAGTTTTATCTTTCTTTCAATACATTTTAACCGACTTCAAATAAAGAAGGAGGTTCTAAATTCGTCGGAATCTTTTTTTTCCCCATTACTCGAAGACGCCTGGACCGGTTCGAGAAATTCTTTTTTTGTTTAAAAGGGTATACTTCCCAGGTGGTCCCATTGGCACCAAGTCACTATCTGATGATGCGATCCAAAAAAATCGAGGGCAACCCTCAAATTTTATACGGACGCATAAATGTTTTTTGTTTTTACCTCAGAACTCCGTCATTTATCAACCGATTTGGAAAAATCGTTTTTTTATTTGAAAGTATATAGATACTGATACTTCGTACAGATGCATCGGCCTGGGAATGAACTTAGACAAACGAAAATCATGATCAATGATCGTGTTACCCCAGAGCCGATTGCAGTCGCTGGAACTCTTCTCGAGGTTGTGAATGAGTATGTCTATCTTGGGCAGACTCTGTGATTGGGTAGATACAACCTCGAGAAAGAATTAAACCGGCGAATTCAGCTGGGCTGGGCAGCGTTTGGGAAACTTCGTCAGGTCTTCTCGTCACCCATCCCACAATGCCTAAAAACAAAAGTATTTAACCAGTGCGTCCTACCTGTGATGACTTACGCAGCCGAAACGTGGACACTTACGGTGGGACTGGTCCACAAACTGAAAGTCGCTCAGCGAGCTATGGAAAGGGCTATGCTCGGAATTTCTCTGAAGGATAGAATCAGAAACGAGGTTATCCGACAGAGAACCAAGGTGATCGACATAGCTCAGAGGCAAGCAAGCTTAAGTGGCAGTGGGCCGGTCATATCTGCCGCAGAACCGATAACCGTTGGGGTAAACGTGTTCTGGAGTGGAGACCACCAGGCTTACTCCCCAAAGTGATTCGATTCTGATTTTGTTTTTGATTCGAACTCGTTTCTGATTCGAACTCGGTCCAAAATCTTACTCCCGAACCAATTCGAATCGAAAACAAAGATCGACTCCAGTTCGAGTTCTATCGTTGTCGTTATGCGTATCCGGCTGATTACGTCATCGTCAGTCTTTGGTTAGATTCTTTTGAGCGCTTGGATATTTTTACTTGTCTGTCATTTTCGCACTTACAAAACAATTTGACATTATTTTAGTAACACTATCAAGCTAAAACTTAAAAAATTACATAACATTTATAAATATTTTTTGGGAATAATGAGTGGCGACAAACAATTAGAACGAATTATGCCTATATTTATTCTGTGCAATGAACTGTCAAGTGTCAATGTCATAAAAATATAGCGCGGTCGGCGTCAAATTTCAAAATATTCGTAGCTACAAGAAGTGTGCCAGCCACTACAAAGATTTTGTTAATTAATTTATTTTTGAATGAGTCTGTGTAAGTACAAGACTAATTTGATCTTTTATAATGAAATTAATTATTTAAGTGTGCATACAGTGTGTGATGATGAGCTTCTAAATTATGTTTGTGTCATTTCAGTGTATCTAAACAATTAAGTATGTCTCGTCCATCATATACCCAGATGGAAAAGTTGGTGCAATTCCTTGAAGACAATCCAGGAATTGCTAAAGGACATTTAAGATCAGCTCAAGCTCGCCATCTAACAAAATTAAAGTGGGACGAAGTAACTCTCACATTAAATTCGTTGGGTGGCGCAACAAAAGACGCCATGGGCCAAGGTAAGAGCACTACTCAAGGAACACTTGAGATAATGTAAATATTTAACTATCTGAATGAACGCATAATACTGTATTGACTTGCCTAGTTAAAATTAAATAATACCTGTATCATTCCCATATTCATTGCTAGCCTCCGCCTGCGGCTTCGTACGCGTGATACCCGTTTAAAATAAGCTTATATTACTCAGTGAAGAGGGAAATCGGTTCAGGAATTCCAGATATTACAAAAAACATTTACCTTTTTATAAGTACTTATAGATTTTCTAACATTTATTTAAATTACGTTGTTTTCAGTTTTGGGCTGATAAGAAATATGCCCTAAAAAAACAAGTGGCCCAACGCAATGCTTCTGCTTCCCGGACTGGTGGTGGAGTAGATAGGCTGCAGCCTATCTCAGAATTAGATGAAAGGTTGATTTTTGTAATGGGAGGATCCAGCTTCGCAGAAGGTGACCAGGAGTTGAGTGTCCCGCTAATTGTTTCTTTAGTAAGTTTCAATTATTTATATTAAAAAAAACTCGCTGACCCGCCCGCGGCTTCTCACGCTTGAAATTTCTCGTTCCCGCGGGAACTTCGGGATAAAAACTATATAAAACACTCTTGTCAAAGTGACGCGACACTTCACGTAAATGACTTCACGTCAACTTACGACGGTTATATTATATGTATGTATACTAGCTATTGCCAGCGGCTTCGCCCGCGTTGTTCTGGGATGCAAAAATACATCTAGAAACTTTGACATCACATTTTTATCCCATGGAAGTTATTTATGGGATAAAAAGTAGCCTATGTGTTAATCCAGGTTATAATCTACGTACATACTAAATTTCATCGAAATCGGTTCAGTCGTTTCGACGTGATTGAGTAACAAACAAACATCCAAACTTTCGCATTTATAATATTAGTGTGGTTGTTCATTTAAATATACTAAAATCGCGATTAACAAATGGAGGGGTGGGGGTAAGAGAGGGTGAAAAATACTTTGCGAACTATTCTCATGCCTACAAAACATACAAAAAAAAATTAAAATCGGTCACCCGTTTCGAAGGAGTGCGACCACAAACACCGTGACACGAGATTTTTATATATAAGATTGTAATAAGCGTGTTGATGAAGTTAAAACACGATTTTTAATTATTTAATCAATTAATAGGCCGAAGACCCACTGAGACAGGAACATATAGTGGTTCAGATAGAGGAACCCATGCCCAGTACCTCACAAGCTGTGCATCCACCAGCTAGCCAATCGTCAGCTCCTTCCAGTAAGTATTAAAAGAATACCAAACTATTTTTTTATAAACCTACTCATTAAATGATGATATTTTAGATGTTTTGTATGTAACCTCAGTAAGTAAGTATAAATTCAAGTTTCAGATTTGTTTATTACACTTAAATTATAACAATACATAAAAATTCCAATACATACACTATATTCAAAACAAAGACAAGAAATAACAAAATTAAATCTAGAGAAAAATAAATAATTTAAGTTACCTACAACTATATTCTGGAAGAAATCATTTTAAGCGATAAGATCACCCACTGAACATTTCTTTTGTTTTGTACAATAAAGTGTTCACCTATCTATTATCTACACAAAAAAGACACCCTATGAAATATTGTTTTTATAATTGAACAAAACTTAACAAAATAAAAATACATGACATTAATAAGTTGATGACAATTGAATCCCAACTTAACGAATATTATCATTATGATTACAGCCCCAAGACGTAGCCCACGCAGACCTAGGCGATTGCAGCAGAGCCAACTCCAAACAGAGCGACAACGGCTCATAACAATAGAGGAAAGGAGAGTGGAAGCTGAAGTGGCTAATGCTGCCGGTTGGGGAAGGCTTGTGCAGGCAGTCGATAATTTGGCTAATGCTATAATTGTATGCAGTGACAAGATCGCACAAGCATTAGAAAATAGAAATTAAACAATATTAAATATATAATAAAATACATATTAGGTAGTAAATTAACAAGGCTGACAGAGTATGTATGTAGTATAGTATTTATTTCTAGTTTTAAGAGATAAACCTAAGGAGTATACATAAATGCTTATAATATAACATAATCTTATATCATAGTATAGCGTAAAAAGTATTTTTTTAGTATTTGCAGTAAAACATTAACTTACGACTTACAAAAAAAGGTTTTTTTTTTTATTTAAATCTATAATCTTTGCCTTCTACTTCTCCATAGAGTTTCAATAAGACTTTGGCGTGCCGCTTGCCCCTGAAGTAACTCATCAGTTTGTGATGTTGATGGCTGGAACATCACTGCCTGCGGCGTTTGTAACATCTCCATCATCGGTTACATCAAATGTGTCGGGTACAGGGCAATTATTTAAGTTGCACAAGTTGTGCAACATGCAACATGCGTTTATTATTTTGGCTGCATTCTGTGGATCGTAGTGTAACACCCGGTGACGCAATAAACACCTCCATCTAGCTTTCAAAAGCCCTATTGTACGCTCTACTGTGTTCCTGGCCGAGCAGTGTCTCTGCGTGTAATGCTCCTCAGGAGATCCAGCTTCTGCATTTAAAACAGGTGTCATCATATATGCTCTCTGCTGAGCATACCCGGAATCACCTATAATAAAAAAAAAACCTCTGTAATTGGTCAGGCACCACAACCATACAAAAATGAATTGGTATGATCCGTATCGGGTCAATAATTGATTTTAGTATGCTATTGTAATTTAATTTACTTACCTAATAAATATACAGTTTCACCCCGACTTTTTAATTCTAATAAATGTGCCTTTACTGGATGCTGATTAAATATAAAAGAATCATGGGTGGCACCCCCAAATGTAGCATCTACACTTAAAATATTCATGTTGCTGTCACAAATCTGAAAATAAAAGAGAATAATTACAATTAGATGATGAAAATATGTACACATAGGTACATGGACTTAAAATGGTAATGTAAGCTTACAATTTGTACATTCCTGGAATGATAATGTTTCCTGTTAAAATATCTTTCTTCATGCTCTGTAGGTCGAATGATGGCCACATGTGTTCCATCAATGCAACCTACCACACTTGGTATGTGAAATTTTTCATAAAATCTGTAAAAGAAGAACAATATATAATAATAATTATTACAATCATGCTGTCACACATACATAATAATGTCTTCTACTTACTTTCTTTTAATAACATTTCTTTCTTCAGCAGTTTGGGGAAACTTTATATACTTTGTTAAAATGTCTCTGTGGTTCAATGCTTTTGTGACTTCTCTTATAGCTTTTGATACGGACTGTTGAGACATTACCATACCATTTCTTCTTACTACTATTCTTTGGTAGCTGCCAGTACCGTAGAATGACAATGCAACCAAAATCTGTAAAGACAATTATTTTGTTAAATCAATTGAAGATGAAGATTGTATAGAAAATACGCGGACATTTATTCGGCGTATCCTGGATAATCAATTGTTTTAAAATCAATTAGATGTATAGAAGACTTACGATTTATTTTTTACAAACTAGAAGAAACTCACCTTGCATTTAACAGAAATATCACTTCGTCTGATTGTTTGCTTCATGAGCGGTGTTAAATCTTCTACCAACACATCATATAACTCCTTGGACAAACGATAATTTCTCCGAAATTCTTCAGAATCCATTTCCAATGCCCGGGTGTTGTAGCGAATCATTCTTTGCATATGTCTTCTCACCCGAATGTCCATACGGTTCGCTTCTTCAAGAACATTGAAAAACAACGCAATGCGAGCCATAATTACGACGAATTTGAGGAAATATCACAGTAAATCACAGTAAACAATCTCACTCGAACCAAACAAAGTAGCCATTTTGCTATCGTAACATTTGACGTCTAGCTTCGATCCTACAACTCGATACATAGCTGTCATCGAGAGTGGGGAGTAAGGATTTTTCGATCCTAGCGACTGAAGACGATCAAAGTTAGTTCCGATTTGAGCCACAGCACGATCGTGCGCTCGTGTCGATTTCAAGAGTACGAAAAGGCATTAGATTCGAATCAAATTCGATTGATTCAGAACTCGAAGCTGTCGGGAGTAAGCTAGCACGTCTAGGCAAGCGAAGTGTAGGACGCCCTCCGGCTAGATGGAGTGACGATTTGCGCGCTGTGGCTGGCAAGGATTGGATGAGAAGAGCTGAGGATCGGGCTCAATGGCGCACCCTGGCAGAGACCTACGTCCAGCAGTGGACTGCTATAGGTTGATGATGATGATGTAGGTACTATAGTATAAGTATAAAGTATATTGGTCTCATAGAAATGTTATCAAAATCAGTTTAGCAGTTTGGTTAAAAGTCGGTTATACTTTTGTTAAAAAGTTACTTTTTGTGTGGTTGTGTTGCCTGACCGAATGATCAAATTAATCTAACAAATTAGGAAAATAATCATGATTTAGCGAGGTAGATACCCCTTACCCTGAGACCTATTAGTATTTATCTATGCCTGATCTACAAGTGATATCACTTATAAAAAATGTTTTTAATAATAACGGCACATTAGGACTACAAAACGAGACACAGGCATAAGAAAACAGAAGTTGCATAAAGAAAGTGCCTCTCAGTGCCATCCACGTGAAGACGTCACAAAATGGTGGTTCCCATCCCATAGTACAAGCTTAGTTCGAATTGTCTAGGATGCTGAATAATTAATTAATGAATGATATTTGAATTCTATATATATAAAATTCGTTTTTTGCAGGCACAAAATATAAGACACATAACATACAAACAAAAAATAAAATACAACCGAATTAGAACCTGCTCTCATTTTTGAATAGATCTGTGTAGATATCATACTAATAAAATTAGACTAACTTGAATGCGTTCGTTAGTTTGTTACGCTTTGAGGTCGTAACGGCTGCACCGATTTCGATGAAATTTGGTATAACCAAAGTTAGTTTTTTCCAGTTCCAGACCCGTCAGTCTCTAAGCTGAGTCGTCAAACTGCGCTCGAAAGGCTGGACGCAGTACGCAGTGTTTTGGCTGAGCGAGGGGTGGATGCTTTCATCGTGCCTACTGCTGATGCCCATAATGTAAGTTCATTAAATTAACTAGTGGTTCGCCCCGAACTTAGATCTCGCGATTCTTACAAAAAAACATATTATTTAAAATCTTTGACCAATAAATGCAAACCAGCTAACTTGACCTACAGCTTCATTTAAAATACAAGTAACGGAAGTTCATGTTATCTGGTTAATCTTTTTAGGGATAGAAATTGCAGGGATTCTGGATTTCAGACTTTTACCTATATTTGTGTCACTACACGAATACCAACTTTCAGCACTGTGGGGTCAGTGGTGTACCCTGTGAATTTCGTTTACTATTGCCAATAACGCAAAAACTTCAAAGATTAAACTTAAATTAAAAACGAGGTCGAAATGTAATAATTAAGACCTTTCATTAGTCGTCCCATTTGACCTCATAGCCTCATTTAGTTTTTTTACCCCTCTTGAAACCAAATAACTCAACAAACCCTCTAACATTTTTAGCTCATTTAGTCACACCAGGATTGTGCCATCCCTATCTACATTATATATCAAATTTCACGATGATCGGAGCAACGCTTTGAAAGTTATCCTCGGACAAACAAACATACATACCACATACAACGAGATGATGATGATGATGAATATTAATTAGGTTGTGGTAGACACAAATGGATTACCTACCATGGTTCACCCAGGTGAACTAAGGTGGACCATGGGTTAAAAAATCCAATATGCTTTACCTTCCAGTCTCAATACATAGCCCCAGCTGACGCGCGACGCGAATGGGTCTCCGGCCTCGAAGGGTCCTCCGGTACCGCCCTAGTGACGTCCACCAGAGCCCTAATTTGGACGGACGCGCGCTACTTCACGCAGTTCTACGTACAAGTCGATACTACGCACTGGGATCTGATGAGAGATGGTAAGCAAAGTGTTATCTGTATGGCTGCGCGCATATCCAGGGTGTTTGTTAATATATAGACGATATTCAAGAGACGGTTTCTCAAAACATAAAAAAACTACTAGTTATATTATTAAATTTTAAAGAAAATCGACTAAGTTTAAGTAATTAATTCGATATAAAACTTACTGACTTCTCTTACAATCGACATCCAAAAATAGAGGCCGATTTGATATCTCTTTCGTAAATGGCTGCGGGTTTTGGGTTAGAAAGGGACAACAAGAGATATCTCGAGACGTCACCAATACAGTATCTGTGGTTAGATGGCAAGCATTATGCAATAGGACAACATGAGTATAATAAAATGTTTGTTTTTACATGCCAAAATAAATTTCACATTTCTATGGTAAACATTTCAGAAATTTATTTATTATGCTCATCAAAATAACCCCTTTTATTTTTGTGCGTATATTATCAAACAGCCTATATAACAAAGTTCCTACGTCTGTATTAGATGCTTCAAGTCTGAATGTATTCAAGGCAAAACTGAAAAAATTGCTTGTAGAAAAAGCTTAGTTCTAATGAAATATTTAGATGACGAGGATCTTGTTTAATAATAATTATAACTATTTCAATAATTTTGACATTTTTGTTATATTACCTACAATTAAAATGGAACCTAATTAAACTCGAAATAGCATGCCAAAAAAAGCTGAATATGACTGCACTGATAGTATGTAATACTTAAACACCTTGTACCTACCCATATTACTCAATAAATAGATTTGTATTTGTAAGCAAAGCGACCTCTTTGCAAAGTGAAAAGAGAACGAGTCGAGCCACTCTTCTGAAGTAAATGTGAATGTATGAACGAAAATTATTAATATACCTTACAAACCTTCATCAACAGAAAACGTATAACAAATAAGTGTAGTGTCATAATGAGCGGTCTTATCACTTTTGAGTGAAAGCTTTATATGCATGGTGCTTTACCAGTTTATTTAAATAGTAAAATTAGAGCGAAGCAAGCCCTATTTAAAAAACACTATTATCTCGGAATGATCTCCACTCTAGATCATAGCTAAATAGATAACTATAAATTTAAAAAATAACCATTGACTCCTTTCGTCGAGGTTTAAAACTCATAGTTAGCTCCACCCCATTTAAACTAACTTTCTGTTTATTAATTCAAATCACAAGGATCACTTTGAAACGTCAATTTTACTGCCTGTTCATTAGCGACTAAGCCAGGAAGGCAAGAAACAAGGTTTTTTAATGATCCTTTTATTACAATCCATAACAATCACTCTAATATTATAAATGTGAAAGTTTGGATGTTTGTTTATATACTTATTTGTTTGTTACTCAATCACGTCGTAACGGCTAAACCGATTTCGATGAAATTTAGTATGTACATAGATTATAACCTGGATTAACACTTAGGCTAATTTTTAGCCCATACATCAGGTCGTATGGGATAAAAATGGGGTGTCAAGTTGCAACAGCGAGTTTAGCTTTATTTCTAGGTTACCTACATTTAATAGTGTAACGCGTACGAAGTCGCGGGCAACAGCTAGTAAAGATAATAAATTACGTCTAAATTGTAACATTTTAGAATTTTTGTTAAAAACTGCGTCCGAATCGGTCCAGCCGTTTGGCTAGTGGCTAGTTAGGCCACAGAGATAGGCGTCAATCGTTACCCATTCTTTTTCCGTGGTCGTTAAATTTTTATATTTTTTACAGGAACAGACGAAACGTTGATACAGTGGCTTATTGGGAATCTACCTGCCGATTCCGTTGTGGGAATCGATCCCACTACTTACACACGAAGATCTTGGACTTCATTGGCAGTAAGTTATTTCTTACTATAGGCTGTTTGATAATATACGCACAAAAATTAAAGGGATTATTTTAATGAGTTTAATAAATAAATATGTGAAATGTTTACCATAGAAATGTGAATGTAATGTAATATTTTTGCATGTATAAACAAACATTTTATTAAACTTATGTCGTGCTATTGCATAATGCTTTCCATCTAACCACAGATCCTGTATTGGTGACGTCTCGAGATATCTCTTGTTATCCCTTTCTAACCCAAAACCAGCAGCCATTTCCGAAATTTCGTTTATTTATTTATTTAATTAATTAATATTAATTATTACCAACTGCACTAACATAGTTTTAACATTTCATTTTTTACTAACAATTTATGGATGTAACATCTGAAATAAATAATTATGAATTTGAATTTAAAAGAGATATCAAATCGGTTTTCATTTTTTAACATCGATTGCAAGGGTAGGCAGTATGCTTTATATCGAATTAATCACCTTAACTTAGTCGATTTTATTTAAAATTTGATAATATAACTAGTAGGTAGTTTTTTTTGAGAAGTCTTGTTTTATGTTTTGAGAAACCGTCACTTGAATATCATCAGTATATTACCAAAGACCCTGCATACTCGGGGAAATATAATCGGCTTTAACAGGTTTCAACGTAGAACAATACCAAAAGATACAACATTGGAATATCGTCCTGTCAAAATGTTTATCTAGGATTACCTAACTAGTGTTTCCGAGTGAACTTTTTCAATATAAAGTTAAACTTGGTGCTTAAATTAAAATTAAACTCATTGTTATAGTGTACTAGCTGAGCAGCCCATGGCTTCGCACACGACGCTGGTAGTACTAAAAAACATTACACTCCTTCTGCGCAGGTAGCTAAAAGTTTGCCTATGTCCCAATCCTGGTCATACTCTATCTGTATAGCAATTTACATCGAAATCGGTCCTGCCTGTTAGTAGTGAAAACCTAACAAACAGACAGAGAGACAGAGTTACTTTAGAATTTATAATATTAGTATGGATGGATAATAAATTTAATATCCATATTACTTATATAAAATAAAGTCGGGTTAGTTACACCATCAAGAACGGCTGGACCGATTTTGATGATCTTTGATTTATTGGGTTAGTCTCCGAGCCGAATAGCAGAATAACTATTGAAATAGCGGAAAATTTCATGCAAAAAAATTATGAAGAAAATTCATTTTGTCATACATAGATGCAGCTAATGATGGCCGATTAACAATTCTACCGGGGCGACGTACATTGACAGTCCGCGTCATATGCATGTCAAGGTGGTACGAAGTTCGGCGGGACAGCTAGTAGGCTATAAAATTGTCAGACGCAACGTGTGATTGATTGGTTGATTGAAAATACTTTATTGCACTTAATTAAAATTTTTAATTTAATTAATTTAAAATTAGTACAAAGGCGAACTTAATGCTAAAGAGCATTCTCTTCCAGATAACCTTTGTGTATTGTGGATAGTTAGATAAAGAATAAGTTAAATAATTTATGGAACTATAAAAACCATTGACTCAATATCTCGTTTTGTGAATAGAATGGTCTGGAGCAAGCTAACATAACCCTAGTGGCTACATCGGAGAACCTGGTGGACCTCGCCCGCGCTAACGTCAATGATGCACCTCCGAGCAGACCAAGCAATGATCATATCATCTTGACTACTGCATACACAGGTACAATATCTAATTACTACTTAATTGAGATCTCTACATTTATTGATCGATCGAAGCGAGGTCTCCAAATCAACATGGGCGAATCGGCGTTGTATGTATGTATGTATGTTTGTCCGAGGATAACTTTCTAAGCGTTACGTTGATTTGATCATCGTGAAATTTAATATATATAGGAAGGTAGTGATGGCACAATCCAGAGAGATTAGCCAAGTTACAGTCGATTAGCGATGACGCTAGTCGATAAGTCCAAAAATGTATGGAATTTGACACATGCTATAGAAATACCACGTGATACAGCGACAACAAATGTATGTAGAAATCGAATAGATTCGCAGCGAATGTAATTTGGCTACGGGCCCTGGTGTGACTAAATGAGCTAAAAATGTGAGGGGTAATGATGAGGTATTGGGGTTCAAGAGGGGTAAAAAAAACAAAATGAGGTCAAGTGGGACGTCTAATAAAAGGTCTTTATTAGTACATTTTGACCTCGTTTTTATTTTTTGTTTAAGCCTTGTTGTTTTTGAGTTATTATTAAAAACAGAACTTTGACGAAATTGACAGGGTACAATAGTGACCCCACAGTGCTCCCGTTACTTGTAATTTGAAAGAAACTGTTGGTCAAGTTATTTAGTTGTGCATTTCGTGGCACTATTTTATTAGTCAAAGTTTATAAATAATACTTTTTCGTTTTGGGGGAAACTCCCGAAATCTCAATTCGGGGCGAACCACTAGTTAATTTAAGTCTCGACAGAGCTTACCTTACTTACGTATTTGAGCCATTTGGGATCGAGACCCTGAATCCATGGACACCTTGGGTACCGGGGTCCATCGCGTTTTTTAAATTCTTTTTGGGCCTCTGGTCGAAGGGACGTGTGATCCGAGAGCTGGCGCTTATCTGGTTCAACGCATGAGCATTGCAATTCAGCACAATGCAGCCAGTGTCTTGACCCTTCCGCCTGGTAATCTAGAAATAGGCAAAAATATGCGGCGTAAATATGGAAGTCTCGATAGAGCTTACGTATTTAATGTAAGTGAACTAGGCAATACTTTGTTATAGTGATTGGTCAATTAGAGAATTAGTCATTATGCGTCAGAATAGAACCAAAGTTACTGATTAAAACGGGTATTTATCCGTTTTACAGCCGCGACCACGGCTTTGGCAACCACCACAGCTGTTGCGAAGTCTAAATGTCGGGATAACAAATAACGTACGCGATTAAATACCCGTTTTAATCAGTAACACAGTTTAACAGATGTATAGTGATCGCGAAAGTTTGAAAGCAAATCCATCTGCATGTTGTACCTACGGAGCCCACGCGCGTCGAATCTGTCCTTTACGCACACTCGTTCGTCAACATTTGTCATAAATCTCGGTTTATTGTAATGTTACAGGTAGAGCAGCTAGCGATAAGCTGTCGGAGTTGATCACGCAGATCCAAGGTCGCGGTGCCAGCGCCTTGGTCTTAACAGCTTTGGATGAAGTGGCATGTAAGTCCTCAACGATCATAATATTTTTTTTTTACATTTGCTTATAATTTTATTACGATTATGACCTACTACACAGTATAGATAAAACACCAGAAAAAGTGAACGCGCCTAATACTGAAGCTGACGCTTCATCTACTCCAAAATAGAGTTGTAGTTGTACGCGAACGCCATTAGTTACTCTGTGACCGTCGTCACGCGTGGCGTGTTTTACAGTGCTCAATTAAATTAAGTTATGCCTTCTTGTGTCGTCCCAATGTGTAAAAATTCAGCTGAGCTCAAAAAAAAGATGGGACCACATTTCATACGTAAGTAGCGCATTAAAAACAAGAGTGAAAAGATTTTATCTCTCAGAAAAGTCGTAGTATTATTGTAGGTATATTATCATCAATGTAGGTATATTTACTAAAGTGTATTGTTTTATTTTATTGTAAATGATCAGCGCGCTCCTTAAATTTAACTTATTGAAATGTTACAAAAATTCTCTCCATTCAAAGGTTGTCTGGAAGAAATCGCTTCTAAGCGATGAGACAGCCCATTGTACTTGTTGCTTTGTGAATTTTTATTTTTATGTTTGTTTCTTGTGTGGTGTACAATAAAGTATTTTCATTCATTTTCATTCATTTGGATGTTGTGTTATTTGTTTATTGAATAAATTGTTCGGTTTTTGTCTTAAATTTTAAATATTTATTTAATGTGCCTAATAATCATTTGAACTGTTTAATTTACTTAGACCGTATGGGTAAATTGTAGTAGTCATTTTCTTGAATTGGTGCACCTAGTAGTATTCTAAATATTATTATTATTAATGCATGTATTGTAATTAGCATAATTGACCACGGCCGTTCTAATAAGCAAATAAATAAAAATTAAAAATAATAATTGATCGAGCGAAGCGAAAGCTCCAAATTAACTTGAGCAAATCGGCGTTGTATGTATGTATGTAGGTATGTTTGTTTGTCCGAGGATAACTTTCGAAGCGTTGATCCGATCTTTGTAAAATTTGATACGTAGGAAGATAGTGATGGCACAATTTTGGTGTGACTAAATAAGCTAAAAATGTTGGGGGTTTGTTGAGATATAGGGGTTCAATGAGGATAAAAAAAATGAAAATGTGACTATTAAGTGTCAAGTGGGACGTCAAATGAAAGGTCTACATTAGTACATTTTGATTCCGTTTTAATTTTTAGTAATGTTTTTGTAGTTTTTGAGTTATTAGCCATAAAAACAAAACTTTGACAAAACACCAGTGATGTAATTTGATATGCGTGTAGCTTAAGTGTCACAAATATAGGCAAAATCTGAAATCCAGAAAAACTGCAATCTGTGCATCAAAAAGAGTAACCCATTTTCATGAACTCCCGTTACCTGTAATTTGCATGAAACTGTAAGTCAAGTTAGTTGGTTATTTATTTCGTGGCACTATTTTGAGAGTCAAAGATTACGAATAATATATTTTGGTTTTTATGGGAGACTCGCGAGATCTCAGTTCGGGGCGAACCACTAGTTATTCGCAAGAATGTGGAATGTTTGTTACACAATCACGTCGAAACGGGTGAATCGATTTCGATGAAATTTGATATGTATCTACGTAGATTATGAACAAACAGGTTGTTTAATAGTTTTTATAATATTTTAATGTATACATTTTTTTCAGACACGTTGAATCTCCGTGGTTCCGACATCCCTTACAACCCGATGTTTTTCGCGTACCTCGTGATTAGAACTGATGTGGTGAGTTTCAGTAACTATTTTATCCATTTAACAGAAAAGTTTCTAATTTAAATCTCCCAAGTTGCAACATAATTGTGACTTTTAGGTAAAAATGGTCACTTAGGTGTTACGTAACGTTTAGGAAGGGGGAAGGGAGGGGGGGGGGGGGGGGGGCAGAAAAACGTTATGGTGCGTTATATGCCGGGGAGGGAGGGTTAAAAATCTTCCTAAAATAGCAAAGATAAATTTATTTTCTTAAACATAATGTATTATATAAGTAGGTGAGTGTCAATTATGTTCTACTATAACTAGCACGCAAATTACAAAAATACAATAGAAAATGTACAATTTAAGATACAACCATCATAATATGTAATAAAATAAAGAAAAATACTATAAAATCTAAATTATATAAAAATTAAATGTCAAAGTTAGCCCTAAAATTATAATAAAGCCAGGCTCAAATAGGATTGGGCGGGACACATTAGCAAAATGGCCCCCGATAGGGCTAATCTACCTACAACCTGAAGGCCTGATGGAAGACGCGGTCTGGGTCGGCCAAGAAAACGTTGGCGAGACGATCTTGTTGCCTTCGAGCAGGAGTGGTGGAGTGTCGCACAGGATAGAGAAAGCTGGATAGACTTGGGGGAGACCTTTGCCCAGCAGTGGGACAAACGTTGATATAAAAAGTTTAATTGTCTGAACAGTCATATCTCGACTAAATTCGGAGCTACGGGATTTTATTTTTGATGGCTGCATGCAAAAGCTCTCCCACTCCGCCCTGTTAGTGTTCCATTTACGATAGGTTCGAACGTTTTCCGCGTGGAATTGTTTTACGTACGCAGAGCGTTTTTTACTAACCTCTAATTATGTCATCCAAAAGAAAAAAATGCATATATTTATATGCAAAGTTGAACCCCGACTTACGCGAATTCAACTTCTATCAAAAAATAATCATTTCAGGCCGCACCTAACAACGTCCTCTTGTTCTGGAAAGATGGCCAGCTGTCTACTGCCGTGGTCCAGCACTTGGCGTCCGAAGGAGTGCAGCTCCAAGCGAGGCCCTATGCTGATATATTTCAATATTTGAGGAACCTTACCGTAAGTCATCATTTACTAGCTTTTGAAGTGAATTCGTTTTTAAAATTACTTCCATAGTCGGAGGCAATTAAAAAAACGAATGATAACAAAATCGGGGGATACAGTTTGTTGTTGCAGCTACATATACATCTCCATCCAAAATGTAATTACACCACTGGATAGCTAAAGGATCAAAGAATTCGTTGCGATAACTGAGTACTCTGACGCATCGCGCGTGTTGGAGGGGGAAGCGCCGCCATTTTGTTGTCATTTTGCTGTGTTTCGAGATTTTCATTTATTAACATGATTTTATTTTGTATAGAAAATATTACCTGTTACGTACACGTGTTCACGTACAACACACGACCGTGTCCATGACACAGCCACATCCCATTTGTTTCTTCTATACGAGATTCCATAAACGTATAGAGTTTTCAGAGTAGTAGAGTTTCTTGTGAAAAGGCTCGTCCGGGGAAGTACCTACTACTACCATACCTATTTTTGCCGCCAAGCAGCATTGCTGTGTTTCGGTTTGAGCGTCTGGTAGCTGGTAAAATTACAGGCACATGAGGCTTTACACCTGTATACCTCAAGTTGATGGACGCAGGGCAGTGCATTGAAGGGCATGTTTCTAAGGTGCGTGACCTATGAGGCAATACTTTGTTATAGGCGATGGTTACCACTTAAAATCAGGTGGGCCATAAGCAAACAAAGATCTCAACACTTTTTTATTTTTCAGTTTGAGCTGCCTTCTCAAAGCACTGTGTGGTTATCTGAAGACGCAAGTCAGGCCATCTTTTTGGCAGTTGAAAATGTAGGTACATTAAACGTTTCTATAGATTTAACTTTGACGTCCTCTGTGGTGCAGTGGGCGAATAGCTGGCTGAGATAGAGGAGGTTGCGGGCTCGATTCCCGCTGCGGGACAAATGTTTACATGATCTCCAGATATTTATATACTTATATAGGTATGACTTGACGAGTCTGTGACAACTCTTGACTCTTATTCTTTAGATTTTATTTTCATTTGTATATTGTACTATATTTATGTTCCAAATAAATAAAAATAAATAATAAACTTTGACGTCCTCTGTGGTGCAGTGGGCGAATAGCTGGCTGAGATAGAGGAGGTTGCGGGCTCGATTCCCGCTGCAGGACAAATGTTTACATGATCTCCAGATGTTTATTCCGAGTTTGAGTATTTTTATAATATATATAATATGTATATTATCAGTGATCTGGTTACCACAGTAAAAGCTTTGCTTAGTTTGGGGCTAGATAGCCCTGTGTGAAATGTCCAGCATTATTTATATGTTATAACTACTGTCAAATCTGTGTGTATCTGTACTCCGAGCGGGGCAGCACACTTTGGGGGCTTCACTTTAAGATTAGTGATGCTTTATCTACCTTTTTATTAGTTTCTGTCCTTTAACTAGTAAACTGGGCTTAATATATCTTAACTTATTTTTACTTAATATACTTAATATTGAAATTACGTTTCAGGATGGTTACTCAGATCTCAATATCTTGAGCACTGTATCGCCGGTCGCTCTGATGAAAGTCGTGAAGAACCAGGTTGAAATGCAGGTATTTATATTTTTCTTTTGGACGTCAGCAATCTAAGTCTATCTAAGAAATCGGAGCTATTTTTTTTTTGATAATTGAAGGTTCGATCGATTTGTTACTATGGTGCGGGTGACATAGGATAGCATAATCAAGTTATAGACTACTCAAAGGACGTAGTCGGTCTCATACAGGGTCTATCAATTTTAACTTATTATATGGAAAGAACAACGGTTTCTATATAAACTAGTGGTTCACCCCGAACAGATATCTCGCGAGTCCCCAAATCACAAAAAAAAATATTCTTAGAGCGACTCGCGCAACGATGCCTAAAAGTATTTAGTGGCTAAATATAATTTAAGGAGTTGTCAAATCATACAAATACGTAATAATTAAACATGTTTGTTTAGTCTCTAATACATTTAGGGATTGTTGTGCAAGCTGGCCTTAATCTTTTACTAATAAAATAGTGCCACGAAATGAGTAACCAACTACTTGACCCTCAATTTCATTTAAATTACAGGTAACGGGAGTTCATGTTAATTGGAAAATCTTTTTTGGGGTAAAAATTGCAGATATTCTGGATTTCAGACTTTTCCCTATATTTTTGTCACTAAAGCTACATGTATACCAAATTTTAGCATTGTGGTGTCACTGGTGTACCCTGTGAATTTTGTCAAAGTTCATTTTTATTATGACTCTAGTTTTAAAATAAAAACAAAAACAGGGTCGAAATGTATTCACAAAGACATTATTAATTGATTTTAGAGGTGAGCTTAACACCGGTAGCTTGAATAATTATCCAGTACTCGATACATTTCCAATAAACCATCTTTAACGTAAATCGGCGGCGCCTTTGCGCCGATGCCGCTTAGTCAGTTTATCAGGTAATTAGCTTGTGAGACAGTATCTGTATCCCAACATCTGTAATTGTGTTTCCTTTTGTATGTCGTGTTAAATAAATTTATTTATACCGTCTGTCACCGCATTCACGACATTTATTTAAAACACATGCAGAATCGTATTAATCGATTTTAGAGGTCGATTTAATACCGGTAGCTTGAATAATTATCCAGTACTCGATACATTTCCAATAAACCATCTTTAACGTAAATCGGCGGCGCCTTTGCGCCGATGCCGCTTAGTCAGTTTATCAGGTAATTAGCTTGTGAGACAGTATCTGTATCCCAACATCTGTAATTGTGTTTCCTTTTGTATGTCGTGTTAAATAAATTTATTTATACCGTCTGTCACCGCATTCACGACATTTATTTAAAACACAAATGCAGAATCGTATTAATCGATTTTAGAGGTGGATTTAATACCGGTAGCTTGAATAATTAACCAGTACTCGATACATTTCCAATAAACCATCTTTAACGTAAATCGGCGGCGCCTTTGTGACGATGCCGCTTAGTCAGTTTATCAGGTAATTAGCTTGTGAGACAGTATCTGTATCCCAACATCTGTAATTGTGTTTCCTTTTGTATGTCGTGTTAAATAAATTTATTTATACCGTCTGTCACCGCATTCAGGACATTTATTTAAAACACAAATGCAGAATCGTATTAACCGATTTTAGAGGTGGATTTAATACTGGTAGCTTGAATATTTATCCAGTACTCGATACATTTCCAATAGACCATTTTTAACGTAAATCGGCGGCGCCTTTGCGACGATGCTGCTTAGTCAGTTTATCAGGTAATTAGCTTGTGAGACAGTATCTGTATCCCAACATGTGTAATATATTTAGGTTTATGTACTCATAATTTTATTTTATTTTACATAGCATGATGATTACTGATTTTTAATCATTATTTATCTTGTCTTTTTACTACTTTTTCATAAAAGTAATTTTTCATAAAATATATCATACTGTTTTGTCTGCTAAATAAGGTATACTGTGAAACTTGTTAACGTCCAACTGCAGATGGCTGAGTCATTTGAACTCGTTCGGCTCTATTGTTCGGACCGCAATCTCATTAGCAATCTGAACCTTATTTGTATGGGTCGAGGATCTTACCTTGCTGTAACACAGTTTACAACTAGCGCGGGAGGTAATGGTGTTCGTGCGTAATGCAAATCTACCCTCAACAAATCGTATGTTTATTTATATAAAAACTTATCACTTACGTACAACTGTTTTTTTTAATTTCTGGCAAATAAAAATTATTCTTATTCATAAACAAATTTTTATGTAAATCGGCGGCGCCTTTGTGACGATGCCGCTTAGTCAGTTTTGTTTCATTGATATTTTAGGACTTGATAATAAGGTTGTTTGAAAATTTTAATTTTCTATAGTAATGAATTAAAAAAAACCTATTTACAACAATACTAGCCATTAGCCCTACCCGTGTTTTCATTTAATATCGTACTTAACAAAATACGTAGTATATAATTGCTTTATTTATTAAAATCTCGAGACAATTAATAAAATGCTGCTCGTTGAAATGTTAGAGAACTAGCGTATTGTGAGATTACTCAAAATTAGCTACGAGTCATTAGTCAATAGAGCGTTTACGGCGCCCTGTTGAAACCTAGTTGTAATTTGATTGTCAGGGTTTCCGCAATGCCCACGTGAAGGATGGAGTGGCCGTGGTGCGCTCGCTGTACTGGGTGCACCAGCAGGTGGCCGCGGGGGCCAATGTCACTGAAGTGCAACTGTCTGACAGAATGAGGGACTTCAGAGCGTGAGTTATAAATACCGTCATCATTAACACTTTAAAATAACTGAAGCGTTTGTAGCTTGCGCTCTTAACAGATTAGCTAAGCCACAGAAGATAATTGACAAAAAAAAATAGATAATACTGTATTAATAACATACCCCCCACACTCACACAAACATTCACTGATCATTCCATTATGAACCATAGCTCGGAGGAAGGTATTTCATCATACAGGTACTTTGGGTAGGTATGTATTCCATCCTGGATTGTATATGTATACCTTAGTAAAAGATTGTAATTTTTGTTTGTGAAATATCGAAGTTTGTTGCTGAATAAATAAATTATTAAATAAACAGATGCCTCATTTCATACAACGAACTCGACTGTCGCTAGGAGCTATACTGCATGTCTTGTAGAGGCGTTAAATGCCGCTACTATCACTAAACTCGCACTACCATACATCATAGATACATAATTATTGATTAAAACGGGTATTTATCACGTACGTCCCTTTTTTATAGTCGACCCATGACCACGCCTGTTGCAACACAGCCGAAACGACGGGATAACAAATAAAAAAGGTACATACGCGATAAATAACCGTTTTAATCAATATTATGTACAGTAATCGCGAAAGTTTGATAAATACTATCATAGACAGATTGATGTGGTTGCGACGGATGTTGCGTATGCAGATTTTTTGACATCTGCGGATGCGGATGCGAATTTTTGAAGGCTTATATTTCCGAATGCAGATGCGGATGTGGATCTTAAGTTTTTTTAAGAAACTTGGTTTTGGTGCAGAAATTAAAATTGCTGGTATTGAGTTAATATCGCACATATTTGATGCCTGGGAGAAGTCTCATGACGCTTTAGGTGTTTTTTGTGATTTGTCCAAGGCATTTGATTGCGTAGACCATGACACATCGATCAGGAAACTACACCATTATGGCATTAGGAGCGTTGCTCTAGACTTTCTCACTTCTTATTTAAGTGGCAGAGTGCAAAGAGTTGACGTGAATGGGAAGCGTTCTCCGGGGTCTCTGGTTAAAATGGGTGTACCACAGGGATCAATTCTGGGACCATTTTTGTTTTTAGTATATATTAATGATCTTCCCCATCTTGTAAGGGATGATCATGAGGTTGTATTGTTTGCAGACGACACGTCACTTTTATTTAAATTAAAGCGACGACAAACCGATTTTGACGATGTAAACAATGCAATCTCTAAGGTGGTAAAATGGTTCAATGTAAACAATCTACTTCTAAATGAAAAGAAAACAAAGTGTATTAGATTTATACTACCTAATGTTACACAAGTTAAAGCAGATATAAAAATCAAAGACGAGGAGTTGGCTCTTGTGGACACCACCGTATTCTTAGGTATAACCCTAGATAATAAGCTTCAATGGGGCCCTCACATTGATGGGTTGTCCAAGAGACTTAGTTCTGCGGCATACGCAATCAAAAAGATCCGTCTTTTTATAGACGTAGACACAGCTAGACTAGTTTACTTCAGCTACTTCCACAGCATTATGTCATACGGTATACTGCTGTAGGGGAGTGCTGCAGATATAAACACCGTTTTTGTGCTGCAGAAGAGGGCTGTTCGTGCAATTTACAATATGGGCCCCAGAGAATCATTACGCAATAAGTTTAAAGAAATAAATATTATGACATTCCCTTGTCAATACATCTATGAAAATCTAATGTATGTTCACAAAAATATTAATTTGTTTAAGAAAAATAGCGATAATCATAATTTTAATACTAGAAATAAAGATAAACTCGCTGTTGCCACTTGTAGACTCCTTAAAGTTAGTAAATCGTTTAAAGGGCAAGGTGTACGCTTTTATAACAAACTCCCAAGGGATGTACAAAAATTGACAATTAACAAATTTAAAAACGTAATTAAACAAAATCTTTATAAAAGAGCCTACTATAAAATATCGGATTATTTAGATGATAGAGAAGCTTGGGATTGAAATTGCTCCAACTCGTTCAAAATGTTACAATTTAGACGTAATTTATGTTCTGTATTATGTATTGTAAAAGGATCATTAAAAAAACAACCAGCCTTGTTTCTTGCCTTTCTTTCCTGGCTTGGTCGCGAAGGAACAGGCAGTAAAATTGACGTTTCAAAGTGATCCTTGTGATTTTAATGAATAAAAATATTTGAATTTGAAATTTGAATTTGAAACAAAAATATAAACTATTAACTGCAAAATGCATAACTTAATATACAATACTCACTGTATACTCACAATAACATTCAAAAACTGCAATGTTCATACGATAAGCGCAAGTAAACACGTTATGATTTATTTACGAGATACAAATGATAAACAATAACAAACGCGTCGGAGGTTGTCACCGAAATCTTCGCTCCTATTGGTCAATTAGCACGTGGTCTCGGCACGCGCCACTCGCAAGACCCACCCAATTTATTTCTTGTCGTGGCCTGCGCTGTATCTGCATCCGCATGAACATCCGCATCGATTATTGCGGATGGGGATCTAGCCTTGTATAAGCTAATAAGTAAATTAATTTTGACCTAGTTTTTTCGTATAGGTAACTTAAACTAGGAATGTGTCCAATAGCACTTTTCTTACTTTGCCCTTAACTAGAAACCGTAAGAAAAGTGCTATTGGACACATTTATAGTTTAAGTTATGCTAAAAAAACTAGACCCTTAAGATGAAACATTTATTTATTTTGTAGCGATGAAGAGGACTTCATGGGTCCATCGTTTGGGACCATCGCAGGCGCTGGAGAGAACGGAGCCATCATACATTACAAGCCGAGCGCGGAAGGCGAGCAGAGGGTCATTCGACCTGACGATATGCTGCTGATAGACTCTGGAGGACAGTACCGGTGAGATTGACTAATACTCAATCACAATAATATTATAAATGAGACAGTTTGGATGTTTGTTTGTTACTCAATCACGTCGTAACGGCTTAACCGATTTCGATGATATTTAGTATGTACGTAGATTATAACCTGGATTAACACATATGCTACTTTTTATCCCATACATCAGGTCCCATGGGCTAAAAATTGGGTGTCAAGTCAAGTTGCAACGAGTTTAGCTTTATTTCTAGGTTACCTACACATTTAGTAGTGTAACGCGTACGAAGTCGCGGGCAACAGCTAGTACTCAATACATTTATTGCTTTCACATGCAGACCAAGGTGTTACAGGTAATAGGTAGATAGTTTCACATATGAACTCTGGCAGGGTATAGCAACAGGAAGGCAGACCATGTTTTCCTATCTAAATAGGTAGCCATGCTAATTACACTTTACAATTTATTCGATACTACCATCCGCCAGCGGCGTCGCACGCGTGGTTTTTTAATAAAAAATAGCCTATGTGTCAATCCAGGTCATAATTGATATACCAAATTTCATCGAAATCGGTTCAGATGTTATGATGTGATTGAGTAACAAAGAAACGTACAACCAAACTTTCGCATTTTTAATATTAGTGTGATTTTAATATTGTATCCTAAAAGGATCAACGTTTTTTGTTTCTTGCCTTTCTTTCGTGACTTGGCCGCGAAGGAACAGGCAGTGATTCTTGTGATTTTAATGAATAAAAACATTTGGATTTAGATTGAGAAAGGTACAGAAGCTTTTAACGTTGCTTCTTTGTTTTAAAATGTGTCAACGACCTTCACACGACAAAACGATTGGAGACAGATGGCGCGTAAATTTTACACGGGACCCTTTATAAATCCAGGACGCTACTTAAAAACTATCCAAGACAGCCAAGGACACTCCAAAAAGCAGGACATATCCTGGGAAAACAGGACGGTTGGTAACCCTAGTTTAAATCAAGTTGTATATTCCAGGGATGGTACAACAGATATGACTCGCACTCGACACATGAGCGCGTCTCCCACAGAGGCTCAGCGTCGAGCCTTCACGCGCGTTCTGAAGGGACAGATCAACCTAGGCACTGCGGTCTTCCCGGCCGGCACACAGGTCAGCCTTTTTAGTTTCACTGCGGCCACGAGGCTTATTGTGATCGCCACTTGTGTTTATGTCGCCCCTAGGTTATGGGGGCGCTCATAGTTCACAACTATGACCTACAGCTGTTAAAAACTGTATTGAAGAATATTCTTAGTGGTGATAACTGTTAGCTCCTCCGGGCGGAGGATGTGTCTCATTTTAAATTTTTTTAGCCCTCGTGAACCCCAATATCTCAACAACCCCCCAACATTTTTAGCTCATTTAGTCACACCAAAATTGTGCCATCATATGTATCACGATGATCGGATCAAAGATTCGAAAGTTATCCTCGGACAAACAAACATACATACGTACATACAACGCCGATTTGCCCAAGTTGATTTAGAGATCTCGCTTCGCTTGATCAATAAAATAACTAAAATTTAATTACAGGTTCTGGGACATCCTGTATTTATGTGATACAATTTGATAATTAAATCGGTATTTTCTGAACTCCAGGGTCACGTGATAGAAGTTCTAGCACGTAAAGCGTTATGGGACGTGGGACTGGACTACGCCCACGGCACAGGGCATGGCGTGGGGCACTTCCTCAACGTGCACGAGGGGCCCACCTGGATACTGAGTCGCCCCTCCACCAACGACCCAGGGATCCGCCCTAACATGATCTACAGTAATGGTATGTATCAGAAAATTCGCATTTTCATGAGGCTAAATATAGAAACAAATATTTAGGTCAACTTGCTCAAGGATACTTGTAGTGTTTGTGTTAGATTATACTAATACAACACGGTCTCGTGCGAGCGAGAAGTAAGGCGGCGCGGGAGTGCTACCGGAGCCGTGGGCGAGAGTAGTCGTGTCCGTCGGTACTTACCGCTTGTTGTCGAGCCCGTGTCTATCTACCTAGTAGCTAGGTACCTACCATCGGTCTATGAGTACTACATGTGGCGACGGGATAAAAGGTCAGTAAAATAACTTTAAAAAAATAATAATAAGAGAGGTGATAATAACATCTACCTTGCTATAGGAGAATGAAAACATTGTATTAGTCAGATGCATCTAAGCAAGTATGTATGATCAATGTTATTGTTTAGACGCTCGTCTGACTGTTTACCGGCGCGGCAGCGCAGGCGCCACGCTGGCGCGACACTGTAAGCCGGTTAGCTACCGTATTTTGTTCCTATGTAGCCATTTGTTATAAAAACATTGAAACGGTTGCATATTTTTATTTAAAACCAGAACGATGTAGGTACTAAAGTATGTAGGTGTAAATAACTAAATGGTTAGTGACTTTATCATCCTCGTTGATATTTTATACCTGGGTACTTATTTACATTGACTAGGAATCTAATAGAACCTACCTATTAGAATAAACAAAATGAAGGTCAACTAGCAGGGTAATTAGATTGATAGTACATTTTGGTAGTAGCAAATGGTAAAAAAAAAAAAAAAAATGTTGGTTATAAATGGGTAAAGTAATATAAGGGGGACAAAAGTTTAAGAAGGAACCCACTAAACTGGGAAGATTGGTATTAAATACCTCCATTAAATTGGAAACGCAGCTACCCACTAAACCGGGAAGATTGGTAAAATTAATACCTTCATTGAATTGAGAAATTTAGAGCTACCCACTAAACTGGGAAGATTGGTATTAAATACCTCCATTAAATTGGAAACGCAGCTACCCACTAAACTGGGAAGATTGGTAAAATTAATACCTTCATTGAATTGAGAAATTTAGAGCTACCCACTAAACTGGGAAGATTGGTATTAAATACCTCCATTAAATTGGAAACACAGCTACCCACTAAACTGGGAAGATTGGTAAAATTAATACCATCATTGAATTGAGAAATTTAGAGCTACCCACTAAACTGGGAAGATTGGTATAAATGATACCTTCATTTAATTGAAAGTTTTAGTATTGCGGTACCCACTTAACTGGGAACATTGGTACTAACAAGCACCTCTATTTAATTGGGAATTGTTGAAGTGCTCCACAAAACGGGAGTTTGGTAAAACCACCCCCATTTAATTGGAAACGGTTCACGGTGAAATAGAATACTGTTTTCTATTTCAGGTCAGGGATATTCATAAACCATGGCAAATACAACATTGCCAGTATTGCCGGCCATAGAAAAACTGGACCTTGATGGCGATGGGGCCTCGGTAGGCCACAGATGGGAAAAATGGAAGCGTTCCTTAAACCTTTACTTGGATACTACTGATATAAAGTGCTCAATTAAAAAAAGAGCTACTTTACTATTGTTAGGAGGACAAGATCTACAGGAAGTCTTTTACAACCTACCTGGAGCAAATGTAGATCCTGCAGAGGGCATAGATGTTTTTAAGATAGCTGTAGAAAAACTCGACGACTATTTCACCCCTAAACAAAGTAAAGTTTATGAGAGACATCTTTTCCGGCTTGTTAAACAAGAGGAGGGTGAAAAGTTTGAGAAATTTCTGGTAAGGCTAAGGAAACAAGCTAGTAAATGCCAATTTGATAAACCAGATGAACACTTGATTGACCAGGTAGCGGAAAAGTGTTATTCATCGGATTTACGGAAAAAGATTTTGACTATAGGTGATGACATAACTCTTGATAAAATTATCACACAAGCGAACACTTTAGAAGTTGTAAGTCATCAACTAGAAGAGTACGAGGGCAAAAGTAAAATACCAGACGTTAATGCTATTACATACAAAGGAGGAAAAACCAAACAAACCAAACCTGAAACTATGGAACCACAAGAAACAAAGAAAAAGGGGTGCAATAGGTGTGGAAATGCAAGACATGGTTCATACGACCCTAATTGTCCTGCAAGAGGAAAGAAATGTCATCTTTGTGGGAAGTTAGGTCATTTTCGACAGTACTGTAAGAGTGCAAAGAAGCGGAAATCAGGAGAACCAATGAAACCAGACGAAGGAAAAAAGTATAAGAAGACTAAAAGAGATGAAACAGACCACATAGAAAGTGAAGGTATTGATTATGTTTTCAACGTAATCAATGATGCGACAATCGAATGTGACGTAGGAGGTGTCAAAATAAATATGTTGATTGACTCGGGGTGTAAACTAAATCTGATAACAGACAAAACATGGAACATTTTAAAAAACCAGAAGGTTGTAAGTTTTCATCAGGTTAATAAGCCAGATAAGACACTACTGGCGTATGGAAGTACGACACCATTAGATGTGAAAGGCTCATTTGAAGCTGACATCAAAATAAATAACCGATCTGAACGTTCAACAGTCTATGTAATAACAAGAGGGTCAAGAGATTTGTTGGGTAAGGATACGGCGTTACGCTTAGGTGTTTTAAAACTGGGAATTGGGATTGATCAAATTGAAAATCAGCCTTTTCCGAAGTTTAAGGACGTGTTGATCGAAATCCCAATTGATGACTCACAAAAACCCGTGTCACAACCTTACCGTCGTATACCAATTCCTATCGTAGAAAAAATAGAACAGAAAATACAGGAATTATTGGACAGCGACATCATAGAGGAAGTGCGAGAACCTTCAAGGTGGGTTTCACCGGTCGTGCCGATACAGAAAGATAACGGTGAATTGCGGTTATGTGTTGACATGAGGCGGGCAAACGCCGCGATAATGAGGGAAAATCACCCGCTGCCAACGATGGAACACTTGTTGCCAAAGATACGGAAAGCCAAGTATTTTACAAAATTGGACATAAAAAATGCGTTCCATCAAGCAGAGTTACATCCAAATTCTCGACATGTGACAACTTTCATCACTTCCAAAGGATTGTATCGTTACAAACGGTTAATGTTTGGCATCTCTTCCGCACCAGAGTTATTCCAGAAAATAATGGAAAGAATGCTCATCCAATGTGAAGGCTCCATTAACTTCATTGACGACATCCTGGTATTTGGAAGCAGTGAGAAAGAGCATGACTCCCGGTTGAAGATAGTTCTTGAAGTACTGAAGAAAAATAACGTCTTACTAAATGAAGAAAAATGTATTTACAAAGTTCAAAAGGTAAACTTTCTAGGGCACGAGCTGAAACCAGATGGAGTGAGACCATTGAATAAATACATCAAGAGTATAGCTGATTTTAGAAAACCGAAAACAATCGAAGAACTTCAGAGTCTTCTGGGACTGGCTAACTACATAAACAAATGGATACCAAATCTAGCCACAATCACTGAACCTTTAAAACTTCTTTTGAGGAAAAAGATAGGGAAAAATGCTAGCATTGTAGAATACTGGTCCACGGATCAAAAAGATGCATTCAAACACCTTAAGGAAGCACTTACAAAAATACACACTTTGGGTTACTATGATGTAAAAGACAGAACTCAAGTAATCGCGGATGCAAGTCCTGTGGGATTGGGAGCTGTACTAGTGCAGATTGATGACAAAGGGCCTCGGATAATTGCTTACGGGAATAGGACGCTAACAGAGTGCGAGCGCAGATATAGCCAGACCGAGAAGGAAGCTTTGGCTTTGGTCTGGGCCATAGAGCACTTCAATGTTTTTCTATTTGGAAAAGAATTCGACCTGATTACCGACCATAAGCCATTAGAGGTGTTATTCGGTCCAAAATCCAAACCATGTGCACGTATTGAGAGATGGGTATTACGGTTACAGGCCCATCGATATCACATAAAGTACAAACCTGGAAAGACCAATATTGCAGACCCACTATCACGACTTTCCCAAAGTTCAAGCGTCCCACAGGATACTAGAAAAGATAACCATGTTCACCAAATCGTTGAAAACGCAAGACCATGCGCGATTCCTATGAGAGACATCATTGGGCATTCAGAAACTGATTCCGAAATTTCCAGCGTGAAAAAAGGAATATACGATAAAGATTGGGACGATTTAGCCAAGGGATATAAGATTTTTGAGAATGAGTTATGCTTTTACGGTAATGTGTTGTTACGTGGAAGCAGACTTGTAATACCTCGCGCACTGAGAAAGAAGGTGTTGGATGCAGCACACGAAGGTCACCCAGGGATTGTAGCACTTAAAGGTAGATTAAGATCAAAAGTTTGGTGGCCAAGAATAGATAAGGATGCAGAAGGATTAGTAAGAAGTTGCAAAGGTTGCACATTGGTTGGCTTACCAAACTTACCGGTACCTATGAAGCGCAGAGATCTTCCTGCTGCACCATGGGTAGACATTGCTATGGATTTGTTAGGACCTTTACCCAACCATGACTACCTGTTTGTAATGATTGACTACTATAGTCGATACAAAGAAGTCAAAATTACAAAGGTAATAACAAGTGCGCAAATAGTTAAAATTCTTAAAGAAATGTTTAGCCGGCTAGGTTATCCAAATTCAATCACGGCAGATAATGGGCGGCAGTTTGTAAGCGAAGAATTTAAGACTTTTTGTCAGGAGTGCAACATTACACTCTTTAACTCTGTGCCATACTGGCCACAGCAGAATGGCGAAGTAGAAAGGCAGAATCGGGATATCCTAAAAAGGCTTAAAATAAGCCAATTAGAAAGACGAGATTTGAAAGAGAGTCTGTGGGAGTATTTAATGATGTACAACTCAACACCGCACTCCGTGACAGGGAAAACACCGGCAGAGCTTTTCTTTAAAAGACAAAACCGAGACAAAATACCAACAATACAAGATTTAGACGGAAACAACCAAGAAAATGACTCGGAAGTAAGAGACAAGGATAAACAGGAAAAGGAAAAAGGAAAAGAATATGGAGATAGGAAGAGGAGAGCCCAAGAAAGTACTTTAATAGAAGGAGACAAAGTTTATGTCAAAGAAATGGAAAAGGGAAACAAGCTTACTGCTAATTTCAACCCTACTCCACATGTTGTGGAAAAATCTCACGGTGGTGACGTTACGATAAGGAATGAAGAAACAGGACAGAGAGTAAGAAGAAACATTTTACACCTGAAGAAGGTCGAAGGAGAGTGGAGAACTATAGAAAGAAATGGAAACCAGGATCAGCAGAAGGAACAAGTTGATTTGAGTATATAAAGACCTTCCCATGTAAATGTAACTTGTCTTATTTAATAAATTTAATAAGATAGAGATGTAGTGTTTGTGTTAGATTATACTAATACAACACGGTCTCGTGCGAGCGAGAAGTAAGGCGGCGCGGGAGTGCTACCGGAGCCGTGGGCGAGAGTAGTCGTGTCCGTCGGTACTTACCGCTTGTTGTCGAGCCCGTGTCTATCTACCTAGTAGCTAGGTACCTACCATCGGTCTATGAGTACTACAATACTTAAACATAAGTATTTAGTGGCTAAACATGATTTAAGGAGTGGTCAAATTTAATCATCGCTAAACAGTCGCTAAACACGTTTAGGTGCAAAATCTCGGGTGTACAATTAGATTGCTTATAGTCCTTGTATAACAATGTAAATAAATAAATATAAATATTGCTGGACATTTCACACAACGCTATCCAACCCCAAACTAAACAGAGCTTGTGCTAGAAAAAGATTTTCCGAAATTCTACCCGTTAGGGGGTGAAAAAGGGGGACAAAGTTTGTATAGGACAACGTGATTCCTTGGTCCAATCTACTTCAAATTTTGCATAAACCTATTTTAACATAACGGGGTTAAAAAGGGGTAGAAGGTTATTTTGGCGGTGATTTGCTTCGAGATTGATATCAATACTCCTTAGTGCTTTTGGTTTAAATTACTATTTATTTTGACACATGTTTGAAAACTCAATCCGATTTTATTCAAAAAAAGTTGAACTGACTTAAAAACTTATGCAAATATGTACTCTTTAAAATTGGAATGTCTCGAAAGTCACCGTACTGTATTAGTACCTCATTTGAAGGTTTCGAAGCCTAAAGAGGTTATGCACTTTTAGGACACGGACTCATAGGGACTTAGACTTCGAAATTTGAAATGGTAAGGACTAGAACATTTTGGTATGAACTTAATAGTTTTATATTAGTTTGTCTTAGAAGTTTAATTTAGTGTGTATTGTTTTTCTAATTTTTTTGCATTACACTAATATTATAAATGTGAAACAAACTTTCACATTTATAATGCTTATTTATTTGTCTGTTTGTTACTCAATCACGTCATAACGGCGGAACCGATTTCGATGAAATTTGGTATATACGTAGATGTATACCTGGATTACCACATGGGCTACTTTATATCTCATAAATCAGTTCCCATGGGATAAAAATGGGGTGTCAAATCAAGTTGCAACAGCAGGTTTAGTTTTATTTCTAGGTTACTTACACATTTAGAAGTGTAACGCGTACGAAGTCGCGGGCAACAGCTAGTAATATATATAGAAAAACATCTAGACCCGGAGCAAATATCTGTAGATCATGCAAACATTTGTTCCACGCTACCTCCTGCGTTTCAGCCGGCTATTCGCCCACTGAGCCACGGAGGTCGTCAATACGTATATAATATGTAATAATTGTATGCCCCACATATCATATCATCATCATTTCAGTCCGGAATCACCCACTGCTGGGTATAGGCCTCTTGTTTTCTGCCAACCCCCTATATCCTGTGCGTCTCTCATCCAGGTGTTACATAGCCATATATATAGGCACCTAACTAATTACGGAGGCAAGCTGGATCCATCGTCAACTGCATCATCGCTTATCATCAGGCGAGATCGTGCTCAAACGCGACCCAATAATATACAACCTGTTTTGTTATGTACGATATTACACCATACCAAAATAATTTCCGTAAAAAAGAACTAAAGGTTCCTTATATGTGAATCTGCTATGGTTTAAGATTTCCCCATACAACCCAGCAAAAAACCCTCTGTATAGATAGATAGATTATGTATGACCGGGATTCACACTGGCTACTTTTCCCTTATGGCTTTATAAATGAGTCATGCTCTTAATAAATAAAATGTTTATTAATTGTCTGTAGTCGCGTAAAAAAATACTAATATCTATTCATTTTTAATTTTAATTTATTAATCAATTAATAACTAGGTACATCATGTCTTAAAACCAATGTAAGGTTTAACTAACTAGGTAATTAAAACGCTGGGTAAAAATATGATGGAACCAAGTAATTTGGTTTACTGCTTATCGTTTACACTGTCTCGTGAATTTACGGTCGGGCTGTGACGTCACGCGCGGCTCCAATGCTTCGAGACGGTTTACGTCGTGTTTAGATTAGCGGGGGCTGAGGTAGCGTAAACACCTGAAGTTCCAAGACAAGCCCGCCATAAGCATACATCTAAAAATGTCTATATAGATTGTAAGAAGAAAATACACAGGACAGACCATTCAGAACAGTACTTACATAAAGATTATAAATGAATATATATATATATATATATATATATTCATAAGATTATAAGCTTCTTTCTAGACAAGCGTGCTCCATCTTCGATAACACCATCACTTACCATCAGGTGAGGTAGTGGTCACTCGCTTGGCTATCATCAATAAAAAAAAATGTTCTTCCGTGCTGTGTAGGCCAAAAAGGCCCCGTCTTAGCGTATTACTGCCAACCATCCGAGGGCGGTAAGCGGCGCTGGTCTTCAGGTGGGACCAATGGGTGTTTTGTTTTTAAAAAGGTCTTTATTAAACATAAATGTTATAAACGTATTACAGCTAAACACAGTTTAGTATAATCATATCTTGATTTAGAATAACTCAGCAGGCTATAGCACCTTTATAAGTTTTTTTGATAAAATTACTATTTATAATAGAGTTGCACTTTGTAAATCAATTTTCTTAATGTTATGTACTTATCAAACATAATACAGAAGTAATTACTTATTTAAAAGTTATATGAGCACTTTGTATAGCGCGCATTTTTAATGTCAAGGGACCAATGGGTGGGTAGCCTCACGAACGCACAAAAATAATTGTTGATGTGGATTTAATACCTGTAGCCTATCGATACGTTTCCAGAAACCATTTTTCAATAATACTAGATATTAGCCCTAACCGTGTTTTAAATTAATGTCGTACATAACAAAACAGGTTTGAATATTACTTAATGTTTATTCACAGAGCCTGGGTACTATGAAGTGAATGAGTACGGAATACGTCATGAGGACTTGGTGGAGACCATCGTGATCAATAGAGATGCTGACCACCAACTCGTAAGTACAATAAATAAATAATCCTGGACATTTCACACAGCGCTATGTAGCCCTAAACTAAGCAAAGCTTGTACTATGGGAACATTTTTTTTTAAGTATATCCTATACTACGAGTCATCATCATCATCATCAGCCCACATTAGTCCACTGCTGGACATAGGCCTCTCCCAAAACGCGCCACTGAGCCCGGTCTTCGGCTCTTCTCATCCAGTTTCTGTCCGCTACCTTTCTTATGTCATCGCTCCACCTAGCCGGGGGGCGCCCCACACTACGTTTTCCGAGACGCGGTCTCCACTCAAGAACTCATTTACCCCAACGGTTGTCGGTTCTCCGGCATATATGGCCAGTCCACTGCCACTTCAGTTTGCTAACCCGCTGAGCTATGTCGGTGACCTTGGTTCTCTGTCGGATAATCTCGTTACGGATTTTATCCTTCAGAGAAACTCCAAGCATAGCCCGTTCCATAGCTCGCTGCGCAACCTTAAAGTGGTGGACTAGTCCTACCGTGAGCGTCCACAACTCAGCACCGTAGGTCATTACGGGTAGGACGCACGGATTGAACACTTTGGTTTTCAGGCATTGTGGTATAGGTGACGAGAAGATTCGACCTAATTTCCCAAATGCTGCCCAACCCAACTGAATCCTCCTCTTGGTCTCCTTCTCGAAGTTGTGTCTACCCAATTGCACTATCTGGCCGAGGTATACGTAGTCTTGAACGACTTTGAGTGGATGGCCTTGTACGACGACTGGTTCCGGATGTATATGAACATTAAACATAACCTTGGTTTTGTCCAAGTTCATCCGTAAACCAATTCGTTGAGAGGAGTCAGCTAGGCCGTCCAGCATGCTCTGCAGCTCCTGCAGCGACTCCGCCATCAGGACTATGTCGTCTGCAAATCGCAAGTGTGAGATGTGCTCGCCATTTATGTTAATGCCCATGTTTTTCCAGTCCAGCGTCTTAAACAAATCCTCCAGTGCGTTGGTGAACAGTTTCGGGGATATGACATCCCCCTGTCGCACTCCTCTACGCAACTGGATGGGATTAGATTGCTGGTCCTGTACCTGGACACTCATGGTGGCTTATTCGTAGAGACATCTCAACACGTCGATGTAACTATAGTATACTTGGCATCGCTGCAGAGATTCCAGAACAGCCCAGGTTTCAACGGAGTCAAAGGCCTTCTCGTAGTCCACAAATGCTAGGCACAAGGGCTGATTATACTCCTCAGACTTCTGTATAATCTGCCGCACTGTGTGGATGTGGTCTACGGTACTGTAGCCGCTTCGAAACCCGGCCTGTTCAGGGGGCTGAAATTCGTCGAACCTTCTAGCCAGACGATTTGTGATGACCCTTGAGAACAACTTATAGACGTGGCTCAGTAGTGAGATGGGCCTGTAGTTTTTTAATAATGTTTTGTCACCTTTTTTAAAGAAAAGGACAACAATACTCCTGTTCCACGCCTCCGGAGTTCTCCCACTGTGAATGACAGAGTTAAAGAGCTTCTGTAGTTCCCTTAACACTGGAACTCCTCCTGCTCTCAGAAGCTCAGACGTGATTCCGTCATCACCAGGGGCTTTTCCATTTTTAAGTTGCCTTAGAGCCATTCCCACTTCTTCTACGCTGACATCCGGCAACTCGTCTGTGAAGTGGCGCGTAAGCGTAGCTCTGGAGTCGTGAGTGTCGGGTTCTGGGCGAGGAGCATGAGAGTGGTACAATTGGCTGTAGAAATCTTCAATTTCAAAGAGAATCTGCGGCTTAGACAAAACGGTGAGGCCACTCGAAGTTTTAAGCTTTGTTAGGTGGCTCCTTCCAAGCTGCTGGCTGAACACTTTAGACCCTCGATTCTGCTCGATCGCTTTCTCGATCTGGCGTGTGCTGGAGCACCGAAGGTCACGTCTAACCAGCCTAGCAATTTGCTTGTTGAGGGCCAATCGCTGTGCTGAAGTAGCCTCTGCGTCTTCCTGTCGTTTTGTCATCAGCCGCAAAGTTTCATCTGAAAGGTCAGATTTCCTGCCCTTCCGCCTCAAAGTGCAGAATTTTTCACCTTCTTCCCTCACGACTTTTAGTATGCTTTGAAGTTCCTCGTTTACGTCTTCTGTGGTTTCCACGGCAGGAAAACGATCTTCCAGTTTCTTCTGGAAAGCTTCAGATTCAGCACTGATTTGGAGCAGGTTAGGTCGGAGCGTGGACTTCATCATGCGGCGTCTCTCCAGCTGGACATCGATATTTAGGATGCCTCGGACCATTCTGTGATCGGTTCCGGTATTAAACCTATTGACCACTGAAACATCCCTAAATATGTGTCTTTTGTCCGTCATGATAAAGTCGATCTCGTTTTTGGTTGCTGAGTCTGGGCTTCGCCACGTCCACTTTCTGTGGGGCTTCTTCTTGTAGAACGAGTTCATTAAGAAAAGCCCCTCCTGTTCTAGAAAGTTGTCGAGCATTTGCCCCCTGTCGTTCCTACTACCAGAGACCAGTAATATAAATAGACTGTCAAGTCCATTGAAAAAAACGTAATCCGCAAAAAGCTCAAAATCCCGTATTATTTCTAGATGGCGCTGTCTCATGGCCTGGAAACTTTCATAGCGGCCATTGCAACCAAACAAATTAAAATATATTTTCACTACAACACACCAAAATTTTTCTGGTTTTTTTTAGAATAAGTAATATTGTCCATGCAACAAGATTTACCGATTTTATTTCATATTGATTATTTACCACTTTCGTATGCTTAATCACAGATGGCGTAGGAATAGGATGAAAGGTAGCATATAAAAAAACGCATTGTTTTTTACCTAGATGGCGCTTAACACAAAATTAAATGGCAGATTTTTTTACTTCTAAGGGTATCGTCGCCTAAAAAAACAATGCAATGTAGGTAGTTAGCCATTATACGAGGCATGCCTTTTAAGTTCTGTCGTTTCCATATTTTCCGGCAATTTTGAATTTGGAACTGTTCTATATTCGAATGTGTTTACATTTTGAATCTCAAAACAGTTGAAAGTATTAGGATTAATGCTATTGTTTAGTCACAGTTTCGATTTGAATCTGTCAGGTCACGTTCGAAAATGAATCTTTCTAAGGAAAATGTTCGTGCAATAATTTTCTACAACTTTAGAAGAGGCCTGACACGGCTTCAGTGTTTAGAAGAGCTAACATCTGTGTTCAGTGATGTAGCCCCATGTCTGCGGACTGTCGAACGCTGGTACTTAGAATTCCAGCGTGGACATACTAGTGTTAGTGACAGATTTCGCGAAGGACGCCCAAAATCCGCCTTCACTGAAGATAACATCATTGCTGTGAGACAACTAATTCTCGAAGATCGTCATGTGACGTATCGAGAGATAGAGGCTCTATTAGGCATCTCAGGGACAACCATTCAGAAGATCTTGCATGAAGCGCTTGGTGTGAGAAAGCTAGTTTGCCGTTGGATACCGCATCTGCTTTCCGACGATCACAAGGCGGCCCGCGTCAGATGGTGTAAGAAAACTCTGCAAAGGTTTAACCGAGGGGAGTCAAGTCACGTCTACGACATCATAAGTGGTGACGAATCTTGGATCTATGCCTACGATCCTGTTACCAAACAACAATCTACAATCTGGGTCTTTCAAGACGAGCCAAAGCCGACTAAAGTTGTTCGTTCTCGAAGCACTTCAAAGAAGATGGTGGCCACGTTCGTTGGAAAAACCGGCCATGTTGCGACTATTGCACTTGAAGATCGTAGAACGGTTAACGCAGAGTGGTATACTACAGTTTGTTTACCACAAGTCATCGCCGAACTTCGAAAATCTAACTCAAAGCGACGCATCATCCTGCACCACGACAACGCAAGCTCACACAGCGCTCGTCAAACGATTGAGTATTTGAAGCAGGAAAAAGTAGAAATTCTTGACCATCCTCCATACAGTCCTGACCTAAGCCCTAACGATTTCTTTACATTTCCTAAAATTAAGAAAAGTCTTCGTGGTCAAAGGTTCCAGTCCGCTGAAGAAGCAGTCGACGCTTTCAAGACAGCCATTTTGAACACCCCACTTTAGAGTGGAATAAATGTTATAATAACTGGTTTGAGCGAATGGAAAAGTGTTTTAAGCTACGTTGTGAATACTTTGAAAAACAATAAAAAGTACTATAAGGTTCTAGATGTGTTTTTTTCTTCAAACGACAAAACTTAAAAGGCATGCCTCGTATACTCACGACAGCAAAAATCCTACGCTGCAGGATTTTTAAGTTGGCGAGTCTATCGCTATAAATAGGTACCTACCTATTTATTGGAGGCACATTAATTCAAACTGTTTTGTTCTAGTTTAGAGCATAACGGTTTTAATTACTATGCTTTCTTTCACCATCAGAGCTCTACGGACCAAGCCAATACGATTCTAAACCTAATGATGCGGATTTCCTAGTGCTCGATTTAAAAATTAAACAATATTCAATAAATAATATGAAATAATCAAACTTTTTATTATTAAATAATCAAAAATCAAAAAGGGGTTTAAATATACTAATGAAGACCTTTCATTTGACGTCTCATTTGACCTAATAGTCTCATTTTTATTTTTTTTACCCCTATTGAACCCCAATATCTCAACAACCCTCCAAAAATTTTTAACTCATTTGTCACACCAAAATTGTGCTATCATTACCTATCTATATACCAAATTTCACGATGATCGGATAAACGCTTCGAAAGTTATCCTCGGACAAACAAACATACATACATACAACGCCGATTTGTTGATTTGGAGATCTCGCTTCGCTCGATCAATAACTAGTGGTTCCCGAACTGAGATCTCGCGAGTGTCCAATAAAAACAAAACAAAATCATAATCTTAGTAGGCAAGCCGAATTATTGTACTGAGAAATCCAAACGCAAAGAAATTCACCCGAAAGCCGAAAACAAAACAATTAGCCACAAGAAAATGAGCGGGAACGAGTGGCATTGAATGACAGCCAGCAAGCAAGCAAACAGCCACGCTGTTTGCATCTAATTTGTTGCATGCTGTGTTGCCAAACCTCACTTCTCAAAAGTCACGACTAGCAAGTCTAAGAAATTTTGTTGCACTTATTATATGTAGTGTACTTATGTAATTAAGTTTATTATTTTAGTAAATAACGTATTATCTTGTAGTATGCATTTTCCGGGTACTTACAAATGAATTTTATTTTGTTTCAAAAAGTATTCTACATATCTGTACATATCACTACAAATAGGTACGTATTTTACAAATAGGTATTTCCGCATTTAGGTGATAATGGTACGATCATAGACCTAAGTAATGAATTAAATATATCTATTTATTATTGCACCAGCAAGGCTTTCCTTTCCTAAAAAAACCCTATTTTGACGGAAACTTTCATGTTCTGGCAATTCCGATAAAACTGTGCGCAAGTCTCAAAAAATACTAAAGACTGAAGTTTTAACGAAACTGAAGACCGGCAACATCGCATACCGTGCAAACTGACAACGTCGCATTAATACTATCGCGCACGTTAAATTGGAAATAGCGCCATCTATTTTTTATCGTGAGCGGTAGTAAGCTAGATGTTGGCTAGAGGTCACATAAATCATCCGACACCGACCGAATATACTACCGACACCGTGCGGTCCTAGTCTCAATTCGCTGCAAGTCTGTACTCCCACTCTAGCGTTGAAGTCCCCCATGATAACGTTGAAGTGAGCCTTGGTGGTGTTATGAAGAGCTTTGGATATATCTTCGTACATCTCCTCTACCTCTTCAGTCGGATGTGTCCCGGTAGGTGCGTAAACCTGTATAACTTTCAGACTGTATCGTTTAGATATTCTAAGTATCAGGTACGCAACCCTGTTCGAGACACTAGATATTTCTTCAACGTTACCGGCTAGGACTTTATTAACGAGGAACCCCACGCCACCTTGGGAAAGTTGATCTCCTTCTCGGAAATACATAAGATGGCCCGAGTCCAGAGTTACGGTGTCCTCCCCCTCTCTTCGGACTTCACATAACCCGAGTATATCCCATCTTATGTTCTTCAATTCCGCCTCTAATTGTGCCAAGTGCTCGTCGAGTCGCAGTGTCCTTCCGTTGTATGTCGCCAAGGTCAGTAGTTTTTGTTTTTGGTAGCCTACCGTAGCCCGGGGATTCCTAGCACCCCCTGCCCCGCCGTTACCATGACCGCCACCATGGCCAGGAATAGCGGGGCGGCCGGGAACTGGGGGCCGTTGTGTTGTTGTATTTGTCATTGGGAGGGTTTGCCCATAATCGCCACGCTGGGCATGCGGGTTGGCGATCGCAGGGCACAGTTTGTCGCGCCGCTGACGCTGCTGCCCGTCAGCGGCCAGGAGATTTAATTGTGCCAGTTTAGGGAGGGCTATACCGCCATCAACCGGTCGCCAGAGCCTCGTCCGCTAGTCGGCAGGATGCACCACGTGCAGGTGAGGTTGACTATTGGGGCATTAGGATGTTGGGCTGCCCCCTTGCATCCCCGATACTACGAGTATCTATACTATAATACGTATAATATGAAGTAGTATACAAGGGCGGATCCAGGGGGGGGTCATGGGGTCATGACCCCCCCACCCCGGCTGGGTCCAGGACCTAGGTGGACCACTAATTAAAATTGTTAAACATGACATTGACCACGACTATGTGACCCCCCCCCTGGCACCAAAGCTGGATCTGCCCTTGGTAGTAGGTATATCCTAGGGATCCGAAACATGGCCCCTCACATAGAAGCATATATATAAGACAGTATATATAAGACGGCCTCCGTGGCGCAGTGGGCGTATAGCCGGCTGAGACGCCGGAGGTAGCGGGTTCGATTCCCGCCGCGGAACAAATGTTTGCATGATCTACAGATATTTGTTCCGTGTCTGGGTATTTTTCTAATCTCTGAATCCCTACCGCTCAGCTGGGAGTAAAGTTATACTGAATTTCGAATGTTTTTGAATTTGGAACCTCATCTGTATTCACATTTGAACCAAAGAGAAACCCACAAAATAAGAACTTATTAGTAAATCGAACCAACCTTTGCACAGAAAGCACCAACCTAGATTAGGTTTTTATTGTCTCGCAGAAAGTGTGAAAATTAGAGTATTCTCCTCGTGAATAAAGCCTTTTAGGCTTGCTTATATCCCTCTCTGCACTCAGGGTTCTAGTAACTCACAAGCGGAGCGACGTGAGTTATCTCTAGAATCCTTCGTTACGTTTGGGATTTAATGTAGCGCCCGTGACGAAATACACTGTTTTATCCCCTCGTTTAATAATCTACTATTATTTTGATGTTTAAATATGCAGGGTTTACCAGTTAGCGACGCTGTCTACTTACATCTACCTAAACATTTAGCTTGTTACTACAATAAGTTAAACATCTGTTTAACGTGTTTAAAAAAATCCATGGCAATTTTTTAAATACGCGCTAAACAGTAAATTTAATACTTAAGTAATAAAAACAATACACATATTGCTATATATGCATTTTAATTTATTTAACACTATTTATTTTTCCCTCAGGCAGATGGCATGGTGGCTGACTTCGAGGGTAGGGGAGCGGTGGGATTCCGCACCATTTCCCTCGCGCCGCATCAAAGCGCGTGCCTTGATGTCAACCTTCTCACCGAATTCGAGGTAACACCAAAATTTCTACCCCTTTCGACGCATAATACCGAAAACGCTTAAAGAAAATAAAAAATGAATAAAATTTTATAAAAGTCTTTTTCTTCTGCCATAATTTTATTGTTATGTATTGTAAAAAGATCATTAAAAAGAACCAGCCTTGTTTCTTGTCTTTCTTTCCTGGCTTGGTCTAAATTAATAAATATATGCGAATGAGATAGTTATCAGCTAACTTCATCATGTCGCTTTTTGGCTGTCGGTGTGCGCGCGCATGAGATAGTTATCAGCTAACTTCATCATGTCGCTTTTTGGCTGTCGGTGTGCGCGCGAATGAGATAGTTATCAGCTAACTTCATCATGTCGCTTTTTGGCTGTCGGTGTGCGCGTGAATGAGATAGTTATCAGCTAACTTCATCATATCGCTTTTTGGCTGACGTAGTGTGCGCGCATCGTAAAAATTTTACTCTCATAATTTATTCAAAACGCGCCAAAAGAACTTTTTGAATTTTGAGTTATACCTGCAACTTCACAACATCAAACTTTAAAAAGTCGTAGAACAGACATGTTTCGTGTACCTAAGTGAATCTCACTGACAATGACCCCTTTCGGGGTACGTACCTAACATCCATACCTACTAATACTATTAATTCGAAAGTAACTCAGTCTCTGTTACGTTTCCACGACTAAAAGACAACCGATTTTGATGAAATTTGGTATACAGAGATTATGACCAGGATTGGGACATAGGTTACTTTTTACCGACTGTACTGACTGTATAATGTTTTTTTTGACAAACCACGCGTGCGTAGCCGCGGGCGGGTCAGCTACTATCTAGATACTTATACATATGTATCCTGAGATACGGCTAGTGCATAATAATAATAAATCTTTATTCCAGGCAAAAATAGAAAAGTAAAAGATGTTAAAACATAATTCTACGGCCCATTATAAATATATCTATACCTTAGTGAGTAACATAAAACTATTTACTGAAGTCTGCGTCGTGTGACGCGCTTGCACTGTGTCGTGTAGTCGCCCGCGCAAGCGACGGACAACACACTTTTCGGCCAAAACTCTTTATAAATAAAATTGATTTTTTAAACTTGTTCCAGATTCAATACATAAATGAATATCATGCTCGAGTATTAACCACCATAGGAGCAATCCTGCAACAAAGAGGTTACACCGAGGAGTACGAGTGGCTGAAGGAAGAATGCGCGCCCATTGGTCGAAGCTCCGCCATTTTGTTCTCTCTGTCACCCGTTTTGGCAGTAATTAGCATTTTGAGAATGTTGCATTGAATAAATAAATGAATAGAAATATGAATTATTATTTTATTACTAGTTGATCCGCCCGACTTTGCACGGTTTCCAAAATAATTAATAGCAAGTTTTGAGTTCATACAATAATCCTATAGAAAAACCACTTTGTTTTTCTAATTTCCCGCCAAGCAGGGCCTAAAGTTAGGGTAGGTTGGTGTAAGACTGCGCACTTTTGATTCAACTGTCGAATGAGTTAATTATAAGTGATTATTACTGAAATGTCAAAGTGATGCGACACTTCATGTTAAATGACTTCATGTCAATGAACGACGGTTAAATTATATGGAACTTTCAACACCTATTTCACCCCTTCAAGATTGTTTTTTGAAACAAAAGATAGCCTATGTCCTTCTCTCCAGGATATAATCTATCTTCTTGCCCAGGATCAAATTTCATTACTATCCGTTCAGCCCTTTAGTCGTGAAAAGGTAACAAACAGACGAACAAACACAAACAGTTACTTTCGCATTTATAAATAAGTATGGATTATTAATTTGTTTTTTTTTTAATTTGAAGGCTTATTTTTATTTGTGATTATTATTATTTTTTTGTTTTGTATGGACACTGTCTGAAATAAATGATTATTCTATTACTTATAATAATTATTTGAAAGTGCAATAAAGTATTTACAATCAGCCAATTAATAATTTAAGAAAAGGGTGTGATGAAAATAAATAAAAAACATTATTAAATAAAACTCTATATTATCATAATATAATAATAATAGTGTGTCTATTAAACTTGCACGCTCCCAAAAACCGCTCCTCTTATATTATTTATGATTTATACTGCACGAAAATAGGAAGGAAGCGTTATTCCTAAGCTAATCTACATATTGGGCCACATATATAAACACCTAACAGTCCCATAGTTCTAGGGGTCTAAAGTGTCTACGATCAAACCCTTAGGGTAATCTGAGTGTGACACGGTGCTCCTGTCAAACTAACAGAGACAGCTGACGGTAAAACCTAAAGGTGAGTAATCAACCTTGCGCCAGTGTTGCCACCTTAGCACTTTACAGCGGGAAATCCGTTTGTTCACAGTTTAGCCCACAGGGGCAATCTAGCCCTTTTTGACAAATCCCTAAGATTGATTGACACTATACATTTCTACAAGGAAAATATACATTTTAATTGATTGAATTTTGTTTTAGAAAATGTAAATAAATTAGGTGCCTAGTTTTTAGACTACGTAACTAGCGACACTTGATTCTGTAGGTCTATTATTTAAGCTAAACAAGGCAGGATTTACTTTTTAAAGAATGTTCTTTGACCTGATAATAAATTGTATAATTAAACCTCAACTGATTTTACAATAAATGTTTTATTGCTTGTTTTAGTCCTTTCTAGTCCTAGTTTTAAAAATGATTTAGTAAAATCTAGCCCTTTTTAGCTTCATAGTAGCCCCCTATTCTAAAAGTAAGATGGCAACGCTGCGTGTTGGATGTTTCCTCATTATATGAGAAGCACAGCTTAACTTAATGTTGATTAGTCATCCTAAAAGTTACAAATTAGACGGAAATAGGCAAGACATTACATTAGGTATACATTATATTTTCAGTTTCAATTCATAACTATTTCATTTCCTAGAAACAAAAGTATAAAATGATTTAGAATAGGATTTGTGACATGATATGTCCACTTCATCACGGAACACAATACAAGGCCACATACACCCTGTTTTGTTATGTACAACATTAATTTAAAACACACATCCGGAATAGTATTAACAGATTTTAGAGGCGGGTTTAATACCGGTAGCTTGAATATTTATCCAGTAATCGATAACTTCCAATAAACAATTTTTAAAGTAAATCGGCGGCGCCTTTACAACGATGCCGCTTAATCAGTTTAACAGGTACCTACTTACATGATGAATGAATATGATTTCTTTACCTATTTTATACAAGCTGTTTCATTGATATTTTAGGTCTTGATTTTAAGATATTTTACAAGAATACTAGCCATTAGCTCTACCCGTGTTTTCATTTAATGTCGTACATAACAAAACAGTACAATGCCGATCAAGATTTAAATAATCGGCCACCCGTGAGTTTATAGAGCATCGTTCCTGTCGCGCGAAACACTAACAAATTAGCACGCCAACCTATGTTTTTCCAGCCCGTCACGACTGATAGAAAAAGCAGGGATAAGTCCACCTTTAGTACAAACTTTTCTGTACAAATAAATAAATCAAAATTCACACAGCTATGTATGACAGAGACAATGCTCTACAAAGCCGAGACTAGTCATCTTCTTCGGAAGCCCTATTAGTAACATTTTTTGCCTATACCTTTACAAAGCTGTAGTGAAACATATTATGACCCTGAAGTACCACTTTAGATCCCCTTACCCCACATTAAGGTATGCTATAACTAGACTCAAACTGAATAGTAACTCAAGCATAGATTTCAGTTATAATACTTTTATGACAATCTCAAAGATGCCTGTGCCAGACAGGACTTGAACCTGCAACCTTCTTGATGCGCTGGCAGTTGCGCCACACGCCTACTACTTAAGGCGTAAAATGTTCATATCAATAAGTGAGATGATTCATTTTACGGTTCAAAGCGCTGTAAAATTGAAGTTTCAAAGTGATCCTTGTGATTTTAATTAATAAAAACATTTAAGATTTCTCGATTAAACTTTAAAAAATAAAAATACTACACTGTCTAAAATCTACATTTGAATCTTCGCTTGAGCGCAGTTTTAGAATACGCCTATTATTCAGTGGGAACTACGATTACTTGTGTACCCAGACCGAGGGCAAATATTTGCTGATACATGCAAATATATGCTCTAAAAGAGAATCGAACCCGCAACCTCTTGCGTCTCAGATTATATGCCCGCTGCGCCACAGAGGTTGTCAAAATTCAGGCCTGTATGACATTGTCATATGCCGTAACTGTCATTGTGACAATCTTTTCTTTCACTGTTTAGGTCAGTTAAGTTTTAGTTTAAAAATTCGCTCATAGCGATAAAGCCGTTGTACAATTTTCTCATGATTATAATCGGTATTTTTAAACCTCCTTCCTTATCCATACATATGACATTTTCTATATTCTATCCATAACCATAATAGATATTATATAATGCTAATATGTAAATCCAAGGAACATATAGTCAAACTGGAATACGCCAGGAGCCAATTCACGTACATAAAATAGTAAAATTCGAGTATCGATCTAGTCTCGTTATGTTAAATGTTCTAAACCAGGAATTCCCAAAGTGGTCGATGTCTACTCCTTGGGGTCGAAATCGGTTTACCAGGGGTCGACATATAATTATTGTATCTTTACTTTGCGATTTTAATGTTCTTTTCAAAAAATAATTACCTACTTAAGTTTTTTTTACGTAATTTGTATAATTATTAATTACACTTGATATTTACTGAATTGTATGTCTATTGATATCGTAAATTTTTATGAGATAATGATGTCAAGTTTACTCAATTAAACAAAGTTTTAAAATTGTTAAGTATTTTGTATCCATAGGAACAAAACTAGAGACAGGATTTTTTAAGTAATTTGTCTGAGGTTCATTTTGGAAAAGGGGTCTCTTGCCCAAAATAGTTTGGGAATCCCTGTTCTAAACGGTATTCACGTAACTGACAATCCAATGGTATGGAGTTGACTAACATACGATTATACACTTTATTTATACCAAGCTAATATTGTAATATTAATGGAGCAGAATGCCAAAATATATTCATGTGTGCGGTAATGAGAATGGATAAGATAAGGAATGAGTATATTACAGGAAGTTTGAAAGTAGCGCCAGTGATAGAAAAGTTGAGGAGTAAGAGGATAGCGTGGTATGGACATGTCATGCGGAGAAAAGAACATCATGTGACTAAAAGTGTTACATATGAGTGTGGATGGATATAGGAGTAGAGGAAGGCCAAAGAAGATATGGATGGACTGTGTGAAGAATGATATGGGTAAGAAAGAAGTGACAACAGAAATGACGGCTGATTGAGGTATGGAAGAAAAAACATGTGATGCCGACCCCACGTAAAGTGGGAAAAGGGTAGGAAGAAGTATGCCCAAATTTTACCAATTCATAATCCAATCTCATTTGGTTCAACTGTCGATATGTTTTTAAAATTTTATTACGTGATTTGGCCCCCTGAGTGCTTTAATCTCTTTCTAATATACCTACTATCTTCACCCTATTAGGAGACAGACAGGGTGCTCTTGCAAGAAAGGGATAGAGGGTTCCCCAAAACCATATTGACCTCTCTCTCCCTCTCAGTGTTTCATTTAAATATTTTTGAACCGAAGGAATTACTAATCATATTTGATATTCCATAATTTATATGTACGCATTCCAGTTTGACTATTTGAACCATTTGTGGTTCGAGACCTTGGGTTCATGGGGTACCGGGGTCCATTGCGTTTTCAAAATTGTTTATCTGCGTCTGGTCGAAGCAACATGTGATCTGAGAGCTGACGTATCTGGGTCAACGCCATTGCAATTTATAGATCATTTTAAACGGTCTCTAGATGATTCAATTGTTTCTTTTGCACGCGAAATACCATCTTATTCTCCCCAATTTCATTTAAATGGTTCCGAAATGAAAAATATGGATAGGATATTTAAAATGTCAAAAAGCAATGATAGGCAGTTTTAAATAAATCATCTCGTGATTTCACATTTATAAAACATTAATTTAGTCATAATTTAGTTAATGATAGGTAAAAATACGATCAATCTACAGGATGTGTTTTTATATAAGTAAACCATCAACCTTCCACTAGGCAAGAATCCTCTCCATGCAAAGGCTGTCTGGAAGAGATCGCTTTGTTTAGCGATATCACCACCATTTTTGAATTTTAATTCATTTATTAGTAGTGACATCACAAAATTGATCTTTCTCTTGAAAAATAAATCAACTATGCGGTGAAAATAACCTCAAAAAAAACGCATCCTGTAGTTACAAAATAACTAATTTTTCAGTGCTTACAAATTAAATAAGAATTTAATATATTTACTTAAATAAACAATTTGCTATGTTTAACCCCAATTGTAGTTAAATAACGAGCGTAAAAATGACTCTCGAAAGTAGAAAAAATCACATTTTAAGATTTTTTTGGAAAATTGTTTTACATCCTGTATATTTGTGCAAGTTAATAAAAAAATCAGCGATATTACATATAGGGTGTGTAACTGAGAAGGGTAAATAAATGCTGGACATTTACAGAGCGCTATCTAGCCCAAATAAGCAGAACTATTACTATTTTTGAAAATTTTACTTATAATATAAAGAAAAACAATCAGACCCGCAACAAATATCTGTAGATCATGCATCATGCAACATTTGTTCCGCGAAATCGAACCAGCAACCTCCTGCGTCTCAGCCGACTATTCACCCACTGCACCACGGAGGTCGTCAAATTGGAAGCAGTTAAAAAACTACAATTGAAGTTCAATAATATAAACAACAATATAATATAACGCATAAACAAGGATACGGGTCTTCTCTTTAAAGATTGTTTGGTAGAGATCGCTTCTTTTAATCGCGCTTTTAAGACCGCTTTTTATTCTTTAGTTTATGTTTTTTTTCTATTGTGTCTGCTTGTAAGGTATATTAAAGCATTTAAATTCACTAATTCCCTCTAAAAAATCTCATTTCATTTCATACCCATTACACACCCTATATAAAACATTGTATACAGAGTGATGTCAATATTGTTCAAATTTATGACTTTTTCATACAAAATATCTACATATTTTAATGAATGGTAATTTACCTTATAATTACATATATAAAAATGGGTCTCCTATTTCGATCACGCACAGAATTCGTACAAAAAATTCATATACATATTTAGTCATAAACCATATATTATTACTTAGGACCCCTTAATAGTATAATAACTAATTAATCTATACAAAAACTAACAATTATAGTTAAATTGACTAATGCATACCTAAAATAAAATTTATTATTAAATATAGTTTTATTTTACAAAACATCAAATCAAATTTAAAGCATACCAAAAACAATATTCGATAAAAAAAATTAAACTGTTACGATATTATTATGAAATAGAGATCCTTTTTCGAAGCGTGAATTGCGACTTAAGAGGCGTATGTTTTTGATGAAAAGCCCGTCAAAAATATATGAATGTGTCTCGATTTAACTGTAAAGCGCGTCCACACAAGATAAAGATAATATTCTAAGATAAAATATCGCTCATCTTACAATCCAATGTACCATCACACACCACAAAGGTAATATATATTTTCATCTTACAGTATCTTATGATACCGAGCGATATGGATATTTTAACGAAATATATCGTAAGATACTAAAGATTTGATTTTCAAGATTATAAAAAGGAATTCATTTATAAACATATAATATACAATAAATATTATAGCATCTTCGCCGTGCGTGGCGCGCTTTATTATCTTGAAAATCTGTCAAACTTGTATACGGATCTTTCGTATCTTAGGATGAAATATCCATATCGCTCGGTATATCTCAAGATACCGTAAGAAGCAAAAATATATTATCTTAGACGTGTGCGATGGTACATTGTATTGTATAGCGAGCGATATGTTATCTTAAAATAAAATATTATAGCCTTTCACAGTTTGTGACACACTTTACAGATTTTCAAGAGAATAAAAGGATTTCATAAATCAACATATCTAAGATACAATAGCATATTAAATTACGATATCATAACGAAAAATATTATAGCAATTCCATCGTGTGTGATGCGCTTAAGATCTCTACTAACATAATGCGATATGGTCGGTACCGATATCGGATATCCTACTCCGTCCAAAATTAAGTCGGTCTGTTTTTGTCGGATCTTCGACGCATCCTACATCGGACGCTTTCAGGGATGCAGGACGTCCTACGAATGTTTGGAGTAATAATGACGTTAAAACATCTGTTATTATAATACTATAAGCTTTCGCCACCGGCTTCGTACGCGTGCATCATCTAAGAGGGCGTACAAGTATTACGTGACGCAATCTTCGGGGACAAAAATCTTTAAAAATTGCTTTACGTAATACTTGAACGCGTAATAACTACCAAATACAATCTAAATCGGACTAGCTGTTACGTTTACTCATGACAACGTAACAAACAGATACTTTCGAATTTATAAAATTAGTATGGAAGTATGGATAAAATCGTATTAACAATTATAGGAGATCTCATACCGCGGGGTTAGAATACTAAATCATGCGAAAGTGAGTTTGTTTGTTACGCTTTCATGTCCGAACGGTTGAATCGATTTCAATTAAATTTGGTTCATAATTTAGTTTATGATCTGGATTTAGACATAAGCTTTTTATTGACACGCGTGCAAAGCCGCGGGCGCAAGCTAGTTTTTTTTTATTAAATAAAAGTGCTTTGATAATATAACAGCATAAAAATGAACTACATTTCGGAATTAGACAACAGTAAAACGTATTAAAAATCAATATTGTGAGTTTTAACGTACATCTTATCGCACCCAGAGACACAAACTCAACTTAATGGTTCAATAAACTGGTCCTAAAACATTTCATTATTTATTTTTTCTTTTATCCTGCCCAGCAAGAGGTTGTCTGGAAGAGATCACTTTTAGCGATAAGATCGATCGATTTTGTGTATCCTTTATTACTGTATTTTTATTTGGTGTATATATTATGTCAAGATAATGTACTCTTTATCCAAGATAAAAATGTACGATTTTTCGTAGCACACTTTAAAATAGAAATTCTAATACTACAATCCGACAAATAATTCAATTCAAAATTTTGACATTTATGAAATGTCAAAATTACCAGACGATCCAACGCGCTCCGATCGCACGCGGCAGGAGCGTCTGGTGGACTACAAATATGTCCATGCTCAAAGGCGTCTCAGTCTCTTGGAGCGCGCGGTGTGGACGACTGTGTTTTGAATCGCGCGATCCGGCAATTAACACACGTGTAACTCCATAGCGAGTCAAAGTTAAACTGACTTTGATTCACAATGGATCGAATGGAGCACGTTGCAGCAGCCCGTCATCAGACGAGTACGATCCATGCTCCATGATCCTGGATCGCGGATCGTGCGATTGCCGATCCAAGATGGATCGTCTGGTGTGGACCCGGCTAATGAACGTGAATTAATTCAACTCAATTTTCTTTAAATTAAGTCAATGGTTCAGCACTTTAACTGTAATCAACCGAATGAGCAAATGAGCTGTCAGATCCATTGTTATTTTTGTCACGTCACTATAAAACTTTTACCAGTCTTTTTTCAAATAACTAGTCACTTATGACAGGTCCCTAAAACGTAAAATATTACGTAAATACATCATGTGACGTCACACCAACAGTTGAATATTTCTATTTAGCAGAACACAAGAAAAAGTACTAAAATAAAATAAACTGTGTCACAGGTGACTAGGTGTTTGAAAACGACTGTAGGGCTACACTGTAATGCTAAAACTTTTGTCTAGTGCTTTATCTTGTGGCACTAGTATTTCCAGCTAAAAAAAACTGCATTTTCAAATTAACAACAAAATACCCCTTTTAACCCCCTCAGGGGATGAATTTCAAAAAATCCGTTCTTAGCGTACGAAAAACGGTACGTGATAAATCGTATTTTAGTATTGATTAAAAAAATTGACGTTTGTAAAGTATCACTTCTCGCAAAATGGCGGCGAATTGATTTTAAACCTATTAGAACCCTGATTATATCTCAAAAAAAGTGTGTCCAGTATGCAGAGATTATACATAAATAGTTCTATCACAAATTTAATGACCATTAAGTTTAATAACGTCTCCAAGTACAAACATATATCCTTAACTTGTAAAACGTAATATACCTCGCCAGTATTGTGGGATTTCGCTCTATCTACCTCTTAGGGGGCTGAATCAGGGCTTCAGACGTTTGTAGTTATCGAGGTGGCTGTTCAGATGTTCGGCAAGTTGGTCCGCGCGAGCGAAAGACGCCTGTAATAATAAACAAATAAGGTTTAAATTAGTCTAAGAAAATTTACATAGTAATACTAGCTGACCCGCCCGCGGCTTCGCACGCTTGAAATTTCCTGTTCCCGTGGGAACTTCGGGACAAAAACTATATAAAACACTCTTGTCAAAGTGACGCGACACTTCATGTAAATGACTTCACGTCAATGAACGACGGTTAAATTATATGGATATTGTTCGTACAAAAATACTAAAATCGATAACAAAATCATTAAAATCGGTCGACCCGTTTCGGAGGAGTGCGACCACAAAAACCGTGACACGAGATTTTATATATTAGAAGATTTGGGCTAGTATTGTTGTCATCTATCCGACCTCCGTGGTGCAGTGGGCGAATATTATCCCCCCTCCCCCTCTTAATAGTGGTATTTTTAATAGTTCGCCACCCCCCCTTACCTTGCATACAACACAGCGTTATATCTGCTTGGCGTGGTTCTGCAAATGTATTATTCTTTCTTTCGCTTCTAAATTCATAATTTAAACCCCTCCCCCCCTATAAATATTCGTCCCTGTACAGACAACACAGTGATATCTGTACCCACAAGTCCTCTAGCTCCTATAACTAGCGACCCCCCCCCCCCCCCTTCACCCTTACCTTGCATACGACACAGCGGTAGAGCTGCTTCGCGTGGTTCTGCAGATGCCTTGTCAGCGAGTGCACGTGCGTGAACCGCTTGCCGCAGTGCCCGCACGTGTGCCCCCCTCCCCCTCCGCCGGGGCTGGTGGGGCGAGGGGGGGAGTGGGCGGTCGACACGTGCCGCTTCAGTTGGTCCCATGTGTCGAAGGTGGCGTTGCATTGAGAACAACGACCTGGAACAAATGGTTTGGTTTGTGAATTTTTACCCGACTACAGCAAAGCCAAGGAAATGGAGGAAATGTTTGTATTTAGGTATGTTCCACCGTAGCGCCTAAATTACTCATCGTTTTATTTGATTTTTACCAAGTGATTCTTCAGTTAAAATCATAGAATTTACAAAAGTCGTAGAACATTTGTCGTAAGTGTCGAGAATACTAGTTCCGGGACACTCTGCGTTTTGTGGTATAAGTTAGTTGTTCTAACTTGTGCCCCTATATATTTGTGGTATAAGGTAGTCGTTCTAACTTGTGCCCGTATATATTTGTGGTATAAGGTAGTTGTTCCAACTTGTGTATATTTGTCGTATAAGGTAGTCGTTCTAACTTGTGTCCCTATATATTTGTGGTATAAGGTAGTCGTTCTAACTTGTGCCCCTATATATTTGTCGTATAAGGTAGTCGTTCTAACTTGTGTCCCTATATATTTGTGGTATAAGGTAGTCGTTCTAACTTGTGTCCCTATATATTTGTGGTATAAGGTAGTCGTTCTAACTTGTGTCCCTATATATTTGTCGTATGAGGTAGTCGTGCTAAGTTCTGTCTCTATACATTTGTGGTGTAAGGTAGTTGTATCTCACCGTCTCGTTCGTTCCTGGTGTGCGCGGCGCGGTGCGCGCTGAGCTCCTCGTCGTGCTCGAAGCAGCGCGCGCACACGGAACAGCGGAACGTCATCGCGCCGCGGTGCGCCTCAGCCCTGAAACAATGCTATATTGTTTACCTATTGCATGGGGTCTCACATCTAACATAAGAAAATACACTCAAACAAATCTCAATAGATGGTATTGTGCTCATTAATAGGTATAGTACTTAATCATTAATTAAGTAGGTGTATTTATGTAGTATGTACCTATATTATGCAATTTTTATTAGTCCTGTGCAAATTTCATCATTTAATGAATTTGATTTTTTTAATTAACATTTTGATTTGATTTGTGCGAAATGTCCAGATTATTTATAACTAGCTGACCTGCCCCGGCTTCGCACAGAAATATAATTTTCTAATTTTTAAACTTTTTTTTCCGTAAGAACCTTCTACAAAGTATAACTTAAAAAAAATGAATGAAATCGGTTCTCATGTTATGGCGTGACCAAGGGAAATAGGGATTCATTTTTAACCGGCTTCAAAAAAGGAGGAGATTCTCAATTCAACGGTATTTTTTTTTTATGTTTGTTACCTCAGAACTTTCGACTGGGTGAACCCATTTTGATGATTCTTTTTTTATTTGAAAGCTGGAGCTTCCCGTATGGTCCCATTTCAATTTGGTCCAGTTCTGACAGTGGCATCCATGAGAAAACCACATAAGTATTAAATTTGTTTAATTTTTATGTTATGGTACATTTGTTAGCTCAGAACTCCGTTATATATCAACCTATTTGGAAAATTTATTTTTTATTTGAAAGGATATACTTTTAAATTGATCCCATGGAAATTTCATCAAAATTGTTAGAGTAGTTTGGTTTTTACTATTATCTGAAGTCGGTTATATTTTTGTTAAAAAGTTACTTATTATATACATGGATGATATGACATACTTGTGTGTGAATAGTTTCTCTCTCCGTGGGAAGGTCTCGTTGCAGATATCGCATTCGTAGCGGTCAGAGTTCCGCGCGCGCGACCGCGAGCTGCCATTGCCGCGGTTCTGGTGGCTGCGCCGGTGGATCCTGAAACAGCAAGAGCTCAGAGACGACAACACCTAAGGATGATCCTTCACCAAGATATAATCTATCTCCTTGCTAAATTTCATTAAGATCTGTTCAGCCGTTCAGTCGTGAAAAGGTAACAAACAAACTAACAAACAGAGTTAATTTCGCATTTATACTAGTGGTTTGCCCCGAAACTGAGATCTCGCAAGTCTCCCACAAAAACAAAAAATATTATTTGTAAAATATCTTTGACTGTCAAAATAGTGCCTCGAAATAAAAACCAACTAACTTGACCTACAGTTTCATTTAAATATCAGGTAACGGGAGTTCATGTTCTGTGGTTACTTTTTTTGGGGTACAAATTGCAGTTATTCTGGATTTCAGACTTTTGCCTATATTTGTGTCACTTATGCTACACTGTGTTACACCAAATTACAGCACTGTGAGGTCACTGTACCCTGTGAATTCTGTCAAAATTCAGTTTTCATTATTATGACTCAAAGAGAGACTTTATTAAAAATAAAAACGGAGTCGAAATGTACTAATAAAGACCCCTCATTTAACATCCCACTTGACCTAATAGTCTCAATTTCATTTTTTTTACCTCCCTTGAACGCTAATATCTCAACAACCCCCCAACATTTTTAGCTCATTTAGTCACACCAGAATCGTGTCATCACTACCTACCTATGTATCAAATTTCACGATGATTGGATCAACGCTTCGGACAAGCAAACATACATACATACAACGCTGATTTGCACAAGTTGATTTAGAGATATCGCTTCGCTCGATTAATAATCTTATTTAGGTAATACTCACTTGAGCGTGACTCTGGTGGAGTACCATTTCTTGCAGATGTGGCACTGGTAGCTCTTGTCGGGCGACTCGTTGTCCGACTCGGAGATCTCGTCGTGGCTGTTGACAGCGGCCGGCTCCGCGAGCCGCTCCGGGTCCGGTTCCGAGTCGGAGCCGGACCCGGGCGCGGTGTACGCACTCGCCGCCCACGGCGGGGTGGGGTATGTACTGCAAATATACAAGTTAGTTACGAAAATTATTTTGTAATAAATAAAAAATAAAAATAATGTAAGTATGTTTGGTGACCTCCGTGACGCAGTGGGCTAATAGCCGGCTGAGACACAGGAGGTAGCGGGTTCGATTCCCGCTGCGGAACAAATGTATATTATAAGTATGTATTTACAAAAATCCGGCCAAGTACGAGTCGGACTCTCGCACGAAGGGTTCCATAGCATTATCTATAAATACGGTATAAAAATTAAGTCTGTTGTATGGGAGCCCCCTTAAATATTTAATTTATTTTGTTTTTAGAATTTGTTGTTATAGCGGCAACAGAAATACATCATCTATGAAAATTACAACTGTCTAACTATAACAGTTCATGAGATACAGCCTGATGACAGACAGACAGACAGCAGAGTCTTAGTAATAGGGTCCCGTTTTACCCTTTCGGTACGGAACCCTAAAAAAAGTATACAAGTATTCTATCGGTTATCTGATCCCCACAGCACAAGCACTTCTTAGTTTAAGGATAGATAGCGCTGTGTGAAATGTCCAGCAATATTTATTTATTGAAGTGAAAACTTCTTTAGGCGCGTTGGGCATTTTTTTGAGATGGAAAAAAACATTGAACTCGCGACACTGTTACCGTTACCGATACCTCTGTATATAAGTATCTGTAGTGTCGTCTGCTTTAAAATTTTGTATACCTACCCAAACATTGAGCGCTAAATTTTTCACTTCTGTCGGCTTCCGGAGTGCCACTTTTTTATTAAAATCCAGCTGGTTCAACCTTTGGGTCAAACCTTTATGGCACATTAACTATCAAATAGCCAATTACAGTTTTTCACGTATACTACGTGTTTTGTTATGTACGATATTAATTTAAAACACATTCGGGATAGTATTAACTGACTTTAGATGTGGGTTTAATACCGGTAGCTTGAATATCCATTTTTCCAGTTTTTCCATTGAATCCAGTAATAGATACATTTCCAATAAACAATTTTTAACGTAAATTTTAAACATTTTAAAAATTAATAAAATAAAATAAATTTTAAACAGACTGTTTCATTGATATTTCAGGACTTGATATTACGGTTATTTATCTATGGTAATGATTTTGAAAAACAACTGTTTACTAACAATACTAGCTATTAGCCCTACCCGTGTTTTCATTTAATGTCGTACATAACAAAACACGTAGTATACACACACATTATAGAAACAAAAATGTTCAGTTCAGTACATTGATGAGAGATATCGCATTGCATGACAAGCAGTGAGCCCGTGGCGAAATTGGCACCCACGTATCATGAAGAAGGTTGAGGGTTCAAACTTCTAGGTTCTTACCATAAATAAAATTAAACATAGTTTAGCGCGTGTTTAAAAATATTCTAAACAAAAATTGGTAAGGCAATTTTTAAACATGTGTTAAACAGTTATTTAACTTTTTTGTAATAACAAAGTTAATTTTAAAAAAATACGAAGTTTAATTACCTGTTCTGTATGTTATCATTATCATTGGTCTGCTGCTCCGTATCGGAGCCTGAGTCGGAACTATCCGATGAGTCGGAGCTGCCGGACGATGATGATGAACTGGATCCCGAGGACCCTGAACTACCTGTAACGATTACGAAGCGTGAATTAATCAACTTTTCTTATTAGCACGAGTTAGGAGTGGAACTACTTCCAACGTATGTTTTTCCGGACCAGTATATTCTGTCTTCAAGTCCAGAGTGGATAGGTTCTTTCTAGGCAAGCGTGCTCCATCTTCGATTTCACCATCACTTACCATGAGGTGAGGTAGTGGACAAGCGCTTGAGTATCATTAAAAAACACTCAGGTAGGTGGTTATACAGGCTGTTTGGTAATATACTGACGATATTCAAGTGACGGTTTCTCAAAATATAAAAAAAGACTTCTCGAAAAAAAAACTACTAGTTATATTATCAACCTTTAAAGAAAATTGACTAAGTTTAGGTGATTAATTCGATATAAAACTTACTGCCTACTCTTGCAATCGACATCCAAAAATAAAGGCCGATTTGATATCTCTTTCGGAAATGGCAGCGGGTTTTGGGTTAGAAAGGGACAACAAGAGATATCTCGAGACGTTACCCATACAGTATCTGTGGTTAGATGGCAAGCATTATGCAATAAGCACAACATAAATTTAATAAAGTGTTTGTTTTTATATGCCAAAATAAATATCACATTTCTATGGTAAACATTTCACAAAGGGGGTAGCGGGTTAAGGCGGGTCTGGCGGCCCCCACCGAATCTGGTAAAATCGTTCCAAAAATCTTGAAGAGGGTCGAAAAACAAGCAGTATAAGCTTTTTAGCGACATTACAACCCCAAACGAAAACACAGTAATGGCGAAAAATATGATTTTTTGTGATTTTTTTTTTCAAGCAGTTTAATTTATTTTTAAATGGTTTAAACGCAATTAAAAACTTGTTTTGGATGTATGGAAGTCCCCTGAATTTTATCAGATTTTTTGGTCAAGTAAAACCATGTGAATTTTAGGTTTAAATGCGAAAAAATCGTGAAAACGCGTCATTTTCAAGATTCAACCCTCTAATTTTTAGGGTTGTTTTCATTTTCCCGAGGGGTGCTGTATAGTATAGATAGCGGCAATCGTCCTCTTTTGAATGCAGGCACCTGGACTCAATTTGGTCAATTTTGGTGAGCGAGGCGATTTTTTGAAAAAAACTCGAATTTTCAACTTTCGGTAAATTACGGCGCGTACTTGGTATAATGCGCCTTTGCTATAAAAAATACATCTCTATAGGGGTTTTTGAGGTCGCTGATCACGAATTTGATGTCAAAAAAATTATCATTAACATAATAAAAATAACATTATCAAACCTGTGTTAATAAATATTTATGGGTGCATTTGTTGTAAAAAAAATTTTTGACATCAAATTCGTGATCAGCGACCTCAAAAACCCCTATAGAGATGTATTTTTTATAGCAAAGGCGCATTATACCAAGTACGCGCCGTAATTTACCGAAAGTTGAAAATTCGAGTTTTTTTCAAAAAATCGCCTCGCTCACCAGAATTGACCAAATTGAGTCTAGTTGCATGCATTCAAAAGAGGACGATTGCCGCTATCTATACTATACAGCACCCCTCGGGAAAATGAAAACAACCCTAAAAATTAGAGGGTTAAATCTTGAAAATGACGCGTTTTCACGATTTTTTCGCATTTAAACCTAAAATTCACATGTTTTTACTTGACCAAAAAATCTGAAAAAATTCAGGGGACTTCCATACATCCAAAGCAAATTTTTAATTGCGTTTAAACCATATAAAAATAAATTAAACTGCTTGAAAAAAAAATCACAAAATATCATATTTTTCGCCATTACTGTGTTTTCGTTTGGGGTTGTAATGTCGGTAAAAAGCTTATACTGCTTGTTTTTCGACCCTCTTCAAGATTTTTGGAACGATTTTACCAGATTCGGTGGGGGCCGCCAGACCCGCCTTAACCCGCTACCCCCTTTATTTATTATGCTCATCAAAATAATCCCTTTCATTTTTGTGCGTATATTATCAAACACCCTGTATATGTATACGTAGAGATATTCAAATCACACTCTGATTAAAAAAGGCTGTATTATTTGGTGGGAAACAAATTTTATTACGATGCCGTTTACTCTTACTGTTTATAAAGAGGTCCGTATTCGTTTTAAAGAATGGTGCGATTTCGTAGATGTCCTCCTAATCGTTTTCGATTATGGCGAACCCTTTACACACTAGTTTTTGCCTATCATGAGCTCCTATGTGGCTGGCCAAACCGAATTTGGTTTTGAATGTTGCATGACGAACAATAAAGTTGACCGGCACTATTTTTTTTATTTTAAATAGATACAGGTTTATTATATTTTTTTCTATCCTATTTAGTTTCAAATGTTTGTTATGACAAAAACCATATAAACAGATCATTTAAAATGCACTGCCCCAACTAGGTACTATCCAAAAAACTTCCAAATCTTAAATCTTCGAAATAGGTATGCAATCATAAACTGATTTATAAATATTTATGTGCTCAAGTTATAACTTACGATTACGAGTCGCTATCATTAATTTTATTATTACGATTTCTTGTTATATTATGTGCTTTTTTATCGCCTTTTTCGGCATTATCATTTTCACAATTTCCATCATCATCATCATCATCGCCACCTGGCTCATCAGTCTTAGTGTCCAAAGCATCATCGGATGGTTCAAACGAATGCCGGCTGAGTTTCTCGAGCCACGTAGCCATATTGCCTTCTAGTTCGACTTTTACAATGTTAGGGTAGATATTATGGTCATGTTTGAACTTTAGTATGGCCTCTTCTACATCGTCCCTACTACTACGTATGTATGTACCTATAAATAATAAATTAATTAATATTGCTAGACATTTCACTCAGCGCTATCTAGCCCCAAACTAAGCAGAGCTTGTACTATGGGAACCAGATAACTGATAGAATACTTATATACTTTCTTTTCTTTTTTTTGTAAATACATACTTATAATATATAGAAAAACACCCAGACACGGAGCAAATATCTGTAGATCATGCAAACATTTATTCCGTGGCGGGAATGGAACCCGCTACCTCCTGCGTCTCAGCCGGCTATACGCCCACTGCGCCACGGAGGTCGTATCGTACTATTGTATGTGTAGCTGTACAGTTTCGTTCGGATTTTGTTCTGCAGGCGCTTCTCGTCAAGATTCGCTAGGCGAGCGTCTTCGAACGATTGTACGAATACGCCCTTGTGAATGGTAGAACGCCATTCGGATGGCTTCCGCAGGCGATTAGGTGTCGTTTAAGGACATCTTTATATTAATAATATATTGATTTATTTTCTCTCACAAGTTAATATTGGCTTAGGTCTAACTACAGAGGCAAGCTGGAAGTCAACTAACATTGTGAGAGATTTGTGCCTGAAGTAGGTTCATAGGAACCTGTATACAGGTCACCAGGCCCCACTCTGCGAGTATGAACAACAAAGGCTTGTCTATGAAGCGGACATTGAGGCGTAATAATGGTATGAATACCATTGAAGAAAGCAACAAAGATGGTGGAAACATGAAAATATAGACTGTGTTTAACTATTTAACTTGCTTAATATTACAAAATAACAATATTACAGTTTCGAACCTAACTGATTAATTATCTATTTTATTAGCTTGCTTGTGTGTATGTGTGTGTGTGTGTGTGGGCGCGCGTGTTTGAAAGTGGGTTGTGTGTAAGTGTGTGAAAATTATGTAAATATACGATTGGATGAGGATAGGCCATCTAGCGAAGGTGTTGTCCAACTGGTTTACTTTTGCCGTAGAAGATCGCTTTCGGCAGCCTGTGATCGTTCATACGATGTACATGGCCACACCACCTTAGCTAGGTTTTTGCTAGCAGAGCGACCAGGCCTATCATCCTATAAGTGGCCATTCATTAACTAACTAAGGATTATTTTGACGATTTTTGACCCCCCCCCCCTCTCCCCCTACCAACATGTAAGGATACGTAAGATTTCACGAACCCTCTCCCTCTTCTTACGTAAGATTCAATCTCGTTTTTCTGAATAATAAAACGTTGTTAGAAGATGATCAGTTACACTAAACTCACAGGTTGACGTAAATCAAAGATTTTTATTTTTTAGCAGATAATTTAGGTTATACTTAAATTCGCCATTTTTTGAACATTTTAAACGGGAAGAATTCACAATAATATAATTATTATTTATGACATTTAAAATGGATTAAAATGTATAAGATTTTAAAATTTTAATAAACAGTAAAAACTTGTAAAATAAGATGTAAATCGAAGTACACATTATGGAATCAAGAAAATCATTCAGCATCCGAAACATAAATAGATTTTTAATAATAAATTTCGACTTGTAAAATATTACGTAAGAATTGGTTTACCCCCCCCCCCCCTCCATCCCCCTCCCCCTGGTGACCCTTACGTAATAATGAATGGCCCCTAAGACCTCAGCATTATTAATTCGGTCTTGCCACTTTATTCCCAAAATATTGCGAATACATATGAAATTAATCCAGCTTTTTTAGTCGGTTTTATAGAGACACCAAGATAGCAGCACGTAGATATACAGACATGTGAGAGTCGAAATCCAAAGCTCCGCTGCTTGTACGACAAATATGCTGATTGGTGTGTTCGGCCTGTGTCTAGCAGTGAACGAATCAATACGATGACAATTATTGATACATACCAGAACCGGAACTGCTGCTGTCAGAGTCAGAATTGGAGCTGTCTTCCAGTTTTTCCACTCTGTCCTCGCGTCGAGCGGACCGACCGGAACCCCCTTAAACAAACATAATAAGATTGTTTACACATCTCAATTTGTTCACGTGAATACGTCATTAAAATTGCTTCCATAGCGGGGAGCAATTCAAAAAACTAACGATAACAAAATCGGGGGACACAGTTTGGTTTTGCAGCTACATATCTATCATCTCCATACAAAATGTAATTACACCACTGGATAGCTGAAGGATTAAAGAATTCGTTATGCTAAGCTAAGAAGAACCCCCGTTCGAGGACGCCAATTGCTTGCTAGTCCATATTAATAAGGAATTATCTATTGCTGCAATATACAGGACCCCTTCTATTAGGAATATACAACCTTTTTGTAACTCTCTTGAGGAGACCATTCGCAAACTTACATATAACACATGTATTATTGCCGGAGATATGAACATTGATATAAAAACTGACACAACTGATCACCGCTCTTTAGACTATCTGGACCTCACCTCACACTTTGGGTATATACCGGGCCACCTGCTGCCAACCCGTGGCCCAAACTGCCTGGACCATGTACTGGTAAAAACCCCCAAACAAATCTGCACAGTGATCTGCAACACCGATATAACAGACCACTGTACAGTAATTCTAGGCATAGACAAGGATAATTCCTCCATAAAATTACCAAACAAGAAGCTGTACTCCAAAATTAATTATGAAACCCTGATCTCTGATCTGGAAAATGCTGACTTGGACAACTTTTACCAGGCAGAAGATCCCTCAGAAGCCTCAAATATACTCATTAACGTCTTGGGTGCGCTTATCCGTAATAATAATACTATTAAAAAAATAAGTAATCGGGAAGTTATCTCCAAACCTTGGATTACACAGAGTTTGCTAAAATGTTTACGCCACAAAGATGCTCTTCATCTGAAAGCTAAAAACAATCCGCTTAACTATGTGCTCCAAGATACCTATAAAAGATACAGAAATAAATGTATCAGTGTTACAGAAGAATCGCGGAAATCATATGAGTCCGGATTACTGACTGACGCAAATGGTGATAGTAAGAAAACTTGGAAGTGTATCAAATCCATCTGCAATATTAGCCAAACAAAAAATAAAAATCTAGAACTATTGAAGATGCATAGTAATCCTAGTGACGCTCTTAACGAAGTCAATAACGACTTCTCCAGCATTGGCAAAAAATTGGCACTTGAAATCCTCAACAAACTTAATATATCTGAACAAGATCTTGTTAACCGCTCAGATCTCATTTCAGCAACACCAAATAACTCGTTATTTATGTCCCCTACTGATAATTATGAAATTCTTAAAATAATAAATTCCTTAAAGTCATACTCTGCGCCTGGCTGGGATAGCATAGGTAACGAACTACTTAAAAGAGGCAAACATACACTCATACCCGCCATCGTTCACCTTTGCAATCTGAGTCTCTCATCTGGTATAGTTCCGGATTGTCTTAAAATAGCTAACGTAAGCCCCATTCATAAAACAGGTGATCCGCTTCTCGCTAAAAACTACAGACCAATATCATTACTCACCTCTATATCTAAAATAGTCGAAAAGGTAGTCAATAAACGCCTACTGTCATATCTGGAGGCAGAAGGCCTATTATCGCAGAACCAATACGGCTTTCGAAATAATTGCTCTACTGATGATGCAGTGTCTAATATGGTCAATTTTGTCTCAGAACATCTTGATAAAGGCAAAAAATGTGCTGGTGTCTTCCTAGACCTAACAAAGGCCTTCGACACAGTGTCTAGGTCAATACTTCTAAAAAAGATGGAAACTATGGGAGTAAGAGGAGTTGCCCTTGACTGGTTCCGATCTTACTTGAGCAACAGGAAACAACGTGCTAAAGTTGGTGAGGTATTGAGCGACCTCGCTGAGGTGGACTTTGGTGTACCTCAGGGCAGCGTACTTGGTCCTTCTCTATTTCTAATATATATAAATGGCTTATGCTCTCTCCGATTGCCCCAAACAAGAATCTTTGCTTTTGCTGATGACACAGCTTTGATTTTCTATGGAGACAGTTGGGAAAAAGTAGCAGACACAGCTGAACGTAACATGAGAATAGTCTTTAGCTGGCTAAATAATAACCTGTTAACCCTAAACACTGAGAAAACGAAACTTGTACCCTTCAACATAACTAAAAGAACAGCTCCCCTTAGTTCATTCAAAGTGAAGCTCCACAATTGTCCCATAAATCCCCTTTCCAATAATTTCTGCACATGTCCCTCACTTGAACAAGTAACGAATATTAAATATTTAGGGATATACATTGACGAAAATCTCACTTGGAAAAAACAAATAGACTACCTGTGTTCCAGGCTCAGAAAAATGCTGCACATTTTCAAGCGCCTTAGAGCTATCACAGACGTAAAAATCATAAGGCTAGTATACCTGGCACTATGCCAAAGTATCTTATCCTATTGTTCTACCTCCTGGGGCGCTGCTTGCAAAACATATTTACATAAACTAGAAAGGGCCCAACGCGCAGTACTAAAAGTTGCTTACCACAAACCATACAGATACCCTACAGAATCCCTATACAAAGACGTAAACCACCTTACGGTTCGGCAGTTGTATTTATCCTCAGTCATACTCAAGTTCCATAAAACCTCACTTATTACAGTCGCCTCTACTTATTCCAACAGACGGACAGTATGGAGCGCCCTGAAAGTCAAAACAAGTTTTGGCAAAAGAAATTATAACTTTGTACATAGGTCCTACACTCTACACCAAAATAAATAAATCAATAGATATAATGGATCTCGCGACTAAAAAGTGTACGAAAAAATTACTAGCCTGGCTATTAACCTTAACAGGTTAGCTGTCCGATGAGGCACATGTGCCTCATGGGTGATTGCACTGGTACGTCCATGAGGCATATGTGCCTCATGGCCAATGATGTAGATAATGCAATCGATCTATCGATATTTTTTTTTAATAATTATATTATTTGTAGCATTAGTAAATTATACTACAACCAAATTCTACCAACCTAATTGAATGGTGCAATTCAATAACAGAAGATTGTTTTCAAAAAGATATTTTTCAGATGTCTAAAGTGTTACGAACATAAACGTACATTTTATCATTAAACGTAAATAATTAATTTCTTATCATACTCATCTAACATTAGCAATTATCGATATAATTAATTTCAATCACTAGGACACATAAAGTATCATAAAATACTTGAAGAGAATGACGTAACTTAATACGAAACTTCATGAGCGTTAGCTGTCATTATTTACTACGAGGACGTGTACAAAGAAGATCGAAACTTGCTTCGGGACAGCTAACCTGTTAAACTACCATGAAACGGAATCCCTTCTTATCACACCAACATGATAGTCACACATGAATAAATGAAAACGAACTTAAGCATAAAAACAAAAATATGTAATAATTTATAAGAAACAAGATAAATCAGACCGAAGTTCCCTTCCCCCCCCCCCCCCCCCCCTCCTCCCTACACACGATTCAGAACCCTATATCAATAGAATTATGTAGCACTAGTAAAATAGATCCCAAGACATCGCTTTCCTTCTCTCTCACTACCACAGGTACACACTACACATCAAGCACACACGCGCACTTACATACACACACCCACACACCACACACCATACCCACACACACAAACACACAAATACACAGACACACACTCACACTCTCAAACAGGACGAAAGAGACTATCTCCCACAACACAGGTTTTACCTAGGGTGGGAGCTAGTGATCTTGTATTGTACTCTATTCCTTTGTTATGATATCTGCTAACTGTATGTAACATTTTATTGTATTGATTGTTAATGTTTCAATAAACTTTCAAACTTTCAAGTGAGGACTGTGACGCATCGCGCGCGGTGCAGGGGGAGCGCCGCCATTTTGAGGTCATTTTGCTGCGTTTCAAGATTTCCTTTTATAACATTTGACTCAAAGAAGCTACGATGTTCGTTTGAGTTTCAATCATCAGCTCTCGTCAAAATCTATCGATTGCATATATAGAAAATATTTCCTGTTACGTACACGTATTCACGTACAACACACGACCGTGTCCATGACACAGCTACACCCCATTTTTTCAAATTTAAAAGGTTTCCTTGTGGAGCTAACGGCACTTCGAGTCGTAAAATGAACCATATCTCTAATTTCACGCATGACGAAAACTAAGCCTGTGACGCATTTGGTTAGCGCACGTATCAAGAGAAGGGTTACGGGTTCAAGTCTCGGCCAGCTTGAAAAAATATTTGAGATGGTTTTCAAAATTTTTTGGTTTCCCGTGTGGGATAACACTTTAAGAAGAAGTATTTTCTTTTAACCACTAATAAATAATTTTATTTAAGATCATACCTCTGCTCTTATGAAGAAAAAGGTATTCGCAAAAAGGTTGTGGACGTGGGTATGAAGATCGCAGGGCTGAAGTGGAGATGGGCTGGACACTTGGCTAGGAGGGATGACGAGGGTTGGACGAAGGCGATTACAGAGTGGTGGCCACGGGATGCTCGTAGACCAAGAGGCAGACCACCCGATGATCGAATGACATTGAAAGCGTAGCTGGGTGTCAATGGATGAGACTCGCAAGGAACCGGAAAAAATTGCATAATAAAGAGGAGGCCTATACCCAACAGTGGGTGCAGATGGGCTGAGATGATGATGATTAAGAGATATGGTATACCTTCGGAGCTCCTGATGGATGTAACGTCATCTTCGATGCTCCTCTGACCATCGTTTGGCGGCTTTTTGAAGTTAGCAGCTAGCAAGTGAGCCTCGAACATATCGTCCTAAACAAGTATAAATTAAAAATTAAAAATTCCTCTCACGTAAAAAAATGTGGCCGCCCGGCAGATGTGAAACATCTATATCGATGGTTATTGAATTATTCATAATTAAAGAAAACCGTTTATAATAATCTTACCCTATCTTATTAGACGCAATATAAATACACGTGAAGGCAAACAATTCTTTATCCGTACTTTTGACGGAATACTTTAATAGTACATTACTGCAGCGGCCAGCAAAAGAGGCATTGATGGACGAACGTGTAAATGAGGGCCGAGGCACACATACGTAAGTCCATCAATGCCTAAATGTGGCCAAGGCTTGTATAGTACTACTCTCAAATAATGCGCGGAAATTATAGAATAAATAAAACGCATTTATTGAGGAACAACTAATATAAAATCATGAGTAGAGTTTGAAACAGTGATGCCTGTATAAGTATGAAAAATGTGTTACAAACACCAACGCAATAAAAAATAAAATAAAAAATAGAATAACTTTTCAAAATTAATGACGAACAACGAACAACAATATTTTTTGCCGCGTTAAAGTGTTCATTTGTTTTTTTTCCAATGAACAGCTTTCTATTTGCAAGCCAGTTCGAAATTTAAATAAAACCTTTGATAAGTTACCTCCTCAGTTTCCATGTTTCGGAGTAAAACATCGTTCCATTTTTAAATTACAGGATAGATGTGAGTTTACTATGTAATTTATTTGGCAGCTAAACCACGACAGATATGGATTTTCATACAACTTTTGCCGGCCGCTGCTCGCATGTATTTGGCTAGTACAGCAATTTCGATTTGTCTCGAAGAAGGTTGTCAAAATAATGCTCAAATTTCCAAGCATGTTTGAGAAAAATATATTTTTCATTTTCAATGCCAAATAATTATCATGTTATCCATACACTATAACAAGGAGTATAGTTAATAAACACCAAGTTTCACTTTGTATTGAAAAATTACAATTTAGCGCGGGAAAAATTATTGCTGCTCGTTGTTCGTCATTGATTTTGAAAAGTAATTGTATTTTTTATTTTATTTTATAATTTCCGCGCATTATTTGAGATAAGTACTATACAACCATTGGCCACAACTAGGCATTGATGGACTTACGTATGTGAGCCTCGGATTCCCCTCGGCCCACATTTACACGTTCGTCCATCAATGCCTCTTTTGCTGGCCAAAACACATAAATTAGACAAATAACTCAGTTGGATGTACTTTACAATTATACACATAATATTTCCTTTAGTGTGATTTACATACCTTGTCAATGTTAGCGTATTTTTCATGGATATGTCTTATTGCGCGAAGGTTTTCATCTAGACTGAGCGAATCTGATGCCCCCGGTGATCCTAAAAACATTAATATGAATAAACAAATATTGCTGTACATTTCACACAGCACTATCTAGCCCCAAACTAAGTAAAGCTTGTACTATGCAAACCAGATAACTGATAGCATAATTATATACTTTTTTTATTGTAAATACCTACTTATCTTTTCTAATATATAAGAATCCGCTCCTCCGAAACGGATCGACCGATTTTAATGAATTTTTTGTATATTTGGTAGGTATACGAATAGGTCGTAGAGTATTTTAAAATAACCCCCCCCCCCCATACATAATAAAATAACATTTTTTTAAACGATTCTAGTATTTTTTATTTTTAATATCCATATAATTTAAACGTCGTCAATTGACGTGAAGTCATTTTCATGAAGTGTCGCGTCACTTTGACGAGAGTGTTTTATATAGTTTTTATCCCGAAGTTCCCACGGGAACGGGAAATTTCAAGCGTGCGAATCCGCGGGCGGGTCAGCTAGTAATATATAGAAAAATACCCAAACCAGGAACAAATAAAATCAAATCACCTAAATCAGGTTCCTCATCGCTGTCCAGTGAAATAGGCTCATTATTAGCCGGCATCAAATTACTTCTCACACGAATTTCTGCAAAAGATACAGTATGATATAGCTTACGACTATATTAACACTAACACAACGCCATAAAACGTTCGAATTATTTAAAAAAACCAATTGACTTTATTATTTTTATTTAAGACTAGTATTCAAAATTGCTTCAAGAACACAGTGATAAAATTATAATAAAAAATTACGTGATATTTGCCGGGAGCAGTCCCCCCCCCCCCCCCCCAACGTGAGATTGGGCGTGATTCGGCTCAACCCCTTCCCCCCCGTGAACACCTCACGTAATTAATGAACGCCCCCTGATTGTATTGAAAAGGAAACAAACACGTTTATTAGTTGGCCCCGTCTGCCACGAGTCTTGGCGTATACTCGAAATACAGATCTGTGAAGATATACCACAAGGGGGTAGTCAGAGGCAAGAGAGAGAGGTAACGATATATTGTACATCACACTTAGGGGACGTTCATTCATTACGTGAGGTGTTCAGGGGTGGAGGGGGTCTAGCCTAATCTCGCTCAATCTCACGTAGGGGGATCTCGGCTAATAACATGTAATTTTTTTTTTCACTGTAAATCTTGGTTACGAGTGAAGCAATCTTGAAATAATGAGGCCATTTGTGTTATTTAAATAAGTCCAACGCATTTACCCTATGAATACAAATTTTAAAACCTCACGTGAGATGAAGGGGGTGGGGGAGGGGGTCGAAACAAATCTCGCAACATCTCACCAGGGAGGGGGGCTAAAAATCGACAAAACGTCTCACGTAAATAATGAACGCTCCCTTACATAAAAAAAACAAATACCAAGGACACGCGAAAATACAAGTAGCGGTCTTATCGCTAAAAGCGATCTCTTCCAGACAACCAAACACCAAGTCAAGTCCAAACATTACGTTTAATACATGCCCACTTGACAGGGGTTTTTTTTACGACGAAGGACGAAGGGCAAATCATCGTAGGGCGCGTTTCTAAGGTGCGTGACCTACGAGGCAATACTTTGTTATAGGCGATGGTTACCACTTAACATCAGGTGGGCCATAATACTTGTTTCAAGTCAAAACAGTATATAAAAAAATTACATTCCAACACGATAAAAATTACATATACTACGTGTTTTGTTATGTACGACATTAAATGAAAACACGGGTAGGGTTAATGGCTAGTATCGTTATAAATTAGGTGTTTTTCAAATTCGTTACCGTGGTAAATTTTAATTTTCAAAAAACCATAATATCAATTCATAAATTATCAATGAAACAGCCTGTATAAAATAGGTAAACAAATCATAATCATTCATTATGTAATCGACGCCGCCGATTTCCGTAAAAATTGTTTATTGGAAATGTTTTAATTACTGGATAAATATTCAAGCCATCGGTATTAAATCCACCTCTAAAATCAGCTAATCCAATTCGATATGTGTTTTAAATTAATGTCTTACATAACAAAACAGGCTGTATAGTAAGTGATGGAAATCGCAAGATCTCAGTTCGGGGTGAACCACTCTACTAGTAAACTCACGTCCTGCTTGCGGTTGTCTGTTTTGCAACTGGTCTTTTCTTGGTCGGCCACGTTTGCCTTTCACCTTTTCGGTTTGAGGAGTCTGTGAATAAAATAAATACAAATTTAAGTAAAAACATTTCTCCTCCGCTGTCTACCAGGACTTTCGCTCGCCTGCCAAATTCCACCAATCTCCCTCGAAGGCATCGAGATCGTCACGCCAGCGTCTACAAGGCCCTCCACGACGCCGTTGCCCGTCTTCAGGCACCTACTGAGGGATTATCGTTGTCCATCTATCCGGGTGCATGGGTCTTACATGGCCCGCCCAATCCCATTTCAGCCTGGCAGCCTTATTTCCTGCGTCAGCAATATGCCTGTCTTTAAGTGCAGCGTGGTATTACGGACTCTGTTAATCCTCTTTACTCCAAGCACGCTGCGCTCGGTTAAAGCCCACGTTTGAGAACCATGTTTTTTTTTCTTTTTTTATACATTATAGGCTTGCGTTTGACTGTCGCCTGATGCGTGCGTAATGCAGTCTAGAATGGTACACGCTTGCCTAGAAGAAGCCTACTCACTCGTGTCTTGAAGACACCCAGGTTGCAGTTATCAGGAAACAGACTCAGGCAAGGCGTTCCACTCCTTTGCGGTGCGCATAATAAAGGACATATCATCGTTTTATTTTACCCCGAACCCACTTTAACTTATTAATCACACTATCACACTAATATTATAAATGTGAAAGTTTGGTTGTTTGTTTATTTATTTAATTGTTTGTTACTCAATCACGGCGTAATGGCTGAACCGATTTCGATGAAATTTAGTATCTACGTAGATTATTGTAGTACGTAGACCTGGATTACCACATAGGCTACTTTTTATTCCATACATCAATTCCCATGGGTTAAAAATGGAATGTCAAAGTTTCTATGTATTTTTGCACCCCAGAACAACGCGGGCGAAGTCGCTGGCGACAGCTATCATAAATAAAAGTTTATAAAACACTTACGCCATCATTTTTCTTCGCGCTCGGAGTCCGTTTCGTGTATTTACGTTTAACACGAGGGGTCGTATCACCAGTCGATGATGAAGCACCTGAATCTAAAAACAATTAAAGATTTACCACAAACAAAATTAAACACTGTTTAAAGCATGTTTAAAAATTTCGTACCTATATAAGATCTTTTTAAACACGCGCTTAACAGCTGTGTTATCTTTTTTGTGGTAACAAGGTAAGGGTCGTACCGCAAAAAAGTTAAACATCCGCTAAACACGGTTTAAAAAGTCCTGAACCAAAATTGGTAAGATTTTTTTTAAAACACGCGTTAAACAGTGTTTAACTTTTTTGTCGTAACGAGGTAAAGATTTATTTATTTGCCAAAACATGGATAGAATTATATAAATGTTACAGAATCAAATACTTTCACCATATTCAGCCATAGTGTGTAAATTACATATCATTTAAAATTAAATAATGTATAGAGAACTAAGAAATAACTAATAAATATAATGTCAGTACATACATAATAAAATATTTAAAATTCAAACTAGTCCCAAATGTCATTGTGAATTAAATATTCATTCATATGACGCCGCGGGTGAAGAGCCGGGCTGAGACGCAGAAGGTTGCGTGTTCGACTCCCGTCGCGGAAATTTTTGAATTATCTACAGATAATGCATTTATTAAAACAATAGGTATTTTATTGTATCAGTTATCTGGTTCCCATAATTCAAGCTTGAATTTGGGGCTAGATGGTTTTGGTGAATATCAGCTGTAAACGGTAATTTTATAATTTATATTATTGTAAATTTTAATGGAAACTCATTTTTTTATGTTTACCGTTTTCTTAGTTTGTTGCTGTATAATGGAATTCCCCTAGCTATTCTGTTTTGCGTGCCAATTCCCATCATCAATCGATGGTCGATCAATTTATCGAAGATGTTTTATCAACTAGTATCCGTCCATTAGCCAAATCTACCACACTAGCTGATCAATGTCGATCGACAACAGGTAACAACCTGGGCCCGTAGCCAAATGTCATTCGCCACGAATCTATTCGACTTCTACATACATTTGTTGTCGCTGAATGACGTCATATTTCTATAGCATGTGTCAAATCCCATACATATTCGGACGTATCGACTAGCGTCATCGCAAATCGACTGTAACTTGGCTAAGCCCTCTGGTGTGGTAACAGCCTAAGTCTGGGGAAGTCCCGTATCGGGTTTGAAGTCATTATTCTTAAAAATAGAAAGCAATGAATGCAGGCAAAATAGGCTCATAAGGCTCATTTTAGACAACTTGGTTAAATTTTAATCACACTACGAAATACATGCATTTTGCGATTTATGATGGAACGCTAAATTTAACACACACTCTTATTTTTATGGTCTAAATTTACTTCAAATTCAATTAAATAATATTCTACAATTGTATTTTTCATATCCTTTCATGCCTAAAACTACTTTACATTATTAATATCCATTCAGCAACTACGCGTATTTAAAATACTTAAATAAATTCAGAATAATTTTGTGTATGTATTTAGATTTACTAATTAATAAACATGCGCAAATAAATTTTTAATTTTAAATATCAATAATCATAATTAAAAAAACGTCTAACTAAATCAAAAATCAAATCAAATTAATAATACCCCAACCAATTCATCAATTTTCCCCAACCACAAAATACTTTTTTATTTTAACAACCATGCAAACTTTGCTACAGAACAACTAAGTTTACCTTTTCTCCTAACCCGAGTAATCCTAGCATTTCTTCTCATTAGCATTTTCTTATGAGCCTCTCCAATCTTACGCGGCGCGATTTTACCGGCCATTTTTCCCGATTTTAGGGGTAATTTCCGAGCCATTTTAACTGGCAACATTTTCGAGCCGCGCGGAGTGGTGCGTCTGTTTGTAGGTTTTATTTTCGTGATGGTTTTCACTAAAGCGGTGAAATAAAGCATGTTATACAGGGTGTCCCAAAAAATAGTGTCAAGCGAAAGTCCAGAGATAGAACACCTCTTGGGGTACCCGAATCACCCCCACGTATGTTCCGCGATTTTTTATAGTTTTCAAGTTATTAATTTTTTTCCGAAAATTTGAAAATTTTTGACTTGAACAACTTAAAAAATTGTTTAAAAAAAAGTAGAAAACTTTCTTGAGATTTTTTTTTGCTACTGAATTTTTATGAGTTGTTCTTTTATGCATAAAATAATCAGCTACGTGACTTTGATCAAAACTATGAAAATGTTGGTGTAAATACAAAAAATTACATTCGGTGAATTATGACTTAAATTTTCAACTTTAAATTTAAAATCTTAACTAGTGATTTCATGGTTCTTAAATAAGTCTTAGGAGACTCTCAGCTTTCATAATTATTAAAAAAAAGTAGAACTTAATGGGCTACTTTGGCTAAATTCGGCCTTCAAAGACGGCGAGGTGGAAAATTCTTAAAATTAGCTACCTGATTAGAAAATAGGGTTTGGCCATTTTATCATTCCTAAGCTTAATTCGTTTGTTAACTAACCAAAAATGACCGCAGGAAGCTTTTTAGAGCTTTTTTTTTTCAATGTTTAATTTAAGTTTTATTAATTTTGCGCGATGTGTTCTCCCCCATGATCCGGATTGTAAACGTGGGCGAAAATCTTTTACCTGTAATAACAATAGGCCGATAAGAGACCGAATTATCGCTATGTCTGTAACTCTCCTAGGTGACAACAGAATAGCGCGCAACCGAAGCTTTATTATGTTTTTGTATTCAAAATGCATTCTCGGAATTTACAATTTGAGTCGCAGTTGGGCCATGAGCATGACAAAGTGATGTGGAGGGGGTTGCGGCGCGAGGGTTGATCTATTGTGTTCTGCTGGGCCAGTCGTTTGCCTGCCTTTGCGCCTTACGATACACACTCTGTACTATACGCTCAATTTATTATTATTTGATGAACTTTGCTTTCTTTACGGACTTTGAGTGTGATTACGATTTGGTTTTGTGTATACGGATTTCGACGAACTTTGCTTTCTCTACGGACTGAGTGCAATTACAATTTGTTTTTATGTATACGGACTTGGTCTTCTCAGCGGACTATTTGAGCACATTAATTTGGTGAGCTATGTCTTTTTCACGAAGAGATTACGACGAGATGCATTACTTTTATGGCTATTCAAGAGGAAACGCTTCTGAAGCTGCCAGATTGTACAGGGAGCAAGTTCAAAATAGAGGTGATCCTCAGCCCAAAGCTTGGCCTGATAATCGTATGATTATAAGGGTCCATAACTCTTACATGGAAGGCTGCATACCAAGCAGAAGAACCGGGCGTCCATCTCAAATGCATGACCCAGGTACTGTGGAATCAGTGTTGGAAGGAGTGGCAAGAGATCCTTCTGTCAGTGTGAGAACAATAGAACGCCGAATCGGAATCCCGAAATCACGGGCACACCGAATCCTTCAACAAGAAGGTTTTCACCAATACCATATACAACAAGTTCAGCAGCTTAAACCCGCAGACTAACCAAGAAGAGGGCGTTTTGTCAAGAAATGCTGCGGCGTCAAGCTAATGATGAAAATTTTATCAAAACTATTTTGTGGAGTCACATTTTAAGCGCTGTGGGATTTTCAACATCCACAATTACCATTCCTGGAATATCGAGAATCCACACCTAGCACGCGAATCGTTAAACGGACAGCTGATTGGTCCGTTCGAACTACCTGACCTATTGAACAGCGAGGCCTACCTGAATTTCTTGCGAAATAACCTCAACGGCCTATTAGAAGATATCGACGTGTTAACAATTAGGCACATGATTTTCCAAAACGACGGCGCTCCATGCCACTTCGCGAGAATAGGCAGAGAACATTTGGACGAAATATTCAGAGGCAGGTGGATCGGCCGTGGAGGACCTATTCCCCCGACTTGAACCCGATCGATACTACAAAGAATTAGTTTACGCCCAAGAAATCAGCAATATGGCCGAATTAAGAACAAAATTAAAACAGGCCGCAGAAAAAATTAAGGCAAATATAATAGCTTTCTTACGATTAAAGGAAAACTTTTTAAGACGATGTAGGATTTGTATCGACCAAGAAGGTCGACATTTTGAAAACATTTTGTAAATAAATAATTAATAAATATTACTTGTTGTTTTATTTCATAAATTTAGCTAAACTAAAATAAATAAAACCTTCAAATATTAATTAAATCTTACTTTCCTGCAGTCATTTTTGGTTAGTTAACAAACGAATTAAGCTTAGGAATGATAAAATGGCCAAAATCTATTTTCTAATCAGGTAGCTAATTTTAAGAATGTTCCACCTCGCCGTCTTTGAATGCCGATTTTAGCCAAAGTAGCCCATTAAGTTCTACTTTTTTTTAATAATTATGAAAGCTGAGAGTCTCCTAAGACTTATTTAAGAACCATGAAATCACTAGTTAAGATTTTAAATTTAAAGTTGAAAATTTAAGTCATAATTCACTAAATGTAATTTTTTGACTTTACACCAACATTTTCATAGTTTTCATCAAAGTCACGTAGCTGATTATTTTATGCATAAAAGAACAACTCATAAAAATTCAGTAGCAAAAAAAAATCTCAAGGAAGTTTTCTACTTTTCTTTAAAGAATTTTTTAAGTTGTTCAAGTAGAAAATTTTCAAATATTCGGAAAAAAATTCAGAACTCGAAAACTATAAAAAATCGGGGAACATACATGGGGGTGATTCGGGTACCCCAAGGGGTGTTCTATCTCTGGACTTTCGCTTGACACTATTTTTTGGGACACCCTGTATGATGTTTAGTAGCGAATGTACACAGTCTGGGAGTTTTTGAGGCTGGCAACATTGTGTGGCGGCCATTTTAAATCTAAGGTAACCATTAGAATAAGAATAATTTATTTGCCAGAACTTAAAAAACAGTTGTACGTAAGTGCTAAGTTTTTACATAAATAAACATACGATTTGTTGAGGGTAGATTTGCATTACGCACGAACACCATTACCTCCCGCGCTAGTTGTAAACTGTGTTACAGCAAGGTAAGATCCTCGACCCATACAAATAAGGTTCAGATTGCTAATGAGATTGCGGTCCGAACAATAGAGCCGAACGAGTTCAAATGACTCAGCCATCTGCAGTTGGACGTAAACAAGTTTCACAGTATACCTTATTTAGCAGACAAAACAGTATGATATTGTAAATAAGCATTGAGGGTAGTATCATTATTTCGGCGTCTATTTAAAAGGTTTTATTGATAAAAATTTATATGTTTTACGCGGCAAAGTATAAACTGATTTGGATAATATTTCAAAAATATATATTTGATCTAAGCTTTAACCACACGATCATAGTATACAACCTGTTTTGTTGTGTACAACATTAATTTAAAACACATTCGGAATCGTATTAACTGATTTTAGAGTTGGGTTTAATACAGGTAGCTTGAATATTTATCCAGTAATCGATACATTTCCAGTAAACAAATGTTAACGTAAATCGGCGGCGCCTTTGCGACGATGCCGCTTAGACAGTTTAACAGATACTTACATGATAAATGAATATGATTTATTTACCTATTTTATACAGGCTGTTTCATTGATATTTTTGAGCTGTTTGAAAATTTATGGCAATTAATTTGAAAAAACCTATTTTACAAAACTAGCTTAATTACTAATTAAAACGAATATTTATCGCGTATGTACCTCTTTTATTTGTTATCCCGACGTGTCGGTTGTGTTGCAACAGCCGTGACGGGTGGATACAGCCGAAACGTCGGGATAACAAATAAAAAAGGTACATACGCGATAAATACCCGTGTTAATCAGTTATTATGTACAGTGATCGCGAAAGTTTGAAAAATACTATAACAAATCTAGCTATAAGCCCTACCCGTGGTTTCACTTAATGTCGTACATAACAAAACACGTAGTATTATTATTACGTATGTTGAACACCTCAAAAAATCCAGAATGTGTACATAGTGATGATGTATTAACACACAAATAAAATAATTGCTGGGTGATGTTATTAAAAAAACACACATAAGTTATAAACATACAATCCACACCAACTTGATTTATATACAAATTTCAGACAATTGTCTAAATTTAAAGATGAAGACTAGATGTCAAAATCGGTTATGTTTTGGCGAAATCTATCGCCTAGTCAAAGAACTATTTGGACAGCAATATACCCACCCTCCAGAGAGGGCTTTAATACGACTAAGGCCCGTAAGATCAATAGCAGTTTAAACTAAAATTCCAATCTTAAACCATCACTATCAAAGAAAACTATTAGTTTAAGCTTTGATTTTTAAACTAAAGGGCCGTAAGATTAACAGCAGTTTAAACTAAAATTCTAAGCTTAAACTAAAACTTATTTGTCCATGATGGTTTAAACTTAGAATTTTAGTTTTAACTGCTCTTGATCTTACGGGCCTAATACAGCGACATCTAACGGCAAATAAAATAACTAGCACTTTTTTTAAAGCATTTTTTTTAAGTCGCTCAGTTTTAGATCCTTTTATTTCCAACGACCACCGTGACGCAGTGAGCGAACAGTCGGATAGCCCTTTTTTATAATACCTGGAGATGGAACAAGCGTAGGGCCCACCTAATGTGAAGTAGTAACCATCGCCTATAACAAAGTATTGCCTCGTAGGTCACGCACCTTAGAAGCGTGCCCTGCGTCCATCAATTTGAGGCATACAGGTGTAAAGCCTCATGTGCCTGTAATTTCACCGGCAACCATACCCTGCATACCGAAACAGCAATGCTGCTTTGTAGAAATAGTAGTGGTAGTACATCCCTGAGCAAGCTCTTTCACAAAAAACTCTACTACTCTTTAGCCTTTTTTAGGCTCTGTAGGCTTCCTCCGAGAAGCAGGAGGTTGATGGTTCAATTCCCGCCGCGGAACAAATGTTTGCATCATCTGCAGGTATTCGTTCAGGGTCTGGCTCGTTTTCTATTTAATATACGAATTAATTCACAAAAAAATATATATTCTATCTGTTATCTAGTTCTCATACTACTAGCTTAGTTTGAGGCTAGTTAGTGCTGTATGAAATGTCCTACCTATCGTCTGTTAAAATGTATGTCCTCCTAAGTTTCAGATCCTGAGAATAACAATAAAAAATCTTACAAAAAGTACATACAAATTAAAACAAGTAAAATAGACAATACCTGCCCCAAAATGGGAAACCAAAGAGAAAATCCATTACCGATTTGTGTCATCTCCTCTTCGACTTAAAATTTAGACAATGTGGTCAATTTAGGCGCAAATCTAACTAAATTTAAGGTTGAGGGGTATTTTTAGATACAAATTAATATTCAAATATGTAAATTCCTTACCAGCCGTGCCACGTCGTTTATATTCCCTTTTCGCCTTCCGCTCCAGTGCTTCTGGGAACAAACGATTCTATAAAAATACTCAGTTCAATCAATGAATTATCAAAAACTGAGCACCTTTTAGGAGACGCACCGAACCCAACAACGGGCAACGCACGGTATACGGATACAAAACCAAATTCAGCTTTATATGCTTGCAAATACAGCAAACAGACTTAGTAAAAGTGAGCAAATATCTATTTTCAACTAGTTGTATGCCCGGGACTTCGTATGCAATTTTCTGGATCTCGACAACAGCGCCACCTACCGGGTCCAATTGTAAATCTAAACCATCCAGGGACCCACTCAAACACACACAAAAAAAATCATCAAAATCGGTCCCGCCGTTCTTAAGTTTTAGCGAGACTAACGAACAGCAATTGATTTTTATATATTTTTATTACATGAACCCGATGTTGTTTTACATCCAAAATGCTTCGATAGCGCAATTCAAGAATTTGTCATATTTAGTGGCGCCATCTAGTTCTGTTTACGCTCACTAAACACGAGTCCAAACAATTATAACTAATTTTATTTTACGTTGAACAAATGGAGTAAGAAAAAGCGGCTCGCCGACTTCCATTGTTCAATAGAATATGACGTCATCAGACAAAATAACAGACTGCGAAGGAGAGTAATGATTTTTTGTTTATTTGTTCCATTGGATTACATACTAGAATTTCATCCAACCTCACTTGTCAGTCCCAAATTGTTTCCATATTAAGTTTGATACCAAAATCCTTATAAATATTATTCGTGATATATAATGTGTTGCAATTTAAAATAATTTTATCGAAGGAACAATATCTACACAAAAAATAAAAATATCTATAAAATTTTCTTGTTTTATCATCAAAATGTAGAGAAAATCGATAAAATGCTGCTCGATGAAATGCTAAAGAACTAGCGTATTGTACGATGCCACAGATTACTAAAAAGTGAATACTAGCCGTTCAACGACCCCGCTCGTTCAATGACCCAGTCAATCAACCCAATCAGAAGAGCGCGTACGGTGCGTACGGGAGGGCGGTAAGTACCTAAATGTCAGGCAACGTACTCAAAAATAAAGGTAATTTAGATTCGATTAGATAATACTTTATTGCACACCACGAAACAAATACATATAAAAAAAAAACAACTACGTAAATCTATGGATACAATTGGCGGTCTTATCGCTAATTAGCGATCTCTACCAGACAACCTTTGGATGGAATGGACTGTGTAGACATTACCTGGGGTGTACCTGACATACTACATGTACATACATACTAATACTAATTATATAGAAATAAAAAATATAAAACTTACATAAATGAAAACTACATGAATCTAAATAATAACTACTCATAATAATTCATAGATACATACTTAGACTTATTTAAGAAACAAATAATTAATAATAAATACATATATATTTAGCGACAAATACTCAGATAGTGTTCTCTGAGCATACGTTTAAAAATGGCAAGTGACTTGGCACATCTGATAGCCACCGGCAGCGCGTTCCATAACCGGACCGCCTGCACTGTAAAAGACTTATCAAAGTAGGAGGAGGAGTGTACAGGTGTCCTGAGTTGGAGTGTGTCAGATGAACGCAAGGATCGAGGATTGGATTGATAGAGGAAATGGAAGCGTTCTTTAAGATAGGAAGGTGAGGAAGGGTTGAACAGGATGTTATATAAATGCTGAAGGATGTGAGTATCCCGGCGAAGGCAAAATTTAATAAAAATAAAAAATAAATATTTATAGTATAAAAAAAATACTCCGACATTGTTTGTCGTTTAAATTCCAACACCTTATATTTTGTCTATGGTACATACCCATTTCTCTAGCGTGTTTCCTAGCTAGGTATTCTGGGCTAGTCTTGTCTATACGCGGCCTCCCCCTCTTCCGTTTCCCGCCTGGCAGCACTTCCGGTGGCCGTTCAGCATTCATCATCGCGGCTGGTGGAATAGCATGCTTTAAAAAGCGGGGGATGCTTTTGCCAAATAATAGTAAAAAATAAAAACCTAAGCTACCTAGAAAGCCATTTGGGGTCGTCCATTATTCACGTGATGTTTTAGCAACTTTAACCCAGGGGGGGGTTAAAGTTGCACTCCTATCCCAAATCACGTGTACTTTTTTGGTATAAAGTATCTTAAAAATTTCAGAATATTATCTTTAAATACAAATATAATCTAATTAAATTCTGTAAAAAAGCACAATGATTAAAATGTTCAGACAGACATTAAGGTTGCTAATCGCGCGTTCAAAGAAAAAATAAATACACGTGCTATCTCACTACCCCCCCCCCCCCCCCAAGGATATTTCGCGATTTTTTCCGAACCCCCCTACCCCCTTTTTGAGCCTCACGTGATTAATGGACGATCCCTTTTCAATATCGATCGGTGATCTGAGATATGTGTGCACTATTTTTGCTAACAAGTAATTTTTTTGCAAATACATATTTAACCGGTTTCAGAAAGCGAAAAATCGTAAAAATTTTCCGATCACCTTGCAAATTGCTCGGTATATCACTCTTCGATCAATGTCGAAATCCGACGTCGCACAAAGGTTGTGGACATGGATTTAGGATCGCAGGGCTGAAGTGGAGATGGGCTGGACACTTGGCTAGGAGGTATGACGGGCGTTAGACGAAGGCGATTACAGAGTGGTGGCCAGGGGATGCTCGTAGACCAAGAGGCAGACCACCCGATGGTCGAATGACGTTGCAAGCGTAGCTGGGTGTCAATGGATCAGACTCGCAAGGAACCGGAAAGAATGGCGTAATAAATAGGAGGCCTATACCCAACAGTGGGTGTAGATAGGCTGAGATGATGATGATGATTTGCAAATTATAGAGTTTGATGACTTTATCATGGATCATAAGATCTTGACCAAATTTATATGGATCATCCCTTTTCTAGAAACCGGTTATAAGTTCGAACGTGGTACTACAATCTAAGTTACATTGCGGTAAAATAATTTGTGAAGGAGTGTGTCTTGACGATAAATTGCCATTGATGATGGCAGGTGGAGTAAATCTTTGACCGAATGGTGGCCAAGAACAGATATAAGAAGTCCAGGACGTCCGTCGGCGCGGTAGGTCTGGATACGCGTAGCACAGGACCGGGAAGGGTGGCGTTTAGTTTACAAAGGGAGGCCTACACCCAGCAGTGGGTACTTATGTGCTGTGGATGATGATTATGATGTCTATCTTGGGCAGACTCTGCGATTGGGTAGATACAATCTCGAGAAATAAGTAAACCGGCGAATTCAGCTGAGCTGGGCAGCGTTTGGGACACTTCGTCAGGTCTGCTCGTCACCCATCCTACAATGCCTAAAAACGAAAGTATTCAACCAGTGTGGCCTACCTGTGATGACCTACGCAGCCGAAACGTGGACACTTACGGTGGGACTGGCCCACAAATTGAAAGTCGCTCAGCGAGCTACCGAAAGGGATATGCTCAGGATTTCTCTGAAGGATAGAATCCGACAGAGAACCAAGGTGATTGATATAGCTCAGAGTGTCAGCAAGCTGAAATGGCAGTGGGCCGGTCATATCTGCCGCTGAACCGATAACCGTTGGGGTAAACGTGTTCTGGAGTGGAGACCACGTCTAGGCAAGCGAAGTGTAGGACACCCTCCGACTAGATAGAGTGACGATTTGCGATCGGGCTCAACGGCGCACCCTGGGAGACCTACGTCTATCAGTGGACTGTTATAAGTAGATAATGAAAATAATTTTGAGGGTACTTTTCACTGAGGTAGAGGGTATAAGAAAAAATCAATTGCATCCCAATGTGTGTGGTATTGTTAGAAAGCTCTTTAAAAATGAAAAAATAAATCACTTTAATTTTAGAGTTCCGTTTCCGGTTTTTTTTTTATTTTCTGAAGTAAGATATATTTTTTGTTAAAATATTACTTGTTAACTTAAACATTGGATTTAAATAATCACAGACTTTTGATTGCATACAAATATAATTGTGCAAATATGACACGTGAAATGTTTTACTTAGCCCAACACCAAATTAATTTTGCCCAAAAAAAAATTATAAGTACCATTTTTTTTTATTGCAAGCTAAGTTAAACAACTTTCGAATTACATAAAAAATACAGAAACTAATTTATACTATGCAATACAATAGGCGAGCTTATCGCCGAGAGCGATTCCAGATAACCATTGCCTACATAAAATGCAAAATACATATCAAAATCTGCCCACAAATTAACTAAAATATATTAACGTTACCGTATATCTTAAAGCGCGTCACACGCGATGAAGATACTATAAAATGTTCTGTTAAGATAAAATATCGCTCGCTTTACAATCCATCACACACGTCGACGATAATATATATATATTTTTAACAGCATCTCAAGAAACCGGGCGATATGGATATTTTATCTTAAGATATTTATTATATCGTAAGATACAATAGATTCGTGTGACAAAAGAATAAGGATTTCATATATTAACATATCTTACCCGGTCGTATTACATTTAGATACTATAATATATTAACTTAAGATATCGTAACATCAAATTTTATAACATCTTCATTGTGTGTGACGGGCTGTAGGGTAATCGATGAGATTATTTTATATTATTAAATTTACTGTAACTACAGCGTACATACTATAAGACCTAATAAAAAATAAACAAACGAAAAACATACCCATCTCCCTCGCTTGCTTCCTAGCAGCCAAGTTGGCTAAATACTCCGGGCTGGTCTTGTCCACGCGTGGTCTCCCACGCTTTCGCTTTACCGGCGTGGTCGTCTCGCTTGATTCAGCTGAAATTTAATTAGAAGATGATTTTAAGGCAAGTTGCAACATGTTGGGTGTCGTGATACCCAGTCCATCCAAAGGTTGTCTGGAAGAGATCGCTTTTAGCGATAAGACATCCACTTGTATTTCCACGGGTCTAGCATACCATAATACCAACTCTGTATAGTTTTACTCTGTACATACACTGGTTTTGATGGCTCCATAAGTTGTGTTATAATTAGTTTAATGAGTGTTATATTGCAATAAATATATTTTAGTTTTCACAATTTCACTATAGGCCTCATAAGGTCGGCTCGCGATCGCTCAGCGTGCTATGGAGAGGGCTATGCTTGCTGTTTCTCTACGAGATACAATTTCGTAGATTCGTAGATGAACCAATGTCACCGACATCGCACAAAGGATTAGCAAGCTGAAGTGGCAGTGGGCGGCACATGAGGCCGGGAGATGGTGACACAAAATGTCAGGTCATTTGTACCAAGATGGTGACCCTTCAGGGGTTTAATAACGTAATGACAAAAAGGAAAATGATAGTCATAGGGCTGGTACCAGCGGCCCAGTCACGTGGGTGTTAATTGAACGTGTCGGATAAATTACGAAAGTTGAACGATTTGTTCCACAAAACTTCTTGTATTTTCAAGCGGCCATTTAGAACCGTCGGAAAAGTATACCAAGGTGATTTTTGTAAATAGCTACTCGACGATGATTAGCTGTACAAAATTTAGCCTGGTACAAATGTTTAATTGTTTTTTAAAAATTAATGTGTTCTCGTCGGTAGGGCGGGCTGTAAGTCACACCAGAGAAGTATGGCATTACGCTACTGCCTACTTCTTTTTTATCGACTATCGGAAAATACAATAAGTTTTGTGGAACAAATCGTTCGACTTACGTAATTTATCCGACATGTTCGATAAACACCCACGCGACTGGGCCGCCGGTACCAGCCCTATGACCATTATTTTCCTTTTTGTCATTGCGTAATCAAACCCCTGAAGGGTCGCCATCCTGGTACAAATGACCTGACATTTTGTGTCACCATCTCCCGGCCTATAGCTCGAAGAACTGACGGCCGTTGGGGCAGAAAGGTCCCCCCCCCCCATTAGATGTAAAGACGACCTGTTAAAGCTGCTGGGAGCCGTTGAGTGCAGGCCGCACAAGATCGGTCGCTCTGGAAATCTATAAGGGAGGCCTTTGTTCAGCAGTGGACATCCTGTGGCTGATATCATGATGATGAATTTACACATACCAGAGCTAACTTGTTCCTGCTTCTGGCGGGCTGCATATAGCTCAACGGCTGGCGGTACGAAGTGGGACACCGGGGAGCGATAGTCTACCGTCAGAGGTAGACCCGCTGGCACTGAAAGACATAAGATAGGGTTTTCAGATCAATATTAGACCGCTTGGCAGCCCCGGATCTAGGGGGCCTTACCGGGGAACTTGCCCCGGGCGGCAATTATAGGGGGCGCCAAATTCATGCTTGAAAAACTTGTTTCACAAAGCGCTTAGCTAGTATCCAGCGCACGTCGTACTATCGGTTATTTAATTGATTTGAAATGCATCCTTGGTTTTGAACACATACAAAGTTGATTTCTTAATTTTCTGCACGTATCCACCCTCGCGATAGACAAAGTGGGACGGGGCTGCAAGAGCTAAGCCGAATAAACCCGAACAGCCGAACGTTAAGCGTTCGCGGTGTAAATATGTAGTCCAGTCAAATATCCCCAAAATTACAAAAAATGTATCCAAGAAAATGAAACTTTGACAAAACGTAAAAAGTACGTGTCTTATATCAATATAACCCCCATCACCCCTCTCAAATGCTGGAGGAGAGGTGGCACCACATTAAGTTTCTGTCCTAGTTCGGAAAAATCGTAGCTCCAGGGCTGGCAGTTGGCTAGCAAGGAACAGAGTTAACAAGGAAATTAATATTTACCCGCTACCCCACAACATATGTAAGATTAAATGTCTAGAGTGGCTTAAATCTTTAAATTACGAAGATACTGAGGACCTCCTAAAGATTCTCAAATAGTGCCTACACACAAAAACACACACTCCATTACTCACATACATACACATACACCCTCACATAAAACACACACACACACACACACACACACACAAATACATCCACCCACACAGATCCTTCTGGTCTGGTGGAAAATAACTAGAATTTTTAGTTTAGTTTTTTGATAATGTACCATTTACCTGATTGGAACTCATAGATATATAGGAGGAGGGCGTTGGTGTCTGTAACACAGTTTTCATACTAATACAGGCATCATCGTTTCAAACTGTACACATGACTGTATATTTGTTGTTCCTCAATAAATGCTTTTTATTTTTTTTATTTTTATTTATTTTATTTCTTAATTTTCTGCTCGTATCCACCCTCGCGATAGACAAAGTGGGACGGGGCTGCAAGAGCTAAGCCGAATAAACCCGAACAGCCGAACGTTAAGCGTTCGCGGTGTAAATATGTAGTCCAGTCAAATATCCCCAAAATTACAAAAAATGTATCCAAGAAAATGAAACTTTGACAAAACGTAAAAAGTACGTGTCTTATATCAATATAACCCCCATCACCCCTCTCAAATGCTGGAGGAGAGGTGGCACCACATTAAGTTTCTGTCCTAGTTCGGAAAAATCGTAGATCCAGGGCTGGCAGTTGGCTAGCTAGATGGCGCTGTGAATTTAGTGTGTAAGTCGAACCATCAACAGTAATACGATTTAAGATCTAGACGCCTCGATAAATTGTCTATCATCGGAAATACGGAATTTTCGGAATCTATATCCTTTCAAATACTGGAACCGCACGTGCTACCGCCTTTGAAGCTCGTGGACGGCCGGTCACGAGCCACAGGTCGGCCGGACATTGGTTGAATAATTGTACTAATTCGGAAACACGAACGTTACCGGGGCGTATAGTTATAATAATTTATTTTCAATTTAACCAACACGGTGAGAACCAATTACAATAATTAAATATTCTAGGTACATATTATTATAACAACAATTCACATAAATACAATTTAGATAATATCATGTTAAGAGTGAAATATAAAACAATAATACAAATAAATATATTGTTGTAATGTACTTTCTTACAATACATGTACCTTTTTAGGATGATAACTTAAACAACAACATAAATAATGACTCTTAGAAATTCTTTAATAATAATAGAATACGCAGGTGTTCAAATTAGCTCATTATCATATGTGTACTTTGAAATATTTTGTTGGTGACAAAGATTTTTACAGTGGTCTCAAACTTTTGGCCGGCAGTGTATATGATGTATATAGATGATATTATGCACAGCAAGCATTGCGACCATAAAGCTGCGTTTAGATAAGATTAGATAATACTTTATTGCACACCATAAACAACAAAACAATTAAAAGTAACAGTTTACTCCAGAGATCAACTAAAAATCAAACAATAGTAATCACTTCATTTTCCTTGACTCGCTTAGTGCGAGGGACGTGAGCGAGGAATTTGCGCAAGGGACACGTGCGAAGAATGTGTGCAAGGGACGCAAGCGAGGAAAGTGTGCGAGGGATGCGAGCGAGGAATGTGCGCAAGGGACACGTGGGAGGAATGCGTGCAAGGTATGCGAGCAAGGAATGTGTGCAAGGGACACGAGCGAGGAACGTGTGCGAGGGATGCAAGCGAGGAATGTGTGCGAGGGATGCGAGCAAGGAATGTGTGCGAGGGATGCGAGCTACGAATGTGTGCAAGGAACGTGACCGAGGAATGTATACGAGGAATAAATGCGAGGGATGCGAGCTAAGGATGTGTGCAAGGAACGTGAGCGAGGAATGGGGGCGAGGGATGAGTGCAAGGCCGTGTAGTGACCTAGAGCTAATGAAGTCTAGAGTCAATAGCCGTCAGATAGTCCACTCGCAACCTCAGATAGCAACCTTGCACCGCTAGCTTCCTCCCATATCTCTGGTAGAAAAGCAGGCTCAGGGTGGCTTTCCACTAGAGCGAAGGAAGCGAAGGGAGCTGTGCGAGGAAGCTAAGCGGTGAGCGAGGAAAAACCCATTAGGATAGCTGGGTTATTTGATACTTGGCAAATGAAGCAATCCTATTTTCAATGTAGTACATCTCTGTTGGTAGGCCTTACTACTTGGCGGTAGAAAAATGTAGAAGTACATCCCCAGATAAACTCTGTTACAAAGAGCCCTCATCATCATCATCCACAGCCCAACTTCATCCACTGCTGCATATAGGCCTCCCCAAGTTTGTGCCATCCACCACAATCTTGCACCAACTCGCTGCCAGACATCCTACCCTTCTACAGTCATTCTTCGGCCACCATGTCCTGTCCAAGACCATTTGAGTTCCATAACTCGATTCCCAACATCATGAACCTTCATTTGTCCTTCGTCGTTGGATCTCGACATAGACCAAGAGCCGTACTAATTATTAACACAGAAAGTACTCACGTGGTCTCTCCTGGCTAGTGTCATCACTCTCTCTCTTAATCCGGGATAAGCTGGACTCTAACTGACTGGACTCACAGACAGCCATCTTGGATTTCAGTTATACTTCTAGCTTATTCTTACTGAAACAAAATGAAAGGAACATTAAATTAGACAAACCAACGTAAGATCTAGACCTGGTTGCGCTGGAAATATCTCTATTACTAGCTGACCAATCCGCAGCTTCACATATGTAATTTTTCAATAAAAACATTACGCTTCTTCTGCGCAGTTGAGTAAAAAGTAGCCTATCAATGAAATTTGGTGTGTTTATAGATCATGACCTGGATTCAAACATAGGCTACTTTTTCTTAACAAACAATGTGTGCGAAGGCGCTGGCAGAAGCTAGTTAGCAATAATGCTGCTTGTCTATAAGCAAATAAATCCATACCAATATTATAAATTCGAAAGTAACTGTCTCTCAGTCTGTCTGTTTTTTACGTTTCAACAACTAAAAGACTGAACCAATTTCGATCAAATTTGGTTTATTTATTTATGTAGCAACTAACACGATTTAAATAAACCAATTACATTAGTTACTTAATTATGATTAAAAATAGAGAAAAAAAATGCTCTCTCTCTCTTCTCATAAATTGGTAAAAAAAAATTATATGTGCCCTACAATGCACTGCCCTGCGCCCATCAACTTGAGGCATACAGGTGTAAAGCCTCATGTGCCTGTCACTGGCAACCATACCATTCAAACAGAAACACAGAAATGCTGCTTGGCAGCTGAAATAGGTATGGTGGCAGTAATTGCCCGGGCAAGCCCTTTCACAAGAAACTCTACTACTCTTAAATTGATAAGCTAATAATAATAGAAATAAATAATTAGGTGAATTATGAAAATGTACCAACATACACAACCAACATGTAAAAAGTACCACCATTTTTCAAATTTAACTTTCTTAAAACTAATAAACACATAAATGGTTAAAGTGAAAATAAGATATAAGATGTTCATTCAATGAAAGGAACATAGCTTTAACTTGAAAACCACTGGAGCTGGGCACTATATAAAAACTTGCTTACTATGTGAATTTAATAGGTATTTAATGAGAAAAAAAATAAGATTTATGCAAAATGACTTACAAAAATAAATAAAAAAGTCTGGTTGTAATGTTTTGCAGCATGTAGAATGAATACAATTTTGGTTCTTTTTTCAAATGCCTCATTGCACTGCATTTTACCTACATAAATTATATGTTATCAGACAAACACATGAGTTCATGATCAAAATAGACCTGATCCATAGCATTGAAACACCATGAAACTGTAATTAATTCTTATCGGCTCCCTCAGAAAGCTGTAAAACAACATTCCAATGACAAAACGTCGTATGAACCAACTTACCTTAGCAAGTAACCATTTTGTCCAAACCACTAATTATAAAACTATTGAAAACTTACACAACAACAAATATATCACAACTTTACAGCTTAGAAACATAAACGGATAACAATTACGAGATTATAACAATACGCTTCAAAAAATTCACTTCAGGGACTCATAAACGAAATCAATTTGATGTAGAAGTAAGGTGCGGAATAAAACTAAGCAAAATACGTAATAGACACGATTTGGTATGATTATAAATGCACGCACTACATAATTGTGCAATGAGACAGCTTTTAAAAGTGACTACAAAAGTTTTGGACGCGGATCATCGGAGATATAAACAAAATTCGGGTATCGAAAACGAAATGAGGCGACGTCCATTTCAAGAGCATTGGGTAAGCGACTGCCTACGAAATGGTGAAAAAGGAGAGACGTATTTTTAAAACGGCAACACTTGATGGTAACCGGGACGAATTAAGTGGGCTACCGTTTAATCAGTGCTAAGCATTGTTCGTAGCTAATATATAAAAATTAAATAAAAACCCCAATAAGTATGTTAACATTTATTTCATAGATTACCTAGGTATTATGCCTACTATGCAAGATCACTGCATATTGGTTCACTGGTTGTGCGTTTACTCATAAATTAATTAATCGTTACGTACATACCCTAACTACAGTAGGTAGGTTGAAACCTACCGTATGATATTTTACATGAATTCAATACCAGCTGAATACGTATAAAATTGAGCTTCTATAAAAATAAGATGTTACATGTAAAAGTATACGGTTAACCCATAATAAGACACCATTAATTGTATAGTAGGTGGGTTTTTATTTATAAATTTACATATCTAAATTTAGTTTCATGGATAGTGAATGGTAGGTACTTTTTAATTCAGCGATATAATACGGAAAACTTTGAAACCCTCCTTTAATTAAACAAAAAACAAAAAATAAACATCAAAAATCTTAAAACAATATTTGGAATGCAATGTAATATTATTAAAAAATATAGAATGCTTGTTATTCATTTAAATTTTACAGTAATCGAGCAACATTGTACTGGGTGTGGGACAAGAGTTCAGAGGAAGACAGACAGTGCACCAAAGCGATAGTTATAGGTAGGTCGACCGTTGAGTTGGCATTATTATTACCTACTTGACTTCGTTATCGGCATACGTGCTATCGTTCGCTCGAGGTTATTCCTTTGTGTGGCTTCACCTTGTATAATACGTTTGTTTTTCCATCTCGTTTCCACACCATCTTTCTTTAATTTTTATTCATTATATACAACTTTAACAATTTGCCTTTAGAATACATTTTGTATGGTTATTTTTTTATTTCTCGTTTATATTTATTAATATAGTGAATCTTTTATTAGACGGTAGCTTGAAGTTTAGTTTTTCTGCTGTCTTTGTTGTTTCAACCTATTTACAGTATTTAATGATTGTGACGTCAATACTCATTTATAGACTTGGGTGTAGATCGCGTGTACTAGGCAGTGTGATAAATTGATGATGTATTTTTATAAGTAGGTAACAACATTTTTTTTTCAACAATTAGTCTTACCCACCATTTTTTTGCCAACTATACTTATGGTACCCTACCAACCTTCGTAATTAATTTCAATGAAAAGTGACGAATAATTTGTAATTAAGTAAGTAATAGTCTACTAATTAAAATTATCGTAGCATTGTTACATTTGATTATGAACTTTGGTACGACGTTTTTTGTTACTTCAGACAAAACTAATGAAATCAAAAGTTTGAGAAAAATATTTGACTAAGCAGTTAATGTACATACTAATTTTTTAGTCATCATTTAACCCATTATACTGCCTGCATACAACATACCAAACTATGCATTTGACCTACAAAATAGAGTTCAACAATCAATATATTGCTTGCAAGCGGTCGCTCATCGGGGAAGGAAGCATCATTTAATATTCCGTTTTGAACTTTATTACTGAGGGGTAAAACATAAAAAACAAAAACAGGAATGTAGTAGGTATGAATAAACGTATATTGTAGTATAGAATAGGATAATAACGATTATCAGAGAGAGACAATACATTTTCGAGTCAACGACTTTTTTATCAGGTTTATCAGTAAGTTATGAAGGGAGCATCCTTTTTACATTTCCATATTTTATCAACATACCTATTTCATTTCATCCAGTACTTACCTAAGTTTAGTTCATGGTTTACGCAAAGTATAACAATTTTTCAGTGTGTACAAAAATAGGTAAAATAAATCAATGTATTTGTCGTTTCAATACTGCATATATATATATATATATACCTACGTAAATAGTTTATTAGCTAAACACTCGACCTTCAGTTTGTGCTGTAAAGTTCATTGTCCCATTGTAATTTTTGTGCATATGTAGGAGCAGTGGTAGGATCACATTATTATCAATTTTGTCTGGTAATTTATGAAAGATACATTTTATTTTAATAAACTGTTGCTAAAAATTCTTACATAATATGAGTTTTTTGTTGTTAAATGTTCCAAGTTTCACCCAAATCATTTCAGGCTTTAATACCTACATATTGTAGGTACCTACTTTTATTTCATAAGTGAGGCATTCTTTCTAGGTCATGGTTTATGTAACATTGTATCGCCAAAGTATACTAATTATTACTTCATAGTATTACATACTCACATCCATTTCGAGTGATCATAATACTGTAAAGTTTTTATTAGTTTACATGATGTGATGTCGATATATTTGAGTGTGAATGGTGGGGTCCGTTAGAGATGATGATGGAAAGAGTTGAGCTTTTTCTTGGCAGTAGAAAAATTAAGGCTAAAAAACCAAAAACAACAAAGAAAAACAAAACAAGCTAAATAGAAAAAAAACAAGCTAAATAACATTTTTCTATATTCATAAGCATTATATTTATTGTTTTTTTTTATAATCATTAAGTAGTCACATCACGTCGTTTCTGATCGTTTGAGGTACCTAGTGAGCTTTGCCAGTTATCCGGGTATTATTTTTAAATGGCAATTCTTTCATTTTGGCAGTTATGGATTACGTTAAAAACTTTTTCTATAGGACGTACACTGGCACAACGCATCTATCCATCAATTTAGGTGAAATAATATTTTAGAAATAAAATTGTAAATACGAAATAAGTTTACACAATAAAGTGCTAGACTTTATTGACATAGAATACAGATTGCATACAATTATGAAGTTCGCCTCTTTAGGATATTATTTCTGAACGAATCTTTCTTCACTGTCACAGATTTGCTATTGTCAATGTCAAACAAAACAGTGCTATCAACTAATGGACTTTACCCGATTTTTTGGGGTAATTCATTAGGCTAGGTCTGTAATGGGAAGAATACTAACACTATTAAATAAAATAAAATTGAGTAATAACTGTTGATTTTGAGTTTTTATAATACATTTTATATCTTTCTACAACTTTGATGCAGGTTTTGTATATGACTGGGTTGGCATTGGCAACAAACACTGTATCAGTTGGAAACCTCAATTCATATGTGGAAAAAATACGGAAATAAACAAATTCAAACAAAACAAACAAAAATTTGGTTGATCATTGTTTGCGAAAATTGCTACAGAACTCTTAAGTTTCTAATATTAAAACTAGCGAACTAACTGGCAATTCTGCAATAATGTTTTATTCTAAATTAATAAGTGATATCTAAAAAAAACAAGACCTTAGGTACCTTAGGTTATTATTCTATTGCGAATTATTTTTCGAGTTGTTTAAAATGAGTCGTTGTGATCTGAAAATAGTGCTGCTAGGCAGCGAACATGTAGGCAAAACTAGTTTAGTAATTAGATTCGTAAACTGTCGATACCACCCCGATATTCCATACCAAAACGTAAGTACGCCCCTAAGTAATATAACCGCTTGATAAGCTTTATAAACAAACAAGCCCTTGCCAACTATAATCGTAAAAACTACAAGGGAATTTCCATTTTATTGGTTACAAAGTAATTCTGTTTATCATAAAGAATATTAAATAAAATTTAGATCTTTTTAATAACAACTCTGAAAATCTGAGCTGAGGAAAAGTATATAATTATATACTTAAATAGGTACATAAGTTTCAATTACAAGCAATATACAACCTTTGTAGGGAAGTCATGTAATCAGTGATTCATTGTTTTTTTTGCATAAATTGTGAAGACAATGGAATTATTCTGATAGTTTATACTTGAAGGCTTTTTTTAAATAAATCGAAGGGCTATTGGTTTGGGGCTAGATAGCGCTGTGTGAAATATCCAATATTTATTTATTTTCATATTTCAAAACAAAGTGTTTTATAACGAGTGGTAACAAAAGATGTCATTAAAAATGCTAATAAGGTACACAGCCTTGATCTTCTTTAAAGGATTTTAGATTTTCTGTTTTCTTAAGTTGGTTATAAATAATAATAATAATTTCTTTTTTTTTTAAATAATAATTATATATTTATTATTATTATTTTTTACAGTGCAATAGTTTAAGAAACAAATGTATAACTTTGTCCGAATAAAAGGCTTTATTATTATTATATATTTATGATATATAATTGATCAAGCGAAGCGAGATTTCTAAGTCAACTTGGGCAAATCGGCATTGTATGTATGTATGTTTATTTGTCCGAGGATAACTTTCGAACCGTTTATCCAATCATCGTGAAATTTGGTATATAGTGATGGCACAAAATTTTGGTGTGGCTAAATGAGCTAAAAATGTTGGGGGGTTGTTGAGATATTAGGGTTCAAGTGGTGCAAAAAAAATGAAAATGAGACTTTTATGTCAAGTGGGGCGTCAAATAAATGGTCTTTGTTAGCACATTTCATCTCTGTTTTTATTTTTAGTTTATTTTTTGTAGTTTTTGAGTTATTAGCCATAATAAAAACAAAACTTTGACAAAATTCACAGGGTACACCAGTGACCCCACCGTTCTGTAAATTGGTATGCGTGTAGCTTTAGTGACACAAATATAGGCAAAAGTCTGAAATCCAGAATAACTGCAATTTATTGCGTATGCAGTCAATACGCTTGACTCCGAAAATGCTGCGCTCCATCGCACGCTGTCAAACCTTCAGAAAAAAATAATTCTTTACATAGTATAAAATGAAGTAGCTTCCGCTGTCTGTTGTTACCTTAGATCTCAACGGATTTTAATGTAGTTTTCAGCAATAGATAGTGATTCAAGAGGAAGGTTAATATGTATAATACATAGATAGTAACTGCGATAGTAACTGTTTGTTTGTTACCTTTTCATAACTATACGGTTGAATGGATCGTAATGAAATTTGGCAAGGAGATAGATTATATCCTGGGGAAGGACATAGGCTACTTTTTACCCGAGTGCGCAAAAGGAGGGTAATGTTTTTATTGAAATACCACGCATGCCAAGCCACGGACGGGTCAGCTAGTAATATATAAAATAACAATTATATTTCAGACTGTGGGAGCAGCTTTTTGTGCAAAACGAATGCACTCAGATGGCAAAGACTTTAATGTTGGAATATGGGACACAGCAGGTAGTGAAAGGTAACTTCTTATTAAGTTTTTTGTTGAAAATTTCTGTATCTAAAGAAGCTTTAATAAAATTTATAATCGGAACCGCAAGATTCAAATGAGCCCAAACACTAGTAGCCTACTACTATAAGCCATTCAGAAATTCCTCTGTCTAGCATCCGTCTCCATCATGAGACCGCCTCTATTGTACCATATTATTGCGTTGTTACCGAAGTCAAATAATATGTAAACAACTTCGGTGACAATGCAATAATATTACAGTAGTCTCCGTAATCCGGCACTTCAGTAGTGCGGTACGTCCAATAATCCGACACCCTCCGCTCACGCCTCCCTCACCCCTCCCCACTCGTTCCGCGCTTGGGCACATATTTTATTTACATATTATTAATTTTTCTATACAATCCAATAATCCGGCACCCCCTAGTTTTTAATAGTGCCGGATTAGTGAGACTACATTTAACTTGCAATGTTTGTTTGTTTAGGTTAAATCTTGCAACTGAATTTTAAACCAGCTCCCCCAACCGATTGAGCTGAAATTTGCAATACATAATATGTAAACAAACAAACATTGCATTTGCTTTGTGTTTTCTATTTTGTTTGTATTTTTTTTTATATTGTGAACAATAAAGTGTTTTCATTTATTCATCCATTGCAAGTTAAATAAAATATTCTAAAAGCTTTTAATGCTCTATGTAGCTTTGCTTTGGAAGCAAATTGATTAGCTATAAGAGGCAACTGGTGAAGCTATAGCAGTGGCCTGGCCATTTACTGGTCCAAATCGGTTTAATCTTGTAGATCTAATGAGTCATTGACACGAGAAGAAGCTGTCAAATGGAATGTACTGGTTTTAGGATTTTATATTTATGTATTTTACAGATATGAAGCAATGACCAGGATTTACTATAGAGGCGCACACGCAGCTATCATATGCTATGAGCCTTCTTCTCAAACGTCTTGGATGAGGCTCCGGCATTGGATGCAGGAGCTAAGGGTAGTTGAAGAGGTAATACTGAAAAAAAAGGGGCACTCCGGGAGTGCCGACAGAAGTGAAAACTTGAACAATTACAAGATACTTACACAGAGGTGATTCGAAATTCGACTCGACTCCCCCCCCCCTGAATACCTCACGTATTTAATGGATGACTCTATTTGAAAAAGAATTATTTAATTTTTTCATTCTTAACTCTCGAACTCTTAACGTCTGCGCTCGTATTCGCTAAGTCCTTGTTATACTATTTCTTTTCAGGACTGCAAAGTATACCTATGTGGTACTAAAAAGGATCTTTTAGACGATGGATTTGTTACGAGACAAATACCTGAAGACCTAGTGGCAACCTATTCTCAAGGACTGTGCGGCCATTTCCTAACATCTAGCAAAACTGGTGAAAATGTAGGTGAGTTATCTTGCTGATGAGTTTAACATAGGTACTGTGTTTTTAGGGTTACGGAGCAAAATGGTAAACTTGTTTCAAAATACGTCCGCGTCGTACTATCGATTATTCATTTTATTTGAACCCCAAAACCTATGTGCCCCTCTACCAATGTGCCTATATGTAAATCCAGGTTATAATCTACGTATATACCAAATTTCATCGAAATCGGTTCAGCCGTTACGACGTGATTGAGTAACAAACAAACAAATAAATAAATAAACAAACATCCAAACTTTTGCATTTATAATATTAGTGTAATTGAGTAAGTTGGCTAAAATATAACAACAAGTGCCACGTAAATCGGATAAAATTCTCTGCGAGCCATCCTGGCGTGCGCTGCAAAAACCGTAACAGTTACACGACTATAAAGAAAATAGACTCTCTACTAAGCCTGCGCAGACGAAGTCGCGAACAGAAGCTAGTTAAGTAATAAAATGGAGAATTTCAGCTAAAATTGTTAAATTGTACATATAATGTATGTAATGAATGTATGTAAATGTAATAAGGGAGCGTCCATTATTTGCGTTTGTGAAGATTTTTGACCCCCCCCCCCTCCTCCACCCTTGGTGAGATATTGCGAGATTTGGTATGACCCCCTCCCGACCTACCCTTATCTTAACACAATTGGCTTCATTATTTTTATTTAAGACGAGGGAAGCAATCTTGAATACTAATTCAAGATTGCTTCTTTCGTAATTAAGTACAAAAAAAACCCTGATATTTGCCGAGACCCCCCCTCGCCTCCTCTCCCCATCGTGAGATTCGGCTCGACCGGCTCTCCCTCCCTTAACACCTCACGTAATTAATGGACGCCCCCTAACCCCCTTTTTTATTTATATCTTGTTTTTTCAGATGAGCTTTTTCAAAAGATAGTAGACGACTGTGCAATCGACGCACGGGTCATGGAAGACGTTAAAGCCCAAAAACTCAAATTGCAACAAGAATTACCTCAGAAGACCAGAGAATTCTGCCTATGCTGATCGTCATACTGATTATTTTTGGCTAAAAAGGCTTTGTGGTGCTAGATAATAAAACAACCTGTTTTGTTATGTAGGTACGACATTCATTTAAAAAACACATCCGTAATCGTATTAACTGATTTTAGAGGTGGGTTAATACCGGTAGCTTGAATATTTATCCAGTAATCGATAAACAGTTTATAACGTAAATCGACGGTGCCTTTGCGTCGATGCCGCTTATATCAGTTTAACAGGTACCTACTTACATGATGAATGAATATGATTTGTTTACTTATTTTATACAGGCTGTTTCATTGATACCTATTTTAGGACTTGATAATAAGGTTATTTTAAAATGTAATAATGTTCTATGATAATTAATTTGACACGTGTTTTCATTTAATGTCGTACTTAACAAAACACGTAGTATAAGTCATACCCACAGTCCTGACCTCACTAAAATCGTGATAATCTAGTAGAGGTTGGATTTGACAGGTGTCAAAATATTACCAACGAACAACAATTCCAAATGATACATTGGAATATCATCGTCCTGTCGAAATATTGATCCAGGATTAAACTAGTGTGTCTGAGAGTAATTTTTCAATAAAAAGTGAAACTTGGTGCTTATTAATAAAATTAAACCTCACCGAAAGCAGGTTATTAAATCCCTACGGCTGAGCCGGGAGTAAAGTTTACTGAATTTCTAATGTCCATAATGTGATTTGAATTTGGAACCTCAGCTGTATTAAAATTTGAACCAAAGACACAATAAGAACTTGTTAAGTGTTCTAGCTGACCCGCCCACGGCTTCGCACGCCTGGTTTATCAATAAAAACATTACCCACCATCTGCGCAGTCAGGTAAAAAGTAGCCCATATCCTTCCCCACGACATAAGCTATCCCCTTGCCAAATTTCATTACGATCCGTTCAGCCGTTTAGTCGTGAAAAGGTAACAAACAAACATCCAAACTTTTGCATTTATATTAGTGCGAAAGTGTGGATGGCTGTTTGTTGGTTACTCAGTTAGTCGTAAAGTCTGAACTGATTTCGATGAAGTTTGGTATTATATGATAGACTATAGCCTGGATTAAAACATAGGCTAATTAATATTGATAAAACACTCAACTGTCTCAATCACGGTCGTAATCTGTCTATTTACCAAATTTCATCATTTATAACTTTATAATATTTTTTTCACGTCACCTGCTCGACAATGTCAAATTATATATATGTCATGTAAAGCTCACCGAAAGTAAGTGATTAAATCCCTACGGCTGAACCGGGAGTAAAGTTGTACTGAATTTCATTATGCCCTCGCGGGCATAGTATGATTTGAATTTGGAACATCATCTGTATTAAAGTTTGAACTGAACACAATAAGAACTTATTCTTAAATCGAAGTAACCTCTGCACAGAATGCACCAACTTAGATTTGGTATTTATTGTCTCGCAGAAAGTGTGAAAAGTAGAGTATAAGTAGAGTAGAGTTATCCTCGTGGATAACGCTGTCTGCATCTTGGGCGTGTTTATATCCCTTTCTGCACTTAAGATTCTAGTAACTCCCTCGCTTCGCTCGTGAGTTTACTCTAGAATCCTTCGTTACGTTCGAGATTCAATATAGCGCCCGTGACGCAAGACACTGCTTTATCCCCTCGTTTAATAATCTACTATTCAACTTTTGCGATCCCTGTACATAATTACTAATATTAAACGGGTATATATATATAAATATATAACGGGAAAAAAGTAATACGCGTTATACACGTTTATAATAGTAATTATTTATAATATTTATCCCAAAAAATATAATTGTAAAATTCGACTTTTTAGGAACGTTTTATTTTCATGGCACTTTGTATTGGCCGGATGTTTGACCAAGTAAATACAGCTATTGTTTTAAAAGCTATGCAGCGATAAAAAGGCAGTTTATATACATTAGCTTAAGATGTATTTAATTTGTAATGTTTTAAAGTTAGGCAATAATATAAATGTCTCGATTTAATGAGAAAATAAATGCTTGTAATATTTGATATAATTTTTTATTTTACCTTCAAGTTAGCTAGGACAAAGGGTCAATGCTGTTGACGACCCCAGTGGCGCAGTAGGTTGCGGGTTCAATTTCCGCCGCGGAACAAATGTTTGCATGATCTACAATATCTGTGCCGGGTCTGGTTGTTTCTCTTTATATTAAAAGTATTCGTTTACAAAAAAAATAGTATTCTATCAGTAATCTGGTTCCCATAGTACAAGATTTGCTTAGTTTTGGGTTAGATGACGCGGTGTGAAATGACCAGCGTTATTTACTATTTACTAGCTTCCGCCAGCGGCTTCGCACGCGTTGTTTGTCAACAAGAATTAGCCTATGTTAATCCAGGTTATAATATACGTAAGTACATACCAAATTTCATCAAAATCTATTCAGTAATTTTTGCGTGATCGAGTAACAAACATCCACACATACATCCGTAGTAGCGTAGCTAATTTGAACATACTAATAAGACTTGTCAGCATCTCTCCGTAGACCGAGACGGTCTCGGTGATCCTGATGCGTAATGACAAAATCACCTCCACAGATCAAGCACTAAGTCAAAGTCAAATATATTTATTCATTAAAATCACAAGGATCACTTTGAAACGTCAATTTTACTGCTTGTTCCTTCGCGACCAAGCAAAGAAAGGCAAGAAACAAGGCGGGTTGTTTTTTTAATGTTCCTTTTAGAATACATAACAATAAAGAAAAATAAAATTACGCCTAAATTGTAACATTTTTGAACGAGTTGCAGCAATTTCAATCCCAAGCTTCTCTATCATCTAAATAACCTTCCAAATAACTTCACAGATAGACCGACCTCGCCGGCGAGGTCGACGAGCCCCTTTAGTCACCGTCTACACACGGTACATTAACCACGTAGCAAAAGTAGCAATTGCTACGGGCCCCGCGTATCCAAACCTTTCCACCTCCGCCTGACCATATTTTTTTATTAAATGTAGTTAGTATTAATATTGAATTTTCTTGATGTCACAAAAACCTGAAACATATCACCTTTTCCGACTAAGATAACCCGCATCAGACAGACAATCGGTAACCGATTATTTCGTAAGCGCAAATAAAACACAGAATTTTATACGGTAAATGCACAAGTTCTACAAAAAGTCGCTGTCAAAATTTGAATTGGCCTGATAATCAAAGGTTGAGTCTTGTTTTTTTTACAAGAGACATAACCACGACCACTGCCAAAAGTGCCTGATTAAGAAAAAGAGGTAATATTTGTCAGCAAGACCTTGGTCCTAGGACCCCAAGGGCGTTATAAAGGTGACTATTATGTAGGTATGTCATAAAGTTGAAAGAAATAAATTATTATGATATTCCCTTTTCAATACATCTATGAAAATCTGATGCATGTTCTCAAAATTTATTTAATTTTAATACTAGAAATAAAGATAAAGTCGCTGTTGCCACTTGTAGACTCCATAAAGTTAGTAAATTGTTTAAAGGGCATATGTACAAAAATTGACAATTAACATATTTAAAAACGTAATTAAACAAAACCTTTATAAAAAAGCCTACTATAACATATCGGATTATTTACATGATAGAGAAGCTTGGGATTGAAATTGCTTCAACTCGTTCAAAAGACGTAACTTATTTTCTTTAGTGTTATGTATTCTAAAAAGATCATTAAAAAAACAACCATCCTTGTTTCTTGCCTTTCTTTCCTGGCTTAGTCGCGATGGAACAAGCAGTAAAATGGACGTATCAAAATGATCCTCGTGATTTTAATGAATAAAAATATTTTGAATTTGTTTGACATACATACATACTTGGCAAAACTGATGGTTCCTAGTTTGACTATAGGACCTTAAAAACAGGTTATTTGAGTGTCCCAAACAAAAAACATACCTACTATAAACTTGATTTTAGATGATAATTAGGATTTAACTTTCACATTTTGTTATTTTAATTCCAAGATTATAAAGTGGTATAAGTCTAAAGACGTCAGTGGACCTTTCTCTTTCGCAACAAAGAAAAAAAATTGCAACGAAATTGTGTATTCCTGTCCGAAGTACGCGGAAATAATCGTGAGACAGAGGCGCACTAAGGATGTAATTTATTTTCTAGCTGACCCGCCTGCGGCTTCTCACGCTTGAAATTTCCCGTTCCCGTGGGCACTTCGGGATAAAAACTATATAAAACACTCTTGTCAAAGTGACGCGACACTTCATGTAAATAACTTCACGTCAATAAAAGACGGTTCAATTATATGGACATACAAAAATACTAAAACTGAGATTAAAAATGGAGGGTGGGGGAAGGAGGGTGAAAAATACTTTAACCTCTTCTCATGCCCACCAAATATACAAAAAAAAAATCATTAAAATCGGTCTACTTGTTTTACTTAGATTTTTATATATTAGACTAGCTGTTGCCCGCGACTTCGTACGCGTTACACTAATAAATGTATAGGAAACCTAGAAATAAAGATAAACTGGTGTAAAGTGTAAACTATGTGTAAAGTGGTAACGAAGGCCAAAATAATTTTTCTATGGAAACTTGACACCCCATTTTTATCCAATCCAAAGTTTAGGGAATAAAAAGTAGACTGTGTGTTAATTCAGGCTATAATTTAGGTACATACCAAATTTCAACGAAATTGGTTCAGCCGTTACGACGTGAATGAGTAACAAGCAAACAAATAAATAAACAAACATCCAAACTTTCCTATTTATAATATTAGCCTGATTAGTGTGATTTAATAGTTTATTGCATAAAATACACATCAAATGTACAAAAGGTGGGCTTAATGCTGAAAGCATTTTCTACCTGCCAATCTCAGAGGTAGCAAAAAAGGTTGACGTGCAAGTTTGAATAAACTACTACATAAAATAAGAAACACGATAAGATTTTACAGATTTAACATAAATTGTAATATTAAAATTGTTGATGTAGGAGTAGGGTTGCCATACGTCCGGAATTTACCGGACATGTCCGGTAATATAGGTCTTTGCCCGGAATGCAGGGGGAATTCTAAACCGTCCGGATATTCTACAATTTAAGTAGGTAACGAATAAAAAAAATATAAAATAAACCAAATATTTTTATTACAAATAAATGTTATTTGTCATTTTGATCATTACTGATAGAAATTTATTGCTCCCAGAAATATTCTGCAACACTTCCAAATCTTTAATTGACGACTTCCGTGGTGCAGTGGGCGAATAGCCGGCTGAGACGCAGGAGGTGGCGGGTTCGATTCCCGCCGCGAAACAAAATGTTTGCATAATTTACAGATATTTGTTCCGGGTCTGGTTGTTTCTCTGTATATTATAAGTATGTATTTACAAAAAAAATGTATACAAGTATTCTATCAGTTATTTGGTTCCCATATTACAAGCTCTGCTTAGTTTGGGGCTAGATATCGGAATAACCGAATTAACGGAAGAGCGAGACCCTCTAACATAGGTATTTCATACTTAAAAGAGGGTCCACACCCATGAAATGTATATAGATTATGTTTACTGAAATAAATATGTTTGTATTTGTATAGCGCTGTGTGAAATGTCCAGCAATATTTATCATTATTATTTAATTATAATGCTAACGACATTAATGTTATATTTACAAGAATGTCAGGAATTTTCATCAAATGTCAGGAATTTACTCCGGAATTTAGATTTTTTAATCTCGGAACCATATGTAAGAGTCAGTTGCCTTATTCATTGGACCAGACGCCTCAATATCAAAAAGGAAATACGCCCCCTTTTGGTATAAACTCTATCAGTTATTTACTCTGATAAATAAAACACCTATTATACGATTTTATAAACTAGGTTGCTGGGAGCTGTTGACTGCAAGTCGCGGAAGATCGGTCACTCTGAAAATCTATGTTCAACAGTGGACGGCCTACGGCTATGATGATATGATGATGATAGACTACATCATCATCATCATCATAGATAGATAGAAAACGCTTTATTGTAAATCACACTTAAATTATAAAACAAAATATAAAACAAATAACAATACACGCAGAAATACAAGTGACGGTCTTATCGCTAAAAGCGATCTCTTCCAGACAACCTTTGGATGGACTGGATTTCACGAGAACGTTATAGGACGGTAGCTTTTAATAAAAAATAATAGAATATTGAATAAACAGTGTACTTACTTACATAAACAAAATATAGGTATACATAATATATCTTCAAAAAGCTGCAAACTTTTGCAGATGATGAAACGATTAGACTAACTTATTTAGCCCTATGCCAATCTGTTCTGTCGTACTGTGTGTCTGCATGGGGATCCTCGTGCAAAACTGTCCTACTTCCATTGGAGCGAGCTCAACGCGCCGTCCTTAAGGTGGCATACAAAAAACCCTATCGACACCCAACGGAAATACTCTACCAAGAAGTAAAACACCTAACAGTTAGACAAACCTTCATTTTAGCCACACTATTAAAATTCCACAAAATGACACCTTCACTAATTGCGGACACATATGGCAAGCGACGCACAGTCTGGAAGACACCTAAAGTGCAAACCAGCTTTGGTAAACGATCATACAACTACTTAGGACCCCTCATCTATAGCAGAATAAACAAGGAACTGACACTACTGACATACACTAGAAAAAAATGTAGAAAACTCTCAATAGCATGGCTTATAACACAAAATTATAATGATACAGAAAAAATATTGATAACCCCAACATGAACGCAAAAGTTAGTAAAAATATTGTTTTTTACATGAATCATCTCACTTGCCCTTACATACAAAATACCCATAAATCCACATCTTGTCACTCTCAAGCAGGCTCTAGTATACAGTTTTTTTTTTTTTTTTTTCGAATGGACTAATCTCGCTGTTGGCCTCTGAGGCCGTGACAGCTTAACCGAACTTTTGGCGAGCGCAGATGGCGCTCAGCCCTGTAAGTTTTATAGGCAACTAGCGCAAGGGCACCACTTAGGTACGAACCTCGGCTTGGGCTGTTGCCGGGATGGGGATAGGAGAGAAACGCCCGGGTACATGTCTGTACCTCGTATAAGCGGCAACTGAAGGGACTCGTCGACCTCGCCGGCGAGGTCGGTGTTTCTGTGAAGTGTTTGCTCTGTCTGATATAGATGACTCACCTTCCGCATTAGCAGAGGTGATTTCGTCATCCGGGTCTCCGAGAACGTGTCTCGGACGACGGAGGATTTTGTTGGCGGGCGGATCCAACGGGTAAACCGGAATGGTGTGTACCAAAGGGTTCGGATGATTAGAGGCAAGTTCATAAAACCGCTTGGAAGCGAGCTTCATGAACCTGGCTATTGATTCTAGTTTCAAATCGCGATGTAGGTCTTTATTGCGAAAGTACCAGGGCGAGCCTGAGGCTTTTCGCAAGAAACGATTTTGAATAACCTGAATGGCACCAACTTTAGGAGAGTGGGCAAATACTACAGATGAGTATGTCATAATGGGGCGAATGCACGCTTTGTAAAGAGTCACCTTATTTTTAAGGGACATTTTACTTTTCGCGCCTAGAAGTGAGGACAATCGTCCTAGGGTGAACTTTGCTTGGTTGCACCTCTTAGTGATGTGCAACCTAAAGGAAAGACGCCTATCGAGGATGACACCCAGATATTTGGCTGATGGGGCCCAGCGAATGGGCTGGCCAAATAGAGAGATCGGTTTGGGAGTGAGGTTTCTCCGTGAGAAGTACACTGCTGTACTTTTCGACGGGTTTACCTCGATCCGCCACTTGCGGAACCAAGTGGCTAATGAGTGAAGGGCAGCCTGCAGCCTTATACCCACCCGATCAGGATTCCGATTGGATGTGTACAAGGCTGTGTCGTCTGCGTATAGGGCTATTTCCACTTGAGGAGTGCGGGGGATATCGCTGGTGTACAGCGTGAACAGGAGGGGGCCGAGAACGGAGCCTTGAGGGACTCCTGCTCTGACTGGTCTAGGACTAGAGAGAGTGCCTTCCACGGTGTAGCGAAAGCTGCGACCTTGTAAGTAGTCTCGTATGATGAGCACGAGTCTGTCTGGGACTCCGAGTTTGAATAGCTTGTAGATCAAGCCGTTGTGCCAGACTTTGTCGAAAGCTTTCGCTACGTCGAGGAAGACGGCACCAGTATCTGAAGGCCAGGTACTTTGCCAGTTGGAGAGGACATGCTCCGTTATGCGGAGCACCTGTTGTGGGCATGAATGTTGGGCTCGAAAGCCAAACTGCTCGTCGGGAAGGAGTTTGAACTCATTGACATGAGCCCAGAGGCGCTTCATTAGAAGACGCTCATATATCTTGCCTAGACTATTAAGTAGACTAATGGGACGATAACTAGTTGGATCATTTGCCTGTTTGCTGGGTTTTCGGATGCCAATGACGTTGGCTTCCTTCCAAGCATCAGGGAAGGTGCAAGTTTCCATAGCCGCATTGAAGATGCAGACTAGGATGTGGATAAGGGGAACAGAGAACTGTTTGAGTACTCTGTTAGAAATGCCGTCGGGGCCGGAGGATTTCTTTGGGTGTAGGGCCTTGATAGTGTCAAAGACTTCAGAGGGCTCAATCGGATCAAGTGGGGAAGTAGGGGGTCGGGAGGCTAAGCGGTCAACCTCGCTGTTCACCGTATGGAGGTGAACAGGGTCGACGGGTTCGAGACTGGGCGAGCATTGAGATTCGAGGGTTTCAGCCAGGAAATCGGCTTTTTCCTCGTCTTCGAATGCTGGAGGGTGATTGGGTCGGATAAGGGGAGGCATCGGAGCGAGAGCGTCCGCTTTCATGGAGCGAGCTAACCTCCAGTAGGCCAGATGGCTAGGCTCGATCCCCGAGAGCAGGCTCTCCCACTCACGATTGCGATGTTCTTTAATGCGCTCTCTCACCTCACGGTGCAGGGAGCGCATTAAGACTCGATTGTCGTTAGTGGGGCAGCGACTATGAAGTCTAACTGCGGCGTTAGCTTCAGTCATCAGCCGTCTGATATCATCTGGCAGGGGGCCCCGGTGGTCATCCACTACGGGCACCTGCTTTGATGAGTCTCTGACTGAGTTTGTGATATGTGTGGTAAGGGCGTCAACCGCTACCGTAATATCACCAGATGTCCGAATGACAGAAGGGATCCTATCTAGGTCAGTCGAGTGCGCAGACTTGAGGGCTTTCTCAAGTTTATGCCACTCTACCACAGTCTTGGTGGCAGGGGGCTGGTCAGTGGGAGGGCCGAGTAAGAGCATTACCGGTCGATGATCGGAATCGAGCTCATGAATGACTTCGATTAAGCGTAGCCGAAGGGCTACGTTTTTGAGAAGTGCAATGTCAAGGAGCTCGGGGGGAGTGGAAGTAGGGAAGCGAGTCATGCCCCTAGGGGCAATGATGTCGAAGTTAAGGGGTACAACTAGGCTTTCTAGTTGTTTGCCTTTAGAGTTCGTCGTGGTGCTATTCCACATGACGTTTTTGGAATTGAAGTCACCCGCCAATATGACGGAGCTTCCTAGACTGAACAGGGCTTGCAGGTCACTCTCGAATTGAGGTGAGCGAGGCTTGCCGGGAGGGACATAGCAGGATGCAATAATGACCGAGGAATGTCCGGTCATTGCTAGCCTGCAGACGGAGGCTTCTATGTAAGACAGAGAAGGGGGATCAAGAGGCATGCAGTGTAGAGCCTTCTTGTAGTAAATGACAGTGCCGCCCTTTTGAGCTAGCAGTCTGTCGTTGCGTACGATTTGATAGTTGGGGATTTTAGGGTCCCGATGACCGGGCTTTAAATTTGTCTCTTGTACTAGCAAGATATCAAGTTGGTGCCTATTTAGAAAATCTTGGATAATAGAACGCTGTCTTGAAAGACCGTCAGCGTTGAAGAACGCTAGTGATAAAGAACGCGGTTTTTTCCTTTCCTTTTGTACAACCATTTTGGGGCCTAAAAGGGTTTGGAGGAGGACGAAGCTGCCTTAACGGCGGCGAGAAGAGCTGAGTGCGCCTCAAGGGCAATCAGTTTTTCGAGGGTGGAGTTTGCTTGCCTAAGTTTTTGTGCGAGCACGCGAACCTCGGCAAGGTCGATGGAGGAGAACTCCATGATGAGAGCCAAGTCGGCAGCAAAGTCCGACTTGCCCATTTTAGAAGGGGGGGCTGGCTCAGAAGAGCGCGGAGGGGGGGCCGTTGCCTTAAGGGCTAGGCTCGAATATGGCAAGGGCTTGGCCCATGCTGAGCTTTTGGGAGGTTGCGCCTCCTGCGAGGGTACCAAGGTCAACTTTGAAGTTGTTTTGGTATACTGCGGAGAAGGTCGGAGTTGACTCCTACGAGCCACCACCCTGCTGACTTTGGGCGCCGATGGACAACCACGATAATTCGCAGTGTGTCCCACGGCACCACAAAGCACGCAGCTTGGCGGCTCGATGGTGTCTCGAGTGCGGTTGCAGTCAGAGGTGCCATGGTCACCCAGGCACTTGACGCAACGGGGGCGGGCGTGGCAGTTTTTGGCCGAGTGGCCGTACAGCTGACATCTATGGCACTGACTAGGAGTGCCATTTCGGTGGGGGGGTTCAACCCGGAGGCCGGAGAGGTTGTTGACCATCTTCAGGTTGAAGATGGCCTTCCCTGCCGGTGACAGCTCTAGTACTACGAGTACTAGATTGTAGGTGGTCTTACCGTTATGCATACGGTGGACCTCCTTTACTGGGAAGGACTGAGCCAGTAAATCTGACTTAATGGATTCAGTGGAGTGCTCCGCAGGGAGGCCGCGGATCACAACTCGAAGGAGCCGTTCGTCTTCGAGAGCATAGGTGTGGTAGCCTATGTGCTCTTGACGTAGGAGGGAAGTGAGGCGACGATGGTCGTCTGACGTGGGGAGTAGGACTTTAATAGCGTCCTTTGTGTTGCGGGCGTTTGTGAATGAGATCTTATTCTCATTACACAGATAGGAAACTCGGTCCCACTTGCCCTTTTCGCGGATGAAAAGGGGCGGGGGAGGCCTTTCCTTCCTCGCGGCAGTGGAAGCCGCGGGGGGAGAGGCGGGGCGGGCAGGCTGCGAGGCCGAGGGAGGGGTTGCCTTTTTGGCTGGGGGGGAAACGGAGGAAACCTTCTTCGACGAAGAGGTCTTCTTCGAAGAGGGCTTCTTCCTCTTACCACCCGTGACGAGGGTGAAATCTTCCTCCGAGTCGGAGGAAGAGGAGTTTGATGCCTCTGCGGAAGACGCAGGGCGTAGAAGGAGGTCGATCTCCATATCGTCCTCGGGGGAGGGTGGGTCCGGAGATTCCGGAGAGTCTAAAAAGACTCTGCGAGGTGAGGCCTCTCGAGAGTCGGGCTTTTTTGATGACGACGACGAGGGAGGCGCTGAGGCAGGAGGTTGAGGGGAGGGGGCAGGCTTACGAGCCGCCGGTGGTGCCTGAGGGGCTTGCTGAGGCTTCCGAACCTCGTTAGTGGCCTGAGGGGCCAGGGCAGGCATGCGGGCCGCCAGGGGTGCCAGAGGGGCTTTCAGAGGCTTCCGGGCCTCGTTAGTGGCCTGAGGGGCCGGGGATGGCTTTCGAGCCGCTGGGGAGGCCAGAGGGGCCGGCACGGGCTTCCGAGCCACATTTTTGGCCAGAGGGGCCGGAGTGGACGTGACGACGTCCATTAGACGCGGGAGGGAGGCAACCGATTGTTGCTCCCTCATAATTCGTTGACGAATATCGACGGGAATGTTCTCGTACAGTAACCGGATAAAAGAACCCGGTACCTCAACGAGGTCATCCCCGGCGATGTCCATCTTAACTCTCCGGGGGGGAACACCCGGAGAGGTGAGGGGGTGCGTGGTCCTCCCGTCGGGATAGACAGGAGGGGTGAGGCCTAAGTGTCCTACCTAAAGTGTGTCCCTTTACCGCTCTTACGGGGTATGAGGGGTGTGTCCTAACCGATACTTGGTGTCGGCGAGGGAAGCCCCCAAGGCCGGTGGTACCAAGCCCAGCCGGATGTAGCGTTCCTCAGGAGAGGAAAGCTGGCGTTCCGGGTCCACGCCCAGTCTGGTTTGTGTTAACACCGCAAGGTATCCACCAGACCGACCACTAAACGTGGATTTGGGCTCTTAATGGTAAGAAACAAGAGTTTGCCCTGAAAAGGACAAAGTCCAATAAAGGACTCTTCTGAGGTGTACTCGCAAGCGAGCGCACACAACAGAGCAAATGGCGGATGCCAAGTGCGGCGCGGGGCGCGGGGCGCGGGGCGCGGGGCGCGGGGCGCAGGGCGGCACGTGGGCCGGCGGGAGCGCGCGAGCGGAGCGGAGCAGACGTGTTGCCGGTGCGAGGACCGGCGAGCGAATCGTCTGTATCTCTAGTATACAGGCCGAAATACGTAGACTTATATACACACGCACACATATATAAACTCACCCCACTCACATAATACACACACATTCCCAACCACACACAAACCAAAACACGACCACACTCAACACGCACATTATCACACTCACACATTAACCCCTTCATACATAAACACACACACACCCTTACCCCCAAAAAACACCCAGACACCTTTTTACAGATACCACATTCCACAATGTCATTTCCCTCTCTATAAAATAAATATAATATAATATAAAATAAAATAAATAAACATATTAATTCATATCTTTTATTTACAATTAGTTAAAGTAGAGTTTTGAGTTATATTTATAACATACAGACATATTCATACATATTTTTAACATACATATTTAATTTAAACAAAATAATAATATATATATACAGGGTGTGGCGTAATGAGTGGATAATAGGGTACCTGCGGGTAGGGGCCATTGTGGCGGTTCAGAAAAATTGTTATGCTCAGTAAAAGTGCCTCGGTTTTCGAGATATTCGACATTTTCGAAATTTAAGAAATATTTCACCCTTCGTCACTATTTTTGGCGCCAAGACTGCAAATGAAATTTTTTTTCTATCTATTTTTTGGATAGTATTCTTGGATAGATGTGCTATCGAATGGAAACTATTATTTTTATAACACAAGCACAGTTATGTTTTTAAAATAAGATTTCACTAAAATTTTACTTGCTTTCGTTTGTTTTCCTGACCCTTCTGTGGTGTAAAAAAAATGTATGGTCACTTGAATGCACTTGAAATTTTAAAAAAATTAGCCTATTTCATCGAAATTCCGAAATGGTATATTACATGGTATTTCCACAAGTTGATTCAAAAGTAATTCCTATTAAAATGGGTAGAGCTAATTATTATAAAATTACAAATAGTACTAAAATTTACTTCATTACTTAAAATCACCTAAAAACGTTAGTTTAAAATTCGGTAATGAAATAAAACGAAACAATAAATTTTAAATGCATTTCATTTATTAAATTTACTATTACAAAAGGTGTTCGAAAAGGCCACCACGTGCTCTGATGCATGCTCTGCACCTTTTGATAAAAGATCTTTTAATCCTGTTCGCAATTCGTTGCTCTGTGATTTTCTGAGCAGCTAATCGCACACGCTCCCGTAGCTGATCCACTGTATTGATTGGGTCTTTATAAACCTTTTCTTTAAGGCATCCCCAGTAAAAAAAGTCCAATGGGTTGAGGTCTGGTGAACGAGGTGGCCACAAAATTGTCCCCAAACGACCGATCCATCGTCGACGATATGTTTCATCGAGGTATTGTCGAACATTTCGGGCGTAATGAGCGGGGCAACCATCGTGCTGCAGCCACATTCTTCTTCTATCTTCTAATGAAACATCTTCTAATAAAAGTGGAAGTTCGTGCCGTAAAAAATGTAAATACGTTTCTGCAGTCAATGTTCCAGACAATTCGAATGGTCCGATGATTTTGCCATTTAGAATTCCAGTCCATAAATTAATTTTGAACTTGTACTGGGACCTGTCTTCTCTGGCCAAATGAGGGTTTGTACGCTGCCAACTGTGCAGATTGTGCATATTAAAATACCCATCTTTTTTGCACGTGGATTCGTCGCTCCACAAAATTTTATCGAAGAAATCGGGATCAGCGTTCATTTTTCTCAGCATTGTTTGGTAAAATGCAACTCGTGCAGGGTAATCTCTTGGCTGCAAACATTGCACGCGCTGGTAGTGAAAAGGATGTAATTTTTCTCTTTTTAAAATTCGGTGCACTGTTCTTGCTGACATGCCAGTATTAGAGGCTATTACGCGCACAGATGTGGTCGGATCAGCAGCAATTTCATCAAGTACGTCCTCTTCATTATGTACTTGTGGTCTCCCAGAACTCGTGCCACCGATGCCACTTCCAGGAATTCGACCTTCCATGTAAGCATTGTGTACGCGAATAAACACACGATAATCGGGATGGCGTGCATTGGGAAATCTTTCCCGATACAGTGCTGCTGCTCGATTGGCGTGGCCACCACACTCGCCGTAGATTAAATGCATTTGCGCATATTCAGACGCAGTGTATAGCTGAGGCATTGCAATCAATATGCAATACCAAAAAATCCAAGTTACAAAGCAAATCAAGTCCGAGATCACAGCACAAAATCGTTAGGTTCACAAAATTAAGACGTCCAAATCGCTAGGCAAAACAAAGTCCGAAATCACTGCCCAAAATCGACGAGTATCAATCTAAAACAGGACAACACGTTGTTGTACGGGAGTAGTATGATAGCACACTGACTCGAAAATCATAAAAATGCGTTACGCGAAACGATAGTTCTCTTTCACTCATAGCATGAAAGAGCAAGATAGACATAGTGTCGATTGCCGCTGGGCCGGGAACCAATCTGTTCCAAGAATTACTAGTAGTTCTGCGAACAGTAGACAATTATTGCTAATAATAGTTAAAAATAATTCTTTAAATTACGCCTTGCTAAGTTTGGTAGTAATTAATTTTGAATCAAGTTGTGACAATGATATGTAATGATATGATATACCATTTCGGAATCTCGATGAAATAGGCTAATTTTTTTAAAATTTGGCATTCAAGTGACCATACATTTTTTTTACACCACAGAAGGGTAAAGGTCAGGAAAACAAACGAAAGCAAGTAAAATTTTAGTGAAATCTTATTTTAAAAACATAACTGTGCTTGTGTTATAAAAATAATAGTTTCCATTCGATAGCACATCTAGCCAAGAATACTATCCAAAAAACAGATAGAAAAAAAAATTTAATTTGCAGTCTTGGCGCCAAAAATAGTGACGAAGGGTGAAATATTTCTTAAATTTCGAAAATGTCGAATATCTCGAAAACCGAGGCACTTTTACTAAGCATAACAAATATTTTTCTGAACCGCCACAATGGCCCCTACCCGCAGGTACCCTATTATCCACTCATTACACCACACCCTGTATAACAACACATCACTAACTAGATGTACCATTGTTGAACGGAAGAGAACTTACCTCCACAACACAGGTATTTACCTAGGGTGGAGGTTAGGACACTACCAAATTTGCACCCATGTGTATAACACGTTACTTTTTATTGTTTGTGTTTACTGTTTTATACATTGTTTTATACACATGTGTTATACACCTATATATATTCTTTGAATAAATAAATTGAAAATATAGGGTGTTTGATAATATACGCACAAAATGAAAGGGGTTATTTTGATGAGCATAATAAATAAATTTGTATAATGTTTTCCATAGAAATATGAAATTTATTTAGTTGCCCCTTTCTAACCCAAAACCGAACCTTTTTCGAAAGAGATATCAAAAATACACGCCTGCCTAGATCTACGGCAGTAGATAGGTAGTAGTAGCAAATCTACGCTTTTGTGGATTACGGCCTTTAGTTTTGGATGTAGATTGCGAGAGTAGGCAGTAAGTTTTATATCGAGTTAATCACCTAAACTTAGTCGATTTTCTTTAAAATTTGATGATATAACTAGTAGTTATTTTTTTCGAGAAGTCTTTTTTATGTTTTGAGAAACCGTCACTTGAATATCGTCAGTATATTACCAAACACTCTGTACATAAGTACTCATCAATAAATTAGGTAGGTACATAATAATACAGCATAGTGTATAATTATTCCCTACTAATAATAAAAAGGTATATTATACAGGGTTACAGGAAAAATCGTGCTAGATCCGTTAAGGGCGTGGAGTACCCATCATTTCTGACTTATTTCACTATGAAACACCCTACCCTAAACTTAACCCTTTTCGAGATATTCGACTTTTAATTTTTTTATTGAAAATTGCCGATTTTTAGGCTACTAAATTTATTTTTGTTTATTTTGTGTATCTTATTATTATTATTATTGCATTTTTACATGTGTAATAAGATGCTTTAGGACGTCTATCATTAAAATAGTGCATAAGTTAATTGAATAGACCGTAGTAGACAAGTGAAAGTTAAGAAATAAAAAAAAATATTAGAAAGTTTATTTTTCTCTAAGGGATATCTAAAAAAAATATTATGGCAATTGTTCGGCAGATGTTTTTTAAAATATCTACGTTTCATCAGCTATCTAACGAGGTATAATAATCTAGGGTTTTATTCAAATGCATTGAAAAAAATTTAGTTTTATAGGCGACAGTGGAGAAGAAAATTTATACTTAGCCCTAAAAAGTAAAATAAAATAATAGGTAAGCATGAAATGTCATTTATTAAAGATTTTCACACAACTTTTTCTTATTCTACAGTTCATGTTCAACATGGCCGCCTCTATTTCTGATACATTGTCGCATCCTTCTACGGAGACCAGTCTTTACTACTCCAGTGGTTAACGTGGTCCTCATTTTATTGGCTGCATCCACAATCCTTTCTCGTAAGTCTTCCACAGACGAAACTGGATTCGGCTCGCTGTACACAAGACTTTTCATGCACCCCCACACGTGAAAATCCATGGTTGTACCCAAATAGATTTACAGACAAAAACAGCTTACAAAATGGACGTACAAAGGCGAGCTTAACCCTAATACGAGTTTTCTCACCAGTCATTATAATGCCTAAAAATATGTGAGCTACAGCTCCGACTGCATTTTTTGCACTAGGTACCTTCTTATAACTACTTACAATGAACCCATTTTTATCCCAACTCGTTCAGTATATAAAGCGTAAAGAAGCAAACATGATTTTCACGGAACGCCGCCATTATTTTACTAAATTTTTATTTACCTAATTAAAAATATAAAATATACTCAGGCGGAGGTGGAAAGGTTTGGATACGCGGGGCCCCCTTTTACGCGGGGCCCGTAGCAATTGCTACTTTTGCTACGTGGTTAATCCAGCCCTGGGTACAATTGAATCTATGAAGGGAAATGAGTACATGTTCATGAGTAGGTAAGTCCAATTCGACCACTGTTCGTAGGTACATAATATAAGCTAGTGATGCCGGAGTTCCTGGGCCCGTAGCCAAATGTCATTCGCCACGAATCTATTCGACTTCTACATACATTTGTTGTCGCTGAATGACGTCATATTTCTATAGCAGGTGTCAAATCCCATACATTTTCGGACGTATCGACTAGCGTCATCGCTAATCGACTGTAACTTGGCTAAGCCCTCTGGTATCACATAAGAGGCTTATTTCGCAGACGCACTGTGACTGATTTGTGTCCTGGTATTTCCCGATTCCCAGTTTTATTTGAACTTTGAACACTATTCTAAATATGTGCCCGGAATCAGTTTTAGTCATTACAATTTTATTTATATAAACCCCGGCGGAAAACTGTAGCTATAAGTTTTAAGCCTTTGGTCTCCGTTTGTTCATAATTAAACTGAAGTTGTAAGTTTTTATCTTTTTTCTATTTGATCGAGCGAAGCGAGATCTCTAAATCAACTTGGGCAAATCGGCGTTGTGTGTATGTATGAATATTTGTTTGTCCGAGGATAACTTTCGAAGCGTTGATCTGATCATCGTGAAATTTTATACATAGGTAGGTAGTGATGGCACAATTTTGGTGTGACTAAATAAGTTAACAATGTTGGGGGGTTGTTGAGATATTGGGGTTTAAAAGGGGTAAAAAAAAAAATGAGACTATTAGGTCAAGTGAGACGTCAAATAAAAGATTTTCATTAGTACATTTCGACCCCGTTTTTAGTTTTATTAAATTTTTGTAGTTTTTGAGTTATTAGCCATAATAAAAACGAAACTTTGACAAAATTCACAGGGTATACCAGTGACCCCACGGTGCTGTAGTTTGGTATGCGTGTAGCTTAAGTATCACAAATATAGATAAAAGTCTGAAATCCAGAATAACTGCAATTTGTTCTCCAAAAGGGTAACCACTTAACATTAACTCCCGATACCTGTAATTTGAATGAAACTGTGGGTCAATTAAGGTGGTTGTTTATTTCGTGGCACTATTTTGATAGTCAAAGATTACGAATAATATATTGTTACGCCGAGGCTGTTAAACAATGAGTAATAATCGAAGTTTCTCGAGCGCTTTTGTCTTGATGTGTTATTATATATATAAGAACTTATTATATGTATAAGACGACCTCAGTGGCGCAGTGGGCTTATAGCCGGCTGAGACGTAGGAGGTAGCGGGTTCGATTCCCGCCGCGGAACAAATGTTTGCATGATCTACAGATATTTGTTCCGTGTCTGGGTGTTTTTCTATATATTATAAGTATGTATTTACAAAAAAAAAGTATACAAGTATTCTATCAGTTATCTGGTTCCCATAGTACAAGCTCTGCTTAGTTTGGGGCTAGATAGCGCTGTGTGAAATGTCCAGAAATATTTATTATTTATTTTATTTATTTATTGTTGTTATTGTCTTCGATTGCGCACAATGGGGATGGGTCGTTCTGTCGAAACACCGACCCTTTCCTGGAAGGATCGACATCGTTCTCGAACAATCGAAATGTGTGCGATATAAATAGGCCGGAGAGATGGCCGGCCAGTCAGTCAGTCTCGAGTCTCAGTTAGTGAGTGAGTCTCAGCGAGGCCCTGGAGGACTGACGTGGAGCAGGGTCTCGCGTGAACAGTAGTTGCTCGCGAGTCAGTCTGGATTAAGCTATACGTGCGATCATTTCGGTGACTTTAAGTGGTGCAACAGTGGTATGAATTAGTGTGTTGTGATTACGTGTGACCAAGTTCGTGTATTCATCGTTCTAGTGCTGAATAAAAGTGTTGTTTTGGTTAGATCGATTCCCATTATTTTATCCCGAACCCTCAGCTCGTAACAATTTGGTGTCAGAAGTGGGATAAAATAATGCCGGTTCTACCAAAGCATAACGTGGACGGTGTCAGGACGAGAGGTCAACGACAACAGGAATTGGATGAAAGGCGGTTTGGGGAGTCTCCGGTTCAAGAAGCTCGGCAGAGTCGTCAGTCGATGGAGATGGAATCAGCCGCCACCGAATCATTTGGAGCATCATCATCATCCGTGGGGCAAGCTCCTGTGACAGGCGATCTTGCTGCTATTATGGCCATGCTTTGTCGTCAACAAGAAGAGCAGCGACGTTGGCAGGAAGAACAGCGACGTCAGGAAGAAGAGCAGGCTCGGTTGCAGGAAGAACAGCGACGTCAGGATAAGGAAGAGCAGCGTCGTCAGCAAGAAGAGCAGGCTCGGTTGCAGGCAGAACAGTGACGTCAGGATAAGGAAGAGCAGCGTCGTCAGCAAGAAGAGCAGGCTTGGTTGCAGGAGGAAGAACGCCGTCAGCATAAAGAAGAGAAGCGTCGTCAGCAGGAAGAGCAGGCTCGGTTGGAGAAGGAACAGCGACATGAACAGGTGGAGCAGACTCGGTTGCAAGAGGAACAGCGACGTCAGGATAAAGAAGAGCAGTGTCGTCAACAGGAAGATCAGCGACGTTGGCCATAAGAGCGTGCTCGACTGATGAGGGAATCGTTCGGTTCATCTGGAAAGGAATTCCAGGAAGTGAAAGAACAGATAGAAATCATGAGAGCCGTGTTTTGGAGGCTGGGATTGGGATCGCTGATGAGAAAAGGACTCTGGGTGTCCTGAAGTACTGGAGACGGCAATGTGGCTCCTCTAGTTGCTACATCTTCAGCGCGAGGTGCGCCTAAAATTGTTCATGTTGATCGGCTGCCGCGATATGGGGCTAAGAATGCTCGGGACGAGCATGTTTTAGGAGGGGGCAGTGTTACGCCGAGGCTGTTAAACAATGAGTAATAATCGAAGTTTCTCGAGCGCTTTTGTCTTGATGTGTTATTGTTGTTATTGTCTTCGATTGCGCACAATGGGGATGGGTCGTTCTGTCGAAACACCGACCCTTTCCTGGAAGGATCGACATCGTTCTCGAACAATCGAAATGTGTGCGATATAAATAGGCCGGAGAGATGGCCGGCCAGTCAGTCAGTCTCGAGTCTCAGTTAGTGAGTGAGTCTCAGCGAGGCCCTGGAGGACTGACGTGGAGCAGGGTCTCGCGTGAACAGTAGTTGCTCGCGAGTCAGTCTGGATTAAGCTATACGTGCGATCATTTCGGTGACTTTAAGTGGTGCAACAGTGGTGTGAATTAGTGTGTTGTGATTACGTGTGACCAAGTTCGTGTATTCATCGTTCTAGTGCTGAATAAAAGTGTTGTTTTGGTTAGATCGATTCCCATTATTTTATCCCGAACCCTCAGCTCGTAACAATATTTTTGTTTTATGGGAGCCTCGCGAGATCTCAGTTCGGGGCGAACCACTAGCGAAAGTTAAAACTAAATAATTGTTTACATACATCATTGGTGGCAATTCTGTTCTATAAAAATCAAAGACGAGGAGTTGGCTCTTGTGGACACCACCGTATTCTTAGGTATAACCCTAGATAATAAGCTTCAATGGGGCCCTCACTTTGATGGGTTGTCGAAGAGACTTAGTTCTGCTGCATACGCAGTCAAAAAGATCCGTCTTTTTATAGACGTAGACACAGTTAGACTAGTTTACTTCAGCTACTTCCACAGCATTATGTCATACGGTATACTGCTGTGGGGGAGTGCTGCAGATATAAACACCGTTTTTGTGCTGCAGAAGAGGGCTGTTCGTGCAATTTATAATGTGGGCCCCAGATAATCATTACGAAATAAGTTTAAAGAAATAAATATTATGACATTCCCTTGTCAATACATCTATGAAAATCTAATGTATGTTCAGAAAAATATTAATTTGTTTAAGAAAAATAGCGATAATCATAATTTTAATACTAGAAATAAAGATAAACTCGCTGTTGCTACTTATAGACTCCATAAAGTTAGTAAATCGTTTAAAGGGCAAGGTGTACGCTTTTATAACAAACTCCAAGGGGTGTACAAAAATTGACAATTAACAAATTTAAAAACGTAATTAAACAAAATCTTTATAAAAGAGCCTACTATAAAATATCGGATTATTTAGATGATAGAGAAGCTTGGGATTGAAATTGCTCCAACTCGTTCAAAATGTTACAATTTAGACGTAATTTATTTTCTGTATTATGTATTGTAAAAGGATCATTAAAAAAACAACCAGCCTTGTTTCTTGCCTTTCTTTCCTGGCTTGGTCGCGAAGGAACAAGCAGTAAAATGGACGTTTCAAAGTGATCCTTGTGATTTTAATGAATTTAAATATTTGACTTTGTCTCTGTTGTTTACACTGACTAGCTAAAATTGTGTGTTCGAAAGTTATCATCGGACAAACATGCATACATACATACAATGCCGATTTGCCCAAGTTGATTTGGAGATCTCGCTTCACTCGATCAATAATGTCAAAAATAAGAAATTGGGAAAACCAGTCCAAAAATCGGGTGTTTATAAAAATCATGTTTAATTCTTGATCGTATTAAAAAACAATTTGGGGGGATTTTCCTGAGTACATCTCCTATCTAGCCACAGAGTCCGGCATTAAAAGAATCGTACAATGTCTGAGTATTAAGGTAAATACTTAAAGCTTAGGTTATGGTGCAAGTTGTAAACTTTAGGCATTATAATTATAAAAAACAAGTAAAATTAAAAATGTAAAAAACTCTTTTTTTTTGCGTCGGGGGTTAAAAACTGACATCGCTAAAAACCACCCTAGTTAAACTAGCATTCTAGTACCTAAAAAAACACGTCGGAATCGGTCCATCCGTTTCGGAGCTATGATGCCACAGACAAACACACAGAACTATGTACCTACATAATTATTAGTGGTTCGCCCCGAACTGATATCTCGCGAGTCTCCGATTAAAATAAAAAAATATTATTTGTAATCGTTGACTATCAAAATAGTACCAAGAAATAAATAACCAATTAACTTGCCCTACAATTTCATTCAAATTAGAGGTAACGGGAGTTCATGTAATTTGGATACACTTTTTTGGGGTACACATTGCAGTTATTCTGGATTTCAAACTTTTCCCTATATTTGTGTCACTTAAGCTACACGCATATACCAAATTAAAGCCCTGTGGAGTCACTGGTCTACCCTGTGATTTTTGTCAAAGTTCCGTTTTTATTACGGCTAATAACTCTAAAACTATGAAGACTTTACTAACCACTTGACCTAATAGTCTCATTTTCATTTTTTTATCCCAATATCTTGTGCCATCACTAGATACCTACCTATTTTTCAAATTTCACTATGATCGGATTAACGCTTCGAAAGTTATCCTCGGACAAACAAACATACGTACTACATACATACGTACAACGCCGATTTGCCCAAATTGATTTAGAGATCTCGCTTCGCTCGATCGTTTATATTTACCTTAAACTATTAATAAGAATTAAGATCACCTATGTATTACTTATTTTATTAGTGCAATAGAGAATTATCTAATCTAATTAATTATGCTGAATATGGTAGAATAGGCAGTCTTCTTAAAGCTAAAGTTTTCGCGACTTTTTTCCCCCCGCTCTCTTTTGTCTTGCACCAATCAATAATCGCTGACGTATCGGCGCTCGCGCATGCCGCAAACTTGTCATTATTAATGACGCCCAGTTGCCCAGGGCTGCCTCCACCAAGTTATATGATAATCCAATCAATATAGCACTTCCGGTTTTAAACTAAATAACTGTGAATAGAAATATAATTGGGAACCACGCGGTTTAGATACAACCTATAGAAAAAGCCCTATTTAACAAGTATTTATAAGGTAGGTAGGTTACCTAATGTTGCATAGACATAATGCTGAGCGAGCCGTGTCCAGGAAGTCTCTATCTAAAACAGTTTTTTTAGATATCTGTCTTTAAAGTTTTCTTGGTTTACCGGTCACATAACTAGATGTCGCTGGTTAATTATCATAAATAAACCTATCTAGGTTCAGAACCCTCGGTTCGCGAGTCCTACTCGTGCTTGGCCTGTCTTGTTTCATATCTGAGAATGTGGTAGGTACCGGCGTTAAAGCCAACTCCATCTTTAATCCTGTTCTAAGATGCCTGGAAAAAAAGTTGAAAGGAAGAGATCGCTTTTAGCGTTAAGGTCGTCCATTGTACCTGGTGGATATTCATCCAGTCAGTTTGTCAGTCACGCTAAAACGCATTTGTGACGACATGCTATTCCTTTCTCCTTCCCGCATGCACATCGCCATATTTCGTCATCCCACTCAGACGGGGATGGTAGACGCCCGCCACACGCAAATTCATTGGCCGCTGTTAATAAGACGCTCTCCAAGTGCCGTAAAATCCGGACAGAAACGCGCGCGTCTAATTTTCATATATTTTGGTGGAATTTGTAAGTCCCATTGTACCTATGCTTTAAACATTGTTTTTTTGGTCTGTTTGTTTATTTATATTTTAAAGGTGTATAATAAAGATAATATCTATCTATCAAGTTATTCAGTGGTTGCGTTATACCAAGCTATATTAGTTAGGCACTGTGCCGAGGCGCTGTTTAAAACCTCTATAAATTTAAATACATAAGAATAATAATAAGAACGTAAGGAAATGCTAGTTAGAATATTGTTTTATATTAAATGCGTGTTAAGATAATAAATTGTTGTACATAATTTGTTGCAATTTAACACCTGGCCTTTTAAATAGACTGGCGCGGACTCAGTACTGCGCATAGGGGCAATTTTTACGTGATACCAACCTAGATATTATTTAAAAAATTGCCAGAAAATTATTTAAAAATGCGTAGTGGGAAATACAAAAAAATATTGTAATTTGTATCTATTTATTCGAAAAAAAGTAACATACGCACTCGAGCCGCTACACATTATTTAGATACTTAAAAACCCGTTACCTAAACTTAATTTAATAGTTATACGCACACAATTATAACCAACCTACCCAACCAAATTACCGCCTACAAATAAATAAATAAATATTGCTGGACATTTCACACAGCGCTATCTAGTCCCAAACTAAGCAGAGCTTGTAATATGGGAATCAGATAACTGATAGAATACTTAAATACTTTTTTTTTGTAAATACATACTTATTGTATATATAAAAACATCCAGACCCAAAACAAATATCTGTGCAACATGCAAACATTTGTTCTGTGGTGGGAATCGAACCCGCTACCTCCTGCGTCTCAGCCGGCTTTTCGCCCACTGCGCCACGGAGGTTTCTTGTTTTTTTCTTTGTTCACCTCTCGCTAAACTACCTCGCACATGTCTGCTGGAAACAGATCAGTAGTATCATTAAATGCCTGATGCCAGCGAATGAAACCGTCTACCTAGTATTTATAGGTACTCTAGATCACGTTTTTTGGGGCAATAGCACCTATCGCAATCTGAATCCGCGCCTGTAGATGACCAACATTATCCTTCATACAAATACATGTATGAAGCATTTAATGAATCACTTAGGTATGTATTATTAAATGGAAATTGACAATACATTAAAGAATGTAGGTCCCCTTGATCTAGACTTAGGACTGGTGACTACAATTAGGGTGTTAGCCATTTCCAGGGACTTGCGAGTGCGATGACTCGTCATTTCACGTCAACTTATGTCTATACACGAGTTACGCACTGGACAATCGGTAAAAGCAGATCTCCAAATCAACTCGGACGAATCGGCGTTTGTCTGATCCCCAAATTTAATTGGAAAAGTGGCCCATTTTTGTATGTACCTATGTTACATGTAGGTATGTTTGTCTGACGATAAATGTGGCAGCGTTAATCCGATTTTCGTGTTTGGTATGTATGTATGTACCGTTACTAGTGTGACTAAATGAACTAAAAGGGGGGAGGGGTTTGTTGAGATAATATCCAAGAAGGGTGAAGAAAAATCTAAATAATTATTCATGCATTACTTGACACAAAGCTTTGAGACTAACGTCAAAAAGGCTCAAAAAAAATTATCCCCATGGTTTAACTTTCATTGAGACGTTCTACGTATTTAAATACATAATGATATTTTATTTTCTACTTATTAACTAGTGGTTCGCCTCGAACTGAGATCTCGCGTAATCTTTCACTATCAAAATAGTGCCCCGAAATGTATATCCAACTTACTTGACCTACAGTTTCAATCAAAACTCAGGCAACGGGAGTTTATGTTAATTGGTTCTTTTTTAGTGGTATAAATTGCAGTTATTCTGGATTTCAGACTTTTGCATATTTTTAGCATTCCTAACTTCAGTCACTCACGTACCCTGTGAATTTTGTCAAAGTTCAGTTTTTATTATGGCTACAAAGCACTTTTATTAGACGTACCACTTGACCATATAATCCCATTTTGTTTTTTTTACACCTCTTGGACCCCAATATCTCAACAACCCCCCAAGATTTTTAGCTCATTTAGTCACACCAAAATTGTGCCATCACCTACCTATGTACCAAATTTCACGATGATCGGATAAACGCTTCGAAAATTATCCTCGGACAAACAAACACACATACATACAACACCGATTTGCCCAAGTTGATTTAGAGATCTCGCTTCGCTCGATCAATAACCAATCACTTCAAAATATATGACTACATTTTTAAGGGAAAAGCCAAGGTAAGTGTTATTTTTTAAGTTATTGTGTCTAGTGGTTTCTGTCCTAAATAAATGCGGTTTTAGATTTGTCATCATCAATAAACAAATGAAGTGGCAACCATGATTATATGCTATATTGCGTGTAGCGGGCGAGCTCAGTGTGCTCGAGTCTTTTGAACGGTGTTTACAGAATATTTCCATAACCCAATTAAAAAAGAACCTGTTTATAATCGCGAAAGGTGCCCAAAATAATCTTTTTTTGTGACTTTGGATTAAAGAAATGTGATTTTAGGTTTATAAAAGGATTTTTCCATAGCAAAAAAAAAACAGAACAGCAAACCAGTTTTAAATCACGAATAAAAAATATTAAAAGTGATACGAAAACAACTATAGCCAAATTTAGAACGTCATAAAAACTTTTTATGTGAGACTTGATGGAAAATCTGAGTTTTTTTAATATTCCATTGTTTTTGTGGCAAGCGTGGACAGTGTTTAAGATTTTTATTAACCACAATGACATATTAATTGTGATTTGATTACACGTTATCTTGGTGAGTAAAAACTAGAACATATTAATTTATTCTACTGTGATTTGCAGGGATTTTAAACCTTTTGTACTGCTATATTAGGATGAGAATCGTATATTTGTAGATTAGTTTTTATAAAACATGTTATTTAGTATTCATATTATGCTTACTAATGCGTAGTGCAGAGACATACGACTTTGAAAAGATGGTGGGTTCAAATCTTGCTCACCTAGATCATATTACCCTGCAGCGGAGGGTAAAAAATCTAGGTACCCATACCCATTGTAAAATAGTGTTTCCTTTCAGGGCGAGTTGCTTCATAAATGTCCGGATAGCTACTTACTTTAATAACTTCTCTATAATAATTTTTATATTTTTTATGTTTATTAATACAACCACAAGTAACTTTTTAACAAAAATATAACCGACTTTAGATTACAGAAAAAACCAAACTACTTAACCAATTTTGATGAAATTTCTATGGGACGATTTGAATGTAGGATATACATTCAAAAAAAATGCTAAAGGGAACCACAAACCAAAACCTTATCTGGGTATATATTTCGTTTGTTGTTGATTTTCTCAAAAACAATCGATAACATTTTTAGGGGGCCAACTCTGAAGTATGATATACCTACCAAACAAAAAAAATCATCAAAATCGATTCATATTTGGCGAAATGATCGCGTAACATACATACCAAAAAAAACATACAGTCGAATTGAGAACTTCCTCCTTTTTTGAAGTCGGTTATAAAGAGTTTGCATCTTCTCCTAAATTCTCCTTTGTATACTTTCTTTACGTCGGATGACATTTGTCAAACAAACATTTTTTATAATCTATAAAATAAAATAGGCATGGAAATGCGTGGGCATTCTACCATCGAATTACCTAAGGTGTTAATATAATTATAACCGCTTCAATTTATGATATCTTTACACTACGTTACAATGATGGTAGCATTTATAGCACAAAGGCTATTTATGGTAAATGAATCACAAATTCACTTAAAGAGAAAATAAAGATACGAGTATCTTAAAATTAACAAAGGTGTGCCATTAGGCGTAGCAAGCTAATTTATAGGTACACTTTACTGTTAGTAAATTAATACGATATTCCAAACATATTTATTTTACTGTTCATTAATAATAATAATAATATGTGGGTAAGTATTAACAAACAAGAATCGGACCAGTGCATAGAAGTGTACCGTAATCTGCATGCAACGAAATAAATGTTTATGAACATATTAGGTTCCAGATCCAGGTTTCCTGGAAGGTATGCTAATTAACACTAAGTTTAATAGTAGTAGAGTTTTACTTGAATGAATGAATGAATATATATTTATTTCAAAAAAAGGTTTACATAGTGCTCTTTTAATTGATTGTGATTTATTTGAATCACTATAATAAATCCCGGATTTATCACGTACAGTCTAAACCGTCGTATTGTCGGCCGAAACTGCGATAAAACGGTAAAATGAGAAATCCCATATTTATAATATAGTAGTTTCCACTGCTGAACATAGTCCTCCCCCATAAACTTCCAGAGGGCCAATCCACGTTACTTAAAATAGTATAATTCAAGCTTCGATCTAGTCTCGTTATATTAAAAAGTCCTGAACGGTATTCACGTGACAATACATGCGATTACACACTTTATTTATATCAAGCTAATATTGTAATATTAGTGGAGCAGAATGCCAAAATATATTTAATTCATAATCCAATCTCATTTGGGTCAAATGCCTTTATATTTTTAAAATTTTATTACGTAAATTAGCCCCCAGAGCGACCGATCTTGTGCGGCCTGGACCTAATGGCTCCCACCCACCTTTGTCTGGCCGTCAGATTCCTTAATATATTAGGACAATAAACTCCAAACTGTACCAAATAAACGTCAAAATCTTAACAATAATTAAATTCTGTTTTCTATCTTTTTATGATCTTCTCAAGGTTTTGATATCCACATTGCTTTATTTGCAAACAAATCACACGCGAGGCAAAATACCTGACGGCCGCCATTTTTTTGTCAGTTCTTGTACCTATGACACTCTCAAGAACGCATCGATTTTTGTACAGCTCATTTATCTAATCCATCCAGTAGTTTGAGTCGATTATTCGGGTTAGGGCAGATTCGTCAATTCGACAATTTGAAAAAATATGATAATACCTAGATAAAAAGCTTAATAACAGTATCCTAACAAGTGAAGAATCGAACGAAATCACAGTCTTATTTTTTTTTTTTTTTTCTTATAAATTATAGGCTAGCGTTTGACCACTATCTCGCCTGATGGTAAGCGATGATGCAGTCTACGATGGTACACGCTTGCCTAGAAGAAACCTATTCACTCGTGACTTGAAGATCCGTAGATTGTAGTTATCAGGAAACACAGACTCAGGCAAGGCGTTCCATTCCTTGGCGGTGCGCATAATAAAGGTGGAAGAGTACCGCTTTGTGCGTATGGGAGGTATGTCAACCATGTAGCGGTGGCGCATCGCGGAGCGTCTGGTTGTCCGATCATAGAATGGGGATGGTGGGATCAGGTTAAAAAGCTCCGCAGCACACTCTCCGAAATGTATCCGATAAAAAACCGAGAGGCTTGCAACTTTTCGACGATGCTCGAGGCTGTGGAGCCTTGCTTTTGCTAACTCGTCATTGCAAATGAGCATCTTGGCTCTTCTCTCAATTGAATCTAGAGCCTCTAGCTGGTACTTCGCTGATCCGTCCCAGAGGTGAGAACAGAATTATAGAAGGCCTGAACCATTCAGCAGCTTTGAATTAATTGGAGTAGGCCGAATCTTTCATTTTTCGAAGCTATCACTTATCTGACGTAAAAAAATCTGTCGTCAGTGGCGGCGCTTGACCAAACGTGGACGTAGACGACATCAGCTTTGCGAGGCTCCTTTCATTTCCCAGTCAAAAGGAAAATGTTAAATTGAATGAGCTGTATTATACATTAATGTATGAGTTTTATCTTCTACCTGCCCTTTTCCCACATTGTGGTCCCACAGTGAGGTCGGCACAACATGTATTTTTCTTCCATACCTCTCTATCAGCCGTCATCTCCGTTGTCACTTCTTTCTTACCCATATCAATCTTCACACATCTCTTCTTCGGCCTTCCTCTACTTCTATATCCATCCACATTCATATCTAACATTTTATAATCAAATGATGACAAAATCACAAAAATAATGTACTGAATTCTAGTTCTTTTGCCCCTGGGATCGCCTAATGGTCAAAAAATAAGATTTTGTTAGTTTTCATAGTGTTGGCAGATGTCTCTGCGACTGGATAAACACTAGTCACGCGTCCGGAAATAATTACGAATAACTAAACTTTTAATAACTTGTAAAACAATTTTGTGAGGCCCCCTTAGGTGTCGGCGACGTCAGCCGACACTTAACGCCGTCACAGTCCGTCGTTAAACGAATCTGTCCTAACCTGAATAATCACTATAAATAAATAATAATGATGAATAATAATAAATAAAATAATGTAATAAATAATGATGAATAAAATAATTATAAAATAATAATGATACAATGAGTAAATAAATAATGTTGAACATTTCATACATTACCCTCAAACTAAGCAACTATGGAAATCAGATAACTTATAGAATACTTACCTATTATACCTAAATAATAAATATATTATTTATATAGAAACACCCAGACCAGAAACAGATATCTGCAGATCATGCATTACCTGTAGATCATACACTTTATAGGTAAATGGTAGGATGGTATTGTCATGTTAAAATAAATTGCTACGAACAATAAATTGTCATGCTTTTTACCTAAAAATACCTTCCGAATCTTTTATGTAATGTGGTATGTAATGCTGGTTTATCAGTTTCCTGTTAATATTTGCGTTTGGACGCCTAGTCGTTTTTTAAGAGGAAGAACCCACAACCTACTGTGTCTAGCTGGTTATTTTCCAACTGCGCCACGGATATCATTATATAAAATAATGTTTTTTAATGCTACTTTATGATGGAACAAGCATATGGCTTGCCTGATGTTAAGTGATAACCATAGCCTATAACAAAGTATTGCCTCTTAGCTCACGCACCTTAGAAATGTGTCCTACGATACACTGCTCTGCGTCCATAAATTTGAGGCATAGAGGTGTAAAGCCTCATGTGCCTGTAATATCACCAACAACCATACCCTTCAAACCGAAACATAGCAATACTTCTTATTATTGCAAATGTTAAACTGATTTGATTTCCTAGTTCAACCACGGAATCCGAAAAATTATCCTTATTGATTGGCGCTCTCGCTAGATCTCAATTTAGGGCGAACTACTGGTTTTCCGCCCAGTTTTCCTCCAGATAAAAAGGCAATGATAAGATATCTACGCCGGGAAACGAACCTACGACCTTTTTGAACTGAATGCTTTGAAGGACGGTCATAGGATTTAATCTCAAACCATAAATATTTTTATGATATATGAGGATGCGACCCACGATAAATTGATAAGGTGAGTTTAAATTAATATTATTAACTAGTTATTAGTGGCTGTAAATTTGAAAACGATTTAAAGGCATCTTCGTTTATCTTCTTTATATTTTACTACTTAACCTCAAATTATATAATTAAACTTTGGGAATTAGTTAGATAAGTACCTACATAATTGCTCAAACTCACTTTTATGCCGGGCAATCCTTGAATCGTGCCAGGGGATAGATCATCTTCCAGCTCCTGGCATAAATATTGCACCATTTCTTTGCTAATTTTAAAAGTTGTATAAACCCGCTTTCGGGGGGGCTTGAAGCATCAGCGAGTTCACGCACATCGTTTCGTTGCTTCTTTCTTTTAAGCTTCTCATCATGGAACGTCGCCCAATAGTGATGATAACTATTCACTTTAATATGTAATACTATTAATTTCAATACAAACAAAAATTGTGGACAAGCGCGCGATGACAAGAAACAGAGAAACTTTTGTCTAGGTATTGCAAGGCCTAGACAAAATCGGTAGAAAGTTGTCATCCTTAGATGTCAAAGATCGAGAAAATATGGGCTATCGTGCTCGGCGTTGTAGTCTACTGTCGAGGAGGTGTCGACAACGTTTCTTCCCGTTCACCTCGCATTCGCCGTGCTTGAGACGGTCGACACGTGTCTTCATTCTTCCGAAAAATGACATTTGACTCATGACAAAACCCTTATCTACAGCTACTGTGTTTGTCAACAAAAATACGGCCGTAGCCAGCTTTTAGTATCATTACAAGAAAATTTTATTTTATTTATTTCGATTTTTCATAGCTTACACTAAAGCGACAATGAATAAAACCTTAATATTTAGTACTTATCAACTAATATGGAAATTTTTTTTACACCTTTGGTTACATTATTGAAGTTTTAGTAAGGATCCCTAAATTTTTTCTAGTAATAAATATAGCCTATGTTACTTAGGGATAATGTAGCAATTTAATGGTGAAAGAATTTTTGAAATCGGAGCTAGTTTTTGAGTTTATTCGATACAAACAATTCAACACAAATCTTTCCTCATTATACTATTAGTATATCTATCGATACTAATACTATACAGGGTGTTTGGATACTGACGATATTCAAGTGACGGTTTCTCAAAATATAAAAATAGACTTCTAGAAAAAAAACTACTAGTTATATTATCAAGTTTTAAAGAAAATCGACTAAGTTTAGGTGATTAATTCGATATAAAACTTACTGCCTACTCTTGCGATCGACATCCAAAAATAAAGGCCGTAATCCACAAAAGTGTACTTATTAAACGTATTATTATTACGTATTTAAAGAAAAAAAAAAGTGGCCGAGAATATTTTTAATTGAGAAAAACTGAAAGTACTTTTTCTATGGGACTTTTTGTATGAAATCAAGACTATGTAGGCTAGGTATATTTTAGGGCGGGTCAACTAGTAAATGATTGATCGTGCGAAGCGAGATCTCCAAATCAACTCGGGCATATCGGCGTTTTATGTACCTATGTATGTTTGTTTGTCCGAGGATAACTTTCGAAGTGTTAATCTGATCATCGTGAAATTTAGTATATAGTTATGTAATGATGGCATAGTCCTGGTGTGACTAAATGAGCTAAATATATAAGGGGGTTGTCGAGATATTGGGACTCAAAAGGGGTAAAAAAAGTGTAATTGAGACTTTCAGGTCAGGTGGGACGTCTAATGAAAGGTTTTTTATCTGTACATTTTCACCCCGTTTTCATATTTAGTTTAAGCCTTGAGTTTTTATACTATTAACCGTAATAAAAACTGAACTTTGACGAAATTCACAGGGTACACCAGTGACCCCACAGTGCTGAAATTTAGTATACGTGTAGCTTTAGTGACGCAAATATAGAGAAAAGTCTGAAATCCAAAATAACTGCAAATTCTACCCCAAACACGAATAACCACTTAACATGAATCCCGTTACTTATAATTTGAATGAAAGGTTACGTCGATAATTTACACTGTAAAGTGGCACTATTTAATAGTCAAAGATAATAATAGTTATTATTATCAGCCCGTGGAGTCCTACTGCAGGGCATAGCTCTCCCTTCCCTCTTTCCATGAATCCCGGTTATTGGTTAATTGGGGCCATTTGGAGATGAAGGGATGGACTGGATGCATACCATAAAGAGTGGCTCCAATTAGCCAATAACCAAAGATAATAAGTATCTAAAAAAAAATAGCTTTTACGAGAGACTCACGACATCTCAGTTCGGGGCGGACCACTATGGTTATCATGTTTTCATATAAAAAATAAACCCATTTACATAGCTATATTAAACCTCTCCTTATCGCTCAAGAGAAAGCTAATATGGGCGTATGCATGCTGCCCGTTTTGACGATAGTGCGCAGAACTGGTCACTGACCAACATTTAAAAGTCGAAGCTCAAAGTTTGTCAGTGTGCGATGGAAAGCAGTATCTTGGATGTCAATCGAACGGACAGAGTGCGGAACATTGAACTGCGCTCAACGAACCAAATTGTTGACGCACCTAGCCACAGCCACTAAAGCTGAAGTGGAACTGGGCTGGGCATGTCTGTCGCATGCAAGTGAACTGTGGGCAAGGATAGCCACCGAGTGGCATCTTGCCCAGCCAGAAAGCAGACCGAAACATAGATGGCGGACGAGCTGGATAAATTCCTAACGCATTGGCCACAGACAGCTCAGGATTGCGAAGTCTGGAAGAAATTGAGGGAGGCCTTTGCCCAGCAGTGGGATACGAATAGCTGATAATAATAATAAAAAAAACCGGCCAACTGCGAGTTGGACTCGCGCACGAAGGGTTCCGCACCATTATCTATAAAAACGGCAAAAAATCACGTTTGTTATATGGGAGCCCCCCATAAATATTTATTTTATTCTGTTTTTCGTATTTGTTGTTATAGCGGTAACAGAAATACATCATCTGTGAAAATTTCAACTGTATAACTATCACGGTTCATGAGATACAGCCTGGTGACAGACGCACAGACAGACGGACAGACAGCGGGGCCTTAGTAATAAGGTGCCGTTTTACCCTTTGGGTACGGACCCCTAAAAATATATGAAACCTCTCGTTAAAGTACGATATATGTATATTATGTCCAATAGCCCGGAGCTGGTAGATAAATGTAGTTGTCCTTGTTCGAGCACTTTCTCTACCGGATATGATATTTCGCGTAAAGTTGGAACTTGTATTGATTGTCTCTGGCACTTTTTTATGTACCACAGTTTTAAGGTGGTACGATTCCTATAGAAACGATCATTTGGCATTCACTAGATAACAGAATAGTACAAATGTCTAAACATAAGCGTATAGAATTAGATACCTACCTACGTCCTATTATTTCCGCAAAATCAATAAAATTGCATACTTTCATTACACTAATATTATAAATGTGAAAGTTTGGATGTTTGTTTATTTATTTGTTTGTTTGTTACTCAATCACGTCGTAACGGCTAAACCGATTTCGATAAAATTTGGTATATACGTAGATTATAACCCGGATTATTAAATAGGCTCCCTTTTATCTCATAATATCTATTTTATAAATAAAATTTATCTCCCATGGGATAAAAAATGGGGTGTCAAATCAATTTGCAACAGCGAGTTAAGCTTTATTTCTAGGTTACCTACACATTTAGTATTGGCTGGCACATGCGGCTGTTATACTATTTTGTAGGTAAAAGTCCCTAATCAAATTTAAATGAAAAAAGGGCTTTTAAATAGAACAACCTGTTTAATTTGAAGACCGGCTATGCCCTTATTCTAATATTATAAATTCGAAGGTATCTCTCTGTCTGTCTTTTAGTTTCCTTTTCACGACTAAACGGTTGGACAGATTTTGATGAAATTTGGTATATAGATAGACCTGGGACATAGGCTACTTTTTACTGCCACGTATTAGGTTGGGGAAAAAGAAAATTCAAAACATTTTTTAATATAGTTTATTTACATTTAACTAAAGTATGTAGGTACCATTTTGTTTGATAACTTTTTGCCATCTTGTAGGTAGGGACATGATCCAATTGCTATAGAAATTTTGGGGCTTCTGATCAAATTACCGCGACAAGTGGTTTTGGCAGTCCTCTCGTGATGTTAACCAGACACTGCCTAAAGAATTCTGAAGAGACCGAAACAGATAGAAATCTGAAGGTACAAGGTCAGGACTATACGGCGGATGCATTAACACCTCCCAGCCAAACTCTCTTAATTTTTGCTGAGTGGCTAAAGATGAGTGAGGTCTAGCGTTATCATGATGAAAAACCACACCCCTTCTATTGATTAATTCCGGCCGCTTTCTCTCAACTTCTTGCTTTAATCAGTTGTTCGCAGTAGAGTTCAGAATCGATGGTCCTGCCTGGTGGTAACAGCTCATAATGAATAATGCCCTTCCAATCCCACCACACACACAGCATCACCTTGTTGCGAGTTTCGCCACAGTCTGTGAAGCCTAACCGGCCTTTGACCACGACCTTTTTCGCACGTTCTTGTCGTACGTGATCCACTTTTCATCACCAGTTATCAGCTTCTTCAAAAATGGTTCGGTTTCATTACGTCGTAATAAAGAATCACAAATGAGTACACGGTTCATTAGGTTTCTTTCAGTGAGCTCGTGGGGTACCCAAGTATCGAGCTTTTTTGTGTACCCAGTTTTTTCAAATGCGCCAAAACTGTTTTGTGGTAAATTCCCAGTTCTTCAGCTACGTCGTTACTACTGATATGCCGATCTTGCTCCACTTTTTCAAAAATGGCATCAATATTATCCGTAACAGGGCGACCAGAGCGACGTGCATCTTTGACATCAAAATTTCCGGATTGAAAACGCTTAAACCAAATTTGTGCTACCCTCACAGACACTGCACTAGGTCCATAAACATCGGACATTTTTTTTGCGGCTTGCGTTGCATTTTTACCTTTTTTGTAGTAAAATTTTAAAATGTATCGAATTTCTTCATTAGATTCACTCATCTTTACAGTACGAAAAACAAATAAAAATCACACATTTTCCTAATTTTAATTTGGAATTATCTTCTTTAAAATTTAAATTTTGAATGATACCAAAACTAGCCAGATACAAATAGTATAGCCAAAGAGAATTTATTACAAGTTCATACATACTATAATGCGAAAAGACTTTTTCCCCAACCTATTATGTATTACATACACGTGTGTATTACATACACACACTTTTTTACTGCAACGCGCGAGACCGCTGACGGAACCTATATTTGAAGAATTAATAAGATTTTTTAAATTTTACTGATAAATGGTAATTTCGTTATTAGATAATAATTAGGTAAGTAATTATGTTTCGGTCAGGCTAACAGGTATTATACCTAACCTAAATCGTGGGAAAAATACCGCCAATAGACTATTATACCTACCTGTATTAATATAACTGTATATATTTAATAGTTTAATACGTAGGTACGTGTATAATTGTTGTTTGCAACATCTTGCGGTTTTTATCATCACCACAGATTAAAATACACGCTTTAAGTTACTACTAAGTACATACATAGGGTATTTTTATACCTAATAATAGGTAGGTACATTTGCATAGGTGCATAGGCCCACTTTTTTATCTAAGTGCATATAGTATTTTGAAGAAAAATATACATATTTGTCGTGACGACCTCCGTGGTGCAGTGGGCGTATAGCCAGCTGAGTCGCAGGAGGTAGCGGGTTCGATTCCCGCTGCGGAACAAATGTTTGCATGGTCTACAGATATTTGTTCCGTGTCTGGGTGTTTTTCTATATATTATATGTATGTACGTATTTGCAAAAAAAAAAATATAAGTATTCTATCAGTTATCTGGTTACCATAGTACAAGGTCTGCTTAGTTTGGGGCTAGATAGCACTGTGTGAAATGTCCAGCAATATTTATTTATTTATTTTGATTAGGTATTTGAATGTAAAATGTTCTTTCTCGTAATGGCAACAATACAATTGTAGACTGCCTGTGTCCAATGACGTCACTTTGCTTGACTTCAACGTTATAACGAGGATAATTTAGAAGGAGCGGACAGACTTCTTTGGGCACTCGAAAAGTAAACAGGAGTGGTATTAAATAAGTTAAAATTGTATCTTTATAGTCTATCTTGCATTTGATATATAGTAATTAATAAGCATTTAGAATTTAACTGGTGTATTCACTTCATATATTAATATTTTTAACTAGCTGCCGCAGCGCTTCAATAAAAACAATACCCTCCTCGTCGGTAAAAAGTATTCCACCAAATTTCATTGAAATAGGACCAGCCGCTTAGTCGTGAAAACGTAACAAACAGACAGATACTTTCGAATTTATAATATTAGCATATAAACATATGACAATGTTAATAAGTTTAGATTTATGTAAAGAATTGTAAAATTTACTAATTTATTTGTGTAAATATAAAGGCTAAGGAGCCTATACCTAGCAGTGAAGTCTGGCTTTTGATGATGATGATGGGTATTATGAGTCATCTAATCGCTATTCGTGTCCAACCGCAGATCGTTTCATTAATATACTTAGTTCCACATTTGAATAACGAATTTGTTTGAGTGAGTAATTGGGAATTACCTATTAACAACAATTGTATAAGCTACCGAGTTATAATTAGGTAAATAACACTTTTTAAACTATACTAGTGGTTCGCCCCGAACTGAGATCTCGCGAGTCTCCCATAAAAACCAAAAAAGTATTATTTGTAATCTTTAACGACCTATCAAAATAGTACCACTAAATGTATAACCAAAAAACTTGACCTACAGTTTTATTCACATTACAGGTAAAACGGGAGTTCATGTTATATGGTTACTTTTTTTGGGGTAGAAATTGCAGTTATTCTGGATTTCAGACTTTTGCCTATATTTGTGTCACTAAAGCTACACGCATACCGAATTTCAGCACTGTGGGGTCACTGGTGTACCCTGTGAATTTTATCAAAGTTCAGTTTTTTTATGGCTAATAATTCGAAAACTACAAGGACTTTATTAAAAATACAAAACAAAGTCGAAATGTACTAATGAAGACGTCCGTTTGATACACACAAAATGACATAAAACAATTTATAACAATCAGTAGGGCCAATGAATTTATTATGACAGTTCGAATCATTACTTACTAGCTTCCGCCAGCGGCTTCGCACGCGTTGTTTGTCAACAAAAAGTAGTCTATGTTTGAATCCAAATCAATATACCATATTTCATCGAAATCGGTTCATACATTACGACGTGATTGAGTAGCAAACAAATAAACAAACATCCAAACTTTCACTTTTGTAATACAAGCTTCCACCCGCGGCTTCGCACGCGTGGTTTTCCGCCGATAAAAAGTTGCCTATGTGTTAATCCAGGTTATGATCTACGTACACACCAAATTTCATCGAAATCGGTTCAGCCATTACGACGTGATTGAGTAACAAATAAACAAACATCTAAACTTTCACAATTAGGTACCTATTAGTGTAATAGGTAGGTAGGTACCTATTAGTGTGATGCGTTGACCCAGACAAGCAGACAAGCAGACAAGCAGCGTTCTCGGATTACATACACGTTGCTTCGACCAGACGCCCAGATATGATTTTTAATCAGGGGTGCTTTGACTATAGTCTTACGCGGTGTCCTATCTAATAAACCGCGATTGCACGATCATAGCTAGTCAGCGCGAACTTTGTTCGTACGAACTTGCGATCAAAACATACTGATGTTGATTTGATGTAATAACTAAAAGTCGCGCAATGTGATCGCGTTAAAATATTTGTTTTACTATTCGATAAGACTTGCCATTGTACTATTTGCTTTGTATTCTATTTTGTCTGTAATTTTTATTTTTTAATGTGTACAATGAAATGTTTTCATTCATTCAATCATTCATTCGCGTAAACTTAATTCGTACTAACGATCACTAATTTTGCCGAACGTGTCCTAAGTCCTAACTGACTGAATGCTAAAATCGCGCGATAGTTTCGTAATCGCGTTCTATTAGGACAATACTAGAAATTTAATACTAGAAATAAAGATAAACTCGCTGTTACCACTTGTAGACACCATAAAGTTAGTAAATCGTTTAATTAAAGGGTAAGGTGTACGCTTTTATAACAAACTCCCAATTGATGTACAAAAATTGTCAATTAACAAATTTAACCTACTTTAACATATCGGATTATTTTAGATGATAGAGAAGCTTGGGATTGAGATTGCTTCAACTCATTCAAATTAAATGAAATGTTACAATTTAGACGTAATTTAGTTTCTTTATTGTTATGTATTCTAAAAGGATCATTAAAAAGAACAAACCAGCCTTGTTTCTTGCATTTCTTTTCTGGCTTGTTCGTGAAGGAGCAGGCAGTAAAATTGACGTTTCAAAGTGATCCTTCTGATTATAATTAATAAAAAGATTTTGATTTTGATTTTAAACACCGCATTATACAAATCTATGTTTATTTCAGGTAAATTGAAGCGACCGATGATGCAAACATGTCCAGAAGTATCATTTTCAAGACCCTTGTCCTTCTGGCCGTGACGGTTCAAGTCAGCACTCAGTATGTTGGTAAGTTTAAATAAGTGATCAGTGTACGTCCTAGCTATTAATTTAATTTTGGTTTACCAAGTGCAACACTCACTCATTACTCACCATTCTCTAACAATAACCTGACTTCAGATTCAAGACTGAAGATTCAGACTTTATAATTATTTTTATATAATGCATGTTGGATATTTATGTATTTTTTTTTGACTTTATTTATAGATTTTTTTCTATTGTTATATATATGTTAATTTGATTTTAATAAGTAACATATGGACGCTTTGGAATAATCTGTAAACCTACATGTAGGTAATAATATGTAGTAAATAGAACAACATAAAATAAATAAGAAGGCTCGCGGTCGCTCATACTAGGAGAGGGCTATGCTTGGTTGGAATAAAATAATCACAGATTTTTGTTCTGTTTCAGATTTTTTTCAAAGCTTCAGCTCATTCCTTCAGCCGCAGCAGACAACCAAACGACCACCGAACAGGCAGACGACTAAATCGCGCTACCAGGACGCAATTTTTTTCGATAATGACTTTAACAAGAAGAGTGGTCGATCCGATTCGTATTCTACAGTAAAGCCTAAAAGAAAATCCAAAACTACTACTGTATCGCCCTGGTATCAAGAACCAGTAGAAAATAATAAAAATAATAATGTAAATAGCCAAGAAAGAACCACCAATATTTATAATAATGATGATAATATACAATTAATAAATAATAATAAAAATAACGGAAATAATAGAAGGGTCGATAACGATTATAATAACGCACAAGACAGTTATAATAATTACGAAGTTACAAATAATAATGCAGCCAAAAACTATGACAGACAGACTGACAGACCTGTTTACAATACTAATTATAATGTCCCTCAAAAACCAATAAATTCAAGGCCTATTTACAATAGTCCTACTACTAAAAATCCATTGCTCAATCGCCCTGGGGTAAGGCCTGCTGTTGTAGATGACAACAGGCCTCCTATAACCAACAGACCTGTTACCAGTGCTCCTGCTTACACACAAAATCCTTTTAACTCAAACAGGCCTAACAGGAATGATGAGTCTGAAACAAATGTTGATATAGGTCCAGATGAGGATGACATGAGTGAGGCTGAAAAGAGAAGATATATTGAAATTGCTGAGCAAAGTAAGTTGATAAGCCTTTTTCCTGCTTAAATCCCTTTATTCTAATCGCCAATACTCTTGGCAGACGGGGTCATAAAACGTAGGACAAGCGACGATGATATTGCTATCTCGCTCGCTCTTGCAGCCCATACGGGAGACATTAGTGATGCGCCAATTACCTATCGATAAAACTAATTACCAGTAATTTCATTAAAAAGAAAATACTATACTAATAACATGTTTATTGGTTGCCCCGTCTGCCATGAGTCTTGGCGTATACTGTAGACGGATTATGATGAAACTTATATCTTAAGCATAATTGATCGAGAGAAGCTAGATCTCAAAATGAACTTGGGCAAATCGGCGTTGTATGTATGTACCTATGTATAGATTATGACTGGGATTGGGATTAGGCTACTTTTTACCTGACTGCGCAGAAGGAGGGGGGTTTTTTATAACACCTGGAGATGGATTAAGCGACCTGATGTTAAGTGGTAACCATTGCCTATAACAAAGTATTGCCTCAGAAACATGCTCTATCAATTTGAGGCATACAGGTGTAAAATAAAAAAATAAAAATTAAAATTGTTTATTTCAAGCCATTGACTCATAAAATGAAATTACCAAAATCAACTAAAATCAAATTAAACTAAACAAAATAAAATCAAATTAAAATAAATTGAAGCCTCATGTACCTGTAATTTCACCGGCAACAATTCCCTTCAAACCGAAACACAGCAATGCTGTTTGGCGCCAGAAATAGGTATGATGGTAGTACTGCCCCGGACGAGCCCTTTCACAAAAAACTCTTCTACTCTGAAAAATGTGTAATATTTTATTGACAAACCACGCGTACGAAGCCGCGGGCAGGTTAGCTAGTATTGGTTTAGATATTAGTGTGATTTTTAACTATAATAGTTTTGTAACTAATTTCAGAATGTGATGAATACAAAGCGCTGAACACGAAGAAGGTCGTGGCCCTTCCTCTGGCTTCTCTCCACGCGTCCCAGGGGGTGGAGCTGAACGTTTCCACCTGCACCCCCATAAATATCCCCCTGATCATAGGGGGAAAGATTGTCAGCATCCAGGAGTTCCCGCATATGAGTCTTGTAGGGTGGAAGAAAATTCAGGTAGGCCACTTATAAAATACAGAGATCATTTATTGGGTTGGGTCCACCAATAAAATTGGTTAGATCTATACTATAACTTTTAATACTATCGTGGTTATGAATACTATTATTTGTACTAAAAACGGGATATTTACCATAATTTGTGAGTTTTTTTGCATGCAACTGCGTCTAAATATCGGGATACTCAAAAATTCACAAATCATGGTAAAAATATGCCGTTTTTTTACATACTCTTAAATACTAGTGGTTCGCCCCGAACTGAGATCTCACGAGTCTCTCAAAACACAAAAAAAATATTCTTAGGGCGACCTGCGAAACGATGCCTAAACGTATTTTATATTAGTGGCTAAATATAATATAAGGAGTTGTCAAATCATACAAATACGTAAAATTTAAACATGTTTAGTCGCTAAATACGTTTAGGGATCGTTGTGCAAGCTGGCCTTAATCTTTGACTAATAAAATAGTGTCGAAATGTACTCACAAAGACCTTTTATTAGACGTGTCATTTGACCTAATAGTCTCATTTTCATTTTTTTTTACCAAATTTCAGCATTGTGGGGTCACTGGTGTAAAGAATTTGAAAAGAATGAATTTGAGAAATTCATTTTGAATTGAATTTGAAAATTTGAGAATTTTGTCAAAGTTCAGTTTTGATTATGGCTAATGACTTAAAAACTACAAGGTTTATACTAAAAATAGAAACGGGGTAGAAATGTACTCACAAATAACTTTTATTAGACGTGCCACTTGATCGGATAGTCCCATTTTTTTTGTACCCCTCTTGAACCCCAATATCTCAAACACCCCCAACATTTTTAGCTCATTTAGTCACACCAAAATTGTGCCATCACTACCTACAAAATTTCACGATGATCGGATAAACGCTTCGAAAGTTATACTCAGACAAACAAACATACATACATACAACGCCGATTTGCCCAAGTTGAATTGGAGATCTTGCTTCGCTCGATCAACTAGTAAGGATTTATTGTAATACAAGTTATTTATTGCAGAATGGAGGATATTCGTGGAAATGTGGTGGCTCGCTCATCAGCGAGCAGTTTATCCTAACGGCAGGACATTGCACTTACTATGATAAGGACTCCTATGTTGTAAGGTAAAGTATTGTTTAAACCACAGATAAGACTAGTTGTCCCGAACTGAGATCTCACGAGTCTCCGATTAAAACAAAAAATATTGTAATCTTTGACTATAAAAATAGTGCAACGAAATGCATAACCAACTAACTTGACCTACAATTTCATTCAAATTACAGGTAACGGCAGTTTATGTTCATTTGTTACTCTTTTTTGGAGTACAAAATGGCAGTTATTCTGGATTTCAGACTTTTGTGCCGTTAAAAGGATGTGAGTCAGCTTCGAATTGCCTGCATTCCCCGTCTATACAAAGATTTTTTCTGTACCAGCCGACTTGAGTTCAGAGTTGGTTCATGGATTTCCAAACTAGCCTCGGAAGGTTGTGGAAAATGTGTCTTGGGGAAGATGTTCTTGTGGCGCGATGAAGTCTTGTGGTGATCGATATTTTTCCTACTACTAACCTACTTATAACTAGTAATATCTAACTCTAATTATTCCAGTGGTCCACCATCAGCAGTTCAGCTCGGGTCTTCTTACATCGACGGAAGAGATTCAATCATCGTCAGCGTGTCTTCAGTGGTGCGCCATCCGAAGTTCAAACTTCGGCGATCATATTACGACGTGGCTCTGCTTAAACTGATCACAACTGTCAGGTGAGTTTTTCAATCCTAAGTGTTCATCTGAATGAAAAAAAAACCTGTCTAAATTAAATTTAAAGAACTACTCATAAGATAGTTGTTTGTTAATATTGCAAAACTTCGGCTGTGTCTATTTTATTTGTTTTTATATTTGATCGAGCGAAGCCAGATCTTCAAATTAACTTGGGCAAATCGGCGTTGCATGTATGTATGTTTGTTTGTTTGTCCGAGGATAACTTTCGAAGCGTTTATCCGAACATAGTGAAATTTCGGTTAAGGATCTTGGCGTAGTATTCGACACTGAACTAAATTTTCACGACCATATCCGTACACTTACTGTCTCTTGTTTTAAAAAACTAGGTTTCGTATCCCGTAATTGTAAAAACTTTACCAATGTTAATGCTATTAAACTTCTATACACTTCTTTAATCCGGTCCAAAGTTGAATCTAGTGCATGCGTTTGGAACCCATATGAAGTCAAATACTCACTTATGTTAGAAAAAGTTCAAAAAAGATTTTTGCGTTTTTTATATAAAAAGCTTTATGGATACTATCCGTTTATGTACCCTACAAAGTTTTTGCAAGGTACCTTAGGTTATAACTCCCTAGAAACAAGGCGGCTCTATGTTCAAATCATAACTCTCTGCAGTGTGTTGAAAGGTATAACTGATTGTCCCACTCTTCTCACTGAAGCCAGCCGGCTTTGCGTGCCCGAACAACGTGCCAGATTTCGATCAGGCCGAGTGCGCTTGTTGGAACCACTGCGAGCACGTACGTTGCACTGCCAACAGTCACCCATCTCCCGTGCGCAGCGCAGCCTTAATGAGCTTATTTCCATCCATCCTCAGTTTGATGTGTTTGCGGATGACTGGAAGACGATCGAGCGAGTGTGTCTCAGTTATTGTGAGAGTATTTAATTATGTATACCTATGTTATGTTAGTTATTTTATGTGCCTATTGTATTTGTATATCTGTTGTGTTTTTTTTTGTGTATCTTGTTAAAATAAGTTAATAATGAATGTAGGTAAGTATATTATAATTTGTATTTTTTTTTTCTTGTAGAAGTTTTAGATATAGCGTATTAGATTAATTCTGTAAAGTTATATTTAAGTGTAAATAAACGAATTTGAATTTGAATTTGAATTTGGTAGGTAGTGATGGCACAATTTTAGTGTGACTAAATGAGCTAAAATGTGGGAGGTGTTTGAGATATTGGGGTTCAAGAAAGGAACAAAAAAAATGGGTCAAGTAGTACGTCTAATAAAAGGTAATAAGTACATTTTGTCCCCGTTTTTATTTTTAGTTGAAACCTTGTAGTTTTCAAGTTATTAGCCATAATAAAAACTGAACTTTGACAAAATTAGGGTACACCAGTGACCTCACAGTGCTGAAATTTGGTATGCGTGTAGCTTTAGTGACACAAATATAGGGAAAATTCTGAAAACCAGAATAACTGCAATTTCTGCCCCAAAAAAGAGGAACCATTGAACATTAACTCCCATTACCTGTAATTTGAATGAAACTGTAGGTCAAGTTTTTGTTGTAATTTCGTGGCACTATTTTATTAGTCAAAGATTCAGGCCGGCTTGCACAACGATCCCTAAACGTATTTAGCGTTTAAACTTGTTTATATTTTACGTATTTGTATGATTTGACAACTCTTTAAATAATATTTACCCACTAAATACGTTAAGGCATCGTTGCGCGAGTCGTCCTAAGAATATTTTTTTTTGTTTTGGGAGACCCGCGAGACCTCAGTTCGGGGCGAACCACTAGTATATTGTAAGATCGAAACGGATAAAGTGTGCAAGCTTGTACATAATATTTAAGATCTTTGTTGTCCAACAGTTTAATAATTAAATATTTCCGATTCAAATTCTGAAGTAAGCAAGCTTGTTCACATTTTGATAATCGTCATAATAATAGACGAAATCCGCCATGTCACTCTCGTGATTCAGGCGATTCAAATAATGATACTTTAATTGTCAAAATCCGTATTTATGTGTTATTTGGTACTCTTTTGGGGTGAGATATATCCAGCATTATTTATTCTCAGCTTGACTCCGATTGTATTTGGTGTCGAGAGATACCAGTGACTACGAGTCACGATATCAAACTAGGCTTTGTTTCGCTTTGTCGGAAAAATTTGGCACATCATTCCACACATGAAAACAAAAAGACAGCCATGTGCCAGGCTTGGTTCAGCACCCCAGTCTATTTATTAGTATTTCTCGGTGAAGAATACAGCACTGAAATTCTCTGTATCATTATAAATAGTTTTGGATTTGGATACAGCCGTTTACTGCTGCTGGGAGCCTGGATAATTGGGAATATATTTTTTATTTTCTTCGAATAACGCTACTTCTTGGTGAGTCTGACGATGCATAATACAATTATACAATAATTGTTCGTGAACATTTAAGTTACCACTTAATTTTCAAAGGTCTTTATGATGCTGTTGTTTTATTAACCGACTTCAAAACCAGGAGGAGGTTCTCAATTCGTCGGATTTTTTTAATGTATATCCCCGATTACTCGAATACCGATTTGAGAAATGCTTTTTTTGTTTTAAAGGGGTATACTTCCCACGTGATCCCATTGGCACCAAGTCAGGATCTGATGACGGGATCCCAAAAAAATCAAGGGCAACCCTCAAATTATATAGGGCCGCATAATTGTTTTATGTCTCACCTCAGAAGTTCGTCATTTATAAACCGATTTGGTCAATTTTTTTTTTATTTGAAAGGTATACTTTTATATTGATTTTATAGTACATATTTTGGTTAAAAAGTTACTTATATCAGTATTTTTTTGATAAGTTTTGTTTGTTTGATATTATATATTATTAACTACTTCTTATGTCTATTCTTACCTACTAATACGCAGAACTGATGTGTTGCCACAGTTGCTGCCTGCACGCACGGCAATGGCACCACGGAAGCGCTGTAGTCGAGTACATTGTATGCTACTACAGCATAATGCTGAGTGGCGACCGTTTTTGCTTTCACAACATTACTATTATTGCCTATTGTGTTTGTAGGGGACACCCCACTACCCTAATGTACCCTTGTGATGCAAAATAAAAGTTTTTTTTACTTAGATACTTTACTGACCTGTTAATTTTATTTATTCCAGGTTTTCGAACTCAATTAGCCCTGCATGTCTAGGAGCCCCGCCGCCCGTTGGTGATCGGATCATCGCTACTGGATGGGGCAGGACTGAATTCAGTAAGTAAACTAAACTGCTCTGCGGTAACCACAATTATCAGTTTAACCGTCGTTCGCTGACGTGAAGTCATTTACATGAAGTGTCGCATCACTTTGACAAGAGTGTTTTATATAGTTTTTAATCCGAAGTTTCCACGGGAACGGGAAATTTCAAGCGTGCGCGTTCAACTATCATAAAGTTACATAAATATTATATGTCGGCGTTAGCAATTAAAAGTGATTTTATTTAATTTTAAAAGTGTTTGTGTTGTTTAAAAAGTCTTGTTTTGACTAATATTACTAGTCGCACCACTCTACGGAATCAGGCGAGCGCGTGGATCGGGCGATCGGGCCGGCTTTAAAAGGAGCGTGCGGCGCGGTGGGACGTTAGTCCATTCGAAAAAAAAAAAAAATGGGACGGCACTTTACTTTTGGCGGCCAGCCCGTTCACACCTCAAAATCGTGATATGGGTCACGCCTGAATCCTTGAAATTAATTTATGCTTTATTAGATTACATTTTCATTATAAACTATTGTTCGAATTTATTTAAACTAATTAATTAAACTCGCCTTTTTATCTCGTGTTGTTTTAAATTATTTACTCATGTTTTGATTAATAAAATATTGTGATTTACAGCGTTTGTACTCTTTTAGCCAATGGTGGACGACTCTCGTGATGATGATGAGCAAGTACCATCACCCATACTTCCATCTAGCCTTCGTACTCCGACATATATATTTCATTTCATTTATTAAACAATTAACCAATTGTATTTGAAACACTATGTATATTAAATAAAAAAATAATCAATAAAACTAACACAATTCAAAATACAAACCATAACAAAAACAACACTTAGGTCAAAATAATTTTGAATTGCATTGTAACTTGAAATCATCCACTAAATAAAAACACAATTCAGTAAAAGCCTTTTAGCCTAGTGTTAAATATATTTGGATTATCAATAATTTTCATGTGAATAGGTAGAGAGTTTTATAATTTAACTGCTTTATACCGACAGCCATGCATCGCAACATTTAATTTTGGACATGTGGAGCATCAAGATCTTTCTTTCTTGTGTTCAATCTTAGCACTTTTTGTACCGGCGTCTCATACTTAAAGGGATGCCGGACAACATTTACAAGAACCACCAATATGTACAGACTAGGAAGAGTCAAAATATGTAGGCTCTGAAAATGATCCTTACGTGTTTCCCACGGAGGTATCCGCACCATGGTACCAATACCACGTTTTTGTAACACGAATGCCCTGTTAATATTATATTCGTAACTATTTTCCCAAAATTTTACACGCACAACTATTATATACATATAACTTACCAATCCAACAATTTCTCTTCCCAGGTGGCGACGCTTCCAAAGAACTTCGCAGTGTATCAGTGCCGATATGGGAGATGGGGGAGTGCCGTGATATATGGGGCACCTCGCTCAAGCTGCCTGAAGGACCCTCGCCGGCCAGCCAGCTCTGTGCTGGCGAAAGGGGTGGAGGGAGGGACACTTGTCAGGTATGCACCATGGTACCTCGGCGCAGTCAGCTTGGCCGCAATATGCCAGTTAGGTACTTTGTGTTGAAGTATACTTCTCGTCCAAAATACCACAGTTTATGAAGACAAAAGTTTTTGATCACATATGGTACAGAAACGTGGTTTCTCACTATAGGCCACATAAGAAGGCTCGCTGTGGCTCAGCGTGCTATGGAGAGCAGAAATAGCAGCTATTGCTATTGTAGGTATTTTGGGCTATACTTGGTGTTTCTCTACGAGATACAATCAGAAACGAGGAGATCCGTAGACAAATGAAGGTCAAATACATATCCAAAAGGATTAGGAAGCTGAAATGGCAGTGGCCAGGGCACATAGCGTTTTGAAACTACGATGCAACAAACAGACAGACTTAGGCGTAAATTTTATAACACCCCTCTTTTTGCAGCGGATCTTAAAAAGAGGACAACGCAGTACCATGACTTTAGTTAAACGTGAACTCTATGGGGTAATTCAATTGTTACAGGCCAAAAACGAAACCAAAAAAAAAACTGTTTTCAGGGTGACTCCGGAGGCCCAGCACAAGTACAAGACGGCTGCACCTGGCGAGTGGTCGCAGTCACTTCTGTAGGACGATCATGCGGAGCTGCAGAAACTCCAGCCCTCTACGCCAAAATACCTCGCGCCTTCATCGCCTCGCAAGTCTACGCCAACGTTAAACTCAACCCAAATAATAATAGACATAACGAAAATAATAATAGAGATAATGAAAATAATAATTGGGGTACCAGTAATGGATTTAGTAATCGAGGTGTCGCCGGTAATAATCAAAATATTGGCAATAACAGACCTGGTAACCAACAGACAAATGGAAATAATAGGTTTGGTAATTCACAAAGCTCGGGAAGCAAACGTGATACAGTTATAACTGATAGTGGTGTAGTTAGTAATAATAATCAGTTTAGTAGTCAAAACTCTGGCAATAATAGAGATGAGTTCGCCAGACCGAGTTACGTAACAGAAAATAATGGTGGTACAGGCAATAACTACTTCGTAACAAGTCACGCTTCTGAAAATAATAGAAATCCAGTCGTGAGTAGACCAGGAAATCATCAAACAATCGATAATAATAACCGTGATACTAATGCAGGCAACAACTTTTTTATAACTAGTCACACTTCAGGAAATCGTAAAAAACCAATTGTAAGTAGGCCTGGAAACCACCAAACTATTGAAAATGAAAATCGTGACAGTAACGCAGGCAGTAACTACTTTGTAACAAGTCATACTGCTGGGATAATGAGGAATCCAGTAGTTAGTAGACCTGGAAATCACCAGACACTGCAAAATAATAATAGATTTGCTGATAATCAAAACTCAGAAAGCAATCAAGATGTAATTTTTGATAAGCCCGAAAATGACGATAGTGGAAGCAGTCAGTATAGCAATGTACAAAATTATAATAGTAATAGCTATAATGATAATATAAGAAATACTAATACATGGACAACTAAGGCTAAACCAGAAACTAGCATTAATCGTTATAACAACGAACAAAATAATAATAACTATAGAAATCCACAACGCAGTAATACTTATTCGAATTATGGATCTCATAATTCTGATTACGGTATGACTGAAAGTGTATATAATAATGGATATAATGAATTTAATAATGGGTATAACGCAAATAATGACAGAGATTTTCTTGTCGCAAATAGACCGTGGAATAGGTAGTTTTAGTTAGAAGTTATTAACATTACTTTTTGTAAATATAAATTAAATTTGTAAATAGTAATTAAGAAGTGTTTTATTTTAATCCGTATACATATGTATGTAGGTATATTATACGTTATGCCGATAAATTTATCGATTATCATCGCAAAATCTGCTACATAAAATAGAATAGAATAGAATAGAATACTCTTTATTGCACACCAACAAAATTAAAAATACAATAAAATTACACAAAAATTAAGTACAATGGGCGGTCTTATCGCTAAAAGCGATCTCTTCCAGACAACCCAATAAAATGTAAAGATTCAAGAGGTAACGAACTCAACCCCCCCCCCCCCTCAAGTATCTCAAACACTTCGAAATCGCAAAAAAAAACAGATGTTTTACTATATGTATGTACTGTAGGTATGATTTTTTTGCTTTTATTTTTGTATCATGCATCAGCAGCTGTGTCAAGCCCCTCCCAAAGCAAAATCCTGTATCCGCCACTGGTTATCTATATCTTGAAATATAAATTTATATCGATCACCGTAATTTTGAATGGAACTACAATATAACAAGCATTTTTAATTAAAAATATTTACAATAAAGGAGAAACAGTTGAATTATCTAAAGACCGATGGAAACGATCTATAAATAGCTCAACTGCTCCAGACCACTACCAGGCGGGTGTCCCCAAGACACTGGCTGCAGTACTCCGCTGAGTTGCAATGCTTAATGCGTTGACCCAGATAAGCGCCAGCTCTCGGATTACACGTCGCTTTGACCAGACGCCCAGAAATAATTTTGAAAACGCGATGGGCCCTAGTTCCCCAGGGACCCAGGGTCTCTACCCCAAATACGTAAGCTCTGTCGAGACTTCTATATTTGCGCCGCTTGAGGTCTTCGGCTGAATTTGCCGTCGCACCGGCCCCAACTGCTGTTCCAGACAGATGAGATGGCGCAAGGGTATCGCCGTCCCATACCAAAGGCCTACCCTTCTCCCAAGGTACAAGAGTCATACCGTCAGGGCGCTTACCATCGTCACGTATCAGACCGTTCGGTTCGAGAACGGCTGGAACGTTGACACTGTAAACACACAGCCCGGCGGCATCATTAAGGCTAGCGTGACGGGAAATCCTACCAGCGACCCTGGAACACGATAATCCATGGTGGCCAAGCTGCTCGATTGAGATTAAAGAGTAAACAATATTATTCATTATAGAAAATTAACCTCTAGGCACTACTTTTGCATAATTATTTATAGTTAGTATACATTATATGTACATAATACATAGTATACATTATGCAGTTCGAAAATTACAAAAAAAATACCTCTGGTGACCCTTTGAATTGTTCAGGTATGCCTTTTGGTTTATGAAACTCACCATAAAATACATATGTATGATGCATGCCTTTTGGGGTTTGCCTAGTAACCCATATAAATTATATTTGATTTATATTTCAATAAAAAACAGTAAACATTTTGTTTATTAATTATTAATAAACAAAATGTTTAAGTATTTCCTATATTTTAACACCTACAATGTTGTGCATTCTCACTGAATATTTAACCTAAGTTTAAACCTATTGTTTCTCGTGAAGTGAAATGTATATTTCTTTTGAGGATAAGTTCTTTATCCATAACCCTTAGAGAAAACCAGCTTAATAGGTACTAGAACCAAATTACAAAAATAGCATCAATATCATTGGTGAGTTCACATCAGGAAAAACCTATGCGTTAATAAAATATAAATATCATCGAAACCCCATAAATGCCATTATTACTAGAACTGGCTTCATTGTGCTGATGGTTTTAAAATGTAAAATAATATTGTGACAACTAACATAAAAAATTGACGTGAGAGCGATTATAATTTGCTAAAATGCTATAGTGATTTTAAGTGTTCTAAAAATGGATGACGCAATCTCAACAGTTGTAAAAACTTTTTGGTATATTGGTTTTGCCTTATCATGCATGTGTCTTATCACTCAAATATTTCTGTACACCGTGCTACCTTCCACAAGGAAATTGGACCAGAAGATCTTAACGCAGTTGACAGTAGCGAGAATAATCAACATAGTCCCAGAGTATATGTTGCGACTTTTACAAATAGAAGGCACTGTAAATGTTGCTGTAAGCGTGGCAATATTCACCCTGTCTGACGCAGCTCTCGTCTTCTGGATGTTTGTCTTCACAAAGAACTTACACGACAAAGTGATAAACGGCATTGCATTAAAAAAAGTGAATTTTGTTCGAGTATCACTCGTAATATGGTTTCTGTCGTTACTCATAACAATTCCATTCGTTTTGATGTACCTACAACTTGCCGCGCCTATCCTTTTAAAAGTGATTATTGTTGCAAAACACATAGTTCTGTTGATAAATTTTATAATTTTCTGTCGAATATTTTGGGTTATTGTCAGTATAAAAACTGATAGGGATTTAAAGAGTTTACTGAAAGTTTGTCTCATATATTTTGTGTTAGTGAGCTTAACAAGCTTGAGAGCCTTGGTCCAGACAATGTTTATAGACCTAAGTAAGTTTTATTCTTGGAGTGATTCAAAATATTATAATATGCGGGCTACATTTTGTTTATTGAATTGTTACCAAGTTATATGCCCTACATCTATTTTTTTAATTGTAACACAAACTTCTTATGACGGTCCTCTTTGGAAGACGATTGTATTAAAGTTGAAGAATTAAGTTTTTATTTCTCTAAATCAACTTGGGCAAATCGGTGTAGTATGTATGTTTGTTTGTCCAAGGATAACTTTCGAAGCGTTGATCCGATCATCGTGAAATTTGTTACATAGGTAGGTGGTGATGGCGCAATTTTGATGTAACTAAATGAGTTAAAACTGTATGGGGGTTGTTGAGATATTGGGGTTCAATGGGGTAAAAAATAAATAAATTGAGACTGTTAGGTCATGGGGAAGGTCAAATGAAAGGTTTTCATTAGTACATTTTTTATTCCGTTTTTTTTTAGTAAAGTCCTTATATTTTTTGAGTTATTAGTCATAAGAAAAACTAAACTTTGACCAAATTCACAGGGTACACCAGTGACCCCACAGGGCTGTAATTTTGTATGCGAGTAGCTTAAGTAACACAAATGTAGGCAAAAGCTTGAAATCTCGAATAACTGCAATTTGTACCCCAAAAAAGATTAACCGAATAACATGAACTCCCGTTACCTGTAAGTCGAATGAAACTGTAGGTCAACCTTCATTTTATTTTGAAATAGATGGCGTTGCTAAACAAACATAAATCTAGGTAAATACGGGACCCTCGGCGTGCAAATCTCCCTCGCACATGACTGGTCTGTTGTGTAAGTACCTGCTCACTCTTTATTTTATGTATTAAATATTTATAGGCAGTAAAAATAAAATGATTTGAAGTTTAGTGTTTTGAAAAAAACTATTTATACGATGGAAATATTATTTTTGTACACTTTTCTTGGTAAGAAATAAATTAAACAGAGAATAATTAAAAAAAAATCCGAAGTTAACCTATACTATCGTATAGGTTAACTTCGGATACAAATTATCCTAATCCTATTATAATCCTATCATCATTATCATTATCATCAACCTATAACAGTCCACAGCTGGACGTAGGTCTCTATCTTCAATCTCGTGTCACGGTGTTTGTGTTCGCACTTCTCCGAAATGGGTCGACGGATTTTGATGTTTTTTGAAATGGAAACTTCTTTAGGCGCGTTGGGAATTTTTTGAGATGGAAAAAACCATTGAACTCGCGTCACTGTTACCGTTACCGTTACCGACACCTCTGTATTTAGGTATCTCGTAATTGTTCAAGTTTTCACTTCTGTCAGCGCTCCCGGAGTGGCATTTTTTTAAAATATTAATTGTGTTTGTATAAGAATAGGTCGTAAAGTATTCACCCTCCTACCCCTATCCCCCATATTTATATCGTGGTTTTAGTATTTTTGTATGAACAACATACGTATAATTTAACCGTTGATCGTTCATTGACGTGAAATCATTTACATGAAGTGTCGCGTCTTTTTGACAAGAGTGTTTTATGTAGTTTTTACTCCGAAGTTCCTACGGGAACGGGAAATTTCAAGCGTGTGAAGCCGCGGGCGGGTCAGCTAGTACTCCTGTACTATACATAATGCAAAATTTAATTTAGATAAGAATTCAAGAATTCATGAGAAGACGAGGCGTAAAGGGACTTCAGCTCTCTAATGGATATTTTGAAGTTTTTACTGTTTCAAAAATAGTGGGGTTTTATGAATTTTGTAAATGTTAACTTGTTTAAGCAGGCTTGTTTAAGTGTTTAAGCACTTGTTTAAGCAACGGTATTAAGCACCGTTTACTGTAGAAAATATGATTTGCAAGCAGAATCAAAAAAGTTATACGGAGAAGACCTGGACGCTGTTATATTGAGGTTCAGAAAGACTCCTGACTACTTGGCCATTTTGAATGATGAGGTAAGTAAATACTACGTGTTTTGTTATGTACGACATTAAATGTAAACGCGGGTAGGGCTAATAGTATTGTTGTTAAATAGGGTTTTTTGTACTTTATTACCATATAAAAAAACTAGGAGCCTTACAGTAGTCGCATATGACGTGTAACATCTGGACCACCGCGCGCGCTCATAGCTCAAATCAAATAGCACGCACGTCCCCGGTTTCCTGTTACACATTTCCGTCCCTTTTGCCAAAATCACTCCCACAAACCGAGAGGAAAGATGTTCAAAAAGACACATAAAAAAATCAAACAACCTCAATATCAAGTCCTAAAGTATCAATGAAACAGCCTGTATAAAATAGGTAGACAAATCATATTCATTTATCATGTAAGTACGTAGGTACCTTTTAAACTGACGAAGCGGCATCGTGACAGCTGGTTGGTTGGTTGCTTGTGAATAATAGTGTTCTACGTTTGGTTGGTTTTATTGTTGTTATGAAATTAAAGTAACACTTACCTACTGCGAGCGCGTTTAAGAGCGTTCCGAATCCTTGACAGCGCTCAACTGTCATCAGCGCGATAACTGAATCGGTACGCAAAATAGCTGCGAGTAAGTGGACGATAGCAGCGATTATGTCGTGTTTCGGAATGCACCTAATGTAATGTTTATCTTCCTAAATAAATAATAGCACCGTTTTAGTCCAGAACCCTTTTTTTAAGTACTTTCAGACAAATTTATATACTTTCAGATAGAAGAAATGAAGAGTGAGGTATATGATATGGTGAAACATATAAGAAATTTCTACTTTAAAGAAATGCCCTCGAAGATTTTAGAATTATTTGGAGTAGGATCGCAGGAGGATGAACTAATGTTGAGAAGGTAACGTCTTAAAGAGATAATACAGTCTTTATTGATAATAACTGGTTCTTTATTAATAACTAGTTGACCCGGCAAACTTTGTACCGCATTGACATGCATATGTCTCAGGCTGCCAATGTACCTACGTCGCCGGTACAATTGTCAATCGGCCATCATTAGCTGCATCTATGTGTGTAAAAACTATTTATCTTTATTATAGTTCATTCATTTTTGTTATTTTATATCATTATCTATTAGTTACACCATTACACCCTAGGTAATGTCCACAGTCCATTCCATCCAAAGGTTGTCTGGTAGAGATAGCTGTTCAGCGATAAGACCGTCAATTGTATCACATAGTTTTACGGTGTTCTTTTTAGTTGTATTGTTTTATGGCGTGCAATAAAGAATTATTGATCGAGAGCGAAGCGAGATCTCTAAATCAACTTGGGAAAATCGGCGTTGTATGTATGTATGTAAGTATGTATGTTTGTTTGTCCGAGGATAATTTTCTAAGCGTTGATCCGATCATCGTGAAATTTGATACATAGGTATAGGTAAATATAGGTAAATTGTGATGGCACAATTTTGGTGTGACTAAATGAGCTAAAAATGTGGGTTTTGAGATATTGAGGTTCAAGAGGGTTATAAAAAAATTAAAATGAGACTATTAAGTCAAGTAGGACGTCAAATGAAAGGTCTTTATTAGTAAATTTCAACCATGTTTTTATTTTTAGTTTAATCCTTGTAGTTTTTGAGTTATTTATCAGCCATAATAAAAACTAAACTTAGACAAAATTCACAGGGTACACCAGTGACTCCACAGTGCTGTAATTTGGTATGCGTGTAGCTTAATTAACACAAATATAGGCAAAAGTCTGAAATCCAGAATAACTGCAATTTGTACCCTAAAAAAGAGTACCTAACCAGATAAGTACATGAACTCCCATTACCTGTAATTTGAATGAAACTGTAGGTCAAGTTAGTTGGTTATTTATTTCGTGGCATTATTTTGATAGTTAAATATTACAAATAATATTTTTTGTTTTAATCGGAGACTCGCGAGATCTCAGTTCAGGGCGAACCACTAGTCTAATCTAATCTACAAGAAGGTCTCAAAAACTAGGTAATGGCACTTTATACTTATTTACCCTTTATCTACTAGCATCGCAAACTACTCATTACTGAGGGCGATTTTTCACACTAAAAATGAATATTACATAGCAAAAAAAAACAATCAATGAACATTTCAACATTTATGATTCTTAGGGATGTTATGGAGGTTGTTTTAACGGAAGCGAAGTCGGAGTTATTAAATTTGGTTTGTCGGAGTCGGAACCGGAATCGGAGTCGAAATTGGAGGTGGTGGTGGCTCAATGAAGTAGTTCCAAATAACACTTGATTTTGGCTTCATTGTCCAAATCAAAGCAGATAACTTTAGTTGAAACGCCGCACAAAACAAAACAATAGTACATTACTGCAGCGGCCAGCAAGAGGCATTGATGGACGAACGTGTTACGTGAACCGAGGCACACATACATAAGTCCATCAATGCCTAGTTGTGGCCAAGGCTTGTATAGTACTTTTCTCAAAAAAAATGTGAGCCGTCACGGGACGCCTGGCAGATGTGAAACATCGACATTATTTTGTAAAAGTAATATGCAGAAAAGAACATATTGTGATAGGAACTAAATATGTCATAATGATAAAATAAAATATTACGATTTTTTTTCCAGATAACGATGACTATTTATTGAATAAACATTTATTTTCATTAACTACAAAAATTTACGAATTTATTTCAAATCGTGACTACTTAATTCATTTAATCAGTGACTTCGGTAATAGTTATATTCGATGTTGCCTCTGAGGACGGTATTAATGTGCCGTGGCGACGCGTCGCTACGGCAGAAATCGGTTTTACGTGCGGCTATAGATGTTTCACATCAATAATGCGCGGAAATTATAAAATAAAATATACAATTTCTTTCCAAAATCAATGACGAATAACGAACAACAATCATTTTTCTTGCGTTAAATTGAAATTTGTTTTTTATTTCAATAAACAGCTTTCTATTTGCAAGCCAGTTCGAAATTTAAATAAAACCTTTGATAAGTTACCTCCTTGGTTGCCATGTTTCGGAGTACAAGATCGTTCCATTTTTAAATTACACGACAGATATGAGTTTACTATGTAATTTATTTGGCCGCTAAACCACAACAGATATGGATTTTCATACAACTTTTGCCAGCCGCTGCTCGCATGTATTTGGGCAGTACAGCAATTTCGATTTATCTCGAAGAAGGTTGCTGGTCAAAATAATGCTCAAATTCCCAAGCATGTTTGAGAAAATAATCTATATTGCGTAACAAATAACATCCCTGGTTCTTAGACAGGTGTTATGGTGCTAACTCGCAGGAGGGCGATGTAATAAAGATTTTTGGTGGAAAGGTCTCAGCTGCAAAATGGGGATTTATAAAATTTTAATCGATACTTGTAGTATGGACTACAATATATGGAAGCCATCCCATCTCCGCGATAAGGAAGAAATTCAAACTGTATCTCAAGTTAAAGTTCTGGATGCTTTTTACCGTGCCCATCAGGTTTTATCAGCAGAAGAGCTGAACCACTTCAGCGATTTGGGATTTGAGTATGCGGGGTGAGTTTTAGAAGTTTATATTTATTTCCTACGGCTCAAACAAATATAGGTAATTGGTCAAAAAATATGTTATTTAATCGTATAGGTATTAATAATAGTGGTAATAAATACATTTCCCCTAAAATTTAAAAATTCCCGCTAGATGAAATAGCTAAATCAACTGATCTGGTGGTTCGATTCATAATCAGTGCTCATTCACTGGATAATTAATTGAACAGTAGAAATTTCTAAACATATGTATATTGAATTAGTTTCGTCTAATAAAATCAGCATTTCATCCATAAATATCTAGGTATTCATAATTTTCACTTATTTAAAACTAGCTCCCGCCGGCGGCTTCGCACGCTTTGTTTGTCAATAAAAAGTAGCCTATAAGTCCAGGTTACAATCTATCGACTATGACCGGCACGACTACGCAGAAGGGTTAAAATGAAGGTTTTAGAAGTGTTTGTATGTAAATATGTATGTTTGTATTGACGTATGTTCCACCGTAACGGCTAAACTACTCGTCCGATCTTGATGAATGAGGTCTCAATAGATTCATTATTATAGTGCGGGTGACATAGACTACATCTTTACTCGACTACGGCGAAGCCAAAAGGAAGGGTTATGTTTTTAGCAGTCTATGGATGTATGCTCCACCGTAGCACCCAAACTAAACCAATTTTGATGAATGAGTTGTCAATCGATTCCTTAGTATGGTGCGGGTGACATACTCTACCATTAACATAGACATCACGTAGCCCGGTTTCAGTTTTTAAACTTATAAGTACCTATACTTATTAGCTTGTTATGGGTAGGTACAAGCTTTGCTTTGGGGCTAGATAGCGACCTGTTAAATGCCCAGCATTATTTATAGTACAATGAGGGGGGTATCACGGCCATATACCTATTTTTATAACTGCTAACAGATGTCGTTGCTCTGTCAAGCTCTGAATAACAAATGAAAGTGAATTGTCAATGTCAATTGCCGTGTCAACATTATTTCTAAGAACTTGAAATAAAAAAACGAACATTTGTGTTAGGCAAATTTTGATATTGTGTCTTTTAGGTTTTGGTATTTAAACCATATATTTGGCGGTGCATCTCCAGACAGCACCATCTATTATGCTAATTAGTATTTTTATAGTGTTACCCGTTACATAAGGAAAAATTCCAAGATTTTTAAAACCACCCTTAATCAATCATTCATCATCAATCATTAAAACAAACGCGACATCTCTCGTCAATGCACTAAACTGCAACGTTTGGTATTGAGCAGGTCAAAAAACTGTATAAGTTTTCCTGTAGATGGAGCTAAAGGCGCTTTAGTCGTAATCTGAATCATCTCACTAATTTCAAACCCGACGTGAGACGGCCTAGTGACACAAATGGATAGCGCGTTCTCGTATCAAGAGGAAGGTTGCGGGTTCAAGTCCCGTCTAGGCTTGAAATTTTTGAGATGATTTTAAAAATCTTGGAATCTATTATGCTAGTTGGAACTAGTTTTTTTCTTTTTAAATCTAAATTGAAAAGCTCCCGTTACCGTCGAATGTTTTTAGTGTTCCGTACCGAAAGGGTAAAACGGGATCCTATTACTAAGACTCCGTTGTCTGTCTGTCCTTCTCATGAACCGTGATAGTTAGACAGTTGAAATTTTGACAGATGATGTATTTCTGTTGCCACTATAACAATAAATACTAAAAACAGAATAAAATAAATATTTAAGTGGGGTTCCCATACAACAGACATGATTTTTTGCCGTTTTTATAGAAAATGGTATGGAACCCTTCGTGTGCGGGTCCGACTTATTCCGACACACTTGGCCGGTTTATTTTATTTTTCAGTCGTATTATCCACGCAGCCATCAAACACTTGGGAGGAGATGATACATCGTCAACAAGGTTGCCAGACGGAGATGAGATTCCTGCCGATAAAACCACCACTAAACATGTACACGATCACCAGGTAACATGATCTGCTTTTGGGATACTTTTTGCATCAACAACTTTATTTATTGTTCGTTTCTTGAGCGAGAAAATGGTTGATAGCTAATCGCTTTCTCGCCGGCGCGCGGCGGTGAGACAAGTGCCTTAATCCAATACGCTATATCCAAAACTACTACAAAAAATAAAACGATTTAAATTTGGAAACTACTTGATTTCAATCGCTTCACGAATAATAATAACGTAATAATCTCTTGTAATAATGAAAAATACCCGTTTAAATCAGTAATTATGAGCATGGTTGGAACTTATTGGTTGCCCCGTCTGCCACGAGACTTGGCGTACCTATAGGATTTTTTAAATTACAGGTAACATCATCAGTTGCAGATGAAACAGCATCGAATGGACCTGAAACTTCTACAATTTCAACGTTTACTTCCTCCTATAAGAATAAAGCAGTTAAGAGTTATAAAAAAAGTTAAATATCTCAATTATGTTAAGTTTTTATAGCACGATTTTATTATCTTGTATGCTTAGATTAAAACAAAAAGGGAAGATACGGTACGTGCTTACATTGCTAATAGTCAAACTAGGTACTCCTGCACTACATAGATAATCTCACGCACACGTTTATAAAGAAAGTTACATCACGTTATTACGTGTCAATCTGGTTAGCGAGACAGAGCGAAGAGCCTATGTTTAGTGCAAGCGAGAGAGAATCAAGTGTCAGTTGCGGCGCCGAGTCGCCGTTTCGACGAACGAAGTTGTCTGCGTGAACTTATTTTGAGCTACCCACTTGCGAGACGCTTGTGCCGTATCTTCCCTTTTTGTTATAATCTAAGCTTGTATGTGAGTAAATAAAAATATAAACATTTTATTAATAATTTGTCAAATTATACGTAACATTATGTTACAATATTCATTAAATATATGTACGTAAGTACTTATACAAATAAGTCTGTGTTTCTATGACTACTTACAACCTGGGTGTCTTCAAGTCGGAGTGAACAGGTTTCATCTAGGCAAGCGTGATCCATCGTAGACTGTATAATTGCGCGCCATCAGGCGAAATAGTGGTGAAACACAAGAGAATAATTACAAAAATAATATATCGATTTGAACCACTTTTGATGGCTGCAATTATTATATGAAGCATAGGATGCCCATTGCACTATTGCCAATCACACTAAGGCTCAACTCACACCAAAAGAGCGTCGAAGCGCAGCGCAGTTTCAGTGTCATATGAATTTTAACTTTATTTTCATTACTATAATACTTATTATCGCATGAGAAACTCGAACGAGTCGCGCGGATGCCCGCGGCGCCGCGGGAATTCCGACGAATTCCATAAACGGAGCCGTGCGACTGCGCGAGAAGTCGCGGGAAGTCCCGAGAATGCTCGAACAGTCTCGAGCGGCCGCTGGCAATATCCCGCCCCTCGCGCATGTTTGAAATTGGCCAAACAAACGTCTTTTCTTCCACAGGTCGTGTACCTAAAAGTTTCTTTTTCTTTTAAATCTTTCCCTCCTTATCTCTTCGGCCTCTTCCTCTTCAATTATATGTGCAATAATCATTAAATCCAAAATACCCATTTTCACTGCTTAAACACAAGTTTCCTCGAGTTTTGTTGAAAGTGAACTGCGCATAGGAGAGCGACCCGTGAATTCATCGCGGGCGAGCTCGAGAAGGCGCGCGGAGTCCCGCGACTTCTCTACCGAGCGGGTCGCTGCGCTTCGCTGCCCTTCGCCGCTCTTTCGGTGTGAGTTGACCCTAACATTATAAATGCGAAAGTTTGACACATAAAAATACAACATAAACATATAGGTATGTTACATTCGTAGGTACCTATATGGGAAAATGAATTTTACTCATAATTTCATTTGGCGTACATTTTTTTTATTGTTATGGCTTCTATTTATAAATAAATGAATTTTAGTCAAAATGGAAGTATCACTTCTATCTCCACCACGAAGAAATCTAGAAGAACCGTACAAAGCCCAAAATACTGCGGAGGAAAAGTTAATTGCAAAGTTTCACCATAATCGCTTAAGTATTTTATGAGATAACTACATCGCCCCTAGCAGGAAGTATCTCGCTATTCACATCTCCATAGAAAATAAGTTATACGAAAACTATAATTTATAGTATAACGAGCGCAATGTTCGCACTCAGTATTGTAAGCCCTGCGTAAGTATACTGAAACAGACTCGCGGAGTACAGCGATGTACAGTAGTACGCTTTGACGAACTCCGTGGCGCAGTGGGCGTATAGCCGGCTGTGACGCAGGAGGCAACGAGTTCGATTCCCGCCGCGGGACAAATGTTTGCATGATCTACAAATATTTGTTCCGGGTTCATGTTTTTCTGTATATTATAAGTATGTATTTACAAAAAAAAAGTATGTAAGTATTCTATCAGTTATCTGGTTCCCATAGATCTGTTTAGTTTGAGGCTAGAAAGCGCTGTGTGAAATGTCGAATATTTATTTATTATTATTAAAGGGTCACTTTGACATCTGTATATCGCATAGTTAAAACATTAAAACAAAAACTACGTATATTTATCATAATATAATCTTTTAATACAATATTTATAAACTTATTAAGCTTAGGTAAAAATATAACTATTATTTAATAATCTTTTAACAAATTAATAATATATAGCCGCAGAGCTATTAGGAGTAATATTCATCTACCTACTTAAAAAAAATTGATTGATTGATTTGCTGTTTGCTTGTTGAACTAAATTTATGCCCGTCGTCCATTAATTACGCGAGACGTTAATGACGATTTTCTGACCCCCCCCTGATGAGATGTCGCGAGATTCGTTCCAACCCCCTCCCCCCTACCTTTATCTCACGTGAGGTTTTCAAAATTTGTATTCATAGGGTAAATGCGTTACACTTATTAAAAAAAACACAATTGGATTAATTATTTCAAGATTGCTTCTCTCACAATCTAGATCCCCACGTGAGATTGGGCGTGATTCGGATGCCCCCCCCCCCGAACCTCACGTAATTAATGGTCGACCCCTTATCTACTAGGTTAATTGTCTAGTGAGTGACGTCACTATAATGATGATTTATTATGTACCAGTGCGTTTGCAACACTGACCGCCAGCGTAATTTTTTCATTATCTGAAATGGAAACATTGATAAATTAAAAACCGTTACCTCTACTATCAAAACTTTACAAGCATTTTCTCTTTTCAAAACAGCCAACAAAATTGAATTAATGAAAATTCTTTATTATACTTTATAAGATGGACACAACAGATATAAATAAATTAAAAAAAACACATACATATAAGCAAAATTAGGGCGTTATCGCTTAAAAAAAGCCATCTCTTCCAGACAACCTTTGGATGGAGAGGATCATTAAATAAATATATATTGCTGGACATTACACACAGAGCTATTTAGCCCCAAGCGAAACAGAGCTTGTACTATGGGAACCAGATAAATGATAGAATACTTATGTACTTTTATTTTTGTAAATACCTACTTATAATGTATGTGTGTCTGTTTTTTAAGTTCAGGCAAATAAAAATTATTCTTATTCTTATAATATATAGATAAACATCCAGACCTGGAACAAATATCTGTAGATCATGCAAACATTTGTTCCGCGGTGGGAATCGAACCCGTTACCTCCTGGGTCTCAGCCGGCTATTCGCCCACTGCGCCACTTAACTGTCATAATGACTGATTAAAACGGGTATTTATCGCTGTACCATTTTTATTTGCTATCTCGACGTTTCGACTGTGTTGCAACAGCCGTGGTCACGGGCGGACTTATCTTCCAGCAAATCTTTGAGGCTAGACTAGAGATAATTTTATTAATGTACCTTTATGCGTCGAATTTTCTGAGTTGTCTTCATTATTTTCTGATTCCTCTGTTTTAGGAGAGTTCCACATCCATGTCATGTTTATCCATATTTAATGACGTTTCTGTTTTAATTCTATCTAGTGTATTAGTACCTGAAATAAATAATAAATAGTTAACCTTTAATTATGCTTTCTATAATTTAATAGTAGATTATTAAACGAGGGGATACAACAGTGTCTTGCGTCACGAGCGCTATATTGAATCCCGAACATAACGAAGGATCCTAGAGTTAACTCACGAGCGGAGCGAGGGAGTTAACTCGAGTTAAGGAGTTAACGAGAATCCTGAGTGCAGAGAGAGATATAAGCACGCCAAAGATGCAGACAGCTTTATCCACGAGTAGAATACTCTACTTTTCACACTTTTACGTGGGGTCACTGGTGCACCCTGAGAATTTTGTCAAAGTTCAGTTTTTATTATGGCTAATAAGTTTATAGCCGCCTATATCTACTGGGAGAGGTAGCGTTTCAATAATACTAAATAATTGTATTGAGAGGGAATATGTATTCGGTATTAACGTGCGATTTACATGGGAAAACTGTTTTTGACTGCTGAACCGACCGAGCTGCGCGACGAAATCAAATCAGGTGGCACACGCGGCGGCGAGTAGCGTAAACTCGAGTAGCAGGTGCAGGGCCGTACTCACGACAGGGCCCAACTAAGGGGTAAGTTTCTTCCGTAAATTTTAATATTATTCTTTTTCAGGTGGAGGAGCTCGCCACAGTTAAAAACTACAAGGTTTATACTAAAAATAAAAACAAGGCCGAAATGTACTGATGAAGACCTTTCATTAGTCGTGCCATTTGACCCATTTTTTTTTACCCCTCTTGATCCCTAATATCTCAACCCCCCCCACTTTTAGGTCATTTAGTCACACCAGGATTGTGCCATCACTACCTATCTATATATCAAATTTCACGATGATCGGATCAATGCTTTGAAAGTCATCCTCGGGCATATACCTAGTCAGGTCATAAGTATTGTCACACAGTAAAAACTTTTCTTTTAGAATGCTGGCCACAAAAAAGTTTATAGAATTCGAATTTCGAATTGTTCATGAAAATAAAAATGTATACTTTTTAGAATTTTACTCATTTTTAAATATGGAGTGGACGCTTAAAGAAGACCGTGTTGCAGTTATTGCGTTGCATCGTTGCGGTTACGCGCCAATTCAAATTTTTAACATACTGAAAAATTTTAATATAACCAAAAGATTCGTTTATCGCACCATTAAACGATACAATGAAGACTCTAGTGTAGATGACAGGTCAAGAAGTGGTCGCCCTCGGTCTGTTAGGACTCCAGCAGTGATAAAAGCTGTGAAGGCGCGAATTCAAAGAAATCCCAAACGTAAGCAGAAACTGTTGGCCCTTCAAATGGGGTTAAGCAGAACCACGGTGAAAAGGGTGTTAAATGAAGACTTAGGGCTTCGGGCATATCGTAGAAAAACAGGACATCGTTTGAATACTCGTCTAATGGACCTGAGACTGAAGAGATGCCGCACTTTGTTGAAGCGGTACGCGGGAAAAAAATATCGGGAAATTCTTTTTTCGGATGAAAAAATTTTCACCGTAGAAGAGAGCTACAACAAACAAAATGATAAGGTGTACGCACACAGTAGTGAAGAAGCGAGCAACCGTATTCCGCGTGTCCAACGAGGTCATTTTCCATCCTCGCTCATGGTATGGTTGGGAGTTTCTTATTGGGGCTTAACAGAGGTATATTTTTGTGAGAAAGGTGTAAAAACGAATGCAGTTGTGTATCAAAATACAGTCCTGACGAACCTTGTGGAACCTGTTTCTCATACCATGTTCAATAACAGGCACTGGATATTCCAACAAGATTCGGCGCCAGCTCATAGAGCGAAGAGCACACAAGACTGGCTGGCGGCGCGTGAAATCGACTTCATCCGGCACGAAGACTGGCCCTCCTCCAGTCCAGATTTGAATCCGTTAGATTACAAGATATGGCAATACTTGGAGGAAAAGGCGTGCTCAAGCCTCATCGCAAATTGGAGTCACTCAAGACATCCTTGATTAAGGCAGCCGCCGATATTGACCTGGACCTCGTTCGTGCTGCGATAGACGACTGGCCGCGCAGATTGAAGGCTTGTATTCAAAATCACGGAGGTCATTTTGAATAAACTTTAGTGTCATAAGAATCTATGTTTTGTTAAGTTCATTTTGGTATATAAATTGTTACATAATTAATAAACTTGTTTCAATTATTTTATATTAAACATGTGACAGAATTTATGACCTGACTAGGTATATAACGCTGATTCGTCGAAGTTGATTTGGAGATATAATATTGCTTCACTCGATTAATTAGTACAGATTAACCTAAGGTTATTATTATCTAGTAAAGTGAAAACGTAACAAACAGACAGAAGTCAAAGTCAAATATTTTTATTCATTAAAATCACAAGGATCACTTTGAAACGTCAATTTTACTGCCTGTTCCTTCGCGACCAAGCCAGGAAAGAAAGGCAAGAAACAAGGCTGGTTGTTTTTTTTAATGATCCTTTTACAATACATAATACAGAAAATAAATTACGTCTAAATTGTAACATTTTGAACGAGTTGGAGCAATTTCAATCCCAAGCTTCTCTATCTTCTAAATAATCCGATCCGATTTTATAGTAGGCATTTTTTAAAGATTTTGTTTAATTACGTTTTTAAATTTGTTAATTGTCAATTTTTGTACATCCCTTGGGAGTTTGTTATAAAAGCGTACACCTTGCCCTTTAAACGATTTACTAACTTTATGGAGTCTACAAGTGGCACCAGCGAGTTTACCTTTATTTCTAGAATTAAAATTATGATTATCACTATTTTTCTTAAACAGAGAGACGGTTACTTTCAAATTTATAATATTAGTACGGATTAACTTATAACTCCAAGTGAAGTCGATTAAATAAGTCTGTTAGCTGTTGTACTTACAACCTGTTTTGTTATGTATGACATTAATTTAAAACATACATCCAGAAACGTATTAACTGATTTTAGAGGTGGGTTTAATACTGGTAGCTTGAATATTTATCCAGTAATCGATACATTTCTAATAAACAATTTTTAACGCTTTTGCAACGATGCCGCTTAGTCAGTTTAACACGTACCTACATGATGAATGAATATGATTTCATTACCATTTTATACAGGTTGTTTAATTGATATTAAGGTTGCTTGAAAATTAAAAATTTTCTATGATGTAAATTTTAAAAAAAACTTTCTTTTACAACAATACTAGCCAATAGCACTACCCGTATTTTCATTTAATGTCGTACATAACAAAACACGTAGTGTATTACCATTGCATTCAGAGTCCATATGATCAGCTCTGATGTCTGGTGCCTCTCCATCACTGTAAGCTTCAGGAGACTTCACAGCCTTCCTACTATATTTTCTTTTGGGCATTCTATGTATCTTTGCCGCTGGTATATCACCACATAAAGTTTCAGAGGGATCTGTAATCAAATCAAATTATATAATGATCATCTTTCTATTAAAATGAAAGTATTTAAAAGACCATTCCAAATAAATATAATGCATGTTATAAAATTGTAGTATACAGGTGTTTGGTAATATACTGACGATATTGAAGTGACGGTTTCTCAATACATAAAAAAAGACTTGACGAAAAAACACTGCTAGTTATATTATCAAATTTTAAAGAAAATCGACTGGTTTTAAATGATTAATTCGATATAAAACTTACTGGCTACAGTGCCTACTCTTGCAATCAACATACAAAAATAAAGAGCGATTTGATATCTCTTTTGGAAATGCCTGCAGATTTTGGGTTAGAAAGGGACAACAAGAGGTATCTCGTGACATCACCAATACAGTATCTGTGGTTAGATGGCAAGCATTATGTACATAATAAAGTGTTTGTTTTTACATGCCAAAATAAATTACACATTTCTATGGTAAACATTTCACATTTTTACTTATTATGCTCATCAAAATAACCCCTTTCATTTTTGTGCGTATATTATCAAACACCCTATATACCCTAAAAACCAAAAGTAATTATTAAAATTGTGTTTGATATTTGCAACTCTTATAAGGGCGCATACTTCCTTGGTAGCTTCATTATCTTAATATATATAAATCTCGTGTCACAATGTTTGTTCTCAATGGACTCCTAAACCACTTAACCGATTATAATAAAATTCGCACACCATGTGCAGTTCGATCTAACTTGAGAGATAGGATAGTTTAAATCTCAAATTATAGTCGCAATTTTAATTTATTGCTAATTATTTGTCTGTTATTATTTGACAGTCACAATTATCTGTTAACTCCAAATGATTCTAACAGATGTCGATACCTTTCGACTGGGTTGAGTAAGTAATCAATAGATGGCGCTGCTATGGTAAATCTACGAACGTGTCATATAAGCTACATATAATATATATATTTAATATATAAATCTCATGTCATGGTTTTAGTGGTTGCACTCCTCTGAAATGGGTTGATCAATTTTAATGATTTTATTTTTTATATTTGTTAAGTATGAGAATAGGTCGTAAAGTATTTTTCACCCTGTTACCCCCACCTCCCATTTTTAATCGCGATTTTTGTATGAACAAATCCATTTAATTTCACTATCGTTTATTGACGTGAAGTCATTTACATGAAGTGTCGCATCACTTTTAGAAGAGTTTTATATAGGTTTTGTCCCGAAGTTCTCACGGGAACGGGAAATTTCAAGCGTGCGAAGCCGCGGGCTGGTCAGCTAGTAATACTATATTTTTATCAGTAAAACTGCCTGGGGCTAGTTAGCGCTCTGTGAAATGTCCAGCAATATTTATTTATCTACTTTGTAATAAATATATGTAAAAGTTGAGGTAGTATATGTATAAGTAAACTTATTTTAAGCTAAAGTTTTAAAAATACTATAAAAAAAAATTTAAACCTCTAGTTTAAATATATTCAATGAATATTATAAATGTTATTGATTTTATTGATTGTTATTTATAGTTCCATGTATTTTGTTTTTGGACAATAACAATAAGTTTTGGTATAAATCATTATTTAAAACAATTTCATTTGGTTTTTGCCCTCTCGCCTCAAATAAAATCTTGCCTTGTTTTCACACTGCACGTTTTTATGCATGAGCTCTTAAGCTGTAATTACTGTAATGGTTACTTACCAACAGCTTCATGCAAGCCTTCATTCTTCAAGACATGTTGTTTTAACACTATTCTGTATGGGAACTCTTCTCCGCACACACACAAATGCCTTTTCTTAACACTCTCACACATATGATCCCTTAAAATATGTATCTTGATCTCAGTTCTACTCAAACAAATCTCTCGACACAGCGTACAAATCTCTATAAAGCTGGGTAAATTTAAACCTTTTAATGCATTCTGTAAGTTGTATTTTGGGATATGACCCTTGTGCTTTTTAAACACAGTACTTATAACTTCAGGTTTAACTGTCCCAAGGGGAACTGGACTTAAGCTGTGCTTGTTTAAATGCGTTTTGTATATTATCTTCTTCGTGCTATTATAGCCACAAGGCTCGCACATATAATATCCATTATGTGTCTTAATATGCTCGTACAACTCAGCTCGGTTCGGAAAGTTTGTCAAACATATGTCACATAACGATACACTTGGGATATCATGCTTTTGGAAGTGAAACCAGATTGACTTAAGTTGGAGGCTCTTGAAGCATTTTGGGCAAGTGAATTTGGTGTTTTTTCGGTCGTGTTTCCTCGTTTGGTGTATGTAGAGTATGTGAGTAGCAAGTAGGTTCTTGTTGAAGAATATGTGCGTGCAAGTGTTGCAGATGTAGATTTGGCGTTCCACTCGTTTAGCATTCGGTGAACTTAGGAGATGTTGGCTTTTTATGTGTTGGATCAGGTCTTCTTGGGATTCTTGGATCTTCATGCATATCTGAAAAAGTGTTTTTACTTAAGTACAATGATGACTAACACCTATACATGGTTAATTTCAACCGAAAAACTGCATGAACTTTTGAAAATGGCCACAGTGAGAGAAGAGAATAAATTCATGTAAAAAACGTACAAACCCAACAAAGCATCCTAATCATCTAGCTATGAAGATCCTCAAAGCAAATCAACAAAATCGCCATAAGGCAATAGAATAAGACAATAGGTTGGAATTTATGACTCGGACTCGGAACTCGCTATTACAATGTTTATAAACAAACTGAAATGAGTAAAGAGAATATGTAAATACTTACTGTACAAAATCTATCCTTAAAAGTAGACTTAAATCCATGCACTATTCGGTAATGCGCGACTTTTTTATGAATTTCTACTTCGTTTTCGGAATGCCAATCTCCTTTCTCGCACATGTCGCACTTATAAAGCTCGATTGTTGAAGGTTTTTCTGGCTCTTTTGGAGTTCTGATCATATCTCTGTATGAATGAAACATTATTTTCGCTATTTACAAACTGATATCACGATTTTCTTTAGATTTTTGTTTGCGACAAGTTTTTGACGCGCCACCCAACAAATAAAGCAAATCAAAACAACTTTAGAATAGAAATTAGAAAGTATGACGCTCAGTGTTGCCAGCAGGCTCTAGTCAAAAGTAATCCTAAACTTGGCGCGGCGAACCTTGATCCCTATGACAGTTCGTGTTAGTGATGGGTCGTGTATTTGGTCGTGTCGATAATTTTTTTTTTTAGACTAAGGCGTGGCTTGCATTCAGCCACGTTGGTAAACATGTTTTAAAAAATATTATAATGTGCATTTTTAATGTCCATTATGTTGTTGTTGTTGTATTAATTTAAGATTTTTGGCATAGATTAAGTAGGTAAGTAAAACGAAAGTTTCCAACCTTGTTATTTTCTAATAATGTTTAACCCGATAAACACGTTTTTGCTATATAAGTATATATTTTATCATGAAAATGAATGTTCCCCATTTATTTATTTTGTCTGAAAAAGTGCACTCGTTTCCATTACCGACATTTTTTTATCGATACTTGCCGCCCTAGTCGATAAACGTCACAAGTTTTGCAGGACGTAAACGTAAATTCAGATTGAGATAACTTCTTGTAAATGTTAAGAATTGTTAAAAATATCAACGGAATATCATTACTAATGGTATAAAGCTACGTAAAATTTATAAATGGCATTTTTAGACGCCCCCAATATGATCCCAATTTAATGGTGACGCCACTACAATGTTATATGGTGACATTAGCTGTCAGTGTCATAGGGATCAAGGTTCGCCGCGCCGAGTATAGTAACCTATAAATAAGAAAAGTAACCTTAAATATTTTTTAAGGTGCAGAATATTGCCTAGTTTTTATTTAAGCGAACTGAGCTGGCGAATATTTTTTATATTTAAATTCAATCAAAACGTCAACAAAGCAACACAATTATATCCAGCTAGCTGCCACTTAATATGTTCTACGTTTTCAAACAAAATAAACCAAAATGATAGGTCACAACAATCAAAATATTTAGGTTACAGGGTAGGTATGTTAAGTTTACCTTCTTGTTGCCAGGCAGTGGACCGAATGAGATACAACACATAAAACTTATAGACAATATCAGTCTCTGTTATCTAAAATCTAATGAGATAAGAACTGTTGTAACATAAGTACTTTCCACCTTCCAAAGCACCAACACAAATCACAGATGTAACGCAGTTCTGCGTTAGGTAATATCAATGCCACTAATCCACTATCCGCGAGCTTCTGGACCCCCTGTTTACACCGATCCGTGACGCCGAAGAGTAGTTAGGAAGAAGAAGACGAGAAAAGTGATAGTGCGTAACGCCTAGATGCGCCAGCTTACGCCACAAAATGGCATACGAAAAGATCCATAGAGCCACCTACTGCAAGATAGGTAAGTAACGAAGAGCTAAGCCTAGTGACCCGGATTTTGTAGACCCCACGAGTAGATGCCAGGGTAATGAGTCACATATCTGCAGCTCACGCAAAGCATAGTGTGCACCATGCACTCACACACACCGCAATACGAGCCTGAAGACGACCCGGATGCTGAAAAAAGGGATAATATGCGTTTCATTTTGACGACCTCTGTGGTGCAGTGGGCGAACAGCCGGCTGTGAAGCAGGAGGTTCCGGGTTCGATTCCCGTCACGGAACAAATGTTTGTATGATCTACAGATATTTGTTTTGGGTCTGGTTGTTTTTCTATATATTATAAGTATGTATTTATAAAAAAAAACTATTTAAGTATTCTAACAGTTATCTGGTTCTCATAGTACAAGCTCTGCTTAATTTGTGGCTAGAATGCTCTGTGTGAAATGTCCAGCAATATTTATTTATTTATTTCACGTGATTAAATAATTCTACAGAATCACAAATCCATGATCTCCAAAAGTACCTAATCAAAAAGTAACCTGACGTAGGTAAAAGCAACCTAATAGGTTACAAAAGTAACCTTCTGGCAGCACTGATGACGCCACGTCACAGATAAAAAAAAATGTAGCCAGCTACCGCGGTCAAGCGACAATTGCTAGATTGACTACAGTAGGTACTACTACAAATAGCACTAATAATGACTTGACGGAAAACTTTTATCTCCTATATACCTCAAAAAATGGTATAATTCACAAATGTATTGTAAATTTTAGAATACAATAACAATTTTGGAATATATTTTTAGCTGACCCGCCGAACTTCGTACCGCCTTGACATGCATATGACGCAGGCTGCCAATGTACTTCGCCGATAGAATTGTCAATCAGCCATCATTAGCTGCATCTATGTATAAAGAAATGAATTAACTTCATTATTTTTTTTGCGTGAATTTTTCCTAAATATTAATAATTATTCTGCTATTCGGGCGGAGACAAATTCAATAAATCAAGGATCATTCAAATCGGTCCAGCCAGCCGTTTTTGAGTTATAAATGGTGTATACTAACGCGACTTTGTTCTAAATACAGGGTGTTTGGTAATATACTGACGTTATTCAAGTGACGGTTTCTCAAAACATAAAAAAATACTTTTCGAAAAAATAAATTTAGGTGATTAATTCGATATAAAACTTACTGTCTACTCTTGCAATTGACATCCAAAAATAAAAGCCGATTTGATATCTCTTTTGGAAATGGCTGCGGGTTTTGGGTTAGAAGGGCCAACAAGCGATATCTCAAGACGTCACCAATACAGTTTCTGTGGTTAGATGGCAAGCTTTAAGCACTAACACCACATACATTTATTAAAGTTTTTGTTTTTACACGCCAAAATAAATTTTACATTTCTATGGTAATCATGTTAATTCATTTCTTTATACATAGATGCAGCTAATGATGGCTGATTGACAATTCTATCGGCGAAACTGACAAAAATCTCGATAAGTACATTTTTAGTTTACCTCATTTTGGCACTATTTATAACAACGACTCTGGGTGTCTTATGGGTAAGGAATATGTAGGTCTGTGACTAAGTAGGTATTCAATTTATTTCTCAGACTTTTCATCCGTTTTGTTAGTAAACAATAATAAAATCTTAGGATTATGTTAGTAGACAGGTAATTGCAATTAAATAAACTAAAATAACATAAACATATATTGGATGTTATGGTCTACGTTCAGTCGTTGAGCTATCCTTGTGAGAATGGAGGAGCAGCGTTCGTCGTAACGTGGAAAACGCCGGAATGTCTGAAACAAAAAAAAAGTGTGTGTGTACCTAGTTATGTACGCACGTAAGAAGTTATCACTTCTTTGGCGTAACAGCACAAAAATAGCTATAACAACAAGCTATTATGAAAAAGACATTTTTTGATTTCCTCGCATTCGTGTTAAATGTGTGTTATACCTATTCGGGTGTAAGCGATAATATACACTCGAGATATTTTGGAGTACAAGAGAACGAATGCGAGCGAGGACACTAATCGAGGCTAATCTACAGCCTGAATGTATAACAGTACTATTTTTTCCTTTTTTTTAGTTCGTATTTGTTTTGTTCGTACACAAATACAAATACTAATAATATTTTTGATTTGAAATTAATTACCCAGTCTTCGGCGTAATTCCTCCCATGTGCAGACGATCTGATGAGTCACAGTTTCCAGTAAGCGCAGTTAGATATGTTGAGCACCGTGAGCCTGTGAAACCACCGCTTGAGACGGACTCGGCGAAGTAGTAGAATGCCCTGGAACAAAATCCATAATTATTATTTAATTTTGACGACCTCCGTGTGCGAATAGCCAGCTAAGACGCAGGAGGTTGCGGGTTCGGTTCCTGCCGCGGTACTGTTTGTATTATCTACAGATATTTGTACCTTGTTTGGGTGTTTTTTATGTATTTTAAGTACGTAATAAGAAAAAAAGTATATGAGTAGGTACCTATTGTATCAGATAACTGATTCCCATAATACAAGCTTGACTTAGTTTGGGGCTAAGTAGCGCTGCGTGAAATGTCCAGCATTATTTATTTATTTATCTTTATATTTAAAAGGCGGTCTCGAACCCTATCTATAAAATTCTCGTGTCATAGTGTTTGTAACAAAACTCCTCGGACACCACTTGACCGATTCTTATGAAATTTTTTGTGTATATTCGGTAGGTATGAAAATAGGTCGTCAAGTATTTTTCACCCTCTTACCCCCACCCCCATTTTTTTTATCGCAATTTCAGTATTTTTGTACAAACAATATCCATATTAATTTATGCGTCGTTCGTTGACGTGAAGTCATTTACATGAAGTGTCGTGTCCCTTTGACATTTCATTCTGCATTTGATTTATTTGATAATATTGGCAGAATAACGTTTGCGGGGTTAGCTAATGATAAAGTATGAATTAAGTTAAAACAATAAATATTTGTTTAAGTACAGTGACGGAATGAAAAGGTTCGTCAATTTTTAAATTGATTCGTTCAACGTATCGCGAGTAAACTTTTGAAACTTTGTTACAGAATAGACTGAGTTAGAGAAAATAATGTTTATCTGCTCGTTAACAAGTGGTTCGTCCCGAACTGAGATCTCGCGAGTCTCCCATAAAATCAAAGAAATAGTTTTTGTACCTATGTAATCTTTGACTATCAAAATAGTGCCACGAAATGAATAACCAACAAAGTTGATACGAGTTCATGTTAATTAGTTAAATGGTTACCTTTTCTTGGGGTAGAAATTGCAGTTATTCTGGATTTCTGACTTTTCCCTACCCCTAGTGTCATTAAAGCCATACGCATACCAAATTTCAGTACTGTGGGGTCACTGGTGTACCCTGTGAATTTTGTCAAAGTTCGGTTTTTATTATGGCTAATAACTTAAAAACTACAAGGCTTAAACTAAAAATAAAAACAAGGTTGAAATGTACTAATCAAGACCTTTCATTAGTCGTGCCACTTGACCCATTTATTTTTTATCCCTCTTGAACCCCAATATCTCAATAACCCCTCCACATTTTTAGCTCATTTAGTCACACTGAATTTGTACTGTCATTACCTACCTATTTACCAAATTACACGATGATCGGATAAACGCTTCAAAAGTTATCCTCGGACGAACAAACATACAAAGCCGATTTGCCCAAGTTGATTTAGAGATCTCGCTTCGTCGATCAATAAAGTTCAAAATTATTCAGATTAAAGTTGTTTGACTATCTTGTCACAGAGAATGATTTGATTCTTGCAATAATGGTGCAAGCGAAAACCGACTGTATTGTACTGTGTGACTGTACTGTGATTTCTACACATTGTGATTTCGACTTTGACTTTGTAATGACGAACCTTTTCATTCCGTCACTGCACATAAACAGGGTGTAATACACACCTATCATGGTCGCAGTTCTGGCCGTTGCACCCCGACATGTTAATACCCCCATTGGGGTAAAAGTCGACGTCCCCTAAAGTGGTCAGGTAGCCAGAAACGCCTGCGTTGGTGTGTAAGACTTCGGTGTATATGCCATCGTTTTGATGGAACCTTTCGTTGTTTGTGTTCCATCCGGGGGAAGCTGGATCAAGGCCTAAAAAAGTTTACAAATCCATACTAGTACAGTGAAACCTGGATAAGTGGGCCCTGGATATGTGAGAAGCCTCCGTTATTGATAATTATAATGAGCTCCCGATACTTTTGCATTGAACACCTTTCAAACCTTTGTGTTAGGTAATTCAATATATTTATAATCGAAAATGTGTAAGTAATGAAATAATTATGTTTGCATTTATATATAAAAAGTATTTTATAGGAAATTTGCAATGAATCAAACTTCTAACAAATTCGTCCAAGGAGTTCAGTCGCTATCTAAAAAGTATTTTATACGAAATTTGCAATGAAACAGTGCATACAAAGAGTTCAGTCGTGCACTGGACGCCATTCTATTTTTGGAAGCGAGGGTAGACGAAGCGCTAAGACAGAAATAAACGGATAGATACTTAGTTCAGGGCTTTAGTTGAATTCTTTGTTAAAAAAAGCATGTGTGCAATTCACACGTGGTAGAATTGAAACCTTCAATAACACGCGCATGTGCTTGGGATCTACCGACTCACTCTCTTTCTCTCTCCCTCTGGCATTGGAATATTGGACGCTACTCGTTGCTAACGCTCGCGCTGGCCTGTAACAGGTATACTACACGCATGCGTTCGAGTGCCACGCATTCACTCCCGCTCTGTCTCTTTCTATTCTCCCTCCCCAGGAGTGTTGAACGTTTAACGCAACAGTGCTTTCATACCCCCTCCATGGTAGCGTTAAACGTTTAACGCAACCTTGTTGGAAGTCGCATTAGAAGTTTCACTTCAAAACTAAATATTGCACAAAGTCTAAAAACAGGATAATTGTCTCTTATTGTTTCTTTGGTGTCCCATTGCGTCATTTGTAACTGAGTTTGATTTCTTAGATTTTTTCATGTTTACCTATAAACATGGATTTTTTTTGAAAAAGTCCAGTAAGCGACGGCAGGTGTCTCAATTTTTATTGAAAAAATAATAAACCCATTTACATTTAGATTGGAGCTAACCTTACCTAGTACATTCATCTGAACATCGAAACGTTCTTTCTACATTCAACAACATTCTTTTCTACCCGTTAATATCATCAACATTAGTCGGGGATGAATGGTCATTATATGTATAAAACGTTTATTTAACAATAAATAAAAGTAGGTAGGTAAGTTATGTTATAGTAAGTAGGTAGGTACTATAACATAACAAGTAACTTTTTAATAAAAATATAACCAATTTAACCAAACTACTGAACTGATTTTGATGAAATTTTTATGATTGGAAATACTTTATTGCACTTATAAAACTAGTACAAATGCGAACTTAATGCTAAAGAGCATTCTCTTCCTGATAACCTTTGTGTATTGTAGATAAAGATGTGTAGGTAGTGCACAGAAAAGGGAAAAAATGAAAATTTACATAAATAAACATACTTAATACTTTATATGATAGATTAAACTATACCAATATCGAATAAAAATACATACTTAACAATAGGAGAAGCGTTATGGAAAGAATAAGTTGCTCAATTTTGGTCGTTTGACCGAGAAGGTGCCTATAGATTCTCAATCTGAATGCTTCCACTGAAGTAGCCTCGAAAGAATTTGGTGGCATATTATTCCAGAGACGAGTAGCGGATATGGTGTAAGAGTCAGAGTAAGTAGCCGTGTTATGCTGTGGAGTAATTAATTGGAAACGACGGGACGACCATTATGAAAGAATATCCTTTCAAATAAATATAATTGTTCTGAGGTAACATAAAACAATTATGCATCCTTATAAAATTTGAGGGTTGCCCTCGATTTTATTGGGATCGGAAAAAAAGAGTTTTTCGAATCGGTCCAGGCATCTTCGAATAATCGGGGGACATAGGTACATGAATGAAAAAGATTCCGACGAATTGAGAACCTCTTCCTTCTTTTGAAGTCGGTTAAAAATGGTGCTGACATTGAACAAGTCACGACATCTTTACTTCCATCCACCATATCACTTGCATTTATTTATTAATACCCCATTTTATAACCCATATTTTTATATTAATCATTTAGAAACACAAGCTGACGGGCCTCCTGATGTTAAATAGTCACCGTCGGTCGCCTATAACCCCTGCAGCACTCGTAGTAGGTACTGCAGTCTTGATGCCTTATTTACACTCTTGAAGGCGTTCATGTTGAAGCCCACCGGGAAAACGTCCGTGCTTCCCCCCAAAAAAAAAAACACAAACAACGACAGGTTCCAACAAAATGACGGCATATACATACATATATCGAAGTCATACACACCAACGTCGGCTTATACCGCAGTGAGGGAATGAATCTTTTGGGGCTGTTCGCGATTTGCCCCTTTACTCAAAAAAATATCATTTATTCGTGTTTAGTGCAAAAAAAAGTTAAAAAAAACCTAATGACCAGGCACAATGGATTGCAGTTAAGTCGCGAACAGACTAATGGTATGATTCCGATCTTGGCAGCAAGCAGCAGTGCTGCCATTGTGGTGCTGCGCAGCAGTGCTGCCTGCCGCGCTGATTTCGAGCAAGGCGGCAGTGTTGCGCTGTTCGTAGTGATGCGCTGTTGTACAGTCATTTATTTACTTGTTAACATTCACGTAGGTGTTACCGCTGTGGCGTCGGACGCGTCACTACTGAGGGCTTAGCCAAGTTACAGTCGATTAGCGATGACGCTAGTCGATAAGTCCGAAAATGTATGGGATTTGATACATGCTATAGAAATACCACGTGATTTTTGACGTAGTATTTCTATAGCATGTGTGTCAAATCCCATACATTTTCGGACGTATCGACTAGCGTCATCGCTAATCGACTGTAATTTGGCTACGGGCCCTGATGGCTTAGCCAAGTTACAGTCGATTAGCGATGACGCTGGTCGATAAGTCCGAAAATGTATGGGATTTGACACATGCTATAGAAATACCACGTGATACAGCGACAACAAATGTATGTAGAAATCGAATAGATTCACAGCGAAACTAATTTGCCTACGGGCCCTGGTCTGCCGCAACGGCAGGGCGATACTGCCGCGCAGCAGTGCTGCCGCTGCATTGCTGCCGCTGCATTGCTGCCGAGCTCGGAATGTAATCTCGTATAAACCTATAGAGAATTAGCTATATACCTAAAGTGCTGCGGCAGCACTACTGGTACTGGTACTGCCGAGATCGGAATCATATTTTAACCCTGCACTTTTGGTACATCATAGAGACCATACAGGGTGAATAGTTCTTTATTGTAGGCATGGACATACACGCAGACTAAAGATTATATCAAGAGATTCTTCTGAGTTTATAGCCTAAACGCAAAACGTTGGCCATAAGTGGCCACTGATGGCCAATTTATTCGAGGCCTAGAAATTTGGCCACAAGCAGTGTATTATTAGATGAATTGTAGAGCAAATTGAATAGGAAAATAATTGAATTGAATAACTTTTCAAACTTAATTAATATTTAACTACTAACTATTTACTAACTAATTTTAGTAAATGCTGTTCACTTCGTGAAAAATCATTCCAATGATTTTTGACACCTTGCATTAAAGGCTGTAAAAAATCCTCTTTTAGGGGGGTAAAAGAAACATTTTAGGACCTGTGTTCTCAATGGGTAATAGTGGATATTTTTTGAAATGTTATTTGTGGGGAAAGAGGCTTACGGCCCACCTGACGGTAACCGGTCACCGTCGCCTATTAACACCGGAAACACCCGGGGTACCTATTGTCGATGCGTTCCCTACCCTGTAGAAACCTCTTTACATATCTCTTGTAAATGAAAATTAGTAAAAATGAATCATAAAAATGAATCAATTGTTACTTTTATATGTTAAACTACCCTCTAAACACAAACAGGGTGTAATACACACCTTAAATGTTCGCAGTTCTGGTTGTTACACCCCGGCATGTTAATGCCCCCATTGGGGTAAAAGTCGACGTCCCCTAAAGGGGTCAGGTAGCCCGTAATGCCGGCGTTGCTGTGTATGACTTCGGTGTATATGCCGTCGTTATGATGAAACCTTTCGTTGTTTGTGTTCCAGCCGGGGGAAGCTGGATCGAGGGCTGAAAAATGATTACGAATAAATAAGTAAGTACAACAGATGCAGGTTGCGGATTCAATAAAAAAAAAATGAAATGTGACTCTATACTTGAATTTATGCAATACAAGATGGCAAACAGTGAGTAAAACAATTAAAATACAATAAACGTCGGCACGAGCGTCGCGGCCGGTAAATGGGCTTGGGCGGACTCTCGCGCCATCTATCCTCTCAATCCGGCGCAGGCGCGCGGGAATCGCAGCGCTAAAGGACGCGTTCGAACACTTACCCTTGATACTTTAAGCCCGCGTTACAGTATTACTTATTATTACATTTCAACAAAATGTTAATCTACAAATATTTATTACATATAGAACATTAATTTTATTATTTATTAACATTAATACATACAGAAACACCCGGTTTCTCTGGTTTTAATTATAAGTACCTATCTATTTACAAAAATGTTGTAAATGACTAATTCATAAGTATTCTATCAGTTATACGGTTCCCTTATTACAAGCATTGCTTATTTGGGACACGATAGCGCTGTGTGCAATAAATATTGCTGCTGGGCATTTCACACAGCGCTTTCGAGCCCCAAACTAAGCAGAGCTTGTACTATGAAAACCAGATAACTGATAGAATACTTATATACTTTTTTTTTGTAAATACCTACTTATAATATATAATCAAATATCCAGACCCGGAACGAATATCTGTATATCATGCAAACATTTGCTCCGCGGCGGGCATCGAACCCGCTACTTCCTGCGTCTCAGCCGGCTATTCGCCCACTGCGTGTTGGAGGTCGTCAGAATTAAGGATTGCAATCCGAAAAACTAGATTTCGTAATCCGGCGGATCCGGCATCAATATACACCTACCGGATCCGGTCACCGATCGGTAATTGCATATTTTTGAAAAATACCTGCGCTGTTGCATGAGTAGGTAGGTACTTTAAACGCGAAGTGCTGGTGCGTGCGAGTCGTTTGACGCTGAGCCGCCATTAGATAGATTCAATGTCTGTCATAATAATATATAAGAATAAAACTGAATAGCTTTATCAAATAGCGAAATAATTACATTATTGTGATCTTAGTCATGGTTAATTATATGTTATGCTTAATTTTATAATTTTGATTAACTAGTGGTTCACGAATGAAAACACGCGAATCTCCCAAAATACAAAAAAATATATTATTCATAATCTTTTACTAATAAAATAGTGCCACGAAATGCTTAACCATTTAAATTGTCCTACAGTTTCATTCAAAATACAAGTAACGGGAGTTCATGTTAATTAGTTACAATTTTTAGGGGTAGAAATTGCAGTTATTCTGGATTCAGACTTTTTCCTATATTTGTATCACTAAAGCTACACGAATACCAAATTTCAGCACTGTGGGACACTGTGGTAACAACCCTCCCAACATCTTTAGCTCATTTAGTCACACTAGGATTGTGCTAGGGATCACTACCTCCCTATAAACCAAATTTCATGATGATCGGATCAACACTTCGAAAGTTATCCTCGGACAAACAAACATACATAAATATAACGCCGATTTGCCCCACTCTATTTGAAGATCTCGCTTCGCTCGTGTCTACTTTATCTTTAAAATCTAACTAAGAAGACCGAACCACCTGTAACGTTACGTTAAAGATAAAGGTAGATACTGTTTTATTTTGAGATTTGAATTGTTTTGACTTTTAATTTGTGGTTTTATTTGTTTTGACACTGAGAATTTAATTGTTTTCTTATTTTAAAATTACTCATAATAAAGTTGATTTCGTATACTTATCGTTTTTTTACACTATTAATGGTCCATGTTAGAACGAATTAGGAAAGTTAAGTTATCCTGGTTAGTTATAAATCAGCAGCCTTCATACCTGTATGACAAGCTTGAATTCTCTAACGGTATGGTTTGCCACTCGTTTAATCTGTCCACGCCACAGAACGACTGCTTTTCGTGGTAGCTTCCGATATGCTGCCACGAAATGCTGGATCTAATCTACCCCCATCAGTTCGAAACGCAAAATCGGTTCACTCTTATAAAAGAAACTTCTATTGCTTTCACAAATTACTCCATCAGTAGGTAGTCGTTCTGACATTTAGTTTGATTTAGTTGCAAAGGTTATTTTTGTTCTGTATGTTAAATTAATAATTCCTCAAAATATCTATAATTTTATTTATTTAATAATTTGCAGAAATGTTTTGTATAATTTACTGTTATTTTTATTGTTTAGTTTTGATCTCATAAATAGTCTTGCTTTAATAAGTTAGGTATGCGCAATGTTGGGTAGTTATTGTGTAAAAATATTTTGTATAAATTTTTTGTTTTTGTTTTTTGTGAATCTTGTAATTTTTTATATGTTAAATAATATTGTAAACGCGTGTTTCTATTTTTTGTTAGTCACACGCACTAAAGGCGTCACATAATACCAGCGCTACAGTAACTATATGTTACGGTGGCACACCGCTGAGTGACGACCTATGTTGTGGTCTTGTATTTGGTATAAGTATAACTGTTGTATTCATAGAGTGTAAAAACGGACACAAAATAAATATTTTTCTATTTCTATTTGCAAAAACGCAATCCGGCCGGATCCAGCCGGATTGATGTAAATTCGGTTGGATCCGGTCGGATTGAAAATGAGGCCGGATTGAAATCCCTAGTCAGAATGTCCAGCATTATTTATTTATAATGTATTACATACCTACTAATATAATTAATATGCGCCTGGTGGAAAATTGTTAGCTCTAGCTGGCTGAAAATTAGTGCTCTCATGGGACTTATAAATAGGGCACGATAATCGCATGCGTGACCTACGAGGAAATGCTTACGTTACGTTAATGTTATGTCTATAAAATGGGAATCTGTTATTGGCATTAAGCATTAGCTATAAGAGTTTATTTACATTAATATCAAGTGCTGTTGATTTGTAATGAATGAGTAAAAAATATTAAAAAAAGTTGTAAAATAGCATCAAGAGTAGTTCCCATACACTGCATACACTTACACATGATATAAGGGACTTGTCCACCAAGATTTCTGCCCACTATCCCAGCCTGGTGGCCTCCAAGACTATGTCCTGCGATGAGGTATGGAGACTGACTGGCTCCGGTCACAGAGTTCAACCAGGAAAGAAAACGGGCTACGCTTTCGCCTGAAAATAGAGGTTAAAACAATTAGTAAATCATTAGAAAAATACATTCTTATAATAAAACGTATTGTAGGCATTGTAGCCACAACTGGCTGCAAGTCCCAAAATAGACGCGGCCACTAGTGGCCAGGTTTATAGGCGGCCTAACTTATGCATTGTCACATATTTACTATATAGATAGATATAGCATTTATTTGTAACATCAAACACACAAAGATTATCTTATACATTTTTTTGTGTATTTACTAGCTGTGATGTTGCAAATATTTTTTTCTTTTCTTCTAATAATAAAAAGACTCAATAACAAAAAAAAATGAAATTTACAAAATAAACAGCAAGAACAGACAAACGATATAAAAAAATAACTTAACTTATATCAAAAGAACATAAGTAATAAAATGTGTGCGTTGTGGTGTGACAACATGGTCATAACTCAACGAATAATTACGCAGCTATTTGATGCAAAGTTTAAAGCCATACTTTATTGCTTTTTCATATTTATCAAGAAGATTAGTAAATATAAATAAATAATAAATATTAAGATGATTGTATGGAACTTTTGGATCGTAAAGTTCAATCCAGTGATTTATTTTTGAATCCACCACTGACCCTGCCCGTGACAACGACTATTCAAACACAGAACACTTAAAAAAATATTAAGGAACAACAAACAACTACATTATTATGGCTTAAACACAATATATGTAGGTACATTCTGGGAATGTATAAGTTATTGATAATATAGCTCACATCGCTAATTGTTTGTTATTAATTAAATTCATCATTCAAAATTCATGTCCCTAAGTTAAAGGTCATTTAGCACAGAGCATTGAGTTGCATGGCAATTTGACCCGTTCGATTAATGGCGACCACTAATCGCGGCCACTTGTGGCCAAGTTTGCAAATGCCCTAAATAAGTATAATTGCATCGCGCTTTTAGTGGCGACCACTGATCGCGGCCGAATGTGGCCAAGTATATGCTACATTCTTACCAGAGGTGATGGTGTTGCCAATAGCTCTTAAATAGTCGGCAGAAGCGCCCACACTCCAATCCACAACGATCACATTCACGTCTTCAGCGCTCAGGAAGGCTGAAAAATAAATATAACAAAAGTGAAGTAAGTACGAAATAGATGCCAAATCGGCATGTAGGTAGGCATCATTACGATTTATAGATATGGCATCACATTACCTTCCCGTTGATCAAAATAAGCATTTTGTCTTCCTGTTTACGAGATTACAGGTAGTGGGGCAAAAATTGAATAAAAAAAATGACGGGGCATATTTTAAATACCATAAATTAAATTAAATACCTCGATAAAATAATATTTGTTTAATATTAATTTTTTTTTTATACAAAAACGATTTCGTGAAGAGCAAACAAGCAAGCATTGCCAAAGCGTTGACCGGGCGGGTCGTTGAACGGTCGTCTCGCGCCCAGCTGTTTTAATTGATCGATCGAAGCGAGATCTCTAAATCAACTTGGGCAAATTGGCGCTGTATGTATGTATGTTTGTCCGAGGATAACTATCCGATCATCGAGAAATTGTATACATAGCTAGGTAGTGATGGCACAATTTTGGTGTGATTAAATGAGCTAAAGATGTTGGGGGGGGGGGGGGTTAAGATATTGGGGTTCAAGAGGGGTAAATTAAGTCAAGTGGAACGTCTAATGAAATATCTCTATTGGTACATTTTGACTCCGTTTTTATTGTTAGTTTAGTCTTTGTGGATTTTGAGTTATTAGCCATAATAATAACTAAACTTTGACGAAATTCACTGGGTACATCAGTGACCCCACAGTGCTGTAATTTGGTATGCGTGTAGTTTAAGTAACACAAATATAGGCCAACGTCTGAAATCCACAAGAAGTCTAAATTTCGTGGCACTATTTTTGATCGAGCGAAGCGAGATCTCTTAATCAACTTCGGCAAATCGGCGTTGTATGTATGTATGTATGTTTGTTTGTCCGAGGATGACTTTTGAAGCGTTTATCCGATCATCATGCAATTTGGTATATAAGTAGGTAGTGATGACACAATTTTGGTGTGACTAAATGAGCTAAAAATGTGTGGGGGTTGTTGAGATATTGGGGTTTAAAAGGGGTAAAAAACTATAACAGGTCAAGTGGCACGTTTAATAAAAGGCGAGTACATTTTGACCCCGTTTTTATTTTTAGTATAAACCTTGTAGTTTTTAAGTTATTAGGCATAATAAAAACTGAACTTGGACAAAATTCACAGGGTACACCAGTGACCCCACAGTGCTGAAATTCGGTATGCGTGTAGCTTTAGTGATACACATATAGGCAAAAGTCTGAAATTCAGAATAACTGCAATTTCTACCCCAAAAAAGTGTAACCAATTAAAATGAACTCCCGTTACCTGTAATTTGAATGAAACTGTAGGTCAAGTAAACTAGTTATGGATTTCGTGGCACTATTTGGATAGTCAAAGATTACGAATATTATTTTTTATTTTTAAGGGAGACTCGCGAGATCTCAGTTCGGGGCGAACCACTAGTGAAATAACTTTTTAATAATGTAGGTATACATTTCGCCGAGTAGCATTTTAGCGAGATTTCATTTTAATAATATTGGAGGATCCTTACCTGGAACAAGGACAGTATTGAAATCCGAAGTGACTGAATTCGTCCAGCCGTGAATAAGAACCACCGTGCGCCTGCGCACATCATAGTTACTATTCATTAATGTAGGAGTGTTGCCGGAGAGCAGCACTTGACTTTGACTTGGATTGTTTCTGAAAATAAACAGACAAATTTGTTTATTGATCGAGCGAAGCGAGATCTCCAAATTAACTTAGGCAAATCGGCGTTGCATGTAAGTATGTATGTATGAACCAAAAATATTGGGGGGTTGTTGAGATATTGGGTTTCAAAAGGGGTAAAAAAAAATGAAAACGAGAATATTAGGTCAAATGGAACGTCAAATGAAAGGTCTTCATTAGTGCATTTGAACCCCGTTTTTATTTTTAATTTAATTCTTGTAGTTTTTGAGTTAATAGCCATAATAAAAACAAAACTTTAACAAAAATCACAGGGTACACACAGTGACCCCACAATATTGAAATTTGTTATTCGTGCAGCTTTAGTGACACAAATATAGGCAAAAGTCTGAAATCCAGAATAACTGCAATTTGTACCCCAAAAAACAATAACCAACTTACAAGAACCCCCGTTACCTCTAATTTGAATCAAACTGTAGATCAAATAGGTTGGTTATTCATTTCGTGGCATTAATTTATTAATTAAAGATTAGGGCTGGTATGCATAAATATTACTAAACGTATTTAGCGAATAAACATTTTTAAATTTAACGTATTTGTATGATTTGACAACTCCTTAAATCATATTTAGCCACTAAATACGTTTAGGCATCGTTGTGCAAGTCGCCCTAAGAATAATAATATTTATTTAGATTCGCGAGATCTCAGTTCGGGGCGAACCACTAGTTAATTCAAAACATAATAAACAGCCGAAAATAATATTTTATTAATTCATTCATTGATATCTTTTCCTAAGTATCCTTCCATATTTTAAATTCAAAAGTAACTGCTCGAATACACCAAAACCAACATCGGCCGTAGTATGCCCGGCCGAACTCGGCCAACCAAATCAAACGTATGTATGTAAAATAAAGAGAGCGCGTACACCCACGGGCGTAGCCACGTGGGAGGTTTTGGGGGTGCACACCCCTCAAAATATACAAAAAATTACATAAATATTATATTGAAATCAGGAAATACAGGAGCTTCCGACAGCGGCTTTGCACGCGTTGTTTTTCAACAAAAAGTAGTTTATGTGTTAATCCAGGTTATAATCTACGTGCATACCAAGTAACAAACAAGCATCCAAACTTTCGCATTTATAATATTGGTGTGATTTCGTCCACATTTTTGTGAATTAATTTTTTTGCGACTGCTCGCATGCGGCCTATACCCAACAGCTCCCAGCAACCTATATCAGGTTGTCTTTCCATCTAGTGGGGGGGGGGGGGGGGGGGGGGCGTTGCGCTTTCCAGTGCGTGTTTTCCACTCGAGAACCTTTCTGCTCCGAAGGCCGTTAATTCTTCAAGCTTGTGCCCTGCCCATTGCTAGCTTGCTAATACTTTGGGCTGTGTCAGTGACTTGATTCATCTACGAATCTCCTCATTTCTGATTCGATCTCGGATAGAAACACCAAGTATACCTATTTCTAAACCTTTAAGTACCCTCTGATGTAATCAGTCATTATGTCGCCTTATTATCCAAGTTAAGACACTAATTACGATAATGATTAATACCATGATTAATAGGTACTCGTAAATTACATTTGTATGATCTACATATAACGTAAGCCAGTCGCTGTCGTTGTTGCTATCGCCGGATCAAGCCGTCCTTTTATAATTTTTTTTATACCACCTGGAGATGGAATAAGCATAAGGAACATCTAATGTTAACTGGTCATACATATTATTGATCGAGCGAAGCGAGATATCTAAATCAACTTGAGCAAATCGGCGTTGGATAACTTTCGAAGCGTTGATCCGATCATCGTGAAATCTAGTGCGTAGGTAGGTAGTTTTGGCACAATTTTGGTGTGGCTAAATGAGCTAAAAATATGGGGCGGGGGGAGGGGGGTTGAGATATGGGACGATCCGGTTAAGTGTAACGTTTAATAAAAAGTCTTTGTGAGTACATTTCGACCCCGTTTTTATTTTTAGTTTAAACGTTAATTTTTAAGTTATTAGCCATAATAAAAACTGAACTTTGACAAAATTCACAGGGTACACCACAGTTCTGAAATTTCATATACGTGTAGCTTTAGTGACACAAATATAGGCAAAAGTCTAAAATCCAGAATAACTGCAATTTCTACCCCAAAAAAATGAAACCAAAAACATGATCAAATTTAAAAGGGTCGGCAACGCGCGAGTAATTACATTTAGTGTTTCAAACGTTCATAGGCTACGGTAACCGCTTACCATCAGGTGGGCTGTGTGCTTCTTTGCCACCTTAGTGGTATTACAAAAAAATGAACTCCCGTTACCTGTAATTTGAATGAAACTGTAGGTCAAGTTGTCTGGTTAATAATTTCGTGGCACTATTTCGATCAACTATTTGAGTCAAAGATTACAAATAATCATTTTGTGTTTTTATGAGAGACTCGCGGGATCTTAATTCGGGGCGAACCACTGGTTATTAAAAATGCGAAAGTAAACTCTGTTATCTTTCAACGACTAAACGGCTGAACTGATCGTAATGAAATTTGGCAAGGAGATAGATTATATCCTGGAAAAGGACATAGGCTACTTTTTATCCGACTGCGCAGGAAGTTAATGTTGTTATTGACAAACCACGCGTGCGAAGCGCGGGCGGGTCAGCTAGTATTTTTATAAAACAAACCTGGTAAAAAGATGGTAGCTATTTTGAGAGTCAGGAGTGAACCGTGCCATATCGCGAAGGTCGCTGACCTTCACCCAGAGATCCGCCAAGTGCTGGATCCCCTCGTCGTCAGTCACGTATTGAAACCTCTCTTCATCTAACTTGTAGATCACAGGATCAGCTGGAAATGCTGAAACCGAAAAATTCTGTTGTAATCATTTGTGAATGCGTGTTTTTTCGGATTCGAACTCGAATCAGAGAACGACATTTTGTAATCAATCTTTGAATCCGTGTCGGAAAGGTATCTGAGCTTTAGGCTCGGACTATATGGCATCCGGGTTTGTCAGGGACCGTTTTATAACGGCCCCTGACCGTCGCACAACCAAAAATTTGAATTTTTCTTGCATTGACTACATACGATCTGAGGCCATCCGACTCCAATTTTTACCTGGAAGCAACCGGGACACGCTCCGGATCCGCATAATCGGGGATACCCGGATGCCATATTTTTTTTTTCTATGGAGATGGAACAGGCCTATGACCCACCTATATAGTCCGAGCCTTATCCGAGCCAAGCCGTGTCAATCACACTAATATTATAAATGCGAAAGTTTGGATGTTTGTTTGTTTGTTTGTTACTCAATCACGTTGTAACGACTGAAGCGATTTCGATTAAATTTTGTATGTACGTAGAATATAACCTCGGTTACCACATAGGCTACTTTTTAACCCATAAATCAGATCCCATGGGATAAAAATGGGGAGTCAAGTCATATTGCAGCAGCGAGTTTAGCTTTATTTCTAGGTTACCTACACATTTAGTAGTGTTACATGCGTACGAAGTCGTGGGCAACATCTAGTCTTAAATCGTTTTAAAAAAGTGTTTTGGATTATAAATCGAATACGAATAAAATATCGGTCCGACCCGACGGCGCTCTGACGTATTAAAATAGCCACGCAGGTCTAAAATACGACACACGCAGAGAGAGAGAGAGAAAGAGAGGTATTTATGGTCAAAAGACTTGACATTAATATTGAGTAGGGCTACTAACTTCAAGTCCTACACTCTCTAGATTCTGGCAAAGTATAAGGACTACTAAATCCGGATTGCTAGCCAGTCGACATCGCGTTTACAGGCGCTACAGGGAAGCGGTTACGAAGCAAAATCCCCCAAATAAATAGAACTGTTTGTTTTCTGAAAACTGTTCGTTATTAGTTTTTTTTTGTGTATGAGTCTTTTAGGTATTTATAGATATTAAAAATAAATAAATATTGATGGACATTTCACACAGCACTATCTAGCCCCAAACTAAGCAGAGCTTGTACTATGATAACAGATATAATGCTTATATACTTTTTTTTGTAAATACACACTTATAATATATATAGATCATGCAAGCATTTGTTCCGCGGCGGGAATCGAAACTGCTACCTCCTGCGTCTCAGCCGGCTATTCGCCCACTGCGTCACGGAGGTACAGATATTTGTTCTGGTCTGGATGTTTTTTTATATAATATTATAAGTGTGTATTTACAAAGAAAAAGTATATATATATATATATTACTTACCTAAGTATTAGTTATCTGGTTCCCATAGTACAAGCTCTGCTTAGTTTGGGGCTAGATAGCGCTGTGTGAAATGTCCAGCAATATTTATATTTATTTATATTTACCTGACGCCACAGCCATCAAGGAAACCACGATTAGTGTATACCCCACCATGATCACGGTTTTAGGTTTCAGACTGTCTGATTATGCTTGATCAATATGTTATATAAGTTTCCTTATCATAATACGTACTTAAGTTATTAATTAGGTATTAATTAATCAACGCGTGCATGATTGACATGCTGGCTATTATTTTATACAGCTTATTAAGGTGTATTTCCACCGAGGCGAGGCTGATGTTAAGTGGTAACCATCGCCTATAACAAAGTTTTGCCTCGCAGGTGACGCTCCTTAGAAATGTGCCCTACTATGCACTTCCCTGCGTCCATAAACTTGAGGCATATAGGTGTAAGCCTCATGTACCTGTAATTTCATCGGAAACCATACCCATCAAACCGAAACACAGCAATGCTGCTTGGCGGTAGAAATAGGTATGATGGTAGCACTTTCCCGGGCGAGCCCTTTCACAAGAAACTCTACCATTCTTAGAAACTTTACTAAGTAGGTTGCCTACCTACTCTTATATCGTGATCTCGCGCAATATCGCACTCAGATTGTGGGCTAGTAACAATAAAATCAATTCACAGCGTTTTGATCTTTAATAATCTTTAATCCGTATGATAATCATAATCAAAGAATATAATACATAATATAAGAATATATATATAAGAATACAATCCGGGCCTCTTTATGGTAAGAGTGAATAGGTTTCTTCTAGATATTCGTGCTCCATCTTAGACCACATCATCGCTTACCATCAGGTGAGATTGTGGTCAAACGAAGATCTATAAAGATTAAAAAAAAAACAAACATTTTGCAACTTATACATAATTTAGTGGACGAGAAGAAAGGTTAAAAAGAAAAGATTAATAAGGTTGCCTGGAAAAGATCGCTCTCAGCGATAACGCTCATTGTATTGCCCTTTTAGTTTTATTTTAGAGTTATATTTCTTCTGTTTGAATACAGAGTTATCTTATCTTAATATTGTAAGTTCTCCACAATTTGGCGAACCGCGAGCCTTCGCGAGAATCGTGTTTCCGTTGCAAAGTTATTACTCTTGAGATCGGATAAACGGATGCATATTTACCTAAAGTTGGCTAGTATGAATAGCACTTTATGATCGAAAAAATTCCGCGATTCCGGGATCAACAAATTTATCATGTGTTTTGACTGTCAGTAATTTTTAACGAATCGAAAACAACCTCGTAACAAGCGTCAGATCGGGCCTATTAGACCTCAGAAAAATAAGCATTTTGTAAGTGTGCCAGTGAGATGGAAAATTCTACTTGCTTAATATTTAACGTTAAATTAATATGCATCCAATCCTCCCAGGATTTTATTTGTAATAAAAATATTCTAAGAAGTCGCTTCCATAATTTATTAGCCAAAAATCAACTTTAGGTAAATATGCATCCGAATATCTGATCACTATCTCGGGGCGACTTGCGCAACGATGCCTAAACGTATTTAGTAACTAAATATGATTTAATGAGTTGTCAATTAATACAATTACGTCAAATTTAAACATGTTTAGTGGCAACGTTCTCTCAGACCGTTCATTTCTCGTTCATTCGGAGTGGGAGTGAAGGATGCCAATATCCAACACTGTTGGATCGGTTCACTAATAAATTCATTCGGCACTATGCAAAATGCAAAATGAAAGACGAAAATGAACAAAAAATGACCCGTCTAATATCACCTTTAGCATTGCCATAGTATAAGTACATTTACTAGTATCATAGTTACCTACATAGTGCGTTTTGCACGATCATCGCTAGTTCGTGCGAACTTTGTTCGTTTCTCACACAAATGGGTTGTATTCACGCCCGTGTTTTTAAAACTGCTGACAGATGTCATTGATTAAAAAAGAAATGTGAATTGTCATTGTCAATTGTCGTGTCAACATTATTTTTAAAGGCAATTGAAATTAAAAAAAAAATCGTTTGCGTTATCGGACGAAGTTAGATTGTTTTAGAGAAATTTTGATATTGTATCTTTGAGATTTTGCCATAGAAAATATATTTTTGGCGGCTTACCTCCAGACTAATACATAATATTATAAAGTATATTATATAAGTTTTAGCGCGCATTTCTAAAATGCGAGTATATTTTTGCCACGCCCTAACAGGGTACATGTCATTTAGATGTACGCATTATTTAAATCCTAAGATGTTTCTATGTACCTAACTGATTTCGTGTCGCATTAAAGAATATGAATACGTTAACTGTACTTGCTTAAAACTCGTAGCAATAATTTCATTGTGAAAAAATAGTAGATTTAAAATGTCGTTGCATTGCTCGAGAATGATATGAAGAAGTTTTCAATTCAAAGAACAGTGGATTTCGCATTGGTGGGAATAAGCCCTTAATAGTTTCGTAATAGTAGGGTACAAAAAAAAAAAAACAAAATATACGAAATTGAATTTTTTTATTAAAATTTTTCGGAATTTGTGTATTTTTTCTTGTTTATTTCTTTTATATTTCTACGCTAGCTTTCACCATCAGCTTCGCACGCGTTGTTTGTCAACAAAAATTAGCCTATGTTTGAATCTATCAACACAACAAATTTCATCGAAATCGGTTCAGCCATTACGACGTCATTGAGTAGCAAACATACAAACTTTCACATTTATAATATTACTAGTGTAATAGTGTGATTAACTTACAATATTCGGAAAACCGCCTACGACGATTCAGCTTTGTTCTCAAGGGTGGAAATGGCTGAATAAACAAAGTTTCACGAGTATTTTAATAAAAATATACATACATACATAGTTAGAACTTAATGCTTTAACTAGGTGCTTAATGTGCCTATTTTTTGCAAGCTTTTATTTAGTTTAACCTGTCCCGGTGTCTGTATGTAATATTGCAATTCAATTTTTTTATTTGCATAAAATACACAAATAAATACAATTAATAAAATCTTGCAGGTTCAGTTTCTCCCACTTTCCGGTTGTCGATTGAGCTGAAATTTTACATGCATATTTAAATTAAATGACAATGCAATATTATGGTAAGCATGACCTGATTCTACACCCTGGACTGGCTAGAGATGGCTTCCGAAGAGGGAACTCCTTAACGGTCAACAGCACAGACAGGAAATTTTGTATACACATTTAAATTTGGAATAAATATGTTACTTCGGTGTCAATGCAATAATATGGTATTATTATTTTCCTCGCACGCGTGGTTTTTCAATAAAAACATTATCTTCCTTTTGCGCAGTCGGGTAGAAAGTACGTCCCAATCCTGGTCATAATCTATCTGCTTACCAAATTTAATCAAAATCTGTCCAGTTGTGAAAACGTAACAAACAGACAGAAAGACAGAGGGACAGAGTTACTTTTGAATTTTTATTATTAGTATGGATATAAAGCTATCTGAGGTAAGGCCAAGATCTACTTTGAGGGTTGATGTTCCAGGCTAGTAGGCACCTAAGCACATACGCTGCTACTTTGGGCCTTATTCCCTAGGTTATTAATCTACTATTTTAGCCCCGGGAGAAAGGAGGGGCAGCGTTGGTTTCCAAGTAGTAGATTCCAGAAGATCTGAAATTAAAGTTCCAGGTTAACAAAATTTTTAAACAGCCAAGATAAAATATTGTAGACTAGCTGTTACCCGTGACTACTTACGCTACTAAATGTGTAGGTAACCTAGAAATAAGGCTAAACTCGCTGTTGCAACTTGACTTGACACCCCATTTTTATCCCTTGGGAACTGATTTATGGGATAAAAGGTATTCTATATAGTAATCCAGGTTATAGTCTACGTATTTCATCGAAATCGGTTCAGCCGTTACAACGTGATTGAGTAACAAACAATTAAATAAACAAACATCCAAACTTTCATATTTATAATATTAGTGTGATGCTTTATTCTATCGAAACTATTTCATTCAGCCACTATAAGTAGACGCCAACGCTCCTGGCAGGCGGGGTCATAAAAAAAGACAAACAACGATGACATTGCTATCTCGCTCACTCTTGCAGCCCTTACGGGAGCCGTTAGTGATGCGCCGAGTACCTATCGATAACACTAACATGTTCATTGGTTGACCGGTCTGTCACGAGTCTTGGCGAATGCCTACTATATACCCTTCTAAGACATGGCTTCGGGCGGCATATTAATTCCAAGGCTTTTTACCCAGTTTTAGGCACCAGTCCTCCCATACGAAGCTGTCCCCAAAGATAGCACTGCCCTGCCATTGCTGTGACGTAAGATGCGCAACGGCGGCCATTGAACCCGCCCGAGGTCAATGACTCTGCCAGGTAGAAGAATGCTCTGAAATAAGGTTATACGTTGAGGATTCCACCAGATAACATAATTACATCCTGTTTTTTTTAGCGTAGCAATTTTAGTGAGATAGGTCGACGACATTGTTAAGACCTTGAGTTGTACGTGGCTTAGGATTGCACAGGATAGGGATGAATGGCATAAACAAAGAGAGGCCCATGTCCAGCTGTGGGTCGCTACGGGCTGAAAATGATGATGATAAAGAAAAAATTTGCTTGAACATAATGTGAGAATAATGGTTTTGTAGTTATGCAGTTAAAGTAAGTTAAGGTGTATGTTAGTTAAGTGTCAATTACGAGTATGTTCTACCATAACTATCATGCAAATGGTTAACAAACATTTATTTTCTCAAAAGAAATTTACATTTCACTTATATGAGAAACTAATTTAAACTTAAGTAATTTTAATGCTTCGAAACAGTTCAAAAACTTAAATTGTAGGTGATTCACAAAAACAACAAATAAGAATGACAAACATTTTACACATACCCGTAATTTTCGGTTGAGTATCGCCCGCATTACAATGCAAGTTCACTCGGTATGATACAGTGTAAATAATACAGTAAGTCAACCAGCTAGCGTGACTGTGTACATATAATAAATTACAAAATACAACGTCAAATTTAAATTTGACCCGGGTTGTCACGAAATGTTTGAATGATGATAATTAGACCACCACGTCACCGGGTGGTAAGTAATGGTGTGGTCGAAGATGGAGCACGCTTAAAGAGCGTGTAAAGAGAGCGTGTACACCCACGGGCGTTGCCAGGTGGGAGGTTTTGGGGGTTCAAACCCCTCGAAATATACAAAATATCACATTAATATTATATTGAAATCAGGAAATACGTGGAGCTTCCGCTAGCGGCTTTGCACGCGTTGTTTATCAACAAAAAGTAAAATTTCATAGAAATCGGTTCAACCGTTACGACGGGATTGAGTAACAAACAAACATCCAAACTTTCCAATTTATAATATTAGTGTGATTGGGTTCTTTTTTGTATGTCCGAAAAGGGCAAAATGTTTGTTTACGTATTTGTAAAATCCCTTTTGTTAAAAAACAGTTAACACTAAAGATTATTCTATTCGATTCATTAAAGATAGATAGATAATTCCTTTATTGCACACCATTTAAATACAAACATTTATAAGAAAATACACTCTTAAATAATAGGTACAATGGGCGGCCTTATCGCTAAAAGCGATCTCTTCCAGGCAACCTTTGGATGGACAGGATCTATGTGAACAAAATAAGGACGGCGGCGTAAATCCGATATTATAAAGACAATGTCGAAATTACGGTCAAGATCGTTACCTCGAGTGGTCGCACTCCTGCGAGTCGCAGCCTGGCATGTTGATCCCACCGTTGGGATAGAAGTCAACGTCTGCGAGTGTGGCGATGTACCCCAGCAGGCCTGCGTTGGTGTGGATGGCTTCGGTGTATATTCCGTCATTTGCGCGGAACTTGTCGTCATTAGATATCCAGCCAGGAAAAGCAGGATCCAGAGCTGGAATACACACAATATTCTCACAGGGTCTAGGGGTCAAATGGAGCGGTTACGGCAGAATATCAGCGCTTACCATTACGGCGGGCATAATGTTGAGTTGAGTCCCATTTACTGCTGTGGCACACAGTATCTACCAGGTTCTCCCTTGTTTTTGTTTATGTTTTACGATTATACTATTGAATTGTTTCTTATTTTTTTTACTCTGTCTTAAAATGTAACTGTATTGTGTGCTAATGTAATGATAGCATGATTGTCTATGTCTATTCATTAATTCATTTTCAAACCATGAGTAAATATAGGGTGTTTGATAATATACGCACAAAAATGAAAGGGGTTATTTTGATGAGCAAAATAAATAAATTTGTGAAAAGTTTACCATGGAAATGTGAAATTTATTTTGGCATGTAAAAACCAACACTTTATTAAACTTATGTTGTGCTATTGCACAATGCTTGCCATCTAACCACAGATACTGCATGGTGACATCTCGAGATATCTATTGTTGTCCCTTTCGAACCTAAAATCCGCAGCCATTTCCGAAAGAGATATCAAATCGGCCTTTATTTTTGGATGTCAATTGCAAGAGTAGGCAGTAAGTTTATATCGAATTAATCAACTAAACTTAGTAAAATTTGATAATATAACTAGTAGTTTTTTTTTCGAGAAGTCTTTTTTTTATGTTTTGAGAAATCTTCACTTAAATATCGTCCGTATATTACCAAACAACCTATAGAGAACATTTAGTTACGTCAACTTCACTGTTACTTAGATAATGTTAAGTTTTTATTTATACAATACATATTAATAAATCTTTATTTCAGGCAACAATAGAAATGTATAAGATGTTAAAACTAGTGACCAACCAAAAGTTCAGTTTCGGTTTTGGTTTCGGCGAGTTTCGGCTAAGAAATCTAGTTACAGCCTTAGGTTCAGTTTCGGCCGAGCCGAAACTTGAATTCTTTCGTGAATAATCGTGCGTCGTTCGGCAAACTTCGCGGCTAATTCGTGCTCGCCCGCCGCGGTAAACAAAAATCTCAAAACATAAAATATTAGATTAATCTTAAAAATATTGTGGACACATTCATTAAAATATTCAATTGAGAGTCTGTAGTTATGTAGTACATGTCTTTGTCTAACTGAATGTTGTTTTTTGAAAAAAATATTTCTAAGAGTAAGTCATAAGATATTTATAAATTTAGTTTATATTTTAATAACATACCTAAAACATATATTTACACTACATTTGTAATAATAAAATAATAAAACATATATTTGTTACGTAATTAAATGATTGTCATTTTTGATTGTCTTGTTTTAAAATACTGTCTGTGTTCCGAATAAAATAAAATAAATAAATAAAATATTCACATTACTCAAATATCATTAGTGATATTGACACATTATTATCCCATCACTAGACCCTACATTGTTATTGGTGCGCAACGAGGAATAAAAACTTAACATTTATACGCGTACCTAGTTAATGAAGCGCATCAAAACGGGTGCGCTATGTGGAAGTACTTTGGTGCGCTTCATCTGGGTGCGCTTCATCTGAGTGCGCTACGAGGAATGCCTCGAAATTGAAGTCAGTTACTGACTCAATGTAAATTCGGCTTAATGTTGGATTTGTTTGTTTTATATACTAAAGACACTTACCTGTGATGTAAGCCACTTGTCCGCCCAGGTGTCTGCCAATAATACCAGCCTGATGACCGCCCAAGCTGTGCCCCACGATATGGTACATGGTAGACACCGCGCCAGTAGCTTCGTTAAGCCAGTTGATAAAACGGGCTACGCTTAAACCTGAAACATTAAAGTTTTTAGGGTTCCGTATCCAAAGGGTCCTATTACTAAGACTCCCCTGTCTGTCCGTCTGTCACCAAGCTGTATCTCATAAACCGTGATAGTTAGACAGTTGTAATTTTCACAGATGATGTATTTCTGTTACCGCTATAACAACAAATACTAAAAACAGAATATAGTAAATATTTAAGTGGGGCTCCCATACAACAGACATGATTGTTTTGCCGTTTTTATAGTAATGGTACGGAACCCTTCGTGCACGAGTCTGACTCGCACTTGGCCGGTTTTATTATAATCTGGCGGCTCAGGTCCGAAGCTAGAGTTGAATTTAGGGTAGGGCAGCGGTAGTAACAGGTAGGGTGGATGTAAAAATCCGTAACAGCCATATTTTTGCGGAAAAACCCCTAATCTTAGAACCCTGACCAGGGGCAATCAAGCCTGATATCCTTGTACCATAGACGTAACCAACGTCCAGTATAACAATGCACTCAGGGTGATGCTGGGGCTGCCTCGCTACTGCAGTGCATCAGGGGATGTTCGCGGCGGCGCGGATCGACTGCTTCCATACCGTAGGTACATGTGCAAGCAAGCCGCGTCCCCGATGCGCAGGCGCCAATACCGTCTCGGCAATGATAGCCGGCAGAGTAGACTGCCCGTACACCAGATATTGCTGTCACAGACATGCTCTCAAAAACCCTGTTCAGTATAAACCTTAGCATACCTTTTGTGTTGTGCCCTTCCCTATATGAGTTACATAATTGCTTGAAATAAATGTATTTTATTTTATTTTTTATTTATATATTTTATAGATTGCAATACGGGCACAGCTCCCACACATACTTCAAATACCATCTATTGGCAGAACAAGGAATTCGTATATAGGTAAATAATGTATGATTGTGACGTAGTCAAATTATTTTTCCATCATGTCATCAACAAACAAACTAGATAGCATAATTATTATCCTAGCTACGGCCATGTGGCGGCTACCAGAACCCATATCTAATATCTAGCCAACGTTCAAGATACTCTTGAACCGTTACGTACCACATACCACACGACCTCTGTAACTAATTATTAAGTTGATTATACGAAATCACTATTGAAATTGAGGACTTTGTCATTCCAAACACCACCTAAAGTATTCTTGATTTCCACGGTGATTTTTTTCAGCTTCTTTATACCGTTTGTCGCATTCAGAAGCGATTTAGGAGCGATACAATCGCATAGTATCGCTACTAAATCGCTCCAAAAGCCCGTGGGAGTCGTCCTTTTACTCTTTAGGTTAAGATGATGGGGTTATCATCACATAAATACCCCAATTATACTATTGGTTCGCCCCAAACTGAGATCTCGCGAGTCTCCCATAACAACAAAAACATGTCATTCGTAATCTTTGACTATCAAAATAGTGCCACGAAAAACTAACCACTTAACTTGACCCACAGTTTCATCCAAATTACAGTTAACGGGAGTTCATGTTAATTGGTTAAGTATGTTGGGGTAGAAAATGCAGTTATTCTGGATTTCAGACTTTTGCCTATATTTGTGTTACTAAAGCTACACGCATACCAAATTTCAACACTATGGGGCACTGGTGTACCCTGTGAATTTTGTTAAAGTTCATTTTTTATTATGGCTAATAACTTAAAAACTACAAAGTTTAAACTAAAAACAAACGGGGTCTAAATGTACTTACAAAGACCTTTTATTAGACGTTCCATTTGACCGGATAGTCCCTTTTCGGTTTTTTTTACCCCTCTTGAACCCCAATATCTCAACAACCCCCCCCCCCCATTTTGAGCTCATTTAGTTACACCAAAATTGTGCCATCACTACACCTATATACCAAATTTCACGATGATCGGATAAACGCTTCGAAAGTTATCCTCGGACTAAAAAACATACATACATACATACAACGCCGATTTGCCCAAATTGATTTGGAGATCTTGGTTTGCTCAATCAAAAACATAAACCCCCAAGGTCCGTAGACTAGTTTAATATTCTTTCAAGATTTTTAAACGCATCTCAAAAATGTTCAAACCAACTAGACGGGACTTGAACCCGCAATCTTCCTCTTCGTAAATATATAATAACTCACCGGAAGTAACAGTATTAGCTACTGCCGCCGCATAGTTGATGGTCCCAGCCCCCGCCGACCAGTCCAACACAATTACATTTAGGTCCTCAGCTGACAAGAAGGCAGGCACCAGTGCAGTGTTCATGTCAGAGTTGACGCTATCTAGCCAGCCATGAGCGAGCACCACAGTGCGACGCTGTGGATTGTAGTTGGTGAGGCCAAGTAGACCCGCGCTGCCGATCAGCAGTGGCTGGCTCACTGAGGGGTTCTGTCTGTAACACCATGTCAGGGTTAGAAGATAGCGGATTCAGGGAGATGTGCATGCACCGCGAAGATTCAGTGGGCAGGTCGGGGCGTGCTCTTTATCGATATGCATGAGAGTCTCCGGAGCATTCCTTGTTGAAGACCTGCAGTTTCTTGATGTGCAGAAGCCGGACACCAAGAAGGTTTTTTTTTATAAATTAATGGTCAGCGTTTGACGCAGAAGCAACAAAGAAAAAAGAAAAAGCGTAGAAGCAACCTATTTTATACTCGAGACTTGAAGACCCCTAGGTTGTAGTTATCTGGAAACACAGACTCAGGCAAGGCGTTCCATTCCTTGGCGGTGCGCATAATAAAGGTGGAAGAGTACCGTTTTGTGCATATGGGAGGTATGTCTACCACGTAGCGGTGGCACATCGCGGAGCGTCTGATTGTCCGATGATAGAATGGGGATGGTGGGATCAGGTTGAAAAGCTCCGCAGCGTTTTAGTGGTTCGTCGAGTCCGACAACCCCACATAACCCGTATTGTACCCTACATGGAATACGGATATCCGGGAGCAGACTTCTTTCTCAAAAAAAAAGAAAAAATGGTCAGAACGTTCTAGATACTTGTATCGTAGGCCAAAGCATGTGGTATGTCAGAGACAAAACATTGAAGAAGTTACTTCCAAATGATCTACAGATATCAGTGGGTTAGAACAGCGCAGGACGCATGCTTATTAGCTGATTATGGAGGATCTGAAGAGATCTGAGAGAAGTATACCCTTTTAAACAAAACACAAAAAGTGTCACTCCGGGAGTGCCGACAGGAGTGAAAACTTGAACAATTACGGTAACGGTAACAGTGTCACGAGTTCAATGGTTTTTTTCCATCTCAAAAAATGCCCAACGCGCCTAAAGAAGTTATCACTTAAAAAAAAAGAATTATGATAAAAATGTACTTAAAAAAGAAAGAAGAATCGCTCCAGGCGTCTTCGAGTAATCGGGGAACATATATGAAAAAAACGATTCCGACGAATTGAGAACCTCCTTTTTTTTGAAGTCGGTTAAAAAGTGTTTTGGTTTATATTTCTTAACTTACTAGGCGTCACTAAAATGTATCACCATGTCAAATTTCAGCGTTACGGCACTAATAGTAAACGGCTGTATCTGGTGAACCCTAAAATTGACAATTCATATCATTATTTATTTATTCATTCAGACAAAATGGATCCCTTTTGTTAGTAAAAAGCTTAAGACTAGGGGAGTTATTACTTAATTATTAATTGCGATTTAGTCCTCTGCGTGAGCTTCCACATCAGAGGACAATCGGGTTTGTTGGCGATGACGTTCAGGATGGTGTTGCTGCTCTCGCGTACCGTGCGCAGTAGTGAGGCTGTTTTTTTACGCCAGATGGCATCAAAGTTGTCTCCGCGTGCTTCGGCGAACATGCCTAAGGCACTACAGAAACGCCTAAGCCGTAACAGCGCCCTGAACGCATTATTATATTGGACAATTTAAACAGAATTAAAACTAACAAACCTGGTAAACAGATGGTACACGTTTTGCCTGTCTGGGTCAAATCTGGCAATCTCCTTTAGGTCGCTGGTCTTGACCCAGAGGTCCACCAGATGGGGGGTGCCATCAGGCCCCCTGACGTACTGGTACCTGGTCTCATCAAGTTTTCTGATCACTTGATCAGTTGGAAGACCTGGGATTTAAAAAAAATATATTTTCTAAAACTCTCACGTGATGAACATCTACGAACAATCGATCCTCAGCAAATACATGGGCAATATGTGCAATATCCGAGGTTATCCGACACAGAACCAAGATGATCGACATAGCTCAGAGGGTCAGCAAGCTGAAGTGGCAGTGGGCCGGTCATATCTGCCGCAGAACCGATAACCGTTGGGGTAAACGTGTTCTGGAGTGGAGACCACGTCTAGGCAAGCAAAGTGTAGGACGCGCTCCGGCTAGATGGAGTGACTATTTGCGCGCTGTGGCTGGCAAAGATTGGATGAGAAGAGCTGAGGATCGGGCTTAATGGCGCACCCTGGGAGATACCTACGTCCAGCAGTGGACTGCTATAGGTTGATGATGATGATGATGTGCAAAAAAAATACCTGAAAACGCCCGTACATCGACACATGGAGATAAATGAATAAAACTATGCACAAAGTCTAGTTTAGTGCTTACTACTTACATTAAAAACCCTGGTAAATTCTGCTAGACCTTGCTAGGAAAGTTTAAAAAAATAATATACGAAACCAAGTAGGCTGCGTTCTCCTTCGCCCAATATCAATTCCATGTTTTTACTGCTGGGCACGCCGGTTTCTTAACAATGTATTCCTTCACCATTTCAAGATATTGATGATGATTTTCCTCACCAGACGCCAAGGCCAACGCAGAAGCCAACAGTACCACACACCACGCCATTTTGACCAACATACTGTACTCTAGCAATAATTATATCTACTTTTATTGTATTTAATGAAAATTTTATCAAAATGATTTATTAATATAATTATCTAAATCATGTGTTCATTATCGAATTTAAATTTTATCAATTGGCAAATTGATATTTTAATTCGATAAGGAATCTTTTTGCTAATGCTTTTGTAGAAGACTCAAGGTTGCTAGTACCAACAATGCAAAATGACAAAAAGCATTTAAACGAAATGCCAAATTCTTTGCCACCACGAAACCGAACGTTCGTAACCAGTTACGGTAGAATAAAATAACGCCAAATCTTTTGATTACGCAAAACGCCATTTTGCGTTTTTAGCAATATGCATGAAAAGGGATACCTAGATCTGCTTTATTCTTTATTGTACACAAATAGATTACAGACAAAAACAGCTTACAAAATGGACATGTACATAAGTACGAGTACGCTTAACCCTAATAAGAATTCTCATAAGCAAACATTTTAAGATAGAGATCTCTAGATCTTTGAACGGGGATGGAAAGTTGTAGTGCCAAATACCTTACGTAGTCAGGTGACTTCCTCTTCACGTGACCGTACCATCGCAGCCGACTCTCCTGGATCTTGTCAGCGACGTCGCGCACGCCCAGGCTTCCTAACACGTACTCGTTACGGATTCTATCGAGCCTGACGCTGCACATTCACCTTAGCATCTATACGACATCCGATTTTAATATTAAAGTTAACAAGAAAGCTTGGTAACCATAGATTATCGTTCCAGGACCGCCGGTAGGATTTTCCGTCACGCTAGCCATAATGATATTATACGCCGGTCTTTTTGCAGCGTCAAAGTTCCAGCCGTCCTCGAACCAAACGGTCTGATACGTGACGATGGTAAGCGGCCTGACGGTATGACTCTTGTACGTTGGGAGAACGGTAGGCCTTTGGTGTGGGATACTACGTGCGTCATTACCCTTGCGGCATCTCATTTGTCTGGTACAGCAATTGAGGCCGGTGCGGCGGCAAATTCAGCCGAAGATCACAACCGGTGCAAATATAGAAGTCTCGACAGAGCTTACATATTTGAGCCATTTGAGGTCGAGACCCTGGGTCCATGGGGTACCGGGGCCCATCGCCTTTTCAAAATCCGAGAGCCGGCGCTTATCTGGGTCAACGCATAAGCATTCAGCAATTGCAATTCAGCGCAATGCAGCCAGTGTATTGGGGACACTTCCGCCTGGTAGTGATCTGGAGCAGTTGTGCCATCTATAGATCGTTTGCAACGGTCTTTAGATGATTCAAGAATAGAATAGAATAGAATAGAATAATCCTTTATTGTACACCAGGAATACTTAAAAAAACTAATTTAAGCTAAATAAAGTACAATGGGCGGCCTTATTGCTGAAAGCGATTTCTTTCAGGCAACCTTTGGATGGAAAGTAAATAACGGAGCAGTAATGGGCAGCGGTGCACAGAGTATATTTACAAACGAATGAAATAATCTATATAAAAATTATATCAAATAAAAACTAAAAATAAAAACTGTAGGTACTTATAATCCTAATACATAAATAAATACCTACGAGTAAAGATAGACTAATATATACCCAAATAACAACCCAAATCCTACGGATATTCTAAAATGAGGACAATAAAATAAAATAAAATAATAAATAAATAATAAATAAATAGGTAACTCAAATGACAAGAAAGCTAGGCATTAAGGTAATGCTGCTTTAATCTCAGCTTAAAAGAGTGCTGTGAAGGAGCCCGTCTAATTTCCACAGGCAAAGCATTCCACAAGCGCACTGTTTCGATAGTTAATGATTTCCCGTAGAAGGAACTAGAGTGTACGGGTGTTTTGAGGGATAAGTTTTCCGATGACCTGAGAGTAAAAGTATTGGAAGAATGGAGATAAGCAAACCTCTCTTTAAGATAGGAAGGGGATAAGGGATTCAACTGTTTCTTCTGTATTTTAGTCTTGTAAATATTTATTGCATATTCTTTCTGTCATTATAGGCACTTTGTCCTGCATGGAAGTATACCTAAAGAGATCGAGATCGCCAAGATCACAAACTAACAACCAGTTGAGAGAAGCCGTGTCCAGTTGTATGTTTGCCAGTTCATGTAATATTCGTTTTGTTTTGTCACGGTATAAAAACTGATTTCACTTCGATAAGGAGTTTCACAATAAGTATTTTCAATTGGAGCAAAATGTGATTTGGAATCAATATGAATTTGTACAGCCTTTTGTTTCTAGGTAAGATTATCATTATTTACAGGGTGAATTTGTACCCTGTCGACAAATTTTGAAATGGGCTATGTAATTATTTTTGTTTTAATCCATGAATGAAAAATAAAATCCATCTTTTCATACACTGAAATGCATTTATAAACACTGGTCTAGAAACAGTGTAGTTTTATGGAACGGTGAATTTTTGATTTCAATTTGGACCCTAGAATCTTTGATTTTGATCTTTTCATCATCAAATTACCTATTATTATATTTTATAGCCATAGTTTGCGCTGAAAATGAAGCTGAACCCAAAAAACGTTTTGTCGATGTTAGCTCCGACGATCAAGATACGAATGCAAACAAAGAAATCGGTAGACTACCTGAACTGATCCAATCGAATGAAAATTCAACTAAAAATGAAGCGGAAGACCAAAACCAAGATAGTTTTACAGATCAATACACAAACATCTATAAAGAAACAGCAAAACTAGCTAAGCTAATTCACCTAGTAAATACAGACGCTAGAAATAATGCTAACAAGAAGCGTTTTGACGAAAGCTTAACTAAAAACACTAACATTCATAAAAAAACCCCAAATCTGGCCAAGCTTATTCACCTGGTGAATAAAGATGATACTGAGAAGAATCGTTTCAACAAACTTAGCTTAACAAGACAAGAAGGAAACATTAATAGAGGAACGTCAGTACTGGCTAAGCTAAGCCACCTGGTAAATAGTGAAACATCGAATAATAGAGCTAAAAATCATATTGACACACTTATATTACCGAAACACGAAGAGGTTAACTTAGACGATCAGGAAACAAATCAAAAAGATGATGAAAAAATATCTGCGTTGATTGATCTGATCAAGCCACAACGAGAAGAAGAGAGAAAAGATGACCCAAATCAACGTATGTTAAAACTTTTTTATAATTCTCTCCTTATTATAAACTAATTGTAACTGGCGACCTCGTACGCGTAAAACTACTAAACCGTAACGTATAAGTACGTATATACTAAAACGCATAGAAGTGGTGTAATATGAGTAAAATGTGGTGCCATGTGTAGTTCTCTACATTTTAAACATAGAAGGTAGAGTTTCTTGTGAAAGAGCTCGCCTGGTAAAGTACTATCACCATACCTGTTTCTTCCGCAGCATTGCTGTGTTTCGGTTTAAAGGGTATGGTTGCCGAGGAAATTACAGGCACATGAGGCTTAACACCTATATGCCTCAATCATTATTATAAATACGGGATTTATCACGTACCGTCTTATCGGTGTTTCAACCGACAATGTTCGGTTCAATTCGTGAACCTTCATCAGGGTGAGTGCGATCCGCTCCGAATAACGTCTCGCGCGCGAGTAGACGGGCGCGGTGATGGGGATTGCGTCAACGATGGCCCAGCGTGTTGACAGGCTGCGTCATCATCATTATCATCACTGCTGCTCTCTTCGGTAGTTCTCGGTACAGGCAAACACACAACACTCACTGTCTCTACTAGGTTCACTCACTCCTCTGTCGCTTGCATCATGAAGACATGGCCTCCAGGCTGGCAGTAGAACCCAGATTAAATCCCAAATCTCGTATTAATAATAATGATTGAAATCAATCACAAAAGTTTTCTATATATGCCTCAAGTTGATGGACGCAGAGCAGTGCATCGTAGGGCACGTATCTAAGGTGCTTGACTGTTTTGCTGAGCTGAACGCCATATTGCTACGCAAACACTTATGACGAACTGTCTCATTAGATTAAATTATACCTACTGTTCTTTATAATTATTTCATGTACAATTTTGTATGTACCAAATAAATCATAAATATTGCTGGACATTTAACACAGCGCTATCTAGCACCAAACTAAGCAGAGCTTTTACTATGGGAACCAGATAACTGATAGAATACTCACATACTTTTTTTGTAAATATATACTTATAATATATAAATAACATCCAGACCCGGAACAAATATTTGTAGATCATGCAAACATTTGTTCCGCGGCGGGAATCGAACCCGCTACCTCCTGCGTCAAAGCCAGCTAAACGCCTACTGCGCCACGGAGTCGTCGTCGAAATAAATGATTATTCTATTCTACTAAAAATACCAAAAACTTTTTATAATCCGTGCGAAGCCGGAACGGGTCTGGTTATATAAAAAAAAGCTTTTTCAGAATTCGACCAAGACTTCGGGGTCAGAAATGATGACCTAAAATCAATTACGAGGCTTATTCAGAGCAATTACGAGCATACGCCTGAGAGTACCATGTTCAGAATCCACGTCATCAGTAATCCAGATGTTTTGAAGGAGTATAAGAAGGAAATTAGGAAAAAGTGAGTTGATTATAATCTTTTTCCACCGCTTTAGTTCTTTTTCCCAGAACCTACACTGTTCAGTGTTGCCAACTGAGTTCTGACTATTAACCTCAAAAAGTTACTGGATTCCCATATTTTGAGGCTCAATAAATAAATAAATATTGCTGAACATTTCACACAGCGCTATCTAGCCCCAAACTAAGCAGAGCTTGTACTATGGGAACCAGATGACTGATAGAATACTTAAATACTTTTTTTTTGTAAATACATACTTATAATATATAGAAACACATCCAGACCCGGAAAAAATATCTGTAGACCATGCAAACATTTGTTCCGCGGCGAGAATCGAACCCACTACCTCCTGCGTCTCAGTCGGCTATTCGCCCACTGCGCCACCGAGGTCGTCCAATTCGAGGTCAAGGTCGAGGTTTGCTAGATTTTAGAGTTCCCTATTTTTTCATAATCTATATAATATCTAATTCATAAATTATACAGAATAAAGATTGTTTATTTTTATACGAGTAGATCACGCCGACTTTTATTCAAACAAGGTGATTCGAGAAGCAATTTGAATGACTTTATGAAAAATCTAAGAAGAAATGCCATGTTTCGTCTTGACGGTAATTAACATAATATTAAACCCCATACAAAATAGTTTTTAGTATTATCTTTAAGTTCTTGTATAATATTATTTACACTCAAGATATTTTGGCGTAAGACATAACTTATCATCACGAATGCGAGGAATTAAAGTGTTTTACGAGTATATAAAAGTTTTTTGCTAAAAATAAAATTTGTGTTCCCGGGCAGTTTTGGGCAGTTAATAAACTGTCAGTGTTTTAGAAAAAAGAACAAAAATAATTGTCTGTAATCTTTTTAGGATTATAAAAAAACTAGCTATTGCCAGCGGCTTCGCCCGCGTTGTTCTGGGGTGCAAAAATACATATATAAACTTTGAAATCCCATTTTTCTCCCATGCGAACTGATTTATTGGATAAAAAGTAGCCTATGTGGTAATCCAGGCTATACTCTAAGTACATACCAAATTTCATCGAAATCGGTTCAGCCGTTTCGACGTGATTGATTAACAAATAAACAAACAAATAAATAAAGAAACAGCCAAACTTTCACATTTATAATATTAGTGTGATAATGATAACATACATTTTTTCAGTCTTAACATAATTTTTTCTGTCATTTACCTAATTCAGGGGTCGGCAACCGGCGGCCCGCGGGCCGCATGCGGCCCGTAGACTATCTCGGTGCGGCCCGCAACCCTGAGGTCCGTAAGAAAAAAATACCGAAGCAAAAGGCCATATAAATTCACTAGAATTTATACGGCCATGCTGCTGGGCCATGAGAGTATTCTTGAAAGCTCGCTCCCACGCGGGGTGATAAAAATGTACCTCTATTTCATTTCTTAAGAACTGTTTATCAAGACTGTGATGTTATGTATTGTTTCTACCGAAAATAAATATTTGCTGTACTTATTCAATTCTTGGCAATTTCTTTTGCGTTTATCCGCCGCACGTGCGGCGGCGGGCGGCTCCTTTGAGACAATAGGCGGGGCGGCAGTCTTTGATTAGACGCAGGTGTGCGGCGGCGAAAAAATTCAAAGCGACCGGTTTTAGTTAAAATCACAGCCGCGCGCAGCTCTCGCCACATTCGGTTGTGGAAATTCGCCGGAAACTCACGTCTCATCTGGTTGCTAGCTACGCGTTTCGTTTCACCTTTCTTCCCTTCGCTGATAGCTTCTCACGCACGACGTATGAGGTAAGTTGTATGCACTCGCGAGCATTTTGTTTTATTTTATTTACTGCTTGTTAATGTGAACCTTCAGATTGATGGGTAAATGTTATAAGGACGGGGATAGTAGTTACATGACATGAAGTTAGTTACGAGTGTGTCATGTTTTAATTATTATTTGAATGTGGAGTTGAATTTGTAGGTGCTAACTGGAACATATAATTTTACAACGAATTTAATTTTTTTCATTATTGTTACAGAATAATTATATAAACATGGCTTCAAGAAAAAGTAAGATAACAGAAGAAAAAAGAGTTTTTAACGAATTATGGACAGAATTATACTTTTTTATCGAGTTTAAAGGAAAACCGTTATGCTTGATTTGTCAAAAGAGTATTTCTGTAGTAAAGGAATATAATCTGAAGCGACATTACGACACCGAGCACAAAGCTAAATTTGACTGTCTTGAAGGAGAAATACGGAAAAGGAAAATTTCGACTTTGAAATCGTCATTACAAAATCAACAAAACATATTTAAGGTTGTGGCAGACAACAGCGAATCGAATGTTCGGGCCAGTTACAGGGTAGCAGAGATTCTTGCAAAAAGTGGACGTCCGTTTACCGATAGTGAATTAGTAAAAGAGTGTGTCTTAGCTATCGCAGAAGAAATATGCCCAGAGCAGAAAAAAATGTTTGAAAGTCTTAGTCTCTCTGCAAGAACTTGCACCCGACGTACTGAAGACTTGGGTGCTAATTTGTGTGAACAACTCAGGGATAAGGCGCAGTCTTTCGACTGCTTCTCTTTAGCGATGGATGAAAGTACGGACGTGTCGGATACAGCACAGTTACTCATATTTGTACGCGGCATTGACGAAAACTTTACTGTTTACGAAGAGCTTGTGAAAATGTGCAGTTTGAAAGGTACAACTACGGGAGAAGATTTATTTCACCATGTGGAACAAGCTCTGGATTCATTGCAATTACGCTGGGAAAAGTTAACAAGTGTCACTACCGATGGAGGCAAGAACATGAGCGGTCAAAACAAAGGTGTTGTTGGGAGAATCATCAGCAAAGTGAAAGATTCTGGATCTACTGTGCCATTGATTTTTCACTGTATTATCCATCAAGAGGCATTGTGCTCCAAAGTTATATCCTGGAAAGAAATAATGGATACTGTAACATCCACTGTTAATTTTATAAGAAGAAATGGGCTCACACACCGTCAGTTCCAAAAGTTTTTGGAAGATCTGGAAGCTGAACATGGTGACGTGGTTTACTACTGTGAAGTGAGGTGGCTCAGTCGAGGTGCCGTTTTGGAACGGTTTTTTGATTTGAGGAAAGAAATTGGCAACTTCATGGAGATGAAAGGAAAGCCAGTAGAAGAGCTTACTAACAAATAGTGGATTATCGATCTTGGTTTTTTGACTGATTTGACTAAGGACCTGAATCAGCTCAACAAACGCTTGCAGGGAAAAAATAAATTGATTTGCGATATGTATACAGATGTAAAGTCATTTGAAATGAAACTGAAACTGTTTATCAAGCATATTGATGAAAAAAAGCTTGACCATTTTCCTAATTGCAAGAAAGCCGTGGAAGAAGCTGGAGATAATTTTGTGTGGCAAAATATTACAATGAGAAACGTGTTAACACAACTACAAACTGAGTTTGTAAATCGATTCACCGACTTTAAAAAGAGCTCCCTTAACATGGAAATATTCCAAAACCCTTTTGCAATTGATATTAGTGAGATACCAAGCAATTTGCAAATGAACATAGTAGATTTGCAAAGTAATAGCACACTTAAAACGGCATTTAAGGAAAGCACTGACTTGATACAGTTCTACGGAGGTTTGAGTTCTGAAAACTTCAAAGAATTGAAAAAGTTTGCTTAGCAGATAATAACTATGTTTGGTAGTACATATTTGTGTGAGCAGACTTTTTCAATTCTCAACTACCGCAAAAATAAGAATTGTTCGCGGTTAACGGATGAACATTTAGACGCGATACTGCGCGTGTCTACTACTAAAATGAAAGCAGACGTTAAAAAACTTGCAAGTCAAATGCAGCCTCAAAAATCTCACTAGTTCTTACTTTTATGTTAGTATAGTAGTTCAATTAAAAAAGAGATAATTGTATGAATATATATGCGTTTTATTTCAAATATTAAAAATACATGCCCGAACATATAAATATAAGTGCGGCCCGCACTGATACTCTGGCAACATATGTGGCCCGGCTATAGCATAAGGTTGCCGACCCCTGACCTAATTAATGCGAAAATTTACAAAATACGCGCTTTCTCATTTTAACTCGACCGCACAAGATGCCCACCATTAGACATTAAAAAAACGGACGATTTTTTTAAAGATTAACCTATTTAAAATTTTACTTGTTTTCAAAAACATTGACTCCTGACTTCTCTACTTCTAACTTCTGAACTAAAAAAAATCGTATAAATTAAATAGGGATGACACCCAGGGGTCCCTCAATCGATGGTTTTCGTTTGGACATCATTTACCCAACAACCTGTAGGTATAACCATGTTTTACAATGCAGGTTCTAGAGAAAAGTCTGTTGGATCAAAAAAGAAATACCACAAGACCAAAGGTATTCCAAACTCTTCAGAAAATGAAAATTACAAGTTCGATACGAAAACATCACTTGATCGCGTAAAAAATAATGATGATAATGGTTACAATGATCATGGTAGAAAAGATTCAAAAAGTAAGAAGAGAAAAAACAATGATTTGCGACAGAAGAATGCTTGGGATATCATCACAAAACAATATAACTGGAATAATGAAAAGGCTAGAAACAAAAACAAAAATAAAGAATACAAAAAAGATTCAAGAGAAAACACTCATCAAATGAAAATCAAGAAAGATACAAAAGAATTAAATGATGATTGGAATAAGAAAATTAAAAGTTATGGCGATTGGGATAAAAAAGTTAAAAAAAATTATGATTGGGATTCAAAAATTACAAAAGATAAAAAACCATTTGACGATTGGCCTACAGACAAGAATATAAACAAACGCAAAAAACACAGGGACAGCGGAGACATAAAGAAGTCAAATAAAAAACAAATTAAAGATCTTGATGCAAGTTACGAAAGAAAAACTAACGATTGGGATACCCCCCCTAAAATAACTAAAAAGCAGTGGAAAAAGCAACCTAAACAGGTTTGGAATATGAACTATTACAACAGACCTACGCCAAAGAAATCACGTGCCAGTTATAATCAGGGTAGATTTATCGGCAGAACTCCAATACCCTTCATCGGAAAAAGAGGAATTTATGTAGAGAATTAACAAAGAAATAAAATCGAGTACCACCCTTATCACCCGTATTTCATTTCACTTATCACCCTATTTTATTGTTATTTTTTTTAATTGATCGAGCGAAATGAGATCTCTAAATCAACTTGGGTAAATCGGCATTGTATGTATGTATGTATGTTTGTTTGTCCGAGGATAACTTTCGAAGCGTTTATCCGATCATAGCAAAATTTTGTATATGGGTAAGGTAGTAAGTAGTGATGGCACAAGTTTGGTGTGACTAAAATGAGCTAAAAATGTTGGGGGGTTGTTAAGATATTGGGAGATATTGGGTTTAAGAGGGGCAAATAAAAACAAAATGGAACGGTCTAGTCAAGTGGCACGTATTTTAAAAGGACTTAATAAGTTGGACCTGTTTTTGTTTTTAGTTTAAGTCTTGTAGTTTTTAAGTTATTCGCTTTAATAAAAACTGAATTTTGGACAAAATTCACATTTTGACACAACTACCTCAGTGGGTCACAGTGCTGAAATTTGGTATGCGTGTAGCTTTAGTGACACATATATAGGGAAAAGTCTGAAGTCTGAAAACTGCAATTTCTACCCCAAACCAAATACATGAACTCCCGTTACCTGTAATTTGTATGAAACTGTAGGCCAAGTTTGTTGGTTATGCAAATATACATATTTTTTGTTTTTATGGGAGACTCGCGAGATCTCAGTTCGGGGCGAACCACTAGTTTTTAAGTCTTAACATCTAGTTGGTTGCTACGTAATACGCTTTCTCCATTTAACCAGACTGAACAAAGGTAGGTAAGTACACAGGTAGGTACAAAGGTTATTGCACTCTATAGTAACCACTCAATTTCTAGTTTAACCTCGTTGCCTGACAATGCAATGTTTGTGCTAAAATTTTAAATGGAACGTATGTTATGGTAAGTCCCCTCGTATGTACAGTGACGAAATGAATAGGTTCGTCACCTTAGAGTAGGGTTTCGCTTGCACCAGTAATGCAAGAATCAATTAATTCTTTTTGACAAGATATATAGTCAAACAACTTTGAACTGAATAATTTTGAACTTTATCAACGAACAGTTAAACATTATTTTCTCTAACTCAGTCTATTCTGTAACAATGTTTCAAAATGTTATATGTACTCGCGATACGTTGAACGAATCTATTAGGTCTTTACCTATGACATTGCCGTTTTGTATGGAATAAGTGAAAGTAGGTACTTATTTTTTTTAACTTTTTTATTTCTGTTATTCAAAGTAATCACCCATGCAATCGACGCATCTTTGCCAACGCATTGGCAGTTTATTGATGCCCTTCTTATAAAAATCAGCTGGACGGGAGGCAACCAACTCTTCAAAGGCATTTTGTACTGCCTCTCGGGAATTGAATTTTTTACATTTTTTACACGAATTTTTAAAGTATCCATTATGACGAAAAATGTTCAAATGTAATGAAAATACAACGCTAATCAATAAACAAAAGACTGAGTTTGTAAAAAGAATGTCATGTTTTTAAAACAAAATTAATTTGAATCTAGAATACAAAGCCATTCCAAACTTTTTTCTATTTGAAATGACTGAAGAACGGGAATTTCATAGGTACCTATTATTTGAAAATTGACGAACCTTTTCATTTCGACACTGTACATGCTCGACGTTTTTCATCGACGAAAAACGGCAATGGACTTAAATTAAGTTCACGCGAATGAAGTCGCGGGTAGGTAATAAATGGAATAACGTCTCAAATAGTTTTTTTAAAATGTATACCAGTTTGGTATTATGATATTTACTTTGTGAATTTTACATAATTAAAATCTGTTTAAATATTTACTTTTATTATGTTTAATTTTAATTGATCGAGCGAGCGAAGCGTCTCCGTTTCGAGATTGGCCATAAAATGATTTTGTCCGTCTATCTGTTTCTTCTCACCAACACGTCGCATTTTTCAACTGATTTTGACGAAAATTGGCACACAAGTTCATTGTTTTTTTTTTTTTAGACAATCCCCAATTGATTGTGGGAAAGGGGGGGGGGCGAAGTTTGCTGTAGCGTTATTTATCGAGGGATTTCAATAAAAGGAGATAAAGGGAGTGGAGTGGGTGGGGAGGAGGGGTGGGGGGCGTGGGGGGGGGGGGTTCACGCGCGAGGTCTACTGTTCTCACAGAACCTATAGTTATTACGAGGCAATTTCAGTAGAATTGTTCTTCTAGACTTGAGAGTCGAAAGCCCAAAGTGTGGTATAACGAGCACAATGTGCATCAACTCAGGAGATGGTCGTTTTCCCGATATCATTTTTTCAACTTAATGTCATCAGTTCAACAACTTCAGATAAACTTTCCGTCAAAACAAAGTCAATTCACAATATGCCATTACTTCAGTCGGCAAGATCGGCATATCAGTAGTTACGACGTAGCTGATGAACTGGGAATTGACCACAAAATAGTTTTGGCGCATTTGAAAAAACTGGGTACACAAAAAAGCTCGATATTTGGGTACCCCACGAGCTCACTGAAATACACCTAATGAACCGTGTACTCATTTGTGATTCTTTATTACGACGTAATGAAACCGAACCATTTTTGAAGAAGCTGATAAAAATGTAAAAGGTGATGAAAAGTGGATCGCGTACGATAAGAACGTGCGAAAAAGGTCGTGGTCAAAGACCGGTCAGGCTTCACAGACTGTGGCGAAACCCGGGTTAACTCGCAACAAGGTGATGCTGTGTGTGTGGGGGGATTGGAAGGGCATTATTTATTATGAGCTGTTACCACCAGGCAGGACCATGGATTCTGAACTCTGCTGCGAACAACTGATAAGATTAAAGCAAGAAGTTGAGAGAAAGCGGCCGGAATTAATCAACAGAAACCCCTTCTGTTGATTAATTCCGGCCGATTTTTCATCATGATAACGCTGGACCTCACACATCTTTAACCACTCAGCAAAAATTAAGAGGGTTTGGCTGGGAGGTGTTAATGCATCCGCCGTATAGTCCTGACCTTGCACCTTCAGATTTTCACCTGTTTCGGTCTCTTCAGAATTCTTTAGGCAGTGTCAGCTTAACATCACGAGAGGACTGCCAAAACCACTTGTCGCGGTATTTTGATCAGAAGCCCCAAAATTTCTATAGCAATGGGATCATGTCCCTACCTATAAGATGGCAAAAAGTTATCGAACAAAATGGTACCTACATACTTTAGTTAAATGTAAATAAACTATATTAAAAAATGTTTTGAATTTTCTTAAAAAATGCGAAGAAACTTTTTCCCTTTATCTCTTATCCCTTCACGCCAAAACCCCTGAAAGGATTGAGCATAAACTTTGCAAAAGTTTAGTTCTAGACCTAAAATAACATATAGGCTACTTTTTATCTCATGAATCAGTTCTCATGAGAAAAGAAGATATATTTTGCTATTTGTTACCCCTTCGCGCCAAAACGACATAGTGACCGCAGGCCACTCTCTTCATGTTAGATCTAGGCGCAATGATGAGTCATAAAAAAATCCGCAGATAAGATATTTTCAAAATGACTTTACTTTTACCAGTATCTGTCAATATAATATTTATAATGTTACGAGCTGAGGGTTCGGGATAAAATAATGGGAATCGATCTAGCCAAAATAACACTTTTATTCAGCACTAAACGATGAATACACGAACTTGGTCACACGTAATCACAACACACCAATTCACACCACTGTTGCACCACTTAAAGTCACCGAAATGATCGCACGTACATATAGCTTAATCCAAACTGACTCGCGAGCAACTACTGCTCTCGCGAGACCCTGCTCTACGTCAGTCCTCCAGGGCCTCGCTGAGACTCACTCACTCAGACTGACTCAGACTGACTGAGACTGACTGTCCGGCCATCTCTCCGGCCTATTTATATCGCACACATTTTGATTGTTCGAGAACGATGTCGATCCTTCCAGGAAAGAGTCGGTCCCTCGACAAACTCGCTGTTGCCACATGTAGACTCCATAAAGTTAGTAAATCGTTTAAAGGGCAAGGTGTGCGCTTTTATAACAAACTCCCAAGGGATGTACAAAAATTGACAATTAACAAATTTAAAAACGTAATTAAACAAAATCTTTATAAAAGAGCCTACTATAAAATATCGGATTATTTAGATGATAGAGAAGCTTGGGATTGAAACTGCCCCAACTCGTTCAAAATGTTACAATTTAGACGTAATTTCTTTTCTGTATTATGTACCTATTGTAAAAGGATCATTAAAAAAAAAACAACCAGCCTGGTTTTCTTGCTTTTCTTTCCTGGCTTGGTCGCGAAGGAACAGGCAGTAAAATTGACGTTTCAAAGTGATCCTTGTGATTTTAATGAATAAAAATATTTGACTTTGACTTTGACACAATGGCCACTCCCCATTCTGCGAAACCACAAACAATAGCAACAATAACACAGCAAGACAAAAGCGTTCGAGAAGGTTCGATTATTACTCATTGTTTAACAGCCTCGGCGTAACACTGCCCCCTCCTAAAACATGCTCGTCCCGAGCATTCTTAGTTCCATATCGCGGCAGCCGATCAACACGAACAATTTTAGGCGCACCTCGCGCTGAAGATGTAGCAACTAGAGGAGCCACATTGCCGTCTCCAGTACTTCAGGATACCCAGAGTCCCTTTCTCATCAGCGATCCCAATTCCAGCCTCCAAAACACGGCTCTCATGATTTCTATCTGTTCTTTCACTTCCTGGAATTCCTTTCCAGATGAACCGAACGATTCCCTCATCAATCGAGCACGCTCTTATGGCCAACGTCGCTGATCTTCCTGTTGACGACGCTGCTCTTCTTTATCCTGACGTCACTGTTCCTCTTGCAACCGAGTCTGCTCCACCTGTTCATGTCGCTGTTCCTTCTGCAACCGAGCCTGCTCTTCCTGCTGACGACGCTTCTCTTCTTAATGCTGACGGCGTTGTTCCTCCTGCAACTGAGCCTGCTCTTCTTGTTGACGACGCTGCTCTTCTTTATCCTGACGACGCTGTTCTTCTTGACGACAAAGCATTGCCATAATAGCAGCAAGATCGCCTGTCACAGGAGCTTGCCCCACGGATGATGATGATGATGATGGTGCTCCAAATGATTCGGTGGCGGCTGATTCCATCTCCATCGGCTGACGACTCTGCCGAGCTTCTTGAACCAGAGACTCCCCAAACCGCCTTTCATCCATTTCCTGTTGTCGTTGACCTCTCGTCCTGACACCGTCCACGTTATCCTTTGGTAGAACCGGCATTATTTTATCCCACTTCTGACACCAAATTGTTACGAGCTGAGGGTTCGGGATAAAATAATGATAATCGATCTAGCCAAAATAACACTTTTATTCAGCACTAAACGATGAATACACGAACTTGGTCACACGTAATCACAACACACCAATTCACACCACTGTTGCACCACTTAAAGTCACCGAAATGATCGCACGTATAGCTTAATCTAAACTGACTCGCGAGCAACTACTGCTCTCGCGAGACCCTGCTCTACGTCAGTCCTCCAGGGCCTCGCTGAGACTCACTCACTCAGACTGACTGAGACTGACTGTCCGGCTATCTCTCCGGCCTACGAGGCATGCCTTTTAAGTTTTGTCGTTTGAAGAAAAAAACACATCTAGAACCTTATAGTACTTTTTATTGTTTTTCAAAGTATTCACAACGTAGCTTAAAACACTTTTCCATTCGCTCAAACCAGTTATTATAACATTTATTCCACTCTAAAGTGGGGTGTTCAAAATGGCTGTCTTGAAAGCGTCGACTGCTTCTTCACCGGACTGGAACCTTTGACCACGAAGACTTTTCTTAATTTTAGGAAATGTAAAGAAATCGTTAGGGCTTAGGTCAGGACTGTATGGAGGATGGTCAAGAATTTCTACTTTTTCCTGCTTCAAATACTCAATCGTTTGACGAGCGCTGTGTGAGCTTGCGTTGTCGTGGTGCAGGATGATGCGTCGCTTTGAGTTAGATTTTCGAAGTTCGGCGATGACTTGTGGTAAACAAACTGTAGTATACCACTCTGCGTTAACCGTTCTACGATCTTCAAGTGCAATAGTCGCAACATGGCCGGTTTTTCCAAGGAACGTGGCCACCATCTTCTTTGAAGTGCTTCGAGAACGAACAACTTTAGTCGGCTTTGGCTCGTCTTGAAAGACCCAGATTGTAGATTGTTGTTTGGTATCAGGATCGTAGGCATAGATCCAAGATTCGTCACCACTTATGATGTCGTAGACGTGATTTGACTCCCCTCGGTTGAACCTTTGCAGAGTTTTCTTACACCATCTGACGCGGGCCGCCTTGTGATCGTCGGAAAGCAGATGCGGTATCCAACGGCAAACTAGCTTTCTCACACCAAGCGCTTCATGCAAGATCTTCTGAATGGTTGTCCCTGAGATGCCTAATAGAGCCTCTATCTCTCGATACGTCACATGACGATCTTCGAGAATTAGTTGTCTCACAGCAATGATGTTATCTTCAGTGAAGGCGGATTTTGGGCGTCCTTCGCGAAATCTGTCACTAACACTAGTATGTCCACGCTGGAATTCTAAATACCAGCGTTCGACAGTCCGCAGACATGGGGCTACATCACTGAACACAGATGTTAGCTCTTCTAAACACTGAAGCCGTGTCAGGCCTCTTCTAAAGTTGTAGAAAATTATTGCACGAACATTTTCCTTAGAAAGATTCATTTTCGTACGTGACCTGACAGATTCAAATCGAAACTGTGACTAAACAATAGCATTAATCCTAATACTTTCAACTGTTTTGAGATTCAAAATGTAAACACATTCGAATATAGAACAGTTCCAAATTCAAAATTGCCGGAAAATATGGAAACGACAGAACTTAAAAGGCATGCCTCGTATTTATATCGCACACATTTCGATTGTTCGAGAACGATGTCGATCCTTCCAGGAAAGAGTCGGTCCCTCGACACAATGGCCACTCCCCATTCTGCGAAACCACAAACAATAGCAACAATAACACAGCAAGACAAAAGCGTTCGAGAAGGTTCGATTATTACTCATTGTTTAACAGCCTCGGCGTAACAATAACAATTGACATCAAGCACCCCACGGTTTTTTACAATAAAATACATATTTTTTTGTTAATCACACTATTCATAATTTAATTTATTGAAAATTATTTTCTACTTTTTAATTTGATATCTACAAAAGCGTGTTTTTTAGGTTTTTTAAATTACTATTTATTATTGACAAACTACGCGTGCGCAGCCGCGGGCGGAAGGTAAAATTATATATGCGAAAGTTTGGATGTTTGTGTATTTATTTGTTTGTTACTCAATCACGTCGTAACGTGTGAAGCCGCGCGCGGAAGCATAAAGCACAGTCGCAATATAAATTGGTTCTAATCGCGGGCGATGCAGAATCACGCGGCCCGTCGGCTTGCTGGCGGCTTTACGATCCTTTTAATGCTAATATCACGATATGGAACTGAGCGGTTATCGACGCAACAATACGTTTACGCGGTGTATATATACGTTTACGCGGTGTATATATACGTTTACGCGGTGTATATATACGTTTATGCGGTGTATATATACGTTTACGAGTAGTATAGTGAGTACTGAAGGCCAATTCACTTAAAATAATACAAAATAAAAAAATAATAGAAGCAAAAGATTGAGTCAAAAACCATTTTAAAGATAGTTCTGAAGACATTATGTTATTGGATCTTGAAATTAACCGTCTATAACAAAGTATTGTCTCGTAGGTCACGCACCTTAGATACGTGCCCTATGCACTGCTCTGCGTCCATCATTGAGGCATACAGGTGTAAAGCCTCATGTGCCTGTTAAATAGTAAAATTTAAGAAGTTATGTTAAATGCCATAAACAGTATTCACGTAACTGACAATACAATGGTATGAGTTAACTGACATGCGATTACACACTTTTTTATATCAAGCTAATCTTTTATTATATAAAAATCACGTGTCACGAAACGGGTCGACCGTTTGTTTTTTTTTTTATTTATTTATTTTAATGATTTATTTTGTATATTTGGTAGGTATGAGAATAAAGAGGGCGTAAAGTATTTTTCATTTTCCTCCTACCCCCAACCCCCATTTTTTTAGCGTGATTGTAGTGTTTTTGTATAAACAATATCCATATAATTTAACCGTCGTTCATTGACGTAAAGTCATGAAGTGAAGACATGAAGTGTAGCGTCACTTTGACAAGAGTGTTTTATGTAGTTTTTATCCCGAAGTTCCCGCAGGAACGGGAAAATAAATTACATTTAATTGAGAGGAAAGTTCTCCAGAAAATCCTGGGTCCAGTAGAAGGGAGATGGTAGCCTGGGGTACGTAAAAACGCCGAAATTGAAGATCTTGTGGCCGAGCCTACCATCATAGAAGATTACAAGTCACACCGACTCCGCTGGCTCGGCCATTTACTGCGACTGGATAAAGATCGAAGCGTCAAGAGAGCATACTTGGGCCGACCGACTGGCCGCCGACCGGTTCATCATCCCAAGTATCGCTGGAAAGATAGGATAGAGGCTGACCTGCGCGACCTTAGAGCCGACGACTGCAAGAGATGGCAATGGACAGAGGAACGTGGAGAGTTCTCATATCGGAGGCCAAGACTCACTTTGGATCCCTGCGCCAATGGAGTGTAATGTGAGTGAGTAATTGAATTAAAATAAAATTGAATAGTAATACTGATTGAGTAGTATTATTGATACTAATTATATCAAAAATACTTTACTTTTAGTATTTTTATTACAAGCTTTTTATTAACTTGCAATGTATGTATGTTTGTCCGGACATACATACATTTGGAATCTTACAACTGAATTTAAACCCATTCCCCTCAACCGATTGAGCTGAAATTTTGAATAAATATGTAACTTCGGTGGCAATGCAATTATATGATACTATGAAGGTGGTCTCATGATGGAACGGATGCTAGACAACGGAACTTCTGAATGGATTATAGTAGGCTACTAGTGTTTGGGCTCATTTGAATCTGCTTGCGGATCCGATTATGAATTTTATAAAAGCTTGTTTTGAAAAAGTAATTTTTCAAAAAAAACTTATTCCTTAGTAATTACAGGCATATGAATGAGGCTTTTTATTTGTATGGCTCAAGTTAATGGACGCAGATACGAGGCAATGCTTTGTTATAGGCGATACCACTGCTTGTTCCATCACTGAGTTGATGTTGACAAGTTGAATTTAAAAATAAACCTAACATAAAATGTATCATTCGCCATGACACGGAACTAATGTATATAATTTAATGGTAATATTAAAGTCTGACGCAGTCTACAAGTTAAACAGCTGGTTCTAAACAAACACAACAGGTAATTGAAGAGTTATAAATGCGCAGATGCCTTTATAATAATGGCTATTTCAAATTTTATAGAGCCGTGTGGGTGGTCTGAAGGTCAAAGGTTCAAACCCGGTCGATCACCAAATACTTGGCAAAAAAATAATCAGTTTTCAATTATTCTTAACTAGCTGTTTCCCGCGACTTCGTACGCGTTACACTACTAAATGTGCTTTTAGGATATAGGAAAGCTATTAGGAATAAGCTTATAGAGGTTATGCACTTTTAGGACACGGCCTCATAGGGACGTAGAGTTCGAAATTTAAAATGGTAAGGACTAGAACATTTTGGTCAGAAGAAAATAGTTTTATTTTAGTTGTTCTTAGAAGTTTAATTTAATGTGTATTGTTTTTGACAATTTGTTTACATTACACTAATATTATAAATGTGAAAGTTTGAACGTTTGTTTGTTGTTGACGTCACGTTGTAACGGTTGAATTGATTTCGATGAAATTAGTATGTACGTAGATTATAACCTGGATTAACACATAGGCTACCCTTTATCCCATAAAGCTGGCCCCATGGGATAAAATGGGGTGTCAAGTCATTTTGCAATAGCGAGTTTAGCTTTATTTCTAGGTTACCTACACATTTAGAAGTGTAACGCGTACGTAGTCGCGGGCAACAGCTAGTAAATACGTATAAAGCTAAGGGTCCATCATGATTACACAGCAATGATTACCTACTAGCTGCCCCGCTCGCGACTTCGCACGCTTTTAGCGGTAAGACCACCACTTGTATTTTCGCGAGTTTTGTTATTTGATTTTTGATCGAGCGAAGCGAGATCTCCAAATAAACTTGGACAAATCGGCGTTGTATGTATGTATGTTTGTTTGTCCGTGGATAACTTTCGAAGCGTTGATCCGATCGAGTGCACAATTCTGGTGTGACTAAATGAGCTAAAAATGTTGGGGGTCGTTAAGATATCAGGGTTCTAGAGGGGTAAAAAAAACAAAATGAGACAATTCAGTCAGATGGCACGTCTATTATAAGGTCTTTGCGAGCACATTTCGACCCCGTTTTTATTTTTAGTTAAGTTTTTGTAGTATTTGAGTTATTAAATAAATAAATAAATATTGCAGGACATTTCACACGCTATCTAGTCCCAAACTAAGCAGATAACTGATAGAATACTTATATAATATAATTTTTTTTGATAAAAAGGGTAGTTTAGCCGGTTTTCGGCTAAGTAAGCAAAATTTTGAGTCCAGGTGGATTTGTTGGGCGATATATTTAGCAAACTTTAGTCTAACTATTATTTAAAAATCTTAGACATAATGTAGTTTTGTATCACATTTTACTATGAATAATATAGTTTTATTTTTATAATAGATAATATCAAAAAGTAGCTACTATGCTGGCTTTCTACTTGTTTTGGTTTACGGCCATTTATTCAGCCAGTTCTCGGCCATTATTATTTATATTTTAAATGACCCTTATTTGAGAAACAATAGGTTTTCATTTTGAATAAAACAAAAAAGTAAAAATCATAAGGCTAATATTTTTTAAATATTAGGGACATTTATTAGGAACATTCATTTTTTTCTTATTTTGTACTTGCTTATTAGGAATAACTTTGTTTAATTATCGAAAACTATCCCCTAAAATTAAATTTAGGTAATTAAAATATACCTCTCTTGTAATGTCTTTTTCAGTCGGCCGTTGGGACATCTATGTCTTGTAACTGAAAAAAAACAATGAGTATGCAGTATTTAATTAAATCAATTTTTATAAATATACTGTAATTGCCTCTTAATAAACCACGGCCGAAAACAAACAATATTCTCCACAATTCTCGGCCATGTTAACCGCAGTGGCCACAAACTCGCTTTTCAAAGACTTATTTTCGACCATTCCTTTATCAGTTTTTTTAAAGATTTTTATATAGAAAAAACGATAACTGTGCACCTGGCGCAAAATATGGATAATTGTGTATAAAATTATAGCTTGAATATTTAATTTGTTATAATTTTTAGTTACGGGCCGAAAACTAAATTAATCATTTCTATTTTCCGGCCATTATCATTTACCTAGGCCGAAAAGTAGTTATTCAAAATATAGTTCTCGGCCGCGAAAAACAAACAATCCTAAACTGATTTAAATCATTAATTTGTTTAAGATACATGCGGCCGGCACCTAAATACATGAATGAGATTGTATACAAATTTGTAATTGACATGATGTTTATTAAATAGATTTTAATTTAATAGCTTTTTTGATCATTTAATAACATACGTATTCAAGTTATTTCTCGGCCTGTAACCCTCCCCTAACAAGCCTGAAGCCCCCTACTAACAACACGATACCCAACTCCCCTGCTTAAATTTTACATAACTTTTAACCCAGACAATAATCTAATTTTCCTTTCTACCATATAGTCATGTTCTACCTACTTTGTCAATTATTCAACCCTATTAACATCTGCTATAAGAGTGTATTGTGATTAATAGTTTTGGCCTCGTGGTTTATCTAGTGTTATGGTACTTTGGTCACATAGCGAGGAAACATAGTGACAACTTGGAGAAACTGATCATCACTGGCAAAGTTGAGGGGAAAAGACCACGGGGTCGTAGACCGATACGTTGGTCTGACCAGATCCGCACAAATCTCGATTCTGGGCTTCGTGATGCCATACATGTCGCCGCCAACAGACACCGATGGCGAAACATAGTCAAGGAAAAGATCACCCATGGAGGAGGTCACGACCCTCAGCATTGAGGATAACGACTCGAAGAGAGAGGTAGGAACCCATGCGTTACAATATCCGTAATAACTCAGTTTCTTTTAAGGAATTTGAGTCTAGTACGAAAGATCATGCTACCTACTTTATGAGAGAAATAAACCTATCTAACCACATTGACATACCCATAGAATTCTAGTTAGTGATAATTGTGATCTACCTATTGTAAGCTTGGTGCTAAGATTATAGCCTACCCACTGGGAACGTATTGATCTATCTACAAACTGATTATCGACGATAATAATTGTGGCTAAGACACTTGTTAAAATATCTTAGGTCCGCAGCCCCACACCACCGCTGAAGACAATGAGACTCGACTACCCGACCGGACATAAATTAAAAGTATTATTAGGTATACATACCCTTACATTTGAGACAACAAAAAAATTGTATGTAGGTACTCGTAGTCTGTTATTCCTACTCGTTATTAAGGGAATTAGAGGTCATAATCTTTTGCAAGGTGTAGATTCTTTCTTGGTTATCTTGCAAATCAATTCTTATTTTTAGAACTAAACCCATTCATTTTTGGTTCTTTGTAGCCTATTCTAGAACCCAACTCTTTTCGATTCCAATCCTAAGAATAACCGCCCCAACTATCTATCTGCCACAACACTCAGCCTTAAAACATACCAAGGCAATCTATCAGTGAAGCCATTCTTGAACTAAAATTCACTATCAGAATGCACTAAAATGTAGAACTTTGTAAAACCCCATACTGATGCAAGTTGTACATTAGTGACAAAATTATAGGTAAACGTCTGAAATCCAGAATAACTGTAATTTCTACCCCATAAAAATTAACCAAATACCATGAACTCCCGTTACCTATAAATTGAATGAAACTGTAGGTCAAGTTAATTGGTTAGTTTTTCTATTTTGTGTTTGTTATTTACTATTTTGATAGACAAAAAATTACCAATATTATCTTATTGTTTTTATGGGAGACTCGAGAGATCTCAGTTCAGGGCGAACCACTAGTTATATTGTTTTTAATCGTTATACCTATCTATTAAACGTTATATATATGTATATCTATTTGGTATCAATGTTTGTTTTGTATTACTAGGGTTTATTGATGTTTATGTATTAGAAAGTAGTTTTATTTAAATATTATGTTTATATAGGTTTAGTTAAATCTAAGTATCTTGGAATTTAAATTAAACTTCTCCCTCTACCAAATATGCACTACCTTCAATAACTGTTTGTCCGCATTACACAAAGGTTAACTGGAAGAGAATGCTATAAGCATTAAGTTCGCCTGTTATTTTTATTTGGTGCAACAAAGAATTTTCATTCTTTCATATCATTCATTATATTTTTTGGTGAAAGAATGAATGTGAAGAATCTCAGCTGTAAAATGAGGTTAGAGGGGGGGGGGGGGGAGAAGGGGGAGGAGAATGGATGGATGGGTTACAGGTTTTTAGAGTCGAAATAAATTGGAACAAAAAATTGGATGGTTGGGTGTTTTATGTCTCGGGGGATTTTAAATTATTAATTTATACTGTTTAACTATAGTTAAAGCTTTTTTGACCAATTATTTCCGTCTTACTTGTTTTTCAACTCATTTTTATCGCATCATTTGGAATCCTTAATTAAAACAGCGTACACTTTGGATCCATTATTTGCACAAATGGTGTTCGATGCGCGACGATCTTACAAGTACCTTGTTGTCTTATGTGCTAGATGTGTTCACACGGCTTCTCTTGAGTGACTCATTACCACGAAAGGTTGGGCCTTAATGCCAGAACTCAAAACTGAATCAAAGTTGATCGCCCATTATCCTTACATTTAATTGTTTATATTATATTTCTCTTTCTGTTTTTGTGTCTAGCTTTTTTTATTCAATCATTCGAGACGCGCACCTTTTCTATTTATTTATTAATACAGGTTTTTTTAACTATATTAGTCTACAACGTGTTTTGTTATGTAGATACGCATTTAATGAAAATACGGGTAGGGCTAATCGCTAGTATTATTGTAAAACAGGTTTTTTAAAATTTATTTTCAACAGCAAATTTAAAAATTTTAAACAAATTGAATATCAAGTCCTAAAAATATCATTAAAACAGCCCGTACAAAATAGGTAAACCAATCTTATTCATTTACCTGTTAAACTGACTAAGCGGAATCGTCGCAAAGGCGCCGCCAATTTGAAGTTTAATTTTTTTTATTGGAAATGTATTATGTATGAAACTAGTATTAAACCAACCTCTAAAATGAGATAAGTTTTTAAATTAATGAACTACTAAATAAATGTCGTGGTTGTAAAGGCATTTGAAGAAAATACGGCTAGGAGGGATGTGCTACTGTGTACTATTAAGAGGGTGAGAGGTGTATGTTGTGTGAAAGCCTCTATACGAACCTTTCGTATCTTGCAACGAAATAACCATATCGCTCAGTATCATAAGATACTTTATGATGAAAATATTTATTATCTTCACCATGTGTGACGGTATATTGGATGGTATAGCTAGCGATATTATATCTGAACATAAAATAATAGCTGACCAATCTGCGGCTTCGCAAGCGTAGATTTTCAATAAAAACATTACCCTCCTTCTGCGCAGTTCGATAAAAAGTAGCTTATGTCTTAATCCCGGTTATAACCTATCTATATACCAAATTTCATCGAAATCGGTCCAGCCGTTTAGTCGTGAAAACGTAACAAATAGACGGAGAGACAGTAACTTTCGAATTTATCATATTATAGTTTCCGCAGCGCGTGCGATGAAAGACATTTTATGGCTATTTTTTTACACTTTGGGTTACATTATTGAAGTTTTAGTGGAGATCTCTAATTTTTTCTGGTAATAAATATAGCCTAGGATAATATAGTACGAGTATTCTAATGGTGAAATAATTTTTGAAATCGGACCGGAAGTTTTTGAGTTTATTCGTTATAAACATACAAAAATATAAATCTTTCCTCTTTATAATTTATATATTTACTCTTTATAAGCTGACCCGCCCATGGCTTCGCATACCATCCTTCTGCGCGGTCGCGTAAAAAGTAGCGTATGTCCCAATCCCGGTCACAATCTAAGTATACACCAACGGTACATAGGGGGTGCATCTATCCTCATAATTTTAACCCCGTACTGTATCTCCCCCCCCCCCTTTTTAGGGAAGATTTTGCAAAAAAGTTGCCACACGTATTTCTTACCAAAAGCCGAAATATGAATTTTTAGATACCTAAGTTAATGAATTATGGATTGCCCATTCAAACACTCAACCCATATTTCACCTCATTTAAAATTATTTTTGAAACAAAAGTTTGTCTATGTCCTTCTCGAGAATATAATCTATCTCTTTACCAAATTGCATAACGCAGATTGTAACGTTCAGCCGTTTAGTCGTGAAAAGGTAACAAACAAACAGAGTTACTTTCGCATTTATAATATTACGAGTAGTATGGTATATTAGTGTAGATTATAGCATCTTTATCTGTTCACATGCCGCACTTGCTACTCTGTCCCAGTGCCCCACCACCTACACTCAGTAGCAGCGAGTAAAGGGACTGTAGTGGTGGCCATTTATAGCTCCAAATCATATTAATCTTGTAGATCTAATGAGTCGTTGACACGAGAAGAATATCGTGTGATACCGCGTAGCACTTGCTACGTCGTAGGCATTTGCTATGCAGCGAAGCAGTTAAGGTTTATTCTCGAAATTCCCACGTTAGCGACGTTAGAGACGTTGTGTGCGTAGGTCTTGTAACCTGAAAATTACAGGCAATCTCTTATATAATAATTGAAATTCGTTATATAATAATAATAATCGAATTACCCGTGTTAACACACGGGTAATTCGTTTTCAAGCATGTATGCCGACGAGCACGAGCTTGGGCAAATGGAGCACAGCAGGAACCTGAGCCGTTCTGTAGTATACCAAAAAGCCGAGCACAAAGAACCCTTATGAACTTCTGCTTCAAAGAATCGTCTAAACCTTGGATCAATTTTTCAGGCATGAACCGCTTCGTTCTGCTTTCACGTCGAAACGACTGAACCAATTTCGATTAAATTCATACTAATATTATAGATGCAAAAGTAACTCTGTTTGTTTGTTACCTTTTCACGACTAAACGGCTGCACGGATCGTAATGAAATTTGGTAAGAAGATAGATTCCTCCAAAAGGACATATACTATCTTTTGTCTCAAAAAATAACCTTGAAAGGGGTGAAATAGGGGTTGAAAGTTTGTATGGACAATCAATAATTACTTAGGGATCTGAAAATTTATATGTAGGCTTTTGGTAAAAAATACGTGTTTCATCTTTTTTGGAAAATTATCCCTAAAGGGGGGTGGATAAAGTAAGGGGTTAAAATTATAAGGTATTCTTTTGATGCACTCCGTATGTACCGTTGGTATAGATATATAGTTAGATTGTGACCGGGATTGGGACATAGGCTACTTTTTACTCGACTGCTCTGAAGGAGGGTAGTGTTTTTATTGACAAACTACACGTGTGAAGCCGCGAGCGTCAGCTATAATTTTCAAGTTAATTTTATTTATTCTGCTACTTGTTAAAGATTTTCTTAACAAATTAACAGACAGACTACACCAACACATAATTATATCACCAGCAATATGTACTTTAAAATTGAACATTAATTTAAAACCATCTGTGCAAATCTGCAAACACAGACTTGTTGACGAAAAATTCAGCATTTGGTATAAATTGGAAGAATTTTCTCGCATCGTGATAATTGGGGAGCCAATATACCTCAAGATGGTTACCTCTAAAATTATCCTGATGGCTGTGCTGGTGAGAATTATTATTTTTATTCCAAATATCTATATTATATTGGTGGACTCCCTTTTCCGCATTTGAACTGTGATTTGAACATTTGAAGTGATTCATTGCACGTGAGAGAGTTGACAATTGATAGCCAGCCTAACTCCGACCAAAAGCACAGAAGTTTCCTGGGGTCTTCGAAGTGACCTTGGATTGTCCAGGATTTCTGCACGTTATGCTTTACCCCCACGCATGCCCTACGTGGGCAACTGATTCTTCTTCGATGAGACATCCCGTGCAGAGTGGGCTATCTGTTGCTCCTATGATGTAGACGTGTTTGTTCAAGGGATAATGCCCCACGATGATTCGAAGGTCCATTCTCTGAAGGTTGAGCCGTCGATGTGTCGTAGCGAGACGGCCGCCAGAGCCGCTCTCGACTCTCTGCAGTCCATGGTTTTCAAATATTTATTTTACAACTCAGGCACTTAGCTTAGACCTTTATGCACTTTTATAAAATATCGCTCGCCATACAATCCAATGGACCATCACATGGCGAAAATATATTTTCATCTTACAGTATTGATTGCATGGCGATATTTTATCGTAACATAAAATATTATAGCATGTATTACGTAACCGGATTGCTGTTGCATTGCTATCCCTTTAACACTTTCATAGCGTATGTGAAAGGGACGCACAGATAGCCTGAATTTGTTTTCGCAATAAAGCTAAGGCTGCGGAGTGTATATTTTATTCCAAATATTTATTTGTACGACCTCCGTGGCGCAATGGGCGAATAGCCGGCTAAGACGTCGGAGGTAGCGGGTTCAATTTCCGCTGCAGAACAAGTGTTTGGATGATTTACAGATATTTGTTCCGGGTCTGGATGTTTTTCTTTCTATTATAAGTATGTATTTAAAAAAAAAAAGTATATGAGTATTCTATCAGTTATCTGGTTTCCATAGTACAAGCTCTGCTTCGGGAGTAGATAGCGCTTTGTGAAATGTCCAGCAATTTTTGTTTATTTAATAGAGGGTGGCAAATTTTCGCGATCTGGTTGTGGCGTAATATCACCTCAGGACAAGATCATATCGGAGAGCTCAAGGATTTTTTTGGTTTTCTTATACCACGCAGCCAAAAGCACACTTAAGGACATTTGTAAAAGCAAATGTATAACTCACGCGTTGAGGACTCTTTAGAAATTTGAAAACGCCCTTTTTGAAGAACCCTATACATACGTCACAGGGGAAAACCTCGGCAAAGTAACTATTCCACAAGCGAAGTGTTCTCGGAAAGAAGTTCGTCTTAATAACCTCATCCACAATTGCACAGATATCATCGAACCGAGCTCAACAGGTCCTGTTGGGGCCTTCTAAAACCTTTTATACAGCAAATTACTTTAACATACAATCTTAAGATGATGATGATGATTAAAATGAAAGGGTAGATTAATGATTAGTCTGTTCCGTATACTTCTTAGACCAAATAATCTTTTTACAGGTGATGGTGGTAACAGTAACAGCTTTGCCATCTCTAAAGAAACAACACCACATTGAGCATGGCAGCGTTGGCCAACACCATCACAACAGCCATATTGACCACCATGGCCACGCAAATGGTCAGAAGGTAAGTATCACAAGAAATCCATTTAAAATATTTCAAATTTCTAACTACACCATTTCATTGTTAGTTTCTTTCACAGATCTATATTGAATAGATAACGCAATTGCCTCAATTTGTATGAAAATCAAGCGTGCCAAACGTAGGTGCTTAAATATTGAAATTCATTCATTGGTTTGTTTTGATTTGTAATTTCTAATTTGTAACATTTTCTTCTCGATTTGTGGGAGTGATTTTGGCAAATGGACGGAAATGTGTTACAGGAAACCGGAGAAGTGCGCGCTATTTGATTTGAGCAATGAGCGCGCGCGGTGGTCAGATGTTACACATCATATGCGACAATTGTAAGGCTTGTAGTTTTATTTATTGTAAAAAGCGCCCTCAGTAATTTGCGATGCTCGTAAAGTGCAAATAAGTATAAAGTGCCATTACCTAGTTTTAAAGATCTTATTGTACACTTGTTTATGCAAATAAATATATTGTATCTTGTGTACCTAGTGTGACGTCCCGAGCAACTTAGTGTTGGGACGCCCACACACCGCGCTCAGATTCAAAGGCATCGCGTCGGCGCCACTGCCACATGCTGCTGACGTGTTACTGCCAATCCGGCCAAGTTCGTAATGATTTATGTACCGAAGAGTCGGAGCTTTACTCCAACTAAAAGACTTTTTTTTTTAATTGGATAGAACTTCGTTTGACCACAATCTCACCTGATGGTAAGTGATGATGTGGTCTAAGATGAAGCATGAAGATCTAGAAGAAACCTATTTACTCTTTACCTTAAAGAGGCCCGGATTGTATTCTTTAGGAAAAACAGACGACGGCAAAGTGTTCCATATCTTAGCTGTACGCATCGAGAACGTAGAACCAAACCGGTGTGTGCGAATAGGTGGTATATTGACTAGGTACGGATGGTACTGAAACGTTAAGACACGCAAAGTAGGTGAACTTGCGTAATCTATTCAATACAGATCTGTGGTTTTTAATAAATATTATTGAATAATTGTCAAGTAACCTTTTAATCCCAATTTAAGTAATTTTTTCGAAAAAAAAATAAGCTATTTTTAAGGTGTATTAATCATACACCAAAATTTTAAAATTACTAAAAAAATAAGGGCAGGGGCCAACCGCAACCTCTTATAGCAATATTAAAATAATATTACACTGACATTTAGTACCATGACCCTCAATTAGTAAGGTTACTTTATTATTGTAAAGGCGAAGCAGTTTTGGTGACGTCACCATAAATCTTTCACGCAAAACGTTTCACATTAGAGCACATAGAAAGCGTAAATTTATACGAAAAAGTAAGTAAATTGTGTTTATTTTCGCAATGTTTTGTAATGAACGTGGTGTAATCACTAGAAAGCAATAAATATACAACATTATTAGGATTATAATAGTAATGTTTAAAAGTTTTGTGGTTCAAATGGAAGTAATGTTGCTACAAGCTTGAAACAAAACGCTCTTGAAACATGATGCTATTCTTAAAAAAAATGTGGTCGGCGCCCAGCTCCAGTGGGCAAGTTACATTCGATCATTGATGACGCTAGTCGAGAAATCCAAAATGTATGGGATTTGACACATGCTATAGAAATATCACATGACATATCGACAACAAATGTATGTAGAAATCGAATCGATTCGTAACGAATGTAATTTGGCTACGGGCCCAGGAGCGGTTAGTAATGTTTTAAACATTGTCAGGATTTTTATTAAATTCTTGTTACAAAATTATTAATACTTGTTTTTAGAAATACGCACAAAGAGTAAATGGTCGTTGCTTAAATGTCGCTGTGCCGACGACATGAGCAAATGTCGAGTAAATACGCACATAAATGAAAGGGGTTATTTTGATGAGCATAATAAATAAATTTGTGAAATGTTTACCATAGAAATGTGAAATTTATTTTGACATGTAAAAACAAACACTTTATTAAACTCTTTTGTGCTATTGCATAATGCTTGTCATCTAACCACAGATACTGTATTGGTAACGTTTCGAGATATCTCTTGTCGTCCCTTGCTAACCAAAAACTCGCAGCCATTTCGAAAAAGATATCGAATCTGCCTTTATCTTTGGATGTCGATTGCAAGAGTAGGCAGTAAGTTTTATATCGAATTAATCAAATTTGATAATATAACTAATAGTTTTTTTTTTCGAAAAGGCTTTTTTATGTTTTAAGAAACCGTCACTTGCTTATCGTCAGTATACCAAACACCCTGTATATGTATAGTGTAAAATAAATATATTAACATACATTTTTATTTTGGTTTTTAGCATCGACGGTCCGCATTTAGTAAGTTTTTTTACATATTTTAATATATCTAAGCTAATATTATAAAGGAGGGTGCAATAGAGCATGTCATGCTCGGTATATCACTCTTGGACCACGTACCAAGTGTCGAAATCCGACGTCGCACAAAGGTTGTGGACGTGGGTATGAGGATCGCAGGGCTGAATTGGAGATGGGCTGGACATTTGGCTAGGAGCGATGACGGGCGTTGGAGGAAGGCGATTACAGAATGGTGGCCAAGGCGGGTTCGTAGACCAAGAGGCAGACCACCCGCCCGATGCTCAAATGTCATTGAAAGCGTAGCTGTGTGTCAATGGATGCGACTCGCAAGGGACCGGAAAAAATGGCGTAATAAAGAGGAGGCCTATACCCAACAGTAGGCGCAAACGGGCTGAGATAATGATAATGATGAATATTATAAACAGGAAAGATTTGTATTTAGATACATGTCCAACAACGTCACACGATGTCCAGCAACGTCGAAAATATAGTATTCTTCAAACTTTCGCGATCACTGTACATAATTACTGATTAAAACCGGTATTTATCACATATGTACTTTTTTTATTTATTATCCTGACGTTTCGTGGTCACGGCGAACACAACCGTTACCGGTTTTAATCAGTAATTATGTCGAACAACGTATCTCGTGACATTTATCGCCCTAATACTAACTAGTTTAGTTATTATTAATTTAATTGTTATTAAATCAATTATTTATTTCAGCTGTCTTATCCAAGGGCTTTGCCGAAGGAAAATGCGGCAACGCTGGAACCCTGTTTTTGGAAATGGGACAAAATCAAGGTATTTACGGCTCCATCCATACCTTGTAGATATACCACTCATCCGTACTCACTGTTTTGGTTCAACGTACTTAATGCGTACAGCCAAGGTATGGAATACTTTACCGTTGTCCGTTTTTCCTAAAGAATACAATCCGGGTCTCTTTAAGGTAAAAGTGAATAGATCTTCTAGATCTACGTGTTTCATCTTAGACTACAGCATCGCTTACCATCAGAAGGCTTAACGAAGTAACATTCAATTAGCGATGACGCTAGTCGATAAGTCTGAAAATGTATTGGATTGACACATGCTATGGAAATATCACGTGATATACCGACAACAAACTGTAGAAAACAAATAGATTCGAAGCAAATGTAACTTGGCTAAGCCCTCGGGTGAGATTGTGGTCAAACTACGATATATTCATAATGAGACCCTGAGTCCAAGGGGTACCGGGGCCCAGTATCAAAATTATTTCTGGGCGTCTGGTCGATGCGACGTGTGATCCGAGAGCTGGCGCTTATCTGGGTCAACGCATAAGCATTGCAATTCAGCGCAATGCAGCCAGTGTCTTGGGGACACTTCCACCTGGTAGTGACCTAGAGCAGTTGAACCTATCTATAGATCGTTTGCAACGGTCTTTAGATCAACTGTTTCTTCTGTATAAGTCATGTAAATAGTTATATTATTATTTCTGTTATTAAAGGCATTTTGCCACACTTCATAATAATATTTAAAATTATTATTAAATAAACAGTTTGGAAGGCAAAATAAGGTGATCGTAGAATTAAGAAATATAGATTAAATATAAATCAACCTCCGTTTTTGCTCATTTCAGAAAAGAATAGCAAGTCCTTCGACCCTAATGTCGGACTAAAGACGCTTTCTTATCGTAAGTAACCTTTTATATTTACAACCTTTTATTTATATACCTACAACCTACCCTAATAGAAAATACACTATAAAAAATAAAAATACTATTTGAAATAAGCAACGCGACATCTCTTGTCAATGTACTAAACTGCAACGTTTGGCATTGAGCAGGTCAAAAACAGTATAAGTTTTCCTGCAGATGGAGCTAACGGCGCTTTAGTCGTAATTTAAATCATCTCACTAATTTCGACCCTGACGTGATAGAGCCTGGTAGCACAAATGTTCATCCTCGTATCAAGAGAAAGGTTGCGGTTCCAGTCCCGTCTAGGCTTGATATTTTTGAGATGGTTTTATAAATCTTTCCCTGATAGAGTCTGGCTAATGAAAGTAGATATTGAAAAACCGCGGCAAATTTAAAAAACATCAGCAACAGCTCCAAACTTAGAATACCTGAAATAACCCATTTTGATACAAATAATAATTCCAAAGTCTCAAATTAGGTTACGATTAGGTATTTCATGTATTTTGAGGCTTCCATGCCGATATTTTTTAAATTTGCCGCGCATTTTCAGTCTCTACTTTTAATAGGCAGACCATTATGTAAAACAAGCTTTGATTTCGACGAAATCGGTGCAACCATTACGACGTGATTGACAAACACACAAACATCCTAACTTATAATATTATTTATATTTATGATTCGTTATTATAAATACCTGAAAATCACAACAATAATTAGTTAACAAGTTAATTTTACTAACATTTCTGTACTGTTTATTGTCCACGACGCCTATATATAGGGTGTCTCAATAAGAGTGCCCTTTTTAAATTTTGTGTATTTGTTTTTTTTCGTGTGTGTGGCAACTCTGAATTTTGACACGTATGATTATTCCAATTAATAAAAATGGAGCGTAACACAAAAGAAGAACTTGTTATCATTGTGAAAACACGTTACAAAATAAGAGAAAGTTACCGCTCGAAAACTTCACTGAATTTTTGGTCGAGAAATTGAACCTAATATGTCCACAATTCGAAAAATCGGCGTTCGCTTCAGTTTGCTCTATTGCTCATTGAACGAATTGCCGACGCTTTGCATAGTTTACTGATTTGAGCTACTGAGTAAACTGAATCTTGTACGGATGAAGGTGGAGGTTTTTCGTCAAAATTCGCTGCATTTTTTGCATTTGCATTTGCTTCGTGAAATTTAAAGTTGTTGATCACGATGCCGAATTGATGTTTTCGGGTTTTCGGCCACACTCAGCAATATTTTGCTGCTACAGCAGCAATATTTTCAAGAGATCTACCGGTACATCAATGCAGAGGAGCCTTATTGTCCATAACCAACCCAGTTTATTCAAATTTTTTGACTACTCTTAAAATTATCTTGACGTAACTTTTTCCATTTTAATAATAAGTTTTCAAAATGATAACACGTTTTTCTTTTGTGTTACGCTCCATTTTTATTAATTGGAACAATCACAGGGGATAGCTGTCAAATTTCAGAGTTGCAACATACACGAAATAGAAATTACACGATATTTAAAAAGTGCACTCTTTTTGTGACACCCTATATTTATATCTGTAATCAGAGCTGGACAAAATACATGCTTTGCGTTAGTTAAAATACAAATTACAAAATATTATCTCGCACGTACTTAAAATACGAAATATAATATTTTAAGTCGTGTATTTGAAATATATAATAACAGAATACAGTATTTTAACTATTTTTATTTAAAATACAAATTACAGTCAGGGGTTAGGTACTTGATAATTTGACGTACAGTACAGGTGCAGTGTTGCCAACTTTAAAAATTTATATATTTAGCGGTCGCCATTTTGCTAACGAAAACTATCGAGCGCTATTTCCTGTAGAACGCACCATTATTATGATCGCTAAATGTATTTCTGTTCAGATGTATTTTAAAGCCATAAATATTTGAAATACTAACTACAAAATACCTAAGCGTTAGGTATTTGAAATACCAATTTACAAATCACATTTTTACGAAGTAATTGAATTACAAATACAAAATACATATTTGTATTTCAATTATGTATTTTAATTACAAGTAATTCAAATACTGCATGTAATAAACAATTTACTCTCTTATTCACAGTGGCCAGAGCTTGTGGTGGTATCACCAAACACTGGGTGAAAGGTGGTAAGTAAAACACTCCGATGGTTGACCGTTAGCTGCGCTTCTGAAGGCACTGAAATCAAATAATAGCAAAAAGTATGCAAAGAGCACCAAAAAATAGATTTTACAATGAGGGCTTTACATATTCAATTTAAACAAAAAACTAGTTCCAACTAGCGTGATAGATAGCGCTATCTGGAGATGCGCCTCCAAAAAATATGATTTATAAGCCAAAATTTCGAACACAAAATAAAAAATTGTCTAAAACAATATTACTTCATCAAATAAACAAACACCAATGCTTGTTTTTGATGTATAACCTCCTTCCTCTCGGTTTGTGAGAGTGATTTTGGCAAAAGGGGCAGAAATTTGTAACAGGAAAATGGGGAAGCGCTTTAACCTATGAGTGCGCGCTATTTGATTTGACCAATGAGCGCTCGCGGTGGTCAGATGTTTTTCACTACGAGACTATATGACCTCTTTCATATAATAGAAATAAGGATTTGTCATGGAGGTTGTATTTCGTCATAGCATATTATGAATACAATGAGCCTCATTCTATTTTTAAATTTACTTACGGTTAATCGCATTTACGGAGCCGTTATCGAGTTTTCAATGAGCATCTTTCAGAGTGATCAATTCGGTAGATAAGATTAAGATTTGCTTTGTGTTTTCTATTTTGTTTGTTATTTTTTTTGGTGTATAATAAAAATGATGTTACATATTATATGCGACTACTGTAAGGCTCATATTTTTTTATTTCAAGTTCTCGGAAGTTATTGTTGACATGGCAATTGACATTGACAATTCACTTTCCTTTGTCAGAGCATGACAAAGCAACGCCATCTCTTAGCAGTTATAAAAACATGGGCCGTGAAAACCCTTCAACACAAACTAATTTAAACTAAAGAACTATATTAATTCGTTTTCTTTTTATTTCAGTTGATTTTGACCTAAGTAAGTATTTTTTACTATTTTACACGTACCGTTTTTTAATACCAGTACGTGATAACTTCGTACGAGGCTACATTTGTGGTTCGTAAATGTAACTTTACGAGTGGCCCCGTAATTTACGAGAGTTATCATGTACCGTTTCATACAATGAACAAACAATATAAGAAAATAAAATACAAATCAAGAGGACACTTCCGCCTGGTAGTGATCTGGAGTAGTTAAGCTATCTATAGATCGTTTGCAACGGTCTTTAGATGATTGAACTGTTTCTTCTGGATTTTAGTCATGTTAAATTTTATTTTACTTGGAAAACATTCGTGATTAACCACGTACCATTTTATCGGTGTTTCGACAGATAATGTTTCGGTTCAATCCGTGAACTTTCAAAGTCAAAATCTTTATTCATTATAATCACAAGGTTCACCTGCCTGTTCCTTCGCGACCAAACCAGGAAAGAAAGGCAATAAACAAGACTGGTTGTTTTTTTAATGATTCTTTTAGAATACATAACAATAAAGAAAATAAATTACGTCTAAAATGTAACATTTTTGAACGAGTTGGAGCAATTTCAATCCCAAGCTTCTATACCATTGAAACCATTGAAACCATTTTATTCATTGTAAATGTGGTATGATACAGATCTTATAAAAAAAATACCAAAGTGTCCAGTCACAAATTACTCTTTCGAGTGTACAATGTTACTATACTACCTATCCCGTTTTAATAAATAAAGTGACAATAACAATCATTTAATTACAGGTGCATAACCACAATAGTATAAAATTGCAATAAAATTAATAATACCAGTTATGGCATAAATCATTAATTTTAATAAAATAATAAATTCATTTATCAATAAAAGTTTCTAATTAAATTCGGATAAAATAAAATATCAAGTTAATATTACAGTAAAATTGATAATAAACTCTAAAAAAGAGAAAATAATAATAATAATTGAAAGTTAAGATGTTCATGAATAGAAAATAAAAATAAATTAATTGAATCGTAAAAAAAAATAATAATATGACAAAATAATAAATGTAAAAGTGAATCATTCTAATAGTTCTTTAACGTCATAGAAGCACTTGTCCAAAAGCCACGAAAAGAGCCTTCTTTTCAGTTTTTGAAAAGGTAGAGAGGTAATATCGCTAGGAATCATAGTATAGATCTTAACTGACATGGCAAATATACTTTTCATGCTTGTTGTTAATCTAAACTTTGGGAGGGCTAGTTTATTCTTAAATCGTTCCCTGGTCCTCTCACTATAAGGAGTAGGCTTTTTACAAAAATAGGACTGGTGCTTTTTTATGAACAGGCATACCTCATAAATGTACAGACAACTTAGTGGCAGAATATTTAGGGCCTTAAACAATGGCTTACATGATATGGTATGATCTCCAATATTACAAAGGGCTCTAATACATTTCTTTTGAGTCAAAAAAACAGATTTTACTTCACTAGAGTTACCCCAAAGAATAAGTTCATAGCGGAGATTGGAACTTACGTATCCGTGATAGGCCATTTTTCCTGCTTCAAGTGAAGACATGTGAACTATTCTCCTGAGCGCATACACATATTTATTTAATTTCATACATAAGTTTTCACAGTGTTTATGCCAATTCACATGTTGGTCGACCATGATGCCCAGGAAAGGAAACATAGGTACTTGTTGGACATTTTCATTTTTGTATAATACCTCTAAAGGCTTGGCTGAACCTTTTGGACAGTAAAATTGCATGATTTTAGTTTTCCCTACATTAAGTACTAAATTATTATTTTCCATCCATGTGCCAAGTTTGCCTAAACATAAATTAACATTATCGTGATATGTGGCCAGGTTTTTACCCTTTATTACCGCCACACTGTCGTCGGCAAATAAGATCATCGGATCCTTAATAGCATCACTAAGATCATTTATATACAAAATAAACAATAATGGACCCAAAATACTTCCCTGTGGGACTCCATACAAATTTTTTCTAAAGCCTGATCTATGTTCAATAAGTGTTTTATTTTTTAAGTCTAAAGTGGAGATAGAGGTGCACTGATCACGATTTTCCAAGTATGATTGAAGCCATTTATGGCAATTTCCTCGAATGCCGTACAACTGTAGCTTATTTAGTAGAAGACTATGAGACACAAAAACAAAAGCCCGAGACATATCCATGAACAATGCACAAATAGGTACTTTTTCATCGATGGATTCAGTCACCATTTTCATTAGATGATAGGCAGCCAGTGTCGTAGATCTATTTTGTCGAAATCCATTCTGTTCTTCTTTTAAGATCTTATGTTTCTCCACAAAATTTATAAGGCGGGCAAACATTAACTTTTCAAAAACCTTGGACAATATTGATATTAACGTAATGGGCGATAATTACTAATCTTTGACTTATCCCCTTTTTTATATAGAGGTTTTATAATTGAGGATTTCAGTTGCTTTGGAAAAATCCCTTGCTCAAAAGACAGATTAACAATGTGAGCTAATGGTTCAGCTATGTATTTGGCATTTCGTTTTAAGACTGCAGTTGAAATGTGATCGATTCCTACCGCAGCTGTATTATTAAGAGCTTTAATAACTTTAATTACTTCACCAGCATTTACTGGTTTTAGGAAAATTGAGCTATCAATAGATCTATCGTGTAATGTAGAGAAGATGTTAATCTTATGACTACATTCTTTTTCGACAATATCTATAAAATAATCATTAAACAAATTGCATATCTTCTCTGGGTTTTTTTCTACGTGATTTTCAACGTGAATTTCTTTTATGGTTACTGGTAGTTTAGTATTTCTATTTCCTTTAATGATATTCCATGTCGATCTACAAATATTCTTAGAATTCTCAATATAATGCTGATTAGACTTTTGATTAGATATTTTAATACATTTTTTCTATATTTTTGTGTAATTGCAATATTTACGAACTCTATCCTCTGTACGTTTTACTCTTGATGTGTAGTACATCTTCCTCTTTGTCTTAATAGATATTTTTATACCATTTGTGATCCAATTTTGGCGATAGTTAAGTTTCTTATTAATTTTTACTAGAGGAAAGCATAAGCTAGAAAACAGAATAACAGTTTCATAAAATTTTGCAAATGCACTTGCGGTTTCCGATTCACTATAGACCTCGTTAAATGATAGAGCTGACATAACATTTTCAAATTTTTGCATATTCTCTTCTGTATAACTTCGTTTAAACTCATACCAAGCATTTATATATATATTGGTATTTATTTGAAACTTAAAAATTTGTGCTGAATGTCTCGATAATCCCAGCTCATAAACTTTACCTATACCACTTACGTTACTAACTACATTATCTATACAGGTTCTTGATCTAGATGTGACATGAGTAAAAGATTTAATCTGCGGTTTTAGGTCATAGTTCTGCAAAAGACCCAGCAGTATTTTAGTGGCAGAGTGTTTTGGTTTTAAAAAATCAATGTTGAAATCACCACTGATAATGATCTTGTTTTCTTTTTTGCAAATAGCAGGCAGTAATGTTTGCAATTTGTTCATAAACACATTACAATTACCAGAAGGAATTCTGTATACACATGCTAAAACCAGCTTTAAACTCGGTATTTTAACAGCGCAACATTCGAAATCAAATGGTTTTGATATGTCCAATGGCAGCTGTAGTTCTTTAAACTCCAAACCTTCACGTAGGAGAATGCACGTACCGCCTCTACTTTTATCTGTCCGCTGGAATGCTGTTGCCAAACTATACCCTGGCAACACTAAATTACTCTCATACCCTTTCTTTAAAAAGTGTTCTGATATGCATATTGCATCAATGAGTGTTCCCTTAGTTCTGAACTCATCTATAGCTATAAGAAGTCTATCTTGCTTACTTAACAGACTTTCAATGTTCTGGCGGAACACGGTGAAAATGCCGGCCTCCAATTCAATTACAGAGGATCTCCTAAAAAAGCCTCTTGAAACGTGTTTCCTTCTTCAGCATAGTGTATATTCTCAGTTTGCGTGGATTGATTCCTGTATCGTTTTTCCTGACGTTGTCTATGATATTCACATACAAATAATCCGATATTTTATAGTAGGCTTTTTTAAAAATATTTTGTTTAATTACGTTTTTAAATTTATTAATTGTCAATTTTTGTACATCACTTGGGAGTTTGTTATAAAAGCGTAGCTTGCCCTTCTTCAGGGTGAGTACGATCCGCTCCGAACAAGGTCTCGCCTCGCACTATGCGCCGCAACAATGCAGTAGACGGGCGTGGTGGGGGAATATAGTTGGTCGAAACACCGATAAAACTAATATACTGATTAAATATTTATTGTATATTCCTTCTGTTATTAAAAGCAGCTTGCCACAAAAAAAATCAAGAGTTAGATAGATGATATAAGATAATAAAGCAAGGGTACGTATTAATGTTGTATTTCTGTTTTTCAGTGCTCCTCGGTGTTGTTAAGATCGCCCTTTGCCACGAGCCTACCTCCAAACGTCTTGGAATCGATTTGAGAGGTAAATTTATAATAAGATTCACCATTTATCATTCGTCACGACCCACTAGTTAACAGTATTTTTCAAACTTTCACGATCACTGTACATAATTACTGATTAAACGGGTATATAAGGTATATATAGATATAAATATAAGGGGTATATGTATATAAATATAAGGGCGTATGTACCTTTTTATTTGCTATTTATTTGTTTAGTTGTTATTTAAGTTGTTTGTTTGTAGACTCAAAAACTATTATCTCCAAGAAGAGTCGTGATTCATTAATCTGATATTTAATATTATTAACATTATATGTATGTAAGTTCATATTTATTTATTTTATATATTATATTTATTGACAATTATTTGTGTACCTAATATGTGTGCCTTATAATTTTTCTTTTTTTTGTTATTAAGTATATTCTTTTACACCTCGACCAATCCAAAGGTTGTCTGGAAGAGATCGCTTTGTTAAGCGATAAGACCGCCCATTATGCTTACATTTATTTGTTTTTTTTTTGTATCTGTTGTGTCTAACTTGTAAGGCACAAAAATAATTTTCATTCACTTGTAAACGTCTAAAATAACGGCGCCAACTTTTAATAAACCAACCTAAAATAAAGTTAGGTTATTCAAATACATAATTATTTATAAAATAAACTAATACATACCTATCTTTGTACAATAAACTAAACCAACAAATAATTAGTTACTGATTTAAACGGGTACATATATACTACGTGTTTTGTTATGTTCGACATTAAATGAAAACACGTGGGACTAATGGCTGGTATTTTTATAAAATAAGTTATTTTCATATACATTACCATAGATTTTTTTTTAATTTTCAAGCATCCTATTCTAACAAATTCTATAAATTCAATGAAACAGCTTGTATAATAGTTAAACAAATCATTTTCATTCATCATGTAAGTAGGTACCTGTTAAACTGACTAAGCGGCATCGTCGCAAAGGCGCCGCTTATTTATGTTAAGAATTGTTTATGGGAAATGTATTGATTAACCGATAAATATTCAAGCTACCGGTATTAAGCCCACCGGGTGTGTGTTTTAAATTAATGACATAACAAAACAGGTTGCATAACAAGTAATTGTTCTTTTAAATCTAAAACTTTCACCGCAGTCAAAACCATCTTTCCATTGCATCTACCCATATTTTCAATAAATATATGAAATCTTAAATGTTTCTTGCAGGAATAAGCCTCGATGTCTGTAATGCCGATTACGGGAGGGAATGGGGCTGGCCTAGATGTGAAAGCAATGAACCAGCAAAGGTCATCGCAGCATACAAACTTAAGACCGTCTACGCTGATGTCGAAGCGCAGAAGAAAATCTTCCATCATGGTATGTAAACTTGTTCTCTCAGGAAAGATCTTCATGCCCTTATCCCTCCTTCCCCCTTCCAGCATCGAACAAGCAGACGTACCGAGAAGTACCACCCATACCTGGTCGGCATACCACCTTGCCGTACTAAACGATTTGCTTCAACTTTTCTTGTTAGCACAGGTGGAACTCACAACCGGCGTATGTTTTTCCGAACCAGTTTAATCTTGAAGTCTTCAAGTCCAGAGTGAATAGGTTATATCTAGGCAATCGTGCTCCATCTTCGATCACCACACCTTTAATTACCATCAGGGCCCGTAGCCAAATTACATTCACTACGAATCTATTCGATTTCTACATACATTTGTTGTCGCTGTATCACGTGGTATTTCTATAGCATGTGTCAAATCCCATACATTTTTGGACTTATCGACTAGCGTCATCGCTAATCGACTGTAACTTGGCTAAGCCCTCAGATGAGGTAGTGATCAAGCGCTTGACTATTATCAATAAAAAAACAAACAAATGTTCCCGAATCATAATATAATAGTAACAAAAAAGTCCCAAAATCATAAAGTAAATAAAACAAAATGTGTTTTATTTCTAACAAAAATCACACTTGCAATCAACTTAAGATATTTTGAGATTTGACAATTAGATTAGAATGTTTTTTTTTTTTTAATAAATAATTAACCTAACAAGAACAATGATGTCCTCTTCTCTCCAAAACATTGTTGTGCCCAACAGGGTCCATAATGATCATGTACTATCAATTACCAACTATTATTACATTGTAGAATACAATAAACGGTTGCGTATTAAGTATTGAGATAATTATTACGTTATATAGGTCGCAGGAAGCATCGTAATAGTACATTATGATATAAGTGCGGTCGATATTGCTACAAGAAAGCAGACGCTGTAATTATCAAAGCGCACGTATGTCATACGACGTTTTATAACATACTAGTTGACCCGCCCGCGGCTTCGCACGCTTGAAATTTCCCGTTCCCGTGGAAATTCGGGATAAAAACTATATAAAACACTCTTGTCAAAGTGACGCGACACTTCATGTAAATGAATTCACGTCAATGAACGACGGCTAAATTATATGGATACATAAAAAGTTTAATAAAAAGAAAATAAATAAAACTCGGACTTTCTTAAACGAATAAATCTTTAACCCTTAAATGCATGATTAAATTCATGATAAATATATGATTTATGATAACAGTATGCGTTGCGCTCATATTAATGATTTGGTAGCCGTGTTAGTGGTATGTTGCAGTTTTACGTCAAAATGCATTTAAGGGCTAATCACTTGTTAAAGCAGTTAGAAAAATTTGTAATATTTGTAAAATTGATTATTACGTTGCCAGTTGGCATTTTTAATGTTGTCAAGTTATTATTATTATCTCCCAAAGTTAATTTTATTCATAAAATACTGACCACTTTTCTGACATAAAAACTCTTTGCTAAGATTTAAAAAAGTACCGTTCGTTTTAGACGGAGCATCTTGATAAACCGTACGTTTTACCTTATTAAAAAGAAACTCGTGCGTTTTACATTACAATAACGCACAAGTACGTAATGACATACATTACGATATTGAAATTGGTGAAATAAGAGACCCTTTACGAGCAAATGTGTTATAAATGATATTTATAATGTGTGTGTGGCGAGCTCTTACTTACTAACAACTTACTCTAACTTACGCTTGCTAACTTATTTTTCAGCGACTGAAAAATTCCTTTGGGAGCGAATCAGGGCAATAGCACTTATCTACAAAAGTAAGTATTATTTTTTTAAATTTTCAATACTGTAGTGTGCCAACGGAGTCTTATTACTTACTAGCCAATTACATCAAAGCTTTGACATACCCCAATTGACCGTAAACTTTGAAAATGTTTTGAACACCTTACGACCTCCGTGGCGCAGTGGGTGTATAGCCGGCTGAGACGCAGTAGGTAGCGGTTTCGATACCCACCACGAAATAAATGTGTGCATGATCTACAAAAAAGTTACAAAAAAAGTATATAAGTATTACATCAGTTTTCTAGTTCCTATAGAAGAAGCTCTGCTTAATTTGCGGCTAGATAGCGCAGTGTGAAATGTCCACCAATATTAATTTATTTTAATTTTATTTATTTATTATTTAAGACTACGTTTTTAAAAAAAAGACCGTCAGACTACATTTTCAAAACGCGGTGTCCACTCAAGATCTCGTTTACTCCAACAGTTTTCGGTTCTTCATCTATGAAGATTAATAAAATGTATTATCTTTTTTCAGATGGCTGTGAACATTTGACGATTGAGGACGTTTATACCATTGCAAAAGAGGGTAAGTTTAAATCAATCAAATAATGTAAATTGGACTTAACAAAAATGGTACCGGGGCCCATCGCGTTTTCAAAATTATTTCTGGGCGATCCGAGAGTTCGGTCAACGCACAAGCATTGCAATTCAGCGCAATGCAGTATGTGTCTTGGGGACACTTCCACCTGGTAGTGATCTGGAGTATTTGAGCTATCTATAGATCGTTTGCAACGGTCTTTAGATGATTCAACTGTTTCTTCTGTATTTTATCACATTAATATTATTAATGTGAAAGTTTCGATGTTTGTTTATTTATTATTTATTATTGTTTATTTGTTTGTTTGTTACTCAATTACGTCGTAACGGCTGAACTGATTTTGATGAGATTTCGTAGAAAAGTAGATTATGACTTGAATTACCACATAGGCTACTTTTTATCCCATAAACCAGTTCCCATGGGACACAAATGGGGTGTCAAGTCAAGTTGCAACAGCGAGTTCAGCTTTATTTCTAGGTTACCTACACATTTAGTAGGAACGCGTACAAAGTCGCGGACAACAGCTAGTTGTAAATGATTGTATAATAATTGACTGATTGTAACAAAGTTACATATTTCCATGGCTAAGCGTCGCCTCACACAAGTCACGCGCCACAGTCACAAAACGCCGCCACCGAGTTGCAAACTGAATTTTTCGTACATTTTATATGAACATACCGCACACGATTGACGCCGGTGGTCGCTACACGCCACGAGACGCCTCTTCTCGCGTCGTGTTGTCGTGTGGCCGCCACCAATCGAAAGTGAAAGAAAATGGAAAAAAGTACTAAATTGCTGTTTTCACTTCATGTGGCGGCGCTTTGTAGCTGTGGCGAGTGGCGATTGTGCAGGCTGAGTGTGGTATATTTTCGATGTTTTTAAAATCAAATCAAATATATTTATGTCAGTAAACTTAATCTATGTACATTTCATAGGGTTGGGACCCTCTTTTAAGTATAAAAATACCTGTGTTAGAGGGTATCTCTCTTCCGTTAATTCAGTTATTCCGATTAAGCACAATACAAACAAATATCAATATTGATAAACAAAAGAATTTTACGTTAAATTGTGCTCCTGATCAACGGTCTGCGAAGAAGCATAAGTATTTCAAGAGTACCCAGGTGCGTGTGTGTATGTGTATGAGCGTGCGTGTATGTGTGCCGGGGGGGGGGGGGGTAACCACCTATGAGCGAGTATCAGTGAGGTCATGACTGCGACCGGACCGAACGTCAACAACAATTTAAAACACGCGGATTTTGAAATTGCTTTAACTTTCCTGTGCTCGTTTTTTTTCTCAGTCGTCTCCCTATGATAGCTTATAGGCTAATCCAGGACTGAGCATGAGTATTCCAGGAGCAACCAGGTTTTTCATCACCGTCATAGTTTAATCAACATGTTATTACTTACAGGTGCGTCGTTTATTGGTGGTGTTGGATCAGCTTATAAAAACCCACAGTGTAAGTATTTCTATTTTTTTTTTTAACAATTAAAGGCCTTATCACACTGGCAAGTTAACAGCGTGTTTCCAGCGAGGCTATTTGTGAACGTATTCGCCGCGAGTGCGTCGCGAACTCGCCGCAAGTTCGCGCGTTCGGCACTTCTAATTTTAATTATACTTTATCAAAAGAAACTGTTTTAAAATGAATAATCGGAACCGCAAGCAGATTCAAATGAGTCCAAACACTAGTAGCCTACTAATCCATTCAGTAGTTCTGTTGTCTAGCATCCGTCTCCATCATGAGACCACCTAAACGGTACTATATCATCGCATTGTCACCGTCAGGTTTAAAATTCAGTTACAAGATTTGACCTAAACAAACAAACATTGCATAAAAGCTTCTAAAAAGTAACCTTGTTAGCACAAAAAAGTTAAATATTGTTAAATGCGTCTTTAAAAAAATACTTACAATTTTGTGTTTAGGATTTTCTTCAAACAGTGTTTAGCCGGTGTTTAACTTTTTTGTTGTAAGATCCTAACTGTTTGAAATGTTTAATGGTAGGTACAAACGTACGTACATGCTCGATAAACTTGCTCGATCTCGAGCAAGTACGAACGTGTGTACCGTACAAGTCTCAAGACAATTGCTAGAAGCCAACCAAAATGTTCGATTCGAACAAGATTCAAACGTCCATAATTCTTGCTCGATGTTCGAAGCAAACATGTTTGTAAGTATAGCCGCGACGTCGAGCACTTTAGTCGTGATTGATATTTTTGTGATTTGGTGTGAGTGCGCAGCTAAAATGTCGGAATTTCGTTCATTTTCTCGGGATATTTTGGAACAATTTATAAATATGTATCAGGCGGAAGAGAGCTTGTGGAAAACTAAATTAAAAGAAGTTTTCCTTGACAGTAAATATGGTAGGCGATGACCATCAAACACAACAACGAATCGTCCACTGCTCGAAAAGTTTCAACTCACATGAAACATGTTCTTCGAGCAAGCTTTTTCCGTGTAGACGCAGGGTCGAGCATGTTTGTAGATAGCCATGCTCAGATGAAACATGCTTATCGAGCATGTAGCTGCGTGGAGACCCACTTTAAGACCCTTACTTACTAAAACTTAATAATTTAGTTCAATACTAACTTTTCTGAAAACCATACATTAACATTAATTTGTGTTTTTACAGTGGGAGAAGAATTGATCGACGGTAAGTCCTAAGAGTTTTATTAATAGCTTTAGTTTATGGAACATTATAAATTTTGATTAAAATAAATATAGATTGTAGTGTAGCTATCTTTCAGCCAAAGAATTATCAGAATATTATTTAGAATATTCTGAGGTTACAAACAACATTACCTCTTTTTAATATAGGTAGATTTTACTATCTGTTCAATGAGCAACGTTCCAGTTCAGTACATTGACGAAAGTGTTTGTTTGTTTTTACTTTGCGATCACAAATACGATTTATTGGATTTAATACCTAGATACCTAAATGTAGATTCCCAGCTCGTAGCTACCTGCTACGGCGTAGCGCTACGTCGTAGCTACCAGCTACGAGCTGTGATTTATCGCTTTTTGATAAGAATATAAAGTGCCTTGAATATGTGTTAGTGCCAGAAGTATGGCCACCCTAGTAAAATTTATCTACGGAAGAATATTGTGAAGTTGCACTTATGGAAATCTAATAGGTCTAATTTGACGTCTATCCGTCCATACCTGGTCGACATACCACTTTGCCGTACCAAACGATTTGTTTCAACTTTTCTTGTTAAGATAATATATAGAAACAATATTAAAAATACAAAGATGCTAAAATCTATACATAGTCTATATATAGATCTATATTATACAGTCTGTCACCGCATTCACGACAATAATTTAAAACACATACGCAGAATCGTATTAACTGATTTTAGAAGTGGGTTTAATACCGGTAGCTTGAATATTTATCCAGTAATCGATACATTTCCAATTAATTCATACAGCATGTTTCATTGATATTTTAGGACTTGAAATTAGGGTAGATTGAAAATTAAAAAATATTTATAGTCCTCTTAGTCAGTTTAACAATTACCTACTTACAAGATAAATGAATATGATTTGTTTACCTAATTTATACTTACTAATTGGGGTTGTTTGAAAATTTAAAACTTTCTATGGTAATGAATTTGAAAAAAAAAATGTTATAATAATACAAGCCATCAGCCCTACACGTGATTTAAATTAATGTCATAAATGCGATGACACGCAGTATTTAATAACTAAATATATCCACCCAAAGGTTGCCTGGAAGAGATCGCTTTTTATGTTATGACCACCGATTGTACTTGCCATTATTTTTGTGCAATTCTTTATCATTGTAATTTTGATAAGTGTGCAATAAAGAGTATATCTATCTATCTATTAATCTACATGATGATGATGATGATTCCTTTTTTTTTACAGATCTTAAGGAACATTTCCGGGGCTTATCAATCCTGCTTAAACAGAAGAAAAAGCTAGAATCCTATTTAAACGAAGTTAAAGCTGGATTTAAGCAATGTAAAAGAATCAACTTGAATGGCGCTTTAACTGATTATGATGGTAGTGATGATGACAATGATGTTGATGGTAATGATGGTAAAAGCGTTAAAGGAAACAAGGGCGACGGAGGCAATGTTGTTGATCATAATGAGGATAAAAGCGGACAGGGTAAAAATGGAGGAAAAACTGCTGCTCATAAGTACAGACACACAAAAACGAAATATGCGGTAACTATTATTTCGTAAACAAGTAACTTTTAGGGCCCATCGCGTATTCTTAATTCTTTCTGGTCGAAGCAACGTGTGATCCGAGAGTTGGCGCTTATCTGGGTCAACGCATAAGCATTGCAATTCAGCGCAATGCAGCCAGTGTCTTGGGGACACTTCCACCTGGTAGTGATCTGGAGCAGTTGAGCTATCTATAGACCGTTTGAACCGGTCTTTAGATGTTTCTTTTGTATTTTATTATAAATAATTGTATATTATTTCTGTTATTATATAATTCAAGATACATTAGTAATTTTTTAACAAAAATATAACCGAATTAACCAAACTACTCAACTGATTTTGATGGAATTTCTATGAGACCAGTTTATAAGTACCTCTGACAAGAATGTACTAAATAACATCGAATTTTTAAAATAATATCATACAGATCTTTACGTACTTAACCAATTATTTTTCTACTGACATATTTGTTTTTTTTTGCAGCATCACCGTTCGCTATTTTCTCTATTGAGTAAGTATCCATAATAATTTTACTTAGAAAACTTTCGTGATTTATTTCAATCATTATTATAAATACGGGATTTATAACGTACCATCTTATCGGTGTTTAGACCGACAATGTTTCGGTTCAATTCGCGAACCTTCATCAGAGTGAGTGCGATCCGCTCCGAAGAAGCGAATTGAGTGCGAGGCGAGACGTTATTTGGAGCGGATCGATACGTGATAAATCCCGTATTTTTAATCCTGATCTATACAAATATTATAAATTTAAAAAAAAGTAACTCTGTCTCTGTTTGTTTCGTTTTCACGACTTCACGACACGAAACAGCTGGGCCGATTTCGATTAAATTTGGTATACAGATAGATTATGACCAGTACTGGGACATTTGACTCATTTTGACTTTTTACTCGACTTCGCAGAAAGAGGGTAATTTTTTATTGTTTTTTTTTGCCTCAAAAAAGTTAAACGACTGTTTTACGTCTGTTTAAAAAATCCTTACCAATTTTTTGTATAGGAATTTATAAACACGCGCTAAACAGTGTTTTTTTTTGTGGTAGGACTCCTATCGTGATTAATATGTGCATTCACCATCTGTTAATACTTTATAGAATTCAATAAACGATTGATTTACTATGTTTTTTCTATTGCAGACATATTTAGACGAGGAATCAATAAATCTAAGTGCGGGAAAGCATCACAGTACTTTGACGTACACTCACGCCACCGTAAGTACATAAATATACAATTAGAGTTAATAATAACAAATGGCCGGTCAATGGTGGAGGCGCAAGGAATCTATGCTCCAAGGATTGAAGTGTTAAAGGCATAAAGCCGGGATTAGCGCTTAGTGAAACTGCAGCACACCTCTCAAACCCTTTAACCGGCCACACCAACGTTGCCCCTTACGCTGCCTTCTATTGGCGGCCCTTATGGGGGCCCGTTTAGTAGTTGGCTAGTCACTACCTCCATCTTGTCTGGATTTTTATTCTTATAAGAACTAATCAGAACTTACTCGTTGGCTTCGCCCCCGGTAATGCCTTTGTAAAGGCCTTTAACCTGAGTTAAGAAATAAATACGTGGGATATTAACTAATAATTATTGGTGTGGGACGCCGTCGATACCCTCGTGCCATCCACAATACCAGGCGGAAGTGTCACTAAGGCACTGGCTGCATTGCGCTGAATTGCAATGCTTATGCGTTGACTCAGATAAGCGCCAGCTCTTAGACCACACGTCACTTTGATCAGACGCCCAGAAAGCTTTTTGAAAACGCGATGGGCCCCGGTACCCCATGGAGCCATGGAGCCATAAGCTCTGTCGAAACCATATTATAGCTTGTGATCTTCGGCTGAATTTGCCGCCGCACCGGCCCCAACTGCTGTACCAGACAGATGAGATGGTGCAAGGGAATCGCACGTGGCGTCCCACACCAAAGGCCTACCCTTCTCCCAAGGTACAAGAGTCATACCGTCAGGCCTCTTACCATCGTCACGTATCAGACCGTTCGGTTCGAGAACAGCTGGAACGTTATAAATCATTAACGCTAGCGATAACTAACACAAGTACTTACTACCAATATAATATAATCGTACAATCACATTTGTAAATTAGGTGGCCGGTCTGCGCACCATTACATATGTCAAACGGGGAAGATGCGTACATCCATTAGCTTTCGCTTGAGCTTGAGGAGATCTCGTTTGATCATTACAGTTACCAGTTACTAGTTTTTGTTTCTATTACAGATAAGAAGATCGCGAAGACGAACGACAAGGAAAAAATCAATTTATCACTTGTAAAATTCTTCAATTGTAAGTATTTTTTTAAATCGCATAACTAGTAAATAATGAATAATATAGCAGCTATAATAATAATAATATAGCGGCTATACTATTATTACAGCGGCTATAATAATAATAATAAAGCAGTAATAATAATAATAAAGCAGCTATAATAATAATAATATAGCGGCTATAATAATCCCCATGATTGATACATCCTTGATACATCCTTAAATACATCCCCCGTAATAGATCCTTGAATCTCTCAGACTCAGACCTCAGACCCGTAAAAATATCTCATAAGGGGGTAGCCAGAGGCAAGTCTAAGCATTACGTTGAATACATGCCCCAACATAGAAGTTAAGCATTCACGTGGCAGATTTTTTTTTAACAATCTGGAGATGGAACAAGCGTATGGTCTACCTGATGTTAAGTGGTAGCCAAAGTAAAGTAAGTATAGCAAAGTATTACCTCGTAGGTCACGCACCTTAGAAACGTGCCCTACGATGCACTGCGTCCATCAACTTGAGGCATACAGGTATAAAGCCTCATGTGACTGTAATTTCACCGGAAACCTCCATTTATACCGAAACACAGCAATGCTGCTTAGCGGCGAAAATAGGTATGGTGGTAGTACTTCCCCTACTTCACAAGGAACTAGTACTACAAGGTTGCAAGCCCATCACTGTTTATTAGAATAACTAGCCCGATAGCACATACTTTTGAATTATTGGTTTTAGGACATGCCGGTTTCCTCGCAATGTCTTTCTTTTTTGCCACGTTTTGGGCACGATGAAATACTAAGTGTTTTGTTAGTTTACATTTAATGAAAACACGACTAGGGTTAATGGCTGGTATTGTTGAAAAATAGGTTCTTTTTTCAAATTCATTGCCATAGAAAAGGTAAAATTTTTAAACAAGGTCCTAAAATATCAATGAAACAGCTTGTATAAAATAGGTAAACAAATCATATTCATTCATCATGTAAGTAGGTACCTGTTAAACTGACTAAGCGGCATCGTCACAAAGGCGCCGCTGATTTACGTACAAAATTGTTTATGGAAAATGTATCGATTAAAAGATAAATATTCAAGCTACTGATATTAAGCCTGGGGTAGGTTTAATACGATATATCGATAATATATATATCAGATAATACGATTTCAGATGTGTGTATTAAATTGTAAAAATGTGTATATAACCAGTGTGTTGCAATTATTAATAATTCATTATTTTCACAGTGCTCAAGGCTGTCTGTGACATGAACAATGGCTGGGTCTCAAATTGTAAGTTAAATAATTGGTAATAATTAAATATAATAAATAAACACTAATAATTATTAATTGATCGAGCGAAGCGAGATCTCCAAATCAACTTGGGCAAATCGGCGTTGTATGTATGTATGTTTGTTTGTCCGAGGATAACTTTCGTATCGTTTATCCGATCATCATGAAATTTGGTATATAGGTAGGTAGTGATGGCACAATTTTGGTATGACTCAATGAGCTAAAAATGTGGGGAGGTTTTTGAGATATTGGTGTTCAAGAGGGGTAAAAAAAATGAAAATGCGACTATCTCGGTCAAGTGGGACGTCAAATGAAAGGTATTCATAAGTACGTTTTAACCCATTTTTATTTTAGTCCTTGCAGTTTTTGAGTTGTTAGCCATAATAAAAACTAAGCTTTGACTTTATATTTTTATTTTTATGACTCGCGAGATCTCAGTTCGGGGCGAATCACTAGTATAATTAATTAATTAATTTGTCATCGTCTTTAGATGATTCAACTGTTTCTTCTGTATTTTAGTCAGACTAAATGACAGTTAGACTAAATGAGCTAAAAATTTTGAGGTTCAAGAGGGGTAAAAAAAATAAAAATGAGACTTTTAGGTCAAGTGGGACGTCAAATGAAAAGTTTTCGTTAGTACATTTCAACCCTTCTTTTATTTTAAATTTAAATTTTGTAGTTTTTGAGTTATTAGCCATAATAAAAACAAAACTTTGACAAAATTCACAGGGTACACCAGTGACCCCATAGTGCTGTAATTTGGTATGCGTGTAGCTTAAGTGACACAAATATAGACAAAAGTCTGAAATCCTAAATAATTGCAATTTCTACCCCAAAAAAATATGAACTCCCGTTACCTGTAATTTGAATGAAGCTGTAAGTCAAGTAATTTGGTTATTTATTTCGTGGCATTATTTTGATAGTCAAAGATTACAAATAATATTTTTTTATTTTAATCGAAGACTCGCGAGATCTCAGTTCGGAGCGAACCACTATATTACATTATACATATGTATATATATATAGTACATATACATATATAGTATAATTACAGTAGTCTAACTAAGCCGGCACTATTAAAAACTAGGGGGTGCCAGATTATTGGATTGTACAGAAAACATCTTAATGTGTAAACAAAATATGTGCGCAAGCGCGGAACTAGAGTAGGGAGGGGTGAGGGAGGCGTGAGTGGAGGGCGCCGGATTATTGGACGTCCCGGACTACTGAAGTGCTGGATTACTGAGACTCTACTGTAGTTGTATATTCTTTCTGTTATTAAAGGCATTTGGCTCCACTTTAATACCGCCGCATTACATTATTATAATAAAATAAAACTATTTTTTTTCAGCTGGAGACGTTTGTGAAACAAGTAAGTATTTTTGAAATATTTAAAACAATTATTCGTAGTCCTGGCGCATTCAACTTTATTTTTGTTAACTTTTGAGTGTTCGTAACCTACAGTTTAAAAACTTATACATAAGTATTAGTACGGATATATAAATACTTGAATAAAATAATTAATAAGGCTCGCGGTCACTTAGCGTGCTGTGTGAAGGCCATGCTTGGTGTTTCTCTACAAGATATAATCAGAAATGAGGAGATTCGTAGACGAACCAGTCACCGACATACCACAAAAGATTGACAAACTGAAAAGGCAGTGAGCAGGGCACATAGTGACGAAGTGACAGCCGTTGGGGCTGAAAGGTTCTCGAGTGGAGACCACGCACTGGAAAGCGCAGCGTAAGACGGCCCCCCCCTGGAAAGCCGACCTGTCAAAGGTTGCTGGGAGGTGTTGGGTGCAGGCAGACAAGATCGGTCGCACTGAAAATCTATGGGGGGCCTCCCCCATATGTTCAGCAGTGGACGTCCTAGTAAGATTATTAAAAACATCTCAAAAAATTTCAATCCTTGAATCCGCAACCTTCCTCTTGATACGAAGATGCACTGTCAATTGTGCTACAGACTTTTGTCACGTCAGGGTCGAAATTAGTGATGATTCAGATAACGGCTACAGCGCCGTTTATGTTTTTGAGATGGTTTAAAAAATATTATAATTTTCCGTAAGTGTTCGGTTAACAGTATAAAGATGAAATATTATTCTTTAATGTTTAATTTAATTTTTAGGCGTTATGGCGTTCGTCAGGACAATCGCATGCCAGAAACAAGTCAGAGCTCGCCTCGCAACTGGTCTCCCCTCAGGTAAGTTTACGAACATTTGCAGATATACAAACATTCGTTTGTTTAAATCATACCAGCACTCGCGTCAGAGTCGTCCAACTAGTTTAGCATGCGCGCGCGCCGTGAGATTATGGCACGCATGACATGAGATTTTTTTTATAATAATTCATAATTAATTTGGTCCATGTAAATCTAGGCTTTATGTAAACGCTAGATTTTGGCTGCGCGTACAAGTATTTAACAATTTAAAATAAACATATCAGAATCAAAAACCACAATGAAGAATTAAATTTAAAAAATTAAATCACAAAACTTTATTTATGAGTTTCTGTGCTTAACATCTAGGACCCGTAATGTGAGGATCTGTCGTTTAACTCACAGTTTAACTAAACGCTTATCGATTAAACTTTACTCTTAATATCAATGCCGAAAAATTGGTCGATGTATTTACCTACTTATCGCCCTGCCATACGCACCATACGCGCTCTGTTGACTGGTTGGGTACATTGACCGGGGGCCGTATTACCTAAGCCAAATTGCTGTCGCTTCGCTATCGCTACTCAGGCCATCCCTTTCACATGGACAGTACGTACCTCACGTGTGAAAGGGATGGCCTGACTAGCGATAGCGAAGCAACAACAATTTGGCTTAGGTAATAAGGGGGCGGGCCGGGTCATTGGCTGAGCGGGGTCATTGAACGAACGGGGTTGTCGAATGGGCTTTTAATTTTAATTTTATATGATTTTTTTATATATTTTTTTTATTTTATGTTCCTATTCTGATTTATTTAATTTTAATGTGACATTTTACTTTTCATCTAATTGACTGAATTATCATTGATTTGTATGTTTTTGTTTTAATTTTATTTATTTGTGATCGTTGATATTTTGTATGGACAGACACTGTCTGAAATAAATGATTATTCTATTCTATTCTAATGGCTCGTAGTAACTTTTTAGTAATCTGTGGCATCGTACACTACGCTAGTTCTATAACATTTCGAGTAGTATTTTATCGATTTTCTCGAGATATGGTAATAAAACCAGAATATTTTAGAGATACATATATTTTGCTTTCCATGCTCGGCATTAGACTATTAGATCGAGTTCCAAACATTGAGATCCGTACTACCATCGTATTGGGTTGGACACTTGACTAGACGTGGTGATGACAGATGGAGCAGGGCAGCGATTGATAGGTGGCCGAAGAGTGTGTATAGAAGGGTAGGATGTCCTGCAGCGAGATGGGAGGACAACATCGTAAAGGTGGCTGAGACTAGCGTAGGCTCGTGGTGGATGGCACAAACTTGGAGAGGCCTATACCCAGCAGTGGGTGACGTCAAGCAGTAGATGATGATGATGACATTTATTTTATAATTTTTTCTGTAGAAACCGTCCCTTAATTAGTTAAAATTACAACTTACATATATGGTTTTAATTGCAGATTTGGAAATTTGTAACCATAACTTTGGTGTCAAAGACTATGGTTGGAAGCCATACACTGGCAAATACAATTCTGCCGGGGCTGTTGTTGATTTCTACGGCTTAACTAAAGTGTCAGCGCGTCTTGCAAAACAATTGAAAGCACACAATGGAGGAAAGGAACTTAGTCATCGTAAGTAAATCATAAACATTTGAATATAGGTTAACTCTTCTGGCGGAGGTTGCTGATGCCAAACGACCTTTAGGACGATCAGTGCTGCGTTTTAAAGACCGTGACTCTTAGAGGAAATCCGTCGCCAGCGGAGTAGTCACTTATGACAATACCTGGCTAAGACATGAATTTAGTAGCTAAATATGATTTAAGGTGTTGTCAAATCATACAAATACATCAAATTTAAACCTGTTTAGTCGCTGAATACGTTTACCATACACACAAAGCGGTAATCTTCCAATTTACGCAACGATGCCTAAACGTATTTAGTGGCAAAATATAATTGGAGTTGTCAAATTACACAAATACGTCAGTTTTAAACATGTTTAGTCGCTAAATACATCAGATCATTGTGCAAGCCGGCCTTACTCGTAATTTAAATTAGTTACATTCTAATGTACCCCACTCAGGAGCGTGTAATGTGCGTAAATATGCATGTACAGCTTTCATATTTGTTCACTATACACACACACTAAAGGTAATTTTTTTTTAAAAACCACGCGTGCTAAGCCGCTGGCTGGTTAACTAGTATTGTTACAATTTTTTAGGTATGTTTAACTGTTATTTTAATTGTTATTTCTTTTTCTTGCTCCTTTTATGTGCGCTTAGTGAAATGAAATGAAAAATATATTAGAAATGAATAATATATTTATTTGCTGTATAACACACATTAAACAAGTAAATTAGACAAATAACTCAGTTGTATACAGGGTGTTTGGTAATATACTGAAGATATTCAAGTGACGGTTTCTCAAAACATAAAAAAAGACTTATCGAAAAAAAAACTAGTAGTCATATTATCAAATTTTAAAGAAAATCGACTAAATTTAGGTGAATTAATTCGATATAAAACTAACTGCCTACTCTTGCAGTCGACATCCAAAAATAAAGGCCGAATTGATATCTCTTTCGGAAATGGCTGCGGGTTTTGAGTTAGAAAGGGACAACAAGAGATATCTCGAGATGTCACCAATCTGTGGTTAGATGGCAAGCATTATGCAATAGCACAACATAAGTAGATTTGTAATAAAATGTTTGTTTTTACATGCAAAAATTATTTTAACATTTCTATGGAAAACATTTCACAAATTTATTTATTATGCTCATCAAAATACCCCCCCTAATTTTTGTGCGTATATTATCAAACAACCTATATACCAGTGTTTTAGACAGAAGAGGTAAATACCAATTTAAACTAAAAATATTTGGTGATCTCCACACTAGGCACGTCTGCATCGTGGAGATCTTGTTACGATAAACCAATTTTGAACTTAATTTTTTATTTTCTATAATCAGCTACGTTTATTCTCAAAGGTTTGCAACAAAACTCTTATCAGGATTAAGCTTGCTGATACATGGCCTGAAGTTATTTAGTCTATAGAGATAAATAGCGAGATAAAGATAACATCATAACTGAAAAGCTAATATTAATATATTTTAGGTATTAAAATTATTTTTTTCTTTCAGCAACTGAAAAATTAGCTTGGAAATGCATGACTGATATAGCTGCTGTTTTGGACAGTAAGTAAATAACATATTATTGTTAAATATGAAAAAATGTTATTTTCCAAACTTTCGCGATCACTCAATAGGTTTATTTTCACGGAACGCCACGTAAGTATAATTCAAGACATGACATTGTTTACGCTGGCCGCACAGGCACCATGATCAATATACATAATTACTGATTTAAACGGGTATTTATCGCGTATGTACCTTTTTTAATTTGTTATCCTAATGCCTGTGTTGCAACAGCCGTGGTCGCGGGCGGACTTGTAGTAATAAAAAGGTACATACGCGATTACCCGTTAAATAAGTAATTATTGGAAAACAGTTCTATCTGTTGCCCTTATATGATGGTGGCGCTAGTTTCTATGGGAAAATTAAATCACGAGTAAGGAGTGGAACTCACTTCCGTTGTATGTTTTTCCGAACCAGTATAATCTCGGAGTCTTCAAGTTCAGAGTGAATAGGTTCTTTTTAGGCAAGTGTGCTTCCTCTTCGATCACACCATCACTTACCATCAGGTGAGGTAGGTCAAGCGCTTGAGTATCAATAAAAAAGTATAGAAAAATTTAAAAATTGGGGTTTTAAGGTAATACTCCCCCCGATTTGGCGCCTATCATTTTGCATGCCGTGATAACTTTGTACGAAAGCTACACAAGAAATCAACAAAATCAACCACATAATGCTAAATAATGATTACGATTTACATACACTATAATTACTGATTAAAACGGGTACTGATCGCGTATGTACCTTTTTTATTTATTATCCCAACGTTTTGACTGTGTTGCAACAGCCGTAATAACTAACAAATAAAAAAGGTACATACGCGATAAATACCCGTTCTAATCAGTAATTATGTACAGTAATCGCGAAAGTTTGAAAATTACTACATCTATTATAATATTTCGATAAGATGATATTCCAATGTTGTATCATTTGGTTCTGTTGTTCGCGGGTAGTATTTTGACACCTGTCAAATTGACACTTTAGTTTTTTATCTTTGCAGAACCTGCCGACAAATGGACCAAAGAAGACGTTAAAACTGTAGTAACAAATGGTAAGCATAAAAGGCTTAAAAATAAGAATTTAACGAATTAAACAAAATCTTGAATTCAATCTAACGGTATAATATGATTATAAATAGTCGTGTGCAATATAACAAGGCGTCCCGGAACTACTTTTAAGTTTAAACGGGGCGATTCCAACCATAAAAATAAACAGCTTTTCATAGAAAATAATAATTATTTTAACGTATCATTTTTCGGGATACATTTCTTGAACTTCTTTGTTTGACTTTATATTAGCTGTTTGTAACCTTATACAAACGTCATGTTTGACCTAAAACACCTGATAAACGTAATTTTCATACCACCTGCTTGACAATGTCAAATTATATGTCATTGAAACCTCACCGAAAGCAGGTGATTAAATCCCTACGGATGAGTCAGGAATAAAGTTGTACTGAATTTCATTATGTGATTTGAATTTGGAGCCTCATCTGTATTAAAATAAACCAAAGAAAACTTATTCGTAAATGGAACTAACCTCTGCACAGAATGCACCAACCTAGATTTGGTTTTTATTGTCTCGCAGAAAACATGAAAAGTAGAGTATTCGCCTCGTGGATAAAGCTGTCTGCATCTTGGACATGCTCTCTGCACTCAGGATTCTAGTAACTCCCTCGCTCTGCTCGTTAGTTAACTCTAGAACCCTTTGTTACGTTCAGGGTTCAATATAGCGCCCGTGACGCAAGATACTGCTTTATCCCCTCGTTTAATAATTTACTATTACATCGAAATCAGCAGATTTTTATCAAGTGATTCTGGAACGAAAATCATCGATTCACAAAAGTCGTAGAACATTTGATGTTCTTCTGTCGGAAATCGCCCCGATAACACGTCAAGATAACATACTAGTTCTGAGACACCCTGTATAGAAGCATACTGAAGTGGCAGTGGACAGGGCACATAGCTCAAAGAACTAAGTGGAAGTCCTGATGATAATGGTGGTTGTAAAATATATTTTGACAATTTGAATTAGACGAATAGTTATTATAGTTAAAGAGGTCCAATCTGCGACTTCTTTAATCAGACTTTACCGTACTGTGTGTGTACCGTATATACTATTTAACTGTGTCCATTTCTCTATATGTTTCAATAATATGTTTAGCTATTAACTAAACATATTATTTTTCTCGCAGTGGGAATTAAAGTTATAAGATCCTCTCATCATCATCATCATCATCTCAGCCCACATCCACCCACTGCTGGGTATAGGCCTCCTCGTTATCACGCCATTCTCTCCGGTCCTGTGCCTGCTGGTGGTCTGCGTCCTTCTCGCGGCCACCACTCGGTTGCTGCCCTCGTCCATCTTCCGTCTTTCTTCCTTGACAAGTGTTCAGCCCATCTCCACTTCAGCTGGTTGATCCTTCTACCCGCATCCACGACTTTGAAGGTCCTCTAAGAAAAGAAAATTTGTTCAAACACATCTCAATAGATAACAAGGTTCTCGATTGATTCATCTTCTTGTATAGTATCATATATATCTATTATTGTTAAACCACATCCGGTCAGAACATTGTTCTTCTCAATTTAAATCAAAAATCTCAAGCACTAATAATGGGCTCATAGCCCCACTGTTGGGGCCTCCTCTTTATTACGCCATTCTTTCCGGTCCCTTGCGAGTCTCATCCATTGACACCCAGCTACGCTTACAACGTCATTTGAGCATCGGGCGTGTGGTCTGCCTCTTGGTCTACGAGCATCCCTTGCCCACCACTCTGTAATCGCCTTCGTCCAACGCCCGTCATTCCTCCTAGCCAAGTGTCCAGCCCATTTCCACTTCAGCCCTGCGATCCTCATACCCACGTCTAAATAATTCAATTAATTCGTTGTTCTTCTGGCGGTAAAACTAGATGTCACTACCACATTAATCTAGCTATGATTTACGAGGTTGCGCGTCTAGTGATAGGAGTGCCATCTAACACCTCTCTAAGACAACCAATATTACAGGAGCAAAGCGGAGACAAGCTATATAATATATGTTTAAAAACTGAAACCCGACTACGTAATACGTACGTCGATGTTAACCTATGTCAGCCGCACCATATAACGAATCGATTGACACCTCATTCATCAAAACCGGATGAGTAGTTTAGGCGCTACGGTGGAACATACATCCACAGACTGCAAAAAAACATACCATTCCTTTTGGGTTTGCCGTAGTCCGTAAAAACAGTCATGTAGGTATATTATCTTTTTTTTTTAATTTTCAGTTTTGACACTCGTCGGTATCCACGGAACAGCGATCCACAGTCAGCAATGTAAGTATCATATTGAAGTGTACATTTTTTAATGTAAATACGTTTTTAAAATTGCTTCCAAAAACGAATGGTAGCAAAATCGGGGGATACATTTTGGTGTTGCAACTACGTAGCTATCATCTCCATACAAAATTTAATTACGCCACTGGATAGCTAAAGGATCAAAGAATTCGTTACGCTAAAAGACGTTTCACGCGCGATGGCGGGGGAAACGCCGCCATTTTGAGGTCATTCTGCTGCGTTTGAGATTTCCATTTAGTATGACCTGAACTACTTCGTAGTGTTCAAACATGATTAACATATTAGATAAAATAGCGTATTTTATATTTTGTATTGAAAATATTAGCTGTTACGTCCACGTATTCTCGTACAAGACACGACTGTGTCCATGACACAGCCACACCCCCTTTTTTATTTATTGGGAACAGTCACGTACTATTTAAAATCGTAGAACATACATAGAGTTGTTTTGGGGGTGTTTTAGGTTGGCCACATTGCGCTGTTTTTTTGGACCATAGTGCCTAAATCATTCTGTATAAAACAGTCCAGAGTGAACAGGTTCTTTTTAGGCAAGCGTGCTCCATCTTCGATCACACCATCACTTACCACCAGGTGAGGGTCAAGCACTTGGCCATCATCAATAAAAAAAATAATGAGGAACATTTTTTTTTTCAGATGGATTCACCTTAATACGCAGTAAGTATTGATGTATTTACAATCATTTAAACGACAAACTAAATTTATTTAAAGCGAACATGACATATAAATAATGAGCGATCCTATCTCTTAAGAAAAATATTTCTTTCAGACATCCTTATTAATATTTAATTAGCAATACCGACTTCCCACTTTTTCTGCTCCTTGTGCACTACCTACAACATATATTTTCCACATTACGCACAGGTTAACTAGAAGAGAATGCTTGAGAGCAAAGAATTATCAATCAATCAATGGTTTTTTCTACTAGAAAAATGTACACTAATATTAATAATATAGCATATAATTCCACTACTCTTTTGTTACAACAGAAACACACACACAACGTAACGATAGATGAGAAAATGATTAATCAGCATTCAAATTGAAATCAGATATACATTTACATTACGTACACGGGTTTCAGTTTTTAAACTTATATAGCTGGTTCACTACCAATTTTCTTTTGCAGAATACTCGAAGATAATCCACAGATTTGCAAAGCACGTACATATAGATCTAAAAACATACAGACAGGAAGTTCCAAAAACATTACAAATCTGTACTAAGCACAACTTCAATGGGGTCACTCAACCGAAACCAGGCGGCGATACGGACGATGATGATAATGATTTCGGCACAAGTGATGAAGAAGATGAAGATAATACTAACGGTGGAACCACAAAAACCCGCAAAACAAAGGTGAGAAAACTTCCACTTAGACCGCCTCTTCGGACTCTGGGGGATCGACGGACACTCACTATTTCCCTTGGGCCCCCTAAATACACGTATCTAAAATAAATAAATAAATATAAATATTGCTGGACATTTCACACAACGCTATCTAGCCCCAAACTAAGCAGAACTTGTACTATGGGAACTAGATAACTGATAGAATACTTATATACATTTTTTTTGGTAAATACATACTTATAATATTTACATAGAGAAACAACCAGACCCGGAACAAATATCTATAGATCATGCAAACATTTGTTCCACGGCGGGGATCGAACCCGCTACCTCCTGTATCTCAGCCGGCTATTCGCCCACTGCACCACGGAGGTCGTCATCTAAGAGACTATTTCAAAACTAAACAGCATGTCATGTTATGTACGACATTAAATGAAAACACGGGTAGGGCTAATGGCTAGTATTATTGTAAAATAGGTTCGTTATTCGTTAAATGCAAAAATTTTAAATTTTCAAACAAACTTTGTATAAAGTCATAAAATATTAATGAAACAGCTTGTATAAAATAGGTAAACAAATCATATTTATTCATCATGTAAGTAGATACCAAAGGCGCCGCCAATTTACGTTAAACATTGTTTATTGGGAATGTATCGATCACGATAAATATTCAAACTTCCGGTATTAAACCCACCTCTAAAATCAGTAAATACGATTCCGGATGTGAGTTTTAAATTAAAGTCGTACATCACAGAACAGGTTGTATTTCACTATTTTCCTTAGGCCCACGAGGGATCCACATATAAAAGACAATCAAAAATATAAAACACGTGTGGGTAAAATGAATCGGTATCAATCTTATGCGTTTTGTTTAAACAAAATACCCTATTGCAACATGAACTGAAAAGAAGTAAATAAGCTTGCTAATATTCTTAATTCATAGATGGGAACTGTTTTATTCAACGTTAATCGACATCTTTATTAATATCACATAGATAAATAGTCCCCACCTGCGATTATCAATATAAGCAAGCTTGTTTACTTCTTTTCAGTTTGTTTTGCATTTGGGTTTTTCTTTTTTGAATATTTTATCTTTTATTAACTTTCATCGTATTTCAATTATTTTTCAAAATATGATTATTTTGTTTATTTTTTATTTAAATTTGATTAGGGACTTTTACCTACAACATGGTATAACAGCCCCATCGTACCCTTTACTAATTTATAACACTATTTAATCATACTGAACACTATTTTATCATATCTCACCTACATTGATAGAATCACCGATGCATAAAAGCTCCAGCTAACTGCTGGAGCTGAACGTTCTAACATAGATTTAAAGTTGCAATGGGTTATAGTCGGCTGAGACGCAGGAGGTAGCGGATTCGGTTCCCGCCACGGAACAAATGTTTGCATGATCTACAGATATTTGTTCCGTGTCTGGATGTTTTTGTATACATTATAAGTATGTATAGGTATTTACAAAAAAAAAAGTATATAAGTATTCTATCAGTTATCTGGTTCCCATAGTATAAGCTCTGCTTAGTTTGGGGCTAGATAGCGCTGTGTGAAATGTCCAGTAATATTTATTTATTTAGGTTTAAGAGGTAACGAGGAGGCTTTTCAATGTTATGTGTCATTAATCTTATTATTATTCCAACCGCCCAGTAGTCATGATGCGGTAATTTGTATTGACCGGTGTGCCGTATACTGACAATATGAAAAAATATACTTTTATTATACGCAATCGCTTCTTTGTTTCAGAAACAATTCTCTCCATACACTTTCAGTAAGTATATCTACTTTTTACTATAATTTAACTTCGCTGAGGCAGCATAATATCGTAGGTATTTAAATATTGCTGTAAAAGCCCGAATAGTGGTAAATCTTAGGTCTTACTTGTAAATCTTAAGATTTACCAACATGAGTTGAGTTGGTAAATGTAAGGATTGTTATAAAATAATAAAAAACCGGTCAAAAGTTCTTCTGCAAAAACCAGACGAACGTAGTTGTTGACTAAATAGTAAATACATAAAAAAAACCGAACGACCTTCTGCCATTCAGAAAGCTCTGAGGCATAAGCCTAATATTTACCGAATGCTGGTAAAAGTCTGAAATATATGACAATTACACAACAGTTTGGATATTAACCACTATTACTTCGTTAATCTTAGGTTTAACTGGAAAATCTTAGGATTTACCGTAGTTCTAGTTTTTATAATAGGTAGATATAATACCCAAATTCAATTTATGTCAATGTTGGAACTGAAGTACAATTTTGGTCATTGAAGCTGTAAAATGTAAATGAAACATCTTATTTTTCGTTTGATTAGTAGTGAGTCCGTAGCAAAATTCGCATTCTCGCACCAAGAAGGTTGCCGGTTCAAGTCTCACTGTGAAATGTTTGTGACGAGTTTTTTTTTAGATTTTAACTTCATTTCACTTGTGACCAGATGGCAATATTCAGAAGTAATTTGTACAACTCATCACTAGATGTCGCTACATTTAAATGGATTGGCCAGATAATTTTATCTGGCTTCTGGTGATTTTATTATGTTTTTATTTCAGCCTACTTTGCACGGAAATTAAACAAACATCAATGCAAGCAAGCCTTTAGCGACTTTACGGAAATATCAAAATCACAAATGAAATACCGTAAGTATTGTTATTATAGCTTCCAACCGCGGCATTGCCCGCATAGTTTGTCAATAAAACGTAGCCTATGTGTCCAGGTAATATTCTATCTATATACCAAAGTTTATCAAAACCGGTTCAGCTGTTTAGTCGTGAAAACGTAACAAACAAACAGATAGGCAGATGGACACAGAGACGGAGTCACTTACGAATTTTTATTATTAGTATGGATTGATAATAATAGCCGGCTGAGACGCAGGAGATCAATAAATGTTACGCGAAATAAATGTTTGCATGATGTACATATATTTGTAGGTGATTCTCCATTAAAAAAGTTTGTTGTAATGTAGTTCGTTACGTACTAAATCACTTACTACTTTGTACCAAATCATTTACTGAGATTTTCATAATGATTTTAGTCTCAGGAATTAAAATATAGTGTAGAGTGATTTATTAGTAAATGGGTTTGGATCTCACTATCTTAGACGACAAAATCCTTTATAAATAACTAGTTGACCCACCCAGGTTTCGCATGGTTAAGGAAAAAACACTTTTCGTTTTTCAAGAATTTTCAAAATTCCCAGACGGTTTTAGGGTTCCGTACCCAAAGGGTAAAACGGGACCCTATTACTAAGACTCCGCTGTCTGTCTGTCCGTCTGTCACTGTTAGACAATTGAAATTTTCACAGATGATTGTATCACGTATATATGTATTTCTGTTGCCGTTATAACAACAAATACTAAAAACAATAAAATAAATATTTAAGGGGGCTCCCATACATGATTTTTTTGCCGTTTTTATAGATACGGAACCCTTCGTGCGCGAGTCCGACTCGCACGTAGCCGGTTTTTCTTTCACATAAACCTTGTCCTGAAAACTGGAAACATAACAAACAAATCAAATCAGTCTAGCCATTTTTGAGTTTTTGCGAGACTAACGTACGGCAATCGATTTTTATATAATAGATATTTAAAAATTACTATATTTTCAGGAAACAAGCAAGATGACATCGATGATGATACTGTGGTTGATAACACAAATAGACGTAAGTATTTAATATTTTGTGGTTTACATTAATCTTAAGTAACTAGACTTTGGCAAGGAGGAAAGACGGAAGATGGACGAGGGCAGCAACCGACAGAGGCCGCGAGAAGGGGCAAACCAGTTGGCAGACCACCAGATGGTCGGACGACATCGCGAGAGTTGCGGGAAGGCAATGGATGCGCTTGGCACAGGACCGGAGAGTGGCGTAATAACGAGAAGACCTAATACCCAGCAGTGGGTGGATGTGGGTTGAAATGATGATGATGATGAAATAGACTTTAATTTTATTTTATTATTTTACGTACGAAAAACAGTCGTACCTTGTACATAACATGGTGTTAATAAAACCAGAAAATAGTTTGGTTATAATTGCGAGTAGAATTGTTCTAATTGCTTTATCCTGGCGTCTTCTCGTCTAAAATACCTCAGTGTCTTAAGACGAAAGTCATTGACCAGTGTGTACCAGTGATAACGTATGGTACAGAAACGTAGTTCTTCACTCATAAGAAGGGTCAAAGTCAGCGTGCTATGTAGAGGCCAATGCTTGGTGTTTCTCTACTGGATCGATTCCTAAAATGAGGAGATTCGTAGACGAACCGTCATAGCACAAAGGATTAGCAAGCAGAAGTGACAGTGAGCAGGGCACATAGCTCGAAGAACTCACGGCCGGAGAAAGGTTCTCGAGTGGAGATCACGCAGTAGAAATGGGGGGGGGGGCCGTAGAACGGCCCCCCCCCCACTAAATGGAAAGACTTCCTAATAAAAGTTGCGCTGAACATCTATAGGGTGGCATATTCAGCAGTGGAAGTCCTATAGTGCTAATGTTGATTTACGATATTAATAATACATTTTCTTTTACAGTTATAAGAGGCACCGTTGATATCCTTGACAATATCCTCCCTAAAGGATGTAAGTTAAGATATATTTATTACTAACTTTTGCCCGCACGCCTATTATGTTAATAAAAGTAGCGTATATCTCAATCCAGATATATCAAATTTCATCAAAATCGGTCCAGCCGTTTCATCGTAAAAACGTAATAAACAGACAGAGTTTCTTTTGAATTTATATAATATTAGTATTTATGAATGAATAATATTAGTATGTACGCCAAGAGATTACAGACGAAAATCAAACAAAATAGGCATAACAAAGGCGAGCTTAGCCCTACTAAAAGATTTCTTCCAGCAAACCTTTGAGTTAATTGATTATAGTGTAAGAATGTATTCGTATGTATGTTTATTTTTAAACTCTAATAAATCTTAAGATTTACCAACAAGAGTTGGTAAATGTAAGGATTGATATAAATGAAACTCATAACCGGTCAAAAGATAGTTTTAACTGTAAAAAACAGTAGTTTAACCTAATACGTAAACAAACCTTAGCGACCGTCGCCATCCAGTAAGCGTTGAGGTATAAACCTAAAATATACCGAGTGAATGCTGGTAAAAACCCGAAATGAGCTATATTTATAGAGTCGATAAGATTTATATCGATTTATATAAAGAACAAAAAATAATATTTGTACCTAATCTTTGACTATCTAAATAGTGCCACGAAATAATAACCAACTTACTTGACCTACAGTTTCATTCAAATTACAGGTAACGGGAGTTCATGTAAATTGGTTAACCGTTTTTGGGGTAGAAATTGCAGTTATTCTGGATTTCAGACTTTTCCCTATATTTGTGTCACTAAAGCTACACGCATACCAAATACTGCGGGGTGACTGGTGTACCCTGTGAAGTTAGTCAAAAATCAGTTTTTATTATGGCTAATAACTTAAAGACTACAAGGTTTAAACTAAAAATAAAAAAGGGTCGAAATGTACTCACAATTTATTATACGTGCCACTTGACCAAATAGCCCCCTCTTGAACCCCAATATCTCAACCACTCCCCCACATTTTTAGCTCATTTAATCACACCAAAATTGTGTCATCACTACCTACCTATATACCAAATTTCATGATGATCGAATCAAAGCTTTGAAAATTATCCTCAGACAAACAAACAAAGAAACATACATACAACGCCTATTTGCAGAAGTTGATATTGAGATCTCGCTTCGCTCGATAAAAAGAATAGGTAAACTAGTACTAATCTAGCTTATTATTTACAGACGGTGCTATCTACAAGAAAGGTAAGTTCATAAACATTACATTGGAATTGCTAAGTATATTAATATCAACAATTAATTGTCAACATACGCCTAAAACATACATAATAACAAAAAAAGCTACCACTCAGCGTGTGCTAAGGCAGATTCCCCTGTACCAAAGCGTGTGGTTATCGTGGTATTTAGTGGTCACCGTGGCTACGTATAGTGGCTACTATACAAATGCACAATATCGATATATACTTTAAACCTGAGTGTAATATGAATATAATCCTATATAATTATATATATATTACATAATTAAAATAAATAAATATTGCTGGACATTTCACACAGCGCTATCTAGCCCCATACTAAGCAGAGCTTTTACTTTGGGAACCAGATGACTGATAGAATACTTAAATACTTTTTTTTTTTGTAAATATATACTTATAATACATAGAAAAACATCCAGACCCGGAACAAATATTTGTAGATCATGCAAACATTTATTCCGCGGCGGAAATCGAACCCGCTACCTCCTGCGTCTCAGCCGGCTAAACGCCCACTACGCCACGTCAATTTAACTATTACATCAATATTTAAAAACTATTTATAAAAGAATATAAATATATAGAAACTTGTGAAGACATAAATTTAGATATGTATTGAGCACTTCCGTGGCACAATGAGCGAATAGCGGCTGAGACGCAGGAGGTTGCGTATTCGATTCCCGCTGCGGGACAAATGTTTGCATGGTCTACAGATATTTGTTCCGGGTCTGGATGTTTTTCATTATAAGTACATATTTACAAAAAAATGTATACAAGTATTTAGTATCAGTTATCTGGTTCCCATAGTACAAGCTCTGCTTAGTTTGGTGATAGATGGCGCTGTTTGAAATGTCCAGCATTATTTATTATTATTTACTTAATTTATTTTGTATTCTGTTTTAATTTATAATTCTTTACCGTATTTTTTACAGTGGCTAGAGGAGCTCTCGCCATCACTTTATGTTACAAGCCAGTGGCCTCTCGACTGGCGCCCAAACATTCCAAGGGTAAGTCATAAGATAAATATAAAAAATGGCACTCCGGGAGTGCCGACAGAAGTGAAAACTTGAACAATTACGAGATACTTATACATGGTGTTTGGAAATATACTGAAGATATTCAAGTGACGGTTTCGCAAAACATTATATTATCAAATTTTAAAGAAAATCGACGAAGTTTAGGTGATTAATTCGATATAAAACTTACTGCCTACTCTTGCAGTTGACATTCATAAATAAAGACCGATTTAATCTCTTTCGGAAATGGCTGCGGGTTTTGGGTTAGAAAGGGACTACAAGAGATATCTCGAAACGTCATCAATACAGTATCTGTAGTTAGATGGCAAGCATTATGCAATAGCACAACATAAGTATAATAAAGTGTTTGTTTTTACATGCCATAATAAATTTTACATTTCTATGGTACATTTGATAAATTTATTTATTATGCTCATTAAAATAACCACTTTCACTTTTGTGCATATATTATCATACAGAGTTGAGGGTAACGGTAACAGTCTTGCAAGTTCAATGGTTTTTTTCCCATCTCAAAAAATGCCCAACGCGCCTAAAGAAGTGTTCACTACTTATATACAGATGTGTCGGTAGCGGTAACGGTAACAGTGTCACGAGTTCAATCGTTTTTTCCCATCTCAAAAAATGCCCAACGCGCCTAAAAAAGCTTTCACTTTAAAAAATGGTCGTCACGGGAAGTCTCAATTAAAAAAAAATACCGTCACGGGACGACCGGCAGATGTGAAACATTTTTAATGATGGTTAATGAGATAATTTGTAATTATAGAAAGCCGTTTATTGTCATCTTATGTATCATACGCAATATAAATATGCGTGTCGGCGCAACGGCCCAACGATAGCGTGACCATTCGTCCCGCTTCGGGCGGGACAGTCCCGTTTTCAAACTGTCTGTCCTGTTGTCTCCAACCAGAGCAAAAATGCCTCGCTTTTACAAAGGGATCAAACAATAAATTCATTAAACGTACTCTTACCTACCTACGAGTATATTGATTGGAATCGGAACGCGCGGGTGACAGCGGCAGCGCGGCCAGCACGGAGAAGACAGCGAGTGACAACATGCGAAAGCGAGTAATGATTACAAAGACTATGTAACATCGTCAAATCATGTGATAAGCTCAATTCCTACTTATAAACTAGACCCGGCGTTTTAAAAGTAATTTGCTCCAACGACAAATACTAAACAAATTGCTTCTCCACGATGTAATGTTAAAATTTGATATTAATATACCTAATATATTGTTTTTCATGTCCTTTTCTTTTTTTAATAAGTACCAAGTAAAATAAGTTTTTTGTTAGCAAGCTCTGACAAAAAAAATGGCCATGTTACCCAACGACCCAACCGTCTTTAGCCAAGTTGGGTCTTAGGACATGGGACTTGACTTTCATACGCAATATATATACGGCGCACCTTAGATGTTTCATATTAAAAATTATATAAGTACCTTTGATTATAATAGACGCCAATGGGGTCATAAAACGTGTAACAAGCGAGGATGATATTGCTATCTCGCTCGCTCTTGCTGACCTTACGGGAGCCATTAGTGATGTAACGAGTACCTATCGATAACACGTATTATCATTAAAGGAAACAAACCTGCCACGAGTCTTGGCGTATATTATTGATCTGGAACACCAGCATACTATTACCACTATACCAACTAGTTATTTATTAACTTCAATTTTTATCTTCTAGGAAGCTTGAAGATGTGCAAGAAAGGATACAGAATATCGGTTGGTGATAAGAATGATTACAACACTGACTACAAATCCCTCGCTGACATCGTCAATGTTTACGGACTTAGGGATATCTCCAAGGAGTTTGATCAGCTTAGCAAGAACAAAAATGATCACGACAACAAAGGTAATTATCAGACTAAAAAGATAAGAAAAGATAACTATTTATTGTAATTATCACAAAACAATAATCAGTAATTTGCGATGCTAGTAAAGGGAAAACAAGTATAAAGCGCCATTACCTAGTTAAATATAACCTATTTGTAAATATATATCTTGCAAATAGATATTTTGTAATACAGCACTAAAATAAAACTAAAAAGTCAATACCATGGGCAATATAATAGGTTAATGTATGTATTGATTGTAATTTAGTGATATAATATCCATATTGATTGTTAGATTTTCGATGAATGATCCCATCTCTAGTGCTATGGTTGAACCGCGGTCACATCAGCTTTTGCCGCAAGAATTAAATCTATTTTAAGGAGAATAAATAGCTAAGATAACTATCTAATTTCGGAGGCACTTCTATTGTTTACGCTAACCAACTAAAATTGTGTAAAATACAAACGGTCTTATTTTGTTCACGCTAAAGATCAAATTAGAATGTAATTTAAAGTGACATTTCTAAAATAATGCTTTATTTTGGTTTTAAACGGTTTTAATCGTTTTAAACGGATTGGTTTAATTGGTTTTTAATCGGACTTACATCTATAATTACAACGATGTGTTAAAACAAACACTTTTCTTTTTTCAGGATCTAGCAAACGGATTATTATATATATCAGAGACACTCTAAAACTCTTTGACGGTAAGTGTAGATAAACACTTTCTTATGCAATACGGAAAAACATGTAACAAACAAAAACAAAGCAACAGAATGGAATAACGGAACATAACGCCCGAATATCACCGGATCGCACATAGAAACTAGCGCCACCAACATTGAAACGGCTGGCTTTTTTTTCTTGATCAGAATCAGTTTTTTTTTTAATGTGAATACGTTTGTAAAATTGCTTCCATGATGGGAGGCAATTCAAAAAACGAATGATAACAAAATCGAGGTATACAGTTTGGTGTTGCAGCTACATATCTATCATCTCCATACAAAATGTAATTGTACCACTGGATAGCTAAAGGATCAAAGAATTCGTTACGCTAAGTGAGGACTGTGACGCATCGTGCGCGGTGGAGGGGGAAGTGCCGCAATTTTGAGGTCATTTTGCTGCGTTTGAGATTTCCATTTATGACCTGAAGGACTTCCTAGTGTTCAAACATGATTATAACATACATAAAATAGCGTATTTTATATTTTGTGTAAAAAATATTACCTGTGACGTACACGGATTCACGTACAATACGCGGCCGTGTCCATGACACAGCCACACACCATTTTCAACCGACTTCAAAAAGGGAGGAGTTTCTCGATTCGACCGGATTTTTTAAAATGTTTATTACCTCAGAACTTTCGACTGGGTGAACTGATTTTGATGATTCTTTTTTTATTGGTTCAGTTCTGAAAATGGCATCCATGAGAAAACCATATAAGTCTTAAATTTGCATTAAGTATGTGCTCGACAAATGGATGAATAACGCCAAACGGATTTCGATGATTCTTTTTTTATTGGAAGTGAGTGTATATTCCAGGTCACTTTGAAGTCGGTTGTTAGATTTTTGTAAATATTACTTATTGTATAACTTTACACAGTTTATCCATTGTAGACATACAATACGTAAAGATAATAATAATTATTATAGCTATCTAACGTATAAAAACATGGAATGTTACAGTGAATATATATTTTTGAAATAGTTTTCGTTTTAAACGCATTACTTGAAAACGGCTGGATAGATTTGGCTATTCTCTTTAATGTTTGTACTATAGAAGTGCTTGTTTTATGGGATTTATGTATGAACACAAAATTTTATTTTGAAATCCGCGCGAAGCCGAGTCAGCTCGATACTAGCAATGGAACACCAACACTCCCTCAGGATACTTATGTACGTGTTTATTTTCCAGGTGACGTCGAAAAATGGACCAAAGATCATGTCTTAATTTTCTTTAAAAACTGTAAGTTATTAACTATCTAAATATTAACAGAAAAACTTAAGTGCTATAAATATATGAAATATTATGTTAAGACAAAAATATCGCTCGCCATACAATCCAATGGACCATCATACACGGCGAAGATAATAATATATTAAGTGTTTTGTTATGTACGACATTAAATGAAAACACGGGTAGGGATAATGGCTAGTATTGTTGTGTAGGTTTTAATCAAATTCATTACAAAAGAAAAAAATAAATTTTCAAACCACCTAAAATATCAATAAAACAGCCTGTATAAAATAGGTACACAAATCATGTTCATTCATCATGTAAGTAGGTTAGGTACATGTTAAACTGACTAAGCGGCATCGTCGCAAAGGCGGCGCCTATTTACGTTAAAAATTGTTTGTTGGAAATTTATCGATTAATGGATCAATATTCAAGCAACGGGTATTAAACCCACCTCTAAGATCAGTATAATATGATTCTAGATGTGTGTTTTAAATTAATGTCGTACATAACAAAACAGGTTGTAAATGTTCATCTTCCATTGGATTGTATGGTGAGCGATATTTATCTTAATATAAAATATTATAGCATCTTGACCGTATGTGATGATATAGAAACCTAATTTAAGAGTAGTGGAGTTCCTTTTGAAAGGGCTTTCCTGGGAAAGTACTACTACCATACCTATTTCTGCCGCCAAGCAGCATTACTGTGTTTTGAAGGGTAAAGTTGCCGGTGAAATGATAGGCACATGAGGCTTGTTGATGAACGAAGAGCAGTGCATCATAGAGCACGTAGAGTGCGCGACAAGTGATGTAGGCAATACTTTGTTATAGGCAATGGTTACCACTTAACATCAGGTGCGCCATAAGATTGTTCCATCTCAACTGGAAATGGATAACTTTTTTTATACGACCTGCAGACCCATAGCTTCACTATCATGATTATAAATACGGGATTTATCACGTACCGTTTTATCGGTGTTTCGACTGACAATGTTTCGTTTTCGACAATGTTCGGTTCAATTCGTAAGCCTACATCAGGGTGAGTTCGATCCGCTCCGCACTGCGTCTCGCTACGCACTACGCGCCGCAGCCACGTGCACGAGTAGACGGGGATTGCGTCAACGACGGCCCAACGTATAACCACGTATAACTGACATAGTGTTAATTTACTTGTTTAAAATAAAATGCGTATAAAATAAACTTATATCAATGTTTTTTTCAGTGCTGAATATCTTTAGGAGTGTCACAGTCAACCAACATAACCAAAAAGGTATTTTTAACTGTATTTTAAGCTTTTATTTAACTGGCCATGTTTTTTAATATAAGTCAAATCTGGCAACTTAATTTTAAACCAAATACCTCCAACGATTGATCTGAAACTTGGAATACTTAATTTCGGTGACATAAATAATATGGTACCATGGAGGTGGTCTCATGATGGAGACGGATGCTAGAGAACGGAACTAAATGGATTAGCAGGCTATTAGTGTTTGGGTTCATTTTAATCTCCTTGCGATTCCGATTGTGAACATTGTAGAAGCTTTATAGAAGTAATTTTTACATTTTCAAAAAATAATTGTTGCTTATTATATTATGATAACATCAAAAAAAACGTGTAAAAATATTTATTATTTTATATTTTTCTTTCAGATGTTGAACGCGTTATGACTGGTGAGCGAATGTGTTATTTTATTATCATCACTTACATAACACTTTGTCAAAGACGTGATTTACAACTATCAATTCAACTCAAGTTTTTTATTCGTTTCTGCAATTCAATTATACTAGGTACTCTAGGTACATCATAAAATCAAGTCTTCAGGTCTTCAAGACGCGAGTGAACAGGTTTCTTCTAGGCAAGCGTGCTCCATCGTAGATCATCAACGCTATCGTGGTCAAACGCGATACGGGACCCGGCAGATGTGAAACTTCCAAATATATGATTATTGAAATATTTTATAATAATATAAAAAAAATGTTATCCTAACCTATTAGACGCAATATAAATACGAGGGACGGCGACAATGCTTTATCCGTACTGTTGACTAGTGTCAGGTATTGACCCTAAAAAATTAATAATAAATCTTACCCTAATTCTATTGGACTCATGCCGTCATGGCGTGACAGTATACGAGTCGGTCTTACACCCATGACGCGCCTAAATGTATTTCACATCAAAAATAATTAAACGTTTTTCTTTCAGAGTACGTCAGCTTTATCTCAAAATTAACACAAGAACTGAATATTAAGAACGAATTGCATAAATATGTATCAACGGAAATCAGCTCCACAACCGAAGTATCTAAATCAAATGACTTTACTAATGTTTGGGTAGAGAAATCTACTGATGGCAATAATGATGATTTTGATGATGATGATGGTAATACTGATGATGATTCAGATGAATCAGATGAATCAGATGAGGACGATTATGATGGTAAGTCCAAATAAAATACTTATGGTCATCGGTCAGGCACAACAAACATACAAAAATGTGTGCATGATCCTTGACGTGTTAAAATCGTTACAAATACTAATACAGAAGACTTAAAGAACTGAAAGTACTCTCAAGTATTGATGAATAAGATAGTCACCCTAAATAAGTACGGCTGCAACTATCCATACTAATAATAACTTAATTAGAATACTTTTCTTTATTCAATAAGAGAATCCAATGGCAACATTGAAATAAATTTTTTTTGTACTGATGATATCAATGTTTTTATATACAATTTTAGTTTAGGAAATATATAATTTCAGATAATGACAGCGAAGATAATAACACTGACAATAATCAAGGAAGACCAGGACAGAAGAGCCCCCTTAGTAAAACACCCCGCAAGAACTGCAAAAAACCGCGTAACAACAAGCGTTCAAATGGTAACCCAAACGAAAATGACAGCGATGATACCACACTCGGTAAAAAGGGTCCTAAAGCAATCAACGGCAGCCCTGATAACAAGGACGATAGTGAGACCACACCCGGAGACAGAAACATACCTCAAGGTGACAAGAACAAGCCTCATAATGACGATAACGGTATCACCCCTGGTAAAAAGGGTCCTAAAGGAAACAATGGCAGCCCTGATAACGAGAATGATAGAGATACCACACTCGGAGACAGAAAGAGACCTCAGGGTGAAAAGAAAACTCCTCATAATGACGATAACGGTACCATCCCTGATAAAAAGGCTCCTAAGGGAAACAATGGAAGCCCTGATAACGAGGATGATAGAAATACCACACCCGGAGACAGAAATAGACCTCAAGGTGAAAAGAAAACTCCTCATAATGACGATAACGGTACCATCCCTGATAAAAAGGGTCCTAAGGGAAACAATGGAAGCCCTGATAACGAGGATGATAGAGATACCACACCCGGAGACAGAAATAGACCTCAAGGTGAAAAGAAAATTCCTCGTAATGACGATAACGGTACCATCCCTGGTAAAAAGGGTTCTAAAGGAAACAATGGCAGCCCTGATAACGAGGATGATAGAGATACCACACCCGGAGACGGAAATAGACCTCAAGGTGAAAAGAAAACTCCTCGTAACGACGATAACGGTACCATCCCTGGTGAAAAGGGTCCTAAAGGAAACAATGGCAGCCCTAATAACGAAGATGATAGAGATATCACACTCGGAGACAGAAACAGACCTCAAGATGAAAAGGAAACTTCTCGCAATGACGACAACGGTATCATCCCTGGTAAAAAGGGTCCTAAAGGAAACAATGGCAGCCCTGATAACGAGGATGATAGAGATACCACACCCGGAGACAGAAACAGACCTCAAGGTGAAAAAAAAACTCCTCATAATGACGATAACGGTACCAACCTTGATAAAAAAGGTCCTAAAGATGAAAAGAAAAAGCTTGGAAATGACAATAAAGGTACCAAACCGGATGAAAAAAATCCTAAAAAGGTGAGAACTACTATCTATATATCTAAGTGCAGTTTTATATAATACATATAATAAAACAAAGTCGGGGTTAGTTACACCATTTAAAACTCAAGAACGGCTGGACCGATTTTCATGATCTTTGATTTGTTGGATTTGCCTCCGCTCCGAATAGCAGAATAACTATTAAAATATTGGAAAAGTTCATTTTCTCATAGATGTAGCTAATGATGGCCGATTGACAATTCTACCGTCATATGCATGTCAAGGCGGTACGAAGTTCACCGGGTCAACTAGTTGTAGATATATTTTTTTGCATTGAAATATCAACTTCCAAAGTTTTTCTTGTCCGCTAAAGCTGCGTTTATTTTATTTTATTTGGGAAGATAAACAGTCATACATTATGAAGTAAAACATAATGCTAGTAGTTACATAAATAAATACATGACCCACGACATCATCCACGGATTCATTGAAGTAATGAACAAAATTAATTATTTCTTTTCTGCTTCACCATTTTTATATTTTTGCGGTTTCATCGTGCTATCTGTAATCTGTTTGTACTACTAGTTCTAAATAAACGAATTTGAATTTGAATTAATTTTACAAACAATAATAAATAAATAGTATAAATAAATAAATATTGCTGGACATTTCACGCAGCGCTATCTAGCCCAAAACTAAGCAGAGCTTGTACTATGGGAACCAGATAACTGATAGAATATTTATATACATTTTTTTGTAAATACATACTTATAATATATAGAGAAACAACCAGACCCGGAACAAATATCTGTAGATCATGCAAACATTTGTTCCGCAGCGGGGATCGAACCCGCTACCTCCTGCGTCAATATATGATTAAACAGTAAAAAAACTGAATAAATGGCCGTTCATTGGTTTTTGAGAAAGCAGTCCTAATGCATTAGCTTAGTGTTAGTGTTAAGCCTTTGTATTTAATTATTGTACTGCATTTTCTTTGGCATCATAATCATCATCATCCGCAGCCTGACTTCTCCCACTGCTGGGTTTAGGCTTTTGTTTGCCTGTGCAATTCTCCACAGTCCCGTGCCAGCCTCAGAAATAACTCATCTCAGTAAATTTTTTTGAAGAAATTATATTAAAGCTAGATTCAATTGAGAGAAGAGCCAAGAAGCTCATTTGCAATGACGAGTTAGCAAATGCAAGGCTCCACAGCCTCGAGCATCGTCGAAAGGTTGCAAGCCTCTCGATTTTTTACCGGATACATTTCGGAGAGTGTGCTGCGGAGTTTTTCAACCTGATCCCACCATCCCCATTCTATGATCGGACAACTAGAAGCTCCGCGATGCGCCACCGCTACATGGTAGACATACCTCCCATACGCACAAAGCGGTACTCTTCCACCTTTATTATGCGCACCGCCAAGGAGTGGAACGCCTTGCCTGAGTCTGTGTTTCCTGGTAACTACAACCTAGGGATCTTCAAGTCACGAGTGAATAGGTTTCTTCTAGGCAAGGGTGTACCATCGTAGACTGCATCATAGCTTACCATCAGGCGAGATAGTGGTCAAATGCTAGCCTATAATTTATAAATAAAGAATAAATAAATAAATAAAGCTCTACTAAAATAACATTTTCATCACTCATGCATTGTTGATCATTGTAAACTCGATATCGGCTTCGTAAATGCGATTTACGGCCCAAAGAACCCAGTAGTATAAACAGATGTTTCACAACTTATACAAAATTCTTCTATTAATTTAGTTATTAATTTATTTTTTAGTACATTAAAATAATATTTCTTTTAATTTATATTTCAGGAGGATGACACTGCAATCTGTGAGTATTACATTTTTAAACGTATTTAAACCTTGAATAACATCGATTTTTAAAAATTCGTAAAACTATATTCTTCTTGGGTACATTTCAAAACACGGCACGTAAAATAATTTGATCTCGAACACATTAAAATGAACAAGTTTCTAATCAAGCGTGCTTTCTTACCGGTGATTGGTCGAACCATTTAAAAGGAGGACGGGTATTTTTGGTCCATAAACCAGCCACTTTTGGAACCAATTTTAAATGGAATCTATGTACTAGTTAATTATTATGAAAAAAAATTGTGGCTAGTTTAGGAGTGCAATAATTGTCTATGATGTATAAAACTGTTTACAAAAAAACTACTCTAGCGTTAATTATAGTTTTTTCCATATACCTGAATATTGATTAGAAAGCAATGAGCCCTCATTATACTTAATATTTTTACATTATAGTATTTTGTTCATAAACCAACATCTCTAAACATTTTTAACTTATAAAGATACCACGAACAGCACGCTAACTTATCTTTACCTCCGTGGCGCAGTGGGCGAATTACCGGCTGAGACGCAGGAGGTAGCGGTTCGATTCCCACCGCGTAGTACAAGCTCTGCTTAGTTTGGGGCTAGATAACGCTGTGTGAAATGCCCAGCTATATTTATTTATTATACAGGTTGTCCCAAAAAATAGTGTCAAGCGAAAGTCCAGAGATAGAACACCCCTTGGGTACCCGAATCACCCCCATGTATGTTCAGCGATTTTTTATAGTTTTCGAGTTATGAATTTTTTTCCGAATTTTTGAAAATTTTCGACTTGAACAACTTAATAAATTCTTTAAAAAAAAGTAGAAAACTTTCTTGAGATTTTTTTTGCTACTGAATTTTTGTGAATTGTTCTTTTATGCATAAAATAATCAGCTACGTGACTTTGATCAAAACTATGAAAATGTTGGTGTAAAGTCAAAATATTACATTCGGTGAATTATGACTTAAATTTTCAACTTTCAATTTAAAATCTTAACAAGTGATTTCATGGTTCTTAAATAAATCTTAAGAATTTTCCAGACTCTCGGCTTTCATAATCATTAAAAAAAAGTAGTACTTAATGGGCTACTTTGGCGAAAATCGGCCTTCAAAGACGGTTAGGTGGAAAGTTCTTAAAATTAGCTACCTGATTAGAAAATAGATTTTGGCCATTTTATCATTCCTAAGCTTAATTCGTTTGTTAACTAACCAAAAATGACTGCAGGGAAGCTTTTTAGAGCTTTTTTTTTCAATGTTTAAGTTTTATTAATTTTCCGCGATGTGTTCTCACCCATGATCCGGATTGTAAACGTGGGCGCAAACCTTTTACCTGTATCTAATAACAATAGGCCAATAAGAGACCGAATTATCGCTATGTCTGTAACTCTCCTAGGTGACAACACAGCAGCGTGCGACCGAAGCTTTATCATGCTTTTGTATTCAAAATTCATTCTCGGAATTCACAATTTGAGTCGCAGTTGGGCCACGAGCATGACAAAGTGATGTGGAGGGGGTTGCGGCGCGAGGGTTGATCTATTGTGTTATGCTGGGCCAGTCGAATAACGACTCGCCTCGCACTACGCCACAGCCCTCTGCGCGCGAGTAGACGGGCGCGGCCGTATTTATAATAATGATTGAAATCAGTCACGAAAGTTTTCTAAGTAAAATATAGTATAGGTACTTACTTACTCCTAAGAAAACATATTTACAAAAACATATTAATGAAATCGCAGAGTTAATTGAAATTGGTGGCGATTCTGTTGTTTACGCTGACTAACTAAAATTGTGTAAAAAAACGGTCTTATTTAGTTCATACTAAAGATCAAATTAGAATGGCATTTAAAGTGACATTTCTAAATTTAAGTATTTTTAAATAAGGAGGCGCGTTTTCGGGCTAGTTTTAGTCAACACCTATTTGATTGATCACTAAAACTAGCCCGCGCAAATATGCCATCATAACAAAAATTACTTACTTTTAGAAATGTCACTTTAAATTTCATTTTAATTTGATCTATAGCATAAACAAAATAAGACCGTTCGTATTTTACACAATTTTAGTTATATAGTCAGCGTAAACAACAGAATTGCCACCATTGTCGCTAAAAAGCGATACACTTGTTATAGTCAAATCAAAACTAAACCATGTTAATGAAGTTCGCTTTTCGGAAAATCATAGCACACTTCTTGAAATAATGTGGCTGCTTTATTTTTACTCTGTACTTAAACTCCATACATTTTGCCCATCATCTTTTAACAAAGAATAAATTGCAGGGAAATTCTCGAGGCGAGTTAGCAGAAAGGCTTGCAGTGGGGCTTCTAAACGACTCGTGTCTATATCGAGGCGCAGTAAGTACCGCTATAAAATCCATCCATCATCATCTAGCTAGGAGATCTTTAAATGTTATTTGCACTGAGAACGGGATATTTACTCTAATTTGTGAGTGTAGCGCATGCAACTGCGGCGAAATATCGGAATACTCAACTCACAAATCATGGTAAATATCCTGTTCTTAGAGAAAATAGTGTTTATTATCATGATAGTTTCAAAAGCTATATCTTTAAATCGCGTAGTTTGTCCAATAAAAAGAAGACGTCACAGGAAATCTAGCCCGGCTCTTGACGGACCATAAGGCCGATTTATGCCATACCGTGGCGGGCCCGAGCGCTGCCCCGCTCTTCGGCTATCCGAATCACCGAACCGTACGAACTCGCACGTACAGGACGACGCGAACACGGCATCGTCTGCGTCTCGTACGGGGCATGGCTCGGGCCCGCAACGGTCTAGCATAAGGGAAGATTTATATTAGACCGGTCCGTGTCCGGGCCGGGCCGAGGCCGGGCGGGCCGGAGCGGAGACCGTTCGTGCTGCACGATTATATTACTCCGAGTGTTAACGGGTTATAAACCGCCACGATCGCTTCAATATAGCGTAGTGATGTGAATAATTCCCAATTATTGCAATCGAATAATAATGGAGTTTTTTTTACTGGAGATGGCTGCTATTGCGACAGCTATTGATGGCCCCATCCGGGCCACGTACACGGTACGCCCCGGGCACGGCCCGGTCTAATATAAATCTTCCCTAAATCATCCTTTATACGAAGATACTTAGTTACTTAGTTCGAAAACAACCCATCTGATTCGTTATACATCTTTAAATCATCTACCCCAGTGTCTTAGCTGTAATGTAAAAAATTTTTTTTATGTGTTTGTCTCAATAAATCATTTTTCATTTTCAAATTGATACGTGAAGAGATAATTTTGGCCCCCTTTTTAAGCTTATTGCAATAAGAAAAACAAATATTATTTAACAATAATGGGTGGTCTTATCGCTAAAGAAAGCTATCTCTCCCAGACAGCCTTGAATGGCGATGATCTTTGCTCATTCGGATGTAATTGAAGCTGAAGATTTAGTACCTACCTACCAGTGTTAATGTTTTTTTTACAGGATCGTCAATCAATAATGTCGATGATTCAACCATCACTTTCTTCGAAGGTAAGTAAATCTTCAAATTAAAAAAAAACTTTAAGTACAGCTCGGCGAGAGCGCCTTCCTACCAGAGTTGCTAAATACGAATGATGCTAACCCACCAATAGGGATTGCTTCTTAGATAAGATAAAAAAAAGGTTTTTTGTAGACATAGGAAAGAAAACAGTAGGTTACCAACTGTGTATAGAAATTAGTGCATTACTTCAGCGGCCAGGAAAAGAGGCATTGATGGACGAACGTGTACATACGTAATGTTATGACTTACGTATGTATGTGTGCCTCGGCTTCGTCTCGGCCCACATTTACACGTTCGTCCATCAATGCCCAGTTGTGGCCAAGGCTTGTATAATACTTTTCTAAAATAATGCGCGGAAATCATAAAATAAAATAAAATAAATCAATTACTTTTCAAAATCAATGACGAACAACGAACAACAATAATTTTTCCCGCGTTAAAGTGTTTATTTGTTTTTTTTTCAATAAACAGCTTTCTATTTGCAAGCCCGTTCGAAATTTAAATAAAACCTTTCATAAGTTACCTCCTCGGTTGCCATGTTTCGGAGTAAAAGATTTTTCCATTTTTAAATTACACGATAGATATGAGTTCAATATGTAATTTATTTGGCCGCTAAACCACGGCAGATATGGATTTTCATACAACTTGTGCCGACCGCTGCTCGCATGTATTTGGCCAGTACATCAATTTCGATTTATCTCGAAGAAGGTTGTCAAAATAATGCTCAAATTTCCAAGCATGTTTAAGAAAAGGTTATTATTATATCTCTTTCTATAAACAGTTCAATGAAAAAAGATTTTCTTAGTAGAATACCAAAGCGTATCCATTTTGCCACGATACTATTATCATATTAAAGCTATTTATTTAGTAGAATTGTGCCTTTCTCTACATACCCTATTAAAAAACAATATTTTATTTTTCAGGAGCGGACGTTTTCAGAATACTGAGCAACCACTTGGTAAAAGGATGTAAGTTTTATTAAAATCTATCTATCTATTCAGCCCACATCCTCCCACCGCTGTCTCTCTAGGCCTTGTACATAGGGTGTTTGATAATATACGCACAAAAATAAAAGGGGTTATTTTGATGAGCATAATAAATAAATTTGTGAAATGTTTACCATAGAAATGTGAAATTTATTTTGGCATGTAAAAACAAACACTTTATTAATCACCTAAACTTAGTCGATTTTCTTTAAAATTTTGTAATATAACTAGTAGTTTTTTTCGTGAAGTCTTTTTGTATGTTTTAAGAAACCGTCACTTGAATACCGTCCGTATATTATCAAACACCCTGTATTTCAAAAAGTAGTTGATTTAAAAATGTATTTAGAAAATACTTATTTTGTATTTTAAATACCATTTGCAAAAGCATCTTAATACTCAATCGTTTATTGTATTCCACAATGTAATAATAGGTGGTAATTGATAGCTACATGTTAATTATGGACCCTCATTATGGATCTTGCATCTGATATCTCAAATGCTTTACCTAAAAGTAAGTATTCTTTTAATAATTTTTATTTTTATAGTGGTATTCCAACACTTACGGAAAATTCCAAGATTTTAAAACCATCTCATAAATTGTCAAGACTAGACGGGACTTGAACCCGCTACCTCCCTCTTGATCTCTTCTTTCAATCTTGTCAATGTACTAAACTGCAACGTTTGGCATTGAGCAGGTCAAAAACTGTATAAGTTTTCCTGTAGATGGAGCTAACGGCGCTTTAGTCCTAATCTGAATCATGTCACTAATTTCAACCCTGACGTGACAAGAGCCCGGTACCACAATTGGTAGTGTACATCAGGAGGAAGGTTGCGGGTTCAAGTCCCGTCTATGTTTGAACATTTTTTAAATTATTTTAACCCAGCGAGCGTAAGGTTGGGTGTAATACACCCGAGGTATCTAATAGTCGTCCATATTTTGAATTTGGTGCGTTAAATACCGCTGTGACTTTGAGTAGCTGCGCGGGGGGAGGTTAGGAAGCACTGAGTCACACCGCATAATCAGCCGTCGCGCGACGAGGAAGTTAGAAGCTGTCAAAGTGGTCGGCGGGTGAGTTTGACCCACCTAGCGCTCGGTGTTACTTTTTCGCACACCTAAGTTTTTGTTCTTTTTAGGGTTCCTTACCTCAAAAGGTAAAAAAGGAATGCTTATAAGATCACTCTCTTGTCCGTCTGTCCGTGTGTCACCACCGATTTTCTCAGGAACGGGTGGAGCTAGCAAGTTGAAATTTATTCGAGATACTGAGGTCTACAGTCCCTATTAGGTGTATAAACATCAAGGTCAATAAAAGTCAACACGATAAAAAGATATGGGCAAATTTAGATTTTCGCGAAAACTTGTAAATACCAAAATTTACCTTAATTTTCAACTTTTTTATGTTTCGGAATTTTTCCGTTATTTGTGCTCTTTTTTACCAAAATTGACAATTCTAGGTCAACCGGAAGTACCCTATAGGTTTTGGCTCGAAAACCTATATGGTAGTTCCCGTTGACCTAGAATCACGAAATTTGGCAAAACGCAAGGTAAGGTTAAATAAAGGAAGAAATGCCAAAAAATAAAAAAAGTTTAAAATTAAAGGGTGTACATAGACAGTTGACGCCAATTAATAAATCATCTGAGATAGTTCTCTGAGTTTGAGGTTGGTGCTTAATCGGCACCAACCTCAAATAAGGTAAATAAATAAAATTGTGATTTTGTGTAAAAGAAACAAAAAAAGAAAATATGAATCATAAATAATGGTACGGAACCCTTCGTGCGCGAGTCCGACATGCACTTGGCCGGTTTCTTTAACTTTATTTTATTTGTTTTAATTTCAGACTAAACATTTAAACTATTAAAATGTTTAACTTTTCTCTGAATTCATTTAGTTTATAATGAAAAGCGGTTAATTAAAGCCCTACAGGAAAAATATGTACCAAAAAGTATATAGCGTAGTTGCCAATAATATTTGTTATATTTCTATATTTTATTTACTAATATATAAAAAGCAGTAAACGTACTATAATAATATTAATAAAAAATAATAATAAATGATAAACTAATATATTTTCTAACCATTTTGGGTTCAAAATACCCAACCTAAAGCTCGGTGTTACGAATTTGAACCGAACGCACGCCGGGTTCAAATCTAAGTATTATTTTAACCATTTAGTACTCAAAATACTTTTTATGAAGTATCTTGTATATCTCTACCATCTCCACTTTAACTGATTTAACTCGAAATTCATCGTTGGGTTCGGTCAGGGCTATGCTTTATATACTAAAAGCATTTCATATTAAAAGCGAATTATGAAAAAATATAATAATTTATCTTTCTGATTTCAGCTGGTGACCTGTACTTTACAAGTAAGTTTTATAACCGAATATGCAGTCCGATACAGCCTTACAAATCGATTGATTAAACATGTATTTAACGAGATCAGGTAACCTTATATTTATTTAATACTAGCTGACCCGCTCGCGGCTTCGCACGGGTGGTTTTTCAATAGAGCATTAGGTACCCTCATTTTGCGCAGTTGGCTAAAAAGTAACCTATGTCCTTTCCCAGGATATAATCTCCTTGCAAAATTTCATTACGATCTGTTCAACCGTTTCGTCGTGTAAAGGTAACAAATAAACTAAAAATAATAAATATAAAATAAATATTGTTTGACATTTCACACAGCGCTATCTAGCCCCAAACTAAGCAGAGCTTGTGCTATGGGAACCAGATAACTGATAGAATACTTATGTACTTTTTTTTTTGTAAATACATACTTATAATGTATAGAAAAACACCCAGACATTGAACAAATATCTGTAGATCATGCAAACATTTGTTCCGTGGCGGGAATTGAACCCGCTACCTCCTGCGTCTCAGCCGACTATACGCCCACTGCGCCACGGAGGTCGTCAAAACTAACAAAAAAACAGAGTTATGTACGTATTATATTATATAAAGCTCGATTACCACTCACTGACTGACTGACTGACTGACTCATTGACATGTTTGTTCTCCCAGATGCCACCTCGTAGGGTGAAAATGTTTGGTGGGATCGTATAGAGGGAGTTCCGATGAGTTGGGAATAAATCCTAAAGTACCCCTTTTGTCCCCCATTCGCTCACATCGACCTCGTATCTCGGAAAGTATAGGTCTTAGAGAGTTGGTGCAAAAACTAATGTTGCAGAGGACATTTTTTTATATCCGGTTCCATGAAAAAAAAATTGTCTTTCATACAAAAATAAAATTGTCCCATACAAAATATTTCTGTATGAATACCGTAAACCGTATATTTCGTTTGCCGTAATTTTCATACTGTTTTTGTAGGGAGCCCATGGCTTGTGTGTACTATAAAATTACTGTAAATTTGCTTGATTCTATATAATGGTGGTGGAGGGGCATGAGACAACTTTCATAGTTTTTGCAAAGGTCATCATCATCATTTTGGAACATCCAATTTTTTTTTTTTTTTTAGTATGTAACGTTCATCATGTTTATTTTGGAACATCCACATTTTTTTAATTATGCCTCATCCACAATGATCACTTTGGAACGTCAATTATTTTTTTTTTATTATGCAACATCCACTGTGATCATTTTGGTACATCATTTTTTTTAATTATGCCTCATCCACAATGATCACTTTGGAACGTCAATTTTTTTTTTTTATTATGCATCATCCACTGTGATATTTTGGTACATCATTTTTTTTAATTATGCCTCATCCACAATGATCACTTTGGAACGTCAATTTTTTTTTTTTTTATTATGCAAAATACTTTGTGATCATTTTGGAAAATCAATTTTTTTTAAGTTATGCCTCATCCACAGTGATCATTTTGGAACGTCAATTTTTTTTTTTTTTTTTATTATGCAAAATCCACTGTGATCATTTTGGAACATCAATTTTTTTTAATTATGCCTCATCCACAATGATCACTTTTGGAACGTCATTTTTTTTTTATTATGCAAAATCCTTTGTGATCATTTTGGAAAATCAATTTTTTTTTAATTATGCCTCATCCACAATGATCATTTTGGAACATCAATTTTTTTTTATTATGCAAAATCCTTTGTGATCATTTTGGAAAATCATTTTTTTTAAATTATGCCTCATCCACAATGATCATTTTGGAACGTCAATTTCTTTTTTTTTATTATGCAACATCCACTGTGATAATTTTGGAACATCAATTTTTTTTAATTATGCCTCATCCGCAATGATCATTTTGGAACGTCAATTTTTTTTTAAATTATGCCTCATCCACAATGATCACTTTTGGAACGTCAATTTTTTTTTATTATGCAACATCCACTGTGATCATTTTGGAACATCAATTTTTTTTTATTTATGCCTCATCCACTATGATCATTTTGGAACGTCAATTTTTTTTTATTATGCGACATCCACTATTCGAATATTCTCTTTGATTGCTTGTTACACTTCGTCATCCTCTTTTATTGTTTCTTCCGCCTCCACATCTTCTATTTTTGCATGTTCCACTTCGTTATCCTTTTAAAATGCTTCTTCTACTTCATATCCTCTTTAATTGTTTCAGTTACTTCATTATGCGCTCTACAAAATTGTGGTGTTTCATACAAAACTTCAATCGCTCATATCTTCTAAACGGGAAGAGATAGCCCTAGCAAACTTGTACAAAATATTGGTATAAACTTTTGGTGGAACTGTTTTTTTATTGTCATCCTTGACATCCTTTTTGAATGCTTCTCTCACTTCGTCATCTTCTTTGAATGTTTTTTCCACTTCGACATCATCTTTGACTGCTTCTTTAACTTCGATATCCTCTTTGATTGCTTCTCCCACTTCGATATCGTCTTTGACTGCTTCTTCCATTTCGATATCGTCTTTGATTGCTTTTTCACTTCGTCATCTTCTTTGAATGCTTCTACCACCTTGGTATCCTCTTTGATTGCTTACTCAACTTCAATTTCCGCTTTGATTGTTTCTGCCACTTCGATATCCTATTTGATTGCTTCTTCCACTTCAACATTCTCTTTGATAGTTTCTTCCACTTCGATATCCAATCAACAAATTTATGATTTTTCTTACAAAACTTTAATCGCTCGTATCTTCTAAACGGGAAGAGATAGCACTAGCAAACTTTGACAAAATAATAGTAAAAATATACAAATTTTTGATCATTATCATTTTACAACATACATTTATATTATGCAACGTCAATCCTGATCATTTTGGAACGTCCAGATTTTTTTTATGCAACGTTCATCATGATCTTTTTTGCAACGTTCAATTTTTTTTATACAACTATTATCATGATCATTTTGGAACATCCAATTTTTTTCTCTTTGATTGCTTGTTCCACTTCGAGATCCTCTTTGATTGCTTCTTCCACATTGATATCCTATTTGATTGCTTCTTTAACTTTGATATCCTCTACGATTGCTTGTTCCACTTCGATATCCTCTTTTATTCCTTCTTCATCTTCAATATCCATTGGATTGCTTCTTCATCTTTGATATCCTCTTTGATGGCATTTTCACTTCGGTATCCTCTGTAAGGGCTCCTTCCTCTTTGATTTCCGTTTGATTGCTTCTTGCACTGCAATATTTTCTTTGATTGCGTCTTCATATTCGATATCGTTTTTGATTGCATTTTTACTTCGATATCCTGTGATGGCTTCTTCCACTTTGATATCCTCTTTGATTGCTTCTTCCACTTCGATATCCGCTTTGATTGCTTGTTCCATTTTGATATCGTCGTTGACTATTTCTTTCACTTCGATATCGTCTTTGATTGCTTTTTTCACTTCGTCATCCTCTTTGAATACTTCTACCAACTCGGTATCCTCTTTGATTCCTTAGTCAACTTCAATTTTCTCTTTGATTGTTTTTGCTACTTCGATATCCTCTTTGTTTACTCCTTCCACTTCGATATCATCTTCGATTTCCTTTTGATTGCTTCTTGCACTGCATTATTCTCTTTGATTGCGTCTTCATCTTCGATATCGTCTTTGATAGCATTTTCACTTCGATATCCTCTGTGATGGCTTCTTCCACTTCGATACCCTCTTTGATTGTTTCTTCCGCCTCGACATCTTCTATTTTTGCATGTTCCACTTCGTTATCCCTTTAAAATGCTTCTTCTACTTTCATATCCTCTTTAATTGCTTCAGTTACTTCATTATGCTCTCTACAAAATTGTGGTCTTTCATACAAAACTTCAATCGCTCGTATCTTCTAAACGGGAAGAGATAGCCCTAGCAAACTTGTACAAAATATTGGTATAAATTTTTGGTGCAACTGTTTTTTTATTGTCATCCTTGACATCCTTTTTGAATGCTTCTCTCACTTCGTCATCTTCTTTGAATGTTTTTTCCACTTCGACATCATCTTTGACTGCTTCTTTAACTTCGATATCCTCTTTGATTGCTTCTCCCACTTCGATATCGTCTTTAACTGCTTCTTCCATTTCGATATCGTCTTTGATTGCTTTTTTCACTTCGTCATCTTCTTTGAATGCTTCTACCACCTCGGTATCCTCTTTGATTGCTTACTCAACTTCAATTTCCTCTTTGATTGTTTCTCCCTTTTCGATATCGTCTTTGACTGCTTCTTCCATTTCGATATCGTCTTTGATTGCTTTTTTCACTTCGTCATCTTCTTTGAATGCTTCTACCGCCTCGGTATCCTCTTTGATTGCTTACTCAACTTCAATTTCCTCTTTGATTGTTTCTGCCACTTCGATATCCTATTTGATTGCTTCTTCCACTTCAACATTCTCTTTGATAGTTTCTTCCACTTCGATATCCAATCAACAAATTTATGATTTTTCTTACAAAACTTTAATCGCTCGTATCTTCTAAACGGGAAGAGATAGCACTAGCAAACTTTGACAAAATATTAGTACAAATTTTTGATCATTATCATTTTGCAACATACATTTATATTATGCAACGTCAATCATGATCATTTTGGAACGTCCAGATTTTTTTTTATGCAACGTTCATCATGATCTTTTTTGCAACGTTCAATTTTTTTTTATACAACCATTATCATGATCATTTTGGAACATCCAATTTTTTTCTCTTTGATTGCTTGTTCCACTTCGATATCCTCTTTGATTGCTTCTTCGACATTGGTATCCTCTTTGATTGCTTTTTTAACTTTGATATCCTCTACGATTGCTTGTTCCGCTTCGATATCCTCTTTTATTCCTTCTTCATCTTCAATATCCATTGGATTGCTTCTTCCACTTCGATATCGTCTTTGATTGCTTTTTTTACTTCGTCATCCTCTTAGAATGCTTCTACCACCTTGGTATCCTCTTTGATTTCTTCCTCAACTTTAATAACTTTAATTTCCTCTTTGATTGTTTCTGCTACTTCGATATCCTATTTGATTGCTTCTTTCACTTCAATATCCTCTTTGATTGCTTCTTCCACTTCGATATCATCTTTGATTGCTGCTTCCACTTGGAAATCCTCTTTGATTTGATTGCTTCTTCCATTTCGATATCGTCTTTGACTGCTTCTTACACATGGATATCCTCTTTGATGGCTTTTAACAGCTCGATATCCTCTTTAATTACTTCTTCGACTAAAAGAAAAACACGCGAGCTGCGAGCAGCTCGCGCACAACGCAACCTCTAGTTATACATATAAACCTTCCTCTTGAATCACTTTTTCTATTGCTAAAAACTGCATTAAAATCCGTTGAGTAGTTTAAAAGATGTAAGCGAACAGACAGCGGAAGCGACTTCATTTTATGCTATGCAAATACTAGTGGTGAGACCCTGAGATCTCGCGAGTCTCCTATAAAATCATGATTATAGATTTCTAATCATTTAAATGAACTAATATAGGAAATAAATAAGTTTAGTATCTATATTTCTACTGTACCTGGACCTATATTCACATTATTTTGTTTTGCAGTTGTTCGTGCGATTATCAGACATGCTCTTTGTAACAAGAAAGCAATCAGCGCCCGTAAAGGTATTTTGAAACCAGAATTATTAATACAAAATAAATACTGTTATAACATAATCTGATGTTAGGTGGGGGAGGGTGGGTAGTTTAAAACATCACGATGTATCACCAAGGGGAATCGGAAGTATAAAAGTGGCCAACACCGTTACGAGATTAAACGACGACTTCTAATTAGTGTTATCAATAGGCGCAGCACTAACGGTTCCCGTAAGGGCTGCAAGAGAGAGTGAGATAGCAATACCACTGTCGCTTGTCCTATCGTTTTATGTTCTCAGACAGGAGCGTTGGCGTCTAGTATAGTGGTCAATAAGATGTAGTATACATGCTAAATCTTAACTATGTACCTGGCCATGACCTTGCGGGGCCGGTCTGGAAGTCTATTAACAGACTACGGACTCAGGTTGGGAAGTGTAGGAAAAAACTCTTTAGTTGTGGAAAGCGAGAACCTTCGCTTACGAGATGTGATCGTGGCCACCACATCCAGACAATGTCCCACCTGATTAACTGTCCTTTGTTCCCTACGACCTGCACAAGGGACGATCTCAATAAGTCTAGCATAATTGCAATAGACGTGGCCAGGTTCTACACAACCGTAATATAAAAAATTACTAATCAATCATCTAATCAACCAAAGGTTGCCTGGAAGAGATCGTTTTGAGCGAAAAGGCCGCCCATTGTAGACATAGACAATCAATTGATGACAAGCACACATAATACATTTACAAAACATGATTTAAAATAATGAACGTAAAAATAATAATATTGAACAGTACCTACATGCAAAACATAAACAATCAATATAATAAATAATTAATTATAAATATAAATAAATAAATATTGCTGGATATTTTACACAGCGCTATCTAGCCCCAAACTAAGCAGAGCTTGTACTATGGGAACCAGATAACTGATAGAATACTTATATACATTTTTTTTTGTAAATACATACTTATAATATATAGAGAAACAACCAGACCGGAACCAATATCTGTAGATTATGCAAACATTTGTTCCGCGGCGGGAATCGAACCCTCTCAGCCAGCTATTCGCCCACTGTACCACGGAATATGAGGTAGGTATGTTGTGTGGTATAGCAGCAAAAGGGCCTCGACTCAGCATTATGTCAACTGGGTTAGCAGTGGACGCTGTTATTCTGCCGAGACCGCTTAATCACCCACTAGACCCTGTGAGACCAAAATTATATTTGTAATGATGAAATATGTGATGTGGTTCATAAATAATAATATAATAATGTCAGGTGAATTGATTATAAAAATTACATGAATAAATATCAAAAATAGTATTAAAATGAAATAATTAGAATTGAATTAGAATAATAATAATAAAGAAAAATACCCTAAAGTAAAGGAGGCGTTCGCATCATGGTTGTACCACCATGTACATATTTAGTCTTTAAGTTTTCTAGGTTAAGTTATTGTAATTTGGTGTAAAAATAAAGAATTATCTATCTAATGAAAGCATGTAGTAAGCTATTGACAGGAGAGAAGAAGAAGCATGTATAATGCACGACAGTGGTGTTGAGCATTACCGGATATGTCTGCAACACATTATTGTAAAAAGATTAGGTACTCGTTTAAAAGCGCTTAAAGTTTCTTCAGCTAATCGACTTGTATTTTCAGGAGCCAACCTCGAAATCTGCACGAAGAGCTATGGTGTCAAACAATTCTCCTGGGAAAACTATAATGAAAATGATTTCGAATTTTCCACGATAACTAAGGTTTACGGTATCGATAAAAATATTGATGGCAAGTTTGCGGAGATGCTGAAGGATGCTACTAATGGAGCTGGTCTCAAGCATGGTACGTACTGGAGCCTACGAACCTGAGCCTGTTGCCAAGTTACATTCGCTTCGAATCGATTCTATTTCTACATATATTCGTTGTCAATAGATCACGTGACATTTCCATAGAATGTGTCAAATCCCATACATTTTCGGACTTATCGACTAGCGTCATCGCTAATCGAATGTAACTTGGCTAAGCCTTCTGATGTAGGAAGCGTCACTAATGAGGGCCCTTCACATATTAAACAAACTCAGCGTAGAAGCAGATTTTGATCTCTTATTGATCTCTTTTATGATTACAGAAAATACAGTACAGTACCTACATAAGTAGTAGTAGATTGTTAATTTGTAGTCTCAATATCTCAACATGATGATAGGATCAACGCTTCGACAGTTATCCTCGGACAAACAAACATACATACTTACATACATACAACGCTGATTTATCTATTATAAATGTTAAATAAATAATAATAATTCATAAGCATTACTCTAACAATAGTCCGAACTGAAATCCGTTAATAGCAACATTTTAATAGCTACATACGATTACTATCTGCCTCGCCTCCATCTTGCAATATCCACTATCATAGTGATTTTTTTAAGATTTAAAAACACGTTGGCTTCTGCCCCGGTAATGCCTTGATAAAGGTCCAAAAACCTGACATAAGAAATAAATCTATGGACTATTATTTAATACTAGCTGACCAATCCACAGCTTCGCACGCGTTGTTTTAAAAAAATAAAATTATTCTCCTTCTATACAGTTGGATAAGAAGTAGCCTATGTTACTCAAGGATAATGAAGCATTCTAATGGTGAAAGAATTTTGGAAATCGGATCGGTAGTTTTTAAGTTTATTCGTTACAAACATATAAACCTTCCCTCTTTATAATATTTGTATAGATAACGTTTATTTCGTTTGTTTTAGGCCACATTGTAATTACACATAAAATAAAAATTTAAGGACCCATAACTGTAAATACCTATTACTAACATACATTATAATAGTACATTATGATATAAGTGCGGTAAGTTGAAAAATACAGCCGAGGCGATATTGCTACAAGAAAGCAGAGGCTGTAATTATCAAAGCGCACGTATGTCATACGACGTTTTATTACATATTTGTGAGGAAATAAATAAAACTGACTTTCTCGGAAAGAAAAAGCGCGCGGAATAATTTTTACTTGTTCACAAATTAGCGATGCGCGCGCATCAGCGCTTTTTTTTAAGGCAAAGGCACTAAAACAGCAAGTATTACTAATAAAGTAAATTAATATTTTTTTGTTTTTGTTACAGATAAAAATGGTTGTAATTTATTGTCAAAATTAATTAAATTTAATAATTAAATGTTATTTTTTTATATATTATCTCCCAAAGTTAATTTTATTCATAAAATATTGACCACTTTTCTGACATAAAAACTCTTTGCTAAGATTTAAAAAAGTACCGTTCGTTTTAGACGGAGCATCTTGACCGTACGTTTTACCTTATTAAAAAGAAACTCGTGCGTTTTACATTACAATAACGCACAAGTACGTAATGGCATACATTACGATATTTAAATTGGTGAAATAAGCGACCCTTTACGAGCAAATGTGTTATAAAATATTATACACAACACTAATAGATAAGGTTTTCTCTACGTTAATGATAAATCAAAATTGTAGGCTTAATTTTAATTAATTTATTTTTAATCCTAAATTATTATTCATAATTATTTTGCAAATGTTTTATGCTTAATTTGACTCGCTCAGGCCGTTCAACCATACCAAAAAGGAATTGGCGTGTTCCTTGGCGAGTTAAATTAATGTACATAATTGGTTATTACTGTGTTAATTAATAGTATTTTTTTAAATAACAAACTCACCATGGCAAGATGAGCTACCGGCGATATAGCATCATCTATTTAATCTTTCATTAATTTCAACAAATATGTTGTTTTTTCAGAAAACGAAAAACGTATTTGGGAAGCCATAACCAGTGTTGGGAAACTGAGTAAAAGTAAGTAAATCATGAGTCGTGAGTGAACCGGTTTCTTCTAGGATGGAACACGCTTGGTGTTCCATCGTAGACCGCATCATCGCTTACCATCATGCAAGATCGTGGTCAAACGCATTTCTATATCCAATTAACAAACCCGACAAGTGCGAGTGTGGCTCGCGCACCGCGGGTTCCGTAAAAATAATTAATTTATGTGGTGTAACAAATCAACGAATTTCGGATTTTTTCCTTGTGTGAGACATTGCTTCTTGCTAAATTTCATGATTCTAGGTCAACGGGAAGTACCATATAGGTTTTAATTTATATGCAAGCAAAATAAGCGACGAAAATAGACGTATCTTTGATTGCTTTGAATTAGAAACTTTATTGTTTTACAGCTTCAAGGAGACCGTTTACCTATTGATATGAATTTCGTATTTGATATTAATTTCAACTTGATATCTCCACGCGTTTCTCAGAAAATGAGTCTTGACAGACGGACAGACAGACAACGAAGTGATCCTATAAGAGTTCCTTTTTTCCTTTTGAGGTACGAAACCCAAAACAACAAAAAAAAACATATATTTTCTTCATTAATATAAATACGGGATTTTGTCACATACCATTTTATCAGTTTCGACCGACAATAACCCGTAATTATAATAATGATTGAAATAAAACACTAAAGTTTTTTAGTAAAATATTATTTTCTTTTCACAGAGAACAAATGGAGTACTGATGACTACGCAGAAACCTATAAATCTTGTAAGTTTTTTGTCGAACCTTAGCTAAAATATTACTATAAATTCTTTGGTTACTATAAATATACGGACGATATTCAAGTGACGATTTCTCAAAACATAAAAAAAGACTTCTCGAAAAAAAACTAACTAGATATATTATCAAATTTTAAAGAAAGTCGACTAAGTTTAGGTGCTTACCTAATTCGATATAAAACTTACTGCTTACTCTTGCAATCGACATCCAAAAATAAAGGCCGATTTGATATCTCTTTCGGAAATGGCTGTGGGTTAGACAGGGACAACAAGAGATATCTCGAGACGTCACCAATACTTGTGGTTAGATGGCAAGCATTATGCACAACATAAGTTTAATAAAGTGTTTGTTTTTACATGCCAAAATAAATTTCACATTTCTATGGGAATCATTTCACAAATTTATTTATTATGCTCATCAAAATAACCCTTTTCATTTTTGTGCGTTTATTATTAAACACCGTATATGTGCAGTTATATACCAGAGCCTGAACTCAGTACGAGGCGAGACGCAGTGGGAAGAATGACGCTCTCACATACACCATAAAAAAATAAGATTTTGGGGTTGTGTTGGCAACAGTCCCTTATAATTGATAATTCGTTTAATGTCTGTAAACCTAGGCGCACAAGGTCATTGAGTGGTTGCGCCATTTTTGAATTTTTAATTCATTTATTTTGAGGCGTCAAAGATGCATATTTGTTAGTAAAAACTTAATTAAACATGTCAAATTGTTAGTACAAGTGTGATTTATAAACAGAACAAAATTTAAATAACAATTAATACATATTAGAAAGTATGTGAGTATCTAGTGTAGGTACGAGTACCTACTGCGCTTGTACCATACAACAATGGTTTAGATGCTCACAGTCGAAGCTATTTGAGAACGCATTTAGTATACCGTTGGAGCTGGCCCGAATTCTGCGCCCCAGGAATGCGCACCACTTGCGCATGGTGCTGCATAAACAGTCCACTCGCGCCTCGGCGAACATTCCCGACGCGCTGCAGAATCGGGGCAGCCCACCCAGCACCGTGAACGCGCAGGGCGCTGTACTGTTTTTGCGTATAATTAACCCACAGGCTGCATTAACGTTTAACTATATTTTTTTAAATTGTATTTTATTTTACTAGATATAACTAATACATTGTTTTTTTACAGTGCTCACCGGTCTTGCATGGTTCGTTGGCAGTTCCGACTCGCAATGTAAGTAGATCATTGATATATATTATACTAGTTGACCCGCCGAACTTCGTATCGCCTTGACATGCATATATGACGTGGGCTGCCAATGTATGTAATGTATTGTCAATCGGCCATCATTAGCTGCATTTATGTATAAGAAAATGAATTTTCGTCATAATTGTTTTTAGCGTGAACTTTACCTATATTTTAATAGTTATTCTGCTATTCGGGGCGGAGACAAATCAAAGATCATCAAAATCGGTCCAGCCGTTCTTGAGTTATAAGTAAATGAATAAATATTGCTGAAAATTTTACACAGTGCTATCTAGCCCCAAACTAAGCAAAGCTTGTACTATGGGAACCAGATAACTGATAGAATACTTATATACTTTTTTTTGTAAATACGTACTTATAATACATAAAAAAAACATCCAGACCCGAAAGAAATATATGTAGATAATGCAAACATTTGTTTCGCGGTGGGAATCGAACCCGCTACCTCCAGCGACTCAGCCGGCTATTCGCCCACTGCTCCACGGAGGTCGTCAAGTGGTGTAACTAACCCGACTTTGTTTTATATATATATAGATCAAGCACGTGTCGGAACGCCAAAAAACAAGGCTGGTTGTTCTTTTTAATGATCCGTTTAGAATACATAACAATAAATAAAATAAATTATGTTTATATTGTAACATTTTTGAACGAGTTGGAACAATTTCAATCCCAAGCTTCTAAATAATCCGATATGTTATAGTAGGCTTTTTACAAAGATTATGTTTAACGTTTTTAAAGCTAATTGTAAATTTTTAGGGTTCCATACCCAAAGGGTAAAACGGGACCCTATTACGTACTAAGACTCCGCTGTCTGTATGTCTGTCCGTCTGTCACCAAACTGTGTCTCATGAACCGTGATAGTTAGACAGTTGAAATTTTCACACATAATGTATTTCTGTTGCCGCTTTAACAACATATATTAAAAACAGAATAAAGTAAATAATTAAGGTGGCTCCCATACATCAAACGTGATTTTTTTCCTCGTCTTTGCTCGATAATGATAACGGCAACAGGTAGACGCTTGAAATATTCACAGAATATTTAGTTATATATTCACTTTGTAAATAAACTAGTGGTTCGCCCCGAACTGAGATCTCGCAAGTCTACCATAAAACAAAAAAAAATATTCGTAATCTTTGACTATCAAAATAGTGCCACGAAATAGAAACCAACTAACTTGACCTACAGTTTCATTCAAATTACGGGTAACGGGAGTTTATGTTAATTGGTTACTCTTTTTTGGGGTACAAATTGCAGTTATTCTAGATTTCAGACTTTTGCCTATATTTGTGATACATAAGCTACACGCATACCAAATTACAGCAATGTGGGGTCACTGGTGTACCCTGTGTGTCAAAGTTTAGTTTTTATTATGGCTAATAACTCAAAAACTATAAACACTGAACTAAAAATAAAAACGGGGTTTAAATGTGCTAATGAAGACCCTTCATTTGACGTCCCACTTGGCCTAATAGCCTCCTTTTCTTTTTTTTTATCCCCCTTGAACCCCAATATCTCAACAACCCCCCAAAATTTTTAGCTCATTGAGTCACACCACAATTGTGCCATCATTACCTACCTATATACCACATTTCACGATGATCGGATAAACGCTTCGAAAGTTATCTTCGGACAAACAAACATACATACAACGCCGATTTGCCCAAGTTTATTTGGAGATCTCGCTTCGCTCGATCGATAATTAAATTAAAATAAAACAAATATTTAAGGGGGGCTCCCATACAACAAAAGTGATTTATTTTGCTTGTTTTTATAGATAATGGTACGAAATCACTCGTGCGCGAGTCCGACTCGCACTTGGCCGATTTTTGTACATCACGATTTTGGAGTTTATTCGTAGTAAATCGTTACTACTAGTTACCAGTCGGACAGACGGACGGCGAAATAATGAGGATTGACAGTAGTCAATCTGAGAATCCTCATTATTTCGATCTTATCATTATCATTATTATTATATCATTATCTAGGGTTCTGTAGAACCCTAGAAATCAGTACACTTCAAGATCGTACACTAGAATGGCCTATGTCGTGGATATCAGGAACTAACTTCCGAGAAAAAGTGATCTACGAGTATAAGCGTGCCTAAGGCTCGGACTATATGGCTTCCGGGCTTGTCAGGGACCGTTTTCTAACGGCCGTCCCTGACCAATCCGTCGCACAACCAAACATTTGAATTTTTCCTGCAACGATTACACACGATCCGAGGCCTTCCGACTCCGATTTTTACCTGGAAGCAACCGGGACATGCTCCGGATTCGCAGGATCGGGGAGACCCGGATGCCATATAGGCCGAGCCTTAAAGCTTCATATTTTTTTGTTAAAATTCAACCTTAATTTTAAGAAAACTTTCACTCATTTTAATGTTATTTATTTTGTTACAGGGGCATCAGACGCCATTAATGGTAAGTTTCTAGAATCCTGTATAAAGATAGATTTTTGTTATAAGAATAAAAATAAAATATATAAATAAACCTTAATATAAAATAATATAATAAACCCTTTAAAATGTAATACAAATAAATGTGTACTTTATTGAGATTATATATTTTCTTCACACATTAGTAATGATTTATGCAATAAAATACAATAGTAAAATATTTAAATTCCTTGCCTATTTTTGTATAGGATTTTTTGGAACACGCTCTAAATTGTGTTTAATTTTTTATGGTAAGACCCTGTGTCACATATAAACGAATAATAAAAATTTTGTACAGCATTGAGCTTAATTAGGGCAATGACCATCCTGCATAAAACAACTAATCAAAATAACAAATTAAAATATTCTTAATTTTCAGAATTCGACGAGGCATTCTCCAAACTGAAGGATGAGATGGCTATCACCAGCCGCGTGGACAAGTACAAGACCACTCTTACTACACAAGTCAAAAGTTGCTCCAAATATAATTTCAACGATATATTAACTAATGAGGATGATAATACCGATGAAAGCGACAATAGTTACGGCGGCGACAACGATAATAACGGCGGCAACGGCGGTAATAATGACGGCGGCAATGGCGGAAATAACGGCGGCAATGGCGGCGGCAACGGCGGTAATAACAAAGGCAACGGCGGTAATGACAGTACTAACGGCGGCAATGGCGGTACTAACGGTGGCAACAACGGAAATAATGGCGGTAACGGCGGCAGTGATAACTACACACTTAACAAACGCTACAACCTAGAGCAACAGGAAGCTGAGCAGGGTGCTTCAAGGCAAAGTCAGTTTAACTCACAGAGTAATTCAGATGGGTCAAGCGACACTTACGAGCACGACCAGCAACAACAAGCCTCACAGCAGAAGGAAAGTGGGGCTTCTGGATCAGAACATACACAAAAAAGGGGAAATACTCTCATTAAGACAAAGGCACAAGAACAACATAAATCTCAGGCTGAGGAGAAAGCCAGCAAGAGCAAAACTGAGGAGAGTAGCAAGGGCCCTAATGGCTCATCCTCGTTATCGTCTTTTTCATCACAAACAGAATCCAAGAGTTCTTCGAGTTTAAGTTCTTCAACGCAAGAGGAGTATGTAGAAACCTCTAGCCGTAAATAAGTGCTGCCAATGGATAAATTAGTTAGGTTTAGTAATAAATAAGCAATAATACTTGTTGTTTTATTTTAAGATAATATGATTATAATTTATTTGGTACTAGCTGTTGCCCGCGACTTTGTGCGCCAATTTTGTACCAATTGTGTAGGTAACCTAGAACTAAAGCTAGACTCGCTGTTGCAACTTGACTTGACACCCCATTTTTAACCCATGGAAACTAATTTATGGGATAAAAAGTAGCCTATGTGGTAATTCAGGTTATAATCTACGTATATATCAAATTTCATCGAAATTAGTTTAGCCATTACGGCGTGATTGAGTAACAAACAAACCAATAAATAAACAAACATACACATTTATCATAATTAGTGTAATGCATAAAATGACACAAGAAACCATTTTTATCAATAACTTACAATATTTAATCAACCATGTCTATTGCATTTATGATATAGTGCTCCTACATACCAGATAATAACGTTTAAAAGCACGATAACATTTTTTTAAATGTAAGGGATATAAGAAGAACAAGAAAAATATTTATTCAGACCACCACATATGGACACAGAAACAAATGACACAAAAAAAAAACACTATTAATAATAATATAATATTATGTAATGATACATGATAAACAACAATAATAGACTTAGACAGACATTTATTTGCTACTATAGCACACACAAATTCACACAATACACTCAAAAGGTATAACATAAAAGAGAAAGCACAAGTAGGAGAAAACAGAAAATTACATATTAGGTGGGGGAAAAAGTTTCTTCGCATTTTTTAAGAAAATTCAAAACATTTTTTAATATAGTTTATTTACATTTAACTAAAGTATGTAGGTACCATTTTGTTCGATAACTTTTTGCCATCTTGTAGGTAGGGACATGATCCCTTTGCTATAGAAATTTTGGGGCTTCTGATCAAAATACCGCGACAAGTGGTTTTGGTAGTCCTCTCGTGATGTTAGCCTGACACCGCCTAAAGAATTCTGAAGAGACCGAAACAGGTGGAAATCTGAAGATGCAAGCTCAGGACTATACGGCGGATGCATTAACACCTCCCAGCCAAACTCTCTTAATTATTGCTGAGTGGCTAAAGATGTGTGAGGTCTAGCGTTATCATGATGAAAAACCACACCCCTTCTGTTGATTAATTCTGGCCGCTTTCTCTCAACTTCTTGCTTTGATCTCATCAGTTGTTCGCAGTAGAGTTCAGAATCGATGGTCCTGCCTGGTGGTAACAGCTCATAATGAATAATGCCCTTCCAATCCCACCACACACACAGCATCACCTTGTTGCGAGTTAACCCGGGTTTCGCCACAGTCTGTGAAGCCTGACCGGCCTTTGACCACGACCTTTTTCGCACGTTCTTGTCGTACGTGATTCACTTTTCATCGCCAGTTATCAGCTTCTTCAAAAATGGTTCGGTTTCATTAAGTCGTAATAAAGAATCACAAATGAGTACACGGTTCATTAGGTTTCTTTCAGTGAGCTCGTGGGGTACACAAATATCGAGCTTTTTTGTGTACCCAGTTTTTTTCAAATGCGCCAAAACTGTTTTGTGGTCAATTCCCAGTTCTTCGGCTACGTCGTAACTACTGATATGCCAATTTTGCTCCACTATTAAAAAATGGCATCAATTTTATCCGTAATAGGGCGACCAGAGCGACGTGCATCTTTGACATCAAAATTTCCGGATTGAAAACGCTTAAACCAAATTTGTGCTACTCTGACAGACACTGCACTAGGTCCATAAACATCGCAATTTTTTTTCGCGGCTTGCGTTGCTTTTTTACCTTTTTTGTAGTAAAATTTTAAAATGTATCGAATTTCTTCATTAGATTCACTCATCTTTACAGTACGAAAAACAAATAAGAATCACACATTTTCCTAATATGAATTTGGAATTCTTTAAAATTTAAACTTTGAATGATACCAAAACCAGCCAGATACAAATAGTATGGCCAAAGATATTTTATTACAAGTTCATACATACTATAATGCGAAAAGACTTTTTCCCCAACCTATTACAACAAATATAGGAACAATAGAATGAAATAATAAATATATAATGTAATCAGGGAAAAACTAAAAAGAGGTAAGTAGGCATGTATGTGCTACTGCAGCAAATGGGTTTCAGCTCAGCATTATGCCTCGCCACCGATCGACAGCGCGGCGCTGTTATTCTGCCGAAACCTTTAGTAGGCAAGTCATTAGAACTCGTAAGAACGAATAGGCACTAATTGGTGTTTGCATACAATTATGATAGATAGAAGTAATAAATATATTATGTCAAGAATAATAATAATGATGAGAAATGTTAGAAAACAAATTATAATAATACGAATAAATATACTAGAAACCTTTGCATCAGCAAGTGAACGGCGCACTGTAACAATTTGTATAAATTTGTAATTTGTAATAATACACCTATATAACATTATATAACTGCTATGTGGAGCACCAATAGCCTCAATGCCGGTTCCTATATCCGTCGGTAACCGACTACGACTCGTATCTCCTTGAAAAGGTTTCAAACCAAATCAAATCATTTATTTTAACAATGTTCTTAAAATTATTAAAAATGGGTTCAACTTATTTCAACCACAGAGGCATGCTATTTATTAAAATATAAGTTTTTTGCTGAAAAATTACTTTATCACAACAAACTTTTATTAAATTCATAATCGGAACCGCAAGCAGATTTAAATGAGCCCAAACACTAGTAGCCTACCCTCCGTTCAGAAGTTCCGTTCTCTAGCATCCGTCTCCATCATGAGACCACCTACATGGTACGATATTATTGCAATGTCACCGAAGTTACATATGTATTCCAAATTTCAGCTCAATCGGTTGAGGGGAACGGGTTTAAAATTCAGTTGCAAGATTGCACCCAGACAAACATACATACATTGCAAGATAACAAAAAGCTTGTAAAATTCACTGCTCATCAAAAACATCGAAACAGTACCTACTGCAAATTCGGGCGGCATTTATATAAAAAAATTGATATTATTAAAAAAATACGACAGTAAATAGGTGGCACTTTAGTCTACACAATGGTGTATGTACCACAATTCAAATTTGAATTTTATATTTTCGAATTTTCATACAATAAATGAATGTAGAGATTATTGTCCCCCAGATTGTCACTCCCTTACAGGCACCCGACCACTGACCTTTACAAGCTCTGTACTGTTCTGTCCGTCAGAAAAATATATGTTTCCCAGTGCATAAGAAGATACTATAGGGATTCCGTCCCATGCCTTCCTACTTTTAGTAAGAAAAGAAACAAATGTCCTATTCCGAGACTTCAAAGCTCTTTCGCACGTAGACACTACTACTTCACAGCACCCCTACTTCATAATCTAATGTACAATCATAACAACATGATTAGAGAACTTAGCTCCTATACTCTAAAAACAAAAATCATCAATTGGTTAAACAATTTTGATTACGATGGTGTGGGAAAGTTTTTCGTAAAATTTGTCTGAAACACCAAGGACATGCACAGACAGTTTTAACCTGCCTTGTACACAATTGTCATTTATGTTAGTATATATTGTTAGCCTCCACCTCTACTATGTTTCTGCAATTAGCGATATAACTTACCGTTTTAGTGAATAAGTTGTGCAAATATGTATGTATGTTTCTTTCGATTATTATTATACTTTGTTATATTTACGTAGTCTTAAATTAAAACTATTTTAGTCTTGTTTACACCTTCTTACATTATAAACGTATGTTTAGTCCCTTAGCCCAATCAACCAAGCGTTATTTTTCCTATACAAACAATTGTATCTTTTTTAAAAAAATTATGTAGTCAGCATTGTATCGGGGATGAAGCTGTCTTCTGTAATACAGTTTTTTAACTAAAACAGAAGACAGAGAACTCTCTCTTCTTTGTTCCCATATTTTATTTATAATAAAAGATTTGTATTAGTTTTCAAAGTGTATTCCGTCGGAATTTCTGCATTTAATCACAATTTTTTTGCATCAAATATCATTTTTTAACTGAGCTCTGAGTTGAGCTGAGCGTGCTTGTTAACTAAGCTCTGTGACATCCCACCAAAGATATTTTTTCTTATTAAATATGGATACCTCGCCCACAGAAGCCACCCAAGTCGTGGCGTTGCTGGGTTTAGGGCATAGCGTGCAGTGGCTGCTAGATTGCATCTTAGCCTCTCTGCTGTAATCAGCGCCGTCCAGGATCTGATAGATACCGAGTCACGTCTGAGCAAGATGACCGGTAGGTATATTGTGTCAGTTTCTCTAAGAAATCGTCACTTTAACTCTATTCAACTGCAGCAGCGAGGTGAGGTTCGAGGATAAACTGTGAGCGATTCTACCATTAGAAGAATATTGGCGGAGCGTGGACTGAAACCTCATAAACCAGCTAATGACCCAAAATTGACGGTAGACCACCGAAGAGCGCGCCTTAACTTTGCACGTGAATATTTAAATTGGTCATACCTTTAATGAAGCAAAGTTCTCTTTTCTGAGGAGAGTAAGATCATGCTGTATGTTAACGACGGAAGAAAGAAGGTGTATCGAAGAGAGGGAGAGCGTTTTGCACAGGGCTGCATTGAAGAAAGATTCAGTTACAGTGGCGGTTCATGGATGGTTTGGGAAGGCATAAGCGCCGAAGGAAAAACCGAACTTGCTTTTGTATCTGGACCACGTTTACCGCCATTAAATAGGTCACGTTACATCGAAGAGGGTCTGGAGCCTCATTTATTGGCGAATAATTCATTTTTATGCAGGCTGTCTTGGATTATAGCCTATACCTAAGCTATTTAAGCAATTGCTTAGGGCATCCCATCTAGGGAGGCACCAGAGACGACCGAGGAAGAAAACGAGCACAAGAAAGTTAAAGCAATTTCACAATCCGCGTGTTTTAAATTGTCCTTGACGTTCGGTTCGGTCGCAGTCGACCAATCGATCAAGTCAACTTTATCAAGTCGCGGCCGGTCGTAAAAATATAGCCGAATCTTAGAACAACATGTAAAATCATGTTGTGCCGGCCCCACCTAGCATAGGTTAAGAGCAGAAGGAACACAACACATATATATTCTACCTACGATACGTATTAACATTTTTTTTTGTTCATTCTTTGTAGTTCACTTAAGGATTGGGGGGCCCACAGGAGAAGATTGCTTAGGGCATCAAGTTACCTTGATCCGACACTGTATGCAGGACAATGCCAGCCAGGGCTCATACCGCAGGCATTGTAAATGTATACCTGAACGAAGTCGGTAGGTATCTATTACGGTTATGGGTTGGCCAGCGAGAGGCCCGGATATGAATCCCATAAAACACCTATAGTTGAAGAGACGAGTCAGAGCGAGAGATCTTGCTCCGGAGACGCTTGGCCAGACAACACGAGATTGTGACTCTCATCCGTTCCATGAGAAACCGCATGGAAGCAGTCATTAGTGCCTGGGGAGGAAATACAAGATACTGAATAAACGTTTTTAAACCTTTTTTTTGTTTAATTCTTTGTTTCTAACATTTTACAAATTCTTCTTATAGGGTAAAAATATACCTGTTGAACAAAACAAGATAGATAAAGAATTTTTATTTTAATTAAAAATAATAATATTCGTTAAAATATCCGCAATTATCTGGCATTATTATTTTTTTTTTTGTTTGTTTTGATTTGTAAAAGAAAAACATAAAACTCATTCAAAACCAAACTTCAGAGGTCTTTCGTCTGTGTATCGTTATCTATTTTAATTAGTATTTCACAGATTATTTATTATTTATTTTTTTCTAAATATCCTCACTACCCATAGTTTGTCCGGAAGATATCGCTTTGTTTTGCGATCACTTTGATACATTTATCGGGAAAGCAAATAATGTAAATAAATAAATATTACTGAACATTTCACACAGCGCTATCTAGCCCCAAACTAAGCAGAGCTTGTACTATAGGAACCAGATAACTGATTCACATATATTTTTTTGTAAATACATACATATCTATCTATATCTATAAAAATTAACTGCAGTTCGTTAGTCTCGCTAAAGCTCAAAAACGGCTTGACCGATTTTGACGATTTTTTTAGTGTGTTTAAGTGGGTCACTGGATGTCCTTCTTAACTTGCACTGGATGTGGATCCAAGTTGTTGTTTTATTTCTTAGTTCATATGCAATTGAGATAAGAGGTACATAAAGTGGGGAAAATATGTAACTTTCGTCAATCAGTTTGGATTTGAATAAATATGGATATAATTACTGATTTAAACGGGTATTTATCGCGTATGTACCTTTTTTATTGAGTCTGCCTGCGATATACTGCTGTTGCAATATACTCGAAACGTCGGGATAGCAAATAAAAAGGTACATACCGAGAATACTAATATAATAAAGAGATAAATACCCGTTTAAATCAGTAATTATGTACAGTGATCGCGAAAACTTGAAAAATGTGGACAATACGATTGATAGCAAGTGGAGATCCGTGGTCCCTGCCTACTCCTCTCCCTCCGGGATAAAGGCGTGACAGTATCAGTATGCAATACTGTTGAGGTGGTCCACCCCAAAAATATTTTTTTATTTTTTGGTCAAAATTGTACAACCATATATTTTCACCCTTCTAAAACCAACCCCTAATAGCGATATTAGTACTTTAATAATTTTCTATTATATAGAGATAGTTGATTATAGTGAGTACGTGCACAGAAAAGGACATTGAAAAAAAAATAATTTTACTCAGCTTACCAACACAAAATTTATTGATTCTAAGGCGGTACGAAGTTCGCGGAGTCAGCTAGTCTTTGTTAAAACAAAGTCGGGTTAAACAACACTTATAGTTATAAGGCACCAGAGGGTAAGATTAACATTATCAAATCTCTTTGTATCTCATTTTAAGTGAACCATATAGTTCTTATGAAAAATAAAGTTCTTTAAACCTAAACAAGTACTTAACTATGTATCTACTTGTCATTACATAGCCTACAAACATAATACATTTAAGTAACCGGTGATAAACGGTTCTGCTATCGCAATTATCCTTCTTATACTGTACTAGCTGACCCGCGCACGGCTTCGCACGGGTGGTTTAATAAATATTACCCTCATTTTGCGCAGTTGGCTAAAAAGTAGCCTATGTCCTTTCCCAGGATATAATTTATCTCCTTGCAAAATTTTATTACGATCCGTTCAGCAGTTTAGTCGTGTAAAGGTAACAAACAAATACACATAGTTACGTATGTATTATACATATAAACATTCCTCTTGAATCTATGTATTGCTGAAAACTGCATCAAAATCCGTTGAGTAGTTTAAAAAATCTAAGCGAACAAACAGCGGAAGCGACTTCATTATATTCTATGTAAAAAAGATAAATAAAATAATAAAAAATGAGGATTAAATAATAAACAACATTATTTGGCAAGAAGCAATTTATTACAAACATAATCAATAAATTATGACTATTATACATATCAAATGACCGACAATGTTCCTGTACCGAGGACACTACCAAGAGAACAGCAGTGATGATAATGATGCCTCTCAACCCGATGGACGACCGTTCACGCAACCCCCACCACCGCGCCCGTCTGTGCGGCGCGTAGTCCCAGGCGAGACGCAGCGCGGAGCGGATCGCACTAACCCTGATGAAGGTTCACGAATTGAACCGAAATATTGTCGGTCGAAACACCGATAAAACGGTACGTGGTAAATCCCTAATTTATAATAACTAGTGGTTCGCCCCGAACTGAGATCTCGCGAGTCTCCCATAAAAACAAAATAAAATGAGGTCCATGATATTAAATGGATTTGCTGTGTCCGATATTCCAATTCGATATTCCGAATGTAGACCGAATGACGGCCTTTAGTAATATTACAAAAAAGTATATAAATGTGCTACAAGATATCTGATTCCCATAGTACAATCTCTGTTTAGTTTGGGGCTAGATAGCGCTGTGTGAAATATCCAGCAATATTTATTAATTAAAATTATCACACAGAAACAAAATAACACTACACTAAACATACAATACAATGGGCGTCTTTATCGCTGCGAGCGATCTCTTCCATTGCCCAGTTCATTGCAAATAACCTGTATACCATAAAAGAGACTAGTCACAGCACATGTTAAAACAAAATTAACTTAATAAATATTTATTTTAACATTGGCGAGGTATATTTTTATGGCATTAATTATACTTATACTAACAAGCTATATAAACCTAAAAACTGACACCCGACTACATAAAGGGCTTTACACGCGGCAGCTATAATGTAAAGACATTATAGCACGATACATCTCATTACATCTTTCCATAGAAATCGTCAGGAGACCACACACGACACTATAATGTATAATTTTACATTTTCGAATCTTAAGACACAGAGCGATACGAAAATTTACATTTATTTACAGCGGGAAAGCGGCAGGGAAAGATACATTACATTACCTGTTGTGTGTGTGATACATTAAGATAATTTAAAACTATACATGTAAATGTACATTAATATACATTATAGTTGCCGTGTGGTATGCCCTTACGTATGTTGTTGGCAGCCTTTGTCACCCGCACCATAATAATGAATCCATTGACACCTCGTTCGTCAAAATCAGATGAGTAGTTTAGGGGCTACGATAGAACATACGTAAATGCAAACATACATTCATACATACTTAAATGTATACATACATAGACTGCTAAAAACATAGCCCTTCCTTTTGGCTTTGCCGTAGTCGGGTAAAAATGTAGCCTATGTCACCCGCACCATAATAACCAATCGATTGAAACCGCATCAAATTTGGATGAGTAGTTTAGGCGCTAAGGTAAATCTTAGATAAATACAAACATACATACACTATTTGTACTAAAAACGGGATATTTACCATGACTCAAAAACTCACAAATCATGGTAAATATCCCGATTTACCATGATTTGTAAGTTTTTGATTATTCCGCGCCTGATACCGTGAGTGTTGTTTGTGTGTCGAAATCGAGTTATGATAGAGAATGAAACCGGTGGTAGTAATCGTATTAGTGAATTCTTTCTTAGCAAGAACTAAGAAAGAGGGTAGATTGTTATATCTGCCAATAACTATCCACTCGCAAAGACATCAGTTTACCCGTGATCATGGCGCATGCAACTGCGTCCAAATATTGGGATACTCAAAAACTCACAAATCATAGTAAATATCCATGATAGTTTCAAAAGTTATACATACATACACTGCTAAAACCTAACCCTTCTTTTTGGCTTTGCCGTAGTCGGGTAATAAATAAGAAAAAACAAGATGTTTAAAATCATCGTAGGGTCGCCTTAAGAACGTGCCCTACGATGCACAGCCATCTACTTTGAGGCATACCTACAGGTCCAAAACCTCGTGTGCCTTTAATATCACAAGCACTCATAACCTTCGAACCATAAATAAGAATATGGGTCTAATGATTAACAATATACTTTTTAACAAATACATAACATAATTACCGATTTAAACAGGTACTTATCGCGTATGTACCTTTTTTATTTGTTATCCCGACGAGTCTGCCCGCGACTACGACTGTTGCAATACAATTGAGACGGACAGGACCACAAATAAAAAAGGTACATACGCGATAAATACCCGTTTAAATCAGTAATTATGTACAGCGATCGCGAAAGTTTGAAAACTATATAACAGACTTCAAATAACTTACTTGTTACCACAAAAAAGTTAAACAACTAAACGCGTGTATAGGATTTTTTAAACATGCGCTAAACCGTGTTTAATTTTTTTGTGGTAAGGGATCTCTAAAATAAGAAGTGGTTAATGAACACACAGAGATTGAAGAAAAATTTTTGTGCATCAAAATTAAAAAAAAAACATTATACGATGTGTTTTGTTATGTACGACATTAAATGAAAAAACGGGTAGGGCTAATGGCTAGTATTGTTGTAAAATAGGTATTTTTCAAAGTCTTTATATAAAGTCCTAAAATATCAATGAAACAACCTGTATAAAATAGTACAAATCATATTCGTTCATCATGTAAAGGTACCTGTTAAACTGACTAAGCGGCATCGTCGCGAAGGCGCCGCCGATTTGATATTTAAAAATGTTAAAAATTGTTTATTGGAAATGAATCGATTACTGGATAAATATACGGTAGCTTGTATTAAGCCCACCTCTAAAATCAGTTAATGCGATTGCGATATATGTTTTAAATTAATGTCGTACATAACAAAACAGGTTGTATATTCCGACGAATATACACTGTGTCCTTTAAATCACTGTTTTCCCATAACAAACGTTGGTCAGACCATGGTCTATTAACTGTTTATAACATCAAAAAAAAAATCGGTCTTTGAAAAATATAAAAGTTTCGAACTTAAAACGTATATTTTAACGTTACACCCTACAACAAAGTCAGCGCGCTGACCGGTAAATACTAGGTACTAAGGAGTAGGTAATATGCTATGTCTACCGTACCCATGAAATTTATGTCACGGTTAGTTTTTGAACAATGATAGACTTATTTGAAACGGTCTAGATTTTTTTAAATTCTCTTATTAGATGCTATAAACAGTTAGTAGACCATGGTCTGAGCAACGTTTGTTCTGGGAAAACAGTGATTTAAAGGACACCGTGTATAATCGATCTTTTTTTGAAGTCGGTTAAAACCCAAAAACACAGCTTCTAGCATTATTTTTAGCACTAGTGTTTTGATCAATATTTTTTTGTCTGTTTTCTTTGTAAGTGCCGTATCCACCTCCTAATATACCTAGCAGTATTATCAAACCGATTAACGAGTTTGATTTGAATTTTCTGGCGCAGTCGGACGGATTATCGATGTCAAGTGAGTATATCTGAAAAGATACATATTAAAAATAAATATCTGTAGTGTTACCGGCATCGCAGATGTTGGTGACAAGACTGCTAGGCTGAAGTGGGAGTGGGCGGGTCACGTCAGTCGTATGGTTACAAACCAATAGCCGGGTTCACACCAGACGATCCAACGCGCTCCGATCGCACGCGGCAGGAGCGTCTGGTGTGGGCGTGCCTCACGCGATCCAAACTACAAATATGGAGCGCGCGCTGCTCGCCGCAAGCGATCCGATCGCTGTCGGTTTTTTGTCCATGCTCAAAGGCGTCTCAGTCTCTTGGAGCGCGCGGTGTGGACGACTGTGTTTTGAATCGCTCGATCCGGCAATTAACGTGTAACTCCATAGCGAGTCAAAGTTAAACTGACTTTGATTCACTATGGATCGAATGAAGCACGTTGCAGCAGCCCATCAGGCTTGCAAGAAATTGCCGCCCATTAGCCGGGCCACACCAGACGATCCAACTTGTATCAGCAATCGCACGATCTGCGATCCAGGATCATGGAGCATGGATCACGCATCGTACCCGTCTGATCCTGGATTGCAGATCGTGCGATTGCCGATCCAAGATGGATCGTCTGGTGTGGACCTGGCTAGTGGGCAACAGTCGTCATACAATGGGTGCCTGCAGATGAGCGTCGAAGCCGGGACAGGCTGAGTAAGCGTTGGGCGTGACGACCTCGTTACATTCTAAGGCTGGTGAAAGGTGGCGAGTGATCGTGAAATATGGAGGAACATGGGGGAGACCTTTGCCTAGCAGTGGGAAAGTATAGTTTAAAAAAATCTTTAGTATTAAAATTTTCCGATATTTATTTTATACCACCTGGAGATGGAACAAGCATATGCCCCCCTGATGTTAAGTGGTTACCATCAGCTATAGCAAAGTATTGCCTCGTAGGTCACGTAACTTAGAAAAGTGCCCTTCGATGCACTGCCCTGAATCAACTTGAGGCATACAGGTGTAAAGCCTCATGTGTCTGTAATTTCACCAGAAACCATACCCTTCATACCGAAACACAGCTGCTTGGCGGCAGAAATCACAAGGAACTCTTCTACTTTTAGACATCAAGTATCAAGTACGAAATCAAGGTAGAATCCCGATTATCCGGATCAAACAAAACAAGGGGTATTCCGTATAATCGATAATCCAGATTTCAAAGTCAAATCAAACAATATTTAAATTTTAATCAATTTTTATTATGTAAAGGGTTTTGGATAATGAATTACATAATACAAATACATATTAAATTGGCAATCAGAGCCGAGATGAATGAGTCCGGATAATCGATGTTCGGATAATCGGGATTCTACAGTATGAATAAAAAAATTGCGCGAAAAATAGGACATTAATGTCATGTTTCTAATTTATACGCTAAATTGTGATTTTAAGTTTTTTCAGTAAGACCCTGTGTGTGCCCATTGATTTTATTTTTACAAGCTTTTTATTAACTTGCAATGTATGTATGTTTGTCCGGGTGAAACTGAATTTTAATCCGTTCCCCTTAACCGATTGAGCTGAAATTTGGAATACCTATATGACTTCACCCACTGCTGGGTATAGGCCTACCCAAGTTTGTGCCATCCGCCACGATCCTGCGCTAGTCTCACCAATTGATGGCCCGCGACTCCAACGATGACGTTCTACCTTTCTACAGCCATTCCTCGGCCACCATTCAGTCGCTACCCTGCTCCACCTGTCATCACCACGTCTAGCCAAGTGTCCCGCCCAAGACCATTTAAGTTCTATAACTCGGTTCCCAGCGTCATGAACATTCGTTCGTGTACGGATCTCGAGGTTTGAAACTGGATCTAAGAGTTTGATGCCGAGCATGGTACGCTCCATGGCTCTCTGTGCAACGCTTAACCTGTACACAGCTTCCTGCGTGAGCGTCCATGTATCGGCGCCGTAAATCATGGTGGGTACAACACATTAGCTAAAATGCGGGTCTTCAGACTCTGTGAAGTTTTAGACGACTCAAGGATGTAACACAGTATATAACAAAGAACTAACTACCGGACAAAATACCAATAATTACAGAAATAATATATAATTATTTACAATAATATAGAGAAAAAACCAGTTGAATCATCTAAAAACCGTCGCAAACGATCTATAGATAGCTCAACTGCTCCAGATCACTACCAGGCGGAATTGTCGCCAAGACACTGGCTGCATTGCGCTTAATTGCGCAGCTTATGCGATAATCCAGTTAAGCGTCAGCTCTCAGATCACACGTCGCATAGACCAGAAGCCCAGAAAGAATATTGAAAACGCGATGGACCCCAGTACCCCACGCACCCAGGGTCTCAACCCCAAATAGCTCAAATACGCCGCTTGAGATCTTCGGCTGAATTGGCCGCCGAACCGGCCTCGACTGCTGTACAGACAGATGAGATGGCGCAAGGGTATCGGCGCACGTGGCGTCCCACACCAAAGGCCTACCCTTCTCCCAAAGGTACAACGAAGATAAGTCAAAATTAATGCAAAATGATTTTAGTGATAAGTTTTGAGCGCCATCTTAGTTAGAAACCCGGTACTTAAGTTAAGTTTACCTGTGAGCCGATCCTTGCAACATATCCCGCCACAGCTAGTGTGTAGATATGTGACAGTGAGGCCGCATGCCCAGCGTACAACAAACACCCACTGCTTAGCAGTAGCGCGGCCGTGAGTGCAGGTTTGGTTCTCGGTCCGAAGGTCAGTGCTGTGGATTTTATGCCGATTCGTGCGTCATCGTGTTTATCCTGAAAACAATCAGTAAACAAGTTTATAATAACTAGTAGTTCACCCCGAACTGAGATCTAGCAAGTCTCCGTCCAAAACACAAAAAAAAAATCTTATGGCGATCTGCGCAACGATGCCTAAACGTATTTAGTGGTTAAATATGATTTCAGTGCGAGGCGAGACGTTATTCGGAGCGGATCGCACTCACCCTGATAAAGGTTCACGATTTGAACGGAAACATTGTCAGTCGAAACACCGATAAGACGGTACGTGATAAGTCCCGTAATTATAATAATGATGATTTAAGGAGTTGTCAAATCATAATGATGATTTAAGGAGTTGTCAAATCATAATGATGATTTAAGGAGTTGTGAAATCATAATGATGATTTAAGGAGTTGTGAAATCATAATGATGATTTAAGGAGTTGTGAAATCATAATGATGATTTAAGGAGTTGTCAAATCATTATGATGATTTAAGGAGTTGTTAATATGATAAAAATAAGGCAACCAACTAACTTGACCTACAGTTCCATTCAAATTACAGGTAACGGGAGTTCATGTTAATTGGTTACAGTTTTTTGGGGTACAAATTGCAGTTATTCTGGATTCAGACTTTTCCCTATATTTATGTCACTAAAGCGCCACGAATGCCAAATTTAAGCACTGTGGAGTCACTGGTGTACCCTGTTAATTTCGTCAAAATTCAGACTTTATTGTGGCGAATAACTCAAAAACTTTAAGTTTTAAACTAACATTTAGTCACACCAGGATTGTGCCAACGTTACCTACCTATATATCAAATTTCACGATGATCGGATCAACGCTTCGAAAGTTACCCTCGGATAAATAAACAAACATACATACACACAACGCCGACTTGCCCAAGCTGATTTGGAAATCTCGCTTCGCTCAATCAAAAACAAACATTGTAAGCTAAAAAAAAGCTGGTAAAAATGGACTGACCTGGTGTGCGTATATGGTATCGTAGACAACTGTCCACGCTAACGCGCCTGCGTACATTGGCAAACAAATGTACGGGTCGATGCTACCCTGAAAATATAAATATGTTTTCTTGTTGAAAAATTACTTCAAAAGAAGCTTTTATATAATTCATAATCGGAACCGTAAGCAGATTCAAATGAGTCCAAACACTAGTAGCATACTAATCCATTCAGTATTTCCGTTGTCTAGCATCCGTCTCCATCATGAGACCACTTCCATGGTACTAAATATATTATTGCATCGTCACCGAAATTACAATGTATTCCAAGTTTTAGCTCAATCGGTTAGGGGCAGTGCCGGATTAACCACGTAGCAAGAGCTGCAATTGCTACGGGCCCGCGCAAAAAGGGGCCCCGCGTATCCAACCCCCGCCACTTTATACTTAAAATCCTATAGCAGCTCATGGACCCTTCGATAGTTTTCTACGGGCCTCGCGCAAAATGGGGCCCCAAACCCACCCACCTCCACCACTTTATACTTAAAACCCCATAGTAGGTCAAGGGCTCCTCGATAGAATTTGCCAATCTAATCTAAAGAGACTGCTGGATCCCACTGCTGGGCAAAGGCCTCCCTTCCCTTCTTCCATTCATCCCGGTCTAGGGCTTCTGTCGAGCAGTTCGCACTGTGCGCGTCAAGTTCGTACCGCCATCTCCGCCTGGGCCGAGCACACAGTCTCGCTCCTTGTGGGACGCACTCGATGGTTATCTTATCCCACAAGTCATCGCACATTCGAAAAACGTGTCCCGCCCAGTCCCACTTCAATTTAGCTGTCTTTTGCGTGACATCGGCGATTTTTGTCTTAGAGCGCAGTATGGTGTTTTTTATGCGTTCTGTGAGTCTAACTCCCAATATACTACGCTCCATCGCCCTCTGGCAGAACCCAAGTTTGGACTTTTGAAGTGCCGTCGAAGACCAGGTTTGTGCACCGTAAGTAAAAATAGGAAGAATGCATATATCCATATATCCTTGAGGCAGAGGGGAAGGTTGCCCTTCAACAATTTCATTTAATGTCGTACATAACAAAACACGTAGCATATAATAATACACTCACCGTTATAGCACTAAAGCCGAGTAGCGCGCCCCAGTTAAAAGTCGCCCCTAGGAACACTTGAGGGTAGTTCGTAAATCGCTTCGCAAGAGGATACGTTATTACGAGAGCTGAAACAAAATTAAGTCTATTTTAATTACTGCAGATCTTAATTATTACATAGTCAGATTTAACATTTATTTTTATTTTTGATGCGTAACATCTTTCCTCTCGGTTTGTGGGAGTGGTTTTGGCAAAAGGGACGGAAATGTGTAATAGGAAACCGGGGAAGCGCGCGCTATTTGATTTGAGCAATGAGCGCGCGCGGTGGTCATATGTCACACATCATATGCGACTACTGTAAGGCTCCTAGTTTTTTTTATTAGCTTTTGTCGCTTTAGTTTCTCTGCGGCCACGAGGCCTATTGTGAACTTGTGTTTATGTCGCCCCTAGTTTATGGGGCGCTCATAGTTCACCACTAAGCCCTGCAGATTCTAAAAACCGTAGAATATTCTTAGGGGTGATAACTGTTAGCTCCTCCGGGCTGAGAATGTGTTTGTCTAGATGAATGCTACGTTTGCGCATTAGTGGAGCACACTCGCCTAACATGTGTGGGGCGATTCTGCCGCCTCATTACAGAATCTGCAGGAAACATGTGCTTGTTAAGTCGACAGTGTCCAGTTAGGACTCTGAATATAATGCGAAGATTGTTTCTTTTTTTCGAGTTTTAGCATACTATATCGTCGGCCTAATTATCAGAGTTCGTAAGTCCATACGGGTAAATTTTAATGGAGCAACTTAAAACTGATTTTCTCACAAAGTTTGAGAAATTTTTACTGAGTCAATCTTACTTTAAGGTATAAAAAATACCCTCATTTTATACCTAAACTAAAATTAACTCAACATAAACCTCTCAAATTTTGTGAAAAAAACGGTTTTTTGTTGGTCCAGTTAAATTTGCCATGTAAAATAGTCACATGATTATCTTCCTTCCACAGAACATGACCACACCACGCTAGCTTATTACTCCTCAACTTTTCTAACACTGGCGCTACTTTCAAACTCCCTCTAATATATTCATTCCTTATATTATCCATTCTCGTTACCCCACACATCCATCTCAACATTCGCATTTCCGCCGCGTGCACTCTTCTTTCATCCATCCCTTTCGTGGCCCAACACTCAGAACCAGGGATGTTGCGGACTCAGAGTTTTTGACATCCACGGAGGCGGATGCGAATTTTTGAATGCTCACATCCGTGGATGCGGATGCGTATCTTAAGCTTTTTTTAAGAAACTTCGAACTGCAGAAAACTCGCTTAACATACAATACACAATACCCATCGATATATACATATGTACTACGTACTAGATATCGCGATCCGAACACTCACTCTGTTCCACTGAACTGCACTGCAATCCGTACACCTTACTTTAGTGCGGCTTCGACATTCACGCAATTTGGACGCGTACGGAGTGGCACTATTAATACGAGAATTCGAATCAAAGTATGAAATACATAAAGTATGACATAAATAACAATTCAGTAGTCAAGTGAGTAAAATTATTGGTTGTTCAAGTGAATAAATAGGTAATAATATCGTAATACCACAATAGAAGAAAAAAAATGTTTAATACAATGCCACGCCATCTAAAATCATAGACTAAAAACATGCAGATATTCAATTACAAAACCGGGGGCCGTACGAGGCATGCCTTTTAAGTTTTGTCGTTTGAAGAAAAAAACACAACTAGAACCTTATAGTACTTTTTATTGTTTTTCAAAGTATTCACCGCGTAGCTTAATACACTTTTCCATTCGCTCAAACCAGTTATTATAACATTTATTCCACTCTAAAGTGGGGGTGTTCAAAATGGCTGACTTGAAAGCGTCGACTGCTTCTTCACCGGACTGGAACCTTTGACCACGAAGACTTTTCTTAATTTTAGGAAATGTAAAGAAATCGTTAGGGCTTAGGTCAGTACTGTATGGAGGATGGTCAAGAATTTCTACTTTTTCCTGCTTCAAATACTCAATCGTTTGACGAGCGCTGTGTGAGCTTGCGTTGTCGTGGTGCAGGATGATGCGTCGCTTTGAGTTAGATTTTCGAAGTTCGGCGATGACTTGTGGTAAACAAACTGTAGTATACCACTCTGCGTTAACCGTTCTACGATCTTCAAGTGCAATAGTCGCAACATGGCCGGTTTTTCCAACGAACGTGGCCACCATCTTCTTTGAAGTGCTTCGAGAACGAACAACTTTAGTCGGCTTTGGCTCGTCTTGAAAGACCCAGATTGTAGATTGTTGTTTGGAATCAGGATCGTAGGCATAGATCCAAGATTCGTCACCACTTATGATGTCGTAGACGTGATTTGACTCCCCTCGGTTGAACCTTTGCAGAGTTTTCTTACACCATCTGACGCGGGCCGCCTTGTGATCGTCGGAAAGCAGATGCGGTATCCAACGGCAAACTAGCTTTCTCACACCAAGCGCTTCATGCAAGATTTTCTGAATGGTTGTCCCTGAGATGCCTAATAGAGCCTCTATCTCTCGATACGTCACATGACGATCTTCGAGAATTAGTTGTCTCACAGCAATGATGTTATCTTCAGTGAAGGCGGATTTTGGGCGTCCTTCGCGAAATCTGTCACTAACACTAGTATGTCCACGCTGGAATTCTAAATACCAGCGTTCGACAGTCCGCAGACATGGGGCTACATCACTGAACACAGATGTTAGCTCTTCTAAACACTGAAGCCGTGTCAGGCCTCTTCTAAAGTTGTAGAAAATTATTGCACGAACATTTTCCTTAGAAAGATTCATTTTCGTACGTGACCTGACAGATTCAAATCGAAACTGTGACTAAACAATAGCATTAATCCTAATACTTTCAACTGTTTTGAGATTCAAAATGTAAACACATTCGAATATAGAACAGTTCCAAATTCAAAATTGCCGGAAAATATGGAAACGACAGAACTTAAAAGGCATGCCTCGTATTACCTAAGCAAAATTGCTGTCGCTTTGCTATCGCTACTCAGGCCATCCCTTTCACATGTACAGTACGTACCTCACGTGTGAAAGGGATGGCCTGACTAGCGATAGCGAAGCAACAGCAATTTGGCTTAGGTAATAAGGGGGCGGTTGTAGGTAAACATATGTGACTGAACACGGACTTGACGTGGTGTTTTTAGAAAGTGTTTTAATTTTTAGTGTGTTAAAATGTTTTCTAGCCAGTTTGATATTTTTAATACATATTTATTTTATGTTCTTTTTTTCTTTTTTTAATACTTTATTGCACAAAAAATAAAAATTACATGTACAAAAGGTAGGCTTAATGCTAATAGCATTTTCTACCTACCAACCTCAGATGTAATAAAAAAGGTTGGCGTGCTAACTTAAAACAATATAAACATAATGATACTTAAAAACAAAAGAAACACAAATAACAATAAACTCTGATCACAGTGACAATAAATACATAAATCTACTTGATATAATAATAATAATACATAGAATATATATATATATATATATAACAAAAAATATATAAATATTTATATATATATATATATATATATATATATATATAAAACAAAAAATACTTAAGTATTACATCAAGTACACATACTACGTTTCTATATATTTGAACAGCTAGTGGAGGACTGCAAGACATGACTGTATACTAGTCGTCTGAAGACCGGTTTACTTTTTAAGGTCAAAAAATATGACGACGTGCGTAATTCGATACTGAAAAAGTACATCAAGAAATGTCAGTGAATCATCAGGTGTCAGTTTGATTTCAAACTATTGTTAACGTACTTGAGCTTAAATAAACGCATAATAATTTATTTTATTTTACTTTTCTACTTTACCATATTTTCAATTATTACATTATTATTATACATTTTGAAATAGAGTATGAATTCTAATTAAGTTACGTCTGTGGTGTAAAATCTATAGGGACGACAGGTTGTTACACTATGTTGAACGGAACGCGTAAGCGCCATGAATTTCATGGCGCTTACAACGTTTTAGTCGCGCGTAAATTAAACTCTATAAGCGATCTAGCGCTGCATGTTTTAAAGTTTGGTTAGATCACATAAATAATGTTTTAGCGCTGCAGCGAACTTTAGTTCTAACTCACCAGCATTTTAACAAACTTTTTTCAAGAATGTTCTTGTCTATCGGTAGAATATATATGTCTATGCACAATACCACTCAAAAACTGCAATGTTCATACGATAAGTGCAAGTAAACACGTTATGATTTATTTACGACAAACAAATTATAAACAATAACAAACGCGTCGGATCTTGTCACCAAAATCTTCGCTCCTATTGGTCAATCAGCACGTGCCCACGACACGCGCCATTCGCAAGCCCCACCCAATTGCTTTCTTGTCGCGACCTGCGCAGATGCAGCCATCTGAATCCGCATGAACATACGCATCGATTAGTGCGGATGCGGATGCAGATATCCAAATTGATGCGGAGGCTCCGCATTTGCGAATGCGAATATTCGCAACATTCGTGCCCAGAACCATACATCACGACAGATCTTATTACGACGATCGTCTTGTTTTAAAGCATGAGTGATGAAAATATGTATGTTTCTTGCTTAAATCGATGGTAAATGGTACTAACCCAAACTACTTGCTCCCAGTGCAACGCTGTAGCAATTCAGCTGTAGCAGCACCGCTAATGCAGCTGCCAACTGAGCAGCGAGAAACCCGGTCGCACCAGCGGTGGTCACTGCCCCAGTCACCAGCGGACGACTTGCTGTCCGGTCTACCTGTAACAAGTCAATACTCAATATTCATTAACATCACAAGGATCACTTTGTAACTTCAATTTCAATAAATCAAAATCAAATAATTTAATTACACCACTTGATAGCTAAAGGATCAAAGAATTCGTTACTCTAAATGAACACTGTGACGCATCGCGCGGGGTGGAGGGGGAAGCGCAGCCATTTTGAGGTCATTTTGTTGCGTTTCGAGATTTCCATTTAGCATGACCCGCTGCAACACGAAACTGTATCCCCAGATTTTGTTATCATTCGTTTTTTGATTGCCTCCCACTATGGAAGCGATGGTCTTGGGCGGGACACTTGGCTAGACGTGATGATGACTGATGGAGCAGGGCAGGACTGAATGGTGGCCAAGGAATGGCTGTAGAAGGGTAGGACATCCGGCAGCGAGATGGGTGGACGACATCGTAAAGGTTGCGGGTGAAACTAGCGCAGGATCGTGGCGGATGGCACAAAGTTGAAGAGGCTTATACCCAACAATGGGTGAAGGCAGGCTGTGGATGATGTCGATGGAAGCAATTTTAATGACAACGAGAACCTGTTTATCAATATCTTTGTCCCACATGTCGTTGATGGTGCAACCAGCGCCACGCATCAGCCCTGCGCCGACGAGGAACAGGCCGGCCGTAGACAGCGCTGTGGGGAGCTCTACGCCGCTCGTTATACTGGCCATGGCTATCGACCAAGAGCACGGCCAGAACAGCAGGTACACTCCTGGAATGACAAGTAAAAGTCAAAAAAGTCAAACACAATTTCGCCTACGTGTTTTGTTATGTACGACATTAAATGCAAAACACGGGTAAGGCTACTGGCTAGTATTGTTGTAAAATAGGTATTTTTCAAATTCATTACAATAGTAAATTATAAATTAGTAAATTTTAAATTAAGTCCTAAAATATCAATGAATCCTATATAAAATAGGTAAACAAATCATATTCATTCATCGTGTAAGTAAGTACCTGTTAAACTGACTAAGCGGCATCGTCGCAAAGGCGGCGCCTATTTACGTTAAAAATTGTTTATTGGAAATGTATTGATTACTGGATAAATGTTCAAGCTAACAATATTGAACCCACCTCTAAAATCAGTTTATACGATTCCGGATGTGTGTTTTAAATTTATCTTGTCCATAACAAAACATGTTGCATACATACCGAGCTAAATATAGTTGTAGTCTCTTATTTTTATCCCAAAACTTTTTTTTAATTCCATTGTATGCCTTTCCTTTTTGATGTGCAACATCTATTGGCACATCTTGAAGGTAAGACCGACTCGTATGCCGTCACGCTCTGACGGCAATAAGACATCGTACCTCTTAAGGTACGATGTAAGATGTCACGTATCAATATTTGTCAAAAGTCAATAGTCAAGTGTCAAAGTTCAAGTCGAAAGTAGGTATGTTAAAAATTCTATTAAACCCACCTCTAAAATCAGTTTATACAACTCCGCATGCGTGTTTTAAATTAATGTTGTACATAACAAAACCGGTTGTATAAAATATTTTCTTACCTATAGGTTTGTCCCATCTCGCCAATTTCAAATATGGATCAACTCTATCCCACCAAAATAACTTTTCCTCTTTCAACGGCAAAACCTTCTCAAACCTGAGTTTATCTATCACATTTGGTGTACTAGTTTCTATAACCACTTTTTGTCTATGCTGGTCACTCTGCGTTGAATGCACTCTTAAACTTTTGTAATCTTTAAATCTGTTGGGTTTGAAATATACTTGGCCACATAAACAGTAGTGTTTCGGTGTTTCTGATTGGATGAGTAGGTTCTTCGATTGGAGTAACTTTTTTATGTGATGTTTGTATGTGCGTAGACTTGTGTTCAGCATTGTTGCTTCAGCTGAAAGTAGAAAGATGTAATAAATAATAAAACTTACCTTTATAACTAAAAAACATAGATGGCAGGACAAGCTGGATAAATTCCCAACGGATTGGCCACAATCAGTTCAAGACCGCGAAGTCTGGAAGGAATGGGGGAGGCCCAACAGAGGGACAGGAATGGCTGATAATAATAATAATTAACATAACTAAGACCTTTATAATAACATTATGTTCAAGCAAACAAAAACATACAATAAATAATCAAGATCAGATGACATCAGATGACATATCATTTGAAACATTCAAAATTCTAATCTGTAAAACATATGCATACTAACAGAGGACACAGCATAGTGCTGGAATGATTAATTAGAAAAAATATACTTTGTAAAAAAACAACCCAGGAAGTATTTTTAATCCAAAATTCAGGTTTTAAGCCAATGAGTTGGCCAATGATCTGCTCGACCTTGAATATTTCATGCTAGCTATACAGCAATATATATGACATAATATATTACTCTAGCTATTTAAGTATGTATATTTAATTCAGCCAAAATAATTCTGATTTAAGTTGAAATTTTTAGTTTTTAACATGTAATTGTTAGCCTTGCTGTTTTAAATGTTTCGATGATTTTTTTAGGGTAAATTCACCATACCTATGACGTACTAGGCAATAATAGGAAACTAAAGGAAATAAAGCCAATATCAATTATTCTTTAAGGAAACAATGTTTGCATGACATAATCCTAACCCTAAAATCTATGTAAAAACTTGTTTACCTTGACGATAGCAAGCAGGAATTACCGGAAGAGCGCCAAAAAAAAACAGAATTAATATATATTTTGTAATAACACTTTCAATAACTCTTGTAATCTCAAGTTCAAGGTTATGTAGCAAAAACCCCTTAGACGATCATAAATTAGGATCTAAGGCACTTTTACTGTTATAATAGGTTTTTCAACATTAGAATAGCTACAATTTACTCCGAAAAATATAGTAAACAAAACATTAGTTCATTAAAATCAAGTGTAATTTATTTTTCACTCAAATGGACCGCCTTTCAAAACAGAACGCAGTGTTGATAACTTCAAATTAAAATTAACCGTGGTGCAAGAGCGTGTCTGGTATAAATTAATTTAGAGATTATGTCTTGCTTATTGGTTTCACAAGATTTTATGAAGCTTAAATTATTTCATGACGTTATTAAAATGTACATACTTATATCAGCTTAATATCAATAAGTTCCAAAGGTTGAAATTGAATTTGCAACGCTCAATTTTTCCAGAAATCTAGGGACCCTAGGTAAAAGCTGCAATTCTCAAGAGTGTGTCAAAAAATCATAGAGCATAGAACAGGAAAAGATGTTGTTCTTCACAAATGTAGTTTGACCTTTACGAAGTCAACTTACCGATGACACCGAAGAACATTCCGTAAAGTAATTTTTAATCTGTAGATCCAATGACAGCCGTTCATTTTGTAGTTCATTCAACTAACTCACTCGTACTTTTTTACGTTCACCCACCGCCTTATTTCGAAAATATTTTATTGACTTGACTAAGACAAAATCGAATTGACGACCTAGTTGTGTGTGAATAAATAAAAAATATTTTCATTAGAACTGTTTGCAATCTAACTGCATTCCGATTTTCTAATGTAGAAAGCCATGGGAAAGGTAAGCGACTTCACATTTGGTTTTGATTTGACGAAAGCCTTGGACCAAAGCTGTCAGCAATAATTCAGTTTATCATCTCTACCGTTGTGTAAAACTATAATATCTAGATTGCGTTTCCATTATTTTAGATTGTCTGTTCTAAGAAACTCTGTAACATCGCTCTTATTACTAAAAATGTTGCAATAATCAAGGGTGTACACCTGGGCGTTAGCTTTGCGCCAATTTCATTCATTCTACACGTCAACTACCAAAAAAAGCCATGGAATGCGACAAATTGAATTGATAAATTGTAGTGCTTTAAGTGATAACTAGCTTCTGCTTAGACCATCACTTCCTTATTAAAAATTCAGACAATGTGTAGGAACTAAATTTCATCAAAATTGCAAATGAACTTACCTACAATCTTCTCTACGAATTTATATTATTTACATATGTAAGTGTACAATATTTGATTTTACTAGACTATTAGATATTGATTTTACTAGATATTGATTAGACTAAATTGTTTTATTTTCAGATAAAAGTGGCAGGCTCCAAAAAAATAAAAACTAAAGATGGGAAAATTAAAAAAAAAACACCTACACAGTTCAGTACTAAATCATACAGATGTGATATTTGCTATAAGGTAAGAACTTGCATTTATCTAGGTCACAACATTTCAATTTGTCATGATGGTAGTGCAGCCAAAATATATCAACTGCTAAACCTTTTCTCATGAATTACTAGTGAACCTGATGGTGCCAATTTTGGAAATCATCATCATCGTCATCCCTTCTCATCCCATTGCTGGGCAAAGGTCTCTCTTCGTTGTCACCATTCGCCTCTGTCCTGCGCTGTTCTAACCCACATACGACCTGTTATTTTATAATGTTGTCGACCTATCTTGCTGGCGGACGACCTGCGTTCCTGGTTCCATCTCGGGGCCACCACTCAGTCAGCACCCAGCTACATCAGTCATCACCGCGCTTGGCCACATGTCCTGCCTAGCTCCATTTGAGTCTCAATATATGCATGCTAATGTATAATTTTGGAAATAAATTGATAAAAATAAAAATTGTTTATTTCAAGCCATCGACTCGAAAAGGTCACACTTTAAAAAGGCTCCCAGCTACCTTTATAACGTAAGGCTACTGTTACATGAAGTGGGGAGCTGTTTTATACTGCGTTTTCCAGTATGAATGCTTTATTCTATAGATTACCAGAGTGACCCATCTACCTATTTTGTTATTACTATGATGTGCTTAATAGTTCAGGCACCACAATGATTTAAGTCTATACTAATATTATAAAGAGGAAAGATTTGTATGTTTGCAAGGAATAAATCAAAAACTACTGGTCTGATTTCAAAAATTCTTTCACCATTTGAATGCTACATTATCCCTGAGTAACATAGGCTACTTTTTACTCAACTGCGCAGGAGGGTAATGTTTTTATTGAAAAACTACGCGTGCGATGCTGCAGATTGGTCAGCTAGTCTAATAATATTATAAGAAGGAAAGATTTAATTGTTTGCATTGCTCCGATGTGCTCCGAAACTACTGAACTGATTTGAAAAAATCTTTCACCGTTGGGAAGATACACTATCCCCGGGTGACATAAAATGTAGTCTATATTTTACCCAATTGCGCAGAAGGACGGTAATGTTTTAATTGCAAAACTACACATGCGAAGCTGCAGATTTAATGAATGAATGAATGAAAATTCTTTATTATACCTTATAAGCTAGACACAAAAGATTTATAAAAATAATAATAAAACAAATAAAGGCAAGCATAATGGGTATGACCATAACAGATTGGTCAGCTAGTAGATTATAAAATTATAATTTAATGTACTTATTGCGCTGTACGTGCTTTAGTTCTTAGGTACCTACATTTAAATTTGTTTTTAGTTTTAAATTTAGTATGTAAGTATCTTCTGCGGGACCCAACAGCTCTCAGTAACCTTTAAATTAGATAGAAGAATATAAAACTTAGACAACAATATGTATAGATTTTATCTAATTCTTCCCAGGAATTCACCAACAAATCCAACCTGATGAGTCACAAGAAGGTCCACTCGACTGAAACCCCGTTCTCATGTCCCCAATGCCCGTACAAAGGCAAGACTAAGAAGTACTTATGTCGGCATATCAGAAAGGTGCATAATGAAGTGAAGACTCACAAATGCCGCTACTGTGGGAAACTCTTCGTGCATCAGAGCGGGTTGAGAGTGCATACTATGGTGCATACTGGTGAGTTAAACTAGATTAGAGGTTAGATAATACTTTATTGCATACCATAAACAACAAAATAGTTTAAAAAAACAGTACTCAAATGAATGTATACAATTGGCGATGAAGATAAATGGCGACAGGTTACAGGAACAACGTGCGATCCTCGAATGCCCCTTGAATGCCGAATGTGTGGTTCTGAGCCAAAAGTAAGGGGTATGTTTTTAGCAGACTGTATGTATGTATGTATGTATGTTTATATTTACGTCTGTTCCACAGTAAGGCCTAAACTACTCATCCGAATTTGATGAAGGAGATGTCAATGGATTCGTTATTATGGTGCGGGTGAGATAGACTACCATCCGCATACGTATTACGTAATCGGATTTTAGTTTTTAAGCTTATACACATGTTATAGAAATAATTTGGGTATTATTATGAACAAGTTTTTATATATTTGACCAACTTCTGCTGCTCAAATACAATAAATAAATAATGCTGGACATTTCACACAGCGCTATCTAGCCCCAAACTAAGTCAGACTTGTACTATGGGAACTAGATAACTGATACAATACTTATATTTTCTGTGCTTTGGTTACGGATTTCCCAGTACAGTTCTTGTTAAAAAAACACACTAATTAAAACAGTGTTTTTATTTCAGGTGAGAAACCTCACAGTTGCAATGTATGCGGGAAGACATTCAGAGTGACGTACTCTCTAAACTCACACATGTTAATTCATACGAGTAAGTGGCCAACACTCAATTTTCCATTTTATTTTATTTATTTACAAGCTGACCCGCCGAACTTCGTGCCGCCTTGACATGCATGTGACGCGGGCTGCCAATGCCCCGATAGAATTGTCAATCGACCATCATTATGTGGATCTATGTATGAGAAAATGAATTTTCTTCATAATTTCTTTTTGCGTGAATTTTTCCGATATTTTAATAGTTATTCTGCTATTAGGGGCGGATACAAATCCAACAAATCAAAGATCATCAAAATCGGTCCAGCTATTCTTGAGTTATAAATGGTGTAATTGACCCGACCTTGTTTATTATATATATATATATATATATATATATATATATATATATATACTAGCTGTTGCCTGCGATTGGGTTAGCGTTACATTACTAAATGTGTAGGTAACCTAGAAATAAAGCTAAACTCGCTGTTGCAACTTGACATCCCATTTTTATCCCATGGAAACTGATTTATGAATAGCCTATGTGTTAATCCAGGTAATACGTATATAATCTACGTAAATACCAAATTTCATAGCAATCGGTTCAGCCGTTTCGACGTGATTAAGTAACAAACAAACATCTAAACTTTCGCATTTATAATTTTAGCGGGATTTGTAACTAACTGACCCGCCCGCGTTTTCGCACGCGTTGTTTGTCCATTACCCTCCTGCGCAGTTGATATACAACCTGTTTTGTTATGTACGACTTTAATTTAAAACACACATGCGCAATCGTATTAACTGATTTTAGAGGTGGGTTTAGTACCGGTAGCTCTAATATTTATCCAGTAATCGATACATTTCCAATAAATAATTTTTAACTTAAATCGGCGGTGCCTCTGCGACGATGCCGCTTAGTCAGTTTAACACGTACCTACTTACATGATGAATGAATGTGATTTGTTTACCTATTTTATACAGGCTGTTTCATTGATATTTTAGGACTTGATATTAAGGTTGTTTGAAAGTTTAAAATTTTCTATGGTAATGAATTTGAAAAAAAACTATTTTATAAATACTAGCCATTAGCCCTACCCTTGTTTTCATTTAATGTCGTACATAACTAAACAGGTTGTATATTTATGTCTCAGCAAAATACCTAGTGTACAATGATTCTAGCTAATATGCTGTTATCGATAGTTCCACTAAAACAATCAGTTGGCATCACGCACTGTCCAGAGCGTTCTACGAATCTGAAATTAGACAGAAAAGTAGTATTAGCACAGGGATGCCTTTTGGGCCCTCTCGTTTTTATTACTGTCATGGTTGTACATATTTACGACGTTTTTAATAACTGGATGTTTGGACTCATTTTGATCTAATTATTATGTTTAATCTAATTATAAAAGAAGCTCTCAAGAATGACTCCATTTCATAGGAAATTAATTTATAGTAAAAAGAAAGAAAGAAAGAAAATACATTTATTTGACACACACACACAGGACAGACTATTCAAAACAGAACAAACATACCTACTTACATACAGATTTTATTAACCAAGAAAAATTATATAAAGAAACAGGCAAAACACAAGATATAAATTAAGTACATATATATAGATAGGTAATTACAAATAATATGGTCTTCCGTATTAATATGGTATTGCTGCAAACCATCCGAGGATAGTAAGCGGCGCTGGTTTTCAGATTGGACCCATGGGTAGCCTCACGAACGCAAAAAAATGAATAGGTAAGTAAACAGATACATACACATATATAGATACATATATACACATACATAGCTACATATACTTAAAAATTAAAACAAACTTTGAGAGTTTGCGATAAAAACAAAAAGTATTATGTGGGTAAAGATTGCGCTAGGGAAGTAAAGATCAATAATTGTGACTAAGTTGCGATGTATAGTACCTAGTAGAGCTCTTTGTAAAATGGCTCTTCAGCGGAAATACTATCATACTTATTCCTGCCGCCAAGCAGTATGCCTGTTTTTCAGTTTTAATGGTATGGGTGTCGGTGAAATTATTATCACATGAAGCTTTACACCTGTACACCTCATGTTGTTGGATGCAGGGCATATCAATATCACGCAATGGACACATTCTACGTCACTTAGATACCATCTACGCCATAGACAGATTCTTTGCGTAGAGACCGTCGCCGTCGCTACGTGACGTAGAATGTGTCCACGGCGCGTAGGGACTATCTACGCCGTAGGCACATTCTACGCCACTTAGATACCATCTACGCCGTAGAGAGATTCTAGTTCGCGTAGAGACCGTCGCTGCCGCTACGTGCCCACGGCGCGTAGGTGCTAGCTACGCCGTAGGCATATTTTGCATTGCGTAGAGAGCATCTACGCCGCAGACAGATTTTAGTTCGCGTAGAGGCCAGCTACGCCGTAGACACATTCTACGTCAAGTAGGGGTATCTACGCCTACGCCGTTGGTGCGTGACCTACGAGACAATGTTTTGTTAAAGGTGATGGTTACCACTATCAGTTGTGCCATTTGATTGTTCTACCTCCAGATTGTAGACACAAATATCAGAACACTTCATACATACCCAGCCTTGCAAAAGCACCCAGGCACATGCAAGAACAGGCAATGCCTGGACTTCAAAGTAATCACTTGCCCGTTATGCGCCTGTTTGTTCCTCTCGTATTTCTGTATAGTTGTTCTTAGAAATAACACCAATTTGCTCACATCGAATATGCCATAGCGCAGATCAAAATTCTTTCCTAGAATTTTCTCTAACATCATCTGAAAATAATATTTTATTACATCCCAACAAGAACTAAGATAGTATTTTTCAAACTTTCGTGATCACTGTACATAATTACTGTATGTATCGCATATCTACCTTTTTAGGGTTCCGTACCTCAAAAGGAAAAAACGGAACCTTTATAAGAACACTTTGTTGTCCGTCTGTCTGTCTGTCTGTCTGTCAAGACCCTTTATCTCGGGAACGCGTGGAGGTATCGAGTTGAAATTAAAACCATATACTCAGGTCTACAGTCACTTGAAGCTGTGATAAAATCAAACTTCTAAGTTAGTATAAAAAAAAGATACGGCCGTTTATGCCGCAAAAAAACGTATATTTTGACACTATCAAGGGAAACAAAATATATAGGGTACTTTCCGTTGATCTAGAACTATGAAATTTGGCAAGTAATATCGTATTATACTACAAGTACAGGGAAAAATCTGAAAACTATACATTTGTAATTAAATCATAAAAAATCTTTATTAAAAGTACGTAATCAATCATCGAAACTGTCGGTACACATTTGTACGGTGGGCGAGTCCGACTCGCATTTGTCCGGTTTTTTATTTATTTGTTATCCCGATGGTCAGCCGTGGTCGCGGGCAGACTGATAATTGGTATAAAAACATTAAATTGCATTCAATTTCCTAGAATATAATACTTACGCCAGTTAGCTCTTCTGTAAAAGGTACGCTGTTAGTATACCTATTAAGAATTGCTGTAAACTTCTTTAAGAACGTATCCTCTACATAAGACCTTCTTATTTCAGTACACATCTTACTTAATTTTAATATCTCATCATGCAAAAAACAAGCTTTAATAGCCATAGCCCGTTTAATTTCCGTCTTAAGATCCGTTTCTACGTCCTTATCGCTTAGGATTTTGTAATATCTTCTATACATTTTTATTGTTTCCTCTGATGCAATGTTGTTTGATCTTTTAATATCACTGTTGACTTCATTATGCTCTTCACTAGTATTTTTGATAATTGTATCTGTTCTACTGTTTGTATCGTGTAGGCGCATATTATGAACCATATTTTTGTATGCAAAGAGTTTACTGTAATCTAAGGATTTTAATCTGGAATTAACTTTTATATTAATATTATTTGAGTAGCTTAATAAACAGTAAATACTCTTTTCACACCACCTGCTCGACAATGTCAAATTATGTCACGTAAACCTCACCGAAAGCAGGTGATTAAATCCCTACGGCTGAGCCGGGAGTAATGTTGTACTAAATTTCATTATGCTCTCGCGGGCATAATGCGATTTGAATTTGGAACCTCGCCTGAATTAAAATTTGAACCAAAGAGACCCACACAATAAGAACTTATTCGTAAATCGAACTAACCTCTGCACAGGATGCACCAACATACATTAGGTTTTCATTGTCTCGCAGAAAGTGAGAAAAGTAGAATATTCTCCTCGTGGATAAATCTTGGGCGTGCTTAAATCCCTCTCTGCATTCAGGATTCTAGTAACTCCCTCGCTCCGCTCGTGAGTTAACTCTAGAATCCTTCGTTACGTTCGGGATTCAATATAGCGCCCGTGACGCAAGACACTGCTTTATCCCCTCGTTTAATAATCTACTATTAATGTACAGACAGCGTGGGTAATTGGTAAAAACTTGTAAAAGAAAATACATCAATCAAAAATACAGTAGCAAAGAAATATAATAAGCTATATTGTGTGTCACCGCATTTACGACATTAATTTAAATCACGGGTAGGGCTGATGGCTAGTATTGTTGTAAAATAGTTTCTTTTAAAATTCATTACCATGATTTTTTTTTTATTTTCAATCTACCTTAATTTGAAGTCCTAAAATATCAATGAAACAGCCTGTATAAAATAGGTAACCATGTAAGTAATTAAACTGACTAAGCGGCATCGGCGCAAAGGCGCCGCCGATTTACGTTAAAAATTGTTTATTGGAAATGTATCGATTACTGGATAAATATTCAAGCCACCGGTATTAAACCCACCTCTAAAATCAGTTAATACGATTCAGCATATGTGTTTTAAATTAATGTCGTGAATGCGGTGACAGACTGTAAAAGTTTTAAAACTGAAACTCGACTACGTAGTACGTAATACCTGTCGATGGTAGCCTGCGTCACCCGGACCATAATAAAGAATCAATCAACACCTCACTCATCAAAATCGGATGTTTAGGTGCTACGGTGAAACATACTTCTTATAACTCAGTCAGTTCTGCCCTGCCCATTGCCACTTCAGCTTGTTAATCCTTTGTGCTATGTCGGTGACTTTGGTCCGTCTAAGAATCTACTCATTTCTGATTCGATCTCGTAGAGAAACACCGAGCATAGCCCTCTCCATAGCACGCTGAACGACCGCGAGCCTTATGAGAGCTACTCGTATCTTATACGAATTTATTAGCTAAACTTACTTCCTGATAGCTGTTAAGACGTTCCCACAGGTTACGGGGCATGAATACCCCAGGGGTTTCCATGGTTGGGCGTGGGAGTCTTGACAATACACTCGAGTTTCTGAAATAAACATAATAGGTATAACTCCGTCAACTTAACTCGGTACCTGGCTCGAAACACGACCCCTCTCCCGTTCCCCATGCTTCACTCCCGCTAGTAGCGTTGGCATACTTGTTAGCGATACACGCGTGCGCCTCATTTCAGTTCACTTCCGAGTTTTTTTCTTTTACTGTTTTTTGTTAAGTTTTTGGTTGTTAAAGTTTTTGTTTTTGTTACGTTTGGACTTTGTTATTATTTACTAGTGGTTCGCCCCGAACTGAGATCTCGCGAATCACCCAAAAAAAAAAATAAGGTAAATATTCTTAGGGCGACTCGCGCAACGATGCCTAAACGTATTTAGTAGCTAAATATGATTTAAGGAGTTGTCAAATCATACAAATACGGTAAATTTAAACATGTTTAGTCGCAAAATACGTTTAGGGATCGTTATGCAAGCCGGCCTTAATCTTTGACTAATAAAACACAACAAAATGAGCAACCATGTACTTGACCTACAGTTTCATTCAAATTACAGGTAACGGGAGTTCATGTTAATTAGTTCCTTTTTTATGGGGTAGACATTGCAGTTATTCTGGATTTCACACTTTTGCCTATATTTGTGCCACTAAAGCTACACGTATACCAAATTTCAGCACTGTGGGGTCACTGGTGTACCCTGTGAATTTTGACAAGTTTCGTTTTTATTATGGTTAATAACTTAAAAACTACAAGGTTTTAACTAAAAATAAAAACGGGGTCGGAATGTACTCACAAAGACCTTTTATTTATTTAAAGATACACCAACAGTACACATATTTTATCACTTTATAGTTAATCACTATATACTTTACCAGATTTATGACGATGGTCATAAGCACATTTCTGATACATGCACCAATTACAGGTGTACAACATTCGCCAGCGACGGTGAAAATATAATTGAATTTTTACATAATAATTTTTAATCATATTAAACGTGCCACTTGACCGGATAGTCTAATTTTTTTTTACCCCTCTTGAACCCCAATATCTCAACACCCCCCCCCCACATTTTTTGTTTGTTTAGTCACACCACAATTGTGCCATCACTACCTACCTATGTATCAAATTTCACGATGATCGGATGATCGGATGAACGGAAAGTTATCCTCGGACAAACATACATACAACGCCGATTTGCCCAAGTTGATTTAGAGATCTCGCTTCGCTCGATCAATAACGAGACGAGGAGCGAATTTGAGGACGACGATGGCAGTGATACGATGTCCTACCATGTACCTATGAACCAAAGTAGTGATGATTCTATTTGTTTTTTTTTTTATAAAAAATCGTTGTCAATATTTTAAGATTATTTTATAATTGTATTTTTTCAATCTAAGTACTATTTTTTTTTGCTGGTCGTACTTAACAGAACTGTAATTCTAGCCGGGTGCCGAGTTAAATTGACGGAGTTATACTAATACAATCTCAATCTATTGAAGGTGATACAACGCTTGATGGCAAGTTGCAGTGTTAAAACGTAATTTTAAAGATAAGACAAAAATTTCATATTTTTAAAATATGTTATTAATCAATTTTATTGTTTAGTATTATGAGTTCGTAGATTTTAATATTACATGCCTTGAAAGGCAGATATATATTGATTCTATTATTTACTTTTGACATCTTTGTAACATGACATACAACCGGTTTTGTTATGTACGACATTAATTTAACACACATCCGGAATCGTATTAACTGATATTAGATACCGGTAGCATGAATATTTATATTCGATAAATTTCCGATGCCGCTTAGTCAGTTTAACAGGTACCGACGTTTATGATGAATGAACATGTTTTGTTTATCTATTTTATACAGGCTGTTTCATTGATATTTCTAGGACTAGATATTAAGTTTGATTAAAATTTTAAAAAATTGTATTGTTACGAATTTGAAAAAATAAGAAATAATTGGGACTTGGGGGAGACCTTTGCCCAGCAGTGGGACGAGATAGGTTAGAGAAAAAAAAAAAAAAAAACAATTTTACAGCCATTAGCCCTACTCGTGTTTTCATTTAATGTCGTACATAACATAACACGTATAGATTTCATAAAATATACTTTAAAAACAATTACCCGCTTGTATCAAAAAGGCGTGTAAAATCAACAGAAGTATCATTTTAACTCATACCCAGTAATTTATAAAACCTATCAACCTTACTTGTTGATGTAATTGACTTGGTATCATGATTGGTTTAGATTAAGTGTAACGAATTACAGTTTTATGAGTTACTAGCTTCCGCCAGCGGCTTCGCACGCGTGGTTTTTTAATAAAAACATTACTCTCCTCCGAAAATAACTCTGTTAGTTTGTTTGTTACCTTTTCACAACTAAACGCCTGAACGGATCGTTATAAAGTTTCGCAAGAAGATATATCGTATACTGGGTAAGGACATAGGCTATCTTTTGTTTCAAAAATAATCTTGAAGGGGGTGAAATAGGGGTTGAAAGTTTGTATAGGCAATCCATAATAAACCACGTGTTTATTAACCACGAAGCCGCTGGTGGGTCAGCTAGTCACACTAATATAATGTGAAAATTATACTATAAATGTGAAAGTTGGATGTTTGTTTATTTATTTGTTTGTTACTCAATCACGTCGAAATCGCTGAACCGATTTCTTGATATTTGGTATTATACGTAGATAATAACTTTGATTACCATATAGGCTACCTTTTATCCCATGAGTTGATCCCATGAGAGTAAATCAGTTTCCATGGTATAAAAATGGGGTGTCAAGTCAAGTTGCAACAGCGAGTTCAGCTTTATTTTTAGGTGACCTACACATTTAGGAGTGTAACGCGCACGAAGTCGCGGGCAACTGCTTGTGATAAATAAATGAATACTGAATACTGCTACCAAGCAGCATCGCTGTGTTTCGGTTTGAAGGGTTGCCGATGAAATTACAGGTACATAAGGCTTTAAACCTGTACAGGTACCTCAAGTTGAAGGACGCAGAGCAGTGCATTAGTATTAGATAACTCTTTTGTACACCAAATAAATTACAGAATATACATTTCTGGGCATAGTAGGGCACGCTCCTGAGATAAGTACGTGACCTACGATCAATACTTTGTTATAGGCGATCGATGGTTACCACTTAACATCAGGTGGGCCATAAGCTTGCTCCATCTCCAAAACATATAATTTTTTTAAAGAAATCCTTCACTGCGCGTATTCCGACACGTGCTTGACTATTTTTTTTAATTTAATTTGAAATTACAGACGAGAAACCATTCGAATGTTCGTTCTGCGCGTACGCATGTCGAGACAGCTCTACTCTCAGAAAACATCAGAACAAGCATATGGGGTTAGAGAAGATATACCAATGCAAGATATGTACCAAAGGGTATGTATTCACTTACTTAACACTAATTTCCATCAGCCCTGGATCTACGATATTTCCGAACCTTGGCAGTAACTTAATGTGGCGCCCCCTCTCCTCCAGGGTTTGAGAGACGGGTGGGGGGGGGGGGGGGGGGGGTATTAATATGAGACACGCGTTTTTTACTGACTGTCAAATGTCAAAGTTTCATTTTCTTGGATACATTTTATGTCATTTTGGAGCTATTTGACAGGATTACATATTTACACTGATATTGGGTATAGCCAGAGGGGGAGTTTTAGGGCCTCAAATTAAATAAATAATCTGTAGTACGACTTGCACTGGATGCTAGCTAAGCGCTTTGTGATACAAGTTTTTTTTTCAAACATGAGTTTGGCTCTTCCTGAAATTGCCGCCCGGGACAAGCGCCCCGGTTTGCTCACCCCCTAGATCCGGGACTGATTTCCATCCGATGGGGGTTGGGAATAAAATAATGAAGCACAATTTCACCAAAATAACTAATGATAAATACACGAACTTATACAACAATTAACAATATTGTTCCCAATAAAACACTTGTAGAAGTCTCTTGCTTGTATTGCACTCATAGCTTAATCTTAATCGGAAAACTTATCCCTCAAAACCCCCGTACACTAGTTCCTTCTACTGGAAATCATGCACTGTCGAAGCAGTGCGCCTGTGGAATGCTTTGCCTGTGGAAATTAGACGGGCTCCTTCACAGCACTCTTTCAAGCTGACCTTAATGCCTAGCTTTCTTGTCATTTGAGTTACCTATTTATTTATTAATTATTTATTTTAGTTGTCCCCGCTTTAGAATATAGGTAATTAGTTGGGTATTTATTAGTCTATCTTTAGGTATTTATTTATGTATTAGGATTACAAGTACAGTTTTTATTCGATATTTTTTTTATTTATTTCATTTGTAAGTATAGTATGTGCACCGCTGTCCATTACTGCTTCGCTCACTACTTTCCATCCAAAGGTTGCCTGTAAGAAATCGCTTTCAGCGATAAGGCCGCCCATTGTACTATATTTAGCATAAATTAGTTTTTTAAGTATTTCTGGTGTACAATAAAGAATTATTCTATTCTATGCCTAATAAAGAGTGACTCAACGGGCCTTCCGACGCCCTATTTATACCTCGCAAGTACACATCTACATAAATCTAACATTTGAGATCAGTCCGGTCAATGCCCGACGCGTGGGCCAACTATTGCCTATTGCCTAACTTTTAGCATCATTGCTGTGTTTCGGTTAGAAGGGTATGGTCGCCGGTAAAATTACAGGCACAAGAGGCTTTACATTACACCTGTATGCGTCAAGCTGATAGACGCAGGGCATTGCATCGTAGGGCACGTTTGTAAGGTGCGTGACCTATGAAACAGTATTTTGTTATAGGCGATGGTTACCACTTAACATCAGGTGGCCATCAGGTTTTTTAAGTTACCTAAATTTTCACCAAGCAAGCCATATACTTGCTCCAAGTATGTATATGGCTTGCTTGGTGAAAATTTGATTAAAAGCAGACTACACTACAGATATACAGAGGTGTCAGTAACAGTCAGTGTCAGTAGTCAGTGACAGGTGTAGGTAACAGTGTCGCGAGTTCAATGGTTTTTTCCTATCTCAAAAAATACTCAACGCTCCTAAAGAAGTTTTTACTATGCCTAACGCACCTAAGGAATTTGTCACTTCAAAAAGCCTCGGGTCTAACAATATGATCTACCAATCTTCCTTATTGCAATGATCCTCTTTGTTGTCTGAAAGAGATCGCTTTGTTTAGCAATAAGACCACCCATTTTGCTCACATTACACGATAGTACACGTTACTTAAATCGCGGGAAACACCTGAATGTCTACGCACAGGATAGGGGAGGCTGGCAGAAAATATACCCAGCAGTGGGTGATCCCGGGATGAAATAATGATGATGATGATGACACGTTACACAATAAAATAAACAAACAAATGTTTTTTGGTTTCTTTTTCTGTTGCTGTGTCTAGCTTTTCAGGTAATGAAATAATTTTCATTAATTTATAAATTGTTTCAGATACAAAACTCGATCAGGGCTGAAGATCCACATATCGGAGGCGCATTTAGAGATCGACATGAGGAAGTATCCCTGTGACCGCTGCGATAAAGTATTCAAGAATAATGCAAACAGACAGACGCACATTGTAAGATATTCTCTTATATATTATTTTATTTCTTAATACTTAGATGCACAGTTACAGTTCCGTATATCATAAACTAATGAATCTATCGCTGCTATAAACCAAACTCAAGAGAAGAAGATATCCTTGTGAAGGGGCTCGCCCGAGAAAGTACTATCACCATACCTATTTCTGCCGCCAAGCAGCATTGCTGTGTTTTGGTTTGAAAGGTATGGTTGCGGGTGAAATTACAGGCACATGAGGCTTTACATCTGTATGCCTCAAGCTGTTGGACGTAGGGCAGTGCATCGTAGGGCATGTTTCTAAGGTGCGTGACCTACGAGGAAATGCTTTGTTATAGGCGATGGTTACCACTAACATTAGGTGGGCCATATGCTTGCTCCATCAACAAGTAACATAAAAAAAAACAGAATCTACATTTCGTAAGGGGCCGTCCATTAATTACGTGAGTGAGAGGGGGGGGTCTAGATTACGAGTGAAGCAATCTTGAAATAATGAAGCCAATTGTGTTTTTTTAAATAAGCCCAACGCATTTACCCTATGAATACAAATTTTGAATAATCTCACGTGAGATAAAGGGTGGGAGGAGGGGATCGAAACAAATCTCGCGACATCTTTTTTGGGAGTCCAAAAAATCGTCAAAAATGTCTCATTTAATGGACACCCCCTAATGCTAAAACGTTTATAATCTGACGCGTCAAAATAGTCCGCCTGGTTACCACTAGTGGTTGACGCCGAACTGAGATCTCGCGAGTCTACCATAAAACAAAAAAAAAATCTATGACTATCAAAATAGTGCCAGGAAATACACTACCAGTTTCATTCAAATTACAGGTAACGGGAGTTCATGTCATGTTAATTGGTTAAACTTTTTCGGGGTAGAAATTGCAGTTATTCTAGATTTCAGACTTCCCTATATGTATTTGTGTCACTAAAGCTACACGCATACCAAATTTCAGCTCTGTGTGGTCACTGGTGTACCCTATGAATTTCGTCAAAGTTTAGTTCTCATTATGGCTAGTAACTAAAAAACTACAGGGATTAAACGTTTATTTTTTATTTTGAATTTTGAATCTAGTGGAGGCCGTCTTACTCTGCTCTTTCCAGTGCGTGAAAATTCAATATAGCGACTATATTGAAACTTCATATGGCCTGAGTCACTCTCGTGATTTAGAAAATGCCAGTCATACGAGTACCTCTTTTGTCAAAATGTGTCAAGCCGTTAGCCTACACGATGCGCCAAATGAACAGACAGAGATACACCCTAAAAACATTACCCTCCTCCTTCGGGTCAAAATAAATATCTAACGACACAATAAAATAAGCAAGTTTATTATTATTTGTTTTTATTTTGTACAGAAATCAATTCACGAGCGCTCCCTAACCTGTCGTTGTTCCGTGTGTGGGTTCAAACTAAGCAACAGAAATAACCTGCCTGCGCACCTGCGCACGCATCTGCGCGAACGACCATTTCGCTGCACGCATCCAGGGTGCGCTAGGACGTATAAAGACAAGGTATGTACACAAAAGACAAGGTATATACAAAGGACACACGGTATGTACACAAGGGATCAAGTGTACACGAGGGACAAGGTGTACTCATAGGGGACAAGGTGTACACATAGGAGACGAGTTGTACACGTAGGAGACAAGGAGTATACACGGTGACAATCTGGCCACTCATCTGCTCACGCATCTGTGTGAACGACCATTCCGCTGCACGCATCCAGGGTGCGCTAGGACGTATAAAGACAAGGTAAGTATACAAAGAATAAGGTATATATATACACAGCGGACAAGGTATGTACACAAGGGATCAAGTGTATACAGGCAACAATAGAAAAGTACAAGATGTTCAAACTTAATTTTACAGCCCATATAAATATATACCTTAGTGACTGACAATGTATGTAATAAAGTCTTAAAAACTATTTGCTGACACGTAAGTTCTGCGACGTGTGACGCACTTGCGCTGTGTCGTGTAGTCGCCTGCGAAAACCTCAAAATAACACTTTTCCAAAACACACTTCCTTTGTAAGTGTCGAAAGATCTGCAGTTGAAACACGCAACACAAAAGATTTGAAATCATTGTGGCGTGATTCCAATTGTTCGACCCTTACTGTACGTTAGCCTTCTTCTTCACATATTCCACCACGTCCTCGATCTTCGTGGAATTTTCAAAACGCCCTTTTTGAAGAACCCCATACTGTTGTCCCTGGGGAAAACCTCGGCAGGGAGACCATTCCACAAGCGAAGTGTTCGCAGAAGAAAATGTATCTGGAACCGAACAGGTACGCGACCACATCGTCTCCGAGGTGTGTGGATGGATTCCCTGCTGATGGCGAGCGGTGCGATGGTAAAAGGAACCTGCAGGCACCATGTCAAATAACTCCTCAGAACACAACCCATTATACAAGCGGTAGACACAGACAGGGAGGCAACATCTCTACTAAGTCTTAAGAGCTCAATACCGCTTCTGAAAATGGGAGTTTTCACAAGTTAGTGTCGCTAGTTTTATGTGTGAGGGTTTTTTTATTATTCTTGTTTGTTTTTCAGAATTCACTTACAAAGCACAGCGTGATCCACTTCCCCGATCTGCACCACGCCTGTCAGTACTGCGGTCGCAAGTTTGCGCGTAAGTCGCACGCGCATAGACACGAGCGGGTTATGCATACAGAGAGGAAGAAAAATGTTGAATGCGACTATTGTGGATCCAAGTAAATACTCATTACACATTACTATACACTAGTGGTTCAGCCCGAACTGAAAGCTCGCGAGTCTCCTATAATAATCTTTGACTAATAAAATAGTGCCACGAAATGATAACCAATTAATTTGACCTACAGTTTCATTCAAATTACATGTAACGGGAGTTCGTGTTAATTGGTTTATTTTTTTAGGGGTAGAAATTGCAGCTATTCGGTATTTGAGACTTTTCCCTATATTTGTCACTAAAGCTACACGCATACCAAATTTCAGCACTGGGGTCACTGGTGTACCCTGTGAATTTCGTCAAAGTACAGCTTTTATCATGGCTAATATAACTCAAAAACTACAAGGCTAAAACTAAAAATAAAAACGGGGTCGAAATGCACTGATAAAGACTTTTCATTAGACGTCCCATTTGAACTGATAGTCTCGTTTTGGTTTTTTTTACCCCACTTGAACCTAAATATCTCAACAACCCCCACATTTTTAGCTTATTTAGTCACACCAAAATTGTGCCAGCACTACCTACCTATATATCAAATTTCACGATGATCGGATCAACGCTTTGAAAGTTATCCTCGGACAAACAAACATACATACATACAACGCCGATTTGCCCAATTTGATTGGGAGATATCGCTTTGCTCGATCAATTATCTGCCCTACATTACTTTTATTTCATTTTATTTTTTATTTTAATACATAGATTCAAAGTTAGATTACCTTATATTATAAACTTATGAATATAGCACTGAACTTAAACCAAACTGAATCTACATTAAGTAATGCTACGTTTATAATCTGACGCGGCAAAATAGCGCGCCTATTTACTACATACCTACTTAGAAATAAATGATTAAAAGAAATAGTGGCACTGAGTACTTTTAGAAAAGGGGGCTAAAAAGCTAAGAAGGGCTAGATTTACCTAAATCAGGTTTTAAAAATGGGTCTAGAAAGGACAAAAACGAGAAATAAAACATTGAAAAATAAATCATTATTATAAATACGGGATTTATCACGTACCGTTTTATCAGTGTTTCGACTGATAATGAATGACGCTGAGCCACTGTTGACGCAACCCCCCACCATCGCGGCCGTCTACTCGCGCGCAGAGGGCTACGGCGCGTAGTGCGAGGCGAGACGCAGTGCGGAGCGTTGTTGTTGGTTGATATCAACCTGATATTCACGAATTGAACCGAAACATTGTCGGTCGAAACACCGATATAACGGTCGGTACGTGATAAATTCCGTATTTATAATAATGATTGAAATCAATCACGAAAGTTTTCTAAGTAAAAATTGAAAAATCAGTTGCGGTTTAGCTGTATAATTTATTATCAGGTCAAATACCATGTTTAAGAGGTCAATCCTCCCCTTTTTACCTTAAATAGACCTACAGTACCTCTAGTATTAAGTGTTGCTAGTTTAGTGTAAAAATAGGTACCTACTACATTTACATTTTCAAAAACAAAATTCATTCAATCAAAATGTATACAACCTGTTTTGTTATGCACGACATTAATTTAAAACACATTCGAAATCGTATTAACTGATTTTAGAGGGGGATTTAATACCGGTAGCTTGAATAAATAAAAAATAAATAAATATTGCTGGACATTTCACACAGCGCTATCTAGTCCCAAACCAAGCAGAGCTTGTACTTGTATATTTTGCTTGAATATTTATCCGGTAATCAACAATTACTAACGTAAGGCTGCCTGTCCATTGACGCGGAGATAGGCAGGCAGCCTAAATCGGCGGCGCCTTTGCGACGATGCCGCTTAGTCAGTTTAACAGGTGCCTACTTACATGATGAATGAATATGATTTGTTTACCTATTTTAAGGTTGTTTGTAAATTTAAATTTTCCGTCGGAATTAATTTGAAACAAACATATTTTATTACAATACCATTAGCCTACCCGTGTTTTCATTTAATGTCTTACGAAACAAAACACGTAGTATGATTATAATAAAAATGTTATTGATACATTTGACATTGAATAAACATGGCATAAACACAATTTTACAATGGAAGACGTCAAAAACCGGGATACAGAAAATCTAGTCCGGCTTTTGACGCACCATTATACTGATAGTACATACTTAGGTACTTATTTCCTGATTGATTTGTTATAGATTCGTATATAATTATTTTTATATCAGTGTCTTGTATGAATGTGATACCTTTGTATTTACTCTTATTTAAACCGATAAATAATTTTTCATTATTTTATTTAACTTAAAAATATTGTTAAAATGCGAGTTTAGTGTGAATGTATTTAATGGTGTAATGTGTTTTTTCAGATTCTTCTCAAAGAACTATCTTCTGAAGCACATACAAACTAAGCACGTATATAAACATAAGTTTAAGTACATATGTGATTTGTGTGGGCTCGTAACACATAATAAACCGAGTATTGTGATGCATATCAAGTATGGCCATTCTAATGACCATGTAAGTGTTTTATAATATACTAGCTTCCGCCCGTGGCTTTACACATGTGATTTTTCAATAAAAACATGACCCTCTTTTTGCGCAGTCGGGTAAGTAGCCTATGTCCTTCCCCAGGATGTAATCTATCTCCTTGCCAAATTTCATTACGATTCGTTCAGCCGTTTAGTCGTGAAAAGGTAACAGAGTTACTTTCGCATTTATAATTACTAACTGTTGCCCGCGACTTCGTACGCTTTACACTACTAAATGTGTAGGTAACCTAGAAATAAAGCTAAACTCGCTGTTGCAACTTGACTTGACACCCCATTTTTATCCCAGGGGATAAAAAGTAGCCTATGTGTTAATACAGGTTATAATATACGTACACACTAAATTTCATCGAAATCGGTTCAGCCGTTACGACGTGATTGAGTAGCAAACAAATAAATAAACAAACATCCAAACTTTCGCATGTATACTAGCTTCCGCCGGCGGCTATGCACGCGTAGTTTGTCAACAAAAAATAGCCTATGTTTAAATCCAGGTCATCATTTGTCATAATGTTACCTAGTTCATAAATACTCATTGTAAGTGACTAAATCACACTAATATTATAAATGTGAAAGTTTGGATGTTTGTTTATTATTTGTTTGTTTGTTTGTTTCTCAATCCCCTCGTAACATCTTAATCGATTTTGATGAAATTTGGATAAATACTTAGATTATAACCTGGATTAACACATAGGCTACCTTTTATCCCATAAATCAGGTTCCATGGGATAAATTTGGGGTGTCAAGTGAAGTTGCAACGGCGAGTTTAGCTTTATTTCTAGCTCACATACACATTTAAGTAGTATAACGCGCACGAAGTCGCGGGTAACAGGTAGTGTTTTATAAATGAGAAATAAAGATTCTTTAAACTGAATCTATAAATTCTGACCACCTCCGTGGCGCAGTGGGCGAATAGCCGGCTGAGACGCAGGAGGTAGCGAGTTCGATTCCCGCCGCGGAACAAATGTTTGCATGATCTACAGATATTTGTTCCGGGTCTCGATGTTTTTCTATATATGATAGTATGTACTTACAAAAAAAGTATATAAGTATCTATCAGTTATCTGGTTCCCATAGTACAAGCTCTGCTTAGTTTGGAGCTAGATAGCGCTGTGTGACATGTCCAGCATTATTTATATTCGCCAAATTTCATCTAAATCGTTTCAGCCGTTACGACGTGATTGAGTAACAAATAAATAAATAAACAAACAGCCAAAGTTTCACTTACATAATATTAGTGTGATTGATTATTAGAATGAATTATTTTTTATTTCAGGATATGCAATGCAAAATATGCGATACAAAGAAGATTTATAAAAGACATATATATCTAAAAATGCATTATTGGAAAACACATAACATCAGATACAAAATTACAAAAAACCCTACACATACTAAAGCTTATGTGTAAGTAATGTTTGTATCATAATTTTTGTAATAGTTATATACTGTATGATATATATTATATATACCTACCTATAGATTTAATTAGATAATTGCTTTAATGAACTATAAAAAAAGAATACACAATCAAATACATCCTGTGGCGCAGTTGGCGAATAGCCGACTGAGACGCAGAAGGTTGCGGGTTCGATTCCGACCGCGGAACAAATGTTTGCATGATCTACAGATATTTGTTCCGGGTCTGGATGTTTTTCTATATACTATAAGTATGTATTTACAAAAAAAAGTATATAAGTATTCTATCAGTTACCTGGTTCCCATAGTACAAGCTCTGCTTAGTTTGTAGCTAGATAGCGTTGTGTGAAATGTCCAGTAATATTTATTTATTAATTTATTCTTGGCTTACAGACTACAGTGCCTAAAGTAATACCTAAGTAATATTAATTTATGGTATTCTGATGAAACGAAGATATATTCGTGATAAGAAAGAAGATAGCTTTTCCTTGTTCTCCTCCCTCTCCCCCTGCCCCCCCCCCCCCGGACCCTCTGGTTATGGTAAAATCTAATAAATTGTAAATGTATCGGTTTCAGGAAAGCGAAGGAAGAGCAATCGGTTCAAATAAAGGTGGAGCCCATAGAGGCAGACTCGTACGAGGAAATACAACTACTGGATGTTTATAAACAAGAAACCGAAGGTATAGTCACACTAATATCATAAATGCGAAAGTTTGGATGTTTGTTTATTTATTTGTTACCCAATCACGTCACGTCTTAACCGATTTCGATGAAATTTGGTATGTACGTAGATTTTAACCTGGGTTGACATATAGGCTACTATTTATTAACAAACCACGCATGCGAAGTCGCGGGCGGAAGGTAGTGTAGAATATTTGTTATCGATAAAGATCACTTATTCACATTAGTTCAATTTTACACTGGCCTTAATATATACAATTTAAGCTCAATTAACATTATGCCAGATAATGTCCGGATGTGTAAATATTGATAAAATAATTAAAAATTAAAATTCCTGTCCATTCCATGTCATTAAAATAAATATAAATGAGGTACATGTCTACTTATAATTAAAATATTCCACGATGGTGTAAAACCATTTGGATAATAACCATTTATTAATCCGGCGTTTAAATAAAGTCAAAGGTAATTAATAAAGGCTTTTAATTCGCCTGGTAATTTATTAAATATTTTAACTGCCATGCAATGAGCTTACTGCTAAAAAATATCGAGTTGTGCTTTAGTGCGCGCGAATAGACGGGCGCATTGCCGCCTGTTGCGTCAACTTCTTCCTGCCCTTTTCCCACTTTACGTGCACTCGGCACAACATGTATTTTTCTACCATACCTCTCTATCATCCGTCGTCTCCGTTGTCACTTCCCTCCTACCCATATCATTCTTCACACAGTCCATTCATCTCTTCTTCGGCCTTCCTCTACTTCTATATCAATCCACTCTTTTAGTCACATGATTTTCTTCCCTCCGCATGACATGTCCATACCACGCTAGCCTCTTACTCCTCAGTTTTTCTATCACTGGCGCTACTTTCAAACTCCCTCTAATATATATTCATTCCTTATCTTATCCACTCTCGTCACCGCACACATCCATCTCAGCATTTGCATTCCCGCCGCGTGCACTTTTCTTTCATCCGTCCCTTTCGTGGTCCAACTCTTAGAACCAAACATCTACGACATACGACAGGTCTTATGATCGGGGTGATAAATCCCGTATTTATAATAATGATTGAATTATATCACGAAAGCATTAATTTAGTATTTTCTTGTGTTTACAGATGAGGCAAATTACGAGTCTCTGGGTTACTCTAAGCGCGTGATGTCGGAGGACATTGCGGAGTCCGTGCTGAGCGCTAAAACAGAGGGCCAGGAGATAGAGTTCGACGACTTCTTCATTAGACACGTGTTTCCTAAACATGTGGACAAAGAAGGTAACTACATTTCTATTCAATTTAATAGTTTTTTGACGTGAATATTTTTTAAAATTGCTTCTTTAGTGGGAGTAGGGTTGCCATAAGTCCGGAATTTTCCAGACATGTCCGGTAATATAGATCTTTGTCCGGAATGCGGGGGAATCTTAAACCGTCCGGAATTTCTACAATTTAAGTAGGTAACGAGTAAAATAAAACATAAAATAAACCAAATATTTTTATAAAAAATAAATTAACGATCAACATTACATATGTTATTGTCATTTTGCAACACTTTCGAATCTTTAATTATAGTTCTGTAAAACATTTCGCAACTCGTTCATTCACATGCACGATGCTAACGACTTTATTGTTACATTTACAAGAAAGTTAGGAGTTTTCATCAAATGTCGGGAATTTACTCCGTAATTTCAATTTTTTAATCTGGGAATTGACTCCCACTTAGGGTAAGTGGGAGTCAATTCAAAAAACGAATGATAACGAAATCGGGGGTTACAGTTTGGTGTTGCAACTACATACCTATCATCTCCATACAAAATGTAATTACACCACTGGATCAAAGAATTAGTTGCGCTAAGTGTCGACTTTGACACATCGCGCGCGATGGAGGGGGAGGCGCCGCCATTCTGAGGTCATTTTGCTGCGTTTCGAGATTTCCATTTAGTATGACCCGAAAGACTCCTTAGTGTTCAAACATGATTATAACATACATAGAATAGCGTATTTTATATAGAAAATATTTTCACACAGCCCAAGTTCTTATATTACAAGTTCTACTTAGTTTGGGGTAGAAACTAGCAGAACTTGTACTATAGGAACCAGATAACTGATACTTATATACTTTTTTTTGTAAATATATTCTTATAATATATAGAAAAACACCCAGACCCGGAATAAATATCAGAATCCTGTAGATCATGCAAAAATTTGTTCCGTGGCGAGAGTCGAACACGCTACCTCCTGCGTCTCAGCCGGCTATTCGCCCACTGCGCCACGGAGGTCGTCCATGAACAAATATTTTTATCGTTGTATGACAGGCTGATGAATTATTAAAAGTAATCGAACAGAAATGGTTGTTTATGTTAGTAATACAGTCCTGCAAGGTTGTTAGTGTTGTAACTTTACCAATAACCCTTCATTTTTTTTAATTGATGATAGTCAAGCGCTTGACCACTAACTCTCCCGATTGAAAGCCCATAGCTATACAGGGTTACAGGAAAAATCGTGCTAGATCCGTTAAGGGCGTGGAGTACCCATCATTTCTGACTTATTTCACTATGAAACACCCTACCCTAAACTTAACCCTTTTCGAGATATTCGACTTTTAATTTTTTTATTGAAAATTGCCGATTTTTAGGCTACTAAATTTATTTTTGTTTATTTTGTCTTATTATTATTATTATTGCATTTTTACATGTATAATAAGATGCTTTAGGACGTCTATCATTAAAATAGTGCATAAGTTAATTGAATAGACCGTAGTAGACAAGTGAAAGTTAAGAAATAAAAAAAAATATTAGAAAGTTTATTTTTCTCTAAGGGATATCTAAAAAAAATATTATGGCAATTGTTCGGCAGATGTTTTTTAAAATATCTACGTTTCATCAGCTATCTAACGAGGTATAATAATCTAGGGTTTTATTCAAATGCATTGAAAAAAATTTAGTTTTATAGGCGACAGTGGAGAAGAAAATTTATACTTAGTCCTAAAAAGTAAAATAAAATAATAGGTAAGCATGAAATGTCATTTATTAAAGATTTTCACACAACTTTTTCTTATTCTACAGTTCATGTTCAACATGGCCGCCTCTATTTCTGATACATTGTCGCATCCTTCTACGGAGACCAGTCTTTACTACTCCAGTGGTTAACGTGGTCCTCATTTTATTGGCTGCATCCACAACCCTTTCTCGTAAGTCTTCCACAGACGAAACTGGATTCGGCTCGCTGTACCCAAGACTTTTCATGCACCCCCACACGTGAAAATCCATGGGGGTTAGGTCCGGACTTCTTGCTGGCCATGGCAACGGTCCACCTCGTCCTATCCATTTGTTTGGATAATTTGTGTCCAGCCAGTCTCTGACACTTCTCCTGAAATGGGCAGGGCAGCCATCGTGTTGGAACCACATGTCCCTGATCAGGTTGAGTGGCAGATCATCCAGCAAATCACTTAAGTCTGCTCTCAGGAAATTTTCGTAGCTTTCCCCATTTAGATTATCCGGGAGAAAGTAAGGTCCAATCAAATGATTGGAGATAATGCCCATCCACACATTCACGCTGAATCTTCGTTGGGACCCCTTCACTCTTTTCTTATTGGGATTCCTTAGCTCTTTTGGGGCCCAGTAATGGGCGTTGTGATAGTTAGTTATGCCATCTTTATCAAATTTGGACTCATCCGTCCACAAGATATTTCTTAGAAAATCTGGGTCTGCTACGTCAGCATTTAGCATAAATCTGCAAAAGTCCAATCTTCTCGCGGGGTCTCCTTCTTCAATAACGTGTACCGGCGTGTAATGGTACGGGTATAGGCCAGCAGTATGCACTGTAAACCACACTCTCCATTGCCAAAGTCCCAGATCACGGGCAACAATATTAGTGGAAGTAGTTGGATCCGCTCGAAAGCGTTGCACTATCTCATTGTCCTGTTCTTCGTCATCAATTCGTGGTCTTCCCATGTCTGTATTTCGTCTCAAAACAGAGCCAGTTTCTCGAAGTCTTCGATAGACTCTGTCAAAAACGGCCACATCCGGCACTCGACGACCGGGGTAGCGAGTTATGTATTCGTTGCGAGCTTGCGCAGACACACAATCGCAGTATCCGTAACAAATAAGCATATCAGCATATTCCTCAGGTGTGTAGGACGTCATCTTCAACACTTCCGTATCACAGGTACAAATCAGAGTCCGGTTAACAAGCACAGTAGTCACAAATCAGAAGAAATAGTCCAGAATCACAGCCAAGTCGAGAAAAAGAGCAAAACGATATCACATCTACTATGTACGAAGCACAAAAGCAGACTGACAACCAAAACTGTTGTACCCCCTGTTGTATCCCAGCCCTAACCGGTCTCTACACATTTTTTCTTTCATTCGCACTTACATAAATCGTCACTTGTCTCGCTCGCACGGTGCGTCTTAACTTGAAGGACAATAGGCGCGGGACCGTTAAAACTGCTACCTGGAGCGTCCCAACTACTTTTTTTCCACGAAATGTAATACAAACCCTAGATTGTTATACCTCGTTAGATAGCTGATGAAACGTAGATATTTTAAAAAACATCTGCCGAACCATTGCCATAATATTTTTTTAAGATATCCCTTAGAGAAAAATAAACTTTCTAATATTTTTTTAATTTTTTCTTCATTTCACTTGTCTACTACGGTCTATTCAATTAACTTATGCACTATTTTAATGATTGACGTCCTAAAGCATCTTATTACACATGTAAAAATGCAATAATAATAATAATAAGATACACAAAATAAACAAAAATAAATTTAGTAGCCTAAAAATCGGCAATTTTCAATAAAAAAATTAAAAGTCGAATATCTCGAAAAGGGTTAAGTTTAGGGTAGGGTGTTTCATAGTGAAATAAGTCAGAAATGATGGGTACTCCACGCCCTTAACGGATCTAGCACGATTTTTCCTGTAACCCTGTATAGGGTGTTTGGTAATATACTGACGATATTCAGGTGGCGGTTTCTCAAAACATATTAAAAGATATCTCGAAAAAAAAACTACTAATTATATCATCAAATTTTAAAGAAAATTAAGTTTAGGTGATTAATTCGATATAAAACTTACTGCCTAATCTTGCAATCGACATCCAAAAAGAAAGGCTGATTTGATATCTCTTTTGGAAATGGCTGCGGGTTTTGGGTTAGAAAAGGACAACAAGAGATATCTCGAGACGTCACCAATACAGTATCTGTAGTTAGATGGCAAGCATTATGTAATAGCACAACATAAGTTTAATAAAGTGTTTGTTTTAAAATGCCAAAATAAATTTCACATTTCTATGGTAATTATTTTACAAATTTATTTATTATGCTTATCAAAATAAGGGGTTATTTTGGTGAGCATGATAAATAAATTTCATTTTAGTGCGTGTATTATCTAACACCGTATATTTAAATCCAGGGCAACAAGCTTATATCTATCAGTGACGTAGTAGTGTCACCGCCCAGGGATGTTGCGGATGCAGATTTTTTGACATCCGCGAATTTGAAGGCTAAATCCAGACGACCTTTGGTTGTCTGGAAGAAATCGCTTTAAAGCAACAAGACCGCCCATCGTACTATTCGTGTCTGCTATTTTGTCTGTAATTTTTATTATTTATGGTGTACAATAAAGTGTTTTCATTCAATCATTCATTCATCTGATGGTAAGTAATGGTGTGATCGAAGATGGAGTATGCTTGCAAACATATAAGAGAATCTTTTTTATTTAGTTCTAGATGAAGCGAACATAGCTGAAGTTAATGAGGAAGAGAATGAGTACGTTAAACAACGCGTTAAGAAAATGTTGGTTAGAACACAACAACTGGAAAAGGCAAAGGTAAGTGTTTAATATTAGTGGCAAGTCGATGGCGTATTGCGCAATCGAGTGAATGAATCCCCCACCGCCGCATAGCGGAGTCTAGCGGCAACGTTCGGTCGTCCCTTCACTCTTTTTCTCCATGTCAATGGCAGTTTGTCTTCTAAATTTTATTAGTCCAATAGAAAGTAACTTCCACACCCCCTCTGTTGGCTGGTACAAGTCTTCTCGTGTGCATGGTTGGGCAGTGAGGACATGAGAGCAGATGGGTTGTTTGTGCGGTGGCCCCGCAGTGGCACTGGCTCCGGCGTGGGCCGATGTAGCCCCACTTGGCTGGATTGTCTCGGTAGCGACCAACTTGAGTGTGCAACCGGTTTAGGGACTTCCAAATAGGCCACTGCCCACTGCAGCTTGTAGCCGGAAGGAAGATGTTCCGCTGGTGGAATGTTATCACGAGGAATAGTGTGATGGTTTTGTAAAAACAATTTGTTTATGATTAAGCAATAAATATTTTGAATGTTAAGACACCGCTTTGTTTTTTATATAACGAATCTGGGCTATTGAACATGGTCCTTCGAGCAGAATTGTAAAATGCAAGATGTTTATTGCTTAATCATTATACATTTTTTTACAAAACATGACGACGCAAGAAAAGCAATGATTGAGAGTGAAGAAACGACCGAATACCATTGACAATAATTATTATTGTTTTAGTTGATTAGTTTATTTTAGAGTTTTTTGAAATACTCATAAAGGGCAAGTCTAAAGTGGGCAATATGAAGCAATACTTTGCTATAGGAGATGGTTACCACTTAACATATGGTGGGCCATAAATTATTAATATTTAGCTATTTATGAATAAGTATGCAATTTTATTAATTTTGCGACAATAATAAGACGTAAGTAATTCGATACTCATATGTTTAGACATTTCTACTGTTCAGTTATCTAGTGAATCGCCACTGTTTGTAAAGTGACTCAATTTATCCACGCTAATATTATAAATTCGAAAGTAACTGTCTCCCTGTCGGTTTGTTACGTTTTCACGACTAAACAGCTGCTCCGATTTCAATGAAATTTGGTATACTGATTGTGACCAGGATTGAGACATAGGCTTTTACCCGATTGCGCATAAGGAGGGTAATGTTTTTATTGAAAAATCACGTGTAAGAAGCTAAGGGCGGGTCAGCTATTTTCAATATAGTTATGAAAAAATGTATATTTTGAATTATATTACAGGCATTACGAAAGAAATGTATAATGGAAGAGAAACTACAAAAAGAGAAGGAACTCAAAGAAGCTAAGTTAAAGGCGAAGAGAGAGAGACAAGAGATAGTCGAGCTGAGGAGAGTAAGGGAGATGTATAATGAGAGGATGAAAGCGGCAGTTGCTAGAGAAAAGGGGAAAAAAGGTAATTTAACTAGTTCATATGCTTTAATTATAGTTTTATTGATTGACTAAACCAAACTCACTGACAGCTCAGAGAAAGCTGAAGTAGGCACATAACTCGAAGAACTGACGGCCGTTGGAACAGAAAGGTTCTAAAGACCACGCACTGGAAAGCGCAGCTTAAGATGGCCCCCACTAGATGGAAAGACGATTCGATAAAGGTTGCTGGAGCCGTTGGGTGCAGGCCGTACAAGATCGATCGCACTATACATTTTTGGGAAGCCTATGTTCAGCAGTGGACGTCTTGTGGCTGATATGATGATGATGATAATTGATCGGGCGAAGCCAGATCTCCCAATTAACTTGGTCAAATCTGCGTTTGTATGTATGTATGTTTGTTTGTCCGAGGATAACTTTCGAAGCGTTGATTCTATTTAGCGAAATTTGGTATATGGCACAATCCTGGTGTGACTAAATGAGCTAAAAATGTAGAGGGATTGTTGAGATATGGGGCTCAAGAGGGTCAAAAAATCAAATCAGGTCAGTGGGATGTTCAATGAAAATGTCTTTGACATTTCAACCCCATTTATAATCTTAAAACTCTGCCTCCGGGCTGGCTGGTAAATTCTTCATACGAACTTACTTGAGAGTCAAAGGGTTACTAACATTATGTTTTTTTGCAGAACACATCAAAATCAAATTCCTTAAAAATAAGCCTGAAAATTCAAACAAATCTAGCAAATCTCTCTCTGACAAGTGTAATAAAATAGACGCTGAAAGTGCTAAAGCTAATCTGTCAGATGATGATATAACTCAGGAAAATGATAAAACTACTCATATAAATCCGTCAGATGCTGATATAACTCAAGAAAATTATAAAACTACTGATATAAATCCGTCTAATGATGGTATAACTCACGAAAATTATAACAATGCTAAAACTTCTGATATAACTCAGTCAGATGGTGATATAACCCAAGAAAATGATAATAAGACTGAGAGTTCCAATGATTTAACTGAAACTGATAACAAAAATCTATCAAATGATGGATCAATGCCCAATGATGATACAAATGATGAAATGACTGTAAATACTGATATAATTAATGAACAAATCCAAGAACAAAAATATATACTAAAGGAATATAAAAGAACTTCTACTAACTTTACCATAAATACTGAAAATAGAGACGAAATTAAGTTAAATGAAGAAGATGGTAAATCTTTAGAGGATATAAACACATCTAAAAGTGAGGAAATTAATGAAATATCTGACAGTACACAAAATCCTAAAAATGGTGAACATTTAATTGAGATTTCTGACGCAAATGCAGAAGAAATAAATAAATCTAAAAGTTGTAGAACTGATTTTATAAAAAATAACGATAAAGAAGAATTTAGTGATAATTCTGAACGTAAGAATGATAAAAATCAAGAGAATAGAATAACTTGTAATGAAATTATTGATCCTTTAAAATTAACGGATCAACAAAATGATTTTAAAAGTCTTAATACCGATATAGAAAAAAATTACGCTAGCGATAATAACACTGACAATAAACTATTACAAAATAGCGTTAACGTTGAAAATACGGAACTTGATAAATCAGAGAATGATAATAATGACGTTATTGATCAGCCATTATTAGAAAAAAGTGGGAAAAGTAAAACTAACAAAATGAAATATAAAGAAGTTGATACCGACGATGATGATGATGATGATGAATCTTGGAGTAATGATGAAGAAGTAATTGAAAAAGCTAAGAAAATGGAGTTCAAGACGTACCAATGCTATGTCTGTTTTAAGGTAACGTTTATTCAATATTTTAACAATACCGGTCAAGTAGAGTAGGACTCGAGCACCGAGGGTTACTACCGACAGTACTAGCCCGTACTGTCCCACTGCTGGGCAAACGCCTCCTCCTTTTCCTTCCACTTAAGTACAATTAAGTAGCGCCATCTACATAGTTATGTGACCGGTAAACCAAGAAAACTTAAGATCCAGCGCCACCTACCGGATCCAATTGTGAATCTAAACCATCCAAGGACCCAATCAAACAAACACAAAAAATCTCATCAAAATCGGTTCAGCCATTTCTTAGTTTTAGCAAGACTAACGAACAGCCATTGACTTTTATTTATATAAATAGATAATACATAAACTATTGTAAAACATATAAATTGTTACCACAAAAAAATTTAAACACTGTTTAATGCGTGTTTAAACAATTTCTTGCCAATTTTAGCTCAGGATTTTTTTAAACAGTGTTTAGTGGGTGTTTAACTTTTTTGTGGTAAGACCCATACTCATTTCTGCAATATATCCAAACTCTATCAACATCTTATTTCTCTTCAAAATAGACAACAAAATTTAGCACTTTATGTATGTTTACTATTATTAATTTTGTAAATTTATTTTATGTTAAAGTTTTCTTAGTTAAATATTGTTTATCTATTTTCTGGCACTACCACTTAATCTACACTACACAAATGTTAACTGGAAGAAAATGCTAATTAGCATTAAGTTCGCCTATGTATTTTATAAGTAAAAAAAATTCTAATCTAATCTAATATATTTTCAGCTGTACCAAACAAAAGAACAGCTGATCGATCATTGTCAAGAGCATTTTGACATTTGCAACGAACGCACTTTAACAAAGTGTCCGATGTGTGCACACGTCTCCAACAAAAGCCTCTCCGACCATATGAAGAGGAAACATGACGTCACTATCAAAATACCTTTCAACAAACTCAAAGATAGAATTACCAAAGAAGGTTCTAGATATTGTTACGATGTAAAAGGTACTGTAGTTGAAGTAATTCCTAGCGTTAAAATACTTAATAAAGTAGCTAGCGATGACATAGATAAGAAACGCAGAGAAAAAAATGATAAAACTATCGCGAAAACTAAACTAGTTAAGAAAGGAGATGAATGGATAGTAGAAAAAGAAATTATAAATATTCAATTCGAAGAAATACCTGAATTAACCGATATGGAACTTTATAAATGCAAAGTTACAGAGGATGATGTGGATAGGTTAGGGCAGTTGAGTTATTTAGCAAAGAAAAAGGGATTAAAAATGATGTTCCCTTGTTTTAATTGTGATAAAGTTTGTCAGAATTTCAGTGCTCTTAAACTGCATAAAAGAAGGCACGAAGATAACCCCAAACCTTTTAAACCTCGGGTACCTAAAAAACTTCAAAAGCCAGCTGTTAAGCAAAAAATTAAACTTGATTTAGCTAATAGAACCGCAATGCCTAAACCAATTTTGAATAAGCACAAATGCGATGATAAGCTTAAAGAGTTTTACGAGAATAATATAAGAGGGGGTGATATAGAATTTTGGCAGTTTTTGAAAATTTTCAATAAAATGGACCGGGAAAAGGTTAATGATTTTAAGGATTTGGAAGAGAGAAGTGATTTTGGGAATCATTTGGATTATTATAAAGATGTTGAAGAAATGGATGATGATGATTAAATTGTGTTGACAGTGTGTGAAAGTGGCCGCTTTTGTAAAGTACAGCCAGCCGTGTGGTCTAAAATGGCCACTTTTGTAAAGTTCAGCGAACCGTGGTGTCTAAAGTAGCCAGTTTTGTAAAGCGAAGCCAGTCCTGGCGGCCGAAAGTGGCCACTTTTGTAAAGCGAAGGCAGTCCTGGCGGCCGAAATTGGCCACTTTTGTAAAGCGAAGCCAGTCCTGGCGGCCGAAAGTGGCCACTTTTGTAAAGCGAAGCCAGTCCTGGCGGCCGAAAGTGGTCACTTTTGTAAAGCGAAGCCAGTCCTGGCGGCCGAAAGTGGCCACTTTTGTAAAGCGAAGCCAGTCCTGGCGGCCGAAAGTGGCCACTTTTGTTAAGCGCTGCTATTCCTAGCGCCTAAAGTGGTATATTTTTTGTCCTAGCAATAAAATCTCTCATAATTAATTATATCATGAAATGTGTTGCCAGTGGCAATTTTAGGTGAATCGTTGTATTTTCGATTCATCTGAAATGGCCACTTGTTACTTTGTTACTTGTTATTGGTTATTTCATAATCAGCTGGTTTTTATAAAACTGATTTTGGATAAGATTTCATAAAAGAATAAACTTATAAAATGTTAAATAAATGTTAAAAGGTAATGGTAACATAGTTAATAAGACATTTACCTTGTTACTACAAAAAAGGTGTGCAATATAGTGTTTTCATTAATTGAAAAGTTAAACAACTGTTTAGCATGTATTTAAAGAAGTCTACCAATTTTTGTATTGCAATTCTTTAAACACGCGCTAAACAGTGTTTTTTGTGGTTAATTATTGTGTAATTGTTTTGCTCAAATTCTTTTTTTTTTTAGGTATGTGTATGATTAGTAATTTCTAGATTTTACCTAGAAAACTTTCGTGATATATTTCAATCATTATTATAAATACAAGATTTATTCGTGAGCGTTTTTCAGGGTGAGTGCAATGCGCTCCGAATTGAACCGAAACATATTCGGTCGAAACACCGATAAAACGGTTCATGATAAATCCCGTATTTATAATAATAATTTCTAGATTAAAAGAAGAAAATAGAACGTTTATTAAACGTCTTTCCATGCAACAATTAATAAGTAGGTACATAAAGTTTTTATCTCTTAATTTATCATCTCAGTGTAGGGTTGCTATACGTCCGGAATTTTCCGGACATGTCCGGTAATATAGGTTTTTGTCCGGAATGCGGGGGAATCCTAAACCGTCCGGAATTTCTACAATTTAAGTAGGTAACGAGTAAAATAAACCAAATATTTTTATTACAAATAAATTAACAATCAACATCACTTCTGTTATTTGTCATTTTGATCATTAATGATATTTATTGCTCCCAGAAATATTCTGCAACACTTCCGAATCTTTAATTATAATGACCTTAATGACTTTAATGACTAATTTTTGACAACCTCCGTGGTGCAGTGGGCGAATAGCCGGCTGAGACGCAGGAGGTAGTGGGTTCGATCCCCGCCGCGGAACAAATGTTTGCATGATCTACAGATATTTGTTCCGGGTCTGGTTGTTCCTCTATATTATAAGTATTATATCAGTTATCTGGTTCCCATAGTACAAGCTCTGCTTAGTTTGGGGCTAGATAGCGCTGTGTGAAATGTCTAGCAATATTTATTTATTATTTATTTATTTATTAATGTGTAACTAACACAAGAAAGTCAGGAATTTTCATCAAATGTCAGGAATTTACTCTGAGTGTCATTGGACGATATTCAATGACACAGTATTGGAATATCGTCCTGTTGAAAGATAAGATAAGATAACTCTTGATTGTAATTACCACATAGAACAATATAAAACTAAAAAGGCAATACAATGGCCAATAAATATTGATGCAGGATTAACGAATAAGTGTAAAGTTACACTTATTCGTTAATAAAGTGAAACTTTCACTTATAAATATCTAAGTACCTATTCATCATTTTCACTTACTTAAATGTAATTTAAAGTGTTTTCTCGAGTTATGTCTTTTATGAATGAAAGTTTGCAATTGTATTGATTTGTCGACAATTAAGAAGTAACTAATTGGATACGCATATGTTTAGACATTTGTACTGTTCAGTTATCTCGTGAATGTGCACTGATTGTGAAGGAATCGGACCATCTCATGTATTAATGGTCTATAATATACGTTCGATCTTGCTCACTATACGTGAAAACGTCGTGCATGCACGCACGTGAGGACTTCGGGCGTTTGTGCACTCGCTCGTATTAGATTCGTTGTTTTTGGAACGAAGGTCCTTATTGCACGGTACGGACTTGGCGGATGGGGGCTAGGCGAAAAACAGTGTAAGAATTTTCCGTCACGCACGACCCTTTCTTTGGTGTAGACGGTCATCCCTAGCGCGTATGCTATAAAATTATAATATAGTTTATTATTATTGTAATAATTAATTAATATTAAATGAAATATTGATGTATTTATTAATAATATATTATATATAATATTATTAATATTTATATTATTATTTCAATAATAATATACTACAAAAGGAACTTCGTTCCAGCGACACTCACGCATTTTTATTTATTCATTACAGAATCAACAGCGATTGATATCAATTTAAACAAACTCTTATAGCTAATGCTTAATGCCAATAACAGATTCTCATTATATAGTCTGTTTGATAATATACGCACAAAAATGAAAGAGGTTATTTTGATGAGCATAATAAATAAATTTGTGAAATGTTTACCATAGAAATGTGAAATTTATTTTGGCATGTAAAAACAAACACTTTATTAAACTTATGTTGTGCTATTGCATAATGCTTGCCATCTAACCACAGATACTGTATTGGTGACGTCTCGAGATATCTCTTGTTGTCCCTTTCTAACCCAAAACCCGCAGCCATTTCCGAAAGAGATATCAAATCGGCCTTTATTTTCGGATGTCGATTGCTAGAGTAGGCCGTAATAATAAATAAATAACATTTAACATAGCGCTATCTAGTCCCAAACTAGCGGAGCTTGTACTATGGGAACCAGATAACTGATAGAATACATATATACTTTTTTTTAAAATACATACTTATAATATAAAGAAAAACAACCAGACCCGGAACAAATATCTGCAGATCATGCAAACATTTGTTCCGCGGCGGGAATCGAACCCGCTACCCCCTGCGACTCAGCCGGCTATTCGCCCACTGCGCCACGGAAGTCGTCGTAATATTTTGAATTAATCACCAAACTTAGTCGATTTTCTTTAAAATTTGATAATATAGATAGATAGATAATATGAGACTCCCGAGATTTCAGGTCGGGGCGAACCACTAGTTAAGAAGTCACAGTAGTAGTTGTACAACAGTTCAAACAATAAATGTTTCTGATTTCTTATTAGAAATTAGTCGATTATGGCGGGTTCCTATATCCGTCGGTAACCGACTATGACTCGTATCTCCTTGAAAAGTGTCAAACTAGTGTCAAACTTTTGACACGTTTTCAAGGAGAAACGTAGCTGGTTACCGACGGATATAGGAACCCGCTATTAGAGAGGATTATAAAAAAACAAAATACATTTTTATGGATTCTATAACTGACTGACCAATAGACGCATTCCTTGCAAACACTTTGGAGCCTTTATTGGTCAAGGTCAGTTGACAAATCACGAAAACGAATCGAATAAGAGTGAGTGCACAAACACCCTTAACATAAAAACTAATATTTCTATTTCAGTGCCATCTTGCTATGAATAAAAGATTAGATATACCTACTTATTATTTTATTTATTGAGGCTTCCACAACGATCTCTAAACGTATTTAGTGACTAAACATGTTTAACTTTGACGTATTTGTACGATTTGATAAGTCTATAATATTTAGCCGCTTAATACGCTTAGGCATCGTTGCGCAAGTCGCCCTAAATCCCTACTCCTATTCTTATTTGTCAGGCTGACAGATTCTCCAAAAATCAAAAAACTTCAGCTTTCAAAAGATAAGTAGGTGCCTACCTACTTATTATAACAAAAAGTCTACACGTCTCGTTTCAACCATAATGAGGTTCATCCTTTCAAATATTTGATCGAGCGAAGCAAAATCTCTTAATCAACTTGGGCAAATCGGCGTTGTATGTATGTATATAAGTTTGTTTGTTTGTCTGAGGATAACTTTCGCAGCGTTTATCCGATCATCGTGAAATATGGTATATAGGTAGATAGTGATGGCACAATCCTGGTGTGACTAAATGAGCTAAAAAAATATCTGGGGGGTTGTTGAGACATTGGGGTTCAAGAGGGGTAAAAAAAACAAAAATGGTACTATCTGGTCAAATGGCACGTCTAATAAAAGGTCTTCATGAGTACACAAAAATTGAACTTTGACAAAGTGACCCCACAGTGCTGAAATTTGGTATGCGTGTAGCTTTAGTGACACAAATATAGGGAAAATCTGAAGTCCAGAATAACTGCAAGTTTACCCCAAAAAAGTGTATTCAATTTACATGAACTCTCGTTACCTGTAATTTTAATGAAACTGTAGGTCAAGTAGGCTGGTATGCATTTCGTGGTACTATTTTGATAATCAAAGGTTAGGTACAAATAATATTTTTTTGTTTTTATGGGAGACTCGCGAAATTTCAGTTCGGGGCAAACCACTAGTAAAACTATTTTACATCACTGTAAAAATGCTATCCTGGCAAATGGCTGAATAAGTTTTGATAAAATTAGCTACATATATCTCTAGAACACGTCAGATGCTATTTATCAGAGTAGAACTATGAGGAAAGAAACCTTTTATTTTATTGATGACAGCCAAGCGCTTGACCTCATCTGATGGTAAGTGATGGTGTGATCGAAGAAGGAGCACGCTTGCCAAGAAAGAACCTATTCACTCTGGACTTGAAGACTCCGAGATTACCTATACTGGTCCGGGAAAACATCGCCGGAAGGGAGTTCCACTCCTTACTCGTGCTAACAAGGAAAGTTGAAGCAAATCTTTTTGGAACGGCAAGGTAGAATGCCGACCAGGTATGGGTGATACTTCTCGGTAAGTCTGTTTGTCCGGAGATGGAAGGGGGAAGGAGGGATAAGGTCATGAAGATCTTGCTCACATTCACCAAAATGAATCTTGTAGAAAACTGAGTCTGGCTACTCGGCGTCTGTGCTCTAGACTTTGTAAATTGGCTTTTACTAGGGAGTCATCGCCAATGAGTCTAGCAGCACGTCAATCGAATCAATGTCTTCAAGCTGATACTTGACCGAGCCATCCCAGAGATGATTTACAAAAACGATATTACAATTTAGAATCTTTTATTGCATTTTCCAAGTTACTTATTACATAGTTGCGAAATACAGGTTATAATAAATCAAATGAAAGCCCTGAAAAATATTTATCATAAACAGTAGGTAATAATGTATTACGGCCGAGAAAAAGCGGGCTAATAATAATTATCATTGCGCCTGCTCGACAATGTCAACATAACAATTAAGGCATAACTTAAAGACGTTAATTTAAACAAGAATAAGATTACGACAAAAGCCTCATACACATAACATCAAATTAAAAATCAAAATATCTTTTCATATACTTTTTTTTTTACTTTTCATATAAGTACTGTAAACCTCACCGAAAACAGGTGAGTAAAGTGTGAATTTAGTTATGCCTTCGCGGGCATAATGTGATTTAAATTTGGAACCTCATCTGTATTAAATTTGAATAAAAAGACCCACACAACAAGAACTTATTCGTAAATCGAACTAATCTCTGCACAGAATGCACCAACCTAGATTTGGTTTTTATTGTCTCGCAGAAAGCGTAAAAAGTAGAGCATTCTCCTCGTGGATAAAGCTGTCTGCATCTTGAGCGTGCTTATATCACTCTGCACTCAGGATTCTAGTAAATCCCTCGCTCCGCTCGTAAGTTAACTCTAGAATCCTTCGTTACGTTCGGGATTCAATATAGCGCCCGTGACGCAACAGACTGCTTTATCCCCTCGTTTAATAATCTACTATTATGTATCGCTTAACGTGCTGTTTGCGTAATAATAAGTAGTGAGATAGGTTTACAATGTGAGTTGTTAGGGGGCACAGAAAAGTCCTGGACGGATTTGAAACGTTACGTATCATAAGTTTTACTTGTATTTAAAGTGTTGCATTTTAAACTGATACATTACTGATTTTAACATATTGAAGGAACTGTTTCTACACAAAAAATAAATATATCCGTAAAATTTTCCTCTTTTATAATCAAAATCTCGAGTAAATCGTTAAAATGCTGCTCGACTAAATGTTAAAGAACTAGCGTAATGTACGATGGCACAGATAACTAAAAAGTTAGTTCAATACCTCGCCCAGTCAATGACCTGGCTCGGTCAATGACCCCTAACAGTCAACAGAGCGCGTATAGTGCGTACGGGCGGTATGTTTGAGTTTTTTGGATTAGCAAAAAACCCATATTTATTTATTATTTGTGGTCTCAAAAATGTAGTCCGTCATTAATTGTACTTTAAATTGCAACACCTTATATTTCATAACACAGCGTAGGACGGCCCCCTGCTAAATAGAAAGACGGCCTAAAGGTTGCTGGGATCCGTTGGGTGCATCCTCACAAGACCGCTCATTAAAACGTATTATTTCTTCATCTATTTCCAAGCGAGATCTGTTTATTTATTTATTAACTATTTGATATACAGTAACTAAGTCATTAATGTTATTTTCACAACCATTTTGTTTCTTATCTTCATCATTTTGTTTCGTATTTTGATCAAAATCTTCGTCTAAATCATCTATTATTGCTTGTTCAGTATCATCAACACTAGTTCGGTCATCTTCGTCAGAAATTTGCTCAATATCATCAATTTTGGTGTAATCGATGTTTATATTATTAGCTTCGTCGATACTTCGACTATAATCTAAATATTCCTTGTCTTCGTCTAAATATTCCTCTTCAATGCTCGTAATATCATCTAATCCTTCTATTATACTTTTATTTTCGTCTAAATATTCCTCTTCAATACTCGCACTATCATCTAATCTTTCTGTTATAGTTTTATTCTCTTCATCTTGATCTATATCATTTAATTTAGTATCATTTTTATCAATAATGTTTTTGCTACACATCTCTTCATCTGTACTTTGACTATTAACATCGTCATCCAAATATTCTTCCTCGATATCCGGTTCTTTGTCTGAATATCCTTTTCCACTCTTATTTGCATTATTTTGTTCTAAATATATCAATTTTATCTCTGCAATTTGATCTTCCTTTGTCATATTCTCCATTTCTTCTGCATCTGGTATACTTTCACATTCTTCATCTAAATATTCTTCTTCAATATGTTTATTATCGTACTCGTCTAGATTTTGTATATTAGTATCAGAGATTGTACCTTCCGAATATTTGGAAGTTAAACTTATCACGGCTTTCGGTGACTCAAACGATTTAGGATTTTTAGTTAGTGTCGGTAGTTTAAGAGGAACTACTCCTTTAACTTCGCTTTTATTAATAAGTGTTATACTGAGATCATTGTTTTTTAATAGGTGTTTAGTCTTTCTGGCGACTTTATTAAAACAGTCGAAATCTTCTTTTATTGGTTCATGATTTATAAGTAATACTTCTAAATCGTTTATATGTAAAATCTGATCAGCATTATTCTTAGTATCAATAGTTTTATTCTTAGTGTTTATAATTCTTATACTATCATTCTGGTGTGTGTTATCTTTATTAGATTCTTCAGTATGTTTTGAATGCGTCTTTTTTGTATACGTTTTTGGATTAGACTCTTTTAAATAAGTTGGGTAAGTCGGTTGTTTAGTTTGTAACGTATCTTTCGGTAGAACTTTTCTTTGACTTATTCCAGCCATTTTTAAATTCTTGTTTCTAGTGTAAACTTTTAGTGGTTTAACTAATGGTTTAAAAATTTTAACTATTGGTTTTTTCTCTTTAGGATTTATTTTTACAAGCTCATTTTGCACTTTTTTTGCGGTATCTACAAGTCTTACGGATAGCATATTGCCAATTTTGATTGTGTCTATGTTAATAATATTTGTATCGTTTATCAACGCCTCTGCGTCTTTCGAAATATTGATTTTGTTTTCACCTGTATTCAAATGAACAACACCATTATCAACGACGTCGTCAATTACATTTTTCTCAGTCGATTTTGTATTCACATCCGTAGCATCATTTGACGAATCATCGTCTATTAAAATAGTCTCGTTTTTCAATTCAAGAGGGTCGCTTTTAGATATTATCTCTATTTCATCTTCAACGTCGATTACATCACTATCAAAATCTTCAGGTTTGAAGTTATGTCTTTTAAAGTTGTCTAGTTTAGACCAGATTTTCACTTCATTAGATATATTAGTAGGTGTTTGTATCAGTCTTACGTCCAGAATATCTTCGCTTTGTGTTTTAAGTCTTTTTAGAATACTTTTATCCATAGATTCTGAAGAATTAGCAGCGTTTTTTTTGTTTAGATAATGAAGTTTTTTTTTATTAAATGTTTTTTTATGATGATCTGGCAACTTAACCGTTTCACTAGCTGTTTTTTGTTTAGAATTGCTAATAGTTTTAATCCATATATTCTGTTTTAAATCTGTATCGTTGTCCGCGCTCTTAATATGTTCAGTTTCATCGCATTTTAAGTCTGCATCATTTGGAATGTTATTACTGGAGTCTTTATTCTCCAAATCGTCACACTCTTTATGTTTAATCTCAATAGCATTAGTATTATCATGGACGTCTACATCTGGATTCGATTTCCCAATAGGTATGTCAATGTTTTCCAGATTTCGTAATAAGTCATCTTCATTTACGCTATTATCAGAACATGGTGAACTTAGACTCCTAGGCTTTGAAATATCGGATTCATCAGATCTAAGTTTTTTTTCTTTGATGTCATCATGAACCTTATCGTTAATAACAAGATTAGTCTCAGTTTTACCTTTTTTATTATAATTATCAACCTTTTCTTCATTAATACTTATGGGTTGGTCATTCAAGAGTACTCTGTTTTTAATATTTCCTAGAATGATTTCTAGTTTAGCAATTTTCTTAGCTTTATCATTAATTTCGCCTACAGCGCCTGTTCTTTTCAAATTTGTGTCGATTGTAGATGAGTTATTAGCAATATTTCGTGTGTTTTCTTCAATATTTTGTGTTTTGGCAATTGCTTGAGCTGTTTTTATGAGATAAAGGGCGCCTGGAACAATACAATAAAATATAAATAAATATCTTAAATTACTATTCCCTAGGAATCTAAGAATACCTCCTTGGCGCAGTGGGCGAATAGCCGGCTGAGACGCAGGAGGGTTCGATTCCGACGCCAAATGTTTGCATGATCTACAGATATTTCTTTCTTAACAAAAAAATATGTAAGTATTGTATCAGTTATCTACTTCCCATAGCATCTTTGCGTAGTTTGGGGCTAGACTGCCCTATGTGAATTGTCCAGCATAGATGAAACAAGTGTATGGCCCACCTTATGTTATACTCGCGACGTTATAATAGGTCCGATTTGACGTCTGTAATTTTTCTAACCGTGATAACTTTGAACGAACGTCTACACAAGAAGTCGAAAAGTCAACCATGTAATGCCAAATAATTATTATGATATCTGACGCTTTTCCAATGTTGTATCATTGGTCTCAATGACATAGAGTTGCGATTGATTTAACCACTCGTGAACCAAACAAAATCGATTATTTAAATATATATATATATATATATATATACATTACACTTAAGATTGTTACGATCACTTATAACCACTTCGGAACCAAACAAATCGATTATTACAAAAAATCTATGTACATATTTACTACACTTTAGATTTATAAAAACAGAAACATTTTTTTTTATATTTTATACATGTCATAAGAATCTAATAAAGATGTTATTGCTGGGCGCATTAACATCTATATCAATAAGGAGTTTTCATCATTATTCTATCAATGCAATTAAGAATTTTAAAAAATCTAATCTAATCTACTTATCATTATCGTCAATATTTTCTGCTACAAACTCTACTGATAAAATTAAAAATATGGGTAACATGCATACCTTTAAACTCATCTGATGGATCCTCCCACCACACAGGACTGGGACAAGTTAGTATCTCCATCAGATCCTCATCGCTGAGGCTATCCTCATCCATCCTCATCAAATCATCCCCCGTCATCTCCGTCAAGCTCTTGTGCGGAGGGGAGATCAGCTCGTACTTGATGATGTCTGGAGTTAAAGAGGGGGGTGGTGTGTAAACTTTTAAATCTAGTGTTGGTGATGGTATTGAGTCTTCGTACGCTAGGCCTGGAATTGTTAAAAGTTGGAATAGTTTTAGCCAGCTTATTAGTATTTTTACATGGTTTTAGGCAAGGTTAATTTAGCGGACAACATGTTGGTAGCTATTCGCCATTGGAAAGGGCAGATCTCCCCACCTTTGGCATGGGGTCCTAAGACCGACAGGTCTTGTTGAGAAGTATTATAAACTGCATGTCACCGCATTTACGACATTAATTTAAATCACGGATTTAAGGGCTTGGCAGTGATGGGTAGTATCTTTGTTAAATAGTTTTATTTTTTTATAATACATCACCATATTACCAATTTTTTTAATTTTCAATCTACCTTAATTTCAAGTCCTAAAACATCAATGAAACAGCCTGTATAAAATAGGTAAACAAATCATATTCATTCATCATGTATTAAGTAGGTACCTGTTAAACTGACTAAGCGGCATCGTCGCAAAGGCGCCGCAGATTTTAGTTAAAAGGTGTTTATTTGAAATGTATCGATTACTGGATCAATATTCAAGCTACCGGTATTAAACCCAGCTCTAAAATCAGGTACTATGATTATGCATTTACGTGTTTTAAATTAATGTGTTGAATGCGGTAACAGATTGTATGTTACAATCGTTAGAATCTTTCGTTTGCGCGATCTAGGCTTGGTTCTTACAATTGCCGTTAGTAGGTACATACTAAATTTCATCGAAATCGGTTCAGCCGTTATGACGTGATTGAGTAACAAACAAATAAATAAATAAACAAACATCGAAAATTTCGCATTTATATTATTAGTGTGATATTATAGAGAAACACCCAGATCCATAACAAATATCTATAGATCATGCAAACATTTGGAAGGGAATCGAACCCGCAACCTCCTGTGTCAGATATTCATCCACTGTACCACAGGGACCTCAGTATATCAATAGTGGTTTTTTTTCTTGTGCATGTACTAATATTACAACGAGGTCAAGTTTGTGAGTTTGTTTGTTTGGAGTGTGTGTGTGGTGTGAGAGCCCACATATTAAAAATCGTTGAAAATGTTCTTAGTGAACATTCTAATAGTATTGTGAAAGTTTAAATTAAATTTGGTGAAAGTCTAGTAAGCAAGTTATAGGCTGAAGAGCCTATAACTCGCTAGAGAATGGACTGAGAGCAACAGATAAACTACGCACATTACAGAAAAAGTCTATGTCAAAATCTAAGTAAATCTCCATCTTGGATGTAGGCGGTAATCTTCACACCTACTGATCTGATTCTTTATATGAAGTTACAATATCCCTGCTATACTCTATACTTTATTTTGATTAAAATCCATGCGAAGTCAGGGCAAGTTATTTACACACAGCTACAGGACAGCTAGTTATTTATAACTTTGCGTCAAGTTTTTTTTTTTATTGATGACTAGCTTCACGCATTATTTGTCAACCAAAGTAGCATGTTTGAATCTAGTTCATAATCACCAAATTTCATCGAAATTGGTTTAGCCATTGCAACGTGATTGAGTAACAAACAAACAAATAAATAAACAAACATCGAAACTTTCACATTTATAATACTAGTGTGATAGTCAAGCGCTTGACTACTACCTCACCTGATGGTAAGTGACGGTTGAAGATGGAGCACATTTGCTTAAAAAGAACCTGTTCACTCTGGACTTGAAGACTCCCACGTAAAATGAACCATACACAATTAAATCTTAAATATCATAAAAAATAAGTACCTTTATGAGGAGTTCCTCTTTTCCTCTTATTAGTTGCCACAACAACTTTCAACACATGTTTAGGTTTCAAAACAATCTTCTCCATCCGACCCTTTCTTTTCAATTTATTCGGATAATATTCTCCATCATCATCCAAATTCTCAAAACGGTTTATCGTTCTCGTTGGTAACTTCTTTTTAGCCAGACTCCTTGGTTTGTTCTTTTTGCGACTTTTTTTACTGGATATAGAAGGTTCTAGAAGTTTCTTGAGTGTATTCATGGTAGTTTCCAAATTTCGTCTCTTCTTCCATCTTGTGACGACTGTGTTGCTTGTGTTGACTGTATTTGGTAATTTTGCAGCCATTTTTATCTGGAACATACAATAATTATAACTTTAATTGCTGGCATGTTACTCTTTAGGGGAGAAATAAGTGAAAAATTATTGTATTGATATTTTTAAATGTTAATACACACTAATATATAATAATGTTATATTATAATCACACACAGATTCAATATCATATACCTAGCATAATTATGTAAATATGATGAGGCAATAGTATTTTTATTGCAAACATAGATTTCACTTGAATTATTATTGTTTTAAAAATGCATTGCTTGCTTATTCTCAGGGAAAATAGCAACGCCATCTATTGCATTTTTAATGTTGAAATGTTTAATCTTATTTATTTCGCCAGGTTTACTTCAGCTTAAATTATAAATATAATCAATGTATTCTTCATAAAAGCAAGCATTTTACATAAAATAGTTCTTTAACAGCTTCTCAAGGTTCTAAAATCAATAAGACCTTACAATTTCGAGGTAAACAATTTGCCGCTAGATGGCACTATTTGCAATTTTTGAAACAGGATGCTTGGAAAAACATTGCTAAAAATATGACTTAGTTTATTTTCTGAATTTTCGCTGGATATAGCTGAAAGTATCGGAATAAAGTATATACAAGTGCATAAAATATTAGCTTCCATGTGTACAGGTTGTTCTTGTCCAGTCCTATTGACTCAGTCCATCTCTGTCTTACATGAAGGAAAACCGATTCTTCTGGTGTTGATTTTATAAATCTAGGTTCAGTCTACAGTAATAGCGCAAATGTATTAAAACCAGTCGCTTATCACGGTAGTAAAAGGTCGTTAAATGATTAATTTATTATACACATCTAATCTAGGTCTAGGAGAACACCTACGGATGCAACCACCTTACCTGTATTGACGATGCTGGGTACTACTCTCGAAGACTTTAGGTACAACCATGTACGTAACCAAAACCAATTCGATAACTTCTTTGGTTTTATTCATCAATACAATTAAAAATTAGGATTATTTACGTTCTCCAAATCCAAAAGTGTTCGACCAAAGTCGCGCAAATCGAAATCGTAATGAATAGTGATGTGCTGTGCTGGCGTTTAGAACTCAATGCATGCCATTGGGTGCAAAAATTATCAAACAATCGAATGCGTCGTTGTTTCCTGAAGTTTAAAACAACTAGTAGGTAAATCACAAAAAACGGTTATGTACACGTGTACCACAAACTAAAAATGGAATCGAAATTTTGATTCGATTTACGTAGTTATACATGTTCTTTTTTTTTAAGTAAAAATAAGTTTAGAAAAAAAGATTACATATCACGTGTTGGTAGGTACCTATCACTTAAATAGTTTAATGCAATGAAGAGTCCTTTGTCGAACACTATAGACTATTATATTGTTACTATAGACGAGACGACTCATTTGGACCGTCACAATCACAACACAGATATCCTAAATCACGATATTCAATTCGATCTTTCAAAGCTCTTAGTAGTTTGAAGTATCAGTGTAGGTAGGTATATTGTTTGTTCCATCTATTTAAATAGATAAATACAGAAGTAGGTACGTAGATGTACTACGTACTTAGCATACAACTAGTGATGTCCTAGTTATTATCCAACCCCGCTATTGCCAGGGTAAAATATAAATTTTAATAAAAATATTTTCTAGGTTTGAGCTTGTACGAGTTTTTTATTATTGGGTGTTTAGGTCCTACATAATTAATAAAGAATTGAATAACGATAAAAATAAAGATGAAGCCAATTCATGGACTTTCTATATAGATCTTGGTACCTATCATATTCTGTCATGGCTATTAATTTCTTGCAGGTGGGTTGTTATTGTCTTTAGGTCGTAGACTTTAGAAGTCGTTATTGTCAGTGTCAGTCATTATCAAAACATTGTAACCGTCAGTCACCAAAAGAAAGATCAGTTTATTCTTTTTTGTTTGGTCTTTGTTTTTCTCATTTTTTTTTGTTTTATTTAGTTTTTTGTTAAAACCATATTTATCCCTCCGTCCATGATGAAGAGCAACATAAAAAAAGTGCACCATTGTGTGATATGCAAAAAAACATTCACGTCTATTTACAAGTTGAAATCTCACCTATTCTACCACAAGGTTGTACCAGCTAGATTTAAGTGTACTCTTTGTACAAAAGAATATTTCAGGAAAGATGAGTATACTAGACACATGGCCGCTCACAAGAATCAGCAAAAGCTTCATATCTGTGACCACTGCGGTCGGGGTTTCGTTGATAAACGGAACTTGATCAATCATCTGTACATTCATGACGATCTCCACATTCCTAGTAAGAGATACCATTGCATCGCGTGTGACGTCAACTACTGCGAAGAAAGACTGCTCAAATACCACATAAGAAAACACCACATGAATTTGGACACCAATTCTCCTATTTACTCGAAGAAAAACGTTAATGAGTCTTGGGTCGAGTCTGCTATGGATACAGAAAACTGTGTTCAGATTACGAAAGTTAAAAATAATATGCTGAGTATTAAGAAATGTAAAATTAAAACGAAGATCGAGAAAACTGACCCATACTCAATGCATGCTAAGAATAACAACAATATATTGAAACAGGAATTTGATACTAACAAATATGCTTTACAACACTATATGTCTTCTGTATTTGCATCAAAGACTAATCTGTACTCGAAAGCAATCTGTGATTACTGCAGTAAAGAGATGCTGAAGAAGAGTTTGATAGTACATATTAGAGAGAGGCATATGAAAATAAGGAGGTTTCATTGTCTTGTCTGTAAGATGAGCTTTAATAGGCAATATCATCTATCAGATCACAATTGTGGGAGAGTACGAAGAACAAAGAATAATCAGATCATTGTGTAAAACAATAATTCAATAAAATAAAAACTTTACTGTGCACTATCGACTAAAACAAACTTAACTTATAAATAGATAGTAAGGGTGACTTGTACAAGGATCCCCAAACACGTAAATAAGATGTATTTGTATGAATTTACATCTTGTTAAACATATTTAGGCACTAAATACGACTAAGCAGTGTTGTGCAGGTCACCCTAAGTTAACGTATATTACTTACAATTAATTTAAATTTATTATAGTCTAGAGTTTCAAAATAAGAGAATACACTTTATGAGTTAAGTTTGATTTATTTAAAAACAATCATAGTAATGAACATAATTTTAACGGAAATTTAATATTTCAGTATCCCGATATTTCGGTAAAGTTGAATGCCTTATAATCACAAATAAACTTAAGCTATTTTTAGTGAAAAACCATCGTGTATTCATATAATATTTTAATACAAAAACTCTTATTAATTACTTGTCTTCCATACATTCAAGAGCTTGTGTATCTAGGTATTTTAATTAGTACTTAATATCAAAGTCTATATTTGTAAATTTGAAAGATGTTTTTTGTCTTGTTCTTTAAAAGTTTACATCAGTTACTGGACTATAAAGCATTTAGGATCCAGACTTATTGGTTTTTTTCGTTGTTATTCAGCAGTTTGTCTGGGACATGAGTTATCTTTAACTGCTTGTATAAAAGAAAACTTTTGTAATATACTTCAATTATTATTAAGAATATGAGCTTTATCACACACCATTTTATATCCATTCTGACGAAGGTGCACTAATTGAACCGTAACATTGGTTGTAATACTGATAAAATGTTATGTGGCAAATCCCGTATTTATAATAATGATTGCTTAGCTTCTATTTCTTATAGATACCTAATTTCGTTTGACTACTAGCAATTTTGTTAGCAGGTTAGCTTGTTTTTTTTTTTACGGACACAAGACATTTAAAGAATAAAAAACTTAATTCTTTTGATTTTGGTTGAATCTTAAGACTGAATTATGAAAGGTGCCTTTTCTAAATAGTTGTAAGTTATGTTAAGTTAGTTATGCATGTTATTGTTAAGTATTTCATGTATATTGTAAAATTAGATGTAAGGCATTAGACCTGGCTTCCACTAAAGTGGAGAGGAGCGTAGATGAGTGAAATCAATCAATAGTAATGCCAAGTAAATAAGGTTATATGATTTTGACGTGATTCTAATGGCTGAATTTACACATCTCCGGTTTAGTGGAAACCAGCCCATATTCTGTTTTTAATAAGTAAATACCTGTGCCTTAACTGTTTTAGACATGCAAATTATTAAATGCCATATTTTAATATTAAATTATACACAATCAAATGGTATTTATTATATATTAGAAATTAAATAATATCAGTAGGTGTTGGTTTTTATAAAAATAAGTACATACCTATGTAGTGATTTTATAAATTGTAACTAGGGAAGATTTTTTTTTTTATACTACTAAGGTAGCAAACAAGCATACGGCCCACCTGATGGTAAGCGGTTACCGTAGCCTATGGACTTTTGTAACACCAAAGGTATGACTCGCGCGTTGCCGACTCGTTAATATTTTCAAAACGCCCTTTTTGAAGAACCCCATTCCTGGGGAAAACCTCGGCAGGGAGACCATTCCACAAGCGAAGTGTTCGCGGGAGGAAATTTCTACCGAGACATACCTAACTACTCATTAAAAAAAAAAAATTGTCAATGAGGGATTTTCATGGCCATGTTTTAATAACTGCTGACGGATGGCGGTGCTCTGTCATGCTCTGATTAGTGAAGAAAAGTGAATTGTCAATCTCTAATTTACAAAAAAGAAAAGTCAGATAGGTACGTAGAGTATAAACAGTCTATTCGAAAACCACTCTCTACCGTATTTTGAAGTTGACGCATAGCAAATCATGTTAAGCGATATAATGTTAAGATAAAACAAGTTTTTTTTTAAACAGTTTTTATGGAACAGTTTGGTGCCCCCTAAAATTTCCGCCGGTTTTGCCCCCCCCCCCCCCCCATCCCACTAGATCCGGGGCTGCATACCTACACGGCGAAGATTTTCATTAACTTAAGACATCGTAACATAAAATGTTATAGCAGCGTCGTGTGTGACGCGATTTAGGGTTCTTGAATTTTTATTTTTCTTGTTATAGGGCTTTGCCCTGCAGTGGGACACAACAGGTTTATAAAAATAATAATAATAATTGTTATGATTATGTACCTACTACTTTTACCGATACTATCTAATCTTCATCCATTAAATCCTGTACCAGAGATAATTTTACAGGATGAAAGTTGAAGATTAAATTCTTATCAAATCTATATTTTCCATTTTCATAATTTTCAAGAAACATTTTCTTTTATGGTGTTTTAAAATGTTTAGTTCCCTGCATAATTCTGTAAAGCAAATTGTCTTCCCTCTTGTTTTTATTGCCTTATAAATTTATTACTAAAGATTATTCTGTTTTTGATATTTTTTTCGAGTTCGGATCCATTTTTCCACAATCTTTGATGCATGCATAGTTCTTTTTGTTATTTTTCATGATTCTTGAATAGATGACATCGTTTGTGGCATTCACTATTCTGAAGGCTACATGGTCTGCAGCTATCTGGAATTTAAAGTTATTGAATAAAAATCTTTTAGTTACTGCCTAAATTAAATATTGCCGATCATTTCACACAGCGCTATCTGGCCCGAAACTAAGTAAAGGTTGTACTAAGGAACCAGATAACTGATAGAATACTTAAATACATTTTTTGTTAATACTTATAATATACATAAAAACATCCAGACCCGGAACAAATATCTGTTGATCATGCAAACATTTGTTCCGTGGAGGGAATCGAACCCGCTTCCTACTGCGTCTAAGCCGGCTATTCGCCCACTGCGCCACGGAGGTCGTCAAATAAAGTAAATCTATCAATAATTTAAGAGTTCCTAGTGGAATGTTGCTCGTTAGTTCCTCTAGCTAGTGTTAGTAATCCGGTTGACCGATCTACCGATGCCGAACTATCAATAACTTTTTTTTTATAAATTATAGGCTAGCGTTTGACCACTATCTCGCCTGATGGTAAGCGATGATGCAGTCTACGATGGTACACGCTTGCCTAGAAGAAACCTATTCACTCGTGACTTGAAGATCCCTAGGTTGTAATTATCAGGAAACACAGACTCAGGCAAGGCGTTCCACTCCTTGGCGGTGCGCATAATAAAGGTGAAAGCTTTGTGCGTATGGGAGGTATGTCTACCATGTAGCGATGGCGCATCGCGGAGCGTCTGGTTGTCCGATCATAGAATGGGGATGGTGGGATCAGGTTGAAAAGCTCCGCAGCACACTCTCCGAAATGTATCCGATAAAAAACCGAGAGGCTTGCAACCTTTCGACGATGCTCGAGGCTGTGGAGCCTTGCATTTGCTAACTCGTCATTGCAAATGAGCTTCTTGGCTCTTCTCTCAATTGAATCTAGAGCCTTTAGCTGGTACTTCGCTGATCCGTCCCAGAGGTGAGAACAGTAGGTACTCCAGACATGATCGGACTCGTGCTTGGTTTAAGTTGAGCAACTGTCCCGGTGTGAAGTATTGCCTCACCTTTGCAAGTATTCCAAGCTTCTTAGCGGCCAGCTGGGCTTTCGACTCAATGTAGGAGCTGAAATTGAGAGTGGGTGTTAATGAGATACCAAGAAGCTCGAGGTGGTCAGAAATCGGCACGGGTACATTACGGAAAGTAGGAGCCAGATGAAATGGGCTCCGTTTCGCGGAAAACAGGCACGCCTGGGTTTTATTTGCATTAAACTTAACCAAGTTGGTATCGACCCAGTCGGAGACCGCCTTCAAGGACAAGTTTAAGCACTCAACCATGGCCTCTCTGAGTGACTGAATCTGCGCCCCACTGGCTCGTGCAGTAGATGTGTAACTCTCCACAACTGTGCTGTCGTCCGCATACCCAAAGGTTCCAGGCTTTAGCAGATCGTTGATATGCAGCAGGAAGAGAGTTGCAGAGAGTACCGACCCTTGAGGGACTCCATTAATCCGACCGACGCGTTAATCGCCAAGGCTCAGACGCACAGGGTTTAAGTACAATTGCTGGAATCCCATCACGGCCACTAGCTTTATTCACGTCCAAACTCCGCAGCGTTTTACGAACCTCGGTCTGACGAATGCGTATTTCCGGCATAAGTACCCCGCAATCAGGTAGACTCGGAGGTGTCCCGCCTGCAGCATCTAAACGTGAAGATTCCGCGAAAAGAGTGGCGAACAAGTTCGCTTTCTCTTCAGCGGTGCGGGCTAGCGTGCCGTCAGGTTTCAGCAGTGGTGGTAGTGTGGGGCGACAAAAGTTCAATTCGACCGACTTAGCCAGGGACCAAAAAGCTTTACTACCCGATGGGTATGAAGCTAACTTGTTCCCTATTCGGCCTATGTGGTCAAATCGTGCCTTTCTTAAAGCCTTTTTGCAGGACTTGGCAGCTTTGTTATAAAGTGTCTTCATTTGAGATAAGTCCTTGGCTTTGCTGTTTCGAGCTTTAGCCCAGTTAGTAGTTTTTAGTAGCTAGTTAGTTAGTTATTGCTTTAGTAGCAATAGTTCGGTTAGAATAATAAAACCTAACGCCCTATTGCCAATTTACCTACTTGGTGAAAGTTACAACTGCCCTGCACATAACTTTAGATGGAGTAAGCTTGCCCAGCACTTTCACCTGCCTCTTTAATCTTAGTCCGGCTTAAATTGGTGTTTTTTATTTATGAAGTTGTAAGCACACGATTTGCGGGTGATCACCGCGAATGCGAATCCAGCTTTGCCAGGGGAGGGGGGTCACATAGTTGTGGTCAATGTCATGTGTTATGTTTAACAATTTTAATTAGTGGTCCACCTATGACCTGGATCCAGCCCAGGGGGGGGGGTCATGCTCCCCCTCCCCGGATCCACCCTTGGATCACCATCGGTCAGTTGGTCGTCGCCTTGCACTTATTGCCCTAGTTAAACCTTTCTCGAAGGTGTTATAGTCATTCTTGTAGGTACTACCTACAAATCTTTTCCAGGCATAAATTCCACGCACTACTACCTACTTTATTACTTACATCAAAGCCAAAAAAAAATTTTAAGTAAGTACAATAGAGTCTCACAAATCCGACACTATTAAAAACTAGGGGGTGCCGGATTATTGGAATGTTCGTGTTCCGATTATTGGATTATATAGAAAAATACTTAGCATGTAAATAAAATAAAACATTTTATAATATTTAGAGTAGAGAGGGGTGAAGGAGGCGTGAGCGGAGGGCGCCGGATTAGTGGACGTACCGGACTACTGAAGGGCCGGATTACTGAGACTACTGTACTTACCTATTTAGGTACATTGCAATCACAAGGATAATCACTTTGAAACTTCTTACAGCGACTAAACGTCCTTGTGCGTGACTAAACTTAGTCCTTATACTCGTACAGGGTGTTTGGTAATATACTGACGATATTCAAGTGACGGTTTCTCAAAACATAAAAACGACTTCTAACAAAAAACTACCTACTATAATAAGTAGGTATATTATCAAATTTTAAAGAACATCGACTAAGTTTAGGTGATTAATTCGATATAAAACTTACTGCCTACTCTAGCAATAGACCTCCAAAAATAAAGGCCGATTTGATGTCTCTTTCGGAAATGGCTGCAGGCAATACAGTATCTGTTAGATGACAAGCATTATGCAATAGCACAACATAATTATAAGTATAAGTGTTTGTTTTTATATGTCAAAACTAATTTAACATTTCTATGTTAAACATTTCACAAATTTATTTATTATGCTCATCACAATAACCCCTTTCATTTTTTTGCGTATATTATCAAACACCCTATATACGGTGTGAGGAGGTACAATTTTATCTTGGGTTTAGTTAGTTTTTTTTAGTTTTTTTTTTGAACCTATTTAGGTATAGTAGGTACCTAGTAGTACTTAGATAGGTCACCATAATTAAATAATGGCAAAATATGCCGGCAGATCATTGGAATCACATTAATTTTGTTCTATCTAAAGTATTTCGATAGAGACCTTATTATGGTAGGACGGCCTAAAACTTAAAGTCAGTCTGACAATTTTGTAATTAGAATGTGGTAGGCGCAGTGGCGGCGCTAGACCAAACGTGGACGTAGGCGACATCAGCTTTGTGAGGCCCCACCCATTAACTACTCAAAAAGAAAACGTTATGTTGAATGAGCTGAATTATACACTAATGTATGAGTATCTACTAATGAGTTTTATTGCCAGTCAAATGATGACGCCTAATGAGGCCGTCGGCGGTAGTCGATGTTGCCGGCGTTGCAATCTGGAAACAAATCACATTAGGTAGGTACCTACATCGGATAGGCGGGATTCCCCACAATAGCGACGTAAAGCCGTAAAGAAATAAATTTGATATGTCAATAATAATATTTATCGTTTTATGAACACTCGAGGCGCGCGGCCCCTCGGTTCGCGAGGCCGTAGGCAGTGGCCCACGTCGCCCACGCCTTACACCGCCTCTGGGTAGGCGTGGTAGCACCAACTTAAATGGCCCGGTGGACCGGTCAAAGTAGGTAAGCTCTACAGGTACAAAATTAGCACTAAAGGTGGCTGTGTCAAAAAACATTGGAGACGTTGGAACTTGATTAGATAACATTGCCGTACGTATCTGCTAACTAGTGCTAAAATAAATACGTTTAAAGTAATTAATGAAGAATAACCTGGTACAAAGTTGAAATGGAACAACTTTCGCGCCCTCCGCAGATGACAGTAGGGAAGCGTTCGGAAATCTTGGCATTGAATATCTTTTGGATGTGCCATTCCGTCACTACTGGATTATTGCAAGCCGATGTAAGGTCGCTTAGGTTTATTTCCGAAGTACAGCTGTTATTAGGGTCGTAGTATTGATATAAATGAACTGCACAAATTTTATCTTCTGTAGAAAGTGAAAATATTTCATATGGACACGGTGGAGGTCTTTCATCGATTACCTGTAAAATAGTTTTAGAACGTGTTTGAGAACTAGTGATGTGTGATAGGATGCAACCGGGCAATCGATTTATCGATAGCATCGGTTTATCTTGTTTTTTTAGTAAAACCTGTTAGGTAGGTACATAAGATCATCTTAACAGCCAAAGAACTGCATGAATGCATTAAAATGTCTATTAGCAGAAACAACTGACGAAATATCGGAAGGGCCGTCCCAAACTTTCGCTTTCCAGCGCAAAAGTGCGCGCGCCCAAGAATTATAAATAAATTTATGTAGATACACACTTAAGTAGTAACCAATTCGTATTATTACATAAGTATGTAGGTAACTTAATTTACCCAATAACCACCATACTGACAATCTGTAAAATTCACTGTATTCTCACACCGATGGCAAATAATCCTTTCGTTTTGTAGATAACGCACTTTTCTCCATGTTCTCCAGAACATATCTCTTTTGTAGGTATATTTGAGCCCTTTCATTCCGATAATTTTCCGGAACTCCGTTTCAATTTCATTCTCTCTTTTCCATTGAGAATTTTGTTTTATCGATTGCATTGTGTTCAATATCGTCTACATAAACAATATTTTTCGGTAAATACTTATTTAGTTGTTGAATTCTTTTCACTGTTTCGTCATTCCGCTTTCTGTTTTTTATGAAGTTTTGTCGTATGTCTTTAGTTCGTTGGAAAGTTGGTAAGCCAAGGCCATAGTTTATGAAATAGTTTTCAAAACCAATTTGACTAGAAATTAGTACGAAGCACTTAATGATTTGTACAGCCCGAAAATACAATTGTGTCTGGAAGGTGAATTGGTATGTTCGTTTGATCACTCACTGGTTATTTTTTGTAACCTTGTAATGGTTAAATAATGGAAGGTGGTTTTGTTTGTAAAGTTCTCTACTGATAAGACGGGTCTTATTCTTTTATTTTTTATTAATAAACTATCTTAAACGTGTACTAAAGTAGGTAATAAAGGATAAAGTGTTAATTTGTTTGAAGCTATGTACACCAAAGTGCCCTTTTTGTATTTTCATATGAATGTCATATTTATTTAATTTTTTGCAACATTTCATGTGCAATTTCATGTGCAATGACGTTCTTGTTTAAACGTTCGTGACATGAGCCCCGCTGGGATACCTACCTATACCTATAGGTACAATGATTGATAATTACCTATCTAACTTAAGATTGTTGAAATATAATTTAACAGAAGCGACTTAAGAATTAAGGCGACTTGCGCAAAGATGTCGAAACGTATTTAGTGGCTAAATATGATAAAGAGTTTTCATGACAACGACAAAGAGCATGCACAACGATTGTACTTATAGGTACTTACATGTAGGCGCCTATTTAATTGTAGGTACCAATACGGTACTGCCGCTTTTTATTATATACCAGGCCGTTCTCTCCCCTCGGATGTGAACCCTCACCCCACCCCTCAGTTATGCCAATGCATAATACGTCCATGAAATATGTAGAATAGGTAGTGGTTCACCCTCTAATATCTCATGATGTTCCCTTTTTGGGATCCGACATTAAATTTAGTAGTAAATAGGTTCTATTGCAAAAAATAGACCGATGAAGGTTTTCACAAGTAAATTAGAAAGATATTGCCTAAAATCTAGACAGCGCCAATTAATGGTTGGCCTAACAAAAAACAGTTCTTTTCATTTTATTCACTCAATTCGTTTAGATATGTTTCGGCTTACTTTAATAAGTAGCTATAGATATAATAAAGAAGCCGAAGTAAGTTAGTGACTACCATCATTCTAGTGCTTCATCATATCAGCCCTAAGACGTCCACTGCTAAACATAGGCCTCCCTAGGGTTGCCACCTGCTGCTAGTTGATTAAAGGGTTACCAGTATAAAAAATACGGGTTTTAGATATTTTTACGGTAGACAATTATAACAGCAATGTATAATGAAGATAATCCGTTTTTTAAATTTATATTTATGGTTAGTAGAAACAACTTTTAAAAACTCTTCATTTTGAGAAGCAAGTATAAAAATCTTCGCAAGTCATCTTAAAATTACATTTGACTTGTAACACGCGCCAAACAAACGACGAATTCAAAAACCACGCACACGCCAGCCAGCCAAAACGTTAGCGTATGGTGTCGCTAGCCAGCTCCGGTTTAGTTTGTAAAAAATACGGGAGCTTCAAAATACCTACCCCGTATTTTATTTTCGAAATTATGGGTTTTGTATTATCTTAGCCTGAAAAACGGGTTAGCCCGTTAAATACGGGGCGTCTGGCAACCCTAGGCCTCCCCCATTGATTTCCAGAGGAACTTATCTACTAAACGTGCTTAAAAACAGTTATTTAGAAGCATTAATCATTTATTTTTATTAATACCTACTCAATAAAAAAAAACTGTATTGTAACGCTCATCTATTCTATAGACAACATACCTAGCAACTTATTATGCTGTTGACTTGCTATGTTGTTAAAGACGACCTTGAATACAACTCATTGTCACTGAACGCAACATTATTAATGAAGTTTCGTTCACTATTCGTTCATTCCTTAGTTCGTTCGCTTCTTGTCATCTCTCTTTCTTTCTTCTTTCACAACACTTCAAAGTTCATTCATTCAAATAAAAATCAATCAATCATTCACTGTAAAACTATGAAAGACAGTGGCTGTCCTCACATTTTTTTTATGGAAAAAATACAATTATATCTGTATTTTATCGCGGAAAGAGACGATATTATCGTGTGACATGAACCTGTGAGTTCGCAAATGTGTGTTAGTGTTGTATTCGTGGAATTATTTGTAGTTTTCTACATTGTTTTTATTTCTGACAGCTGATTTTGGGTAAGTCTGTCTTTACTTTACGCCTTCATTTCAAGTTTTACGAGCGTCACCCACGTTTACTAATCTAAACTATGTTCTAACCTAACTATAAACATGTTCTGCGTAAATTTTGCGTATAGTTTAGTGCCTATGTACTCGAAAAAAGTTTAGAAAATGATTGCAAAAGTTACAACTTTTTCCATCGCAGTAAATATTTTTTCAAACTATTCTACGTCTAAGTAATGTTTTAAATAAATTATGTAAGCATAAGTAATGGGTGGCATTCAGCCTATTCGTATCATTATCTAAATACCAACAGAGACAGAGATAAAGAAATAATGATGAAGACTCCTTTTGTGTCAACAATAAAAATGTAGGTGTATTGTGTATGTATTACATTCAATGTACTTCTCATTATTAGTAAACAGACAGGAGGCCTGAAGAGGTCTCTGTGTGTTTTACCACGAACTTATAAAGGGAAGGAGATCTAATATTTCAACAAAAAAGCCTGCCAATTACACCTATAAACATTGACAATAATAGGAGCCGAACTCAGGCACACACAAAGAACCGACTTGTAACGCGTGACGCGCACGAATCATCAGCGCGTTGGCGCCGGCGTCGCGTCTGTTTGTCATCAAAACTTGTGACTCGCTTCGCGCTTAACTGCCATGCATGTGACTTCACACTTGTTGACTTAAATAAAATGTGTGAACTAGCAGAAAAGTTTGGTAAATAGGTGAAATGAGTGAAATAAACAAAAACAAACATACTTCCTAATAAGAAAACTTCCGTGATTTATTTCAATCATTTCTTCTTCTTTTTGCCTTTTTCCATATTACGCAGGGTTGGCACAATGTGTATTTTTGAAGTGAAAACTTCTTTAGGCACGTTGGGCATTTTTTGAGATGGGAAGAAACCATTGAACTCAAGATACCATTACCGTTACCAACATCTCTTTATATAAGTATCTGTAGTGTTTAAGTTTTCACTCCGGTCGGCATTCTCAGAGTGCCACTTTTTTTCTTCCATACATCTCTATCAGCCATTATCTGTGATTAATTTCAATCATTGTTATAAATACCTGATTTATCACATACCGTTTTATAACACATTGTCAGTCGAAACACTGATAAAAACAGTATGTGATAAATCCCGTATTCATAATAATGAACGAACAACAGTTTAACTTATCTTTAGTAATTTCTTTTCAACAGATTGCTTTGCTTAGCATTATGTTTCATTCTCAAATCAACATAAACTTATATATAAACTACTCAATGATTTGTGCTGCCAATTTTTTGTTATTATTTCCCATCCAAGCATTTTGTAGAATTTCTGCCTTTGGAAACCTCAAAAATGATTTTATTATTTAAATTTATTCATAAATTATTGCATATCTAATCAATCTTAAAAAATAGGCATTTACACAAAAATGGAGCCTAATTACGGCCCTGCAATATTGTAAAGTAAATTAAATAACATACAAGGTTAGAGGTAATAAATAATTGTTATTTATTCCTACAGGAATCTTCAAAAAACCTTACTATAAGTATTTAGTAAGCCTAAACGGAGCAGATCTATTAAAATGGTAGAATTATGAGCCAGCTCAACATTACATCCTGTATAAGAAAAACCAAAAAGGTAGCTATAACTAGCACGGGGGGGGGGGGGGGTAACGATCCTTAACCTAGGTTCAGCCAGTGTTCTTCTCTTTAGGTATTATACACTGCTGTATCATTGTTGTGCTAGCAACTAAGTTAACTTAAGAAGAATATAAAGTACTACTTTTTTGAAAAATAAATAAATCTAACTTGCCATCATCCTAATTTTTAACAGCGTTTTTTTAGGTTATTAGTGGGAAACAGCCTTTTTTTATGCTTCATGGGTATGGGACAAGGTTATGGCCCACCTGATGTTAAGTGGTAACCATCGCCTATAACAGAGAATTGCCTCGTAGGTCACGCACGTTAGCAATATGCCCTACGATACACTGCCCTGCGTCCATCAACTTGACGCATCCAGGTGTAAAGCCTCATGTGCCTGTAATTTCTTGCTATCTAGTAATGCAATGCTGCTTGGCGGCAGAAATAGGTATGGTGGTAGTACTTCCTCGGGCGAGCCCTTTAACAAGAACTACTACTCTTGAAAGGCTTACGGCCCACCTGATGTTAAGCGGTCACCGTCGCCTATTGACATCGGCAATACCCAGGGTATTGTCGACGCGTTCCCTACCCTGTACAAACCTCTTTACATTTCTCTTGAAGCAGCCTAATGGAAAAGCCTCAGTTGGTAGCTCACTCCACAACTTTTTATCTGTTAATTAGAGTATTTGTTTTACGATTCTTTGCAGGGAGGATGTGCTATAAGTCAACACAAAAAAAAAACAAATCATATAATTAAAATGAAATGAAATAAATTATTTTCAATAATAAGGCAATTTTTCAACATGTGTCTAAACAACATCAAGAGTAAGAGGAGTATCAAGAGGAAGGTTGCGGACTGTTCAAGTCCCGTCTAGGCTTGAACATTTTGGAGAAATCTTGGTATGTTTCTAAACTTCATCACAGGCAATTCTTTTATGGATTTGGGTAAAATGGTTATTTTTATACTTTATATATACTTATGTGCTCTTATCATAGAACCTAGTTTTAACCAAAGGTAGGCATAGTTCGTCTAACAAACAGACAGGCATATGCTCTTATCATAGAGCTTAGTTTTAACCAAAGGTAGGTATAGTTCGTCTAACAAACAGACAGGCTTTCGGATTTATTAATAAATTAAATATTGCTGGACATTTCACACAGTCCTATCTAGCCCCGTACTAAGCAGAGCGTGTAGGTACCTACAATAGCAACCAGATAACTGATAAAATACTTATATACTTACTGTTTTTTGTAAATACATACTTATAATATAAACACATCCAGACTCGAAACATATATCTGTAGATCATGCAAACATTTGTTCCGCGGCGGGAATCGAACCCGCTGTCTCCTGCATGTTATAATATTACTAGTACCTACATATTTATTTAAACTCATGACTTTTCCTTTTCTCTACTAGCATTTGTACCTAAATCCAAACAATAAAGTATTGAAAAAATAAATGGCCTAACATACAGTGTTAGTGACCTCTAAATACCGGTCATTGAATAAATAATAGTTCTTACCTACTTGAACTTGACAGACTAGTTTTGTGGTAGTAGCAAAACCTGGTAGGTATTTATTTTTAGTTTTACGAGGGTAAAGTTTTTTTAGCGGCCTTGAACGTAGTAGCGATGTGTCGTTGAGGCTTTTTAAAAAAATGAAACGCTGAGCGATTTCAAATAACTTTGGAATAACTACCTATCTAATTTTTAGCCATCGCTAACACAACGAATAGCGAGCTGGCAACTAAGCCGGAGCTGGCAGCGAGCGAGCGAACGGTTGACTCCAACGAAGCGTGCATTCATTCCGTAGTTCTTAAGGTAAGACCGCATTAGAACGACGCAGCGCGGCGCAGCGCTGCACGTCACAATATTCTTTTGGAGGCAACTATGCCGTGACGCGCAGCTACGCCTACTGCAGCGCCGCTCTAGTGCGACATGCACCATTCAAAATCATTAAAACAATATTTTGACGCTTTGTGGCGCGGCGTGCAGCAACGCGCAGCGCCGCTCTAATGCGGTCTTACCTTTAGACGTTGCTATCCGTTGCGATGTCTGTGAAGTAGCAAATTTGTTGTTCGCTCAATATGCGGCCCATACGGGCTATAAGGTGTCGAGTTTAAAGGGTTATTGTCTAGAAAACGAGTAATGATTGCGAAACTTGTCAACGTAACTTCAACCTAAGTTAATTCGCGCCCATTACTAGCTCGTAGTTTCCTTCATTAAGATTCAGCTATTACTTGTAGCAAACATAATAAAAATTTAATACGTAGTAAAGTGTGAAGCGTATGGACAAAAAATATTGTAATAATATTTTTTTTACTTATTTTTAATAGATTACTAAAATATAGATGACTAGCTGACCAATCCGCATCTTCGCACGCGTTGTTTTTCATAATAATGCCATTACCCTACTGCGCAGTTGGGTAAAAAGTAGCCTATGTTATTCCGGAATAATGTAATTCTAATGGTGAAAGAATTTTTGAAATCTGACCAGTAGTTTTTGAGTTTTTCGTTACAAACATACAAAAATACAATTTCCTCATTATAATATTAGTATATATATTAGATATAGGTAAATTAGAGATGATAAATGGAAATTACATATCATAGTAATTTTCAACATTTGTACTTTTAAAATAGCCCCGCTGGATTGAGAGTAGTAGAGTTCTTTTAGAACGGGCTCGCCCGGGGAAGTACTGCCACCATACCTTTCTCTGCCGCCAATCAACATTGCTGTGTTTCGGTTTGGTTTCCGGTGAAATTACAGGCACGTGAGGCTTTACAGCTGTATGCCTCGAGTTGATTGACGCAGGGCCAGTGCATACTATACTTATACAATACTTTGCTATAGGCGATGGTTACCACTTAACATCAGGCGTGCTTGTTCCATCTCAAGGTAGTATTATTATTATTACGGCAAAGGCCTTCTTCCTTCTCTCCAGTATTCTCTATTTTAGGCTATTATGGACCAATCCTGTAAATGGGAATCAATTTCGTCCCTCCATCTTCACCACAGTCATTTCCGGTTGAAATGAAAGGTACCTACACTTCCTTTATCTCTGAAACGGAAGCTTATTGGACGTGTGCATTCTCCCCATCCTCACCTCAAGCGCGCAGAACTGGTCTTTGACTGATCTGCTAAAGCCCAGACTCTGTGTTTGTCAGCGAGCCGCGGAGCGCAGTATTCTGGGAGTCAGACTGACAAACCGGGTTCGTAACAGTATATTGCGCTCTAAAACGCAAATCGCGGATGTTGGACAGCAAGCGGGTAAACTGAAGTGGGATTGGGTGGGCCACGTCTGCCGCATGTCGGATGCGTTATGGGCTAAAGCCACCTCTGAGCGGATGCTATTCCAGTAGTATAAAAAATAATAATAATTGAGATACACCTCAATTTATAGGCTACTTTATATTGACATCCACGCGTGCAAAGCCGCTGGCGGAAGCTAGTAAAACATAGATAAAACAAATCTGTTTGCCTGTAGTTAGGTAGAAACCTACATTCATACAATACAATTACAAAATTTTCCTCGTACAACAAAGACCTGTACCTACATACATGATTCATAATTCTCCGACTTCATTTGTGCCATGTAAACAAGTTACAGAAATAAATAAATAACAATCAATCTCGAGACGACCACCGTGGCGCAGTGGGCGAATAGCCGGCTACGAAGCGGATTCGATTCCCGCCGCGGAACAAATGTTTGCACGATCTACAGATACTTGTTCCGGATTTGGTTATCTTTATACAGGGTGTCCCAGAACTCAACGTCAAGCCGAAATGGGGTGACAGGATTGATCATAACCATCACGAGAAAAATCTGAAAAAAAATTATCCCATGCAGTTTGAAAATTATGGGCATTTTAAGAAAAACCTAGAAATTTGATCAAACTGTACCATTTTTCGGTTATTGTGGTTATTCTTTTTTATTTTTGTTCATTTGAACTTTGGAGACGTAATTCTAAATAACATTTCTAGAATCCCAATAAAAAATAATGACACAATTGCCTCAAGTTTCCGAGAATTGAAACTATTTGTTAAACTACGAATTTAAAATTTTCAAGATTCGTCGACTTTGACAAGCCCTCCTTTAAAAAAATGTACTAGAGTGCCTTGGCAAGTAGCATTAAAAGTTGGCGCATTTAATCAGAATTCTAAAATGATACAATACTTGTTAGTTCCATACAATAAAAAAGAGTAAAAAAATTAAAACCTCAAGTAACCCGATTTTTGCTATCTCAGTAAAAATGTTTTTGATTCGCACAAGCTCTAGGTAGGTTCTTAATTTTATGGCAAAATGAGGAGAGAGATGGATAGTGGGTATGTTTGCCATGAGTGAGCGAGACAAATAGTGACGCCACTTTTACCAAAGTGAAAAAAAGTAAGTAAAATTAGTAAAAAAATCCACCTTACCGGATATTCCTGGTCAAGGAAATCTCTTACTTGCACTGCGAAATGCCAGCGCATTTCGCAGTGCAAGTAAGAGATTAAGCGTAAGAGTAAGAGCAGCCATCTTGTTGAAACCACATGTCGCGAAGATCTGCTAGTGGTACGTCCTCTATCAGGGTTGGTAAATCTTCTCTTAAAAAATGTAGGTAATTAGTTCCATTCAAGTTCTCAGGCAGTTCAATAGGCCCAATAATTTTACCGTTTAAAATTCCGGTCCACAGGTTTACTTTAAAACGATACTGGGATCTATCTTCTCGCATTAAATGTGGATTCTCCACATGCCACTCGTGATAATTGAATGAATGAATGAAAATACTTTATTGTACACCACACAAGAAACAAACAAAAAATATAAAAATTCACAAAGCAACAAGTACAATGGGCGGTCTTATCGCTTAGAAGCGATTTCTTCCAGACACCCTTTGGATGGAGAGGATTTTTGTAACATTACAATAATGTAATTGTGCAAGTTTATGTAACCATCTTTTTTAAATGTCGATTCATCTGACCAGATAATTTTTTGGATGAATTGGGGATTCTCATTATGGCTCTGTAGCATTGTTCTACAAAAAGAAAGCATTTCCTGATAATCTCGAGGTAGAAGACTTTGAACTCGTTGTACGTGAAACGGATGCATTTCGGCTCTTTATAAAATACGATGAGCAGTGCTTTTGAGTATTCCCGTTCTTTGTTCAATTCCACGTACGGAAATACTTCGGTCACCTGCGACCTCTTGCAATACTTCTTCCTCGAAAGGAAAAACAGGTCTACCTCCAGCCTGTATTTGATTCGGGAAACGGCCGCCCTCTGTGAGTGAACGGTGCACATTAACAAACACGCGGTGATCCGGGTAGCGCTCTAAATTTAGATATCTTTCACGATAAAGTCTAGCGGCGGCACTTGCGTTGCATCTGCATTCTCCATAAATGAGGTGTCCATAATTGTCCATAAATGAGGTCTAAAAATCGGGTTACTTGAGGTTTTAATTTTTTTACTCTTTTTTATTGTATAGAACTAACAAGTATTGTATCATTTTAGAATTATGATTAAATGCGCCAACTTTTAATGCCACTTGCCAAGGCACTCTAGTACATTTTTTTTAAAGGAGGGCCTGTCAAAGTCGACGAATCTCGAAAATTTCAAATTCGTAGTTTAACAAATAGTCTCAATTCTTGGAAACTTGAGGCAATTCTGTCGTTATTTTTTATTGGGATTCTAGAAATGTTATTTAGAATTACGTCTCCAAAGTTCAAATGAACAAAAATAAAAAAGAATAACCACAATAACCGAAAAATGGTACAGTTTGATCAAATTTCTAGGTTTTTCTTAAAATACCCATAATTTTCAAACTGCATGGGATAGATTTTTTTTCAGATTTTTCTCGTGATGATTATGATCAATCGTCACTGAACTCCTCCTAAACGGCTGGACCGATTTGAATGATTTTTTGTATGTGTTTGTGTGGGTCGCTGGATGGTTTAAATTTACAATTGGACCCGGTAGGTGGCGCTGTTGTCGAGATCCAGAAAATTGCGGACGAAGTCGCGGGCATACAACTAGTTTTTCTATATATTACTAGCTGACCCCGCAAACGTTCTGATAAATTAACAAACAAATAAAATGCAGAATGAAATGCCAAAGTGACGCGACACTTCATGTAAATGTCTTTACCTCAATGAACGACGATTAAATTACATATATGGATATTGTTCATACAAAAATACTTAAATCTCGATTAAAAAATGGGGGCTGGGGGTAGGAGGATGAAAAATAGCTTACGTCCTATTCTCAGACCTACCGAATATACACAAAAGAATTCATAAGAATCGGTCAATCAGTTTCGGAGGAGTTTTGTTACAAACACTGTGACACGACAATTTAATAAATTAGAAGATAAGTATGTATATACAAAAAAGTTATAAGTCTATTAGTTATCTGGTTCCCATAGTACAAGCTTTGCTTAGTTTCTAGCCACACACCTATCTATAGCGCTGTGTGAAATGTCCAGCATTATTTATCACATACTTACTTAGCCTCAACATACACTACAATCGCTCGCGACTACGTGTCTCATTCGCACTTGACCGATAGAAACAAGATCGGTCAAGCGCGAGTGAGAGTCGCGCGCTAAAGGTTCCGTAAATACCTAGATTTATATTGATTTAGCAGCGCCTTGTTAAGTGAGCGGTAAGCCAAGATAACTTTTTAGGTTGATTTTTTTATAAATATATACTTTCGTATTATATGACTTCGTTTTATGTTTCCTTTTACATACAGCGCAATCCTGGATATTTATTATATTTCTCGTTGTATTAACAAGGCGGGGCCAATAAGCCCGGCTCGCAAACGATCCTTAAACGGAAGTAGATAGATAAAGAGAAACCGCTTTATGCTTAACTAGCTGATGCCCGCGACTTCGTATGCGTTACACTATTAAATGTGTAGGTAACCTCGCTATAAAGCTAAACTCGCTGTTGCAACTTGACTTAACACCCCATTTTTATCCCACGGGAACTGATTTATGGGACAAAAGATAGGTTATAATCTATGTGTATACCAAATTCTAATATATACCTAATTTCATCGAATTTGGTTCAGTCGTCGACGTGATTGAGTAACAAACAAACATCCAAACTTTCACATAAATCACACTTAAATTATAAAACAATATAAAAATCAAACAACAATACACGCAGAAATACAAGTGGCGGTCTTATCGCTAAGAGCGATCTCTTTCAGTATAGATTAAACATGGTGAGACGACGACGACGATTGACGTGTATGGGATTCATAAGTTTACTGGGTATTAACCGGGCCTACAGTTCAGTTCGCCCCTATCCATCTCAATGAGAACGGTCATCAACTAGGCAATTAGTGGTAAGCGATTGGCGTGCAAACCAATTGACCTCTTAAAACATCCGTTTAGGCCACAATTACATAAATACTACTCCTAAAGAAGCAACAAGACCGGTCAAGTACGAATAGGACTCGCGCACCGAGGGTTCCGTACCCAGAAACAGCGCCATCTAGTTATGTGACCGGTAAACCAAGATAACTTTTAAGACAGGTAAGTATTTATCGTTCGACAGATTATATGTATTTGGTTCGGCCACGTACAAGCTCGCTGCCTTAGACTCGATAGAACGTAGGGTTTTTAGGCTTATAGGTGAGCAATATATAAGCCTTAAAGTCTCGATCACCGCCGTAAAGTTGCAAGCCTATCGATCTTTTACAGAATACATTTCGGGGAATTTGCCCAGGAACTATACGATCTGATCTGATCTCCCTTCCATCAAAGGACAAGCAGGCGCACGGCTCAGTACCATCCGTACCTATTTAGTCGATATACCACTCATTCGCACACACCGTTTTGGTTCTACGTTCTTGATAATAGCTAAGGTATGGAAAACTTTGCCTTTGTCTGTTTTTTCCTAAAGAATACAATACGGGCCTCTTTAAGGTAAGAGTGAATAGGTTTCTTCATCGTCGTGCTTCATCTTAGACCACATCATCGCTTACCATCAGGTGTGATTGTGGTCAAACGAAGATCTATCCAGTTTAAAAAATAATAACAATAATAATTTATAAATCTGTTCTAGCAAGAGATTTCCTTATAATTTTCATCAGTCATATTTATTATAGACTAGCTAGCCTGCCCGCGGCTTTGCACGCGTGTTTTGTAAATAATTTATTTCTTACCAAAAGCCTAAATATGAATTTTCAGATCCCTAACTTGAGGAATTTTGGATTGCCCATACAAACTTTCAACTTCTATTTCACCCCCTTCAAGATTATTTTTTGAGACAAAAGATATCCTTCTCCAGGATATAATCTATCTCCTTGCCAAATTTCATTACGATCCGTTCAATCGTTTAGTCGTGAAAAGGTAACAAATAAACAGAGCTACTTTCGCAGTATGGATTATTATGGGGTTTTCACTTTTCAAACTTCGGAGGTAACTCCAAAACTATTGAACATTGAAAGAAATAAAAAATGGTTTTGGAATGTGTAAATTAATTTATATGATACCCTATTTGACCGAGTAAAGTAAAGCTATTTTGATAAATGAAAAAAATCCAAAAATAGTTAATTTGTAGTTACTTATATCACAGATAAAAAAAAATATTTATCCAGAACCCTGTGTTTGGGAGTCAGACTCCCGCTTGATAGTCGGCTTTGTTGTTTCTTACTTATTATTGACTAGCTGACCCGCCCGCGGCTTCGCACTCGGGGTTTGTCAATAAACATTACCCTCTTTTTGTGTGTGTGTCTCGATCCCGGACATAATCTAACTTTATACCAAATTTCATCGAAATCGGTCCAGCCGTTTATTCGTGAAAACGTAACAAACAGACAGACAGAGAGACAGAGTTACCTTCACATTAATAATATTAGTTTGTTTCATCATCATTATTATATCAGTCAAAAGATGTCCACTGCTGAACATAGGCCTCCTCGATAGACTTTGAACCCCTATTTCACCCCCTTCAAGATTATTTTTGAGACAAAATATAGCCTATGTCCTTCTCCAGGATATAATCTATCTCCTTGCCAGATTTCATTATGATCCGTTCAGCCGTTTAGTCGTGAGGTCACAAAAAAACTAACAACATTTTTCTTCTACTAAATTTCTAGAGCGGCCGATCTTGTGCGGCCTGTACCCAACGGCTCCCAGCAACTTTTATTAGGTAGTATTTCCATCTAGTGCGGGATGGGGGGGGGGGGGGGGTCCTACGCTGCGCTTTCCAGTGCGTGGTCTCCACTCGAGAACCTTTGTGCCGCAACGGCCGTCAATTTTCGAGCTGTGTGCTCTTACTTACTTTGCTTATCTACTATGAAAGTTTGGATGTTTGTTTCTTTATTTGTTACTCAATCACGTTGCAACAGCTGAACGGATTTCGATGAAATTTGGTATATGTACATATAGATTATGATCTGGATTGAAAACATTGGCACATTTTTATTGACAAACCACGCGTGTTAAGCCTCGGGCGGAAGCTAGTTTGATAATAATCAACCATACTTTCAAAAGATGTCGGAAGATAAGAAATGAGTTATCTATTTTTGTTGTTTTAATTTACCTATTTTAGTAAAACACGCACAAATAAATGTTTAATTAGTGATATGTAGCAACCAAGAACTTAACAGCTTAGGCTTTGTTTACATAGCACATCACAACCACAAAACAGTGCTACACATAGCACCTCACAACCACAAAACAGTGGTTAGGCGAACGATCACTTTGCGACAAGGCTGTACAGTCAACCTTATTCGCTTGGACTTTTTCCTTGTTTAGGTCTAACTTACACGTATCGCAGCCACTAAGCGGTGCTTAGGTTGTTTGATTGATTGAAATTATGTAATTTATTGTACAAACTAACATATTTGTACAGTGACGGAATGAAAAGATTCGTCACCTTAGAGTCGGTTTTCGCTTGCACCAGTAATGAAACAATCAATTAATTCTTGTTGACAAGTTATATAGTCAAATAACTTTGAACTGGATAATTTTGAACTTTATTAACGAACAGTTAAACATTATTTTCTCTAACTCAGTCTACTGTTGTGTAACAAAGTTTCAAAAGGTAATATGACTCGCGATACCCTTAACTGGAAGCCTCAAATATCTGTTACGTCAAGTAAAATAAGAAAATTACTTTACATATTTAAAAAACTAAGATCTAGTGCAGACTGTCACACCTTAAAAACAGTATATTTCGCGTTAGCACAGTCTGTCCTAGCTTATTGTATTGCGGCATGGGGAGGAGCGCCAAAGACTTCACTCATAAAGTTAGAACGAGCTCAAATGGCTCTCCTCAAAGTTATGCATTTCAAACCTATGCTGTTCCCAACGCAAGAGCTCTATTCCCTTAGTGATGTTATGTCTTTACGAAAGATTTTCATACTAAATATAGTCCTACGTAAGGATTGTACTCTGTCCTATAAAGCCAGTACAACAATAGTTCGAAGAACTGCCAGTGTACATATGTACTGCACAACCGTGCCGTACAGTTCTTGCTTTTCGCCACTTCCATTTCTTAAGCCCCATTTATATAACAGAATTAATAAAAACCTTAATACGAGGCATGCCTTTTAAGTTTTGTCGTTTGAAGAAAAAAACACAACTAGAACCTTATAGTACTTTTTATTGTTTTTCAAAGTATTCACCGCGTAGCTTAATACACTTTTCCATTCGCTCAAACCAGTTATTATAACATTTATTCCACTCTAAAGTGGGGGTGTTCAAAATGGCTGACTTGAAAGCGTCGACTGCTTCTTCACCGGACTGGAACCTTTGACCACGAAGACTTTTCTTAATTTTAGGAAATGTAAAGAAATCGTTAGGGCTTAGGTCAGGACTGTATGGAGGATGGTCAAGAATTTCTACTTTTTCCTGCTTCAACTACTCAATCGTTTGACGAGCGCTGTGTGAGCTTGCGTTGTCGTGGTGCAGGATGATGCGTCGCTTTGAGTTAGATTTTCGAAGTTCGGCGATGACTTGTGGTAAACAAACTGTAGTATACCACTCTGCGTTAACTGTTCTACGATCTTCAAGTGCAATAGTCGCAACATGGCCGGTTTTTCCAACGAACGTGGCCACCATCTTCTTTGAAGTGCTTCGAGAACGAACAAATTTAGTCGGCTTTGGCTCGTCTTGAAAGACCCAGATTGTAGATTGTTGTTTGGAATCAGGATCGTAGGCATAGATCCAAGATTCGTCACCACTTATGATGTCGTAGACGTGATTTGACTCCCCTCGGTTGAACCTTTGCAGAGTTTTCTTACACCATCTGACGCGGGCCGCCTTGTGATCGTCGGAAAGCAGATGCGGTATCCAACGGCAAACTAGCTTTCTCACACCAAGCGCTTCATGCAAGATTTTCTGAATGGTTGTCCCTGAGATGCCTAATAGAGCCTCTATCTCTCGATACGTCACATGACGATCTTCGAGAATTAGTTGTCTCACAGCAATGATGTTATCTTCAGTGAAGGCGGATTTTGGGCGTCCTTCGCGAAATCTGTCACTAACACTAGTATGTCCACGCTGGAATTCTAAATACCAGCGTTCGACAGTCCGCAGACATGGGGCTACATCACTGAACACAGATGTTAGCTCTTCTAAACACTGAAGCCGTGTCAGGCCTCTTCTAAAGTTGTAGAAAATTATTGCACGAACATTTTCCTTAGAAAGATTCATTTTCGTACGTGACCTGACAGATTCAAATCGAAACTGTGACTAAACAATAGCATTAATCCTAATACTTTCAACTGTTTTGAGATTCAAAATGTAAACACATTCGAATATAGAACAGTTCCAAATTCAAAATTGCCGGAAAATATGGAAACGACAGAACTTAAAAGGCATGCCTCGTATCTACCCTAACACACAAAAAATGTAAAGACAAAGTTAAAAAAAAGCTATCTACTCTTACATACGAAGAAACCGAAGAAATCATACAGGTAAAATAATAAACTCCCCTCTATATCATTAGATTACTGTTATACGCTCGCAAGTACACCCTTACCCACCAGAGACACATACCCACACAAACACTCACCCTTACACATACGCACACTACCATCCACCCTTACACATACACACACCACCACACACTCATTGACACACTACCACAAACTTACACACCTTCCAACCCTCACACACGCAGACCCCTGCATACACACTACTACACACATTTACACCCTCATAGACACAAACCCACTCCCCTAACACTCTGAAACACACTCACACACACATACTTACACGCAACTTACTTACAATGGCATAGCATATTTATTTATTCGAGTTTTCTTTATATACTTTACTTTTTTTATTTAAATCAATTTTGTAATTAGGTTAATTGGTATACTTACGTAATCAGGAAGGAACGTCAAACTCATTTAGTTGTATGCACGGGCACTGGAAACTGCGACACAGTATTTTACTAATGCAGTTTCCAGTGTTCACTTTGTTTTAGTTACATCTAGAAAGTTCGCAATAGATAAATAAAAAATACGTTGAACGAATCAATTTGAAAATTGACGAACCTTTTCATTCCGTTACTGTACATAGGTGAACTTAATGCTAGAAAACATTCTCTTCCAGTTAACCTTTGCTTAATGTAGAAAATATATTATGTAGGTTGTGCACGACAAGTACCATACTAACATAAGATTGAAATGAAATAGGTAATATTTATTCTATGAAATATGGTTAAATTACAAGATGTAAATTTTAGTTTAGGTACAACATATTTCGCTTAATCTAAGCATGCATTGTAAATTATATTTGAAGTTATGTTAATTACAATGTCATATAGAAGTACAATATGAAGGATTAATAATGTCAATAAGTAATTTTATCATGTCAACCCAGTATTATTATATCTCAAGTTGTCATAGTTTTATAATTAATTGTCGGAAGATATGCGTACTAAATCTATTTCGCTACTCTAGGTTACCTACTTTAGCAAGAAGTAATAAATCGCAGAAATGTTTAATTAGTGATATGTAGCAACAAAGAACTTAACTACTTATGCTTTGTTTACACATACCACATCGTAACCACGAAACAGTGGTTAGGTTGTCGCATCTTACGACCTTTGCGACGAGTCTGTCTAGTCCGTCTCTAGTCCGTACTCCGTCAAACCAGATTTGCTTAAACTTTTTTATATTCTCAGGCCTTATTCACCCATCCGACATAACAACTACGAAACAGTGGCTAGGTGGTCGTTGTTATTGAGCACTTTGCCTAATGTTATAAAGAGGCAAAGTTTGTGTAGTTTGTAGGGAAACAACTAAACGGATTATGATTTTGTTTCCCTCACAGAATGCTACACCATCTTAGGTTATTGGATTATACTAAGGAATATTTGTATGCATAATAATATTGATTTATAGTTGGGTATAATATAGTAGGGTATTAGATAGGGCTTTAGGTATTTATTTGTGTATAATGATTATAAGTACAGTTTTATATTATTACTAGCTTCCGTTCGCGGCTTCGCACGCGTGGTATGTCAGTAAAAAGTAGCCTATGTGTTAATCCAGGTTATAATCTACGTACATACCAAATTTCATCGAAATCGGTTCAGCCGTTTCGACGTGATTGAGTAACAAACAAACATCCAAACTTTCGCATTTTTAATATTAGTGGTACTAGCTTCCGCCAGCGGCTTCGCACGCTTGGTTTGTCAATAAAAAGTAGCCTATGTGTTAATCCAGGTTATAATCTACGTACATACCAAATTTCATTAAAATCCATTCAGCAGTTTTTGCGTGAAAGAGTAATATACATCCACACATACATCCATACAAACATTCGCGTTTATAATGTTAGTGGGAAGTGTGATTTTATTTCTCTTCTTTTATAATCTTACTCTGTGCACCGCTGTCCATTACTGCTTCGGTCATTACTTTCCATCCAAAGGTTGCCTGGAAGAAATTGCTTTTAGCGATAAGGTCTCCCATTGACATATTTAGCATTAACTAGTTATAAGTATTCCTGGTTGCAATAAAGCGTTATTCTATTCTAAGGCCTTAGTGTAGCTGGTGTAGTTAGAAAGTGGTATGTGTGTATTAGGCTTTATTCTGGTAAAGAATGTACGCGGCCTACTCTACTTAATCTTGTCATTATCATTTATAACGAGACATTCCAGAGTTCTTGTGACATCATAATTAATAAACTTTATATCGCCAACAAGCGTCCGTTGTACTGGATAACTAGTGGTTCGACCTCACTTCGCCCCGAACTGAGATCTCGCGAGTCTCCGATTAAAACAAAAAAATATTAAGTATGTATTTGTAATCTTTGACTATCAAAATATTGCCACGAAATAAATAACTAATTAAATTGACCTACAGTTTCATTCAAATTACAGGTAACGGGAGTTTATAAATAAATAATAATAAATAAATATTGGTGGACATTTCACACAGCGCTATCTAGCCCCAAACTAAGCAGAGCTTGTACTATGCCTGTAGGAACCAGATAACTGATAGAATACTCGTATACTTTTTTTTTGTAAATGAATACTTATAATATATAGAAAAACATCCAAACCCGGAATAAATATCTGTAGATCATGCAAACATTTGATCCGTGGCGGGAATCGAACCCGCTACCTCCTGCGTCTCAGTCGGCTATACGCCCACTGCGCCACGGAGGTCGTCGACGTCATGTTAGTTGGTTACTCTTTTTTGGGGTAGAAATTGCAGTTATTCAGGATTTAGGATTTTTCCCTGTATTTGTGTCACGAAAGCTACACGCATACCAAATTTCAGCACTGTGGGGTCACGCCACTATCACTGGTGTACCCTGTGAATTTCGTCAAAGTTTAGTTTTTATTATGGCTAATAACTTAAAAACTACAAGGATCAAACTAAAAATAAAAATGGGGTCGAAATGTACGCACAAAGACCTTTTATTTGACGTGCCATTTGACCGGATAGTCCCATTTTGTTTTTTTTTACCCCTCTTGAACCCCAATATCTCAACAACCCACCCACATTTTTAGCTTATTTAGTCACACCACCTTGTGCCATCAATCACTAACTACCTAGTATATACCAAATTTCTAGATGATCGGATAAACGCTTCGAAAGTTATCCTCGGACCAACAAACATACATACATACATACAACGCTGATTTGCCCAAGTTAATTTAGAGATTCGCTTGATTAACTAATCTATACTAATATTATAAAGAGAAAAGATTTGTATTTTTGTATGTTTGTAACGAATAAACTCAAAAACTACTGGTCCGATTTCCTAAATTCTTTCACCATTAGAATGCTATATTATCCGTGAGTAACATAGGCTACTTTTTACCCAACTGCGTAGAAGGAGGGTAATGTTTTATTGAAAAACTAAGCGTGCGAAGCTGCAAATTCGTCAGCTAGTTAGTTAATATTTCCGCATTCAAAGTTAAGTACCTATAATAATTGTAAATAGATTTATAGTTAACTAGCATTTGGCCTCGGGTTTGATTACTGAATAAACAGCACTTGCTTTCATTAATCAAACTATTATTTTATTGAGTTGCATTGTGTCTATAATTATAGGTTCTTAATATACACACAGCTGTTAGAAGAAATGCACATAATAATCATAATCATAGATTACCAACGTGGCCGACTGAATCGAACTCAACGCGACTGCAGAGCTCCCATTCAGTCCATGTCTCACATGGGCTATTGTCCTATAATGTCCTACCACTGTACAAGGGATGCCCTCAACAAGGCCATTGACTCGTCTGAAGAAGACAGTCTTAGACAATCATTTAGCACACAAAACACAATACTTAACCAAAGTACAATCAATCAAATGGGCATAAACGTACAACATAAACAAAAACAAAGGAACACTGCTACGGCAATAAATGGGACTCGACTCAGCATTATGCGCGCCGTAATGGAAAACGCTGATATTCCGTCATAACCGCTCCATTTAGCCACTAGATCCTGTGCGAATATTCATCAATGTGTATATATCAAGTGAGTCTACTATCAAGACCCTTGGTGGTAGTTATCAGGAAACATACTCAGGCAAGGCGCTCCACTTTGGCGATGCATTCGATATTCGTCATCGATGTATCAGAGTTTTTTGACCATATCAATTGGTAATCAACTTAACTAGCTGATATCTACCCAATTGCCCAATTGATTTATTATGAGGAGACTTTTACCATAAGGGCACTTTTTTTTCTTGTGAGCTGTTTTTAACCGTCTTCAAAAAAGAAGGAGGTTCTGAATTCGTCGGAATCTTACAATTTTTTTTGTCAATTTTCCCCTGTTACTCCGGTTACTCCGGTTACTCCTGTTACTCCTGTTACTCCTGGACCGATTCGAGAAATAATTTTTTTGTTTAAAAGGATTATACTTCCCAGGTGGTACCATTGGCACCAAGTCAGGATCTGATGATGGGATCCCAAAAAAATCGAGGGCAACCTTCGAACTATATAGGGACGCAATTCGGTTTTATGTCATTTATCAACCGATTTATAAAATTGTTTTTTTATTTGAAAGGATATACTTTCATATTGGTATCATAAAAATATCATGAAAATCAGTTCAGTAGTTTGGTTAAGTTGGTTATATTTTTGTTAAAAAGTCACTTAAATAAATAAATATAGCTGGACATTTCACACAGCGCTATCTAGCTCCAAACTAAGCAGAGCTTGTACTATGGGAACTAGATAAATGATAGAATACTTACTTATATACATTTTTTTTTGTAAATACATATTTGTATTATAGAAAAACACCCAGCCACGGAAAAATATCTGTAGATCATGCAAACATTTGCTCCGCGGCGGGAATCGAACCCGCTACCTCCTGCGTCTCAGCCGGCTATACGCCCACTGCGCCACAGAGGCAGTCAAATAAAAAAAAATAATGAAGAAAAGGCGTGAGTTCTGACTGAATGAAATACTTATTGTACCTATTCTAATGCTTACTATAAGTACTAAAGACACAAAAGCTCTTTAGTAGCTTTAGTAGCTCTTTAATAGTAGTTTCTTGTGAAAGGGCTCGTCCGGGGAAGTACTACCACCATACATATTTCTGCCGCCAAGCAGCATTGCTGTTTCGGTTTGAAGGGTTGCCGGTGAAATTACAGGCACTTGAGGCTGCACACCTGTTTGCCTCAAGTTGATGGCGTAAGACAGTGCATCGTAGGCACGCTTCTAAGATGCGTGACCTACTAAGCAATACTTTGTTATAGGCGATGGGTACCACTTATCATCAAGTGGGCCATATGCTTATTCCATCTCAAGGTTTACTTTCACAAAATGGGGGGCTGCACCCGATGTTCTTCGTACGTCCGGCATGGTACTGTGCTTTTCAGCAGGGGAATTTGCGTCCAGTGTGGCACCGATCCGCCCATGCTAAGCATGTCGACGTTGCGTTGAATGGAACCTGCCGCACGATAACTGGTTGCCTAAAGCCGACACCTTTAATCATGTCCACTGGCGGGCATAGCACCACCTGCCGTCAGGCGGGATGTTGCTTGTGCTACAGAGAAGGCTACTCAGGCAACGGACCACCGATACCCCCTTTTTGGCCACCAAATTCCAACAGTCGCACCACCCGGCGGCACTGAAAATCAACGCATGTAAGGAGACGCACCCACCACCGTCTAATTTTGTTACTCCGAAACACCTCCCCCCAGGTCATGCTCTGCCTTGGCCAGTCTGGACACTGGAACAGACTCCGGACCCAAATTGGCCGCTACAGACAAAGCATGTGTAAATGGGGTATAAGAGACTCCTCCCGGACTGAATGCGTCTGCGGAGCACCCAGTCAGTTCATGTCCCCTCTGCTGTCGTGTCCCTTGTGCCCTACCACCCGCACAAGGGATGACCTCAACAAAGCCACGCCCAACGCTATAGAAGTGGCAAAGTACTACTCTGAAATAGTTTAGCTTACCATGGACACGAAAGAAGAAGATCTCAAGGTGGTATAAAAAAAAATTAATACATCACGTGGCTGTAATGGAATCTAAAAATAACGGTGCGTATTTTTAGTATGGTTTTATAATTGATACCGCACTTGATAACTTTCTATCAGTTATTATTGTTTTATCAGTAATACAATATGGCCGCTGGGAACCGCCATATTGAATTTCCTGAATCATCACATAACATACCACTCTACTGCGAATTCAACAATAATTTGTGAATTATTATATATCTGGTTACGGAGGATTCTGAATTTTATTTGTATTAAAAACGGTATTTTTTAAAAAAGGGCCGTTTGACTCTGTTCAAAGACGAGCTGTGAGAATTGTTGACGATCCCATTCTCAAAACCGGTATTGAGCCCTTAAGTCTCAGGAGAGATTTTGCCTCCCTATGTGTGTTTCTACCGCTTGTATAATGGGTTGTGTCCTGAGGAGTTGTTTGATATGGTGCATGCAGGTTCCTTTTAGCATCGCACCGCTCGCCATCGGCAGGGAATCCATCCACACACCTCGGAGACGATGTAGTCACGTACCGTGAGGTTCCAGAGAAATTTCCTCCCGCGAACACTTCGCTTGCGGAATGGTCTCCCTACACTACACTACACTATGGGGTTCTTAATAAAGGGTGTTTTAAAAATTTGAAAGGGTCGACAGCGCGCGGGTGATTCTTTTGGTTTTACAAGCGTCCATAGGCAACGGTAACCGCTTAACATCAGGTGGGCCGTATGCTTGTTTGCTTATTAGTATAAATAAAGGAATACCCCATACATATATACGCCTTACCTTCTTTTAGCACGACTAGGATGACTGGTAGATAATGCTATTAGCATTAAGTCCTCCTAGCACTATTCTGTTTTGTGTGAAAGTATTGAATAAATAAAATATACACCGAAAAACATTACCCTTAATATGTACAAAAACAAGTAAGATAGCTTTATTAGCACAAGGTTTATCAAAAACCTCTGTATATTCAGATCAATGACACAGAGTGGCCTTGTCGTCTTTTCGCAAACATACGCGGTAAACACAGCGTTTCCTATTGTGCTCATCATTCCTTATCTGTGTCAGTACGGTAAACATAAGCTGGTGGGTAAATTAAAGACATAGTAACTATTGGTTCGCCCAGAACTGAGAACTCGCGAGTCTCCCATAAAAACAAAAAAATATTATTTGTAATCTTTGAATTACTGCCAAGAAATGCACAACGACCATTCATTCAAATTACAAGTAACGGGAGTTCATGTTTATGTTATCCTCTTTTGGGTCGAAATTGCAGGTACTCTGGATTTCAGACTTTTCCCTATATTTGTACCACTAAAGCTACACAAATACCAAATTTCAGCACTGTGGGGTCATTGATGTACCCTGTGAATTTCGTCAAAATTCTGTTTTTATTATGGCCAATAACACAATAACTTCAAGGCTTAAACAAAAAATAAAAAAGAGGTCGAGATGTACTAATGAAGAGCTTTCATTAGACGTCACACTTGACGTTATTATCTCAATAACCCCCACGTTTTTAGCTCATTTAGTCACACCATGATTGTGCCATCAATACCTACCTATATACCAAATTTCACGATGATCGGATGAACGCTTCAAAAGTTATCCTCGGACAAACATACATACATACATACGAGGGGAGTTCAATGTATTCTCGGTATAGGCATGAAAGAATAAGCAGAAAATTTTGAATAAAATTTATTTTTCAATGTAGTCCCCTAGGATCTGAACACACTTATTTGTCCTGGAAAATAACTTTTCAATTCCCTCCAAAAAATATTTTTCTTCCTGGTCTAAAAAATGATCGTTAATTGCTGCCTTTAACTCTTCATCGTCGGAAAAATGCTTGACTCGAAGTTCTTTTTTGAGATTTGGGAACAGAAAGTAATCACTAGGGTCCGGGCTGTAGGGTGGATGATTGATTTCTTCAAATCCGCAATCCCGCACAGCAGCATTGGCAATGCGCGCCTTGTGAACAGGGGCGTTGTCGTGCAGAAGCAATACACCTGCGGTCAATTTCCCCCGTCTTTTTTCTTTTATTGCCTCCTTTAAATTGCGCAGGTTGTTAGCGTTAGTTGCGCCAGTAATACTCACCTTTTTTTGTGTACTCAATTAATAAGATTCCCTGGAATCCCAAAACACTGTGGCCATGAGCTTTCCGGCGGATGGGCTGACTTTGAACTTCTTCGGTGGGGCTGTTCCTTTTTTATGCCACTGCATAGACTCCTGCTTGCTCTCAGGATCATAGTGATGAACCCACGTTTCATCACCAGTAACAATCCGATCATAAATACTTTGCGGATTTTCACCACAGAGCTCCAAAAACTCCTTGCAACAATCAACTCGCACTTGTTTCTGAAGCGCTGTGAGCATTCGCGGCACCCATCTTGCACTGACCTTTGACAAATTCAGATGGTCATGAAGGATAGTGTGAATGGTACCCACGGATAGTTTGGTTCTTTCTGCTAATATTTTCACTCTCACACGGGCATCTTCGAGTACAAGTTTCTCAAGAATTTTTACGTTTTCTTCAGTAGCGGCACTAACCGGCCCACCGGCACGAGGGTCGCTTTCAATACTCTCTCTACCCCGTTTAAATTCACTTGACCACTTCTGAATTGTAGATAATGAAGGGGCAGAATCTTGGTAAACAGCCATTATTTCTTCGTGAATTACTTTTTGAGTCTTTCCTTGTTTTGTGAGGAATTTTATCACAGCGTGATGCTCGATTTTTTCAACATTGTCGTATCAGTCATCGTAGTTGCCTTTCCGAAATGATATTTTGAATACTAATGGTGACAATCAATAAAAATTTTGTATCTATACCCTCAATGAGTGTCATAAACTAATGAGATAATTTGATGACCCTCATCATTAGTATATTTCCCCGATACCGAGAATACATTGTGCGCCCCTCGTACATACACCGCCAATTTGCCCAAGTTGATTTAGAGATCCCGCATTGCTCGATCAATAAAAGTAATAGATTATTTGATTTGCAATCAAGCGATTAATATTTATTATATCTCGAGTGTTTATGGTTGATTACGTAAAGGCAAAGATTCGCGATAACCAGCGATTCAGCGAATGTAGTTTATTTATTTTAGATTACCTATTTATTACTTTTCATTACTTCTAGAAAATTCGTTGAAGACGGTTCAAATACACAAAATCCTTCGCAATCATTTTACATAATAACTGATTTAAACGGGTATTTATCGCGTTTTTACCCTGTAGCATCCTGGAACCCGATTATTACTAGGTGTGCGCGTTGTGATCGGTCATCTTCTGTGCATAGAATTGTGAAAAGCAAGTTAGGGGAGTTGCTGCTGCTGCCATCACTTCTCGGCGGTAGCTCCAAGTACTCCAGTCTGCCTGCGACCACGGCTGTTGCAACATAGTCGAAACGGTATAGCAAATAAAAAAGGTACATATGATATAAATCCCCGTTTAAATCAGTAATTATGCACAAAATCCGTCATCGCCCGTAGTGTGCCCGGACGTCGTCGGCCGAACTCGGCTGGACAAACCAACCATACAATCTACAACCGACATCGGACAATGTCGGTTTACGCGCTCTCTTTATCCTTACTAATATTGTAGATTCGAAAGTAACTCTGTCCCTCGCTTTCTGTTTGTCTGTTTGTTACCTCAGAACTTTAGACTGGGTGAACTGATTTTGATGATTCATTATTTATTTGAAAGCTGGTGCTTCCTGTGTGGTCCCATTTCAATTTGGTCCAGTTCTGACAATGGCATCCATGAGAAAACCAATAAGTCTTAAAAGACAATGGGCAAATTGGGACCACCCTCCAATAGCAACAAAATGTATCTCGTTGGATAGGGTTTTTCATTTGGAACAATAAATTATATGACAGATTTGCTCTTACAGTTGTCCGTTTGGAGTAATTACACTTCGTAGTGCTGATTAAAAAAATCATTTTTTTGATGTGTTTTAACTTTTTATACATGTACCTTCGTCTCACTTGAGAAATGTATCCTCAAGAGGTGTCGTCGTGTGGGTTTGGGTATGCATGTTGCACTAACAGCCTGGTTCCCCCTGCATGTGCATAATTAGCGGGCGGGAGGGCGGTGCATATGCATCTCAGCATTAGCGGAATTAAAACTATATATTTTCATTGCATTTTATTGTCATAATAATATGTATTTCCGCAAAGTAACGCCTGATTTCATTAATTCCTCAAGAGGTGTTCAAACTGACGAGGGAATAGCCCGCGCCCCCTCCCCCGCAAAAACCGGTTACTAAAACAGCGCGGGGGTGACATGGCGGGGTGGCGGAGCCGCAGGCGCAGATAACAAAACAATGAATCAGTCGTTTGTTGTTTGTGTATCCGTGAGTGTGTTATCCTTTTCTCCGTTTCTTTTCACTTACATCTTTCTAACGACTTGACCTGGCATTTTTAACGGACACTGATATCTCCTCAAAAACTGCTCCTTTTATTATTGGCTATCATACTGGAATTTAGAACTGCATATCGAGTGGTTAATTGTGATGGAAGCTCATAGCAACTGTGTTATGTGTCGAAGAGGCTTCTATCGTGGAAGATATCAACGACACGTTCTTTCTGATAATCTCCAAAGAGCGCAACCAGAGATTGCTGCATACGAGGCATGCCTTTTAAGTTCTGTCGTTTCCATATTTTCCGGCAATTTTGAATTTGGAACTGTTCTACTATATTCGAATGTGTTTACATTTTGAATCTCAAAACAGTTGAAAGTATTAGGATTAATGCTATTGTTTAGTCACAGTTTCGATTTGAATCTGTCAAGTCACGTACGAAAATGAATCTTTCTAAGGAAAATGTTCGTGCAATAATTTTCTACAACTTTAGAAGAGGCCTGACACGGCTTCAGTGTTTAGAAGAGCTAACATCTGTGTTCAGTGATGTAGCCCCATGTCTGCGGACTGTCGAACGCTGGTATTTAGAATTCCAGCGTGGACATACTAGTGTTAGTGACAGATTTCGCGAAGGACGCCCAAAATCCGCCTTCACTGAAGATAACATCATTGCTGTGAGACAACTAATTCTCGAAGATCGTCATGTGACGTATCGAGAGATAGAGGCTCTATTAGGCATCTCAGGGACAACCATTCAGAAGATCTTGCATGAAGCGCTTGGTGTGAGAAAGCTAGTTTGCCGTTTGATACCGCATCTGCTTTCCGACGATCACAAGGCGACCCGCGTCAGATGGTGTAAGAAAACTCTGCAAAGGTTCAACCAAAGAAAGTCAAATCACGTCTACGGCATCATCAGTGGTGACGAATCTTGGATCTATGCCTACCATTCTGATTCCAAACAACAATCTACAATCTGGGTCTTTCAAGACGAGCCAAAGCCGACTAAAGTTGTTCGTTCTTGAAGCACTTCAAAGAAGATGGTGGCCACGTTCGTTGAAAAAGCCGGCCATGTTGCGGCTATTGCACTTGAAGATCGTAGAACGGTTAACGCAGAGTGGTATACCGCAGTTTGTTTACCACAAGTCATCGCCGAACTTCGAAAATCTAACTCAAAGCGATGCATCATCCTGCACCACGACAACGCAAGCTCACACAGCGCTCGTCAAACGATTGAGTATTTGAAGCAGAAAAAAGTAGAAATTCTTGACCATCCTCCATACAGTCCTGACCTAAGCCCCAAAGATTTCTTTACATTTCCTAAAATTAAGAAAAGTCTTCATGGTCAAAGGTTCCAGTCCGGTGAAGAAGCAGTTGACGCTTTCAAGTCAGCCATTTTGAACACCCCACTTTAAAGTGAAATAAATGTTATAATAACTGGTTTGAGCGAATGGAAAAGTGCATTAAGCTACGTGGTGAATACTTTGAAAAACAATAAAAAGTACTATAAGGTTCTAGTTGTGTTTTTTTCTTCAAACGACAAAACTTAAAAGGCATGCCTCGTACATACAACAACATGCAGTATTGGAGGTAAGTGTGCCTACTTTCTATTATTATTACATTATTTTAACTTAAAAAACACTATTACTCATGAAAATAAAGTAACGTTTGACACAATTTAAGAGTCATATTTAGTATTTTATTGATGGTAGGTACTGTGGGTTCCTTCGTTGTTTTTTATAAAATGGTACGAATATATAGAATAAAGTAAACATTTTCTATATTACACGTGGTATTTTATAAGAAGACATGCGTCTTTTGAACTGTATGCATATGTTTTACATATAAATAAAGACACGTTTTAATAATATAATAGTATATAGTTAATATTTTTTGTTATTTCTTATAAAATAAAATACCGGTAAAATATACATTTTGAATAAAAAGATAGATAATAAAACAGTTCTACTTTACACTTTTCAGGTGTTTTTCGATAACATAAGAAGTGTGTGTCATCGATGCTGGCAGAGAGCTATAAATGCCAACCGACTACCGCCACCGCCACCTGTTATGGAAGAAGTCCCAGAACCAGTAAATGAGCAAAATGTTCATGTCCTTCATGTTTCTGATTACGTGAGAGCGCCAAACACCCACAGGCACTGTATATTTAATAATTGTGAAAATAATACTCGACTCAGAATACCAGTAACCATAAAAATCAAAATCTTTTGTGAATATAAGTTATACATACCCGATTGTGCCAGAGTATGTCGAGAACACCTTGAAATGAATAACTGGGATGAGCTGCCTGTTTTTTGTAACACTACCCATGATTTTACTGCAGATCAGTTTAGTGATGTTTGCAACATGCTAAGAACAACCATTCTATCTGATGGTTCAAGGTTTAATTTTGAACTTGACGGATCTTTGACTAATGAAGAAATGCATTTTTGGGTCGGTATGAATAGCGACCAGTTCAATGCTATTTTAAGACAAACTCCATCACTAAGCGAGAACATCAAATCAAGAACTGCATTGGGCATATTATTGGTTAAACTTCGCACAGCAGATTCCGACGAAAGGCTTTCGACATTATTTAATATGTCAAGAAGACAACTAGAAAGATATTTAGCTTTTACTCGTGAATGCCTAACTAATGAATATATTCCACAACACTTAGGAGTAGATCATGTAGAAAGGGAAAGTATACTGGCGAGAAACATAATGATCCCTAAAAACTTATTTGGAAATGAAGTAAACAGCAAAGTCATTCTTATTTGTGATGGAACCTATATCTATATTAATAAAAGCAGCAACTTTTTATTCCAACGCCGCTCCTACAGTTTACATAAGTATCAAAACTTATTAAAACCGTTTTTAATTGTTGCTTCAGATGGGTTTATAATTGATGTGTTAGGTCCCTTCGCTGCCACAAAAACTGACGCGCAAATCATACAAGATATTATGAATGATGAAGAAAACCCTTTACATATTTTACTTCACGAAAATGATGCATTCATTTTGGACCGTGGGTTTAGGGATGGATTAGAATCTGTAGAAGCATGTGGATATGAATATTACGTCCCTCCAACTAAACACCGTCGAGAGACACAGCTAACTACAGAACAGGCTAATGAAGCTCGAGCTGTAACAATGTGCAGATGGGTAGTGGAAGTGGTAAACGGACGATTCAAGCGAGATTTTAAGTTGCTTCGGTATAAATATTTTAATAGAGCACTGCCTCACATGTTTGTGGAATTCAAAATTGCTGCAGCTATAATAAACCACTTCCACGTACCCATCGGAGATAATGTCCACGCAGAGGAATTCCTAAAACGTATAAGAAACAAAGTAGATTCACCAAATCGTCTATATATTTATGTAGATAGAAAGCGTTTGAATAACAGACGTGCAGATTTTCAACGTCTGGAAGCTAACATTATTCAAAACTTCCCAAGGCTCACTGAAGACCAAATAATTGTTCTAGCCTTGGGTACATACCAGTTAAAACTAGCTAGAAGTTACTGTAGCGAGCATCTTCAAAATGGCATGTACAATATAGAAATATACAGGCAAAATCAGTTGGAAGATCTGTCTGATTATGGTATCCAAGAAAATGTATGGCTTTTGCGTGGACGCATTCAATCACGTCATGTTAGGCAAAGAACATATAATTGTTATATTTTAATTAACTTATTTAAAAATTAATATGGTATTTAGGATATGCAATTCATGAAGGGTTTAATGCGCCAGCAATATTTTTAAACGAAGTAATAATAGATAACCCTTAACTCTCCATGTGAAGCACAAATTCAATGTGGTTGCCTCATGCTGGCTCATAGAAACAAAATCTGCGTTCTAGTACTGATGTCGAGATAATTCGTCAGAAAAAATCTGATCGTACATACAATAACTTATCTGATGCCTCATTTGAAAAAATCGCTCTTGTGATGCAAACGACGAATTATCCTGTCATAAAAATGTATAGTTAATATTATAAATGTATATTTTATATTTATGCATAGTTTATCTACTACTAGAATAATTTTATAATGTATCAAAGTCTGTATTTTGCAGTAAATAAATAATTATCGATGTTGACTATAGAAATGTTGTTTGTCTAAGTATGTTACCTTTGTGGTGTTCAGAACCATTTTATAATTGTACCAAAGTCTGTATTATGCAGTAAATAAATAATTAAAAATAACTATCGATGTTATTATTTTACCCTCAAAAACAAATATATTTACCACTCCACCGATAATTCCAAGTGATATAACTCTGAACGGACAGCAGTAACGCTATAGGTATCTTTGAGAAAGTAGTTTCTATTGAAAAGACCTATCCAACGACATATATCTCGTTACTATTGGAGGGTGGTCCCAAGGTCCATACATTTTTGCCCATTATCCTTTGTTTAATTTTTATGTTATGTTATGTTTATTTTGACTGCCTCCGTGGCGCAGTGGGCGTATAGCCGGCTGAGACGCAAGAGGTAGCGGGTTCGATTCCCGCCGCGGAACAAATGTTTGCATGATCTACAGATATTTGTTCCATGTCTGGGTGTTTTTATAACTATTATAAGTATGTATTTACAAAAAAAAAAGTATATAAGTATTCTATCAGTTATCTGGTTCCCATAGTACAAGCTCTGCTTAGTTTGGGGCTAGATAGCGCTGTGTGAAATGTCCAGCAATATTTATTTATTTTATTTATTTATTTATTAGCTCAGAACTCCGTTATATATTGTTACGCCGAGGCTGTTAAACAATGAGTAATAATCGAAACTTCTCGAATGCTTTTGTCTTGCTGTGTTATTGTTGTTATTGTCTGCGGTTGCGCACAATGGGGATTGGTCGTTCTGTCGAAACACCGACCCCTTTCCTGGAACGATCGAGATCGTTATCGAACAATCGAAATGTGCGCGATATAAATAGGCCGGAGAGATGGCCGGACAGTCAGTCAGCAGTGAGTCTCAGCGAGGCCCTGGAGGACTGACGTGAGAAGGGTCTCGCGTGAACAGTAGTTGCTCGCGAGTCAGTCTGGATTTAGCTATACGTGCGAACATTTCGGTGACTTTAAGTGGTGGTGTGAATTAGTGTGTTGTGATTACGTGTGACCAAGTTCGTGTATTCATCGTTCCAGTGTTGGATAAAAGTGTTATTTTGGTTAGATCGATTCCCATTATTTTATCCCGAACCCTCAGCTCGTTACAATATCAACCGATTTGGAAAAGTAGTTTTTTATTTGGAAGGATATACTTTTAGATAGATCCCATGGAAATTTCATCAAATTTGCTAGAGTAGTTTGGTTTTTACTGTTATCTAAAGTCGGTTATATTTTTGTTAAAAAGTTACTTGTTTATGTTAACTGTTGATGGAGCAAGCATATGACCCCCATGATGTTAAGTGGTAACCATCGCCTATAGCAAAGTATTGCCTCATAGGTCATGTATCCTAGAAACGTACCTTACGATGCAATGCCATCAACTCCATCAACTTGAGGCATACAGGTGTAAAGCCTCATGTGCCTGTAATTTCACCGCCAACTATCCTTCAAACCGGAACACAGCAATGATGCTTTGGCGGTGGAAATAGGTTTGGTGGTAGTACTTTCCCGGGCGAGCCCTTTTACAAGGCACACCACTACTCTTAAACCTCTTTAACGGCTGGACCGATTTCGATGTTTGGTGTATAGATATATTATGATCGGGATTGAGACATAGGCTACTTTTTATCCAACTGCGCAGAGTTTAATGTTTTTATTGACAACTCACGCGTGTAACGGGAGTTCATGTTCATTGGTTACACTTTTTTGGGGTAGAAATTAAACTAAAAATAAAAACGGGATCGAAATGTACTCACAAATATCTATTATTAGACGTGCCACTTGACCAGATAGTCCCATTTTGTTTGTTTTTACCCCCTCTTGAACCATAATATCTCAACAACCTTCCCACATTTTTAGATAATTTAGTCACACGAAAATTGTGCCACCACCACCTACCTATATACCAAATTTTACGATGATCTGATCCTCGTACAAACAAACATACATACATACATACAACGCCGATTTGCCCAAGTTGATTTGGAGATCTCGCTTCACATGATGAATTATATCTAATATAATTATATATATTAGGTAATAATATTATAATAATGTCTTAATATTTATCAGGTCGTCAGTCAAGCTAGGGCTATCAAAAATACTTACTTAGACTGCTTGTACATAATGCAAATTACATAGCGACATACAATTACGGCTAATACTCGCTAAACACGTCTGCCCAGATAACGAAACAAGGTCGTTGACCTTGACTAAGTATGTGATAGCCTGATACTACATCAAGGCATCACGTTCAGATTGTATGTTAATAGCTAGGTACTTATCTATTTAATAAAAATTAAATGCTGTTCGTTTGTAAGCGCATCACGTGAGAACGGCTAAGCTATTATTTTTTACAAGCTTTTATTTAACTTGCAATGTTTGTCCGGGTGAAATATTGCAACTGAATTTTATATCAGTTATCTTTACCGATTGAGCTGAAATTTGATATACACGCTTATTTTGGATGACAATGCATGCTTAACTATGTGACGTCATTCTAATTCCAATATGGCGGATCATCCAACATGGCGGACTAGTTATTTTTTCTGCACTACCACAGTATTAGTATCAAATGAAAGGGCTTGCTGTAAACACAAAAACTAATACAACGACACATTAAATCCAAAATATGGGGGACCATCGAAATCTCACGTGATTAAAGGACAACCCCTTAGACAGGAACATAGGTATGTAAAGTTTTGTACGACGAATGAAAACAGCCACACGCACAAATATTAGACGAGCGCGTACGAGGATCTCGAGTCAAGTCAATCTAAGCTTCCAACAAAATAATCTGTCTAGCGACAATGGAACTTCTGAATGGATTGTAGTGGGCTACTAGTGTTTGGGCTCATGTGAATCTGTTTGCGGTTCTGATTATGATTTTTGTATAAAAGCTCTTTTGAAAAAGTTTTCAAAAGAAGCTTTTGTACAAAAACCATCACACATCACATCACACGAATATTTTAAATGTGAAAGTTTGGATGTTTGTTTTTTTATTTATTTATTTGTTTGTTTCTCATTCATGACTAAAACCGATTTCGATGAAATTTAGTATGTACGTAGATTATAACCTGATTTAACACATAGGCTACTTTTTATCCCATAAATCAGGTCCAATGGGATAAAAATGGGGTGTCAAGGCAAATTGCAACAGCGAGTTTAGCTTTATTGATCGAGCGAAGCGAGATCTCTAAATCAACTGGGGCAAATTGGCGTTGTATGTATGTATGTTTGTTTATCCGATCATCGTGAAATTTGAAACATGAGCTAAATATGTTATTGTGGTGATATTGGAGTTAAAGGGGGCTATGATTATTATTTAAATTAAAATGGTAATAATAAAAATTAAAATGAGACTATTAGGTCAAGTGGGATGTCAAATAAAAGGTCTTCATTAGTACATTTAGACTCCCTTTTTTATTTTTAGTAATGCTCTCATAGTAATTGAGTTATAAGCCATAATAAAAACTGAACTTTACAAAATTCACAGGGTACACCATTGACCCCACAGTGCTGTAATTTGGTATGCGTGTAGCTTAAGTGACACAAATATAGACAAAAGTCTGAAATCCAGAATAACTGCAATTTCTACCCAAAAAAAAAGGTAAAACTGAAAGTGGGATTTTTCTATGGGATTTTATTTTTATTTTATGCGTTATTATTTTTAGTTTAAACCTTGTAGTTTTTAATTTATTAGCCATATTAAAACTGAACTTTAGCAAAATTCACACGGTACACGACCTCCGTGGCGTAGTGTACGAATAGCCGGCTGAGACGCAGGAGGTAGCGGGTTCGATCCCCGCCGCGGAATAAATGTTTGCATGATCTACAGATATTTGTTCCGGGTCCGGTTGTTTCTTTATGTATTATAAGTATGTATTTAAAAACATGTATATAAGTATTCTATCATTTATCTGGTTCCCATAGTACAAGCTCTGCTTAGTTTGGGGCTAGATAGCGCTGTGTGAAATGTATAGCAATATATATTTATTTGATGTTATTAACACCAGTTACCCCACAGTGCTGAAATGTGGTATGCGTGTAGCTTTTGTGACACAAATATAGGGAAAAGTCTGAAATCTAGAATAACTGTAATTTCTACCCCAAAACAGATTCACTAATTAACTTGAACTCCCGTTACCTGTAATTTGAATGAAACTGTGGGTCAAGTAAGATGGTTAATTATTTCGTGACACTATTTCGATAGTCAAGATTACAAATAATATTATTTTGTTTTTATGGGAGACTCGCGAGATCGCAGTTCGGGGCGAACCACTAGTTTTAATTAATTCATTTATGCTTCCATAGACGCGCGCGTACGAGGATCTCGGATCAAGTCGGTAAAAAGCTGCGCGCCAGCCTCTTGTGGCTCATTATGTCGACGTAAATAATATTTTGTGTGTTGTAGTTCGTTAGCTGGTTGTGAATTTACTTGTGATAATTTAAGTTAGTTAACGTGACAATGAATAATGTTTATCAAAATTGATGAGTATTTGTTAAAATAATCTACACGGAATATAGTAGATATCGACGTAGCGCTACGCTACTACGAGCGTAGGTAATAAAAATTAAAAGATAAGCTTGGGCTTAACTTCTGTACCTATTTATTTTGTGATTGCTAGTTGCTACGCAGTATATTAACCGATTTCAAAAAGAGGAGCTTCTCAATTCGTAGGATTAAAAAAAATGTATTTGTGTCTATTACTCGTAGACGCCTGGACCGGTTCGAGAAATTATTTTTTTGTTTAAAAGGGCTCCAAGTCAGGATCTTATGATTGGATCCAAAAAAATCGAGGGCAACCCTCAAATTTTATAGGGGCGCATGATGTGTTTTATATATTTTTTGTAAGAATATACTTTCAGATTAAATAAATAAATAAATAATAAATATTGCTGGACATTTCACACAGTGCTATCTAGCCCAAATTAAGCAGAGCTTGTACTATGGGAACCAGATAACTGATAGAATACATACTTATAATATATAGAGAAACAACCAGACCCGGAACAAATATCTGTAGATCATGCAAACATTTGTTCCGCAGCGGGGATCGAACCCGCTACCTCCTGCGTCTCAGCCGGCTATTCGCCCACTGCACCACGGAGGTCGTCATCATCACACTTATATTTTAAATGCGAAAGTTTGGATGTTTGTTTATTTATTATTTGTTTGTTACTCAATCACGTCGTAACGGCTGAACCGATTTCGATGAAATTTAGTATGTATTATTATAACCTGGATTAACACATAGGCTACCTTTACTACCTTTACCTGTTATCCCATAAATGAGGTCCCATGCGATAAAAATGGGGGGTCAAGTCAAGTTGCAAGAGCGAGTTTACCTTTATGTCTAGGTTACCTGCTCATTTAGTAGTGTAACGCTTACGAAGTCGCGGGCAACAGCTAGTTGATAGATATATTTGCAACAATTACACAAAAACTATAACGAAGCCTCAGTTTTTTAGATATCAAGAGAGATAACTGTTAAGAAACAGTTTTCTTGGTTTACCGGTCACATAACTAGATGGTGCTGCTTAATTAACATAAATAAACCTGACTGGGTTCGGAACCCTTGACCGGTTTTGTTTTAAATAGAAAGGAATTATCCCCGAAAATTATGGGTTTTTACATTCGTGGGGTTTTTACATTTGATTTTTTAAGTACTTATAGGTACCTGCGTCTAAATTATTGCAAAAATTGCGAGTCGGACGGGACTTCAACCCGCGATTTCTATCCTATTTTTATATTTAGTTTAGGCCTCGTAGATTTTAAGTTATTACTCAAAAAAAACCTGCCAAGTGCGAGTTGGACTCGCGCACGAAGCACGAAGTAAAACGGCAGAAAAATCATGTCTGTTGTTTGGGAGCCCTCTTTAAATGAAAGAAAGAAAGAAAGAAAACATTTTATTCATAAATCCACACAGTCATAAAGAAAAAGAAAAAATAAACACAACAACAATAAAATCGAAACTAAAAAAATGTATGTTTTATTCTGTTTTTAGTATTTGTTGTTATAGCGGCAACGGAAATACATCATCTGTGAAAATTTCAACTGTCTCACTATCACAGTTCATGAGATACAGCCTGGTGACAGATGGACAGACAGACAAACAGCAGAGTATTAGTAATAGGGTCCCGTTTTACCCTAATAAAAACGAATCTTTGGCGAAATTCACAGGGTTCACTAGTGACCCCACTGGAGTAGTAGTATTTAGTTACTATTATAAATATGGGATTTATCACGCACAGTTTTATTGGTGTTTCGATTGACAATGTTTCGGTTCAATTCGTAAATCTTCATCAGGGTGAGTGCGATCCGCTCCGCATTGCGTTTTGCCTAGCACTACGCGCGCGAGTAGACGGGCGCGGTGGTAAGGGTTGCGTCAATGGTATTTTTTATTAATAAGAATACTGTTTTTGTATTTTGTGAGACTCGCGAGATCTCAATTCGGGGCGAACTACTAGTTATAATAATGATTGAACAAAACACGAAAGTTTTCTTAGCATTTAGTTGGTTTGTTCACCGGCCACTCCTATCGCTTCGGGGAATCATTTAATATCAATTGGATGACGTCATCGGCAATTTAGACGCCATTCAATATTAGATTTGGCCTAGTGGACAATAATGATGACTAGGTAACGGTGTTTATACAATAGTGATGCGAAAACCTGACCGAAATCCGAATGGCCTTCATGGTATTACATAGCGCGACATTTTTAACCGACTTCAAAAAAAGGAGGAGGTTGTCAATTCGTCGGAATTTTTATTTTTATTTATTGCATTGAAAGAAAGAAAGAAAAAAATATATTTGTGACGGAACAAAACACACAAGTAAGGTACATACAAAGAAAATAGCAATACACAACAAATGTGTGTCTATAATTACCTATATCTAAACGACTGACGAAGTCACTAAAAGGCATTAAAAAAGGCATATTACCCGATTACTCGAAGACGCCTGGACCAATTCGAGAAATTATTTTTTTGTTTAAAAGGGTATACTTCCCAGGTGGTCCCATTGGCACCAAGTCAGGATCTGATGATGGGATCCCAAAAAAATCGAGGGCAACTCTCAAATTTTATTGGGACGCATAATGTGTTTTATATATTTTTTATAAGGATATACTTTCAGATTGGTCACATAGAAATTTCATCTAAATCGGTTCAGTAGTTTGGATTCTTTTGTTATCTGAAGTCGGTTATATTTTTGTTAAAAGTTACTTGTCTATTTTTTAAGTCCAGAGTGAATAGGTTCTTTCTAGGCAAGCGTGCTCCATCTTCGACCACACCATCACTTACCATCTGCTGAGGTAATCTGTAGTGGTCAAGCGAATGTCTATCGGTAATATGAATAAGTTTTTTGTTGAAAAATTACTTTTTCAATACAAGCTTTTATAAAATTCATAGTCAGAACCGCAAGCAGATTCAAATGAGCCCAAACACTAGTAGCCTACTACAATCCGTTCGGAAGTTCCGTTGTCTAGCGTTTGTCTTCATCGCCCACCGCCCTACCATATTGTATTGTAACCAAATTTATTCCAACTTTAAATACATACATAAACAAAATTTAGTACCTGTGCTGTCGACCGTCGAGGAGTTTCTCCTTGGAAGCCAACCCTGAGTGCAACAGCCATGCCATGGTGGAACTTTTAACTATCACTAGTGGTTCGCCCCGAACTGAGATCTCGCGAGTCACCGATTAAAACAAAAAAATATTATTTGTAATCTATGACTATCAAAATAGTGATACGAAGTTATTAACCAATTTACTTGACCTACAGTTTAATTCAAATTATAGGTAACGGGAGTTCATGTTATGTGGTAACTCTTTTTTGGGGTACAAATTGCAGTTATTCTGAATTTCAGACTTTTGCCTATATTTGTGCCACTTAAGCTACACACATACCAAATTACAGCTCTGTGGGGTCACTGGTGTACCCTGTGAATTTTGTCAAGAGTTCAGTTTTTATTATGGCTAATACTAGAAAACTATAAGGACTTCACAATAAAAAAACGGAGTCTAAATGTTCTAAAAAAGACCTTTCCTTTGCCGTCCCCTTTGATCGAACAGTCTCATTTTCATTTTTTTTACCCCTCTTGAACCCCAATATCTCAACAACCCCTCTACATTTTTTACTCATTTCGTTACACCAAAATTATGCCATCACTACCTACCTATGTATCAAATTTCAGGATGATCGGATTAACGCTTTTTGAAAGTTATCCGGACAAACAAACATGCATAGGTACATACATACAACGCCGATTTGCCCAAGTTGATTTAGATCACTAAATACTATATTTTTTAGGATGTAACTACACATAAAAAGTTTTCAGATTTTTCCCTGTACTTGTATTATAAGACGATATTACTTACCAAATTTCATAGTTCTAGGTCAACGGAAAGTACCCTAAAAATTTTGATTCCCTTGAGAGTGTCGAAATATACATGGCCGTATATTTTTTTTTACGTTAACTTAGAAGTTTGATTTTTTCACAGCTTCAAGGGACTGTAGACCTGAGAATATGGTTTTAATTTCAACGTGATACCTCCACGCGTTCCCGAGATAAAGGGTCTTGACAGACAGACAGACAGACAGAAGGACAACAAAGTAATCTTATACGGGTTCAATTTTTTCCTTTTGAGGTACGGAACCCTAAAAACACACTTAAGATATATGAAGTAGCAGAAACAACTGTTTCTGCTGTTTCTGGTAGGATGTTCAATTATGAACCACCCTGTTACTGAGAAAGTTATGTCCAATCAGTGTGTTACAAGGAGTACGATTTGATTTAATTAATTTCACCTATTTTTGTCCGCGAAAATGATTTTGAACCTTATTTTAACACCCTTAGCACTCAATTTAGATTATGGTGTTTGTATTATTTTAACATTATATTTCCTTTGTTTCAGATCTAAAACCAGCCAAAAAAACAAGACTGATCGTAGATATGTAGCGTATTTTTTTACAAAAATCTAAGTTTACATTCCAAAATCCCCATGAGATAACTGCTTGGTAGTATGCGCCATTTTGAGTCGGTCTCGTGATAAAACAAAATGGGGGCGATCAAGTTGGGGTACGAGGAAGGGGAGCTTGCTGATCCGGCTGCGGAGAAACTGGTGGATGGAAACCAGGTGGTGTTGGCGAAGGTTGAAGATGGACTGCTGTCTGCCAAGTCTTCCAAGAAAGGTTGGTTTTCTTGACTTATTGGTTAACTGGATTCTGTCCGCAGCTTCGCCCGCATTGTACCCGGATAGAGAGTAAATAAATAAATAATGCTGGACATTTCACACGGCGCTATCTAGCCCCATACTAAGTCAAGCTTGTGTTATGGAAATCAGATAACTGATACAATACTTATATACTTTTTTTTTAGCCCCAGAACAAATATCTGTAGATCAAACAAACATTTGTTCCGTGACGGGAATCGAACCCGCAACCTCCTGCGTCTCAGCCGGCCTTTCGCCCACTGCGACACGGAGGTCGTCGCCTATGTCCTTATTATGTAGGTACACCATATCCATACCAATTTTTATCAAAATCCAGTTAGCCGTTTATTTAGTTGCTTTTTTCCCGGTTAGGTTTCAAAATTAAAAATATTTTTATTCGTTAAAATCACAAGGATCACTTTGAAACGTCAATTTTACTGCCTGTTCCTTCGCGACCAAGCCAGAAAAAAAGGCAAAAACAAGGCTGATTCTTAATTTTAATGATCCTTTTAGAATACATGAAGAATATAAATTACGTCTAAATTGTAACATTTTTTAACGAGTTGGAGCAACTTCAATATTTTATTTGATTTATTATTACTTTTTCAAAATAATATTTGCGAGTCAGCCTCGAACTTGTCTGGTTATTTAGTAGTGGCCAGTAAGAAAAATAATGTAGATCATTACAACTTCGTTAAAACTGACAAGACAAATCGGACGTTTTTTTAATCTTAATAGGTATCTATATAGGGTGTTTCATAATATACGCACAAAAATGAAAGGGGTTATTTTGATTAGCATAATAAATAAATTTGTAAAAGGTTTACCTTGGAAATGTGAAATTTTTTTTAGCGTGTAAAAACAAACACTTTATTAAACTTATGTTGTGCTATTGCATAATGCTTGTCATCTAACCACGGACCCTGTATTGGTGACGTCTCGAGATATCTCTTGTTGTCCCTTTCTAACCCAAAACCCGCTGCCATTTTCGAAAGAGATATAAAACCGGCCTTTATGTTTGGATGTCGATTGCAAGAGTAGGCAGTAAGTTTTATTTAGAATTAATCACTTAAACTCAGTAGATTTTCGTAAAAAATTTATAATATAGCTACTTTGTAGTTTTTTTTGGAGGTCTTTTTATATATTTAGAGAAACCGTCACTTGCATATCGTCAGTATATTACCAAACACTCTGTATTAACAAATAACAATTTAAAAAAACGTATGTATGTACCTATGTACGCACGTAAGAAGTTACACTTTGCCGTAACAGAACAAAAACAGCTAAAGATGTCATCCCGTATGCCACAACTCTTTGTTTGTAAAAGGAATGATAAATTAATAAAACAACTGCTTTGAATATATGTAGTTATGAGTTTTCACGGAAACTTGAGAGAAAGTTATGAGATAACTTCATCATGTTGCTTATTGGCTGTCAGAATGCGCGCGCATCATAAAAATGTTACTCGTATTTTTTTCCAAACGCGCCAAAAGAAGTATAATTTCGATAACGTTCAATTTCATGACGCCCAAAAACAAAACAATCAATCGAAAAATATTCCATTGCTTTGAGACTGGCTGAATAGGTAAACAGAGCGCAGTACGAAAAAAAAATAGTATTTGTGGGTAGTTAAAAAACTTTCGCCAATTAATTGGTTCGGTGACGACCTCGCTAGTCGCTAGTGTAATTTGAAAGCCGCGTTCTTCCTGTTGTGATTAGTTCGTATTTTTTCTACTAGACGTAATTTGGTGGCGTTTTATGTGGAAATAGTTTAAGACTGTATCGCGGTCACGTTCTCAGTGGTGTAACTGTTCAAAATGGCCAAACCCAGATACAAAAGTTTACGCAAACGTAAGTAGATTTTGTATTTTTATAATTTTATTAATTTATTTAATACTTTCAAACAAAACAAAATAGTGCTAAAAGGACTTAATGCTAATAGCATTATCTACCAGTCATTAGTAAAAACATTGTATTGATCCATAATCTATAATAATATTATAAAGAGGAAATATTTTTATTTTTGTATGTTTGTAACGAATAGACTCAAAAACTAAGGGTCTGATTTCAAAAATTATTTCACTATTAGAATGCCACATTATCCTTGAGTAACATTACGCTATATTTATTACTAGCTGTTGCCCGCGACTTCGTACGCGTTACACTACTAAATGTGTAGGTAACCTAGAAACAAAGCTAAACTTGCTGTTGCAACTTGACTTGACACCTCAGTTTTATCCCATGGGAACTGATTAATATGATAAAAGATAGCCTATGTGGTAATCCAGGTTATAAGCTACGTATATACCAAATTTTTACGAGACGTGATTGAGTAAAAAACAAACAAATAAATCTAGCCTCAAATTAAGCAGAGCTTGTACTATGGGAACCAGATAACTGATGGAATACTTATATACTTGTTTTTTTGTACTTACATACTTATAATATGTAGTAAAACATCCAGACCCGAAACAAATATCTGTAGATCATGCAAACATTTGTTCCGCGGCGGGAATCGAACCCGCAACCTCCTGCGTCTCAGCCGGCTATTCGCCCACTGCGCCACAGAGGTCGTCTGAAAAACTTTCACAGCCATCCAAACTTTCACATTTATAATATATATAAGTGTGACTAGAAAAAATTTGGGATCCCTACTAAAATAACAAATGTTTGCAAAATAAATGTCCACCCGTGCAAAGCCGGGGCGGGCCACTCGTACTAATATAAATTCGAAAGCAACTCTTGTCGCTCTTGTCTGTTAGGTTTTCATGACTAAACGGCTGGACCTATTTCGATGAAAGGTATATCTTGACAATATTTAATAGTATTATTATCAAGAATTGTCAACAACAAGTAAGTCTATGACTCAACCATGTCTTATGACCTGGATTTTTATGACTTTTTACCCGACTGCGCGCAAGGAGGGTAATGTTTTTGTTGATAAAACACGCGTGCAAAGCAGCGGGCAGCTCAGCTAGTTCATCAGAATCATCATCATATCAGCCGCAAGACGTCCACTGCTGAATATAGGCCTCCCCCATAGATTTCCAGAGCGACCAATCTTCACCCAACGGCTCCCCGTAACCTTTATCAGGTCGCCTTATCTGATCTTAGTGTTTCTCTACGAGATCGAATCAGTAATGAGGAGATTCGTAGACGATACAAAATCACCGACATAGCACAAAGGAATAGCAAGCTAGCATATTTAATTACTGATTAAAACGGGTATTTATCACATAATGTACCTTTTTTTTGTTATCCCGGGGTTTCGACCGTGTTGCAACAGCCGTGGTATGTACCTACAGTGGTCGAGAAAGTTTGAAAAATAGCTAGCATATTCATCACACTAAAATGCTAAAGTTTGGATGTTTGTTTATTTATTTGTTTGTTTGTTACTCAATCACGTTGCACAGATTTCGATGAAATTTAGTATGTACGTAGATTATAACCTGGATTAACGCATAGACTACTTTTTATCGCATAAATCAGGTCTCATGGAATACAAATGGGGTGTCAAGTCAAGTTGCAACAGTGAGTTTAGCTTTATTTCTAGGTTACCCACACATTTAGTAGTGTAACGCGTAAGAAGTCGCGGGCAACAGCTAGTAGTTTAGACTCGATAAAACGCCGGGCTTTTAGGCTTATAGGTGAACAATATATGGCGGAGACTAAGACCCAAAGTCTCGAACACCGCCGTAAAGTTGCAAGCCTATCGATCTTTTACAGAATACATTTTGGTGAATGTGCCCAGGAACTATACGAACTGATCCCGCCATCTCCCTTCCATCGAAGGACAAACAGGCGCACGGATCAGGACCATCTGTATCTAGTTGATATACAATTCGCACGCACCGTTGTGGTTTTACGTTCTTGACAGCTAAGGTATGGCACACTTTACCGTCGGCGTCGTCTGTTTTTCCTAAAGAATACAATCGGGGCCTCTTTATGGTAAGAGTAAATAGATTTTTTTCTAGATACGAGATCTATTTACTCCTCTTATCTTCATCTTAGACCACATCATCGCTTACCATCAGGTGAGATTGTGGTCAAACGAAGATCTATCCAGCTTAAAAAACCTCACGACGGTACTTTAACTTAGTTACTATTATTATCTATTTATTTATCTACTTATATTTATCGGTTAGGACAGAAAGGTTCTCAGGTGGACCACGCACTGGAAAGCGTAGCGTAGGACCCCCCCCCCCCACTAGATGGTCAGCTAGTAAAGTATAATATATTGTTCCTCTAACTGTGTCAAGGCTAAAACAATCACTGTATTCATACACGTAGGGTTCAATATACTAAAACTGCTTATTCATTTAGATCAGAGGTCCCCAAACTTTTTGTCTCGTAGACCACTTGCCAATGTTTTCGGTTTTAGGTAGACCCTCTGCTCACCTAATATTACATTATTGCAAATTCATCTACTTCAATGTGTTTTAGACAGTTGGAAATTTGGCATAGTATACATACTGTGGTACTACTTACTTTGAAATAATTATTTTATTAACCGTAGTATGAAAACTTAAAAAATAATAGGTACTTTGTGTGTAGGTATGTGGATTTTTCTATTCATGAAAAGCCAGAAACAAGGTAAAATTAACCTGCTAAAATTATTAACACCTGCTCAAATGAGATCCGTTATCGTGTACCCCCAATATTTTTGTTCGATGACATGGACCCTTCGGAAATCTTAGTCGACCCCTAGGGGTCGATGGAGACCACTTTGGGTATCATCGACTGAGATCATGAAAAATTTAAAGCATAATTATTGGAATTCAGTAGCACGCGAGACTTAAGCAGTGTGGTGTTATTTATTTACTAATATTTTAGTTTTCGCGGATAATACTATTGTAAAATTGATTGATCTTAACCTACGACGCAAAGAGTGGTGTTATAAGTTTGTTTGTTTCAATTATTTAATGCACAAACAGAAAATGTAGTTACAAATAGAGGACCAGTCTTCCATGGCAGGTAAACAGTTTGATACCTATGTCTGTCTGTGCGTCTGTCTGTGGCATCGTAGATCCCAAACGGATGGACCGATTTGGATGTGGTTTTTTAAATAGAAAGCTAGTTGTTCTGGGGGGGGGGGGGGTTCTTAGCTGACAGTTTCTAACCTCCGAGGCAATAAAAGGAGGTAGGGTTTTTAAACCCTCGGTGGGTGAATCACGTGTACTTGACCGGTCTTGTTTATTTCCTTTGTTCTCAATAGTTCTATTTATTAATTCGATTGTCGAACTACCGAGTTTTATTTTCCTTTTCATCAAGAAACAAAAAATAATAAAATAAAATTTAAGAAAACGCTCGCTTTGTCAAAAAGGTTTATATTTGTATAAACCTAAAAATAAAAAATACAATTACTTCTCAAAATCAATGACGAACAACGAACACCAATCATTTTTCCCGCGTAAAATGTTTATTTGTTTATATTTTCAATAAACAGCTTTATATTTGCAAGCCAGTTTGAAATTTAAATAAAACCTTTAAGTTACCTTCTTGGTTGCTATGTTTCGGAGTAAAACATCTATTTATAAATCACACGACAGGTATGAGTTTACTATGTAATTTATTTAGCCGCTAAACCACGACAGATATGGATTTTCATATAATTTTTGCCGGCCGCTGCTCGCATGTATTTGGGCAGTACAGCAATTTCCATTTATCTCGAAGAAGGTTGTCAAAATAATGCTCAAATTTCCAAGCATGTTTGAGAAAATGCTTTATCTGTAATAAAGGATCATTTGGCTACATCTACACGCTAAGAAAAGTCGCCGGGTCTACGCTAGAATTCGTGTCGTTTCTACACACGAACTGTGTACATAGCTCCGGCGCTGACCAAGAAAACAATGTTGTCTGCTCTAGACAAGACGCGCTCTGTGTTGTTGCTGTGAAGGGAGGGGTGGAGTAGGTGAGTAGTAATGTGTCGTCGACTAGTGCACCCTACCACTTTGACCCATACCCTCACCTCTGGGACGGATCAGCGAAATACCAGCTAGAGGCTCTAGATTCAATTGAGAGAAGAGCCAAGAAGCTCATTTGCAATGACGAGTTAGCAAATGCAAGGCTCCACAGCCTCGAGCATCGTCGAAAGGTTGCAAGCCTCTCGGTTTTTTATCGGATACATTTCGGAGAGTGTGCTGCTTTTCAACCTGATCCCACCATCCCCATTCTATGATCGGACAACCAGACGCTCCGCGATGCGCCACCGCTACATGGTAGACATACCTCCCATACGCACAGCGATACTCTTGCACCTTTATTATGCGTACCGCCAAGGAGTGGAACGCCTTGCCTGAGTCTGTGTTTCCTGATAACTACAACCTAATGATCTTCAAGTCGCGAGTGAATAGGTTTCTTCTAGGCAAGCGTGTACCATCGTAGACTGCATCATCGCTTACCATCAGGCGAGATAGTGGTCAAACGCTAGCCTATAATTTATAAAGAGAAAACCCTACGCGCGACTGCCCGAAAATAATCTCATCGTTCACACGTTCCTGTTTATCTTGTCTGGAGCAGACACGACACATTTTCGTGGCTAGATCCGACTAAATTCTAATCGTGTACATGATGAATTGGTCCTATCTGCCATGGTGAAATTTCTTAGCGTGTGTAAACGATCCAACAATTCCAACGATCAAATTGGAAACGTCAAAATTACAAAAATTACTTTGGCTAGCAATTTTTTAATTTCTCCAAGATGCGCGCCCTGAATCCCTTCTGACGCGTTCCAGCTTTGTAATTGGCATGGCGCCAGGCACTAAATATACTGGGGTTAATGGGTCGAGAGCGAGAATTTTGCTTTCTAATAACTACTCGTCTCTACTGACTGCTGCAAGTTATTTTTGTAGTCAAGTTGTACACAACAACAAATGTATGGTCATTATGATATTTGTTGCATAATTATTTCCTTCCCAATTGCCTCAAAAACAGCTCATGGATATATACATTCTTCCTATTCTTACCTACGGTGGACAAACCTGGTCTTTGACGGCACTTCAAAAGTCCAAACTTGGGTTCTGCCAGAGGGCGATGGAGCGTAGTATATTAGGAGTTAGAATCACAGAACGCATAAAAACACCATACTGCGCTCTAAGGCAAAAATCGCCGATGTCACGCAAAAGACAGCTAAATTGAAGTGGGACTGGGCGGGACACGTATGTCGAATGCGCGATGACTTGTGGGATAAGATAACCACCGAGTGCGCCCCACAAGGCGCGAGACCGCGTGCCCGGCCCCGGCGGAGATGGCGGTACGAACGTGCGAACTGGTGGACAGAAGCCCTAGATCGGGATGAATGGAAGAAGGGCCTTTGCCCAGCAGTGGGATCCAGCGGGCTTAAATTAGATTCGAATTATTTTCTATTTCATTCATAAAGTGAGTGTTTTAAAATTCCAAAAACGATAATTATCACGCCGTTGATCGGTGAAGTATGTGAAGCCTACCTATCTGCAACAACTTATGTAGCATACTTCAAGCAAATACATTTAATTTCATTTCAGTATGTACACAATAATGAGAGCTAACTTTTTAACGAATTTTTTCTTTTACTTGTGCTGTGAGACCTTCCTTCTTGACAAATTTCATGATCTAGGTAAACGGGATATATATATATATATATAGGTTTTGATTTATTTGCGAGCAAAATATACGGCATAATACGACAAAATACTTTTTAATAACGTTGATTTAAAGGCTTTATTACTGATTTAAGACGACCTCCGTGGCGCAGTGGGCGAATAGCCGGCTGAGACGCAGGAGGTAGTGGGTTCGATTCCCGCCGCGGAACAAATGTTTGCATGATCTACAGATATTTGTTCCGGGTCTGGTTGTTTTTCTATATATTATAAGTATGTATTTACAAAAAAAAAGTATATAAGTATTCTATCAGCTATCTGGTTCCCATAGTACAAGCTCTGCTTAGTTTGGGGCTTGATAGCGCTGTGTGAAATGTCCAGCAATATTTATTATTATTTATATTACAACTCCAAGGGACCGTAAATCTACATATTTGATATTAATTTCAACTTGATACCTCCACGCATTCCTGAGAAATAGGGTCTGGACAGACAGACAGACGGACAACGAAGTGATCCTATAAGGCTTCCTTTTGAGTACCGGAATCCTTAAAAAATATAAAGTACTAGCTTGTTTATAAAAAGTAGCCTATGTGTTAATCCAGGTTATAATCTACGTAAATACTAAATTTCATCGAAATCGGTTCAGCCGTTACGACGTGATTGAGAACAAACAATTGAATAAATAAACAAACATCCAAACTTTCGCATATATAATATTAGAATGATCTTGAATAACATAATAAAAAATACATAGTACTACTAAGTACTAAGATTTTTTTTAAACTAGGTCAGATTTTTTTTGTTGATAAAATGGTATTGTACGGATTGGGCTAGTTTCTGATAGGCTGGGCAAATCTGGCACAGGATCGTAATGTCTGGAAGGAATGGACGAAGGCCTTTGCCAAGCAATGGAACACAAATAGCTGAAATTCAATAGAATATGTTTTATATGGTTCGAGACCAAAATGGTAAAAATTAAGCCTTATGGTGCGACTTCATCCGTCCGTCCGTCCGTCCGCCCGTCACAGGCACAGCTAGTGGCTTGAAATTTGGAAAGTTATAAATAATCTTACTGACCTTCCTCTATTGGAAAAGAAAAAAAAAATATTTTATCATTTTGATGGCCCAAAAATCCAGAATGGTGGGAACTACATTTCAAAATAGGGTCACTAGGTTTGCCAATAAAAAGTAACCTATGTGTCGATCCAGGCGTATAATCTAAATATTTGGGTTTATAAATAGGTGCCAATACCTACGAGCCAATACTTTGCTAAAGGCGATGGTTACCGCTTAACATCAGGTGGGCCATAAGCTTGTTCCACCTCCAGGTGGATATAAGATATAAATAAAGTAATAATATACCAAATTTTATCAAAATAGGGCCAGCTATGTCGTGAAAACGTAAATAACAGATTGAACTATTTATTTTTCCTCTTCCCAGATTTCTTTCTAATTATATGGTGGGGGGAATAAGATCTGCACTGACGTCCCGCATTGGGGTGTATTGTGCATTACCCCCTTCTAACATGACCCCAGCCATCCTAGCTCTTTGATGTAACGGAGCAGAATTTAGGATTGATGGATGCAGCTTTCCAAGATCCCCGTGGATGTTGTTGTGGTGTTAGCGGATGAGGATTCGATGAGATCCTGCAGACCCGTTCTCAGCCTGATATCGCTCGTGGCCGTACAGTGAAGCATCACGTGCTCCACCATCTCTTCTTCCTGAAGATATGTGCGACAAAGCCTAACTGTGCGTGGCCCCGGTCTTCAAGCGGTGATGGTTAAGTTTGCAGTGTCCTGTGATGATTACCACAATCATCCTTAGATCCTCGCGTTTCATTTTTAACAGGGTATTTGTGTTTTTCGATTCTTTGCAGGGAACATTGTCTTTGTGGCTCTGCGTTCCCATACTTTCCCAGATTTCCTTATGCATACAAGATTTGGTCTTGAGATATGTGAATTTGCAAGGGTAGTGTTTTTTTGGGAAAAGTTGTAAACTCCCTGGCAATGGTCCAGAATCATCACTGACACACTTCTTGGCGGGGTATTAGCGAAGATGGTTGAAATAATCCAACATTTGTCATAGGTTTAACTGAAATTACGGCTTAATCTTCTGTAATTTAATTTTATATGACACTAGCTGACCAATCCGCAGATTCGCACTCGTAGTTTTTCAATAAAAATAGTACCCTTCTTTTGCGCAGTAGTGTAAAAAGCCTATGCTATTATGGAGTGAAAGAATTTTTAAAATAGTTCCCGTAATTTTTGAGTTTATTCGTTAGAAACATACAAAAATACAAATCTTTCCTCTTTATAATCTTCTAATATATAAAATTCTCGTGTCACAGTATTTGTAACAAAACTCCTCCGAAACGGCTTGACCGATTCTTATGAAATTTTTTGTGTATATTCGGTAAGTTTGAGAATAGGACGTAAACTATTTTTCATGCCCCTATGTGATAAGGGTGGTCCACGCCAAATGTTTATTTTTTATTTTATGGACAAACTTATATATTAGGAATATTATTTGATTTGAAGGGTATAGTTTGTAGACGGTAATTGGTGTGGGTTCCATTTCGGTCCGTCCTCAGTAAGTTCTGCTCAGTCCGACTCCCCGATTTTGAACTCTGTTATGTCAGTTTAGCGCGGTCTTTGTATACATGCATGGTCTTCCTCCGGCTTCGTTTGCCGTTTGCGATTTCGCTTAGCAAGACTCGTGGGAGATGCTTTATTAAAGGCGTCGGTTACCATTTACCATTAGTCGTATAAGATGACAGTATCTCCCTTTCTATTCTGTATAGTTATTTAACGATTAATAATCTTATTTTCTTTGTCCACAGTTAAACTACCCGAAGATGAAGGAGGCGCGGTGGGTGCGGGACGATTCACGATCGGACCGGCTCCGGAGCGGGACTGGGAGATGGTCCCGCCTGATGGCAAGTGGGGCTGGCTCGTGCTTGTAGGTAAATTGAACCCTTCTTCTAGCGTGCCAATAGAAAACCTTAACTCTTCTTCTTCCTGCCCTTTTCCCACATTACGTGGGGTCGGCACAACATGTATCATTCATCAGCCGTCACCTCCGTTGTCACTTCTTTCCTACCCATATCATTCTTCACACAGTCCATCCATCTCTTCTTCGGCCTTCCTTTACTTCTATATCCATCCACACTCGTATCTAACACTCTTTTAGTCGTATGATTTTTTTCCCTCCGCATGACATGCCCATACCACGCCTCTTACTCCTCAATTTTTCTATCACTGGCGCTACTTTCAAACTTCCTCTAATATATTCATTCCTTATCTTATTCATTCTCGTTACCCCACACATCCATCTCAACATTCCATAAAATAGAAAACCTGTTTTACATTAATACTTTGCCACTTCAATAGCGTTTCACGTAGGGTTACTATCTCAAAATGGACCTGTCTATGTGTCTATGGTGCCTAAAATGCCAGATTTTTAGAAAAAACCCTGTTAAGGTACCTAGTAACCCTAAGTATATATTTGATCCCAACATTGTCATCGGACAACCAGACGCTCTGCGGTGCTCCCCCACAGGTATAGTATAGGTATAGTAGAAATACCTCCCATACTCACAAAGCTCTTCCACCTTTATTATGCGCACCTCCAAAGAGTGGAACGCCTTGACTGAGTCTGTATTTCCTGATAACTTCAATCTAGTTACAAAAAATACGGCCAAGTGCGAGTTGGACTCGCGCACGAAAGGTTCCGTACCATTATCTATTATAAATTATATGAGCGCCCATACAACTCAAAGGACTATCTTAATTGGCGCTAACTATGTATGTATGGGGACACCCTTCAATTTTCTACTTCTTTAATTTTTTGGAATTTTTCCTTTATTTATTTGCCTTGCTTTTTGCCAAATTTCGTGATTCTTGGTCAACGGGAACTACCATATAGGTTTTCGACCCAAAACCTATAGGGAGTACTTCCGGTGGACCTAGAATGGTCAATTTTGGTTAAAAGCAAGGTCTTACGGCTCAAGTAAAGGGGAAATTCCGAAAAATAGAAAAAATTAAAATTAAGGAAAATTTTAGTACATACAAGTTTTCGCGAAAATGTAAATATGCCCATATCTTTTTATCGTGTTGACTCAGGACCTTGATTTTTATAAACCTAATAGGGACTATAGACCTCAGTATCTGGTATAAATTTCAACTTGCTAGGTCCATCCGTTCCTGAGAAAATCGGTGGTGACACACGGACAGACAGACGGACAAGAGAGTGATCTTGTAAGGGTTCCTTTTTTACCTTTTGAGGTACGGAACCCTAAAAATACCCTCCTTTTATACACAAAGTAAGAGAAACTCAGTAAAAATCTCTCAAACTTTGTGGGAAAATCAGTTGTATGTTGCTGCAGTTTAAAAATCTATTAAAAAAACAATTAGTTCGACGGTATCAATCAATCAATCGAAACCCCGCTTAACGCAGAGGAACTCTTGAGTTAAGTGACACAAAATTGCATTGATTACTAGGATAGGCTTAAATCCAGTTTTTTTTTATGAATTCTGATAATTAGGCCGACGTAAAATAAGTTTAAGAATCGTTTCTGGGATGGTCATGCAAGTCTGGCAGGATTATGTATATGACTGTTGGTGTTCATGGTGCAAATGTATGGATTCCAGGTGCAACTCTAGTGAACATCCTCATTCCTGGCACCATCAAGTCGTTTGGAGTGCTTCTGGTGGAGTTCAACGACGTGTTCCATTCGAGCGCGGCCGCGTCATCCGGTATTGTTGCTCTGTGCTACTTCCTCTACAGCAGTTTGGGTAAGTTTGTATCTTTCTATGCTATTGTTAAGGTCTACTCAATTGCCATCACACGGTAGTAGTTCTACTAAGCCTTTAATCATCATCATCATCAACCTATAACAGTCCACTGCTGGACGTAGGTCTCTCCCAGGGTGCGCCATTGAGCCCTCCGCTCGTCAGCTCTTCTAATCCAATCCTTGCCAGCCACAGCGCGCAAATCGTCACTCCATCTAGCCGGAGGGCGTCCTACACTTTGCTTGCTTAGACGTGGTCTCCACTCCAGAACACGTTTACCCCAACGGTTATCGGTTCTGCGGCAGATATGATCGGCCCACTGCCACTTCAGCTTGCTGTCCCTCTGAGCTATGTCGATCACCATGGTTCTCTGTCGGATAACCTCGTTTCGGATTCTATCCTTCAGAGAAATCCCGAGCCCTTTTCATAGATCGCTGAGCGACTTTCAATTTGTGGACCAGTCCCACCGTAAGTGTCCACGTTTCGGCTGCATAGGTCATCACAGCCTTTAGTCCGGCCTTTAGTACGAGTGGTCAAATACGGAAACATTAACAGTTAAGTCATAGTTAATGCAAGATCCATACTACACTAAAGGAAATCTCTCCTTCTTAGTCGGGCACTCTTGGCAGAGTGGTCGTGGATATGTCAGGTCTTGGCTCTTGAGTAGCAGCTCTAGCGATGCCTCTCCATTCAGCTCTATTAAAGGCATTGCGAGAACATTCAGTCATGGTAGTGTGATGGACTTGATTAGGCCTGACCATCACGTTGGAGAGCGATCACGTGGTCTCTTGCTCTCCACTCTGCCTTGCACAACTAGACGTTCCATCAAGCCCTCTTTACGGGCAACGTGTCCAAAGCACGTATCTGCAAAGGAAATCGAATAGGTCCGATCTGACGTCAATCAAACCATCATTTGACGCACCTGCAAGATGTGGAATGACCTTCCTCCGGAGGTTTTCCCGGTGGGCTTCAACATGAACGCCTTCAAGACAGGTGTAAATTGTAAATAAACCATTAAGTTTTAGGAAACGCGACTGCAGTACCTCGAGTTCTGCAGGAGTTTATAGGCGACGGTGACCACTTAACATCAGGAGGCCCGTCAGCTTTTGTGTCTAAATGTTTAATATAAAAAAGTGGCACTCCGGAAGTGCCGACAGAAGTGAAAACTTGAACAGGCTACATTACAGATATTTTAGAGGTGTCGGTAACGGAACCGGTGTCGCGAGTTCAATGGTTTTTTTCCCATCTCAAAAAATGCCCAACGCGCCTAAAAAAGTTTTAACTTCAAAAACATTTTGCGCTTAAGAGCTGACACATGTAACATTGATTGGTCCCCGGTCATCAATGCTGAGGGGATAGATGATAAAGTTGCCACGTTCAATACTATCTTAGCTACCCTTTATGACGCACATGCACCTCTTAAACTTGTTAAAGTCAAACACCCTCCGGATCCCTGGTTGACTCGGACTATTAAGAAAGCTATGTCTAAACGAGACAAAGCAAAACGGACCTACAAAAGATTTCCTTCGGAGGAGAATTTACTTACCTATAAAAAACTCCGTAATCGTTGTACTAAGCTGTGCAGAGATGCCAAGAGACGCCACATACACGACTCGATAAAAAATTGCAGTTCCTCTCAGATGTGGAAATTTTTAAAATCTCTTGGGTTGGGTAAAGAGTCTAGTAATTCCACCATATCATTTGAGTTGAATACAATTAACACTCATTTTTCCAAATCTCCTCTTTCTTTAGACAAGAACGTCAAACTTTCTACTTTAGACAAAATCTCTCACTTACCCATGCCTGAGTGCCCTCCTTTTATCTTCAAAGAGGTTACTGAAAAACAAGTCATTTTATTCCTGAGGTCCATCTCCACCAAAGCTGTAGGTTCTGACGGCATTCACATTCAGATGTTGCAACCTTTAACCTCTGAGCTTGTTCCTGTCATTACCCACATCATAAATCACTCCTTAACAACCAGCTCCTTTCCTTCCGCCTGGAGGAAAGCATTTGTCCTACCTCTGCCTAAAACCTCTAATCCTACTATTGTCTCGCAATTTCGTCCAATATCCATATTACCTGTCCTTTCAAAAGTCCTCGAAAACGTTGTTCATAGACAACTTTCTCATTTTCTCACTCAAAATAGCCTGCTGAGTCCATTCCAATCTGGGTTTCGACCTGGCCACAGTACCGTAAGTGCGCTTACGAAAGTGTCTGACGATATTCGTTGGGGTATGGACAATAAGTGCCTTACTGCTCTGGTGCTATTGGATTTCAGCAGTGCTTTCAATTCAGTTGACTATGATATCCTACTGTCCATCCTTTCCTCCCTAAATGTTTCTCATCAAGTAACCTCTTGGTTCAAATCATATCTTTCCGGCCGCTCGCAGTGTGTGCGCTCGAATGAGTCTTGCTCTGACTGGTGTGACATATCTGCTGGTGTACCGCAAGGTGGCGTTCTCTCTCCTCTACTTTTTTCAATTTTTATCAACTCTATTACCCTTGTTATTTCTTCTCACTGCCATCTATATGCCGACGATTTACAACTTTATCGGCACTTTAAAGCCGAGAACATATTAGAAGGTGTTAACCAAGTTAACGCAGATCTTGACCGCATCAACACAGGCTAATACTTTTGGTCTATTGGTTAACCCTTCTAAGTCCCAGGTTATACTTGTGGGAAGTCCATATATGCTGAGGGTTGTCGACCAGTCAACGTTACCTCAAGTCGTGTTTGATCAGGTACCTATACCGTACTCGAGCAAAGCTAAGAACCTTGGTGTCATTTTTGATAACCAGCTATCCTGGGCCAGCCACATAAACGAAATCAGTAAAAGGGTGCATTTCTCGTTCCAATCACTAAAACGCCTTCAGAAATTTCTTCCCTTTGAAACCAAAATTACTCTCGCCCAAGCCTTAATGTTGCCCCTTCTCAACTATTCAGATGTCTGCTTTCTTGATGCTACGGAGGAACTTCTCAATAAACTGGAACGTCTACAGAACTTGTGCATTCGTTTTATATTCGGTCTGCGCAAGTTTGATCACGTATCCAATTTTAGATCCCAACTTAAATGGCTCCCTATTCGTCTTCGCCGTGATCTTCACGTCTTATCACTCCTCTTCAAAGTATTATATTGTCCACTCTCTCCCTCTTACCTCCGTGAGCGTTTTGAATTTCTTGTCCCTCGCAGTGTGCCATGCCGGTCCTCTAAGTCTCTTCTCCTCAAAACACCTCAACACACTTCTAGCCGCTATGGAGGCTCCTTCACCGTTTATGCGGTAAAAATTTGGAATGCCCTTCCTCATGAAGTTCGCGCTAGCCCATCACTCAACATTTTTAAACTGAAAGTTAAAGAGCACTACCTTTCTCTGTAATTTTATATTATTATATATAGGTATATATTTATATTACGTAGGTATATATTATTATTCCATATAATTTATTTATTATAATTATAATATTATAACATATACTTTGAGTATAGTTCATATTCGTTTTGGGTATATATATATATTTATTTATGTTTTTGTACACTCACCTACATACCTTTAAAATAATTTCTCTCTCTAGCCTCAAAGGTTTGCTGGAAGAAAACTCTTCTTAGGGTTAAGCTCGCCTTTGTACATGACCTCTTTTTCTGTATTTACAAATGTATTTTCTTGTGTGCAATAAAGAATAAAGAATAAAGAATTGCATGTCGTGATGACTTTGTACAAACGTCTACTCAAGAAATTTAAAATTATCCACATAATGCTAAATAATTATTATGTTATCCGTACACTATAACAATGAGTATAATTAATAAGAACCAAGTTTCACTTTATATTTAAAAATTACACTCGGAAACACTACAGTTAATCCTGGATCAATATTTCGACAGGACGATATTACAATGTTGTATCATTTGGTTCTTTTGTTCGCTGGTACTATTTTGACAGCTTTCTAAACCGACCTATTAGTTTTCGATGAGTCTAGGATTGATGTCGTATCGCGGTTGTTGATGCTAATTAAAAATACCATAGTCTTTCTGTGACGAATATCCATTTGGCATGGCAGATTGTATTAACGATATGCCAGTCGATTCGAGATGTTGCGATCAGTTATTTCACGTAGACGTGCATTTGCACGGTTCATTGCATTGTAATGGGATTGTAAACCACTGACGGACTGACGGTAAACCAGTTTCGTGCACCTACATACGAGTACGTCACCTAACTGGGTTTCTGTCTCATACATTACAATACCAATAACATAAAACCAAATTAAATACATACGAATATTATAAATTTGAAAGTAACTCTGTCTGTTTGTTACGTTTTCACGACTAAACGGCTGGACCGATTTAGATGAAATTTGGTATATAAATACATTATAACCAGGATTGAAAATACACTACTTTTTACCCGACTGTGCAGAAGAAGGGTAATGTTTTTATTGACAAACCACGCGTGCGAAGCCGCAGGCGGCTCAGCTAATATAATATGAATTAAATTGAAAAAAAAAAAATTATATAAATTTTACTCAGAGAATGGTAGACAAAAGAAAAAAAACATTATTATAAATACGGGAGTTATCACGTACTGTTTTATCGGTGTACGACTTGTAGCCTATAAAGTTAGTAAATCGTTCAAAGGGCCAAGGTGTACGCTTTTATGACAAACTCCCAAGTGATGTACAAAAATTACAATTAACCAATTTAAAAACGTAATCAAACAAAATCTTTATAAAAAAGTCTACTAGAACGATCGGATTATTTAGATGATAGGGAAGCTTGGGATTGAAATTGCTTCAAAAATGTTACAATTTCGACGTAATTTATTTTCTTTATTATATGTAATCTAAAAGGATCATTAAAAAGAACCAACCAGCCTTATTTCCTGCCTTTCTTTCCTGGCTTGGTCGCGAAGAAACAGGCAGTAAAATTGACGTTTCAAAGAGATCCTTGTGATTTTATTGAATAAAAAGAATTTGATTTTGACAATGCCGAAACATTGTTCTATTCATGAACCTTCATTTAGGGTGAGTGCGATCCGTTCCGCATTACGTCTCGTCGCACTACGCGCCGCAGCTCTGTGCGCGCGAGTAGACGTTCGCGGTAGTGGGGGTTGCGTCACCAGTCGCCCATCGTGTTGACAGGCTGCATCATCATCATTATCATCACTGCTGTTCTCTTCGTCAGTCCTCGTGATAAATCCCATATTTATAATGATGATTGAAATAAATCACGAAAATTTTCTAGGACAAAACAAAAAAATATGAGTTTGCACCTGGTAGAAAGCACTTGGGTGCTTTGGGCACTTGTCTTACCGCCGGCGAGTAAGCGATTAGCTATCAACTATATTCTCGCTCAACAAACGAACAAAAGTTATAGATTGGGTGTCAGTAAAAGAGACACGTATATTAATAGTTGATCGCTGGTCGTTCACACTGCCGCGCCGGCGAGAACTCGCCGAACACTATTTTGTCGCAGCGACTACAACACTCGCTCAGCGATACGCGCTCAGTGATGCTCGCTTGGCGGTCAGAACACACGCTCACTTCTCGCTGTGAGACAACACGTTTCTAGTTTCTAGCTCTGTAAGCTTCGAGCTCATCAGTAAAGGTGAACAAGTGCCTTGTGGTTTCCGCGGTGCGTGAGCGGAACGGGTAAAACTTGACTGACATACGTTTTCATTTAATTCGCGATAATATGATATAAGGTTACGTGAACTAATATCACCTTCTCGAATAGCACGAACCAAGCGGTCGTTACTAACTTATATTTTTTTTATTTTCAGGGCCGATTTCATCAATATTATCAGTGAAATGGTCGTATAAAACTGTGACACTGATAGGGGGCACTTTCGCGGCGTTCGGTATGATAATGAGCAGTTTCGCCTTCTCTATATCGTATCTGTACTTTAGGTGAGTTGTTTAAGTCTAAAGTTGGCGTCTCTCGCGTCATAGTTGTCATGTTGACCGGGTATTAACCGTGTTATCGACCAATGAAAATGCAGAAATTAAATTTAATTATTTGCTAGAACATATGTGTTAATATTATGTCTGACATAAATTATAGCTACATAAATTAAATCATTATATTTAAAGAAATTAGATAATTCAAACAATGATAATTAATAATGAAGTAAGTTACACAGTCAATTTAAATTAAATGTCCTAATAATTTAAATATTCGCTTATAGTGTCAAAACATCTGACAAAGTTTTGTAAGGGCGTCCGCTGCGTTGAGCGGGTCCCGCGTGCGGGCAATAAAATGTTTGAGCGCCGCTACGTTGCGCGGGCCGCGGTTGCGTCGTGTTTTTTCCATACATAGGTTCGCTGGAAGAGATCGGTTTTAGCGATAAGACCGTCCATTGTACCGTTATATATTGTATATTTCCTTTGTTTCTGTATTTTTATTTGGTGTGCAATAAAAATTATATCGTCGGCCTATTTATCAGAATTCGTAAGTCCATACGAGAAAATTTTACAGGAGCAACAAAAACTGATTTTGTCACAAAGTTGGAGAGATTTTTGTTAAGTCACTTTTACTTTGAGGTATAAAAATACCCTCATTTTATACCTAAAATAAAAGTAACCAATATAATCTTCGAGTAATCGGGAAATATACATTAAAAAAAAAAACAAAAAAATATCCGACGAATTGCGAACCTCCTCTTTTTTTGAAGTCGGTTAAAAAGATGAATAGGCTTGCAAGTTTACGGCGGTGTTCGAGACTTTGGGTGTTAGTTACCGCTATTAAGTTCTTATTAACTTTATGGATTTATGTTTCTATTTCAGTTTCGGCGCGCTGGTCGGCGCGGGCGCCGGTCTCGCCTTCCCCCCTACCGTGTACATAGTGACGTCATACTTTGTGCGGCTCAGGGGCTTAGCCAACGGCATCTGCATGTCAGGGTCTGCGTTTGGGAGTATTATCCTGCCACCTGTGCTTCGCTATCTGCTTGAGACGTATGGGTACAAGTGAGTGTTGGATTTTCTTTGCATAAATAATATAATTCATAATAATTCATGATTCATTTATTCATTAACAATTAATTCAAAACATATTTGAACTGATATGTTTATAACTTATAAACAAAATGCAATAATAAAACAAATATTATTTAAACGAAATTCTGCAACACTAAATAGCAAATAATACAATAAATTCAAAAAATGTCTAAATATAAATAATGTCCAAAATGTCAAAAATAATAATGAATTAAATACTCTATAAATGTCAAAGTGCTCCTGTAGCCCGCAATTAAATTATATTATTTACAAAGTCATCGATTAAGTAGAAGCATCCCTCCAGCAAAAGATTTCTCAATTCTGATTAAATACATATCTAACTCGGCTTGGCTTTGGGGAAACTTCGTCCAAAATACCTCAATGTATTCCGCCCCTGAATTTAGAATGTTCCCTACCAGGGCAGAAACTTGATATCCAATCCAGATGAACTATGTAGGTGGATGCCAAGCGCTTTTTGAAAACAAGTTTTTTTTTCAAACATGTTTTGGAAGAAGAATTTAGCGCCCCCTGAAATTGCCCCCCCCCCCCCCCCCCTTTGATGAGTGCGTTACCGGTGATGACGTATGATACAGAAACGTGGTCTTTCACTATTGGCCTCATAAGAAGACTCGCGGTCGCTCAGCGTGCTATGGAGAGGGCTATGCTCGCGAGATACAATCAGAAGGAGATTTGTAGACGAACCAAAGTTACCGACATAATACAAAGGATTAGCAGACTGAAGTGGCAGTGAACAGGGCACATAGAACGAGGAACTGACGGCCGTTGGGGCAGAAAGGTTCTCGAGTGGAAAGTGCAGCGTGGGAGGAACCCCCACTAGATGGAAAGATGACCAGTTAAAGGTTACTGGGAGCCGTTTGTGGTCGCACTCCTCCGAAACGGGTCGACCGATTTTAATGTTTGTTTTTTGTGTATATCGTAGGTATGAGAATAGGTCGTAAAGAATTTTTCACCCTCCTCCCCCCACCGCCAATTTTTTAATCGTGATTTTTGTATGAACCATATCCATATAATTTACAGTCGTTCATTGACGTGAAGTCATTTACATGAAGTGTCGCGTCACTTTGACAAGAGTGTTTTATATAGTTTTTATCCTGAAGTTCCCATGGGAACGGGAAATTTAAAGCGTGCGAAGCCGCAGGCTAGTGTTAAATTAAATTCTGTAATTATTCCAGAGGCGCTGTGCTGATCTTAGGCGGTATAATGCTCAACGTTTGGGCGGCGGCGCTCCTCTTCCAGCCCGTCGAAGAACACATGATCCGGAAATACAAGGAGGTGGGTGAAGACGAAGATGGACCTCAGGTGAGGATGATGATGTTGATAATCACTTGAGTGACTTTTGGCTGCTTTGGTGGTGATTTTGATCACTTGAGTGAGAGTTTGACTGCTTTAGTGGTTATTTTGATTACTTCAGTGGTGAATTGATCACTTTAATGGTGATTTTGATCACTTCGGTGGTGATTTCTTTAGTTTGGTGACAAAACATTTAATTTTATGTACGCATCGCCTTTATTATTTATTAATTTGAATGATTAAAATCAGCTGTCGATGTAGCAAACAATTAAGAAAACAAGCATATTTTAAAAACATATTCTTTAGTTTAAACGTATTTATGGCTTTTATATCAATTTATCGAGTACGTTTCGTTAATACAAAATGTTAGCGTAAACCGGCTACGCTTATCTTATAAAAGCGATTACGTCAAGCGCTGAGCGATATAACGATATCGGAATAAACGTGTTTGAATATCAAGCGTTCTGTTTTGAAAATGAAACCGTTTCGTGCGTTATATCGCAATTCCAAAACACCATGTGGGAGGTAGCGGTGTCATCGCAACATGACATAAAGTTGAGTAAGCGTATCCATTTATTATTTAAAATAACGGGTTATAAGCCGTTGTCAACTTTGCCAACGATATTAATATTTAAATTGGATCGAACTATAGAGTTGTAATTTTTAGATTTGAGAGTTATTTTGTAAACGAAATAACGTTATCGTTATCGCAACGGCTAATAACGCGTTTATTTATGTTGTGATGTATGTTGCTCGATTGTGTTAGTTTGTACATGTTGTAGTTATGTGACGTAGACCATTTTCGAAGTAAAAGATGTACCATTTCAGAACTTTCCTTAACCAGATTTCCCGATTTCTGCAACTCGTAAGTTTTAGAACTATTTAACTAACAAATTGAAAAATTAATCAAATTAATCAGAGAAACTTTAAGACTACATACTTACTTACTTTACTATTAGACTTTGAGACTTTGCTTTTTAATCCTTTTAACCTTAGGTCTTCCAACTGACTCAATATCTAATTTAAAATATGCAGGGTAAAGTAAACGACAGTTTTTTTGCAATAATCTGTGTTTATATCCGGGTTCGATTCCCGCCGCGGAACAAATGTTTGCATGACCAATATATATTTGTTCTGGATATGTGTTTCTCTATTCATACTAATATTATAAATTCGAAAGTAAATAGTCTCTTTGTCTGTGTGTTACGTTTTCACGACTAAATGGCTCGACCGATTTCGATGTAATTTGGTATGTAGATAGATAGACTTTTTACCCGACTGCGCAAAAGGCCTAATGTTTTTATTAACAAACCACGCGTGTGAAGCCGCGGGCGGAAGTTTATTCAATTACAAATAAACTTTTACGCTTTCCAGTAACTAACATCTTAAATAACACAAAAATAATCACTTTCCTTATAATTAACGGCGATGAACAGTTTCATTTTCAAAAACACTTAAAAAACCGTTTTAGCGATAACGCATTGTAACGTTAGTGAAAGTGATTATGGGTTGCTTAGTATGTGGCTAAAGTGTTGGCATAACGGCTGTTTTAGTGGCGTAGGTAGATGTTGTCTAGATATTGATTGTTTTTTAGAATTTTTTTATAAATGTCTATTGTTTCTCGTCGTCTTTTGTTTATATTTTCTAGGGTTGTCTAGAAGAGATCGCCTTTAGATTATTATTTGAGGAGGTTAGAAACAAAATTTACAGATTTTAGTTTTTTTAGTAAATTAAGAAAATAAATAACTAACCACTTCTGTTTTTGAATGAAAATGTTACTATTTTTTCCGGAAGCAAATATTTAGATTGATTTTTCTATGAAACAAGTCACTTTTTGAACTTGATCTTTACAGATTATGATAAAACTGAACCTTTTGAGTCGCATAAAAAAAACGAAAATGACCAAATACGTACTTGCCACTTTTTGTTCCCAACCTCTTCATTTATAAGTCCGTGACTAACTCTCGCTGGGTGACTTTTAAGTGGGAGAATAGACATCGTCCTTTAATCACGTGAGGTTTTTTTGCCACTCTTTAACCCTTCATCCCCCTTGGCGATACGTCGTGATGATTTAGACTACCCCAGCCCCCACACTCAACATCACATGTTTTTTTTTAAACTAGGGTTCGTCCCGAACCTCGAGAAAATCTTGAGAGTCTTCCAAAAAACAAAAAAAAAATATTCATAATCATAATCAATAAAATAGTGCCACAAAATGAACAACCAACTTACTTGACCTACAGTTTCAATCAAATTACAAGTGACGGGGTTCATGTTAATTGGTTACTCTTTTTAGGGTTAGAAATTGCAGGTATTCTGGATTTAAAACTTTTCCCTATATTTGTGTCACAAAAGCTACACGAATACCAAATTTCAGCATTGTGGGGTCACTGGTGTACCCTGTGAATTTCGCCAAAGTTCAGTTTTTATTATGGCTAATAACTCAAAAACTACAAGGATTAAACTAAGTATAAAAACGGGATCGAAATGTACTAATGAAGACCTTTCATTAGAGATCCTACTTGACCGAATAGTCTCATTTAGATTTTTTTTTACCCCTCTTGAACCCTAACATCTCAACAACCCCCCAACATTTTTAGCTCATCTAGTCACACCAGGATTGTGCCATCACTCATCTAAATATCAAATTTCACGATGATGGGATCAAAACTTCGAAAGTTATCCTCGGACAAACAAACAAACATACATACATACAACGCCGATTTGCCCAAGTTGATTTGGAGATATCGCTTCGCTCGATCAAAAATATCGGATAATCTGATTTAATGAAAAAATTATCATAAATTCAGATTCTGAAAACCGCATATGGGAGGACAGTCTGCTGAACGCTAAATTTTGATGTTATGTTGCTATTTACACATACATTATACATAACTCACTCGGGATTTCACGTGTTGTCACAACGCCAAGGAGTGGAACGCCTTGCCTGAGTCTGTGTTTCCTGATAACTACAACCTAGGGATCTTCAAGTCACGAGTGAATAGGTTTCTTCTAGGCAAGCGTGTACCATCGTAGACTGAATCATCGCGCGCCATCAGGCGAGATCGTGCTCAAACGCTAGCCTATAATTTATTTTAAATAAAAGTGGCACTCCGGGAGTGCCGACAGAAGTGAAAACATGAATAAAAGCAGACTACACTACAGATACTTATATACAGAGGTGTCAGTAACAGTCAGTGTCAGTAGTCAGTGACAGGTGTCGGTAACAGTTTTGCGAATTCAGTGGTTTTTTCCCCATCTCAAAAAATGCTCAACGCGCCTAAAAAGTTTTAACTTCAAAAACATCCCCTCCCCTCAGCGTGATCAATCGTGTTGTTTTTCTAACCCCCTACCCTCTGTTCAAACCACACGAGATTAAAAGACGACCCCCACGGAAGACCAGCCAAAGCACATGCTAAGTTGGTGGCTATTTTTGTCACAATTATCGCTTTTAAGCTTCGTTTTGAGATTGTATCGGTGACAAAATTAACGCATTTTATCTTATCTCTATATCTATCATATAATTCAAAATATCTTATTTCAGGACGACATTCTTTTCGAAGAGGACGAAACAGAAGACGACCAAGCTAATTCCCAAATACCCCGTACACTTACCAGCGAGAAATTTGAAAATGGACGCAAGATGTCTGCACAAGCTCAAATTAACATGACCCCAGTGACTTCCCAAAAGGAATTACGCCTAAATATGTCAAAAAGAAAATTATCTTCGGCGAGACCCATTCCTAAAGTCATGTATAGTTCCACGTCTATCAGCTCTGAGGTTAGAAAAATGGGCTCACAAGAGGCGTTTGGAAGAAAATTAAGCTATGGCGGCCCTAAAAGAAACTATTCCACTTCCAGCTTTGCATATGTCCCTTCAACCCCTTTCCATGGGTCGACTTTGTCAACTTTTGACCAGCCAAACCCTTTCGCTTCGCAGTTTTCTCTAAAATCTATAACAGAAAGCGTCTCAGATGTCGCGTACTGTTGCTTCTGCAAGAAAAAGGCTAAAAAAGACAGCAAACCCAACCAGTTTATAGATTTTAGTTTGCTTACCGATCCGACGTATTTAGTGATACTTATATCGAGTAGTACAGTTGCTATATCCGTGACGAACTTTATTATTCTACTACCCTCACACGCGCAAAATATCGGGTTTGACAAAGGTAGAGGCGCGTATTTGCTCAGTACCGTTTCAGCTTTGGATCTGGTCGGACGTATTGGCGGCTCGGCGCTGTGCGATCTGGATTTGATTCCAAAATCGTTCTTTTTCGTTGGTGGATTGGTTTTCTCGGGGATATTTTTGATTATAATTCCGTTTTTAGAGTCTTATTTGGTTATTAGTGTTGTTTGCGCGTTGTTTGGGCTAGCTTCTGGGGTCAATAATAGTGTGACGACGTTGGTGATGGCGGAGATCTTAGGCGTGGATAGATTGATGTCTACGTACGGTATAAGTCTGTTTGTAAACGGGATTCTGCAGTTGATAGGGCCGATTATTTGTGGCATTTGGTTCGAGAGGCAAAGGAATTACGTATCTATGTTCGTGACTTTTGGGGTTATTTTCCTTGGAGGCGCTTCGCTGTGGCTTTTCATGCCGTTTATTAAGAGGCGTAAAGAGAGGCAAGAGAAAGATAAGCTTGACCTGCTTAAACCTCGGAAAGTGTAGTTGACGAATTTTTAGGTTTTTTTGACGCTATTTTACTTAAGTTTTTCTTTCATAAATTTTATAACATCGCATAAATTACGAGCCGGGTAGGATTTGCTCGTGTCACATTTAAATAAAAATAATTTTTGTTCTGCCATATAAATATCAAAGTAATCAAATGCAGAATGAAATGTCAAAGTGACGCGACACTTCATGTCAATGAACGACGGTTAAATTATATGGAACTTTCAACCTCTATTTCACCCCCTTCAAGATTATTTTTTGAAACAAAAGATACCCTATGTCCTTCCCTAAGATATAATCAATCTTCTTGCCAAATTTAATTACGATCCGTTCAGCCCTTTAGTCGTGAAAAGGTAACAAACAAACTTACAAACAAATTAACAAACAAATTAACAAACAAACAGAGCTACTTTCGCTTTTATAATATTAGTATGAATAATATATAGAAAAACACCCAGACCCGGAATAAATATCTGTAGATCATGCAAACATTTGTTCCGAGGCGGGAATTGAACCTGCTTACTTTGCGTCACAGCCGGCTATTCGCCCACTGGGTCACGGAGGTCGTCCTTAAATTTTAAGTGTTATTTGACATTTAAAATGTAGATTGAGCTAACTGCGATTTAAAGTAGTAAAAGTAAAATTTTATTTCTTGGCTGACGGGCAGTGAACCCGTGGCGAAGTTGGTATCGCACCTCGTATCAAGAGGTTGCGGGTTCAAGTCTCGTCCGGCTGGTAATTTATGCGATGAAAAAGGTACCCTGCCAGACATTCTTTTAAATTCTAAGTTAGGCTTTAAGTTATGAGTTAAATCAAGTTACCAATAGCTTTACTGTTACGCTAGTAGCTATGTAAGCCAAATTCGTAAAAAAAATGCCCATATTTTACCCGAAACTCAGTTGCTTTTCTGTGTATATGTTACAGGCCAAACCCGATTTCAGGCCAAACTTGTTTGTCCTAGGTCAAACCGGTTTATCCTACGTGTCAGGTCAATTTGTTCTTTTTTAAACTAGTTTGCCCTAGGCTAAACCGGTTTATTAGTGCTATTTCTTTCTTTTTCTATATTTTTCGTTACTTCTAACCAATATTTTTTTTTTCAAATATTCTTATTTTGTTCAAAAAACGCTTAAAAAAATAAAAGTATTTGAAAAAAAAAAGCCAATGTGGTAAAAAATACCGCTAAAAATACATTAAAACAACGGACGATTTGAGAACATCCTCCTTTTTTAAACTCTTAAAAATCTACTAAATAATTATTTATTTAGACTTCAGTAAATACATGTACATACAAAAAAACAAGTATAAAATAAAAACATAGGGTCTTACCAAAACTGATTGGCGCGTGTTTAAAAAAATCCTATACAAAAATTGGTAAGGTTTTACACACGCGTTAAACGGTTATTTAACTTTTTTTCGGTAACACGGTTTATTATAAAAACATAAATTTAGTTTCCATTTCAATGCATACAATTAGGTTAAGTATGGTTTCATAACGAATTTAGCTACAGTATAGATCGCGTTATGTTAAAAGAACGCTGTAAGAAAGTGGAGGGGGTGTGTTTGCGCATGCGTACACTCGCGCATGAAAGTACTAGACCAATAGCCGACTGACGAACCAATAGCGCACCTGCAAGCATGTGACGCGCGACCCGCCCGCCCCGCCCCGCCCCGCCCCGCGCCTCATTCCACCAAATAGACCGATAAATCGCCCACTGCGCAGCTTGACCGCCAGCGTTTTTTTTGCATGGCATTTCTTGTAGTTTTTTTTTACATTTTTATTTCCCATTTTTTTATGTTGTACTTATTAATTAACCAATGCATCACTGTCATTTAGCGAAACCAAAAATATAATTATTTTAACTATTTTGAACCCCTGAAAAGAGGGGGTATTATAATAGTACATAATTTAATTCAGGCAATAATAAAATAGTTACGGGATTTTAATGATCTTGTTCTACGGCCATAATACGTGTTTTGTTATGTACAATATTAAATGAAAACACGGGTAGATCTAATTTTTTCTAATAGACCGGCATAGAAAATTTTGAATTTTCAGGCAAACTTAATATCAAGTCTTAAAATATCAATGAACCAGCCTGTATAAAATAGATAAACAAATCATATTCATTCATCATGTAAGTAGGTACCTGTTAAACTGACTAAGCGGCATCGTCGCAAAGGCGCCGCCGATTTACGTTAAAAATTGTTCATTCGTTTTTTGTTAATGTATCGATTTCTGGATAAATATTCGAGCTACAGCTATTAAACCCACCTCTAAAATAAATTAGTACGATGCCAGATGTGTGTTTTAAATTAATGTCAGACATAGCAAAACAGGTTGTATACCTTAGCCTAAAGTACGTATTATAATAAAAATGTATATTTATTTACTATATAAACATTTTGAGTTCTCGAAACGACGAAATTCGACACCCTTCGACCAAAAATCTTCCTACAAGAAGGTCGACAGATGTTAGGTCACCTCTCACCATGAACAATTAAAATTAAAGTTATGATTTTACTTAGAAAACTTTAGTGCTTTACTTTATTAACTACTAGCTTCCGCCCGCGGCGTCGCACGCGTGGTTTGTCAATGAAAAGTAGCCTATGTGCCAATCCAGGTCATAATCTATCCACACAACAAATTTCATCGAAATTGGTTCAGCCGTTATGACGTGACTAAGTAACAAATAAATATCTAAACTTGTGCATTTATAATATTAGGGTGATCATTATTATAAATACGGGATTTATCCCGTACCGTTTTATCGGTTTTTCGACCGACAAATATTACAAATATCTGAAACAAATATCTGTAGATCATGCAAGCATTTGTTCCGTGGCGGGAATCGAACCCGCTACCTCCTGTGTCTCAGAAAAAGTTTATACTTAAACGAAGAAAATTTTTTGTGTTGCGTGGCAGATCTTTCTACCTTTACAAAGGAAAAGTTTTGGCCGAAAAGTGTGTGGTTTCGACGTTTTCGCGGGCGACTACACGACACAGCGCAAGTGCGTCACACGTCGCAGTCTTTACCAAATAGTTTTAAGTATTACTACATGTATGTTTGGTCACTAAGGTATATATGTATATGGGCCTTAGAATTCAGTTTTAACATCTTGTATTTTTCTATTGTTGCCTGGAATAAAGATTTATTATTACTATAAAGGACTAGCTGACCAATCCGCAGCTTCGCACGCGTAGTTTTTCAATAAAAACACATCCTGCGCAGTTGAGTAAAAACTAGCCGGGATAATGTAGCATTTTAATGGTACAATAATTTTTGAAATCGGACCTGTAGTTTTTGCGTTTATACGTTACAAATATACAAATCTTTCCTCTTTATAATATTAGTATAGATAAACCAACGGATATGTTTTAAAGACGGTAGTAAAAGGCATGTTTATGTTTTTTTTAATGGTAGTAGGCTGACCAGAAACTTATGACAAAAAACCCGAATTTTCGATTAAAGTACTTATTAATTACATGGTTTTAAATTATCTACCGTAAGTTTTATGGAAAAAAGTGTAGCCATTTTAGTTTAAGAGTTATTCCTACACTTACTTAGTTATAAGTTACCAACATGTTAGTATAATACGCGCGAGTTAACTGTGCACCTCGCACTGTGACGTCACTGTCACAGTGATGCTATAGTTACTAAGCGAGTCAGGCAAACGCGGGGCGCCGCGCGGGGAAACGGGTGTGGGGTCGCATTCCAAGGAAGTGCACAGTTAACTCGCGAGTGTTATAACCCATATTCGCAATAAATAAATTGATTGACTGTTACATACCATACCAATTTGTGCCGCCAAGCAGCACTGTTGTTTCGTTTTAAAGGGTATGGTTGCCGTTGAAATTACAGGCACATGAGGCTTTACCTGTATACTTCAAGTTGATGGACGCAGAGCGGTGCATCGTAGGGCACGTTTCCACCGTGACCTACGAGGCAATACTTTGTTATAGGCTTGTTACCACTTAACATCAGGTGAGCCATATGCTTGTTCCACCTCCAGGTGGTATAAAAAAAGGCTGCGCGGTATTACGGCAAGTTTAGTCAACTAGCCACCAGATGCTATATAAATCATTACCAAAACGTTAATGCATCAGTGAATTATATAGTTAATTATATACACAGTGTCTTTTAAATCACTGTTTTCCCAGAACAAACGTTGTTCAGTCCATGGTCTACTAATTGTTTATAACATCACATTAAAAAGAAAAACGAAATCGGTCTTTGAAAAATATAAAAAGTTACGAACTTAAAACGTCTATTTTAACGTTACGCTCTACAACATAGCCAGCGCGCTGACCGGTAGCTACTAGGTATCTAACTTAGGAGTAAAGAAAGAAAGAAAGAAAGAAAGAAAATACATTTATTTGAACCCACATGACATCACACACAATAACAACAAAGGAAAAGACATAAAAACACAGTAAAAACAAGTTTCACACTGACAGAAAATGATGAGTAGGCAATATGCTACGGCTAGCGTACCCATGAACTTTGTCACGGTTAGTTTTTGAACAAAGTTATACTTATTTGAGAAGGTCTAGATTTTATTTATTCTTTTATTTGATGCTATAAACAGTAGACCATGGTCTGAACAACGTTTGTTCTAATTACCCTCTGCATTATAATTATAGTTACCAATTTTATTCCATATTTACGTAAGTACCAGTATTAGGTAATTATTTTATTGTTTTTTTAAACTTTATTATTCATTAGTTACCCTAGTTTATATTTAAATTACTTGAAATTTGAATGTTTTTACCAATAGAAAAACTACACATAGAACAGAAGTTTCTAACTAATATCAGTTTGAAACGTAGGCTACAAAACCACGAAAGTGTGCGAGAGTGCCACGTTTTACATTTACCGACACGGACACAAGCGCACGTGTAATGTAGCAAACGGGTGGACATTTTCCCTCCTTCCCCCTTCCACCACCGGATTAGCAGACATACCGAGAAGTACCACCCATAACTGGTCGGCATACCACCTTGCCGTACAAATGATTTGCTTCAACTTTTCACTTTTCTTGTTCGCACAAGTAAGGGGTGGAACTCACTTCCGGCGTATGTTTTTCCGAACCAGTACACTCTCGGAGTCTTCAAGTCCAGAGTGAATATGTTCTTTCTAGGCAAGCGTGCTCTATCTTCGATCACACCATCACTTACCACCAGGTGAAGTAGGCGTTGAGCGCTTGGCTACCAACAATAAAAAAAACACTCATACCGTCATATTTTTGATTATTCCGAGTGCCGCACTCACTACGATCTCACAGCGCGGACGATGGCTCCAATTTAATGGCCTATTTTCGCGCGTGTACCTTGTGCAGTTATGTTCTATGTGTTGTTATTCTTAAGTTTAACCCGACTATCGAAGGGCTATGTTCATTTATATCCGTTGTACAACGAGTTATTGAAATAACGCAAGACCTCAGCTAATTTTATTATATCGAGATAATTAAAACGGTATTTAAAAATTTATTAATTGTTTATCTAGTGTTTATTGATATGGGAGTATTAGAAAAAAAGTTTATTGAAATACTTTATTTTTATATCAATGTATCTCTGATTTTTATTAATTTCTCCCTATAACTTATTATACCATAGTTACAAAAAAATTACAGCTAGTACAGATACATTTTTGTAAGCATAAAAAAAATTAAACACAGTTTAGCGCGCATTGAACACTTGTTTAACTATTTTGCGGTAACAAGGTAATTATTTATTTTATTTAGTTATATTTTCTTTCAATTCCATATTCAACGTGATGTTATACAAAACGTTTTTGCGTTATTAAAACTTAAATGTATAAAAACGGATTTAGGATAATTTGTAGTAGTTTACGTTTCAATTTTTGTTGCTCTTATCAATTTATTCCGGCTTTTTAGGCATTATCACAACTATTCTTGTAACCAAACGTTAAATGTGTGTATTTTTCGAAACTTCAATAATCTTTCTTAACGAAATAACAAAAAATGTTTTTTTTTATTTTGGATTAAGATAATTATTAAGAAATTAGCTTTAGATAGGATATTACAATGTTGATGCTATTTTAATAAATAAATCATGTATTTTTCTTAAATTGTTGTTTGAATTTTATGTAATTTTACCTACCTGCGCCGTCAACACATATTATTAAAAAAATATTTATTTTTGATTTTATTAAGTAAAAATGTTATGATACCTTTGAGACTTTATTATATACATTACAAAAAATAAATCATCGGCCGAGATAAAATTCAAGTTCAAAAGCCGGTAGTTCGGTTGTTAGTTCGATTCACCGATCTACTGATACTTTTAGGTGTCAATAGTCCGGTTGGTACAAAAAAACCTGGACACTGGATGATCATAAGGTGTTTTTTTGTACCTTTGATTAAACGAGCGGGGTCATTGAACGGCTCGTAGTAACTTTTTAGTTATCTGTGGCATCGGTAGTTCTCTAACATTTCGTCGAGAGATATTTCTCGAGTGCTTAATAAAAAACAAGAAAATTCCTAACGGAGATCTCGCGAGTCTCCGATTAAAACAAAAAAATATTATTTGTTATTTTTGGCTCAAAATAGTGCCACGAAATAAAAAACCAACTAACTTGACATACAGTTTCATTTCAATTTTCATGATATGTGGTTACACTTTTTTGGGGTACAAATTGCGGTTATTCTGGATTTCAGACTTTTGCCTATATTTGTGTTACTTAAGCTACACGTATACCAAATTTCAGCACTGTGGGGTCACTGGTGTACCCTGTGTGAATTTTGTCAAAGTTCAGTTTTTATTATGGCTAATGATTAAAAAACTATAAGGACTTTACTAAAAATAAAAAAGAAGTCTAAATGTACTAATGAAGACCTTTCATTTGACGTCCCATTTGACCTAGTCTCATTTTCATTTTTTTACCCCTCTTGAACCCCAATATCTCAACCCCCCCCCCATTTTTAGCTCATTTAGTCACACCAAAATTGTGCCATCACTACCTACCTATGTATCAAATATCAAATTTCACGATCATCGGATCAACACTTCGAAAGTTATCCTCGGACAAACAAACATACATATAGACATACATACAATGCCGATTTGCCCAAGTTGATTTAGAGATCTCGCTTCGCTCGATCAATAATTGGTTTAAATTCCAAGACCTAGAGTAATAATTGCTTTCAACATTAGCTATACAAACAAATAGTGATTCCTTACTACTGGTTCGTGGAAAAAAACCTAACGTCCTACTGCCATTCAGACACACTGGATGGTGATAGGTAGTTAGATTTATTTGGTTAAGCGCGTGTCGGACCGAGCACATAAAAGATTCTGTAGTCAGTACTTACGGCTATAGGATTTTCATTTTAAAATATAAAGTTAATTTTGCAGTTGATTTTGTACGCACGTTCACCGCCATCTATTCGAATCTACTATTCTTATAAAGCTTAAATGCTTCCAAAACTCCTTATTCATTATCAAGATTTAGATCTTAATTGTTTAATTTGCTATCTAAAGACCGTCGCAAACGATCTATAGACAGCTCAACTATATACTTCAATCACATGTTATACTTATTTTTAACATAATTGAATTTATTTTTTATATAATTTTTCCAAGACACTTGACATAAAACTACTTCTCTCCCCAGCTGGAACCATTCGTCGAGGAGGACATTGGTGATACCGAGGACACCATCCACCCCCGCATGGTTTTCACCCCCGAAGACACCCCCGGCGACAAACAGAACGGCTCCCCCCCTATCTTCAAGAACAAATCGAACGCGCACCTCGAAGAACGAAACTCACCTACCAAAGATTTCGCTCGATCCGCTAGTGCTGCCTCAAACATCGATAGGCCGAAGAAAATATCGACACCGGTCAACTCGAAAAACGCGCTCCAAACCATCGCTAGTAAAAGTCATCTACCTAGCAACCCTAGTCTATTAGAATCCGTGCCGGAGGGAAAAAGCAGTCGAGCTAACAGCCAAGAAGCGTTTTTGAAAAAACTACAAGTCCCAAAAACTCCTAAACGTAGCCCGTCCACCTCTAGCTTTCAATACATGTCGACACCATTCCACGGTTCTACGCTCTCAGCTTTCGAGAAACCAAGCGAATTCGCGTCACAATTCAGCTTAAAATCCGTCACGGGCAGCCTAGCCCCTATTAGCTATTGCTGTGGTTCCAAAAAACGCCCGAAAGATCCAAACGCGAAACAAGAACCGAGCAAGTATTTCGATGTGAATTTACTAAAAGACCCGATTTATTTGGTGATTTTAATATCGAATTGTACATGTGCTATTTCTTACACGAATTTTATTATTTTAGTGCCGTCTTACGCTCAGGAGTGTGGGTTTGATAAATCATTGGGCGCTTACTTGCTGTCGATAATTTCGGCGTTAGATCTCGTTGGCCGAATCGGCGGGTCTGCACTGTCCGATGTAGTGACTACGCCAAAGCGGTATTTCTTCATTTTCGGGCTTATAGTTTCAGGTGTCAGTTTAGCTATGTTACCGTTGTTTAGTAGCTATTCGGCTATAAGTGCCTTTTGCTCGATTTTCGGCCTCGCGTCTGGGATTAACGTCGGTGTCACAGCACTCGTTATGACTGAAATGTTGGGCACGGAACGATTGATGTCATCTTATGGTATAAGTTTGTTTGTTAATGGGATTTTGCAGTTGATAGGTCCGCCTATCTGTGGTTTTTGGTATGAGTACTCTAAGTCCTATAAATCTTTATTTGTGACCCTTGGATTTATTTTAGTGGGGGGAGCAGCTTTGTGGGGCTTTGTACCGGTTATTAATAAAAGAAGAAGATTAGCGCAGAAAAAAGAAGGCTTAGAAAAAGCGTAGTAATGTGTTAATGTTTATATGCACATATTGTTTAAAAAGTAAGTAAACACAGTGCTGATCTACCATATCTGTGTTGCATTATCCATATCGATGTGATTTAAAAGTATGAGTACACAGATTTTTTTGTCAATATAAAGTGCACACAAATGTTTGTGTGTCATAAATACGTGAACACAGATATTGGTGTCAATAATATGTGCACACATTTTCTAAACCGGCACAGATACATCGTCAAGTTACTTGTCTTATCGCTTTCTTTAAAGCGTATGCGAAATAGGACAGAAAGGGATAAGTTATTCTTACGAACATTTATAAAAAGGCTCATACATACTCGTAGGTAAATGGGTTTTCTTAAACTTATATCAATGCAATATTATTATTAACAGTTTCAAATAAATACCAGTTTATAAAAGTTTTATAAAAATACGAATTTAAGCAGATTCTATTCATACTAGATTTTAGTTAATTTTTTTATTGTAAGAGCTACGCTTGGTTGCTTATTTCTTACATTTTGTTGTTTTTATTAAAATTATGTCCGAAAACCTACGTAATTTATTTTACCACCAATTTGTTCTTCAATTTAAATGGTCTTTTGATAGAAATTATAAATGGTTGTATAAATTATGATAAATCGAATAATTACAAATAAAAAGGTTCCTGTTTTTTATATAAATACACGAAAAATCATATATTCTGCACATCTAATTAACACCAACTAAATGTAATATATTTCTTTTTTATTCTAACTCAGATTTTATACAAAGGTAGGAATATTTCATTAATAAATCGTAGGGGGGAAATCTACTAATTTTTCATATTATAATAATGTAAGTACTTATTTTATAAATTAGGATATAAATTGCAAGATCTTTGCAGATTTTAGGGTTTATTTAGAACAAATGGGTTTGGTGATATTTTAATTTTAAGGCTGCATTCTCATACTTCGCTGTGGAATCTTGAAGACCACGAACATGTACGTACACTCTACTTTTCCTTGCATTGGGTTGTTTTGGTATACCAAAATAAAAAGAATTAAAAATGTTGAATGTAAGGTTTGAAAAAATCAACACACTCGTTATTATTACTTTGTTCAATTAGTTAAGTGAGGATTGGATGTTTTTTGAAATATTCAAAGCGTTTGGTGCAGATATCTATAAACCTTAAATGCAAATATATTTCTGTCAAAAATTCTGAAATTATAGAAAGATCTTTTATTAAAATCTTACGTTCTTTTAAATATGAATTCTAGATATTTGCGCCAACGTTTCGATTTTAGACGTAAGATTTTTGCGAAAAATTTACACAATCGACGTTATCTCCAGTTTTGTATAATTTTGTATGTAAGATAGATTAAAATATCAATTATATCCATCATTTACTCACAGCGCTTTAGCGTTAGTATTGTGGTCAATTAGTTATGTGCCATTTTAAAATATTTGCCTTATATTTGCAGTTACAGAGACTACTACTTAAATTTAATGTTTTTTTATTGTAATTTAAATGTGCGTCCTCACCACGGGTATTCGTTAGCGAGCATTTGAAAGCGAGTGTTCACTTTGTTGTGAATTTTTCATCGAGCTAAGTGTTCGTCTGTGAACATAACTTAAAGCATTCGTATACGAGCTTCCTGTTTCTGGATTTGTTTCTTGTGAAAATGTCGCAATAATTTGGTCGCTCTGAGGACGCACCTTATGGTTTAATTTAACTATTAATTTTGAACCATTAAGTGAATTTGTAATCTCTGGGTGCGGTTGTTAGGTATTTTATTCCGTACTTATGGTATTATATTTTACACATGTAATAGTTTTGGGTTATAGAGTAAGATTTTGATTATTTTTCACATAATTATGTTATCGCTTATTTTACATTTATTTAGAATAAATAATTTGTAGTTAATTAAGTGAGCATTTAGCGTCTGTTTATAAATTAACACATCATTTTCAAAAACAACTGAACGCAACGACGTGTATAGCTATTTTTGCACAGAATAATAAATTCTAAACCGATCTGTAAATTCTAAATTAAAAATAGATTTATTTGTCACAAAATTTAAAAATGTAAATGCTTATATTTTGGTATTTGGTTTTTAAATTTTATTTTAGACGCTTGTATTTTGGGACCACTATTACAATAATATTCAAGATAGCAATATCTTGTTCATACAAAATATAAAGTTAATCACCTAATAAATACGATCTTAGGTGCCTAGAGGAGACGTCGGCGAGTACAAGGGAAAGACACGGCGGCGCCCCTTTAATGTACAAACAACGTCGCTAACTGGTAACCATGCATGGTTAAAGATTGAAAAATATTGATTATAAGGTTGTAAAAGGATTTTTAAAACCATCTCCAAAATTTTTAAACTCTGACGGGTCTTGAACCCGCAACCTTTCTCTTGATACGAGGATGCACTGCTAATTGAAAAAATCTTGGAATGTGTTCGGTTAACACTATAAAAATACTATTTGTAGGATGATTTCCAATAAGTACGTTTATTATTGTTTATTATTTGACGACCTCCGTGGAGCAGTGGGCGAATAGCTGGCTGAGACGCAGGAGGTAGCGGGTTCGATTCCCGCCGCGGACCAAATGTTTGCATGATCTACAGATATTTGTTTCGGGTCTGGATGTTTTTCTATATATTATAAGTATGTATTTACAAAAAAAAACTGCACATAAGTATTCAATCAGTTATCTGGTTCCCATAGTACAAGCTCTGCTTAGTTTGGGGCTGTGTGAAATGTCCAGCAATATTTATTTATACATATGTATTATTTAAACACACGACGTATAATAACCCGTTAGCGGCGCTGTCTGTTCTACTGCAAAATGAATCGAAGCGTCGCGATTGCGTCTTGTCTTTGTATATTTTGCGTCGCATTTTAGAAATAAACCTGTATAATCAAGATCGTTTGGCAACCGTGAACAGAATCAGTACCAATGTGGTGATAGGATGCGGTCAGTGCTTCCACTGTGTATCGCGGTATTATACTTACTAGATGTCGAAAAACCCCTCTAGTGTCAATAGTTCGGTTGTTAGTCCGGTTGACCGAACTACTGATACTTTTTGGTGTTAGTAGTCCGGTTGGTACAAAGCACCGAACTATCAAGACCCTATAGCAGGGATAGGTTGGTTAGAAAGTAAAAAAAAAGTTGTTTTTTACTAACCTGACTGTTGACACCTAAAAGTATTTCGGTGAATCTGACTAAAAACCGAACTACTGGCACTATAGGAAAACCATAAGTGATTTAACTGAGCATGTTCGATCCATTTATCTCTACCGATGATTTCATTTATTGTAGTATCTATACGATGATTTAAAGTCTCAAAGACGAGGTATACATTAATAGTTACAATGTAAAATAAATATTTTGTAATATGATGAAAATGTGTTTTCTTTCTCGCATTTTAAGCAGGCACTTTACAATATTCAGTGCGCTAAATCCAAACAGACTACATTTAGCATATTTAGACTATACAGGGTGTTTAGTAATATACCGACGATATTCAAGTGACGGTTTCTCAAAACATTTAAAATGGCAATGGAAAGGACATATTCTGAGGGAAAGAAAAGAGAAATGGACCAAATTAATAACCGAATGGTAAAAGAAACAAAGGTAGACAAATAAGACGTTGGGAAGATGACCTGAAAAAAATAGCCGGTCTAGAATGGATGAGAACAGCCAGAGACAGGATAAAGTGGAAATCCAGAGGAGGCCTTTGTCGAAGGACAAGCTGTTACAAATGATGAAACATACTAAAGCGTTGCCGAAAGCATAACGTACCTAAGTTAAGAACATAAAGGCTTATTTTATTTTATTATTGTTGTAAAATTGTTGTTTTTCAAATTCATTACTATAGAACATTTCTAACAACCTTAATATTAAGTCCTAAAATATCAATGAAAGAGCCTACACTGTATAAAATAGGTAAACAAATCATATTCATTCATTAAACGAGTATAAGTAGCTACCTGTTGAACTGCCTAACAACATCTCAAAGCAGTCTCAAAAGCGCCTCCGATTAATGTTAATTTTTTTTATTGGAAATGTATCGATTACTAGATTAATATTCAAGCTACCAGTAATAAACCCACCTCCAAATAAGTTAATACGAATCGTGTGTTTTAAGTTAATGTCGTACATAACAAAAGAGGTTGTATAGATACTCGTCCCACTCCTTCTTGACCGATCTTTGTTATTGTTGTCCTCATTTACACTTAAAGTGAAATGTTCTTTTTCTCAAACATGCTTGGAACAGTGAGCATTATTTTGACAACCTTCTTCGAGATGAATCGAAATTGCTGTACTGGCCAAATACATGATTGTATTTGAATGTTTATTGAAAAAAAAAACAATTGAACACTTTATCGCGGGAATAATTATTGTTATTCGTTGATTTGGAAAAGTAATGGTATGTTTTATTATATTTTATAATTTCCGCGCATTATTTGAGAGAAGAACTATACAAGCCTTGGCCACAACTAGGCATTGATGGACTTGCGTATGTATTTACACGTTCGTCGATCAATGCCTCTTGCTGGCCGTTGCAGAATTTACTATAGTATCATATCAAGGCATCTAGGCAAGCGTGTACCATCGTAGACTGCATCATCGCTTATCATCAGGCAAGATCGTGGTCAAAAGCAAGCCTATAATGTATAAAAAAAATAAAAATGTTTATTTGTCTGTTTCTAGACCTGAGGATGTAAGGAATCGATAAATAAAACTACACTTTTTTCCTTTTATTTTATGTTTTCGCATCATCTTATATCCTATGTCATATGTATGGGTATTTACTATTTATATCTATAGGTATCTATAGGTAGGTAGGTACAGAGTACATTTTATGTTCACCAGTTAATATTTAATTTTTAACCGTATTCGTTTTAAACAATAGCGAGGCATTGGAAGAAAATAATACCTGTGTTTGCAATTTAGCTTTAAAACTAAAGTTGCATTTTTTCAGATTAAACGAACTTTTTAGAAATACCGTTCAAAGTTGACAACGCAATTTGTTACGTTAAATTAAAAAGATTTTGTCAAAGTTGAGTAAGATTGAGTTAATGCCACTTTCTGCAGTCACTTAAAAACTGATTATTGGGATTATTTTGTGCATTTAAAGTACATTTTCTTCCAAAAACCAAAGAACAACCATCAAAGATCAACAAAAAACATTTTTTTCGAAAATACGAGTAGATAACTTAGTCTCAACACAACAGACAAGCGAAGACTTAACTTTAGATACTTAACATTATATTTTTAATTTTTAATCTAATTTTCACTAAAATTATGCGATAATAAATAAAAGGGGGTAGTTAGGTATAAAAAGTAAACTAATGAAGTAAACCAACGCAGCTGTTAATTAACCGACGCCATTTTTGTTAATTTTGGAATCATCTCCAATTTTTTTTAGTTCTTTTTAAGTTGAATAAGTTGTAAAAAATTACTTTTTCAAAACAAGCTTTTATAAAATTCATAATCGGAACCGCGAGCAGATTCAAATGAGCCCAAACACTAGTAGTCTACTATAATCCATTCAGAAGTTCCGTTGTTTAGCATCCGTCTCCATCATGAGACCACCTCCATGGTACCATATTATTGCATTGACACCGAAGTTGCATATGTATATTATGTATTCCAAATTTCAGCTCAATCGGTTGAGGGGAACAGGTTTAAAATTCAGTTGTAAGATTCCATCCGGACAAACATACATACATTGCAAGTTAATAAAAAGCTTGTAAAAAATAATGAAGTAATTAATTATTTTTAAAAATTATCACTTTTAACTAACGAAGTTTTGATGCAATTTTATTATTTAAAAATAGTTAAATATATATTTTTAGTACTTATCCATAAAATTATATCTGATAAACTCATAACACAACCTCTGTTAGACGATATTCAAAAGTCTATTCAAAAGTGGAATCAAGTACCTAATATATTTTTGTATATTCAATAACTCGAATTTTAACAACTGCATCAGTTTACAGGTAAAGGTGTATAGCACATACCTTAAATACATCACATTCATGATATAAATATATAAAGTCGCAAGGGTAGATTTCGTAGATACAAAAATTGGGAAGATAAAAATCACTAACTCTTTCTGGTCATAAGTTCGAATCATCACATTTTGAAAAAAAAGCTCAAATTGTCTAACAAAGTCAAGTGTGCGTTCAGAAGATAATATTGAGCAAATTATACAAACAAAAACGATACTTAAGTATCTATTCTAATACAACACCCATGGACGGTCGAAAACTAGGAAAATAAAAGTGCTTGTTTCTGATTCAAACTTTGAAATTCTCACTCCACGAAAACAAAGATACACGATTTATTAATCGTTATTAATGTTCTAGCGGTTTACAAAACGAAAAATCTACTACACACCTATTGCATTATTATTGCTGGGTTTTTTGTGTTTGAAATAAAAATCGTCTCATTCTATCTAACTACATTCATACAATTTCCATTTATACAAATGCTCATAAAAAAAACCATCTACTACAGCAACTCTACAAATCAATAACTACAATAATTTATAAAAGTAAATTGAAATCAAACAAAGATTTTTATTTCAAACACAGTTATAATATTAGATATTGCTAATAATTGTGTAAAAACAACTTCTAGACACATTTATTCAGATATTTATAGATAAACATCGAAAAGTCTACTGTCTGACTCGAATCAGCAATTTTCCAACCAAATGGTGTTTAAAAACACCACATTCAGTGCCAGGATATTATCATGCGGTGATCCGGTCTACTTGCTCTGGACCCTCTTTGAACGCACTGAATTTTTCATCACACTTGTTCGTCCATCGCTCAAAACCGCCCTTCTCAGAGCCACTAAATCCTAGCCTATTCCCAAATCCAGTGAAATTCAAGTTTTGGATGAATCTTTATGCCTGTCAATGCCACGTTTGACTTGGTGACTAAAAGACGACCAAAAGTCGACTGACTTACGAAATTCGGGACTACAGGTGGGCTAGTCGACAAATTTTTCGTTTACTTATGCACGCCACGATAGAGAAGTTTGTCGTCAATCGCCGCCATTTTTTTCATCTCTTATAACTTCACTCGACGTCATATCTCAGTATCTCATTCTCTAAAACTAAGACGACAAAACACTCGCAGCAGTTTCAAAATTTGCTTAAATTATGATGCGCAGATGACAAAGATATTTTGAAAGCGGAGTTACATTCGATACGCTAGTCGATAAGTCCGAAAATGTATGCGGTCTTTTGACACATGCTATTGAAATGTCACGTAATATATCGACAACAAACCTATGTAGAAATCGAATCGATTTGAAGCGAATATAACTTGGCTACGGGCCTTGAGCTTTTGCACGAGAACACGACTCGTGAACATTTTGTCACATTACGGATGTCAGCTCGGGTCGCCACCAGTGGTTTAAACAACCGGTACACAAAAATTGGGCGCACAATTTGTATAATGTTATTCAACTTGCTGACTCGAGTTAGAAAAAACAATATAAACAAAAAACTAACAGACAAGGATCGTATATCCGTGTTACACGTTTCAAAAAATATTTTTCATATCTTTTAAGAGTTTTTGTGTACAAAAACAATATTTCTCAAGCATTGCGACTTGTCATGGGTATAATTATTATTAACTACAACACATCAAACTTCTAGCTTGTTCTAACAAAGAAACATAATCTAGTAAAGCTGTTTTTGAAAAATTATAGGACTAACTTTAGTTTTTACTTGCTTTAGTCAAAAATCTCTTTACTTAACCCTCAAAAATATCTTTCTAACTTCAATAAAACATAACCCTCATTTTGCGCAGTTGGCTAAAAAATAGCCTATGTCCTTTCCCAGGATATAATCTATCTCCTTGCAAAATTTCATTACGATCAGCTGTTTAGTCGTGTAAAGGTAACAAACAAACTAACAAACAAACAGAGTTATGTATGTATTATACATATAAACCTTCCTCTTCAATCACTCTATTTATTGCTGAAAACTGCATTGAATCCGTTGAGTAGTTTAAAAGATGTAAGCGAAGAGACAGCAGAAGCGACTTCATATTATACTATGTAAAGAAGTTGTGTCTTGGCTGGCAATATATATATTCCAGGCAAAAAAAAATATACATTTGATCCTGTTATTTCTTCATAAACAGCTTTACGAAAAGGAAAAGACACTGAGTAACCTATGTACGACTAGTCTATTCTCCTACAACTTTGAATGTATTCACACCCTAACCAAACGAGTGATTTTATTTCAATTTTTTGCTGATCGTAAAATTTTGCAGAAAAGTGTATCATTGTATGGTCAAAGTTTTTAAGTTAACTGAGCTACTAAGAGAAATCATTTTAAATAGACGTTTAAATAGATATTCAAGGAATCAAAAATAATTTTCATTCGTTTAGCACTAAAATATCAAGGTATCAAGTTGTTAACCTCTGATTTATGTATTTAGTATTTATGTATAAATTGTACATACATATTTTTCATTTGTATGCACAATGTATAATAGGTGTTTATTTTCATCATCCTAATCCAAAAAGAAAATATTGCGAGGGCGTTGTAACTTTTCCATAAAGTAAATTCTAAGGTAGATATTAAACGAGGGGATAAAACAGTGTCTAGCGTCACGGGCGCTCTAATTTAAACGCATTCAAAGTTGCAAGATATCCTTGGAATCGTCCTTAAAGGATTATTCACTTATTTTGAATATTGGTGTTATCATTATAATTGGGAAAAGACGGATGTAAGTCCATAGAAGAAATAAGATAAAATAAATAAAATATTTGGCACTTCTTGCGTTAAAAAATGTTAAATCTCTTATAAAAATCGACCGAATTTTTCAATAAAAATTTGACTTGATCTTTATAAATAGAATTCGAAAATAGTTGGTATTATTTTACTTATATTTTTAACGTATAAGGTTATTTTAACAGGTTAATGTGTTTAACTTTTACCTAAACAAAATTCGGTCTATGTTTTTTATAAATTCATACATTTTCTAACGCTGTGACATCAAAAGTAAACCATAGATAATTTTTAAGGCATTCAAGATGAAGAGTTATATATATAGCATATTATATTTATTAAGTCGAGGACTATACAAAATATTGGTGTTATATGGGACTTAATCATATATACTTACGATTATATAAGGGAAATAAAAAAACTAGAAAACAATAAAACATAAAAGCACACAAATTTTTAATAGCCTATCTAACAATGTTCGCTTGTATAATAATATAAGTTAATATATCTTGAATTTCCTAGCTAAAATTACACCCCATTTTATAATGTGGGTTATATAATGCTTATTTCTAGCGTTATATTATGGAATTAAAGAAGCACCTTATCACTAATCCTTATAACATACTATAGTTACGTCGAAGGAAGTTTAGCAATAAGAAAGGCATCGACCGTCGGCGCGAAAACTGTGGTAACCCACACATTGCTAAAATAGACGATCGGCAGTTACCTATACTTTAGATACTTACTCTCTATGGATATATATGTGTTAATCTACGTGAAGCGGTTATAGGCATAAATTATGTTTTTTTTCCACTAAAATCTAGCATTATAACCTAAATTTGACTATCTAATCGTTTGTCATATTTTTGATAAACACTCGTGTGAGGTTCCACCTCAGAAACGCTACATACAATCACAAAGAGAGAAAGATCAAAATAAAATGTACTATAAGTCTTTTAGATTTAATTTTGTAACGTATCAATAGAGAATTTGTTTCTTTGCGATTATCTGGAGCGTTTTTATTTATTTTTTCGATTGACTGAATGACCGAATTGACACCACGATTCGTCCCTAGCCGGAAAATCAATTTTATTATATTACTTTATTATGTATAATATAAATATCTTAATTGTAATCTCTAGCGATATGTCTCTCAAATTTCACTACATGCCAAAATAAAAAATGCTAATCAGAAATAATTAAATAAACTACGACAGTCAAACTATAAACCGTACTGTTTCGAATCCATTTAGTTTTTCCGAAATAGTATACTAAAAAAACATCGTAAGATAGAAGGCAATTTCTCAATTGGTTGGTTTAACTATTAAATTAAAAACAAAAAAGATTCGAAACAGCATTATACATTAAATATAATGTATAAAGTACACGTTTACAAAATATCATATCGAATATGGCACCGCATACAGGAGCCTGTTTAAAAAGTTTCAAAAAAGATGATTCCATAGAACTACTTTTTATTATACTTTTAAGAATACTAGCTCACCTCGAAGGACTCTTACAAGATTTTCTTTGATAAAAACAATAGCCGAAATTTTAAAATAAAAAAACATACGCGACAGGTTCTGTTGAGAGAAAACAAACGAACACACATTCCCTCTAACTACAGTAAACGGTTATATTAATTACTTATTTCTATCGCAATAAATATTTTTCTTTTCACTTAACCTCCTATTCAATATATAAATCTAATTTTTACTACTTTTCGGTATTTTTTTTTCTTCAAAGTTCTTTAAGTGTATCCGTTAATATATAGACACAACCTTCATTTATAACAGTAGATTTATTTATGATTTTTTTCGTTTATTTATGAGTTTTGGCATTGTATCTCACGGAGAAATTAAGAGAAATCACTAAAAGTGATCGAAAAATGTTACTCGCCCCATTTTTATTCATACTTCCTTCATCGCCTTCCATTATCCCTCGGCTGATAAAAAATGTTTTAAAAAAACTCACTCTCTGATGTGACCTAGCCCCTACATTCCTACTAAACATTTTTCCAAAAACTACAATTTTTTTCCACTAATCTTATCCTATCTTGTGCTATCAGATGTTTTGGTACCTTTTTCCACAACATTTTTCCAAAAAATGTTTTTTCCCGAAAAATCATCGCAACCTTTTTGGCCCGCGTGTCAACTGATATTATCATCTTAAAAGTTATCTTATCTAATATAACTAACTTTTATAACTAATATACAATCTAAAATTATGGTAATTGCATTCAATATGCAATACAAGCAGCATTAGAAACTAAATCTTTCATCGTGACTCACATTTTTTTCAAATTTGCGCCTGAAAGTATCGTATTCATATTTTTTTATATATTCGGCTTACAGCCCTTTGCCTATCCGCTCCCGAGCCCTCGCTGCTTAAAAATAACAAATAATGAAATTATAAAAACTGTTCTAAATAAAATATCACATTTTAAAACTTTGGCTTACATAAAAACCTAAGGTCCATGAGACTAGAATCTTAAAGTTCACAAGACTAGAATTTCGCCTAAATATACTAAAATAAATTTATTTTAGAGTAATAATATGTTATAGAGCTCATCCATACGCTGATGAAGTCACTTTATGAACTTTGATTCTGTGCTTGCAAATTATTTGCAAAAGATCATCTTTTGTACTCTATAACTATTATTGCTCTAAATTTTTTATCCTGAATACATTGATTCTTTCTATACACTTAATAATGATTTTTACATATTTTTACAGTAATGTTTTAGTAAAATTTCAATTTATTACTTAGAAACGCCGAAAAGACCAATGTTATAGTAAAAATATAGTAAAGAATAAAGTAAATGAATAGTAAAATTTGCGTTTTTAAGTAACAAATATTTTTTGTATATAAGTAAATTTATTTTTCCCTCCCTGTCCTTTGACAGAAATATAATAATTTTGGATTTGTTATTCCTGAAGAATACGTTCGTCAACATAAAGTGGCGTTTACATCTAGTCCTATTGGACATACAAAATAATTAACAAAATTTATAAAAAATCATGTGATAATTGGACAGCTACTTGTAAAAATATAAAAAAAACGCGTGTGTGTACTTATGTACGCACATAAGAAGTTATACTTCAGTTATCAGCTAACTTCATCATGTCGCTTTTTAGCTGTCAGTGTGCGCGCGCATCGTAAAAATGTACTCCGCCAAAAGAAGTTTTTCCACACGCGCAAAAAGAAGTATAACTTCAAAAATTAAGAAAAATAACTACATTAAAAAAAACCAATACACAAATTTCTGTAATTAAGGAATAACTGTGTTTTTCTTTTGGAGCACTGCTACATCATAATGTTCTCGTAAAACATCGAAAAAAAACGATAAAATATCTGGGTTATTATTGTTATTGGTAGATTTCAAGTGTTCACCTAAAACCTATTTTAAACGAACCGAAGTTTTAGATAATGTCCTAAATCAGCTCAAATAATTAGTTAACCATAAATGAAGTCATTAAATGAATCCAATAAATTATACCTATAACATAAACTCAAACTGCATATTCAGCGTCAAATAAAGTCAACTGAGAGGTAACTAAGGATTCTTCCACACGGTCCATCAGGGATGGTCCTGGCTCCTGGGGCAGCAGGCCGGGTCGCGCTGGCCTCACACCAACAAACTGGGGGCCAGCCATTCGTCTTCACCGATCTGGAAGACGATGTCATCATGATAAGTGCATCGTAGGGCATTTCTATTGCGTGACCTACGAGGCAATTCTCTGTTATAGGCGATGGTTACCACTTAACATCAGGTGAGCCATAAGCTTGTTCCATTTCCATGTAGTATAAAAAAAATGATTATTGTGCTTTCAGATGGGCGAACACAAAATCTATGTACATGCAACATTAAAAAGGCTGAAACAAGAGAGTCGCTTAAGAGATTGGTGCGTGTTGAGCACACTTCCTTGAGAAGTTGAATATAAATTAGCCACTGATACCATCATTGCGTTTGACTTAAGTTTGCAATGTAAATTCTGTAATATTTTAACTTATATATATGTTTTTATATACGTTATTAGTATTATGTTATCCTAAGCTACTTTATACTGATAGACCACGCGAGCGAAGCCGCGGTCGGAGGATAGTAAATAAATAAATAAAACTATGAACACGCCTGTCCAGACGAAATATAGTCGAGCGTTAATCGTTTCTCAATCACAGGTACACTAACGATAGTTTCATTGAAAACTGACGAAATATTCAAGATATTAAGCATAGTTTTAAAATATAAGTTTAAAGCTGCCGACGCGTCTCGTATATTCTGATTTTTGTCATATTAGCTAATAAACTGTACAAACGAAACAAAAAAAAAATGTAATCCAAGATGGCGGCTTCCATCTTGGATTTATCTAAGTTTTTTTTGTTTTACTCGACATACCACTACTAATTGTCTCAGTTGGAAGGTTCAAATAAATGTTTTTTTAACTTTATTTTCATTTTTTCATAGGCATCTCTAGTGGTCGCCATCTTGGTGAATGCTTATTCTGATCTTGGAGGATCTTGGACTTTATTTCGTTTCTTATTTTTTTCTTATTTATTTCGTTATTCGGACTTACCAGCTGAACTTGAAGTAGTGAATTGGGTAGTCGAGCACTTGCAACTCCGATTTCTACCCAAACTTACCTATGTACAGTGGTATGGTATGGGCCGCCATCTTTCATTTTATTCTATCTTTCTTATGGTGCACACGCACGTTCATAGCCGATGAACAAGTATCGGTAAGGCCGATGTTTTAACGTTTTGTGAGCATTCAAGCTAACTTCACAGAACGTTCTACCTTCTTGGATTCCCTTTTAACTTATTCCTATTAATTAAGGTGAAACTAAATTGAATGTACTTGGATAGTTACCACACACCTAGGATTACGCTAACCACTTCCTTTATATTATACTAGCTAACCCTCCCGCGGCTTCGCACGGGTGGTTTTTAATAAAACATTACCCTCATTTTGCGCAGTTGGCTAAAAAGTAGCCTATGCCCTTTCCCAGGATATAATCTATGTGCTTGCAAAATTTCATTACGATCAGCCGTTTAGTCGTGTAAAGGTAACAAACAAACACACAGAGTTATGTATGTATTATACATATAAACCTTCCTCTTGAATCACTCTATCTATTGCTGAAAACTGCATTAAAATCCGTGGAGTAATTTAAAAGATCTAAGCGAGCAGACAGCGAAAGCGACTTCATTTTATACTATTTAAAGATTATCATAAGTACGCGTCTCCGCCATCTTGGATTCTTTTTCATATTATTTCTATTAGTTTAGGATCGCCATTTTATTTTTTTAATATCGACAGTGATCCTCATTCTCCAAGACGGCACCACTGGACATCTTTAGTGGTCTCTATCTTGGAGAAGCTTGGAATTTGAATTTGTATACTTAGTCTTACCGGCTGGACTTGGAAATGCTGCACTGGGTAGTGAAGCACTTGCGGCTGCGACATGGCAGCTACGCCGCCCACGCCACCGCCCAGCGCTGCGCCGGCATTCAGGCCCCACGGCAAACCTCCGACTCCACCCATGCTAAGAATAGAAAAATACTTCATTGTCGGAACACTGGAAGGTTGCCTATTTACAGCATAACTTTCAAATTTCTAATAAGTTTTTGAAGTTATACTTCTTTTGGCGCGATAGAGAAAAATGATGAGAGTGAATTTTTACGATGCGCGCGCACACCGACACCTAAATTTAACAGCATGAAGTTAGTTGTAGGTGGTATGAAAATTGATAACTATGTTCAAGTTGTATATTCTAGTATTTTTATATGTAGAACACGTGTTTCGTAAGGGTACAATTAAACAGTGTGAATAAATAAATATTATTTTGGTGTTTTTATTAAATCAATTTCATATACGACGGTGATACTAATAATTTATTTAAATAAAATCTTTTTGATTAATTTTAATATTTATCGTTAATCACTACTGCATTTTAGTTATTTTTTTTCCATACGCCAAAGAAGTATAACTTCTGACGCGTGTACAATAAGTACACACACTCTTTTTTTTATTTTGTATTTATTTATCATTAAAAAAATTACAAACCGTAACGTATAAAAATAGCACTTAACACCACTAAGGTTTGTATGGATAATGCTATCGTAAAAAGAGTCTACATCGTAAACACCGAAGCTCGGAAGCGCTCAGTCCAAAACTAATAATGTTACTACTAGGTATTTAAGGCCGGCTTACACAACGATCCCTAAGCGTATTTAGCGACTAAACATGTTTAAATTTAACTTATTTATATGATTTGATAACTCCTTAGATCGTTTAAGCATCGTTGCGCAAGTGGCCCATGTCAAAATTCGTCATGAATCATTTACAAAGACGATTTATTTGTAAATAGTCTTACAAAATAGTTAATTTAAAAATGTTTTTACAGAATTCAAGAATTTTATAACGATTTAATGACTTGTCTGCTTCTTCTATATTTAATGTTTTTTGCAAAAATGTTAACTGGCTATGTGTTGTATGTAAGAAAGAACCAAAATTAGTTATTGGGTATGCCCTATTGTATGCCCGAAAAGGGCAATCTGTTTGTTAATTATTTTAAAAAGCCTTTGTTAATAAAATTTTTTCTATTTCTATTTAACAGGTTTACTTACCCCATATATTGATGGTGGTAATGCGCGAACTGTCCGTACGAGTAGCCCTGGAGCGCGGCGGCGGCCGATGGGGGCGCAGCACCCCCTAACTGCTGCGGATACGCGCCGTACCAGTAGGAGGAAGCTGGGACCGTGGTCGCGGTGTAAGCGGCCCCAAACGGGCTGTAAGCTGCGCCGCCGAGCTGGGGACACACAAAAAAGATTTATAAGTATTTATTAAATAATAAAACAACTGACAACCTCCGTGGCGCAGTGGCCGTATAGCTGGCTGAGACGCAGGAGGTAGCGGGTTCGATTCCCGTCGCGGAACAAATGTTTGCATGATCTACAGATATTTGTTCCATGTCTGGGTGTTTTTCTGTTTATTATAAGTATGTAATTACAAAAAAAAGTATATAAGTATTCTATCAGTTATCTGGTTTCCATAGTACAAGCTCTGCTTAGTATGTGGCTAGATAGCGCTATGTGAAATGTCCAGCAGTATTTATTTATTTATAATAAAAGGCAAAACGCCTTTAATAACAGAAAGAAATAATAAATTATTTACAAGACTAACAAGAGAAACAGTTGAATCATCTAAAGACCGTTGCAAACGATCTATAGATAGCTCAACTGTTCCAGATCACTAGCAGGCGGAAGTGCCCCCAAGACACTGGCTGCATTGCCCCGCAGTTTATGCGTTGACCCAGATAAGCGCCAGCTCTCGGATCACACGTTGCATCGACCAGACGCACAGAAAGAATTTTGAAAACGCGATGGGCCCCGGTACCCCTTGGACTCAGGGTCTCGATCCCAAATGGCTCAAATACGTAAGCTCGGTCGAGACTTAGGTACATGTTTGCGCCGCTTGAGATCTTCGACTGAATTTGCCGCCGCACCGGCCCCAACTGCTGTACCAGACAGATGAGATGGCGCAAGGGTATTGATGCAAGTGGCGTCCCACACCAAAGGCCTACCCTTCTCCCAAGGTACAAGAGTCACACCGTCAGGCCAAATAAAAATATATACATAAAATTGTATATAAGTAATTAATATAGGCAAGCGAAGTGTAGGTCGCCCTCCGGCTTGATGGAGTGACGATTTGCGCGCAAAGATTGAATGAAAAGAACTGAGGATCGGGCTCAATGGCGTACCCTGGGAGAGACCTACGTTCAGCAGTGGACTGTTATAGAATGATGGTGATGATTTAATTATATTTTTATTTTGGTATTAGACTGTTCATAAATCGTGTTGCCACAAATGTACACCCCCGACCATTATCTTTGTTAAAACAAGATCCTCTCCATCCAAAGGATGTCTGGTTTGGTGTGAAATGTAATGTAACTAAATAAATGTGGGAGGGTTGTTGAGATATTATGGTGCAATGGGGGTAAAAAAAAACAAAATGGGACTATCTGGTCTAATGGCACGTTTAATAAAAGGTCTTTGTGAGTACATTTCGACCCCGTTTTTATTTTTAGTTTAAACCTTTTAGTTTTTAAATAATTAGCCATAATAAAAACTGTACCCCACAGTGCTGAAATTTGGTATGAGTGTAGCTTTAGTTACTCAAATCTAGGAAATAGTCTGAAATCCAGAATAACTGCAATTAAAAATAAGAATTTAGTTTTTTAGTTTTTTAGTTTATTTTTTGATTTTGCAGTTATTCTTAATTGCAGTTAAGAATAACTGCAATAAGAGAAAATTTCTACCCTAAAAAAAAATAACCAATTTACATGAACTGTCGTTACCTGAAATTTGAATTAAACTGTAGGTCAAGTACACTGGTTTTCATTTCGTGGCACTATTTCAATAGACAAAGATTACAAATAATATTTTTTTTGTTTTTATGGGAGACTCGCGAGGTTTCAGTTTGGGGCGAACCACTAGTTTAGAGAGTTGTCGAATCATAGAAATACGTCAAATTTAAACATGTGTAGTCGCTAATTACCTTTAGAAATCGTTAGACAAGTTAGGCTAAGTCTTTTCCGTTGATGGTGTGGTGGCAATTAAATAAATAAATAAACTGGACATTTCACGCAGCGTTATCTAGCCCCAAACTAAGCAGAGCTTGTTGCTATGGGAACCAGATAACTGATAGAATACTTATATACTTTTTTTTGTAAATACTTACTTATAATATATAGAAAATCATCCAGACCCGGAACAAATATCTGTAGATCATACAAACATTGGTCCCGTGGCGGGAATTGAACCCGCTACCTCCTGCGTCTCAGCCGGCTATTTGCCCACTGTACCACGGAGGTCACCCGAACACAATAATTAATAACTATAATTAATACAACACATTTTTTTTCCAGACTAAATTTACTAAATGCGCATCATATATATATATATATCAATTCAACGTAAGATTTCCGAATTTCAGAGATGATATTTAATGACGCCTAGTAAACTATGAAACTAAAATTCAATTATTTAACGAACCTGTAATCAAATTAATAATTCTCCTTTAAATTAGGAGATCAGAGGATATCCATCATGGGAAATAACAAATTGCGAGCTCATTGCTGTAAAGTAGCGCTGATCCATTAACAACAAATATCGTATTTAATTTGATATAACATTTATTTGATGTTTCATGAATATTCAAACATGAAATATTTTAACGGACAATAACTGAGTAGGTACTTGAATATTTTAACTTTTAAGTAGAATTTTGTTTGGAAATATTATGAAAGTAGAAAAATCGTGTATTTATTTGTCTAATTTCAATTAAAGTAAGTTATGTCGTCTAATTTACTAGCAAAGGTGACCTCCGACCTTCTCCGACCTCTCGACCTTCTTGGCGCAGTGGGCGAATAGCCGGCTGAGACGCAGTAGTTAGCGGGTTCGATTCCCGCCCCGGAACAAATGTTTGCATGATCTACAGATATTTGTTCCGTGTCTGGTTCTTTTTCTATATATTATAATGTATGTATTAAAAAAAAAGTATGTTTATGTAATCTATCAGTTATCTCGTTCTCATAGTACAAACTTTTGGGCCTAGATAGCGCTGTGTGAAATGTGTAGGTATTTATTTATAAAGAGAGTCACTGCATAATTATCTGGGGGCTCAAAAAGAGATTAGATTAATCTGAAAATTTTTTGAATGGGAGAAATTAATTAACAGTCAGTATAAGTCTTAATTTCTTAGGTTTCTTAATTTCTTAAGAAATTCTTTTCTTATATTTTTATTTTTTATAGGCGTCCTCAGTATTCAGTAGTTTGAGATGTTCGTAAAAGGCAGACCAGTATAAAGTGCCGTTACCTAGTTTTTAAGATCTTATTGTACACTTGTTTATGCAAATATTTACAATAGTACTCCGACTTATGCTACCCCGTTTTACGCGAATTCGGAGATACGCGGTTTTTCTTTTTGATAGGCGCATGCATCAGCTTTCCCACTCCGCCCTGTTAGTGTTCCGTTTACGACAGGTTCGAACGTGTTCCGCGTGGAATTGTTTTAGGTACGCAGTGCTTTTTATTGATAACCTCTAAATATGTCATCCAAAAGAATAAAAAATGCATTTGTTGGTATGCAAAGTTGAACCCCCCCCCCCCAACTTACGCGAATTCGACTTACACGGTTATAGGTCCTACCTATCGCGTAAGTCCGGGGTATTACTGTATCTTGTACATATCTATCAATCTATTTCTGAAACAGTGTTTATATCGAGCAAAGCAAGCCGTCCCGTGCATATAAAAACAAAGTTTTCTTATAGGTATTATTTATTATTATTTTTAAATGGCACTTAAGACGGAGCAGTTCCGAGTTCTAGGCCATTGAGTCTTGGATATTATAGTCGTTAAGAGTCAAGCCACGTAGCTAATTATAACTAATTAGCCACGTGCCTTCTGGCACCGACACCAGAGTTTATTTTACAAGTTATAGGCTCACGTTTTCAGGATAGTTTCAGCATTCTGCAGGTATAACCTGATAGGTATGACCTCTGTTTCTTCCTGCCCTTTTCCCACATTATGTGGGGTCGGCACAACATGTATTTTTCTTGCATACCTCACTATCAGCCGTTATCTCCATTGTTACTTCTTTCTTACCCATATCATTCTTCACACAATGCATCCATCTCTACTTCTATATACATCCACACTCATATCTAACACTCTTTTAGTCACATGATTTTCTTCCCTTCGCATGACATGCCCACCTGATACTCGTAGATATGACCTACCTGTCATTAAATCTTTCATTTGGAACCTGATCAAATAGCCTTGTAACTCTGAAGCTTGTGATGCTAATGAAAGTTTTATCAAAAATGCATGTAACTGCCCTCTTGACTGCCTCCGTGGCGCAGTGGGCGAATAGCCGGCTGAGACGCAGGAGTTAGCGGGTTCGATTCCCGCCGCGGAGCAAATGTTTGCATGATCTACAGATATTTGTTCCGTGTCTGGGTGTTTTTCTATATATTATAAGTATGTATTTACAAAAAAAAAGTATATAAGTATTCTATCAGTTATCTGGTTCCCATAGTACAAGCTCTGCTTAGTTTGGGGCTGGATAGCGCTGTGTGAAATGGCCAGCGATATTTATTTATTTATTTATTTCTTATCACTAAACTAGATATTTAAGTTTATATACTCGTACCTACTAACACAAATGGATTTGTAAAATTTTGTTTTCTGAATCAATTGATCTAACGAAACGAGATCTCTAAATCAACTTGGGCAAATCGGCGTTGTATGTATATATGTATCTTTGTTTGTCCGAGGATAACTTTCGAAGCGTTTATCCTATCATCGTGTAATTTGGTATATAAGTAGGTAGTGATGGCACAATTTTGGTGTGACTAAATAAGCAAAAAATGTGGGGGGGGTTGTTGAGATATTGGGGTTCAAGAGGGGTAAAAAAATCGTCGCCTATTGACACCAGCAACACCCGGGGTATTGTCGATGCGTCCCCTACCCTGAACAAACCTCTTTACATTTCTCTTGAAGCGTACCATGTCGTAGCCTAACAAAACCTCAGATGGTAGCTCATTCCAGAACTTGCAAAAACAAACGTTCAGACATAGCCCATTACCCGTCTACTTTGTTCTTTGAAAAACACAAAAAGTTACGTATTTAAAACGTCTGAATTAACGTACAACACAGACATCACTATATCGCTGCAGACGGAATAATAAGTACATTATCGCTACCGCGGTCAATAAATTATTGTTATTCTTATACGATTGCTGTACCTGTCCTTGAGCCTGTGCGTTGTTGGGGTCTCCGGATTCCTTGCCCCAGGAGCATTTAACAGGCTGGCCGTTGACGTCAGTGTTGTGCACAGCGACTATAGCATGGGTAGCGCTCTCCTTGGTCGAAAATCTGGAAATACAGTGTGTGGTGAGTCATTATATGGTTCATGAATCATGCACAGGTGAATCATGGATAATTATCCTTATGATTTATACCGCTCTCCTGGGTCGAGAATCTGGAAATGTCTGCTGAAAAACAGTGTGCAGCGACTAATTATAGTACGTGTTATTTTATGTACGACATTAAATGAAAACACGGGTAGGGCTAATGGCTAGTATTGTTTAGGCTAAATTTTCAAACAACCTTAATATCAAGTCCTAAAATATCAATGAATCAGGCTGTAGAAAATAGGTAAACGCATTATATTCATTCCTCACGTAAGTAAGTACCTGTTAAATAGACTAAGCGGCATCGTCGCAAAGGCGTAGCCGTTTTACGTTAAAAATTGTTTATTGGAAATGTATCGATTACTGGATAAATATTCAAGCTACCAGTCTTAAACCCACCTTTAAAATCAGTTAATACGATTCCGGCTGTTTGTTTTAAATTAATCTCGTGCAGAACAAATTCGTTGTGATCAACGGATTTCAAGAGCAGAGTTCGTTGTGACAGGTCTCGCCCGGGGATGTGCTACCACCAAATCTATTTCTGCTACCAAGCAGCATTGCTGTGTTTCGGTTTGAAGGGTATGGTTTCCGGCAAAATAAAGGTCCTTTTTTAAAATTAGGCATTTATAGATTATTATAGCATAATAATCAGGAATTTAACTAACGGATCACACGGATTATAATCACACTAACGGGAGCTACGATGCCATAACAGTTCAAGATCAATATTTAAATTAACTATCGCGTTTCTTTCAATTAGTAGTATTTTCGATATGTTTTAACTCCCTACGCAAAAAGAGGTGGGCTATTAAATTGACAAGTATGTCTGTCCGTGGCGTTGTAGTTGATTCAGAATCAGTTTTTTTTAAATAAAAAGCTAGTTAAAATGTGTTATCTCTTAGCAAGGAGTTTTTGAATACCTAACAAAAGCATATCCCTTGTCCTTGAAGACGCGGATCTCCTGGATAGTCCCGAAGGGCTGGAAGGTCTTCTGCATCAGGTCCTCAGTGAGACCAGCAGTCAGCCCGCCGCAGTACACGGTGCAGTTGGTGGCCGAGGACTGGTTGTAGACCTCATCGAAGGTCAGGGGTTTGGAGTTCACTGGAAGACGAAAATAATGCAGTCACAGAGCATGTCACAGAATAGGTAATACTTTAACTATATAACATATAATTAGGTATCCAAATAATTTTAATAGAGAGATCCTGGGTCTTTGCCTACCCCCTGGGACATGACAGGGACTATGACAGTATGTATGTATCTAATTTTAATAATATTGTTTTTTTCGATATGTATTCGACTCGTTACAGCTTTAAACTTTTTACATAATTATGCATCTACTTTTTCCTAAAAACCTCCTTGTCACAACAACTTCAAAATAAACCTGACAACGGTACTATATTATAAATTAATATTTTTAATATTTTTTCTAAAATGTCTCTACCCTGGCACATACCTCTAGAAGCCGCTCCAAGCCTCAAAACTGAGTCTCATTCTCCACAACCAACTCTGCTCAAACACTTTTGCAACTTAAACATCCATGGTAACCCTTGTGAGGAGCTACAGACAGGCCTCATGTGTGAAATCGGCACTAGTAATCGAGAACCGTCAAAAATACAAAGACTTATTGCTTCTGGACTGACTATAGCTAAACTAAACATGCGAGATATGGAACCAGATGCATGTGCTCAACTAATTCAGAGTATTAGACAAGCTGTTTACAACTACAGTACTGAGTTAGAGTACGTTTACCCTCTCGCACTTGTCGTTGACGTCAGAGGACCAGATATAGTAACAGGTGGTTTGAAAGCTGGACCAAAATCAACTGTCGAACTAATCGAACACCAAAATGTAAGACTTACTAATGATGTTAGTTGGAGAGAGTGCGGGACATCTGACTGTCTATATATTGGATACGATCATTTAACAGAATTGCATCCAGGAGACGTTATTTATATAGACAGTCTAACGCCAGGAAAGATCAGATTAGTTGCTGTTAAAGTGGGAGATGATTCTGTTGAATGCAATATTACTAATGGTGGCACGGTCGGTAAGAAGATGGGTGTGAGGATCGAGCATGTTCCAAAAGAAATCAACGCTTCTGGGAAAGGAGATAGTGACCAGTCTCTTTCGTGTAGCGATACTTCGCAAACAGTGTTTGAACATATGGAGGAGCAGATAGCTTGGGCCGTAGGTGCAGATATAGACGCGGTTCTTGTACCAGACACACAAACCGCTCAAGACATAAAACATGTTAAAGACATACTCTCAGAAAAAGGGAAGCATATTCTTGTGTTCGCATGCCTGGACTTTATTCAATCGATCGACAATATAGACGAAATTATCAACGAATCTGATGGCATATACCTAGACCGTTGCGTTTTATCCACAGACTTACCGATCGAGAAGATCTTTATCGCAGAAAAGATTATCTCAGCTAAATGCAATGAAGCTGGGAAGCCGTTTATCTGCAAAGCTGTTATTAATGAACAAATTCCGACACTATGCGTCACAGATATTGCAAACTTGGTAATAGATGGGGCAGACGTACTGTATTTAGAGTTAAGCTTCGATTCTCCGGTAATGAAGTTAGCTCCAACTTACGATGCTGTGAAGATGGCCGAGCATTGTCTCGCCGCAGCAGCTGTTATATGCCGTCAGGCAGAGAGAATACTCTGGCAGCCGCAAATGTACGGAAACATTTCTCTAACGACAGTCCCTTTGAAAGACCCAACGAAGAGTATATGCGTTAGTGCTGTAGAATTAGCTATGCGTGCTTCAGCCGTAGCTATTATATGCTTGACGAATTCAGGACGGACTGCAAAGATTCTGTCTCACGCTAAGCCGTATTGTCCAATAATAGCTGTTACTAGGGCTTGTCATACCGCTAGACAGCTTCGTTTTTGGAGAGGGATTAGATCAATGCATTACTTTGAGGTAGGTAAAGAGGCTTGGGCTTCTGAAGTGGATGCTAGGGTTCATGCCGCGTTGGATTATTGTAAAGCGAAGCAGTTGATCAAAGCTGGTGACCCATATGTGGTGGTGACTGGATCAAGGCGGGGTGTGGGGTACAGTGATTCTATTAGACTGCTATATGCTAGTGCGAGGGATACAGTACCTGTTGATTAACTGTTTTATAGATATCTTGATACGATTAGTTTATAGGTGACTTGCGCAACGATGCCTAATTGTATTTAGGGCCTAAATAGGTTTAAGAGAGTTGTCAAATCATACAAATAAGTTAAATTTAAACATGTTTAGTTCCTAAATATGTTTCGGGATTGTTGTGCACGCCGGACTAAATATTTTAATAGTTTTAAACAAGTCTTTAATAAATTTTAAAACTATGTATCATGGTTTTAACCACTATTTCCACCAAAAACTAGTCTTTTTACCATAAAAAATATAAACGCGTGTTTAAAAATATCCTTCCCAATTAAAGTATAGGATATATTAAGCATGCACTTAACAGCAATTAAACAGTGTTTAATTTTATTAGTGGTAAGACCCTGAATATTTACAAATCATATTAATATCGATATTGTCTTAACATTACACTAACGCATAATTACAATTCATGTTAAATATCAAATTTTTTGTGAAAATAGAGTGTTTTATCTCACTAGCTGACTCCACGAACTTTGTATCGCCTTAGAATCAATAAATTTTGTGTTGGTAAGCTGAGTTACAGTCATTTTTTTTAGTTTCTTTTTCTGTGCGCGCACCCACTATAATCAACTATCTCTTTATTCAAATTAGAAAATTATTAAAGTACAAATATCGCTATTAAAAATTATGGGTTGGTGGTACAAGAGTGAAAATTTATGGTTGTATGTATTTTTTATTGCCAAATGATAAAAACAAAAACATCTCCAATTCATAAAAAAATTGGGTTGAACCACTCTTATTATGTGATAAGAGTGGTTCAACCCAATTTTTTGTATGTGATTAATAGTTTACGTCCTATTCTCAGACCTACCAAATATACACAAAAATTTCATAAGAATCGGTCAAGCTGTTTCGGAGGAATTTTGTTACAAATACTGTGACATGAGAATTTTATATATTAAGAAGATATTCAGTAAGAGACCTTTTTGTAATAGATAATATATCTTAAACGGTTAAAGAAACACCGACGAGTACTTTAATTATACCGGAAAAGAAGTTCTGACGTCAGGGATAATTTGGGGGTAAGATAGATATAGAGATGGTGACACTCCCAGGGAAAATGGTATGAATAATTTATTGAGAAGAGAGAAAAATCCGTATTACTATTATATATGCGAAAATAACTCTGTTTGTTGACCTTTTCACGATTAAACAACTAAACGGATCGTAACTAAATTTGGAAAGGAGAAAGACAGTCTCTAGGCATAGGTTTTTAGTCTTAAAAAATAATCTTGAAGGGGGGAAATATGGGTTGAAAGTTTGTATAGGCAATCCAAAATTCCTTAAGTTAGGGGTCTGAAAATTCATGTTTCAGATTTGGTATATAAATAGATTATAACCAAAATTAAGATAAAGACTACTTTTTACCCGACTGCCCGAAAGCGTAATATTATTAGTAATGAAGGTTTTTAGGTTTGTAGTCATAGATAGTTGCGGGTTCAAATCCCACGCAGCTCGTTAAAATCTTAAGAATTTTTCGGATAACACATAATAAAAATAAGCATTAGGTCAGTTTTTAACGTGAATATGAATGTGAAATATAACGCGCACCTGAGGAACGCCCTACGTCCATCAACTTGAGGCATACAAGTTAAAAACTTCATGTGCCTGTAATTTCACACAATCTCAAGACAAACTTATACTTACGGACATACCAAAAAAACTATCAAAAATGTCTCTATTCCAACAAAAGTACAAAGGAACACAAAAACAAGTTTTTAAAGAAAATTCCTGGTAAGGTGTTATCAGCTCTGTATAGCGCCCTGAACAGTAATTTCCGCTTTGCCCGTAATACCTTCCGCGTTAGGCCGCGTTTATACGAACACTTCCGCTAGTGAACTTAAGGGTGAGTATACATTATAGCGTTTTACCTGTAAGGCTCCCGGTAGACGATAAACCATTTGTCGCTTTTATAATTTTTTTAATTTTTTGCTCATGAGTTTTTTATGTAGAAACTTTGGTGACATCAGCCGTTTTCAATGGATTACATAATTCACCTTGGTGCATTAAGCTATTCGTAAATTTAATCACCAAGATGCATTAAGTGGATACACTTAGGTTATTAACATGATTAACCACTTATTTGTATGGTTTGACAACTCCTTATATAATATTTAGCCGCTGAATACGTTTAGGCAAAGTCACCCTTAAAGAAAACTTTGTTCACTTAAATAGAGAAAAACAAACATTTTATTTAAAACTACACAATAGGTAAAAGAAAAAACATGTGTGTGTACATATACGCACGTAAGAAGTAATACTTCTTTGGCGTAACAGAACAGAAATAGCTAGAGATTTCATCCCGTATGCCACAACTCTTTGTTTATAAGAGGAATGGTAAATTAATAAATATAGTTATGACTTTCCACGGCAACTTGAGAGACAGTTATCAGCTAACTTCATCATGTCGCTTTATGGCTGTCGGTGTGCGCGCACGTTAGATAGTTATCAGCTAACTTCATCATGTCGCTTTTTGGCTGCCGGTGTACGCGCGCATGAGACAGTTATCAACTAACTTCATCATGTCGCTTTTTGGATGTCGGTGTGCACGCGTGTATTAATTTTACTCTCAATTTTTACCAAACTTACCATAATAAGTATAACTTCAAAAAAAAACACAACAACACCTTATATAAGCACAAACACACATAAGAACTTTGTGTGGAGATGAATTGGCACTCTGCACAGCATGATTCTACGGTCGTTAACGGCATATAATTCACTTGGGTGCATTATACACAATTATTATATGGTGGGTATATTATAAACTTTATTCACTACGGCGTTTTTGTGAGTACTTCCCCACTGTCTACTAAACTATATGATTTGACAACTTTCCAAATCATATTTAACCACTAAATAAGTTTGCGCGTGTAGCCCTAAATGATCAATTTTGACATTTCCTGTCACGTTACGAGTAGAAAATTAAGGAATTGTATTTTTGCTTGTTATAGGACTTAGTTTCTATACTCAACTTTTACAATATAATATATTAATTACAAAGTAAAATACACTGTATTATTGATAATTTTTTTTGTAATTTTTTTATTTTATTTTACTTTTTGCATGTAACTTAAACAATGTGAACACTTGAAAATGCATTAGTAAAATACTGTGTCGCAGTTTCCAGTGCTCGTACATACAACTAAATGAGTTTGACATTCCTGATTATAGGTATACAATTCACCCATTTACAAAATTGATTAAAAAAAACATAATAATAAAGAAAATTTAAATAAATTAACATGCTTGGTAACCCTGTTTTTTGTGTAAATATGTGTGAGTGAGTGTGTTTTAGAGTGTAAAAAATGAAATGATTCTATGAAGCTATCTGAGGTCTGACTTCTAATGACTTACATAAACGCTAGTCAGAGGGGTCTTTTAGAAGCAGGGCTGCTCAAGTGGCTAATCAGGTGGGGGAAGGGGGAGGGAGTTACGAGACTGAACAGTTCACCCCCTTATTTATATTGATTTATAACTTATATAAGGTAATCTGACGGTTGTCATGGTCCAGTGGCAAATTTAAGCAGCGTCTTATTTATGGGTGTTTATAGTTATTAGGGTTCCCTACCCAAAGGGGAAAACGGGACCCTATTACTTAGATTGCGCTGTCTGTCTGTCTGTTACCAGACTGTATCTCATGAACCGTGATAGTTAGACAGTTGAAATTTTCACAGATGATGTATTTCTGTTGCCGTATTTCTGTTTCTATACCAACAAATACTAAAAACAGAATAAAATATATATTTAAGGGGGCTCCCATACAACAAACGTGATTTTTTTGCTCATTTTTGCTCGATTTTGATAACGGCAACAGGTATATATTCACTTTAACAACAAATAATTAAATTAAATTAAATTAAAATTAAACAAATATTTATATAAATATTTATTATTTAATAATGTATAGGCTCCCACACAACAAACGTGATTTGCTTGCCGTTTTTATAGATAATGGTACGGAACCGTTCGTGCGCGAGTCCGACTCGCACTTGGCCGGTTTTTTTGGTTGTCGAGGAGCTGGATTGCCAAAACGCTCTCGTGGTAATGATGAGCATATTTTGATGTGAATACGTTTTTAAAATTGCTTCCATAGTGGGAGGCAGTTCAAAAAACGAATAATAACAAAATCGGGGATACAGTTTGGTGTTGCAGCTACATATCTATCATCTTCATACAAAATGTGATAACACCACTGGATAGGTAAAGCTAACCACTGGATCAAAGAATCCGTTACGCTAAGTGAGGACTGTGACGCAGCGCTCGCTGTGGAGGGGGAAGCGCCCCAATTTTGAGGTCATTTTGCTGCATTTCGAGACCATTTAGTAAGTCCCGAATGACTTCTTAGTGTTCAAACAGGATTATAAATAACATACATAAAATAGCGGATTTTATATTTTGCAAAGAAAGTATTACTTGTTACGTACCTACACGTATTCACGTACAATACACGGCCGTGTCCGTAACACAGCCACACCCCATTTTTTGATTATTTGGGGACCTCTATTTTATGGTGCAGATTATTTTATTACAGATTACTCTTTCATTTGTCCAGTACCAGGGCACTTAACTATTTCCCTGAGTAGTTTAATTTGGATGCGTTATAATTTTCTACTAGCTGTTGCTCGCGACTTCGTACGCGTTACACTACTAAATGTATTACAAGTTCTGCTAGTTTGGGGCTAGATAGCGCTGTGTGAAATGTCCAAGAATATTTATTATTTATTATTATTTATTTATATAAAATACAATAAATTTATTAGAAGGGTGAAATAAAACAAAGAGTAGCTGTAACGTAACGATGCATGATAAAATGAGAACTCCCCTTTGTAGTGCAGTATAAATAACGTTTAAATAGAACTGTCTTAAAGATGGGAAGGGATTCGGCTAATGTGAGGAGGAAGAGAGTTACATAGATGGACGGACGTACAGTGAAGAAGTTATCGTAGAAGTTAGAAGATTGTGCAGTTTTAAGTTGCAAGATTTCAGAGGAGCGCAAGGCATTTGAGAGATGGAGATACTCAAAGCGCTCTCTGAGATAAGAGAGCTTAGTCAAGTTACATTCGATTAGCGATGACGCTAGTCGATAAGTCCAAAAATGTATGGGATTTAACACATGCTATGGAAATATCAAGTGATATATCGACAACAAACCTATGTAGAAATCAAATCGATGTGAAGCTAAGTATGGAAGTTATTAGCTGTTTAGTACAAAACTTACATTCATTCTTTGGCGCTGGTGGTTTCCTTGTAGCCCAGTTAGTGCGGATGGATCGAGAGCCAAGCCACTGCCCGTTCATAGATGTGATAGCCGACTCTGCCTCCTGGAACAGAATGGTAAAAGGTTAAAATCATTCTGGCTATGGTTTTCCAGGATCCCAGACCAAACAATACTGTTAGGGACATCCTTAAAATCACTAGACCAGAGGTTCCCAAACTTTTTCAGTTGGCGGCACACTTAGAGGTTTAGTATTTTATTCCGGCGCCGGCGCCCTAGCTAGTTGCAATAGGGTACAATGATACTAAGTAGATAGGCACAAAAATTAAAACATCCACGATATGAAGCTGAGTTCTTATATTTATATACAAGAAAACTATATAGAATAAATATATAGAAATATTTATTTAAGAAAAATAGGAAATAAAATAGAATGTCAATGTGACGTGTGAGCTTGGTGATCTCCACACATTTTTGCAAAGCGTGGTATAAGGCTTGACACCGCTACTCTCATTTCTTGCTCCACATTGATCTTTGATTGTTCATTTTGTAACCGCGAATGCCTAAGTTTAGTTTCCGGAGAATGGTAAACAGGAGCGCCACACGGCGCCCCTCTTTACTCTCTACGGCGCACCAGGGCGCCGCGGCGCACACTTTGGGAACCCCATCACTAGACCCATTTTGTAGTTTTAGTTAATTAAAGAAATGAATCTAAAAAGGCTTCGAAAATAGTTACCACTTACTCGCACATCAATGCATGTTATAGGATGCGAGTGAGAAGTAATGATTTTGGGCGCAATTTAAGATTCGGTTTTAATTAACCAGATGAATTGTATTGTTTTTTATATGTTATATTTTTATACAATCTGTTTTGTTATGGACGACATTAATTTAAAACACAAATACGAAATCGTATTAACTGATATTAGATGTCGGCTTAATACCTGTAGCTTGAATATTTATCCAGTAATTTCCAACATTTCCAATAAACAATTTTTAACGTAAGTTGGCGGCGCCTTTGCGACGATGCCGCTCAGTCAGTTTAACAGGTACCTATCTACTTACATGATGAATGAATATGATTTGTTTACCTATTTTATACAGGCTGTTTCATTGATATTTCTAGGACTTGATATTATATTTGAATTATGTTTGAAAATTTATTATTTTCTATAGTAACGAGTTTGAAAAATCTTATATTACAAAAATACTAGCCATTAGCCCTATCCGTGTTCTCATTTAATGTCGTACATAACATGACACGTTGACATAGACATCGCCTATTGGACGCATGCCGTCACGAGATTTCGGTATATGAGTCGGTTTTACTGCTAAGGTGCGCCAATAGATGTTTCACATCAAAACCTAATGGTATAGATTCAAATCTACAATCTCTGGATTCAGAGTAGCCACTAAGCGAATAAGGCTTTAGCACAACACGTTCTTAGCACTTCATATCACCTTGATGCCGGGAATAATAACAGAGCACTAATTAATAACCGGTTAAATTGATGCATGTTATCTACTTTAATTATACCGAGTGCTCCGGGAGATGTATGATATTTCGAAATAAACTAGTGGTTCGCCCCGAACTGAGATCTCGCTAATCTACCATAAAAACAAAAAAAATATTTGTACCTAACCTTTGACTATAAAAATAGTGCCAAGAAATGCATAACCAACTTGACCTACCGTTTCGTTCAAATTACAGGTAACGTTCATCATCAACGTTCAACGATCAGTTCATGTTATTTGGTTACTCTTTTTTGGAGTAGAAATTGCAGTTACTCTAGATTTCTGACTTTTGCCTATATTTGTGTCACGAAAGCTACACTCATACAAAATTTCAGCACTGTGGGGTCACTGGTATACCCTAAGAATTTTGTCAAACTTCAGTTTTTATTATGGCTAATAACTTAAAAACTATAAGGTTTAAACTAAAAATAAAAACAGGATCGAATTGTACTTATAAAGACCGTTTATTAAACGTGATACTTGACCGGATAGTCCTATTTTGTTTTTTTTACCCCTCTTGAACCCCAATATCTCAACAACCCCCCACATTTTTAGCTCATTTAGTCACACACAAATTGTGCCATCACTGCCTACCTATATACCAAATTTCACGATGATCAAATAAACTCTTCGAAAGTTATCCTCGGACAAACAAACATACCTACATACAACGCCGATTTGCCCAAGTTGATTTAGAGATCTCGCTTCGCTCGATTATTTAGTAATTCTGTACTTTTTCACAGTGTAATCTTGCACCAAACTAAACAAAGCTTTTACTATGGAAACTAGATAACTGACAGAACAGTATTTGCTTTTAATTATACGTTAAATATTTTTTTAATTTAGGAGACCGTGCTTGTTACAGAGATTTGATCCTTTTGATTGACTCTATCGATTAGTGCCTAAAAGTACAAGATGTTATTTTCTGGTTCAATTTTCTGGTTCAATTTATTTGTTGGTTCAATTTCCAGGTGTACCAAGCGGTTTTTCGAAAATCGTCAAATGCAGTTTAGATTAGTATTTTTCAAACTTTCGCGATCACTGTACATAATTATTGATAAAAACGGGTATTTATCGCGTATGTTCTTTTTGCACGACCCACACTTCTCGACTGTAGCTCCAGTCAACCCGTACTATCGAGTACGTTCAAAAATGCCATCTTGTTTAATAATAGTTTTGCTTAGTTTGGGGCTGTGTGAAATATCCAGCATTATTTTATTATTTGTTATATTTCGAAGCACGTTGTAGCAAATAGCACCTGTTATAATTATGAAGTGAGTGAGAGGTATGGCAGCCGTTGGAAAATCAATAATATCTAGTTAGTACCTTTAACTGAATGTTATAAAATGATACGCTTTTGCCTCTATGTACGTAACAAAATTTCATTTTTATTAATATTCTCTGAACATCGTACATAAGTAAAGATCAAAATCGCTAAGAATGAAACTGTAAAACATAATTAATGATCAAACGAACTTACTCTTACGTGAAGTTCGACCACAATTATGTGAACAGCTTCATTCTATGCGATGTATGCACAGCCGCCCAAAGTTTTGTTTCCCATACCATTGTAAATGTGAAATTAATTGATCGAATTATACTTTTCAAAATGACAAGAAATTGTAAGCGCAGGCAATGGCGGCCGTCCGCACGCTTCGCACCTTCGAAACGTGCCTTATGATGCACTGCCCTACGTCTTTCAACTTAGGCAGGTGTAAAGCCTCATGCGACTGTAATTTCACCGACAACCATACCCTTCAAACCGAAACATAGCAATGCTATACAACCTGTTTTGTTATGTACGACATTTATTTAAAATATAGATCCGGAATCGTATAAACTGATTTTAGAGGTAGCTTCATATTTATCCAGTAATCGATACATTTGTATTAAACAAATTTTAACGTAAATCGGTGGCGCCTTTGCGACGATGCCGCTTAGTCAGTGTAACAGGTGCCTACTTACATGATGAATGAATATGATTTGTTTACCTATTTTATACAGGCTGTTTCATTGATAATTAAGGACTTGATATTAAGTACGTTTAAACATTTAAATTTTTTAGGGTAATGAAATTGAAAAAAAAAAATCTATTTTACGATAACACTAGCCATTAGCTCTAACCGTGTTTTAAATTAATGTCATAAATGTGGTGGCGCAAAGTGTGGATGGATATAGAAGTAGAGGAAGGCCGAAGAAGAGATGGATGGACTGCGTGAAGAATGATATGGGTAGGAGAGAAGTGACAACGGAAATGACGGCTGATAGAGATCTATGGAAGAAAAATACATTTTGTGCAGACCCCACGTAATGTGGGAAAAGGGCAGGAAGAAGAAGATACAGACAAGCTAATAATGCTTTATTTTTAGTTTTACAAGCTTGTAAACATGACTTCACATTTTTTTGGGTTGTTGAGCCGTGTTAGTAAGAAAGAACTATACTTGAAAAGGTAAATTAACTTACGGATTTTTTCAGGAATGATACGAAGCCATATCCTTTGGATTTCAGCGTCTGTGGATCCCGTACAACTCGACAGTCACTGAAACAAGAAAAATTAAAATGTATACATTTATTTGACACGACAAGATAGATACAAAATTGTGTTAAAAGTACCGCCCAGTGAGATTTACAAGGTAATTTTTTAATTTTATAAGTTTTTTTAGGGTTCCGGACCAAAATGGTAAAAAAAATTAATTCGGTTAACAATTAGCGGAGATATCGGGTAACAAACATACAGCCGAAGTGAGAACCTCCTTTTTCTTGGATCCGGTTGAAAAATTAGGAAATAGTTTAGTAATCTTTCAGCCAGCCATTGTGGTTATCCAGGCCGAACTCATCGATTTAAATGACGTCACTTCAATTATTTTAATGCACGTCGACTTTTGGCCAACAGCACAGTTTCTAAGTAGCCCACAAAACAAAGGCGTGGGTGGAGCGCGAGCAGGATCATAAGCATAGCGAGAGCGGATGAAGAAATACAAGTAAAAATAAATCCCCCTTCTTTTTGCTTTGGTTAAAAACTGACGTTACTTAGAACTACCCCAGTTTAACTAGCTTGCTTTTAAAGCAACCGCTTCCAAATCGATCTATCCGTTGGGAACCATGATTCCATATACAGACTGCAGATTTAAATACCGTTTTTGTGATTTAAATTTGGAGTAAAGATGGACTTCAGTGAAAATTTTTGTAGAATCTTTGCAATTTTATCCATCACTGCTTTAATATATTGTAGAAAAGCCGGTTTTCGTTCCATTGCATGTTGATGGTAGTTATAGTATTAGTGAATTCTTTCCTAGCAAGAGACTAAGAAAGAGGGTAGATCGTTACATCTGCCAATAACTACCCACTCGCAAAGACTTCAGTTTACCCGTGATCATGGCGCATGCAACTGTGTCGAAATATCGGGATACTCAAAAACTCACAAATACTGGAAAATACCCCGTTTTTGGTACAAATATCATCATATAGTTGAGATATTTGACGACCTCCGTGGTGCAGTGGGCGAATAACCGGCTGAGACGCAGGAGGTAGCGGGTTCGATTCCCGCCACGGAACAAATGTTTGCATGATCTACAGATATTTGTTCCGGGTCTGGTTGTTTCTCTATATATTATAAGTATGTATTTACAAAAAAAAATGTATATAAGTATTCTATCAGTTATCTGGTTCCCATAGTACAAGCTCTGCTTAATTTGGGGCTAGATAGCGCTGTGTGAAATGTCCAGCAATATTTATTTATTTATATTTATCTATGCATTTTGCCCAATTTCATTTCTGTACAACCGTCGTTGAAGTATATGAAAGTTATATGCGTGTCCGACAATCTTTGGACAAAGAAATCCACTCGTATCACGCAAAATCAGTAACAATTTTGCGCAAATGAACTTTATGAATACTACGTAATTTTAATTAGTCTCAGAAACAAATTATTCAACGTAATTGATTCCATCGAAATCTCTTTGAGAGTAATATCAATAATTTCAATGAAACGTTTTCAATTATTCTTGTGGAGTAATGATAATATGAGTTATTGGAAAATAAGTATATAAGTGATTTTATCGTTATTAAATTACGTATTTGCACGAAGCGGTAATGCCCGCATTTTTGAGTTCCAATGACAATTTGAAGGGGTGCTGGTGAAATTAAAAAAAAAGTAGCACTCAGGGAGTGCCAACAGAAGTGAAAACTTGAACAATTACGAGATACTAATATACAGAGGTGTCGGCAACGGTAACGGTGTCGCGAGTTCAATGGTTTTTTCCCATCTCAAAAAATGCCCAACGCGCCTAAAGAAGTTTTCACTTCAATAAATAGTGCTGGATATTTCACACAGAACTAGGCCCCAATCTAAGCAGAGCTTGTACTATGGGAACCAGATAACTGATGCAATACTTAGGTATGTATTTTTTTGTAAATACATACTTATAATACATTGAAAAATACCCATACCCGGAACAAATATCTGTAGATCATGCAATCATTTGTTCTGCGGTAAAAGGTAACGTAACCACGCAACCACACTATGTTCCTCGCGCTGCTACTCATACCGCCGAGAATATTGCCGTAGGCGGCCACATACTGCTCTCGTTGCGCGAGCACGCGCGCGATTATTCGCTCTACATTCTGACATTCGCCTTCGGCAATGGATCTCACATTGAGCCCGCGTGCGCACTTATCGTTTTAACCGACTTCAAAAAAATGAGGTGCTAATTCAGTAGTTTTTTTTGTTTATTTGTGTTTGTTACCCCAGGACTCCGTTATTTATCAACCGATTTGGAAAATTCTTATTTTATTTGAAAGAATATACTTTTGGACTGGCCCCATCAAAATTTAATCAAAATTGGTTTAGTACTTTGGTTATGTCCGTTTTCTTGTTGTGAAACAGTTACTTGTATAGCCAATATATAAATATAGGGTCTGGTTGTTTCTCTATATATTATAAGTATGTGTAAAAAAAAATATATTCTATCAGTTATCTGGTTCCCATAGTACAAGCTCTGCTTAGTTTGGGGCTAGATAGCGCTGTGTGAAATGTCCAGCACTATTTATTTATTGATAAATATTGCAAAACAAAACAATAAACGTGCTTCCATTCCGATTGCTCGAAGCGGTATGAGTGCGCACACACAATTGTGTGGCTTACACGCGTTCATACTGCCAGCGCTTTGACTCGCGCACAAAAGACTGACAAAATATGTAGCAGTTGGACATGATGAGTAGCATGACAAGTAAAGTGGCCACATTACGTCCCTGCTTCCCTATGTCCCAATCCTGGTCATAACCTACCTGTACTAAATTTCATTGAAATAGGTGAAGTCGTTTAGTTATGAAATCATAACAAACAGACAGACAGTGAGACAGAGTTACTTTAGAATTCAAAATATTAGTTTGAATACTTATTTCTCCATTCTCAGCTCCTGTTCTTTGGCCTTCTGCAAACTTATGCCAGCGATTTGTCATTTCATCTTTAGAAAAATGATATGATAGAAACCGCTGTCAGTCCAACCCCTCGCCTTGGCTTAGAGCCAAAGCAGAAAAATCCCCATAGTTTATGTGCAAGCAATCTTTTTCAAAGCTGGCAAGATGCTTTGTTTCTGGCGGATTGTATTACTATTTTATTGACGCTTCGGCGAGGCATGCTTCTTGAATTACAAAGGAAAATAATAGAATTAATAAAAAAAATACGTATTGGCAATTAGCCATAAGTACTTACTTATATAGTTCGTGCATGATAAGACTGCATCGCAAGTTATTTTTATGCGTGCAGTTCAAAATAAACAGAATTTAATGAACAATTTAAAATAATATAAGTAAGTAATCGCGCGCAGAGGGCTGCGGCGTGTAGACGCGAGACGTAGTTCGGAGCGAATCGCACTCACACTAATGAAGGTTCACGAATTGAACCGAAACATTATCGGTCGAAATACCGATAAACGGTACGTTATAAATCTCGTATTTATAATAATGATTAAAAGTAAATTATACTAGTGGTTCGAACGGAGATCTCGCGAGTCTCCCATAAAAACAAAAAAACATTATTTGTGATCTTTGACTATCAAAATCGTGCCATGAAATAATTAACCATCTAACTTGACCTACAGTTTCACTCAAATTACAGGTAACGGGAGTTCATGTAATATGGTTCATATTTTTGGGGTAGAAATTGCAGTTATTATGGATTTCAGACTTTTGCCTACATTTGTGTCACTATGTGCATACCAAATTTCAGCACTGTGGGGTTACTGTTGTACCCTGTAAATTATGTCAAAATCCAGTTTTTATTATGGCTGATAACAAAAAAACTATAAGGACTTTACTAAAAATAAAAAAGAATCTAAATTTACTAAAAAATACCTAAGCTAGTTTAAAAAAACATCTTTGAGAAGTAATAATTAAAATATAATTTATACTAATACTAAGTTCGAAAGTAAATCCCATTGTACTATGTTTATTAATGCTATTATTATTATTTATCATAAATAAACACAGGCATAAACAATAAACATAAACAACATATTGAGTTAATCTGATCTAATCTAATCTGATTATCCATCATCTGTCTACGTATAACGTTTTCACGACAAAACGGCTGGAATTATTTTGATGAAATTTGGTATACATATAGATAGACCTGATTTATATTATGAGCTACTTTTTATTGGTTAAACTCGCGCGCGAAGCGGGCAAAAGCTTGTAATCTATAAAATACTCACGATATTTCTCCAAAAGGCGCGAAGGCGTCTCGAAGGCTTTGCGTTTCTATTTCTGGACTCAGGTCTCCCACGAAAATGTGATAGTGTTCTGAAACAAACAAACATTTTCACGTCAGTATTTACACTATAAGATATGAACCGATAAACACATTACTATCTTTCCCATCGGAGCAGAGACATGAACACTCAAATCTGCTGATCAGAAAAGAATTGATGCGTTCGAGATGTGGTACTGGAGAAAGAAACTTCGTATACCTTGGACTACCAAACGAACAAATGTGTCTATTCTAAAGGAACTAATCCTTTCGAGAAGGCTATCAACCATCTGCCCTGATAACCTAGAACCACTCACAATCACAGGGAAACTCGAGGGACGCAGACCAAGAGGACGCAGGCCCATTGGCTGGACCGATCAGATCCGCACTGCTCTCGACACACCGCTATTCGTCACGCCGGAGATCGCGACAAATGGAAACAGATCGTTAAAGAAAAAAACATGCAATGCGATCCCGACCCTCTACATTGAGGAAACGATGCACAGAGAGAAATTTACACTAAACATATAACAATCCATTTCATCTAATGGTTGTCGGGGACAGACCGCTATTAGCGATAAAGCAGCCAATTGTATTGTGTAATGTTATATTGTAGTGAATATGGACTGTGTACTTCCTTGTATTTAATGTTGTGTTAGGCTGAGCGCATATTGGAGTCACGACAGTTTTAAGACAGACTTTCCTCACATAAGCAAGTCTGCCTTAAAGCTAAAACGAAACTGTTTTGTCTATTACGACGACGCGCACCGTCTGCGTAAATTCTTTTTCAGTATCAAAATGGACTTCATCGATACTGTTGTACTAAGCATCCTAGGTACGCGTTCACTTGCAAAACGACGCAGACCTAAATATTGGGTGCATCCCATTTATAGTGAAAGACTAATAAAATGAAACTTTTATAAACGTCACTAGACTGTTTTGTTTTTGATGTGCGCGCGCGCATACATACAAAAGGGAAGCCGACAATCGTTAGTCAGACTTGTCGCTGTGCAGTTCTTGTAGGTATTAGACAATTTTCTCTATAAGACGTTTTGTTTGATGTTTTGTTTATATAAATACAAATAAAAACATATTTATACCATTCCCCCTTTAAAAAGCTTATTTTATTCATTGAAAGCAGTGAATAAAAAGCCCATCACTATTTTGGTTGTTGAATTTAGAACACATCAATATATTCGACCTCCATCTCAATGCTATACAACCTAGCGCAAAACATTTCCCATCCTAATTATAATAATAAGATAATTATTCCTAATTTTAGTAATTATTATAATTTGAATGTACATTTTAATTAATTTAACCTTCCTTTTTTCTTCATTACAAGTCTATTTTCGCTTAAACCTTTTTCTCGTAGTCATGGTATAATATTATGTATAATAATGTATTTAAGCAACTCTTGAATAAAACAAATTCATATTGAGTGCCATGAATCACTCGCGTCGCTCAGGATACATTAGATTAGATAAGATTAGATTAGATAATTCTTTATTGCACACCTAATAACAATACAACTACAAACAACACCGTAAAACTATGTGATACAATTGGCGGTCTTATCGCTGAATAGCGATCTCTACCAGACAACCTTTGGATGGAATGGACTGTGTTGACATTACCTGGGGTGTAATGGTGTTGGTACCTAACATACCACATATACATACTTATACTTATGATATCAAAATAAAAATAGCGTAAATGAATAAACCTAAATAATAACCACTTATAAAAGAAACATATTGAATAATAATAAATACATACATATTTAACGACAAATACACAAATAGTATTATCTAACCATACGTTTAAAAATAGCAACAGACTTGGAACATCTGATAGCTACCGGCAGCGCGTTCCATAACCGAACAGCCTGCACTGTAAAATACTTATCAAAGTAGGAGGAGGAGTGGACAGGTGTCCTGAGTTGGAGTGTGCCAGACGAACATTATTATCAGTTCGTCTTTCCATCTAGTAGGAAATTATCCTACGCTCTGCTTTTCAGTAGTCTCAAGAACCTTTCTGCCCCAACGGCCGTCAGTTCCTCCAGCTATGTGACCTTTATTTCATGGTGTGTAAGCACAGCTTAACTGTTTATTTTAAATTTTGTATTATTTGGGACGACTTGCCACAATGATGCTTAATTTATCAACTAAACATGTTTCAATTTGACGGATTTATGTGATTTGACAACTCCTTACATCAATTATCATATTTAGCCACTGAATGTGTTTGCGCAAGTCGCCCTTAGTGGCTAAATGTGATTTAAAGAGTTGTAAAATAATATGAATACAATGTTTAGTCGCTAAATACTTTAGGGATCGTTTTGCATGCCGGGGATAACAAACTTGGGTCTTTATGTTATTAGATATAAAATAAACTGTGTGGAAAAACTAAATCGGAAACCAAGCACCACCCGATCGCAAAGAAAATGTTAACTAATCTCATTTGAACATGATTTGTCGGAACGTACTTTGTAAATCACTACAAATCGTATCAACAAAAGCTGAGCACAATACCTAGACCTTTCGAAATAAAATTATAAACATTGGCAGGTTTGTAACGTACCCTCGTAATTTCAGCGGGGCAATCCACCCCAGTATACGAGATCAAATTAGAATTGAAAAAATTCGTAGACGAACCAAAATCACCAAGATAGCACAGAGAACTGACGGCCGTTGGAACAGAAACGTTCTAGAATTGAGACCACGCACTGGAAAGCGCAGCGTAGGATGGCCGCCCACTAGGTGGAAAGTTGACCTAATAAAGGTTGCTGGGAGCCGTTGGGTGCTGGCCGCACATGATCGGTCGTTCTTAAAATATATGGGGAAGACCTGTATTCAGTAGTGGACGTTTTTTGGCTAATTATGATGATGCTGAAAGTAGCCAGTGACTTGGGGGCACTTTCGCTTGGTAATTTGGAGCATTTGAGCTATCTATAGATCGTTTACAATGGTCTTAAGATAATTCAACTGTGTTTTTGTGTATTTTTTAAAGAGATATGAAAATAATCATTCTGCTAATCAATGTATAATTTTTATTTTAGTGTTAGTCACTTATTTATGCCACTTATCAGTAACTAGCTGTAGCCCGTGACTTTGTAAGCTACTAATTGTGTAGGTAACCTAGAAATAAAGCTAAACTTGCTGTTGCAACTTGACTTGACACCACATTTGTATCCCATGGGTCCTGATTTATGAAATAAAAAGTGGCTTATGTGTTTATCCAGGTTATAATCTATGTACATACTAAATTTCATCGATTTTGGTTCAGCTGTTACGACGTGATTGAGTAACAAACAAACAAATATATAAATAAACAAGCATCCAAAATTTCGCATTTATAATATTAGTGTGATATTTGCATTGTTTTACTAGCTGACTTGCCCCGGCTTCGGACGGATTATTATTAAAATAAAATATAGCTTATCGCACTGAAGCATAATGAAGCTTCTGATTAGTGAATTAATTTTCAGAATTAAATCAGTAGACAGGAGATTACCATTTACATGAATACAAACTTTTAAACATAACTCTTTTTGATACAAAAATGAATAGATAGTTTATTCTTTATTATATTATACAAAAAACTGGTTATAAAATAATTCAATGATGTCTTAAAACCTAAACTAGATTTGTCAAGACACCGGGTTCTCGATGACTGGATTCTAATCAAGAATATGTTAATAAAAAAAATAGTATAGATAGGCATGTATAAACTTGTACATAGATTCATCAACTTTATAAAAAATTTACGTTAAATATTAAAGACGACCGTTTCGTGGCGCAGTGGACGGCTAGCTAGTTAAAACGCAGATGTTGTGGGTTCATGAAATGTTTGCATGATCTACAGGAATTTATTCCAGGGCTCCTACCACAACCTTTTAGAAAACCATCATGTTTCAGAAGCGTTTGCTTGTTGCAACATTACTTCGATTTGAACCACATAATTCTAATGTGAAACCTAGGTCACAAAAACTGCTTCGCCTTTACAATAATATAGCAAGCTTTTTTTATACCACTAAGGTAGCAAACAAGCATAAGGCCCACCTGATGGTAAGCGGTTACCGTAGCCTTTAAAGGTTTGTAACTCGCGCGTTGCCGACCGTTTCAAATTTACAAAACGCCCTTTTTGAAACTTACTAATTGTGGGTAATGGTACGAAATGTCAGTGTCATATTATTTTAATATTGCTATATAAGATTGAATTGTCCCCCAGTTATAGGTGTCTCTATAATTAAAAATAAAAATCTCTCTCTATATTGTAAGTAAGTATTTACAAATAATGTTTATAAGTATTTAATCAGATATTTGATTCCCATAGTACAAACTTTGTTTAGTTTGGGGTTAGATATCGCTGTTGACACGTCCTTGTTCATTTTTCATTTATTTACCTATCTACTTTACCTGTCTACTTCTATCTATTTACATAATGTTTAGTAACACATATGAAGCGAGTAGAATGAAAAAAACACCCTTTATACACGTATATTAATCTATACTCATATTATAATGAGGAAAGATTTGTATTTTTGTGTTTGTAACGAATAAACTCAAAACTACTAGTCCGATTTCAACATTTTTTTCATCATTACCCCTGAGTAACGTAGGCTACTTTTTACCAGACTGCGCATAAGGAGAGTAATGTTTTTATTGACAAGCAGGTGAGCTATTAGTGAATAAAAGTAGACCGCTACGAATACATCTAGTCGTAGCATATTGCTACGAGCCTATGACGTAGAACCATGCTACGAGACTAAGACGTAGCACCTTGCTACGAGGTTATTTAGTTATTAGGTTTCCGAAACAAAATGGTAAAAAAACGAAACCTTTGGTCGCATTCAGCCGTCCGTCCGGCCGTCTGTCACAGCTGACAATCTCAGCAACTGATAAAGCTATCGACTTGAAATTTGGAACGATTATAAATAATGTTTTTTCACCAGTTGCAAAAATATTTTCATTGCGATTATTAAAGGGGTCAAATGGTGGAGGTCAAATGAGATATCAATTGACCTCCACCATTTGACCCCTTTAACAATCACAATGAAAATATTTTCTAAAATAATATAATTTCCTAAGTCATAAAACAGTTTTAATTTGTTTTATGATGTAATAGTTGTTACCCGGGACTTCGTACGCGTTACAATACTAAATGTGCAGCTAATCTAGAAATAAAGCTAAACTCGCTGTTGCAACTTAACTTGTCACCCCATTTTTATCTCATGGGACCTGATTTATGGGATAAAAAGTAGATCTCAAAAAATGCCCAACTCGCCTAAAGAAGTTTTCACTTTATATACAGAGGTGTCGGTAACGGTAACGATATAGCGAGTTCTATGTTTTTTCCCATATCAAAAATAGCCCAACGCACCTATAGAAGTTTTCACTTCATATACAGAGGTGTCGGTAACGGTAACGGTAACAGTGTCGCGAGATCTATGTTTTTTTCCATATCAAACAATGCCCAACGCACCTAAAGAAGTTTACACTTCATATACAGAAGTGTCGGTAACGGTAACGGTGACAGTGTCGCGAGTTCAATGGTTTTTTCTCGTCTCAAAAAAAGCCCAACGCAAATAAAGAAGTTTTCCCTTAAAAAAAAAACTCAAACGTTGCACTTGTGGCTTTGTGTTTATTTTGTGGTGTTTAATAAAGTGTACGCAGTATAAATTCGATTTTGGTGACCTCCGTGGCGCAGTGCTTGAAGCTGAGACGTAGGAAGTAGCGGGTTTGATTCCCGCCGAGGAACAAATGTTTGCATGATCTACAGATATATGTACCGGGATGTTTTTCTTTGTATTTTAAGTATGTATTTATAAAAAAGTATATAAGTACTTTATCAGTTATCATTTAATGAAGGCAATAATAGAAAGAATATATATTTATAAGACTAAAATACAGAAAAAGCAGTTTAATCATCTAAAGATCGTTGCAAACGAACTATAGATAGCTCAACTGCTCCAGATCACTACCAGGCGGGTGTGTCCCGATCAGTTATCTGGTTCCCATGGTACAAGCTCTGCTTAATTTGAGGCTAGATAGCACTGTGTGAAATGTCCCGCAATCAGATACAAACAAATAAAAATAGTAATGTCTACTAAGTAAAATTACACTGTCTGTTGATCATTTAGATTGTATTAAATTATTTCTAAAACTCAGTAATCGAATAGAATCACTTCAAAAAAGCCACTGTGTAGCGCGGTCTTAAACCTGATAATCGGCATGCCTGTGAAGTCCTTGGACAGAGTCCTGGTTTATTATAAAAAAAAATGATGAAAAAGATAAAACAAAAAATAAAAATAAAATATAAATTGAAATAATCGGTCTATGCAGATATACAAAAGCTGCAAACTTCAAAGTACGCTTTTACATGAGAAACAAAAATGAATGAGTACAAATAAAAAACCTAACATTAACACTCGCATCCCTAGCACCTGTCTGAGCGAGACAGCCTACACACCGCACGTGTTAGAATGAGACAGTCGATATGTATCGCGTCCAATTTGCTCGGATCGGAGCATTGATTGCATTATGGATTCAGTTACCGGTGTTAGGGTTGGCAGTACGTTCAAACTAAAAATATTAAATGATAGTTTTTTTTTACATCAGGTACACAATATAGAACACAATCAAATAACTAAGAATTAAATTACATTTAAATAAACTAGTGGATCGCTCCGAACTGAGATCTCGCGAGTCTCCCAAAAAACAAAAAAATATTATTTATATTAAATAAAATGAAAAAACAAAATAACATATTAAGAATTAAGAAATAATAAAATATTAAGAATTAAGAAATAATAAAATATTAAGAATATATTGACTAAAATGAAAAATGAAAATGAAAAATGTATATATTGTTACATAAACAACTTATTAGGTTACTTATTGTACAAACATTACAAAAACGGGTTTATGCAGATACGGTTAACAGATAATATTTTAACTAACGATCCATGCACTAGGCGAAGCCAAACAAATTTAAATTTATTTATTTTGCTGCCGTTATCATAATTATGACAAGAAAAACGGTGCTGAATGTTACTCCAATGTTTTTTTTGATATTCTATGTAATTGGTGCTAGCAACGCAATGATTCAACAAATGGTAACAAATGGCTACAATAGTTATAGAATTGTATTTTGTTATCTTGTTGCAAAATATTACGCCAAAAAATTTAGGTTTAGGATCATAAAGGAAAAATCTAAAAAAAACATCTCAAATATTAGTATCCTGCTGTGAAACATCAAGAAATCGTCAAATAGTCGTTTTAATTCGGAAAAATCTAATAATAATTATTATAAAAATAAAAAATGTAATAATAAAACAAATAACAAATAAAAATAAAATATATATGTGTGTGTGTGTGAGTGTGTGTGTATGTGTATGTGTGTGTGTGTATGTATGTATATATATGTATAGATATTAATAAAATAATTATAAATAAAAAAATTACACACACACTGTTAAATACTCTCTCCAAGGACAACTCTCTTAAATTTAAAGGATCATACCACAAAAATATTTTAACACTGTTTAGTTTGTGTTTTTTAAAAATCCTATACGTTGGTAAGGAATTTTTTAAAGAAGAAAAAAACATTTATTTATGACGGAATAAAACGCACACAGCATACTAAGTAAAGTTACACACAAAAAAGAAAACCATATTTATACACACAAAAAACAATAGCACCTAACAAATAAATAAATAAATATTGCTGGACATTCCACACACCGCTATCTAGCCCCAAACTAAGCAGAGCTTGTACTATGGGAACCACATAACTGATAGAATACTTATATACTTTTTTTTTTGTAAATACATACTTATAATATATAGAAAAACAACCAGACCCTGAGGAAATATCTGTAGATCATGCAAACATTAGTTCCGGGACGAGAATCGAACACCCTAACTCCTGCGTCTCAGCCGGCTATTCGCCCACTGCGCCACGAAGGACGTCAAATGTGTCCTTCACAGCTATATCTAATCGACGGAAACCACAAAAAGGTGTTTCAGAATTTGTCGTGCTTTTGCCACAATACTGATCTTCCGTTGAAACCAAAAATACACGCTTTAATCAGTTGTTTAATTGTTTTGTGGACAAGGATAATAATTGGCACTAATCACGATTAGGACGTCCGACGGCGCGGTGGGTTGACGACTTATAGAAAGTCGCGGGCAACTCCTGGATATGCGCAGCACAGGACCGGGAAGGGTGGTGTTTACAAAGGGAGGCCTACACCCAGCAGTGGGTACTTATGGGCTGTGGATGAGGATGATGAAATACGATTAGCCATCGTTGCGCAAATCGTCCTAAGTCAGAAAATGCGCAAAAGTTTACCGATTTTGTCAAATTTTTCATTTCATTCTTATTTTTAAGCGAACGTAACCAAGGGTTTTTTTATTCTTTATCCTATACTGTTCACAAATAGATTAAAGAGAAAAACAGCTTACAAAATGAAACCGTAAAAAGGCGAGCTTAACTCTAATAAGAGTTTTCTTCCAGCAAACCTTTGAATATAAAGATAGATAGGGTTCAACTAGATACCTTTCGCTTACTTATTTGGAGAAATAAGTAAACGAAAATTGATTTTATATTTGGCAGAGACAGCCCTGGCAGAGTTATGAAGCAAGCTTTTAGCTCCAAATTAAATTTCGTTCTATATGCCTACGGCTTCCAAACCATCACCGGGATTTGCTTAAATACAGTCTAAACCTCCTGTAGCAAACAACCTTCCACCCGTGGCTTTGCACGCGTGTTTTGTCATATAAGTAAACTGTGTCTCAATCCTGGTCGTAATCTGACTATATACCAAATTTAGTTGAAATCCCCAATCTAATATCGAATAATGAAATGCCCGGAAAGTTGGAAAATTCTGTAAAACTAATAGTATTGTTACGAGTTGAGGGTTCGGGATAAAATAATGGGAATCAGTCTGACCAAAATAACACTTTTATTCAGCACTAAACGATGAATACACGAACTTGGTCACACGTAATCACAACACACTAATTCACACCACAGTTGCACCACTTAAAGTCACCGAAATGATCGCACGTATAGCTTAATCCAGACTGACTCGGGAGCAACTACTGTTCACGCGAGACCCTTCCCACGTCAGTCCTCCAGGGCCTCGCTGAGACTAACTCACTAAGACTGACTGTCCGGCCATCTCTCCGGCCTATTTATATCGCACACATTTCGACTGTTCGAGAACGATGTCGATTCTTCCAGGAAAGGGTCGGTCCCTCGACACAATGGCCACTCACCATTCTGCGAAACCACAAACAATAGCAACAATAACACAGCAAGACAAAAGCGTTCGAGAAGGTTCGATTATTACTCATTGTTTAACAGCCTCGGCGTAACAGTATATTATTAAACGAGGGGATAAAGCAGTGTCTTGCGTCACGGGCGTTATATTGAATCCCGAACGCAACGAAGGGTTCTAGAGTTAACTCGCGAGCGGAGCGAGGGATTTACTGGAATCCTGAGTGCAGAGAGGGGTATAAGCACGCCCAAGATGCAGACAGCGTTATCCACGAAGAGAATACTTTACTTTTCACACTTTCTTCGAGACAATAAAAACCAAATCCAGGTTGGTGCATTCTGTGCAGAGGTTAGTTCGATTTACGAATAAGTTCTTATTGTGTGGGTCTCTTTGGTTCAAATTTTAATAAAGATGAGGTTCCAAATTCAAACACATTTTTCAGAAATTCAGTACAACTTTACTCCCGGATTAACCGTAGGGATTTAATTACCTGTTTTCGGCTAGATTTACATAACATATAATATGACATTGTCGAGCAGGTGGTGTGAAAAAGTGATATTTTCTAGGGATTTTTGTAAGAACTTAAATCAAGGATTTTATATTGAAATACGTGTGAAACTGGGGCGAGCCAGTTAGTCGATAAATAAAAGACCTATTTGTGTTAAAAATACTAAGTCATGTTATTCCGTGAATCGTCTCAGCCATTAGATAATTGCCAAACGGATTGAAAAGACTTGACAAAATAACCTACACAAATAAAATGCTAACATAATGCTTCAATTTCTATGACTTGGTTTGGATGTTTGTTTATTTTTAGTTGCCTTGGTTATCAATAATAATATCTCAGAGCAATAATAATATACGAGTACGCCTTTAGTACGAGTTGTCAAATTACGTAAGTAACGGTATAAAAAGTCTTTGTTTAAAGTGTTAGGGTTTTTTTTTAATGGGCATATTTTTTGAGCGTAGGTAATTTGCAGAAGATTAACTGTTTACGTAGACGCGTCTACGACTGTTTAGTAGAAATATTACTTATTTTGCTGGCAACACTAAACGGAAATGATGCGATGGTAGCTGATAAACAGTTTTTTGTATGAACAGACCAGGCGCACTGATGCCAACTTAGCCACTTTGTAGCTAGATCTAGCAAATTTTGCATACCCATCAGCAACTATTTAGAAAATTTAGTAGCTAGACTTTTTAGCAACTTTACAACTTAACCATTTTGTAACTATACTTTGTACATACATTAAGATTTGTTTTTATGTGTTTTTTTAGCGTCGCCCGGTTGTGTTTGTATTTTTTTACTTAACTTGTTTTTATGTGTTAACTATATGTATGTTGCAAAAAAATATTATTCTAATATATTCTATTCTAACATATTTTTCTCTCATAAAATACCAAAAACACGAAAAACATACTGGTTTGAACCATTAATCCCGTGAGTTTGGCAAACTATATACCTACTACAAACAAGAATATGTTCTGAAACAAGATGTTGTACAAATTTTTAATCACACATATGTTTTTAATCAGAAACAGTAATCGATTTATATAATGTACCCCTGATTATTCGTGATAACTCGTTTATAATCACCATTAAAGTTAAGTTTCTATTTGCATTTAAGTGCAAAGAAATATATTTCTATTTCTTTGAGTTGATTTATAAGTCATTTGAGGCTGTAGACATGTTTGCATGCTCAACTTATCAATTTAAGAACTTAGTGTCTATAATACTTTCAAAATACGACCTTTTGTCGCTTCTGTATTAGCTTAATTCCATTCTGTGCTTTTCCTTTAACTTTCTTTTCTTTTTCCTAAAAAATATTGAATTTACTTCTATATTATCAACGCTACTTTACATTGTATATTTATAATTTTGTCTTAAATAGATAAGGCCCTTCTGGCCCTCCAGCTGCATCTACTATTTGACGCTATCTTACCACTAAGTGGATAACGTAGTGGGTTACATTATCAATACTTCTATCACGTGAATATTGTATCTTACTTAACGTTTATAATGTAACTGTTCGTTGTTCCGAAATAAATAAAAAAAACTGTAGCAACTTTTTAGTACCTATACCAAGAAATGGAATTCTGGCAACTTTGGATAACGTAGTGGGTTACATTATCAATACTTCTATCACGTGAATACTGTATCTTACTTAACGTTTATAATGTAACTGTTCGTTGTTCCGAAATAAATAAAATAAAACTTTCGCAACTTTTTAGTACCTATACCAAGAAATGGAATTCTGGCAACTTTGGATAACGTAGTGGGTTACATTATCAATACTTCTATCACGTGAATACTGTATCTTACTTAACGTTTATAATGTAACTGTTCGTTGTTCCGAAATAAATAAAAAAAAACTTTCGCAACTTTTTAGTACCTATACCAAGAAATGGAATTCTGGCAACTTTGGATAACGTAGTTTGTTACATTATCAATACTTCTATCACGTGAATACTGTATCTTACTTAACGTTTATAATGTAACTGTTCGTTGTTCCGAAATAAATAAAAAAAAACTTTCGCAACTTTTTAGTACCTATACCAAGAAATGGAATTCTGGCAACTTTGGATAACGTAGTGGGTTACATTATCAATACTTCTATCACGTGAATACTGTATCTTACTTAACGTTTATAATGTAACTGTTCGTTGTTCCGAAATAAATAAAAAAAAACTTTAGCAACTTTTTAGTACCTATACCAAAAAATGGAATTCTGTCAACTTTGGATAACGTAGTGGGTTACATTATCAATACTTCTATCACGTGAATACTGTATCTTACTTAACGTTTATAATGTAACTGTTCGTTGTTCCGAAATAAATAAAAAAAACTTTAGCAACTTTTTAGTACCTAGTATATCAAAAAATGGAATTCTGGCAACTTTTCGCTAGAGCTAGCTACAAAGTTTAGGGTACAGTTGGCAACAGTGACCGGGTGACCGAGCGGCATTCGGTTGTGGACTTTCGAACAAGTAACATTGTAAGCTTCAAACTGAGTTTAAAAAAAAACTAAGAGCCTTACAGTAGTCGCATATGATGTGTGACATATGACCACCGCCATATGACCATTGCTCAAATCAAATAGCGCGCGCTTCCCCGGTTTCTTGCTACACATTTCCGTCCCTTTTGTCAAAATCACCCACAAACCGAGAGGAAAGATGTTACACATCAATAAAAAGTAATTATGTATTCGGCGTTCTTTTTTCCTAAGTTACAAATTACAATTATGTTCTATAGAGATAATTAGGGATGACTTGCGCAACGATGCCTCATAATTTAGTGGCTAAATATATTATGATTTAAGGAGCTGTCAAATCATACAAATACGTCAACCTTTAATATTTTTTAATTTTAATTGTTTAATGATAATTTAGTTCTACCGAGAGAGACCTGTAAGTGACTATATAATCTCATTAAATAGTTATTTTAGACACTTTGTACTAAAATTAAACCTGTGGGTCTCTTCAATAAATAAAATAAAAAAATAATATGTTTAAGGATCGTTGTGTAAGCCGGCCTTACAAACTTACATACAGGGTGTTTGGTAATATACTGACGATATTCAAGTGACGGTTTCTCAAAACATAAAAAAAAGACTTCTCCAAAAAAGAAGTACTAGTTATATTATTAAATTTAAAAGAAAATCGACTAAGTTTAGGTGATTAATTCGATATAAAACTTACTGCCTACTCTTGCAATCGACATCCAAAAATAAAGGCCGAATTGATATATCTTTCGGAAATAGCTGCGGGTTTTGGGTTAGAAAGGAACAACAAGAGATATCTCAACACGTCACCAATACAGTATCTGTGGTTAGATGGCAAGCATTATGCAATAGGACAACATCGGCCTTATTCCAAAACGCAGACTAAAAATAGTACTAGGTTTAAACCAGGCTTAGACCAGAGACTAAAATAAACTTTATTACAAAACGAAGTTTAGCACTAAAACCATGGATCATCTATGGTCTAAAGATAAACTCTCGCGACCCCTAGTTTATCTTTGGTTTTTCTTGCTTTGAAGTTAACTTTGATTTTATTTTTGTGTTACGTTGAGATAAATAATTTACCGAAATGGGTATTAACATGATAGGCTTCATTGATTTAGAAGTTATAGACATGCTGGAGACGTTCTGGTGATCTGATAGACATCGTCACCGAGTGAATCCTTTCTAATTACCTATGTGATGAAGATTTTAGTGGATTTATTGCGTGAAGATTGTTTCACGATCTTGAGCCCTGAAATCCAAGTGACGGGTTCGCCATGAAGTAAGTGTTTATAACCTTGTAATACAAAGTTTTATAAAAACTAATTTAATCAATTTACTAATACATTATTATTGTTCATTCTAGATTCAATAGATTCAAAACGATACTGCTGATTTACATGGTGTATCTCAACCAGCTGTCAGCAAAACATGATTTATAAAAATGCCTGCAACTTTAGGCCAGCAAGAGGAGAGCATAAGAAAATTCCGCACGGTAGCGAATTTGATGTTCTTCAATTAATGTACAGGTAATTTTGATTTTAGTTTTTTACTGTCTAATAAAACATACATACAATCACACCTATTTCATGAAGGGGGACTAAACTAATCTAGACAAATCTATAGAATATAGGGGACTAGATAAATCTTACAAATTTTACAATTATGGTATAAAACAAAACATTATGGAAAGATTATAAGTAATAAAAAGTGTTAACTGTTCAGGTTGTTTGCGATGCTGATCTGAAAACTATGAAAATGGTGACCAGGTAGCGTGGCAGTGTGCATGACTCAAGAATATTCCGGGAATGCTGATTAAATCAAGAGGCTGGTGCATTCTTTGAAATATTACAAGGAGACAGTGGTTATCCATGTACTTATTTACCATTGTGTGTATTTATTTACCATTGCTGAATCCCAGAAGTCCCAAAGATGAAAACTACAATAGGTGCCATATCCATACCCGGAACACAGTGGGAAAATTTTTTGGTCTATTGAAGCAACAGTTCCGTTGTCCTTCACAATATTGCCTCTGACATGAAAGAAGACCTGTTTCCTGGTGAGGAGGATAGCAGTGAGCTGACTTTTTCAAGGGAACCCATGCCGATACCAAGGTATATTCATAACACAGTACAGGGGAATACTAGGAGAATCCAGTTTATTGAAACTCATTTTTAATGTTATGTCTTAAATAAATATGTATTTTATTTTTATTCTATATGTGATAAATTTTAGGTACATTTTTTATGATGGTGTCATAATAAAAGTCATTTATTGATAATAATAAAAATTATAACGTGTTTGTCTTACATTCTAATAAAGCTATTTCTAATTAATTTTTGTTTTATTTCCAGCAATTCTGTTTTTTTTTAAAGTCCTTTTGTGATATACTGGCCCATTTCTTCAGTTCTGTAAAACAAAAAAATGAAGTGAAACAAAGGTACTTACATAGGTACTTAATAGGTATCTAATGGTACTTACAAGACTATCTTTTTCTTCAAAACTCCAGTTTTCACCCCTTTTTCTTCTTCATTTGTTCCATTTTTTTTACACCAACATGATTTCAACTCGGGTCAATTATGTACAAATGGATATTATTGGTATATTTGTTCAAGCTCAAGGTGAATCGCCTAGGATTTCCACGAGTGTTGAAGAAGTCTTCAAACCTTTCAAGTGGTTTCTCACCAAAGCTCCATCACAAATATTGTTTTGATTGACATGGCCTGACTGATGGTCTCGAATTTTGCGTGCATGATGAAACTTCACTCCATTACACGCATGAGTTATTCAAGAAATGATAACAATTGTTTTAAAAAAACTTTCAAACAATAAATCGCCCATGTTTGAGAGATTAAAACATATTTTAATAACAAACAGATTAATAGTCTATCATTAAACATATTTCTTATCCTTTTATATCTTAAAGAAAATATCACATTTATCGAAACGGAACGTTGCATCGAATGGTTGCAGAATGAATGAATGATTCATTATCCATATTTATAATATAATCTATGGATTTAGTTAAACCATGGACCATTTCTGGTACTAAGTGATCTTTGGTTGATCTACGTTTTGTAATATGAACGCATTTTAATCCTGGTACCAACGTTAATACCGAAACAAACCTAGACTTCTTAGTTCTGGTTTAAACCTAGACTAATGCACTTTTTTGGAATAAGGCCGCATAAGTTTAATAAAGTGTTTGTTTTTACATGCCAAAATAAATTTCACATTTCTATGGTAAACATTTCACAAATTTATTTATGTATGAGCATACATTAAAATAACTCCTTTCTTTTTTGTGCGTATATTATCAAACAACCTATATTTCTGTTGAGATGATTGATTGATAGTCTAAGGACATTGTGAATATGTCTATGGATAAATAAATACAATACAATACTCGCCAGATCTCAGTTCGGGGCGAACCACTGGTTTGTTTAAGAAGTGCTTGATGTTACAAATAAATACTATATCTATCTGCGATTGCACCCATGAAATGGGGGGTATTTCTGTTGGCACAAACATAGCGGCTCGTAATAAATGAAAAAGTTTTCTTCCAGCAAACCTATGAGGCTAAAGCAAGAAATGGTACCAACTGTCAAAACTTAGCAACAAACAGTGTGCGCTAGCCGACGGGAAGCGTAAAGCTATTGCATAATGTATCATCACGCCCAACTGTACAAGGTGGCCTGGATGCATAAATTACTGCCAAATGAGATCAACGTATACAGGGTGACATAGCAGTGTTAAGCTTTTGGATGTATAAGGTGTTATGTTAAGATTGCTGGGAGCCCTTGGGTAAAGGTGGCACAAGATCATTCTCTCTTGAAATCGTAATAGGGCTGATATGATGATGATTAATGTGATCCAAACTAGCTTCCGCCCGCGGCTTAGCACGCGTGGTTTGTCAATTAAAAGTAGATTTTGTCTAAATCTATATCGCAATTTATCTTTACACCAAATTTAATCGAAATCGGTTTAGTCGTAAAAATTAAACAAACAGACAGAGAAACACAGTTACTTTTGAATGTATTATATTACTAGTTGACACACCCGCGGCTTTGCCCACGTAGTTTGTCAATAAAACATTACCCTCCTTCTGCGCAGTCGGATAAGAAGTAGCTTATGCTCCAATCCTGTTCATAATCTGTTCAGCCGTTTAGTAGTGAAAATGTAACAAACGGACAGACTTTCGAATTATATTAGAAGCTTCCGCCCTCGGCTTTACACGAGTGGTTTGTCAATAAAACATTACCCTCCTTCTGCGCAGTCGGGTAAGAAGTAGCCTAGTACAAATCGCTACCTGGTTTTCATGATCATTGATCGAGCGAAGCGAGATCTCCAAATCAACTTGGGCAAACTGGCGTTGTATGTATGTATGTTTGTTTGTCCGAAGATAACTTTCGAAGGGTTGATCCGATAATCGTGAAATTTGATACATAGGTAGGTAGTGGTGGCACAATTTTGGTGTGACTAAATGAGCTGAAAATGTTAAGGGGTTGTTGAGATATTGGGGTTTAAGAGGGGTAAAAAAAAAAACAAAATGAGACTATTAGGTCAAATGGAATGTAAAATTAAAGATCTTTATTAATATATTTGAACCCTGTTTTTATTTTTAGTTTAATCCTTATAGTTTTTAAGTTATTAATTATATCAACCAAAGAAGGTCCATTGCTGAATATTAGGCTATTCCTTATTCTTTATTGTACACGAATAGATTTACAGACAGAAACAGCTTACAAAATGGACATGTACAAAGGCGAGCCTAACCCTAATAAGAGTTTTCTTGCAGCAAACCTTTGAAGATAGACATAGTTGATTATTGTGGTGGGTACGTGCACAGAAAAGGCCGTTGGAGTAAAATAGTAATAAACACCTACAGTTATATATAATATAGGCTTCACACATAGATTTTCAGAGCGACCGATCTTATGTGACCTACACCCAACGGCTCCCAGCAGCCTATATCCGACCGTCAGTTCTACGAACTATGCGCCCTCTCTCCCATTTCAGTTTACTAATCCTCTGTGATAATATGTCAGTATTTAACTTTAATAGCATAAAACGGGATACGACTTTGCGTCCGACATCGGTCGATACGTTAATAGCTAACAATGTCAAACATCCACCCGTAAGTGCTGAAAACGCTAACGTTAGCACGAGTGATTGGGCTAACTACAGTAAAATAAAGCTAGTTAAACACCCTGTATAACTGGGGCCTTACAATAATATGCATATATAATATACGTTCCCAGTTACTGGGACATTTAACAAATAAGCAACCATCGGACGTACATAAAGTCCACCCACGCTAAGTCTGCAGGGCAGGAGTAGTTGGAATAGTAAATTTTAGGGTTCCATAGTTTTGAAACCTATTAAGTATGAGTAGACTGAGTATTCAACTCAACTTGGGCAAATCGGCGTTGTATGAATGTTTCTTTGTCCGAGGATAAGTTTCGAAGCATAGAACCGATCATCGTGAAATTTGATACATAGGTAAGTAGTGATAGAACAATCCTCGTGTGACTAAATAAGCTAAACATTTTTGGGGGTTGTTGAGATATTGGGGTTCAAGAGGAGTAAAAAAAAAACAAAGTGAGATTATCCAGCCAAATGGTACGTTTAATTAAAGGCCTTTGTAGTTTTTAAGCCATAATAAAAACGGAACTCGGACGAAATTTACAAGGTACTCCAGTGACCCCACAGTGCTAAAATTTGGTATTCGTGTAGCTTTATTAACACAAATACAGGGAAATGTTTGAAATCCAGAATATCTGCAATTTTTACCCCAAAACAAGAAAACCCGACAGATGTTGGAATGTTAGATGTTTGTTTATTTATTTATTTGTTTGTACTCAATCACGTCATAACGGCTGCACAAATTTCGATGAAATTTAGTGTGTACGTAGATTTTAACCTGAATTAACACTTGGATAAGTGATAAAATCTCATGGGATAAAAATGGATTGTCAAGTCAAGTTGCAACAGCGGGCTTAGCTTTATCTCTAGGTTACCTACACATTTAGTAGTATTACGCGTACGAAGTCGCGAGCAACAGGTAGTTTTAAATAAAACTCAAAACCACTCCATAAGTTAGAATTTTTTAGTCCATTTACATAAAAGTTTTGTGGTGGGTTTCCGTGTCTTTTGACAGTGGTCTTTTAGAGGAGATTTGGTTCCTCAGACCCACCAAGCCCTAATCTGACTCGGAGAATTGAAACTTAATACCACCCTAATATGCAGAGTAAGCGTGGAAGGACGTCCCTCCCTGTACCACCTGCCTACCCCCTAATTATAAAATTAAACGAAATCACGCGACCATTTAACGAATTACATATAACCACGGAAGTTGATTTAGTTCTGTTTTTATTAGGGTTCCGTAAATTATGGAAGGGTTTCATCAAATTAATTCTTGGGCCTAAAATAATTTAGGAAAATTTGGGGAATTTCAGTACTTTTTCTTGTTTTATTAAGAGCGACTTGCGTAACGATGCCTAAACGTATTTAGTGGCTAAATATGACTTTATAAAGAGAGTTGCCAAATCATACAAATACGTCAAGTTTAAACATTTTTACCATGCGTGCAAGCCAGGTTAAGAGCGTTGTCACACTGGCGATTTGTGAACGTGTTCGCAACGTCCCGCCACTTTCCCCGCACTATGTGGGGTCGGCACAACTTGTATTTTTCTTCCATATCTCTCTATCAGCTGTCATCTTCGTTGTCACTTCTTTCTTACCAATCTTCTTCACACAATCCATCCATCTCTTCTTCGGCCTTCCTCTACTTCTATATCCATCTACATTCATCAACTCTCTTTTAGTCACATGGTTTTCTTCCCTCCGCATGCCATGCCCATACCACGCTAGCCTCTTACTCCTCAATTTTTCTATCACTGGCGCTACTTTCAAACTTTCTCTAATATACTCATTCCTTACCTTATCCATTTTTATTTTTTTCAGTGCATTTTGTATATAATTATTTTACAAAATATCACATACGTAACAGTAATAAAGGTTCACTAGTGTGATTTTCGATTTTAAAATACTATCCATAATAATGATACTTGGTATATTATCTAATTGATCTGGAGCAGTTAAGCTATCTATAGATCGTTTATGATGTTACATATGTTTCTTTTGTATTTTAGTTTCGTTAATAACTGTATATAATTTCTGGTAATAAATGTAACCCAAGAAAAAATAATTTAGATATTGAATTTTTCACATAACGTATGAATACTTAAGGAGTTATATTTGCCATCATCAGCTCAGTAACATCTGTATCAGGTCAGTACTCGTACCAGATAATATATATATATACAGTATATATACTGTTACGAGCTGAGGGTTCGGGATAAAATAATGGGAATCGATCTAACCAAAATAACACTTTTATTCAGTACTAAACGATGAATACACGAACTTGGTCACACGTAATCACAACACACTAATTCACACCACTTAAAGTCACCGAAATGTTCGCACGTATAGCTAAATCCAGACTGGCGCGAGACCCTTCTCCACGTCAGTCCTCCAGGGCCTCGCTGAGACTGACTGACTGACTGGCCATCTCTCCGGCCTATTTATATCGTACACAATTCGATTGTTCGAGAACGATCTCGATCGTTCCAGGAAAAGGGTCGGTGTTTCAACAGAACGACCAATCCCCATTGTGCGTAACCGCAAACAATAACAACAATAACACAGCAAGACAAAAGCGTTCAAGAAGTTTCGATTATTACTCATTGTTTAACAGCCTCGGCGTAACAATACCTTCAATAGTTTTTTTTATAGAAAATATATAAAACACATTATGCGTCCCTATACAATTTAAAGGTAGCCCTCGAATTTTTTGGGATCCCATCATCAGCCAATGGGGCCACCTGGGAAATGAATCTCGATTTCTCGAATCGGTCCAGGCGTCTTCGAGTAATTCGGGAACATACATAAAGTATAAGATTCCAACGACTTGACCTCCTCCTTTTCTTGAAGTTGGTTTAAAACATTGACGGAACCCACATATTTTTAATAATTTTGAACTTGACTCATTTTCACGTGCCTCATAACTCATAACCACATTTTTTATTAAAACTGAAAGGTTCCCGTAAGTACTTAATTAATGATATTTATTTGTTAGTTTCTGGGTTTGGGTGTTGTATGGTACTCGTTGGCCCTAATAAATGAACTAAATAATAATGCTGGACATTTCACACAGCGCTATCTAGCCCCAAACTTTCCCAAGCAATTTTTTTGTAATTATGTACATAAAATGTATAGAAAAACAGCCAGAGCCGAAAAAAATGTCTGTGTATCATACAAATATTGACGACATCAGTGGCGTAGTGGGTTACTAGCCGGCTGAGACGCAGGAGGTTGCGGGTTCAATTCCAATTTAATAGGTTACATTTGACAGGTGCCAAAATACTACCAACTTCTTTAAAGCTAAGGTATACAACCATTTCCTTTCTTTGTCTACGCACTGCTAGTTTATCGTTATGTTTATCTCCTTTACCTATATTATAGTGTAGGTATACTCGTATTTGTATATATTTAGTTTGTTAGTAGGAATTAGGTAGTTTATGTAAGTTTATGAACTTAGATACACCGTCGTCTTTTTAATTTTGTTTTGTCCTGTCCATACAAAGATTGTCTGGAAGAGATCGCTTTTGGCGATAATACCGCCAATTGTACTTACCTTTATCACTGTCCATTTCTTATTTCTTTAATTTTATTTGGTGTGCAATAAACAGTAATTCTATTCTATTCTACCAACGAACAACAGAACCAAATTACACAACATTGGAATATCGTCTTATCGAAATATTGATCCAGGATGAACGTTGGATGGAAGTTTCTGAGTGTAATAATTTAAAATAAAGTGAAACTTGGTGCATAGGTATAACTAGTTATTCATTTGTAAATATCGTCTGTGCACCGCTGTCCATTACTGCTTCGCTCATTACTTTCCATCCAAAGGTTGCCTGGAAAAAAACGCTTTCAGCGATAAGGCCGCCCATTGTACTATATAATTGTACTAAACTAAATTCTTTTTTGAAGTGAAAACTTCTTTAGCATCGTTGTGATTTGAAAGTCGATGAAACAAAAAAGCGACAGTAAAAAGATATAGACACATAAATTCATAAGAAAGGTTGAAAGGTGGTTGGTTGGGGGGTTGGTTTTTTGAAGGTCTTCACTACGTGTGAATTGCACACATGCTTTTTTTTATTTTCCTGGTGTACAATAAAGAATTATTCTATTCTAGTGGTTCGCCCCGAACTGAGATCTCGACAAAGATATAGTATACAAAAAAAAAATATTCATCTTTGACTAATAAAACGGGAGTTCATGTTAATTGGTTTCTCTTTGTATGGGTAGAAATTGCAATTATTCCGAATTTCAGACTTTTCCCTATATTTGTGTCACTAAAGCTTCACGCCAGAATTGTGACATCATTACCTACCTATGTATCAAATTTCATGATGATCGGATCAACGCTTTGAAAGTTAACGTCAGACAAACAAACATACATAGGTAAATACAACGCCGATTCGCCTGAGTTGATCTGGAGATCTCGCTTAGTTCGATTAATGATTGAGTATTACGAGCTGTTTACTCGCGACTTCGTTTGCGTGCGGTTAAATTGCCCGGAGAAGCACTACCACCATACCTTTTTCTGCCGCCAAGCAGCATTGCTTTGTTTCATTATGAAGGGTATAGTTTCCGGGGAAATTATAGGCACATGGGATTTACACCTCAAGGTGATGGTAAGATTACAACTCTACGTAGTATAAAAAAAATGAAAGCAGCGCCAATTCTGTACTCTTCAATTCTGAAATCAGACAAATATCATAAATGTGAAAGTTCGGATGTTTATTTGTTTATTTTATTACTCAATCACGGCGAACCGGCTGAACCGATTTCGATGAAATTTGGCATTTACGTAGAATATAACCTGGATTAACACATAGGCTACTTTTTGTTGACAAATAACGCGTGCGTAGCCGCTGGCGGAAGCTAGTTTGAAATAAACTATTATTTTCAGGCTCTCAACTAATATTTTTTAATCTGTGGTCCAACCCAAGCTTTAGTTTTTGATTTATTTTCAGTATTTTATTGCAATTAATCATAATATTTCTAAAACAACTATCCTGTGTCTCATGATACACGTTATTTCCTAATAATATTTTATCAAGATTAGTGCAGCCGTTTAGTCGTGAAAACGTAACAAATAGACAGATGGACAGAGACGGAGGGCCATATCGCAAAAACATTTAAACACATTTAGGCGCGTTTTTAAAAATTTCTATACAAAAATTGGTGAGGAGTTTTTAAACACGCGATAAATAGTTGTTTAACTTTTTTGTGGTAACAAGGGGAGTTTTTTCGAATTACTAATCATAATCAGTTTTTGTTTTTCCTGAAACAAGACGGCTATATACAATAAAAATGTAATCTGCATGGCTGTGCATTTGCACAATCATCTCCCAAAGACTGTGCTAGATGTTCCTAGATTAAATTTCATTAAGTTGAAATTAAAAAAGCTATTAATAGTCGATGCCAATTTTAACTAACGAATTAAGTATAATTTTATTTTTTATTTTAAGTTTGACTAATATTATTAATACTTGTTTATTATTTTAAATTGTATGTAAGTAAGCTGCATAAATAATTTATAATAACCTTGACATTGTGATTAGATGCAAAAACGTAATAATAAAATGATTGCGTTAAGCATTGCATGCGTTAAACGCTGAATATGGCTGACCAACACAAAAACTGTACGTTGTTATTACCTATATTACGCAATAAATACAATATAACTTGATTTGGATTCCTTAAAATATTACCATGTTCTGAATTACGGTCAATTCCGTTCCTCAAAATTTGACGACTGTTTACAAAAACACTCTGTATTGATCGCAATGCGACCAAAAGTTCACTGAAGTTATGGTAACGATTGGGATACTAGCTCTAACAATTCTACTGTCCGTCCACGCTACGTCTGCATAACGCTAAGCACATACAATTATCATATCAGCCATAGGACGCCCACTGCTGAACATAGGCCTCCCCATAGATTTCCAGAGCGACCGATCTAGTGCGGCCGGCACCCAACGGCTCCCAGCAACCTTTATCAGGTCTTCTTTCCATCTAGTGGGGGGCGGTCCTACGCTGCACTTTCCAGCCAAAAGCCTTTCCGCCCCAACGGCCGTCAGCTCTTCAAGCCTTTGTACACTCTTTGTAGTTTTGTATTATTTATTTGAAATGAAATGAAACGACTTTATTTGCGGCAACACGGTAGAATACATTGATGGCGATTCTGTTGTTTACATTGACTAACTATGTTAAGTATACTAGTGTGTATACTAGTGTTATGTATAAGTTAGGAGCACATGGCTTTGCTTCGTGAGCGTGCAAATGTCTTGTAAGTATAGAATAGAATAGAATAAAAAAATCTTTATTGCACACCCACAACTAAATTAAAATACAAAGAAATACACAAAAAATAAGGTAAGTACACAATGGGCGGTCTTATCGCTAAAAGCGATCACTTCCAGACAACCTTTGGATGGACAGGACAAAAAAAATCAAAAAGATGGCGGTTTATCATAAATAAAAATAATAATAAGTATAGGTACATAAATTAGTTAAATATCTGCATAGAACAATAATAAGGTATGTCATATAACATTATAAATTAACAATTAAACATAACGTCAAAATAAAAAAATAATGAAATAGAAAATTACATGAATAGTGTCACATCATTTTAACAATTTAAAAATAATTTACCGAATAAATACATTTGTCCATTGACATCTTGTGCTATTTTATTTCAAGTAGATTATCAAATGACTTCAGACTTCAGACCTTCAGGGAATTTATAGATAGCCATAAAATTGCCATTTTTCTGCAGGGATTTCTTGCACAATGGAAGATATAGCCTATTATTTATTATTATTATTTATTTATTTATTCAACAAAAAGTTACATACTGTAATCCATAAAGCACTGTAAGCCTTAAAGGTTTGTCCCGGTGTTTATTGTAGCTATCTGTATTTGCTCTCTATCGTTACGCAGAGTTACCGTTGCTGGACAGCAGGTAACCAACTAACGGATATTAACAGAGATTGGAACATAAACTGGGAAACGAATGTGATGAAAGTACGGAATCCTTTCTAATAGAAATATCTCCTATTGAAAATTAAAAGAAGCCGGGGTTTAACCTCCACGGCTGTAGTTATGGAGGTATTACATTCTTACTAATGTTATAAATTCGAAAGTAACTCTCTCTTTTTATTTCTCTATCTGTCTCTCTCTATTTTGTTTTAGTTTCAGTATTTTGTTATGACATTCGCATTATTAATAGTTATTAGTATTATCGTTGTAAGTAATTTTAAGTTGACATGATTTTTAGTTATATAAAATTTTGCTAAAATTGTTCTTTAATTAAATTTTTATACTTATTTATTAATGTAACTCTACAGAGTTACATTAATAAATAAGTATATATATAGTAGGTTCGATTCTCGCCGCGGAAGAAATGTTTGCATAATCTACAGATATTTGTTCCGGGTCTGGTTGTTTCTCTATATTATAAGTATGTATTTACAAAAAAAAGTATTTAAGTATTCTATCAGTTATCTGGTTCCTATAGTACAAGCTCTGCTTAGTTTGGAGCTAGATAGCGCTGTGTAAAATGTCCAGCAATATTTATTTATTTATTCATTTATATTTATTTTAAGTAGTAAATCAGTGTTTACCTAGAATGAAGGCTTTTCATTTTCAATTTCAACATCATCACCCCATAATTAATTTTCAACAATTCCTATAATTTTCGATATAAAAAGAAAAAACTAGTTCCAACTAGCGTAATAGATGGCGCTGTCTGGAGATGCAACGCCGGAAAATACAGTTTATATGCCAAAATTTCAAAGACACAACATAAAAATTTATCTAAATCAATCTCACTTCGTCAGATAAACAAATTCAAATATTTGTTTTTTATTTCAAGTTCTCGGAAAAGAATGTTAACACAACAATTGACATTGACAGTTCACTTTCCTTTGCTAATCAACGCCATCTGTTAGCAGTTATACAAATATGGCCGTGATAATCCCTCGTTATGAAACAATGTGTAAATTGACAAGCCTGTAACAACTAATGTGAAATAAATAAATTTAAAATATGTCTGTCCATCTCTCTGTCTGTCTGTGTCTTACATTTTCACGACTAACCGGCTGGACCGATTTAGATAAATTTTGATTTACCTATAGATAGAGTATGAAACTGCATTGCCTCTCTGAAATGCAAGGCATAAAATTCTGCCCAAATTTAGCAATGGACGTCCGTATCGCTGATATGATGATAATGAATAACCAGTACCTAAATACTTGAATAATTATTCTTTAAATAATATTAAAAGTTAAAATTATGACAGCCTTAAGGTTTACGCTAAGCGAGGGACTTCACGTAATCCTAAAATCTAATGGATTTTCTCTTGTCGTATTTGGTTCAGCTCAGTGGCTCGGTTATTTTCGATCTAGATATAAAATATTTTCTTATTTTGTTGGCTGATAATACGAAATATTTATGATTTGTAGGGCTCCGTAGGTACCTACGTACCTCTAAAGGATTAAGTTTTTTTGTTAAAAAATTACTTTTTATAAGTATTATAAATATTATATATATATAATATTATAATTATATCGTATTATAATTATATATATTACATATTATATATATAATGTATTATAGTATATTTGTATTTATAATTTATAATCGGAACCGCAAGCAGATTCAAATGAGCCTAAACACTAGTATAACCGGTCTGGCATCCGTCTCCATCATGAGACCACCTCAAGATACCTTATTGTATCCATACTAATATTATAAATTCTAAAGTAACTCTGTTTGTTTGTCTGTTTGTTTGTTACCTTTTCACGACTAAACGGCTGAACGGATCGTAATGAAATTCGGCAAGGAGATAGATTATATCCTCGAGAACGACATAGGCAAAAGACAGCATAACTTTTGTCTCAAAAAATAATCTTGAAGGAGGTGAAATAAGGTTGAATGTTTGTATGGGCATTCCATAATTCCTCAGAAATCTCGTATTTAGGCTTTTGGTAAAAAATAACGAAATATGATTTTCAACTTTTTTGCAAAATCATCCCTAAAGTGGTGAAGGGGGATAAAGTAAGGGGTTAAAACTAAGAGGTATTCTTTAGACACACACCTTTGTACAGTTGGTTTAGAGATAGATTGTGACCGGGATTGGGACATAGGCTACTGTTTACCTTACTGCGCAGAAGGAGGGTAATGTTTTTATTGAAAAACCACGCGTGCGAAGCCGCGGGCAGGTCAGCTAGTTTGGTATAAAAATAGACTTAGGACAACTTGCGCAACGATGATCAAACGTATTTAGTGGCTAAATAGGATTTAAGGAGTTGTGAATCATACAAATGCGTCAAATTTAAACATGGTTAGTCGCTAAATACATTTAGGGATCGTTGTGTAAGCCAGCCTTAGTCATAGTCGTATTCATATGTAGTTTATTGTTAGTTAAAATTGTAATCTTTGACTATTAGTATACTAGTAATATCAGGTACCCAATTATAGTTAAGTTTACTTACATAGGTACAACTCACATTACTTTAACTTAGATACTACTCGTATTAGGCCTGGCTATTACTATGCGCCTGGATTGAGATACGGACTGCTTTTGACTTACCACGCGTGCGAAGTCACAGGCGGATACATGTTTTGTATAAAAACAAGCTAACTTTTCCCAGCCATTTACATTCAAATAAATCCAACCCGCACAATGAAATGCAAACACTCCAATAAAAATACAGCGTATAAAACAATAAAAAAGTATTTTTATACATCTGGGAAATTTCACGTACCGATTGACAATTTAGGTATTTCGGGTTTTTATTTTATCCCCAAGGGAGAAGCAAGATGTAAAGTTCAAATGGGTTTTTTGAAGTTTCCGAGTTTAGCCACAAGTTTAAATACCTATCCAGGTACAGAATTGTCCTCAAGAGAGTTCATTACCTCTGTATTGAATTAATTAGGTAGGCAATTGTAAGAGTTTTTTAAAGTTAAATAACCCTAGAAACAGTGAACAGTTTTGTTTAAAATATTTTAAGTAGTTCTGATAAATAATATCGTTCATTTTTTGTTTCTGAAGGATACTTCCATAAAATAATTTTCACACCACCTGCTCGACAATGTCAAATTATATGTCATGTAAACCTCACCGAAAGCAGGTGATTAAACCCCTACGGGTGGGCCGGGAATAAGGTTGTACTGAATTTCATTATGCCCTCGCGGGTGTAATGTGATTTGAATTTGAAACCTCATCTGTGTTAAAATTTAACCAAAGAGACCCACACTATAAGAACTTATTCGTAAATCGAACTAACCTCTGCACAGAATGCACCAACCTAGATTTGGTTTTTATTGTCTCGCAGAAAGTGTGATAAGTAGAATATTCTCCTCGTGGATAAAGCTGTCTATATCTTGGGCGTGTTTATATGCCTCTCTGCACTCAGGATTCTACTAACTTCTTCGCTACGCTCGTGAGTTACGTTCGGGAATCAATATAGTGCTCGTGACGCAAGACACCGCTTTATCCCCTCGTTTAATAATATACTATTAAAGTATGTATGTGGTACACCATTGATACCATAGGTAAAACTCACATGATCCTTTCCATCCAAAGGTTGTCTGGTAGAGATCGGAACTTTGCGATAAGATCACCATTGTATACATTGAATAATCTTAGTAGATCGAGCGAAACGAGATCTTAAAATCAACTTGGACGAATCGGTGTTTTATGTACTTGTATGTATGTTTATTTGTCCTAGGATAACTTTTGAAGCATTCACCCAATCATCGTGAAATTTGTTATATAGTTAGGTAATGATGGCGCAATTATGGTATGGCTAAATGAGCTAAAAACGTGGAGTGGTGGTTGTTGAGAAATTTGTGTTGAAAAAAGAGATAATCTGGTCAAATGAGACGTTTAATGCAAATACTTTGTCGATACATTTCAACACGGTTTTTTTTTTATTTAAACATTGTAAGATTTATAAGCCACAATAAACACGATTTTTACTAGTTGTATTTTTTAAATTGTTTTGTTGTTTGTGGTGTGCAATAACGTATAATATATTTATCTATATATCTATTCGCTGTGATTCTCATATTCTGTCCCTTCTCTATTCAATCCTTTCTCTCCTTGCTATCTTAAAGAAAGGTTTGCTTATCTCCATTCTTCCAATACTTTTTCTCTCAGGTCATTAGAAAACTTATCCCTCAAAACACCCGTACACGGGTGTTTTGAGTTTTCTACGGGAAATGATTCACTGTCGAAGCAGTGCGCTTGTGGAATGCTTTGCCTGTGGAAATTAGACGGGCTCCTTCACAGCACTCTTTTAAGCTGAGATTAAAGCAGCATTACCTTAATGCCTAGCTTTCTTGTCATTTGAGTTACCTATTTATTTATTAATTATTTATTTTAGTTGTCCCCGCTTTAGAATATAGGTTATTAGTTGGGTATATATTAGTCTATCTTCAGGTATTTATTTATGTATTAGGATAATAAGTACAGTTTATTGTTTATTAGTTTATTAGATATATGTTTTTTATTTCTCTTCATTTGTAAATATACTCTGTGCACCGCTGTCTATTACCGTTTCGCTCTTTACTTTCCATTCAAAGGTGGCCTGGAAGAAATCGCTTTCAGCGATAAGGCCGCCCATTGGACAATATTTTGCATAAATTCGTTTTCTTAAGTATTCCTGGTGTACAATCAATAATTATTCTATTCTATTATATCTTTCTGTCTGCGTCCGGTCTTGGTGTGAACTTTAACGGACCCTAAGCAAAGGAGGGTGTGCTCTAATGAGGCCATTAGGGTGTCCAGAACGTTGACCCATTTCCGTAAAAAATGTTTCTGTTGCCACCCTAGAGATTTAAATTAAGCACGGTTGATGGACCGTACTCATATAAACCAGGATTATAAAAACTAAAACAAGATTTGGTTAAACAAAGCCTGAGTACGAGTGAGACTTGAGCACCGAGGGTTCAAAACCTACCTATCATAATCAGCCATCGGACGTCCATTGCTAAACATAGGCCTCTCTTATAGATTTTCAACGAGTGATCTTCTGCGGACTGTACCCAACGGCTCCCAGCAACCTTAACTTTACATTTGCCTTAACTTTCACCGTTACTTTTATTTACGAGATCCGTTGAAAAGTTAGGGTTACAGATATAACCATAACAGGATACATAAAAGGCTCGAAGAACTGACGGCCGTTGGGGCAGAAAGATTCTAGAGTGGACACCACGCATTTGAAAGCGTCGCGTAGGATGCCCCAACTAGATGTGGCCTCGTTCTTAATTTTAAAATAGAAATAAGGATTTGTCATGGAAGTTGTATTTCAGTATAGCACAATAAGGATGCAATGAGCCTCGTTCTATTTTCAAATTTACTTAAAGCCGGAAATCGCATTTACGGAGCCGATATCGTATTTACAATGACCAACTTTAAGAGCATGAGTGATAAAATAGTTTTCGAGTTTCGAGTGTCGAAATGACTGGGGAATTCCCTTACAGAATGCCAACTACTCGTCATTCTTATACACGTAATGTCTTAATCTCACTCAATTTAGTTCATTTCACTAACATGTTAGTCGATAACCCTTTATCAAACTATAGATAATTAATAAAAATATTCTCACTGCGGATATAACTTTTCATTGTAATACAAGTGAAACTTGGATTTAACTTAGATATATATGACTTGTGTGTTGAATATCAAACTAATATTATAAATTCGAAAGTTTGGATTATTTATTTATTTGTTTGTTTGTTTGTTTGTTTGTTTGTTTGTTACTCAATCACGTCGTAACTGCATAACCGAAACTGAAATTTAGTATGCACGTAGATTATAACCTGGATTAACACATAAGCTACTTTTTATCCCATTAATCAGGTCCCATGGGATGAAAATGGGGTGTTTTTTTATCTTTTATAAATTATAGGCTAGTGTTTGACCACTATATCGCCTGATGGTAAGCGATGATGCAGTCTACGATGGTACACGCTTGCCTAGAAGAAACCTATTCACTCGCGACTTGAAGATCCCTAGGTTGTAGTTATCAGGAAACACAGACTCAGGCAAGGTGTTCCACTCCTTGGCGGTGCGCATAATAAAGGTGGAAGAGTATCGCTTTGTGCGTATGAGGTATGTCTACCATGTAGCGGTGGCGTATAGCAGAGCGTCTGGATGTCCGATGATAGAATGGGGATGGTGGGATCAGGTTGTAAAGCTCCGCAGCACACTGTCCGAAATGTATCCGATAAAAAACCAAGAGGCTTGCAACCTTTCGACGGTGTCAAGTCAAGTTGCAACAGCGAGTTTAGCTTTATTTCTAGGTTACCTACACATTTAGTAGGAACGCGTACAAAGTCGCGGACAACAGCTAGTTGTAAGCAATTTCATCTCATTTTCTTTTTGTTATTTTATTCATATATTTTAACAACTCTGATAATTTGATTTGCTTTTATGTACTGTGATGGAATCTCCATAGTACACAAAATACCGTCTGCGGGGCACGTGCCCCCGTGCCCTCCCCTTAAATCCGCCCTTGATCACTTGTTACTAACCCGTATTCGCAATAAAATATTAATAAATTATTACGAAGTTGGCCGATTTTTCAAGTTTTGAAGAAATGGAACTTACGAATTCGTAGTTTATGAATGCTACTTTAGTTTTGAATAAATAGGTTATATTATCTTGAAGTTTTCCTCTTAGCGCAATATTATCTTTGTATATTTGAAACGAAAAACGTAGAACTTTATCAGAAAAAATACAGAATAGAAAATTTATGCGTACCAAGAACTAGACTTGTCAAAACTTATAAACAAGGTACCTGTAGAAAGCTCGCTATGTTCAAAAAAGTGGCACTCCGGGAGTGCCGACAGAAGTAAAAACTTGAACAATTACGATATACTTATATACAGAGGGGTCGGTAACAGTGTCGCGAGCTCAATGATTTTTCCCCTCAAAAAATGCCCTACGCACCTAAAGAAGTTTTCACTACTTATATACAGGGGTGTCGGTAATGGTAACAGTGTCCCGAGTTCAATGGTTTTTACCCATCTCAAAAAATGCCCAACGCGCATAAAGAAGTTTTTACTACTTATATACAGGGGTGTCGGTAATGGTAACAGTGTCCCGAGTTCAATGGTTTTTTACCCATCTCAAAATATACCCAACGCGCATAAAGAAGTTTTCACTACTTATATACAGGGGTGTCGGTAATGGTAACAGTGTCCCGAGTTCAATGGTTTTTACCCATCTCAAAAAATGCCCAACGCGCATAAAGAAGTTTTTACTACTTATATACAGGGGTGTCGGTAATGGTAACAGTGTCCCGAGTTCAATGGTTTTTTACCCATCTCAAAATATACCCAACGCGCATAAAGAAGTTTTCACTACTTATATACAGGGGTGTCGGTAATGGGAACAGTGTCCCGAGTTCAATGGTTTTTTTCCCATCTCAAAAATGCCCAACGCGCATAAAGAAGTTTTCACTACTTAGGTATATACAGAGGTGTCGGTAACGGTAACGGTGTTACCGTTTTTTACTCAACTCAAAAAATGGCCAACGTGCATAAAGAAGTTTTCCCTACTTATATACATAGGTGTTGGTAACGGTAACGGTAACAGTGTTGCGAGTTCAATGGTTTTTTACCCATCTCAAAAAATGCCCAACGCGCATAAAGAAGTTTTCAATACTTATATACAGAGGTGTCGGTAACGGTAACAGTGTCGCGAGCTCAATATTTTTTCCCCTCAAAAAATGCCCAACGCACCTAAAGAAGGTTTCGCTACCTATATACTGTCGGTAACGGTAACGGCAACAGTGTCGCGAGTTCAATGGTTTTGCCCCATTTCAAAAATGCTCAAGGCGTCTAAAGAAGTTTTCACTTCAAAAAGCTTCCGTTATAAATAACACGACTTCCTTTAAAAGTATTTAAACTAAAACTAAAAAGGTTCTTCGAAAACCACCCATTTTTCATATATACGGTCATATTAACTGATTTTAGAGTTTGTTTTAATACCGGTAGCTTGAATATTTATCCAGTAATCGATTCATTTCCAATAAACAATTTTTAATGTCGGCGGCGCCTTTGCATCGATGCCGCTTAGGCAGTTTAACAGGACGTACCTATTGATAACCTAAGATTTGTTTACTACACAGGCTGTTTCATTGATATTTTAGGATTTGAAATTAAGGTAGATTGAAAATAAAAAAATCATGGTAATGAATTTGAAAAAAAACTATTTTACAACAATACTAGCCTGATTTAACCGATCAACCATGATTTAAATTAATGTCGTAAATGCGGTGACACTCAGTAAAATGATAATATTGGTAGTGTATTATCTGTTTTCGGATTAAAAAAATGCGCAATTATTTGCCAGTGTTCTTTACATAACTACCTCACGTTATTTTTCTTAGTAAAATATTTTGTATGAGATCTGTTTTAATCAAAATATTCCATTATCCCTTGCCCCTGGGCCTCCAAAAATGTTTTTTACGTAAATAAAACAATATTAATAAGATGCGGTTCTTTTCCTTGTTTCTACGAGATAATTTCAATTACATTCTCTTGGCAACTAAAGAATGTCTGTTGCTTTCACTTTTGGGATAAGTTATAAGCTTAAGGCGGTGTCCTAAAGCAGTCGGCTGACACGGCCTGCCGACACTAAGGCGACACTTATCGCTAAGGCGCTGATCCGCCGACACAGCCCAGCGGCTTCTTGTCGGTGGCTTTATTTAAGAAAATCATGTTGGCGGCAGTCGCCGACATATCACCCACCAACAATGTCGGCGGGGTCGGTGGCTTTGATGTGTTGACTACATAGTATTTTTCAAACTTTCGCGATTACTGTACATAATTACTAATATAAACGGTTATTTATCGCGTATGTACCTTTTTTATCTGATATTTTGATGTTTCGATTATGTTCCAACAGATATGGTCGCGGGCAGACTCAACCTGCCCACTCAACGTGCCGAAAGGTACATACGCGATATATACCCGTTAAAACCAGTGATACTGTAGACTACATAATAGAACGCAATCGCGTGAATAAGTTTTTTACGAACACCATTTCATTTAAATTTTTATCGAGTCATGCAAAAGAACTGTGGAATGTGGATGGCTCGACTGGCCCTGATTCGATAATTAAGTTCCTTTTAACTTAAGGGGCCTTTAACTTAAGGGGTAAGCCTAGGGCTCAGTAGTGTCATTACTTGAATAAAAAGCAAAATAATTTAAAAAACTGTTTTTATATCATCTTTATCAAAAATCTATCTTGATTTTGACGACCTCAGTGGCAAAGTGGGTGATTAGCCTGCTGACACGTAGGAGGTTGCGGGTTTGATTGCCGCTGCAGGACAAATGTTTGACGGTCCACATATATTTGTTCCGGGTTTGGTTGTTTTTCTATCTATACTAATATTATAAGGAGTAAAGATTTGTATTTTTATAGGTTTGTAATGAATAAACTCAAAAACTACTGGTCCGATTTCAATCATTCTTTCACCATTAGAATACTATTATTTATTAATTAAATTAAGCATTAGAATACCATTATCCATGAGTAACAAGTTATACTTTTTACTGCGCAGAAGGAGGGTAATATTTTTATTGGCAAATCATGCGTGCGAAGCCGGAGGTAGGTCAGCTAGTATAAATAAGTATGTATTTACAAAAAAATATATTACTTATTTAATACTTTCACACAAAACAGAATAGTACTAGGAGGACTTAATGCTAATAGCATTATCTACCAGTCATCCTGGTCGTGCTAAAGGTAGGAAGTGTAATATTGTATCCGTTAATTGGTTCCCATAGTACAAGTTTTGCTTAGTTTGGGGGTAGATAGCGTTGTGTGAAATGTAAGCATTATTTTTTTTTGGACCACACAACAACGCAGCTCGCCTCTTTTGTGTCTCTTCTATAACTGCTTTTGTTTTTTTAAAGTCTTCCATCTTGTACGATGTCAATGTTTTCTTTGTTAGAGCGAAACAACAGGAAGAAAGGGACGGGCGATGTTACAGTTTGTTTATTGTGAACATATTGTAAAGCATATTGAAAAAAATATTGCAGAACTTCTGCTTGTTTCGTTTATTTATATGATACTTTATTGCGCAAAAATTCGTCTAGGCTTGACATTTTTTAGATAGTTTTAAAAAATTTGGTATTTTCCGTAAGTATTCGGTTAACACTATAAAAAATATACTATTAGTTGTAATATATTTGTAATTAACTAGTTTTTAAAGTATTCCTGGTAAAGAATTATTATATTATATTCTATTCTTAAAGTTGGAGGGAACAATATTGTTTTCCACTTATTGAGCTGAAATTTATAAACCGAAAGTTTGAGGTCCTTAGACGAAGTCTTGACCACAATATTCAGATTCGAAATAAAACATTAGATAGATAGATAACTCTTTACTGAATTGCCACACAAACATATATAATACAAAAATAAGTACTAGGCAATACAATGGGCGGCCTTATCGTTGAAAGCGATTTGCGTATCATGAACATTTTCGGTGCTAAAGTTTTGGTTTTGTTTATTTCCAAGCATTGCTATAATCGTTAATATTATTCATTGGTTCCCATTATTCTTGATGGGACGTCGTAATAGTAAAATGCCACTGAAATTATTCAACAATAATAAAAATAATGGCCTTTGAATATTTTACTCACCAGTATTAGAAACAAATAAATAACAAATCAAGTTTTTTGTGGATTTTACCTTATTACGACAGCCAGTTGCTTTCGGCCGTTTGTCGTTCGGTTATGCTATCTCTTTGACACCTACAGTGCATATCTCACATATTTAAGTGACGGCCTGAGATAAAAAAGCCACAAGTTGAGTCGAGCCAACTCCTGTAAAGTTAAAAGTAACTGTAAACTCTTCAAATCAAGCGAAATCGTAGTATTTTTTAAACTTTCACGATCACTGTACATAATTACTGATTTGAAAGGGTATTTATCGCGTAATGTACCTTTTTTATTTGTTATCCCGACGTTTCGACGTTTGGTTTGGCGTTGCAGCTACATATCTATCTCATCAAAAATGTAATTACACCACTTGACAGCTAAAGGATCAAAGAATTCGTTACGCTAAGTTAGGGCTGTGACGCATCGCGCGCGGTGGAGGGGGAACCGCCGCCATTTTGAGGTAATTTTGCTGCGTTTCATGATTTCCATTTGATTCACCCGAAGGACTTCTTAGTGTTCAAACATAAAATAACGTATTTTATATTTTGTATAGAAACTATTACCTGTTACGTACATGTATTCACGTACAACACACGGCCGTGTCCATGACACAGCCACACCCCATTTTTATACTACTTGGAGATGGAACAAGCATATGTCCCACCTGATGTTAAGTGGTAACCATCGCCTATAACAAAGTATTACCTCGTAGGTCACGCACTTTCAAGACGTGCTATATGATGCACTGCCCTGCGTCCATCAACTTCTTAGACGTTCGCTAGTCTGCCTTTGTGAATGTATTGTTCAGTCCATTCGGTCTCTATGATCGCATACGCGTATTATGTAAATTATCTATGGTATAGTGACGATCGATAAAATTTAAATTAGCCTTGTGCTTGGTTGTCCTTGGTTTTTCCTTTTATACTCGTAATCGCGTATTTTTCTTACTATCGTGCAAATAAATGCGTTATTTCAAGTTATCATCATCATTCTCAGCCCGTGTCGACTCACTGCTGGGCCTCTCTTTGTTTCTGCCATTCTTCCTGATCCTGCGCCAGTCTGAACCACGTACGAGCCACGGTCTTATTGATGCTGTCGACCCATCTCGCTGGTGGACGTATTTCGATGGCCAGTTCTCGGCCTCCACTCTGTTAGTGACTTAGTCCACCTGTCGTCACTACGTCTGGCCAAGTGTCCCACCCAACTCCACTTGAGCCCCAATATTCGCTTGCTGACGTCGAATATGTGTAGCACAGAGAGCCATGAAGCACGCCATGCTCGGCATCACACGCTTAGATCAGTTCCCAATACCGGAATTCGCAAGCTGACTAAAATATTGTAACATAAAAAAGTCCAAAAATAGTCACCATAATATATTCCGAATTATTAAAATGTCTTAAACTCATTCATTGTTAATTAGGCATTAATAATTAACATGACTGTAAAAAATAACTCTCTCGGTCTGTTTGTTACCTTTTCACGCTTAAACGACTGACCCACAGTTATGTATTCGACCATGTCTGTGGGTTGACCCAAATTCGATGAAATTTGGCACATAGATATGTTACAGGCAGGTTTTAGTAGATAATTAATTGATCGAGCGAAGCGAGATCTTCAAATCAACTTGGGCAAATCGGCGTTATATATTATGTATGTACGTAAGTATGTATGTATGTTTGTTTGTCCGAGGATAACTTTCGAAGAGTTGATCCGATCATCGTGAAATTTGATACAAAGATAGGTAGTAATAGCACAATTTTGGTGTGACTAAATGAGCTAAAAATGCTGGGGAGTTGTTGAGGTATTGATTCAAGAGGGGTAAAAAAAATGAAAATGAGACTATAAGGTCAAGTGGGACGTCAGATGAAAGGTCTTTATTAGTACATTTCAACGCTGTTTTTATTTTTAGTTTAATTTTTGTAGTTTTGGGTTATTAGCCATAATAAAAACAAATCATTGACAAAATTCATAGGGTACACCAGTGACCCCACAATGCTGAAATTTGGTATGCGTGTAGCTTTAGTTACACAAATATAGGTAAAAGTCTGAAATCCAGAATAACTGCATTTTGTACCCCAAAAAACAGTATCCAACTAAAATTAGCTCCCGTTACCTATAATTTGAATGAAACTGTAGGTCATGTAAGGTGGTTCTTTATTTCGTGGCACTATTTGAATAGTCAAAAATTATGAATAATATTTTTTTGTTTTTATGGGTGACTCGCGAGTTCTCAGTTCGGGGCGAACCACTAGTACATATATTTAAACTCTTGTTGTACATGAAACTTTAATTAATAAATTATTATGATTATGATGACAACCTCAAGGACGACAAGATATCGAAATTGCAAGAAGAACCGAGAACGCTTGGAAGGGATATTGGTCAATGAAATAGCTAATGAAAAGTACACTTCCTTTATCTCTGAAACGGAAGCTCATGGACGTGTGCATTCTCCCCATCCTCACATACATGGTCTTTGACTGATCTGCAAAAGTCCAGACTTGGTGTTTGTCAGCGAGCCATGGAGCGCAGTATTCTGGGAGACAGACTGACAGACCGCGTTCGTAACAGTATACTGCGCTCTAAAACGCAAATCGCAGATGCCGGCCACCGGGCGGGTATACTGAAGTGGGATTGGGCAGGCCACGTCTGCCGCATGTCGGATGCATTATGGGCTAAAGCCACCACAGAGTGGACGCCTCTAAACGGGAAACGAGCTCGTGGCAGACCGCGGCGAAGATGGCACGAAATTGATGCCCATTTACATGATTGCTCCACAATAGTCTAAAATAGAGAAGACTGGAGAGAAGGGAGGGAGACCTTTGACCAGCAATGGGACACTACAGGCTCTTAATAATAATAATGATTACTACCTGGATGGAGATATAGGCTACTTTTAATTGAGAAATCACGCGTCCGGATCCGCAAGTACCTACCTATTATTATGTAGGTACCTACCAAACTCTACAATCCTGTGGTAAATGAATGCTCTTTTATTTATCCTTTTGTGTTTTCTTGTTTGTGCCGGAATTAGTACTTAATTACTTAATTAGCTTTAATGTGAAAAATTGCGTATATCGATGAATGTCACAGAAAAACCGTTTAAAGTTCGTCAGTTCAGTAAATCGTTTAAAGAGCAAGGTGTACGCTTTTATAACAAACTCCCAAGTGACGTACAAAAACTGACAATTAACAAATTTAAAAACGTAACTATACAAAATCTTTATAAAAAGCCTACTATAAGATATCGGATTATTTAGGTGATAGAGAAGCTTGGGATTAAGTTGCTCCAACTCGTTCAAAAATGTAACAATTTATTTTATTTATTGTTATGTATTCTAAAAGAATAATTAAAAAGAACAACCAGCCTTGTTTCTTGCCTTTCTCTCCTTGCTTGGTCGCGAAGGAACAGGCAGTCAAATTGACGTTTCAACGTGATTTTTGTGATTTTAATGAATAAAAAGATTTTTAATATTGTTTTTTTAAACCTTGCACGGTTTTAGGGTATATATTTAGGTTATTTATGTACTTATATTGGTAGGAAAAGAAAAAAACTACAGCAGTCGCATATGATGTGTAACATCTGACCAAACATTCGTCAAATCAAATAGCGCGTGCTTCCCCGGTTTCCTGTTACACATTTCCGTCCCTTTTGCCGAAGCCACTCCCATAAACCGAGAGGAAAGATGTTACACATCAAAAAATAACTAACAATAAGTGCTACCCGCGGCTTCACACATCTAATTTCAATCTCGTGGGTACTGATTTGGGGATGAAAAGTAGTTTAAGACGTAATATATGTTCAGAATTTCAACCAAATCGGTTAAGTTTTCATGGCGTTAGAGAGGAATAGACATCCATCCAAACATACAAACTTTCGCTATTTTAATATTAGTGATACTTTTTTATTTATTTTCGATTCTGATACAACTAATTTCAAGTTTTCAAGGTATATCCGTGGTCTTTTGTCAAACTTAAACAAAAACTGTTATTTCGTTGGACTTATCTTTAGAGGTAGTTTGGAACAAAGCGCTCCCCTAAATAAATCTTTTCAACTTGGTAAAAAGACTAACTTTACCGTCGGTTGGCGGTAGTCACTATTTGGTAATCTTATTCGGATCGGTACGGTAACGGGTCAAATGTGGTTCGTAACCCACGTGTTTGGGGGTCATCGGTCCAAAGTAGATTTTGTAAATACTAGGTGCTTCGAGCTATGCAAGTAAGTAAAAGATTTATTTGACATAGATAACTGCACAGATAACATAAAACAAGAGATAATTACCAAAGTAAAATTAAACGCACATACGTACAAAAAAAAATACAACAAAATGTGGTATATGGTATATGTTCACAAATATAGAGGTAGGTAAATAGATAGATAAAACATTAGAAAACAAATAAGGAATAATAACAATGATAAGAAGAAAGGCAGAAGAACATTGAGATATCTAATTGACAAGTAACTTTTTAACAAAAATATAACCAGCTTTACCAAACTACTAAACTGATTTTGATGAAACTTCTATGAGAACAATATAAACGTATATATTTTCAAATAAAAAAAATAATTTTCTAAATCGGTTGATAAATGAGAGAGATCTTAGGTAAAATCATAAAATAATTATGCATCCTTATAAAAGTTGAGAGTTGCCCTCGATTTGTTTGGGATCCCATCATCAGATCCTGACTTGGTGTCAATGGGATTACTTGAGAAATATACCCTTTTAAACAAGAAATTAATTTCTCGAATCGGTCCAGGCATCTTAGAGTAATCAGAGAACATACATAAAAACAAAAAAAATAGTTTTGAAATCGGTTAAAAATATACCACCCATCCACTATGTACCCACTGCCACTTCAGCTTGCTAAATTCTCTTGGCTGTCACTTACTAAAGTTTAAATAATTCTTTATTTATTTAAGTTGGGAGTTTTAACCAAACAATAAATAAATAATAGTTAGAAAAAAAACTAAAAAACATGCTTATGTAAATAACCGAACTAAAAAGTAGAAAATAATTTTCAATAAATTTAAATTAAGAATCGTGTGATTAACAATAAATGTATTTTATTGTAAAACAGCGTGTCCTTGCGATAAGTGTGCAAAATTTCAATTTAATTCGATGTTTTGAAGTGCTTGAAAATCAAGTTCAAAGATTCCGTTACAGGCATACATACATACCAAGCTAATAAAAGCGTGTTAAAAATATCCTCATTTTTGATTTGATCTCATACATCTAAATACGATATCATGACGTAATTCCATTCTCGCGACGAGTATCATAAAACAGTCAAATCGCTACTTCTGTAGAGTATGCAATAAATCAGTTTATCGATGAATCTATCGACGTGTCCCATCACTAGCTCATAGCGCCGCACTTAAATAAGGAAATACTCAAGTTACGCTGACAATTGCGGCACCTAAAAAGAACTTAAAACCTTCGGCACAAAGTACTGCGAGTACAGAAAATCGGCTTGGGTAACTTATACCCCAAGCCAAGCAATTCAAAGCAGGTATGTAATTAATAGTTATTTTTAATTTTTTATTAATTTTATTTTTAAGCTGTAATAATTTTCAAATTAATGATATGATCTTATTATGTGTTTACTTATGACATTGGACTTTTTATATTTATTATTAATTTATTTTTAACATGTTGCATTTTACTTTTTAATTTTTAATTTACTTGTATTATTATTAAATTTTGATCTAACATTGTATTTGTGATTTTTTTGTTTTGTATGGGAATTGTCTGAAATAATTATATTCTATTCTATACGATTCCACCACGCAATCCCGACTCATGACAGATGGAATCTCGATGAAAGCTAGACCGACTCATGCCAAATTAAATGTGAAATGTTTGAAAACAAATCGCCCAAACTAATCGGAAACACACTTATAATCGTGGAAATGTAATAGGTTGGATATGACAGATGTCAAAAATACTGCCAACGAACAATAAAACCAAATGAATTTGAACGAAACAATTGGAATATTGATCCAGGAATGTCAGGAGTGTTTAAGTGCTCCGAGTGTAATTTTTTAATATAATTATAACTTGGTGTTTAATAATTTATACTTTTTGTTGTAATGTATGTACTGTATTGTATTTATGTATTGAGTATGTATTGTATTGCAATTGTTTTATACCCTCACAGTATTTAACATAGCTAACATTGCATGTCGTAGAACAACAGTTACCAATTTTATAACATCTGTTGTGTTGTAATAGTGTGTAGATTCATAAACTCCAATATGTGTACTCGGTCTTCTGCATGCTCCTTATTTTGTGCCCTCGGTTCGGCAAATGGAATATTGAGGGAATCAACGGAGATATTTTTCGGGCCTTCGTCTTTTGTTTTTTCTGATCTGTCGAGGAAGGAAGTAATTTTATCCGGTCAACTGTTTTTGTTCGAATAAAGACGTTTTTAGCGCGTGTCTATGTAATTATTTCTATTTATACTTTTTGTTTTCAAATATACTCAGATAAGATAAGATAAAATAAGATTTATTTATTTGTCAATAAATATGAATCATGCGTAAATAAATAAATGTATTTTCTTTCTTTCTAAATATGAATTTAATATAAGATATTCATGAGATGATTCATAGCCGGATTTTTTGATTAACTTTTGATTAACATTTAACTGAATCTTAATAAAGTGTTTTAAATATATTGATGAGTAGTACGTGAATATCCTGCTATCTGGTGTTTTTAATAGATAGGTAGTTTAAATTGGGTGGTTCTTAGCTGTGTGCGATGACTGATGAGAGAAGGAGAGAACAACTTGCGGCGGATCTGACGCACCGCTACAGACGTATCTGCGATACCAAATCAAAATCAACAATATTAAAATCAATATGTTTTTGATTTGTAACATCTTTTCTCTCGGTTTGTGGGAGTAATTTTGACAAAAGGGACGGAAATGTGTAACAGGAAACCGGGGAAGCGCGCACTATTTGATTTGACCAATGAGCGCGCGCGGTGGTCAGGTGTTACACATCATATGCAACAACTGTTAGGCTCGTAGTTTTTTATTCATTAAAATCATAAGGATCACTTTAAAACGTTAATTTTACTGCCTGTTCCTTTGCGACATTTTTGGAATACATAACAATAATAAGTTTTTGTTAAAATTACCTTTTTCAAAACAAGCCATTATAAAATTCAGAATCGGAACCGCAAGCAGATTCAAATGAGCGCAAACACTAGTAGCCTACTATAATCCATTCAGAAGTTCAGTTGTCTAGCATCCGTTCCATCATGGGACCACCTCCATGGTACCATATTATTGGATTATCACCGAAGTCACATAATATTATTTATATGGTTTAAAATTTAGTTGCAAAATTCCACCCGGACAAACATACATACATTGCAAGTTAATAAAAAGCTTGTAAATGTAAAGAAATAAATTACGTCTAATAATAAATAAATAAATATTGCTGGACATTTCACACAGCGCTATCTAGCCCAAAACTAAGCAGAGCTTGTACTATAGGAACCAGATAACTGATAGAATACTTATATACTTTTTTTTGTAAATACATACTTATAATACATAGAAAAACAACCAGACCCGGAACAAATATCTGTAGATTATGCAAACATTTATTCTGCATCGAGTCCACTACCTCCTGTGTCTCAGGCGGCTGTTCGCCCACTACGCCACGGAGGTCGTCAAATTGTAACATTTTGACTGACTTGGATTAATTTGAATCCAAAGCTTCTCTATCATCTAAATAATCCGATATATTATAGTAGGATTTTTTGTAAAAAAAATTTTTATATATACGATTTTATATTTGTTAATTGTCAATTTTTGTACATCACTTGGGAGTATAGACCACAGACGGTACTCCACGGTGAGTCAGTGCTGGCTTGTCTGCGTCTATCTGCAATGTCATAGACAGTAGAAAGATACCTTTAAATAAAAGGACGACCTAATAAAGGTTGATAGAGCCGTTGGCAGCACGAGATAGGTCGTTGGACATATATAATTTAGTTATGTTTGTTTTTTGTGACCATCTTGTCCAGCATTTATTTTTATTGTTCCGTACTACTTTTGGTGCCATTTTAACTAGAGTAGCTTGATTAGAGTGCACAGAAATAAAATAACTGTGCTTTTGCGACTCAAATGGATGAAAATGGTGCAGCGAACGCTTTAGTAAAATTAGAAACCGCCAACTTGCTTAAACATATCAACGAGGACAGAGAATGGGGATAACGGGAAATTTTTTAAATAAAAAATAAGTAGTTTGTTAAAAATTTACGTTAAATTAATTTTTCAAAACCAGCTTTTATAAAATTCATAATCGGAACTGCAAGCAAATTCAAATGAGCCCAAACACTAGTAGCCTACTATAATTCATTCAGAAGTTCCGTTGTCTAGCATCCGTCTCCATCATGAGACCACCTCCATAGTACCATATTATTGCATTGTCACTAAAGTTACATAAGTATTCAAAATTTCAGCTAAATTGGTTGAGGGGAACGGGTTTAAAATTCAGTTGCACCCGGACAAACATACATACATTTCAAGTTAATAAAAAGCTTGTAATGCCTCAACTGAGACTTTTACATTTCGACAATGTCATCATTATGATCATATCAGTCACAATACGGCCACTGCTGAACATAGGCTTCTTATATTTTTTTTATTGTAGATATTCTAGCGCTTGACTACTACTTCACAGTGATCGAAGATGGAGCACGCTTGCCTAAAAAGAACCTATCACTCTGGGCTTGAAGACTCTGAGATTATAGTGATTCCGAAAAACATACGCCGGAAGTGAGATCCACTCCTTACTTGTGCTAACAAGAAAAGTTGAAGCAAATCGTTTGGTACTAGTACGGCAAGGTGGTATGCCGACCAGGTATGAATGGTACTTCTCGGTACGTCTGCTTGTTCGGTGATGGAGGGGGGAAGGAGGGTAAGGTGATGAAGGTCTTGCGCACATTCACTAAAATAAATCTAGTAAAAAACTGAAAGTCTGGCTACTTGGCGTCTGTGCTCTAAACTTAGTAAATTGGGTTCCACTAGTGGACTCCCTAGGGAGTCATCACCAATGAGTCTAGCAGCACATCGCTCAATCGAATCAAGGGCTTCAAGCTGATACTTGGCCGAGCCATCCCAGAGATGGCAGCAGTACTCCACACAGGAGCGGACTTGTGCTTTGTAGAGACTGAGCAGCTGTTCCGGTGAGAAGTACCGCCGAACCTTAGCTAGGATGCCCAGCTTCATAGCAGCATTTTGCATAGATTTCCAGAGTAACAGATCTTGTGCGGCCTACGAGTACATCCAACTCCTAGCAATCTTTTCAGGTTTTCTTTCTATTTAGGGGGCCATCGTACGTTGCGTTTTCCAGTGCTTGGTCTCCACTCGAGAACCTTACTGCAGCAACGGCAGTCAGTTCTTCGAGCTGTGCTCTGCCCACTGCCACTTCAGTTTGCTAATCCTTTGTGCTATGTCAGTGACTTTGGTTTGTCTACGGATCTCCTCATTTCTGATTGGATCTCGTAGAGAAACACCAAGCATAGCCCTCTCCATAGCACGCTGAGCGACCTTTAGACTTTTTATGAGGTCCACGAAAGACCACGTTTCTGTAACACACGCCATCACTGGTAACACACACTGATCAAAGACTTTCGTCTTAATTGTATTCAATTTTTATTTCTTTTACTTCTACCCACAGTTTTGCAAAGTCAAGCCAAATATTTTTTTATTCAATAAAATCTTATTATCATTATTTCTAACCCTTTTAAAGTTGAGTTGACCTCAAAATGAATAAAAGGAATCCATTTCGGATCACTTTGTTGTCCGTTTTTCTGTCAAGAACCTTTTTCTCAGGAACTCGGGAAGGTATCAAGTTGAAATTAATATCAAATACTTAAGTTTACGGTCACTTTGAGATGTAAAAAAATCAAGCTTTTAAGTCTTAGTCTTAAACTTAAATCAATTGTTTTAAGTTTATTGTCATATGTATGTTGGTATATAAGATATTTATAGATAGACATGGAGATAGACAATCAATCATATATAATGGGCCTTGTTATCATATTTTGTATGTACACATTATCGCCTGAATTAAACGTTATATCATCACACTAATATTATAAATGCGAAAGTTTGGATGTTTGTTTGTTTGTTACTCAATCACGTCGTAACGGCTTAACCGATTTTGATGAAATTTAGTATGTAAGTAGATTATAACCTGTATTACCAAATAGACTACTTTTTAGTCCATAAATCAGATACCATGGGATAAAAATAAGAATAGAATAGAATACTCTTTATTGCACACCAACAAAATTAAAATACAATAAAAATACACAAAAATTAAGGTAAGTACAATGGGCGGTCTTATCAATTAATTATTTATGTATGATTTATTAATAGGCGGTATAATAAGGTGTCAAGTCAAGTTGCAACAACGAGTTTAGCTTTATTTGTAGGTTACCTACACATCTAATAGTGTAACGCGTACGAAATCGCAGGTAACAGCTAGTTTATTATGATGAAAAGGTTATCCAATATGGCATCTAATACAAATACCTACGCAACAATCGATTTTTAAATTACGTTGTTTTTGAGAAGTCGGTACGAGTAAACCTGATTGGCGCATTTAAAATTCCTCTCGCTATTTTATTTTATGGCTTCATCCGTTGTTACAATTTTATGTGAAAATTTATTTATTTTATTTATGTGGGAGCTTGTACATTGTTCAATTTAGTAAAGAGTTTTCGATAGGGTTTGGAGAGATTGGGTAAGCGAAGAAACTCCTATCTAAATCCGTGGATTCAATAAACCCATATGTCTTCTTAGTCGAAATATTTATTGAGAAGTCTATACAACTTGTTTTGTTATTTACGACATTAACTTAAAACACACGTCCGGAATCGTCTTAACGAATTTTAGGGGTGGGCTACCGGTAGCTTGAATATTTATCCAGTAATCGATACATTTTCAGTAAACTATTTTTAATGTAAATTGGCGGCGCCTTTTCCACGATGCCGTCTAGTCAGTTTAACAGGTACCTACTTACATGACGAATGATTATGTTTTGTTTACCTATTTTATACAAGCTGTTTCATTGGTATTTTAGGACTTGCTCATAAAGTTTTTTGAAAATTTAATAATCTCAGTGGTAAGGATTTGATAAACCTATTTTACAACAATACTAACTATTACATACCCATGTTTTAAATTATTTTGTACGTAACAAAACACGTAGTATATTAATGCTTGAACTGAATATTTTGTATCCCTTTTAAAGCTCATTGCGCGCATGAAGGAGTGTAAGATTTGGCATACTTAAAGTTTGTATGGAGAAGGGGCGAATTATAATAACATGCGAAAAAAAATATGAATTATGGTCGAGTTTCGACCTTTGTGCACTGGCGACTAGTAACGGCGACTTGCGCAACGATGCCTAAACGTATTTAGTGGCTAAATATGATTTAAGGAATTGTCATACAAAAACGTCAAATTTAAACATTTTTAGTCGCTAAATACGTTTTTACTACAACATAAGTTACTAAAGGTACGGGACCCCAAAATCTAGATTTTTTATTTTTTATTTCATAAGTTACCAGACGTTACTAAAACGTCATGACAAATTTTACCTTTACAGCATACATAGTCTACAAGTAAAATGGCTGGAACTGGTCGGACAGCCAGACAAATATGGCGAGTTTCGCCATATCTGTAAATAAGGGTTTCTAGTGGGACTACAAAACCCTTAAATTTTTTTTTGAAGGCCTTACAGAAATCTCTGGGAAAACCATGCCAGCAGGCAATTCCACAAATTGTCAAAATAGAATTGTCTCAAAAACAATAGCTCTATATTTTCCTGAATTTCTTGAATAAATATCCGTCTGTATAAATAACGAAAAGAAATAAAAAGATCCTTTGACGATACATTTATATAACGTCGTAGTCAAATTCAGATATTATAAGAATACTCCAATTTACGCCCCTTTGTGCCGTAAATAGGGGAGTTTGGGACTACAAAACTAAAAAGCATTAATATAAAATTGGATCACATATTAAAAAAAAATGTGGCACTCCGGTAGTGCCGATAGAAGTGAAAACTTGAACAATTAGGAGATACTTATACACAGAGGTGTCGGTAACGATTGCGGTAACAGTGTCACGAGTTCAATGGTTTTTTCCCATCTCAAAAAATGTCCAACGCGCCTAAAGAAGTTTTCACTTCAAATACAGAGGTGTCGGTAACGGTAACAGTGTAACACGTAAGAAGTTTTACTTCTTTGGCGTAACAGAACATAATAGCTAAAGATTTCATCCCGTATGCCACAACTCTTTGTTTGTAAAAGGAATGGTAAATTAATAAATATAGTTATGAGTTTTCACGGAAAATTGAGAGACAGTTATCAGCTAACTTCATCATGTCGCTTTTTGCCTGTCAGTGTGCGCGCGCATGATACAGCTATCATCTAACTTTATCATGTCGCTTTTTGAATGTCGATGTGCACGCGCATGAGACACCTATCATCTCACTTCATCATGTCGCTTTTTGAATATCGGTGTGCACGCGCATGAGACACCTATCATCTCACTTCATCATGTCGCTTTTTGGTCGTCGGTTTGCGCACGAATGTGACAGTTATCAGCTAACTTCATCATGTCGCTTTTTGGCTGTCGGTGTGCGCGCGAATGTGATAGTTATCAGCTAACTTCATCATGTCGCTTTTTGGCTGTAGGTGTGCACGCGCATCGCAAAAATTTTACTTTCAGATTTTTTTCCAAACGCGCCAAAAGAAGTATAACTTCAAAATGTTTAATTGTGATTTTTTTTTGGTAGCTAAAACATTTTATGGTTGTTTTATTTTTCATATATTGTGTTTTAACAAATATAAGTTTGTAGTTTTATATTCGTGTTTGTGTTTTTCCATTGTGATTAAATACGTATGTATTTAGTAAATATATGTACTCAAATTCAAGGCAAAGCGATTAGATACCTATTTCTGCCGCCAAGCAGCATTGTTGTATTTTGGTTTGAAGGGTATGGTTGCCGGTAAAATTACAGGCACATAGGCTTTATACCTGTATGCATAAAGTTGATGGACGCAGGATAGGACATCGTAGGGCACGTTTAAGGTGCGTGACTTACGAGGCAATACTTTGTTAAAGGCGTGCGTTACCATTTAACATCAGGTAGATCATTATGCTTGATCCATCTCCAGGTCGTAAAAAACATATATATTACAAAAATCAGTGCTAAGCTAGAATAAAAAGGCAATAGAATAACCAGATTTATCCCTGAGCGCGATCTCTTCCAGGCAACTTTTGGATTGAGCTAAATTCGCGAAGATATAACTGAGTGCGGTGTTCTATGAACGTTAAATTTACATATTCATGCTCCAGGATTAATATGGATTAGCAAGCTGAAGTGGCAAAGGGCGGGGCACATAGCTGGAAGAACTGACGGCCGTTGGGGCAGCAAGTTTGAATGGAGACCACGCACTGGAAAGCGTGGCACGGCCACTAGAGTTATGTATTTGTTATTATGGTAAAATTCTGATGGGTATTTTACTTTTCTTTGTATTTATTTTGTTTTTATATTGTACGAAAACGAATCCGAAATGGATAAACTTGTACCAATATATTGAAGATCTTTGTTGTACAACAGTTTAACAATAAATTATTACTAACTAGCTGTTGCCCGCGACTTCGTACACGTACATTACTAAATGTGTAGGTAAACTAGAAATAATAGAAAAAACTAGAAAAAATATGGAATAAAAAGTAGCCTATTTATTAATCCAGGTTATAATTTACGTATATACTAAATTTCATCGAAATTGGTTCAGCTGTTATGACGTGATTGAGTAACAGACAAATAAATAAAAGTTTCGCATTTATATTATTAGTGTGATTCGACAAGATCGATCGCTCTGAGATGGAAGAGGCCTATGTGTGTGGATATCCTATTGATATGATGATGATGATGAGGTATATGTAGATACTTTAACATACAAGTTTTTGTTACACGAATTTCAGCGACAATCATAAACAAACAAACAAATCGTGCGTTTGCCTGCCTGCCCCATAAGGACGCGTTCCGTTAACGACGAGCATCACTCTATCTATTACCTCATGAATTGTATTACTAGGGTTTATTGATGTTTAAGTATTGGAAAGTGGGTTTATTGAAAATAATAATAATATGTGTTTATCTAGGTTTAGTTATATGTATTTATTTATTTATTTATATTTGGTAAATATACGGACGATATTCAAGTGACGGTTTCTCAAAACATAAAAAAAGACTTCTCGAAAAAAACCAACTAGTTATATTATCAAATTTTAAAGAAAATCGACAAGTTTAGGTGATTAATTCGATATAAAATTTACTGCCTACTCTTGCAATCGACATCCATAAATAAAGGCCGGTTTGATATCTCTTTCGGAAGTGGCTGCAGGTTTTGGGTTAGAAAGGGACAACAAGAGATATCTCGACATTTCACTAATATATTATCTGTGGTTAGATGGCAAGCATTATGCAATAGCACAACATACGTTTAATAAGGTGTTAGTTATTACATGCCAAAATAACTTTCTCATTACTATGGTAAACATTTCACAAATGTATTTATTATGCTCATCATGTGTCTTGGAATTTAAATAATATCTCTCACTCTACCAAATATGCACTAACTATATTAACTGTTTGTCTGCATTACTCAAAGGTTAACTGGAAGAGAATGCTATCTGGCATTAAGTTCGCATTTGTACAAATTATTTTTATTTTCTGCAATAACATTTTTTTAATTCATTCTTTCATTCATCATTCGTTCGTTTTTGCGGACGTAAAGAGCGGTGACGGCATGTGGTTATGTGCATACGGCTAATGTGATTTTGTTTTAAATATTCGCGGGTGACGAGTCAAGTGACCAGTTGAATGGCGAGTGCGAATATGTTAACGCAAATAATAATAAACGATGTGTAAAAGAAAGGGTTATGATCAACTTTTGAAAGTTAAAATTATAAAATACCGAACGATGCGCGGGGACAGGCTGTTTTTCTGTATCTAGGGTTGCCAATTGTATGGAACAGAAATCCAGGAGTGAAATAAAAAAACCAATGAACATATTTTTTATTTTTATTTAAAAGAGTATTTTTTTACGCAGTGCCTTTTGATTCGATATAATAAAATCATAAAATTCTTTACATGTGTACTTAAAGTTTGTGCACACTTGTATTTCAGATTTTACAAGACTTTCATTACGACTTTTGGACCACAGTTCGCTTACTACGCTAAAAATACGTTCAGCGGCGGCGTTTGCGATAGGGATTGATAGAGTGAATGTATGTAACAAGCTTTTTTATATCTTTGACCGATTCACCCTTACATTAAAAAAAATAGCCAGTGCAAGTCTACCCTCTTTGTTTTACTTGCCACAGCTTCACGAACTTCTCGCAGTAAACAGAAGTCGTCATACAATTTATCCTCATTTATTGGCACATTCAGTGAAGCACCAAGATCTTTTAATTAATTCCAGTACTTCGTCCATTGTCACTTTCTTGTAAAAAGAGTTGTCAAATTCGTACCACTTATACAAATCCAAAATAAAAATATCCGGGAGATTTTAGCTGCGTTCCTGGAGCCGGGAGATTTTAAAAACGTATTGCCTTTTACGGGAGAATCCCGGAATTCCGGGAGAGTTGGCAACCCTATCTATATCGGTTTCACCGGCCAACTAAATGTGTCATCTGCGTGCATACGGAGGATAGATCTTTGCTATATTTATGGAAATAAAGGTAAGTTGTCATGCACCTACTTTATAAAATTAATGATATTTGAATTATAATTAAATTAATCTGTATATATTTTTTATTTCATGTCGTGAGGTACTTTGTCTACACTATTCCATATAATGTATACTTAATTGATGGAGCGAAGCGAGATCTCTTAGTTTAAGCCTTGTAGTTTTCGAGTTATTAGCCATAATGAAAACTAAACTTAGACGAAGTTCATAGGGTACACCAGTGACAGTGACGTGACCCCACAGTGCTGGGTATGCGTGTAGCTTTAGTGACACAAATATGGGCAAAAATCTGAAATCCAGAATAAATGAAATTTTTACCACAAAAAAGGGTAACCAATTAATATGAACTCCTGTTGCTTGTAATTTGAGGGAAACTGTAGGTTAAGTATTAGCGGTTCACTTAACATTGCGTGCTATATTGCACGTTGAGAAATTTAGAGGGTCATTGTCCGCTAGAATACGAGCGATGGTGAAGTATAAGGCTGTGCTACTTGATTCGGATGTCTGGGCAGTCGGCATCGTTTGCAGGCACTACAGGGCAACGAAGCAAAGTCCCCCAAATAAATAAAAGTGTTCGTTTTAAATTTATTGTTTTATGTATGTATGTATTATACACCGATCTCCGTGGCGCAGTGGGCGAATAGCCGGCTGAACCGCAGGAGGTAGCGGGCTCGATTCCCGCTACGGAACAAATGTTTGCATGATCTACAGATATTTGTTCCGGGTCTGGATGTTTTTCTATATATTATAAGTATGTATTTAAAAAATAAATTATACCTATAAGTAATCTATCAGTTACGTAGTACAAGCTCTACTCAGTTTGGGGCTAGATAGCGCTGTGTGAAATGTCCAGCAATATTTATTTATTTTATTATAATATAGATATGGGCCTTATTTTGTATGCGCACATTGTTGCCTGAAATAAACGTAAGGTAGTAAGTATATTTTATTAAGTATTTTATAACGGGCGTTATATGCCAGCCGCCGCTATGCTATAATACTCCGGCTTTACAGATACACTGAACATAACTAAGCCCGACCGTAAGCCCAAATACTGAGCTTAAACATAAAAAATTCAAACCTGAACGCTCACAAAGGCAAGGGTGCGAATTGCGGGTTGAAAGTACACCAAAATAGACCTTATTTACTATACACTACTGCTGGAAATCCTTTGACGCATCCCCTTTGATTCCACCGGCTTAAAGCTTTATTTTCAGTGCACTACAGTCGATTTTCCTTTAGCAACAATTTAATTTGACGTGGAAGTTTCACCGGAATATAGTCTTTATTTAACGGGCGTTAGAAATTATTTTTGTGTGAATTACCGCATCCGTAAGGAGATAAATGTATCAAGGGCGATGAACTAGTTAGCCGACATTGAGAAGAGGGGTTTTGCTGGATCGATGTTATATCGATCCAGCTTCAGCAATTCATGACCATGGTGGCCCCGACATCCGATTCAGAGGTTGCGGGTTCGAATCCTAGAGTAGTAATAATCTAAGCAAGTACCTTGACTTGGTTTATGAGATGTGGGATGTGGAATCAACGATTATCGTTCCGATAGTTTTGTCGGTCAACGGACTGATAGCGAAGAGCCTCGACTAATACCTTAGGAGGCTCTCGCTAGGAAGTTGGATCAAGGGTCAGATACAGACGGCGGTACTCCTGGACTCGGCACGCATAGTCTCTCTGCAGCGAGCGCTAGCCACCGATTACCTCTTAACATCAGGTGTGCCATAAGCTTGTTCTATCTTCAAGTTAGGCAGTCCAAGTTAGTAAATCTTCTAAAGAGCAAGTGTACGCTTTTATAGCAAACTCCGAAGCGATGCACAAAAGTTGACAATTAACAAATTTAAAAACGTAATTAAACAAAATCTTTATAAAAAAGCCTAATATGACGACCTCTGTGGCGCAGTGGGCAAATAGCCGGCTGAGACGCAGGAGGTTGCGGGTTCGATTCCCACCGCGGAACAAATGTTTGCATGAACTACAGATATTTGTTCCTGGTCTGGATGTTAGTCTATATATACGAGGGGCACACTAAAAGTTTCCGGAATCAATAATAAAAAAATACTATTAATGGTCAAAAATTAATTTATTGTTTCTCAAAATATTCTACCTTTGCGTGTGGGAACTTGCATTGTCGTGGTGCAAGACGATACGGCGTTTACCGTTATTTTCACGGAGTTTGTCAATAATTTCCGGTAAACAAATGGTCGTTTACCAATCACAATTCACGGTACGATGATTTTCTAAAGCAACAGAAGCCACGTGTACAGTTTTATTAAAAAAGAAGCAATCATCCGCTTCGACTGCCAATCAACCAACCAAAGTGGCGCGCGTGAAAAGTGCTTTCACGCGCGCCACTTTGGTTGGTTTCGGCTCATCTCGAAAGACCCATACGCTCGATTGCTGCTTCGTTTTGGGATCATAGCTATAAATCCATGTTTCGTCAACTGTTACTATGTCTCATACCAAATTGGAAGCCCCTTCGTTCAGTCAAATTGTGTTGGATCCATCGAGAACACAGCTTTCTCACACCCAAATGTTTGTGTAGGATTGACTGTATTTGACTCATGCCTATGTCCAAAGATGTCTGGATCTCATGGTAGGTCACATGCCTGTCTCTATCGATCATACGGCGCATAGCATCAATGTTTTTGTTTTCACAGCGGTGCACGGGCGACCTTCACGAATTTCAGTATGGAGATTGCGTTTGAATTCTGCAAAACAGCTATAAATAGTCGTCTTGCATGGGGTTCCTTCGCCAAAAGCAGATTTAAGCCGAACGACGCTCTGCTGAGCTGTCAAATTACACTTAAAATCGTAAAAAATCATGTAACGTAAATATTCCCGAGTTAAATCCATTTCACGCAACTTTTAAAATAACGCCACAATGTGAAAACAATTGACAATCAGATGAAACAAATTTTATTCTACGGCTAAAGAGTTCCATTTTCAAATGTAGTAATAACTTTTTAAATATTGTTTATGTAAGTGGCCAATTCCGGAAATTTTTTGTGTGGCCTATGTATTATAAATATGTATTTACAAAAAAGTATATAAGTATTCTATCAGTTACCTGGTTCCCATAGTACAAGCTCTGCTTAGTTTGGAGCTAGATAGCGCTGTATGAAATGTCCAGCAATAATTATTATTATAACATATAGTATCGATGAAGCTTGAGATTGAAATTGCTGCTACTCGGTCAAAAACGTTACAATTTAGACGTAATTAATTTTCTATACGTATTGTTTGTATTTTAAAAGGATAATTAAAAAGAACAACCAGCCTTGCTTCTTGCCTTTCTCTCCTGGCTTGGTCGCGAAGGAACAGGCAGTAAAATTGACGTTTCAAAGTGACCCTTGTGATTTTAATGAATAAAAAGATTTTGATTTTTTTTTTATTATTAATTGTCGCTGAATATTTAAGTACTCAATATTTAAGTTTCATAATTGTAATATATATTTCATGTCATTGTATGTATGGTGTAGGTAAGCCATTGCACCCCACGTAATATCCACACAGTCCATTCCATCCAAAGATTGTCTGGTAGAGATCGCTATTTAGCGATGAGACCGTCAATTGTATTCATATATTACGTTGTGCTTATGTAATTGTTTTTTTATGGTATGCAATAAAGTATATTCTACTCTGGGCTGTTTTAAGAGCCATGCCATTTAACACGATCCTTACAATTAATTTTAACTGCAAAAATAATATATTTTTAGCTAGCATATTCAGGTTCAAATTACTTAAATGCTCGTACAAAAACTTTTAACTAGAAAATAGCACACTAAATTTACATATTTTTTAAACCGCGTCAGAGGTTATCGCCGGTTTCATGCTCCAAGCTTTATTTTTATATATATTTGGATACTAGCTTATGCTCTCGGCTTTGCACGCGGTGTTTGTCATTAAAAAGTATTCTATGTCTCAATCCAGGTCGTAATCTATGTATACACCAAGATTCATGAAAATCGGTGAAGCCGTTTCGACGTGAAAGCGTAAATCATAAAACATTTATTCATTTGCAAACAACAAAAAAACATAACTCACTTACGCATTTATAAATAATAGTGATAATGATTTATTTGGATATTGTTTTGGAATATTATACTTATTAGGTATTCTTATATCTCTACGATTTCTCCTTTTTTTTGCACAGCTTTTTTAGTTGATATGGAACAATATTATGGCCCAAGTGATGTTAAGTGATAACCATCGCCTATAGCAAAGTATTGCCACACATCTTAGGAACGTGCCCTTAAATGCTCTGCTCTATGTTCATCAATCGACGGTCACCGTTAGATGAAAATCAGCTTAAACGACTCGAGCTGACAGCGTCGACTAGCTACGCGATAATGGTCAGCGTAATAAGAAATCTAGCCTAAAACATTTCAAGCTGACACGTAACCGCCGGATAGCTACGCGCCAACGGTCAGCATAACAAGAAAACCAGTTAAAAACGACTCATGCTGACAGCTCGGCACCGGCTAGCTACGCCCTAACAGTCACCGCCGACGGTCAGCGTAACAAGGAAACCAGCTAAAAATTACTCGAGCTGACAGGTAGGCACCGGCTAGCTACGCGCCGCCAGTCAGCGTAAGAAGAAAATCAGCTGACAGGTCGGTGTCAGCTAGCTACGCGCTGTCGCGACAGTCAGCGCCAAGGATCTGCGTAAGAAGCAAACCCTGCTTACGCGAGACGTAACATTACTGTATAGAAATCACCTTTATAAAATCCCCGAGCAAATACTCAACATAAATAAATTGCAAAAAATTCACAGAACGGTAAAATATTTTTTAATTAGGCGAACTATCCCCTCGGGTAGGGTAGGGTAGGGTAGGTAATATGGGTCATGCCATGTTATAATTAGTGAAATTTATGATGCCGCACCACCCTCTTTCGATTTTTGTAACCCTACCTTTTGCTAGGCCTAAAGCTGAAGCCAATTAACACTTTTGAGTCAAATTTTAATATACCCTGCACACTTTTGATAACTTTGTAATTACTATTGCGATCATTGAACCTCATCATCATCATCATATTAACTAAAGGACATAAGCACCTGGACATACCTCCTCCATAGATTTCCATAGCGAACGATCTTGTCGTGCACCCAGTTGCTTCCAGCAACTTTTATCAGATCGTCTTTCCATCTAGTGGGGGGCCGTCCTACACTGCGCTTTCCATGGTCTCTACTCAAGAACCTTTCTTCCCCAACGGCTGACAGTTCTTCGAGCCACTTCAGCTAATCCTTCCATCGATTTTGATTCTTTTGAATCAGGGTTTGATTTTTAATTACTAAATATAAAGCTTCAATGCGGCAATTTTCGTTAAATACAGCCCTACTGATTACGCCCTTTACTGTGCGTGATCCGAATTAATGAACCATCATCATCATAATCATCATCTCAGCCCGTCTGCACCCATTGTTGGGTATAGGCCTCTTTATTACGCCATTTTTCCGGTCCCTTGCGAGTCTCATCCATTGACACCCAGCTACACTTTCAATGTCATTCGACCATCGGTCGGGTGGTCTGCCTCTTGGCCTACGAGTAGAGAAATGAATGACTGAATGAATTATTTATTCGTAGAAAAAGGATGTATATTAGTTGTTATTAGAATATTTGTCGTTCCATTAATTCAACCAATAATGAATGAATGAATGTAATACTCTTTATTGCACACCAAACAAAAATATAGTCACTAAGGAAATAAATAATAAATAATGGTACAATGGGCGGTCTTATCGCTAAAAGTGATCTCTTCCATACAACCTTTGGATGGACAGGATAAACGAAAATCAAAAGACGGCGGTAAGAGTACCTTTATCATACATAAAACAGAACCCATAAAATACAATATACCTATTTATCATACTAATAAACATAAACTGAAATACATACAAATAATATATAAATAAGCTATACTACATATGGAGGATACATAACATAAACACTAACTAGCAGTTACGAGACAACGAAAGGAAATTGTTGGACGACCTTATGGACGTTACTTAATATTGATATGTAAATATTGGCATTAAATAAATCTAGTTATAACAATTAATAATAATAAAAAATAATGATTCAGGTATCACATGTCAAAAACATCTATACCTATATAAAAACAAAGTCGGGTTAGTTACACCATTTATAACTCAAGAACGGCTGGACCGATTTTGATGATCTTTGATTTGTTGGATTTGTCTCTGACCCGAATAGCAGAATAACTATTAAAATATCGGAAAAATTCACGCAAAAAGAAATTATGAAGATAATTAATTTTTTCATACACAGACGCACCTAATGATGGCCCATTGATAATTCTACAGGCGACGTACATTGGCAGCCCGCGTCATATGCATGTCAAGGCAATACGAAGTTCAGCGGGTCAGCTAGTTATTCATTATATAGAAAATGTCAACTAAGAATAAGAAAGTGTCATATTGTAATGTCAAACTCAGACGTAATTATTGATTTAACTGTTTACCGTGACGATTATTTAGTATATCCGACACGTACTTAACCAATTTAGATCAAAGTAAGGGTCTAAAACTAGTCCATACTTCTAAGACTTATAAAACTATTTTTAAATCTTTCAAGTTGGACTGGACTTGAACCCACTACCTTCCTCTTGATACGAGGATGCACTGCCAATAGCTACAGGCTCTTGTCACGTCAGGGTCGAACTTCGCGAATTAGTATAATTAGTCGAAATAATCCATACTTCAATACTATCACACTATTATTACAAATGCGAAGGTTTGTATGTTTGTTTGTTACTCAATCAGGTCATAACGGCTGAACTGATTTCGATGAAATTTGGTATATAGGTAGACAATAGCCTGGATTAAAATATAGGTTACTTAATATTGACCAAACATGCGGGCGAAGCAGCTGGCGCTAGCTAGTAATATTATTAATTAGAAAGTAACTCTGTCTCTCCTTCTTGCTAGTTACTTTTTCACGACTAAATAAAAAGCTGAACCGATTTTGACGATATTTGATAGATGAGACCTGGATTGAGACATTGGCTAACTTTTATTAACAAACCATGCGTGAAGCCGCGAGCGGAAGCTAGTACCTTACAAGGCCGTAAAACGGTTTAATTATCTCTCGCAGGTAATTACGGTGTATGATAGAAGATTATTAAATTTTATTATGCCTATAAAACTAGGCATTACGGTAATGATATCTTAATGATAATCCTAACAAAATATAATAGTAAGTTAGGATGTTTGTTGTTCAATCACGTTGGGTTTGTGACCTAAAATAACAAGATTAGGGGTCGACTTTTAAATGAGGTTTTTCAGGCTACTTCCCCCCCTCCCCCCATTCCCCTCCTCTTTGGTAATACATGATAATGTTTTAGACCACTCCACCCTCCCCGACCCAAGATCACGCGTATTTTTTTTAACTATATCTAAAAGAATGTGTTCATCAGATCCGTACCAAACTTATATGAGCCCCCCTAGATGTACACCCTATAGAAAAATTAAATAATAGTTAAAAAAACTAATAAACACGCTTTTGTAGATAGCCGAATTAAAAAGTAGAAAATAATTTTCAATAAATTTAAATTAAGAATAGTGTGATTTTTACAATAATATAAATTTTTTTGTTAATCACACTACTCATAAATTAAATTTATTGAAAATTATTTTCTACGTTTTAGTTCGGCTATCTACAAAAGCGTCTTTATTAGTTTTTTAAATTATTATTTATTTTTAATTTTGTAGTTCGGCTAACTGCAAAAGTGTTTTTTTATATATTTTTTTTTACTGAATTATATTGTCATCGGTCCTTGATAAGTGTGCAAAATTTCAATTTAATTCGACGTATTGAAGTAGTTTAATTAAATTTCTAAGACTGTTACATACATACATACCAAGCTAATAAAAGCGTGCTAAAGAAAGCTAATAAAAGTTAACAATGTGCGGAGATATCGAGCAACAAACATACAAAAAACAAACAGCCAAATTGAGAAACTCCATTTTGAACTCAGTTGAAAAGAATACGGAAGATGATCACATTTGTCCATACAATACCGACGGGCTATCAGCAAAACAACATAACTCAACTTCATCGAAAAACCCGGCGCGTAAATTACACACATATAAAACAGGAAACATGCTGTCTGTTTACAACGGTACATAAAGCCATCACTCATATTTACCTCCGCTATAAAAACGCCGTAAAGATATTATAGGTCCTTACGTGAATGGTCGGTTTAGCTCGTTGATTTTTCTGACTATTTATTTATAATACTGGTTTAGTTATATATCTTGATCTTATCTTGAAAGATAAAATGAAAGTGGACATTTTCTGTGATTGTAAGTATTTTTTCTGTATTTTATTATTTATGTTTTACTTTTTGCCTGCAACTTCGTCCGCGTTACATTCCAAAATGTGTAGATAACCTAGAAATAAAGCTAAACTCGTTGTTGCGCCTTGACACCCTATTTTTATTCCATGAGAACTGATTTATGGGATAAAAGGTAGCCGCCTATGTGATAATCCAGGTTATAATCTACGTATATACCAGATTTCATTGAAATCGGTTCAGCCATTGCGACGTGTTTGTTTATTTATTTGTTTGTTTGTTACTCAAATAGAAAATAAAATATTATGGCAGAATGTCACATTTGTAACATTCTGCCTTAGTGTTTTTATATTATAAAATACATATAATCAAATAAAAATAAAATAAAAACATTAAGGCAGTCACATTAATAATTTACATAAGTTAGTTACATTGGCAGTTACATTAGTAGGTAAGTAATTTCTCATTTAATGTGACATTCTGCCTTAATGTTTATATTTCATTTTCTGTTCCTAATGATTTTAATGGTAACATCTATTGAATATTTTTGAATGATTCACCTACCTTCTGCCACATATTATCAGGTATCTCTATCTGAGGAGGTTTGCTGGAAGAAAACTCTTGTTAGGGTTATGCTCGCCTTTGTACATGTCGTCTTTGAACGTTTTTTGTGTCTTTATTTTAGTTTACATTAAATAATAATAATAAAAACCCCGCAGGGCACGCTTGTGGCGAGCGTTCGGTGTATGGCGACACCGCGGAGCCTCATTACTCCCTGGGGTTGACAGAACCCCCTGCCCCTTGGTTTGCTTTAGTTGGCCGGTCCAGGGTGGAGGCGCAAGAGTGGAACCTATACTCCAAGGGTTGAAGTGTTAAAGGCATAAAGCCAGGAGTAGCGCTTAGTGAAACTGCAGCACACCTCCCAAACCCTTTAACCGCCCACACCAACGTTGCCCCTTACGCTGCCTTCTATTGGCGGCCCTTATGGGGGCCCGTTTAGTGGACGGCTAGTCACCACCTGCCTCAATCATTCTTAATATTACAGGATTGGCAGGTGCTGTATCTCATTTCTCTGATAACCCATAGGTACTCTATTTCATAAGCATTACTGTAACAATAGCCCGAACCATCCATGTGTTGCAATAGTACTACCGTCATCTGTCTCACCTCTATCATGTCTTAGTGATTTTTATAAAACAAACAGGCCTCTTACTCGTTGGCTTGGCCCCGGTAATGCATTTGTAAAGGTCCAGGCCTAAAGCCTGTGTTAAGTAATAAATGTGTGGAATAATAATAATTCAAGAAAATTTAAGGATAAAGCATGAGCGTTGTATTTGAACTAAATAGTTTAAGTTCGTTGTTTTATCAATAACCGGAGATTGTAGTCTCACTAATATTATAAATGCGAAAGTTTGAATGTTTGTTTATTTATTTGTTTGTTTGTTACTCAATCACCTCTTAACGGCTGAACCGATTTCTACAGAATTTGGTATGTACGTAGATTATAACCTAGATTAACATATAGGCTACTTTAGCTTTATTTCTAGGTTACCTACACATTTAGTAGTGTACGTGTACGAAGTCGCGGGCAACACCTAGTTTTAAAATAAATTGACCGTAAATTTTATGCATTTTGGCAGAGTATTTTATTGTTTCACATTCAATAAATTGGAATACCATTGACGTTTCAAAATGAATACTCATTTTAAATTTTACTGTCTCCTACCGTCATTTTTTACGATGTCTATAAATAATAAATTTGAATCTTCGATCATTTCTTCAATGATTTTCTGGTTAATAATATAAATAATGGCTTCCATTTCGTTCAAATATTTTAAATTAAAAAAAAAATATAAATTATGAAGTTGAGAGGCAATGAGTTTTCTTCTTCTCAACTGTGTTTATGACATGCTGTATGTAAATGAATATCTTTAAGAAGTATCTCGATTTCTTCAAATCACGTCAAATCTCTTGTTAACTTCACAATTCTTCATTCTTCATCTTCCATCCATCATCCTTGTTATATCTATCACTCACCAAGTTTGTTATTAATGTGTTGGTGCTGGTGTAAGTGTTGTTGCTGTGGGATTTGCTGCATCAATGCTGGGTGTGGCAACTGCAGTAGCTTCGGTTCAAGTTTCGTGGCTGCAGCTACTGGTATCGGGCCCGCGTTCGTCATGGTTGTCATGGTAGCTGCCGGCATCATAAGGGTCGACATCGTGAGCATTTTGATCACTTCACTTGTATCTCACGGAATTAGCACTTCATTATTCACTTTGCGAATGAGTTACACTTGTTTGCGTTTTGACGGTCGATGATTTGTATAATTTGTAAAGTGATACTACTTTTGTGTGTGTTTTTATTATAATTACATACTTAATATAACTGTTTTATTCAATAATTGATTAAACTACGTAAACTAAGACTGAAATAAAAACAGATTTTGTTTATTTATAATCATTTAATAAATTTGTTTTAAGGATGTTGTCCACCAGGCGCGTCGTATCAAGTCAAAATGTGCGTGCATAGAAATTGACCTTCCCTTGTCCTTTTGCTCGTCGCTAATAGACGCAGTTTCTTAGTGATAATAATATAGCAGTGCAACGATTGAGATTTTTGACAAATCGGTAAAATTTCACGGATTTCACGATTTTGTCGAATCTAAAAGTCATTCACTCAAGGAACTCAAGATAACTATCAGGCTATCTACCATCTGCCTCTAAAGAGTCTTTCAGTGCTTTGGGCATAAATCAAGTGACAACACAGTGATAAACTAAATAATCTGTTCACGGGCAAAATCGAGAGGTAATTACCACGGGCCGTAGTTTGATACTTTGGTTATCCAGATTCGTATGACTCTTGAGTCTAAGTTACATGACACCGATGGGGCAGCTTAATTAAAAAGAAAATTAACCATGGAGGGGGTCACGACCCGTGCATTGAGGAAAACGTCTTGAAAAGTACTTGCACTGCAGGTTAGGTAGTCAATTGTTTTGCGACGCGATTCGATTTGACTCGGTGCGTATAGTGGACATCAGCCTTTAGCTAATAGATGATTTGTCTTGTTATTACAAAGTATAAATAAAACAAATCATTCTGTAGCTAGAATATAAGTTTAATAAATGATTGGTTCGATTTAAATGTATTTTATTAATAGTTTTCATTATAAAATGTATATTTTGAGCGTATCTCTTTAACTGGCAGAATAAATCAGATCTTTTTTTTTGCCAGGAAGACGTTACTGGTATAGATTTGTGGCCTTTTTAGATTTGCGTTTTTAGAATATAAACATATTTTGTTCACAGAAGTAGACACAACGTCAAAACACGTCAAACAATGTTTTCTACTGCTAGCATAGCATTTAGGCAGAAAGATTTTTGAGTGGAGACCACGCACTGGAAAGCGCAGCGTAGGACGGCCCCTCCCCTCCGCCCCAGATGGAAAGTCGACCTGATAGAGGTCGATAATCCTCGAGACTTGCGCTTCTCTGAGACCTTGCAACTTAAAATTCCTGTACACTCTTCTAACTTTTATCACGTCTATGGAGCTCTCTTCCTCCACACGTTAGAATCTTTAAAACAGTTCTATTTAAACATCTGTCTGCGCTACAATGCTGATTTCTCATTTTCTCATATATCGTTACGTTATCGCTTCTCTTGGTTTTATTTCACCCTTCTATTATGCACCTATATGTACCTACTTATTGTATTTTATTTAATATAACTTTATATCATTAGTATGGAATATTTATGTACTATGCTATATTATTATGTACCTAATCCATTGATGAGTTTATTTAGTATTTATTTAAATTATACCCATTATTTATTTTGAATAAGTAAGTACACTGTTTATTCAATAAACAATTTTTTTTATTAAAAGCTACCGTCCTATAACCTTCTCGTGAAATACAGTCCACCCGAAGGTTGCCTGGAAGAGATCGCTTTTAGCGATAAGACCGCCACTTGTATTTCTGCGTGTATTGTTATTTGTTTTTTTATATTGTTCTATAAGTAATTTAAGTGTGATTTACAATAAGGCGTTTTCTGTCTACTATCTATCTAAAAATGTTCCAAGATTTTTGAGATAGTTTTAAAAAATCTTGGAATATTCCATATGAGTTCGGATAAACTATAAAAATAAAAATACTATTTGCAATAAGCAAAGCGACATCTCTTGTCAATGTACTAAACTGCAACGTTTGGCATTGAGCAGGTCAAAAACTGTATAAGTGTTCCTGTAGATGGAGTTAACGGCGCATTTTTGCTCCTGGTAGCACAATTGGATAGTGCATCCTCGTATCAAGAGGAAGGTTGCAGGTTCAAGCCCCATCTAGGCTTAATATTTTTGAGATGGTATTAAACCATCTTAAAATTTTCCGTATGTGTTAGAATAACACTATAAAAATACTATCTGATAAAAGTTCCTGGGAGCCCTTGGCACAAGATCGGTCGCTTTGGAGATCTAAGAGAGAGGGCTCTGTTCAGCAGTGGACATCCTATGGTTGATATGTCAAAGATGATAACTCGCCTATGCCCTGAAAGACAGACTGCGCATATCATCTTGCTTAAATCCCGACATATTTTGAAGTAACGCTAAAAGTATGCTAAAGTTATATAAGCGAAAACGGGGTCATAACTTAGTGCCAAAGTAAATGTTATGTATAGTTTCCGGCACTTATTATGGCACGAGTTAGTCAAAAGATGGATTAATGAATGACTTAAGCTTGAGCAGTGTAGTTTAGATATCAATGTTTGTCATAGAATATGTACCGCGGCCGGCAGCAAACATGTTTGACTGATCTACAGTTGTCGGATTCTGTTTTAGATGTTTTTGAAGTGATAACTTTTTAGGCGCGTTGGGCATTTTTTGAAATGGGAAAAAAACCATTGAACCCGTGACACTGTTACCGTTACCGTTACCGACACCCTTGTATATAAATATCTCGTAATCGTTCCAGTTTTCACATCTGTCGGCACTCCCGGAGTGCCACTGATTTTAATTTATTGGTTGGGATTGGGCGGAAGTGTTCCCAAGGCAGTTTCTTCCGAACACTTCCGCTTGGCAGTGATATTGAGCAGTTGAGCTGTATATAGATCGTTTGCAATAGTCTTTAGATAATTCAACTGTTACATATATATTTTTATAGTCATGTTTATGGTCCAGCGGCATCATATACGTGTTTGCGAGTAGGTTTGATTGCCAGTTTATGAATCATTGATGCATAGTACACGACCTGACAAACAAACATACCTAGATTAGTTGCAGTTTTTTAGTTATACCTACTAACATTAGTTTATTTAAGAAATTTTAATTATAATAACACAATTTAACCTATGATCATGATAATAAGATAAACAAAATAAATTATTAATTAAAATTAACTTGAATTGTATATTATTTCTGTTAATGTTTTATTAATATTTTTAATGTAAAAGATAGATAGATAATTCTTTATTGTTACACTAAATTACAATAACTTAACCTAAAAAACTTAGACTAATACATGGTGGTACAATGGGCGGCCTCATCACTTAAAGCGATCTCTTCCAGGCAACCTTTGGATGGACTGGACTGAAAAAACGTGTGAGGAGGCGGTGTTACAATAAATACCTATTTATGTGGGATAAAAATAAATAAATACCTAAACCTAAAAAAATCCTACATATACTTACATAAATAAATATAAAATACATACATATATGTTTATATACTTTAACAATATATGACGAAAGGAAATACAATGTTTGTTGTAATGACGACCTCCGTGGCGCAGTGGGCGAACAGCCGGCTGAGACGCAGGAGATAGCAGGTTCGATTCCCGCTGCGGAACAAATGTTTGCACGATCTAAAGATATTTGTTCCGGGTCTGGATGTTTTTCTATATATTATAAGTATGTATTAAAAAAATATATATAAGTATTCTATCAGTTATCTGATCCCCATAGTACAAGCTCAGCTTAGTTTGGGGCTAGATAGCGTTTTGTGAAATTTCCAGTAATATTTATTTATTTACCGTAAAGAAGCTGCTAAGTACAGTTTGTAGACCTCACTTTTAAAAATAGCTATAGATTTAGCATGTCTGATGGAAAAGATGTGCCATTATAACGGCTGTGTACTGTAGGTGGTTACTTAGTCAGTGGGGTTCTAAGTGCTTTCTCTAGTAGGTAGGTACTTCACTATAATACTATTATCGAGTACGTAGCCCATTTGTTAAATAATACTGTGTGTTAGTAACACATAAGTCATAATAACATAATTATGTATCTATTATATACTACGTGTTTTGTTAAGTACGACATTAAATGAAAACACGGGTACGACTAATAGCTAGTATTGTTGTAAAATTGTTTTTTTTTTTCAAATCAATTATAATTTTTAAACAACCTTAATATCATACTAATATCATTACTATCTATGACTACCTCCGTGGCGCAGTGGGTGAACAGCCGGCTGTTCACCCACTGCGGCCAGCCGCAGTTCCAGCCGGGGTTCGATTTCCGCCACGGATCAAATATTTGCATACAGATATTTGTTCCGGGTCTGGATGTTTTTCTATATATCATAAGTATGTATTTACAAAAAAAATATGTAAGTATTCTATCAGTTATCTGGTTCCCATAATACATACTCTACTTAGTTTGGGGCTAGATAGCGCTGTGTGAAATGTCAAGCAATATTTATTTATTTATTTATCAATGAAACAGCCCGTTCAAAATATGTAAACAAATCATAGGGGGTTTAATACCGGTAGTTTGCATATTAATCCAGCAATCGATACATATTCAACAAACAATTTTGTACGTAAATCAGCGGCGCCTTTGTGCAGATGCCGCTTAGTCAGTTTAACAGATATCTACTTACATGATGAATGAATATAATTTTTTTAACTATTTTATACAGGCTGTTTTATTGATATTTCAGGACTTGAAATTAGGGTAGATTTAAAATTAAACAAATTCAAGATAATGAATTTGAAAAAAAACTATTTTACATAAATACTAGCCATTAGCCCTACCCGTGATTTAAATTAATGTTGTAAATACGGTGACACGCCGTATATTAGACAAAAAAGTAGGTATATTTGAGATCCCATAGTACAAACTGTTCTTAATTTTGGGCTAGATAGCGCTGTGTGAAAAGTCCAGCAATTTCGTTTTTTTTTAGTTTTAACCCTTTATGTTCCAGAAACAGGAGCAATATTTTAAAACTAACAACCTCATGTTCGAGTGATTTTTCAGGGAGTAATGAACGTAGCTGTACGCTCAATGTGGTCTCGAACTGGGTCACACTAGGGATGTGCTCGGGAATGATCTGGGAAGCCGAAACATCTGATCCCGCCTTCTTTCCATCAAAGGGCAAGCAGATGCACGGCTCTGTATCATACTTTGATTACTATCGAGGTACTAGCAGACCCGCCCGTTTGTCGCCGAAACGACGTTTGTCAATAAAAACATTACCCTCCTGCGCAGTCGGTTAAAAACAACCGGTTAATACCAACTGTACATAGGAGTGCATCTAAATAATACCTCATAATTTTAACTTTACCTTACTTACGTACGTTGTTCCTGTAAGCTGTCGCCATTTCATCCATCCCACATTTATTATATTTTTAACGTACTTGATCATTTTTTTTACTATCCTATATTGTTCCACTGCTGGGCAAAGGTCTCCCCATCTCCCCTCCATCCATCACTGTCCACGGCCAAATCTGACCAATCTGGTTTGAATGCATCCAGATCGTCTCTCCATCTTTTTCTGGGCCTACCACGGCTGCGGCATTAAGACCGCCCGCTTAAAATGGGATTGGGCAGGCCATGTGGTTCGAATGCATCCAGAACGATGTGCGAATTTAGTCACCCAGTGGATACCGAACGGACTTGATCCTTTATGATAATTTTTTTTATCAATGTTATTACTACAACCGAATAATTTTTATTAATTATTTAAATATTTTTAACATAATTTATGATTTATGTAAAATAAAAAATATGTAACGAGTTCTTAATTATCTAGGGGTTTTTTGCAAGGTCGAACCATAAAAATCGAATAGATGTTACCGAATACATTTCGAAGCCGAATAGTGATTATGATATTGCCAATACAGCCGAAAAAAGCCAGCCCTAACCGAATACACGCAAAAACTAGACAACCCTTCAATCATATCTACATGCATTGATATTTGAACAGGTCTGCTTTTTAGTGATGGAAAATTTAAACCTGTGAAAATTTGCTTTAAAATTGTTTTTTGTGTCAGTCATCTTGCAATGGGATAAAATTGGCACTTGAAATTAAAGTGACATTGAGATTTTGACGTTTATAAATGGCATACCAATTTAATGAACTGTGATGGACTTAAATTTGTATTTTGATCACACTAATATTATAAATGCGAAAGTTTGAATCTTTGTTTGTTACTCAATCGCGCCGTAACCGCTGAACCGATTTCGATGAAATTTAATATATACGTAGATTATAACCTGAATCACCACATAGGCTACCTTTTATCCCATAAATCAGTTCCCATGGGATAAAAATGGGGTGTCCAGTCAAGTTACAACAGCGAGTTTAGCTTTATTTCTAGGTTTACCTACACATTTAGGAATGTAACGCGTACGAAGTCGCGGGCAACAGCTAGTATTGTTATAAACTGTTTAAGCGCGAGTCTGACCACGTGAACGGTTCAATAAGCGCTTGACGCTTGATTATTCATACTAATTGATCGAGCGAAGCGAGATCTCCCAATCAACTTAGGCAAATCGGCGTTGTATGTGTGTATGTATGTTTGTTTGTCCTAGGATAACTTTCGAAGCGTTGATCCGATCATCGTGAAATTTGATAAATAGATAGGTAATGATAGCACAATTTTGGTGTGACTCAATAAGCTAAAAATGTTGGGGGGTTGTTGAGCTATTGGGGTTCAAGAGGGGTAAAAAAAATGTCAAATGAAAGATAAGACCTTCATTAGTAAATTTAGAGTCCGTTTTATTTTTTAGTAAAGTTTTTGTAGTTTTTGAGTTATTAGCCATAATAAAAACTGAACTTTGAACAAATTCACAGGGTACACCAGTGACCCCACAGTGCTGTAATTTGGTATGCGTGTAGCTTAGGTGACACAAATATAGGCAAAAGTCTGAAATCCAGCATAACTGCAATTTGTACCACATAAAAGAGTAACCATAGTACATTAACTTCCGTTACCTGTGATTTGAATGAAACTGTAGGTCAAATTATATGGTTATTTATTTCGTGGCACTATTTCTATAGTCAAAGATTACAAATAGTATTTTTTTTTTGTTTTGATTGCGAGATCGCAGTTCGGGGCGAACCACTAGTATCATAAATTCAAAAGTAGCTTGGCCTTTATAAGTCTAAGTGTTTGTTACGTTCACCGCCGCGTGCGACGAAATCCGCGAGGGTAGGCTCTCAGTCGTGCTTCGACAGTCAGCCTGTACACATGTAAGTACGTTGGTGGTAAATTCAATTACTTTAGCCATTGTTTGTCCTGTTCTTATTTGTCTAAAAATTGTTGATTAAATAAATCCATGTAGAACAAGATTGATGTAAAAATAATGTGAAATAAATACGATATCCCCCATGAAAGTTGTTGTTTCTAACAAAAAAAATTGCTGTTTCCTTTGTCATTTAGACAATTTCAGTGCTTTGTACAAACCGGACTGTTGACACTAAAAAGTAATGTTTGTTAATTTATATCTCCTTTGTATGACGTACATTTTCACCAAAACCTGGATTCAAATTAGTCCATATCGACCGCCCTAATGAAAAACAAACAAACCTTCGAATTGGTAAAACCGGGACCGACCCGACTCTATTATTGTACGCTTGAAAATACAAAATTCTTACTTATACCTTTTTACTATGTTTAGGTTTTACCATTGGTATTTCAACACGAATTTGAAATACTGAATTTGAAAATATACTTTTGTTTTTGTTTTTATACCTAGGAGCTTCAGTATAATCGTATTCAGTGTAACTCATTTAAAGAGGTTCAAGATTAAACAGGGGTAAAAAAAATGAGACTATTAGGTCAAATGGGACGTAAAATGACAGGGTTTGATTAGTACATTTTGACCCCAATTTTATTTTTAGTTAAATCTTTGTAGGTTCTGAGTTATTAGCCATAATAAAAACTGAACTATGACGAAATTCACAGGGTACACCAGTGAATCCACAGTGCTGAAATTTGGTATGCGTATAGCTTTAGTGACACAAATATAGGGAAAAGTCTGAAATCTAGAGTAACTGCAATATCTACTCCTAAAAAGGGAACCAGATAACATGAACTTCCGTTACTTGTAGTTTTAATGAAACTGTAGGTCAAGTAAATTGGTTCCTTGACGTACAGTTTAGGGTGAACCACTAGTATCATCAATATAGTCAACTAAAGTGTAATAAGCTTTCTTTGGTTGTAATAAGGTTGCAGGTTCGATTCCCGGTACGACATAAATAGTAACATAATCTACTAGTATCAGTATGGAGCTGAGTTTCGGATATCCACAACAAAGGTAGACAAGAGGATTAGCAAGCGGAAGTGGCAGTGGGCGGGCCCCAAAGCTCGAAGAACTGACGGCCGTGGGGGCAGAAATGTTCTCGAGTACCACACACTGGAAAGCGCACGACCCCCATAGATGGAAAATCGACCTGACAAAAGTTGCTGAGAGGTGAAGGCTGTACACAACGAACTGACTACTCTGAAAGTGCCTATGTTCAGCAGACAAAATCAAAATCATTTTATTCATTAAAATCACAAGAATCACTCTGAAACGTCAATTTTACTGCCTGTTTATTCGTGACCAAGCAAGGAGAGAAAGGCAAGAAACAAGGCTGGTTGTTCTTTTTAATGATCCTTTTAGAATACATAACAATAAAGAAAATATATTACGTCTAAATTGTAACATTTTTGAACGAGTTGGAGCAATTTCAATCCCAAGCTTCTCTATCATCTAAATAATCCGATATGTTCTTTTTTGTAAAGGTTTTGCTTAATTACGTTTTTAAATTTGTTAATTGTCAATTTTTGTACACCCCTTAGGAGTTTCCTATAAAAGCGTACACCTTGCCCTTTAAACGATTCACTAACTTGATGAAGTCTACAAGTGGCAACAGCGAGTATAACTTTATTTCTAGTATTAAAATTATGATTATCGCTTTCTTAAACAAATTAATATTTTTGTAAACATACATATTACATACATATATTTTCATAGATGTATTGACAAGGAAATGTCATAATATTTATTTCATTAAACTTATGTCGTAATGATTCTCTGGGGCCCATATTATAAATTGCAATAACAGCCCTCTTGCCTCTTGTCCTCAGCGAGGCGATGTCTTATGGCTGGTATGATAATGATGATGACACATGAAGTCCTAATGTTAGCTCAGGACTATGTGACTGTTATTCATTTATATAGACCCTTGCAGTACTGCTTCTATACATTAAATGGCATAGTTTGTTTGTCAAATAGTTTTAATGTTGGCCAAGGAATTTGTATTGACAAAGTTTGTATAGGGTTTGTACAGCCAGCATAAAAAGTGTGTTTCTTTTTTATTTAGTGCATGTAACTTTTTAACAAAAATATAATCGACTTAACCAAAGTACTAAATCGATTTTGATGAAATTTCTATAGAACCAATCTGAAAGTATATCCTTTTAAATATAAAAAAAAAAAATCTAAATGGGTTGATAAATGACGGAGTTCTAAGGTAACAAACATAAAACCGAATTGCGTCTGAAACCGATTTTTTTTGGGATCCCATCATCAGATCCTGACTTAGTGCCGAGGGGACCATCTGAGAAGTATAGAACTTAACAAAAAAACAACTTCTCAAATCGTTCATACAAACAAAAATACAATCGGATCATACAAACTCATACTTAGGCACCCACATAACACAACACTCAACAAACACACACACACACATACACACCCTCACTCACACAAACATACCCACACACACTCATATCCACACTCGCACACACTCGGACCATAACGCCGACCTAATTCATGTTCCTATTATTGCAAAAATCAAATATTATACAGCACAATTGTATTTTAATTTATATTAATAAATATAAATAAATAAATATTGCTGGACATTTCACACAGCGCTATCTAGCCCCAAACTAAGCAGAGCTTGTACTATGGGAACCAGATAGCTGATAAAATACTTATATACTTTTTTTTTGTAAATACATACTGTTACGCCGAGGCTCTTAAACAATGAGTAATAATCGAACCTTCTCGAACGCTGTTGTCTTGCTGTGTTATTGTTGCTATTGTTTGTGGTTTCGCAGAATGGGGAGTGGCCATTGTGTCGAGGGACCGACCCTTTCCTGGAAGGATCGACATCGTTCTCGAACAATCGAAATGTGTGCGATATAAATAGGCCGGAGAGATGGCCGGACAGTCAGTCAGTCTCGAGTCTGAGTGAGTGAGTCTCAGCGAGGCCCTGGAGGACTGACGTGGAGCAGGGCCTCGCGTGAACAGTAGTTGCTCGCGAGTCAGTCTGGATTTAGCTAAACGTGCGAACATTTCGGTGACTTTAAGTGGTGCAACAGTGGTGTGAATTAGTGTGTTGTGATACGTGAGACCAAGTGCGTGTATTCATCTTCATCGTGTTGAATAAAAGTGTTATTTTGGTTGGACTGATTCCCATTATTTTATCCCGAACCCTCAGCTCGTAACTTATAATATATAGAAAAACAACCAGACCTGGAACAAATATCTGTAGATCATGCAAATATTTGTTCCGTGGCGGGAATCGAACCCGCTACCTCCTGCGTCTCAGCCGGCTATACGCCCACTGCGCCACGGAGGCAGTCGAATTGCACATCTAATTGCATATATACATATACACAATAATGATTGGTCTTATTTATATTAAATTAATGTATTGGTATTTTTATTCCACTTGATATTAAGTAGGGGAAGCACAGCTGCCTATCATACAGGCTTTTCAGTCTAGTTTAGGCAACTGAGGCTCATACATAATTATTGTCACATAATAATCATCTTAATTTTTGTTACATGTACCTACCTAATAATTATGTATTGTATTTTTGTACTTGTATATTGTGTCAAATAAATAAATATTCATTCATTCATTCATTCATTCAAGGCGTCTTCGAGTAATCGTACATACATAAGAAAAAGCTTGTGTTCAATTCACACGTGGTAGAAGTGAAACCTTCAAAAATTTTGGTTTCAAGATAATGAGACGAATCTAAAACTGTCGCTTTTTCGTTTCATCGACTTTCAAATCACGATGCTAAAGAAGTTTTCACTTCAAAAAAGATTCCGACGAATTGAAAACCTCCTTCTTTTTTAAAGTCAGTTAAATATGGCAGTAAATTAACGTTTCAAAGTGATCAAGAAGTGGTAGTGGTCAAGCGCCTGACTATCATCAATATATTTTTTTTTAGTACTGCTACACCATTAAAGAGTTCTTTATTATAAATACGGGATTTATTCCTTACCGTTTTATCAGTGTTTCGACCGACAATTCCTTTATCAGGGTGAGTGCGATGCGCTCCGAATAACGTCTCGCCTCGGAATTCACGGTTCACGAATTGAACTGAAACATTGTCAGTCAAAACACCGATAAAACGGTATGTGATAAACCCCGTATTTATAATCCCCCTAATAATAAAAATGCGAAAGCTTGCATGAATCTATGTGTGGATGTTTGTTACTCTTTCACGTCGTAACATCTGAACCGATTTCGATGAAATTTGGTCTGCACGTAGATTATAACCTGAATAACACATAGGTTCTTGTTGAAAAACCACGCGTGCGAAGCCGCTGGCTGAAGTTAGTAATCACTAAAGAGTTTTCTCTATGGCCACGATAGTGTCATAAGCTACATAATGTATTGTTACGAGCTGAGGGTTCGGGATAAAATAATGGGAATCGATCTAACCAAAATAACACTTTTATTCAGCACTAAACGATGAATACACGAACTTGGTCACACGTATCACAACACACTAATTCACACAACTGTTGCACCACTTAAAGTCACCGAAATGTTTGCACGTATAACTTAATCCAGACTGACTCGCGAGCAACTACTGTTCTCGCGAGACCCTTCTCCACGTCAGTCGTCCAGGGCCTCGCTGAGACTCACTCACTAACTGAGACTCACTCAGACTCACTCCGACTAACTGTCCGGCCATCTCTCCGGCCTATTTATATCGCACACATTTCGATTGTTCGAGAACGATGTCGATCCTTCCAGGAAAGGGTCGGTCCCTCGACACAATGGCCACTCCTCATTCTGCGAAACCACAAACAATAGCAGCAATAACACAGCAAGACAAAAGCGTTCGAGAGGGTTCGATTATTACTCATTGTTTAACAGCCTCGGCGTAACAGTATCAAGAAATCTATTTTGATAATCGCAGAAGCCTGTCTGTGTGCGAGCCTGTTAACTTCTTTTTAGTTTCTATTGCAATCAGATTTTTCAAAAAATACTTTTATCTTAAATAACTGTGAAACTTTTTTAATTTTTTTTATACGACCTGATGGAACAAGCTTATGTCCCACCTGATGTTATGTGGTAACCATCACCTATAACAAATACCTCGTAGGCCACGTACCTTAAATACGTGGCCTACGATGTACTGCTCTGTGTCCATCAACGTGAGGCATACAGGTTACTGGCAAAACGGCAGCGTTTGATTTGAAATTCATATTTGTGGAGGCTGTTTGAGGTGGTAATAATATAGATTTTTAAAACATTTGTCAATATGATAATAATACTGGGCATTTCTCACAGCGACATCTAGCCCCGAAATAAGTAAAACTTGTGCTATGGGAACCAGATAACTAATATAATACTTATGTACTTTTTTTTGCAAATACTTACCATATAAGAAAAACAACCAGACTCGGTACAAATATCTGTGGATCAAGCAAACATTTGTTCCGCGGAATCGAACCCGCAACCTCCTGCGTCTCAGCCGGGCAATTCACCCAATGCACCACGGAGTTGATCTGTTAATTTTTGTACCAGTCGCAGTCACTTTCAATTTTGTCCCTTGAGCCAGACAAGTTCAATTTTTTCCCCAACCGTACGATAAAAGGTGCTGAGTGTACATTATCCCTAAATTCCCGGCTCGTAGCGCTACGCCGTAGCTAACGGCTACGAGCTCTAAATTATTTTTGGGGTTCAGCAAATAAAAAAGTGAAAAAGATAATATACTACGTGTTTTCTTATGTACGACATTAAATGAAAACACGGGTAGGGTAATGGTTGGTATTGTTATAAAATTGTTTTTTTTTCAAATTCATAGAACATAGAAAATTTTAAATTTTTAACTACCTAATTAACAAGGCCTAGAATATCAGTGGAACAGTCCATATAAAATATGTAAACAAATCATAATCATTCATTATGTAAGTAGACACCTGTTAAACTGACTAAGCGTCGTGACTAAGCATCGCCGGCGCCGCCGATTTACGTTCAAAATTGTTTATTGGAAATGTATCGATTACTGGATACATATTCAAGCTACCGGTATTAAGCCCACTTTCTAGAATTAGTTGATAAGATTCCGAATGTGTGTTTCAAATTAATCTCGTACATAACAAAATAGGTTGTATATTTTACGCCACAACATAAAACAGCGTCAATTCAGCGATATGAAAACACTCAACAGCGCTGGTTTCCTGCGGTACTCATGATATGGTAAAAAAACGAAGAGTAGAAGAGTTCCTTGTGAAAAGGCTCGCCCAATGAAGAATCCACCATACGTATATTTCTGCCGCCAAGCAGCATTACTGTGTTTCGGTTTGAAGGGTATGTTTGCCGGTGAAGTTACGGGCACACTTGGCTCTATACTAAGCCTCAAGTTGATGGACGCATGGCAGTGCATCGTAGGGCATGTTTTTAAGGTGCGTACTTACGAGGCAATACTTTGTTATAGGCGGCTATTACCACTAAACATCGGACCATAAGCTTGTTTAAACTTAGATAGTTAAAATTAACTTAAATTTTATGCTTATAAATTATTTCATTCTCATCATCACCCAGAGCCCTACATCACCCACTGCTGTGTATAGGCCTCCCCAAGTTTGTGCCATCCACCACGACCCTGCGCTAGTCTCACCCACTGACGGCCCGCGACTAACGATGTCGTCCACCCATCTCGCTGCCGGACGTCCTACCCTTCTACAACCATTCTTCGGCCACCATTCAGTCGCTACCCAGCTACACCTGTCATCACCACGTCTTGCCAAGTGTCCCGCCCAAGATCATTTGAGCTCCATAACTCGATTCCCAGCGTCATGAACCTTTTCTTCTACGGATCTCGACGATTGGAACTCGGTCTCTAACTTAAAATGTTTTATTTTATTATAAAATAGTAAATAAAGAACAACAATTGTATTGGATTAGGAGACGGGCGCTGACACTGCTACACAGTTCACTTTTTGTTCTTGATTTCTATGTGTTTTTGAACCAAATAAATATTTTGATTAGATTGATTTGAAACTCCAAGGCTTATAAAAAAACTTAGTTAATGTACAATAATCGCTACCCCAGTAGCGGTAGACTTACATGATCTAATACTAACTCCCGCCAGCGGCTTCGCTCGCGTGGTATGTCAACAAAAAGTAGCATATGTGTTATTCTCATAATAATTATATAGCATCAAAGAAGAGTTGTCAAATCACTCAAAACCTCGAACTTAATTAAATGTTTAGACGCTATGTATGTTGAAGGATCGTTGCAAGTCAGGCTAAATACTTTTTTTTAGGTTATAGCCTCTCAATAACAAAGATGATTTTAAAATTGAGTACTGATTTCTGAACTGCTCAAACTGAACCGATTTTTAAAATTCTTTCACAAATTTCAAGCTATATATTTTATTCAAATCTACTCGTGGAGAGACGGGGCGGGTCAGCTTACAATTGAAAAAATGAAAAAACACGGAACCCTTAGTGCACGAGTAGGAATCGCACTTCACTTTCTAATTGAATTTTATGAATTTTTGCCCAGCTTTTACTTCATGTAGTATTTTTAAGGTAAAACCAACATAATTGTGATTCATAAGCGTCTGTTAGCGAGCGTAGTGTAGGGCGGCCCCCCTTTAGATAACAAGCTATGTAAGTTAAAAAACTAAAACCTGACTATGTAATATCTAGATCAATGGTAGCTTACCTCACTCGGACCATAATAACGAATAGATTGACACCTCATTCATCAAAATCGGATGAGTAGTTTAGGCGCTACGGTGGAACATACTTAAATACAAACATACAAACTTACAAACATACATACATATACTGCTAAAACCCTTCCATTTGGCTTTGCCGTAAAAGACCACCTTAAAGGTTCCTATCTGTTTATTACAAGCTTTTTCACCCGCGGTTTCGCACGCGTGGTTTGTGAATAAAAACATTATCCTCCTTTAGCAAAGGCAGGTAAAAAGTAGCTTGTCATAATTTCGGTCATGTACCAAATGCACTGATATAGCACAAAGGATTGTCAAGCTGAAGTGTCAGTGGGCGGGGCAAACAGCTCGGAGAACTGACGGCCGTTGGGGCAGAAAGGTTCTTGAGTGGTGACCTCACACTAGAAAGTACAGCATAGGACCCCCTGGGAGCCGTTGTATGCAAGCCGCACAAAATCGATCGCTCTGGAACTCTATGGGAGAGAGCAGTTGACGTTCTGTGGCAGATATGATGATGATGATACCAAATTTCATCAAAACTGGTCAAGCCGTTTGGTCATGAAAATGTAACAAACAGGCAGACAGATGACAGAGCAGTTACTTACATACTCATAGTACAAGTTTTACTCAGTTTGGGGCTAGATAGAGGTGTGTGAAATGTCTATCAATATACATGAAATGTCGGTAGGATCTGTGTGCTTGTTACTCGTGTCGTATTCTAATCTCCTTTGGGGCATAGTTTTTCAATCCCTATAAAATGTATTTTCAATATTCTCATTCACAGTTGGTTGAACCTTTAGATCTTCTCCATACATTTTAATAAAAAATCCAATGAATTATTTAAGAAGAAAAACTCGTAACTTCAAGAGAATAAGGTCTAGTTTGGATTAAGCGTCATATTTCAGAAGGTAGGTAAGCAAGGAGGCGGCTTTTGTGACCTTGTTTTGTTTATTTGAATTTATTGTTCTTTTTTGATACATGGTTGTGGTGCTTTGTCTTCCTGTCGCTGTTCTAACCCTTGCCACACAAAAGAGGTATTAGAAGTGTTATAATAAAAATTGTCCATATTTTCAAAAAAATACATAATAAAAAAATGCATTTCGTTTAAACAACTATTGCTACAAATTATATGATCTTCTTCTTTTTTATCTTTAAACATAGTTTAAAATGAAGTCACTTCCGCTATCTGTTCGCTTAGATCTTGCAAACTCAACGGATTTTAATACAGTTTTCGGCAATAGATAGAATGATTCAAGAAGAATGTTTATACATATTGTTACGCCGAGGTTGTTAAACAATGAGTAATAATCGAAATTTCTCGAGCGCCTTGGTCTTTCTGTGCTATTGTTGTTATTGTCTGCGGTTGCGCACAATGGGGATTGGTCGTTCTGTCGAAACACCGACCCCTTTCCTGGAACGATCGAGACCCTTCTCGAACAATCGAATTATGTACGATATAAATAGGCCGGAGAGATGGCCGGAGAGTCAGTAAATCCTCCGTCGTCCGAGACACGTGCTCGGAGACCCGGATGACGAAATCACCTCCGCTAATGCGGAAGGTGAGTCATCTACATCAGACAGAGCAAACACTTCACAGAAACACCGATCTCGCCGGCGAGGTCGACGAATCCCTTCAGTCGCCGCCTATACGAGGTACAAACATGTACCCGAACGTTTCTCTCCTATCCCCATCCCGGCAACAGCCCAAGCCGAGGTTCGTACCTAAGTGGTGCCCTTGCGCTAGTTGCCTAAAAAACTTACTGGGCTGAGCGCCATCTGCGCTCGCCAAAAGTTCGGTTAAGCTGTCACGGCCTCAGAGGCCAACAGCGAGATTAGTCCATTCGAAAAAAAAAAAAAAAAAAGAAAGTCAGTGAGTGAGTGAGTCTCAGCGAGGCCCTGGAGGACTGACGTGGAGAAGGGTCTCGCGTGAACATTAGTTGCTCGGGAGTCAGTCTGGGTTAAGCTATACGTGCGATTATTTCGGTGACTTTAAGTGGTGCAACAGTGGTGTGAATTAGTGTGTTGTGATTACGTGTGACCAAGTTCGTGTATTCATCGTTCCAGTGTTGAATAAAAGTGTTATTTTGGTTAGATCGATTCCCATTATTTTATCCTGAACCCTCAGCTCGTAACAATATGTATAATACATACATACATAACTCTGTTTGTTTGTTACTTTCTTTGTTACCTTTACACGACTAAACGGCTGAACGGATCGTAATGAAATTTTGCAAGGAGATAGATCCTGGGAAAGGACATATGCTCTTTTTTAGCCAACTACGCAAAATGAGGTTAAGGTTTTATTGAAAACCCACCCGCGGCGGGTCAGCTAGTATGAAATAAATTAACGCGTATCGGAATAAGCAGTTTCGTAGTCGGTATGACTGTATGATATTCATTTTAAAAAATATAGTTAACTAGCAGACCCGCCCGCGGCTTCGCGGGTGGATTTTCTATAAAAACATTACCCGTCTTTTGCGCAGTTGAGAAAACGTATAGTAGGATATAATCTATCTCCTTGCTAAATTTCATTACGATCTGTCTAGCTGTTTAGTTGTGAAAAGGTAACAAAAAAACAGAGTTACTTTCGCATTTTAATACTAGTGGTTCGCCCCGAACTAAGATCTCGCTAGTCTCCCAAAACACAAAAAAAAAATTCTTAGTGTGACTCGCGCAACGATGTCTTAACGTATTTTGTGGCTAAATATGATTTAAGGAGTTGTCAAATCATACAAATACGTACAATTTAAACATGTTTAGTCGCTAAATACGTTTAGGGATCGTTGTGCAAAGCTTAATCTTTGACTAATAAAACAGTGCCACGAAATGATCAACCAACCTACTTGACCTACAGTTTCATTCAACTTACAGGTAACGGGAGTTCATGTTAATTGGTATTTTTTGCGGTAGAAATTGCAGTTATTCTGGGTTTCAGACTTTTCCCTATATTTGTGTCACTAAAGCTACACGCATACCAAATTTCAGCATTGAGGGGTCACTGGTGTACCCTGTGATTTTTGTTAAAACCAGTTTTTATTATGGCTAATAACTTAAAAACTACAAAGTTTACACTAAAAATAAAAACGGGGTCAAAATGTACTCATACAGACCTTTTATTAAACGTGCCACTTTACTGGATAGTCCCAGTTTGTTTTTTTTACCCCTATTGAAACCCAACAACCCTTACATTTTCAACTCATTGAGTCACACCAAAATTGTGCCATCACTACCTACCTATATACCAAATTTAACGATTATCGGGTAAACGCTTCGAAAGTTATCCTCGGACAAACAAACATACATACATACAACGCCGATTTGCCCAAGTTGATTTAGAGATCTCGCTTCGCTCGATCAATAAGGGCAACTTACGCAACGTTGCCTAAACCTATTTAGGCCGTCTTGCACAACGACCCCTAAACGCATTTAGCGACTAAACATGTTTAAAGTTGAAGTTGATATTTGTATGATTTGACAACTCCTTAAATCATAGGTAAAACTTACTAAATACGTTTAGGCATCGCTGCGTAAGTCACCCTCAGTGGCAGAAAAATGATTTAGAGAGTTATCAAATCATACAAATACGTCAAATTTAAACATGTTTAGTCGCTAAATACGTTTAGGGATTGTAGTGCAAGCCGGGAATAGAATAATTTTGCGTCAGATGATAAAACATAGTATCAACTTGTGTCAATAGATGGCACTAAAACAAAAAGTACTCAAGCCTTCTCTTTACATATTCTGTTTGAGCTCTTTCAAATATTTTCCAACTTTTGACCCAGTTGAGACCAAACTGGGAGTATTATTTAGTTCGTTAGACACTGGTTCGTAATACTTAAGGCTTCTTTCACGATATCCGAGTAACTTTAATTGACGGGTAAAAATCATTCTTTATTTATCTGTTTCCATGTGAAAACAAAAGACGTATATATTTTTACAAGTTTTTGATTAACTTGCAATGTATGTATATTTGTCAGGGTAGAATCTTGCAACTGAATTTTAAATCCGTTGCCCTCAACCGATTGAGCTGAAATTTGGAATACATATGTAACTTCGGTGACAATGCAATTACCATGGCGAGACGGATGCTAGACAACGGAACTTTGGAATGGATTATAGTGGGCTACTAGTGTTCAAGCTCATTTGAATCTGCTTGCGGTTCTGATTATGAATTTTTAAAAGCTTGATTGGAAAAAGTAATTGTTCATCAAAAAACTTATTTATCCGTTGGATCCGTTACTGAGAGCTGGTGAAATAAGCGCTTAGTATTTTTCTACGAGATCAGATCAGAAATGAGAAGATTCGCATACAAAATAATACATAGGTTCTTATTGAGGTATTTAAGTCTTCTCACCCGAAATAATAATAATAATAACCCCGCAGGGCACGCTTGTGGCGAGCGTTCGGTGTGTGGCGACACCGCGGAGCCCAATTACTCCCTGGGGTTGACAGAAACCCCTGCCCCTGGGTTTGCCTTAGTTGGCCGGTCAAGGGTGGAGGCGCAAGAGCGGAAACTATGCTCCAAGGGTGGAAGTGTTAAAGGCATAAAGCCGGGATTAGCGCTTAGTGAAACTGCAGCACACCTCTCAAAACCCTTTAACCGCCCACACCAACGTTGCCCCTTACGCTGCCTTCTATTGTTAGCACTTATGGGGGCCCGTTTAGTGGACGGCTAGTCACCACCTGCCTCGATCATTCTTAATATTACAAGATTCGCAGGTGCCGTATCTCATTTCTCTGATAACCCATACTCTATTGCATAAGCATTACTCTAACAATAGCCCAAACTCTAATCCATGTGTTGCAATAGTGCTTCCATCTGTCTCACCTCCATCTTGTCATAGTGAATTTTATAAAAAAAACAGGCGTCTTACTCGTTGGCTTCGGCCCGGTAATGCCTTTGTAAAGGTCCAGGCCTAAAGCCTGTGTTAAGCAATAAATTTTTGGAATAATAATAATAATAATAAAACATTTATTTTCCCATCACGAATAGGTTTTACAGAAGATATATAAGTAGGCAAATTATGTTACAGTAGGTAGGAAGGAAGTTAACTTATTGATTACATTTAGTAAATACATATCATCATCATCTGACGACCTCCGTGGCACAGTGGGCGAATAACCAACTGAGACGCAGGATTTGATTCACGCCGCGGACCAAATGTTTGCAAAAATGTATATAAGTATTCTATCAGTTATCTGGTTCCCATAGTACAAGAGCTTGGGGCTAGATAGCGCTGTGTGAAATGCCCAGCAATATTTGTTTATTTATAGGTTCTATGCAAAATGCCACAGTGTCATAAGACGAAAGTCTTTGATCAGTGTGTGTAACCAGTGATGACGTATGATACAGAAACGTGGTCTTTCGCTATGTGCCTCATAAGGCTCGCGGTCGCTCAGCGCGCTATGGAGAGGGCTCTTGGTGTTTCTCTACGAGATCGAATCAAAAATGAGAAGGTTCGTAGATGAACCAAAGCCACTGACATAGGGGATAAGATTAGCAACCTTAGCAGTGGACAGGGCTAATAGCTCCAAGAACGGCCGCTGGGGCAGAATGGTTCTACTTCGATTCCACGAGATCTGCCTATTTCTCTTTAATATTGCTATACCCATATCTATAAGGTACATATGAAGTGCTGGACTCTTGACTGGTCAATAATCTGACATGTAGTCACATCACAATAATATTATAAATTACGTCGTAACGGCAGAACCAATTTTGATTAAATTTAGTATGTACCTTGATTATAATCTGGATTAATACATAAGCTACTTTTTATCCCATAAATCTGGTTCCATGGGATAAAAATGGGGTATCAAGTCAAGTCACAACAGCGAGTTTAGCTTTATTTCTAGGTTACCTACACATTTAGTAGTGTAACACGTACGAAGTCACGGGCAACTGCTTGTTATCTATAAATTTCATATATTGCAATATAGAGGTGATATAGATGGGTAAACTATTGCAACAATGGATTATGAATACAGGTTATTGTTAGAGTAATGCTAATGGATGGATGCTGGGTTATGGGAGAGATGAGATACGGCACCTGCCAATTCCGCAATATCAAGAATGATTGAGGCAATATTGAATGATTATTATTATTATAATGTTTATTCTAGAAGCGGGTTAGCGCTTGTTTAAAAAAATTCTGTACAAAAATTTATAAAGATTTTTTTAAACACGCGCTAAACAGTTAACTATCTTTTTTTGTTGTAACAAGGCCAATCTTTTACGTTTTATAAAATTAGTAATTGTTAAGTAATGTATACTTTTTTAAGAAACTACCTAATAAAAGATATGCGGAAAAGTCCATTATATTTATAATTTACGTTGAACACTTTCTTTTCTATTAGCAGTCTCTTCCAGACAACTGATTTAAATAAAGGTAAAACGGTAACGTAAATCAATACACTCTAATTTATGAACTGAACGTACATAACCTATCAACAATCGAATGGTATTAGAGAATGTGTGAATTAAAAAACATAAATTATGTTTAAAATCAGGGATATTGCGAATATTCGCATCCACATCCGCAAAGGCGGAGCCTCCGCATCATGGACATCTGCGTCTACCTCCGCAGGAACATCCGCATGGACTGATTGACCAATAGAAGCGAAGATTTCAGTGACAAGGTCCGACGCGTTTGTTATTGTTTATCATTTGTTTCTCGTAAATCAATCATAACGTTTATACTTGCGCTTATCGTAAAAACATTGCAGTTTTTGAGTATTATTGTGAGTATACAGTGAGTATTCATAAGCGAGTTTTCCGCAGTTTATATTTTTGTTTTATTTCGGCACCAAAACTAAGAAAACTTAAGATGTGCATCTGCATCCGCATCCGGGGATATGAACCTTCAAAAATGCGCATCCGCTTGCGCTTCCGCGGATGTCAAAAAATCTGAACGAATCCCTGTTTATAATATCGGAGAAAAAGGTTTTTGACTGAAATTGCTCGGTCAAAAATACGAGTAGCATAAAAACGTAGCCTTAAAATTAAGTGCAAAAGCCGATTCAATAATATGTAATTTAAGCCCATCTGGACTTAAATAGTTTTTTGTGATAAAGTTTTCCTACAGCAGGCATAAGGACTCCCCTTTTTTAAATTTTCTGTAGTATAAATTAAAAAATGCCATTTTTATGTTTGCTGTTATGTAAAATTTTCTCGAATTATAAAAGTTCTTTGGAAAAATAATACTTTACGACCCGCCCCATTTATAGGTAGTTTTATCACCAATAGCGATTTATTCCAGACTTTAAATTTAAAGTGCCTAACTTCTGATGTCTAACTAGTCCAATTAGAGGCTAGTGTGGGGAAAGTTTTATTGAAAGTTCTTGACATCAGTAACGGATTTCGATTCGTTAGTCGTTAGCTAGCGGAAATTCCAATGTTCGTCGTATTAGATGTTTTTCTCGTACATTTTGTAGAGATAAATGTGTTTTTTTTACAAATAATTGGTAAGAAGGATAATACAGTTGGGCAGCACAACGGGCTATCTTCAATCTATAGTACTTTATTAGATTTATAGACCTAATTAGTTGGGGTATTTAGCCCCTTGCACCAAACTGGAAGACCCTTCAGTATCTGTCCGCTGCCGCTGTGACCACGGAAGTCCAGCACTGTGGCTGCGCGAATTTACCATATCACATGTTGAGTGTTGGCAATTTTTGTAACAATTATTTGTTTTAAGGCTTGTTTAAATTCTTATTGGTAACAAAATAAACGCATTTTAACCGATTTCAAAAAAGGAGGTTCATAATTCATTACAGGGAGGCTGGACTTTGACTGTCACTTCATGGAACCACGACGACGACGATGGACGAGAGCGTTGACCTGGCTGTTATTTTAATGTTTTATGTTATTTTTTTTTACCCCCTATTTATTTTTTATTCATTGCGTTTGACCACGATCTCGCCTGATGGTAAGCGATGATGCAGTCTACGATGGAACACGCTTAAAGTAACCTACGGTAAAAGAAACCTATTCTTGACTTGAAGATACCCAGGTTGTAGTTATCAAAAAACACAGACTAACAGTGGTCGGCTGTGATTGGTTGGAACGGAACGCAAGCGATCACACGCCGCTACGCAGAGTCCGGTTTTACCGCGCGAAGCTCTCCCAAACCGATCTCCTTATTTGGCAAGCCCATTCGCTGGGCCCCATCAGCCAAATACCTGGGTGTCATCCTCGATAGGCGTCTTTCCTTTAGGTTGCACATCACTAAGAGGTGCAACCAAGCAAAGTTCACCCTAGGACGATTGTCCTCACTACCAGGCGCGAAAAGTAAAATGTCCCTTAAAAATAAGGTGACCCTTTACAAAGCGTGCATTCGTCGCATCATTACATACTCCTCTGTAGTATTTGCCCACTCTCCTAAAGTTGGTGCCATTCAGGTCATCCAAAATCGCTTCTTGCGAAAAGCCTCAGGCTCGCCATGGTATTTTCGCAATAACGATCTACATCGCGATATGAAATTAGAATCAATAGCCAGGTTCATGAAGCTCGCTTCCAAGCGGTTTTATGAACTTGCCTCCAATCATCCGAACCCTTTGGTACACACGATTCCGGTCTACCCGTTGGATCCGCCCGCCAACAAAATCCTCCATCGTCCGAGACACGTTCTCGTAGACCCGGATGACGAAATCACCTCCGCTAATGCAGAAGCTGAGTCATCTACATCAGACAGAGCAAACACTTCACAGAAACACCGACCTCGCCGGCGAGGTCGACGAGTCCCTTCAGTCGCCGCCTATACGAGGTACAGACATGTACCCGGGCGTTTCTCTCCTATCCCCACCCCGGCAACAGCCCAAGCCGAGGATCGTACCTAAGTGGTGTCCTTGCGCTAGTTGCCTAAATAACTTACTGGGCTGAGCGCCATCTGCGCTCGCCAAAAGTTCGGTTAAGCTGTCACGGCCTCAGAGGCCAACAGCGACTTTAGTCCATCAGAAAAAAAAAACCGAGCGAGGCTCAGTCGTTGTTTGTCAGCCGTACACAACAGTCGTAGGAACTGCCCGCGTTCCGTGTCTTACCTACTTGTAGCTCTAGCTATGCGTACTTAGTTATACCGTGTGACTAGTGAAGTGTTAATTCTGTAAAGGTTCGATTAGACGTTGTTTCTGTAATTTGTCTGCGTATCATTTAAACTGACATTACCCACTACACGTCCACAAGGAAATGGACTATCCTGACTGATGGAGACGGTGCTGGTGTACGTGAGGTGGCACCTCCGATATATTGTTATATTGTATTACACTTAATGGACTCTGTACCTTCCTTATATAACATTTTGTGTTAGCACTAGTCTGAAATAAAGAATTGAATTGAAATAATTCGATTGCAGGGGAGGCGAGACGTTATTCGGAGCGGATCGCACTCAGGAATTGAACCGAAACATTGTCGGTCGAAACACGGATAAGATGGTACGTGATAAATCCCGTATTTATAATAATAACAACTCGGTTGCATTTTATTTTTATTTATGTGTACTCAGAACTCATCATTTATCAACTGATTTGGATTTTTATTATTTGAAAGGACATACTTTAAGATTGGTCCCATAGAAAATTCATCAAAATCGGTTCAGTAGCTTGGTTTTTAAATCAAAATAACTGGGTTCGCTGTTCCATTTTCTGTCGGTTAAATACTGTTAAAAGGTTACTTGTATCTTCTTATTTTTCTAATAGAATCAATCTAGAAAATAATATGAAAATGTGTGATAATATAAACCTTAATGCATCAGAATAAAGACCTGATTCTTTGATCCCTTTCGCAAATGCTGGACAGCAATCTGCAACAAAGAAAATAAATAACTATATAAATATTGCTGGACCTTTCACACAGCGCTATCTAGCCCCAAATTAAGCAGAGCTTGTACTATGGGAACCAAATAACTGATATAATATTTTTTATATACATTTTTTTTGTAAATACATACTTATAATATATAGAGAAACAACCAGACCCGGAACAAATATCTGTAAATCATGCAAACATTTTGTTCCGCGGCGGGGATCGAACCCGCTACCTCCTGCGTCTCAGCCGGCTATTCGCCCACTGCACCACGGAGGTCGTCAAATGAATTCAATGTCGTAAATGATTATATAATTACTGTGTTACTAACGGACATCGTTACTAACTCATACTGATATTAATATATTTGATTGATTGTCCCAACTCTACAGTTTTATTTGCCCAACTCTATTCGGGTGGTTGGACGAATATATAGATGACGATTTTTTTTTCTCACAGCACAAATAAATAAAACATCCGAAAAAGGTTAATTTGTAGTTAATACGCATTAAAAACTACGGAATCCTCGTTGCGCCAGTCGGGCTCGCACTTTTCTGTTTTTTTAGTTTTAGATGCAATAATATAAGTTCGACTTTATACGGTAAAAAGTCTAAGTGCTTAATATTTAAACATCATATGATTTCGTGATTAAAATTTAATTTTCCGGACCAAGACGTAAAATTAAACAATATCTGGCAACAATTACAGTACGGTCCAGAAAATAGCTCCCGAACTACGAACTTAAACTTAAGAATTCGTATACAAACAAACAAACTCGGCCCGTAAATACTTAATGGTACGGTCTTCGGGTACAAAGGGTCGCTAAAGCCCAAATTGGTCCCGATTTAATCCCAGATATTCCAAGTTTCGAAGGCGCCACTCAGTTTTTTTAATAGCCCGGGTTCCGGTTTTTATTTAACTTTGATATTGGCCCAATTTCTTAGACCTGTAGCTTAGATATCTTTTTTTTTAGTTTTTTGTTGTATATATTTTTTCTGTAAATTTCAGTACCTTAGATTTTTTATTTTATTTTAGTTACATGGAAATGGAACAGGTATACGGTCCACCTGATATTAAATGGTAACCATCGTATATAACAGAGAATTGCCTCATTGGTCACGCACCTTATGTGCCCTACGATGCACTGCCCTACGTACATCAACTTGAGGCTTATAGGTAATGGATAAAGGTACACATCTAATGGGTTTTAAAAAAATAGTCATATTAATTTATTGGTCATTCAGTCGATGAAACACCTGCTAATGTGCCCTTTGTGCCCGAACACCTGCACAATGGAAGATTTAAAAATGGCTTCTCCTTGCGCAATGTATCCATGTAGCCAAGTACCTATCTAACACAATATAAGTAGAGCTATTGACGCGCTAAGAAGAAGAAGAATTGCTCATGCTTTACAAGTCAGTGATGTAGGTACTAGATATCTGGTCTTACCCGACAGTACTAAATTTATAAATATATATTTATATGTTATCTTTAATATATTGTATTTTTCTCCGCCACGAATAGCAGATAACTATTAAAATAACGGAAAAATTCACGAAAAAGAAAATTATGAAGAAAATTCATTTTCTCATACATATATGAAGTTAATGATAGCCGATTGGCAATTCTACCAGTGACGTACATTGGCAGCTCGCGTCATATGCATGTCAAGGTGTACAAAGTTCGCCGGGTCAACTAGTATTACATATAAACACATTATTTAAATTAAAAAAAAAACGATTAAATTAAAATTAAAAAGAGGTTAATAAATTTATAATATTAACATTTTACTAACATATTTTGATTCATTGTGGTTTATCATTGTGGAGATCTTATTAAATAATATTATAGTGGCTCAAATCATGAATTGCCGGAATGCAAATATACACAATAAAAAAGACACGCATGACCGGTCAAGTTTAAGTAGGACTCGCGCATCGAGGGTTTCGGACCTAGACAGGTGTATTTATGATAATTAAGCAGCGCCATCTAGTTATGTGACCGGTAAACCAAGAAAAGATTTAAAACAGATATCTAAAAAACTTTTCTAGAGAGAGACTTTGTTATCATTTTCCGGTGATCTTTGCATATACATCTACATATTAACCGTATTAATTCTAGATTTTTCACTTTACAAACATCTGAGATAAGGGACTTTGGAAAACGGTTTCAAACACTTTCAAAATTCCTTCACCCGTTACTCAGAAAGGTTTAGTGTAGTGACAGACAGTCTACGGCCACCAAAGCCTTTAAAAGATCCCTACTGATATTCTATAAAAACAGAACAGAGCCTCGGGATAGGATTGAGCGTGTCCTTTGAACATAGATTAAACGGAATTTGTGAAGAATAGAATACATTTACAGATAAAATAATACAATCAAAAACAAATACAGAAAACAAAGTGATTCGGATTCTTTGAACGAAGCGAATTATATAACAATACATAACACGCACGACAAAGATGCTTTATTATTTTATATAAATGATCAGTAGATTCACGATAACTCAAGAGGTCTAAACATATGCGTATCGAATTAGTTACGTCTTAAGTTTCCTGATAACTACAACCTAGGGGTCTTCAAGTCGCGAGTGAATAGATTTCTTCTAGGCAAGCGTGTACCAATGTAGACTGCATCATCGCGCGCTAAAATGTATATAAGTATTCTATCAGTTATCTGGTTCCCATTGTACAAGCTTTGCTTAGTTTGGGGCTAGATAGCGCTGTGTGAAATGTCCAGCAATATTTATTTATTTATTTAGTTCATAGAAGAACAGTGGTCGAAATTTGACTTAAATTGATTTCTTGTAAATTTTTTTTTGTTTTTTTTGTAAGTTTATTTCTAAATACCTAGGTATGTTAAAGTTAATAGGTGGGGTTCTTAGCCACGTCAAACACTATGCACGTTTAGTGTAATAGTTCAGTATCTATCTGGTTGTTATTGATCGAGCAATGCGAGATTTCTAAATCAACTTGAACAAATCGGCGTTGTATGTATGTATGTAGGTATGTATGTATGTTTGTTTATCCGAGGATAACTTTCGAAGCGTTGATCCGATCATCGTGAAATTTAATACATAAGTAGGTAGTGATGGCAAAATTTTGGTGTAACTAAATGAGCTAAAAATGTTGTGGGGTTAAAGGGGGGTAAAAAAAAGAAAATGAGGTCAAGTAGGACGTCAAATGAAAGGTCAAATTCATGAGTACATTTTGACCCCGTTTTTTATTTTTAGTTTAAATCTTGTAGTTTTTAGCTATTGGCAATTATAAAAACTAAACTTTGACTAAATTCACAGGGTACACCAGTAACCCCATAGTGCTGTAATTAGGCATGCGCGTAGCTTAAGTGACACAAATATAGGCAAAAGTCTGAAATCCAGAATATCTGCAATTTGTGCCCCAAAAAACATAACCACATAATCCGTTACCTGTAATTTGATTGAAACTGTCAAGTTAGTTGGATATTTATTTCGTGACACTATTTTGATAGTCAAAGATTTTAAATAGTATTTTTTTTGTTCTAATCGGAGACGCGCGAGATCTCAGTTCGGGGCAAACACTAGTTTTTATGTTTATTTTATGTTATTTTTGTGTACCTGTTCACTTATTTGTACTAAATATGGACTATATTTACTGCGTTTTACTAATTGTGGGAGTGTTCGTCTAAAATAAAAGCATTGAATTGAAAATCATCATCATCACATAGATTTCCAGAGTGAGATTTGTGTGGCTCAGGTCTTATAAACCATTTATCAGGTGATGATGTTAATAATGATGCATACGGTTTAGCTTGTGACTTGATTGATACAATTGAGTCCTTATGTTGATTTTCGCTACAAATTCATACATGGTTAGCTTAGTTCATTGAATACATAATTAATTATCTCGCAATTCCACTGATTTCTCTATTATTGATTTATGAGATTGGCAGGTAAACTATACTATATTAATTTGACGACCTTGCGCAGTGGGTGAATAACCGGGTGAGACAATGAGGTTGCGGGTTCAGTTACCGCCGCCGAACAAATATTTGCATGATCTACAGGTATAAGTTTCGGGTCTGAGTTATTGCCATCCTGTTTTGTTTGGTACTGAAAACGAGTGATAGTTGTAATTTTAGTGTTAGGTTAGGTTTGACACCTAAATTTATTTATTTACTGGCTTCCGCCAGCGGCTTTGCACGCGTGTTTTGCCAATATTAAGTAGCCTATGTTTTAATCCAGGTCATATTCTATTACCAACTTTATTATACCAAATTTTATCGAAATTGGTTCAGTCGTTACAACGTGACGTGATGACAAACAAATATATAAACTTTCGCATTTATAATATTAATGTGATTGTGCTCCCAAAATTGTCCTATTTGTCTTTCATCATCATATCAAACACAGAACCGTCCATTGCTAAATATAGGCCTCCCCCGTAGATTTAAGCAACCGATCTTGTGCGGCCTACCCTCAACGGCTCCCAGCAACCTTTAACAAGACCTCTTTCCATCGAGTGGGGGGCCGTTTACGCTGCGCTTTCCACGTGGTCTCCACTCGAGAACCTTTCTGCTCCAACGGCCGTCAGTGCTTCGAGCTATATGCCCCGCCCTCTGCCGCTTGCTAATCCTTTGTGCTAGGTCACTGACCTTGTTACACTATGGATCTCCTCATTTCTGATTCGATCTCGTAGAAACTAAACATAGCCCTCCCCAAAGCACTCTCGTTGTCAATAAACTCAGTTAAATAAAAATTGATTGAAGTAAGAAGAATATTTCCTTCCCTTTCAGAAAACAGTCGATTATTATGAGTTAGGGCCCGTAACTACCCATAATAATGTTCTAAAGGGCTCTTGTAAGCAGGTAGGGCTCTTATGTATCCCATTGGGACAACGTAGTAGCAATTTTGCCACCAGTATTTGAATTTTTTCCCGTTTGAACTTTTTTAAGGGTAATATTCCTTAGTAGGAAAAATAGTCCTTCTACGCATTCAAAAAATTGGCTACACAATAGAATACTTAGTTACATCAATAATAATTAATTGCACAGGCTTTATCTATCTAGTAGCTCATCGCACCATAATCTTGGAGGTGTTAGAAACAGACCGCATTTTCTAATAGACATCTAAACACTGATTAATAAGTACTTAAGATTATATCAGTACACATTTTCTTTTATTTACAATTGATTTTTACTTACTTTTATTTTCGTATATCATATATCCTATTACTGATTAAAACGTATATATATCTCTTATGTACCTTTTTTTATTTGTTATCTCGTCGCCGTTAACACATTCATCGGCGGACACAACGCAGTGGAAACGTCGGGATAACAAATAAAAAAGGTACATACTCGATAAATACCCGGTTTAATCAGTAATTATGTACAGTGATCGCGAATGTTTGAAAAATACCATAATCCTATTGTTATATTATACAACCATAGGTATACATTTATACAAGCATTGCATTTCCTTTCTTTCCCTACGCATTGCTAGTTTATCGTTATATTTATCTCCTTTACTGTAGTTTATATATATATATATATATTTAGGGTATTTGATAATATACACACAAAAATGAAAGGGGTTATTTAGATGAGCATAATAAATAAATTTGTGAAATGTTTACCAAAGAAATGTGAAATTTATTTTGACATGTAAAAACAAACACTTTATTAAAGTTATGTCGTGCTATTGCATAATGCTTGCCATCTAACCACAGATACTGTATTGGTGACGTCTCGAGATATCTCTTGTTGTCCCTTTCTAACCCAAAACCCGCAGCCATTTCCGAAAGAGATATCAAATCGACCTTTATTTTTGGATGATTTTTGGATTGCAAGAGTAGACAGTAAATTGTACATCGAATTAATCACCTAAACTTAGTCGATTTTCTTTAAAATTTGATAACTAGTAGTTTTTTTTGAGACGCCTTTTTATATTTTGAGAAACTGTCACTTGAATATCGTCAGTATATTACCAAACACCCTGTATATTTATATATTTGTATATTAGTAAGTAGTTTATGTAAGTTTATGAACATGCATACACCGCTGTCTTTTTGGTTTTGTTTTGTCCTGTCCATCAAAAAGTTGTCGGGAAGAGATCGCTTTTAGCGATAAGACCGCCTATTGTACTTACCTTTATTTTTGTGTATTTCTTTGTAGGTATGTTTAATTTTGTTAAGTGTACAATAGAGTATTCTATTATATTCTATATTGTATTATAGCATCATTAATAAGAACATTGAGGCATACAGGTGTAAAGCTACCTGTAATATCACCGGCAACCATACCCTTCAAACAGCAATGTTTGGCGGCACAAATATGCATATTAGTGCTCTTAACCTTAAGTAAAGACGCGAAAAGTCGTTAGTATATTAATACTCGTATTTCAATTAATTCATGACATGCCTAGTTAGCATCGAAACATACATTTATTATACACTACCGCAACACGAACCTAACAAAGAAATTTGCAACGCGCATGCGTGGTGTAACAGAGACGGAAGACGGTCGAAGTCAGTTCATTTGAGATAGAACGGGATGGAGAGTGCTATAAATTTGCACGTTGAATAGGATGTGGTGGTTCTTATGTAGTTTTAAATTAAATAAGCAATCCTATAGAGCAAATTGTAATATATCTATAGAAAACTATCTAAAATAAAACTAACTACGTGTTAGATAAATTATTAATTTATTAGTACCAGGTACAAAGAATTGCTCAATCCATGTAAGAATTTCGAGGTATTCACGATACAGGCTTGGCCTAGTGTGAAGACCGCCGACTAAATAATTTAGTTATCAAGCCCTCTCAAGACTAAGCTCGCATAAAAAATATTTGTTTTAAAACTATTAGTGACTAGCTGTTGTACGCGACTTCGTATGCGTTATACTACTAAATGTGTAGGTAACTTAGAAATAAAGCTAAACTCGTTGTTTCAACTAGACTTTACACCCTATTTTTATGTCATGGGACCTGATTTATGGGATAAAAAGTAGCCTATGTGTTAATCTACCTATGTATCAAATTTCATCGAAATCAGTTCAGCCATTACGACTGATTGAGTAACAAACAAACAAATAAATAAACAAACATCCAAACTTTCGCATTTATATTAGTGTGATAAGGTGTGTTTTTGTAGCAAAATAAAATATTTTCTATTAAATTTTTTTCTTTGTTTTATTCTATAATTTCTTTAAATAGTATAAAACAAAGTCTCTATCCTGTCTGTCTGTGTCATGAACTTAAGGCGTGCTTATAGATAAGAACTCGTCATGGGGACCCCAATTAAGCCGAATTAAGCCGGAAGATATTCGCTTTAGCCGCCTCGTTGAGAATGTTACGAAATTTTCTGCCGACATCCACTTTCCATCCATTTTCTTCCAGCTCACCTTTGTGTAGTAGAGATAAAGTGTTAGTTTCAAAAAAATAGATTGGTAAATAAACTTTAGCGTAACATAAAATAATGAATATAAATTAATTCTATAATCACAATTAACAAAAATTAATAATAATTAAGTATTCTTATTTTTATAGTTATCCGAACACTTGCGGAAAAATGCCAAGATTTTTAAAACGATCTCCAAAATTTTCAAGTTCAAAGACTGTATAAGTTTTCCTGTAGATGGAGCTGACGACGCTTTACTCGTAATCTGAATAATCTCACTAATTTCAACCCTGACGTGGCAAGAGCCTGTAGCACAATTGGTAGTGCATCCTCGTATGTATTAAGAGGAAGGTTGCGGGCTTGCGGGTTCATGTCCCGTTTAATCTTGACGTCTTGGCTAAAAACCTTGGTATTTCAGTCAGGTCACTCGTCGCGCAACAGTTTTGTTTCGTACCCACATATTTTACAAAACTCCTTTTCGTATTAGATACAAACTCTATCGTTTATGTTAATTAAAATCACAAGGATTATTTTGTACTCTTCGCGTATGATTGTAGTTTAACATCATAATGAAAATTCAAAAAAAATGTTTAACATTACCTATTAACTAACTGACAAAGGTTGCTGGGAGCCGTTGAGTGCAGGCCACAATAGATCGTCCACTCTAGAAATCTATGTGGGATGCCTATATTCAGTAGTCTTAGTCAACAAACAAAGCACGAGTCCGGTCTGGTATGGAGTACTGCTGCCACCTTTGGGATGGTTCGGCCAAACACCAGCTCGCTACCTTAGACTCGATAGAACGTAGAGCTTTTAGGCTTTTAGGTGAACAATATATGGCGGAGACTAAGACCCACACTCTCGAACACCGCCGTAAAGTTGCAAGCCTATCGAACTTTTACAGAATAAATTTAGGGCAATGTGACCAGGAACTTTAAGATCTGATTCCGCCATCTTCTTTCCATCAAAGCACAAGCAGGCGCACGGCTCAGTACCATCCGTACCTAGTTGATATATCGCCCATTCGCAGACACCGGTTTGGTTATACGTTCTTGATGCAAACAGTGTATGGAATACTTTGCCGTCGTCTGTTTTTTTTAAATAACACAATCCGGGGTAAGAGTGAATAGGTAGGTTTCTTCTAGATCTTCGTGCTTCATCTAAGACCACATCATCGCTTACCATCAGGTGATATTATGGCCAAACAGAGATCTGTACAGTAAAAAAAATTGTTCCATTTCATAGTGAAGTATTTTTGAACTTATACTTCTTTTGGCCCGTTTGGAAAAAAATATGAGAGTAAAATTTTTACGATACGCGCGCACACCGACAGACAAAAAGCGACATGATGAAGTTACAAACAAAGAGTTACTTCATCATGTCGTACAACAAGAGTTGTGGCATACGGGATGAAATCTAGCTATTTTTGTTCTATTACGCCAAAGTAGTATAACTTCTTACGTGCGTACGTTTTTATTATAAGTATTGCGCACCTATTATACAATTTGTGAGTAACTGTGAAGTATAATTTGAGAAATTTTGAATAAAATGTATATACCTGTTTTATATCTTGATTATGTTGATATGTAATAAGTTTTCTTTATTAGAATAAGTGAGTCAAGCTATAAGTAATGATGATGATGTAGAATTAACACATTTTCCTCCTGAACTAAGCATATCATAGCGACTTAAGTTCTTTCCTGATTTTCACAAAAAACTCCCAAAAAACGTGCAAAATACATCCTTAAGTTGAGCATCAGGTGTTAGTTTCTTACATTTCAGCACAATGAACCCTCACTGCTATTCGGGCTTTGATAAGCGTTGCATCATCGCGATGTTATGTCGTGACAACTTGTGCGATGAGGTGAATCAGCGATGTAAAAACCTTAACTAAATCGTTATCATTTACATGAAATTATAGGCTTTTACAGATTTTTAGCTGTATGTCTCCATACTAATCTATACGTATATCACAAATTCGAAAATAATTCGCTCTCTCTCTCTATTTGTTAGGTGTCCACGACTTAACGTCTGGACCGATTCCGATGAATTTTGGCATGCAGATAGATTATGACTGGGATTGGGACAGAAGCCACTTTTTACTCGACTGCGCAGGAGAATAATGTTTTTATTGACACACCACGTGCTTAATGAGACGACATACTTTATTATATGAAACAAAAACCAGATTTAATTTTAGCCACGCAACATGAACACCCAACATATTCTAGCAATGATCGAAGTAACGATGAGTTCCGAATAGCATGTCCTACGCTCATTTTTAAATGACTCCTAAGACAAAACTTAGTGCGTTAGGCTGAAATGCCCTAAGTTGAGCGATTTTCACTTTTTTAAGGCAATATCGTAAACAGGAAGTAGGCTTTATCGGAGAAAATGATGAACTTTAGTAGTAGTCGAGCTCCTTGTGAAGGAGTACCACCGTACCTATTTTAGTCGTCATCATCGATTAGCAATCTGAAGTGGCAGTGGGCAGGGCACATATCTCGAAGAATTGTCGGCCGTTGGGGCAGAAAGGTTCTCGAGTGGAGACCGCGCACTAGAAAGCACAGCGTTGGACGCCCCCCACTAATAAATGTTATAAAAAACCTAATAAATGTTGCTGGGGGCCGTTGGGTACAGGCCGTACCAGATCGATCGCTCTGGAAATCTATGTGGGAGGCCTATGGCCAGCAGAGCACGCCCTTCGGCTGATATGATGAAACCAGAGAATTAGCAAACCTTTTAAAATTGAATGAATTAATGAAAATTCTTTATTATACCTTACAAGCTAAACACAACAGATATAAAAATAAAAAATAAAACAAATAAATGTAAGCATAATGGGCAGTCTTATCACTTAACAAAGCGATCTCTTCCATCAATATATATGAATATTGATATATATTGAGACCCAAAAAGATATAAATTTTTTACAAGATGGCGGTACGCCATTCATTTTTAGTAGTATATTATTGCGCTATTTCTTTCACGCACACCTAGGTACGCCTAATTAGCAGTGCACTACACGAAACTAACCGAACTCTTGCAAAGAAATACGAAAAACCTGCTATATTTACGAAAACGGTCGACGTGTTCCGAGAGCGAACGACTGTGATTTGTAGCAAACCCGAATGACAAGAACTGCGTCCGATGAAAACCATAAATACTCATATGAATTATTTTTAGCAGGTTATGCAAACGAAAGTAGCAGATGCTATAATTGATTTTTCATTCATATGATTTTTCAGGCAGTGACAGAGTGGTGGCCAAGAGATAGACGTCGACCGCAGGGTAGACCACCGGCCAGATGGTCTGACGATCTCGTAGCGGAAGTTGGACAGCAATGGATCGGCCTATACACAACAGTGATGGTGTTGGGTATAGGCCTCCTCTCTATGTCGCCAGTCCAATCGATCTTGAGCCAGTCTGATCCATTGCTGTCCAACTTTCGCTACGAGATGACAGACCATCGGGCCGGTGGTCTGCCTTGGTCCACCTATTGTCATTCCGCCTAGCCAAGTGTCCTGCCCATTTCCACTTAAGCCTCGCGATTCGTATACCTACATCTTTTGGCTAAGATGATGGATAGATAGATGGACAGATGATTTTTCACATGCTACTCGTGAAACGTTCCATCGCTAGATGAGTGATCAAATGAAACAACGTTAAAATTTATAGAATTAACTTATAAGTGATGTAGGGTCTGACTAGTTTTGGTTACGTATTACAACTATTATATTACCAGACATAACTAGATACCTAATTATCTATCTCATTTTTAAAAGTAGATATTAAGATAAGATAACTCTTTATTGTATACCAAAGTAAAATACAGAACATAATTGTTACAAATATATTTAGTACAATGAGCGGTCTTATCGCTAAAAGCGATCTCTTCCAGCCAATATTTGTATGGACAGGATAATAATTGATATTGGTTGTTAACAGTTTGTCTCGTAGGAGTTAAGTGTAGAGTTTTATTTAATTTTTATTTATATAGTAAACAAAACAGGAAATAAACAAAAGGTAGTCATGAAAGTGACGAGTAGGTAGGAATCTAATACCGTAGTAAGTATATATTTCTCTTTGCTAGTACACCTACCTATTGCCCCGGTTCTGCATCGCGTCGGGGATGTTAGGCGAGGCGCGAGTGGACTGTTTCTACCAGCATGCGCAAGCGGTGCACATCCCTGGGGCGCAGGATTCGGGCAAGCTCCAACGGTATACTGAATGCGTTCTCAAACAGGTTCGACTGTGAGCATCTAAACCATTCTTGTACGGTACAAGCGCAGTACCTACACTAGATGCTCACATACTTACTTTCTAATATTATTTTTTGTTTAAATTATATTATTTTATTTTATTTGCACTTGTACCAACCATTTGACATGTTTAATTAAGTTTTTTATAACAATTATGGATCTTTGACATCTGAAAATAAATAAATGAATTTGAATTTGAAACCTAGTATACCACCTACCTATAGAGCGAGTAATCGCGCGAGGTGGGCTGTTTGGCCATCTCGGCATTAATTGCGGCAACATCGAGCGAGTAGCAAGAACAGTAGCATAGTGTAACCGAGGGGTTACATGTACTCTTTCTACTAATTTGTTTTTATTTTGTGGTAAAGCCACTTAAACTAAAACAACGGAACTCGTATTTGTAAAGTTCAGTCTTAAATTGCCAACTTACCCCTGTTTCCCCCTTAGGGGGCAACGATCAAGGCGTAATCTAAACATTTTAAACAATTGTGACCAAGTTTAATGGCTTTTTGATTTACGTAGCTTGATTTTCGGGGTATTGAGATTGAAATTTGGGTAAATAGAAGGTACTTCCGGATTAAACAGTGTCGAAACGAGTAGTTAAACTGTTATAATTATCATCATCAACTATAGGACATCCACTTCAGAACTTAGGCGTCTCCTGTAGATTTCCAGAGGGGATTCGGTGCGTCCTGTACCTAACGGCTCCCAGCAACCTTTATCAGGACGTCTTTTCATTTAATGACCGCCTTACGTTGTGATTTCCAGTGCGTGGTCTCCACTTGACAACCTATCTGCCCCAACGGAAGTCAGTTTCTCGAACTATAAGCCCCGTCTACTGCAACTTTAGCTTACCTCTTTTTAGGGTTATGTATCGAAATGGTAAAAACAAAAAATGGTGTGACTTTATCCGTTCGTCCATCTGTCACAGCTAATAATAATACTGACCATATAATGCAAGTAAACTAAAACAAAAATATTTTAATTTTGATAGCCAAAAGAGTCAAATGGTAGGGGTAAACTCTCAAAATAAGGTTACTAGGTAAAGTGGGGTATCATGTCAAAGAAATTGGTTTACACATTCAAAGACCATTTTTTATGTTTCTTATTTTGTACAGGTTTGGAGTTACGATGAAAAATGGCGAAAAAAATACAATATACATCCACCTTACCTCAGAAATTTGTATAGTGTTAAATCTGAAATTAATATAATTGGTTAATTAAATAATTCATTCGTCTCATCTGTCTGGTACAGCAGTTGAGGCCGGTGTGGCCCCAACTGCCAAAGATCTCAAGCGGCGCATATACGGAAGTCTCGACAGAGCTTACGCATTTGAGCTATTTGGGGTCCATAGGGTTCCGGGCCCATCGCATTTTTAAAATGCTCTTGTTAAGAGTTCTTGTAGAGAGTTCAAGAGTTCGGCTTTGTACTAGTTTTATAAGTGCAATAAAGTATTTTCAAGCAATCAATCAATCAATAACAAAACACCTAGTATAAGTGCCTGGTTCCGCTCGTTGTACTTAATTTAACTTCTGTTACTACTTATTTTGTGTGAAAACTCTCATTGCTTAATTTCACCGTGTCTAAACATCGTTTTGCGACCCAAAGTTAACTGTAAAATATAAGAGAATTCGTGTTATTTGAGGGTAAAGTTTACTAAACAAACAGTGGGGTTGAATTGTAAAACAATATAAACCCTCCCATTTCAATAGCCATTTTAAAATACAGGGTGTTTGACGATATACGCACAAAAATGAAAAGGGTTATTTTGATGAGCACAATAAATTAATTTGTGAAATGATTACCATAGAAATGTGAAATTTATTTTGGCATGTAAAAACAAACACTTTATTAAACTTATGTTGTGCATAATTCTTGCCATCTAACCACAAGTACTGTATTGGTGACGTCTCGAGATATCTCTTGTTGTCTCTTTCTAGCCCAAAAGCCGCAGCCATTTCCGAAAGAGATATCAACGCTTTTTCATATTTTGAGAAACCGTCACTTGAATATTGTCAATACATTACCATACACCCTGTATAGCCGAAATTACCCGCAAAATATCTTAATATGTTCATCTCGTGTACTTCAACTGACCTATTGGGTCAGGTCGAAGTTTATTGAAGGGTCATCGAAAGTTGATACGCTTGTAACAGGAGGATAGTGGTTGGAGTATGGAGGACTATGGAGGTTACTGTAAGTAGAAGTTATCATCATTATACAAAAAGGACGTCCACTGCTGAACAAGGTCTCCCCATAGATTTTATTTTATTGATGATAGCCAAGCGCTTGACCTCACCTGGTGGTAAGTGATGGTGTGATCGAAGATGGAGCACGCTTGCCTAGAAAGAATCTATTCACTCTGGACTTGAAGACTCAGAGATTATACCGGTTCGAAAAAACATACGCCGGAAGTGAGTTCCACTCCTTACTTGTGCTAACAAGATTTCAGAGTGATCGATATTGTGTGGCCTGAACCCAGCAGCCCAGGCCAGCACCCTACTCCCAGCAACTCTTATCAGGTGGTCTTTCCACCTAGTGGGGTCCTATGCTGCGCTTTCGTGGTCTTCACTCGAGAAGCTTTCTGCTTCAACTGCCGTTAGTTCTTCGAGCTATGTGCTGCCTACTGCCGCTTAAGCTTGCTAGCTTTGTGCTACGTTGCACAGCAGCAGCTTCTAACTCCAAGTTCTTCAAAGATAAGTATGTATCTAATTTTTTATATGTTATCAACGAAATGTCAAACAATCAATGTTAGTTAAGATTTTGAATCCTACTATGGTAAAATATGGTAATAAAAAAAATATAAACCATTTTTTTTTTCAAAATATCTTTTAAACCTTTGGAGTTAGAATATAACCATTACATTATATGCCTACGGAAAATCTCTATATGAGGACACTAAAAAATATACAATTTTTTAAACTGTAGATTTTTACAATTTTACAAAATCACAGATTATTTATTATCTCTGGATCTACATATATTTGAACTTCGGGTATTCTACTCATGCATTTAAAATAAAAAGTGAATGACCGTTTTTCTGGTCATTTTTCATACTGTTAGTCGATGACTTTTGTTCGTCTACGAATCTCATTCTGATTGTATCTCGTATGTAGAGAAACAGCAAGCATAGCCCTCTCCATAGCACTCTGTGCGACCGCAAGCCTTATGAGGTCCACAGTGAAAGACCACGTCTCTGTACCATACGTCATCACTTGTAACACACTAATTGAAGACTTTCATCTTAAGACACTGTGGTATTTTACATAGAACCTATAAATAAATAAACAAATATTTCTGGGTATTTCACACAGCGCTGTCTAGCCCCAAACTAAGCAGAGCTTGTACAATGCATACTAGATAACTGATACAATACTTAAATATACTTTTTTGTATTTGGTCCGTGGCGGGAATCGGGTCCGCTACCTCCTGCGTCTCATTTGGGTATTCGCCCACTGTGCCACGGAGGTTGGCAGATGATGATGATGATATCATGAGCGAGACTATGTTGTAATCATGAATTATGATATCAAAATAAAACATCATAATTAAATATCAAACGAACATAAAGTTAGATTAGATTAGATTAGAATATAATAATAGGTAATAGTAGATTATTAAACGGGGGGATAAAGCGGATGATAGTACTGGGGACGCTTTTTATACGGGCCGTGCCAACATCCCTCGTTCTGTTCTGGAGGAAAGCCGAAGACAACTTGTGTCTGATATCGAGGGCATATTAACCAGATTTTCCGATTGCGGAGAATTAAACCTGGTTTAGTTCAACCCCACCAAGACACAGGTTTGTGCGTTCACCGCTAAAAAACCCTATTTACTGTAGGTCTGCAATTCCAGACCCTTAACTATCTCTGAGAGCATTGGGATCCTGGGTGTCGACATCTCCAGTGACGTGCAGCTCCGGAGTCACTTAGAAGACAAGGCAAAGTTGGCACATAATGAAATTCACTATAACTTTACTCCCATAGGGTTTTAATAACCTGCTTTCAGTGAGGTTTATGTGACGTATAATTTGATATTGTCGAGCAGGTGGTGTGAAAAACTCTTTATTGCAATGTTAAAAAAAACAGTACCCAGTTTAGAGGGGATTAGTTTTAGCCATAAAACCGCTGCCATTTGTATTTCCGCGCGTCTAGTTATTTATTTAAATAGGTTTTGTTAATTTATGTTTGGTGTACAATAAAGCGAATTCAATGTTGAATATATGTTGCTTGTTTATCTGATCTATTATGTTTATAAATTACTTTAATAAATAATTATTAGTGTAATTGGTTTGTGCCATTCTATTTTAATTAATTATTACAAATATTGACGGTGTTTTTAATATAGAGTGCCTTAAATTATGTAGGAAACCCTAAAAAGTTCTGTAGCGCATTAGGGATGTTAGCACACGCGTACCGATGATTTCTACGCGATCACACGAAATAGAACCGCATCCGTGGTGAGCCGCATGCGTGAAAGCTTCCTGACCGTTGTTGCCGGGAACATGAGCTCATCTATCATGATGCACTGGTTGGCTTTGCTTAAGCCGATCACATGCCTGGTGTCTCAATATATGCGCTCATGATCCAATATTATCGCATTTTTTTGAAACTTTGTCTTTTTGTGTACCTAACAATAATATTTAAGTAAGATTTTCTAAAAAAAATATGGATCCCTGTCTAGTCTAAAATAAATGTTTTTTATTTTTTTATTTAATAGTGGAGATTCCATCAACAAAATGAACTTTCGTAAGAAATAAAATTAAATTGTAACACTATTTTATTAAAACCACAAGAATCACATTGAAATGTACATTTTACCGCCTGTTTCTCCATGGACCAAGCCAGGAAAGAAGCAGACAAGAAACATGGCTGGCTTTTATGAGTGCATTGCCCCGCTTTTCATTTTAAACTTGAAAGATCTTCGTTTGACCACAATCTCACCTGATAGTAAGCTATGATGTGGTCTAAGATGAGGCACGAAGATATAGAAGAAATCTATTCACTCTTACCTTATACAGACCCGGATTGTATTCTTTAGGAAACACTTCTTTGTATCAATAACCTCTTTTCTAAGTTGGTTTAAAAGAGACATATCCGCTTATAAGCGGCGTAATTTTCGTTATTATTTAGTTGTTTGAACGCTGGCGTGATAAGCGAGCACGCAATCCGGGTATAAACGTGCGTGCTACAGTATGAGACATGCTACACTTTTTTTCATTACTAAACACAGACAATCAATTATTCAATGCATACATATATATATATACATAAGTTCAAATATATATTTATCGTATATATATCTTGTGTTATATGTAATATTTTTATTATTTATAATACCTATATACTTATGCTTCCATAAAATAATTAAAATAGTACCTAACAATGTGTGATTTTTATTTGTTTTTCGTACTGTAAAGATGAGTGAATCTAATGAAGAAATTCGATACATCTTAAAATTTTACTACAAAAAAGGCAAAAAAGCAACGCAAGCCGCAATAAAAATTGCGATGTGTATGGACCTAGTGCAGTGTCTGTGAGAGTTGCACAAATTTGGTTTAAGCGTTTTCAATCCGGAAATTTTGATGTCAAAGATGCACGTCGCTCTGGTCGCCCTACGAGTATTACGGATAAAATTGATGCCATTTTTAAAAAAGTGGAGCAAGATCGGCATATCAGTAGTTACGACGTAGCTGAAGAACTGGGAATTGACCACAAAACAGTTTTGGCGCATTTGAAAAAAACTGGGTACACAAAAAAGCTCGATATTTGGGTACCCCACGAGCTCACTGAAAGAAACCTAATGAACCGTGTACTCGTTTGTGATTCTTTATTACGACTTAATGAAACCGAATCATTTTTGAAGAAGCTGATAACTGGTGATGAAAAGTGGATCACGTATGACAAGAACGTGCGAAAAAGGTCGTGGTCAAAGGCCGGTCAGGCTTCACAGACTGTGGCGAAACCCGGGTTAACTCGCAACAAGGTGATGCTGTGTGTGTGTGGTGGGATTGGAAGGGCATTATTCATTATGAGCTGTTACCACCAGGCAGGACCATCGATTCTGAACTCTACTGCGAACAACTGATGAGATTAAAGCAAGAAGTTGAGAGAAAGCGGCCGGAATTAATCAACAGAAGGGGTGTGGTTTTTCATCATGATAACGCTAGACCTCACACATCTTTAGCCACTTAGCAAAAATTAAGAGAGTTTGGCTGGGAGGTGTTAATGCATCCGCCGTATAGTCCTGACCTTGCACCTTCAGATTTCCACCTGTTTCGGTCTCTTCAAAATTCTTTAGGCGGTATCAGGTTAACATCACGAGAGGACTGCCAAAACCACTTGTCGCGGTATTTTGATCAGAAGCCCCAAAATTTATATAGCAATGGGATCATGTCCCTACCTACAAGATGGCAAAAAGTTATCGAACAAAATGGTACCTACATACTTTAGTTATATGTAAATAAACTATATTGAAAATGTTTTGAATTTTCTTAAAAAATGCGAAGAGACTTTTCCCCCAACCTAATAAAAACAGAATTTTGACAAAATTCACAGGGTACACCAGTGACTCCACAATGCTGAAAACCAGAATAACTGCAATTTCTACCAGAAAAAAGAAAAACCAAACAACATGAACTCCCTTACCTGTAATTTGAACGAAACTTTAGGTCAAGTTGGTTGGTTATGCATTTCGTGGCACTATTGTGATAGTAAAAGTTTTTAAATATTATATTTTTGTTTTTATGGAAGACTCGCGAGGTATCAGTTCGGGGCGAACCACTAGTTAATCAGTGTTTAAATGTCTATTGTGAAATGCTTGTCTGTTGCTAGCATCTCCAAAATGATGGTGCAATGCAGTGGCGGCGCTAGTCCAAACGTGAACGTAGACGACATCAGCTTTGCGAGGCCCGGCCCATTTCCCTTCATTCTTTATTTCATTCCAAAAGAAAACGTTATATTAAATGAGCTGAATTATACACTAATGTATGTAAGAAACAACAACTTTCGTGGGGATATCGTATTTATTTCTCATTATTTTATAACATCAATCTTGTTCTACATGAATTTATTACTTTATCAACAATTTTATACACAGATACGAACAGCATAAACACAATGGCTACCGTGATTGAATTTACTACCAACGTACTTACATGTGTACAGGACGACTGACGGAGAACGACTGAGCCCCGACCAACCGCCGTCAACGGTTTTATTTAGTCCCGCAATGGTGGCGTGACAAACAACACCATGACGGCAGTTGGTCAATAAAAGGCGACTTTGTTTTATAAAATGAATAACAAAATAATAAATATTGCTGAAGTAATCATAAAATTATATATTTAGTACAAATAATCGCTTACATGTATGAGTACTTAAATGAGTTTTATTGCTAATCAAATAACATACCAGATTCTAGTTCTTTTGAGACTGTAAACGACCAATGGCCAAAAAAAAATGGAAGAAACGGGAGTGTCGTTTATTTAAGTAGTTATGAACAATGACCCAGTCTCTATAGTGAACTGGACAATTATATAGCTATGAGGTCTTTGCCCCCATATCTCGGCATAGCTCAGCTAACAATGTAACACCGGCATTAATAGTCGTGTTACGCCCGCACGCGAATACTTTGCTGTCACGAAACTTTCATTCGTAATTTTTAGGGTTCCTTGGGGTTGATAAGTTTTTGAGTCGCCAGTGCAGAGGTCGATTTTTTTTTAAACTTAATTTTGCTTTTACCCCTCCTTTTCTCAATATAAATCTTAACTATTCCAATTCACATTCCTTCGTGTGCGCAAAGTTGTCTCTTCACATAATAATATATATATTACTAGCCTATGTGTTAATCCAGGCTATAATCTACGTACATTCTAAATTTAATCGAAATAGGTTTAGTCGTTATGACGTGATTGAGTAACATACAAATAAACAATGTTATTAGTGTGATAACCAATGTTCGTTCATTCATTATTTCTCGGTGTCAAGAGTGGCCCCTCGACCCTGGAGGGGGGAGGGGGTAGCAAGAGCGAAACCTATACTACAATATATAAAACTGGGAGTAAGCTGATTCCATGGGTGGCATATATGAGGGTTCGTTTAGTAGACGGTCACTACCTGTCTAATAATTCTTGACGTAGCAGAATTGGCAGGTACCATATTTCATCTCTCTTATAACCCACAACCCAGTAATGAATCAGTAATGTAAGCAATATCAGGCTCATGAAAGGTGCTGTGCACAAAATAAGTGTAGCACAGCGAGCCATGGAGCGCGCCATGCTCGGCATCACACTCTTAGATCGAGTTCCCAATACCGAAACTTGGGAGCGGACTGAAGTACAAGAAGTCAGCATGCGAATATTGGGGCTCAAGTGGAGTTGGGCAGGTCACTTGGCAAGACGTAGTGACGGCAGGTGGACTAAGGCACTAACAGAGTGGAGGCTGAGAACTGGGCATCGAAACACGTCCATCAGCGAGATGGATCGACGACATCAATAACACCGTGAGTCGTACGTCATTCAAACTGGCACGGGATCGGGTCGACACGGGCTGAGAATGATGATGATTGTAAAAAGTGTACTGTAGTGGTCTCTCACTAGGGGTCACATAAGAAGACTCAAGGTCACTCAGCGTGCTGGAGGGCCATGCATGGTGTTGATCGAAGCAGAAATTAGGAGATTCGTAGACATACCAAAGCCACGGAAGTCTCAGAGGATTAGCGAACTAAAGTGGCTGTAGACAGGATACACAGTTTGAAGAACTGACGGCCATTGGGACAGAAACGTTCTCGAGCGGAGACCACACACTAGATGGAAAGATGAACTGATAAAGGCTGCACAGGATCGGTTGCTTTGAAAATAGCTCCCCCATTTCCAAAGCCTACGTTTAGCAGTAGACGCCCTATAACTGATATGATGATACTGATGAATGCGGGCAATAGTGCTTAGCGTAATAGGTGGTAGTTTTTACCGGACGAACTCTTTTACAAAGAGTTCTACTATTTTATATGTTAATAAGTTTTTTGTAGTAAAATTACTTTTTCAAAACAAGCTTTTATAAAATTCATAATCGGAACCGCAAGCAGATTCAAATGAGCCCAAAAACTAGTAGCCCACTATAATCCATTCAGAAGTTCCGTTGTCTAGCATCCGTCTCAAGCATGAGACCCCCTTCATGGTACCATATTATTGCATTGTCACCCAAGTTACATATGTATTCCAAATTTCAGCTCAATCGGTTGAGGGGAACGGGTTTAAAATTCAGTTGCAAGATTCCTCCCGGACAAACATACATACATTGCAAGTTAACAAAAAGCTTGTAAAATTCAACATGCAGAACCCCACGCTTCTGAATCAACTTGCGTTTTCATACGAGTGTGTTTTTACTTTGTTAGCGGGTCATAGTTTTTGTTATCGATTAGTATTATTTCCACGACTTCCGGTATAAGTTATGGCCTCTTACTCAAAACGCAGTTAATACAGAGACAGGAGGAAAACGCAGGCTCTATCCATACTTGATAATAATATCTAATCACGTTAATAATATAAATTGTAAAAGTTTGAATGTTTATTTATTTATTTAGTTGTTTGTTTGTTACTCAATCACTTCGTAACGGCTGAACCGATTTCGATGAAATTTAGTATGCACGTAGATTATATTACCTGAATTAACGCATAGGCTACTTTTATACCATAAATCTGGTCCCATGGGATAAAAAAGGGGTGTCAAGTCAAGTTGCAACTGCGAGTTTAGCTTTATTTCTAGGTTACCTACACATTTTGTAACGCCTTCGAAGTCATTGTCAACAGCCAGTTTTCTATAAATTTCTACGTAATCCTTGCTTAAAAGAGCTTAGATTAGAATAAAAACGGCCAGTCGACCATATACCCTCAAATTTTATGTGTCTAGACTCGTACATCTATGCCCTAGTATTTAAGGAGTTCAGTAGTTTACTTAAAACTTGGTATCAAGTTAAATTTAATATATAACCGCCCCAATGTGTTTAAACGTTAATCCAAAGGTTAAAATATATGTATGTAAGTACATATTTATTTATTTTATATATATGATATTAATTTATATACAATTATATTTATGTACCTAATATGTGTGTATTTAAGTAATTTTTCTTTTTTCTATTATTACGTTTATTTTTTTTACACCTCGACCAATCTTCCATTAAGCAATTATCCTCTCCATCCAAAGGTCGTCTGGAAGAGACCGCTTTGTTAGGCAATAATGCTAACACATTTTTTTATATATCTATTGTTTCTAGCTTGTAAGGTATATAATAAAGAATTTTCATTCATTCAAAGGTTGCCTGGAAGAAATCCGTTTAAAAAAATCTTTATTTCTCGTTTAAAAACATTGTCACTTACAATGAGAAAGAATTATAAATTTAGTAATGGCGTCTCAAATCAACATTAAAAAAGTAGGTAGATACATAAACAAATTAGTTTAAATATAGCATTTAAGTAGGTGATAGATAGTTAGGCTCCTACCACAAAACGAATTAGCGAGTGTTTAAAAAATTGCTGTACAAAAATTGGTAAGGATTTTTTTAAACACGCGTTAAGCAGTTGTTAAACTTTTTTTGGTAACAAGGTTAGTATTTAATAGATCAATATAAAGTAGGAAGGTAGATAATAGGTATTTTTTTAACTGATATTCGTTTGAGCACAGTCTCACCTCATGGTAAGCGATGATGTGGTCTAAGATGAAGCACGAAGATCTAGAAGAAACCTATTTACTACCTTAAAGAGGCCTGGATTGTATATAGTGTCCAAGTAAGTTATCTAAGTAAGAAATCGCTTTTTAGCGGTAAGAGCGACCTCTGTGCGTGAGTGTATGTTTTAATCGTAAGTTTGTCTGGAAAATATCGCTTTTAGCGATAGAACCGTCCGTAAATTTTAATCTAAAGATTTTCTGGAATACATCGCTTTGTTAGCGAAATAACCGCCCAATGTGTGTTTAGTGCACGTTTTAATTTAAAGGATTTTTAAAAATATCGCTTTTTAACAATTTAACAAATGTGTGTTTACATAAACTTTCTCATTATTAACATTCGTGTGATAAGCGTAAATCTTCCTTTGGCAGGTTAAAAACGTATACAGCGGGACTATTTTAAACGTCGGAAAGCTATCGGACCGGTCCGGTTTTTTTCGGATTCGATATTGAATCAGAGATTATTTTATGAACTATCCGACCTTTGAATCCGTGTCGGAAACGTATCCGAGCTGTATGGTCAATCCGAAATAGTTTTAAAATGGCGTTATGGAATAGAAATGGAATGCGACAAAAAAATGTCGGACCGATCTGACAGCTTTCCGACGTAAAATAGTCCCGCAGGGCCCTTATACTCTGATAGTAAATCAAATCACATCAATTTGCAAATGGAAGTGCTACGGCGTAGATAGTTGTCACAGAATAACCGATAGTAAAACCTACGAATTTCGTAGACGTGCTACGAAAGTTGATCGTTCAACGAAAAAAAGATGTCTGCGGAAACTGGGACCCAAGAAATATCATTATAATTAAAATTTATTTTATTGTTTTAATATTACAGAAGCTATTATTTTATAATTAATTATATAAATACTAATATAATAAAGAGGAAAGATTTGTATTTGTGTATGCTTGTAACGAATAAACTCAAAATATACTAGTCCGATTTCATAAATGATTTTACTACTAGAATACTACATTATACCTGGCATAGACTACTTTTTACCCGACTGCGCAGAAGGAGGGTAATGTTTTTATTGACAAACCACGTGTGCTAAGCCGCAGGTAGGTCACCTAGTTAATTCGATAATATGGCATTTAATTTGTGAATGAGATAATAGTTAGGCATTGTGTGTTTATTTTCTTTAAATTTTTTGAATTTTTTTTATAGATGTGAAACATTTATTGGCGCGCGGGGAGTAAGACCAACTCGTATGCCGTCATAGCGTGCCGTCATGCGTATTTTTAAATTGCGTATGATATGATAAGATGGTAATAACCGGTTATTTTAATAATATATTTAAAACAAAGTCGAGTTACTTACACCATTTATAACTCAAGAACGGCTGGATCGATTTTGATGAACTTTGATTTGTTGGATTTGTCTCTGTCCCGAATAGCAGAATAACTATTGAAATAACGGAAAAATTCGTGCAAAAAAAATATAAGAAGAAAATTTATTTTGTTATACATAGATGCAGCTAATGATGGCCGATTGACAATTCTACCGGGGCGATATTGGCAGCCCGCTTCATATGACTGTCAAGGTGGTACGAAGTTTGGTGGGTCAGCTAGTAGTTAATAAGTACTAGATTTTTACTGTCGCTTTAGTGTAATAGCTATGAAAAAACGTATAAATAAAAAATAAAAAATCTTGATATGGTACTAAAACCTGGCTACGCCGTGTTTTTGTTGGCAAACCACGCGTGCAAAGCCGCGCTCAGCGCAGCTAGTTATTTATAAATCTAAAGGCCAACACGTAAATCATCTGCAGCTTTGAAAGCAGATCATATTGTGTTCTCTCAAGTTCTATAACATTTACTTTAGATGTAAATTTTCGCTACATAAGGATCAATCAAAATGTACAAAGTGAAACATCAAAGGAAATATATTCAGAGCTTACATTTTAGATGTAACCTTTATTCGAAATAAGTTTAAAAAGAAATAAGAGGGGAATTGAGTTAAAAGTATTATTTAAAATGATTTAAGAGTAAAGAAATAGAATAAGAGATAAATGCAAAACGATATAAAAAGTTGTACTCTAACAAAAACTGCATATTTGCTTCACATATTATAATTGAATAACTATTCATTTAATAACAGAAAGAACATACATATTTACATCTCTTTTATATACAAAATAAACAGATAAATCATCTAAAACCGTTGCAAATGATCTATAGATAGCTCAACTGCTCCAGATCACCAGGCGGAAGTGTCCCCAAGACAAATCAAATCAATATGTTTTTTTCATTAACACTTTGAAACGTCAATTTTACTGCCTGTTCCTTCGCGACCAAGCCAGGAAAGAAAGGCAAGAACAAGGCTGGTTGTCCTTTTTAATGATCTTTTTAGGATACTTAACAATAAAGAAAGTAAATTACTTCTAAATTGTAACATTTTTGACCGAGTTGGAACAATTTCATTCCCAAGCTTCTCTATCATCTATAAAATTCGATTTGTTATAGTATGTTTTTATAAAGATTTTGTTTAATTACGTTTTTAAATTTGTTAATTGCCCATTTTTATACATCACTTGAGAGTTTGTTATAAAAGAGTGTTATACTGTTCCGCTGAATTGCAAAGGCTTATCTTATGCGTTGACCAAGATAAGAAAGAGATCGCCCAGAAAGAGTTTGGAAACGCGATAGGCCCCGGTACCCCATGGACCCAGGGTCCGACCCCAAAGGGCTCAAAAACATAAGCACTACACTTCTATATTTGCGCCGCTCGAGATATCGTCTAAAATTAATTTATTTGTTGGGCTCCGTATCTCAAAAGGCTAAAAAGGAACCCTTATTTATACGATCACTTTGTTATCCGTCTGTCTGTCTATCTGTTATGACTATTTTCTAAAAGTATCAAGTTGAAATGAATGTCAAATTCTTAAGTCTACGGTCAAATGAGACGGTAAAAAAATGAATCTTGTTACTACAAAAAAGATAAACACCCGCTAACACTGTTTTAAAAAACCTGAACAAAAAATGGTAAGGATTTTTTTAAACACGAGTTAAACAGTATTTAACTTTTTTGTGGTACAAGACAAGCTTCTAAGTCAGCGCAATAAAAAAAATACGGCCATTTATGACGCATATTTTGACTTCCCGTTGACATATCATGAAATTTGTCAAGAGGCAAGGTCTTACATGAAATGAAATAAAATTTATTTATTTGCTTGAAAATATGTGATAATAAGGTCTTACATAAATTATAGGTCCATTATAATGTCCTACCACAATTGTTGGCATGCAAATATTAATATGTTCTATAAGTTATATTCGTCAATATAACTACAATGTCAAAAAAAACAATGTCAAAAAAAAATTTAATAATTAATTACAGCACAAGTGACGGAAAATACACAAAGTCGTTATTTTTACTTACATTAATTCAATTCGTTATTTCTGACTAGCATTAACACAATATTAAATAACTCCATATTTAGTACAACATTACAATATTCAATAAAATAAGTAAATGGATGCACAAGGCTACACATCAAGCTATACATTTCCAGTCTATGCTGATCTCTCACTGTACGGAAATCCTACACAATGCGAGGTCAGTTTTTACAGGAAATCTATAGCTTGAGGTGTAGCCATGTGTACATAGAAATATAAAAAAATAAAATAAAAAAATAACAAGCAGGTAGACATTGGACTATGGAGACAATAAACGTGTGCGCTCTCATCCATTGTTCCATGAAGTAATTACACAACATTTTTTTTTCACGGAACCCGCGGTGTGAGAGACTCACAGTTGTCGGTTTATTATTAGATTGTTTGTTATTCCTTCTCTTTGATATGCCAAAGTTTCGTAAACACCAAATTAAAATACAAACCCAACTTAACCCTTCATCAGAAATTTGGCCTCCGTCCCTGAAATGATTTGTTGAACAAAGCAAGATGATGTGGCGTTAAATGGGATCTGCCGTGTCATCAGCTGTGAAGGGTTGAGCTGAGACCAAGGCATAAGCTGTAGCGGACGTGAGAGCCGGGATTTGGATTTATTTTGTAATAGTTATAAATAAAATATAATATAATCATATTTTTACTTTAGAGTGTTATCCGAATACTTACGGAAAATTCCAAGATTTTAAATACTATTTGAAATAAGCAACGCGACATCTCTTGTCAATGTACTAAAAACAACGTTAGCAACGTGCCCTACGATATACTGCCCTGCGTCCATCAACTTGAAGCATAAAGATGTACAGCCTCGTATGCCTGTAATTTCACCGGTAACCATACCCTTCAAACCGAAACACAGCAATGCTGCTTGGCGGCAGAAATAAGTATGGTGTTAGCCCTTTCACATGAAACTCTACTAACCTTGAACCGAAACAATGTTGGCCGAAAAACCGATAAAACAGTGATAAATCCAGTATTTATAAAATGATTGAAATTAACCACGAAAGTTTTTTAAGTAAAATTCAATCAAGAGTTATCTAATTGTCTATCTATTAGAGAAATCTATCTCTAAGTAGTAGTGTCTCTATGTAGGAATTTTTTAGGTTTAGGTATTTATTTATTTTTATTCTACATAAATAGGTATTTATTGTAACACCGCCTCCTCACACGTTTTTTCAACACAGTTCATCCAAAGGTTGTCTGGAAGAGATCGCTTTGAATGATAAGGCCGCCCATTGTACCACCATGTATTAGCCTAAGTTTTCTAGGTTAAGTTATTGTAACTCGTTGTAACAATAAAGAATTATCTCTCTCTCTCTAAGCCCGTCTTGCACAGCGATCCCTAAACGTATTCAGGGCGACTTACGCTACGGCGGGCGACTACGTTACGAAGTTACGTTACGTTTTGAGGAGTAAATCTCTAAGGGCGACTCGCGGAACGATGCCTAAGCGTATTTAGCGTCTCTTAATCATATTTAGCCACTAATTGACGTGTTTTTATGATTTGACAATCATACAAACACGTCAAATTCAAACATGTTTAGTCACTAAATACGAGGATCATTGTACAAGTCGGCCTTAATCTCCGCGAAAGGAAATACTTGAACTTCGGCTTGCACATCGAATCTAGAGCCAAAATTGCTGCTATGAAGCTGGGCATCCTAGCTTAAGTTCGGCAGTACTTCTCACCGGGACAGCTGCTCAGTCTCTACAAAGCACAAGTCCGCTCATGTATCTGTGGTAGAGTACTGCTGGCATCTTTGGAATGGCTCGGCCAAGTATCAGCTTGAAGCCCTTGATTCGATGGAGCGACGTGCTGCTAGACTCAATGGCGATAACTCCCCAGTGGAAGCCAATTTACAAAGTCTAGAGCACAGGCGCCGAGTAACCAGACTTTCAGTTTTTTACAAGATTCATTTTGGTAAATGTGCGCAAGATCTTCAGAACCTTATCCCTCCTTCCCCCTTCCACCACCGGACTAGGAGACGTACCGAAAAGTACCACCCATACCTGGTCGGCATACCACCTTGCCGTACCAAACGATTTGCTTCAACTTTTCTTGTTAGCACAAGTAAGGAGTGGAACTCACTTCGGACGTATGTTTTTCCGAACCAGTATAATCTCGGAGTCTTCAAGTCCAGAGTGAATAAGTTATTTATAGGCAAGCGTGCTCTATCTTCGATCACACTTTCACTTACCACCAGGTGAGGTAGTGGTCAAGCACTTGGATATCATAAATTAAAAAAAAATCCTCTTGATTATATATAAGTCGTAAAATCTTGTAACTTATACCACATTTAGCTGATAATAAGCCCGTTTGATGTAGGTGGGCATGAATAGTTAATAAACGCGTTGTATTATGTACAGTTTACTTATTTTAACTTTGCCCCTTTGTTTATGTTAAGAATACGTTAACAAGTACCCTGTTTAAACAAGCGATTGAACGAAATTGATCAATCTCGTGGTAATCGGTTGGATTTTACAGGTACCAAAATACTAACGAACAACAGAACTAAATGATACAATGGAATATCCTGTCACAATATTGATCCAGGATTAAGAGGCCGTTCCGGGATCTGACGCTGTCAAGTTTAGGTACGAGTATGTACGAAGTTGGCCAGGCACGCGACACGCTGCTTGCCGTGTGCGCGGTTCGCGGATTTGTGTGCTTGTGGCCTATACCCCTCATTACAGGACAAACAATTTTGATCCTTTCTCATGTCAATCGAATGAAAATGTTTATTTTGATTGATTGGGTTGTTGAGATATTGGGTTCCAAGAGGGGTAAAAAAAAACAAAATGAGACTATCAGGTCAAATGGCATGTTTAATAAATGGTCTTTATGGGTACATTTTGACCATGTTTTTATTTTTAGTTTAAACGTTGTATCCTGTTAATCAACTCCCGTTACCTGTAATTTGAATGAAACTGTAGGTCAAGTTAGTTGGTTAAGCATTTCGCGGCACTATTTTGATAGTGAATGATTACAAAAAATATTTTTTTTATTTTATGGGGGACTCACGAGATCTCAGTTCGGGGCGAACTACTAGTTATACTCAATGTTAAGGTTTGTGATAAGATTTATGGAGGAGAGTGTTTTGCGACACAGTATTTTACTCCTGCAGGTATCACCGTTTTCATTTTGTTTCAGTGCACTGTTTAATGTTCCAAATAATAGTTAATTATTAAACAAGGGGATAAAGCAGTGTATTGCGCCACGGGCGCTATATTTAATCCCGAACGTAACGAAGGATTCTAGAGTTAACTCACAAGCGGGGCGAGATGGTTACTAGAATCCTGAGTACAAAGAGCCTTTATCCACGAGAAGAACACTCTACTTTTCACGCTTTCTGCGAGACAATAAAAACCAAATCTAGGTTGGTGCATTCTGTGAAGAAGCCAGTTCGATTTACGAATAAGTTCTTTTTGTATGGGTCTTTTTGATTAAAATTTTAATACAGATGAGGTACCAAATTCAAACCAAATGAAATTTAGTACAACTTTATTCCTGGCTCAGCCGTAGGGATTTAATCACCTGCTTTCGGTGAGCTTTAAATCACATTCAATTTGATGTTGTCGAGCAGGTGGTGTGTAAAAGTATTTAGATTTTTAATGTAATGGTATGTGTGTTAATGGATCATTATCGATTTCTTGTGCAGAGGTTCATACAAAATGATCACGGCATATTCCAAAATGATACACTTGCAATTGGCAGTTTGTAGTTGGCAGCGTAGAAGTACTACTACTATACCTATTTCTGCCGCCCAACAGCATTGTTCTGTTTGGAGGGTATGGGTGACGGTGATATTTTTTTTATTTATGCTACATGGAGATGGAATAAGCTTATATCCCACCAGATGTTAAGTGGTAACCATCGCCGATAACAGAGAATTGCCTCGATAATTGCACTTCCCTGCGTCCATCAACTTGAGGCATGCAGGTGTATAGCCTCATGTACCTAATTTCACCGGTAACCGTACCCTTCAAACCGAAACACAGTAATACTGCTTGGCGAATTTACAGGCAAATGAGGCTTTTGTCGTAATTCTATTCTTGTTAAAATTAACGTCTTTACGTTAAGTCTTAATTATTATATTATTTAATTAAGTTGGCACAATTGCAGTCTCAAGCTTTTTTGTCATTTATATATTAACTTTATATAATTTATATATATAATTTATAAATTTATATAATTTATATATTATCCTTTATTTACATTTTCCTAGCAAATTGAAAGTTGTTACAGTGTCAAGTTACAGATCTGAAGACCCGCCTATTTAGTAAATGTGCCCACCATGACCTACGGTGCCGAGACATGGACGCTCACGCAGGAGGCTGTGTACAGGTTAAGCGTTGCACAGAGAGCCATGGAGCGTACCATGCTCGGCATCAAACTCTTAGATCGTGTTCCAAACTTCGAGATCCGTACACGAACGAAGGTTCATGACGTTGGGAATCGAGATATGGAACTCAAATGGTCTTGGACGGGACATTTGGCCAGACGTGGTGATGACAGGTGGAGCAGGGTAGCGACTGAATGGTGGCCAAGGAATGGCTGTAGAAGTGTAGGACGTCCGACAGCGAGATGGGTGGACGACATCGTTAAAGTCGCGGGTCCTCAATGGGTGAGACTAGCGCAGGATCGTGATGGATGGCACAAACTTGGGGAGGCCTATACCCAGTAGTGGGTGAAGTCGGGCTGTGGGTGATGATCATGCTCGCCTTTGTACATGTCCATTTTGTAAGCTGTTTCTGTCTGTAAATTTATTTGTGTACAATAAGGAATATGAATACGAATATGATTATATATATTTATATGTTATTTGTAAACAGTCTTACGACTTGATGGTAAGCGGTCACCGTCGCCTATTGTCGCGGAACAAATGTTTGCATGATCTACAGATATTTGTTCCGTTTCTGGGTGTTTTTCTATATATTATAAGTATGTATTTACAAAAAAAAAAGTATATAAGTATTCTATCAGTTATCTGGTTCCCAGGTGGTTATCTGGTACAAGCTCTGCTTAGTTTGGGGCTAGATAGCGCTGTATGAAATGTCCAGCGATATTTATTATTATTGTTATTATTTATTGACACCGGCAACACCCAGGGTATTGTCGATGCGTTCCCTACCCTGTACAAACCTCTTTATATTTCTTTTGAAGCGTACCATGTTGTAGCCTAACAAAACCTCAGATGGTAGCTCATTCCACAACTTGCAAGTATGGGGTAAAATAAATCGCGTGAAGCGTGTGGTTCGCGATACCCACCTAAATGATTAGAAGATCGCTATTGAATGATCAATTGATGATGAAAGGTGTTTTAATTATTAATACCACTAACTACCACCCATTCAATTAATAACCACGCAAAACTTTGTCCTATCTAGTTATCCAGCCCGTTACGAGTGCTATAACGTTTCAAATGTAAGACACAAAAACCATTCATTTAAAGCCTTCAACCTGTTGAAGAGCAAATACAAAATGGCTGCCTGTCACTTTGACATTTGACAAATACGAGACTTAACCCGAGCATACAACCGATACTTGAAATTTGAGCTATTTGCGGGGGCAATAAGGCTCAACTTCCTCTGGGAAATGTATTCTATTAGCACAAGAAAAATGTATTCATTATTGATTGACATACTTTATTTATTATCTGTTCCTGCAGTGAATAATAATTTGATGGTACGTTTGGGATTTAAATGTAACTGACATAATACTACATGTAAGTACATTATTTAACTTTTTGATATTTTTTGAAGTGAAAACTTCTTTCGGTGAGTTGGGCATTTTTTGAGATGGGAAAAAACCATTGAACTCGCGACACTGTTACCGTTACTTTTAACGACACCTCTGTATATAAGTATCTCGTACTGTTCAAGTTTTCACTTCTGTCGGCATTCCCGGAGTGTCACTTTTTATTGAAGGGAAAACTTCTTTAGACGCGTTGTGCAGTTTTTGAGATGGAAAAAACCATTGAACTCGCGACGCTGTTACCGACACCTCAGTATAAAATTTATTTTTTTAGTTTGTGGTGGGTCATAAAACAACTTTCTTAGTAAATTTTCATGTTTAAGCGACATCCATCATGATAATTCTGCAACAATCAATTTTTTTTTTAGTTTGTGGAGGGGCATAAGACAACTTTCTTAGTAATTTTTCATGTTTATGCGACATCCATCATGATCATTTTGCTACATCCACAATTTTTCTTTGAAGTTAAAACTTCTTTAGGCGCGTTGGGCATTTTTGAGATGTTAAAAAAACCATTGAAATCGCGACACTGTTGCCGTTACCGTTACCGATGCCGTTCCTGACGATTCAAAAAATACACACGCAATTGTTCAAATTTTCACTTCTGTTGGCATTCCCGGAGTGCCACTTTTTTGAAATAAATTATAGTCTAGCGGTTGACCACGCTCTTGCCTGATGGCGCGCGTTGATGCAATCTACGATGGTACACGCTTGTCTAGAAGAAACCTGGGCCCGTAGCCAAATTACATTCGCTCCGAGTCGATTCGATTTCTACATACATTTGTTGTCGCTACATCACGTGGTATTTCTATAGCATGTGTCAAATCCCATATATTTTTGGCCTTATCGAATAGCGTCATCGCTAATCGACTGTAACTTGGCTAAGTCCTCAGTTCACTCGCGACTTGAAGACCCCATAAGTTGTAGTTATCAGGAAACACAGACTCAGGTAAGAATAATTATTATAATTATTAAGAATATTGAGGATTGTGTTAATGTTACAAAATAATTTAAAAAAATGTGTATTATAAAAAGATTTTCAAGATCCTGATAATTATTTAAATAAATTTCATAAATATTATACTCTCGTGTCACGGTTTTAGTGGTTGCACTCCTCCGAAACGGGTAATATGACTTTAATGATTTTTTTATTTGTATATTTAAGAAAGAAAGAAAAAAGAAAGAAAGAAAATACATTTATTTGACACACACATAGGACCATTCAGAACATACCAAACATACCTACTTACATAAAGACTATAAATTATTAAAAAAAGAAAAGAAAAAAAAATATGTAAACAGAAAAAAACACATGCTAAAATTTTTGCAGCTAGGTACTTATTACATAGGTAGGTATATACAACATGGTCTTCCGTGCTGTGTGGGCTAGAGATGGGTAATGGGTAAAACCCCATTCTTCCCATGTGGGTTATAACCGGGTGATTTGGGTTTTATTCCGATTTTAACCCATTTTCACCTATTTTGCTGGGTGAAAATGGGTGTTTGTCTATTTAAGGCCGCTAGGGATCTGGTTTCCATGTCAAATTGTAGCTAAGACTTTGTAGTTCCCGAAAATCATATTCCCTGAATTTGTAGTTCAACTGTTCAGAAGTTATGAGCATTTATCTAGGTCCGTACAGCCAGAAATCAGGCTGTACCGCCCGTCTGGATCTCAGAAACTAAGGATCTGAGAGAATCAGTCAAAAGCTAAAATTTTTGTAGTTATTTAGTAGTTAATTTGTAGTTAATCACTTTTTTGTTTATTTCGGAATACGAGCCATTCCGAAATAAATGGGGTTGAATTAAAGTAACATCAGGTTGTACCGCCCGTCTATATCCCAGCATCTGTACACCTTGGAGAATCTGTCAATAGCTCAGCCTTTTTCAGTTAGTTGGTTATGAATGTGTAGTGTATTTTATTTTTATGTAATGGCTTCTATTAAGAAATAACTGGATTTTAGTCAAAATGGAAGTTTCACATATATCTCCACCACGAAGAAATCTAGAAAAACTGTACAAAGCTCAAAATACTGCCGTAGTTGAGGAAACGTTAATTACAAAGTTTCACCGAAATCGGTTCAGTATTTTTTGAGATAATTGGATCAAAAGAAAAACTCAAATTAGCATTTTATAGATTATAAACACACTGATATAGGGTGACCATGATGTTAAACAGCTGTCTACAAGTCAGAATTACTTTGAGTATGTACCTTTGTAGGTTCAAATAAATAGGTTCAGAGGTCTTTTTTTTCATCATCATCATTAATTCCAAAATAACCTCATGATTACGTATAAAAATGAATATTTTGTAGGTACAGTCTAATGCACTGAAATATAAAAATAGAAAGATGGCATTATTATCCGTAAGCTAGTTAAGTTAATTTACTTACTTATTACTATCACACAAAACTACAAATTCAGGGAATATAATTTTCGGGAACTACAAATTCTTAGTTATACGTTGATACGGAAATTAGGTGATAATTGATTTACATAAACAATAATAGCTACTTTATGTAGGCACCTTCGATCATAAAACTAATTGGAAACAGTCGGGTTTAAAGTGCTAAGTGGATCTGTTTTGTGGATTAATAAATAAAACAAATGAATAAATGTACCTAGGTACTTTATTAGTCGTCATTGTTAATATTTACTACTTAATTCATTTTCACCCGCTCAAAAATCCCAGTGGGTGGAATGACTTGGGTGATAATGGGTTTTAACCCACTCATGTATTTTAACCCGGGTGGTTACCCATCCCTAGTGTGAGCCAAACGGGTCCCATCTCAGCGTATTATTTGGTAGTTATGAGAATAAGTCGTAAGGTATTTTTCACCCTGCTACCCCTTTTTCACTACTTCTATACAGAGGTGTCGGTAACGATAACAGTGTCGCGAGTTCAATGGTTTTTTCCCATCTCAAAAAATTCCCAACGCGCCTAAAGAAGTTTTCGCTATTTATATACAGAGGTGTCGGTAACGGTAACAGTGTCGCGAGTTTAATGGTTTTTCCCCATCTTAAAAAATGCCCAACACGCCTAAAAAAGTTTACATATCAAAAAACTTATTTCCAAAAAATTATGCTGCGGTATTTTTGTTGCTCTTAGTAAACTCAGTGTACATTGTTCCATTGTCTCCCCTGAAGGGGAAGCCTTCGGGTGGCATACTAAACAGGAGATAACCGGCGTAAAACTGATAAAATTGTAAACAGTACTTTAGAAGATTGTGATTTATTAACTTTAGGTTTTATGGTGTCCGCTTTTGATGTCACGAGTTTTCAGATGAGGTTAGATTTTGGGGAACAATAGACATAAATATTATATCTAAGTACTTTCTTCTCAGTTTGTGGGAGTGATTTTCGCAAAAAGGACGGAAATGTGTTATAGGAAACCGGGGAAGCGCTTTGAGCAATGAGCGCGTACGGTGGTCAGATGTTTTTCACTACGAGACTATATTTCATTTAATAGAAATAAGGATTTGTCATGGAGGTTGTATATCATCATAGCATATTATGAATACAATGAGCCTCATTCTATTTTTAAATTTACTTACGTGTAGTCGCATTTACGGAGCCGTCATCGAGTTTTCATTAACCAACTTTCAGAGTGATGAATTCGGTAGATAAGATTAAGATTTGCTTTGTGTTTTCTATTTTGTTTGTAATTTTTTGTTTATATGGTGTACAATAAAAATGATGTTACACATCATATTCGACTACTGTAAGGCTCGTATTTTTTTTATACTACTCGGTGATGGAACAAGCATTTATGACCGGTCTGTTGTTAAGTGGTAACCATCGCCTATAGCAAAGTATTGCCTCGTAGGTCAGGCAACTTAGAAATATGCCTTACGATCCACTGCCTGCGTCCATTAACTTCAGGCATACAGGTGTAAAGCCTCATGTGTCTGTAATTTCACCGGTAACCATACCCTTCATACCGAAACACAGCTGCTTGGTGGTAGAAGTAGGTATAATGGTAGTACTTCCCCGGGCGAGCCCTTTCACAAGAAACTCTACTACTCTTAAAGCCATAAACTATTACCTTAAAATAATTCAACAACTAAACTTGAACGTATAACTACGATTACCAAGTTAGTCGGGTACTTCAAAGAGTTCAGAGCTTGCCGACAAAGCGGCGAGATCAAAGGGACGCCCGTCGGCCACTAAACTTAGGTTAAATGAAAGATTAACGTAGTTAAAAATGAGATATTGTTTCTGGCCAGTGAACTGGATGACCTAGAAAATGTTTCATGCATTTGACGTAATCGGGTCCGCTATCTATGGATAACCTGCAACGATCTCTGTACCTCCGTGGCGTAGTGGACGAATAGACAGCTGAGAGGAGGTTGCGGGTTTGATTCCCGCCGCGGAAAAAATGTTTCCATTATCTACAGATAATTGATCCGAGTCTGATTGATCTGAGTCATTATCTATATAATAATTAAAAGTATGTTTTTCAAAAAAATTACTTATTTAAGTATTCTATCATATATATAGTTTCCATAGCTTTGCTTAGGCTAGAGCTGTGTAAAATGTCCAGCATATTTATTTATTTATTTTTACCAACCGTAGTTCATTAATTTACTCATTTAATTGTGTTTTTTGTTTTTTCTTAATAACCTCTACCTAATATTGTACTCAGATCAGCATAAGTATAATTTGGCCGCAAACAGACACACATAAAGTGTTACTTTCGAATTTATAATATAGGGTGTTTGGTAATATACGAACAAAAATTAAATTGGTTATTTTGATGAGCATAACAAATAAATTTGTGAAATGTTTACCATAGAAATATGAAATTTTATTTTGGAATGTAATAAATAAACACTTTATTAAACTTATGTTGTGCTATTGCATAATGCTTGCCATCTAACCCCATAGACTGTATTGGTGACGTCTCGAGATATCTCTTGTTGTCCCTTTCTAACCCAAAATCCGCAGCCATTTCCAAAAGAGATATCAAATCGGCTTTTATTTTTGGATGTCGATTGCAAGAGTAAGCCGTAAGTTTTATATCGAATTAATCACCTAAACTTAGTCGATTTTCTTTAAAATTTGATAATATAACTACTAGTTTTTTTTCGAGAAGTCTTTTTTATGTTTTGAGAAACCGTCACTTGGATATCGTCGGTATATTACCAAACACCCTGTATTAGTATGGAAACCTAGAAGTTGATTTTATTCAAAATATATTTTAAGCCCGGCGATGTTTCAAAATTAATCTAAGACTAAAAAGCAAGATGGCCGCCTTTGTTAGCCAATCGTGATTTATCTCCGATCTCAGTCACTTACCAGGTAGAATCCGATAGCTGCTAGGCGATTCTAGTAAAGTCCTGACTCATCACGAGTACTTATATCATTATATGTAAAGGATACGCTCTTATTGTGTTCTTTAACTGCCCACTAAGATAAAGGTCCCACCAGACCTATATCTTCCCACATAATACTTACTATTGTCCAGTTAGGTTGTTAGCAAGTTACTTTGGCAGGATAACTATTTATCTAGGTACCTACATATTTACCTACTCATTTAGATATTAAGTACTATGTATATAATGTGTGTGTATTATATATATTAAGTACTTGTGTTTCTTTTATAACTTAGTGTATGTTTGTAACACTAATACAACTATTCGTATTTTTGAAGTTACACTTCTTTAGACGCGTTTGGAAAAAATATGCGAGTAAAATTTTAACGATGCGTGCGCACACCGACTGCCAAAAAGCGACATGATGCAGTTAGCTGATAACTGTCTCATGCGCGCGTACACCGTCAGCCAAAAAGCGACATGATGAAGTTAGCTGATAACAGTTATCAGCTAACATCATCATGTCGCTTTTTGGCTTTTCTCAAGTTTCCGTGAAAACTCTCAACTATATTTATTAATTTATCATTCCTTTTACAAACAAATAGTTGTGGCATACGGGATGAAATCTTTAGCTGTTTTTGTTCTGTTACGACAAAGAAGAATAACTTCTTACGTGCGTATATAAGTACACACACGTTTTTTACATAGTTTTACTTCTATATAGGTATTTGCGACAGGAAATCAGTTACATACAAACATCTTAAGATTAGAGTATTAGGTAGTTATCTAAATGACATGAACGCGATAGTGATAATTAGGGCGTGGCAAAAAATATAATTGCATTTAATGCTTATATGAACTTTATTATATTATATAATCATTTATAATATTATTACACAAATGTACTTTTATATTATTACACAAATGTATAATAATATTCAATAGTTTTGTATGCCTAATAAATAAATTAAATTAAATTTTGAACGTCACGTGAAGAGAGTCGTGGCATGAATAGAATCGCAAGGATGATCCGATAGCTGTGAAGTATAAAGTTCCCTTAAAGTAGGCTCACATGATTCAAAGTAAGTATGTGATATTAAAAAGATGTTTACTCCCCTGCTACCGTTTTTAGGGGTTTGGACCAAAATGGTAAACAGGGAATCTTTATGGTGTGACTTTGTTTGTCCGTCCATTATCTCACCATTACTTACCATCAGGTGAGAGTGGTCAAGTGCTTGGAAATCATTAATTAAAAAAAAACTATATAACCTATCAACTTGAAATTCGGAACAGTCATAAATAATACTAATGTTCCTATTTTGCTATTCAAAAAAATTCCAAAATATTATTGTTTTGATAGCCAAAAAAGCCAATGTGTGTGGGTTGAAATTCTAAAATAAGATTACTATGTCAATGGAAAGGAAATGGTAGTCATCTGTTTCATCAAGAAAAAAACCTAATTTACTAAAAAAACAATATTATTGTCCATCCAATAAAAGTTTATAGTGTCCATCAAAAGGTTCTCTGGAAGAGATAGCCTTTTTTGTCTATAATTTTTGCGATAAGGGCGCTAATTGTTGTCCTTATCTAATGTATACGAGCTGACCCGGCGAACTTCGTACCGCCTTGACATGCATATGACGCGGGCTGCCAATGTACGTCGCCTGTAGAATTATCAATGGGCCATCATTTACAATTATCATGTGTATGAAAAAATGAATTATCTTCATTATTTCTTTTTGCGTGAATTTTTCCGATATTTTAATAGTTATTCTGCTATTCGGGGCGGAGACAAATCCAACAAATTAGAAAGATTATCAAAATCAGCCCAGCCGTTCTTGAGTTATAAATGGTATAACTAGCCCGACTTTGTTTTATATTATTGTTTAATGCCTTTGTTACCATATTTTTATTTGGCATTCAATTATGAGTACCTGTAATATTATTAACACTAAAAGTTATATTCATTTGTCGACGTCTGTGGCGCAGTGGGCCAGTAGCAGGCGGAGATGCAGAAGGTTGCGGGTTTGATTCCCGCTCGGGACAAATGTTTACATTGTCTACAGATATTGGTTCCGGGTTTGGGTGTTTTTCTATAAATTTACAAAAAAAATTTAAATAAGTAGGTATTTTATCAGATATTTGGTTCCCCTAGTACAAGCTTTGCTTAGTTTGAGGTTAGATAGCGCTGTGTGAAATGTCCAGCATTATATCCATTTATATCATCTTTTTAATTTACAAGTACCTACCTATACCTTTTATTAAAAAAATAAAATTCTAAATTAAATACAGAACTTGTTCGTAAAGAGCTATTTCCATAAAGCTTTTTGCAATTCAAATCATGCACTAGATAAAATCTAAAACGTAGAGTTAGAGAAGTGTCTAAAACTTTACAAACTCTAAATTTATCGCTGCCTCTAAAATTGAAACTATAAATTAGAGTCGGAATGTGAAATTATTGCCAGATAATGTTCGGCATTAAGTTATAGCTTTTGCCCTGGGCAACAGGCATAACCGAACCGAGAGGTGTTGCTTAACTGGGTTAACTAAAGAGTTCGGGTTTTTTTTGATGATAGCCGTGCGCTTGACCATTACCTCACCTGATGGTAAATGAAGGTGTGATCGAAGATGGAGCTCACTTGCCTTGAAAGAACCTATTCACTCTGGACTTCAAGACTCTTGAGATTATACTGGTTCGGAAAAACATACGCCGGAAGTGAGTTCCACTCCTTACTTGTGCTAACAAAAAAATAGCTGAAGCAAATCGTTTGGTACAGCAAGGTGGTATGCCAACCGGGTATGAGTGTTACTTCTCGGTACGTCTGCTTGTCCGGTGGTGGAAGGTGGAAAGAGGGATAAGGTCATGAAGATCTTGCGCACATTCACCAAAATGAATCTTGTAAAAAACTGAAAGTCTGGCGTTGCATAAGCATTGCAATTCAGCGTGGCAATTCAGCCCGTGCCCAGGGGACACTTCCGCCTGGATCTGGTGTAGTTGAGTTATCACCAGATCGTTTGCAACGGTCTTTAGATGGCTAATCTGTTTCTTTTGTTGTTGTTGTTGCTAATGAGCTATGGGAACCATATAACTGATAGAATACTTATATGTTTTTTTCTTTGTGAATACATACTTAAAATATATAGAAAAATACCCAAACCTGGAACAAATATCTGTAGACCATGCAAACATTTGTCCCGCAGCGGGGCATCGAACCCGCAACCTCCTGCGTCTCAGCCGCGATGTATGGTATGGTATGTCGCGATCTGTAAGGTCTCGCCTCGCACTGAGACGTTATTCGGAGCGGATCGCACTCAACCTGATGAAGGTTCACGAATTGAACCGAAACATTGCGAAACACCGATAAGACGGTACGTGATAAAACCCGTAAATATAATAATGATTGAAATAAACCACGAAAGATTTCTTAGTAAAATATTAAATCGTACCTGACATACTAAAAGATAGTTAGAAAATATAATGTGGGAATATAATTTAAATGTAATCTTACAAAAATTATCTACTTACAAAACCTAGAATAAGTATTTTAACCTGGCGAGCGTGAGGTTGGGTGTAATACACCCGAGGTATCTAATAATCATCGATATTTTGAATTTGGTGCGTTAAACACCGCTGTGCCTTTGAGTAACTGTGCGGGGGGATAGTTAGGAAGCACTGAGTCACACCGCTTAATCAGCCGTCGCGCGGTGATAAAGTTAGACGGTGTCAAAGTGGTCGGCGGGTGAGTTTGACACAACTAGCGCTTGGTTATTTTGCACACCTAAGATTTTGTTCTTGTCTAACTTTACTTTAGTTTTTTGGTTATATTTTCAGACTACATATTCTAAACTATTCAAATGTTTAACTTTTCTCCGAATTTATTCAGTTCATAATAAAAAGGCGGTTAAACCCCTACAGGAAAAATATGTACCTACATCTCAAAAATGTTGATTATGATTAAAATAAGCATAATTACTAATAATATTTGTTTTATTTCTAGATTTTATTTACTAATATAATAAAAGCAGGTTAAATAAACATACTACTCAATATAAGTTAGTATTAAGCGATAAACCAATAGATTTACTTCAATAACCTTTTCGGGTTCAAAAAACCCAACCTAACGCTCAGTGTTACGAATTTGAACTTTACGCTCGCCGGGTTAATGATCTACTAACATAATACTGTAATATTGTAAATTCCTTAAAAAAATATATATTACTAGCTATTGCCCACGACTTCGTATACGTTACACTCCTAAATGTGTAGGTAACCTAGAAATAAAGTTAAACTCGCTGTTGCAACTTGACTTGATACCCCATTTTTATCCCATGAGAACTGATTTATAGGATAAAAGGTAGCCTTTGTGGTAATCCCGGTTATAATCTATGTAAATACCAAATTTTATCGAAATAGGTTCAGCCGTTACGACGTGATTGAGTAACATACAAATAAATGAAAATCCAAACTTTCACATTTATAATATTAGTGTGACTAGCTGACCCGCCCGCGGCTTCGCATGCTTGAAATATCCCGTTCCCGTGGGAACTTCGGTATAAAAACTATATAAAACACTCGTGTGAAAGTGACGCGACACTTCACGTAAACGTGACTTCACGAACGAACGACGGTTCAATTATATGGATATTGTTCGTACAAAAATACTAAAATCGCGATTAAAAAATGAGGGGTAGGAGGGTACTTATATATTAAAACACTTTACGACCTATTCTCATGCCTACCAAATATACAAAAATAATCATTAAAATCGGTCAACCCGTTTCAAAGGAGTGTGACCACAAACACCGTGATACGAGATTTTTATATATTAGATATTGTGTTTTTAATCATTATCTCTAGGTGACTAATTTTTGAAACGTCTATAAAATGAGAATCTGTTTGTTTACATTGACATCAAGTGCTGTTGATTCTGTAGTGAATAAAATAAAAACAAGTATTTATCAAACTTTCGCGATCACTGTACATAATTACTGATTTAAACGGGTATTTATTTACCTTCTTTTTTAATATCCAACTGTTCGTAGTTTTGACTGAGTTGCAACACTGAACACAAACGAACACCGCCGTAAAGTTGCAAGCCTATCGATCTTTTACGGAATACATTTCGGGGACTGTGCCCAGTTCCTGGGTTTCCTACTATACGATCTGATCCCTTCCATCAAAGGACTAGCAGGCGCACGGCTCGGTACCATCTGTACCTAGTTGATATACCAGCCATTTGCACACACCGTTTTGGTCCTACGTTCGTGATGCGTACAGCTAAGGTATGGAACACTTTACCGTCGTCTCTTTCAGGTAAAAGTGAATAGGTTTTTTCTAGATCTTCGTGCTTCATCTTAGACCACATTATCGCTTACCATCAGGTGAGATTGTGGTCAAACGAAGATCTATCCAGTTAAAAAAAACTGAATAACAAATAAAAAAGGTACATACGCAATAATTACTCGTTTAAATCAATAATTATAATACTGTAATATTGCGTGCCTGTGTATCATCCCAAGTTATTTGAAATAATTAATTAATTAACAAATTAATTAATAACTCGGTTAGAATTCTGTTGATTTAAACTAACGTCAATATTTCTTCACATGATGACATTTATTTAAGAATATTAATTAAATGTTCATAAGAAAACTCGTATGACAGGAAATTCGGGATATTGTTATGAGTTTCTTCACTGTTCTCTTGTATACATATATATCATATTATATACAACCTGTTTTGTTACGTACGACGTTAATTTAAAACACTTATGCAGAATAGTAGTAATTGATTTTAGAGGTGCGTTAATACCGGTTGCTTAAATATTTATCCAGTAATCGATGCATTTCCAATAAACAATTTTTAACCCTCTATTGCATGAATTATTAAATTAAAAAGAAATAAAATATTTTTATGTTTTAATGGGGTTTCTAAGGCTTACAAGACCAAATATAAAGAGAAAGTAAATAAGTTTCATATTTTGGAAAAAAAACAGAAGCCGTAATTGCTCATACAATAACGTCTGTCATTTCAATGGTTAATTTTGTCTAAACGTACTGAATTTAGAGGTAGATCTTGCACTTTTGCTGGGGTTTTCCGAGCCCTTTTCCGAGATTAATTTCTACTGGTAGGAGTGCCCGTTCTGGTTGACGTAGGAGTATCTACTCTTGACAAGGTTGGTCTACCGGGATTTTTGATACTAGGACACCCTCTTTTTCTTGAGATAATCTTGCTAGCCTTGCAATAATGTTCAGCTATGGCGAGCTTGAAGTCAAATAGTGACATGCATAGGTCAGTCTTACGTCGCCACAGTAACCAAGTATTAACTGCGCAGATATCAACCAAGTGGAAAAATAGTTTTTTATACCACTAACGAAACTTTATTTGCATATGAAGCCAAAAATGGCTCCCGTAGAAAATAGTGCAAACGAAGTATAAGGAAGAAATATTTTGAATAAACTGTGATAGAGGTCAAACACAGAGGCTTTGTAGAACATTAAGTGTGAAAATCAATTTTCTAACTTCTCTATTTAATTTCCACCAACAAAGCTGCAAAAAATTTCCCAAGAACGACTTTGCGTACGCACCGGAGAAAAGTGAGGTTATAATGGCATACGACGTTGCCCATAGGCCATAAAAATTGCTTTTCGTTTCAGTTTGAACTCCCTAAAATTATTAATTTTTTTTTTATAAATTTTGTTTAAAATTAGGGTAGAAAAAAAAATACTAAAGTTTAGCAGCCAAAAATGGCTTTGTATGCAATAGAGGGTTAACGTAAATCGGCGGCGCCTTTGCAACGACGCTGCTTATGCCGGGTTCCTATATCCGTCGGTAACCAGCTACGCCTCGTTTCTCCTTGAAAACGTGTCAAAAGTTTGACATTAGTTTGACATTTTTTCAAGGGGATACGAGTCGTAGTCGGTTACTGACGGATATAGGAACCCGCTATTAGTCAGGTTAACAGATACATACTTACATAATTAATGAATATGATTTGTTTACTTATTTTAAACAGGGTGTTTCATTGATATTTTAGGACTTGATATTAAGATTGTTTAAAATTCTAAATTCTCTATAGTAATGAAATTGAAAAAAACCAATTTTACAACAATAGCCATAAGCCCTACCCGTGTTTTCATTTTAATGTCATACATAAAAAAACACGTAGTATATTCTCGCGTATCGGTTACTATCCAACACGGTGTGAATGTAGGGAACCAGTTAACGTTCGGACGGCGTGCATGGAACCTCGGTTCGCTGAAGTCGACTAGGGCCGAGTTTATTTGATTCAGCGTCACCGACCCGAGTGTGACGGCTCAGTTTAGTTCAATGCCCAGAGAAAGTATGCATGGTGCGCCTAAGAAGTCAACACTTCATATCTTTATGGTTTTTAAAACAAAGTAATTGTTCATCTTATTAGATACATCAAAAATGTATAAACCTGTATAATTAAGTTATTTTCACCAATTTTCACCGAAATGACTCAGTAACAATTGAAACCATTATATTCATTGTAAATGTGGTATGACACAGCTAATATTACTATTGAAAAACAAAATACCTAAGTCTGGACAGGCACAAATTACTCTTCCGAGTGTAGAATGTTACTATACTACCTATCCAGTTTTAATAAATAAAGTAACTAGTGGTTCGCCTCGAACTGAGATCTCGCGAGTCTACCATAAAAACAAAAAAAATATTATTCGTAATTTTTGAACAGGAGTTCATGTTATATGGTTACCCTTTTTTGGGGTACAAATTGCAGTTATTCTAGATTTCAGACTTTTGCCTATATTTGTGATACTTAAGCTACCCACATATCAAATTATAGCACTGTGGGGTCACTGGTGTACCCTGCGAATTGTGTCAAAATTTAGTTTTTATTATGGCTAATAACTCAAAAACTACAAAAACTTTTTTATAAATAAAAACGGGGTCGAAATGTACTAATGAAGACCTTTCATTTGACATCTCATATGACCTAATAGTCTCATTTTCATTTTTTTACCCCTCTTAGACCCCAATATTTCAACAACATGCCAAAATTTTTAGCTCATTGAGTCACACCAAAATTGTGCCACCATTATCTACCTATATACCAAATTTCACGATGATCGGATAAATGCTTCGAAAGTTATCCTCGGACAAATAAACATACATACAACGCCGATTTGCCTAAGTTGATTTGGAGATCTCGCTTCGCTCGGACAACTATAATTTAATTACAAGTGCATAACCACATACATTACGATAACATTAATAGTACTAGTTATAGCCATCACAAATAATATTAATAATTTAATAAATTCATTTATAAATAAAAGTTGCTAATTAAATTAGAATAAAATAAAATGGCAATGTAACATTACACTAAAATTTATAATAAGTAAGACATAATAATAATTGAAAGTAGCGAACATGCTGTGATTACTAAACGCAACTTGTAAAAAAATGATGTAAGCCAATGATCAAAGTGACTGTAAAACCCAAATAGATAAGTAGATAGACACGGTCTAAAAACAATTCTGCATTCTTATTTAATGCTTCCTGAAATGGCAGAGAAAGCTGTGTAATATGCAATAATAAGGTTAGGATATTGTGGACATACATTGGAGCAGTAAATATTATTCAGGTGTAAGTAGTTTTGGCACACAGCCAGTACAAAACAGGTGTAGCCAACAGTTTCAAATGATGTTTGAATAAAATAGAAATTACGAAGTGCCTAGCCGTTTAAGTTCCTATCAACTTTCGATCGTATATCTAAAGGTGGATACCTTATAAATAGATCTCTTGCTGCTTGATTCTGCGGATAGTTCCATGCATGACTGACGAGTGACGTCCATAGACAGCTACGTACTGCACCGAGGGATTATTTCACAAACTACCCAAAATTAAACCCTACATTTCTCAATAGCATCATGCACCTTTGCCACGGACGTGCCTGCGCTACAACAGACGAGACCTTTTTATGGTTCGCCGGATCAACGGCCCAACGGCACAATGGACTCGGGAACTTGGTTAAAGAACATTTATTTTCTCGAAAGAAATGTAAATACATTTAACATAAATGAGAGACTAATTGAAATTTAAGTAATTTTAGTGCTTCGAAACAAACAAAAATCAAATAGTAGGTGATTCACAAACAAGAATTACATTACAATTCGAAAAATCCGACATCTTTTATATTTACTAATAGACATCGCCTATTATTTAAGTATTGAGTAGGAGATGTAATGAGTATGAGACGCATGCCGTCACGTGTGTCGGCATACGATTCGGTTTTACTGACAAGCAGTGCCAATAGATGCTTCACATCAAATAACGACAACGAATCATCGCTAAACATTAATTTAAACAAAAACTTATTGCGAAAATCCACCTTTTTTCGGTCTATTTTTTTGGTTGAGTCTGTTAAATAATGCTGATCATTATTTCAAACAGTTTTTTATTTCGGTTTGAAGGGTATATTTGTCGATGAAATTACTATGTGGCTTTACACCTGGATGCCTCAAATTGAGGACGCTATCAGTGCACCGTAAGGCATGACTGACCTACGAGGCAATACTTTGTTATAGGTTATCACTTAATATCAAGTGGGTCATCAGCTTGATCCATCTCTAGGTCTTATAAAAAAAAACATAACAAAATGGCGGAAAACCTCACGAATTGACAAACTTTTTTTTGTAAAGTCGTTTGAAAAATAACCTGATATCTTAATCATATACATAAAATAAATACGTTTTTTTAAGCTTAACGGCATCCATCTTGAGTGGCCATAATTCTGCATATTATTATGCAGTAATATCAAATTGAAAGTTGACAGATGTGAGGCATGGCGGGCTGCCAATGCGACCATTAATTTTCATAACAAAATGGCGAGTTTCCGGTCTGGCCAGCGCTCAAATCGTATAGTTTTTATGGAGCGAAAATGTTAGACAGAGATGAAAATATTGATTATTTTTTTTATAGCTCTGGTTTTCTGTGTCATAGTTTAATTTATATTTTGTGATAGAATTTGGTTTGTTAAGAATGGTGTTGAAGACACAAATTTTGACGAATTCCACTAAACGCAAGATCGAGGTTGACGGGCAAGCTATACACTACGTCGATGTACCTATATCTACTTGGGCCTGTTAGTTTCGTTCAAAAACAGGCAAGATAAGGAGATCGATCGCCGCATCGAGAACGCCTGCAAGAACTACTGGTCCATGAAAGAGCTGATGAAGGGAAACCTTCCTATGTCACTCAAGCGCAAACTCATCGACATGTGTATACTGCCCGTCCTTACTTAAGGTTCCCAAACGTGGTCTTTAACCGAGGCTCAAAAATCCAAACTCAAGGTTTGCCAAAGAGCAATGGAGCGCAGCGTGCTTGGAGTAAAGAGGATTGACAGAATCTGTAACACCACACTGCGCTTAAAGACCGGCATTGCTGACGCAGGAAATAATAAATAAATATGGTTGGACATTTCACACAGCGGTAACTAGCCCCAAACGATGCAGAGCTATGGGAACCAAATACTTAACTGATAGAATAATTATCTACTTTTTTTTTGTAAATTCATACTTATAATATATAGAATAACATCTAGACCCGGAACAAATAGTTCTCCCCAATCATCTACATTTTTTTTTGTTGTAACTTAATATAGCTATTATTTTATTTTATTATTTATTTATTATTTTCTTCGTGTGGTAACTTATATTTATCAATATATGTATTCATACTTTTTGTAATTGTAGTACTGTGCGGGCATCCGTGATATCCTCATTTTTAAATGGTTCCAACGGAAGATCAGCGTTGTGCCAAAAGCACAACAAATGCTGAGTTGGACGCCTTTTTGTGACGTCGGTCGTTTAGATATATGTAAGTAATTTTGAGACACACATTTGTTAGGTATTGTTATTCTTGTGTGCATGAACATTTTATCTTGTGTGTACCTTACTTGTGTGCTGTGTGTGTTGTGTACCGTCACAAATAAATGTTTTTTCTTTCTTTCTTTCTTTCTTTCAAATATCTGTATATCATACAAACATTTGTTCCGCGGTGGGAATCGAGCCCGCTACCTCCTGCGTCTCAGCCGGCTATTCGCCCACGGCGCCACGGATGTCGTTAAATAAGGTTGCCAGGCTAAAATGGGATTGGGCGGGCCATGTAAGACGCATGCACCCGGACAGATGGCAAAGATCGTCACGCAGTGGGTGCCTGAAGACGGACGACGGCGCCGAGGAAGGCGTAGTAGGCGCTGGCGTGATGATTTCGATGCCTTCGAGACAGATTGGTGGGATTTGGCACGCGAGTAAAAGTCCTGGAAGACAGTGGGGGAGACCTTTGCCCAGAAGTGGGATGACACAGGTTGAATAAAAAAAAAGAATGGTGCTCCTCTCAAGTCGCACCTTTGTGTTTTAAACCCCCATCGCAAGGTTTGACGCCTGTCTGTGTATCTGTCTGACTTGTGTTATCGTGTAACACAGGTCAGAAAGATACAGTACTTAGAAGAAAGAGACTTCATAGGGCGTATGTTTCAAAAACTATCTATACTTTTTATTACTAGTGGTTCACCCCGAACTGAGATCTCGCGAGTCTCCCATAAACACAAAAAATATTATTTGTAATCTTTGACTATCAAAATAGTGCCACGAAATGAATACCAACTAACTTCACCTACAGTTTAATTCAAATTACAGGTAACGGGAGTTCATGGTAAATGGTTATATATTTTGGGGTAGAAATTGGAGATAATCTGGATTTCATACTTTTTCCTATATTTGTGTCACTATAGCTACACGCATACCAAATTTCAGCACTGTGGGGTCACTGGTGTACCCTGTGATTTTTGTCAAAGTTTAGTTTTTAGTATAGCTAATAACTTAAAAACAAGAAGGTTTAAACTAAAAATAAAAACGAGGTCGAAATGTACTCACAAAGACCTGTTATTAAACGTGTCACTTGATCGGATAGTTTCATTTAGATTTTTTTATTACCCATCTTGAACCCCAATATCTCAACCCCCCCACTTTTTGAGCTCGTTTAATCACACCAAAATTATGTCATCATTACCTACCTATATCCTACCAAATTTCACGATGATCGGATAAAAGCTTCGAAAGTTATAGATACTCGTGCAAACAAACATACATACATACAACGCCGATCAGCCCAAGTTGATTATGAGATGTCGCTTCGCTCGATCAATTAACTGTGTCATCGTATTTCCTAAACGGATGACCCGATTTGGATGCAGTGTTTAATAGAAAGCTAGTTTAACTGTGGTGGTTCTTCGCTATGTCAATTTTTAACCCCTACGCAAAAATAAGGGTATTTTATTTATACTTGTATTACCCAAACACATTTAGGATTACTCTGCTCTCCCGAGCAGTCCATCACAGACAGAAAATTTAGGTATGTTTTCAATCTATAAGATTTCCACCCGCGGCTTCGCGCGCGATGTTGTTAATAAAACATTACCCTCCCTCTATGCAGTAGGGTAAAAAACTAATATATGTATCAATCCCGGTCATAATCTATATATCAAATGTCATCGAAATGAGTCCAGCTGTTTTGATGTGAACACGTAAGAAACAGGGTTACTTTCAAATTTATAATTTAGCATTTACATTATTAGTGTAACGGACGATCAAAGACGGGGAAGGATCGAATCTAGATTGAAATGTATATTAGGTAGTTTTAAGATCGAATCAGATTTAAATATTAACAGGTAGCTAAGATTGTAACAGTTTAAACTTGTAAAGGTCAAAAGAGTGAGATAGCTACATGTAAGTCCCCGTCTAACTTTGCTGGAAGCTTCGATGTATTAGGAATTATATAAAACGATTTGTGAATGCGTGAATTACGATCCCCGCACCATGGCTAGGGCGAGGAGTAGATTTGTATAAAGCTAGACCGTTTTCAAGCAGAAATTTGTGATCATTCAAGAACGCGATTTATACCTTGTAAACTAGCAACTAAGAAGAAAAATAAATACAGTCCACTTTTGCACCGAGTCTATCAATGAAGCCTGGGTAGGACCTCGCCAAGTTTTGGTCCTACGAGCCGGATAAGCAGTTCCTACAAGTTTTGGTCCTCCGACCCGGATAAGCCGTTCCTGCGACGACCGGACCAGTTGTTCCTGCGGAGCCGACAAGACCCGCTCCACTGGGTTTCAAGAAACAGTTACATCGTATAACCACTGAAGAGACGGCGCGGGCTTGAAGATCACCCAACGGTGCGACGAGCATCGTTGTCAAGACCGGCGCAAGGGCACGGGGTGCCTGAAGATCACCCAACGGTGCGACGTGCGACGTTGTCAAGACCGGCGCAAGGGCACGGGGTGCCTGAAGATAAGCCCGCGTCCGTTGAAGACAACCGAACGAGGACGTCACCCGAAGAGTGAAGACCCCCCACCCCCTCACGTGGCTGGTCCACGGCCCGTTTATTCCGGCCACCTAACGGTGCCAAACGGTCGGAATAGCGGGTAAACGCCTTAGGGCGGTTTTTAGTGTTAGTGTTAGGGACCGCTAGGTAGGTAGGGGCATCAAGTGCTGAAGAAGATGACCACCAGGAGCCCACCAGTGACGAGGGGGAAGAAGGCTGCACTTCGCGTCTACGAAGACTACCCCGCGTCCCCGTCCGAACCCGCGCTTCCGAATGCTCCCGTTGAGCCGCGACCCGCCGAAGCGGGACACTTCTCCGCTCGCGTAGCGTCAGAGACGACCGCGCCCGCGCCCGCGACCGAGGTAGCACCGCGAGTGACCGCACACGCCGAGCCCGAACGCCGGCGTGCCCCGTCCGTCCGCTCGCAACGCTCCAGCGCCAGCGCGATGGCAAGGATACGGCAAATTGAATTTGAAGCTGAAGAACGACTTGCCGAGATTAAGAGGCAAGAGCTCCATATTCAAGCGGAACTTATAAGGAAGAGGTTGATTGCCGAAGTCGCTACAATACGGGAAGAAGATGAACAAGAAAGCATCCAGGGCACGGGTGCACGGAACGGAGCCCTAGACACAGAACACAGAATAGAGGACTGGCTCCAACGCCATCATAAACGGGGCGAGCCAGAACAAGTGACGGATCAGGATACCAGGTATCTCTCATCGACCACGAGAGAACAGAATACGGAGCGGTATCCTCCGATTACGAACAATCGGGTCACTTTTGAAACACGAACACTGCGAGACAGATCACTCACGCCGGACCGAACGCGAGACAGAGGGATTGATCGGTTAACGGAAGCCATAGAGAAGATGGCTCACCGTAGACCACCTCCGAGACAGACGTACGACCTACCTGTATTCGGAGGTGCTGCGGGGGATTGGCTACCGTTCAAGGCAGCCATGAAGGAATCGACGACCATCCACAAGATCTCATCGGCTGAGAATCTAGCGAGGCTTAGAACATGCCTGAAAGGCGAAGCCCGTCAAGCAGTGTCGGCTTTGTTATACACTGCAACCGAACCGGCAGTTATAATGAAGACTTTGGAGCAGTGTTACGGTCGCCCAGAGATGATTATAGACAACGCGTTAGAAGAGATTAAGAAGCTACCGCGACTGGGCGCGACCGCAGGCGAATTAAACGCTTTCGCCATCAAACTACAGAACGTAGTAACCGCCATCTCTTGTATGGACCAACGCGGCTACCTGCAGAACCCGATGTTTGCGCGACAGGTAGCCGAGAAGTTGACACCGCACATCCGATCAAAATGGTGCGACTATGCGGAGGAATTTGGCAGCCGAAATGAACCAGAAATATTGACGCTGTCCCAGTTCCTGATGAGAGAGGCAGATCGCGCAATGCGATACGCGTATACAGCTACGCCTTCGCAGAGCACCTCAAAGGCCCGACCTACAGAGCAGCGAACCAGGGTGAACGAACGAAATCGTGGGTCGGTGTACGCTACACAGAACGCGGCATCGGAGAAGGAAGCCTCAACGAGTAAGAACGCAGCAACGGACAAGAACGAGTGCCGTTGCTGCGGGGGCGACCATAGAACCGTCGAGTGTAAAAAGCTTGCGGCGATGCCAGTAGACAAGAGATGGGAATGGGCCAAAGAGACAGGCATATGTTTTCGCTGTCTGAGCAGCAAACATAGACGCTTTATGTGCAAGAGCAAGCGATGCGGAGTGGGTGAATGCACACGTCCGCATCACGCACTGTTACATGCGCCGAAAATAAGGAACGAGGGTGCCAGTGAGCAGGGCCAGACCGAAGAATCAGCCATCACTGCATCTGCGCATGTAACAGCAAGGAATCAAGTCCTACTGAAGGTGTGTCCAGTCGTGATTAAGGGCAGTAACGGCATGGAAATGAATACGTATGCGTTACTGGACGAAGGATCAACGATAACTCTGATCGATGAAGAGATCGCCGCGATGATCGGAACGGAAGGCCCGACAAAAGCCTTGAACATCGTGGGGGCTACGACTAGTCAGAGGGAACCCGAGAGCCGGGTAGTGGATATCGTAATCCGAGGACACAAGTCGGACGCACATCGGATCACAGCGCGCACTGTGAAGAACCTGACCTTAGGAAATCAACTCGTCAGTACCGATGTGTTAAAATACGCGCATTTGAAGAAACTCCGTCCAGAAGCCGTGTGCTATGTGTCAGCGAAGCCACGCATACTCATCGGGGCCGACAACTGGCATCTTATTGTGACAAGGAAGCTTCTGACAGGGAAGAGAACCCAGCCAGCTGCATCACTAACGCAGCTGGGATGGGTAATCCATGGATCAATCCCCAGGAGCACAATAAGACAGCAGGAGACGGTACTACACGTCCATACGTGCCAAGGTGTCCAGAACGGACATACTTTGAACGACCAAGACGAGGAATTAAGCAAGCTCGTGAAAGCACACTTTCAGATAGATGCTTTGGGCGTTTCAATTAGAAGAAAGCCAAACGCAAAGGATGAGCGGGCTCAAAGCATTTTCGACAGAACAGCGAGACGAGTAAACGGTCGTTTTGAAGTGGGACTACCTTGGGCCAGCGATGAGGTGAAGATGCCGCCCAGCTACGACATGGCCATACGACGCTTACATGGGATCGAACGTAAGATGGACAGATCGCCGGAGTTTAGAAGTGCATACACCGCGCAAGTGGAGAAGCTGCTAGAAAAGGGATATGCAGAAAAAAGCGAGGAGGAACAGAGGCAGAACGAACGTCTCTGGTTTCTCCCTCACTTCGCGGTGACAAACCCCAACAAGCCGGGGAAGTTTAGAATGGTTTTCGATGCAGCCGCGCGCGCTAATGGAACATGTCTCAATGACGCGCTGCTGGACGGACCAGATCTACTACAGACATTACATGGCGTCTTGTTTCGCTTCAGAACGAAGCCGATCGCGGTCACTGCGGACATTCGGGACATGTTCCTGAGGGTGACCATACGACAAGAGGACCGTACAGCCCAACACTTTCTATGGCGCGGCGACAACCGAACAGATCCACCGCAGAAGTACACGATGAAGTCCATGATATTCGGAGCGAGAAGTTCTCCATTTCTGGCTCATAGCGTCAGGAACAGGAACGCGAAAGATCACGAGCGGACACACCCGCTAGCGTTTGACGCTATAACTCGGAACCACTACATGGACGACTGGGTGGACAGCTTTGAAACGGAAGAGATAGCCGCCAGAACTATAGCACAAGTGCAAGAGGTGCATCAACAAGCGGGTTTTGAACTTGCAAGCTGGAGCGCAAACCGTGAAGGCTTACTGGATAGTATTAACCCGGAGAACCGAGCGCATGCACCAAAAGAGCTAGCGGCCAATGCACATGTATATGGCAAGACATTGGGTATTCTTTGGATTACCGACACGGATGAACTCACCTTTAACACTGCCATGCCTCGCGTACCTGAAGATGTTAAGAATGTGGCACGAACGCCAACGAAGCGGGAGGCATTGGGTGCAGTTATGTCGTTGTTCGACCCACTAGGCCTGCTGAGTCCATACACGATTACGGCGAAGATCATGTTACAAGAGTTGTGGAAAAAGAACGTGGATTGGGATGAACCTTTGCCAGCCGAGGAGGCGGCGACATTTTTTGAATGGCAAAATAATTTACGCTACGTCGCCGACCTAAGACTGCCGCGATGTTACGACGCAAGACCAGACATAATACAGCGACAACTTCATGTTTTCTGTGACGCCAGCGAGCAGGCGTTCGCTGCGGTCGCGTTTTGGCGAAATGTCAGCCAAGACGGCGTGAGCATCGCTATAGTAGCAGGAAAGGCAAAGGTTGCGCCACTAAAGGCACAGAGCATACCACGAATGGAGCTGCAGGCTAGCTTAATCGCCGCTAGACTTGCCGCGGAGATTGTCAAAAGCCATGACTTGGAAACGAATGTAACATTTTGGAGCGACTCAAAGACGGTGCTACATTGGATTAGGAACGACGAAACGAGATTCACTCCGTACGTGGCGCACCGACTCGGGGAGATAGCAGAGTTAACTCGCCCAGAACAATGGCGGTGGGTGCCCACAGCGCTCAACGTAGCAGACGACGCAACGCGATCGGGGAACACTCAGCTACGGAGCGACGATAGATGGTTTACGGGACCGGCGTTTCTATTTGAAGACGAAGAACGTTGGCCTGTAGAGGTTTCATCGCCACCAGAACAAGACGAAGAGAGAACATGTGCAGCGCACGTGAGCCAGGGATCAACGCTCATCGACATGAGCAGGTTCTCATCCCACGAACGGTTAGTTCGCACGCTGGCCCACGCGCTCACATTTTTAAAGAAATGTCGACGACGCGGTGGGCAGCTTGGGATGGGAGAACTGCGAGAGGCAGAACGCCTGCTCATCAGAGACTCGCAGCGAGCATGTTTCCCTGACGAATTCCAGCGCCTGAAGAAAGGGATGAGCGTCGATCGAACGAGCAGGCTGTACCAACTCGACCCTAAGTACGGTGACGATGAAATAATAAGGCTGAGCGGTAGGATCAACGCCGCTACAGTACCGGATCACCTGAAGGATCCACCCATTCTGGACGGAGCGCACCGCTTATCACGTCTACTGATCAGGCGGGAACATGAGAAGAATAAGCACGCGGGCAGAGAACAGATCGTGAATAATCTGCGCCAGCGATTTTGGATACTGCGGTTGCGTCCGGCGGTCAGAACGGTTCTGAACGATTGTACGCTGTGTAAGATAAGGAGAGCGAACCCAAAGAAGCCAGTAAAGGGCGACTTGCCGAGGATGCGCCTAGATATGAACACGAGGCCGTTCACTAACTGCGGCATCGATTGTTTCGGCCCTATGTGGGTGGCGATCGGGCGGCGCCGTGAGAAGCGATGGGGTATGCTCTTTACGTGTCTAGTAACGAGAGCTATACACGTGGAGCTTATAGCGAGTCTCAGCACCGACTCGGCTATTATGGCTATCAGGCGAATGGCTGCCCGACGGGGGACTCCTAGTGCAATCGTATCAGACAATGGAACGAACTTCCACGGATCGGAAGTGGAACTAAGAAAGGCGTACGAAGAATGGCTCCCAGGCCTAAAAGAGTACGCACTCAAAGAGCGGATCGAGTGGCGGTACATCGACCCTGGTGCGCCAAACCAGGGGGGAGCCTGGGAGCGAATGATAAAAACGGTGAAGAGAGCCCTAGCCATCACTTTAAATGAACGTGCCCCGCGAGAGGAGGTATTGAATACGCTAATGACAGAAATCGAGCACACCGTAAACTCGCGGCCTTTAACGCATGTACCCGTGGACCCAGAGGAAAAGGAAGCTTTAACGCCGAACCATTTTTTATTGGGGACGGCAGTAGGTTTGCCATATGTGGGAGACTGCGACGTAGCCGACAGAAGGACGTGGCGCGCCGCACAGGCTCTGGCAAACTCTTTTTGGAAGCGCTGGATCGACGAGTACTTGCCTACGTTGGCGCCGCGAGGCGACGTCAGAAGACAGCAAGAGAACATCAAAGAAGGGGACGTCGTCATAATCGCGGACGGTTTGCTACCTCGGAGCGTATGGCCGCGGGGCCAGATCGAGCGCGTGATTACGGGTCCGGACGGAGTAGTTCGGAGCGCTGAGGTGCGGACGCGGGGAGGCGTTTTCCGGAGGCCAGTGAGAAGGTTGATCGTCCTCCCGATTGAATAAGAAGGCTGCGAGGATCTGCGCCGGGGGGAGACTGTAACGGACGATCAAAGACGGGGAAGGATCGAATCTAGATTGACATGTATATTAGGTAGTTTTAAGATCGAATCAGATTTAAATATTAACAGGTAGCTAAGATTGTAACAGTTTAAACTTGTAAAGGTCAAAAGAGTGAGATAGCTACATGTAAGTCCCCGTCTAACTTTGCTGGAAGCTTCGATGTATTAGGAATTATATAAAACGATTTGTGAATGCGTGAATTACGATCCCCGCACCATGGCTAGGGCGAGGAGTAGATTTGTATAAAGCTAGACCGTTTTCAAGCAGAAATTTGTGATCATTCAAGAACGCGATTTATACCTTGTAAACTAACAACTAAGAAGAAAAATAAATACAGTCCACTTTTGCACCGAGTCTATCAATGAAGCCTGGGTAGGACCTCTACAATTAGTATGGATAATGCGAAAACATATTAAAGTTGTCCTAAGTTGTTTTAGAGATAATTATCCTATTTGTTTAACGAATGAAATAAAATAAAAGCGCTCATCATCAAAGTAAACTCTATTTGATTCTCTATACATTTTTTGTTGCTCACTTTCTCACTAGTGTTTATTTCTGTTCATTTTCATTCTAACAGCATGGTTTCTTTATCACAGAGTGAACAAATAACTAGAAAATAGCAATAAAATAAAACCCTGTAAAGAAGCTCGTTAAAAACGCAATTTTATAGCACAATCAGCGGGTTACAAAAGCGCGCGAATCTCTCACACGTTTGACAGCTGGCGTCAGCCATTTTGCAAAATGGCGGCATTCTAGTCACGTACAGTTACGTTATTCTGCTGTGGACGAATCGTATACATTCAGATTTTATTATTATTTCCGAGGTTTTTTGAGGAAACAATATTCAGAGATAATTCTTGGTTTTTTGCCTGTGATGTAAAGTTGTCGTTAGAGCGATACAACAAAAATAGAAGCAGAAATGACATATTGCAGTCTTGGTACAGTAAAATATGAAGGAGTTAGTAGATATGAAAAACAGCTACATATACATATATCTTTGAGATTCCCTGTATCATGGTAAATCCAGAAATCATTTTTGCAGATCATATTTTTCTCTATAAATTATCGTTGTGTATGACCAGTTCTACGGCAAAGTCGGCCGAGGATCTCAAGCAGCGCAAATACGGAAGTCTCGACAGAACTTACTTATTTGAGCCATTGGTGTCGAGACCCTTCACATTTTCCAAAATCTTTTTGGGTGTCTGGTCTATTGTATTGTATTCATTTATTTCATTAATCGATAATACGAACTGAATATAATGTATGTGACGTGTGATCCGAGAGCTGACGCTTAACTGGGTCAACGCATAAGCATTGCAATTCAGCGGGGCAATTCAGCCAGTGTCTTGGGGACACTTCCGCTTGGTAGTGATGGACCATTTGTGCTATCTATAGATCGTTTGCAACGGTCTTTAGAAGGTTCACTGTTCTTTTGTATTTTATAATGAGATCTGTCAAACTTTTCTGTACATAAAAGTATTTTTTTAATTAAATCTAAAATCACTTGTTCCTTTTATATATTTTCATTAAGATAGGTACTGCCTTCCATCGCTATTCTACAGTTTTAGTCGGTAAGTGAACCTATTTTGTGCTTAGATGCCCCACTAAACTTTACCGCAGAGCTTATATAGTCAGACCACGTTAAGTCTGCATAATGCTTAGAAAAGTCAATAATTTTAAATTCACGCAAGCACTGTTCTTATCCAGTTTTAAAACTGTGTATGTGCTTCCTACTAATATTTTTAAGTTAGATACGGTTATACACTAACAATACCAGTGCGTAAATACGGTTAGTGTAGTGTGTCATAATGTTAACGAGGGCATTTCTAATTGTGAAGAGCAAGTGAAGGTAGTTGCTGCAGCTACCCTCACGTCTCGACGGTAGCTCCAAGTACTCCAGTCTGCCCGCAAACACGGCTGTTGCAATATAGTCGATACGTCGGGATAACAAATAAAAAAGGTGCATACGCAATAAACCGGTAGGTACATACCTACCCTACCTACCTCCAGTTAACCTAGAATCATGAAATTTAAAAAGAATCAGCAACAATACAAATACAACATCATAGGAAAAAAAAAATCCGAAAATGGTTAATTTGTAGTTATTATCACATAAAAAAATATTTTTACGGAAACCTCGGTGCTTGTGGTTATTTTTAGCTTGAATCGTTTTGTTTTAATCCTACAGCTTTGCAGAGTTAGCGTGGCCGGAGTATATTAAAGTTATGCCCCAACGTATGTGTTTCAATTTACTGAACAATTTTGATAAAATGCCAACGGATTTTAGCGGAGTTTTTAATAAATGGTACAAGGTTATACCGAACGGTACGTCAGATGACTTGTTCAGCTTTTATCAATATTTAAGTGCTTTTAAGAAGTTTTAAGTTGATTCATTAAGTTGATTCGGATTTCTGGGCAGTCGGCATCGTTTACAGGAGCTGCAGGGATGCAGCTACGAATCAAAATTCCCCAAATAAATCAAAGTAATAGTTTTAATTTTATTGTTTTACTAGCTTCTGCCAGGGGCTTCGCACGCGTTGTTTGTCAGCAAAAAGTAGCCTATGTATCCAGGTTATAATCTACGTACATACCAAAATACTGAGATAATCCTAGAATCTGAGATAATCTGATAATACTGAGAGTTATGTGCAATAAAGAATTATCGTTGACGACCTCCGTAGCGTAGTGGGCGAACAGCTGGCTGAAACGCAGGAGGAAAGCGTGCTCCATCTTCGATCTCACCATCACTTCCAATCAGGTGAGGGAGTGGGTCAAGCGCTTCACTATCATCGACACAAAAAAAAAACAAAATAAAAAAAGAGGTATTGGGTTTGATTCCCGCCGCGGAACAAGTGTTTGCATGATCTACAGATATTTGTTCCGGGTCTGGATTTTTACCTAATTATTATAAATATGTATTTACAAAAAACTATAATCTTAGCTTGCCGAAAAATTATCTCTTTGATTAATATGAATATTTAATGGTATTATTTATTATTTGATTGCAATTTATTAACTTAGTCGTTCATGATTAATATTGACGGAAGTAAGTTGTAATTAAATTTGACCGTTATAGTACCTTGTTTAAAATAATTATATTATATATTTAAATTGTGTTAAATAAATAATACGATTTTAGGATACATTTTTGTCATTTATTAATTTATAAATTGTTATTGAGTAGCTCAACGGAAGTCCTGGCCGTCGTTAAAAAGACTCAATTTATAGAAACTTGGAATAGCATTTTTGAATTGATGACGTTTTCTTGTTTGTGGTTTTAGCAGCAACGTCAGTCGTTTTCGAGCTGCGAAGCGTATTGGTCACCTAAAAGCGCAATGTTTTAAGTATTTGGTCCTAAAGGAGTGTACTAATGAATAAATGAAGACTTGTAAAGCATCGAGGTGTTTTTCTACTAAACTTGCTTTCACATATAAGTGTTCTATTAGTTACCTGGTTCCCATAGTAGAAGCTCTGCTTAGTTTGGGCTAGATAGCGCTGTGTGAAATATTTATTTATTTAATCATTTAAATAGCCCTCCTTCCATCGTCAAACAGATGATTAAATGACTAATTTCCTCAACTTACAAACTTTTTTCTAATTCTAGCCAATACGGCCAGAACATGTTAATTTCTTGACGAAATTGCGTTCTCCCTTGACGAAACTCTCATGTTACTAAAGTTTTGTTTGAATTTTGAAGTTATTTTGAGGAAACTCGCACCATCTGAATTGCTAATTGTCGAAAAGTTTTTCAGCCTTTTCAAGTTATGGAATGTCACTGGGGCAGAATAAAACGTGATGCAATGAATTATTTTAGGTATATCCAAGTCGCTTTCGGCGTTGTTATTTTATTTCTGGAGATGTGGTTTTTCCCTAATCCAGAGAATAGAATAGAATAACGCTTTATTTTACATCATACTTAAAAAAACAAATAACAATATACGCAGAAATACAAGTAGCGGTCAGAAAGACGGAAGTTTTCTTCTCTTCGAAGAGTAGGCAAGGAAATCGCTGTGCTAGCCTTGCAGCCAGCCAGTCAGTCTACTTGGCTAAGTCGTTAGTATTAGGGGCGTTTTCATTTCAGCGCTTCCGAGTTTCGAAGGACACGTCAATTATGTCGGTAAATGCTAAGTTATTCCTGTCTAGAATCTAGAATCTTAATGACATCCTAGCTGCCAAATCCCGTAAATAAATTAAAATGCAAGTCTGGTAATCCGTCCCTGGAACGGATTTTTGCAGGTCTAGCAAATATTTGTTTGTTGTTCTATAAATGTAATGTTTATGTCACCCTCAATGTCTTTTTTTAATTTATTTATAGGCTTGCGTTTGACGACGATCTTGCCTGATGGTGAGTGATGAATGATGTAGTCTACAATGGATCACGCTTGCCTAAAAAATACATCCACTAAGATCTGACATTTAATTTATTCATATAATGTTCCTATTTCTTGATATTGCTCAATACGTATTGACCAATTTAATTCATTATTTATAATTGTTATCTATTGGCATACATAGCAAATTAGAATTTAAATCTCTAGTTCGATTTCGCAAATTCTTTCACTATTAGAATGCTACATTATCCCTGAGTAACATAGGCTATATTTATTACTAGAAAAAATTAGGCATCCCTACCCCATGGGACCTGATGTATGGAATAAAAAATATGTGGTAATCCAGGTTATAATCTACGTAGATACTAAATTTCATCCAAATCGGTTAAGCCGTTTCGACGTGATTGAGTAACAAACATACAAATAAATAAATAAACAAACATCCAAACTTTCGCATTTGTAATATTAGTGTGATGGATCTAGAGAGAGGGAGATCTTTGCCCAGCAGTGGGATAGTATAGGGTATAAAAAAGTATGGATCTATAGTTTTGTAAGCAAATAAAGTATTTGTTTTTTGGGTGAAGTCAGGCTGTGGATGACGGTGATGATAATGAAATTCAAACTGAAAAATAATCCCTCTAAAGACCTAAACGCGAAGTTGTCTAAAGTTAAATTTACGGGAATTGGGCCGGCAGAATGCATTAGCGGCGTGATGCCACGTTTCCGCAAACGTTTAGAGGTTATGAAGCAACGTAAAAGGTTTCAGAGTTTGTGAGACAAAGAGATAAGAAGATACGGAAACGAGTATATCCAATATCAAGAGGTTACTTTTTCAAAAATATCTTCAGATTTAAAAAAATATAGTACCCTCCATCCAAAGGTTGTCTGGAAGATCGCTTTGTTAAGCGATAAGACCGGCCATTATGCTTACATTTATTTGTTTTATTTTTTATTTTTATATCTGTTGTGTTTAGCTTGTAAGGTATAAATAAAGAATTTTCATTCATTCATTCATTCATTCATAGTACGTGTTTTGTTATGTACGAGATTAAATAAAACCACGGTTAGGGCTAAATACCTAGTATTGTAATAAATAGGTTTTTTACAAATTTAAAATTATCAAACATCCTTAATTTCAAGTCCTAAAATAACGATGAAACAGCCTGTATAAAAATAGCTAAACAAATCATAATTATTCATCATGTAAGTAGATACCTGTTAAACTGACTAAGCAGCATCGTCGCAAAGGCGCTGCCGTTTTACATTAAAAATTGTTTATTGAAATGTGTCGATTACCCATTGTACTTACCTTAATTTTTGTGTATGTTTATTGTATTTTTAATTTTGTTGGTGTGCAATAAAGAGTATTCTATTCTATTCTATTACTGGAAAAATATTTAATCTACTGGTAGTAAGCCCACCTCTAAAATCAGTTAATACGATTCCGGATGTGTGTTTTAAATTAATGTTGTAAATAGCAAAACAGGTTGTATAAGTATTCAAGTATAAAGTGTCATTACTTAGTTTTTAAGACCTTATTGTACACTTGTTTATGATAATAAATATCTTGTATCTCGTATCTACCAGTTATCTGGTTTCTAAAGTACACTATTTGCTTAGTTTAGGGCTAGATATCACTGTGTGAAATGCCCAGCATTATTAATTTGTTAATACAAATTTATTAATAACAAACGCGTCGGATCTTGTCACCGAAATCTTCGCTCCAATTTGTCAATCAGCACGTGCCCACGGCACGGACCACTCGCAAGCCCCACGCAAATTTTTATTTTTACAAATTATAGGCTAGCGTTTGACCACGATCTCGCCTGATGGCGCGTGATGATGCAGTCTACGATGCTACACGCTTGCCTAAAAGACACCTATTCACTCGCGACTTGAAGAGGCTGTAGTTATCAGGAAACACAGACTCAGGCAAGGCGTTCCATTCCTTGGCGGTGCGCATAATAAAGGTGGAAGAGTACCGCTTTGTGCGTATGGGAGGTTTGTCTACCATGACGTCTGTTTGTCCGATGATAGAATGGGGACGGTGGGATCAGGTTGAACACTCTCCGAAATAATATATGTCTGGTAAAAAACCGAGAGGCTTGCAACCTTTCGACGATGCTCGAGGCTGTGGAGCCTTGCATTTGCTAACTCGTCATTGCAAATGAGCTTCTTGGCTACTCTCTCAATTGAATCTAGAGCCTCTAGCTAGTATTTCGCTGATTCGTCCCAGAGGTGAGAACAGTACTCCAGATATGATCGGACTTGTGCTTGACGGAATTTCTTTTTTGTCGCGACCTAAGCTGCATCTGCATCCGCATGAACATCTGCATCGATTATTACGGATGCGGATGCAAATGTCCAAATCGATGCGGAGGCTCCGCATTTGTGGATGCGGATGCGAATATTCGCAATATTCCAACATCGTATGTATTAAACTTTGTAACACTTCTCTTCTATAAATCTATTCTCCATAAATGCCCTGTTACCGATAAAAGAACAAGTGTGGAGTGTACTTAATTCTCAAACGCTGAGGATAATAGAAAAAAACGAAGGCCTTTGTTACAGAAAGCGCCTAAATTATTTCTTTTTAATTTCCCCAAAACAATGGAATGTTTCCTTCAATTCCTTCTATTAGAAAACAAAAGGAATAAAAGATTATACGTATCTTTGTAATGGAATTCCCGAAATGCTTTTTTGCACTGAATAAAAAAATTTGATCGAGAGTCGTGTAGAACCCTGACGTATTAACTACTGGCGCAGAAAGAGGGATGATAAATAAAATAAATCTTTATCACATCAGGTATCAAAGATGTTACAATAATTATGAGCTCTAAAGGATGGGAAAAAAATTTTTTGGTCCAAAAAAGTGGTCACTTATGGAACCAATTTTAAGTATAAGCTATGTAGGTACTACATTATAATCAGGGGTGGGTAGTATTTGAATAACTTGTAATTAAAATATGCAATTGAAATACAAATACGTATTTTGTATTTGTAATTCAATTACTTCGTAAAAATGTAATTTGTAATTGGTATCTCAAATACCTGACGCTGTGGTATTTTGTAGTTAGTATTTCAAATACTAACTACAAAATACATCTGAACATAAAAACATTTAGCGAAAACACCAGTAATAAACTGGTGCGTTCTACAGAAAATAGCGCTGGATAGTTTTCGTAACTATTCGTAAGCAAAATGGCGATCGCTAAATATGTCAATTGCATATATACATATACATTGCACCTGTACTGTACGTCAAATTGTCTAGTACCTAACACCTGACTGTATTTTTTAATTTTAATTTTAAATAAAAATAACTAAAATATTGTATTTTGTATTTTTTATTTCAAATACATGACTTAAAATATTTTGTATTACGTATTTTAAATACTTGCGAGATAATATTTTGTAATTTGTGTATAAATAACGAAAAGCCTGTATTATACCCAGCTCTGATTATAATGTTAAAATTTCTAGCATTCGGTTAGTTTAGGAGATAACATGCAATAATTACCCTAAACATAGGTATATGTATTTTTTTAATGTCTTATTAAATAATTAGATTTTATAAGTACCTAGCTGTAAGTTTCACGAAAATAAAGATCTAAATAAAAAATAATTAATCCTCATTTCAAAGGTGTTTATGTTTAACTTTTATATTAATGGTTTCATTAATCGCGGTCACCAATTAACGCTTTTTATTAATGGGTTCACTATTAACGTAATTACGTTACTTCGACTTGATTGATAAAGGATAAAGTTTGGATTTGAATTGAACTTATTTGAAATAATCACACTAATATTATAAATGTGAAATTTGGATGTTTGTTTATTTATTTGTTTGTTACTCAATCACGTCGTAATGACGGAACCGATTTTGATGAAATTTGGTGTGTTGATAGGTTATGACCTGGTTTCAAACATAGGCTCCTTTTTGATGACAAACAACGCGTGCGATGCCGCTCGCGGAAGCTAGTGTCTTAATATATTTTACACACGAATGAAACTCAAACTACCAAGTGGGAATTAAACAGGGGTAATTTGACTACCAATTTGGCTTCTGGGCTACCAATTGCACCATAAATGGTATTATTCAAAAGTGAACTAGTTTCGAGATAAATAGAATTCATTAATTTTTCAAACAAATCCAAAAGTGAAGGTTAAAAACATTATTATAGAAAAAGTTCCAGCTTTATTATTATTTATTTTTACTTAGTGAAAAACTCGATACTTATTAGTGGATATCAGTGTGTAAAAGTATCGCCATTTTGAATATAGACTTTGAAGACTACAACTTTTTCCTAATTGATTAATAGTTCTTCCAAAATAAAATCTTTTTTCGTAATGGCTATATGACTAAGTGTGAAAAATAGGTTAAAACATCCCTATTTATTTAGCTCTCTATCCTATTTATCTAGCACGACAATTCAGCCAGTATCTTGAGGACACTTCCACCTGGTAGAAATCTACAGCAGCTGAGCTATCTATAGATCGTTTGCAACGGTCTTTAGATGATTTAACTGTTTCTTCTGTGTTTTGTAGTCTTGTACTTGTGTTATAGTTATGTACGGCATTATTATGAAAACAGGGGCTAATAGCTAATATTGTTGTAAAATAGGTTTTTTTAAACTCATTCCGCCGCCGATTTACGTTAAAAATTGTTTATTCGAAATGTTTTGATTACTGGATAACTATTCAAGCTATAAATATTAAACACACCTCTAAAATCAGTCAACGCGATTCTAGATGTGTGTTTTAAATTAATGTCGTACATAACAAAACAGGTTGTATATGCAAGGATACATACATGATTTCGAAACGAAGATGGAGACATGTCATGAGATAATTTGCGATACATGTCTCTATACATATGTCTCCCAGGCTTTATAGAGACACTTAACATGATTAGAGATCACAAGTCGCCCTCAGGACGTAAACCTATGACGTAATGTAATTATTATAAAGCAGATATAACTGCCTAGCATCATAGGATATAAATCACACCGACTCCGCTGAGTTTTTTTTTAACTGGATAGATCTTCTTTTGACCACAATCTCACCTGATGGTTAGCGATGCTGTGGTCTAAGATGAAGCACGAAGATCTAGAAGAAACTCTTACCTTAAAGAAGCCCGGTTTGTATTCTTTAGGAAAAACAGACGACGGTAAGTGTTCCATACCTTAGCTGTACTCATCAATAACGTAGAAACAAAACGGTATGTGCGAATGGGTGGTATATTGACTAGGTACGGATGGTACTGAGCCGTGCGCTTGCTTGTCCTTCGATGGAAGTGAGATGGCGGGATCATATCTTAGAGCTTCTGGGCACATTTCTCAAAATTAATTATGTGAAAGATCGATATGCTTGCAACTTTACGGCGGTGTTCGAGACTTTGGGTCTTAGTCTCCGCCATACAGGGTGTTTGGTAATATACTGACGCTATTCAAGTGACGGTTTCTCAAAACATAAAAAAAGACTTCTCGACAAAAAAACTATATATTATATGAGTTATATTATCAAATTAAAAAAAAAACTCGACTAAGTTTAGGAGATTAATTCGATATAAAACTTACTGTCCGCTCTTGCAATCAACACCCAAAAATAAAGGCCGATTTGATATCTTTTTCGGAAATGGCTGCGGGGTTTGGGTTAGAAAGGTATGGCAAGAGATATCTCGAGACGACACCAATACAGTACAATACAATCTGTGGTTAGATGGCAAGCATTATGCAATAGCACAACATAAGTTTAATAAAGTGTTTGTTTTTACATGCCAAAATAAATTTCACATTTCTATGGTAAACATTTCACAAACTTATTTATTATGCTCATCAAAATAACCCCTTTCATTTTTGTGCGTATATTGTCCAAACACCCTATATATGGCTAGGCCGTATACTGCGAATAAGTGAAGATCGAAGCGTCAAAAGAGCTTACCGACTGGCCGCAGACCGGTTGGTCATCCCAAATATCGCTGGAGCGATAGAATAGAAGCTGACCTGCGCGACTTTGGAGGCGACGACTGGCAAGAGATGATAATGGACAGAGGAAAGTGGCGAGTTCTCATATCGGAAGCCATGACTCACTTTGGGTCCCAATGGAGTAAGTAAGATAACTGAATCGTGGCCCTGGGCTTATGGTTAGAAAATTGTTTTTTCTCAAACATGCTTGGAAATTTGAGCATTATTTTGACAGCCTTCTTCGAGATAAATCGAAATTGCTGTACTGCGCAAATACATGTGAGCAGCGGCTGGCAAAAGTTGTATGAACATCTATATCTGTCGTGGTTTAGCGGCCAAACAAATTACATAGTAAACTCATATCTGCCGTGTAATTTAAAAATCGAACTATCCTTACTCCGAAACATGGCAACCAAGGAGGTAACTTATCAAAGGTTTTATTCAAATTACGAACTCGCTTGCAAATATGAATCTGTTTATAGAAAAAAAAATAAATGAACACTTTAACACGGGAAACATTATTGTTGTTCGTTGTTCGTCATTGATTTTGAAAAGTAATTGTATTTTTTTTTATTTTATAATTTCTGCGCATTATTTGAGAAAAGTAGTATACAAGCCTTGCCCACAACTAGGCATTGATGGACTTACGTATGTGCATCAATGCCGCTTTAGCTGGCCGCTGCAGTAATGTACGTACTAGTCCGTTGCTTCATCAAATAAAAAGAAAACAAGATACCTACAAGATATATATTTGCATAAACAAATGTAAAATAAGGTCTTAGAAACTAGGTAATGGCACTTTTTACTTGTCTGCCCTTTACGAGCATCGCAAACTACTCATTACTGAGGACGCTTTTATACAAAAAAAAAAATTACCCAATAAAATAAACTAATAAATGAACATTTTAACATTACCTATATTATAAAACAAGTCATTGTTCATCTTTTTATGAATAATTATTTATTTTTAATGTATTTTTACTATATCAGTACTAGTGGTTCGCCCGAATTGAGATCTCCCGAGTCTACCATAAAAACAAAAAAAAATTTTTTGTAATCTTTGACTATCAAAATAGTGCCCCAAAGCGCATAACCTACAATTTCATTCAAATTACAGGTAAGGGGGTTCATGTTCATTTGTTTTTTTTTGGTAAAAATGCAGTTATTCTAGATTTCAGACTTTTCTCTATATTTGTGCCAATAACGCTACACGCATACCAAATTTCAGCACTGGGGGGGTCACTGGTGTACCCTGTAAATTTTATTAAAGTTCCGTTTTTTAGGGTTCTGTACTCAAAAGGTTCAAAAAGGAACCCATATAAGATTACTCTGTTGTCCGTCTGTCTGTCTGTCCGTCTATCAGTCTGTCTGTCGGTGAGTCACTACAGATTTTCTCAGGAATGGGTGGACCTAGTAAGTTGAAATTTATACCAGATACAGTTGTAACGGGCCGGACCTGAATGATTCCTCCACAGTAATAAATTCGGAAGATAACATTCGTTTTCGTAATATTATAAAATATTAATATTTATGAATAGCACATACTTGTTCATTCAGTCATTACGTATTTAAATCAATCTGGGATTTAGAAAAAGCTGCAATATATTATAACGCCTAGTGCCATCTCTTGGATTACTCATCTATTGTATGCGGTGTTTGATCTAGATAAATTGTAAATTGGCATACTATCACGACGCTAGATGACAGTAGCTGTTGGATGAAGTAACGTGGAGATTGTACAAAATGATTTATCATCTATGGGAAGAGTTGCGCTACTCGCCGGAAGGGGGTCGACTGACTAGCAATTTGTCAATGGGCAGAGTTCCACTTCTCACCGGTAGGGGATCGACAGACTATCAAGTTCTCTATGAAATAGGTTTCAATACACGGCATTATGGGTATGCAAGTAGAAGGCGAAGCTGGATAGAACGGAATATTGTCTATGCTATCATAAATTCGGGGATGAATTAATATGGAACTTCGTGATATTACAAAATAATAATATTATTAATAGAAAATAATTGATTGTGCATTTTTTCTTTGAATTACGTGAAGCCATTTGTTTACTGTTGAAAAGTTTAGTATTTGTATAAAATAATTTATCATCTGTGAAGAGAGTTTTCGCTACTCGCCGCTAGAGGTCGGAGACGGCGGTTCGAGGGCTGAAGTACGGGGGGAAGGGACTGAACGCCTTAAATACGACGGAGCGGCTGCGCTCGATCTCTTTTGTCTCGTGAATCTCTCGGAGCTCTTTTTTCTCGTGAATCTCTCGGAGCTCTTTTGTCTCGTGATCGTCTCGGGACGTTTTACCGGGGGGCTCTTTTCTCGTGCTCTGGTTCCTCGTGAACTTCTCGGGACGTTTTACCGCGGGGGCTCTTGTCTCGTGCTCTTTTCCCTGGTGATCTTCTCGGCTCTGGTTCTCTCGTGACCTTCTCGGGGCGCTTTCTCGGGCTCTTCTCGGGAGTGGTGATATCTCAGTATCTTTTCGTTGGGGGCATTGCTCGTGGGCTGTTGGGTCGCGCTCTTTGCTCGTGGGCTTTTGCCTCGTGGTCTTTCCCTCGTGGTTCTTCTCCCGCTAGCAGCCTGCAGAGACACCCAGAGAATACCAAGGTACGTGCTTGTTAATTTTTACTTACTGCCATTTTAATTATTGTTCTTGTGTTAATGTTTGGTAACCGGATTCGTGCAGGAATGTATTGAATGGGATCCAAACAGACTAATTTATTTGTGTGAATTTAAATGTAATTGTTGTATATCCGAGTTATTTACATTGAGGGTTAAATGGGGTAAATTTTGGATGGAAAATGTTAGAAGCCTAGATTTATTTTATTTTGAGGGTAGGAATTTTTACTTACTGCCATTGGCAATTATTGTACTTGTGTTAATGTTTGGTAATCAGATTCGTGCAGGAATGTATTGAAGTGGATCCAAACAGAGTAAACTATTTGTGTGAATTTAAATGTAATTATTGGATATCCGTGTTATTTACATTGAGGGTTAAATGGGGTGAATTTTGGATGGGAAATCTTAGGAGCCGAGATTTATTTTATTTCGAGGGTAGGAAAAATTAGTGACGGTTAAAGTGATTGTTCCTGAAATACAGAATGTGGAATTTGGATTCCATATATGGGTTCGGGAATAATTGTTTTGAATTGCGGGTTGCTTATTTAATAAGATAGTTAACGTTGAGGATTGACATTTTACCGTGGCATTTTCTTTTAGTTTAACAATGTTGTCGGTAGGAATCTTGTTAACCGGTAGGGTAGGAAACGCATCAGGGATGGTGGATTCTATAATAGTCTAATAATCAAATTAATTTGGATCATATGATGGGATGGGAGGCGTTAGGAAATACTTTCCATTACGTTCTATTTATTCTAAAGATGTACGGACAGGTTGGCATCAGTATTGCATTTTAAGAAATGATTGGCTCAGGATTATATTACACTAAATACAAAATAACCTTTCACGTTTGATGTTTGTATTGGCAGCGATTTGTTTAACTACTTCTATATTCTATTTCTATTTCTATTTCTATGGTCATAAAAGAACTGTGGATTCATTGGAAAACATAGCTTATGTTATAACAAAGACACAGGAATGTGTAACCTATTGACGGTATAATATTTCTTAGATTGAGTTATCTAGTAAAGAAAAAAATGTGGGTAGGAAGATTGGATTCCTAAGTTTGATACGAGTATCTGCTGTTATTCTACGTTGGAAAAGGAAATATTTTAATATAGCATACGGTATAAAAATATATCAGTATGTAGAACAAAATTCATGTAATAAACTAAACTTAAATGAGAGGGCAATTGTGCTTTTAAGGACGGTGGTTTCAAAAAATACACTTTGTAAGATTGAATACAATGTTGAAATTATAAGATGGACTTGTGAAGTTTGACAATGAAATGAACTCGGATTCAAGGAAGTAAATAATCTAAGTAAGTTGATCTGATGTTGATAGAATCTTTGAAGGCTAAAGCGCTGGGCTTAATTAGAAACAGATGCGAGAAAAAAGGTCTGTTTTCTATTCTACGGAGCCAAGGAAATGAAATTCCGTTAAGATTCTTCAGCATTGTTAACTGAAAAGGTACTAGAAACATGAATTGAAGTAATATTCATGGTCAAACTACAGTAAACTAAAGATTTCGATAGCTAATTAAAGCACTTATCTATTTCATGCAAACTAGCCGTTCGGAAAAGTACTAAATACGTCTAGCTTCATTATGGGGTTTTACTAAGTTCTACATTTTAGTGCATTCTGGTAGTGAATTTAAGAATGGGTTAATTGATAGGTTGCCTAGGTATGTTTAGGCTGAGTGTTTTGGCAGATAGATAGTAGGGGGCGGCTATTTTTAGGATCGGAATCGAAAAGGGTAGGGTTCTAGAATAGGCTACGAAGAACCTAAATCGAATGGGTTTAGTTCTAAAAATAAGAACTTTACTGATTCGCAAGATAACCAAAACAGAATCTACACTTTGCAAAAGATTATGACCTCTAATTCCCTTAATAACGAGTAGGAACAACAGACTACCCACATACAATTTTTATGTTGTCTCAAATATAAGGTTAAGTATACCTGATAATACTTTTAAATTGTGGAAGAGAGATGTCCAGTCTGGTAGTCGAATCTCATTGTCTTCACAGCGGTGGTGGGGCTGTAGACCTAAGATATTTAAACAAGTGTCTTAGCCACAATTATTAATGTCGATAATCAGTTTGTAGGTAGATCAATACGTTCCCAGTGGTTAGGCTATAACTTTAGCACCAAGCTTACAATAGGTAGATCACAATTATCACTAACTAGAATTCTATGGGTATGTCAATGTGTTTAGATAGGTTTAATTCTCTCATAAAGTAGGTAGCATGATCTTTGGTACAAGACTCAAATTCCTTAAAAGAAACTGAGTTATTACGGATATCGCGACGTGTGGGTTCCTACCGCAATACTAGATAAATCACGAGGCCAAAATTATTAATCACAATACACTCTTATAGCAGATGTTAATAGGGTTGATAATTTATAAAGTAGGTAGGTCATGATTGTATGGTAGATAGGTGATTTAGATTGTTGTCTGGGGTAAACGTGTGTAAATTCTTTGGGGTTAGGGGGGGGGGGGGTCGTGATTAGTTATATAGGGGGGGTTTCTTCAGGGGGGGGGGGGTTACAATATGGTAATGCCGTGACCACGATTTGAATCTGTGTTATTTCAGTTCTGAATTTCAGTAGTTATGGGTAATGTTTATGTTTATTATTAAAGATCTTAGTGAAAAATAGGGGCGAAGTTAATGTATTTTTCAGAAGGGTTATTGTGATTAAATATAATTTATGTGGCGAATCTCATTCGCACAATTTGTTGCCGTAGAAAATGGATGAGGATTTGAGTCAAGGTACTAAATTCAATGCTAGAATATCAGATTGGGATATTGCGGGTAGGAAAAAAAATGCAGTCTCTTAGAAACAGAAGCTAGGTTGAATGTACCTTCAACCTGTTTAAACGATAACTATGTGGGTTTAAGCATAACATCATCATTATACAAGTTTGGGGCGTCCATTATCGGACAGTGGAGCGTAACATCATCATCATTATTATATTCGGCATGGGACGTCCATTGGAGGGCATAGTAAATAGTTAGCATCATCATTATACTACTATGAGACGTATATCATAGGGCGTAGGAATGTTTTACCAAAGTTTCGAATACCGCCGAAAAGTTGCAAGCCTATCGATGTTTTACAGAATACATTTTGGGGAATGTGCCCATTATTATACTGGTATAGGACGTCCATTGTTGTACATAGGAAATTACTATCGATAACATCATTTTATGAGTTATAGAACTTCCGTTAATATAAATAGAAAAGTATCATCATTATCACCATTACTATCTGTTGGACGTCTATTGTTGAACATAGTTGAAATTTAACATTAGATTCAAATTTATTTAGTTTAAAACTTTGTGCATATTGATTTCAAATTAATATCGGCGTAAAATAAATCGAATAAAAATAAAATAATAACAAAACGCGTATTAATAATTAAAGGAAATTGGTTTTAAATAATTGTCAATGAAATATAAATAAAATATTTTATAATATTTTAAATACAGGGAAAAAAATTAATTGTATATAATTCTAGAAACTAAAAAAAAAATAATAATAACAATAATTAAACTTAAATAAAATAAAAAGAATTTTAAAATATTTTTATATATTATTTTAAATATGGGAAAAAATTATTTTGATGGATTCTTTTAAATTAAATTAAAATTAAATAAAATTAAATCAAAATTAAATTAAAATTAAATTAAAATTAAATTAAAATTAAATTAAAATTGAATTAAAATTAAATTAAAATTAAAATTAAATTAAAATTAAATTAAAATTAAATTAAAATTAAATTAAAATTAAATTAAAATTAAATTAAAATTAAAATTAAATTAAAATTAAATTAAAATTAAATTAAAATTAAATTAAAATTAAATTAAAATTAAATTAAATTAAAATTAAAATTAAATTAAATTAAAATTAAAATTAAATTAAAATTAAATTGACATTAAAATAAAATTAAATTGACATTGAATTGAGATTGAATTGAAATTGAATTGAAATTGAATTGAAATTGAATTGAAATTGAATTGGAATTGAATTGAAATTGAATTGAAATTGAATTGGAATTGAATTGGAATTGAAATTGAATTGAAATTGAATTGAAATTGAATTGAAATTGAATTGAAATTGAATTGAAATTGAATTGAAATTGAATTGAAATTGAATTGAAATTGAATTGAAATTGAATTGAAATTGAATTGAAATTGAATTGAAATTGAATTGAAATTGAATTGAAATTGAATTGAAATTGAATTGAAATTGAATTGAAATTGAATTGAAATTGAATTGAAATTGAATTTGAATTGAAATTGAATTGAACTTGAATTGAAATTGAATTGAAATTGAATTGAAATTGAATTGAAATTGAAATTGGATTGAAATTGAATTGAAATTGAATTGAAATTGAATTTGAATTGAAATTGAATTGAAATTGAATTTGAATTGAAATTGAATTGAAATTGAATTGAAATTGAATTGAAATTGAAATTGAATTGAAATTGAATTGAAATTGAATTGAAATTGAATTGAAATTGAATTGAAATTGAATTGAAATTGAATTGGGATTGAATTGGGATTGAATTGGGATTGAATTGGGATTGAATTGGGATTGAATTGGGATTGAATTGAAATTGAATTGGGATTGAATTGGGATTGAATTGAAATTGAATTGGGATTGAATTCGGATTGAATTGAAATTGAATTAGGATTGAATTCAAATTGAGTTAAAATAAAATAAAATAAAATTATTTTTAATATGGTAAAAAAATAGCTTTTAATAAACTATACATTTTTCTAGTTATAAAAAAAAATGGAAATAGAATAAAAATAAAATAATTTTAAAATATTTTAAATACAAACCAAACTAATACTTTTGATGAATTGTGAATTGTTTTAGCAATAAAAAAGTAATAATAATAATTTAATTAATACACAAATTGTGAATTGTTTTAGTAAATTTAAAATAAAATCAAAATAAAATAATTTCATAATAATAAAAAAAAATTACAAATCATTAATTGTTCTAGCAAATAAAAAAAAAGTACATGATACCGGAAACAGAAAAACCACCTTTGCAATTAGATGTAATGAATTCATTTCACGGGGCGAACTAGTATATTAGTGTAATAGATATGAATAATGCCTATTTTGAAATACCTATTTCAGAGGCTAGTAAGAAATATACGGGGTTCTCGTTTAATGGTAAATCTTATGTGTACAATGTACTGCCACAAGGATTAAAACCATCAGTGGGAATAACTTTTGAAGAACTCACAAATCATGGTAAATATCCCGTTTTTAGTAAAAATAGCATCAGTTGGAAGTTAGAATAAAGCAATGGATGTGATATTGGGGCACGAGGTTAGAGAATTCTGTGTAAATTACTTAGATGACCTAGCTATGATAAGTACTGGTTCTCTAGAGCAACATATCAAACAACTTGATATAGTTTTGGGAAGATTACAAATGGCAGGAGAGACTTGTAACATGAAAAAGTGTGAATTCTTTTGTAAAAAAGTAAAAATGTTAGGATATATAATTTCAACACAGGGATTACGAACGGATCCAGATAAGGTAAAATCAATACAGGAATTTCCCGTGCCGAAAAAAGTAAAACATGTAAGAGCATTTCTGTGGTTGTGTAACTTCTATAGAAGGTTTATACCTGAATACAGTGTTCATACACTGATATTTGTATGATATTTTAAAGAAAAGAAAGGGATGGCTATCGGGCGATAGAGAACACAAAGCATTTGACAGGATTAAAAATTGTTCTTATGAATACAGGTTTTAATACAGTTACATCATCCAAACTTCAGTTGTCCTTACTTACAGACAAACAGTTCAGGGGTTGGAATTGCGGGGGTATTGTAATCAAGAATTCTAACCTAACAGATACCAAAAAGATGTATAGAGCGTTGTGGTTGAGGAGTCATTTAGGTTTGGCTAAATTGGTTAAAATTAGATATTTGGGAAAACTTAAGTAGAATTTATAAAACAAAATAGTATATTTATAATTAACTAATTAAATTTGATGACAATAAATAAATTATTATGGTGCCGGGATTTATAGTATTAAAAGAACAAAATTATGCTTATAATTGAGAATACAAGTAAGATATCGGTCCAAATTGGAAATTTCTTTGTAAAGAATCCATTATCTTGAAGTCACAAATTTGATGGGAGTGTTGATTTGTATGACATAATGAAAAGTCACGGAAGTTGAGACTTATGGAAATGTCAGACTGTGGATAATATTAATAAGTGTGAGTGGAAAAAAGAGGATAATGAAAGGTATAGAAATTAAAATTCGAATCAGAATGGAGGGTCATGCTTATTCAACATTTACCGGAATTTGGGGCGGTTCGTTTAATTTTTATTTCATACATGCACCACAAACAGATTTTATGAAGGAAAAGTTTGGTGTTAGGTTAGAGATCTTATCAGATATTAGAAATAATGATATCTGTGATCTAAACTGCAGCTGAGGCTGACTTCATGAAATCTCACACAACACATATTAGGCTCGAACTAAGCACACTATACACGCTCCGGATTGAAGGTGGATTACTGTTCCGTATTGGTACTAGACGGGGTGTACTGGAAATAGGTAGCTATGCAAATTGCTGTGGGTGAGGTCTATGTTGCGCGGGGTATTGTTGGGTATCCACGGGAAAATCGAGAGAATGATTATTCCTTTGCAGCCCCTACAGTATACTAATAGGGTTGATCTTGCCTCACAACCAAGGTTCCCTGACACAATATATACCAGTTAGCTGGTGAGGAGGATAGTTGGTTATGTTTTAGTACATTGTAAAGTTTAGACACTGAACGGAGGGGTGATTAATTTTTAATCAGGTTTAAACACACACTACACATTATATGTATGGAAGCAAAATCCAACAAATTAAAGATATTGGAAAAAAACCCAAAGTAATATAAACAAAAATTAGTAAAACAGGAAGTTTGTAATTGGACTAGTATTTTTGAAATGTTTCCTCTTTAATAAATTTATTTGAGAAATAGATTATGATTGAAAGTTTTATTATTTTACAAGGAATGAGAAAAATTTTCCTTCGGTTTAGTATAAATAACACCTATGTAAAATTTTTGGGGCGACTGTAACGGGCCGGACCTGAATGATTCCTCCACAGTAATAAATTCGGAAGATAACATTCGTTTTCGTAATATTATAAAATATTAATATTTATGAATAGCACATACTTGTTCATTCAGTCATTACGTATTTAAATCAATCTGGGATTTAGAAAAAGCTGCAATATATTATAACGCCTAGTGCCATCTCTTGGATTACTCATCTATTGTATGCGGTGTTTGATCTAGATAAATTGTAAATTGGCATACTATCACGACGCTAGATGACAGTAGCTGTTGGATGAAGTAACGTGGAGATTGTACAAAATGATTTATCATCTATGGGAAGAGTTGCGCTACTCGCCGGAAGGGGGTCGACTGACTAGCAATTTGTCAATGGGCAGAGTTCCACTTCTCACCGGTAGGGGATCGACAGACTATCAAGTTCTCTATGAAATAGGTTTCAATACACGGCATTATGGGTATGCAAGTAGAAGGCGAAGCTGGATAGAACGGAATATTGTCTATGCTATCATAAATTCGGGGATGAATTAATATGGAACTTCGTGATATTACAAAATAATAATATTATTAATAGAAAATAATTGATTGTGCATTTTTTCTTTGAATTACGTGAAGCCATTTGTTTACTGTTGAAAAGTTTAGTATTTGTATAAAATAATTTATCATCTGTGAAGAGAGTTTTCGCTACTCGCCGCTAGAGGTCGGAGACGGCGGTTCGAGGGCTGAAGTACGGGGGGAAGGGACTGAACGCCTTAAATACGACGGAGCGGCTGCGCTCGATCTCTTTTGTCTCGTGAATCTCTCGGAGCTCTTTTTTCTCGTGAATCTCTCGGAGCTCTTTTGTCTCGTGATCGTCTCGGGACGTTTTACCGGGGGGCTCTTTTCTCGTGCTCTGATTCCTCGTGAACTTCTCGGGACGTTTTACCGCGGGGGCTCTTGTCTCGTGCTCTTTTCCCTGGTGATCTTCTCGGCTCTGGTTCTCTCGTGACCTTCTCGGGGCGCTTTCTCGGGCTCTTCTCGGGAGTGGTGATATCTCAGTATCTTTTCGTTGGGGGCATTGCTCGTGGGCTGTTGGGTCGCGCTCTTTGCTCGTGGGCTTTTGCCTCGTGGTCTTTCCCTCGTGGTTCTTCTCCCGCTAGCAGCCTGCAGAGACACCCAGAGAATACCAAGGTACGTGCTTGTTAATTTTTACTTACTGCCATTTTAATTATTGTTCTTGTGTTAATGTTTGGTAACCGGATTCGTGCAGGAATGTATTGAATGGGATCCAAACAGAGTAATTTATTTGTGTGAATTTAAATGTAATTGTTGTATATCCGAGTTATTTACATTGAGGGTTAAATGGGGTAAATTTTGGATGGAAAATGTTAGAAGCCTAGATTTATTTTATTTTGAGGGTAGGAATTTTTACTTACTGCCATTGGCAATTATTGTACTTGTGTTAATGTTTGGTAATCAGATTCGTGCAGGAATGTATTGAAGTGGATCCAAACAGAGTAAACTATTTGTGTGAATTTAAATGTAATTATTGGATATCCGTGTTATTTACATTGAGGGTTAAATGGGGTGAATTTTGGATGGGAAATCTTAGGAGCCGAGATTTATTTTATTTCGAGGGTAGGAAAAATTAGTGACGGTTAAAGTGATTGTTCCTGAAATACAGAATGTGGAATTTGGATTCCATATATGGGTTCGGGAATAATTGTTTTGAATTGCGGGTTGCTTATTTAATAAGATAGTTAACGTTGAGGATTGACATTTTACCGTGGCATTTTCTTTTAGTTTAACAATGTTGTCGGTAGGAATCTTGTTAACCGGTAGGGTAGGAAACGCATCAGGGATGGTGGATTCTATAATAGTCTAATAATCAAATTAATTTGGATCATATGATGGGATGGGAGGCGTTAGGAAATACTTTCCATTACGTTCTATTTATTCTAAAGATGTACGGACAGGTTGGCATCAGTATTGCATTTTAAGAAATGATTGGCTCAGGATTATATTACACTAAATACAAAATAACCTTTCACGTTTGATGTTTGTATTGGCAGCGATTTGTTTAACTACTTCTATATTCTATTTCTATTTCTATTTCTATGGTCATAAAAGAACTGTGGATTCATTGGAAAACATAGCTTATGTTATAACAAAGACACAGGAATGTGTAACCTATTGACGGTATAATATTTCTTAGATTGAGTTATCTAGTAAAGAAAAAAATGTGGGTAGGAAGATTGGATTCCTAAGTTTGATACGAGTATCTGCTGTTATTCTACGTTGGAAAAGGAAATATTTTAATATAGCATACGGTATAAAAATATATCAGTATGTAGAACAAAATTCATGTAATAAACTAAACTTAAATGAGAGGGCAATTGTGCTTTTAAGGACGGTGGTTTCAAAAAATACACTTTGTAAGATTGAATACAATGTTGAAATTATAAGATGGACTTGTGAAGTTTGACAATGAAATGAACTCGGATTCAAGGAAGTAAATAATCTAAGTAAGTTGATCTGATGTTGATAGAATCTTTGAAGGCTAAAGCGCTGGGCTTAATTAGAAACAGATGCGAGAAAAAAGGTCTGTTTTCTATTCTACGGAGCCAAGGAAATGAAATTCCGTTAAGATTCTTCAGCATTGTTAACTGAAAAGGTACTAGAAACATGAATTGAAGTAATATTCATGGTCAAACTACAGTAAACTAAAGATTTCGATAGCTAATTAAAGCACTTATCTATTTCATGCAAACTAGCCGTTCGGAAAAGTACTAAATACGTCTAGCTTCATTATGGGGTTTTACTAAGTTCTACATTTTAGTGCATTCTGGTAGTGAATTTAAGAATGGGTTAATTGATAGGTTGCCTAGGTATGTTTAGGCTGAGTGTTTTGGCAGATAGATAGTAGGGGGCGGCTATTTTTAGGATCGGAATCGAAAAGGGTAGGGTTCTAGAATAGGCTACGAAGAACCTAAATCGAATGGGTTTAGTTCTAAAAATAAGAACTTTACTGATTCGCAAGATAACCAAAACAGAATCTACACTTTGCAAAAGATTATGACCTCTAATTCCCTTAATAACGAGTAGGAACAACAGACTACCCACATACAATTTTTATGTTGTCTCAAATATAAGGTTAAGTATACCTGATAATACTTTTAAATTGTGGAAGAGAGATGTCCAGTCTGGTAGTCGAATCTCATTGTCTTCACAGCGGTGGTGGGGCTGTAGACCTAAGATATTTAAACAAGTGTCTTAGCCACAATTATTAATGTCGATAATCAGTTTGTAGGTAGATCAATACGTTCCCAGTGGTTAGGCTATAACTTTAGCACCAAGCTTACAATAGGTAGATCACAATTATCACTAACTAGAATTCTATGGGTATGTCAATGTGTTTAGATAGGTTTAATTCTCTCATAAAGTAGGTAGCATGATCTTTGGTACAAGACTCAAATTCCTTAAAAGAAACTGAGTTATTACGGATATCGCGACGTGTGGGTTCCTACCGCAATACTAGATAAATCACGAGGCCAAAATTATTAATCACAATACACTCTTATAGCAGATGTTAATAGGGTTGATAATTTATAAAGTAGGTAGGTCATGATTGTATGGTAGATAGGTGATTTAGATTGTTGTCTGGGGTAAACGTGTGTAAATTCTTTGGGGTTAGGGGGGGGGGGGTCGTGATTAGTTATATAGGGGGGGTTTCTTCAGGGGGGGGGGTTACAATATGGTAATGCCGTGACCACGATTTGAATCTGTGTTATTTCAGTTCTGAATTTCAGTAGTTATGGGTAATGTTTATGTTTATTATTAAAGATCTTAGTGAAAAATAGGGGCGAAGTTAATGTATTTTTCAGAAGGGTTATTGTGATTAAATATAATTTATGTGGCGAATCTCATTCGCACAATTTGTTGCCGTAGAAAATGGATGAGGATTTGAGTCAAGGTACTAAATTCAATGCTAGAATATCAGATTGGGATATTGCGGGTAGGAAAAAAAATGCAGTCTCTTAGAAACAGAAGCTAGGTTGAATGTACCTTCAACCTGTTTAAACGATAACTATGTGGGTTTAAGCATAACATCATCATTATACAAGTTTGGGGCGTCCATTATCGGACAGTGGAGCGTAACATCATCATCATTATTATATTCGGCATGGGACGTCCATTGGAGGGCATAGTAAATAGTTAGCATCATCATTATACTACTATGAGACGTATATCATAGGGCGTAGGAATGTTTTACCAAAGTTTCGAATACCGCCGAAAAGTTGCAAGCCTATCGATGTTTTACAGAATACATTTTGGGGAATGTGCCCATTATTATACTGGTATAGGACGTCCATTGTTGTACATAGGAAATTACTATCGATAACATCATTTTATGAGTTATAGAACTTCCGTTAATATAAATAGAAAAGTATCATCATTATCACCATTACTATCTGTTGGACGTCTATTGTTGAACATAGTTGAAATTTAACATTAGATTCAAATTTATTTAGTTTAAAACTTTGTGCATATTGATTTCAAATTAATATCGGCGTAAAATAAATCGAATAAAAATAAAATAATAACAAAACGCGTATTAATAATTAAAGGAAATTGGTTTTAAATAATTGTCAATGAAATATAAATAAAATATTTTATAATATTTTAAATACAGGGAAAAAAATTAATTGTATATAATTCTAGTAACTAAAAAAAAAATAATAATAACAATAATTAAACTTAAATAAAATAAAAAGAATTTTAAAATATTTTTATATATTATTTTAAATATGGGAAAAAATTATTTTGATGGATTCTTTTAAATTAAATTAAAATTAAATAAAATTAAATCAAAATTAAATTAAAATTAAATTAAAATTAAATTAAAATTGAATTAAAATTAAATTAAAATTAAAATTAAAATTAAATTAAAATTAAATTAAAATTAAATTAAAATTAAATTAAAATTAAATTAAAATTAAATTAAAATTAAATTAAAATTAAATTAAAATTAAATTAAAATTAAATTAAAATTAAATTAAAATTAAAATTAAAATTAAATTAAAATTAAATTAAAATTAAATTAAAATTAAATTAAAATTAAATTAAAATTAAATTAAAATTAAATTGACATTAAAATAAAATTAAATTGACATTGAATTGAGATTGAATTGAAATTGAATTGAAATTGAATTGAAATTGAATTGAAATTGAATTGGAATTGAATTGAAATTGAATTGAAATTGAATTGGAATTGAATTGGAATTGAAATTGAAATTGAATTGAAATTGAATTGAAATTGAATTGAAATTGAATTGAAATTGAATTGAAATTGAATTGAAATTGAATTGAAATTGAATTGAAATTGAATTGAAATTGAATTGAAATTGAATTGAAATTGAATTGAAATTGAATTGAAATTGAATTGAAATTGAATTGAAATTGAATTGAAATTGAATTGAAATTGAATTGAAATTGAATTGAAATTGAATTGAAATTGAATTGAAATTGAATTGAAATTGAATTGAAATTGAATTGAAATTGAATTGAAATTGAATTTGAATTGAAATTGAATTGAACTTGAATTGAAATTGAATTGAAATTGAATTGAAATTGAAATTGGATTGAAATTGAATTGAAATTGAATTGAAATTGAATTTGAATTGAAATTGAATTGAAATTGAATTTGAATTGAAATTGAATTGAAATTGAATTGAAATTGAATTGAAATTGAAATTGAATTGAAATTGAATTGAAATTGAATTGAAATTGAATTGAAATTGAATTGAAATTGAATTGAAATTGAATTGGGATTGAATTGGGATTGAATTGGGATTGAATTGGGATTGAATTGGGATTGAATTGGGATTGAATTGAAATTGAATTGGGATTGAATTGGGATTGAATTGAAATTGAATTGGGATTGAATTCGGATTGAATTGAAATTGAATTAGGATTGAATTCAAATTGAGTTAAAATAAAATAAAATAAAATTATTTTTAATATGGTAAAAAAATAGCTTTTAATAAACTATACATTTTTCTAGTTATAAAAAAAAATGGAAATAGAATAAAAATAAAATAATTTTAAAATATTTTAAATACAAACCAAACTAATACTTTTGATGAATTGTGAATTGTTTTAGCAATAAAAAAGTAATAATAATAATTTAATTAATACACAAATTGTGAATTGTTTTAGTAAATTTAAAATAAAATCAAAATAAAATAATTTCATAATAATAAAAAAAAATTACAAATCATTAATTGTTCTAGCAAATAAAAAAAAAGTACATGATACCGGAAACAGAAAAACCACCTTTGCAATTAGATGTAATGAATTCATTTCACGGGGCGAACTAGTATATTAGTGTAATAGATATGAATAATGCCTATTTTGAAATACCTATTTCAGAGGCTAGTAAGAAATATACGGGGTTCTCGTTTAATGGTAAATCTTATGTGTACAATGTACTGCCACAAGGATTAAAACCATCAGTGGGAATAACTTTTGAAGAACTCACAAATCATGGTAAATATCCCGTTTTTAGTAAAAATAGCATCAGTTGGAAGTTAGAATAAAGCAATGGATGTGATATTGGGGCACGAGGTTAGAGAATTCTGTGTAAATTACTTAGATGACCTAGCTATGATAAGTACTGGTTCTCTAGAGCAACATATCAAACAACTTGATATAGTTTTGGGAAGATTACAAATGGCAGGAGAGACTTGTAACATGAAAAAGTGTGAATTCTTTTGTAAAAAAGTAAAAATGTTAGGATATATAATTTCAACACAGGGATTACGAACGGATCCAGATAAGGTAAAATCAATACAGGAATTTCCCGTGCCGAAAAAAGTAAAACATGTAAGAGCATTTCTGTGGTTGTGTAACTTCTATAGAAGGTTTATACCTGAATACAGTGTTCATACACTGATATTTGTATGATATTTTAAAGAAAAGAAAGGGATGGCTATCGGGCGATAGAGAACACAAAGCATTTGACAGGATTAAAAATTGTTCTTATGAATACAGGTTTTAATACAGTTACATCATCCAAACTTCAGTTGTCCTTACTTACAGACAAACAGTTCAGGGGTTGGAATTGCGGGGGTATTGTAATCAAGAATTCTAACCTAACAGATACCAAAAAGATGTATAGAGCGTTGTGGTTGAGGAGTCATTTAGGTTTGGCTAAATTGGTTAAAATTAGATATTTGGGAAAACTTAAGTAGAATTTATAAAACAAAATAGTATATTTATAATTAACTAATTAAATTTGATGACAATAAATAAATTATTATGGTGCCGGGATTTATAGTATTAAAAGAACAAAATTATGCTTATAATTGAGAATACAAGTAAGATATCGGTCCAAATTGGAAATTTCTTTGTAAAGAATCCATTATCTTGAAGTCACAAATTTGATGGGAGTGTTGATTTGTATGACATAATGAAAAGTCACGGAAGTTGAGACTTATGGAAATGTCAGACTGTGGATAATATTAATAAGTGTGAGTGGAAAAAAGAGGATAATGAAAGGTATAGAAATTAAAATTCGAATCAGAATGGAGGGTCATGCTTATTCAACATTTACCGGAATTTGGGGCGGTTTGTTTAATTTTTATTTCATACATGCACCACAAACAGATTTTATGAAGGAAAAGTTTGGTGTTAGGTTAGAGATCTTATCAGATATTAGAAATAATGATATCTGTGATCTAAACTGCAGCTGAGGCTGACTTCATGAAATCTCACACAACACATATTAGGCTCGAACTAAGCACACTATACACGCTCCGGATTGAAGGTGGATTACTGTTCCGTATTGGTACTAGACGGGGTGTACTGGAAATAGGTAGCTATGCAAATTGCTGTGGGTGAGGTCTATGTTGCGCGGGGTATTGTTGGGTATCCACGGGAAAATCGAGAGAATGATTATTCCTTTGCAGCCCCTACAGTATACTAATAGGGTTGATCTTGCCTCACAACCAAGGTTCCCTGACACAATATATACCAGTTAGCTGGTGAGGAGGATAGTTGGTTATGTTTTGGTACATTGTAAAGTTTAGACACTGAACGGAGGGGTGATTAATTTTTAATCAGGTTTAAACACACACTACACATTATATGTATGGAAGCAAAATCCAACAAATTAAAGATATTGGAAAAAAACCCAAAGTAATATAAACAAAAATTAGTAAAACAGGAAGTTTGTAATTGGACTAGTATTTTTGAAATGTTTCCTCTTTAATAAATTTATTTGAGAAATAGATTATGATTGAAAGTTTTATTATTTTACAAGGAATGAGAAAAATTTTCCTTCGGTTTAGTATAAATAACACCTATGTAAAATTTTTGGGGCGACTGTAACGGGCCGGACCTGAATGATTCCTCCACAGTAATAAATTCGGAAGATAACATTCGTTTTCGTAATATTATAAAATATTAATATTTATGAATAGCACATACTTGTTCATTCAGTCATTACGTATTTAAATCAATCTGGGATTTAGAAAAAGCTGCAATATATTATAACGCCTAGTGCCATCTCTTGGATTACTCATCTATTGTATGCGGTGTTTGATCTAGATAAATTGTAAATTGGCATACTATCACGACGCTAGATGACAGTAGCTGTTGGATGAAGTAACGTGGAGATTGTACAAAATGATTTATCATCTATGGGAAGAGTTGCGCTACTCGCCGGAAGGGGGTCGACTGACTAGCAATTTGTCAATGGGCAGAGTTCCACTTCTCACCGGTAGGGGATCGACAGACTATCAAGTTCTCTATGAAATAGGTTTCAATACACGGCATTATGGGTATGCAAGTAGAAGGCGAAGCTGGATAGAACGGAATATTGTCTATGCTATCATAAATTCGGGGATGAATTAATATGGAACTTCGTGATATTACAAAATAATAATATTATTAATAGAAAATAATTGATTGTGCATTTTTTCTTTGAATTACGTGAAGCCATTTGTTTACTGTTGAAAAGTTTAGTATTTGTATAAAATAATTTATCATCTGTGAAGAGAGTTTTCGCTACTCGCCGCTAGAGGTCGGAGACGGCGGTTCGAGGGCTGAAGTACGGGGGGAAGGGACTGAACGCCTTAAATACGACGGAGCGGCTGCGCTCGATCTCTTTTGTCTCGTGAATCTCTCGGAGCTCTTTTTTCTCGTGAATCTCTCGGAGCTCTTTTGTCTCGTGATCGTCTCGGGACGTTTTACCGGGGGGCTCTTTTCTCGTGCTCTGGTTCCTCGTGAACTTCTCGGGACGTTTTACCGCGGGGGCTCTTGTCTCGTGCTCTTTTCCCTGGTGATCTTCTCGGCTCTGGTTCTCTCGTGACCTTCTCGGGGCGCTTTCTCGGGCTCTTCTCGGGAGTGGTGATATCTCAGTATCTTTTCGTTGGGGGCATTGCTCGTGGGCTGTTGGGTCGCGCTCTTTGCTCGTGGGCTTTTGCCTCGTGGTCTTTCCCTCGTGGTTCTTCTCCCGCTAGCAGCCTGCAGAGACACCCAGAGAATACCAAGGTACGTGCTTGTTAATTTTTACTTACTGCCATTTTAATTATTGTTCTTGTGTTAATGTTTGGTAACCGGATTCGTGCAGGAATGTATTGAATGGGATCCAAACAGAGTAATTTATTTGTGTGAATTTAAATGTAATTGTTGTATATCCGAGTTATTTACATTGAGGGTTAAATGGGGTAAATTTTGGATGGAAAATGTTAGAAGCCTAGATTTATTTTATTTTGAGGGTAGGAATTTTTACTTACTGCCATTGGCAATTATTGTACTTGTGTTAATGTTTGGTAATCAGATTCGTGCAGGAATGTATTGAAGTGGATCCAAACAGAGTAAACTATTTGTGTGAATTTAAATGTAATTATTGGATATCCGTGTTATTTACATTGAGGGTTAAATGGGGTGAATTTTGGATGGGAAATCTTAGGAGCCGAGATTTATTTTATTTCGAGGGTAGGAAAAATTAGTGACGGTTAAAGTGATTGTTCCTGAAATACAGAATGTGGAATTTGGATTCCATATATGGGTTCGGGAATAATTGTTTTGAATTGCGGGTTGCTTATTTAATAAGATAGTTAACGTTGAGGATTGACATTTTACCGTGGCATTTTCTTTTAGTTTAACAATGTTGTCGGTAGGAATCTTGTTAACCGGTAGGGTAGGAAACGCATCAGGGATGGTGGATTCTATAATAGTCTAATAATCAAATTAATTTGGATCATATGATGGGATGGGAGGCGTTAGGAAATACTTTCCATTACGTTCTATTTATTCTAAAGATGTACGGACAGGTTGGCATCAGTATTGCATTTTAAGAAATGATTGGCTCAGGATTATATTACACTAAATACAAAATAACCTTTCACGTTTGATGTTTGTATTGGCAGCGATTTGTTTAACTACTTCTATATTCTATTTCTATTTCTATTTCTATGGTCATAAAAGAACTGTGGATTCATTGGAAAACATAGCTTATGTTATAACAAAGACACAGGAATGTGTAACCTATTGACGGTATAATATTTCTTAGATTGAGTTATCTAGTAAAGAAAAAAATGTGGGTAGGAAGATTGGATTCCTAAGTTTGATACGAGTATCTGTTGTTATTCTACGTTGGAAAAGGAAATATTTTAATATAGCATACGGTATAAAAATATATCAGTATGTAGAACAAAATTCATGTAATAAACTAAACTTAAATGAGAGGGCAATTGTGCTTTTAAGGACGGTGGTTTCAAAAAATACACTTTGTAAGATTGAATACAATGTTGAAATTATAAGATGGACTTGTGAAGTTTGACAATGAAATGAACTCGGATTCAAGGAAGTAAATAATCTAAGTAAGTTGATCTGATGTTGATAGAATCTTTGAAGGCTAAAGCGCTGGGCTTAATTAGAAACAGATGCGAGAAAAAAGGTCTGTTTTCTATTCTACGGAGCCAAGGAAATGAAATTCCGTTAAGATTCTTCAGCATTGTTAACTGAAAAGGTACTAGAAACATGAATTGAAGTAATATTCATGGTCAAACTACAGTAAACTAAAGATTTCGATAGCTAATTAAAGCACTTATCTATTTCATGCAAACTAGCCGTTCGGAAAAGTACTAAATACGTCTAGCTTCATTATGGGGTTTTACTAAGTTCTACATTTTAGTGCATTCTGGTAGTGAATTTAAGAATGGGTTAATTGATAGGTTGCCTAGGTATGTTTAGGCTGAGTGTTTTGGCAGATAGATAGTAGGGGGCGGCTATTTTTAGGATCGGAATCGAAAAGGGTAGGGTTCTAGAATAGGCTACGAAGAACCTAAATCGAATGGGTTTAGTTCTAAAAATAAGAACTTTACTGATTCGCAAGATAACCAAAACAGAATCTACACTTTGCAAAAGATTATGACCTCTAATTCCCTTAATAACGAGTAGGAACAACAGACTACCCACATACAATTTTTATGTTGTCTCAAATATAAGGTTAAGTATACCTGATAATACTTTTAAATTGTGGAAGAGAGATGCCCAGTCTGGTAGTCGAATCTCATTGTCTTCACAGCGGTGGTGGGGCTGTAGACCTAAGATATTTAAACAAGTGTCTTAGCCACAATTATTAATGTCGATAATCAGTTTGTAGGTAGATCAATACGTTCCCAGTGGTTAGGCTATAACTTTAGCACCAAGCTTACAATAGGTAGATCACAATTATCACTAACTAGAATTCTATGGGTATGTCAATGTGTTTAGATAGGTTTAATTCTCTCATAAAGTAGGTAGCATGATCTTTGGTACAAGACTCAAATTCCTTAAAAGAAACTGAGTTATTACGGATATCGCGACGTGTGGGTTCCTACCGCAATACTAGATAAATCACGAGGCCAAAATTATTAATCACAATACACTCTTATAGCAGATGTTAATAGGGTTGATAATTTATAAAGTAGGTAGGTCATGATTGTATGGTAGATAGGTGATTTAGATTGTTGTCTGGGGTAAACGTGTGTAAATTCAATGGGGTTTGGGGGGGGTCGTGTGAATATTTTTAGGGGGGGTTTCTTCAGGGGGGGGGGGGGTTACACAGTCTATAGTCCCTATTAGGTGTATAAAAATCAAGGTCCTGAGTAAACACGATACAAAGACATGGGCAAATTTATATTTTCGCGAAAACTTGTAAGTACCAAAATTTACCAAAATTTTTAACTTTTTTTACTTTGAATGTTCCCTTACTTGTGCTGTAATACCTTGCTTTTAACAAAAAATGATACGACCTATTCTCATATCTAATATACAAAAAAATGTCATTAAAATCGGTCAACCCGTTTCGGAGGCGTACAAATACCGTGCCACGAGATTTTTATATATTAGATTATAAAACAAATGAATAACTATAATAATATATTTTAATTATAAATAAGTATGCATATAAAATATACTGCATAATACAACATTTTGCATTTTCCCCCAAAACCATAACACATTTTCATAAAAAACATCTCCGATCTAATGATTTTCTTTGACCCCATGTTTCTTAATAGCATTTTTCCTTAATTACCTATTACAGTAAAAAGGGCCCCATAGTCCCTTCCAAAAAAACGCTTTTATAGTCACTGAAACCAAATGACCATTTCCAAAACTTAAAGTCTCTGTAATAAAGTTGATTTTGCTCTGAGATCGTGTTTAAAGTTATACAAGCCGTAATGTCTAGCGAAGCGGAAGGGTCTAAGGATCTGTAGCCAAAAAGCCGAATATCCAACCTTTTTAGCTGACTTTCAAGAAAGGAGGTTTAGAAACTCGTTTGAAAAGAAGCTATCTATTCGTTTAATTGTCGAATGTTTTAGGAGTTCACATCAGTTCACATGCCTTCTTTCTTCCTGCCTTTTTCCCACAATCTCGCCTGATGGTAAGCGATGGTGCAGTCTACGATGAGCCACGGTTACCTAGAATTAAACTGTTAACCTTTGGTAGTGCGCATGATAAAGGTGGAAGAGTACCGCTTTCTGCGAATGGGAGGTATTTCTACCATGTAACGGTGGCCGATCGGTTGGCCAATGAAAGAATCAGTGGCGGATTTACCAGCAGGCTGAATAGGCTTGAGCCTTGGATGGCAGATTTTAGGGGCACCAAAATTAGGGACCGTTTTTTTAATTATTTCTGTGAGGAGGATTTCTGATATTTTGCAAAAAAAAGTCTAGAAGCCATCTTTCCGATGACTTTTCCCTCTTCCCTTTCATTGTACATTCAATCAATGGTACCACAAACTTCTATATTTTATGGTAAATACCCAGTTCGCAGCCTCCAACCATTAGAATACCTACATTATAGGTACCATGTACCTGCCTTATCGTACATTATTGAGCTTTGATTAGCTCAGAAATATACCCAAAATTTATTTCTGCTGCAATTTCAACCAATTTGTTGGATTGAATGGGGATGGATGGTGGTCATTCATAGATACGCAAGAAAGTTAACAAATGAATGCATCTAAAAACCTAGCATCATTTTACTTCGTAATTTTATACACGGGCGGGGGAGGTTGCACATAATATGCAAATACATATACGTAAATACGTGATGTACGGTCAGTCACATACTTGATATGTACCACAATACTGGTAATTTAAGATTCTGGCAACATTCTGTCGCATTGAATATGTAATACCTAGCTAATTAGATTAATGATGCTAATTAGTCGTAACCATCGCCTATAACAAAGTTGCCTCGTAGGTCACGTACCCTACACACTGCTCTGCGTCCATCAACTTGATGCATACATGTGTAAAATCTCATGTACCTGTAATTTCATGGGCAACCATACCCTTCAAAACGGTACACAGCAAGGCTGCTTGCGGCATCCACAACCTCGAAATCGGTAGTTGACTGACTCTTAAACGAAAACTGGGGAAAAGTTTTCAACAACAAAAGTCAGTAACATATTTTACTTTAAAAAAAAGAGAGGCGATAGAAATAAGTCGTATGCCGAACTTTAACAGCGATAGAGGATGGGTTCTACCGCCAGCCTGGAGGCCATCTCTTCATGATGCAAGCGACAGAGGAGTGAGTGCACCTGGTCGTCACCAGGTGCACTCACTCCTTTGTCGCTTAGTTAGAGTTTAGCTTAGCTAGTTAGTGCTGTGTATTTGCGTGTACCGAGTACTACCGAAGAGAGCAGCAGTGATGATAATGATGATGATGCAGCTTGTCAACATGATGGGCCACCGTTGACGCAACCCCCCACCACCGCGCCCGTCTTGCGGGAGGACTGCGGCGCGTAGTGCGAGGCGAGACGCAGTGCGTAGCGGATCGCACTCACCCTGGTGAAGGTTCATGAATTAACCCGAAACATTGTCGGTCGAAACACCGATAAAACGGTACGTGATAAATCCCGTACTTATAATAATGATCAGTAACGTTTACTGACGGTACGCAGACAGCCACGAACATGTAAATATAAAGCTAGATATATCAGATCAATGGTTATTTGAGAGTGGGGTGGCCAGCGAGTGACCGGTCAGTGAGGTATTAATTAAGCCAGAACACAAAGGTGACTGCGTAACTTATTGAAAATGTATTTTATGATGTGAAAGAATATTTTATTTTAAATTTAAATGTATTGCTAATTCAATGAAAATATTGGCGACCTACGTGGCGCAGTGGATGAATAGCTGGCTGAGACGCAGGAGGTTCGATTCCCGCTGCGGAACAAATGTTTGCATGATTTAAAGATATTTGTTCCGGGTTTGGATGTTTTCTGTATACTAAAAGTATGTATTTACAAAAAAATATATATAAAAATTCTCTCAGTTATCTGGTTCTTATAGTACAAGCTTTGCTTAGTTTGGGGCTAGATAGCGTTGTGTGAAATGTCCAGCATTATTTATTTATTTATTATATTTTTAGAGTTCCTGATTCAAACTCGGAATCTTTATAATTTCGCCATGTATGTCTGTCTGTCAGTCTGTTCTGCGCAGTCAGCGGCTTAACTTAATACTGGTCATAATCTAACCTATATATTAAATTTTATCATAATCGTTCCAGTCGTTTAGTCGTGAAAACGTAACAAATAGACAGAGAGACAGAGTTATTTTCAAATCTATATATATATAAAGTCGAGTTAGTTACACCATTTATAACCCAAGAACGGCTGGACCGATATTGATGACCTTGTTTGATTTGTCTCCGCCCCGAATAGCAGAATAACTATTAAAATATTGGAAAATTTACGCATATAAAGAAAAATCATTTACTCATACATAGATGCAGGTAATGATGGCCGATTGATAATTCTACCGGTGACGTACATTTTCAGTCCGCGTCATATGCATGTCAAGGCGGTATGAGGTTCGACGGGTCAGCTAGTTTATAATAGAAGTGCATACTGAGTCTTAATTTCATACAAAAATCCCATAGCAACAGTTTTTCTACAATTTTCAAACTTTCCTGGCATTTTTTCTAATTTTCTTTCCCTAAAATCTTTACTATATTCTATTACGAACATACACAAAGGATATCCCAAATTGATCCATCCGTTCTCAAATGATGCGCTTACCAATAAACAGTATTTATAATTATGTTGATTTCTATCGAGGTTTATATGCGTAGAAAAGACTTTTTTCTTTTATATTGATCAATCGTAGACTGTACATATAAGCCAAAATACAAAGGTCCAGAAAGTTACAACAGGACTAGCTTATTGAATAGTAAGGTTTAAAAAACGTGTAAGCCAGGCTTGCACAACGATCCCTAAACGTATTTAGCAGCGAAACATATTTAGATTCGACGTACTTGTATGATTTGACAACTTAAACGATTTCATCATATAAAGAAATATTTATTGTATAAAATGTGTACGGACATACAATAGAAATTAGTTAGTTATAACCAGAGCTGGGCAAAATACATGCTTTGCGTTAATTAAAATACAAATTATAAAATACTATCTCGCACGTATTTAAAATACGAAATACAAAATATTTTTAAGTCATGTATTTTAAATATAAAACACAAAATAAAGTATTTTAACGCTTTTTATTTAAAATACAAATGACAAAATACAGTCAGGTGTTAGGTACTTGACAATTTGACGTACAGTACACGTGCAGTGTTGCCAACTTTAAAGATTGCCATATTTAGCGGTCGCCATTTTGCTTACGAATAGTTACGAAAACTATCGAGCGCTATTTCCTTTAGAACGCACCATTAATAAGATCGCTAAATGTGTTTATGTTCTGATGTATTTTGAAGCCATAAGTATTTGAAATACTAACTACAAAATACCTCAGCGTCAGGTATTTGAAATACCAATTACAAATTACATTTTTACGAAGTACAATTCAATAATTACGAATACAAAATACGTATTTGTATTTCAATTACGTTTTTTAGTTACAAGTAATTCAAATACTGCCTACCACTGGTTATAACATACTAAGAAATTGGGATAAGTATCAAAAGAAATAAAAAAAATAACATCCTTGACTAAGAACCTAATACTTAACTACTTATCACATAATTTCATAATAAATTTTAGAGATGCTGCGAAAAGTTGTTATAGCGAATAGTCGAATACCGATTAATCGCCATTCCCTATGGCGAATAGTCGAATAACTCGCCAATATTATCCGGCATAAAAGGAACATAAAACATAATTTATTTGTTATCAAATAATAATATCACGTTTTTAGTAGTCTTGAAATTACCAGTCATTTAATTGTTAGTGTAATATAATTTTTTTTTAAAGTTATGAGAAAAGAAAGTCTCATACTATAATTATTTAACATTTTTAATTGCTGGCAATCCTTTTCTAGTACCTCTTTTACGTGGAATAACTTGTTTTGTTTAACCCAGAGTTTAATATTGTAGGGAATTTCCAACTCAAATGATTTCGCATGTTTAAAAAACGAATAATAGCGAGTATTCCCGGCATCGCTACTCATTTCGTGTCACTGCGTCCAGAGAGTGTGTGAAAATTTTTTACTGGTCGGGAGGTAGCAGTGTGGATTTCAGGGAACCTAAGTCATTCTGTTTTTGCCCATGTCACTCTCTACATCCATATCTCTCTACTTGTAAGTATATATTATATTTTACGCAAAAATCATATTATTTTATATAAACCTTCTTATATTTGCATACAACCTTCGGTGAAAATAATTATTATTTATTTTCTGCTAGGCTGGGTGGACGTGGTACAGGATCATGATATTAGGAAGGAATGGAGAGCCTTTGCCCATCAGTGGGATACAAATGGCTGAAAATTGTGATTATTCAAAATACAAACATTTTGTTCCTTTAATAAATTGTATAAAACATTTCTACGATAATTACCAGCCCGTAAAGGGTAAAAAAAAAAATCCTACAAAACAGCCCCGCATTTGCAATGTGAACTTTATACTGAAACTGTATTTTGCTATTTCTAGAAGGCCTTTTAAAACACATTTTTTAGTAAAGTTTATATTGATTATAATTTATTTATAGAGCCTTATGAGGCTGTGGATTTAGACCGAACTGCACATTTATTTTAAAAATGTAACCCTATCCATAATGGTTGCTAAAAATGTCCGTTCCTTCTGTCTATACATTTAGACTGAAAATAAACATTTTACCATCACAAAACCTATAAAAGAAAACACATAACACTTAAAATAAAAAGCGAAATATTTCGACGCAAAAATAGTCAGTACCATGTAGTAAAATGATAGGTAAAAATCTAATTTCCTTGTTAAAAAAGATAATAATTCATAACAGAATTATTCGTTTGTAAAATGTCCCAGAACCACATTAAAAGTCGAAATATTTCGACGCATTTAGAAGCTTAAAAAAAACACTGCACACAAAAGCAAAATGGCCGATTCAGTCGGCGGGCTGTTGCACATAATACCTTTTTCCATTGCGCCATACCCCTTGCAAGGAACAAAGAGACCGTACATTTCCTCGGTTTTCCACTAAAAACTATGTCCAAAAGGAGATAAGCTTCAAAAAATCGATACAAAAACTAATAACACTTTATTTTAGACGATTTCCGGCGGTTTTCCAGTGAAATACACTGAAACACATTAAAAAAACGCTTTTTTCACTATAACATGAACTATTGAATAGCACTTCAGCAAAACCGTATTTGTGAAGGATTAAAACCCGTTGAATCGGCGAAATATACGGAAAAAGCGAGAATTCTATGTTTTTTCGCAAAAAAAGGCCACAAATCCACCGCGCTCTTTTGTTCTGAAGCCGCTCGGCGGCGTTCGATTTTCAAATCCCCCGTTCAAATTTCGAATCGGAGGAATATCCCGCCATGTTTTTTTTGGTATTTGGCGCGAAATATAGTTGAATTCGATTGTATTTTAGTGTTTTTTCAGCAATTTTTGGTATTTTTTCCACGGAAAATGCGGCAGTACCGTCCTTAGAGAGAAAACGCGACACACTGAATTCTGCAGAGGCTTGCGAGGTGGCTGTATGCATTGATTAGGCGAAACTAACTGCCTCTGTTTGTCTCTTTCCAGCGCGCATATCTTCTGCCTCGCTCGCTCGCCTGTCCAGTCGTTAGCAGCAACGAAATTTGGCTTCGCGAAATATCTGTGGTTCCCAAGTTTAGAGAATGTATTTATATTAAATTATATTAAATAAATACTAACTTTTCAGTTGAATTATGGCCCCGGCTTTTTATAGTAACTTGTTTAGTGTAGATTTAGCTAAAAACAGCTTGTATATAGGATTATAAGTATTTTATTTCCTTGTCTAAATATGCATTGAGTTATCCATACTAACATTATAAATTCGAAAGTAACTGTCTCTCGGTTTGTTACGTTTTTAGAACTATACGGCTGGACCGATTTAGTTGAAATTTGGTATACAAAAAGATTAGGACCGGGATGGTGACGTAAGCTACTTTTTATCCAACTGCGCAGAAGGAGGGTAATTAATGGTTTTATTGACAAACCTCGCGTGCGTAGCCGCACCGGCAGCTAGTATTATAATAAACGAGCCCAATTTTGATTCTTATTACGTTTTCCAATTATGTTGAAATTTTTGTGAATATATCAAGTTCCGAAAAGGAAGGTTGTTTTTGATTCGAATCCCGGCCGTCCACGAATGGGTTTTGGACTTCGAGAATTTAATATAATATATTTTTTATTATCCTTACTTACTAGATATAGGCTTACTAGATTCCGCCAGCGGCTTCACACTTGTGGTCTGTCAATACAAAGTATCCGAAATCGGTTTAGTCGTTACGACGTTATTGAGAAATAAACACAAATATCCAAACATTCGCATTTATAATGTGTGATTATACACAAATAGATTACAGACAAAAAGTTTACAAAAACGACATGAACAACTATTTTTAAAAGAGTTTACTATGAAGATAATTCGCACTAACGCAGACACTGCAGACTTCAGCAATAAAATAAGAAATATTTTATTTTGATACTGTTATCCGTAAAAATATGTCAAAAATTATCAAGCCTAGACGAGACTAGAACCCCCTTCCTCTTAATACGAGGATGCACTGCCAATTATGCTGCAGGCTCTTGTCGCTTCAGGGTCAAAATTAGTGAGGTGATTCAGATTACGACTAAAGCGCCGTAAATCCATCTATAGGAAAATTTATACGAATGGCAGTGCACCCTCGATTCAAGAGAAGGGTTGTTGGTTTAAGTCCTGTCTAGGCTTGAAAATTTTTGAGAAGGTTTTAAAAATCTTAAAATCAGAAGGTTGTTGATGGAAAAGTCTTAATCCTTGTGGAAGCTCTTGCTAATTACTTTAGTATTATTTAATTCTGACTGTATTAATCAAATCTGTATTATTTTGTTGTGAATGTACACATATGTTCCTGATTGTACTTATGTACTTACCAGCTTATCATTATATTTTTTTTTGTGAATTTTCATACTTTTATTGAATATGGTATTATTCAGTAAAAATTATGACCTTTCCAAGTATACAAACAATGTATCTTTATGGTATGAAAATATTTTGATTTGATTTGATTTGAGCAACACGGCACAACAAGAAAACGCCGCTACCGAGTTGCAGACTTCATTTTTCATACATTTTGTATGAACTCGGCGAACACGGTTGACGTCAGTGGTCGCTAAACGACACTAGACACGGCTTCTCGCTTCGCGTGGCCACTGACCGAAAATGAATTCAATTCTATTTACTTAATATTCAGATATTATATCCATAATTTGTTAATAAAAAAAAACTTAAAACTGTTTAGTACAATTCACTACAAATTGTATATAACCAAAAGTGAAGGGAATAAGTAAAACCTGTAATTAATTTTTCGTTTTTTATTAAGTAAAAATGGATGGCATTGTACACTCGAAAGAGTAATTTGTGTCTGGACACTTTGGTATTTTTTTATAGAGTATCTGTATCATACCACTTTTATGATAAACTAGCTTCTGCCCGCGGCTTCACACGCGTGGTTTTTCAATAAAAACATTACCTCCGTGTTACGCAGTTGGATAAAAAGTATCCTATGTCATGTAAAGTATAATCTAGCTGTGTACCAAATTTTATCGAAAACAGTTCAACTGTTTAGTCGTGAAAGGTAACAAATAAACAAATAGAGTTACTTTCGCATTTATAATACTAGGTTCCGCCAGCGGCTTTGCACGGGTTGTATTCAACAAAAAGTACCCAATGTTTGAATCCAGGTCATAATCTATCGATGCAGCAAATTTTATCAACATCGGTTTAGCCATTTCGATGTGATTGAGTAACAAACATCCAAACTTTCACATAAATAATATTAGTATGAATAAAATGGTTTCAAAGGTAAAAAAATGGCTTTCGCGCGCTTCAGCTACTAAGTAGCCGCTTCCAGCTTCAAGTGGTGGTGGCTCGTGTGCGGCGAGGCTTAATGTTTGAGTACCGCTGTTCGACGCATTGATTACAATAAAACATGTTATAATGGACAGTCCTGCTGATTGTGAAGGATGTATGATATCAGCGTTTTTCATGCGCTTTCAAATAAACCGCTTGATTTCAAGAACAGTTTAACATAACCAAAGACACTTTATATTCCAGTGGGACCTGAACCTCCGATCGGAGATTGTGAGTTTGAATCCCGCTCATCGATGGATTTACGCTTAAAAGGTGCCCAGAACCAAAAATTAAATTTTTGTATATGTTTGTTTCCTCAAAACTCGTTATCAACCGATTTAGAAAATTATTTTATTAGAAAGGATATATTTTCAGATTGATACAATATAAATTTCATCAAAATCGGTTGAATAGTTTGTTTTATCTGTTATATGAAATCAGTTATAATATGTTGTTAAAAAGTTACTTGTCTTTAATGCAGCAATAGGATTGCAACATGAATGCATGAATTAACTTCTGCAAAAAGTGAAGTGAATAGTATTGTCGTAATTTTATTAGTAGTGGTTCGCCCCGAACTGAGATCTCGTGAGCCTCCCTCTGTGTCTCACTGCTAGGATATACCCCTCCACAAACTAAAAAAAAATCAAATTATATACAGAGGCGTCGGTAACAGTGTCGCGAGTTCAATGGTTTTTCCCATCATATAAATGCCTAACGCGCCTAAAGAAGTTTTCACCCCAAAAACTTTGAATCAGACTAGTTTTACGTCTTTAACCTCCGACGTGAAAATGCTTACCGGACGACGATACGATGCGAACGAAGCCGCGGGTAAACAGCTAGTCTCCAATAAAAAAATCCTCAGTTTTAACAACTTGAATGTGCGATGCATCAATTTGATTGATTTTCGTGTCACGGTTCAAGCACAAATCTCTTCATTTTTAATTTTGTCGAGTGCTACGAGCCTGCTACGAATTGCTACGAGCTACGCCGTAGACCCTTATGTCAACTCAATACTGAGGCTGTTATAAATAAATGGTGTCGAATCTATTCCTCTATTTTTTATGCGCGTCACGCACCACGATGAAGACAAGAATCCAGTTATGCGAATCACTTATTACAAGCTTTTATTTAACTTGCAATGTATGTATGTTTGTCCGGGTGGAATCTTGCAACTGAATTTTAAAATCGATAACTGATTTTAACGATAATTGATTTAACCGATTGAGTTGAAATGTGGTATACACGCTTACTTTGGATGACAATGCATGCTTAGCTATGTGACGTCATTCTAATTCTAATATGGCAGATCATCCAAGATTGCCGACTATTTATGTTTTTCTGCACTACCACAGTATATCAAATGAAAGGGCTTGCTGAGGAGAACACGAAAACTAATACGTCACATTATTACAAGCTTTTGTTTAGCTTGCAATGTTTGTTTGTTAGCCCACTTCCTCTTATCCTACGGAGTTGAAACTTGATATGTTGGTTCAGTTCCGATGACAATGCAGTTTTATGGTATGCATGCCCTGATTCTACACCCTGGATTGGCTCCAGACGAAGGAACGCCTCTACGGTTAACATCAGAGCCACGAAATGTTGTGTACGCATTTAATTATGATAGTTAAAAATTTCACCATGACATTGCTGCTGCACTCAGGGTTGGCTTCCAAGGAGGAACTCTTCAACGGTCAACAGCACAGACACAACATTTTGTTTATGCATTCAAATTTGGAATAAGTTTGGTGACAATGCAATAATATGGTAGGGATGGAGGTGTCGATGGAGACGGATGCTAGACAACGGAACTTTCGAATGTATTGTAGTGGGCTAATAGTGTTCGGGCTCATTTGAATCTGCTTGCGGTTCTGATTAAAAATTTTTCAACAATAAACTTATATTTTGTCTAAACTTAGCTACGCTGATAACGTTTTTGGAGAATGTCTGCTAGGTTGTACAAAAAACTTATCCAGCGCCTTGATAAGTTGAACGCTTGCGTTTTTCTTTTCCCATCCCGCAACGAGCTCATATTTCTCCGTACATAAATAGCAATGGACTAATGTATATGTCATCGCGCCGAATTCTCCACTTTGCAACTTTACTCTTTAGCATTATTAGAAATCAGAAACCACTATATTTAGTATACGAAAAGCTTTACTTCTCGGGCCGTCTTAAGCGTCTTGCTGTCCGTTTACTTTGACAGACACAGAACAGCTACATGTCGTGGCAGCTTCAGATATGCTGCCACGAAATGGTGAAACAATCTGCCTCCTTCTATAAGGAACTCTAATTCTGTTTGGTATTTCAAAAAATCTTTAACAAAATACTTGTTGAGTTTCCAAAAGTTTTCACACGTAGGTGGTTGTTCTGGGCTTGGTTTCAGGCAATTATTGGGTTTTTAGTTTTTTATGTAAGTTATTCTATTATTCTACTTAATTTGTTTTATTTTATTAATTATATTATTTTCTGTTTAATTTTCAAAGCTCTTTTCATTATGCCATATATGCATAATAATTTGTTAACTGTTTTATTTTTTGTATTTTCATGTATATCACACTAATATTATCCTCGACCTCCGTGGCGCAGTGAGCGAATAGCCGGCTGAGACAGGTAGTGGGTTCGATTCCCGCTGCGGAACAAATGTTTGCATGATCTACAGATATTTGTTCCGGGTCTGGATGTTTTTATACACATTATAAGTATGTATTTATAAAAAAAGTATATAAGTATTCTATCAGTTATCTGGTTCCCATAGTACAAGCTCTGCTTAGTTTGGGGCTAGATAGCGCTGTGTGAAATGTCCAGTAATATGTATTTATTTAATAATCATAGAAGTATACCATTTTTATTTTTTTATTTATTTATTATAAATACGAAAGTTTGTTTATTTATTTGTTTGTTACTCAATTACATCGTAACGGCTAAACCGATTTCGATGAAATTTAGTATGTACGTAGATTAACACATAGGCTACTTTTTAACTCATAAATCAGGTCCCATGGGATAAAAATGGGGTGTCGAGTCAGGTTGCAACAGCGAGTTTTGCTTTATTTCTAGGTTACCTACACGTTTAGTAGTGAAACGCGTACGAAGTCGCGGGCAACTTAAACGACTCCGAAAGTTTATATCTACTAGTAATATGTTATATGCTTGCAATCGATAGTTGTAAACACAGTTGCTGCCCTGCACACACGGCAATGGCACTACGGAAGACCAGCGCTATGGTGGTATAAATATGCTACTATAGCACAATGCTGAGTGGTGACCGTTATTGCTCACAAAATTTGCTCTATAGTTTATACTCATTTGTCTAAGCTGCAATGTACACTTGCGATGCAAAATAAACGTTTTTTTATTCCATTCTATTCAAACAATTAGTGCAGATTCACTAGTTAACCGAACAGTATTAATATCTAAACATATGCGTATCGCATTAGTTACGTCTTACTATTATCAGCAAATCAATAATATTCACACTTTCATTCATAATAGGCATAAATATCTTGAAAAAAATACTTTTTAAAGACATTTAAAATAATTGAAAATGATGTACTTAGATATTTATGAATGAAATTTGTTGCGACTCTCCCGAACTGTGTTCATAAACAATGCAGTTTATGCATGATGGTGTAAAAGCCATCTGTGTGGTAATGGGCAAAAATCCCCGATGCACTGCAGCAGCGGACGCAACATCATCCCCAAGATGTTATTTTATTGGATGCGTAGGACATCCAATAATCTATGTTGGACCCAATAGACTTCCCGTGTAAAAGCTCTGACAGTACACTTTAAAAAGCGTAACTTTAACTTGTTCAGTGCAAAGAGAAAATCTGCTGGTCAACATGTTACCTCGGACCGGTAATGCCCTACGCATCTCAACATCTAAGATAAGTATGGATAAGGTGGAATATTGTACACCAAAATAAAATACAAAAACAAAAATATTCAACCTGTGGCATCCCACTACTGCACAAAAGTCTCCCCCATTGTCTTCCAGGACTTTCGCTCGCGTGCCAAATCCCACCAATCTGTCCCGAAGGCATCGAAATCATCACGCCAGCGTCTACTAGGCCTTCCTCGGCGCCACCGCCTGTCTTCAGGCATCCACAAAACATATTTTTCAAATAGATAAGACCGCCCATTGTACTAATACAATGGGCGGTCTTATCGATGATAGCGATCTCTTCCAGATAACCTTTGTATGGACAGGAACTCCCATCTACATCGTCTTTAAGGCCATAATCTTCTATCGTCTTGTTGTATAAAAATACGCCTATTTATCTCGGCCTGAGATACAAGTGTCAGTCAAGTGTAGTTATTGAATTCTTTAGTAAAACCACTTGCACCCCAAATTGATCGATTTTCCTAACTTAAGATAGATAGATAGATAGATAATTCCTTTATTGCACACCATTTAAATACAATCATTTATAAGAAAATACACTCTTAAACAATAGGTCCAATGGGCGGCCTTATCGCTAAAAGCGATCTCTTCCAGGCAACCTTTGGATGGACAGGATCTATGTGGAAGCATACAGAATGATTTAGAATGATGAATTCTATTATTTTTTAGTAGAGTAAAGAGATTTCTTCTAAAAGGGCTGGTCCGGGGATGCACTACCACCATACCTATTTCAGCTGCCAAGCAGCATTGCTATGTTTTGGTTTAAATTGCCGGTGAAATTGCAGGCACATGAGGCTACACCTGTATGCGTCAAGTTGATAGACGCAGAGCAGTGCATGAACATATTTCTGAGATGCGTGACCTTCGAGGCACTTCTTTGTTATAAACGATGGTTACCACTTAACATCAGGTGGGCCAGAGGCTTGTTCCATCTTCAGGTGGTAAAAAAAATCCATCAACTTGAAGCATACAGGTGTAAAGCCTCATGTGCCTCTAATTTCGACGGCAACCATACCCTTCACACCGAAACACAACAATGCTGCTTGGTGGCAGAAATAGGTATACATATATTATAAAACATTTGTTTCATCTATTTGGTCTTTTAGGAGACATGTGAATTATCTTATACTAGCTGTTGCCCGCAACTTCGTACACGTTACACTACTAAATGGGTAGGTAACCTAGAAATAAAACTAAACCCGCTGTTGCAACTTGACTTGACACCCCATTTTTATCCCATGGGACCTGATTTTTCGGATAAAAAGTAGCCTATGTGTTAATCTATGTACATACTCTACGATTTCATTGAAATCGGTTTAGCCGTTACGACGTGATTGAGTAACAAACATACAAACAAACAAATAAATAAATAAACAAACATCCAAACATTCGCATTTGTAATATTAGTGTGATGTGACAAGATCTATGGAGGAGGCTTTTGTTTAGCAGTGGATGTTCTGTGGCTGATGATAATGATTTACTATAAGCGCAAGCCACATCATAAGGTTAAGTTCATATGAACGCGCGGTAACTTGGCCTAAGTGGTTCAATAAAATCTATAGGCACTTATAGATCCGTATATAAAAGTATGTCGGGTAGAATGGTACGTATTTAATAATGTACAAACAGACAGATTGTCACGGCACGGCGTAGCGCGTGACAGGAGTGGTAGCAAAATAATCTATTAAATAAAAATCTTGAGTCACGGTGTTTGTTGTCGCACTCTTCCGAAACGGGTAGACCGAGTTTAATGATTTTTTTTTGTATATTTCGTAGGTATGATAATAGATCGTAAAGTATTTTTCACCCTCCTACCCAACCCCCCATTTTAAAATCGCGTTTTTAGTATTTTTATATAAAAAATCCATCTAATTTAATTGTTGTTCATTGGCGTGAAGTCATTTACATGAAGTGTCGCGTCACTTTGACAAGAGTGTTTTATATGTATAGTTTTTAAAGAAGTTTCCAAAGTTCCCACGGGAACGGGAAATTTCGAACGTGTGGATCTGCTAGTTTATTATATTATTTACAGATTTGTATTTACATTGTATTAATTAAATTGAATGAATTAAATTAATTTATTTATTTAATTTTTTGTTCGTGAAATTTTGAAGTTTGTTGTTGAATAAATAATGTATTATTATTTATTATTATTATTAATTAATAACAAAATACATTGATCAGGGACTAGGTGTTTTTTTAAATATTATACGCATTTTATTACTTAGCTGGTTCCCATTGTACAAGCTGTGCTTTGTTTGGGGCTAGATAGCGCTGTGTGCGATGTATATCAATATTTATTTATGATCAGAAAGAAAAGTTTTTTTTTTATTTTAAGTGTACATAATTCTTTTTATACCCTAGTAATATTATTACAACCTAGCCTTGTATAGGCTAATGAGATCTCGCGAGTTTCCCATAAAAACAAAAATATATTATTCTTAATCTTTGACTATTAAAATAGTGCCATGAAATAAATAACCAACTCACTTGACCTACAGTTTCATTCAAATTAGGTACAGATAAGGGAAGTTCATGTTAATTGGTTACGTTTTTGGGGTAGAAATTGCAGTTATGCTGGATTTCAGACTTTTGCCTATATTTGTGACACTTAAGCTACACGCATACCAAATTTCAGCACTGTAGGGTAAGTCCTGTGAATTTCGTCAAAGTTCAGGTTTGATTATGGCTATTAACTCAAAAACTACAAAAACTTTACTAAAAATGAAAATAAAACCGATAGATACTAATTTAGACCTTTTATTTGACGTCCCTCTTCACCTAATAGTCTCATTTTAATTTTTTTTACCCCTCTTGAACCCCAATATCTCAACAAACCCCCAACATTTTTAGCTCCTTTAGTCACCCCAAAATTGTGCCATCACTATTTACCTATGCATCAAACTTCACGATGATCGGAGCAACGCTTCGAAAGTTATCCTCGGACAAACAACATACATACATACAACGCCGATTTGCCCAAGTTGGTTTGGAGATAGATAGATAGATATAGATATTTATTTCGACACAAGTAACAAACACACAGAAACTACATGCAGTGGATAACAATTAGACAATTAAGTAAAGACAATGAAATATAGTCAATTAAAAACACGTTACTTAAACAAAAAATAATACTAAAGATACGTACCCAGTCACTATGAGCCCTATGCCGAAAAAGGGGAATGGCTCAGCATTATGCTGAACAATAAACTTATTGCTCAGCTCTGGTTTACAGCCATTAAACCTGCATTGGCGTCACGGACGTCAGTTAAAAGTTAAAAGTGCCTTATTTGAAAAAATATAACAAAAATATTAATTCATAAAATAATAATTATAAGTTGCCTACCCAACCAATTGTACCTACCTACTTAAGATGTCGAGTACATATACATATATGCGAAGAGATCAACATTGTAGTAAAACGCAGCCGCAGAGATCTGGCTTTGCTCGATCAATTTTAAACTAAGAATGTGTCTAATAGCAATTTTGTTATTGTCTAAGACACTTTATTCATGTTTTTTTTTATATGCGGCGCTAACATTGAAAAGAAGAGTAAATTATTTTCATATCTCTAGTTCTAGTTCTTCTAGGCAAGCGTGGTATATCGCAGAATGCATTCTAGCTTTCACTGGTCAATCCGAGTTGGTCGGCAGAAATCGATTCTGTATATTATCTGTTTCAAATATCCAGTATTATTTATGTTTAATAACAGAAAGAATATACAATTATTTACAATACAATACAGAAGAAACAGTTGAATCATCTAAAGACCGTTGCATAGATAGCTCAACTGCTCTAGATCACTACCAGGCGAAAGTGTCCCCAAGACACTGGCTGCATTGCGCTGAATTGCAATGCGTATGTGTATATCAACGCGAATGTGAGTGTGAATATCAACATTCTGAGAAACGACAGATTGCCACTTTTGTTATTATAAGACTAATTTTTTCTTAACCTTTACTGTTCCACTGCTGGGCAAAGGTCTCCCCCATGTTCCTGTTTTTCTGTTAATAAATGTAAGTCCTACTCCAGAAATATCAATATTATCTATGTATCTTGTTTTGCTGCCCCTACCTTCAAGGATTACGATCTGTGCTATTTATTTGCGTTATATCCAGCTATTCTACGTATGCCTTTTGTAATTTGTTTAGGTGCTCTACTACTAACAATAGCTAAGCCTAACAATGACATCCTTGACTCAATTACAACGCGTAGTGGTTTTTAGTGATAAATTGACAGCTGTCAGGTACACATATCTCGAAGAACTGACGGCCATTGGGGTAGAAATATTTTCTAGTGGAGACCGTACACTGAAACGCCCATTTACTGTAGGTCCATAATTCCAGAACTCACCCTTAACCATTTCTAAGAGCATTGGTTATAAACCGGCCTCCCGCGATAAAGGCAAGTCGACATCTCAAGGCACGTGCAGTTTCGGAGTCACTTAGAAGACAAGGCAAAGTTGGCATCCAAAAAGCTCGGTGTGCTCAACAGGGCAAAGCAATACTTCAGTGCGGGACAAAAACTGCTTCTCTATAAGGCAAAAGTCCGGCCCCACATGGAGTACTGCTGCCATTTATGGGCAGGAGCACCTGAATACCAACTACCGTTTGACTCTGTACAAAGTCGAGCTGTGAGAATTATTGACGATCCCATCCTCACAACCGCTTGTACAATGGGTTGTGTTCTGAAGAACTCCTCAGAACCTGCAGGTTCCTTTTATCATCGCACCACTCACCATTGGCAGGGAATCCATCCACACACTTTGGAGACGATGTGGTCGCGTACCGTAAGGTTCCTCCCGCGAACACTTCGCTTGTGGAATGGTCTCCCTGCCGAGGTTTTCCCCAGGGACTACAGTATGGGGTTCTTCAAAAAGGGCGTTTTGAAAATGTTAAAGGGTTGGCAACGCGCGAGTAACACCTTTGGTGTTACAAACATCCATAGGCTATATTCGGTAACCGCTTACCATCAGGTGGGCCGTATGCTTGTTTGCTACCTTAGTGGTACAAAAAAAAGCGCAGTGTCAGATGGCTCACATAAAAATGAAAGATGACCTGATCCGCCTCAGCGACTAATCTCCTTTAAATTAGTCGCTAAGGCGTCACCATGTCATCCTTGACTCAATGTAAAGACCTTTAGGGTTTTTGGAGATAAATCGACAACAGTCAGATGGATACAGTGCCACTAACTTATCTGTTCAGGTGGACTTAATTGGATCTAATCCTAACGAGTACAAATCTAGAAACTAACGCGGCTGTTCTCTAGACACTAGTGACGCTGTTTGAGAGTTTCGGGATTGGCCGAAAAATGCTTTTGCCCATCTTCTGTCAGTCTGTTCTCGCCTACAGGACACATTTTTCAACCGATTTTGACGAAAATAGGCACACAAGTTTCCTGATTTATTTAAACTTTTAGTCGATCGCGATTTTTGATTGGGAGTGAAATAGGGGGGGAAGGAGGGAAGTTTGATGTAGCGTTATTTATCGACGGATTTCAATCAAATTTAAGAGGCACGCTAAGAACTTTATTCTACACAAGATGTTGCGAAAAAAATTCCAAAAGGCTCCCCCATTTTCTCATTTTGAAGTTTGCTGTAACATTATATATGGACGGATTTCAATTTTCGTAAAATTTATACCTACCTATGCAAATTAGACTACGCAGTTCTCTCCACCTTCACGAGACGAACCCGTAGACCCCAGATTCGACCTCCTAGGACCTAGGGAACGCCAGGAGGTCTACTGTTCTCACAGAACAGAATATGATATTCCACTTGACTTAGTAACCCCATTTTGAAATTTTGACCTCTACCCTTTTTAGCCCCTTATGGACTTACCTCTGACAACCCTTTTGTGGGATATCTTCGCGGGTTTGCGTACTCAGTACGAAACCCAAGGATGTCCATTGTCCATCATAAAGATAAAGTAGTGAGATATATCATATATTTTTAATTTCAATAAAATTTAAACGATCTAGAAACATAAAATAAAATATAACAAATTAAAATTAAATCAGAATAAATAGTAGCCTATAAAACACAATACAAATAGAAGTAAGTACTAGTTGAGTTACAAAGCTGCCTCGCTCGGGCATAGCGCCGTTAGCGCCGCCCAAAGTCAAGCCCGAGCCTTCTGGGAAATCAAGGTGTATACACCGTGTGTGTTCGGCGGGACAACGGGTAGGCTGAAGCGGACTTACCATTTTAAAGATCTGTAGTTGAGCTTGTCCAACCACTTACAGCCTTTTTTACGCTGCAGCTATCTCGCTGTTCGCCTCTGCAATGTGCAATGCAGCTTAACCGAAAATTTGGCGAGCGCAGAGGGCGCCCAAAAAGTTAATATGAGGCCACTAGCGCAAGGGTACTACTTAGGTACCGACCTAACACATTCTTAGCTCGGAGGATCTGACAGTTATCATCCGTAAGAATATCCTACAACTTTTAACAGCTGTAGAGCTTAGTGGTGAACTTTGAATGCTCCCATGAACTAGGGGCGACATAAACACAAGTGCCGATCACAAGCCTTCGTGGCCGCAGCGAAATGAAAGCCTCAAAGCTACTAAAACAAAAAAAATAGTATAAACTTCGGCTTTCTATTGCTAAAATGATGTTAACATTACACTAATATTATAAATGCAAAAGTTTGGATGTTTGTTTATTTATTTGTTTGTTACTCAATCACGTCGTCATGGCTGAACCGATTTTGATGAAATTTGGTATGTACGTAGATTATAACCTGCATTACACATAGGCACATAGGCTACTTTTTATCAGCAAACCACGCGTGCGAAGCCGCAGGGGAAGCTAGTCTATTATAAAAATTGTAGAACATTTAATTTGCGAAAAACTTTGTTGTAAATATTTTTCATGCGCTCAACCGTTTTTGATATGAGAGCGGAGAGCGCTCAGCTATACATTACAGTATTACCGTGTGTATGGCTGAGCGCTGCGAGCTCTCCGCCCTCTATCTTAAAAACGGTTAAGCGCATGAAAAGTTTGTAGCAAATTTTATTTTCTACAATTTGTATAACCAACTGGCTGACCCGGCGAACTTCGTACCGCTTTGACATGCTTATAACGCAGGCTGCCAATGTACGTCGCTGGTATAATTGTCAATCGGCTATCATTAGCTGCATCTATGTATGAGAAAATTAATTTTCTTCATATTTTTTTGCGGAAATTTTTCTGATTATAATAGTTATTGTGCTATTCGGGGCGGAGACAAGCCCAACAAATCAAAGATGATCAAAATCGGTCCAGCCGTTCTTGAGTTATAAATAATGTAATTAACCCGACTTTGTTTTATTTAAATATAGATGTTAACATTATTAAAACCGATATAATCGGAAAACCCGATTTTTGTGACTTTTCTGCTTTATAGATAGGTAGATAATTTCTTTATTGCACGCCATTAAAAATAAAACAAACTAAAGAGAATACACAATTAAATCAAAGGTACAATGGGCGGCATTATCGCTAAAAGCGATCTCTTCTAGGCAACCTTTGAATGGACAGAATCTGTGTGAACAAATGAGGATGGCTTGATTAACTTACGATGCAGAAACGAGATTTTATGAGTATTTTAAGACAACTTTTAGAACGCTTAAATAAATGTGTATACGAGTTGCCAGCTTTCATCTCTCATTCCGAGGTGAAACCCCTAATATGGCTGGACTAAGCTCTCTTGAAGGCGGTCGTGTAATTATCTCGAAAAGAGACTCTAATCGCTATATTTCTTTAACTTGTAATCGTTACGAGCCACCAAAGCCGCACCCCAACCGGTCTGCAACATTCATGAGTTACTCCCTTCCTCTACTTACCTTATAATTGCAATCTAAGATTACACTCCCAATTAGCTAGGGGTCAGATTTTCGGGAATGGTTTTCCGATAGTGCGTAATGTCCGGTCCGAAATAGAGCAATAATCTCTCAAATTTCAATAAACTGGGGTCTTTTCATCTACCACCATCATCACCAGCAAAGGACGTCCACTGTTGTACATAGGCCTCCTCCGTAGATTTTCTGCGACCTTGAGCCTTCTTAATAGGTAAGAAACTCTAATCGAAGACTTTCGTCTTTAGAAACTAAAATTTGGCACAAGAAGACGTCACGTGGTTTCCCGAATAAATCTATCAATATATATTATGTATGTATAAAACTAAATCGGGTTAGTTACACCATTTATAACTCAAGAACGGCTGGACCGATTTTGATGATCTTTGCTTTGTTGGATTTGTCTCCGCCCCGAATAGCAGAATAACTATTAAAATATCTGAAAAAACCTGATGCAGCTAATGATGGCCGATTGACGTACATTGGCAGCCCGCGTCATATGCATGTCAAAGTGGTACGAAGTTCACCGGATCAACCAGTAATAAATAAAATAATAAAATAACTAAATATTGCTGAACATCTCACACAGCACTGTCTAGCCCTAAATTAAGAAGAGCTAGGACTATGGGAACCAGATAAAAGATAGAATAATTATATACTTTTTTTTGTAAATCTATACTTATACAGAAAAACATTTAGACCCGGAACAAATACCTGTAGATCACGCAAAAATTTGTTACGCGGTGGGAATCGAACCCGCTACCTCCTGGGTCTCCACTGCGCCACGGAGTCGTCAAAATACATCGTCAGAATGCATAGTTAACTAACAAAAAATCTTTCAAACTATGACTTTGACAGATTTTTCGCTAATTAATTTGCGCGAATTAATAGCAATCAAGCGGCGATACAAACTCAGTCGAATAATCAATTAACTAATTGAAATTCAGCCCAAGATCTCAAGTGGCGCAAATATGGTAGTCTCCACAGAGCTTACATATTTGAGCCATTTGGGGGCGAGATCCTGGGTCCATGGGGTACCGGGGCACATCGCGTTTTTAAAGAACTTTCTGGGCGTCTGGTCGAAGCGACCGACGTGTGATCCGAGAGCTGGCGCTTATCTGGGTCAACACATAAGCATTGCAATTCAGTGGGGCAATGCAGCTAGTATCTTGGGGACACTTCTGCCTGGTAGTGATCTGGAGCAGTTGAGGTATCTATAGATCGTTTGCGACAGTCTTTAGATGATTCAACTGTTTTTTCTGTATTTTGTTGTAAATAATTGTATGTTCTTTCTGTTATTAAAGGCGTTATTAACTAATTTATTCCAGCAAACAACGCACTTACCTAAGGCTGCGTTTCTACCAGATATCTGCTACGTTATTAAGCTATGGAATGGATGTGTGTCCCAACTCCCAACAATAGGATCGCTTGATTTCTATAGCTTAGATTAGCTCTGGTGACAAGGGACTTATTTTATTTTATTTACTAGCTGTTACCCGCGACTTCGTACGCGTTACACTACTAAATGTGCAACTTTTTACACGTGTACGTGTAACAACGCTGTTGCAACTTGACTTGACACCCCATTTTTATCCCATGGGACCTAATTTATGGAATAAAAAGTAGCCTATATGTTAATTCAGGTTATAATCTAGGTACATACTAAATTTAATAGAAATCGGTTCAGCCGTTGCGACGTGATTGAGTAACAAACAAACAAATAAATAAATGAATAAACATCCAAACTTTCGCATTTATAATATTAGTGTGATTTAGTAAACTAAACAGGAAAAGAACAAAGTAAAGTACATGTTACATCTAGGTAATTTAATTTTAGTTATGATCTAGCTCCCAAAACATGTTTACGTGGCTAGATCAGGCAAGATAGTGTTAATATTCATGATTATCACAATAGTATGTGCGTTGATTATAACCTGGATTAACACATATGCTACTTCTTGTTGACAAACAACGCGTGCGAAACCGCTGGCGGAAGCTAGTAATTTATGTTATTTCGAATGTGTTCCAACAGCCGTACCTATATAAAAAAGGTACATACGCGATAAATACCCGTTTTAATCAGTAACTTAATATTTATGAATCTGTGCATGTAACTATTCGTGTTTCATTAGTAAGTAACAAGTTAGCTGGGGTTAGGGCGAGTAAGTTACACCACAGTTATCCGGCTTCCCTAAACATGTAAACCAGAGATGAGGGATTATATCCATGATAACTTTTCAGCTGCGAATTCTCATATTGGACTATTAAGATGCCAGGTTGGCCGCTGCAGACTTAATATGTGCAAATTGGGATTCAGGGACCCTAACCTAACGCAGTGCGAATGCGGTGATCCTGCGCAGTCAATGCAGCACTTGATAATGTGCCCTTTGTGCCCGAAGACCAGCACGATGGAGGACCCAATAACTACCGCACCTAATGCTATTGTTGTGGCCAAACAGCTGTCCTACATAGTTTAAATTAAAACGTAGAACTCTTGACACTCTAAGAAGAAGATTAAGATGCCTTTTCACTGGAAGTGCAAGGTACTTAGAAACTTAGAACTTAGAAGATACTTAGAAAAAAATAATAAATAAATAATAGTGGATTTATCATAATCATCAACCTATAGCAGTCCACTGCTGGACGTAGATCTCTCCCAGTGTGCGCCATTGAACCCGATCCTCAGCTCTTCTCATCCAATCCAATCATCTCATCCAAGCCACCGCGCGCAAATCGTCACTCCATCTAGCCAGAGGGCGTCCTACACTTCGCTTGCCTAGACGTGCTCTCCACTCTAGAACACGTTTACCTCGGCAGTTATCGGTTCTGCGGCAGATGTGACCGGCCCACTGCCACTTCAGCTTGCTGACTCTCTGAGCTATGTTGATTACCTTAGTTATCTGTTGGATAACTTCGTTTCGGATTCTATCCTTCAGAGAAATTCCGAGCATAGCCCTTTCCATAGCTCGCTGGAATTGCTCGCAGTACTGGATTGAGATAAATAAATAAATAATACTCATGACAGAGTGGTGGCCAAGGGGTGCTCGTAGACCAAGAGGCAGACCACACGCCCGATGGTCCAATGATCTTGTAAGCGTAGCTGTGTGTCAATGGATAAGACTCGCAAGGGACCGGAAAGAATGGCGTAATAAAGAGGAGGCCGATACCCAACAGTGGGTGCAGACGAGCTGAGATGATGATGATGATGAAATAATACTGGACGTTTTACACAGCGTTATCTAGCCCTGAACTAAGTCAAGCTTGTATTATTAGGGAACCAGTTAACTGATACAACTTATCAACGTCGGGCCCTAAGTTTGTTCAATCTCCATCTATAAAGGGTGTTTGATAATATACTGAAGATATTCAAGTGACGGTTTCTCAAAACATAAAAAAAGACTTCTCAAAAAAAACTACTAGTTATATTATCATATTTTAAAGAAAATCGACTAAGTTTAGGTGATTAATTCGATATAAAACTTACTTCCTACTCTTGCAATCGACATCCAAAAATAAAGGCCGATTTGATATCTCTTTCGGAAATGGCTGCGGATTTTGGGTTAGAAAGGGACAACCAGAGATATATCGAGACGTCACCAATACAGTATCTGTGGTTAGATGGCAAGCATTATGCAATAGTACAACAAAAGTGTTTGTTTTTACATGCCAAAATAAATTCACATTTCTATGGTAAACATTTCACAAATTTATTCATTATGCTTATCAAAATAACCCCCTTCATTTTTGTGCGTATATATAAACATCCTATATATACATATATATATATATATAAAACAAATTCGGGTAAGTAGGGCCTCCCCCGTAGATTTTCTGCGACCTTGAGCCTTCTTAATAGGTTCAAACTCTAATCGAAGACTTTCGTCTTCAGAAACTAGTATTTGAGACAAGAAGACGTCACGTGGTTTCCCGAATAAATCTGTCAATATTATATATAAAACTAAGTCGGGTTAGTTACACCATTTATAACTCAAGAACGGCTGGAACGATTTTGATGATCTTTGATTTGTTGGATTTGTCTCCGCCCCGAATAGCGGAATAACTATTAATGTATCGGAAAAATTCACGCAAAAAGAAATTATGAAGAAAATTCATTTTTTCATAAATAAACAGCTAATGATGGCCGATTGAAAAATCTACCGGGGCGACATTGGCAGCTCGCGTCATATACATATCAAGGCGGTACGAAGTTCGGCGGGGCAGCTAGTTAAGCATAAAAAAAAACAATATTAACGGCAATTTTCCCACATTACCCTGAACAAAATGCTCATTTAAGATCATCATGTTTGTAATATCACGTAGATTGAGGGCAAAAAACAGATTATAAAAATGTCCAGTTCACTAAATAAAAATAAAAATCGTATCTCTTTGGAAAGTTAAACCTGCCACTTTTAAAAAGGGGTTTTATTATATTTATTTTAAAAACCCTTTGATTTTGTTATTATAAATTTTAACATGCTTGAAAGGTTTTAATGAAAGTATTACTGAAAAATAAACTTTATTCTGTATTTGAAATCAAAGATTTTATCTGTACCAAAAAGAGCTTAAGCTTATTAGGGTTCCTTTGTCCAACTGGGAGCCTTTAATAATATACTACTTGTTTTGTTATGTACGACATTAAATAATAGAGTTTTTGCACCTGGCAACTGAATTGATGATACATGAATTTAGCGATGTGTTTTTGGAAGACCTATCCAACAACACCTTACAATTATTTAGCTTTTATTACTTGCGTCACTAAAACTTATCCTCATGCTAAGTTTCAGCTCTACAGTTTGAATCAACGGCTGCACCTGGTGGGACAGACAGACGGACATAGCAAAACTATAAGGATTCCGTTATCCTTTTGAGGTACGGAACCCTTAAAATGGGTCTGGGTCCCATGTTTATAGACATTCGCCAACGGCTAACACACACATTAATAACTAGTTCGTATCAAATAAGTATGTTTTCATTAACCATTGCTTATTTTAATCAGGTTTCAATAAAATAACCTAAATACAGAACATACAATCTCATAAACTGAAATTTTTGAACTCAATCAAAAAACACCCCTACTTTTCTTACAATAAACCCCTAATTCCTCTACCAACTTCATCTCAAATGATAAGTCTCAGTCGCTTCGAAATGTAGTAACTCGTGGAATATTCAGACGATTTCAGGGCTTATACTGTTGTTCTAAGGGTGGGTTTAGAATGGATAGATAAAACAGTGGCAGAGTTAAGTGATGTTCTAAAGAGATAGTTAACATAAAGTTTACCTGCATTGAAAATAGGGTTGGGACAGTGATATAAATAATCGATTAGCGATATTTTTATTAATATCTCCTTTTTGCACGACCAAGGTGGATCTTGTTTCTCGCTTATCTGATTTATGTAGATACTTTTAAATCACGTGATTTATCTATCTAGGTAGATAGATATTATTATCTTTTATTGCAAGACGAAGTACAATAAGTAAAAATACAATTAAATGATGTTACAATAAATAAATTAATATTCCTGGGCATTTCACACAGCGCTATGTTGCCCCAAACTAAGCTTGAATTTTTACTATGGGAACAAGATAACTGATAGAACTGTTTTTTTTTGTAAATACATACTAATAATATACAAAAAACACTTAGACAAAAATCAAAAGACATGGCGAAAACGACTGTCATATCTCATTATCAATGACTTTGTGAATAATACAAATTCATTGCAGGCTAAGGGATTATTTTGATATATATGAAATATTTTATTGATTAGTAGTTTTGACATTTTAGGCATAATTTACATATGTACATTTTTTGAATTAATTTTATTATTAGATAGATAGATAGATAGATAGATAGATAGATAATTCTTTATTGTTACACTAATCCACAATAACTTAACTTAGAAAACTTAAAGACGTGGTGATACAATGGGCGGCCTTATCGCTCAAAGCGATATTAGTAGTATTGTGAAATTGAGTTTGAATAATATTTGTGTTATTATTATATTTTGTTGTTAGTAATAAGTTCAGTTCAAACATGATATGATTTTTTTTAATGAATTGTAATAGATGTTTATCGATAAAAGGACATTACTATTTTATTGTAAATTTAAGTACGCTTCAGTTTATGAAAACGATTGTTATATCTCATTTACATGTATGTATTTACAAATAAAATTTATAAGTATTCTATCAGTTATCTGGTTCCCATAATACAAGCTGCTTAGTTTGTGGCTTGATAGTGCTGCGTGAAATGTTTAGTAACATTTATTTATTTATTATCGATATCGATAGATGTTTATCGATAAAGGGACATCACCATTTTATTGTAAACTTAAGTAAGCTTCAGTTTAAGTAGGACGACTGTCTCTGATGTTTGCTTTTCATTGAATACCACGATTATTCCCGTTGTCCCCCACCTACTTGGCTCCCAAGGTTAAATGGTGATACTACTTTTTTAAGGTGCTTCGACTTCTATTTATTATATAAAAATCTCTTTATTGATTTATTTTAATGAATATTTTTTGTATATTTGGTAAGTATGAGAATAGGTCGTAAAGTATTTTTCAACCTCCTACCCCCACCCCCCATTTTTTAATCGCGATTTTAGAATTTTTGTATGAAAAATACCCATCCATATAGTTTAATCGTCGTCCGTTGACGTGACGTCATTTACATGAAGTGTCGCGTCACTTTGACAAGAGTGTTTTATATAGTTTTTATCCTGAAGTTCCAACGGGAACGGGAAATTTCAAGAGTGCGAAGCCGCGGGCCGGTCAGCTAGTACATCTATGAAAATCTGATGAATGTTCACGAAAATAATAATTTATTTAGGAAAAATAGCGATAATCGTAATTTTAATACTATAAATAAAGTATAAACTCGCTGTTGCCACTTGTAGACTCCATAAAGTTAGTAAATCGTTTAAAGGGCAAGTTGTACGCTTTATAACAAACTCTCAAGTGATGTACAAAAATTGACAATTAACAAATTTAAAAATATAATTAAACAAAATCTTTATAAAAAAGCCTACTATAACATATCGGATTATTTAGATGTTAGAGGCTTGGGGTTGAAATTCCTTCAAAAATGTTTCAATTTACACGTAATTTATTTTCTTTATTGTATGTATTCTAAAAGGATCATTAAAAAGAACCACCAGCATTGTTTCTTGCTTTTCTTTCCTGACTTGGCGAATGAAAAGGCAGCAAATTTGACGTTTCAAAGTAATACTTGTGATTTTAATTAGTAAAAAGATTTTGAATTTGAATTTGAGATAATTGAACAGTAGCAATTTCTTAACATATGCGTATCGAATTAGTTACTTCTTATTACTGTCGGCAAATCAATAACATTGCTGACAAGAAAAACAAGAGATTACACATAATTTGATAAAACTTACCTTTATTGGAAGTGGTGTGGCCAGTGTTGATCATCATCGGCACGATCGGTGATGTCTGTAAAAAACAATGTTTTTCTATAAAAAATACTAACAGCTTTATTAAAAGATTAGCTGAAAATGGCGTTGTATCGGAATAAAATAAAGCTGAGACGCCGGCGGGTTCGAAAGCGTGTTTTGTAAATAAAAATATTACCCTCCCCCCGCGCAGTAAGGTAAAGGGTAGCCTACGTCTCAATCCCTTCATACTCTAGTACCAAATTTCATCGAAATCTGTCAAGCCGTTTTTAGTCATGGAAAAATAACTAACAGACAGATCAATTAACGTTAGAATTTACAATATTACTAGCTGATCCACCCGCGGCTTCGCACGTGTGGTTTGCCAATAACTAGTGGTTCACCTCGAACTGAGATCTCGCGAGTCTCCCATATAAACAAAAAATATTATTTGTAATCTTTGACTATCAAAATAGTGCCGCGAAATGCATAACCAAATCACTTGACCTACAGCTTCATTAAAATTACAGGTAAGGGGAGTTCATGTTAATTGGTTATCTTTTTTGGGTTACAAATTGCAGTTATTCTGGATTTCAGACTTTTCCCTATATTTGTGTCACTAAAGCTACACGCATACCAAATCTTAGCACTATGGGGTCACTGGTGTACCCTGTGAATTTTGTCAAAGTTCAGTTTTTATTATGACTAATAACGAAAAAACTAGAAGTTTAAACTAAAAATAAAAATGGAGTCGAAAGGTACTCAGAAAGACCTTTTATAAGACGTGCCATTTGACCGGATAGTCTCATTTTGGTTTTGTTTTACCCCTCTTGAACCCCAATATTTCAATAAACACATTTTTAGCTCATTTAGTCACAACAAAATTGTGCCATCACTACCTACCTATAAACCAAATTTCACGATGATCGAATAAACGCTTCAAAAGTTATCCTCGGACAAACAAACATACACACATTTTTTTATATAATTTGCTTTTGCAGCTTTAATTTCACTGCGGCCACGAGGCCTATTGTGATCGCCACTTGTTTTTGTGTCGCCCCTAGGTTATGGGGGCGTTTAAAGTTCACCACTAAGTCCTACAGCTGCTAAAACTGTAGAATATTCTTAGGGGGGATAGCTGTTAGCTCCTACGGGCTAAGAATGTATTTACCCAGATGAATGCTATGTTTACTCATTAGTGGACCACACTCGCCTAACAGATGTAAGAGCGATTCTGCCGCCTCATTACAATATCTTCAGGATGCTGATGCGGCTGCCTCGCTTTTGCAGCGCATCGGGTATGTTTGCAGAGGCGCATACGGATGGTTTTCATGCGATCATGCGCAAGAAAGTCGCGTCCATACTCAAGCGTGCGCGCGGCAGTAGCAACGGCATCCTGAAAATGATTGTTTCGCGTCTGGACTGCCCCATCCTTACCAGATGGATGCAAATACTTTTAGGTAATAGTTAAGTTAGAATATTATTTGTAATTACTTTAATTTATTTAATTATGAAACTATTGAAATGCTTTTAAATTATTCAATTGTCTTTGTTATTAATTTTTAATTTTTGTATAATTATTTGATGATTATGACTATAAAATATTGTATGTTAGCGGTTAAGAATTTTTATATGGATTTTAAATCTGAATTAAATGAATAATAATAATTACAGAATCTGCAGATTTGTGTATCGCATAACCCTAGCTTGAACATGTGCTTATTAAGCCGACGATGTCCAGACAGGGCTCTGACTATAATACAGAGATTGTTTCTGTTTAGCGCTAAGATTTGATTTGTATACCGTATAACAAAGGCTTTAATCAGTGGTTTGGAATGGTTCATGCCTGAAGAATTGATCGAAAGTTTGGACGATACCTCGAAGCAGAGGTTCATAAGAGTTCTTTGTGCCAGGGCCCGTAGCCAAATTACATTCGCCACGAATCTATTCGATTTCTACATACATTTGTTGTCGCTGAATCATTTTCGGACGTATCGACTAGCGTCATCGCCAATCGTCTGTTCGACTAATCGACTAAGCCCTCAGGTTTTTTGGTATACCACAGAACGGCTCAGGGCCCTGCCGTGTTCCATTTGCCCCAGCTCGCGCAAGCTCGTCGGCACATTCGTTACCGTCGATACCTGCGTGTCCCAGAACCCATCTTAGGACAACTCAGTTCTTTACGCTGAAAAACAGCCCTCGACCAGCCTGGACGAGATGACCTTCGAATTCAGTGGCATAAGAGCTGCCTGGCTGTCATAATTGATGTAGATTGTTTACATAATTTTTGATATTTTGATAAATCTTGTCATGGTATCAAATGCAGTAGTCTTTGGAGATACACTTATACATTTGAGTCAATGGAAACCATTTTGAGCAACTTATTAATTAAGTAAAATTGAGATATTAAAAGTAATTTGTAAAAATTTGCTAATTTTTCTTATATATTCTTTCATTTTTCGTAATATATTTCATTGCAAAGATTGATCCTTATCAGCAACAGAATCCATTGGTTCAATAATACAGGATATCTTTTTTTTTTAATCTTTACGTTGATTTCCGTCAAAAGTAAAAGATTTTTAAATAAACATAATATGCAGTAATTGTTTTTTTATAAATCGAGGAGATTATTGTCTCCTTTCACGACTTTTCTTTAACTCTCGTGGTTTCGAACTTGGCCATCACCGCCCTTCACAAAAAACCAACCTGTGTTTGGGGATTGCGGAAGTGCTATCTATTAAAAAACTTAGCGTTCTTAATTGTACCCACAGTGGAAAATAAATAGAATGAAATGCGAGATCTTTACTCAGGCGGAATGATTTTGCTTTTAATTAATTGAAAATGCCCGTCAATTTAATTCATATAATATTTCTTATTTCTAAAAGCGATTTTCTTTACAACTAATATAAAGACATACTGCCTTAGGGCTGTGTACGTTTTCATTGAACTGCGATTTTTTTTTAACTAGCTGCCGCCAGCGGCTTCGCACGCATTGTTTCTCAACAAAAGATAGCCTAGGTTTGAATCCAGGTCATAATCTATCACACCAAATATCATTGAAATTGGTTCAGCCATTTCGATGTTTCACATTTATAATATTAGTGTGTTAATAATCAATGATACTGGACATTTCACACAGCGCTATCTAGCCCCAAACTAAGCAAAGCCTGTACTATGCAAACCAGATAATTGAGAAAATATGTATATACATTTGTTTTGTAAATAAAGGGTATCTCAATAAGAGTGCACTTTTTAAGTTTTGTACTCGTAATAATGAAGTTTCACATTGATAACACGTTCTTATTTTGTGTGACGCTCCATTTTTATTAATTGGAACAATCACAGAGGATAGCTGTCAAATTTCAGAGTTGCAACATACACGAAAAACAAATTACACCATATTTAAAAAGTGCACTTAAGTATTATTATACATACTTTCGTAAAATTTAAAAAGAAACATTCAGACCCGGTACAAATATCTGTCGACCGTGCAAACATTTCTTCCGCAACGGAAATGGAACCTACAACCCCTGCGGCTGAGCCGTTTTGTCAAGTTTTACATGTGCAAACCCCATCGTTAATTGGTAACGGCCAGCATGATTAAACATTAGAATAAAATCATGTAGAAGGATGATTTACAAAAGGTTTAATTGCAATTTAAAACTTTTTGGAAATCCAGAATTTTTTATTTAAATCTTAAAACTAGTTAGTTACGCTGTCCGCATCTATTTGATCGAGCGAATCGAGATCTCCAAATCAACTTGGACAAATCGGTGTTGTATGTATGTAAGTATGTATGTTTGTTTCTCAGAGGATAACTTTCGGAGCGTTTATCCGATCATTGTGAAATTTGGTATACAGGCAGTGATGGTACAATCCTGATGTGCCTAAATAGGGGATTATTGAGATATTGGGGTTCAAGAGGGGAAAAATAAAACATAATTGTACTAATATGTCAAGTGGGACATCTAATAAAAAATCTTCATACTTTTCAGTACATTTCCACCCTGTTTTTAGTAGTTTTTGAGTTATTAGCCTTAACAAAAACTGAACTGAAATTAATTTTATAATGAATTTCATTTTTTAAGAGACTTAGTTCAGGGCGAATCACTTGTAGTTTTCGATTTTGTAAATAGAAACAATCGTAAAAAATATTATTTTCATGATATGCCTTTATTCGCTACTTAATCAACAGATTAGCAAGCTGAATTGGCAGTGAGCGGGGCGCATAGCTTGCAGTACTGACGGCCGCTGCGGCAGACAGGTTCCAGTGGAGACCACGCACTAGAAAGCGCAGCGTAGAACTGTCCCCCACTAGATAGAAAGACGACCAGGGTGACAACCACAATCTCTTACAAAACCATCTTGTTTCAGGAGCGTTTTGTTTCAAGCTCGTAGCAACATTACTTCGATTTGAATCACAACACTTTTAAACATTACTGTTATAATCCTAATAATGTTGTATAATTAGTGCTTTCTAGTGATAACACCATGGTCAGTATAAAACATTGCGAAAATAAACACGATTTATTTACTTTTTAGGATAATTTTTCGCTTTATTTGAGCTCTAATGTGAAACGTTTTGAGTGAACGATTTATCGTGACGTCACCAAAACTGCTTCGCCTTTACAATAATAAAGTAAGCTTACTGATTGAGGTTCATGGAACGAAATGTGAGTGTAATATTATTTTAATATTGCTATAAGAGATTGAAGTTGGCTACCTGATAAAGGTTGCTGGGAGCCGTTGGGTGAAAGCCGCACAAGATCAGGTCGCTCTGGAAATGTATGGTCAGCCAGGCCTATGTTTAGCAGTGGACGTTTTATATCTGATATGATGATGATGACTTATTCTCGTAACAAAACAATGAACTCCGAACAACGTTACGTCCATGTACCTTAATTAGGTGGCTTGCTGCCTTCGGGCCTGTGGTAACAAGTTACACAGAACCCACTTATTCCTTGTTTTTACAATATTTAGTACCTACTGAATTTAATATTTACACAGCGAAACCTTAATACGTACTTTATTTGATACTAGCTTCCGCCCGCGGCTTTGCACGCATTGTTTGTCAATAAAAAGTAGCCTATGTCTGAACTTGATGATTGCTGTCAACTTGGGTAAATCGGCGTTGTATGTATGTATGTATGTATGTAACTTTCGAAGCGTTGATCTGATCATCGTGAAATTCGGTAAATAGGTAGGTAGTGTTGGCATAATCATTTATTTCTATTTATTATTTATATTATTTTCATTTATACTAGCTTCTGCAAGCGGCTTCGCACGCGTTGTTTGTCGATAAAAAGTAGCATATGTGTTTATCCAGGTGTTATCTACGTACATACCAAATTTAATCGAAATCGGTTCAGCAATTCGAAGTGATTGACTAACAAACAAATAAATAAACAAACATCCAAACTTTGGCATGCATAATATTGATATGTGATGTGATGTGATGGTGATTAGTGTCATTCGCAATGGAATAGAGGCCAGCTGGGCTAACATACGTCCGAAAGATTATATTACTTGACCGCTCTTGTTTTAGGGAGCGACGATATTTATTGGCTAAATACATATGATATAGGTAAGTAGTTAACAAATCATGCAAATACGTCAAATATATACCTACATGTATATAGGGTGTTTGGTAATATACTGATGATATTCAAGTGACGGTTTCTCAAAACATAAAAAAAGACTTCTCGAAAAAAACTACTAGTTATATCAACAAATTTAAAAAAAAATCTACTAAGTTTAGGTGATTAATTTGATATAAAACTTACGACCTACTCTTGCACTCGACAACCTAAAATAAAGGCCGTAGTCCACAAAAGCGTAGATTTGTTACTTATGTCCTCTCCCTACGCGCTCTCTGCTTACAACTTCGCTGCGAATGCGCTGTAGAAAATAAGACATCGCCGCTTGACCGTTTCCACTAAAGCTGACCTGAGAGATGTCGGAATATCGATATACAATAGTATATGAGAATACCATGCGAAAATAACTTATTAGTTATTTTCGCATGGTATTCTCATCTCTGCTAATCTACGCTTTTGTGGATTACTGCCTTTATTTTTGGATGTCGATTGCAAGAGTGGGCAGTAAGTTTTATATCGAATTAATCACCTGAACTTAGTCGATTTTCTTTAAAATTTGTTAATGTAACTAGTAGTTTTTTTTTCGTTAAGACTTTTTTATTTTACAGAAACCGTGACTTGAATATCGTCAGTATATACAAACCCCCTGTATAGTCGCTAAATACGTTTAGGGATCGTTGTGCAAGCCGGGGTTAGCCCCAAATAGTTTCAAGCTGAAATCCGAAGGTAGAGCACCGCTATGGCTACTGGTCACCCTCATGTATTTCCTACAAAATTGGATAGTTATGGAATTATGCTTAGTATTTTGAGCGAAAGTATTGACATTTCACACATTTTCACTGAATATTAACAATGAATTTGGATTAGAAAAAATCACAAAGCTTTTTTTCTTAAATCTTCTTAGTTCTAAGGACTATTTTTAATCGACTTCAAAAAAGGAGGAGTTTTGAGTGAAAATTGAGGTCAAAAAATATAATCAATTTTAGTTAGGTACATATTGCGTTTTTTCACTTCTAGAATATGGCCTCTTTCATTTGTAAATAGAAATAAGGATTTGTCGTGGAAGTTGTATTCATTATAGTATATCACATATGCATGTGCCTTTTTAGTTGTTAAATATGTATAAGATTTTTAATGGAGATTGTATTTATTGTATCATAATATGAATGTGGCCTCTTTCGTTTTTAAAATAGGAAAAAATAAGGATCTGAAGGTATGATATTTTCTACATACAATTACGGATATTTCATGCAGGTTGAATTTCTTATGAATGCAATGAGCCTCATTCTGTTTTCAAATTTTCTAGGACTATTTTTAATCGACTTCAAAAAAGGAGGATGTTCTCGGCGGCAGCTAATACTTGTATTAAATAAAAATGTAACTCCTCAATTGGTGTTTATGTATAGGTTAGTTTATCATAAGCAGTTTAAAAACTAATATAACCTATTGTAGTTGTAACGGAATGATAGAATTTGCACGCAATAGAATTAGATATAATTTTCTAATACTCTTTCTCTATGCTGTGAAAAAATAAAAAGGATAACTGCATTTGGACAAGAGATCACGAGAATATAGAACTGTATGTATATCACCTGTACATCGAAACTCGTGAAAGTTCAAACAGCGCCATCTCTGAGATGCCAGTTGTAACGGAACGTAGGAAAACTGGAGGGAAAATAGTCGAGTTGCTACGAACCGATCCGCGCCGCGCGGCCGCGATCGTGTCTAAAGCGTTTTCTTTTTAACCTGTTCACTTAGTTCTGGAGTTTTCACAGAGATGGCGGTAGTTATTTTAAAAAACGTCATATTTGTAGTATGCAGTTATTATATTTTAATGGTTATACGTAACCAAAAAAGATCGCTAAATAATTTGTAAGGATTTGTATATTTCATTTTTAATCTAATCAATAATCTTCACGTGTGAAGAAAAACGGAAATCAAATGTTTAGCTTGAAGTCAGTATGTACATGTAAATGTTACGACGCAAAATTGTTATGGTTCCAAAATCCTTGTTTTTGAAAAACATGCATTGTTAAAGATTATGGTTGGTGTCCACTAGGCCCGAACGCGTTTAATTTATGAATCTGCGGCTATCGCCATGGACCGAAATGCATTGATGAATTACTGCGCTCTGAGGGAGCTATAGCGTCTCAAACGAGAATAACAACAGGGTTTGAGAAATGAACACTGCTGTTAATTGCCAAAAAAACTATCATCACGTTGACGTTGGGGGCAACTCTGTTGGTATAATTTCACTTAGAAAACTTTCGTGATTGATTTCAATCATTATTGATTTATCACGTACCGCCTTATCGGTGTTTCGACCGACAATGTTTCCGTTTAATTCGTGGACTTTCATCAGGGTGAGTGTCGCTCTGAATAACGTCTCGGCCTCGCACATTGTCGATCGAAATACCCATAAGACGGTACGTGTTAAATCGTATTTATAATAATGATCTGTTAGTATAAATTAAACTAAAAGGTTTCAAACTTTACGATACAAAACAGAGAATAAACAAAGATTAAAAATAAATTATGGTAGGTAGCTACTTAATTATTGGCAGCTCACAACTTCTCTTCGATATTTTAGCAAAGTAATGAAACATATTAGAAATTGTGTCACATGCACACTTTGTATATATTCGTATATTTTTTGTATATACATAATAATAACGATCTTCTTATAATTACGTCTCAACGACGTAGTAGCGTCTAGCGTAAATATTCTTTCTACATAACTTGCTTAACATACAATATTCTTGCGCACGTTTGATTCGAGGCAATTAGTGCACGCTAACATATATGTAAGTGGACACCGGCATTTATCGACGCTTTTGAAAGTATTCTAGTAATTTTGGGTTAATCTCATTAGCAAGTGTGTGTCATAATTTGTGAAAATTAATCAAATTAATTGTTCAATATGTCGCTCTGGAAATCTATGACTGGCCTATGACCAGCAGTGGAGATGCTTTGGCTGTGATGAGGTGCAATATATACAATACTAGTGGTTCGCCCCTAACTGAGATCAGTGAGTCTCCGATTAAAACAAAAAAATATTATTTGTAATCTTTTACGATCAAAATAGTGCCACGAAATAAATAACAAATTACTTGACCTAGAGTTTCATTCAAATTACAGGTAACGAGAGTTCATGTAATGTGGTTACTTTTTTTGGGTACTAATTGCACTTTTTCTGCTTTAGTGACACAAATATAGGCAAAAGTCTGAAATCCAGAATAACTGCATTTTATACCCCAAAAAAGATCCTTACGAGCATGGATACGGAATCGTACTCTAAACCTACACAACGAACGCTGGGCACAGACCATGGACTGCAGACAGTCGAGGATGGCTCTGCCGGCCGTCTCGCCACGACTGACACGTCGACTGCTCAACCTTCAAAGACCGGACCTTCGAATCATCGTGGGGACCCTTACAGGACATGGCCCCCTGAACAAACACCTCTACACCATCGGAGCAACAGACAGCCCACTCTGCAGGGCATGTCTCACCGAAGAAGAATCAGCTGCCCACGTAGTCCTGGAATGCGTGGGGGTTACAGCACAACGTGCAGAAATCCTGGACCATCCAAGGTCACTCCGTGAAGCCTGCGAAGACCCCAGGAAACTTCTGCGCTTCTGGTCGGAGTTAGGCTGGCTATCCATATAGTCAACTCTCTCACGCATAATGGACCACATACAGAGTTTGAATGCGGAAAAGGGAGTCCACCAACATAACCCCAAAAAAGAGTTACCACTCTTATGAACTCCCGTTACCTGTAATTCGAATGAAACCGTAGGTCAATTTACATGGTTATTTATTTCGTGGCACTATTTTGATTGTCAAAGATTAAAAATTTTCGTAACTATAAATAAATCTTGAAAGTTACACTGCACTGTGTACGTCAAATTGTCAAGTACCTAACACCTGACTGTATTTTGTATTTTAAATAAAAATCCACGTCATAAAAACATTTTGTATTTCGTAATATAAATACGCGCTAGATAGTATTTTGTAATTTGTATTTTAATTAAAGCAAATCATGTATTTTGCCCAGCTGTGTAGGCAACTTACAGAAAGTTAAAAAATATGTTGTACCAAATAATACTACCTCCACTTCTCCTAATCCCAATATTATTATCAATAAAATGCAATCACACATCGAAAAACTCGACAGATGTAATCGTAACATATTCAAATCACGCTGAGGCGGATCAACCGGTAAAAGTTGAGACCAAAACGGAGATACAGTTTCTAGTTCCCGAAAAATTTATCACCAAGAAACCTGAAGAGAATGAAGAAAGAGATTCAAATGAAGTGGTTTTTGTGCCCAATGAGAGAGAAGTGGAGAGAAATGAGGATTATTTGGTCAATAGCCCGGTGAGGGTCGAAGATTTCTTGGCTCGGAAGACGGTAGACGATGTTATGGATAACGGGCAGGTTAGAGTTGAAACAGGTGAGTGCCACGAATTGGTTTTTGCAACTCTGTTAATCTTGCGATTTTTATATTTATTTATTAATATAAAACTAGCTATTGCCTGCGACTTCGTACGCGTTACACTACTAAATGTGTAGGTAACCTAGAAATAAAGCAAAACTCGCTGTTGTAACTTCACTTGACACCTCATTTTTATCCTATGGCACCTGATTTATGGGATAAAAAGTAGCCTAGGTGTTAATCCACGTTATAATCTACGTATATACTAAATTTCATCGAAATCGTTTCAACCGTTACGACGTAATTGAGTAACAAACAAACAAACAAATAAATAAATAAACAAACATCCCAACTTTCGCATTTATAATGTAAGTGTAATAGGAACTCCTACAGCGATGAATCTCTCCGTAGAACGAGAAACTTTTGTTAACGCAGAGGAGATTTCAGAGTCATCTACTCTCTGGACAGAGAAAATACTTCACAGATAAACCGATTTCGCCGGCGAGGTCGACGAGTCCTTTCAGTTGTCGCCTACACAAGGTGCATGTCCGTTTTTCTCTTAAATTTTCACTAAAAAGTACAGCAATTTTTATTATTATAATATTTTAGAACCTCCAAACGACATACTATTCATATCTGGCAAAAACAATGAAAATGAAAACATTAAAGAAAGAAAGAAAGAGACGCACGGAGAATCTCGAAGGAGTGGAAGCAGGACAGATATAGAGACAAAGAATGCTGTTACAAAACTGAATTGCACGAACTTAGATTGCAATAATACGGTGGAGTCGGTTTGCGGAGGGAAAGTGGAGCATAAACAGTGGAGATACAGACTGTTTTTGAATGAATGCTTTTTCAGAAAAGTTAACTGTTATTTTAATCATGAAGTTAACAGTAAGTACTTTACCATAATGTCACGATGCTTAATTATATTTAGTGGCTAAATATAATATGTTCAAGAGAATTGTCAAATCATACAAATACTTCAAATTTCAACAGTTTTAGTCGCTAATTACGTTTAGGGATCGTTATGCAAGCCAATTTTTCTTCATAGGAATCCACCCTATGTAGGCCGCTATACTGACTACCTCCGTGGTGCAGTGGGCGAATAGCCGGCTGAGACGCAGGAGGTAGCGGGTTCAATTCCCACCGCAGAACAAATGTTTGCATGATCTACAAATATTTATTCCGGGTCTGGATGTGTTTCTTTATATAACTAATAAATATTGACCAAAAGATAGCGCTGTGTGAAATATCCAGCAATATATGTATATACTGTAGTGTTTGATAAATGTTTTGGTATAAATACGCAAGCAACGCTTGCCTCGGGTCAGGCGACTACGGTCCGCCAAGCGGGACAGGTACATAGTGTAACTGTGTTTTATTTCATGGACTACCCAACCACCTTTTTTTATTTTTATATAGTGGTGAAATCCTCATGGATACCTGACTAACCCAACCACCTACCCCAAGATAGGTGAACAACATATCTATACAATCAGACTATACAACATGCAGGCCTATACAACCTGTTTTGCTATGTACGACATTAATTTAAAACACACATCCGGAATAGTGTTAACTGATTTTAGAGGTGGGTTTAATACTGGTAGCTTAAATATTTATCCAGTAATCGACACATTACCAATAAACAATTTTTAACGTAAATCGGCAGTGCCTTTGCGACGATGCCGCTTAGTCAATTTAACAGGTACCTACAACCTACTTACATAATTAATGAATATGATTTGTTTATCTATTTTAAACAGGATATTTAATTGATATGTTAGGAGTATGAAAATTAAAATTTTCTATGGTTATAATTTGAAAAAACAACCTATTTTACAACAATACTAGCCATTCGCCCTACCAGTGTTTTCATTTAATGTCGTACTTAACAAGACACGTGGTATAAAGTGACTATTGAATGTTTTTTTATTGTTTCAGGGTATCACTCGGTTCCACTACTGAAGTGCAAGAATGTCGGAGTTCATGCAGTCAGACCCTCACAGTTCCAGCTGTTTCCACCAGCCCCTATCTATTACCAAAGGCGCCCTGACGTGACTCCTGTCAAAGTTAATAATAACACAAGACGGAGTTTCGCTTCTAGAAGGTATATTTCTTATCAATCAATTTAATTATTGTGAATATGGGTTAGTAACAGGTGGTTAGTGATACAGTTTGAGCGTATTTAGCGACTAAACATGTTTAAATTTGACGTATTTGTATGATTTGACAACTCTCTTAAATGATATTTAGCCACTAAATACGTTTACGCATCGTTGCTCAAGTCGCCCTCAGGCATCGTTGATGGCATAATATTAGTGCGAAGCGAGATCTCCAAATCAACTTGGGCAAATCGGCGTTGTATGTATGTATGTACACCAGTGACCCCACAGTGCCTAAATTTGGTATGCGTGTAGCTTTAGTGACACAAATATAGGCAAAAGTCTGAAATCCAGTATAACTGCAATTTCTACCCTCAAAAAAGAGTAACCAATTAACATGAACTCCCGTTACCTGTAATTTGAATGGAAGTGTAGGTCAAGTTTTTTGGTTAATCTTTTCGTGGCACTATTTTGATGGTCAAAGATTTTATATAATATTTTTTTGTTTTTATGGGAGACTCGCGAGATCTCAGTTCGGGGCGAACCACTAGTAATCGATACTCTACACTTTATTCGTTTGTTTAAGATTAAATATACGTATAGCTTCTCACTCATACTCGATAAGGTGTATGGAGGAGGGCGTTGATGCCTGCGACACAGTATTTTACTCCTGCGGGTATCACCGTTCCCATTTTGTTTCTGTATAATGTTTAATGTTCCGAATAAAGATATTTTGATTGCAAGCTGCATTTGATTCCCCAGGGCTCTAACAACCAGTATAGATGGTGCGACCTGCTCGCACGCCTGCCCTGCGTCCTGTCCGGACGACTACTCGCCGGAGTGCGCCGTGTCAGGATCCGGGACGAGGCGGGTCTTCCTCAACCATTGCAAGCTGGATTATAACTCGTGCGTCTTTAGGATTGGTGAGTCTCAAAGAGTTAACAGACAACCTAACAACAAGTATTTTTTTTAAATACACACGGCTACACCTCAAGCATTTGCAGTATAAACTGCCTCACATTGTGTAGGGTTTCCGTACAATGAGCGGTCAGCATAGACTGGGAATGTATAGCTTGATGTGTAGCCGTGTGTACCTACACATTTACAATAGATCAATTAGATTCTTGAGGATCAAATAATATGATCCCATATTATAAATGCGAAGATTTGAGTATTTGTTTGTTTGTTACTCAATCACTTCGTAACGGCAACAGATTTCGATGAAATTTGGTATATAGATAGATTACTTATGACTTAGATTCAAACATAAGCATAGTTTTATTGACAAACTACGCGTGCGAAGCCTCGGGCGGAAGCTAGTATTGAAATAAACTCTAACAAGGCATGGGAACAACTTAGAAGCGCAAGTACCTTTCTAAACCACTTTTATTTCCTTAAATCTATCCCATTAATATTATAAATGCGAAAGTTTGTATGTATGGATGTGTGTTATTTTTTTACGTCCGAACGATTAAACCGATTTAGATGAAATTTGGTATGTACGTAGACCTGTAACGTAATCATAATCTATGTATATACCAAACTTTATCGAAATCGGTTCAGCCGTTACGACATGATTGAGTAACAAACAAACAAATAAATAAACAAACATCCTAACTTTTGCATTTATTACATAAGTGTGATTGCCTTATGAATAAAAGGGCTGTTATCTTTTTCTTTCAGTTTGGCATAAGCGCCCTTTATCGGAGTGCGTCGGTGGTAAGAAGGCAGATCTGAGACAGAACCGCGGCTTTATAGATTGGATGCAAAGAGTCGGCATTGTGGATAACAAGGGAAGACTGGTTTTATCGTAATACAAATATAGATGGCGTTGTTAAGAATAAGATTAACGTGATAAAACCGGTAAAGGAACATCGTGATTTCCTCTTAAGTCTTACTTCCTTTAAGCCCGGGTATTTTGGTAAGAATACCGGGTACATCAGGAAAATATTATTGTTTATTCTCAAAATGCCCACCGCTACGTCCCCACGGGTGCGTAGAAGCGTTGTAAATGGTCGTTGTAAAATACGTTGGTATCGTATGAATTAATGAAAATTCTTTATAGCACAAGGTAAACATAATCTGTACATATGCGAACTTAATGCTAGACAGTATTCTTTTCCCTTCTTCAGGAACAACGTGCGATCCTCGAATGCCCCTTAAACTTAAGGAGAAAATTTACAAGACGATTATAAGACCTGTCGTAATGTATGGTTCCAAGTATTGGGCCACGAAAGGGACGGATGAAAGAAGAGTGCACGCTGTGGAAATACGAATGTTGAGATGGATGTGTGGGGTAACGAGAATGGATAATATAAGGAATGAGTATATTAGAGGAAGTTTAAAAGTAGTGCCAGTGACAGAAAAATTAGGAGTAAGAGGCTAGCGTGATATGGGCATGTCATGCGTAGGGAAGAAAATCATATGACTAAAAGAGTGTTAGATATGAGTGTGGATGGATATAGAAGTAGAGGAAGACCGAAGAAGATATGGATGGACTGTGTAAAGGAATATGGGTAGGAAGGAAGTGACAACGGAGATGACGGCTGATAGAGAGATGTGGAAGAGGAATACATGTTGTGCCGACCCCGCGTAATGTGGGAGTATGGCAGGAAGAAAAAGAAATATTCTCTTCCCGTTAACCTGCGTGTAATGCGGACTAACAATCATTGTAGATAGAGTATATTTGGTAGAGAGAGAGGTTTAATTTAAATTCCAAGACACATATATATGACGTACCCGCTTTAACACGGACAATTTGTTTTCAAATAAATAAATATGAAATTTCCCGTTTTAAAGTATGCATGTTTGAAGTGATTGTACAATTATAAGGCCTCTAGGCACTGGTGGGGACATAGCGGTGGGGATTTTGAGAATAAAGTGTATTTAATGAAAAAGTACATTTTTATAATCAAAATTTAGTCATTTATTTGCACTTGTACCTAATTTTACATTTAAACATGTATTTGGCATTAGATTTAGTATATAAGATTTTGAACTGTGTAAATAAAAATACTAAAAATTAAAAGACGTTACTTAAATTATACATAGGTACTATGTAATATATACACAAATTTGCCGACAGAAAGAATATAAACTTATTGACAAGACAATAAAATACAGAAGAGACAGTTGAATCAACTATAGACCGTTGCAAACGATCTATAGATAGCTCAACTGCTCCAGATCACTACCAGGCGGAAGTGTCTCCAAGACACTGGCATTGCGCTGAACTGAAATGCGTAGATGGTATGTACGTAGATCATAACCTGGATTAACACACAGGCTACTTTTTATTGGCAAACCACGCGTGCGTAGCCGCGGGCGGAAGCTTGTAATATTATAAATTCGAATGTAACTCTGTCTCTGTCTGTTTGTTACGTTATCACGACTAAACGCCTGGACCGATTTCGATGAAATTTGGTATATAGGATGTATGATATGACCGGGATTGAGTCATATGCTACATTTTATCCAACTACGCAGAAGGAGGGTAATGTTTTTATTGGAAAACGCTTACTTCTAACTAACAATGTGAAAAATTATACATTTCATTTAAAAATAATTACAAACTTTAAAATGTTTTACTTACCATCAGAAATTGGTCAAGTATAGTAAATCTAATTCAACAACATTCTCGCGCAAGTTTTAAAGCTATAATCATAAAAAAAACGTGCAATTGTACTTCAAAGGTTTTTGTAAAAACTTGGGAGTTTTTCCTGAATTATCTTAACGAAGTTGAATATTCATGGCGTTGAATTATGCAGTGGATTTAATTTGTTCATTGTCGGCTTTTATCTTTTGTGAAATAAAAGCTAAAAATGTACAGGTTTTTCTTGTTAAAAGTATTTTTCAATGTTTTTTCAGATTGGGGATAGTTATATTTTACAAGCTTTTATTGATCGAGCGAAACAAGATCTCCAAATCAACTTGGGCAAAATCGGCGTTGTATGTATATATGTTTCTTTCGATGCGTTTATCCGATAATCGTGAGATTTGGTAAGTACCTAGATAGTGATGGCACAATCCTGGTGTGACTAATTGAGCTAAAAATGTTTGGGGGTTATTGAGCTATAGGGGGTTCAAGAGAGGTAAAAAAACACAAAATATGTATTATATACATAGTTGACCCGGCAAACTTCGTACCGCCTTGACATGCATATGACGCGGGCTGCCAATATACGTCACCGATAGAATTGTCAATCGGACATCATTAGCTGTCTGATATTATTATTTTTTTGCGTGTATTTTTCCCATATTAATAGTTATTCTGCTATTCAGGGCGGAGACAAATCCAACAAATCAAAGATCATTAAAATCAGTCCAGCCATTTTTAGTTATAAATGGTGTAACTAACCCGACTTTTTTATATATATAGATTATAATATTACTATATTATTATGTGACTATTAGGTCAAATGGGACGTGTGATGAAAGGTCTTCATAAGTAGGATTCGACCCCGTTTTTATTTTTAGTTTAATCTTTGTAGTTGTTTATTTATTAGCCATAATAAAAACTGAACTATGACGAAATTCACCAGTGACTCCACAGTGCTGAAATTTGATGTTCGTGTAGCTTTATTGACACAAATATAGGGATAAGTCTGAAAGTCAAAATAACTTCAATTTATACCCCTAAAAAATTAACCAATTGACAGGAACCCCCGTTACTTGTAATTTGAATGAAACTGTAGATCAAGTAAATGGTTGTACATTTCGTGGCACTAAAATATTAGTCAAATAATATGAGTAATTTTTTTTTGTTTTCTTGGAGACTCGCGAGATCTGCCCCGAACTGAGTCGGGGTGAACCACTAGTTTAGTTTCACTTGTACCGGTGTCTGTCTGTAATCAAATCTTGCAAGTTTTACCCGCTTTCCGGTTGAGTTGAAACTTTGTATGCATATGTAAATCGGATGACAATGCAATATTATTATGACCTGGAGCTGATCTGATGATGGAGCCGGAAGGTGTACATGGGAACATTGGGAACTCTACAATACAACGACACAACCCAATCGAGTTTGGGCTCGTTTCATTCGTATTGACAAGTACTCCTGTCCTAGATGATATCGAGGGTCTGATGATGGAGCTGGAAGGTGGCGATGGGAACGCTGTAATAAAACGACGCTACTAGCGTTTGGACTCATTTGAATCTGCTTTCTGTTGTGATTATGAATTTTATAATAGCTTGTTTTGAAAAAGTTGTTTTTCAACAATTCATCTTATTATTTGTTTTTTGCTTATTTTTCAGTGAAAAATGTTTGATTTCGAGTTCTAATAATAATAATTTATTTACTTAATGGGATAACAATGAATCCATTTCGTTAGTAAGTTTAAATCTAGGGGAGTTCTTCTTCGTGTCGATATGGTTCATATTATTTAAAACATCAAATGTTGTTTTGCCAATACTGCAACAGCGTTATCTACGGCGGAACAAGTATCCCTCAGAGCACAAGAATAAGGGCACAATAGGCAGCCTAGTAAGTGTGCCATAGTCTGAGGTTCTGTACCGCATGGGCAACTAGTCTCTGACTCTCCAATGTAATTTACTCATATTTTGCCAGCTGCGACCCACTTGTGTCCCGGGGCCCAATTCTGCTAATTTATAAGAAAAACTATTATGGAGCTATACAATTATTAAACGATTATGATTGTTATTCTTGTCATATGCTACCAAATGTTCAATGGGGTTGTCATAGCAAACGGCGGTCATTGAAAAAAGATTTTGTTAGTAGAATACCAAAAGGTATCTATAGTGGCGATTTTTCGACGATACCATAGTCATAGTGAAGCGATTGGTTTAGTAGAATTGGGGCCCTGAGATGGTTGAGTGATTTCTACGTGGAGGGGAGTTAATACTTAATTGCGATTTAGACTTCCGCGTGAGCTTCCACATCAGAGGACAATGGACTTTGTTGGCGATGACGTTGAGGATGGTGCACAGTAGTGAGACTGCTTTTTACGCCAAATAGCATCACAGGTGTCTGTGCGTGCTTCGGCAAACATACACTTAATGCGATATGCACTTAATTAACAACTGACTAGTTAACCTCACTAAAAGAGCAGACCAAAAGCGTCTCGTCTAACCTAGACTACACTATACCGAACCCTAATGCACCCCTAATTCATTCGGATAGGCTTTCAGACGACTAAGTGCAGAGTGCAGCCAAAAATAACATTAGCGTTTGGCGGAACCGTTAGGTTAGAAAATGCAAGCAGTTTTTATCAATTTTTAGGGTTCCGTATTTGAAAAGAACGAAAAGATGAAAAGAACCTTTATTTTCACTTCGTTGTCCGTCTGTCTGTCTGTCAAGACCCTTTTTCTCAGGAATGAGTGGAAAACCTAGGGTACTTCCCTAACCTAGAATCATAAAGGCAAGAAGCAAGGTCAGCGCAAATAAGGAAAAATTTCAAATCCCTCGGTCGAATTCGGTCCAGCCATTTAGTCGTGAAAACGTAACAAACAGACAGGCAAAGAGACAGGCAGACAGAGAGTTACTTACAAATTTATAACATTAGTAAGAATTGTAAGTAATGTAATTCTGCTGAGACGAAGGAGGTAAGGGGTTCGATTCCCACCGCGGAACAAATGTTTGCATGATCTACAGATATTTGTTCCGGGTGGAGGTTTTTCTATATATTTTAAGTATGTATTTACAAAAAAAAGTATATAAGAATTAGTTATCTGGTTTCCATAGCTCTGCTTAGTTTGGGGCTAGATAGCGCTGTGTGAAATGTCCAGCAATATTTAATAATATTGTATATTCTTTCATAAAATCTCTTACTTCTGCACCTACTTTTATATCTGTGTAGATATCTGGATATACGAAACGCCCGTATCTACCCAATTCGCAAGATTAGAGGGTAGACTCCTAATTAGAATTTAACACCCCGATTTAATCCAAGTTAATTTTGACTTGCAAAGTCGTAAAGGGAAATGAGAATCATTTTACACTCAAATTTGGTCAAAACTCTTAGCAAGTTGTTATTACCTTGAAAATGAAAATAACATAATTTTTTTTATTTTGAAGACAAACAGTGATACATAGTGCTAATCTAATATATAAAATTGTCGTGTCACAGTGTTTGTAACAAAACTCCTCCGAAACGGCTTGAGCGATCATATGAAATTTTTTGTGTATATTCGGTAGGTCTGAGAATAGGTCGTAAAGTATTTTTCACCCTCTTACACCCCCCCCCCCCCACCCTCCATTTTTTTATCGCAATTTTAGTATTAAGATAGTACATATCTACAATTTAGTAAATGTGCAATGAGTTTCAAGCTAGGAGCTCTTAAATAATTTGTTTTGACTTGGTTACCTATTTTAAATACGAGTAGATGCCTACATAGATTATATTTCTTACACATTAAACCAAATTAAAATTACAAATAATCCGTAAAAATTAAGAAGTACAATGGGCGGTCTTATCACTAAGAGCAATTTCTTCCGGGTAATTTTGAATGGACAAAGGAAATCAAGACTAGCCATTTAATAAGAATAACAAATAATATAGATTTTCTTTTTATTTAATTTTCAATTATTTACAGAGAGGTTATTTGAATTTGTATTAATCGTTACTTTAATATAAAAAAACACCGCATAAACGCGAGTCTGACTCGCGCACCAAAGGGTGGGGTAAAAATATTGTTTAATGTAATATATGTAACTAGAGATTAACCTAATCACCGATTAAAACGGGTATTTATCGCGTATGTACCTTTTTTATTTGTTATCTCGACGTTTCGGCTGTGTTGCAACAACTGTGGTCACGGGCGGACTATCTGACCATACATACATACGCGATAAATATCCGTTTTAATCAGTAATTATGTACAGTGACCGCGAAAGTTTGAAAAATACTAGAGATTAACCTATTTCGGATTTTTGAAGTTAAAATTTCTTTAGGCGCGTTGGGCATTTTTTGAGGTGGGAAAAAACCATTGAACTCGTGACACTGTTACCGTTACCGACACATCTGTTTATAAGTATCTCGTAATTGCTCAAGTTTTCACTTTTGTCGGCACTCCCGGAGTGCCACTTTTTTTTCTTTTACTGAGTCCATGCTTCTTGTCGAATTTTATGATTTTATGTCAACGGGAAGTACCCTATAGGTTTTGATTTATTTGCGAGCAAACTATACGGCATAAATGGCCGTATTTTTACAAGCTTTTCATTAAATTGCAATGTATGTACGTTTGTCCGGGTTGAATCTTGCAACTGAATTTTAAAACCGTTCCCCTCAACCGATTGAGCTAAAATTTGGAATACATATGTAACTTTAGGTGACAATGCAATAATATGGTACCATGGAGATGGTCTCATGATGGAGACGGATGCTAGACAACGGAACTTCTGAATGGATTATAGTAGGCTACTAGTGTTTGGGCTCATTTGAATCTGCTTGCGGTTCCGATTGTGAATTTTATAAAAGCTTGTCTTGCAAAAGTAATTATTCAACAAAAAACTTATTTGATTAAGTTGACTTAAAAGCTTGATTCTTTTACAGCTCCAAGGGATAATAGACCAACGTAGTCATAAAAGCGTAACAAACAGACAGAGCGACAGAGTTACTTTCTTATTTATAATCACACTAATAATATAAATGTTTGGATGTTTGTTTATATTTATATTTGTTTGTTTGTCTGTCTACCTCAAAATATTACACAACACTTTGAGTCAATTTAGCTAACCTTAATATACCTAACTCATATTAGCGCAAAATAACGCGATGTAGTGCCGCGTCGAACAAGCTTGTAATGTTGTCTTGTAATTTAATGTTTGTCTATTAGGTTTAATGACTGACCTAAATCCTTTGAAGAGTTGCTAAATAACAATTGTCTACACGTAATTTTAGAGTTTGTGACACACTGCTTTGAATGCATAGTTCAATATCATCATCATCAAGAGTGATACACTTCCTTGTGAAAGGGCTTTCCCGGGAAAACACTATCACCATATCGAATTTGGGTATTTATTCTATATATATAAGTATATATGAGTATGTAATTTACAAAATAAATCCTATATAAGTATTCTGTTAGTTAACTGGTTCCCATAGAACAAGCTTTGCTTAGTTTGGGACTAGATGGCGTTGTGTGAAATGTCCAGCATTATTTTTGATGTGTAACATCTTTCCTCTCGGTTTGTAGGAGTGATTTTGGCAAAAGGGACGGAAATGTGTAATAGGAAACCGGGCAAGCGCGCGCTATTAGATTTGAGCAATGAGTGCGCGCGATGCTCAGATGTTACACATCTTATGCGACTACTCTAAGGCTCCTAGTTTTTTTTATAACTAGCGAACTTCGTACCACCTTGACATGCACATGACGCGGGATGCCAATGTACGTCACCGGTAAAATTGTCAATCGGCCATCATTCGCTGCATGTTGAATATATGAGAAAATTAGTTTTCTTGATAATTCTTTTATTGCATGAATTTTTCCGATATTTTAATAGTTATTCTATTATGCTATATATTTGTCTCCGACAAACCCAACAAGTCAAAAATCATCAAAAATGTTCCCGCCGTTCTTGAGTATAATGGTGTAACTAGCCCGACTTTGTTTTATATATTTAGATAATATTATTGTCAAGGGTATTTTGGACCAAAATTTTGGACTAAACACAATTTTGTTTTATCTAAAAACAAACAAATAAGAATATGCGTATGAGTTAGTTACTTAAGCAGGTACTCCTTCAAACCGGAACACAACACTACGGCTTAACGGCAGAAATAGGTACGATGGTAGTACTTCCTCGGACGAACTCTACTACACTACTTACACTATCATGTCTATTCAAATTGTCTGTATGTCACAACCAATCAGCGCGTTATTTATATACCTCATTTGTTAAAGTCACAATCGATTTCAATGTATTTATTCTAACTCTGTAGAGTCTGATTGAAATCTATTTATGATCCACTAACTGTTATTTCAATTCTAGCTAGCTAATTGAGATTTTACTTTAGTAAATGAATAATACTAGACATTTCTCATAGCGTTATCTAGCCCATCAATCCACTTCTTATATACATAACCATAATCAATCGTATTAAGATTTTTAAAACCATGTTAAAAATTTCTTGCTCGGGACTTGAACTCGCGACCTTTCTCTTGATACGATAATAATAATAATATAGCTGGACATTGCCTGGAAGAGATCGCTCTCAGCGATAAGGCCACCCATTATAGAGATATACATACTTCTTTATTGGACACCATAAAACAATACAATATAAAAGAGCAAATGTAAATCTATGTGGTACAATTAACGGCCTCATCACTAGTTGAAACACGTATTTCTTACCCAAAGCCTAAAACGAACTTTCAGATCCGTAACGTAGGAATTATGGATTGCCCATACAAACTTTCAACCCCTATTTCACCCATTCAAGATTATTTTTGAGACAAAAAATAGCATATGTCCTTCTCGAGGATATAATCTTTCTTGCCAAATTTCATTACGATCCGTTCAGCCCTTTAATCGTGAAAAGGTAACAAACAAACAAACTTACTAACAAACAAACTTACAAACAAATGGAGTTACTATAGCATTTATAATATTAGTATGGATTTTAATACATAGATCAAATGACAAATAATCAAATAGTGTTTTCATGCTATTAACTCTCATACTCGACGACCTCCGTGGCACAGTGGACGTTTAGCTGGCTGAGACGAAGGAGGTAGTGGGTTCGATTCCTGCCGCGGAACAAATGTTTGCTTGATCTACAGATATTTGTTCCATGTCTGAGTGTTTTTTCATATATTATAAGTATGTATTCACAATAAAAAAAAGTATATAAGTATTTTATCAGTTAACTGGTTCCCATAGTACAAGCTCTGCTTAGTTTGGGGCTAGATAGCGTTGTGTGAAATGTCCAGCAATATTTATTTATTTATTTATTTATACGTTTCAAAATGGCAAGTGACTTGGCACATCTGATAGCTATATTGCATTGCCTTTGTATTCCAGCATACTTATTTTTGTGTGTTTTCTATTTAATTCTATTCAATTAAGTAAATAATACCTATCTATCTACACGATCAGTAACGCTTATGTAACTCAGCCTTTGAGTTTATACGGTACGGGTAGGTTCAGATACCTTCGTGACTGCTGAAGACATCTCATGATATAGGAGCACTTTACAAAGGAAGCCGAAACTCCAAACCATGAATTTATCGCAGGAACCCCTTCACAAGTGGTTCGACACCCCAAATGTGAGGGCTCTCGTGGATGTGAGCAAAAATGGAGGTGGTATTTTACGCAAAAAGATCATAGGTCATAGGTCTAGGTCATAGGTAGAAAACAGGTCATAGGTTTGATGCCTATGTCGTCTGTCTGTCTAGTCTGTCTGTCTGTGGCATCGTAATTCCAAAACGGTTAATCGAGTCTCATACGCGGTTTTTTTAATAGAAAGCTAGTTTAACTGGGGTGAAGAACCACCTAGCTAAGAATAGCCATGAGTAAATTGTGTAATGTAGAAAGGTCAGCCGATTAAAATTATTATCAGGCAATTTTTACCTTTTTGGTGAAGGGATCTCAGCTGTAAAATGGAAATTTTTACGAATTTTTATGTGTCGGGGTCAATAGTTTATAAAATATCATAATATCGTAATTATTATTACATTAGGTTTGAACCTGGCCACGTCTCTTGCATTATTGATCATACATTATACACACATAGGACACACATTTTTTTTACTGTAGGTGATTCTCACGACCCAAATTCCTCGACAAAAAATGTGTGTGCCAAATCCATCTTACGAACGAAAGAACGTAAAAAAAACCTCTCTCTGACAGAGAATGGTAAAAGAGCTTGTAGATTTTGATAATCGCAGGCGGGGACTATTAACCGCAACCTAGAAATTTTTAAATGCAAAGATTACAACGAGATTGCTCCGAGTAATGACCACTTAGAATGGTCATTGTGATGCCAATTTATAAAATTAAAATACTCTTGATTTACCGTATCTAAAGTATGGGTAGTTTCTTAACTCAGTGTCATCTGTTTTAAGTGAGGGTACATTGGAGACCAAAGAGGGTTGATTTGACATTTAGGAAAAATATTTCTTGAATTGATATGTCTGGTCAGTTGAAATTTCATTTTTAATCATAGTAAATTTACCAATTTTTTTAATCCTCTATGCAAAGACAGTATTTTTTTTAAGTTTCAAGCATTTTTAGGGTTCTGTAGAGGAAATAGTAACTCCTATAGATTCTCTCTGTCGGTATGTTTGTCCGGAGTTCCAATTGTTTCATTCGTAGCCAATTTTTATTTTGTAAGAAAACCAACAACATTATGGTAATAAGCAGATATTAAATATTAGATATTAACATAACAGCCAATTCTCTGCGAGCTATGGAAAGTGATGATATGCTCGGAATTTCTCTGAAGGATAGAATCCGACACGAGGTTATCCGACAGAGAACCAAGGTGATCGACATAGCTCAGAGGGTCAGCAAGCTGAAGTGGCAGTGGGTCGGTCATATCTGCCGCAGAACCGATAACCGCTGGGGTAAACGTGTTCTGGAGTGGAGACCACGTCTAGGCAAGCGAAGTGTAGGACGCCCTTCGGCTAGATGGAGTGACGATTTGCGCGCTGTGGCTGGCAAGGATTGGATGAGAAGAGCTGAGGATCGGGCTCAATGGCGCACCCTGGGAGAGATCTACTTCCAGCAGTGGACTGCTATAGGTTGTTGATGGCTGTTACAGTTTCAATACTTTAAATTACATTTTCAATTATTGGTGTAAAGATGAAATTTGGCGTGATGAAATCTAGAGCACCTAAATAAAAACTAAAGACTTGTTTTTAGGGTACCTAAAAATATGTAATTTGGGTGAGTTTAATTTAGTAGTGCACCCCATCATGTGGGGTGTCGTTGCATAGGTCATTCAAAACACCATAAGGTTTCAGCACTTCAATATACAGTCAGTATAATAAAATGTATTCATTATAAAGCTTCATAGTGGCCATTTTCCTAATCGGAGGTGTTCCTTGAGTCGTGGAAAGAGATAGAAGTCACTGGGGGCTAGATCTGGTGAATAGGGGGGGTGTTCCACCAGCTCGAAGCCCGCTTCCTGAATGGCAGCCATGGCAATTGCAGCTTTGTGAACCGGTGCGTTGTCTTGATGGAACAGCACTCCAGCCCGCAGTTTGCATCGCCTTTTCTCCTTAATAGCCTCCCGCAATCTTCTTATTTGTTCTGCATAGTAGGAGCCTGTAATAGTGGCCCCCTTTTCCAAGTAGTCCACCATGATTATTCCTTTAGCGTCCCAAAAAACAGACGCCATAACCTTCCCTGCTGAGCTTGACACTTTGAATTTCTTCGGCGTCGGTTCATCGGATCGTTTCCATGTCATCGATTGTTGTTTTGTTTCAGGATCAAAATGGTGGATCCAGGTCTCGTCCATGGTCACAAAACATGACAAAAAATTATCTTTGTCTGCCTGAAACTTTTCGAGATTTGCTCTTGACATGTCGACTCGTTTCTTCTTTTGCTCGTCGTTTAACATTTTCGGTACCCAACGCGCGGAGACCTTTCTCATATGCAATTCGTTCGCAAGGATTCTTTGAATGCTGCCATATGAGATCCCTGTGATCTCAGCTACATGCCTGATAGTCATTCTTCGATCTTCCAATACAACTTCTTCAACTTTTTTCACATTTTCTTTAGTGAGGGACGTCGATGGGCGTCCTTCGCGGTGTTCGTCTTCTGTCGATGTTCTTCCCAGCTTAAACTCCTTAGCCCAGCGTGCAACTGTGGAATATGGAGGAGAAGAGTCCCTTAATGTTTCCACCAAGTCGCTGTGTATGTCTTTGGTACACATTTTTTTCAAGCAGAGGTATTTAATGACAGCTCTGATTTCGTGTTTTTCCATTTTTATGTTCACTCCTTGACAGTCCGTATTCAAATGAATGTAACTCCCGGGAATCGTGGCCTATTTATATGATTTTTTTTCCTGAACTAGTGGGTAACTGAGCAAGTGACTGATATTTTTTTGTATTTTTGTGTGCACTAGAAATAACTGATTATCACTACTTTTGGATCACCCCTAGTACAATAAAAATATTCATTAAAATCGATTGACCCGTTTCGGAGGAGTGCGACCACAAACACACACGGTGACACCAGATTTTTATATAGGTACTTGTTAGTCTAGTTTCGGAAGCCGCTGGCGTTGTTTGTCAACAAAAAGTAGCCTATGTATTAATCCAGATTATTATCGAAATACAACCAAATTTCATCGAAACTGGTTCAGTCGTTTCGACGTGATTCAGTAACAAACAAAAAAATAAATGAACAAACATTCAAACTTTCACATTTATAATATTAGTGGGATGTAAATAAATAAATATAACTGGACATTTCACACAGCGCTATCTAGCCCCAAACTAAGCAGACCTTGTACTTTGGGAACCAGATAACTGATAGAATACTTATATATATATATATTTTTTTTTGTAAATACATACTTAAAATATATAGAGAATGCAAACATTTGTTCCGCGGCGGGAATCGAACCCGCTACCTCGTTATTCGCCCACTGCACCACGGAGGTCGTCGATGTGTAATACATTTTATTTTATTTTACAATTGGTTTATACTTTCTTTAATTTTTGTATCATTCCTATTGTTATAATGTGTAATGGATCATTAAAAAGAATAACCAGCCCTGTCTGGTTCGTTTCTGGCTTGGTCGCAGAGGAACAGGCGGTAAAATTGACGTTTCAAAGTGATCCTTGTAATTTTAATTAATAAATTAATGTTGACTAATGTTATACACTGCGCTCCCAAACACAAATCGCGGACGTTGGGCACCAAGTAGGCAAGTTAAAGTGGGACTGGGCGGGCCATGTCTGCCGCATGTCGGAGGAGTTATGGGCAAAATCCACCACCGAGTGGATCCCAAAAGACAGAAAACGACCACGTGGTAGACCGCGACGCCGATGGAAAGACGAACTCGACTCGTATATGGAAGACTGGACTACACAAGCGTACGATAGAGTGGAGTGGAAGGAAGGAAGGGAGGCCTTTGCCCTGCAGTGGGACAGTACAGGCTCCAAATAATAATTATAATAATAAATAATAATGTTATACACCCTAAAATTAGTAATAATAGTCGGCAAAACTGAGCATGTCAGTGACGGGTCAATTTAACGTAAAGGGTTACCTATTACAAGGTAAACGTTGTCCCAAAACTTGTTTGATTTCGCCGAACAGTCACTTAAGTTTAACTAGCTGACATTACGTGACCACGGGATCTTGTACCTTCCTTACAGTCATCATTATCATACCAGCCATTGGACGTCCTTTGCACATAATCCACTGTCCGGATTTATGCCGCATATCAGTTATCTGGATCCCAATACTTCCCAAATCCCATAGTAAAAGTTTTACTTAGTTTGTGGCTAGATGGCGCTGTGAAAATGTTTATTATTTATTTTATGTTAGCTGTGGCCCTCGACTTCGTTCGCGTTACACTACTAAATGCGTAGGTAACCTAGAAATAAAGCTAAACTCGCTGCTGTAACTTGCTTGACACCCCATTTTTATCCCATGAGAACTGATGTATAGGATAAAAGGTAGTCTATGTAGTAATCCAGGTTATAATCTACGTATATACCAAATTTCATCAAAATCGGTTCAGCCGTTACGACGTGATTGAGTTACAAACAAACAAACAATAAATAAACAAACATCCAAACTTTCACATTTATAATATTAGTGTGATTTTATATTTCGTCATTCGCATATGATTCAAAACCTATATAGGGTAGGTACTACCCGTTGACCTAGAACAATGAAATTTGGCAAGAAGCAAGGACTCACAGCACAATTAAAGGAAACTTGTTAATTTGTTGTTATATCACAAATAAAATATTTACGAAACCCTCCTCGGTGCCCTAGTCATTGCAGACTCGCACTTGTCAAATTTTTTTATAAATACCTTCTTAAACTAATTATATTATAAAAAAACTCACACACCCTAAACAAATATCTGTAGATCATGTAATCATTTGTTCCGCTACGGGAATCGAACCCAACCTCCTGCGTCTCGGCATTTGCCCACTACGCCACATAGGTTGTCAATGAATGATGTTGATGACACTATCCTACTTCCAACCCCTAAATGAGATCTTGATTAAAAATAACAGAACCGAAGCCCTTCTGTGAGTATAACAAACTAATTAAAGATGGCGTGAAATCACTGAACGCGAAAATTGTAGAAATTTGTAATAATTATTATCAAGTAACACAAAATCTAGCTTTTCTGATTGAAAAGTAGATCGAGTCATAAAATAAATTGATAAATATAATAGTACATTACTGCAGTGATCAGGAAAAGAGGCATTGATGGACGAACGTCTAAATACATACGCAAGTCCCTCAATGCCTAGTTGTGGCCAAGGCTTGTATAGTACTTTTCTCAAATAATGCGCGGAAATTATAAAATAAAATATTAAATACAATCACTTTTCAAAATTAATGACGAACAACGAACAACAATAATTTTTCCCGCGTTAAAGTGTTAATATGTTTTTTATTCAATAAACAGCTTTATATTTGCAAGCCACTTTGAAATTTAAATAAAACCTTTGATAAGTTACCTCCTCGGTTGCCATGTTTCGGAGTAAAAGATCGTTCCATTTTTAAATTACACGACAGATATGAGTTTACTATGATTTATTTGGCCGCTAAACCACGCGAGATATGGATTTTCATACAACTTTTGCCGGCCACTGCTCGCATGTATTTGGCCAGTACAGCAATTTCGATTTTTCTCGATATTATACTTCGAAGAAAGTTGTCAAAATAATGCTCAAATTTCCAACCATGTTTGAGAAAAAAATGTTTATATTGACTCAAAAACACTTTGTAACAGACGTCCTATGAAGTCTCTGACATATATGAGCTAGGTACAAAGATTTGTGTTACAGAATTCAGTTGCCTTTTCCATAATTATGGTCACTTATTTTAAGTATTATATTTTTTGCATGCTTATAACATAAAATACGATTTTTCGATGCTTTGGATATGAGTATTAAAGCCATTGAGGCTTTCTTGGTACTTTAACTTTATCTTTATCGTCAAATTATGAATAAAACAGCGCGAACCCTACCGAAGTTTTAATTAAATATTTAAATTCATGCTACAACCCGAGATAAGACGGCACTTGTATTTGACTAAACGGTATTGATACTTGACTCATTTTATATTATACATAATAGACTCGCGTTTGACCACGATCTCGCCTGATGGTGAGCGATGATGCAGTATGCGATGGATCACGCTTGCCTAGAAGAAACCTATTCACGACTTGAAGACACCCTGTAATTATCACAATTAATGAAAACACCTCAATGAAAAGAAGAAACGTTTGCTGGATAATGAAGATTTTACGACATACCACGATCGACCGATGACTATCTAAAATTAGCGACATCAACGCGGCAGCAATTGGTTGCAAACCGTCAAATTTGCTATGAAAAATTCATAAAAGCGGTGGCGCACCGCAGAACATCTGGTTGTCCTATGATAGAAAGGGGATGTGGGGATCAAGTCAAAAGGCTTGCAACCTTTAGTCGACGCTCGAGGCTGTGGAGTCTTGGGTTTATCCGGCACTTATACTCGTAGGAAATGCTAGATTTGTTAAACTCAAAAATTTCAATTTTGATAAATAAATTGATCGGGCTTGAAATTTTTTGAGATGGTTTTAAAAATTAAAAAGAAACTTTGAGTCGTAAAATGAATCATATCACCAATTTCGCGCCTTACTTAAACACCAGTTAGCCTATTCTCGTATCAAGATCCTTTGATTAAAAAAAAAAATCGCGAGTTCATGTCCCGTCCGGCTTGAACATTTTTGAGATAGTTTTAAAATCTTACGATTTTCAAGTATCAAAATTATCATCCTTCTATATATCTTGACACTGGGGTTCTAATCGCGCAGTCAAGCGATCACGTCACGCTCTATGACTTGTCTCGTTGTGATAACTGATTTGTCCAATGAAAGAAATTATCCAGCCGTATTTTTACGCGTCGGAAAATTAATAAATAGGCAAAACACGTCTCGGAAACACAGGTTTACACTAAAGAAAATCTAATATGTCCGACTTGATGTCTGTCATTTTGCATGCCATGATTACTTTAGCAAGCTGGACGACTAAAACTCGCCTAAAACTCCACAGAGTCTGAAGACCCGCTTATTTAGCCAATGTGTTCTGCCCACCATGACTTACGGCGCCGAGACATGGAAGCTCACGCAGGAAGCTGTGTACAGGTTAAGAGTTGCAGAGAGCCATGGAGCGTACCATGCTCGGCATCAAACTCTTAGATCGAGTTCCAAACGTCGAAATCCAAACGACGAACGAAAGTTCATGACGTTGGGATTCGAGTTATGGAGCTCAAATGGTCTTGGGCGGGACACTTGGCAAGACATGGTGATGACAGGTAGAGCAGGGTAGCGACTGAATGGTGGCCGAGGAATGGCTGTAGAAAGGTAGGACGTCATCGTTAGAGTCGCGGGCCATCAATTGGTGAGACTAGCGCAGGATGGTGGCGGATGGCACAAACTTGAGGAGGCCTATGCCCAGCACTGGGTGAAGTCGGGCTGTGAATGATGATAATTATAAATTTGTACGAGCGTCTACACAAGAAATAGAAAAATGAATCACATAATGCCGAATAATTATTAAATGATACCATACACTATAACACACACTATAGACCTACGTCCAGCAGTGGACTGCTATAGGTTGATGATGATGATGATGATGATGATACACTATAACAATGAGTATAATTAATAAGCATTATCTTTCAATTTGTAATGCAAAATTACACTCAACACTAAATCCTGGATCAATATTTTGACATGATAATTTAATGTTATATCATTTGCTTCTGTTGTTCGTATAAAGTATTTTGACACCTGTCAAATCCAACCAGTCCTGGATTAACTATAAATAACATTAGCTACGCCGACGATATGGTGTTACTGAGCCCTTCGATCGGAGCCTTACGTAGGCTGCTGAAAATTTGTGAGTCCTATGCGGAGGCCCATGGGCTCAGATATAATGCTAGGAAGAGTGAGCTTATGGTATTTAGGGCTGGCCCCAAAGGTTATCAAAATGTGCCACCTATCAATCTAGACTAGACGGACCTATTCTCGAGCGCGTTCCTAGATTTAAATATCTGGGCCACTGGGTCACCGAGGACCTAGAGAACAATGATATAGAGAGAGAGCGCAGGGCGTTGGCCGTCCGATGTAATATGGTGGCTCGCAGGTTTGCTCACAGTAAAGGTGACGCTTTTTAAAGCCTACTGTCAGTCACTTTACACCGGCAGCCTGTGGGTAGCCTATACACAAAGGGCGTACCTACAACGCGCTGCGCGTACAGTATAACAATGGGTTCAGAGTGCTGATGGGGTTGCTACGTTTCTGCAGTGCATCAGGTATGTTCAGTGAGGCGCATACGGATGGCTTCTACGCCATTATAAGAAAGTGGTGTGCGTTGCTCTTGAAACGCCTGCGTGGCAGCCTCAACATCATTCTGAACGCATTGGCGGACAGGTGGGACTCTCCGTTTCTGGGGCACTGGTTAAGCTTCCATGCAACCCCCTTACAAGGCACGTTGCCCCAGTCACTGATAGTCCCTCGTGTCCGCGTACGTGTATATATGTATGTATGTGTATGTCTCTCTGTGTGTTGGTATTTAAATTATAATTTTATTTTATTGCATAATTTTATTTTTATTTTATTTGATTTCATTTAATTTGATTTGATTTTGTTTAGTTTAATTTGATTTCATTTGATTTTGGTAATTTTATTTAATATAATTTATATTTATTTTGTAAATGTATGAGTCAATGGCTTGAAATAAACAATTTTATTTATTAGCCTTTAAGTTATTTAAGCAATTGCTTAGGGCATCCCGTCTAGGGTACCAGAGACGACCGAGAAAAAAAACGAGCACACAAGCATACATATTCTGGGGAGCCCGTTGGCGTAGTTGGTAGTGACCCTGCCTTGCTTTCGACGCCGGGGGTCGTGTGTTCGATTCCCACCTTCGGTCAAATGTGACGAACACATATTTTGGATGTGTAAGATGTTCCCGAGGTGAGTTGACGTCAGGAAGGCGGCCGGTCTTAAAAATATAGCCGAATATTAGCGCAACATGTGAAATTATGTTGTTCCAACCTCACCTAGCATGGGATAAGGGCAGGAGGACACATATATACTCGTATTCTACCTACGATACGTAATAACATTTTTTTTTTATTAATTGTTGGTAGTTCACTTAAGGATAGGGAGGCCCACAGGGGAAGATTGCTTAGGGCATCAAGTTACCTTAATCCGGCACTGAATCCCACCTCATTCGATATCCACGAGTTTAGAGACGTGTTTTCATTCTGAAAAATATTTTAATAAGTTTTCACAGTTGATTGTGGGTTACTATTTTACAAGGTAGCTGGGAGCCGTTGGATGCAGTTCGCATAAGATGCATAAGTTTAGCAGTGGACGTTCTGTGACTAGTGGTTCGCCCCGAACTGAGATCTCCGAGTCTCCCTAAAAACCAAAACATATATTATTCATAATCTTTGACTAATACAATAGTGCCACGATTTGAATATAGTTGGTATTCTTGACCCACAGTTTTATTAAAATTACAAGTAACGGGGGTTCATGTAATTTGGTTACTGTTTTTAGGGGTAAAAATTGTAGTTATTCCGGATTTCAGACTTTTCCCTATATTTGTGTCACTAAAGCTACCCGCATACCAAATTTCAGCACTGTGGAGTCACTGGTGTACTCTGTGAATTTTTTTTAAGTTTAATTTTTTTTGGCTAATATCTAAAAAACTACATGAATTAAACTAAAAATAAAAACTGGATCGAAATGTACTCATAAAGACCTTTTATTAGACATGCCACTTGACCGGATAGTCCCATTTTAGTTTCTAAACCCCTCTTGAACCCCAATATCCTAACAACCCCCTAATAACGATCAATAACGAATTCCCGTATCAAAATATTTTATAAATATAACAATCAGATGAAGTATTTAAGTAGGTTTATTTATGTAGTACGTAAGGACCTATACTCGTATTATGCTATTTTAATAGTCCTGTGCAAATTTTCATTCGTTCTCTTTTCTATGCACTACCTACACATCTACAATACACAAAAGTTATCTGGAAGAGAATGCTCTTTAGCATTAAGTTCGCCTTTGTACTAATTTTATAAGTGCAATAAAGTATTTTTAATAAATATAAATAAATATAATATAAATATTGCTGGACGTTTCAAACAGCCCCAAACTAAGGGGTACCTACTATGCTTGTACTATGGAAATCAGATAACTGATAGGATATTTATAGGTATATATATATTTTTTTAAATACATCCTTATAATATATAGAAAACAAATATCTGTACATAATGCAAACATTTGTTCCGCGGCGGGAATCGAACCCGCTACCTCCTACGTCTCAGCCGGAGACGCAATCAATCAGTAACTTACAAAAAAATACTTTAAAACTAAAAACAATAGAAATTCGCAAATGGTGGCTTAAAGTGATTTGTTCCAGACAACCCTAGGATGGAGAGGACTTTGTAAAAGAACCTATCTTCATTCTACGGCTGTCTGGATGAAATTGGAAGCGACAAAGTCCAATAACTTAGACAGACTATATTTGAATATATTGATCTTCAAAATGTGGTAGAATACATACGCCACCTGCGGCCACAAACGACACGCGAATTGTTAGAGAAAATATTATGTCTGTCTGTCTGTACACCGTGTTTGTACTGGCTAATTGGAACGCCTCGTCGCCTACGGGCGAAAGCTAGAGATGGAGTCATGTCTATGTGTAGACGATCAAACTATCGATATTCAGGTATCATAGTCATTTATTGCTGGAATATAGGTTACACATACACAGAACTGGTCTAGAATTGTCATGCTGTGTATTTAGGCTTTGGGATACAATTCTAGGTCTACAAGTTGATAATTATATTTTGTATCTGTTTGAATGTATATTGTTTTATGTGCAATCTTCTATATATATGTATAAATCAAAGTCGGGTTACACCATTTATAACTCAAGAACGGCTGGGCCGATTTTGATTTGTTGGATTTGCCTCTGTTCCGAATTGCAGAATAACTATTAAAACATCAGGAAAATTCACGAAACAAAAAGTAAGTAAATAAATGCAGCTAATGATGGCCGATTGACAATTCTACCGGTGACGTACATTGGCAGCCCGCGTCATATGCAAGAGAATATGCGCAAGATGCAACTTATTATTCGTCTACTCGCGCGCAGAGGGTTGTGGCGCGCAGTGCGAGGCGAGACGTGGTTCGGAGCGCATCGCACTCACCCTGATGAAGGTTCACGAATTGAACCGAAACATTGTCGGTTTCGACCGGTGCTTCGGCACCGATAAAACGGTACGTGATAAATCCCATATTTATAATAGTGACTTTATTCTTTACTGTACATAAATAGATTATAGACAAAAACAACTTACAAAATCGACATGTTACAGAGGCGAGCTTAACCGTACTAAGAGTTTTCTTCCAGCTAGTCACACTAATATTAGAAGTGTGAAGTTTGGATGTTTGTTTGTTACTCAATCACGTCGTAACGGCTGAACCGTTATTGATGAAATTAGGTATGTACGTAGATTATAACCTGGATTACCACAAAGGCTACTTTTTGTTGACAAACAACGCGTGCGAAGCCAATGGCGGAAGCTAGTAATAAATAAATTAAATTAGATGGAAAAACGAATGGTTACATTAATTGGAAAACTATCGATATAAATATTTCTAACGCTTCAGCCCTCCCTAAAGGTTTCTTGTTTAAATATTAATCGTAGCGACAAAGGGTCGATCGCGGGGTTTGTTCCACCTTTGTGAGGGTAGGCTGGGATGAAGCTTTGGTTATGGTATAATAATGTACAGCGTAGTGGTTGTATTTTTTTAGAAAAACCAATCTAAAATTAGTTCTAAGCAGAAATGCCACGAAATGCTCTTTCAGAATTTGTATTTTGTAAATACATACTTAAAATACTAGTGGTTCGCTCCGAACAGAGATCTCGCGAATCTATCATAAAAACAAAAAAATATTATTTGTGATCTTTGACTATCAAAATAGTGCCACAAAATACAAAACCATCTACTTGACGTACAGTTTCATTAAAATTACAGGTAATGGGCGTTCATGTTAATTGGTTACCCATTTTTGGGGTAAAAATTGCGATTATTGTTCAGGGGCCAGATAGCGCTCTGTGAAATGTCCAGCATTATTATTAATTAAATGATTTGAAATCATACAAACGTCCTGTAGCGGGAATCGAATCCTCTTTCGTCGCAGTCGTCTACTGTCTCACTGCGCCAAGTCGTTGTTTCAATGGATATTTTAGTCTAAGGGAAATCTCCAAGGACTTGCCCCAAAGGTTTTGTTTGCCTTTAATTTCAACTCCCATTTTATTAATTAATCATTCATGACTTGTTGAATGTTTAAGAGGGGAATTCAAACGAAAAAGTTTAGCCTTTGTAGTTCAAAAACTCATGCTTTACAACAATTAAAAAACAAGTGATTAGGCAATGCGTCTGCAATACCATGAGTGCTGCAGACATTTTTTTTTTAACTGGATAGGTTTTCATTTGACCACAATACCACCTGATGGTAAGCGTGGTCTAAGATGATATCACTCACTTTTTTATCTAGATTTTGATGGTGATATTCACGTTATCTAATGTAAATACTTACATGGGGAGATAGATTCTGTGTTTCCTTCTACCATACTTTAACATTTTCAAAACTATTTTCGTCAGAAAACTCTAAATACATTCTCGAAACCTTAAAATGCCCATTATTACATTTTTATATGGGTGGAAAGAGCAGAATTTTCTCGTCACAGGAGTATAAATGATGCTATATTTATTTTAACTTTTTAGGACTAGAAACACAAAAATAAACAGACCTGACAAGGGTACTGACAGGACGTTTTAGACATATATATAATTTTACTTTTAATTCTTGGTAAAACCGTAAGGTTTTATTTGAAATTTACATAGGACCTCTGAAATTGATGTATGGCTGTACTGGCCGCTAACTAGAATATACTAAATATTTAACTTTGGAACAGGTCCGGATGACATTGGGATCCTTGGAGAAAGATCTCAGAGAAAAACGCTTTAACAGTCTTATTTTATCAATCAGTAAGCGCAGCCCGGTAACAGTTTATTCTTGACGGTGAAGCTCCTTGAGCCTGGGAGCCTGACCCCTTCGAGGTTGGAGTCCTCACGTCTCCCTCTTGGACCCTCGAGGCCGGAGACCTCAATACAATGATTTACTCAATACAGACCTGGAGGTCTAGCCTGCTACATCGACCGAGATCTGGTGGCCTAACCTCGGAATCGCTCACCGTATTTACTACTATACTAACATCTTGATCTTACTCCACCAGAACACGGTGGAGCTACTTCGTCCTCTCGGCCTCTCGTCGACATTGGCTAGAGGCTTCACTAGCCCTCAACCAGCGCGCATTCTACCGGTCCTGTAGACTCTCGGATTTATCGATTGTGCGCACCATAGTGGAACAATAAGTGTTGTTGATAAGTATCGTATTCATAGTCATTGTATAAATCATTGTATTAAATCATAAGTCATTATAAAATCCCTCTTTTTTTTTAAACCGTTAGGTAGGCCTAAATTGAACTTCTTAGCTCTCTTCTTATAAAGGAGCTTCATGCGTAACGCTATATGAAGCACGAAGATCTAGAAGAAACCTATTCACTTTTACCTTTTTAAATCCTCTCTCTCTAGCCTCTAAAGGTTTGCTGGAAGAAAACTCTTCTTGGGTTAAACTCGCGTTTGTGACCTCTATATCTGTATTTTACAAGCTTTTTATTAACTTGCAATGTATGTTTGTCTGGGTGGAATTTGCAACTGAATTTTAAACCCGTCTTCCTCAACCGATTGACCTGAAATTTGGAATGCATGTATAACTTCGGTGACAATGCAATAATATGGTACCATGAAGATGGTCTCATGCTTGAGACGGATGCTAGACAACGGAACTTCTGGATTATAGTAGGCTACTAGTGTTTGGGCTCATTTGAATCTGCTTGCGGTTCCGATTATAAATTTTGTAAAAGCTTGTATTGAAAAAGTAATTTTCCAACAAAAAACTTACTCAATAATGAATAAAGAGGCCCGGATTGTTTTCTTTAGGAAAAACAGATGGTAAAGTGTACTTAGCAATGCGTACTTAGCAGTACGCATTATAAACGTAGAATCAAAACGGCGACGCGACGGTAACTTTGAGGCCCGCCTCATACAAAAATGTATTGCCGTATACTTGAATAAAAGTACAAATTAATAGTACAAACAAGGGGCGTAAGCGATCAATTAAACCCAAGATATTTTGGGTCAAAGGATTGATCGTTTACACCCGAGTATAATACATAACATTTCATCACGAATGCGAGGAAATTAAAATAATATAATATTATACGAGGGGATAAAGCAGTGTCTTGTGTCACGGGCGCTATATTAAATCGCGAACGTAACGAAGGATTCTAGAATTATCTCACGTGCGGAGCGAGGGAGTTACTAGAATCCTGAGTGCAGAAAGGAATATAAGCACGCCGAAGATGCAGACAGCTTTATCCATGAGGAGAATACTCTACTTTTCACACTTTCTGTGAGATAAAAAAAACAAATTTAGGTTGGTGCATTCTGTGCAGAGGTTAGTTCGATTTACGAATAAGTTCTTATTATGTGGATCTCTTTGGTTCAAATTTTAATTCAGATGAGGTTCTAAATTCAAATCACATTAAGCCCGCGAGGGCATGAAATTCAGTACCACTTTACCTCCGGCTGAGCCGTAGGGATTTAATCACCTGCTTTCGGTGAGGTTTACATGACATATAATTTGACATTGTCGAGCAGGTGGTGTGAAAAAGTATTTATAACAGATTGTTGCTAAAAGGAAATTTGAGTTTCCGGTATCAGCCGTTTTTGTTGACTACTAAATTATAGCTTCTTTTATTGATCGAGCGAAGCGAGATCTCTAAATCAGCTTGGGCAAATCGGCGTTGTATGTATGTATGTTTGTATGTCCGAGGATAACTTTCGAAGCGTTGATCCGATCATCGTGAAATTTGATACATGGGTAGGTATTAGTGACACAATTTTGGTGTGACTAAATGAGCTAAAAATATTGGGGGGTTGTTGAGATATTGGGGTTCAAGTGGGGTAAACCATATGAAAATGAGTCGATTAGGTCAAGTGGGACGTCAAATTAATGGTCTTTATTAGTACATTTCGACCCCGTTGTTATTTTTAGTTTAATCCTTGTAGTTTTTGAGTTATTAGCCATAATAAAAACAAAACTTTTACAAAATTCACAGGGTACACCAGTGGCCCCACAATATTGAAATTTGGTATTCGTGTAGCTTTAGTGACACAAATATAGGGTCTATAAAAGTCTGAAATCCAGAATAACTGCAATTTCTACCCTTAAAAAGAAAACCTAATTACATGAACCCCCGTTACCTGTAATTGAATGAAACTGTAGGTCAAGTTATTTGGTAGTGCTTTGTGTGGCACTATTTTACTAGTCAAAGATTAAGGCCGGCTTGCACAACGATCCCTTAACGTATTTAGCAACTAAAGATGTTTAAATTTTACGTATTTGTATCATTTGACAACTTCTTAAATCTTAATTAGCCACTACGTTTAGTTAGTTACGCGCGAGTCGCCCCAAGATTTTTTTTTTGTGATTTGGGAGACTCGCTAGATCTCAGTTCGGGGCGAGCCACTTGCTTATTAGAAATTAGGATTTGTCATGGAGATCGCTTTCTTTCGCTTGTACGCCAAAATATATCGGGTGCAATTGATCGCTTACGACACTCGTACAACAATGTACTATTATCGAAGTTTAAACATTTTGATTTTTTTAGGCTTAGTTAACGCTGGTGTGACGATTTCGATACCTTCGAGACAGATTGGTGGGATTTGGCAGGCGAGCGAAAGTCCTGGAAGACAATGGAGGAGACCTTTGCCCAGCAGTGGGATGACACAGGTTGAATGTCGGTTATTATAGTCAGATAAATTTCACATCTAGGTACTTATTACACTCAACGTTTATGAGGTCGTTTTTCTATAAATATAAATATTGCTGGACATTTCACACAGCGCTATCTAGCCCCAAACTAAGCTAAGCTATAAAACTATTGGAACCAGATCACTGATAGAATACTTATATATTTTTTTTGTAAATTTACTTAAACATACTTATAATATATATAAAAACACCTAGACACGGAACAAATATCTGTAGATCATGCAAACATTTGTTCCGCGGTGGGAATCGAACCCGCTACCTGCTGCGTCTCAGCCGGCTATACGCCCACTGCGCCATGGAGGCAGTCATTAAGTGGGGGCCGTAATACGCGCTTTCTAGTGCGTGGTCTCTATGTTATGTAAAACTAACTAAACCGCCCGCGGCTTCGCATGCGTGGTTTGTCAATAAAAACATTACCCTCCTGCGCAGTTGGGTAAAAATTAGCCTATGTCCCAATCCCGGTCACAATCTATTTATATACCATTTTGCAAAAAGGGATGATTTTGCAAAAAAGTTGAAGCAGGAATTTGTTTATATCTTACCAAAAGCCTAAATATTAATTTTCAGATCCCTAACTTGACGAGTTATGGATTGCCCATACAAACTTTCAACCTCAATTTCCCCCCTTCAAGATTATTTTTGAGACAAAAGAAAGTTCCCCAGTATATATTCTCCTCGCTAAATTTCATTACGATCTTTTTAGTCGTTTAGTCGTGAAAAGGTAACAAACAAACTAATAAACAGAGTTACTTTCGCATTTTTTGTATTAGTATGATTGCTACTATGTTACTATTTATGTATTATCCACATTAACCTTCCTCTTGAATCAGTGTATCTATTGCTGAAAACTGCATTCAAATCCGTTGAGTAGTTTAAAAGATCTAAGGTAACAAACACCGGAAGCGGATTCTTTTTATACTATCAAATCAAAAACAAATCAAATTCATTTTTATTTCACAAAGTATAACATACATGGTATGTGAACACAAAATGATCACTATCTCCCACCTTAGGTATAAACCTGTGTTGCGGGTGATTGTTTCAAAATCAAATAAAATTCATTACAAAAACCTTTTTCAGCCAAAGCACGTTTTTCAAAGTGTATATTGGCCTTTTCCAATTTTATTTCAATCATAGCGGACTGACCGTTCGACAAAAAAACCGCAAGAGGGGGAAGGGGGTGGTGGAAAGCGCTGACCGGTCGCTGGGGGTAAAAAAACCTTTAATTAAGGATTGATTCGTATCTATTATTTATTGGTATAGGAAGGTAGAAAGGAAATATGGATTTATCAGTTACAATGTGTTTGGTTACCAATTTTTTCGTTAGTATATTAATATATTTTTTCTACAAACGAATTTTTTCTTTAGTATAAATAAATATACAATAAATAGGAGGCCTATACCCAACAGTGGGTGCTGGAGGCTGGATAGATAGATAATAATAATAAATGTTTCTGAAGATTTCAAACAATGCTATCTAGCCTCAAACTAAGCAGAACTTGTACTATGGGAACCAGAAAGATATCTGATTAGAATACATACTTTTTTTGTAAATGCATACTTATAATATATAAAAAAACATCCAGACCCGGAATAAATATCTGTAGATCATGCAAACATTTGTCCCGTGGCAGGAATCGAACCCGCTACCTCCTGCATTTCAGCCGGCTATACACCCACTGCGCCACGGAGGTCGTCATTGTGGATCTGAGTGCACGCGGTGTTATGAATTTAGAGCAATCATTAGAACTATCATCGTTGTCTAGTTCACACGACGATGATGATGTATTTTATGATAGCATTTGTGTCGTGACGCTCAGCGAGTGGCGGGAGTATCGGCCCCCGCACTCGCTCACTCGCTTTATAGCCGAGCGAGACAGCTATAGGAACTACACACTCGCTTCTCGCTCTCGAGAAGTCGAGACAACTCGTTTTTAGTTTCTAGCTCTACTCGCTCCACGCTCATCGCCGGCGGTAAAACAATTAGTAAGGTATTTATAGATATGGGCCTTGTTAACATATTTTGTATGTGCATATTGTTGCCTGAAATAAACGTTATTTCATATTATAACCACCCTACAGTCGGGTAAAACCCTCACACCCCATGACGATACCCTCAAAAAACCATAATGTTTTTCCCTCGCCCGTGACGCTGTCCAGACATTACTAATTGACCTATCCAGGCCCGCGGCCATTTTTATCCCGTTACTGACACTAGGGGTGGCTATTTAAAAGCCGGATAAAAAACGTCATCATCATCATATCACAGGACGTCCACTACTGAACATAGGCCATAGATTTCTAGAGCTACCGGTCTTGTGAAGCCTGCACCCAACGGCTCCCAGCAACCTTTATAAGGTCGTATTAGCATCTAGTGAGGGCCGTCCTACGCGCTTTCCTGTTGGTCTAAGAGCCGGTGAAGATCGACCTTCACCGATCTGATAACCAGATGAGGCATATTTTTTATCAAATATAATTTATAAACAAATATGCCTATAATTACTTGCCTATCTAAAAGTGCTCTCTAAAAGTTTTTAGCTAGGCAACAGTACTATAAGTATGATTTTTTGCAGGCAATGATTTTGAAATATGATTGATTTTGTAATAAAATAATCTAAAATTTGATATAACTTTCGATAAGTTAGCAGAACGATGGAGTCACCTGTATTGACTTACCTGTTCACATCGGCTTGCCAGGGCTATACACAGAAATTAGTAGGTAAGCCTACTGAGGCATATTCTGTGTGTTAAAAACTAACAGTGAAATAAAATTCATTTGGTTATCAAAAGAACAAAAGTGATGAACAAAAAATCGATTAAAGTTAATTTAATTAAAAATAGCCATAATCACTTTTAGATAAGCAAGTAATTATAGGCATATTTGTTTATAAATTATATTTGATAAAAAATACGTCTCATCTGGTTATCAGATCGGTGAAGGTCGATCTCCACGGTCTCCTCTACTATGTGCGTGGCCTCCACTCGAGATCTTTTCTACCCTATCGGCCGTCAGTTCTTCGAGCTATGTGCCCTACCCACTGCCACTTCAGCTTGCTAATCCTTTGTGCTATGTCGACTTTGATTTGTCTACGAATCTCCTCATATCGTTCTCAGTTGGAGTTGGCGAGCCTAGTGCGGTTGCGACGACGGGCGCGAAGTTTCAAACATATGAAATCTCCGTTAGCGTTCATAATATAGTGACTAAGTCGGGCGCCCAGCGCGACGGCCTGAGCGAGACAGTATGCGTAGTTTTAGCTTAGGTTACATACCTAGAAGATTGGATTAGCTTATAGAAAGACCTGTCTAGAGTGCAGATAATAGGTAGGAAATGACTTCGTACACGTCACACTACTAAATGTGTGGGTAACCTAGAAATAAAGCTAAACTCGCTGTTGCAACCTGATCTGACACCCTATTTTTATCTCATGGGAACTAATTTATGGGATAAAACGTAGCCTATATGGTAATCCAGGTTATAATCTACGTATATACCCAATTTCATCGAAATCGGTGCAGTTGTTACGACGTGATTGAGTAACAAACAAACAAATAAAAAAAATTTGGAATGCCCTTCCTCATGAAGTTCGCGCTAGCCCATCACTCAACATTTTTAAACGGAAAGTTAAAGAGCCACTACCTTTCTCTGTAATTTTATATTATTATATATAGGTATGTATTTATATTACGTAGGTATATATTATTATTCCATATAATTTATTTATTATAATTATAATATTATGACATACTTTGAGTATAGTTCATATTCGTTTTGGGTATATATATATATTTATTTATGTTTTTGTACACTCACCTACCTTTAAAATCATTTCTCTCTCTAGCCTCAAAGGTTTGCTGGAAGAAAACTCTTCTTAGGGTTAAGCTCGCCTTTGTACATGACCTCTATTTCTGTATTTATAAATGTATTTTCTTGTATGCAATAAAGAATAAAGAAATAAATAAACAAATATCCAAACATTAACATTTATAATTTTAGTGTGATAAATACTAACAGATAGCCAAGTTACTTAGATTCTTAGAAGCTAGGACAGGAAAGATGGCATGAAGTGCTTTAGAACTATCTATGGGGTTACTCTCTCTCAGGCAGAAGCAAGCAGATTAGATACGCGATGGAATAGTGTTCCGGCCATAGTGAGAGACGGCTTTGCACTTGCGCACTTTGCAGCTTTATATTCCGTAAAGGTACTTTTTTATCAAAAATGTGTTGAGGAAACATTAAAGTGATTTTGAAGACTAATTCATCGATATTGCGCACTATGGAGTAAAAAGATTCACCTCCTAATTTCCATAACTAGGCGGTCCCTTATAAAGCTAGTTTTAATATTTTTAATTAGATATTAGATTTAATTAGATATATTAAGACAATTCTAAAACGTTAACTAAAACAAATTTCAACTCTACAACACCAATAGTCTGCGAGTAAAACGACTGTATAATTATTTATTAATCCTCAAAACAGATAACGATGCACTTAGCACTAATTCAATTAAACATTATAATGTTGGTCTAGATTGAAATCAAATAATATATGTGATAACGATAAAAATGCATTAAAATTAAGTGCATTGTTTATCGTTATCACATACACAACTTGTTTACGGTTGGGTTATGATTAAAAAAAAAAAAGTTAGGATATCATTGGCGGGCTCACTACCGTGGGACTTGGATGCCAGCTGTTTCTCGGCAATATACTTTTGGCGAGGGCAGGAATTACCTGGGGGGCTAAGATCGGCTCCAAGAGAGGTTGAAGACAAAAGGGACGAACTGCACGAGGGACTCATTGAAGAGTGGCTCGAGAGGTTGGCGCAAGCTAGCGCTGGCATTGAGATAGTTGGAGCAGTTCGTCCGCTTTTAAAAGAGTGGCTCGCTAGAGAGCATGGTTCTATAACCTTCCGATTGACACAGGTGCTAACGGGGCATGGTTGCTTCACAAAGTACTTGTGCCAAATCAGATGGGAATCAATGACGGAGTGCCATCACTGTGGTGCTCTCGTGAACACATCTCAACACACGCTGGAGTTCTGTATTGCCTGGGCAACACAACGGCAGGCGCTGGTGGGAATAGTAGGCCAGGATCTCTCGCTGCCAAGCATAATTCAGGCTATGCTTAGCAGCGATAGAGCCTAGGATGCCGTAATCGCCTTCTGTGACGAAGTAATGTCTCAGAAGGAGGCTGCGGAGCGTATCAGAGAGGATGATCCTCTAGACAGTTTCTTCGCCTTCTTCAGCTCGATGGAGGCCAGCAGGGTTTGTGTGCGGGAAGCTCCAACCCAGCATCGCACAGGCCTCCTACGCTGAGGAATGTCCTCCATATGCCATGACATTCCTCTCCTTCCCAGGAGGGGGACAGAGGGGTCCACTTAAGGCAGGCAATAACCGACAGGGCCACGGTTGAATCCAACCGGGACCCCGTGACCTTGTCAGGTGCTAGTGTAGCATCGACCCGCTCATCCGATGAGCGGTTTGATGATGCACTGGCTCTGAGGCGAATGAAGTAATATCGGTGGGTTTTAAGTCTGTATGTCGTTGGTTGACACAACCTACGGAGAGTCCAACAACCCCTATCCTCATATGCGTAAAGCATTTTTCAATTATAAAAAAAAACAATGGTTAAGATATCATCCACCGGGCTTTTTGCAGCGTCAACGATCCAACCGTTCTCGAACCGAACGGTCTGATACGTGACGACGGTAAGAGGCCTGATGGTATGACTTGTAGAAGGGTAGGCCTTTGGGGTCGAAACCATGGGTTCAAGGGGTACCGGGATCCATCGCGTTTTCAAAATTCGTTCTGGGCGTCTGGTCGAAGCGACGTGTGATCCGAGAGCTGGCGCTTATCTGGGTTAACGCATAAGCATTGCAATTCAGCGCAATGCAGCCAGTTCTTGGGGACACTTCTGCCGGTAGTTATCTGGAGCAGTTGAGCTATCTATAGATCGTTTGCAGCGGTCTTTAGATGATTCAACGATTCAACTGTTTCTGCTGTATTTTATTGTAAATAGTTGTATATTATTTATGTTATTAAAGACTATTTTCCCATTAAAATTATATCACCCTAAAACTAGAAGCCGCAAATTTAGAAAAGACATAATTAAACAAAAGCGGACAATTAGAAGGACATGGCAAAACTAAAATTAAAATTAAATTAGATAAACTATTGTGCGCAAAAAGTGTTTGTTTTTACATGCCAAAATAAATTTCACATTTCTATGGTAAATATTTCACAAATTTATTTATTAAGCTCATCAAAATAACCCCTTTCATTTTTGTGCGTATATTATCAAACACCCTATACAAGCGAGCGTCCATTAATTACGTGAGACGTTTTGACGATATTTTGCCCCCCCCCCCCCCACTGATGAGATGTTGTGAGATTTGTTGCGACCCCCTTTATCTCAAGTGAGATTTTTCAAAATTTGTAAATATGTTGGACTTATTTAAAAAAACACAATTAGCTTCATTATTTCAAGATTTATTCTCTCGTTATCTAAATTTACAGTAAAATATTAAAAAACGTGATATGAGCTGAGACCCCCGCCCTCTCCCCCACGTGAGATTGGGCGAGATTCAGCTAGACCCCCTCCCCCTGAACACCTCACGTAACGGCCCCTAAGGGTTAACGAGTTAGAGAGGTATGGAAGAAAAATACATGTTGTGCCGACCCCACGTAATGTGGGAAAAGGGCAGGAAGAAGAAGAAATGTTACCTAGTTCGTCTATGGAACCTTAAAAACTAGGGGTTGGAAAACAACTCATCTCCAATCTGTCAAATTGAATAATAAAAATTCAGCTATCTTTTTTCGCATTTGAAATTCAAACGGCGATCTTGGCGATGCGGAAAATCAACATGATTTCTTTGAGGGCTCCTATTATTTCAGGAATTTTGAATAAGTTTGAAAGTAAGAAAAATTATTATGAGAGAACCTTTTTATCATGTGAAAAGAGGGTTGTTACAAATTTTAAGCATGTCTGTGTGTCTGTTTATCTGTGGCATCGTAGCTCCCAAACGGATGGACTGATTCGGACAACGTTTTTTTAATATAATCTAGCTTAACAGGGGTGATTCTTAACTATGACAGCTTTTAAATCCTGACGCAGAACCAGGGGACGAAGTTTTTTTTAATTTGGCAAAAATATTTTTTGTTATGAAGAGATAATAAGGTATGCTACTCTTTAATGTACATAACACCAATTATTTTAATTAATGTAATTTTCTAAGATTAACACACTATTGATCAGAACCCACGTTATCATTTTCATCATAATTAACTATTACGTAGGAGGTAGCGGGTTCAGTTCCCGCCGCGGAACAAATGTTTGCATGATTTACAGATATTTGTTCCGGGTCTGGTTGTTTCTCTATATATTAAAAGTATGTATTTACAAAAAAAATGTATATAAGTATTCTATCAGTTATCTAGTTCCCATAGTACAAGCTCTGCTTAGTTTGGGGCTAGATAGCGCTTTGTTAAATGTCCAACAATATTTATTATTATTTATTAATATTATTATTAATTTAACCAGCGTTTTGTATGAGATAATCCTTAATATATAAAATCTCGTGTCACGGTTTTGGTGGTCGCACTCCTCCGAAACGGGCAGACAGATTTTAATGTATTTTTTTTATATATTTGGTAGGTATGAGAATTGGTCGTTATGTATTTTTCACCCTCCTACCCCCACCCCTCATTTTTTAATCATGATTTTAGTATTTTGTATGAACAATATCCATATAATTTAACCGTCGTTCATTGACGTGACGTCATTTACATGAAGTGTCGCGTCACTTTGACAAGAGTGTTTTATATAGTTTATATCCCGAAGTTCCCACGGGAATGGGAAATTTCAGCCAGTAAACAATAAACAAACAATTACAAAACACAATACCTACATAAAAAAACTCAAATAGTAAAAATAAAAGTAATGTACAACAGGCAGTCTTATCACTTAAAGCGATTGTTTCCAGACAAAGGATGGAGAGGACGAGGTGACCGCCAAATGTGTCATGCAGCTTTCTTTCGATTCTCCCTACAGGGACCAATAGTCGGACATTGGTCCCTGTAGGGAGGACAATTCTAAAAGCTGAAAACCCTACGAAAACCAGATGTCGATGGGGCGAGCAAATTAGATCTCGCTTACGATGTTTGATTATAGAAATGTGGTAAGCGTTATATGGAATTGAATCGAACCCCCATCACCATAGTTTCTTTGACGTTATTTTATCATTAACTAGCTTCCGTTCGCGGCCTCACATGTCTCAATCCAGGGTTCTGTACAACGTGTTTTGTTATGTACGGCATTAAATGAAAACACGGGTAGGGCTAATGGCTAGTATTGTTGTAAAATAGGATTTGTTCAAATTCATTACAATAGAAAATTTTAAATTTTTAAACGACCTTAATATCAAGTCCTAAAATATCAATGAAACAGAACAGAACAGGTAAACAAATCATATTCATTAATCATGTAAGTACCTGTTAAATTGAGTAAGTGGCATAAGGCGGCTGTAAAAAGTAGGTACTTTAAGTACAGTTAAAGGATTCCCGCCGCGGAACAAATGTTTGCATGATCTACAGATATTTGTTACGGGTCTGGATGTTTTTCTGTATATTATAATAAAGTATTTAAAAACCAATAAAACCATCTATCAGTTATGGTTCCCATAGCACAAGCTCTGCTTAGTTCGGGGTTAGATAGCGCTGTGTGAAATGTCCAGCAATATTTATTTATTTGTAAGTATAAGTGCCTATTTCACCACCTCTTAATAACGCTAGCCAACGGATAAAAAATATATACGTCTTTTGTTTTCACATGAAAATAGACTAGTGGTTCGCCCCGAACTGAGATCTCGCGAGTCTCCGATTAAAACAAAAAAATATTATTTGTTATCTTTGACTATCAAAATAGTGCCACGAAATAAATAACTAACAGTTTCATTTAAATTACAAGTAACGAGAGTTCATGCTATGTGGTTCCCTTTTTTTGGGGTACAAATTGCAGTTATTCTGGATTTCAGACTTTTGCCTATATTTGTATCACTTAAACTACACGCATACCAAATTACAGCACTGGGGGCCACTGGTGTATTTTGTCAAAGTTCAGTTTTTAATATGACTAATAACTCAAAAACTATATAAACTTTACTGAAAATAAAAACGGAGTCTAAATGTACTAATGAAGACCTTTAATTTGACGCCCCACTTGACCTAATAGTCTCATTTTCATTTTTTTTACCCCTCTTGAACACTTTTTCACACCAAAATTGTGCCATCACTAATGCCTAACCTAACCTAACTATGTATCAAAATTTATGATCGAATCAACGCTTTGAAAGTTATCCTCGGACAAACAAACAAACATTCATACATACATACAACGCCGATTTGCCCAAGTTGATTTAGAGATCTCGTTTCGCTCGATCAATTATTTAGACACCTACGTAAAGACCCGTCACCTTTACCTAAATATAGATAGATAGATAAATAGATATCGCTGGACATTTCACACAGCGCTATCTAGCCCTAAACTAAGCAGAGCTTGTACAATGGGAACCAGATAACTGATAGAATACTTATATACTTTTTTTTTTTGTAAATATATACTTATAATATATAGAAAAACACCCAGACACGGAACAAATATCTGTAGATCATGCAAACATTAGTTCCGCGGCGGGAATCGAACCCGCTACCTCCTGCGTCTCAGCCGGTTGTACGCCCACTGCACCATGGAGGCAGTCCAAATACATAATACATAATTAGTTATACATAATTATACATAACACAATTACAACCCACTTGCCCACCCAAATTACCAAGGGCTGATTTAAGGTGGGAGGGGGGGGGGCACGGGGGCACGTGACCCAGACGGTATTTTTGTGTACTGTGGAGATTCCATCACAGTACATACTGCAAATGAAATTATCAGAGTTGTTAAAATATATTAACTTGTAAGAAATAAACTTGAAGTATGATACCTAATTCAAGTTTGTTTCTAAAAGTTATTGTTCATTTTTTGGCCCGTCCGCCCCTTGTGCCTCTCCCAGAAAAAAAGAGCATGTGTGCGATTCACACGTGGTAGAAGTGAAACCTTCAAAAATGTTGGTTTCAAGATGACGAGACGAATGTAAAATTTCGGGAAGATGATAATTGTAGGTTTTAGTAATGATCATAGTGATGCAAAGTTAGATAATTATTAACACGAGTGGAGGGAGTACGAAGCAAAGCACAAAGGGAACCACGAACATATGAAACACTGTATAATGCTTTCTTTCTCATTTTCTCCCATGTTAAATGTTATGAATCTATGTGTCTGTCTCTTTCTACTGTCGCTTTTTCGTTTCATCGGCTTTCAAATCACAAACATGCTAAAGAAGTTTTCACTTCAAAAAATTCTGGATCCACCCTTGCAAATTACCCTCTACAGCCTGTTACCAAAAGTATGTACACAAACATAGTACGTAAAGTAAGTAAAAATATGACACCCATATCTGGTTGGTATACCACCTTGCCGTACCAAACGATTTGCTCCAACTTTTCTTGTTAACAAAGTAAGGAGTGGAACTCACTTCCGGCGGATGTTTTTCCGAAACAGTATAATCTCGGAGTCTTCAAGTCCAGAGTGAATAGGTTCTTTCTAGGCAAGCATGCTCCATCTTCAATCACACCATCACCTACCATCAGGTGAGGTACTGGACAAGCGCTTGACTACCATCAATAAAAAAGTGTAAAAAAAGTAAATTTTTTATCGGTTTAAACATTTTATCGGTGTTTCGACCGACAATGTTTCAGCGAGTGCGAGGCGAGACGTGGTTCGAAACGATCGCACTCACCCTGATTGTTCACGGAGGTTCACGAATTGAACCGAAACATTGTCATTCAACTTTGTTATTCTGAGTATCTAAAAGTGTATTTACAATATTTTTAATTCATTTATTTATAAACCACTAGCTGTTGCCCGCCACTTCGTACGCGTTGGTAACCTAGAAATAAAGCTAAACTTGACTTGACACCCAATTTTAATCCCATGGAATAAAAAGTAGTCTATGTGTAAATCTAGGTTATAATCTACATACATACTAACTTTTGAAACTATCATGGTTATTAACACTATTTGTACTAAAAACGGGATATTTACCATGATTTGTGAGTTCTTAAGTGTCCCGATATTTCGACGCAGTTGCATGCACCAAGATCACGGGTAAACTGGTCGAAATATCGGGACACTCAAGAACTCACAAATCATGGTAAATATCCCGTTTTTAGTACAAATAGTACATACATACTATTGAAATATTATTATTATATATAATATTGAAATACAATACAATAAATATTGATTCATTGAAATCGGTTCAGCCGTTGCGACGTGATTGAGAAGCAAACAAACATCCAACCAAACATTCGCATTTATAATATTATTCATAATAGCTACTAAAGTAGGTATGGTACATATAAGACCATGGTATATTTACTATTTCCTACATACGCAACTTTTGGATACCTAGTGGCTCAATGCACAAATTTTAGAGGTGCTAGAAACAGACAATAGTCACTAATTAGTATGGACAGGTACTTCTTTATCCGAATTCTAATTTCCCTGGCCATATTCACAACTCAATTGACCTTTCGCGAGGGGTAGCAACCCTTGCATTCTTCACATGCCATTTCCGAGGGGAGTGTCAATTAAATACGGGCATTTCAACAATTTATCGCGGCGCGATTCAGATTTTGTGAGGATTAAATTCTGTGTAAAATATTTTTGGGCTCTAATAGGTACCTGGAATGAGACATACCTAAGCTACTTTTTATTAACCGACTACGTCAGAGCTAAAATGAAGGGTTATGTTTTTAGCATGTTATGTATGTATGTTTTCACACCACCTGTTAGACAATGTCAAATTATATATCATGTAAACCTCATCGAAAGCAGGTGAATAAATCCCTGCGGCTGGGCCGGGAGTAGAGTTGTACTGAATATGCCCTCGCGGGCATAATGTGATTTGAATTTGGCACCTCATCTGTATTAAACTTCGAACCAAAGAGACCCACACTATAAGAACTTATTCGTAAATCGAACTAACCTCTGCACAGAATGCACCAACCTAGATTTGGTTTTTATTGTCTCGCAGAAAATAAGAGAAGTCGAGTATTCCTCTCGTGGATAAAGCTGTCTGCATATTGGGCGTGCTTATATCTCTCTGCACTCAGGATTCTAGTAACTTCCTCTCGTGGCTCCGCTCGTGAATTAACTCAAGAATCCTTCGTTACGTTCGGGATTCAATATAGCGCCCGTGACGCAAGACACTGCTTTATCCCCTCGTTTAATAATCTACTATTGTATTTACGTATGTTCCACCGTAGCGCCTAAACTACTCATCCATTTTTTAATTTTTAACGGCTTATTTTTACTTTTATTTTTGAATTATTCCTATTGTTTTATTGTGTAAGGATAAAAGAATAACTAGCCTTGTTCCTTGCCTTTCTTTCCTGGCTTGGTCGCGGAAGAACAAGCGGTAAAATTGACGTTTCAATCTGGTCCTTGTGATTTTAATGAATAAATGAATATTGATTATTGGTGGTTCTTAGCTATAGTTGGACCCGGTAGATGGCGCTGTTGTCAAGATCCGGAGAATTAGCGAAGTCGCGGGCATTCGACAAGTTAATAAATTTAATAAATATGTAGGTAACAAATGTAAAAAACAAGAATTTGAACCTACGACAGCTTGTTAAAAGTAAACCTCCACTACACCCGATAAAAATATATAAATGCAATAGACAAGACAGAAAACGATGTTATAAATTCAATATGAATATATAGAAAAAATAATAGGAAGTTTGGCGAGGCAGTAAGAGTGCAGAGATTTTCAAATGGGTTCCGTAGAAACATTAATTTCAAATTACAGTACCTATCTGTGTTAAATCTATGACCCCGCCTAGACAATGTCCCGGCCCGGTGAATGAAAATAATATAAACTAGTGGTTCGCCCCGAACTGAGATCTCGCAAATCTCCCAAAAACAAAATAAATATTATTTTAGGGCAATTTGCCCAACGATGGCGTGGCTAAATATTATATAAGTAGTTGTCAAATCATACAAATACGTCAAAACTAAACATATTTAGTCGCTAAATACGTTTAATGATCTTTGTGCAAGCCGGCCTTAATCTTTGGCTGATAAATTAGTGCCCCGAGATAAATAACCAACTAACTTGGCCTACAGTTTCATTCAAATTAGAGGTAACGTAAAGATTAGAGGTCATGTAAATTGGTTACCTTTGTTTAGGGGTAGAAATTGCAGTTATTCTGGATTTCAGCATTTTCCCTATATTTGTGTCACTAAAACTATACGAATACTTAATTTCAGCATTGTGGGGTCATAGGTGTACCCTGTGAATTTTGTCAATTTTTTTTTTATTATGGCTAATAACTCAAAAACTACAAAAATTAAAATAGAAAATAAAAAAGGTGTTGAAATTTACTAATTAAGACCTTTCATTAAATGTCTCATTTTGTTTTTTTTCACCCCTCTTGAACCCCAATATCTCAACAACCCCCCTACATTTTTAGCTCATTCAGTCACACCAAGATTGTGCCAACACTACCTACCTATATATCAATTTCACGATGATCGGATCAACGCTTCGAAAGTTATCCTCGGACAAACATACATACATACATACATACAACGCCGATTTGCCCAAGTTGATATGGAGATCTCACTTCGAATAAAATGATGCGTACGGCAGGGCGGTAAGTACCTATATGTTAGGCGCAAAAACTCAAATGAAAGTTTTATGGATTTAAAAAATACGGCAAATAATTATTAATTAGGTTTGGCTTCAAAAATATACTCCGCCATTGTTGTTGTATAAATTGAAACAATATTTGGTGCAAAACTTTTTATGAATGACCAAAAACTAATATTAAAATGCTATTATTTGGAAAAGTATACATCATGTTTATGCAGATAAAAATTCCAAAGATAACATAATTACCTACATGATTATGAATATTTAAAACGTTGTTAAGATACGAAAACCGATAATGAATACTTTTGTATTGGACGGTCAAAGACGGGTAATTGTAATTATGTAATATGTAATTATGTGGTGTAACGGTCAAGAGCGAGATAGCTTTATGTATGTCTCTGTCTAGGTTTTTTCTAGAAATTTCGATTAGTATCTTGATTTGTGAAAATGTAAATTACGATCCCCGCAGCACAGCTATACAAGTATATATAATAAGCTATAATAGTATAGCGCGATTTCAACAGAAAATTTGTGATCATCAAGTGCGCGTATTTTACCTTGTAATCTAGTAACTAAGAAGAAAGAAAATATAGTCCACTCTGCCGCATACCGAGCCTTTCATTTGAATCCTGGGTACGAACTCTACAACTATGCTATCCTTTTGTTGTTTTTAATTGAACAAATAGGTAACTTTTTCATAAAAATATAAACACTCAGAAAATCGAAACCATTTATTAACCAACTTCAAAAAAAGGAGAAGGTTCGCAATACGTCGGAATCTTTTTTTTTTATTTATTTTCTCCGATTACTCGAAGACGCCTAGACCGATTCGAGAATTTCTTTTTTTATTTAAAAGGGTGGTTCCATTGACACCAAGTCAGGATCTGATGATGGGATCCTAAAAAGTCGAGGGTAACCCTCAAATTGTATGGGATTTAGTTTTGTGTTTTTGTTTGTAGAAGATAATCTGAAATGCCACTCAACTGATTATAATAATACTTTCACTTTTTAACCGACTTCAAATAAAACAGGAGGTTCTCAATTCAGTTTTAATATCACTGCGGCTACGAGGCCTATTGTGATCGCCACTTGTGTTTATGTCGCCCCTAGTTCTTAGGGGCGTCTATTATGTCGGTCTTCACTCCTCTCACAAAGATCGCCAAGCATTTACGGACTTCAAAGGACGTTATACCTCTTCAGATGCCTGGTGTTTATAAGATAGACTGTAGCTGTGGCCGCTCATACATCCGGCAAACCAAACGTGCCATAGCCGAGCGTGTCAAAGAGCATATCGGAGCTTTTAAAAATCGCCAGGTAAACAAGTCAGCGATAGCAGAGCATCATGAGAACTTCATGATCTTAGTTCTCTCTAGTGAAAGCTATTATTACAAGAGAATGGTTCGTGAAGCGATTGAATTCAAGAAATTTTCAAATTTCAATTAAGAAGATGGCTATAGGCTGTCAGCGTCCTGGAACCCGGTGTATGCATCGTGATCGGTCGTCTCAGTGCGTAGATATGGTTAATGTAGTCGTAATATGAACGAGGACATTTATAACTCTGAAGACCAAGTGAAAAAGTTGAAAAAGTTGCTGCAGCTATCACTTCTCGACGGTAGCTCCAAGTACTCCAGTTCATCCGAGACCACGGCTGTTACAACACGGTCGAAACGTCGGGATAACAAATAAAAAAGGGACATACGCGATAAATAACCGTTTTAATCAGTAATACAGTGAATGCGAAAATTTGAAAAATACTGTTATTGTTTTAATCAAGCCTCGCATCTGGTCAATTTTTATCATTATCTAGCCCGTGACTTTCCTCGCGTTGTTTACTGATAAATCAGGTGGCGTATCTTATCATCCAAATCATTTTTGACGTATGACTTGATAATAAAATAATTAAAACAATTACCAATAATAATAGACAGGTTTTTATCACGTTTGTATCTTTTTATTGATTGTCGCGACGTTTTATGAGAAGCGATAAGAAAATTTTAATAACTTTAATACATAAATTATACAAAACATACATTATTTTTTCTAGTGTAAACTTTGATTTTTTTTATTTAAATTGAGTGGCGGTCTCAGTTGTGCATGGTTAGGACCTGAGCGAGGCGAATAATATTTGGTTTTATTACAGGAATTCACCCAATTATCTATCCCACAATAGGTAAACATAATCATCTTCCGCAGCCCAAAAGTACCCACTGCTGGGTGTAGACCTCCCTTTGTAAACGCCACCCTTCCCGGTCCCTGTGCTGCGCGCATCCAGGAGTGGCCTGTGACTTTCTTTATTTCGTCGACCCATCGCGCCAACGGACGTCCTGAGGGCTTAGCCAAGTTACAGTCGATTAGCGATGACGCTAGTCGATACGTCCGAAAATGTATGGGATTTGACACATGCTATAGAAATACCATGTGATTCAGCGACAACAAATGTATGTAGAAATCGAATAGATTCGCAGCGAATGTAATTTGGCTACGGGCCCTGGACTTCTTAGGTCTGTTGTTGGCCACCATTCGGTCAAAGATTTACTCCACCTGCCATCACCTCGTCTAGCCAAGTGTCCTGCCCTTTTCCACTTGAGTTCCACCACTCTTGTTCCGACGTCTTGGACTAACATAACATATGTACACATAGGGTACACAAAAAATCTAACAACTGCCTTCTAAGTTACCTGGAAACAGAGTACGTGTGAATACACAATATTGCCTGTGATCTCTAATACAATAACCTTACTTTAATGATATCATACGCCGGCTTTTTGCAGCGCCAACGTTCCAGCCGTTCTTGAACCGAACGGTCTGATACATGACGATGGATCAATTAACGGTACTATTGTTATTAATATAAGTTACGCTGATGACATGGTTCTGCTGAGTCCCTCGATCAGTGCTCTCAGGTAGCTGCTAGATATTTGTAAGTCCTATGCAGTCGCCCATGGCCTTAAGTACAATTCAAAAAAGAGTGAGGTAATGTTGTTTAAGTCAGGGAGTAAACTTACACTGTTCCTCCAGTCTTGCTTGATGGAAAACCCCTCACCTGGATTAAGAAGTTTAAGTACTTTGGCCACTGGGTCACTGAAGATATGAGTGATGATACGGGCATAGAGAGGGAACATAGAGCGTTGTCGGTTCGATGCAATATGTTGGCTCGCAGAATCGCACGTTGTTCTGCCCCGGTCAAAGTGACCTTGTTCAGGACTTACTGTCAAAACCTTTACACGTGCAGCCTGTGGGTCCAGAATACGCAGAATGCTCTACGAGTCCAGTACAACAACGGGTTCAGGGTGCTGCTGGGGCTGCGGAAGTACTGCAACGCATGTTTGCAGACGCACGAGTTGACGACTTATAAGCGATCATACGCAAAAGAACAGCGACCTGATGAGACACGTCCGGGACAGCTACAACAGGATGCTGGCCGTTGTTGCAGATAATTTTAATTCTGGCATCATTGCCTGCTGGGATTTAAGGCACCAGCCAGTCGCCCAGCTTGTACTCAATAATTATATTAATATTTATTTGTTTGACCCAGCTATTAATAGCCTGAATTTGAGTTTATTATTATTTGGTTGATTATTGTGAATGTATCGATTTTTTATGTTATTTTGTTTTATATTTAATTGCCTGTCTACTAATCTGTCTACTAACATAATTCTAAGATTTTATTATTGTTTACTAACAAAATAAATGACATGTCTGAAAAATAAATTAATTAAATTGAATTGAATGTAAGAGGCCTGACGGTATAACTCTTATACCTTGGGAAAAGGGTAGGCATTTAGTGTGGGACGCCACCTGCGATACCCTTGCGCCATCTCATCTGTCTGGAACAGCAGTTGAGGCCGGTGCGGCGGCAAATTCAGCCGAAGATCTTAGGCGCCGCAAATATGAAAGTCTCGACAGAGCTTACATATTTGATCCATTTGGGGTAGAGACGCTGGGTCCATGGGGTACCGGGGCCCATTGCGATTTCAAAATTATTTCTGGGCGTCTGGTCTATGCGACGTGTGATCCGAGAGTTGGCGCTTATCTGGGTCAACGCATACGCATTGCAATTCAGCGCAATGCATCCAGTGTCTTGGGGACACTTCCGCCTGGTAGTGATCTGAAGTAGTTGCGCTATCTATAGATCGCTTGCAACAGTCTTTAGATGATTCACCTGTTTCTTCTGTATAACCTCACTGTATTGAATTGCATGAATTGTTTGTCGTTTAGGAGTTCTGTGGGGCATCTTCAAAGTCCATGATCAGATAGAGGCCGCCAAATAGATATTCGCTTGTGATTTCCATTTCGCTTGTGTGTTGATGCGTTCAGATGCGTCATCTGTTGAGGCGGTTTCGATTTCTACTTTGTACTCCATCATCAGATCCGTACCAAACTTATACGGGACCACCCTGGAGGTACACTCTATAGAATTAAAAAATAATCATTGACATCGATTAACAAGGCGGAGATAACGAGTAACAAACATAGAAAAAAACATACAGCCGAATTGAGAACATTCTTCTTTTTGAAGTAGTTTGAAAAGATATATAATTTATAGGACTCTGGCTAACCCGTTACTACTTCGTTTTTTTTTGTAGTTATTTTAGATTGAATGAATATGTATTTATTACCAAAAAAGGTTAACATAGTGCACTTATATAAATAGTTCTATTTCTAAGATACCTAGGGTATTGCATCTTGTGATTCTGCACTACAACCTTGTTGTCTACATCAAATACTTTCATACCTTGCTCTAACTAAGTTTAAAAACTTGTGTTTAGACGCAAGGGATCTCTGCCGAAAGAAAAAAGAAAAACTATTAACTAAAAATAATACTAGAAATGACTTATCAACTCAAAGCCCTAAAGATTTTAGTTCTATTTTATTTTTAGTATTTAAGTATTTTATCAGTTATCTGGTTCCCATAGTACAAGCTCTGCTTAGTTTGGGGCTAGATAGCGCTGTGTGAAATGTCCTGCAATATTTATTTATTTAGGTTTGGTTTTTCAAAAGTTTTTTCATATTATCGTCTTGTTACTTATGTATCGCCGTTTGTAAAGCTTTACTACAGAACCCTAAAAATATATTACAATGTCCCCCAGTCACATGTGCTGGGCCGAATGTAATATTCACAACTTGATATATTGCTCCGAGCAAAGAGAATTACGTTTTTTGGTTTAGCCAACTGCTGCTTTTATGTCTATTTCTATATCTATGGAAACTGAACATGAAGTACCAGCTTCCGCCTGTGGCTTTGCACGCGTAATTTAATTAAATGTAATTTATTGAAATAGTTAATTTCACTAATTAAATCAATAGCAATTGAATGTAAGCCTGTTTTAATCCATCTACTTACATATTTCATCGAAATCGGCTCAGCCGTTACGACGAAAAAGTATCACAAACAAACTTATTTTCTTATTTATAATATTAGTTCGAGGTATGTACAAAAAAAAATAGGTAAAACAGCATTTACCTAGTTATAATTTACCATTTCACAGCTGAGATCCCTTCACTGTTATCTATGATGACCTCCGTGGCGCAGTGGGTGAATAGCCGGTTGAGACACAGGAGGTACGAGGTAGTAGTGATTTCATTTTATGTTTGCATGATCTACATATATTTGTTCCGAGTCTGGATGGGTTTCTATAGTTTGTATTTACAAAAAAAGTATATAAGTATTCTATCAGTTATCTTAGTTTGGGGCTAGATAGCGCTATGTGAAATGTCCAGCAATATTGATTATTTATTTAATTGTTTTTAAATTTCCAGATGCGGGCGGCGTGATGCGTGCACGCTCGCGCGGGGGCGCCACGCGCATGCATTCCGTTAACACGACAATTTTGCGATGTTTTTAAAGGGTAGATAATAAAAACATTCGTACTCAGAACAATGAATAAATTCCTCGAAGCGTTCCATTTCATTGCGCTATGCACATCTCCTGGCTTCGTTTATAAATAAAGATCTACATCATACGGAACAGTGGCTCCAATTTCACGATTCGAATGGAGAGGGCGTTAATATAGCATGGATAAGAGTATAAATAGAAAATTTTAATAAGCCTCGGGAAAACCCTCCGTAATACATTTCCATTTTACAGGTAAGATCCCTTCACCAAAAAAGAAAAAGTGCTGACAATCTTCGGATTGGTCGATAACTTGTGATATCAGGGGGCCAGTTCATTTAATACAATTTTAAAAACGTAACGTAAGTTAACCCAAATGAGATTTGATTATGAATTCAATAGTTTGGCATTCTGTTGCATTATTATTACAATATTTGAGCCATTTGGGGTCGCGACCCTGGCTCCATGGGGTACCGGGGCCCATCGCGTTTTCAAAATTCGTTCTGGGCGTCTGGTCGAAGCGACATGTGATCCAAGAGCTGGCGCTTATCTGGGTCAACGCATAAGCATTGCAATGCAGCGCAATGCAGCCAATGTCTTTGGGACACTTCCGCCTGGTAGTGATTTGGAGCAGTGAAGCGATCTATAGATCGTTTGCAACGGGCTTTTGATGACTTAACTGTTTCTTCTTTATTTTATTGTAAATAATTGTATATTTTTACAAGATTAGCTTGATATAAATAAAATGTATAATCGCATGTCAGTCAACTCATACCATTGTATTGTCAGTTACGTGAATACCGTTTAGGACATTTAACATAACAAGGCTGAATCGATACTCGATTTTACTATTTTAAAGTGCGGGAATTGGCTCCTAGGTCAGAAATCACCGTCAAACTAGCTTTCCATTAAAAAACCACGTCCGAATCTGTCTATCCTTTTGAGAACTACGGGACCGCAGAAAGACATACGCGTCAAACTTATTATAACACACCTTTTTGCATTGGGGGTTAAAATAAATAATAAAGTGAGATTGGCGAACTTGTATAAAATTACGACCCAGACTCCTTTATCAAGCAGTCATAACATAAGCTTCCATCAGCAGTGTCGCACATGTGGTTTCTCAATAAAAGGTAGCCTATATCTCCTCAATCCAGGTCATAGTCCAAGAATATACCTCATCAAAATTGGTGCAGTCGTTTAGTCGTGAAAAATTAACAGAGAGATAGAGTCACTTTCGAATTTATATTATTAATATGGATATCTTGATAACGCTCTAAGGTAACTCTCAGAAAATAGTTTTCCATAAAGAATTTAGTTTTGCTGAGCATAGTCCTCCCCATAGATTACCAGAGTGACTGATCTGTGCGGCCTGTATTCAACGGTTCCCAGCAACCTTTATCAGGGGGGCAATCGCGCTAATTTTGAACGTGTCTAACGTTGGAACTCACGTTGGTTTGAGTGGTGTCACGCGTGTCAGCGCGATACTACATGTGCACAATTGTAACGTTTTTGTTTTGGTTTTACTATTTTGTTTGGTTTTGGTATTATCGTCCAAAATTAGTACGATTGCCCTCCAGAGGGCTTAGCCAAGATACAGTCGATTAGCGATAACGCTAATCGATAAGTCCGAAAATGTATGGGATTTGACACATGCTATAGAAATACCACGTGATACAGTGACAACAAATGTATGTAGAAATCGAATAGATTCGTAGCGAATGTAATTTGGCAACGGACCCAGAGGGCTTAGCCAAGATACAGTCGATTAGCGATAACGCTAATCGATAAGTCCGAAAATGTATGGGATTTGACACATGCTATAGAAATACCACGTGATACAGTGACAACAAATGTATGTAGAAATCGAATAGATTCGTAGCGAATGTAATTTGGCAACGGACCCAGAGGGCTTAGCCAAGATACAGTCGATTAGCGATAACGCTAATCGATAAGTCCGAAAATGTATGGGATTTGACACATGCTATAGAAATACCACGTGATACAGTGACAACAAATGTATGTAGAAATCGAATAGATTCGTAGCGAATGTAATTTGGCAACGGACCCAGAGGGCTTAGCCAAGATACAGTCGATTAACGATAACGCTAATCGATAAGTCCGAAAATGTATGGGATTTGACACATGCTATAGAAATACCACGTGATACAGTGACAACAAATGTATGTAGAAATCGAATAGATTCGTAGCGAATGTAATTTGGCAACGGACCCAGAGGGCTTAGCCAAGATACAGTCGATTAGCGATAACGCTAATCGATAAGTCCGAAAATGTATGGGATTTGACACATGCTATAGAAATACCACGTGATACAGTGACAACAAATGTATGTAGAAATCGAATAGATTCGTAGCGAATGTAATTTGGCAACGGACCCAGAGGGCTTAGCCAAGATACAGTCGATTAGCGATAACGCTAATCGATAAGTCCGAAAATGTATGGGATTTGACACATGCTATAGAAATACCACGTGATACAGTGACAACAAATGTATGTAGAAATCGAATAGATTCGTAGCGAATGTAATTTGGCAACGGACCCAGAGGGCTTAGCCAAGATACAGTCGATTAGCGATAACGCTAATCGATAAGTCCGAAAATGTATGGGATTTGACACATGCTATAGAAATACCACGTGATACAGTGACAACAAATGTATGTAGAAATCGAATAGATTCGTAGCGAATGTAATTTGGCAACGGACCCAGAGGGCTTAGCCAAGATACAGTCGATTAGCGATAACGCTAATCGATAAGTCCGAAAATGTATGGGATTTGACACATGCTATAGAAATACCACGTGATACAGTGACAACAAATGTATGTAGAAATCGAATAGATTCGTAGCGAATGTAATTTGGCAACGGACCCAGAGGGCTTAGCCAAGATACAGTCGATTAGCGATAACGCTAATCGATAAGTCCGAAAATGTATGGGATTTGACACATGCTATAGAAATACCACGTGATACAGTGACAACAAATGTATGTAGAAATCGAATAGATTCGTAGCGAATGTAATTTGGCAACGGACCCAGAGGGCTTAGCCAAGTTACAGTCGATTAGCGATGACGCTAGTCGATAAGTCCGAAAATCTATGGGATTTGACACATGCTATAGAAATACCACGTGATACAGCGACAACAAATGTATGTAGAAATCGAATTGATTCATAACGAATGTAATTTAGCTACGGGCCCAGAGGGCTTAGCCAAGTTACAGTCGATTAGCGATGACACTAGTCGATAAGTCCGAAAATCTATGGGATTTGACACATGCTATAGAAATACCACGTGATACAGTGACAACAAATGTATGTAGAAATCGAATAGATTCGTAGCGAATGTAATTTGGCAACGGACCCAGAGGGCTTAGCCAAGTTACAGTCGATTAGCGATGACGCTAGTCGATAAGTCCGAAAATCTATGGGATTTGACACATGCTATAGAAATACCACGTGATACAGCGACAACAAATGTATGTAGAAATCGAATTGATTCATAACGAATGTAATTTAGCTACGGGCCCAGAGGGCTTAGCCAAGTTACAGTCGATTAGCGATGACACTAGTCGATAAGTCCGAAAATCTATGGGATTTGACACATGCTATAGAAATACCACGTGATACAGTGACAACAAATGTATGTAGAAATCGAATAGATTCGTAGCGAATGTAATTTGGCAACGGACCCAGAGGGCTTAGCCAAGTTACAGTCGATTAGCGATGACGCTAGTCGATAAGTCCGAAAATCTATGGGATTTGACACATGCTATAGAAATACCACGTGATACAGCGACAACAAATGTATGTAGAAATCGAATAGATTCGTAACGAATGTAATTTAGCTACGGGCCCAGAGGGCTTAGCCAAGTTACAGTCGATTAGCGATGACACTAGTCGATAAGTCCGAAAATCTATGGGATTTGACACATGCTATAGAAATACCACGTGATACAGTGACAACAAATGTATGTAGAAATCGAATAGATTCGTAGCGAATGTAATTTGGCAACGGACCCAGAGGGCTTAGCCAAGTTACAGTCGATTAGCGATGACGCTAGTCGATAAGTCCGAAAATCTATGGGATTTGACACATGCTATAGAAATACCACGTGATACAGCGACAACAAATGTTTGTAGAAATCGAATAGATTCGTAACGAATGTAATTTAGCTACGGGCCCAGAGGGCTTAGCCAAGTTACAGTCGATTAGCGATGACACTAGTCGATAAGTCCGAAAATCTATGGGATTTGACACATGCTATAGAAATACCACGTGATACAGCGACAACAAATGTATGTAGAAATCGAATAGATTCGTAGCGAATGTAATTTGGCTACGGGCCCAGGTCGTCTTTCCATCTAGTGTGTGTCCGTCCTACGCTGCACTTTAGTAAGTGTCTTTAGGTAATATCCATACTTTACCAACGTCTAGAAGTAATTCCGAGTACCTACGAGAATGATTCAATCTGTTACTTTTTATTCTTTTTCCTCTTCGAGACAGAAATTAAAATAAATTAAAATAAAGTTCTTTGTTTTAGTCTATTATTATGACTTTATATTATTGATTACGAACTTCCGCCCGCGGTTTCGTACATAGCTTGTCTCAATCCAAGACATATTCTACCTCTCTGTTTCCTGAGAGAGATAATTGCAGTTATTCTGAATTTCAGACTTTTCCCTACATTTATGTCACTAAAGCCAAATGCGTACCAAATTTCAGCACCGTGGGGTCACTGGTGTACCCTGTGAATTTCGTCAAAGTTCAGTTTTTATCATGCGTAAATCGAAACATGCACTTAACGGTGAATTTACAGACGCACACTCAGCTTTACACCTGTAGGTATGCCTCAAGACGCAGGGCAGTGCATCGTAGGGCACGTTTCTTAGGTGCGTGACCTACGAGGCAATACTTTGTTATAGGCAATGGTTACAACTTAACATCAGAGGGCTTAGCCAAGTTACAGTCGGTAAGCGATGACGCTAGTCGATACGTCCGAAAATGTATGGGATTTGACACATGCTATAGAAATACCACGTGATACAGCGACAACAAATGTATGTAGAAATCGAATAGATTCGTAGCGAATGTAATTTAGCTACGGGCCCAGGTCGTCTTTCCATCTAGTGTGTGTCCGTCCTACGCTGCACTTTAGTAAGTGTCTTTAGGTAATATCCATACTTTACCAACGTCTAGAAGTAATTCCGAGTACCTACGAGAATGATTCAATCTGTTACTTTTTATTCTTTTTCCTCTTCGAGACAGAAATTAAAATAAATTAAAATAAAGTTCTTTGTTTTAGTCTATTATTATGACTTTATATTATTGATTACGAACTTCCGCCCGCGGTTTCGTACATAGCTTGTCTCAATCCAAGACATATTCTACCTCTCTGTTTCCTGAGAGAGATAATTGCAGTTATTCTGAATTTCAGACTTTTCCCTACATTTATGTCACTAAAGCCAAATGCGTACCAAATTTCAGCACCGTGGGGTCACTGGTGTACCCTGTGAATTTCGTCAAAGTTCAGTTTTTATCATGCGTAAATCGAAACATGCACTTAACGGTGAATTTACAGACGCACACTCAGCTTTACACCTGTAGGTATGCCTCAAGACGCAGGGCAGTGCATCGTAGGGCACGTTTCTTAGGTGCGTGACCTACGAGGCAATACTTTGTTATAGGCAATGGTTACAACTTAACATCAGAGGGCTTAGCCAAGTTACAGTCGGTAAGCGATGACGCTAGTCGATACGTCCGAAAATGTATGGGATTTGACACATGCTATAGAAATACCACGTGATACAGCGACAACAAATGTATGTAGAAATCGAATAGATTCGTAGCGAATGTAATTTAGCTACGGGCCCAGGTCGTCTTTCCATCTAGTGTGTGTCCGTCCTACGCTGCACTTTAGTAAGTGTCTTTAGGTAATATCCATACTTTACCAACGTCTAGAAGTAATTCCGAGTACCTACGAGAATGATTCAATCTGTTACTTTTTATTCTTTTTCCTCTTCGAGACAGAAATTAAAATAAATTAAAATAAAGTTCTTTGTTTTAGTCTATTATTATGACTTTATATTATTGATTACGAACTTCCGCCCGCGGTTTCGTACATAGCTTGTCTCAATCCAAGACATATTCTACCTCTCTGTTTCCTGAGAGAGATAATTGCAGTTATTCTGAATTTCAGACTTTTCCCTACATTTATGTCACTAAAGCCAAATGCGTACCAAATTTCAGCACCGTGGGGTCACTGGTGTACCCTGTGAATTTCATCAAAGTTCAGTTTTTATGATGCGTAAATCGAAACATGCACTTAACGGTGAATTTACAGACGCACACTCAGCTTTACACCTGTAGGTATGCCTCAAGACGCAGGGCAGTGCATCGTAGGGCACGTTTCTTAGGTGCGTGACCTACGAGGCAATACTTTGTTATAGGCAATGGTTACAACTTAACATCAGAGGGCTTAGCCAAGTTACAGTCGATAAGCGATGACGCTAGTCGATACGTCCGAAAATGTATGGGATTTGACACATGCTATAGAAATACCACGTGATACAGCGACAACAAATGTATGTAGAAATCGAATAGATTCGTAGCGAATGTAATTTAGCTACGGGCCCAGAGGGCTTAGCCAAGTTACAGTCGATTAGCGATGACACAAATTATTTGCGATAATTATTGATTAGCGATGTCCGAAAATGTATGGGATTTGACACATGCTATAGAAATACCACGTGATTCAGCGACAACAAATGTATGTAGAAATCGAATAGATTCGTGGCGAATGTAATTTGGCTACGGACCCAGGTGGGCTATATGCTTGTACAGATAGACAAGTCCATACAAATGTGTACCAACAGTTTCGATGATTGATTACGTATTTAATTAAGACTATATTTTTATGATTTAATTACAAATGTATAGTTTTGCGATTTTTCCTGTACTTGTAGTCCGTACAAATGTGTACCAACAGTTTCGATGCTTGATTACGTATTTAATTAAGACTATATTTTTATGATTTAATTACAAATGTATAGTTTTGCGATTTTTCCTGTACTTGTAGTCCGTACAAATGTGTACCAACAGTTTCGATGATTGATTACGTATTTAATTAAGACTATATTTTTATGATTTAATTACAAATGTATAGTTTTGCGATTTTTCCTGTACTTGTAGTCCGTACAAATGTGTACCAACAGTTTCGATGATTGATTACGTATTTAATTAAGACTATATTTTTATGATTTAATTACAAATGTATAGTTTTGCGATTTTTCCTGTACTTGTAGTTTAAGACGATATTACTTGCCTAATTTCATAATTCTAGGTCGACGGAAAGTATCCTATAAATTTTGATTCCATTAAAAGTGTCGAAATATACGTTTTTGCGGTATAAACAGCCGTATCTTTTTTTTTAGAACTTAGACTTAGAACGTTAACTTAGAAGTTTGATTTTTTCGCATCTTCAAGGGACCATAGACTTGAGTATATGGTTTTAATTTCAACTCGATACATCCACGCATCCCCGAGATAAAGGGTCTTGACAGACAGACAGACAGACGGACAACAAAGTGACTCTGTAAGGGTTCCATTTTTTTTCCTTTTGAGGTACGGAATCCTAAAATACAGCAATGCTGCTTGGTGGCAGAAATGGGTGTGACTGGCTGGCTTAGCTAGATTTAAAACTCAGAGACTTGGCAAAGTTATTATGTAATTTATTAAAGTTTCCGTAATATTCAAGTTGTAATATCAGGGGCCATCATAACATCTTGTCTCCGCACGGCTATAGCGAGCGGTATAAAGCCTCCTTCTAATTAGACTTTTTCAAGTTTTTCGAAAGAAAGTGAGTGGTCCAATCCATGAACGAAATACATTTTAATATTTTTAACCTTGTAGGGACAATGTCTACGTCAAACTGGAAGCAATGGCTCATACCAATAATATTGCAGATTTATACTACGCGATTTAATTAATTAACAAAATGAATGAACAGTAACAGGTAAAATTATCCATACATAATATAAAATACGCTATTTTATGTATGTTATAATCAAATGGAAATCTCGAAACGCAGCCAAATGACCTCAAAATGGCGGCGCTTCTCCCTTCACCGCATGCGATGCATCACAGTTCTCACTTAGCGTAACGAATTCTTTGACTATTTAGCTAATCCAGTGGTGTAATAAAATTTTTGATGGAGATGATAGATATGTAGCTGCATCACCAAACTGTATCCCCCGATTTTGTTATCATTCGTTTTTGAATGCCTCCCACTTTGGAAGCAATTTTAAAAACGTATTCACGTCAAAAGTATTTTTAAAAACGAATGGCCAATAACAAGATTACCTACTCTCGGAATGTCTACAACTTGGGTCGCACTCTTCAAGCGAAGGGGGCGCGTCAAGTGTCCCACGGATCCCTAATAAGCATACAAATGGGTCTTCTACTTCGCTAATCACTGTTTTTTAACGTGCGAGAGAGATGAAAGAGGTTTTCGTTTTTTACTTGTTTATACAGTACTTTTCTTTGTTATAAATTACTAGCTGACCTGCCCGCGGCTTCGCATGCGTGGCTTTTCAACAAAAGCATTACCCTTCTTCTGCGCAGTCGAGTAAAAGTAAGCTACGTCCCAGTCTCAGTCATAATCTATTTATGTACCAAATTTCATCGAAATCGGTCAACCCGTTTAGTCGTGAAAACGTAACAAATAGACAGAAAGAGAGACAGAGGGACAAAACTTTCAACCCCTATTTTACCCCCTTCAAGACTAATTTTTGAGACAAAACAACTCCTTGTCAAATTTCATTACGATCCGTTCAGCCGTTTAGTCGTGAAAAGGTAACAAACAAACAAATAACAGAGTTACTTTCACATTTATAATATACTAGCTGTTGCCCGCGACTTCGTATGCGTTTCACTTCTAAATGTGTAGGCGAACCTGTAAATAAAGCTAAACTCGCTGTTACAACTTGACTTGACGCCGCATTTTTATCCCGTGGGAACTGATTTAAGGGAAATCCTATGTGGTAATCCAGGTTAAAATCTACGTATATACCAAATTTCATCGAAATCGGTTCATCCGTTACGACGTGATTGAGTAACAAACAAACAAACATCCAAACTTTCAAATTCATAATCTTAGTGTGACTAGCTTCCGCGAGCGGCTTCACACGCGTGGTTTGTCAACAAAAAGTAGCCTATGTGTTAATCCCGGTTATAATCTACGTACATACCAAATTTCATCGAAATCAGTTACGACGTGAAAGAGTAACAAACATACATACATACTTTCGCGTTTATAATATGTATTAGTGGGATTTATGGATTTTTTTAAGTCTCGCGTCACAGTGCTCTAAGCTCTTAAGCCTTTGTGAAACTGTTCCAATAGAAACCTCTAGAGACTATTCGTGTGGTCCATTATTGGACAGGACAGTAAAATAATATTGTTTTTACTTAGCTGAGGCCGATAGATAGCCACCCTTAGGTAGCCTCTCCTTTTTATTTGTATCGGTACAGTTGTGAGAATAACGGTTGAAATCTTTAAACAACCTGTAAGAATTACGCCATAAGTTTAAATAAAAAAATATTATGACATTCCCTTGTCAATACATCTATGAAAATCAGAAAAATATTAATTTGTTTAAGGAAAATAGCGATAATCGTCATTTTAATACTAGAAATAAAGATAAACTCGCTGTTTCCACTTGTAGAATCCATAAAGTTAGTAAATCGTTTAAAGGGCTAGGTGTACGCTTTTAACTCCCAAGTAATGTAAAAAATTTGATAATTAACAAATTTAAAAACGTAATTAAACAAAATCTTTATAAAAAAACCTACTTTAACATATTTATATAGCTAAAACATATCGGATTGCTTAGATAATAGAGAAGCTTGGGATTGAAATTGCTCCAACTCGGTCAAATATGTTAGAATTCAGACGTAATTTATTCTAAAACGATCATTAAAAAGAACAACCAGCCTTGATTCTTGCCTTTCTTTCCTGGCTTGGTCGCGAAGGAACAAGCAGTAAAATTGACGTTTCAATGTGATCCTTGAATGAATGAATGAATGAAAATTCTTTATTATACCTTGCAAGCTTTACCTTACAACAGATATAAAAAAAAACAAATATATGTAAGTATAATGGGCGGTATTATCGCTTAACAAAGCGATCTCTTCCAGATAACCTTTGGATGGAGAGGATTGTTTTGCATTATGGAAGATTGACCGAGATGTAAAAAGAACTCTTGTGATTTTAATGAATAAAAAGGTTTTGATTTTGATTTGATAGACTCAAAAAAGTAATTAATTCTTAAAATGGTGGTTTTATCACTGAAATCAATTTCTTAGTAATAATGGGTCGGTAACGCGCGTGTAACCATTGGTGTTACAGCCTTTAGGTGGACCGTATGCTTGCTTGCCAGCTTAGTGGTATCTTTACTTAGTATAAAATGAAGTCGCTTTAGCTGTCTGTTCCCTTAGATCTTTTAAACTACTCAACGGATTTTAATGTAGTTTTTAGCAATGATAGAATGATTCAAGAGGAAGGTTTATATGTATAATACATACCTACATTGTAACTGCGAAAGTAACTGTTTGTTAGTTTGTTTGTTACCTTTTCATAACTAAACGGCTAAACGGATCGTAATGAAATTTGGCAAGGAGATAGATTATATCCTGGTATTGTTTTTATTGAAATACCACGCACGCGAAGCCGCGGGTGGGTCAGCTAGTAAAAAATAAAAGGCTCCATTCGTGTCAAACTAACACACAAACTATTTCCTATCAGTTTTCTACACCCCTGTACCCATCCCTCGGACTACCCCATGTTATGACAGGAGGCCTGCTTGACCGCAGATAAGCGAAATAAATATTACCACTTACTCAAAGAAGCCTTTACGTAGTTTTAAGATGGGTTTGATGTGAATCATCTATTTGCGCGCCTTGGGGTGAGACCGATTTGAATACGGTCACGGTGGACGTCATGCCATTTTAAAACGAACCTGTTCACCCTGGACAAGACTCCGAGATTATACTCATATTTAATTTGTTAATTCATTGATTAATTTGGCACAATCATTAAGTTTTAATTACTGTCTTCTAATCTTATCTCAAACACTATAAATAGGGATCATAGATAAATTCTTTAGTCAATCAAAAGTGCTCGGACATGGCGGCCGTATCTTGGGTGCTAGTTTTAGGCGTAGTTGCCGGTATTTCAGGTATGTTTAAATAAACTAGGATATTTTTTTTAATCATTCCATAAATTACGAACCTTCGCGGTTTGTAACGCGATACCAATGGTTAATTATCTTAATTATTAATTAACCTGAGACGGATCAGCGAAGTACCAGCTTGAAGCTCTAGAATCAATTGAGAAAAGACCCAAGAAGCTCATAGAGAACGATGAGCTAGTTGATGCAAGGCACAGCCTGGAGCATCGACGAAAGGTTGCAAGTCTCTCGGTTTTTTATCGAGTACATTTCGTGGAGTGTGTGGAGGAATTCAACCTCATCCCACCATCTCCATTCTATCATCGGACAACAAGATGTTCTGCGGTGCGCCACCGCTATATGGTTGAAATACCTCCCATTTGCACAAAGCGGTTCTCTTCGACCTTTATTATGCGCCCCGCCAAAGAGTGGAACGCCTTGCCTGAGTCTGTGTTTCCTGATAGCTACGAGTACAACCTGGGTGTCTTCAAGTCGCGAGTGAATAGGTTTCTTCTAGGCAAGCATGTACAATCGTAGACTGCATCATCGCGCGCCATCGGGCGAGGTCATGGTCAAAGGGAAACCTATAAAGTATTATTTTATTTATTTTTATTTTTATTTTATTTTATTCAAAAGATAAAAAAATTATAAAAAAAAATTATAAAAATATTATATAAAAATATTAAAAAAAATTAAGTCCTATATTAGTAAATTAAGTTCTTAAATCGTGTTTGATAAAGTAAAGTGCGAAAGTAAAGATCATGAAATGGCTGATGAATGCTGATACTCGACTATGACGAAACGGAGTCAATTTTGCGCATCTCCCCCTCCCCCTCCCCCTCTCCCCCCTCACTCACCCATACAATACACACACACTCACACACACGAACCCACACACACAAACTCAAATGCGTCACTTAAACGAGATCCCAATTTTGTCTTAATAGTTTTGTAATTTCATAATCCTATATTACCTTGTTACCAAAAAAAAGTTAAACACTGTTTAACGAGTTTAAAAAAAATCCTTTTTTTATTCTCTAGAACTATAATTTATTTATAAAGGCATATATTTAAATGATCATTTTAATTTTGCAAAAACAGCAAGCTAAAAAACGGTCATCTTTTATAATTATTAATCCTCTTTTAGTGAGACATAAAATAAATCAAACAAACGATACTTTAATCTGTTTTGAGCCGCACAAAAAAATGTTTGAGATGTAGAAATTAAGTTTGATAGAGCCACGTTGGGCCCTAAAACTAAGAGAAATAAGCATTTGATAATAAACTTCGATACATTTTTATCTTTGCTGGCACTCAAAAACCGATCAATCAAATCAAAAATCTGTAGTTTTTTAGGGTGGGCTCTCGCCAGAACTCTCGCGTGGTCGCCCCTGAGTGTCGCTTCACCCACTCTACTTTCACTCCGCTACGGAGGTCAGCGTCTCGGCTTCGCGGACTTGCTCCACTCAGGATCTTCCACGCGAGCTTCTGGCTCTGCGCGTTTTTATAACACTCTAGGAGTGTCACGCACGCTCTAGGAGAGTCGGAGTGCTTAGTGTCGGTTCTCCCACTCATTTAGACCATTAATTAAAAAAGGGGATCAAATATTATTTTTCAATACCAAATATTTTTTAAAAGTACACATTTACAATCATCAATTATATTCTTGAGAATCAAATAATATTATTGTCCCATTTTTAAATAAGTGCGGGTCGGGTCAGCTAGTGTTTAACAAATAAATATCGCTATAAATATAATATAATAATGATTGTGATAATGTTTATTTATAATTTGACATTTACATGTACTTAGATACGTCATTACAATAATATCCTATTATAAAGCAACTTATTGTAACAAATCACTATCATTAATATTAATTATGTACTTTTTAAACAAAACTTGTAATTAATGCATAGCCGAAGACGTGTCTGAAGACCCGCTTATTCGACCAGTGTGTTCTGCCCACCATGACCTACAATTCCGAGACATGGACGCTCACGCAGGAGGCTGTGTACAGGTTAACAGTTGCACAGAGAACCATGGAGCGTACCATGCGCGGCATCAGACTCGTAGATTGAGTTCCAAACGTCGAGATCCGTAGACAAACGAAAGTTCATGACGCCGGGATTCGAGTTATGGAGCTCAAATGGTGTTGGAAGGGACACTTGGCTAGACGTGGTAATGACTGATGGCGCAGGGCACTGATGACTAAATGGTGGCCGAGGAGTGGGTATAGAAGGGTAGGACGTCCGACAACGAGATGGGTGGACGACATCGTGAAGGTCGCGGGCCGTGGTGAGACGAGCGCGGGATCGTGGTGGATGGCACAAACTTGGGGAGGCCTATACCCAACAATGGGTGAAATCAGGCTGTGGATGATCATGGTGAATGTATTGCGGTATTTATTGAACCCACATTGAATAAAAATAAATGCATAACCTGTTTTTACACAGGACTATTATCATTACAAAATATAAATACATTATTCTGCAATTACTACGTTTGTATAATTATGTTTCGTAACTTGTATTGTAACTTTTTACAATTTTTTTTTGTTTTGGCCAGTCTCATACATGGCGGTGCAATATTTTTTGCATGCATTTTTTAAGTGAAAACTTCTTTAAGCTCGTTGGGCATTTTTTGAGATAGGAAAAACCATTGAAGTCACGACACTGTTACCGTTACTGACACCTCTGTATATAAGAATCTCGTAATTATTCAAGTTTTCACTTCTGGTGGCACTCCCGGAGTGCCACTTTTTTTTAATGCAGCCAGTGTCTTGGGGACACTTCCGCCTGGTAGTGATCTGGAGCAGTTGAGCTATCTATAGATAATTTGCAACGGTCTTTAGATGATTCAACTATTTCTTCTGTATTTTAGTCTTGTAAATAATTGTATATTCTTTCTGTTAATAAATCACTTTAATATTATAAATGTGAAAGTTTGGATGTTTGTTTATTTATTTGTTTGTTTGTTATTTAATCACGTCGCAACGGCTAGATCGATTTCGATGAAGTTTGGTATGTACGTAGATTATAACCTGGATTAACACAGGCTACTTTTTATCCGTTCAATCAGGTCCCATGGGATAAAAGTGGGGTGTCAAGTCAAGTTGCAACAGCGAGCTTATCTTTATTTCTAGGTTACCTACACATTTAGTAGTGTAACGCGTACGAAGTCGCGGGCAACAGCTAGTGTATCTATAAATTAATACTTTTTCCGCAGCACTTCCGTCCCCCGACCCCGTGATCGCGAAATGGGGTGAAGGCGACCGTTACTCGTACCTCGCTGACGACAATGGAGTCGCACATTTGGTCGACAACTGGATTAAAATCAGTGACATGGAAAAGATGGCCCGTTACAGACCTGACAGCAGCAATGTTTATCATTTATTTACTCAGTAAGTTTTTTAAATACCAGTAAAGCCACAATTGGTTTTAATATGGTTTGGTTTCAATTTAACAACAGTTGCGTTTTTCTTGTGAAGGCTACCCTTGATCAAGATGAATGAATGAATGAATGAATGAAAATTCTTTATATACCTTACAAGCTAGACACAACAGATATAAAAATAAACCAAATAAATGTAAGCATAATGAACGGTCTTAACGCTTAACAAAGCGATCTCTTCCAGATAACCAGCCCCGGATCTACAATATTTCCGAACCGGGGCAAAGACTTAATGTGTCACCCCTCTCGCCTCCTTCAGTGTTTGAGAGACAGGAGGGTATATTAATATAAGACACGCGGTTTTTACTTTCTGTCAAAGTATCATTTTCTTGGATTTATTCTGGGGCTATTTGACTGGATGACATATTTACACCGATATCGGGCGTAGCCAGGGGAGGTTTTGGGGGTTCCAATAAAATGAATAATCGATAGTACGACGTGCGCTGGATGCTAGCTAAGTGCTTTGTGAAAAAAGTTGTTTTTTTATACGTGAATTTGGCGCCCCATGAAATTGCCACCCGGGGCTAGTCCCCGGTTTGCCCCCCGCTGGATCCGGAGCTGCAGACAACCTTTGGATAGAGAGGAGCATTGCATAATGGAAGATTGACCGAGGTGTAAAAAAGAATAAGATGTACGTGAGGTAATCTGTACTGGACTTAGACTGTGACTGACTGAGTACCAATGCATCCCCACACAGAGCTTTTAAGTTTGTTATTGCTTAGGTTAGATTTTATTGTTGTTGTGTTTTATTTTTCTTTTTTACGAGTACTGTGTGGTTTTTGAATAAAATGTTTTCTTTCTTTTTTACTTAGAAATCTTTCGTGATTGATTTCAATCATTATTATAAATACGGGACTTATCAGGTACCGTCTTATCGGTGTTTCGACCGACAATGACTGACTACCGAAGAAGGCAGCAGTGATGATAATGATGATGACGCAGCCTGTTTACACGCTGGGCCATCGTTGACGCAATCCCCACCCCCGCGCCCGTCGCCTCGCGCGCAGAGGGCTGCGGCGGCAGTGCGAGGAGAGACGTTATTCGGAGCGGATCGCACTCATCCTGATGAAGGTTCACGAATTAAACCGAAACATTGTCGGTCAAAAAACCGATAAGACGGTACGTGATAAATCCCGTTTTCATAATAATGGTTTTCTTTTTTTTTCTTTCTAATTGGACAATTGGGTATTGCGCACGACACGCTTCATGAGATCTTTTCTACCCCATACTTGCAAGTTGTGGAATGAGCTACCATCTGAGGTTTTGTTAAGCTACGACACGGTACGCTTCAAGAGAAATGTAAATATGTTTGTTCAGGGTAGGGAACGCATCGACAATACCCCGGGTGTTGCCGGTGTCAATAGGCGACGCTGACCGCTAACCATAAGGTGGGCCGTAAGCCTGTTTCCCACTAATAACATTAAAAAAGTCACACACGGCAGCTATAATGTAAATTAATGTACATTATATAATAATAATACATATTGCTGGACATTTCACACAGCGCTATCTAGCCCCAAACTAAGCAAAGCTTGTATTATGGGAACCAGATAACTGATAACGTATACGTGTTTACGTATACGTCTACGTGTTTTGTTATGTACCTATGACATTAATTTAAAACACAAATCCGGAATCATATTAACTGATTTTAGAAGTGAGTTTAATACCGGTTGCTTGAATAATTATTCAGTCATCGATACATTTTCAATAAACAATTTTTAACAATTTTTAAAATTGGCGTCGTCTTTGCGACGATGTGTATTTGGAGTATACCAAATAAATGTATATTCTATTCTATTTTTATGTCTCTCTCTCACTCTCTCTCCCAAGCTACGTATCCGATATGGTGGTGGGGTCACCTTTCCTGGTCGTTCTTCTTCACTTCGCTCTACCCTCGTTATCAGAACAGGCACTCTCTCATGTCTTTTGACACTACATCCCTCCTTGTCTTGGGTCTACCTCTAGATCTTCGACCGGGGATAGAAAGTTGCAGTGCCAAATTCCCTACGTAGTCAAATGGCCTTCTCTTCACGTGACCGTACCATCGCAGACGACTCTTCTGTATCTTGTCCGCAAAAACACTTTACAATCTTCTTTTTTCGTGTCGATGTCTCAAGACTATAATCATTTTGACCAGCACGTCGCTACGTTCATGGCAGCGTCTGAGCAGGTTATTAACCCCCCATCATGCAGGTGGTAGGGCAGGATGGGCATGCATGCAAGGACGTGAGCCATTGTTTGGAACTGGGTATCACATTTGATTTAACCTGCAACGGCCGACTTGGGTTTTCCGAACACTTACGGAAAGTTCCAAGATTTTAAAACCATCTCAAAACTAAACTGCAACGTTTGACATTGAGCAGGTCAAAAACTGTATAAGTTTTCCTGAAGCTAACAGCTAAGCTAACAGCGCTGTAGTCGTAATCTGAATCATCTCACTAATTTCGACCCTGACGTGACAGAGCCCGGTTGCACAATTGATTAGAGCATCCTCGTATCAAGAGGAAGATTGCGCGTTCAAGTCCCGTTTAAGCTTGAAAATTTTTGAGATGGTTTTATAATCTTGGAAGGTAAGTGTTGACCAGAGAGTAGTTCCTCTACAGGTGTAACATAGCCAAGTGGGAGTGCTTTATTTAGTTTCCATATGGTAACACAGGCGTCACTTGGATATTTTGATGACTATAAAGACACATAATCGTAATCTTTGTTCTCAGAAAGAATCCTTCAATCAGCCAGCCTCTGGTCCTCAACAACTTAAACCTAATCGCGAACTCTAACTACAATTCGAGTCTGCCAACTATTGTCCTGATGCATGGGTTCTTGGGGTCGGTGACTTCAGGGTTCAACACTGTTCTCGTACCAGGTTAGTAAATCCTATATAAATAAAATAATGGAATATTATGTTTTACTAAATTTGAGTTACCTACCTACGTCATTTTCAGACGTATGGTCAAGGAATATTATTTGACTACTTGTCGGTAACTATTGCATAACTCTTTCATGTTATGAATAAACATATTTGTCTATATAATATAAAACAAATTCGGGTTAGTTACACCATTTATAACTCAAGAACGGCGGGACCGATTTTGATGATCTTTGGATTTCTTGGATTTGTCTCCGCCCGAATAGTAGAATAACTATTAAAATATCGGAAAAATTCACGCAAAATGAAATTATGAAGAAAATTTGTTTTCTGGGGAGCAGATGCAGCGGGTGACGTAAATTGGCAGCCCGCGACATATGCATGTATCCAGGCGGTACGAAGTTCGGCGGGTCAGCTAGTTTAATATAAATGTGACCTGTCGTAGGTATAATCATTTTTGTAAGTTTAAATATATTAAAGTATGTGGCACACCATTGATACCCTAAGGAAAACACATGATCCATTCCAACCAAAGGTTGTCCGGTAGAGATCGCTACTTAACGATAAGACCGCTAATTGTATACATTCATTAGAATAATGTTAATTATAATCGTTTTTTGTTTATGGTGTGCAAAAAGTATAATTTATCTAGCTACGCCCGCGCCGGTGTCCTCCACTGACTAGAATATTATATTTCACATCACTTGTTCGACTATGTCCCCAGAGAATCATACCGCATTAAGTTTAAAGAAATAAATGTTATGACATTCCCTTGTCAATACATCTATGAAAATCTGATGTATGTTCACAAAAATAATAATTTGTTTAAGAAAAATAGCGATAATCATAATTTTAATACTAGAAATAAAGATAAACTCGCTGTTGCCACTTGTAGACTCCATAAAGTTAGTAAATCGTTTAAAAGGTAAGGTGTACGCTTTTATAACAAACTCCCAAGGGATGTACAAAAATTGTCAATTTTTAAATTTAAAAACGTAATTAATTTGTTTAATTACGTTTTTAATTTTATATCTTTATAAAAAAGCCTACTATAAAATATCGGATTATTTAGAAGATAGAGAAGCTTGGGATTGAAATTGCTCCAACTCGTTCAAAATGTTACAATTTAGACGTAATTTATTTTCGGTATAGTTATGTATTCTAAAAGGATCATTAAAAAAAACAACCAGCCTTGTTTCTTGCCTTTCTTTCCTGGCTTGGTCGCGAAGGAACAAACAGTAAAATTGACGTTTCTAAGTGATCCTTGTGATTTTAATGAATAAAATATTTGACGTTGACTTTTGTCAAATTAGGTATACGTCATGTAAACCACACCGAAAGCAGGTGATTAAATCCCTACGGCTGAGCCGCGAGTAAAGTTGTATTGAATTTCATTATGCCCTCGCGGGCTTAATGTGATTTGAATATGAAGCCTGATCTGTATTAAAATTTGAACCAGAGACCCACACAACAAGAACTTATTCGTAAATCAAACTAATCTCTGCACAGAATGCACCAATCTAGATTTGGTTTTTGTTGTCTCGCAGGAAGTGTGAAAAGCACAGTATTCTCCTCGTGAATAAAGCTGTCTGAATCTTGGCAGTGCTTTTATCCCTCTCGGCTGGGATTCTAGTAACTCCCTCGCTCCGCTCATGATTTAACAATAGAATCCTTCTTTACGTTTGGGATTCAATATAGTGCCCGTGACTCAAGACACTGCTTTATCCCCTCGTTTAATAATCTACTTTTGTTTTAGCATTCTTGGCCAGTACTGACTGCAACGTCATTGTTCTGGACTGGAGCTCAGGCTCCTACTGGGGACCTAATGCTGCCCGAGCAGGTAACAACAACTTTTTACCATTATAACTAAAAGACTTGGGTTTTCAAACAGATCAAATCAAAAATGAGGAGATCCGAGACCTAAAGACACTAACAGACCCTAACATTACTTAATGTCAGGGTCAGGTAATAGAAACGGGATACTTACCATGATTTGTGAGTTTTTGAGTATCCCGATATTTCGACGCAGTGGCATGCGCCATGAACTGAAAGCATGGTCAATATCCCGTTTTAAGTGAAAATAATGAAAATCTGTGGCCGTGATAACGATGTGATAAACTGAAGTGGCAGCGAGGATGGTAACTGGTGATTTGGCATTTCTTGAAGCCTTCTCGCTTTACTCCACTTATCATCACCACGGCTCGCCATTTGTTGTAGGTATTACAACTGCATGGACTAATAAACATTCGAATTGTAATTTTCCTTGCAGGTGCAGCAGCCGGTCGGTTCATCACCTGGTTGAACTCTATCACTGGCAGTACGCCGGCCCAGTTCCACATCGTGGGGTATTCTGTTGGCGGCCATGGAGCTGGCATCATCGCTAGAAACGTCGTCGGAAAAATCGGATACGTCACAGGTATAGCTATTTCTAATTTAATAGGAAATATAGGATCTACCCTAACATGGGGGTATATTATTACCCACTTTAACCAACTTTTAACTTGATCCCAACCAACCCAAATAATATAAAATAGCGAAAATGACTTTATTTAAGTTGATCCAACTCGGCTGGGATGCATTCGGGAAACAGCGTGACGTTTTTCATCAAAAATACCTCAGTGTTTTGTGACGAAAAAAACTGGTCACATACTTACCAGTTATGCCATATGGCACAGAGTTGTGGTCTTTCACCATGGACCTCATAAGAAGGCTCAAGGTCACTCAGCATCTTATGGAAACAGCTTTGCTTGGTGTTGCATAAATGAAGAGATTCGTAGTCAAACCAAGGTCACTGACAGCCTGGATTAGCAAGCTTAAGTAGCAGTGGGCGGGGCACATAGCCCGAAGAACTGACGGCCGTTCGAGCAGAAAAGTTAGAGTGGAGACTGCGAACTGGAAAGCGCAGCGTAGGATGGACTTGCTGGAAGCCATTGCTTCCGCTCTAGAAATCTATGGGGGAGGCCTATAATCAGCAGTGGACACCTATGACTGATCATAATGATGATTCAAGCTTCTAGTAGTTAAGTTAATTAATTATGAAAACGGTGCTCTGACTTGCACTCTATGTGTACGCACATTTAAAGCTAAGATTGGCTGTTGAAGGCATCTTAGAGCGCACAAACGAAATCGGTAAAGTTTAAATATATTTCATGCACTGCTTCACCAGGTCTGGACCCTGCTGAAAGATGGGACTCCAACACTATTTTCCGGCCAGACGATGGCACATACACTGAAGTGATCCACACTAGTGACATGGGGGAAAAGGCACCAATGGCACAAGTTGACTTCTACCCCAATGGAGGTCAGAACAATCCTGGATGCCTGACTTCAGTTTGTGATCATTACAGGTACTTCCTATAAATCAAATCAAAAATGTATTTACTGCTTGAAGTATATTTATTATGACATGTTATATATATGTCAGAAGTAAATAATAGAATTAATATATTTCAGCACTTTAAGGCATTTAATATTCAAATATACAAAGACAAATACTAATAGTGCAATAATTTGGTAGTTTTACGGAAAGTTTTCCGGGAGTCTTGAAAATGTGTAATTTTATACATTTCGATTTTTAACTTGGCCACATCTTTGCCGCTCGCTCCGCCATATTGGAAAAATTGTGCCTAATAACAGATTTTTAACAATATATCTGTTCCGACTATAAATATATACGACGGATAAAAACATGAATACAAAATTAAACAAAAAAAACCCTACAATTTATGTTCTAACAATTTTTTTTGTTGAGTCAATAGTTTTGGCGTACGAGTGGCGCAAACTATTATTCATCTACACAAACTGTTGGAGGGACTACAATCGATAGTGATTCACGATATATGTTGAAAACGATACAATAATGAGAAATTAATCGCTGCACCATTGCTTTAGAGGAAGCGATGTTACGACATCTCAACCACAATCCACGCACCCAATATTCTCATTCAGAGATCATTGTTTTTTGTGCGCTGCAGAGATACCAGCAGAGTTTATAGCAAAAAGAAACAGATGCACTTATGCAATGGTAATATTGTGTATAGTGTACATAAATTATCGATGAAAAACGGTATTTCAGAAAGTTCTGTACTACTGTGTCTAGTAAGTACTAGAGCTCGTAATCATGATTGGGATCGAGCGATTGTTGAGCGTTTCGAGCATGTTGAATTACAATTTGCGACTCTCGTACGCCAAAACTATAGATTTTACAAAAAAAATTGTTTACATAAATTGTAGGAATTATTTTCTAGTTTAATTTTGTATTAGCGTTTTATCGTTAAATGAGTCTGAAAAGTAATGTTATCAAAAACTGCTATTAGGTGCCATTTTTCAATATGGCGGCGCGGACGGCAATAATACGAGATATCAAAGTTGAAATTCGGAAAGAGCACATCGAAATCTATAAAATTACCCTTTTTCAAAACTCCCTTTTTTCGAACACAAAGGACTGTACTATAAGTCATAATAGTTATTTAAAACAAGATAACTATTGGTTCGCCCCGAACTGATCTCGCGAATCTACCGTAAAAACAACAAATATTATTTGTAATCTTTGACTATCAAAATAGTGCCAAGAAATGCATAACCAACTAACATGACCTACAGTTTCATTCAAATTAAAAGCAACGGGAGTTCATGTTAATTGTCTAAGTGCACTTTTTTTGGGTAGAAATTTCGGATAATCTGGATCTCAGATTTTTCCCTATATTTGTGTCACTTAAACTACACGCATACCAAATTTTAGCACTACTGGGTGACTGGTGCACCCTGTAATTTCGTCAAAGTTCAGTTTTTATTATGGCTAATAACTCAAAAACTACGAGGCTCAAACAACAAATAATAACGGGGTCAAAATGTACTAATGAAAACACGTCCCATTTGAGCTTATTGTAATTATTTAGATTTTTTTACCTCACTTGAACTCCTATATATCAACAATCCCCCCCCCCCCCATTTTTAGCCAATACCAGGATTGTGCCATCACTACCTACCTATATACCAAATTTCACGATGATCGGATCAACGCTACGAAAGATATCCTCGGACAAATAAAGATACGTACATACAACGCTGCTTCACCCAAGTTGATTTGGAGATCTCGCTTCGCTGGATCAATTATAGTGATTTATTGTAATGATTTATGATTTAAAAGTGTACTTACTTTTAGATGTTTATATTTAATGGTGTGCACTAAAGGAATTATCTATCTATCTATTAGTGTGGACATCAGCTGTTGGGTGTCCTACAAATAAATTATATGAATTTATTCCTTCCAGATCTTACTACTTCCTAGCGGAGTCTCTGACCCGAGGTGGGTTTACGGGCACACGCTGCCTGAACGTTACTGAGGCAATGAGCGGCTCTTGCAACCAGCCCGGCTCGCTTCGCATGGGCGGTCTCCAGCCTAAGACTGGGTAAGATTATAGCTCGTTCCGCTCTCCACATTTTACCAAAAGGAGAAGGTACTCAATTCGGTTGTATTTTTTATGTTTGCTACCTCAGAACTCCGTCATTTATAAACATATTTGGAAAATGATTTATTTAGTTGAAAGGATATACTTTCAAATTGGTCCCATAAAAGTTTCATGGAAATCGTTTCAGTAGTTTGGTTTTTAAATCAAAATAACTGGTTTTGATTTTCTGTTTCCTTAAGTCAGTACACGTCTGGCGAATGCGCCGAGAATGCGTGCTGCTCGCGTGCAGTCACTGCAAATGTTTGGTGCGCCTCTTAAATCTCAATCAACTCGCTCAATGCTCAGATAATGGTCGCGTGCGGTTTGCATGCAGTTTTAAGATGGTTATTAAATTTTAGCCCTTACTTAGACACAGCCGTCAACATTCATGTATTTATAAAATAACATTTAGAAAAAGGTACAATATAAATAAATAAATAAATTACTCAACTCAGCATTATGCCCGCCGTAATGATAGATGTTATAAGCTTTCTCAGCTCAGCCATGCAAAAAAGAGGTCAGTCGACGCGTGTTTATATTGCGCACGATAAGATAACATATATTTTTTTTATTCTAAACGTCCCACTGATGGGCAAAGGTCCCTCCAAGCATCCCTATCCATCGATATCTCCCACCATTCTCTATCGAAGGTGTCGAGATCGTTCCGCCAACGCTTGGCCGACCCTGACGTCGCGTCGCCTTCCGTCTTCAGGTTTAAGATAAATTATGACAGTTTTCTTTAATTATATATTATTTCAATAACCATCAATTTAGATGTTTCACATCTGCCGGGCGTCTCGTGATGGCGGCATTTTCTGTGATTATTTTTACAACGATGGTAATTTCAAAAATTATTTTGTTTATAACATAATGTATCTTTGTTACAGCAACACTGGAATCTTCCACCTACGCACCAACCCCTTACAACCCTTCTCACAGGGTTGATCTAGTTTTGAAGGGTATCCTTCTTCAATAAATAAAACAAAATGTTAAAGTTTTATACGTATTTTATTTAAGCATTATTTACCTAAATTTTTTTATTATTATTATTAGAAGTATCGGAGTGAAACGAATCGATCGATTAGAAATACGGACCTACGAGCCAAAACCGGCACAGCCGATGTAGGCATTAAGACCGCCCGCTTAAATCCCTATTTATATATATATATATATATATTATATACTATTATATATATTATATTATTTATATATGGGGCATGCGATGTGGTTCTAATGCATCCAGAACGTTGGGCGTATCTAGTCACCCAGTGGATGCCGAACGGGCGACGTAGATTTGTTAGGCCCAGAAAAATCTGGAGAGACGACCTGGGTGCCGAACACAATCTTTGGATGTCTCAGGAGCGTTTTGTTTCAAGCTTGTAGCAACATTACTTCGATTTGAACCACAAAACTTTTAAACATTGCTGTTATAATCCTAATAATGTTGCACATTTAGTGCTTTCTAGTGATTACACCTCGCTCAGTATAAAACATTACGAAAATAAACTCAATTTACTTACTTTTTAGGTTAATTTTACGCTTTATTTGAGCTCTAATATGAAATGTTTAGAGTGAACATTTTTATGGTGACGTCACCAAAACTGCTTCACCTTTACAATAATAAAGTAAGCTTAATAATTGAGGGTCATGGTAGGAAATGTCACTATAATATTATTTTAATATTGATATATGGGTTGAGGTTGGCCCCTGGAAGCATTCAACCCAGATTGGTCAGAATTGGGTTTGGACCGCGATGGATGGGTTGGATGTTGGGGGATTTTTTTTTGCCTAGCAGTGGGACAATGTAGGTATAAAAAAATAGGAGTCATCAACATAGCATACACTGACAATATTTAGCGGTTACATTAACATAACTATAATTAAAGACTGCATGCATTAATTATTAACTCCATTTAACTTACATTTTATTTTAATATTTTAATTTTCATTATGTAATTACCTATTGCAATTCGATTCAATTTAACCAAATTTCAAAACTTAATATGCATAATCTGACATTTTAATTTAAGTTATTATTTCATTTTTATTTTATTTGTCATTTGTGATAATATTGTGCCTATTTATTTTAATTGTTTATTGCTAAATTTTAAGATTTTGTGTTATTTTTTTAAGGATTATGTAATTAATGGATGTTTTTTTCTGAATTAAATAAATTAATATAATAATTAATATTTTATGCCCCGCGAATAAATTAAGTAGTAGTAAAACAAAATGACATGCACTTACTTCTAGCTAACTATCGTAAAAATTATAAACATTTATTAATTAAATAATAATTACATATATTAAAACATTTACTAATTCAAAATACAATAAAAACATAGATAAAACTTGTCAACTAAGTACATAACTATGTCCATTATTATTACTCCAAATCAACTTGGGCAAATCAGCGTTGTATGTATGTATGTATGTGTGTATGTTTGTTTGTCCGAGGATAACTTTTGAAGCGTTTATCCGATCATCGTGAAATTTGGTATATAGGTAGGTAATGATGGCACAATTTTGGTGTGACTGAAAGAGCTAAAAATTTTGGGGGGTTATTGAGATATTGGGGTTAAAGAGGGGTAAAAAAAAATGAAAATGAGACTATAAGGTCAAGTGAGACGTCAAGTGAAAGGAAGAGCGAACCACTAGTATACAATAGTGTGTCTAATCTCATCTCATCGAAATATTTTCAGCTGACGTGAAAGCATAACAAACAAACTCACTGTAGCATTTCTAATAATATTATCTAAATAATATTAGACGACCTCCGTGGCGCAGTGGGCGAATACTCGGCTGAGACGCAGAAGGTAGCGGGTTCGATTCCCGCCGCGGAACAAATATTTGCATGATCTACAGATGTTTGATCTACACATATATCTACTGATATATGGGTTTGGAGGTTTTTCTATACATTATAAGTATGTATTTACAAACAAAAAGAATATTTCTTATAATATTCCATCAGTTATCTGGTTCCCATAGTACAAGCTCTGCTTAGTTTGGGGCTAGATTATTATTTATGATTCAGAAGCATTTTGTAATTGTTCACTGGGTATATAAATATAAGATAAAAAAGAATCTTGCAAGTTAGTATATCATATTTCTTTAACATATTCATCGCACGAAGTTTACCGCGTAAAGGCTGCTTGAATCTTGCACCTGCTTATACAGGATGTCGATAACATAATACGACCTAAATATACAAAAATGAGTAAATGTCATCCACCAATCTCGCTTTTTCTAATGCGATGACATGTCACAACCCTGGTAGATTATGCAAACATAATTCATAATTAAAGAAAAACTACATTCAAATTTTTTTTATTCATTAAATCACAAGGATCACTTTGAAACGTCAATTTTACAGCATGATCCTCCGCGACGCGAAAAGAAAGTCAAGAAACAAGTTTTTTTTATAAAAGCGTACCTACACCTTGCCCTTTAAACTATTTACTAACTTTTAGGAGTCTACAACTGGAAACAGCGAGTTTATCTTTATTTCTAGTATTAAAATTATAATACTAGTGGTTCTCCCCGAATTGAGATCCGCGAGTCTACCAAAAAACAAAAAAAATATTATTCGTAATATTTGGCTTTCAAAATAGTGCCACGAAATAAATAACCAACTACTTGACCTACATTTTCATTCAAATTACGGGTAATGGGAGTTCATGTTAATTGGTTACTCTTCTTTGGGGTACGAATTGTAGTTATTCTGGATTTCAGACTTTTGTCTATATTTCTGATACTAAAGCTATACGCATACCAAATTACAAAATTGTGGGGTCACTGGTGTACCCTGTGAATTTTGTCAAAGTTTAATTTTTATTATGGCTAATAACTCAAAAATTATAAGAACTTTACTAAAAATAAAAACGGGGTCGAAATGTACTGATGAATAAACCTTTCTTGAACCTCAATATCTTAACAACCCCCCCCCCCCCTACATTTTTAGCTCATTTAGTCACACCAAAATTGTTCCATAACTATCTATCTATGTATAAAACAAACATACCTACATACATACATGCAACGCCGATTTGCCCAAGTTGATTTAGAGATCTCGCTTCGCTAGATCAAATTATAAATGTGAAAGTTTGGATATTTGTTTGTCAATCACGTCGTAACGGCTGAACCGATTTCGATGAAATTTGATAAATACGTCCCGTCATAACCTGGATTACCACAAACGCTACATTTTATCCCATAAATCAGTTCCCATGGGATAATAATGGGGTATCAAGTCAAGTTACAACAGCGAGTTTAGCTTTATTTCTAGGTTACCTACACATTTAGGAATATAACGCGTACGCAGTCGCGGGCAACAGCTAGTATTTTATAATCTTGTAAATAATTGTGTTTATTTTCTGTATTAAAATAAAATCAAAATTTAATGAAACACCCTTTATGCCACTTGAATAAGCCACTTCGCAAGACTAGGTATAATAAAGTGGCTTGCACCTCTCTTTATAGCGATTACGTGCGCGTGGTATGGGGTACTTGGAACACCGCGACTTTGTAAAGAATAGGAAGCTATTTAAGTTTAAAAACTGAAAACTGACTACGTAATACCTATGTCTATGGTAGTCTATATCACCCGCACCATAATAGCGAATCGATTGACACCTCATTCATCAAAATTGGATGAGTAGTTTAGGCGCTACGGTAGAACATAAATACTTCCGGCGTATATGTTTTTCCGAACCAGTTAAATCTTGGAGTCTTCAAGTGTGTAAAGTGAATAGGTTATTTCTAGGCAAGCGTGCTCATCAAGCGTGGTCAAGCGCTTGGATATCATAAAAAAAAACATACATACAGCCGCTGCGTGCATGCACACGCCACGCACACGCATTCGGTTTGCACGCGTCGTCCATAGGCTCTTTGGCCGGAGCCATTATGATATTATTGAAAGCACGGTCAAGAGTACACATTATTCTAAAAAGACTTAATAACAAATATAGTAAATAATTATACACATATCTTTTCAAAATATAAAAGAAACAGTTTAATCACCTAAAGACCGTTAGATAGATGACGTCCTCCATGGCGCAGTAGGCGAATAGCCGGCTGTGACGCAGGAGGTAGCGGGTTCGATTCCCACCGTGGACCAAATGTTTGCATGATCTACATATATTTTTTTCGGGTCTGGTTGTTTCTCTATGTATCTTTCTATAAGTAGATATGTATTTACAAAAAAAAAGTGTATAAGTATTCTAGCAGTTATCTGGTTCCCATAGTACAAGCTCTGCTTAGTTTGGGGCTAGATAGCGCTGTGTGAAATGTCCAGCATTATTTATTTATAGATACCTAATACTTTAATGCACACCATAAAAAACAATTTAAATTGACATTTTGTAAATGAAAGTATCCAATTGGCGGTCTTATCGCTAAGAAGCGATCTCTATTCTATATTATATTTTATATTCTAGGGGCATTGCCTGAAATAAATTATTCTATTCTACCAGACAACCTTTGAATCGAATGGACCGTTGCAAACGATCTATAGATAGCTCCAACTGCTCCAGATCGCTACCAGGCGGAAGTGTCCCCAAGAAACTGGCTGCATGGCGCTGAATTTCAATGCTTATGCGTTGACCCAGATAAGCGCCAGCTCTCGAATCTCACGCTTCGACCAGACGACGATAGACATAAAGGAACACCCAGATCCAGAACAATATCTTTAGACCATGCAAACATTTGTGCTGCAAACATGTGCGCTACAAAGGTTGCGTAGAACAGCTAAGAAAGCTACATTACAAGTACTTCTATGGATGAGCGGCAAACATACGTAAAACTTACATTAGGGGAACCCATCCCTAACCAAACAACACTCAGTCACAAAATAAAGAATATCTGCAGAAGACCAGCTGGTACTAAACCGAAACAGAAGTTTTAAAAGTAGATACTCGTACTTATTTATCTAGTAGATATGAGTTGGTCATTAGAATAGAATAACGCTTGATTGTACGCTAAGAATACATAAAGAACTAGTTAATGCTAAATATAGGACGATGGGAAGTCTTATCGCTAAAAGCGATCTCTTTCAGACAACCTTTGAATATATTTTTGATAAAGGTAATAAAAAATGTACTTTGATATCACGTAACCGTCAAAGCTGGACTTTTTTTTTCAAATTGGATAGAACTTTTTTTGACCACAATCTCACCTGATGGTAAGTGATGATGTGGTCTAAGATGAAGCACGAAAATCTTGAAGAAACCTATTTACTCTTACCTTAAAGAGGCCCGGATTGTATACTTTAGGAAAAACAGACGACGGCAAAGTGTTCCATACCTTAGCTGTACGCATCGAGAACGTAGAACCAAAAACGGTGCGAATGGGTGGTATATCGACTAGGTACGGATGGTACTGAGCCGTGCGCCTGCTTGTCCTTTGATGGAAGGGAGATGGCGGGATCAGATCGTATAGTTTCTGGGCACATTCCCATAGTCCCTGGCCTTCTGCAATCTCCTTGTTTTGTGACTGAAGTCGCAAAATAGTACGATCAGGATCATAATAAATCCTTCAGCGGTCGACCTGAAGGGGTTAAGATATGGTTACTGCGAAGATGAATTGCTTTTCCGATATATGTAACACATATCGACAGGTGCCAGTAAGTTAATCTGTCTAGGCATAACTTAAAATATCAAAATCTCGTGTCACAGTTTTTGTGGTCACACTCCTCTGAAACGGGTCGACCGATTTTAATGATTTTTCTTTTGTATATTTGGTAGGTATGGGAAAAGGTCGTGAAGTTTTTCACCCTCCTACCCCCACCTCCCATTTTTTAATCGCAGTTTTAGTATTTTTGTATGAACAATATCCATATAATATAACCGTCGTTCATTGACGTTAAGTCATGAAGTGTCGCGTCACTTTGACAAGAGTGTTTTATGTAGTTATATCCCGAAGTTCCAACGGGAACGGGAAACAAGCGTGCGAAGCCGCGGGCGGGTCAGCTAGTCTAATTATATTTATTTGATTCTGATACCTCCACGCGTTCTTGAGAAAAGGCTCTCGACTGACCGGACAGACAGATGGGCAATGAAGTGATCCAGGAAGGATTTCTTAACATGGGATCCATTGACCCCTTAGGGGTACATGACACGAGTCCCGACGGGCTTTATCTGAAGAACAGAATTTCTTGCAATTTCCAGCAAAAAATCAAAGAAGAATTATTTTTGCGGCTGGTCATGTCGATGTGTGTAACTTCATCACAGCTTCCTTTTTTTATTATGTTATTAACCGATTTAAAAAATGGAGGAGATTCTCCATTCGTCGGAATATTTTTTTTGACGCAGGAGGTTGCGGGTTTGATTCCCGCCGCGGAACAAATGTTTACATGATCTACAGGTATTTGTTCCGGGTCTGGATGTTTTTCTTTACATAATAAGTATGTATGTATTTACAAAAAAGGATTGTGTGGTTTTATGAAACCACGGTAAAAGTGAAACTTTGTTTCACATTATAGGTATTTAACTAAAAATTTTCGTTGGCACAAATGAGTAATAGTCTATACACTACACGGTCAGCTGATGCGAACTATAGGCGCCGCCATATTGGCCTCGGCTGCTCTGACGAGCGCCTTTCACTTTATCCCTACTCCGCGGCCGACCGTCACGCGACATGCAACACACAAACGAAAAAGTTTGAGACGATGTAATAAAAGTTTCACTTAAAAAAAAGATGTAGGTATTCTATCATCGGGTTCCAATACTACAAGCTCTGCTTAGTTTGGGGTTTGAGGCAGTGTGAAATGTCCAGCAATATTTATTATTACTATTAAGTATATACGGACAAGACAGTTACGACCGCTTTTTCAGTACCTAACCAAAAACGGACCAGTGACGCTGAAGAGCTAAAGAGAGTAATGTATTCCATTAATGGGAACAGTAAGTGGGGAATGTTGTACTCTCCGACTCAGGTCTGATTTATGGCGGGATTAATAGGATATATTTAAAACCACCCCTACTTCTCAAGACTACCCCTACGTATGGCACATGTCCTTGTCTCTGGTTTTATAACCACCAGCGCAAAAAAGAGGTGTTATAAGTCTGCATGTGTGTCTATATGTGGCATCGCAGTTTACAAAAAGATGGACCTGAAGATGGAGATTGGAAAGAAACATTTTTATGTTGTTTGTGGGGAAACAGGCTTACGGCCCACCTGATGGTAAGCAGTCACCGTCGCCTATTGACACCGGCAACACCCGGGGTATTGTCGATGCGTTCCCTACCCTGTACAAACCTCTTTACATTTCTCTTGAAGCGTACCATGTCGTAGCCTAACGGTAAAACCTCCGGTGGAGATCTGAGGATTTACTTGGAGATGAAACAAGCATATGGCCCACCTGATGTTAAGTGGTAACCATCGCCTATAGCTAATTATTATCTCGTAGGTCACCCACTTTAGAAACGTGCCCTACGATGCACGGTCCTGCGTCCATCAACTTCAGGCCTCGTGTGTTTTTCACCGGAAATTATACCCTTTATACCGAAACACAGCAATGCTGCTTGGCGGCAGAAATAGGTATGATGGTAGTACTTCCCTGGGCGACCCCTTTCACTAACTACTAAAGAACTACTACTCTTACGAACCCTTGGGGTAGATTTTTGAATGTTTAGAATTTTTTGTACAACGTTGATTAATTTATAACTATTATTGTCTTGTTTTGTTTAAATTTATTATTGATTGTATTTCATTGTTTATCCGCACACAATTTTATTTTGTTTTTAGAATAAATATATGAAAAAATTAAATGAAATAAATAAATAAAATAAATATTGCTGGACATTTCACACAGCGCTATCTAGCCCCGAATTAAGCAGAGCTTGTACTATGGGAACCAGATAACTGATATCATACTTACATACTTTTTTTTTTGTAAATACATACTTATAATATATAGAGAAACAACCATACCCGGAACAAATATCTGTAAATCATGCAAACATTTTGTTCCGCGGTGGGAATCGAACCCGCTACCTCCTGCGTCTCAGCCGGCTATTCGCCCACTGCACCACGGAGGTCGTCAAATGTCAGTTTTACGAAGTTTTTTATGTACCTACCTTGTAATATCACTCACTTTTATCTAGATTTTGATCGTCATATTCACGTTGTCTAGTGTAAATAAATACTTACATGGGGAGATAGATTCTGTGCTTCCTTCTACCATACTTTATCATTTTCATCATTATTTTGGTTAGAAAACTCTACATTTACATAATAGTAAATACTTGAAATACCCATTATTGGACTTTTATATGGGTGGAAAGAGCAGAATTTTCTCGTCACAGGAGTATAAATGATGCTATATTTATTTTAACTTTTTAGGACTAGAAACACAAAAATAAACAGATCTGATATGGGTACTGACATGACATTTTAGGCATATATTTATTACCTTTTAATTCACGGCAAAACCTTAAGGTTTTACTTGGCATTTACATAGAACCTCTGAATTTGATGTATGGCTGTTCTGGCCGTCAACTAGAATACACTAAAAAATTAACTTTGGAACAGGTCCGGATGACATTGGGATCCTTGGAAAAAGACAGTCTGCACTTGGAAACAGCCGGACAGACAGAAACGCTTTAAACAGTCTAATTTTATCAATCAGTCAGCGCAGCCCGGTAACAGTTTGTTCTTGACGGCGAAGCTCTACCGGCTTGAGCCTGGGAGCCTGACCCCCTTGAGGTTGGAGTCCTGACGTCTCCCTCTTGGACCCTCGAGTCTCCCTTTACTCGATACAGTCCTGGAGGTCTAGCCTGCTTCATCGAACGAGATCTCGTGGCCTACTCGGAATCACCCACCGCATTTACTATTAAACTGACATCTTGATCTTACTAGCCCTGTAGGCCTCTCGTAGACGTTGGCTAGAGGCTTCACTAGCCCTCAACCAGCGCGCATTCTACCGGTCCTGCAGACTCCCGGATTTATCTATTGTGCGCACCATAGTGGGACAATAAGTGTTTTTGATAATTATCGTATTCATAGTCAGTCACTGTATTAAATCATAACTCATTGTAAAATCCCTCTTTCTTTTCAAACCGTTAGGTAGGTCTAAATGCAACTTGGCTTACAGCTCTCTTATAAAGGAGAGAGCTGTAACGCTACAACCTATCAGGCTTTTTATTTATTTTTATTTTAGTATTATACCGTGTATACCGGACTAAGGAATCAGGTAACTGATAAAATACTTTTATAGATTTTTATCCCATTATCCCGTGGAGAGGTGTCCATTGAGCGCCTTGTGGTGCAGGGTAAGATTGAGGGTACGCGACCACGCAGTAGATTGCCAATGAAATGGACGGGCCAAACCAAAGCAGCCCTTGACGGTCACCTACACGAGTGCACCAGAAAAGCGACAATACGAGAGGAGTGGCAAAGGATTGTCAAGCGCACCACTACCTCTCTACCAAGAGTGTAAGAGACAGTCCATTAATTACATGAGGTGTTCGGGGGGGGGGGGTCTAGTTAAATCTTGTCCAATCTCACGTGGGGGAGAGGGGGGTCTCGGCTAATATTACGTAATTTTTTTTAAATTTTGTAACTGTAAATCTAGATTACGAGAGAAGCAATCTTGAAATAATTAAGCAAATTGTGTTTTCTTTACTAATATTATGAAGTGGAAAGATTTAATTGTTTGTTTGTTTGCATTGAATAGACTCCGAAACTAGTGGGCTGATTAAAAAAATCTTTCACCTTTGGGAAGCTACACTATCCCCGGGTGAGATAGGCTACTTTTTACCCAACTGCGCAGAAGGAGGGTAATGTTTTTATTGAAAAACCACGCGTGCGAAGCTGCGGATTGCTCAGCTAGTTTTAAATAAGTCGAACGCATTGACCCTATGAATACAAATTTTGAAAAATCTCACGTGAGATAAAGGGAGGGGGTCGAAACAAATGCCGCGACATCTCATCCAGGGGTGGAGAGGGGGTCAAAAAATCGTCTGTTTTAAACGTCTTACGTAAGCGCCCCCTAACGACTGAGCAAAAGAATCCCATAGTAGGTACAAGCTTTACTTAGTTTGGGGCTAAATAGAGCTGTGTGAAATGTCCAGCATCTTATCAATTCACATAAAATTTAGCTGAAGTATATCAATATAATCGTTGAATCGACAAAGAAAATTGTTCAATGCAAAATGCGACATTAAGATGTACTAACATAAATTTTAACATCCATTTCGTATGCGTTATAAATTCGTACTGTAATTTTATTCATAGACTTTTTCCGCGTCTGTTCTTCGGAATATCTTTCGATTGTTATTTCAGTTCTGTTTGAGTTTTTTTATTTGAGAAGTGACAGTTATTAATTATCTTTATTAACAGAAAGAATAAACATCTCTTGAATGCAATCTTTATGTCATTATTGTTTGATTTGAATTTAATTCGAAATTAATTATATTTATTTTAGTCGTAAAATATATTATAATTAAATGATTATACATAGATACCTAAGAATACTTTGTTTTACAATTGAAATACAAGTAACTTTTCAACAAAAATATAACTGGATTCAGATAACAGAAAAAACCAAACTACTGAACCGATTTTGATGAAATTTCTATGAAATTATATTAACCCTACAGTGGTCGCGTACTAAAACCTGACCTGATTGGTCGCGTGGAGTACTATTGTATACCATTTATAAATTCAAATAAAAATACATTTGAGCTTCAACTATGTTTAATTCTTATTGTAATAGTGTTATTAAGTATTGTTACATATATTAAAAGCAATCAATAAAAACGAATCACAACCTCTGAGTATAAAAAAAATCAACAAAACAAAAAAAAACCTCTAAAATGGCACAAAAAATCAAAAATACTAATCAATGTTTTCTAAACAAGACAGACATACAACATTCGAATGATCGCCACAAATAAACTTTTTGCACGTATTGCATAGTTTTCGAATGCTTTTATTGCGGCTTCTTCCGCAGTCGTGGCAGCGACCTAGGGATCGAGTTGGTGTCTGTGCTGACGTTGTCGCTGTGGTTTCTAGATAATTACAAGAAAATCTCGCGCGCAGCACTGAGTGCATTTGTCAATTATTTAACTTAAAGTACCTAAAAGCGCTCGTAATTTACGTTAGCGGTTTTTGAGAATTTTACAATTCCGTAAGTGTGGATTACATAGGTAATCCACGCGACCACTCTAGGGTTAATACTTTCAACTGTTTTGAGATTCAAAATTTAAGCACATTCGAATATAGAACAGTTCCAAATTCAAAATTGCCGGGAAATATGGAAACCACAGAACTTAAAAGGCATGCCTACTACTACCTACTAGTAGATATCTCAATCGAGTTTAAAAAAAATAAGATAGTTCTACTTGTCCAGATCACTTCCAGGCGGAAGTGTCTCCAAGACACTGGTTCCAATGCCCCGCTGAATTGCAATATATAAGCCGGTTTACTCCACCGACTGTCAGTGCGTACGTCAGTGGTGCTTGCCATTTACATGAAAATTCATAAATCGTTACAGAACTAGACTGACCGTGTGAAGTGTGTTATGTGTTGACTCAGTAAAGCACCAGCTCTCGGATCACCACTCTCGGACCAAACGCCTCAAAATATTTTTTTAAATGCGAAGGGCCCCGTTCAAATGGCTCAAATACGTAAATTCTGTCGAGACTTCTACATTTGCGCCGCCGCTTGAGATCTTCAGCTGAATTTGCCGCCGCACCGACCCTAACTGCTGTACCTACCAGAGAAACGAAAAAAGCCTAGATCCACTTTGGAGCCCTGAGCCATAGGAGTAGTTAAGTAAGATGTATTCAAATCAAAATGTATTTATCCATTAGAATCACAAAGATCACTATGAAACGTCAATTTTACTAAAGTACTAAAAGTAGGTATAAAAAAGCTTTATTAGATGCGTCTTTTTATGGAGTCTACAAGTGGCAACCGCGAGGTATACAACCTATTTTGTTATGTATAACATTAATTTAACACATATCCGAAATCATACTAACAAGGGGAGGATACGACCTTGGGGAAACGGATTTGGATAATCTTTGACGTAGTGGTAGTACACCATGTGGGTATACTACCTCTAAAATACTAAAGTGCAATACTCAAAAATGGCTGAGAAAAACGCACTCAAAGTTTACCCAGCACTTTATATATAAATTATAGTAAAAATCGATCAAACGTACTCTGGCGTATGTGGTAACGCTCTCGACTCGTGCTCTTGAATGCATGAGTTCGAGCCTACCCACTTGATCTCTTTTTCTTCTTATTTTTTAATTAATATTAATATTAATAAGTAAATAATTGATACATTAAATTATTCTTTAATGAAATATTTTTTTATTTGCAACTTCATTTCTATAAATTATCTACGGTGTATTTCATGAGATATTTGTAATTCATGAATAATTCTTATAACTCTCATATTCATTATAAGTTTAACTGAAAAATATATACTTGCGCCAGACAATAAGGGTCGAATATGGTATGAGGGTACAATAATTCTTGTCCTCGAGTTATTGTAAACTGTACATCTATTCGAGCTCTGTTGGCACACCGAAAGAATAGTCATGCTGTTGTCCTTGAACCTATGCTAGTCCCACCAATTTTTCAGTAGCTTGACTATAGCAGTTAGTTTCTGAATTTCGACACGAACAGACGTATTTGTGCAGTGAAATTTACTTTGAAAATTGTTTATAATTTATAAAATGTCGTCAAGCGAAGCAAGTTCATGGAGATGAAAACATTCCTGATACATTATATGATGATATAAGCCAGAATTATATGATGAAATATTTCAGGATGATAAAAAAATGCCTACATGCACATTTAAAGTTATACCTCCAAAATGTACTCCGTTAGTTCAACCATGTGATGTCTATTTCTATAGACAAGTGAAAAATTTTATCAAACGATTGCAAAGTACCGCTGAACTTCTAGACAAGAATTATGAAATTCATTCCCGAGAGGATTGCATAAAAATTCATTCGATTATTCATCACCAATTGTCAGCGCCAATATTTCGAGACATGATGGAATATGCCTGGTTCGCCAGCGGGCTTTGTGACACAAGAAACTTTTTTACTAATGTCAATGATGGGTGTTTCTCATTAGACCGTTTAAAAATACCGTGTCATTGTAAAAAAGCAACATTTATGTATTTGTTGTTCTTGGTGTAGAAAAACTTTTTGTTGTGAATGTTTTTATCATAAGTATCACTCAGGATCATGTAATAATATCTCATAATACGTAATTATAAAATATTGCTTTAATTAATTAAAAACATGTATAATTTTCCATTTAATTTTCGACTTATTATTTGTTTGTACCACCGCAGATAATTTATAGAAATGAAGTTTAAAATATTTTTTTTTTTATTAAAGAATAATTTAATGTATCAATTATTTACCTATTAATATATTATAGTGCCGGGTAAACTATGAGTGCGTTTTTCTCAGGCATTTTTGAGTATTGCACTTTAGCATTTCAGAGGTAGTATACCCACATGGTGTACTACCACTACGTCAAAGATTATCCAAATCCGTTTCCCCAAGGTCGTATCCTCCCCTTGTAAGTGATTTTTGAGGTGTGTTTAATACCAGTAGCTTGAATTTTTATCCAGCAGTCATTTCCAATAAAAACTTGTTAACGTATATCGGCGGCGCCTTTGCGACGATGCCGCTTAGTCAGTTTAACAGGTATCCACTTACATGATGAATGAATATGATTCGTTTAACTATTTTATATAGGTTGTTTCATTGATATTTTAGTTTTTACCTTAATATCCTTAAATACCTATAATATACATAAATACATTGATATTTAAGCATAATAAGGTTGTTTATAAATTGTAAATTTTCTAGGGTAATGAATTTGAAAAAACCTATTTTACAACAATACTAGCCTACCATTGGCCCTACCCCGTGTTTTATTTAATGTCGTACATAACAAAACACGTAGTATATAGGTAGTATATAATACAAAGTATTCTAAAATATCATGCCAACATACTTTCTCATTGACTTGCTGCTTCAGCATATACGGCATACCAGGAACAGGTCCAAATATTGAGGGCATCATGGCTGGAGCGAAGATCACCTTCACTGGCTTAGAACAACAGTCTGTCAATTCCTCTTTATGACAGCCCTTACAGCAGCAGTGGTGGCACTTAACTTCACTGTGACAGGTTTTTGCTACACTTTGACAGGGTTTCGTTACACTTTGACAGGGTTCGGTTACACTTTGACAGGGCTCGGCTACACTTTGACAGTTTGTAGCTTCACTTTGACAGGGTTTGGCTACTCTTTGACAGTTTGTAGCTTCACTTTGACAGAGTTTGGCTACGCTTTGACAGTTTGTAGCTTCACTTTGAGAGGTTGTTTCACTTTGAAAAAATTGTGTTTTACTTTGAAATTTTGAATCAGTTTTGGATTTAGAATCGCATGAAATAATTTTACTTTGATAGATTAGAGTTTTATTTTGAAGATTGGAAGCGTCAGATTTTTGAAAAGCTTTTTTCATATCACAGTGATTTTGAGAATGTTCTTGATTTTCATTGAAAAGTCGTGGTTTTTTCGTAAAATCCTTTGGTAGTTCCAAAAGAGGAGTTTTTCTTTTGAGATCTTTCGGCGTTTCAAGTAGATAGCATTTGTTTTCGTTGTTTTTTGAAAATGGGTAGACAAGGAGTGTTTTCCGTTGACCTGAGGCCCTGTTGAGGGCCTCAACAGATGGTCCTTTTGCATCCAATTTGACAGCTTTTTAGAAATTTTTTTTAAAGTATTTTATTTTGGTTTAATGCACACAATCAATATATTAAGTTAGGTAAGTACTAACATTTTATTTGAAATAACTTGTTCTTTTTAGATAGGCACTTGAGATTCAGGATAACTAGGTAATTACTAGCATACCTAGTTTATTATAAGCCTAGATAGGTTAAAAAGTATCTATTCTAAAATATACTAGATACTAAGTGTAATTATTATTGTCCACTTTCATTTATCACACTAGGTAGAGACCTAGACCTAGAAAGCTAGGTCACCTGGTCACTGTCTTAAAAGAGCAAAAAACTAATAAATTAAAAAAAATATATATATATTTTCTTCCAAATTGCTGGGTTTTTTTTATGTTTACACTCTTTAGCACATTAATTTTAAACTACCGTCAAAACAAAAGTTTAAAAGTCATTGACCTCCCGCCACGTGATGTTTGTTTACAAACAAACAAACAATTCCGAATTCAAAAATATTCCCACTTTATTTTGCCCAAAAAAATACTGTCATTTTATTTTAGTCACTGTCACAATAACTGCCAAATTTGACATATATTTTAGTCAACAAGTCAATTGAAAAGTTGGGGGGATGCACGGAAGAGAGGAATACGTCCATTCGTCTCAAAAATAACGTTACTACTGATTTTGAAGGCGGGGTAAAGACATAGATTGATAGAAAGTTACTACGGCCAAGGCGTGGTGAGTGGGTGTGGTTAGGATACGCCCATCGGCTCCAGATTTATATGTCTAGACTTTATAGTATTATTATTTTATGCATTAACAAGATGGCTGTCTTTTGGTTGTAGTTAGTTAACCATCAAATGGATCTGACTGATAGAAAATGTAACCGTCATCTGTCAGAGATTTTTTAAACAACATGGAGTTGGATCAAGTAATTAACCCAGTTGATGCTCAGTGGTAAACTGGCTCGTAGGTCACGCACCTTAGAAACGTGCCCTATCGTTACCCAACAGAGACTCTTTACCAAGACGTGAACCATCTTACCGTCAGGCAAACTTTGTCTTGGCTACACTGTTTAGATTCCATAAGAGCTCTCCGACAACCGTTGCTGAAACGTACGGTTATCGGTGGACCGTGTGGAACACACCTAAATTGTCCACTACTTTTGGCAAACAATCACACTTTTTCCTTGGATCTTACATCTACACCAAAATTAATAAAATACTAACACTAATGCCTCTAACAAGGAAGAAGTGTTTCTTTCTATAACCTGGCTTATCTCTCATAATTACAATGACTGAGAGGTTATTAATTACACCTACGTAAAGAAGTATATACTTAATTAACTCCACAAATAAAAAATATATACTAAAGATGTATACACATAGGTATAATAAATAAATATTGCTGGACATTTCACACAGCGCTATCTAGCCCCAAACTAAGCAGAGCTTATTGAACCAAAATGTTGAACCAGATAACTGATAGAATACATATATACATTTTTTTTTGTAAATACATACTTAAGTATAATAAATATTAGAAAAACAATCAGACCCGGTACAAATATCTATAGATCATCCAAACATTTGTTCCGCGGTGGGAATCGAACCCGCTACCTCCTGCGTCTCAGCCGGCTATTCGTCCACTGCGCTCAAGGTCGGAAACTGAGGAGGATAAAAATCAAATCAAAAACACATATTTGTAAAACCAATGGTACGAACAAAACACACATAGGAAACATAAAAACTAACTTACAAATACATCGCATAAAATACCTACCTACATAAAATACGTGTTTTGTTATGTACCTACGACATTAAAATGAAAATCCGGGTAGGGCTAAATAGGTTTATTTAAATTTCTACAATAAAAAATTGTAAATTTTCAAAAACCTTAATATAAATAAAGTCTTAAAATATCAATGAAACAGCCTGTATAAAATAGGTAAACAAATCATATTCATTCATCATGTATGTAGGTAACTGTTATTCTGGCTAAGCATCGTCGCAAAGGCGCCGCCGATTTACTTAATAAATTGTTTATTAAAAGATCGTATAATGTACCGATTACTGAATAAATATTTAAGCTACCGGTATTAAACCCACCTCTAAAATCGGTTATACGATTGGATGTGTGTTTTATTTGAATTAATGTCGTACATAACAAAAGAGGTTTTATGAAAATAACATTGCAGTGTGTGTTTCATCGTACCCCAAGCGTACCCCATCGTACTCTAACTCAGCATGTGCTGGGTTGCAATGGCTACCCAGCGCTGGTCTTCCGTCGGAGCCTTTTTGAGTGAATCACGGTTATCCGCCCACCAGTTAAAACAGCTTGCAGGATATAAGTACCTACATTTTCAACATCTCGTCTTAGTTTTCACCTAATTCTACTAACCCCAGTGCCGGATTAAGGTAACTTGATGCCCTAAGCATTCTTCCTCTGTGGGCCCTCCTATCCTTAAGTAAACTACAAATAATTATGGAAATGTCCGCGTGTCGCTTCGGTCGACGGAGGGCAGGGTAACCTACGAGCGAGCGAGCGGAAGTGAGGTCATGACTGCGACCGAACCGAACGTTAAAAACAATTTAAAACGCGCAGATTTTAAATTGGTTTAGCTTTCGTGTGGTTGTTTTTTTTTCTCGGTCGTTTCTGGCTCTAGACGGGATGCCCTAAGCAATTGCTTAAATAGCTTATAGGCTAATCCAGGACTGACTAAACCAATCGCGTCACTATGACAGTGGTATTACCAATGCATACCTACCTATAGCTTTGGGTATTCTACTAATTTCAATGACTGCCGTTGCTATGACACGTTCGTGAACAATCCATTATAATAAATAATAAATATTGCTGGACATTTCACACAGCGCTATCTAGCCCCAAACTAAGCAGAGCGTGTACTATGGGAACCAGATAGCTGATAGAACACTTAGGTATATACTTTTTTTTGTAAATACATACTTATAATGTATAGAGAAATAACCAGACGCGGAACAAATATCTGTAGATCATGCAAACATTTGTTCCGTGGTGGGAATCGAACCCGCTACCTCCTGCGTCTCAGCCGGCTATTAGCCCACTTCACCACGGAGATCGTCGATCGATTATCATTATCCATTATCGTTTTTCTTATAAATTACCAGAATTTGGCCCCTGCAATAGATTTCCCTGCATCATGTGCATCGAGAATTTAGTACGAGTGCCTAAGGCACATTACCAATACCTACGCCCAAAATCGGAACAAACAATGTTTTCAACATTCATGCTCTGACAGTAAGCTATTGTTTAGTTGCAAATAGTATGAGGCTCATTGCATTCATAAAAGCTGAAATTAAATACACCTCCATTATAATCCTTATTTCTATTTAAAATAAAAGCATTCATAAATGCTGAAGTTAACTTCCGACCTCCTTGACAAATCGTTATCATAAGAGGTCACAGTTTAGTAGTGAAAAAAAAATGGATACCGGGAACGGAAATTTTATTATTAGTAGTAACAAATTGTTATAGACTTTTTCCTCACATTCGTGATGCAGAGTTGTATTATACTCGGGTGTAAGCGATCAATAGCAGCCTCGACTTATTTTTTTTTATATTGCTGGACATTTCACACAGCACTATCTAACCCCAAACTATGCAAAGCTTGTACTATGAGAACCAGAGAACAGGTTTTCGTAAATCCTCACCCAGTTGGGTCCTAATCCCCTCCACCCCTTCGAACCGTTCCAAATGGAAAGTCCTTCCCATACCCTTCATACCGAAAGCAATGCTACTTAACAGCAGAAATAGGTATGATGGTAGTACATCCCAGGGCGACCCCTTTCACAAGGAACTCAACTACTGGGGCTACTGGCTGCTGGATGTTTTGAATCTTAGTAGCAGTTAGCAGCCAGGGGCCCAATTCTACTACTCAGTACCATCCGTACCTAGTTGATAGGTATACCACCCGGCACAAGAGAGAGACTGCAGAAGGCCAGGGACTATGGGAATGTGCCCAGGAACTATACGATCTGATTCCGTCATCTCCCTTCCATCAAAGGACAAGCAGGCGCACGGCTCAGTACCATCCGTACCTAGTCGATATACCACCCATTCGCACACACCGGTTTTTGGTTCTACGTTCTTGATGCGTACAGCTAAGTTATGGAACACTTTACCGTCATCTGTTTTTGATAAAGAATACCATCCGGTAACAGTGAATAGGTTTCTTTTAGATTTTCGTGCTTTTGGTCTTCTACTAATACTATCTTTTTGCAATGACCGCCGTTGCTATAATTGTTAAATAATGGTATGGCTCCATAACCGTTTTTCTTATAAACTAGTGGTTCGCCCCGAACTGAGATCTCACAAGTCCCTGAGATCCCTTACAAACAAAAATACATTATTCGTAATCTTTGACTATCAAAATAGTGCCACGAAATAACAACCATATTACTTGACCTACAGTTTTATTCAAATAACAAGTAACGGGAGTTCATGTTAACTGGTTATTCTTTTTAGGGGTAGAAATTGCAGTTATTCTGGATTTCAGACATTTTCCTATATTTGTGTCATTTAAACTACACGAATATCAAATTACAGCACTGTGGGGTCACTGGTGTACCCTGTGAATTTCGTCAAAGTTCAGTTTTTATAATGGCTATAACTCAAAAACTACAACGATTAAACTAAAAAATATAAAAACGAGGTTGAAATGTGCCCATTTGATTGTCTCATATCGATTTTTTTACCCCTCTTGAACCCCAATATCTCAACATCCCCCATGTTTAGCTCATTTAGTCACACCAGGATTGTGCCATTACTACCTACCTATATATCGATGATAAAATCAACGCTTCGAAAGCTATCCTCGGACAAACAAACATACATACATACAACGCCGATTCGCCAAAGTTGATTTGGAGATCTCGCAATCAGCAGAATTGGACCACCAGTTCAAAAAAAAAGCCATACAAGTTCTGGGTACAGTAGATGTCCCGCCTATGGCTGCTATGATAAATAAATAAACAAATACGGCTGGACATTTTACACAACGCTATCTAGCCCCCAACTAAGCAGAGCTTGTACTATGGGAACCAGATAACTGATAGATACTTATATACTTTTTTTTGTAAATACATACTTATAATATATAGAAAAACATCCAGACCCGGAACAAATCTGTAGATCATACAAACGTTTGTTCCGCCGCGGGAATCGAAGCCGCTACCTCCTGCGTCTCAGCCGGCTATTCGCCCACTGTATACCACGGAGGTCGTCAATGATGATAATGATGTTAGGATAGATAATAAAATAATACAAATGAATGAAGATTATATTCAGTATATTTCATAAGTATATTGTATAGGTCGCAGATATAGTTTCTCATACATGCTTAATTAAAACATTTTTATACAGTTAAATTAGATTACCAGTAAAAATATTATACACCAGTCACACAAATAATGTGAAAGTTTGGATGTTTGTTTGTTTGTCAATCATGTCGTAACGATTGAACCGATTTTGATGATATTTGGTGTGTTGGATATATATACCTGGATTCTAACATAGGCTACTTTTTGTTGACAAACAACGCGTGCGAAGCCGCCGGCGGAAGCTAGTATTTTATATGCGTTTACTTGAAGCTGTCATATTCAGGATCACAGGAAAAGATTTTCGATTTTTTAGAAATTCACTGTAAACGTTTTATTGTATGTATCTATAAATTTCAGTAATTTCTACTGTCGATGTTTCCTTAGATGGCGTAAAGCACAGCGCGCGGCCGTGCCCTTGGCGATGCGGTAGTTCCTGCCTACTCCTTTGAAGGTGCCACGTCCGAACACCTCTACGCAGACGCGCACGCGCCGTCCGTCCGCTAAACGCTCCGGCTTGCTGTAACAAAAAAGAAAAAATACAGCTGCACCATTTTTTATACACACAAGTTTTAGGAGAACAAAGCGAGTCATTCTTCTATTCTATTCTTGACAAATAAACACGTGTGATACGTTGGGATTTTTCTTTCCATCGAGTTACTGTCACACTGTTACTCATTGCTACTTTATTTTTGATAATGATGATGGCGCAGCCTGACAACACGATGGGCCACCATTGACGCAATCCCCACCACCGCGCCTGTCTACTCGCGCGCACAGGGCTGCGGCGCGTATTGCGAGGCGAGACGCAGCGGACCGGATCGCACTCACCCTAAAGGTTCACGAATTGTACTGAAACATTATCGGTCGAAACACCGATAAAACGTTACGTGTTAAATCTAGTATTTATAATAATGATATTTATGAGCGTCGTTACCTGAACTTGGCTGTATCAGGCTCCGCTTCCAGCAGCTCCCTGACGGGCGACTTGGGCGCCGCCGCGCTGAAGGCCTCCAGCTCGGCGCCCATCAGCCGCACGTACGAGCTCCACACGGCGCCCAGAGACATTCCTGTAACAAATGCACTTACTATTTGTGATGACACCCTACATAAGGCCCTGCCTCCTGCCTGTAAGCCAGCGCAAGCGAGAATAAAGCTGAGGAAGGATCTGTTCGGGCACGCATGGCACGGAGCGGGAGTGGGTATGTAGTACTTATAACACTATCCTACTTAATGTTGTTATAAACGCGAATGTTTGTGTGTATGTGTGGATGTTTGTTACGCGATATATCCATACTCTTCTTCTTTTCCTGTTCGGTTCATCTGTTTCGACTCTTCTAATTTTTCTTCTTTGTTTTTCTGCGCCAGGACATTGTCCCGCGTTGTCTAAATGAGCTTTCTTTAAAAGGTTGGCAATAATAGTCCAGCATGTGGCAAGGGGTCGGCCTCTACCCCCTTTCCTCTCCAGTAGTATTAATGCCCTCTTCACTGTGTGACATATCCATACTAATATTAATATTGAAATGTAACTCGCTTTGACGACTAAACGGCTGGACCGATTTCGATGAAATTTGGTACACAGATTATCACCGGGATAGGGACATAGGCTACTTTTTACCCGACTGCGCAGATATTGATATTTTTATCGATAAGCCAAGCGTGCGAAGCCGCGGCTGGGTCAACTAGAAGGGATATATTTTATTTGAAGTGATCTGGCAATTAACTAGTGGTTCGCCTCGAACTGACATCTCGCGAGTCTCCCAAAAAACAAAAAAAATATATTCTTAGGGCGACTCGCGCAGCGATGCCTAAACGTATTTAGTGGCTAAATATGATAAACAGGAGTTGTAAAATCATACAAATACGAAAAATTTAAACATGTTTAGTCGCTAAATACGTTTAGGATCCTTGTACAAGCCTTAATCTTTGACTAATGAAATAGTGCCACGAAATGAACAACCATCTAACTTGACCTAAAGTTTCATTATAATTACAGGTAACGGGAGCTCATGTTAATTGATTAGACTTTTTGGGGTAGAAATTACAGTTATTCTGGATTTCAGACTTTTCCCTATATTTGTGTTACTAAACCTACACGCATACCAAATTTCAGCACTGTGGGGGCAAAGGTGTACCCTGCGAATTTTTCCAAAGTTCAGTTTTTGTTATGGCTAATAACTTAACAATTAAAAGGATTAAACTAAAAATAAAAATGGGGTCGAAATGTACTCACAAAGACATTTTATTAGACGTGCCACTTCACCATTTTGTTTTATTTGTTACCAACCCTCTTGAACCCCAATATCTCAACAACTCCCAGATATTTTTAGTTCATTTAGTCACACCAAAATTGTGCCATCACTACCTACCTATATATCAAATTTCACGATGATCGGATCAACGCTTCGAAAGTTATCCTCGGGCAAACAAATAAACATACATACATACAACGTCGATTTTCCCAAGTTGATTTAGAGATCTCGCTTCGCTCGATCAATAATTTTACAGACCTGAATCCAGGAATATGGCTCCAGCGATGGACTCGAAGAGATCTCCCAAAGCTTTCGGTACTTCCACATCTTCAGCTTGCTCCAATTCGTCTTCTTGGATCAAATAGTGCTGAAAAATAATGAATAACCGAATAAGACATCGACAATCATTTATTTGCTACATCTTCTTCCTGCCCTTTTCTCACATTACGCGGGTTCGGCACAATACGTATACATCCTCCACATCTTTCTATCATCGTCCTCCGTCATCTCCGTTGTCACTTCCCTCCTACCCATATCATTCTTCACACAGTCCATCCATCTCTTCTTCGGCCTTCCTCTACTCCTATATCCATCCACACTCATATCTAACACTCTTTTAGTCACATGATTTCTTCCCTCCGCATGACATGCCCATACCATGGACCATAACCATGGATTGAATTGAATAAATACTTGTCAAGCTTATTATCATCTCATCCACAAACGGCCAAATATCTATCAAATAAACTGACCTCCTCACTAATAGAGTGTCCATTCTCCTCCTGTATCTTCACATACTTCATCAGCACCTCGTTCAAACCGGGAGACATGTGGCGGAAGTACCTGGAAATGCACAGATGTCTTGTAGATATTCTCAGTGATAAGACCGCTTAAATACAGGACCTTTGCCCGGTAGAGGAACAGATTTTTTAATTTTTTATTTCATTCATTACAGAATTAACAGCACTTGATTTCGATGTAAACAAACTCCTATAGCTGCTTTAATGTTAATAATAGATTCTGAATTAAATCTTCAATGGTGGTAGTCTCTAGGTGAAATTAGTCACCTAGAGAAAATTACCTTGACTTTTCCAAGTGTACCTACAGTTATATCGAAGTGGAATAAATGAATCTGATTATCAAAAACACTATTTAATTATACATTTTTTAAGGAATTTAGTAGGTACGCATTTGAATAACATAATGGTGGGATGTTGTGTAAATGTGTATACTTCAGGGGGTATGTTGGTGGACTACTTTTTCCGCATTCGAACTCTGTATGTGGTCCATTACGAGGCATGCCTTTTAAGTTCTGTCGTTTCCATATTTTCCGGCAATTTTGAATTTGGAACTGTTCTATATTCGAATGTGTTTACATTTTGAATCTCAAAACAGTTGAAAGTATTAGGATTAATGCTATTGTTTAGTCACAGTTTCGATTTGAATCTGTCAGGTCACGTACGAAAATGAATCTTTCTAAGGAAAATGTTCGTGCAATAATTTTCTACAACTTTAGAAGAGGCCTGACACGGCTTCAGTGTTTAGAAGAGCTAACATCTGTGTTCAGTGATGTAGCCCCATGTCTGCGGACTGTCGAACGCTGGTATTTAGAATTCCAGCGTGGACATACTAGTGTTAGTGACAGATTTCGCGAAGGACGCCCAAAATCCGCCTTCACTGAAGATAACATCATTGCTGTGAGACAACTAATTCTCGAAGATCGTCATGTGACGTATCGAGAGATAGAGGCTCTATTAGGCATCTCAGGGACAACCATTCAGAAGATCTTGCATGAAGCGCTTGGTGTGAGAAAGCTAGTTTGCCGTTGGATACCGCATCTGCTTTCCGACGATCACAAGGCGGCCCGCGTCAGATGGTGTAAGAAAACTCTGCAAAGGTTCAACCGAGGGGAGTCAAATCACGTCTACGACATCATAAGTGGTGACGAATCTTGGATCTATGCCTACGATCCTGATTCCAAACAACAATCTACAATCTGGGTCTTTCAAGACGAGCCAAAGCCGACTAAAGTTGTTCGTTCTCGAAGCACTTCAAAGAAGATGGTGGCCACGTTCGTTGGAAAAACCGGCCATGTTGCGACTATTGCACTTGAAGATCGTAGAACGGTTAACGCAGAGTGGTATACTACAGTTTGTTTACCGCAAGTCATCGCCGAACTTCGAAAATCTAACTCAAAGCGACGCATCATCCTGCACCACGACAACGCAAGCTCACACAGCGCTCGTCAAACGATTGAGTATTTGAAGCAGGAAAAAGTAGAAATTCTTGACCATCCTCCATACAGTCCTGACCTAAGCCCTAACGATTTCTTTACATTTCCTAAAATTAAGAAAAGTCTTCGTGGTCAAAGGTTCCAGTCCGGTGAAGAAGCAGTCGACGCTTTCAAGACAGCCATTTTGAACACCCCACTTTAGAGTGGAATAAATGTTATAATAACTGGTTTGAGCGAATGGAAAAGTGTGTTGTGAATACTTTGAAAAACAATAAAAAGTACTATAAGGTTCTAGATGTGTTTTTTTCTTCAAACGACAAAACTTAAAAGGCATGCCTCGTATGCGTGACTTGAGGGGGTAAGGGAGGGAAGTGTATATGGTGTATGTTGTGTGTTTTTCTGAAAAGATGCTTTGCTATTGGAGAAAATGTCTATTAACGAAAAATTCTTGTTGTAGCTATCTAGTGTGCGACAGATGACAGAGTTTTGTGCGTAGTTGGTAGGTAGATAAGATTTTTTTTAATAAACTATACTGTCCCACTGCTGGGCAAAGGTCTCCCCCATTTCCTTCCATTCCTTGCGTTTTCCAGGAATCTCCTGCCAGTCGGAGTGGAACCCATCCAGATCGTCGCGCCAAGTAAGTAACAAAAGAAATAGCCTATGGCAGCAAATGAAGACCGATAAAAGAAAATGAAGACTTGAAAAATAAATTTATAGAAGAAAGAAATAGAGTAAGTAGGAAGATAAAAAAGGACAAAAGTAGCTACTATTTGAAAGAGTTTAAAACATGTGAAAAGAGCCCGAAAAAAATGTGGAATCTCATTAATACCTTAGCCGTAAATAAAATTAAGTCGAATAGTGTCCCACCCAAAATTTTGTTAAAAGAAAGTTAAGCACTACATTATCGGAGTCAAATCACTTTAGTTAAATCATTAATTCATTACTTTTATTTATAAAATATTACATTACTCTTTTAATTACAAAAATATTTATATATAATTTACTATAATAAAACATGTCAAATCATAAAATAATCCTAGAATATTCGCAAGACTTCAAAAGCATATTGTAATAAAACAGTTATGTTACTCCTACACTATTTTTACGCACACATTGATTTTTGCATTTCGTATTCTATAACATAACTGCGCCACAGTGGTCAGTGTTCTAGGCACCTTCACTCACACAAAGACCGAACTCGCACACACTCTTACTCCTTCCGATCAAAACAACGCCAGTGAAGTGGGTAATTATTTATTAAAATTTACCCACAAATTAATAGTATTGCATTTTTGTGATTTGTATTATCTTTAACTATACTAGGTATAAGTAACAAGTACCTATAGCTCAATAAAACGCATTGATTGTCGCCAGCACCTATTAATATGTACCATAAATATACTTAGGTCTTACCTAGGTATTATAAAACTATATCTCATATAAGTGAACTGTATCTAATATTAAGTTCTTTTGAGAATAAATCTTTAAACCGAGAAGTAAGTAAGTAAGATAAGTTAAGAAAAATAAAAACCGGCCAAGTACGAGCCGGACTTGCGCACAAAGGGTTCCGCACCATTATCTATAATAAATATTTTCATTTATTTTCTATCACACAATAGCACAATTTTATTTATTTACCTTATTTGAGGTTGGTGCCGACTAAGCTTAGTCCTCTAAATTGTATGAGCGTCCATACAATTCAGAGGACTATCTTAATTGGCATCAACTATGTATGTATGGGGACTTATTTTAATTTTCAACTTTTTTTATTTTTTGTAGTTTTCCTTTATTTGTGCTGTAACACCTCGCTTTTTGCCAAATTTCGTGATTTTAGGTCAACGGGAACTACCATATAGGTTTTCGATCCAAAACTTACGGATACTTACGGTTGATCTAGAATTGTAAATTTTGCTTAAAAGAAAAGCAGCACAAGTAAAGGTAAAAATTCTGAAAAATAAAAAAGTTGAAAATTAAGGTTTGGTACTTACAAGTTTTCGCGAAAATGTAAATATGTCCATATCTTTTTATCGTGTTGACTTATAGCCTTGATTTTTATACACCTAATAGGGACTATAGACCTCAGTATCTGGTATAAATTTCAACTTGCTAGCTCCACTCGTTCCTGAGAAAATCGATGGTGACACACGGACAGACGGAAAAGAGAGTGATCTTATAAGAGTTCCTTTTTTTTACCTTTTGAGGTACGGTACCCTAAAAAAGACTGCCTATTCATTATATCAGCTACAAGACGTCCGCTTGATGAAGATAAATTTTAAAAATTTCTGGTGTACTTACTTGTGGAATCCGTGTCTGACCGCAAGCGTCGCGAAGATGGTGTTATTGACGAGAGCTGACCTCAGGTCCGTTAGGGCTCCGGGTGAGTGCCGTCTAGGGTCCTCGTACAGGTGACGAGTGATTAGGTAATCTGGGGGACCAATTCACGTAATACAATTTTAAAAACATAACGGCAGTAGAAGAAGGATAGACAGGATTCGGAACACTTCGCTGCCCTCAAGGACCGGCATCGCTGACGTCGGTATCAAGGCTGCCAAGTTAAAGTGGGATTGGGCGGGTCATGTCTCCCGCATGCAACCGAATAGGTGAGCTAAGGTCGTAACTGGATGGATCCCTGTGGATGGAAAGCGACACCGTGGAAGGCCTAAGAAGCGGTGGCGCGATGATTTGGGCGCTTTTTACAGGGACTTGTACCAAATCCCGCCAGGATTTGGTACAAGATCGAGATAAGTGGAGAGATGAGGGGAAGACTTTTCCCAGCGGTGGGATAGCATAGGCTAGATAAATAACGACAGTTGACCCAAACGAGATTGGATGATGAATAGAATATATTTTGGCATTCTGCTCCATTAATATTGCAATGTTGAATACCGTTTAGGACATTTAACATAACGAGACTAGATCGAAGCTTAAACTACCTATACTATTTCAAGTTACGTGAATTTGCCTTCTAGATTATCTGCGATATTGACAATTTCAACTTCTAATAGGATATTTTTTCATAATTAATGTATAACGAATATATACATATATATACAATTAACTAGCATTCTCTCGCGGCTTAGCACACGCATTTTGACGGTAAACAGTAGCCTATGTTTCAATACAAGCCTATATCTATTGTAGCGGATAGGATACGTGGAGTGGTGTTTCTTCGTGAATATGAACAACTTTTAGAAGTTAAATTAAAGAAATGCCGAACGATGCGCGGAGACATAAGTGTTTGTCTGTATCGGTTCAATTGGCAACTGCTTGTGTCGTCATATGACGACGGAGAGTATACGGAGAGTAGATATATTTATAGAAATAAAGGTAAGTTCTTTACATGTACCTACATTATTATATTGATGTTATTGGAATTATGCTTAAATTAATATGTGTATATATTATTTATTTCAGGTTCGCGAGGTACGTCGTCTGCATCAACCAAACTTTACTGAAATCGGTACAGCCGTTAAGACATGAAAAGGTTACGAACATTATCTAATATTGACATAATTCGTATTATTTTGTTTAGTTCTTTTCCGTAATTCACACACATTAATGGTATCCAACTCTTAGAAACTTCGCTGTTGCAATCACATACTTCAGAAACCCTTAGGGTTCTACGGAAGGGTGGCTGGTGTTACGCACAACGAACCTTTTTGAGGAGTGACTTTTCAAATACGGATATTTATATTTAACCTTTTTTAAAAATGAATATTCTACACGCATAAAATACACAATTTTTTAACAAAGAGATAAATCGTCCGGAAATTGCACTTGAAAAAGCCTGTTCCAAACAAAACGGGACATTTACAGTGTAAAAATGGCCATCTTGGTTTTTCCTGACAGTTTTCTTAATTTACTGAACAAATGTTATGGCTAAAATATCCGTTCTTGAAAAGTCACTCCTCACTTATATAATTCTACTTAAAATAGCGAGAGAAACCTCAGGGTTCTGCGTAGAACTCTACGGTTCTCGCGTTCGAACTTACCTAAAATAGCATCCCCTAAGAACTCGAGCCGTTGATAGCAGTCTGTAAGAGTATTCTTCTGATGCGACGCATGTGTTAACGCCTGGAGTAATAGCGAACGGTCCTTGAAACGGTATTGCAGTGTGTTTTCTAACGCGTCGTAACCTGTTAAAGAAAAACAATTAGGTACTTCGTCATTATTTTAAATACGGGACTTAACACATACCATTTTATCAGTGTTACAAAATATTTAAAAAAAAACTATTTTATAACAATTTTTTATATATAAACTAGCTGACCCCGCAAAAGTTGTTATGCCATATAAAATAACAAACGCGACACTTCATGTAAATGACTTAACGTTAATGAACGACGGTTAAATTATATGGATATTGTTTATACAAAAATTGCGATTAAAAAATGGGGGGTGGGGGTAGGTCGCAAAATAGTTTACGTCCTACCGAGACCTACCGAATATACACAAAAAAATTTCATAAGAATCGGCCAAGCCGTTTCGGAGGAGTTTTGTTACAAACACTGTGTCACGAGAATTTTATATATTAGATAAATTACCCGTGTTAATTGCATATGTTTGCAGTAATTTTCCGGTTACGTGGCATCTACGTACCTGTGGGGACGTAGCGGTGGGGATTTTGAGAACATACCGAAAAAGAAATACGATTGAGTGTACCTGATAACATGCGTTCTAATTCGCCCTCGGGATCCGGTATGTACCGAAGCAATGGCGACGGTGGCGCCTTCAACTCTCCGTACACAATCTGAAACAACGTATGTTAAAACATCAAAATCTGATTAGCATAGCCGAAAGGTTTATAGCCCGGAGAATTTTATTATCCATTCACTTTTTAATTTTTTTATACCTTTTTAAATAAGTTCTAAATGAATGTTTATGTGTGTTTTTTTAAGACATCTTATAATTACAATAAATTATAATTGTAATAATAAGTATTTTTGTAGTAGTTTTAGATATAGCGTATTGAATTAATGCTGCTAATTTATATTTTAGTATAATAAACGAATTGAATTGAATCAAACATCCTACATAACAATCCCTACTAATTGATCGAGCGAAGCGAGATCTCCAAATAACAGGGTACACCAGTGACCCCACAGTGTTTTAATTTGGTATTCATGTAGCTTACGAGTAAATAACACAAATATAGGGGAAAGTCTGAAATTCAGAATAACTGCAATTTCTACCCCTAAAAAATTTAACCAATTAACATGAACTCCCGTTACCTGTAATTTGAATGAAACTGTAGGTCAAGTCGGTTGGTTTGCATTTCGTGGCACTATTTTGATAGTCAAAGATTTCAAATAATACTTTTTGTTTTCATGGGAGACTCGCGAACTCAGTTCGGGGCAAACCACTAGTATTATAAATTTGAAAGTATCACTGTCCTTCTGTCTGTTTCTTTGTTTGTTACTCAATCCCGTCGAAACGGCTGAACCGATTTCGATGAAATTTGCTATATACGTAGATTATAATCTGGATTACCATATAGGCTACCTTTTACCCCATAAATCAGTTCCCGTGGGATAAAAATAGGGTGTCAAGTCAAGTTTACCTGATACCAGTTTCCCTCGTCATCTCTGTAAGGGCGCCTCGCCCCGGCCGGTCCGAACCGGCCCGAACCCCAGGGTTCCGACGAACCCCACGGTTCGGGCGAGTTCGGCTCTTCAGACTCCGACTGCAGGTCTTCAGATATCGAGGAGCTGGATGATGAAATGGTGCTTTGTTTTGGCAGTGGTGATGTTTTCTGAAATTAAATTCATACATTAGTTATTAATTATTGATTAATACGGGTATTTATCGCGTATGTACCTTTTTTATTTGTTATCCCGATGTTTCGACTGTGTTGCAACAGTCGTGGGCACAGGTTGACAAATTAGTTGCCAGTGGTCGAAAATAGACAAAAAAAAAATTTAGTTTATTTTATTTTTGGACCCTCCTACTCCATAAAAACTTTAACGATGACAAAAAGCTATATAAATAACAATCTGACAGCCGACTATGGGCGTGACAATGTCTACGGTGCGGCACCGGCCACCGTGCAACGGCACGGCGCCGCACCGGCACACGGTGCACCGCTCGGTAGTTTGTGTTTTGATGTTGAACACATATTGCTTTTGTATGCGAGGTGCTACCATGGATAATCATAATTACTAGAAACATAGATAAACTCGCTGTTAACACTTGTAGACTCCATAAAGTTAGTAAATCGTTTAAAGGGCAAGGTGTACGCTTTTTTATCAAACTCCCAAGGGATGTACAAAAATTGACAATAATAATTAACAAATTTTAAAACGTAATTAAACAAAATCTCTATAAAAAAGCCTACTATAAAATATCGGATTATTTGGATGATAGAGAAGCTTGGGATTGAAATTGCTCCAACTCGTTCAAAATGTTACAATTTAGACGTAATTTATTTTCTGTATTATAATGTATTTTAAGAAAGAAAGAAAAGAATAAAAGGATCATTAAAAAACAACCAGCCTTGTTTCTTGCCTTTCTTTCCTGGCTTGGTCGCGAAGGAACAGGCGGTAAAATTGACGTTTCAAAGTGATCCTTGTGATTTTAATGAATAAAAATATTTGACTTTGGCTTTGATTTAAATAAGTTATGGATTGTTACGTGTACGTAACAGGTAATATTTTCTATACAAAATATATAATACGCTATTTTATGTATGTTATAATCATGTTTGAACACTTAAGAAGTCCTTCGGATCATACTAAATGGAAATCTCGAAACGCAGCAAAATGACCTCAAAATGGCGGCGCTTCTCCCTCCACCGCATGCGATGCGTCACATTTCTCACTTAGCGTAACAAATTCTTTGATCCTTTAGCTATTCAGTGGTGTAATTAAATTTTGTATGGAGATGATAGATATGTAGCTGCAACACCAAACTGTATCCCCCGATTTTGTTATCATTCGTTTTTTGAATTTGCTCCTACTATGAAAGCAATTTTAAAAACGTATTCAAATAAAAAAAAGGTAATGTTAATCTTGCCTGTATGTCGTCAGCGTGTCTATGGAGCGTGATGCGATGGTGTGGGAGCACGCTGATGCCGAGCCACGCCATGAACAGTAGGGCTCCGCGGGGACCGCACTCTAGTAGGTAGCCGCCAATTAGGGCTTCTACGCAGTCCGCTATCGATTTATCTACGGAAATAAATAATAAATACTTCAATGTCTTAAGACGAAAGTCTTTGATCAGTGTGTACAAGTGATGAAGTATGGTACAGAAACGTGATCACTCACTAAAAGCCTCATTAGGTCGGGTCGCGGTCGCTCAGCGTGCTATGGAGAGGCCTATGCTTGCTGTTTCTCTACGAGATACAATCAGAATGAATGAATGAGAATTCTTTATTATACCTTACAAGCTAAACACAACAGATATAAAAATAAAAAATAAAATAAATAAATGTAGGCCGAGGTGTAAAAAGAATAAACTTAATAATAGAAAAAGAAAAATTACTCAAGCAAATACATAAATATTACGTACATAAATAATTGTAAATAAATAAATATCATATATAAAATAAATGAGAATGAGATTCGTAGACGCACCAAAGTCACCGACATAACACAAAGGATTAGCAAGCTGGAGTGTCAGTGGGCGGCACATAGAACTGATGGCCGTTGGGGCAGAAAAGTTCTCGAGTGGAGACCATACACTGAAAAGCGCAGCGTAGGACGGCCCCCAATGAAGAATCCAAACAGGATTCAAATGAAAGATTGAATGACAGGCAGGTCATATCTATCAGGTCTGACCTGCAGAATGCTGTTGTTGAATCTTACTCTAATATAACATACAAATTATTTATGAACACCCTGTAAATTACCTGGTATACTATGCTGTGTGATGAGGTTGTATGGAATGTAGCAGCCTGTAGCTTCCTGCAGCTCTTTTTTATCCACTGTTTCTTCTACCTGTTGACATAAAAATATCCAACTTATTCAGTTCAATTCAATAAATATTTCAGAAAATCATAAATATTATTTTTCAGACGTATTATAATAATAAAATAATAATATATATTGGTGGACATTTCACACAGCGCTATCTAGCCTCAAACTAAGCAGAGCTTGCACTATGGGAACCAGATAACTGATAGAATACTTATATAAATTTTTTTGTAAATACCTACTTATAATGGAAAAACATCCAGACATAGAACTGTAGATCAAACAAACATTTGTTCCGCGGCGGGAATCGAACCCGCTACCTCCTGCGTCTCAGCCAGCTATACGTCCACTGCGCCACGGAGGTCGGTTATAATGTTTAATGACCGCAAAATTTAGAAAAATATTGTCTTCTGCATCATCATCATTATATGAGCCTAGACAGTGGGCGGGACACATAGCTCGAAGAACTGACGGCCGTTGGGGTAGAAAGGTTTTCGAGTGGATCCACGCACTGGAAAGCGCAGGGTAGGACCCCCCCCCCCCCCCCCCCCCCCCCACTAGATGGAAAGACGACCTGATAAAGGTTGCTGGAGCCGTTGGGTGCAGGCTGCGCAAGATCGTTCGATCTGGAAATCTATGGCTGATATATTTTTTATACTGCACGGAGATGGAACACACGCTTATGGCCCACCTGATGTTAAGTGGTAACCATCGCCTATAACAGAGAATTGCCTCGTAAGTCACGCATGTTAGAAATGTGTCCTAAGATACACTGCCCTGCTCCATCAACTTGAGGCATACAGGTAAAGCCTCATGTAGGTATGGTGGTAGTACTTTTTTTTATACATTATAGGCTTGCGATTGACCACTTGCCTGTGCGAGCCCTTTCACAAGGAACTCTACTGCTAAACACATAAGCATAACCCTTCCTTTTGGCTTTGCCGTAGTCGGATAAAAAGTGAATATTTACCATTTTCTCGTGTTGTTCGTGCGGCGAGGGCGGCGCGCGATGGCATGGCGGTAGCCAGTTGTCATGCGGCTCGAATTTGGACGCGATCATTCTCGCGCCGAGACGCGCCGACCGACCCAGCCGGTACAGGTTCAGGTTCGAAACCTGACGAATAGCACAATATTTTGAAAACAACATTATGTGCGACATCTATCGCTACATGGAAGAACTACTTTGTCATCAAGCTAACCTAGAGTGAGCGTCAATACGGAAACGATGAGACGGCGACATCTATCGGCAATTGGAAGAACGTATCCTAGATCACGCAAACGAAATAATCTGACAAATGAAACATCACACTAATATTATAAACTAGCTGACCCGCCCGCGGCTTCGCATACGTTTTTTCGTATAACATTGCCCTCCTGCGCAGTCAGGTAATAGATCTTTTTAAGATATACAATTCCGTAGTACATTAATTTGATCTATCTCGTAAGGTTTAGTCAGCGTTTGCAATTTAAGCGCACAAAAATATTTTGATGTATTATACATATAAACCTTCCTTATACATATAATCACTCTATCTATTGCTGAAAACTGCATTAAAATCCGTGGAGTAGTTTAAAAGATCTAAGCGAACAGAAAGCGGAAGCGACTTCATTTTATACTATGTAAAAAAGATGCGAAAGTTTGGATGTTTGTTTGTTTAATATTTTTCAAACTTTCAAGATCACTGTACATAATTATTGATTAAAGCGGATATTTATCGCGTACAACAGTCGTAGTTACGGGTGACCTTGAATCCAACCGTGACCAAGACTGTTGCAACACAGCCGAAACGTCGGGATAACAAATAAAAAAGGTACATACGCGATAAATCTCCTTTTTAATCAATAATTATGTACAGTGATCGATTTGTTTGTTTGTTACTCAATCACGTCGTAACGGCTGAACTGATTTCGATGAAATTTGGTATATACGTAATTATAACCTGAATTAACACACAGGCTACTTTTTGTTGACAACCAATGCATGCGAAGCCGCTGGCGGAAGCTAGTATAAAATACTTCTCAACAAGACCTGTTGGCAAACCCTCCGTTGACCGATACTGTTCTCGGAGATCAAGATGACGAAATCACCACCGAGGAGATTTCAGAGTCATCCGCATAAGACAGAGCAAACACTTCACACGCGGACGCTTCAGTTGCCTACACAAGGTACAGACATGTAGCTGTGCATTTGTCCCCTATCCCCCCTGGCAACGGCTCAAGCCAAGGTTCGTACCTAAGTTGTGTCCTTGCATTAGTTGCCTCGTCAAAACTTACAGGGCTGAGCGCCATCTGCGCTCGTCAAAAGTTCGGTTAAGCTGAATCAGCCTCAGAGGCCAACAACTATTTTGACCGTAAGAAAAAAATAAGGTGTTTTTAGGATTCAGAGCCAAGGGTGGCTCGGTGGGAGATCTACCCTTTTCCTATCACCCTATCAACCTGTCGTCTGCCAAATTTATTTTTGTTTTTTTGTGTAGAAACCAAATTAAATCTCCAATACAACTTGGGCAAATCGGCTTTGTATGTATATTTGTTTGTCCGAGGATAACTTTTGAAGCGTTGATTCGATCATCGTGAAATTTGGTATGGTAGGTAGTGATGGTACAATCCTGTTGTGACTAAATGAGCTAAAAATGTGGGGGGGGGGGCGGGGTTGAGATATTGGGGTTCAAGAGGGGTAAAAAAACAAGACCCTGTCTGTATTGTGTACCTGTTTGCTTCTCATGTGGCTGAGCTTCCCCTCGTGCACGGTGGGGTGCGCGCAGTACAGATACGCGGTGATGGCGAACTTGAGGAAGCTATCGCCGATCGTCTCCAGCCGCTCGAGGTTAATACCGTCGTTAGCATTCGACATCGTCAACGCCTGAAAACAACGTTAAACTTACAGTTCTGGACAGAAATAATAACAACGAAATCCATTATTAATCGATTTGATTGTCTTGTTCTTTTTTGGGTTGTTCAATAGCTAGAGTAGTTCAGATCAAAATCAAATTGTTTTTATTCTTTAAAATAACAACGATCACTTTGAAACGTGGGGTTAGTGGAGAAATAACTGGTTATGTTACACCTGCAGAGGAACTACCCCATGGTCAACACCTACCTTGGCCAGTGTGCAGGACCCTCAACAGACTGCGTACCCAAGTCGGCCGCTGCAGGTGTAATCTTAGTAAATGGGGGTATTAATGACAAATCGGCGGCGCAATGCCAATGTGGTGCCCAGCTCCAAAGAATGGTACACGTCATTGCTGCTCCGACGCTGCCATGAATGTAGCAATGCACTGCTCAAAATGGCTTTAGCCTTGAGACATCGACACGAAAGACGAAGTGGAGAAGAAATAGGCTTACGGCTGAGTTGTTCACTATGTTGATGTATAATTTTAGATTTGAGTTGATATTCTTTGTGAAACTGAAACGTATTAATTGAGTCTTGATACCTGTCTGTTTCAGATTATACATACATCAGTTATTGTTTTTATTATTTTTAATCAGACGTTACTTAGTATTCTTTATGTACCTACAGTGAAAAATAATAAAATTCAGTACAACTTAACTCACGGCTCAGCCGTAAGGATTTAATCACCTGCTTACAGTGAGGTTTACATGCCATGAAAAAATAATGATGTACACACCTGTAAAATAACACTAGGACTCGGTCCAGGATGTCCATCCAAATCCGGCTGATAATCAAAATCAAACTCCCCCCCACTCTGACCCTTCTCCTCATAATAAGGCTTAAACTCCCTCTCATAATTCAAAACCTTATCCACATACTTCTCCTTACAATCGAAGCCCACATTCGCTATCTTTTCATTAACATATCCGGGCGCATCAATATCTATATCCTTCATATAAAAACAATTATATTTGGATATTTCCTCTTCCGGTAAAGACTTTTTTAAGTTTTTTAATAACACTCGTTTGTTTTTCTCAATAGTTTCAATAGATATTTGCCCGTCGTATGATATTTCTTCATTTTTGTACGGAAAGAGTTCTTTGATCTTTGTGTCTATGACGGCCATCTTGGATCGCTCTATATTGTCTTTGGTTTGTGGTAGGAGCGCGCAGAGCGGTTTGTCTTTGGTTATGAGTTGACCGGTGTTGATTATTGTCTGTTTATGCATTTCTACTGCACGGTTAAATTTTTCTATATACTGAAAGGAAAGAGAAACATTTTAGAATTAAAATCACTGTCATTTTGACATTAACAAATATAATAAATAAATATTGCTGTACATTTCACACGGTGCCATCTAGCCCCAAACTAAGCCGAGCTTGTACTATGGGAACCAGATAACTGATAGAATACTTGTATATTTGTTTTTTTTTTGTAAATTCATACATATAATATACTAGCTGACCCGCCCGCGGCTTCGCACGGGTGGTTTTTCAATAAAACATTACCCTCATTTTGCGCTTTTGGCTAAAAAGTAGCCTATGTCCTTTTCCAGGATATAATCTATCTCCTTGCAAAATTTCATTAGGATCCGTTCAGCCGTTTAGTCGTGTAAAGGCCATAAACAAACAAACAAACAGAGTTATGTATGTATTATACATACTTTATGATCACAATAAATGTATTTCTATTTCTTTCTATTTCTATATAAACGGATATGCATGAGTAGTTTAGAAGATCTAAGCGAACAGACAGCGGAAGCGACTTCATTTTATACTATGTATAGATAGAAAAAAAAAGATTATGCAAACATATGTTACGCGGCGAGAATCGGGGTCGCCAGGAAGCAAAGGTTGGGAAACTGCCCTAGACCTTTGACAATATCCTTACTTTGTGATCAGCCTCTCCGCTCTTCAGCAGTTCGACGAGTTCAGCTCGATCCGCCTTCTCATCGCGAGGGTCACGCTGCGGGGACGGCAGCGTCTTCCTCGTCGTCTCCAGGTCTACTGCCTCCGCCTCGTGAGCTGTCTTATACTCGATACGGACACCCAGAGATGCTGAAATTATTTTTATTAGATTAGATTAAGTGTTATGCAGACGTAAGAAGACTAATAATTTTAACTACATGGTTTTCGCGGCTTCGCACGCCTGGGTTGTCATCAAAAAAATATAAGACAAAGTCAAAATATTTTATTAATTCAAATCACAAGGATCACTTTGAAGTGTCAATTTTACTGCCTGTTCCTTCGCGACCAAGCCAGGAATGAAAGGCAAGAAACAAGGCTGGTTGTTTTTTCCAATGATGCTTTTAGAATACATAACAATACAGAAAATAAATTACGTCTAAATTGTAACATTTTGAATTTTTAGTTGGAGCAATTTCAATCCCAAGCTTCTCTATTATCCAAATAATCCGATATTTTATAGTAGGCTTTTTTATAGAGATTTTGTTTAATTACGTTTTTAAATTTGTTAATTATTATTGTCAATTATTGTACATCACTTGGGAGTTTGTTATAAAAGCGTACACCTTGCCCTTTAAACGATTTACCAACTTTATGGAGTCGACAAGTGGCAACAGCGAGTTTATCTTTATTTCTAGTATTAAAATTATGATTATCGCTATTTTTCTTAAACAAATTAATATTTTCGTGTACATACATCAGACTTAGATGTATTGACAAGGGAATGTCATAATATTAAAAAAATATGCATTTTAATCCAGTTGCACGCGCAGACACTTCTTTGGCTTTATCTTTTATGTTTCATATTCATGAATGTCTAATTATTAATTTATGTAACTTCTAATTTTAAGTGGGGGGAATAAACATCTGCACTGACGTCCCGCATTGGGGTGTATTGTGCATTACCCCCCCCCCCCCCCCCACCCTTCTAACCTAACCCCAGCTATCCTAACTCCTTGACTCCTTCCTCCAAGTTATTTAACTTGCAAAATAAGTATCTGTAACGTATAAAAATACTCTTAGTTAAAGACGAGCGGGGCCTTCTAACACAAGTTTTATACTTAAAAGAAGGTTTCAACCATAAAATATTATGTACTAGCTGACCAATCCGCAGCTTCGCACGCGTAGTTTTTCAATAAATACATTACCCTCCTGAGCAGTTGGGTAAAAAGTAGCCTATGTCACCCGGGGTAGTGTAGCTTCCCAACTGTGAAAAAATTTTATAAATCGGTCCAGCAGTTTCGGAGCCAATTCAATGCAAACAAACAAACAATCAAATCAATCCTCTTTATAATATTAGTATAGACTATTTGTTACAGAAATAAAACATTTAATACGTTATGACTTGGATCAAAAAAATCAATATCAATTATTTTTTTGATCCAAGTCATAACGTATTTTTGGGCGCGTTCAAGTATGACATAATGCAATATTTGAAGATTTTTGACCCTCCCTCCTCCCCATGTAACGCACCGTAACGTTTTTCGGTACACAGTGCTATCTTCAAACTAAGGAAATCTTTTACAATACTTATACCCATATTTTTTTTTTTAAATAATATACAGTAAAATACCCAGTCTAAGGCACTTGTCTTACCTATGGTGATGAGATCGAACCTCATAGAGCTAGAAACTAGAAAGGAGTTATCTCGCTGGGCTAGTGCAGCGAATGAGCGAGTGCGGCGGCCGATACTCATCATCTCACGCCGTGTGTTCTGACCGCCAAGCAAACATCGCTGAGCGAGTTCTCGCCGGCAGTGTGTGAATGGCAAGCTATCAACTATTAATATACGTGTCTCTTTTACTGACACCCAATCTATATCTTTTGTTCGTTTTATTGAGCGAGAAAATAGTTGATAGCTAATCGCTTACTTGCCGGCGGTGAGACAAGTGCCTAATGAGTGATATAATGACGAGCATTTACCGTTGACAGCTTTACTGCTGCCGAAGCCGCTTTCAGTGTCAGCATCCGTGTCCGCATCGAATTCTGAATCATCGGAGTCAAAGTCGCTGTAAAATTAATATTTTTGTTATAAAAATACAAAATAACATTTAACTAAAAATTGTCGGTTTTCACATAGTAGGAGGAGGTGATAGAGTTACGAAAACCTAAATAAACAAATAATGCTAAACATTTCACGCATTGCGAGTAGAGTTCCCTGTGAAAGGGCTGGCCTGGGAAAAATCACCATATCTACTTCATCCGCCATGTTTGCATGATCTACAGATATTTGTTGATATTGCTGGACATTTCACACAACGCTATCTAGCCCCCAAGTAACCAGAGCTTGTACTATGGGAACCAGATAGAATACTCAAATACTTTCTGTTTTTGTAAATATTTACTTATTATACATAGAAAAACATCCAGCCCAGAACAAATATCTGTAGAACATGCAAACATTTGTTTCCGCAGTGCGAATCGAACCCGCTACCTCCTGCGTCTCAGCCGGCTATTCGCCCACTGCACCACGGAGGTCGTCAAAGGATCGTCGTCACTTTATAAGTGTGTATTTACAAAAAAAATGTATATGAGTATTCTATCAGTTATCTGGTTCTCGTGAATGAATGATAATTAGAATATGATAGATCAGAAAACGCTTTATTGTACACCAGTTTTATGTTGTTTGATGTAGTGTTGAGTTATTGTGTTGCAAATAAGTGTTGATTTGATTTAATGAGTCAATAAAATAAAATTACCTGGACATATAAGAGCAGTCGCTGTCGGCCATGGTGTAAGCCCGTGGCGCAAGACTCTCAGGCTTCGGTTTTTGCACCGGCTCGCACCAGTTCACACCGCCTGAACAAATACAAACAGATATTACACACTATCTATACTAATAATAGTATTTTACAAACTTTCGCGGTCACTGTACATAATTATTGATTTAAGGGTGAATCAATTGCTTGAAATATTCACAGAATATTTAGTTAAATATTCACTTTAAAAATAAATCATTACATTAATATGAAACAAATATTTAAGGATCCCATACGACAAACGTGATTTTTTTTTTGCTCGTTTTTATAGATAATGGTACGGAACCCTTCGTGCGCGAGTTCGACTCGCACTTGGCCGGTTATCAGTGAAAATGATTACCGTTAGCAGCGGTGCAGAATGTCAGATTAGGTGGTAAAGGTTCACTCCACTCATCGTAAATGTCATCCACGTCAGGGATTGAAGACGCCATGTCGTTGCTCCAAGTGCCGATTTCGAATCCCTACAAAAAATATAGATAAGAACAAATACTTAATAATTACATTTCATACAGCGGTATCTTGCACCAGATTTAATCGAAATCGGTCTAGCCGTAAAAACGTAAGAAACAGGCAGAGATATAGTTACTTTCGAATTTATAATACTAGTAGTTCGCCCCGAACTGATATCTCGCAAATCTCCCACAAAACAAAAAAAACATTATCAATTATCTTTGACTAATAAAATTATGCCCCAAAATACATAACCAACTAACTTGACCTACAGGTTTATTCAAATTACAGGTAACGGGAGTTCATGTTTATTGGTTACTCTTTTTAGGGGTAGAAATATTCTGGATTTCAGACTTTTCCCTATATTTGTGTTACTAAAGCTACACGCATACCAAATTTCAGCACTGTGGGGTCACTGGTGTAATTTCATCGAGTTTAGTTTTTATTATGGCTAATAACTTAAAACTACAAGGTTTAAACTAAAAATAAAAACGGGATCGAAATGTACTGATGAAGGCCTTTCATTATACGTGCCACTTGACCGGATAGTTCCATTTTTTTTTTACCCCTCTTGAACTCCAATATCTAAACAACCCCCCACATTAGTCACACCAGGATTGGGCCATCACTACCTACCCGTATACCAAATTTCACGATGATCGGATAAACGCTTTGTAAGTTATCCTCGGACAAAGAAACATACATACATACAGTGCGGGTTAGTCCGAGTTGATTAGGAGATCTCGCTTCGCTCGATCAATTAGTGTTGATTTGCTAATTTTACTGAATTAAAACTACTTACGGATTCTGCATCATCCTGATTTAGTTTCTCATGTTCTTCTTGGAGTATTTCATTAATAGTTTTATCTTTATTATCAGCTAGGCCTTCGTCTACTTCTCCGTTTACTGGATTTTCTATAGATCTGAAAAATAATAAAATAAATAATAAGTATTTCTTTAACTAAATATTTAGATACTTCAGATATTAGAAGAAAATTGAGGGTTGCCCTCGATTTTTTTGAGATCTCATAATCATATTCTGACTTGGTGCCAATGGGACCACCTGCGACACCCTTTAAACAAACAAATATTTCTCGAATCGGTCCAGGCGCCTTTGGGTACTTAATCGAGGAACATACATAAAAAATAAGAAAAGATTCCGACGAATTGATAACCTCCTCCTTTTTTTGAAGTCGGTTAAAATTGCTGGACATTTCACACAGCACCATCTAGCCCCATACTAAGCAAAGATCGTACTATGGGAACCAGATAACTGATACTTTTGTATCCTTTTTTTTTGTAAATACATACTTATATATAAAATATAATATATAATATAGAAAATATATAGAAAAACATCCATATCTGGAATAAATATCTGTATACCATGCAGACATTTGTCTCGCAGCGGGAATTAAAACCGCAACCTTCTGCATCCCAGCCGGCTATTCGCATATTGCGCCACAGAGGTCGCCAAAAATATAATAATAATAAAAACGTTTTGATTTGATTTGTAATTCAATAAAATATACTGTCCCACTGCTGGGCAAAGGTCTCCCCCATTCCCTTCCATTCCTTGCGTTCCCCAGAAATCTCCTGCCAGTCGGAGTGGAACCCATACAGATCGTCGCGCCAACGTTTTTTTGATTTGTAATAATACTTAATATTCATTAATATCACAATTATACTGCATGTTCCTTCGCGACCAAGCCAGGAAAGAAAGGCAAGAAACAAGGCTGGTTGTTTTTTTAATGATCCTTTTAGAATACATAACAATACAGAAAATAACTAACTAACTTTATGGAGTCTACAAGTGGCAACAGCGAGTTTATCTTTATTTCTAGTACAATAAAGACTATACTATTATATTCTACTCTACACACACAGACAGACAAAGGTATAAAGTACCCCTCTTTTTGCGTTAGGGGTAAAGTGTCTTTTTTGTGCACTCATACCTGATTTGTGTAACTTCTTCTATTTCATTTGCATCTTCTTTATTCTTCTCTGTATTTTCAGCATCTGCACTCAGTACCTTAAATACAAGTAACATACCATAATCATACTGAACGAGCGAGCGAAGCGAGCGAAACATCTCATTTTCGAGATTGGCCAAAAATATTTTTGTCCAGCGTCTGTCTGTTCTCGTCTACAGGAGGCCAACCTCAATCTCTTATAGCAATATTAAAATAATCTTACACTGACATTTAGTACCATGACCCTCAATTAGTAAGCTTACTTTATTATTGTAAAGGTGAAGCAGTTTTGGTGACGTCATCATAAATCGTTCACGCAAAACGTTTCACATTAGAGCACAAAGAAAGCGTAAGTTTATACTAAAAAGTAAGTAGATCGTGTTTATTTTCGCAATGTTTTATACTGAGCGAGGTGCAATCACTAGAAAGCACTAAATATACAACATTATTAGGATTATAACAGAAAAGTTTAAAAGTTTTGCGGTTCAAATCGAAGTAATGTTGCTACAAGCTTCAAACAACACGCTCCTGAAACATGATGGTATCTAAAAGATTCTAGGAGAAATTGGCACACAAGTTTCTTGATTTATTTAATTTTTTTAGTCAGTCGCGATTTTTATTGGGAGGAAAATAGGGGGAGAAGGGGGGAAGTTTGCTGTAGAATTATTTATCGACGGATTTCAATTTTTGATTTTTTATATATTATATGCGTATACCAATCAGACTACGCAGTCCTCTCCGCCTTCACGAGACGAACCTTTAGACACCAGATTAGACTTCCTAGGAGCAAGGGAACGCGAGTAATCGCTAAAACTTATACCAAATTTTTTCTCAAAAGTATACATAGGTAAGCCTATAGGAAAATTCAAGCAACTAAAATTCCATTTAAATTTGGACTTTCTTCTTTAATTTTGTTGCGCAAATTACTTTTTGTACTTGGGACGCTAGGTCTACTGTTCTCACATCAATCTCATATCTCAAATCGAAACCAGTCATTTTGATTTAAAAACACATTATGCGTCCCTCTATCATTTGAGGGTTACCCTCGATTTTTTTGGGATCCCACCATCAGATCCTGACTTGGTGTCAATGGGACAACCTGGAATGCAATGCCCCTTTAAAAACAAAAAAAAGAATTTGAAAACAAACGTTCTTTAACCATACAGTTTGTCACCGCATACACGACATAAATTTAAAACACATATGCAAAATCGTATTAACTGATTTTAGAGATTGGTTTAATACCTGTAGCTTGAATATTTATCCAGTAATAGATACATTTCCAATAAACCATTTTTAACGTAAATCGGCGGCGCCTTTGCGACAATGCCGCTTAGTCAGATTAACAGGTACCTACTTACATGATGAATGAATGTGATTTCTTAACCTATATTTTATACAGGCTGTTCCATCCCTTTTGCCAAAATCACTCCCACAAACCGAGAGAAAAGATGTTACAAATAAAAAAAATCCAGGGAAAAAACTATTTTACAACAATACTAGCCTCAGCAAATCAGCCCTACCCGTGATTTAAATTAATGTCGTAAATGCGGTGACACGCAGTATATTGTGTGTACCTCCGCTAAACACCATCCAAAGTCAAGAGGGGGCCATTGGAAGGCCGGCATAGTGGTCTCGTCGATCTTAGGCACGCCCAAACCCACGTCTATTGCGACCGCGCGACGAATCTCATCCGCTATCAGTAATGCGTTTATTCTGGAACAAATAAAAATTATCAATATTTTAGTGCCATCTTAAAAATGTTCAAGCCTAGATGGGACTTTTTGTCGTAATCTGAATCACCTCACTAATTTCGACCCTGACGTGACAGAGCCCGGTAGCACAATTGATTAGTGCATCCTCGTATAAGAGGAAGGTTGCGGGTTCAGGTCCCGTTTGTGGATTACGGCCTTTATTTTTGGATGTCGATTGCAAGAGTGCCTATACAGGGTGTTGTACGCGCAAAAATTAAAGGGGTTATTTTGATGAACATAATAAATAAATTTATGAAATGTTTACCATAAAAATATGAAATTTATTTAGGCATGTAAAAACCAACACTTTATTAAACTTATGTTGTGCTATTGCATAATATAAAATAAACAAAACCTATAAACAAAACATGAATCAACAATCGACCTAAACTACGTAAGATGTCAGAATGTTGTTTGTGAAATAACTTATATTGCAAAAACGGCTGGCCCTATTTTTATACATGAGGATCGTTGGATTCGTCTTGAAATTGCCTACAACTTACCTATATAAAACACAAGGGAGAGCCACCGTCGCGAACCACAGTGGCGCCGCGAATGGATGGACGGTGCACAACTCAGGAACCAAGATTTGCTTCTGATCAAGTCGGTCGCGTTTCGCTCTGCGCGTGCGCTCCGATGAGACGGGAAGGGCCACGCCTTTGCGGTTCACGTATCTGTAAATACAGCAATACGTACAAATTAGATTTATTTACCCTCAACTTTAAATTGAGCGTCAACTTTAGGTTCTCTCGAAGAAAACGCTTTTAAGCGACGAGATCGCCCATTATACATTTTCTTGTTTCTTATTTTGTTGTGTCTAGTTTGTAAGGTACAATGAAGAATTTTCATTCATTCATTCATTTAAAAAGAACTCGCCCGATTCTGAAAATTATTTTACTGAAAGAGAGCTACACTAACCGCTAACCCTATTCTATTTTGATAAAAATCAGTCCAAAGCCGAGGAGTCAGCTAGTATTAGTATAGATTACGTTCCACCAGCGGAGCATCTTCCTTACGGCTACAAGCTGCAGTGGCCAATTTGGAAGTCTCTAAACCGGTTGCGCACTCAAGTTGGCCGCTCCTGAGACAATCTAGCCAAGTGGGGCTACATCGACCCATTCTGGAGATAGTGCCACTGCGGGGCCACCGCACAAACAGTGCCCCACCTGCTCTCATGTTATTATACCCAACCATCTGCACACGAGAACACTTGCACCAGGCAACATAGAGGAGTGTGGAAGTTGCTATCTATTAGGCTAATAAAATTTAGAAGTCAAATAGTCATTGACACGAAAGAAGAAGTATAGATTACCTAGGTGTGAGTAGATTCAGCCTGGCGCTGGTGTGGTCCACATCCAGCAGCGGCTGGTTCGGCTGCGTCAGCTGCACTTTGTACTTGGAGAGGTAGTAGGAGCGGAACGTGTCGTGCGTGGCCGAGGGGAATGCTGATTCGGGGGTGAGGTGGCTGCAGATCTCCGCTACCAGGAAGAACTACAACAAACACAACACTTAACTATTGAACCTATCATTGTTTTTTCGTTATACATGATAGGCGAGCGTTTGAGCACGATCTCGCCTGATGGCGCGAGATGATGCAATCTATGATGGTAACCGCTTGCCTAGAAGAAACCTGTTCACTCGCGACTTGAAGACCCCTAAGGTTGTAGTTATCAGGAAACCCAGACTCAGGCGAGGCGTTCCATTCCTTGGCGTTATTGACTTGGCCTTGATTTTCTTCATAACCATACCATGATTATGAAGAAGAGCGTAACCTTCTGGTGACAGAAAGAAAAGTGCTAAGACCTGGTGCGACGAGAAGATGGCACTCTGCGAGTGAGGAAGAATCGGGAGGTAGCGGAACTGGTGGCCGAGCCCAACATCATAGGCGAAATAAAATCTCACAGATTACGCTGGCTCGGTTACGTTGAGCGAATGGGGGACGATCGTGCTGCCAAAGGTGCCTTCCTAGGACTGCCAGTCAGCGACGACCAGTCAGCCGACCCAGATATCGCTGAAAGGATGTCAGACTGGCAAGAAAGACGCAGAACCCGCTTCGGAGTGCATTGAGCTCCAAGATAGTTAGTAAGTATGGTGGTTATGAACACTATTTTTCCACTAAAACCCGGATATTTACCATGATTTATGAGTTTTACACATTATGCTCTCCTTAAGATCTCTCTACGCTACCCCCCCCCCCCCCCCCTCTCTCAGGGAGCGCGGCCCACCGATTGGAAAGTCCTGCTCAAAAGTAATGTAATGTTACCTGCGGTTGGTCCTGGTTCCTGTACCAGGGTGTCACGACAGCATCATGATACCGCTCAGCATCGAATACAAACACTTCGCCCTCCTTTAGTAGGGGATTCTTCAGAGGTGCGCTGGAAAAAAGGCAAAATTAAAAATTTGGCGTTTTAAGATTATGAAACATTATTACGTTTTGAGATAACGAAGTACTGCGTTTTGAGATACCGAAATACTGCGTTTTGAGATTATGAATACTGCGGTTTAAGATAACGAAATACGGAGTTCTGACATAATGAAATACTGCGTTTTGAAATAACAAAATACTGCGTTTATATTATTAAAGAACCACCTAACTTGACCTATAGTTTCATTCAAATTACATTTAACGGGAGTTCATGTTGTTTGGTTACTCTTTTTTGGGGTACAAATTGCAGTTTTTCTAGATTTCAGACTTTTGCCTATATTTGTGATACTTAAACTACACGCATACCGAATTACAGCACTGTGGGGTCACTGGTGTACCCTGTTAATTTTGTCAAAGTTCAGCTTCTATTATTGCTAATAATTCAAAAACTATAAGTACTTTACTAAAAATAAAAACGGAGTCTAAATGTCTAATGAAGACCTTTCATTTGACATCCCACTTGACCTAATAGACTCATTTTCATTATTTTTTTACCCCTCTTGAACTCCAAATATCAACAACCCCCCAACATTTTTAGCTTATTTAGTCACACCAAAATTGTGCCATCACTGTCTAATTTAATATATAGGTAATATATCAAATTTCTGATCATCGGATCAACGCTTCCAAAGTTATCCTCGGACAAACAAACATACATACATACATACAATGCCGATTTGCCCAAGTTGATTTAGAGACCTCGCTTCGCTCGATCAAATACGTGGAATATAATAATAAATGAATGTACCCACCTGTTGTCTCCCTCACTCGTGTGTACAGGAAAGGGGGGAATGTCTGTTAGATTCTGCTGTTCCGTGTGGTGGTATATCTGCTCCAAAAACGCCCAATCTATATCTATCTTCTGCGTTCCACCTTCTTTTGTCGCTGTTAATAATAATACATTGTTATACAAGGGCTGTAAGCGATTATTTCTATTTATGATGACCTCCGTGGCGCAGTGGGCGAATAGCCGGCTGAAACACAGGGGGTATCGGGTTCGATTCCCGCTGTGGAACAGATATTTGCATGATCTACAGATATTCGTTCCGAGTCTGGATGTGTTTTCTTATATTTTTAGAATGTATTTACAAAAAAATAGTATACAGTGTTTTTTTTAACTGGGGCAGTACGGCAGCACCCATAACTAGAGGAGATACGGGTGCAGTTTTTTTAAAAACATCAGCTTGTTTCTAAGAAAAACATTTTGGCATTAAAATAAATAAATAAATATTGCTGGACACTTTACACAGATATATCTAGCCCCAAACTAAGCAGAGCTTGTACTATGGGAACCAGATAAGTGATAGAATACTTACATACCTTTTTTTTGTAAATACATACTTGTAATATATAGAAAAACAACCAGACCCGGAACAGATATCTGTAGATCATGCAAACATTTGTTCCGCGGCGGGAATCGAACCCACTAACTCCTGCGTCTCAGCCGGGTGGTCGCCCACTGCGCCACGGAGGTCGTCAATTCATTTTTTCAAGTCAATTGTTTTGGTCAAGCGTGAATAGTCTTAAAATGAATCAAGTTGGTAATTTTTTTATGCCAATCTTCTCAGTCCTTTGTAAGGATCATTTTATTGTATAGAATGAAAAAAATCTGAGCAGCGGAAGTTAGTAAAATTTTATAAAATGTATTCTCATACAACAGGACAAAGCAAAATTCCTCCAACAAACATTTTATTAGATTCTAATTGCACATTGAAGAAGTATTAATACTGTAGCGGTTAAGAAGTTTAGGAACTCCATGCTCTCATGAGCAATTCAAAAACATTTCGTATTTCAGAACAATTTTGAATTTCGAACATGGTTCTTGCATCTGTCGGACTTTTATATCAGTCATTGACCTTATGGTGAGTATCTTATTCGTCCTATCATGGCATTGTCAAATACGCAAAAAGTAGACTTAATTGAAGCATACTTCCTCAACCGACGAAGCCCAACGAATGCGTTGAAGTGGTATCAGGAACGCTACCCGGACCGCGATGTAGCGAATCACAAGATTTTTGTAAAAATTTAAGGCAAGAAGAAACATTTTCGGTCTAAAAGAAATAGAACAACAAAAATGGATGAGTTCACCACCATTGCCATCTTGGGGATTTTCGAGGCCTATCCAAAAGCTTCATTACGAGAAGCAGCTGAAAATATCGGATTGCACAAATCAAGCATACGTAAAGTACTGAAAACCTACCATTACAAATGTTACAAGGAGGGATGGCCACTGCTTTCAGGAGATACAGACCGAAGATTATCACTTTGTCACTGGTTCGTGGCATGGTCTGTTGGAAACGCTTATTTCCCGACCACTATTATTTGGACAGACGAATGCAATTTTTCAAACAACGGTATGTACAACAGAAAGAATAGTCATTACTGGTCACGATCAAATCCTCTAAGAACTACACAGACCTATAACCAAATTTGGTTTTCATTTAACTGTTGGTGTGCGATACTACACAATAAAATAATTGCTGTTAAGATCTACCATGGAACATTAAATAGTGAAAACTGTGGAAGAAGTGGATAATACTTTTCCCTTAAGCGATTTGCATAATGTCATCTACCAACAGGATGGTGCACCTCCTCATAATAGTACAGCGAGTAAACGGTTATTAGATGAGCATTTTCCTGATCGTTGGATGGGTACATATGGTCCAATTAAATGGCCACCACGTTCACCCGACATGACGCCGATGGACTTTTTTTATGGGGCTACCTACAGGGTCATATTTACGAAACTCGGTACAATACCGTTCAAGAATTAAAAAACGCAGTCCACTTTCACTTATACAAGATTCACCACTCATGGTTGTCTAAGGCCACTAAAATTGTTTTGAAACGTGCCCGTGCTGTATGCAGGTACTGCATACATAAAATAATTAATAATAAATACATATATATTTAGCGACAAATACTCAGATTGTGTTCTCTGAGCATACGTTTAAAAATGGCAAGTGACTTGGCACATCTGATAGCCACCGGCAGCGCGTTCCATAACCGGACAGCCTGCACTGTAAAAGACTTATCAAAGTAGGAGGAGGAGTGTACAGGTGTCCTGAGTTGGAGTGTGTCAGATGAACGCAAGGATCGAGGATTGGATTGATAGAGGAAATGGAAGCGTTCTTTAAGATAGGAAGGTGAGGAAGGGTTGAACAGGATGTTATATAAATACTGAAGGATGTGAGTATCCCGGCGAAGGCGTATGGGTAACCACTTGAGCTTACTGCGAAATTCGGACACATGGTCATACTGTCCCCCACCATACCCCCATACTGTCCCAGTTAAAAAAAAACACACTGTATAAGTTTACTATCGATTATCTGGTTCCCATAGTACAAGCTTTGCTTAGTTCGGGGCTAGATAGCGCTGTGTGAAATAGCAATATTTATATATTTTTTTTTATGGATGATAGTGAAGCGCTTCACCACTACCTAACCTGATGGTAAGTGATGGTGTGATCAAAGATGGAGCACGCTTGCCTAGAAAGAACCTATTCACTCTGGCCTTTAAGACCCCGAGATTATACTGGTTCGGAAAAACATACACCGGAAGTGAGTTCCACCCCTTACTCGTGCTAACAAGGAGAGTTGAGGGAAATCGTTTGGTACGGCTAGGTGGTATGCCGACCACCTGTCGTCTGCTTGTCTTGCTTGCTATATTTATTTATAGCCCGATTATTGACAAAATCTAATTTGCCCTTTGACTTACTTTTGAGAGTAGGTACGATGTAGTAGTTATTCCTCGTAGACCCTTCATTCTCTAGCGTCATGCCGCGGCGACGCACGCGCAGCACTTCAGTAAATACAAAGTGCATGAATCTGCAGCAATCATTTCATACTTAGAAAACTTTCGCGATTGATTTCAATTATTATTATAAATACCGATTTATCACGTATCAGCGCGAGGCGATACGTTATTCGGAGCGGATCGCACTCACCCTGATATGAAGGTTCACGAATTGAACCGAAACATTGTCGGTCGAAGCACCGATAAGACGGGGTACGTGATAAATCCCGTATATATAATAATAATCATTTCATACCATACTTACAATGAAAGAAAATACATTTAAACGCATCACAAAACGATCAAGAATCTTTAACAATTAAAACTAAACATATTCACATGTACCTATATATATATAGGGTGTTTGATAATATACGCACAAAAGTGAAATGGGTTATTTTGATGAGCATAATAATAGTATATTATGATACAAGTGAGCTAAGTTGCCATACATTGTCTAGTGAGCAAGATGCTCACGAGTTTCATACGCACTTTTTCAACACACTTGCGAGGAAAAACAAACATGTATTGTATAAATCGTTAAGCATAAAATTATTAAAACAATTGTTGAATGTACAATTTTCATAACGATATTGTTGCACGTGCCAAATGTAAGGTGATTGATTACATATAGCCATACAGCCTAATTCAAAATTATAATTTTAGTGATAAAATGCAAATATTTTATAACTTATTGTATTATAAATAATTTGATAATAATAAATATTTTATCGTCTTAATTAGGAATACGTTTATTTATTCCAAAAATGTAAATTGATTTTCAGCGGCATAAAACCTCTTTGTTGTTACAAAACTGTATTACCCGGTTAAATTGAAAATGCTCTGTTTACTCGCGTATAATTTGCAGTTAGGTACTAACTTAACTTTGTAGGGATAATTCTATTATGCACTAGTACGTAATATTATTATGCACACGTGTGTTATAATTCGGTTTATGACCTAAGAACGATGTAATAAGGCTCACTTTACCCCGTCTCCGCCCCGAATAGCAGAATAACGATTAAAATATTGGAATAATTCACGCAAAATAAAATTATGAAGAAAATTCATTTTCTCGTACATAGATGCAGATAATGATGGCGATTGACAATTCTACCCGGGTGATGTAAATTGGCAGCCCACGTCATATGCATGTCAAGGCAGTACAGTACGAAGTTCGGCGGGTGAGCTCGTAAAATATAAAATAACAACAACAAAGGCACTTTTTTTTAATTGGGGGAGAGAGTCACAAAACCATAAAATTTGTGTGACGTAATTTATGGATGGCCACTAACCAACTATACTAAAAACATCCACAATAACAATATAATCACACTAAAGGAAACACGAATAATAATTGATCAAAAACAAGCAAAATGACGCTAAGATGGAGTGACGAGTGAGCAAGAAGAGATTTGCAATATAAAATGTGTAAAATTTGAGTATTTTTTGTACCTAAAGTAAAAATAACCCAACATAAATCTCTCAAAAATTGTGAAAAAATCAGTTTCTTGTTGTTCCATGAGGAAGGACATAGGATAGTTTTTTTGGGAAAATTAAGATTGTTGCCATAAAATTTTGAAAATTAATCAAACGCTTGGACTGCACCACAGATAATAAAAATATTAGTTGAGAGCCCGTTAAGGTTGTTTTTTTTTGTATTTCATTTATTACTAATAAAAATAGTACAAAGGCGAATTTAATGCTAAAGAGCATTCTCTTCCAGATAACTTTTGTGTATTGCGGATAAAAATGTATAGGTAGTGAACTAATGAAAATTTGCACAGGACTAGTAAAAATTGCATTATACAGGATGTTTGGTAATATACCGAAGATATTCAAATGACAGTTTCTCAAAACATGAAAAACGCATTTTTGAAAAAAAACCTACTAATTATATTATCCAATTTTAAAGAAAATCGACTAAGATTAGGTGATTAAATCGATCTAAAACTTACTGCCTACTCTTGCAATCGACATCCAAAAATAAAGGCCGATTTGATATCTCTTTCGAAAATTGCTGCGGGTTTGCGTTAGAAAGGGACAACAAGAGATATCTCGAGACGTCACGAATACAGTATCTGTGGTTAGATGGCAAGCATTATGCAATAGCACAACATAAGTTTAATAAAGTGTTTGTTTTTACATGCCAAAATAAATTTCACATTTCTATGGTACGAGGCATGCCTTTTAAGTTTTGTCGTTTGAAGAAAAAAACACATCTAGAACCTTATAGTACTTTTTATTGTTTTTCAAAGTATTCACAACGTAGCTTAAAACACTTTTCCATTCGCTCAAACCAGTTATTATAACATTTATTCCACTCTAAAGTGGGGTGTTCAAAATGGCTGTCTTGAAAGCGTCGACTGCTTCTTCACCGGACTGGAACCTTTGACCACGAAGACTTTTCTTAATTTTAGGAAATGTAAAGAAATCGTTAGGGCTTAGGTCAGGACTGTATGGAGGATGGTCAAGAATTTCTACTTTTTCCTGCTTCAAATACTCAATCGTTTGACGAGCGCTGTGTGAGCTTGCGTTGTCGTGGTGCAGGATGATGCGTCGCTTTGAGTTAGATTTTCGAAGTTCGGCGATGACTTGTGGTAAACAAACTGTAGTATACCACTCTGCGTTAACCGTTCTACGATCTTCAAGTGCAATAGTCGCAACATGGCCGGTTTTTCCAACGAACGTGGCCACCATCTTCTTTGAAGTGCTTCGAGAACGAACAACTTTAGTCGGCTTTGGCTCGTCTTGAAAGACCCAGATTGTAGATTGTTGTTTGGAATCAGGATCGTAGGCATAGATCCAAGATTCGTCACCACTTATGATGTCGTAGACGTGATTTGACTCCCCTCGGTTGAACCTTTGCAGAGTTGTCTTACACCATCTGACGCGGGCCGCCTTGTGATCGTCGGAAAGCAGATGCGGTATCCAACGGCAAACTAGCTTTCTCACACCAAGCGCTTCATGCAAGATCTTCTGAATGGTTGTCCCTGAGATGCCTAATAGAGCCTCTATCTCTCGATACGTCACATGACGATCTTCGAGAATTAGTTGTCTCACAGCAATGATGTTATCTTCAGTGAAGGCGGATTTTGGGCGTCCTTCGCGAAATCTGTCACTAACACTAGTATGTCCACGCTGGAATTCTAAATACCAGCGTTCGACAGTCCGCAGACATGGGGCTACATCACTGAACACAGATGTTAGCTCTTCTAAACACTGAAGCCGTGTCAGGCCTCTTCTAAAGTTGTAGAAAATTATTGCACGAACATTTTCCTTAGAAAGATTCATTTTCGTACGTGACCTGACAGATTCAAATCGAAACTGTGACTAAACAATAGCATTAATCCTAATACTTTCAACTGTTTTGAGATTCAAAATGTAAACACATTCGAATATAGAACAGTTCCAAATTCAAAATTGCCGGAAAATATGGAAACGACAGAACTTAAAAGGCATGCCTCGTAAACATTTCACAAGTTTATTTATTATGCTCATCAATATAATCCCTTTCATTTTTGTGCGTATATTATCAAACACCCTATATACGTTTAATGTTAGAAGAAGGTAAATAAATCAGTTCATTTGTATAGTGTCAGGGGTTTGGTAATACTACAAGAGGTTTTATGCAATCTCTTACCTCCGCACTAGTCGGCCTCGTTTAGGTGACAACCTGACATCGGCGTCAGGAACATGTTCTACTGAAACTCTGACTTCGCCAGAACGAGTGTAAACAGGAAACGATGGTATTTGTAAGCTGGAATATACGACAAAAATGTATTTATTGCATTATCCTAGATAATATTACTAGTGGTTCGCCCCGAACTAAGACCTCGCGAGTCTCCTATAAAAATAAAAATATATATTATTCGTAATCTTTAACTATCAAAATAGTGCCACGAAATGCACAACCAAATTACTAGACCTACAGTTTCATTCAAATTACAGGTAACGGAAGTTCATGTTAATTGGTTACACTTTTTTGGGGTACAAATTGCAGTTATTCTGGATTTCAGACTTTTCCCTTGTATTTGTATAAGCTAGACGCATACCAAATTTCAGCACTGTGGGGTCACTGGTGTACCCTGTGAGTTTTTTCACAGTTCAGTTTTTACTATGGCTATGATGGCTATATAAGGATTAAACTAAAACTAAAGACGGGGTCGAAATGTACTAATAAAGACCATTAATTAAACGTCCTATTTGACTTAATATTGTCATAAACAACCCCCCCCCCCCTCCCCCCATACATTCATACAACGCCACTTTGCCTAAGTTGATTTGGACATCTCGCTTCGCTCGATCAATAAATTCTAAAGTAACTCTGTCTCTCTGTCTGTTTGTCACCTTTTCACGACTAAACAGCTGGACCGATTTCGATTAAATTTGGTATATTTGTGACCGGGATTCAGACATAGGCTACTTTTTACCCGACTGCGCAGGAGGGTAATTTTTATTGACAAACCACGCGTGCGAAGCCGCGGGCGGGTCAGCTAGTTAGTGCTATAAAAATCTAGAGCCAACAAGCTCACGTTCTTCACATGGTTCGTCCTCTTTCGCTAGGTTCGTACATCGATCATCGATCAAACATCGATGATGCATCGACCGTTCATTGATGATCAATCAACCGAATGGATCGATGATGGGAATTGCCACGCAAAATAAACCCCACTGTCATCGATCGATATTCGATCGACAATGAATCGATATAAACTCTACTATTTCAGCAGATCAATTTGGTGTAGTAGCAACTATCGATCGACATCGACTTAACACATTATACTATCGGCCGAAGCACCGATTGTCGATCGATCGGTTGGTGAGGTTTCCCGTTTCGCCCTATCAATAAGCTCGAAGGAGGACCTCAACGAAGCCACAGATAAAGATTCATTCTATAGCACTAATACGCAAGAAGAACTCGCCGGGTTCGTCCTATTTACTCGGTTGGTTCGTCCTACGTCATCAGTCTCTGACCTCTAGTAGTGTACTCTGCGGTAACGCATGCACTAGACTAGACTCTATAAAATTTGGGCGCAGAGAAAGACCAGGCCGCCACCAGAAACAAAAACCAGCACTTGCATTATAATTTCGCTTAGTAACCAGATAAGTTCATTTCATTCACTCTCCAAGTTCTACCCATTCTTTACTTAGAAAACTTTCGTAATTGATTTCAATCATTATTATAAACCATTCTACCCATTCACTCACTAGATTGATCCCGCTCAGGATCGTGCCACTTATTCATCCAACATGTTGAGAAGGTTCGTCCCATCCGGGTTCTTCCCACTTACTTGGTTGGTTCGTCCCTTGCCATCAGGATGGCGAGCGCCTGGTTCGCATGCTGAGGCGCATGGAGTCTGCGTCCTCTAGTGTTGTATCTCTCTGGTAACGCGCACCATAGACTGGACTCTATGGCGTAGAGCATGTTTTTTCTACCTCCTAAAATTAAAACAGAAAAGAAAGATTTTACATTTATTTGCAAACATAACAAAACAAAGATGTACACAGTATATAACGAGTTTTGTCACGTCCATCGTCAGAACTGGACCAAATTGAAATGGGACCACACGGAAAGCACCAGCTTTCAAATAAAAAAGATTCATCAAAATCGGTTCACCCAGTCGAAAGTTCTAAGGTAACAAACATTAAAAAAATACAGTCGAATTGAGAACCTCCTCCTTTTTTGAAGTCGGTTAAAAAGAATTATGCATTCACCTAATAATGAGAACTTAAAAAAACTAAATAGGTGCTAAAAACTATGATAGCATGCGAGCGCATTAAATGAACAATAAAATTAAGTAGGTACATTATTTGTAATTGTTTTCTTCAATAATTGTATGGAGCGGGTAGTTTTGTATTACTCTAACAAAATCACACCACTACGTTCTGCGATGACATTTCACGGTACCAGCCAAGAATAGTGAGCGAGTTTACATACAAGGATCGGCAACAACTAGATGTGACAACGCCGTTTAAGTCAAATCAAATCAGTTTATTGCGTAATATGGGTAGGTACAAGGTGTTTAGTGTTACATAGTATAAGTGCAGCCATATTCAGCGATTTACGCATGCAATATACCTAGTCAGGTCATAAGTATTGTCACACAGTAAAAACTTTTCTTTTAGAATGCTGGCCACAAAAAAGTTTATAGAATTCGAATTTCGAATTGTTCATGAAAATAAAAATGTATACTTTTTAGAATTTTACTCATTTTTAAATATGGAGTGGACGCTTAAAGAAGACCGTGTTGCAGTTATTGCGTTGCATCGTTGCGGTTACGCGCCAATTCAAATTTTTGACATACTGAAAAATTTTAATATAACCAAAAGATTCGTTTATCGCACCATCAAACGATACAATGAAGACTCTAGTGTAGATGACAGGTCAAGAAGTGGTCGCCCTCAGTCTGTTAGGACTCCAGCAGTGATAAAAGCTGTGAAGGCGCGAATTCAAAGAAATCCCAAACGTAAGCAGAAACTGTTGGCCCTTCAGATGGGGTTAAGCAGAACCACGGTGAAAAGGGTGTTAAATGAAGACTTAGGGATTCGGGCATATCGAAGAAAAACAGGACATCGTTTGAATGCTCGTCTAATGGACCTGAGACTGAAGAGATGCCGCGCTTTGTTCAAGCGGTACGCGGGAAAAAAATATCGGGAAATTCTTTATTCGGATGAAAAAATTTTTACCATAGAAGAGAGCTACAACAAAAAAAATGATAAGGTGTACGCACACAGTAGTGAAGAAGTGAGCAACCGTATTCCACGTGTCCAACGAGTTCATTTTCCATCCTCGCTCATGGTATGGTTGGGAGTTTCTTATTGGGGCTTAACAGAGGTACATTTTTGTGAGAAAGGTGTAAAAACGAATGCAGTTGTGTATCAAAATACAGTCCTGACGAACCTTGTGGAACCTGTTTCTCATACCATGTTCAATAACAGGCACTGGGTATTCCAACAAGATTCGGCGCCAGCTCATAGAGCGAAGAGCACACAAGACTGGCTGGCGGCGCGTGAAATCGACTTCATCCGGCACGAAGACTGGCCCTCCTCCAGTCCAGATTTGAATCCGTTAGATTACAAGATATGGCAACACTTGGAGGAAAAGGCGTGCTCAAAGCCTCATCCCAATTTGGAGTCACTCAAGACATCCTTGATTAAGGCAGCCGCCGATATTGACATGGACCTCGTTCGTGCTGCGATAGACGACTGGCCGCGCAGATTGAAGGCCTGTATTCAAAATCACGGAGGTCATTTTGAAAAACTTTAGTGTCATAAGAATCTATGTTTTGTTAAGTTCATTTTGGTATATAAATGGTTACATAATGAATAAACTTGTTTCAATTATTTTATATTAAACATGTGACAGAATTTATGACCTGACTAGGTATAAAGTATAAATAAAGTCTAAGTTTATTAATTTTGGTTTGCCAAATTAAGTAATTTTTTGAAGTTATATAGGGTGTTTGGTAATATACTGACGATATTCAAGTGACGGTTTCTCAAAACATAAAAAAGACCATATTAAATTATCTAATTTAAAAAAAATCGACAAGTGTAGGTGATTAATTAATTCGATATAAAACTTACTGCCTACTCTTGCAATCGACATCCAAAAATAAAGGCCGTAGTCCACAAAAGCGTAGATTTGCTAATTATGTCCTCTCTCTACGCGCTCTCTGCTTACAACTTCGCTGTGAATGCGCAGTAGAAAATAAGACATCGCCGCTTGACCGTTTCCACTAAAGCTGAGCGGTGAGATGTCGGAATATCGATAAATGCTATTAGTTATTTTTGCATGGTATTCTCATCTCTGCAAATCTACGCTTTTGTGGATTACGGCCTTTATTTTTGGATGTCGATTGCAAGAGTAGGCAGTAAATTTGATATCGAATTAATTATTATTATTATTTTTATTACCTAAACTTAGTCGATTTTCTTGAAAATTTGATAGTATAACTAGTAGTTTTTTTTTCGAGAAGTCCTTTGTTATGTTTTGAGAAACCGTCGCTTGAATATCGTCGGTATATTACCAAACACCCTGCATAAGATTTTACATTTTTTTTATTGTTTGGAAGTTTGTCTATATTTGTGCACTTCAAAAAGTAATGTTGTCTTTGATTATTAAAACAGTGCCACGAAATGCACAATCAACTGACTTGAAGTACAATTTCATCCAAATTGCCCTTTTTTGGGGTTCTTCTTTCGTGTCAATGGCTGTTTGACTTCTAAATTTTATTAGCCTAATAGATAGCAACTTCTGCACCCCTCTATATTGCCTGGTGCAAGTGTTCTCGTGTGCAGATGGTTGGGCATATGAACATGAGAGCAGGTGGGGCATTGTTTGTGCGGTGGCCCCGCAGTGGCACTGGCTCCGGAATGGATCGATGTAGCCCCATATTCTTTGGGTAGAATTGGATTTAACACTTTTCCCTATATTTGTATCACTAAAGCTACACGCATACCAAATTTCAGCATTGTGGGGTCACTGGTGTACCCTGTGAACTTCGTCAGTTCTATTCGAAATGTACTAATGAAGACCTTTCATTAGACGTCCCACTTGACCTTATTGTCTCATTTTTTTACCCCTCCTGAACCCCAATATATCAACCCCCCCCCCCCCACAATTTTAACTAATTTAGTCACACCAGGAGTGTGCCATCACTACCTACCTATATACCTAATTTCACGATGATCGGATCAACGCTTCGAAGGTTATTCTCGAACGAACAAACACACATACATACGTAAAACGCCGATTTGCCCAATTAAATTGATTTGGAGATAATTAAAACCGCGTCCGAGTCGGTCTATCAGTTTGAGAAGTATGCGTTGAAAAGCCCCCCTGATGGTAAGGTATTACTCGCGCGTTGCCGACCCTTTAAAATTTTCAAAACGCTCTTTTTGAAGAACCCCATACTGTAGTCGTTGGGGAAAACCTTGGCAAGGAGACCATTCCACAAGCGAAGCGAAGTGTTTAACTTATAACAACGTTTTTTTGCGTTAAAAGACATGTGAGTCTAATACTTGCTTATTACTTACCAGTATTTTTGGCCTTTTCAGTATTTTCTTGGGTCTTCCCTTCCTTAGTCAGAGCACTGTGAGAGTCCGGTTTCGCGTCCGCTTTGCCTGGCTTCGACGCTTCTAACTCAGTATCGCTTGTATCGATCACTGGCTGACAATCCGTGAACGCCCAGGCGGTCTGTTTCATTACATTCATAATTTTAAAATTAGATAAATACCTAATTAATAAATATAATGTGGGCATATTATTTTTCAAACTTTTGCGATCACTATACATAATTACTGATTAAAACGGGTATTTATCGCGTATGTACCTTTCGGCAGTACACTGTAACACAGCAATAAATATCCGTTTTAATCAGCAATTATGTGGGCATATTGTATAAATGTAATCTATATACAGTGTGTCCCTGGATAAAGTGCAACCCCGAAAGGGGGTGAAACTAGATCAAAAATTATCGACAAAAAAATAGAAAAAAAAAAATTAAAAAAATTTAGTATATACTTTATTGATGAATTAAAATTTTTATTGCTCACTAATGACTCTATTTAATAAAAAAATGATTTCTTCCAAAGTAGTAGGTCTATTTTGTTAAAATAAAAACCATAATCATGTCAGATATGTGACGATGACGATAAAATAACAAATAACTCACAAACAAGTGGCTATCGTGACTTAAAGTTTAATTTTTGTATTAAAATTACATTTTTTAGGCTGTTTTTTTCCAATAAACTCCAAAAATCTTAAAATTAAGCCTATAATACTAGAAATTTTTATGACTTTTTATTATTGTCTATCATAATAGCTTTTAAATAAAATAAAAACCTACGTTCTAACATAAAAAATGTGCTGGCTAGGAGCATTTAAAGTTGACCACTGATTACGTCACCACTCAGGTAGAGACCCTTTTTTAACTTATATTGTTGTAGATTATGGTCGCTGGGCCTGTTCTATGAAAGATGAAGGGTGGGGATCGAAACAGGACTCACAACAAGGCACGCCAATTAAATAAAAAAAAAAAAAATAAAAAAAAAATTTTAATTTTTTTTTCTATTTTTTTGTCGATAATTTTTGATCTAGTTTCACCCCCTTTCGGGGTTGCACTTTATCCAGGGGCACACTGTATATACTAGTGGTTCGCCCTGAACTGAGATCTTGTGAGTCTCACAAAAAACCAAAAAAATACTACTCATAATTTTTGCCTAATAAAATAGTGCCACGAAATGCATAATCAACTTACCTGACCTACAGTTTCATTAAAATTACATGTAACAGGGGTTCATGTAATTTGGTTACACTTTTTAGGGGTCGAAATTGCAGTTATTTATGATTTCAGACTTTTGCCTATATTTGTGTCACTAAAGCTACACGCATACCAAATTTCAGCACTGTGGGGTCACTGGTGTGCCTGTGAATTTCGTCAAAGTTCTGTTTTTATTATGGCTAATAACTCAAAAACTATAAAAATTTTAATTAAAATAAAAACGGGGTTAAGCCGTTTAGTCTGGATGTAAACATATCTAGGAAGTCGATATCAACATAATACTGCTGGACATTTCACACAACACTATCTAGCCCCAGACTAAGCAGTTTGTACTGTGGGAACCATTGAAGAGCTCTGTGCCGCTGTGGGCGAATGACCGGATGGAACGCAGAAGGTTGCGGGTTCGATCCCCACCGCGGAACAAAGGTTTGCATGGTATACAGATATTTCTTCCGGGTCTGAGTGTTTTTATATGTATTATAAGTATATATTCACAAAAAAAAGTATATAAGTATTTTATCAGTTATCTAGTTTCCATTGTACAAGCTGTGTGAAATTGCTAGCAATTTTTTTGTTATAATTTTCAATTTAATTCAAACTCGCAACCTCCTGCATATCTGCCGGCTATTCGGCCACTACGCCACGGAGGTAGTCAGATGCTCACCCGTTTGTAGTAATACTGCCTGCGTTTAGTGGTGCCGGGGCGGGCTGTGTCGTCGGACAGCAGAGTGTCTTGTACTGGATGAGCGTTGTCTAACTCCATTGCCTTGAAGTTTTCTTTACCTGTAAGTGAAAGGTTACTAATATTATATTTTACCCGACTACGGCAAAGCCAAAAGGAAGGGTAATGTTTTGGTAACTCTTTTTTGGGGCAGAAATTGCAGTTATTATGGATTTATAAGGATTAAACTAAAAATAAAAACGGGGTCGAAACGTACGGACGTGCCACTTGGCTAGAGTCCCGTTTTGGATTTTTTTTACCCCTCTTCAACTCCAATATCTTTTGAGTATCCCGATGTTTGGACGCAGTTGCATGCGTCATGATCACGGGTAAACTGTCTTTAATTTTTTGATCGAGCAAAACGAGATCTCCAAATGAACTTGGGCAAATCAGCGTTGTATGTATGTGTTTGATAACTTTCGAAGCGTTGATCTGATCATCGTGAAATTTTGTAATAGTGATGGCACAATTCTAGTGTGACTAAATGAGCTAAAATGTTGGGGGGTTGATGAGATATTGGAATTCAAGAGGGGTAAACAAATGAAAATAAGACTATTAGGTTAAATGGGACGTCAAATGAAAGGTCTTCATTAGTACATTTCGACCCCGTTTTTATTTTTAATTTAGTCCTTGCAGTTTTTGCACCCCACAGTGCTGAAATTTGGTATGCGTGTAGCTTTAGTGACATAAAAATAGGCAAAAGTCTGAAATCCAGAATAACTGCAATTTGTACCCCAATTAAGAACAACCAATGCACATGAACTCCCGTTACATGTAATTTGAATGAAACTGTAGGTTAAGTTAATTGGAAATGCATTTCGTTGCACTATTTTGATAGTCAAAGACTACGTGAGATCTCAGTTCGGGGCGAACCACTAGTAGTACAAATAGTGTTCATAACCATGATAGTTTCAAAAGTGTCATACTAACCTATCGGCAGGAGCTGGTTGTCTAGTTCCCCAGACTTGTGCAGTATCCGGCACGCTTGCAGCGCCACCATGCGGCGAGCGAGCGCGCGGGTCGGCATTGGATGACCCTATGAACATACGTATAATTAATAATAAGTTAAAAAACTCCCCGAGCCCCTCTTTTTGCATCGGAGGTTATTTATTTACTTTCTAGCTAAAGTTTATCATAAGAATCACGTGTAGAATTCCCACGACATTATATCAACTTACCAAAAGATTATCTCAACTTACCGCGACATTACAAATTTAATGGTAGTTAAAAAAATTAATGGTAGGTTTAACGGTTCGAATAATAGTATTTTTCAAACTTTCCCGATCCCCGTACATAATTACTGATTTAAACGGGTATTTATCGCATACGTACTTTTTTTATTTGTTCTCTGTTGCATCAGCCGTGGTTGCGGGCAGACTAAAAAAGGTACACACATACGCGATAAATACTCGTTTAAATCAGTAATTATGTAAAAATTAACCAACTACTACTTAGGTACTGCCTTTTCTGTGAATTTCATCAAAAAGATCAAAATCTTCCTCTTCACAGAGTTTGTTTACCTATACTAATATTATAAAGTGGAAAAAATTGTATTTATGTATGTTTTTACCGAATAAACTCAAAAACTACCAGACCAATTTCAATAATTCTTTCACCATTAAAATGCTACATTATCCCTGAGTAACATAGGCTACATTTATTACTAGAAAAAATTAAGGATCCCTAATAAAACTTCAATAATGTAACCCAAGGTGTAAAAAAATTCTATAATAGTTAATACGTACTTGATATTAAGGATTTTCATTATCGCTTTCGTGTAATAGCTATGAAAAAACGAAATGTCACACTAATATTGTAAATGCGAAAGTTTGGATAATTGTTTGTTTGTTACTCAATCACGTCAAAACGGCTGAACCGATTTCGATGAAATTTGGTATGAACGTAGACCTGGATTACCACATAGTACTTTTTATCCCATAAATCAGTTCCCATGGGATAAAAATGGGATGTCAAAGTTTCAATATATATTTTTACAGCTAGCATAAAATAAAAATTTCCTGAAATAATACTAAAACCTGGCTACGGCGTGTTTTTGTTGACAAAACACGCGCGCAACGCCGCGCGCGGTCTAGCTAGTATTCAAATAAGCAGGCAACATTTTTTTATACCACTAACTTCTGATGGTAAGCGGTTACCGTAGCCTATGGACATTTGTAACACCAAAGGCAAGATTCGCACGTTGTCGACCTTTTAAAGAATAGCCCCCATTTTAAAGAATCTCATACATACCATTTGTAGTCCTAACTTACCACATACCATTATCCGAATTTACCACAAAATTATATGAACTTACCACGATATTATACTTGACAGGGCAATTGAGCGGTAGCCGTAATGTGCATATGTAAGCGTCCTGTGTCTCGCCCGGGAGTCGAACCCGCTCTATCCACCACTGTGGCGCTAGACGAGTGAAGGTGTCCGACGGGAGTTTTGCACAGTACCTGTTAAAAATCAATAAATATTGCTTGACGTTTCACACAGCGCTATCTAGCCCCAAACTAAGCAATGCTTGGACTATGGGAACCAGATAACTTATAGAATACTTATATACTTTATTTGTGAATACATACTTATAATATATAGAAAAATACCCAAACCAGGAACAAATTACTGTTGATCATGCCAATATTTGTTCCGCGGCGGGAATCGAACACGATACTTCCTGTGTCTCACCCACTGCGCCGCGGAGGTCGTCAATTTTCAATTATATGGATTTGTCGACAATAATAAAATGTAACTAATTTGATACGCATATGCTTAGACATTCGTACTGTTCAGTTATCGAACCACATTAAGATTGTTTTTTCCTACCATCAAGTTTTAAAAGATGCACCTCGATTGATGATGATGTTATTATTATTAGAGTCGGATGAACGGATGCATATTTACTTAAGTTAAAAGTTGGCTAGTACGGATAGCACTTTTTTATCGAAAAATTCCGTGATTCCGGGGTCAACAAATTTATCATGTGTTAATTTTTTTTAAATTTATTTATCTACTTAACCTAGACATCCCTTAAAGCTGCATAGGGTTTTATGGTATGTCATTCATTCATCATTATAGTCTAAAGAAATTCACATTCTATGAAAAAACGCACACTTTGGCACATAGGTATATTAGGTGCACATAATGCCTTGTTACAACGTAATATGGATGCTTTTTCCTACTTTTACTGTCTGTAATTTTTGACGAAGCGAAAACAACCTTGTAACAAGTGTCAGCTCGGGCCTATTAGACCTCAGGGAATATAACCATTTTGTAAATTTTGTAAAATTTTGTAATGTAATGAGATGGCAAATTCTACTTGGTTAATATTTAACGTTAAATTAATATGCATCCAATCCCGTGATCCCGGGATTTTATTTTTAATAAAAATATTCTAAGAAGCCGCTTTCATAATTTGTTAGCCAAAAATCAACTTTAGGTAAATATGCATCCGAATATCCGATCACTAATTTAATTACTATTACTATTAGCCCATATTGTCCCATTGTTGGGCAAAGGCCTCCCCACATTTCCGCCACTCACAACGGTCCAGTGCCACCGTATACCAGTCCCTCTCGGCAGCGTCCAGCTCGTCCCGCCACCTCCAGCGTGGTCTTCCGCAGCACCGCCGCCCTGTCTCAGGGCTCCACTTCGTGGTAATTCTCGCTCACAGCTCGTCAGGCATGACCGGCCCAGTCCCACTTCAGCCTGGCGATCTACTCCGGCGATTTTGGTTTTGGAGCGCAGTATGATGTTACGGACGCGGTCAGTTATTTTAACTACAAGAGATTTTACTACACTCCGTCGCCCTTTGGCAAACCTTGAGTTTGGATTTTTGGATATTAGTATATAGATGATATTTGTTTTTATGGTTCTGTAGTCAGACTAGGAACTCTTATAGTTTCGCCACGTCCGTCCGTCTGTTTGTGTGTTGGTTTTTCAGTGTACCTTGAAAGTGGGGGTATTTTTTTTATTCACGTACCCTATCGTGTGGGTTATTGTTAAATAGGTCTCCTAAAAACACTATAAGGTTTCCTGAACACTTTTTTGATACAAAAATCCGTTTACAAAATATAAAGCTATAAACCCTTCTCTATGCGCAGTCCAACACGTGCTTGACCAATTATTTTCATAATATACTTTTGGTTTGTAGGGTATGGTTTCTGGTGAAATTACAGGCACGTGAGGCTTTCCACTTGTTTGCCTCAAGTTGATGAAAATTGTAGAGCAGTGCATCGTAGGACACGTTTCTAAGGTGCGTGACCTACGAGGCAATACTTTGCTATAGGTGATGGTTACCACTTAACATCAGATGGGCCATATGCTTGTTCCATCCCCAGTAAGTATAATATAAGAGATAGCTTATATAAATGCATCAAACTCACCTATTTATAAGTGCAATAGCCGAATTCAAATCAACAAAAGCTGCAACTTCACTATCATTCCGATTACTACACATACACTTATCACTTATCTTATTTTCACTATTTATATTTACACTCTCTTTGGTTTCAATTTTCACTTCACTATCATTATCATCCGTCAACTTCATATTTTTCAAATCAAGAACATTATATTCACTAATTTCATTTACATTTAGTTCGTTTTCACTGTCGCTTATTGTTCGTTTCATGGAATTAGCTATGTCCTTTTTGATTTTGTTTTTGTTGCAGACGCACGTGGTCTGGTGGTCACTGGGGGAGTAGGGTTTGATGATGCTGCTGTAGGTGTCTGCGTGGCTTTCTTCGTCTGATGGTGGTTCGTCTTGTATACCACACCCGCATTTTCTAGTTATAATCTGGGGGCGAATAGGTTGAATGTTTTACGAAAAAAACTATTAATGTCTTACTAATGAGCGAGCGAAGCGTCTCTACTTCAAGTCTGGCAAAATTTGCTTTCCTGCGTCAGTTTGTTGGTACTCCTCTACAGATAGTATTTTTTTAAAAACTGGATTGATCTTAGATTTAGAAAATTTCAAGCCCAAACGGGACTTAAACCCGCAACCTTCCTCTTGATACGAGGATGCATTATCCAATTGTGCTACCGGGCTCTGTCACGTCAGGTCAAAAACTGTATAAGTTTTCCTGTAGATGGAGCTAACGGCGCTTTAGTCGTAATCTAATTCATCTCACTAATTTCGACCCTGACGTGACAAGAGCCTGTAGCACACTTGGTAGCTCATCCTCGTATCAAGAGGAAGGTTGCGGGTTCAAGTCCCGCCTAGGCTTGAAAACTTTAGAGATGGTTTAAAAAGCTTTGAATTTTCCGTAAGTGTTCGGATAACACTATAAAAATATAAATACAATTTGGATTGATGTTTATTTGAGCAGAATCTCGCCTGATGGTAAGCGATGATGTGGTCTAAGATGAAGCACGAAGATCTAGAAGAAACCTTTTCACTTTTATCTTAAAGAGACCCGGATTGTATTCTGTAGGAAAAACAGACGTCGGTAAAGTATTCCATACCTTAGCTGTACGCATCGAGAACGTAAAACTAAAACGGTGTGTGCGAATGGGCGGTATATCAACTTGGTACGGATGTACTGAGCCGTGCGCCTGCTTGTCCTTGACATTTTACCACCGATCTTGATGAAACTTGGTCTACAGGTTTTGCGACTTTATAGAAATTTTTTTTCCGTCCGGGGACTTTTGATTGAAAGTGTACTTCCTCCAAAAAAGAGCAAAACGAGGGCTACTTTTATAACGAGCGATTTTTTTTATTAGCGAGTTTGTTTGTTTGGATGTAGGGGGAATCACCGGAATGTATGTTTCAATTCTAAAAAAAACATGAATAGGAAGCTACATTATCCCTGAGTGAAGCTACATTTAACCGAAACATTGTCGGTCGTAAGGGCGATAAAACTCAACCCCTAGGTATCCTACAAATAGAACTATTTAAAGAAGTGTACTATGTAAACCTTATAATTTTTGAAATGACCATGGTTATGAACACTATTTGTACTAAAAACAAATCATGGTAAATATCCCGTTTTAACACATATTATGTAAACCTTTTTTCGAAATAAATACATATTAATTCATGTGTATTTTGTGTAGTATAGTAATAAACTAACATAAAAAAATAAAATTTAACGATTAAGATTGTTGTTCCTGTCATAAGCTGCCAAATTGTCAATGGTGTTGTCATAGCAAACGCGGTTATTGAAAAAAGATTGTGTTTGTAAAATACCAAAAAGTATCTATAGTGGCGATTTTGCGACGATACCATTGTCATAGTGATTGATTTAGTAGAATTGGGCCCCTGGTCTACGCAGTATGATTTGTACCTGGTCCAGTTCCTTATAAGTGGCGAGGTGCTGCAGCATCTGGTCCGTGCGCAGCGCTCGGCTGAGCAGCGCCGCGCCGCTGCGCACTCCCCGCGCGCGGCATCTGCACAGCACGTACGAACGGTACCTGCAAATATATAATACATTTATACACACATCATCATCGTCATATCAGCCAAAGGACGTCCACCGTTGAACATAGGCCTCCCTTAACATAAACATAGACCTTAAAGCTGAGGCAGGACCTGTTTGCGCATGCGTGGCACGGAGCGGGACTAGTTAGTACACCTACCTACTGGCTGGGTAGGTAATTGTGTTCTACCCACGTTATAATATCTCATTCTACTGTATTTTTCCTGTCTATCTACTATTTTTTGTTTGTGATCCGTTCTGTGTTTCTTTGTGTGTGTCAAATAAAATTTATTCTATTCTATTCTATTCTATTCTATTCTATTCCCCCATACATTTGCAGAGCGACCAATCTTGTACGGCCTGCACCCAACGGCTCCCAGTGTTATTTACGAATTCTAATCCAAATCTGTAATACTCAGTTAGTAAACAAATTATCAACTCGATTGACACCTCATTCATCAAAATCGGATGAGTAGTTTAGGCGCTACTGTAGAACATATAAATCCACATAATAGACTGCTAAACACATAACCTTTGTCCTTGCCGGAGTCGGGTAACAAGTAACCTTTGCCCTTGCCGGACTCGGGTAAGAAGTAACCTTTGCCCTTGCCGGAGTCGGGTAAGAAGTAACCTTTGCCCTTGTCGGAGTCAGGTAAGAAGTAACCTTTGCCCTTGCCGGAGTCGAGTAACAAGTGTATACACTTACGATGGCGGCTCGTCCCATCTGAGCACGAGGTTGCACCGCGGCAGATCGATGCCTTCCTCCAGAGCAGACGTGGTGATGAGCAGGTTACATTCATGCATGCGGAACCTGTAGACCAAACGTATTATATGACACTTTATAAAAACAATAATAAGAAACATAGTGTGGTCTAGGGTCGTAACAGTTGTGAATGTTTGTATGTTTGTTTATTTATTTATTTGACGACCTACGTGGTGCAGTGGGCGAATAGCCGGCTGACACGCAGGAGGTAGCGGATTCGATTCCCGCCTCGGAACAAATGTTTGCATGATCTACATATATTTGTTTCTCTCTATATATTATAAGTAGGTATGTATTTACAAAAAAATGTATATAATTATTCTATCAGTTATCTGGTTCCCATAGTACAAGCTCTGCTTAGTTTGGGACTATATAGATAGCGCTGTGTGCAATGTCCAGAAATATTTATTTATTTGTTAGTTTATTTGTTACTCAATCACGTCGTAACGGCTGAAGCGATTTCGATGAAATTTAGTATATACGTAGATTATAATCTGGATCAACACATCAGGTCCCATGGGATAAAACGGGGTGTCAAGTTGCAACCGCGAGTTTAGCTTTATTTCTAGGTTACCTACAAATTCAGTAGTGTTAGGCGTACGAAGTCGCGAGCAACAACTAGTATGATAATAAAAAAAAAGTGAATTGTCAATGTCAATTGTCGTGTCAGTATTATTTTCCGAAGTTGAAATGAAAAAATAAGTTGCACTCCAAACTTGAATAAAAGCAGACTACACTACAGATACTTATATACAGGTGTCGGTAACGGTAACTGTGTCACGAGTTCAATGGTTTTTTCCCAACTCAAAAAATGCCCAACACGCCTAAAGAAGTTTTCACTTGTTGTGTTTTTTGTTTTTTTATTTAAAATCCTCACATATAACAGAGTAGTGCTAGGGACTTAATGCCGATAGCATTATCTACCAGTCATCCCGGTCGTGCTAACTAGACGAAGGTGAAGCGTGACACAGAGAAGAAAAAGGTATTTCAACGCTAATAACAATAATTAGTTTTTTAACTTTTGAAACTATCATGGTTATTAACACTATTTGTACTAAAAACGGGATATTTACCATGATTTGTGAGTTCTTGAGTGTCCCGATATTACACGTGATCGTGGCGCATGCAACTGCGTCGAAATATCGGGACGCTCAAGAACTCACAAATCATGGTAAATATCCCGTTTTTAGTACAAATAGAATTAGTTTTTTTTACACACGGCGAATAGCCGTCTGAGACGCAGGAGGTTGCGGGTTCGATTCCGCGAAACAAATTTTTACATGATCTATAGAAAATTGTTCCGGGTCTGGTTATTCAAGTATGAATGTACAAAAAAAACGTATGTAAGTATTATATCAGTTATCTGGTTCTCATAGTACAAGCTTTGCTTAGTTTAGGGCTGGATGGCGCTGTGTGAAATGTCCAGCATTATTTATTTATGCCGTGACGGTAAATGGCATGACCCCTGAGTTACTACTGCCTGGTGTAATGTATAAAATATATATATAATATCGACGAATGTGAGCACCTATTGTGTCAAATCTTGCAGTGTTTAGAGTATAATATTAAGGTTATATGTACTTACATTGTAGCAAATGAAAAATATAATAATAATAATTTGTGGTTCGCCCCGAACTGAGATCTCGCGAGTCTACCATAAAAACAAAAAAATATTATTTGTAATCTTTGACTACAAAGTAGTGCTACGAAAAGCAAAGTAAATAACTTGACCTAGTATACGAGGCATGCCTTTTAAGTTTTGTCGTTTGAAGAAAAAAACACAACTAGAACCTTATAGTACTTTTTATTGTTTTTCAAAGTATTCACCACGTAGCTTAATACACTTTTCCATTCGCTCAAACCAGTTATTATAACATTTATTCCACTCTAAAGTGGGGGTGTTCAAAATGGCTGACTTGAAAGCGTCGACTGCTTCTTCACCGGACTGGAACCTTTGACCACGAAGACTTTTCTTAATTTTAGGAAATGTAAAGAAATCGTTAGGGCTTAGGTCAGGACTGTATGGAGGGTGGTCAAGAATTTCTACTTTTTCCTGCTTCAAATACTCAATCGTTTGACGAGCGCTGTGTGAGCTTGCGTTGTCGTGGTGCAGGATGATGCGTCGCTTTGAGTTAGATTTTCGAAGTTCGGCGATGACTTGTGGTAAACAAACTATAGTATACCACTCTGCGTTAACCGTTCTACGATCTTCAAGTGCAATAGTCGCAACATGGCCGGTTTTTCCTACGAACGTGGCCACCATCTTCTTTGAAGTGCTTCGAGAACGAACAACTTTAGTCGGCTTTGGCTCGTCTTGAAAGACCCAGATTGTAGATTGTTGTTTGGAATCAGGATCGTAGGCATAGATCCAAGATTCGTCACCACTTATGATGTCGTAGACGTGATTTGACTCCCCTCGGTTGAACCTTTGCAGAGTTTTCTTACACCATCTGACGCGGGCCGCCTTGTGATCGTCGGAAAGCAGATGCGGTATCCAACGGCAAACTAGCTTTCTCACACCAAGCGCTTCATGCAAGATCTTCTGAATGGTTGTCCCTGAGATGCCTAATAGAGCCTCTATCTCTCGATACGTCACATGACGATCTTCGAGAATTAGTTGTCTCACAGCAATGATGTTATCTTCAGTGAAGGCGGATTTTGGGCGTCCTTCGCGAAATCTGTCACTAACACTAGTATGTCCACGCTGGAATTCTAAATACCAGCGTTCGACAGTCCGCAGACATGGGGCTACATCACTGAACACAGATGTTAGCTCTTCTAAACACTGAAGCCGTGTCAGGCCTCTTCTAAAGTTGTAGAAAATTATTGCACGAACATTTTCCTTAGAAAGATTCATTTTCGTACGTGACCTGACAGATTCAAATCGAAACTGTGACTAAACAATAGCATTAATCCTAATACTTTCAACTGTTTTGAGATTCAAAATGTAAACACATTCGAATATAGAACAGTTCCAAATTCAAAATTGCCGGAAAATATGGAAACGACAGAACTTAAAAGGCATGCCTCGTAGTTTCAATTAAATTACAAGTAACGGGAGTTTATGTAAATTGGTTACACTTTTTTGGGGTAAAAATTGCAGTTATTCTGGATTTCTAACTTTTCCCTAATTGTGTCACTAAAGCTACACATATAGCCAATTTCAGCCGTGTAGGGTCACTGGTATACCCTGTGAAATTTGTCAAAGTTCAGTTTTTATCATGGCTAATAACTCAAAAACTACGAGGTTTAAACTAAAAATAAAAACGGAATGGAAATATACTAATGAAGACCTGTCATTAGACGTGCTACTTGACCGGATAGTCCTATTTTGTTTTACTTTCACCACACTCTTGAAGCCCAGTATCTCAACAACATACAATACAACGCCAATTTGCCCAAGTTGATTTGGAGATCTCGCTTCGCTCGTTCAAAAAGGAAAAGCCCTCATTACAAGTGATTAACTTACTTCTTGAGCACCTCCTCGTGTCGTCTCCCTTGTTTCTGGCACTCCTTGTACTCTGTGAGGGGCTCCACGGCGCAGTACTGACTGTTGATATACGAGAGAGCAGGACGACATCTTGATATATCCTGAAACAAAAATAGTACATAGTTATAAAAGGGGCGTATCCGCGACTCATTAGTGTCCTCGCTCGCTTTCGCTTTGCTCGTACGTCAAAATATCCAGGGTGCAATTGATCGCTTACACCCGAGTGCAACACTAACTTTTCATCATAACGGTATCCATTGTTTTTTTCACTACTAAACTATGGCCTATTTTATTTATTAAAAATAAGTATTTACCATAGGGTTTGTATTTAATTACAGCATTTATGATTATTTTGTTATTTAAAATAAACGTGTATACATCCTCTTTTATTTTAAATAGAAATAAGGATTTGTCATGGAGGTTGTGTTTCATTGTAGTAATTATGTGTGCAATAAGCCTCAATTAATTATTCTTCATTTATAATAAACTAGCTGACCCGCCCGCGGTTTCGTACGCGTGGTTTGTCAATAAAACATTACCCTCCTTCTGTGCAGTCGCGTAAAGTGTATCCTATGTCTCAAGACCATTCATAATCTATCAAGGTATATAGGTACCGAATTCCATCGAAATCGGTCGAGCCGTTAAGTCGTGAAAAGGTAACAAACAGGCAGAGAGACAGAGTTACTTTCAAATCTGTATGTACGTAGATTATAACCTGGATTAACACATAGGCTGCTTTTTGTTGACAAACAACGCGTGCGAAGTCGCTGGCGGAAGCTAGTTATACGTATTAACCTTCCTCTTGAATCACTCTATCTATTGCTGAAAACTACATTCAAATCCGTGGTTTAAATGATCTAAGTAACAGCCAGCGGAAGCGACTTCATTTTATACGATGTAAAGATTATTTTAAAATATAATTTTATAAAATAAATTTAAAAAATATCGCTTTTATTATAGTAAATTAGTTTTTCAATTTTATTTTTAAATTTTCTTAAGTCCGTCGGTCGTAAATCGTATTTACGCATCAGGTATCAAACAATGACCAACTTTCAGAGCATGATTGATGAAAACAAAAATATTTAATTACTAGTTATTAGTGAGGGGGGTGATGGAGGGTGATGGGGGTGGGGTTAGTCTACAATACAGCTGCTCTTACCACTATGCACATAAAGAGGATCTTGGGTAGAAGTGGCTGGTTGAGGAACGCGACCCCGCACAGTGCGTCGGGATTGTGCTGCGCGTGCGCCGCTCTGTTGGCGGGGCGGGGGGGGCGGCGTGCGCGCGACCGACCGGACCGTAGGGGTGGAGTGGGTTTTACTATACGCGGCTGGAAATACAAACAAGAATATATTAAAATTAATAAGCGACTTTCTATTTTTGATAAGCTTACAATCCATAGCATTACGGCCATGAAAATACGTAGTACAATATCGGTCAAATTATAATAAACTAGCCGCCCGCGGCTTCGCACGGATGGTATTTCAATAAAATATTACCCTCATTTTGCGCAGTTGGCTGAAAAGTAGCCTATGTCCTTTCCCAGGATATAATCTATCTCCTTGCAAAATTTCATTACGATCCGTTCAGCCGCTTAGTCGTGTAAAGTTAACAAACAGAGTTATGTATGTATTATACATATACCTTCTATTGCTGAAAACTGCATTAAAATCCGTTGAGTAGTTTAAAAGATCTAAGCGAATAGACAGCGGAATAACTTCATTTGATACTATGTAAAGATAGTGCCTATGCCACGACCTCCTATTAGTTAATAGGACCTATATCCTATATACTCATATAGGATATAGGTCCTATTTCGACCGCCAAGCTGCATTGCTCTTTCTGATTGAATGGTATGGTTTCCAGTGAAATTACAGGCACATGAGGCTTTCAACTGTATGCCTCAAGTTGATAGACAGGGCAGTGCATCGTAGGGCACATTTCTAAAGTGCGTGACCTACGAGGCAATACTTTGTTATAGGCGATGGTTACCACTTAACATCAGGTTGGCGATATACTTGTACCATCTCAAGGTCGTATAAAAAAACTTGCACTGACGGATAAAAATCATTCTCTCTTTACCTGTTTCCATGTCCAAATAAAAGACATATATTTTTTAACCGTTGGATAGCGTTACTCAGAGTTGGTGAAATAGGCACTTAGAATAGTATCTATGGATTATTAAATTTGAATTAACCAGTGGTTCGCCCCGAACTGAGATCTCGCGAGTCTCCCATAAAAACAAAAATATTCGTATAAAAAAATTCGTAATCTTTGACTATAAAAATAGTACCCTGAAATAAATAACCAACAGACTTCACCTACAGTTTCATCCAAATTACAGGTAACGGGAGTTCGTGTTAATTGGTTATTCATTTGTGGGCTAGAAATTGCAGTTATTCTGGATTTCAGACTTTTGTCTATATTTGTGTCACTTAAGCTACACGCGTACCAAATTCAGCACTGTGGGGTCACTGGTGGACCCTGTGAATTTCGTCAAAGTTCTGTTTTATTATAGCTAACTCAAAAACTATAAGGACTTTACTAAAAATAAAAACGGAGTCGAAATGTACTAATGAATACCTTTTATTTGACGTTCCATTTGACCTAATAATCACATTTTAAATTTTTTACCCTACTTGAACCCCAATATCTCAACAATCCCTCAACATTTTTACCTCATTTAGTCACACCGAATTTGTGCCATCACTACCTTATATAGGGTCTTTCAACAAGGACGGGTCGATGTTAAAATTGAATAAAACAAGATGTGTGTGAGATATTAACGAAATTTATTTTTTATTTAAAAGGCCTATTTATTCCATTATGGATGGAATATGACATCGTTCAAATGTCCGCCGCGGCTTCGTATGGTGGCGCGAATCCGAGAGGTCCAATTTTTAATGACTCTGCTGCATAGATCCGGCTGAATCCGAGCGATGGCCTGCGTTATGTTGGCTTTCAGGGCAACGGTCGAATGTGGTTTATTGGCATAGACCTGCGACTTCAGAAAACCCCACAAGAAAAAGTCGAGCGGAGTCAAATCACACGATCTTGGTGGCCAATTCACATCACCTCTGCGAGAGATAACTCTACCCTCAAACCGTTCATGCAGAATGTCGATTGTGTCGTTCGCTGTGTGGCAAGTAGCGCCATCTTGCTGGAACCACATGTCGTTCACGTCCATATTGTTCAATTCAAGCCAAAAGAAATTGTTTATCAATGATCTGTAGGTCTGCGAAAGGCCGAGTTCTTGAGCACGGCGAGAAATCGACTGCCTCGGAGTCTCCTGAACACTCTCACGTATAGCGGCGATGTTCTCGGCCGATCTGGCGTTCCTTTGACGTAAAGGTGTTGGTTGGTTGTTTACCGAACTGGTCGTTTTAAATTTAGTCACCAATCGTTGGAGAGTGGACTTTGAAGGGCCACCGCGTCTGCCGTAAAATGGGCGCAATGCGCGCAACGTTTGCACTAACGAACACTCATTTTGATAATAAAGTTTTATCATTTGCACATGCTGCTCAACCGTGTAACTTGCCATGGTGATTTGGCATCAGTGACTGAATAAGAAAAAACAGATTTGACAGATGCCGCCAAAACAAAATGGCCGCCACAGATTATTAACATCGACCCGCTCTATTTGAAAGACCCTATATATCAAAATTCACGATAATCGGACCAACGCTTCGAAAGTACAAACAAACATACATAGTATACAACGCCGATTTGATTCCCAAGTTGATTCGGAGATCTCGCTTCGCTCGATCTTTGATTAAATTTATTAATTAATAAGGTATTTTCAAAAACATCGAGTATTGCAACTGAAATGAGGACTATTTAGTAGTGATTAATACAAAATGTATGTTTTCTATTTCATAACAGAAAGGATTAGCAAGCTGAAGTGGCAGCGGGCGGCACATACAATGCTCGAAGAACGAACTGACGGCCGTTGGGACAGAAAGGTTCTCGAAAAGATCGGTCGCTCTGAAAGCCTCTGGGACAGACCGATGTTCAGCAGTGGACGTTCTATGGCTGATATAATGGTGATAATATTACTTACATGATTCACGAAAACATGTTCATTATTTTGACTAACATCTTTCTTCTCACTTTTATCATCCAACTCCTTCAAATCCCCTTGTATAATGTTCAGGTGATCTTCAATCCTATTCCCTAGCGTCGTAAAGTCGCATTTATCTAACATACTCAGCATTTTCTCTTTCAAATTATCTACATTATTTGCAACATCATTCTTGTCAATACCATTCTTGTCAATATCATTTTTGTCAATATAATTTTTTACATCATCTCTACGTTCAAATTTAACGTAGGTACCTTTTTCTATGCTAGCTTGTAGATCTGGGGGGGTGAATTTCTCTAGAATTTCAACTAATCTCATTAATTTGGGTGTTGAGAACAACTTTATTTTATCCCAGTCCTCGTACTCGTTCAAAATGGTTTCTGTATAGCATCGTATTTTAACAAATGATGTGGTACATAGTCTTAGGAGTAAGAAATGTCTTTCGTAAGGTACTTTAATTTTTAGTTTTTCAAGTTTTACTAGTAGTGAGAATGCGGCTTTGTCTGCCGCGTAAGGACCTGAAAGTAACAAGAATAATTTAATAATGAATAGAATAGAATATATTTATTTGATACTAAAGAGATATAAAATCCACGCGTATTCCACAATGTCTTAAAACACGTCTCTACACGGTGTCCTTTAAATCACTGTTTTCCGAGAATAAACGTTGTTCAAACCATGTTCTACCAAGACTTTTAACATCAAATAAAAAAAAACTAAATCTGTCTTTGAAAAACATTAAAAGTTGCGAACTTAAAACGTCTATTTTAACGTTATGCCCTAAAACATAGTCAGCGCTCTCGCCGGCGCCGGCGCCGCACTGGTAGCTACTCCAGGTAGGCGTCTAACTTAGGTCACGTAATATTTGCTGCGTGTGCCATTTGACTCAATTTTTTACGGACCGTTCGAAATTATATTCTTGACATGATTTTAATCTGTACTTTTTAATAGACTGGATACGACGTCTATCTTCACCCCTTAAATGCCGCTGCCGTATCGCCACAAAAGAAATAAGTTTTTTGTTGAAAAATTACTTTTTCAAAACAAGCTTTTATAAAATTCATAATCGGAACCGCAAGCAGATTCAAATGAGCCCAAACACTAGTAGCCTACTATAATCCATTAAGAATTTCCGTTGTCTAGCATCCTCCATCATGATACCACCTCCATGGTACCATATTATTGCATTGTCACCGAAGTTACATATATATTCCAAATTTCAGGTCAATCAGTTGAGGGGAACGGGTTTAAAATTCAGTTGCAAAATTCCACCCGGACAAACGTACTCGTACATACATTGCAAGTTAATAAAAAGCTTGTAATGATGTAGGTCAAAGTTAGACTTATTTGTGAGGATCTAGATTTTATTTTTTTATTTTCTTATTTGATGCTATAAACAGTTAATAGACCATGGTCTGCACAAAGTTTGTTCTGGGAAAACAGTGATTTAAAGGACACCACGTATAACCAACATGTCCTGCTAACTATGACTTATGGTGCCGAGACCTGGAGGCTCACGAAGGAGGCTGTGCACAAAATAAGTGTAGATAGATCGAGTTCCCAATACCGAAATTCGCAAGCAGACTAAAGTACAAGATTTCAGCATGCGAGTGTTGGGGTTCAAGTGGAGTTGGGCAGGATACTTGGACAGACGTAGTGACGACAGGTGGACTGAAGCACTAACAGAGTGGAGGCCGAGGACTGACCATCGAAATAAAGGACGTCCACCAGCGAGATGGGTCGACGACATGGGGGGGGGGCGGTCTCGGCTAATATCACGTAATTTTGATTTTTATTTATCATCTAGTTTACGAGAGAAGCAATCTTAAAATAATGAAGCCAATTCTGTTTTTTTAAATAAGTCCAACGCATTAGTGACGACAGGTGGACTGAAGCACTAACAGAGTGGAGGCCGAGGATTGACCATCGAAATAAAGGACGTCCACCAGCGAGATGGGTCGACGACATGGGGGGGGGCGGTCTCGGCTAATATCACGTAATTTTGATTTTTATTTATCATCTAGTTTACGAGAGAAGCAATCTTAAAATAATGAAGCCAATTCTGTTTTTTTTAATAAGTTCAACGCATTATTTACCCTATGAATACAAATTTTGAAAAAGCTCACGTGAGATAAAGAGAGGGGGTCGAAACAAATCTGGCAAAATCTCACAAGGGGGGAGAGCGGGTCAAACAACGTCAAAAACGTCTCACGAATTTAATGGACGCCCCTTTATCTGCAGGAATAATTTAAAGAATTTTAGGTAAGTGTATTTTTTTATCTAAACCTGCAGTACATCCTAGGGTATCTGGAAGTACAGCTATTTAAACTTACCTAATTCTTCCAAAACATATAGAAACTCTTTTATTATCTGTCGCGGCTCGATGGTCGGGTTGGGAATATTTTTAAATTCATCGTATAATTCCTCTCCATATATTTCTGTTGGGTCATGCCTGAAAACCCAAAGAACTTAAGATGATATTGTGTCTTTGAGATTTTGGCATATAAACCATACCAGATCTTGCCCGCGACTTTGTACGCGTTACACTACTAAATGTGTAGGTAACCTAGAAATAAAGCTAAACTCGTTACAACTTGACTTGACACCTCATTTTTATCCCACGGGAACTGATTTATGAGATAAAAGGTAGCCTATGTAGTAATCCAGGTTATAATCTACGTATATACTAAATTTCATCGAAATCGGTTCAGCCGTTACGACGTGATTGAGTAACAAACAAACATCCAAACTTTCACATTTATAATATTAGTGTGATTTTTGGCGGTGCCTCTCTAGACAGCGCCATCTATTACGCTAGTTGGAACTAGTGTTTACTTTTTAAATAAAAAATGCAAAGCCCTCATTATGGTCGAATTTCGACCTCTACTCCACACTAGTATTATGGCAGTTAGTTTTTTCTTCCTCTTTTATCTGCCATTGACTTAGCCATGTTCAATAGTGGTATGGGTTGATTATAGCTGTATAGAAAAAATAAAACCGGACAAGTGCGAGTGGAACTCGTGCGCCGAGGGTTCCGTACCTGTCAAAAATTGACAATTCTAGGTCAACCGAAAGTACCCTATTGGGACGAAAACCTATATGGTAGTTCCCGTTGACCTAGAATCACGAAATTTAGCAAAAAGCCAGTTCTTACAGCACAAGTAAAGGGAAAATTCAGAAAAACATAAAAAGTTGAAAATTAAAGTAAATTTTGGTAATTACAAGTTTTCGCGAAAATATAAATATGCCCATATCTTTTTATCGTGTTGACTCAGGACCCTGATTTTTATACACCTAATAAGGATTATAGACCTCAGTATCTGATATAAATTTCAACTTGCTAGCTCCACTCGTTCCTAAGAAAATTGGTGGTGACATACGGACAGACAGACGGACAAGAGAGTGATCTTTTAAGGGTGCCTTTTTTTACCTTTTGAGGTACGGAACCCAGAAAATTACCTATGATCTTCCAAAAACTCCATGACATCACCAACACTTTGCCTCATATAATTTTCTAACTCGGTATAATGCTTCGGTAAATCATCCTCTTTCGTTTTGCAACCATACTCGATTAAAACCTCTTTTGGTTTCATCGTTGGCCCGGATATCCTGTAAAAAAAGTATAAAATTATTGTTACAAATGTTTGTATGATTTACAAATTTGTTCCGGGTTTGGGTGTTTTCGAAACATTTGTAATCGGCGTTATATGTATGTATGTATGTTTGTTTGTCCGAGAATAACTTTCGAAGCGTGTAAATAGGTATACAAGTCCTGTAACGTTCTTGTAAACTCCGGTCGACCCAAAGGTTGTCTGGAAGAGATCGCTTTTAGCGATAAGACCGCCAGTTGTATTTCCGCGTGTCTTGTTATTTGTTTTATATATTGCTTTTTTTTATTTAAATATGATGTACGAGAAAGATGAAGGGACGAACTCACTAACTTCCGAGCAGGTTGGACTATCTTGGCGCTGGAAAGAAGTCACTGGAAAGAATGTGGGGAGGCCTTTGCCCAGCAGTGCGACACAGAGGGCTAATAATAATAAGTATCATGATAAAGCGTTATCCATGAATCAATCAGTTTTTAACTTTCTCCGAAACATTGAACAAGATAGCTCTCAGTGACGGGAGTTTGTTGTAAATGAATGGAGCCGTACAGATGGTTTGGCGCGTAAAAAACTAATCATACTACTATTATAAACTAGCTTCCGCCCGCGGCTTTGCACGCGTGGTTTGTCAACAAAAAGAAGCCTATGTGTTAATCTAGGTTGTACATACCAAATTTCATTGAAATCGGAGTAACAAACATCCATGCGAAAGTTTGGATGTGTGTTTATTTATTTGTTTGTTACGCAATCACGTCATAACGGCTGAACCGATTTCGATGAAATTTTGTATGTACCTATTGTTACTACATACTTTGGATTATTTACGTATTAACTTCAATAGATTGTATGGTATTGTTACGAGCTGAGGGTTCGGGATAAAATAATGGGAATCGGTCTGACCAAAATAACACTTTTATTCAGCACTAAACGATGAATACACGAACTTGGTCACACGTCATCACAACACTCTAATTCACATCACCACTTGTGCACCACTTAAAGTCACCGAAATGATCGCACGTATAGCTTAATCCAGACTGACTCGGGAGCAACTACTATTCACGCGAGACCCTTCCCACGTCAGTCCTCCAGGGCCTCGCTGAGACTCACTCACTGACTCACTCAGACTCGAGACTGACTGTCCGGCCATCTCTCCGGCCTATTTATATCGCACACATTTTTGTTCGAGAACGATGTCGATCCTTCCAGGAAAGGGTCGGTGTTTCGACAGAACGACCCATCCCCATTGTGCGCAACCGTAGACAATAACAACAATAAAACAGCAAGACAAAAGCGCTCGAGAAACCTCGATTACCATTCATTGTTTAACAGTCTCGGCGTAACAGTATCAAGAAACATTTTTGTGTGATTATCTTAAGAATTTTTTAAATTGTAAAAACCTACCGTTGATTTTACGCAGGATATAACATTGCCTAGTGTTTTGTTTTAGATGTATTGATTGTAATATTTTTAATTAATTAATTACTCTCTCAAAATATATGTATTACTTTAAAAATAAGATTAGTTTTAAAGTATGTTTTAAAGAATTACAAAGTTCAGCTGACTTATCGGAAGTGAAGTCGGACGGACATTAGTAATAGGTTTAATTTAAATATTGATGTTGTTAAATCCAAATTAATATAAAAATCATGTTATAAATTGCTTAGTTTCTTATAATGAAGAAATAATTGTATATTTTACGTTAATTAGTAAAGAAAGTAGTTAAAGGATTTGACGCAACTTCGATTGCAGGAAGTTGCTTGGTGGGCAACGTCACGTTATAGGGAAGCCATCTTGATGAGCAAGGGCAATGGCGTGCGGAATTTCGGTTGGACTGTTGCACAGGAAGGTGGTGCGGTGCGAGTTTATAAAATTAAGTACTTGAAATGTGATGTTGTAACCTCATTTAGTTTTAGCGATGTTTGGTGGGGCTTTAATTGTAATGTACTTTTATCTGGATTATTTCTGGGTGTACCCACTAAAATAATAGCAATATTCTAGTATAACTAGCTATTATTAAATTGTAGTGAAGTCGGTAGATTATAATGTGAATAAAGTATTGCAAAATATTTGGTGTATATTCGTATTGGAATTAAACTTATCTAAATTATCTGGGATTTTATTTCCTTACGTTGTGAGAAAGGAATATTGATGCAATTTCCATTAATCAATCGATCATACATACATATTAACGGTAACATCATACATACAATATGCAGAACATACCAAAGTATTAGTCTCACGTGTCTTTTGTACATACATATATGATAATATTCATTTATTAATATATAGTTCTATCACTATATTACAACCTGGATTAAGACATAGGCTACTTTTTATCCCATAAATCGGGTCCCATGGGATAAAAATGGGGTGTCAAGTTACAACAGCGACTTTAGCTTTATTTCTAGGTTACCTATACATTTAGTAGTGTAAAGCGTACGAAGTCGCGGGTAACAGCTAGTTGTTAATAAGACTTACCTCTTACAACCATCTATATCCTCAGCCAGGTCCATTTTACAGCACAACTCTTTCTCCAACTCATCTATCTTATATTCCAATTTCTCATACATATCAAAATCATCTATATTCTCATCAACGCCTAATTCTTTTAATTTCATCTCCGCAACCTTTTTCTCGGTCAGTTTTTCATTGATATCTGCGTCAGATATCTCAAAACAATCGCTTTTTCGTAAAAGGGCTAGAGAATTGTCTGTTTCTTCTATATCATCCTGTAATAAAAAATAAACAAATATATATTGCTGGACATTTCACACAGCGCTATCTAGCCCCAAACTAAGCAGAGCTCGTACATGGGAACCAGATAACTGACAGAATTCTTATATACTTTTATAAATACATATTTATCTATATACAGTCTGTCACCGCATTCACGACATTTATTTAAAATACATATGCAGAATCGTATTAACTGATTTTAGAGATTGGTTTAATACCGGTAGCTTGAATATTTATCCAGTAATCGATACATTTCCAATAAACAACTTTTAAAGTAAATCGGCGGCGCATTTGCGACGATGCCACTTAGTCAGTTTACGAGTACCTACTTACATGATGAATGAATATGATTTGTTTACCTATTTTATACAGGCTGTTTCATTCATATTTTAGGACTTGAAATTAAGGTAGAATATATATTTTTTTAAATCCCATGGCAATAAACTTGAAAAAAAACCATTATAACAATACTAGCCATCAGCCCTACCCGTGATTTAAATTAATGCCGTAAATGCGGTGACACGCACTATAAAAATCAATTGTTATTCGCGTCTCGCTAAACCTCAAAAACGGCTGGACCGATTTCAATGAATTTTTTTGTGTATGTTTGAATAGGTCCCTGGATTATTTAGATTCACAATTGGACCCGGTAGGTGGCGCTGTTGTCGAGAACCAGAAAATTGCGGAAGAAGTCGCGGGCATACAACTAGTAATATATAGAAAAACATCCAGAACCGGAATAAATATCTGTAGATCATGCATACATTTGTTCCGCGGTGGGAATTTAACCCGCTACCTCCTGCGTCTCAATCGATCTGACCCACTGCGCCACGGAGGACGTCATATTATTTACCTTTAATATTATTATCCTCATATTATTTACAAGTACCTTGCTGGGATTATATTAACAAAATTATCATTAAAATAAAAATTTTAGAGGATACAAATGCCACTAAAAACTTCCCCGGTGTTTTCTTCCGGCTTGTCCCCAGTGGGGAAAGGGACAGGGAACCAGCGGGAATAACCCCCCAATGAGGGGGAGACGGGCTCGTTTACCACCATAAACAATATAAAAAAAATTACCAGAGTTTCAACGTCATCTGAATCCTCAATAGCATTGTGTTTTGGAGAATTAAACAGAGGGTAGGTGATGGCTAATATCCGAGGCCTTTTGCCCTCATCCGACTTCTTATACACTTGCATTATCTGAAACAAGTCCAAAATGTTACTTAGAAAACTTTCGTGATTTGATTTCAATTATTATTATAAATACGGGATTTATCACGAACCGTCTTATCGGTGTTTCGACCGACAATATTTCGGTTCAATTCGTAAACCTTCATGAGGTTGAGTGCGAACGTTTCGCCTCGCACTGAGTGCACTCATTGTCGGTCGAAACACCGATAAGACAGTACGTGATAAATCCCGTATTTATTGATCGAGCGAAACGAGATGTCCAAATCAACTTAGGCAAATCGGCGTTTTATGTATATATGTATGTTTGTTTGTCCAAGGATAACTTTCGAAGCGTTTATCCGATCATCGTGAAATTTGGTATATGGTGTGACTTAATGTGCTAAAAATGTGGGGGGTTGTTGAGATATTAGGGTTAAAGATGGGTAAAAAACAACAAAATGGAACTATCCGGTCCAGTGGCACGTCTAATAAAAGGTATTTGTGAGTGAGTACATTTCGACCCCGTTTTTATTTTTAGTTTAAACCTTGTAGTTTTTAAGTTATTAGCCATAATATAAACTAAACTTTGACAAAATTCACAGGGTACACCAGTGACCCCACAGTTCTGAAAATGCGTGTAGCTTTTAGTGACACAAATATAGGCAAAAGTCTGAAATCCAGAATAACTGCAATTTCTAATAAACAAAAGAATAACCAATTCACATGAATTCCCGTTACCTATAATTTGAATGAAACTGTAGGTCAAGTAAGTTGATTATCATTTAATAAATAAATAAATAAATATTGGTGGACATTTCACACAGCGCTATCTAGCCCCAAACTAAGCAGAGCTTGCACTATGAGAACCAGATAACTGCTAGAATACTTATATACTTTTTTTTGTAAATACATAGTACTTATAATATACATATAGAAAAACATCCAGACCCGGAACAAATATTTGTAGATCATGCAAACATTTGTCCCGCGGCGGGAATCGAACCCGCTACCTCCTGCGTCACAGCCGACTATACGCCCACTGCGCCACAGAGGTCGTAAAATTTTGTGGCACTATTTTGATTGTCAAAGATTACGAATAATATTTTTTTGTTTTTATGGGAGACTCACGAGATATCAGTTCGGGGCGAATCACTAGTAATAATGAAGTCAAAAATTATTGTTTTTTTATGTTTATGGAACATGTATACGCCCCTGATGTTAAAATATGCTTACGTATTGCAAGTGTTCGTCTTTGTAGATAGTGTGACAGCTGTCAATAACGAGTATGTTAATTTGACACATCCTCAGCACCCCTTGTTCTAATATCTGACGAAACACCACAGATGTACATACCAACACCTGAAAAATTAATAGTTTTTGAGTTACTTTACTATTGCCTAGACGCCAACGCTCCTAGCAGATGGGGTCATTACTGATTACTCAATAAACATTATATTTATTAATTTCACATGGTGACCAAGTTGTTACAGATATACTTGCGCCCAGTGGCGTAACTATAGGGTGGCAGAGATGGCAAAATGGCCCCATAGACTACTAAAAACTTAACCCTTGCTTTTGGGTTTGCTGTAGTCAGGTTGTTTACGCGAGAAATGCGAAATATAGCGAAAATGTTCGAAAATTATGAGTTTGATTGTTGCGAAAGATGGAGGCTGAAAACTGTTTAGGAATTGGATGAGAAAGAAAACAGTTTCAATAAGGAAGGGTGCACAGTACCTTTATATTCTTTGATGGCGTGTGGCAGCGACAGTTTCAAAATAGGATGCACTTAATTTCACTATAGGTCAATCACAAAATTAAGTTTTTTATGTGAAACGAATCCGAAGCGGTAGCGACGCGGCCATTTTTTCTTTCAAACTGTTTGTCGTCACACCTTCGATAGATGGCGTCACTTTCTAGGCGCATACGACTATGTTGAGCGTGTAGCGCGTTCTCGCTCACACGTATAGGGTAGGTGTGCGTGGGAAAGGAATAGAGATATAGGAGTTTTTGTACAACAATCAAACGGTTCGTTTTACGAAGATAGTAAGAAGATGAAAATTACGATTAAGAGGAAATTTGAGATGCGTTTCGTCCATACAAACCTAGTCCCCTGTTTCCTCTCTGGATAGTGATACTAGAGCAAATATTTTTTTACCATACAATCTACATGCACCACGGTCATGTCCCTACGTTTAGTTTTTCTCTATAAATTAATTATTACAAGAACTAGGAATCTTCTAAAGTCAAACAAATTGCTAATTTTTACTGCCCCTTTTCAGACATCCAGCAAACAAATTTGACGAATATAAATAAAAAAACGAAACGTACAAACATAGCCAAAGCCCTTTTTATTACATATTTGAAAAAAAAATTAAAATCGGTCCAGTTTTGGAGGAGGAAACAGGGGACTACGAAACAGTGATTTCGTCTATTTTAAATAGGTATAATCAGTCCGACCTGCAGTTGTCTCTATCGCACGCACATAGGGCATATAGGGCACAGCGCGACAGCAATAGATATGTTAAATACCTATTTTCCAAATGTCTTGCTTCCCAGATGTCCTCTTAACATTGAATCAGCGCAACCACAGGTAAATGTAGCCTATGTCACCCGCACCATAATAACGAATCGATTGACACCTCATTCATCAAAATCGGATGAGTTTTTTAACTTTTGGGGTAATATACTAATGATGAGGGTAATTAAATTATCTCATTAGTTTATGACACTCATTGAGGGTATAAATACAAAATTTTATTTGATTGTCGCCATTAGTATTCAAAATATCATGTCGGAAAGGCAACTACGATGACTGATACGACAATGTTGAAAAAAATCGAGCATCGCGCTGTGATAAAATTCCTCAGAAAACAAGGAAGGACTCAAAAAGTAATTCACGAAGAAATTATGTCTGTTTACCAAGATTCTGCCCCTTCATTATCTACAATTCAGAAGTGGTCAAGTGAATTTAAACGGGGTAAAGAGAGTATTGAAGACGACCCTCGTGCCGGTGGGCCGGTTAGTGCCGGTACTGAAGAAAACGTAAAAATTGTTGAGAAACTTGTACTCGAAGATGCCCGTGTGAGAGTGAAAATATTAGCAGAAAGAACCAAACTATCCGTCGGTACTATTCACACTATCCTTCATGACCATCTGAATTTGTCAAAGGTCAGTGCAAGATGGGTGCCGCGAATGCTCACAGCGCTTCAGAAACAAGTGCGAGTTGATTGTTGCAAGGAGTTTTTGGAGCTCTGTGGTGAAAATCCGCAAAATCCGCAAATTCCAAGAGAATCTTATTGACTACACAAAAAAAGGTGAGAGTATTACTGGCGCAACTTACGCTAACACCCTGCGCAATTTAAAGGAGGTAATAAAAGAAAAAGATGGAGAAAATTGACCGCAGGTGTATTGCTTCTGCACGACACCGCGCCTTTTCACAAGGCGCGCATTGCCAATGCTGCTGCGCGGGATTGCAGATTTGAAGCAATCAATCATCCACCCTACAGCCCGGACCCAACCCCTAGTGATTACTTTCTGTTCCCAAATCACAAAAAAGAACTTCGAGGCAAGCATTTTTCCGACGAAGAAGAGTTAAAGGCAGCAATTAACGATCATTTTTCAGACCAGGAAGATAAATATTTTTGAAGGGAATTGAAAAGTTATTTTCCAGGACAAATAAGTGTGTTCAGATCCTAGAGGACTACATTGAAAAATAAATTTGATTAAGAATTTTCTGCTTATTTTTTCATGCTATACCGAAAATACATTGAAATCCCCTCGTACTTTGTTTATGTTCCATATAAATAATTTTGAATTTGAATTTTCAGTTTAGGCGTTACGGTGGAACACACATACATTAACTGCTAAAAACATAACCCTTCATTTTGCCTTTGCCGTAGTCAGTTAAAAAACATGCCTCTTTAGTCTCCAGCTCCTGGCTCCAATCCTGTACATCGTCATAGTTAACCGCTCTCGTCACCTTCAGGTCCGTCAGTATACTTAGCTCGTACGCATCAGCTCTGACGTTAGCTGCGCGGGTTATGTGGATAGACCGCTGACGGCCAGATGATAGTAACCTGCAATAAACATTTTTTACAAAAAAAGTTACATTTTAACAAAAACATAACAGAGTTTAAAAAACACAATCAATAAAACTCACAATAAAGCATAATACGCAATAACATTTTTTTTATACTGCACTAGCTTCCGCCAGCGGCTTCGCACGCGTTGTTTGTCAACAAAAAGTAACCTAAGTGTTAATCCAGGTTATAATCTACATCCATACCAAAGTTCATCGAAATCGGTTTAGCCGTTACGTGATTCGAGTAACAAACAAACATCCAAACTTTCGCATTTATAATATTAGTGTTATGGAGATGGAACAAGCTTATGGCCCACCTGATGTTAAGTGGTAACCATCGTCTATAACTGAGAATTGCCTCGTAGGTCACGCACCTTAGAAATGTGCACTACGATGCACTGCCCTGCGTCCATCAACTTGAGGCATACAGTTGTATATAGCGTGTTTGATAATATACGCCCAAAAATGAAAGGGGTTATTGTGATGAGCATATAATAAATAAATTTGTGAAATGTGAAATTTATTTTGGTATGAAAAAACAAACACTTCACTAAACTTATGTTGTGCTATTGCATAATGCTTACCATCTCACCACAGATAATGTATTGGTGACGTCTCGAGATATCTCTTGTTGTCCCTTTCTAACCCAAAACCTGCAGCTATTTCGGAAAGAGATATGAAATCGGCCTTTATATTTGGATATCGACTGCAAGAGTAGGCCGTAAGTTTTATATTGAATTAATAACCTAAACTTAGTCGATTTTCTTTAAAATTTGATAATGTATCTAGTAGTTTTTTATTTCGTGAAGTATTTTTTTATGTTTTGAGAAACCGTCACTTGAATATTGTCAGTATATTATCAAACATCCTGTAGTTATAGTAAGGAGTACAAAAGAGTGATAGGTAGGTATATAATATATATTGGCACAACAGTATACAGTGTGGCCCTGGATAAAGTGCAACCCCGAAAGGGGGTGAAACTAGATCAAAAATTATCGACAAAAAAATAGAAAAAAAAATTAAAAAAAAATTAAAAATTAAAAAGTTGACCACTGACCCAGTGGTCAACTTTAAATGCTCCTAGCCAGCACATTTTTTATGTTAGAACGTAGGTTTTTATTTTATTTAAAAGCTATTATGATAGACAATAATACGAGGCATGCCTTTTAAGTTTTGTCGTTTGAAGAAAAAAACACATCTAGAACCTTATAGTACTTTTTATTGTTTTTCAAAGTATTCACAACGTAGCTTAAAACACTTTTCCATTCGCTCAAACCAGTTATTATAACATTTATTCCACTCTAAAGTGGGGTGTTCAAAATGGCTGTCTTGAAAGCGTCGACTGCTTCTTCACCGGACTGGAACCTTTGACCACGAAGACTTTTCTTAATTTTAGGAAATGTAAAGAAATCGTTAGGGCTTAGGTCAGGACTGTATGGAGGATGGTCAAGAATTTCTACTTTTTCCTGCTTCAAATACTCAATCGTTTGACGAGCGCTGTGTGAGCTTGCGTTGTCGTGGTGCAGGATGATGCGTCGCTTTGAGTTAGATTTTCGAAGTTCGGCGATGACTTGTGGTAAACAAACTGTAGTATACCACTCTGCGTTAACCGTTCTACGATCTTCAAGTGCAATAGTCGCAACATGGCCGGTTTTTCCAACGAACGTGGCCACCATCTTCTTTGAAGTGCTTCGAGAACGAACAACTTTAGTCGGCTTTGGCTCGTCTTGAAAGACCCAGATTGTAGATTGTTGTTTGGTATCAGGATCGTAGGCATAGATCCAAGATTCGTCACCACTTATGATGTCGTAGACGTGATTTGACTCCCCTCGGTTGAACCTTTGCAGAGTTTTCTTACACCATCTGACGCGGGCCGCCTTGTGATCGTCGGAAAGCAGATGCGGTATCCAACGGCAAACTAGCTTTCTCACACCAAGCGCTTCATGCAAGATCTTCTGAATGGTTGTCCCTGAGATGCCTAATAGAGCCTCTATCTCTCGATACGTCACATGACGATCTTCGAGAATTAGTTGTCTCACAGCAATGATGTTATCTTCAGTGAAGGCGGATTTTGGGCGTCCTTCGCGAAATCTGTCACTAACACTAGTATGTCCACGCTAGAATTCTAAATACCAGCGTTCGACAGTCCGCAGACATGGGGCTACATCACTGAACACAGATGTTAGCTCTTCTAAACACTGAAGCCGTGTCAGGCCTCTTCTAAAGTTGTAGAAAATTATTGCACGAACATTTTCCTTAGAAAGATTCATTTTCGTACGTGACCTGACAGATTCAAATCGAAACTGTGACTAAACAATAGCATTAATCCTAATACTTTCAACTGTTTTGAGATTCAAAATGTAAACACATTCGAATATAGAACAGTTCCAAATTCAAAATTGCCGGAAAATATGGAAACGACAGAACTTAAAAGGCATGCCTCGTAAAAAGTCATAAAAATTTCTAGTATTATAGGCTTAATTTTAAGATTTTTGGAGTTTATTGGAAATTAATAAGCATTTAAAGTTGACCACTGACCGTCAGTGGTCAACTTTAAATGCTCCTAGCCAGCACATTTTTTATGTTAGAACGTAGGTTTTTATTTTATTTAAAAGCTATTATGATAGACAATAATAAAAAGTCATAAAAATTTCTAGTATTATAGGCTTAATTTTAAGATTTTTGGAGTTTATTGGAAAAAAACAGCCTAAAAAATTTAATTTTAATACAAAAATTAAACTTTAAGTCACGATAGCCACTTGTTTGTCAGTTATTTGTTATTTTATCGTCATCGTGACATATCTGACATGATTATGGTTTTTATTTTAACAAAATAGACCTACTACTTTGGAAGAAATAATTTTTTTATTAAATAGAGTCATTAGTGAGCAATAAAAATTTTAATACATCAATAAAGTATATACGATTTTTTTTTTTATTTTTTTTTCTATTTTTTTGTCGATAATTTTTGATCTAGTTTCACCCCCTTTCGGGGTTGCACTTTATCCAGGGCCACACTGTATACAAAAATTAAGCAGCACACGAATATATTAGGTGGGCGCGGTCGATGCACGCGCGCGACACGGGAGTACGATCTTAGGTACATTCGACACTGATTCTTGCAACGAGCGGCGGCTGGCATGCATCTCGCTTGCTCGTGCGCCGGAGGCGGCCACGCTAGCTACCGTCTCGGTCGCACTTGCAGTAGACGCGGGCGGGAAGGAATTTTCATTTTTCTTACTAATTTAAAACTTTTGAGTAAGGCTGTAGCACGCTTTGCCCCCACTCACCCACGTATACTATAGGCCTCCTCGTGCGTCAGGCGGGTAGCTACGAACGCCCCGCACTCCGTCACCATAGTGTTCCCTGCGGCGGCGGTGGCGGCGAGTCGGGCGCCGCCCTCGGCCGCTGTGAACCGCTGACAGCAGGGCTCCATCTGAAATACACATTTATTATATCCATAGAGAGTCAGACTGATAGACATAGGCTATTTAATTAATATTAACAATATCCATACCAGCCAGAGGTTCTTAATATTGTAATAAGACCTCATTATAAATGCTTGAGCGAGCTCAACAAGGGCTTTTTATCGCACCTGGAGATGGAACCAGTTCTTTTTATTAAATCTACTTTAGGTACTATTTTTAGCATCGTTCTTTGGGATGATGTCAATTTGATAATTGTGTATAGAATATCCTCCTTCAGCAGGTTGTATGTGGGCTGGTAGATCATGTTAGCTGAGTCAAATGTTTGTTCAGCTAATAAATAAATATAGCTGGACATTTCACACAGCGCTGTCAAGCCCCAAACTAAGCAGAGCTTGTACACTCTGGATCAGGTCCACATCAGCCTGGTTGACTTTTAGCACTCTGTACAAATCATCTCTCATAGAATGACTTTGGACACACTCTGTTAAAAGGTGGTATACATCTTCTTTTACCCCACAAGTATTACAATTAGGAGTACCAATTTTTTCATTAAACATTTACTTAAAGCTGTTTAAAGAACAATAAAGAACAAGCTTATGGCCCACCTGATGTTAAGTGGTAACAATCTCCCGTGTGCAAAAACTCGTTCTACTGATGCATTTGTACTAGGCAGGCATAAAATGGTTTCGTGTATTGATAGTTGTAGATTTATCATGCATATTGATGAATAAGCCGTAAAATTTCAGAAAGAGGGGCATTTTAGCTTCCCGGACCATTTTTTTCTTTTCACAATGGGACGGAAGACCTAATAACAGGACGGTCCGACCATATGGTCAGGTTTTTTATAAATCATGATGATAAGGCATAATCGATGTAAAGGCAAGTTTATACAAGTATTCACTTATTGTAACATGAACAAAAGTTGATGTAAACAATCTACAGATAGGGCATGGTCAGGAACACTACCAAATTGAAATTCAAATATTTTTATTCATTAACATCACAAGGATCACTTTGAAACGTCAATTTTACTGCCTGTTCCTTCGCGACCAAGCCAGGAAAGAAAGGCAAGAAACAAGGCTGGTTGGAATACATAACAATAAAGAAAATAGATTACGTCTAAATTGTAACATTTTTTAACGAGTTGGAGCTATTTCAATCCCAAGCTTCTCTATCATCTAAATAATCCAATTTATAAAGATTTTGTTTAATTACGTTTTTGAATTTGTTCATTGTTAATTTTTGTTACATCACTTGGAAGTTTGTTATAAAAGCGTACACCTTGCCCTTTAAACGATTTACTAACTTTATGGAGTCTACAAGTGGCAACAGCGAGTATTTTTATTTCTAGTATTCAAATTATGATTATTGCTATTTTTCTAACAATTTTTTTTTGTGAACATACATCAGCTTTTCATAGATGTATTGACAAGGGAATGTCATAATATTAATTTCTTTAAACTTATGGCGTAATGATTATCTGGGGCCCATATTATAAATTGCACGAACAGCCCTCTTCTGCAGCACAAAAACGGTGTTTATATCTGCAGCACCCCCCACAGCAGTATACCGTATGACATAATGCTGTGGAAGTAGCTGAAGTAAACTAGTCTAGCTGTGTCTACGTCTGTAAAAAGACGGATCTTTTTGACTGTGTATGCCACAGAACTAAGTCTCTTCGACAACCCATCCTACATTACCAGGCCTAAGTGTCCATAAAACAGGGGCTGCATGGCCACTGCACTGCAATAAAAGCTTTACTTTAAAATGTAAAGAGAAAAAATGCAGGAAACGGTTAAGTTTACTATTAAAATCTTGTATAGGTTAGAATTGTTTTATAAACAAAACCTCATTTACTTACCATGGAGTTTTTTTAATGTTTTATTTTATTTATAACACCATTAACATTAACACCATTAACAGTACATTATTTATGCACTTTACCATTCTAAAGAACAGAAACATCGTAAATTGTCCCAAAACATTGAAAACAACGCACTTTTGTGAAAAACACTTCAAGTTCACAGCACATGAATATTAATAACCACTACATTCGAAATGATTACACATAAAATTATATGTACAATGGCAAATAAAGATATCGTGGGATAACCACGCTGCTGTAAATAAATAGTAAAGTTTTTTAACTTGCTAAATTCAAAAAAATTATCCATCCAAGGACTACAGACGCTGACAAGCAAGACGATGAACAAAATTCCGCAAAAGTTCAATGACCTGGTGACTTTGACAATTTTGACATTGGGAATGTAACTAGGTACCTACTAATCAGTGTAATTTTTTTACATTTTATTAATTTCTTTAATAAAATAATTACTTTCTTATGTTGTATGCTTCAAACAAAAGTCACAAAAATAAAAATAAATCAAAATAACTTTATTTTTGGAACAAAAACATGGTACAACAATATTAGAACACAATTCGCAGAAGTTATAAACTGTGTCGCGTACACTAATGCTCCCCTCCGAGTTTATTATTTCAAAATTTTTTTATACTTAATACCTATAACAATTACCCCACTTAATATGAACGCGAAAGTTTGTACCGATATTTGTTACTCTTCACGTCGTAACGGCTAAACCGATTTCGATAAGATTTGGTATGTACGTAAATTAAAACCTGGATTAACACATTGGCTACTTTTGTTGACAAACCACGAGTGCGAAGCCGCTGGTGGAAGCTAGTATAATATAATATTTTTGCTTAAAATGTAGGTAGTTACTCAAATTGGGAACCATCCCGGGGTAGTTCCATTACTCATTAAAACATTGTTTGTTGTCTTTTACTTTATCTTTGAAAAGTCGTAGTATTACATATATTGTTCTCAAAATAAACACAGTGAAAATCCATTTATTAATATTCATATTCTTTATTTGCTAGGTACACGAAATTAGTTGCATACAAACATCCTTAAGATTAAAGTTCTTACGTTAATATTTAACGTAAGAAATGGCCGCAGGGAACAGTTTCTACTAAATTTATATTATATATGATAAATAAATATATTATTTCCTGTGTTTCAGATAATGCTACCTAGACCTAATTATACCAACTGTTGCCAAGTCGACATTACTCAACTCTTAGATCTGCAGAAAAATGAAAATTCACATGCTGTTATCAATCCGATTGATCTAAATAAACAAAGGCATGATGCAAATGCTAGCAATAATTTAATTGATTTCATAGATGACGTTTGTAAACCTCCTCAGAAAACAGACGAAATTAAAAAAGAAAAGCAAATAACGGATTTTCAACATAAAATGCTTGAAGAGTTTTGCACAACAAGCAAAGCTAAACAAAATAATCAGACAGAATTCCACAGGTCTGTCAGCTCAGATTCACTAGAATTAGAATACCAGAATTTTTTTGATCGGATTAAGCCCTCGCCACCAGTACATAAGCTTAAATACGAAGATATACTCGCATTTGAACAAATGAATGAAAGTGTTGGAAAACACCAAGAAAGTATATTAGAAGAGAATGCATGCACTTTTTATCATTTTGATGTGGCACCAAAAAAATTAACGCCAAAACTTGATAATGAAGAGCCTGAGCCAGAACCTAAGAAAGAGGAAGATTTAAACGAAGATTTGATTGATGAAGTAATGTTTGCGAAAAGTCTAGAAATGCTACGCCTTACCGGTGCTACACCCAATCAAGAAGGAACAACATTGCGTAGCTTAAGTGCTAAAAGGTCTCATACAAATCTAACGCCTGAAATAAATACTTCCATGGGCAACAACAAATTTGATATTACCAGTAAACATGTAATTGAAAATTCGACAATAGAAACTGATAAATTTTCTGAATCACATGAAACCGAAACTCAAATTAGAATTAAAACATTAGAATCACTCGTAGATCATTTAGAAATATATAATCAACGTAATTCTGAATTCGCAGAGGCAGAGACGAATTTAAACAACTTAAAAATCCATTGCTAGCTGAATTAATGGCAGGATTTATTGATTACACTGACAAAGATGCAGTAAGGGATAACCGAACAAAAAATTTGAGGTCACTTGTGGAACAAATAGAAAATCTAAAGGACAGCAAAAAATCGTATGTACTTATATACTGAAAATATATTTGATCAAATCATCAGGAATAACCAAATCAAAAATTCAAAAGTAGAAGATGATAAATTTAAAGAGAAGATCGGAAACGGAATAATGAAATTGGAGCAATTTCTAAAACAACTAGAAAATTCTTGTAATCTTAATCTTAAAGAAAATTATGAAGGTACATTATCTAGTCCTGATCGGGAACATCTTAAAGAAGAGATAAAACGTAAAACATCTCGGGCTAATCTAACAGCTAAAACGAAATCGTCCTTGGACAACAAAAAATCGTGTATTGCTCCTAACAACATACTTGATGAAATTGCCATGAATAATCGAATTAAATATTCGAAAGCAGCAAGTAATAGATTTGGTGAATCACAAGAAAACGATACCGAAAACCGATTAAAAAATTCGGAGTCACTTGTGGCTCAATTTCAACGTTATCTCAATTTCGCACAGGAAGAGAATATAAGGACTAATTCACAAAATTATACTAATCCACAGCAAGTTGAATTTAACATAGCTTCTGTTAATGACAATAATGAAGAAGCCGCGAAGGAAAACCGAATAAAAAAATTGGAAGCGAGTGTTCTGCAGTTAATAGTTGATTATTTTGTTTTATTTCTGCCTCAAAATGAAGTTTCTTAAAAAAAATCTTGATTCACATCCGCGAATGTCAAAAAATCTGAATCTTCAACATCCTTGCTACGAACTACTTAGGTACTAGTCTCGAAGGTTCACGAATTGAACCGAAACATTGTAGGTCGAAACACCGATAAAACGATACGTGATAAATCCCGTAGGGTAGTCGGACCAAAAGATGACCACCCCCCAATAGATGACCGAAACGCACATTTTCTCGAATTATAAGAATTGAGTGGTACTCCCTGTAGTGGCGTATTTTTTCTTTAGAAGCGGCAACACTGTTCCCTCTTTTAAAAATTAATACATCGTCAGTGGACCCTCAGTTGTTCGGTTAAGCCAGGGGTCGGCAACCGGCGGCCCGCGGGCCGCATGCGGCCCGTAGACTATCTCGGTGCGGCCCGCAACCCTGAGGTCCGTAAGAAAAAAATACCGAAGCAAAAGGCCATATAAATTCACTAGAATTTATACGGCCATGCTGCTGGGCCATGAGAGTATTCTTGAAAGCTCGCTCCCACGCGGGGTGATAAAAATGTACCTCTATTTCATTTCTTAAGAACTGTTTATCAAGACTGTGATGTTATGTATTGTTTCTACCGAAAATAAATATTTGCTGTACTTATTCAATTCTTGGCAATTTCTTTTGCGTTTATCCGCCGCACGTGCGGCGGCGGGCGGCTCCTTTGAGACAATAGGCGGGGCGGCAGTCTTTGATTAGACGCAGGTGTGCGGCGGCGAAAAAATTCAAAGCGACCGGTTTTAGTTAAAATCACAGCCGCGCGCAGCTCTCGCCACATTCGGTTGTGGAAATTCGCCGGAAACTCACGTCTCATCTGGTTGCTAGCTACGCGTTTCGTTTCACCTTTCTTCCCTTCGCTGATAGCTTCTCACGCACGACGTATGAGGTAAGTTGTATGCACTCGCGAGCATTTTGTTTTATTTTATTTACTGCTTGTTAATGTGAACCTTCAGATTGATGGGTAAATGTTATAAGGACGGGGATAGTAGTTACATGACATGAAGTTAGTTACGAGTGTGTCATGTTTTAATTATTATTTGAATGTGGAGTTGAATTTGTAGGTGCTAACTGGAACATATAATTTTACAACGAATTTAATTTTTTTCATTATTGTTACAGAATAATTATATAAACATGGCTTCAAGAAAAAGGAAGATAGAAGAAGAAAAAAGAGTTTTTAACGAATTATGGACAGAATTATACTTTTTTATCGAGTTTAAAGGAAAACCGTTATGCTTGATTTGTCAAAAGAGTATTTCTGTAGTAAAGGAATATAACCTGAAGCGACATTACGACACCGAGCACAAAGCTAAATTTGACTGTCTTGAAGGAGAAATACGGAAAAGGAAAATTTCCACTTTGAAATCGTCATTACAAAATCAACAAAACATATTTAAGGTTGTGGCAGACAACAGCGAATTGAATGTTCGGGCCAGTTACAGGGTAGCAGAGATTCTTGCAAAAAGTGGACGTCCGTTTACCGATAGTGAATTAGTAAAAGAGTGTGTCTTAGCTATCGCAGAAGAAATATGCCCAGAGCAGAAAAAAATGTTTGAAAGTCTTAGTCTCTCTGCAAGAACTTGCACCCGACGTACTGAAGACTTGGGTGCTAATTTGTGTGAACAACTCAGGGATAAGGCGCAGTCTTTCGACTGCTTCTCTTTAGCGATGGATGAAAGTACGGACGTGTCGGATACAGCACAGTTACTCATATTTGTACGCGGCATTGACGAAAACTTTACTGTTTACGAAGAGCTTGTGAAAATGTGCAGTTTGAAAGGTACAACTACGGGAGAAGATTTATTTCACCATGTGGAACAAGCTCTGGATTCATTGCAATTAAGCTGGGAAAAGTTAACAAGTGTCACTACCGATGGAGGCAAGAACATGAGCGGTCAAAACAAAGGTGTTGTTGGGAGAATCATCAGCAAAGTGAAAGATTCTGGATCTACTGTGCCATTGATTTTTCACTGTATTGTCCATCAAGAGGCATTGTGCTCCAAAGTTATATCCTGGAAAGAAATAATGGATACTGTAACATCCACTGTTAATTTTATAAGAAGAAATGGGCTCACACACCGTCAGTTCCAAAAGTTTTTGGAAGATCTGGAAGCTGAACATGGTGACGTGGTTTACTACTGTGAAGTGAGGTGGCTCAGTCGAGGTGCCGTTTTGGAACGGTTTTTTGATTTGAGGAAAGAAATTGGCAACTTCATGGAGATGAAAGGAAAGCCAGTAGAAGAGCTTACTAACAAACGGTGGATTATCGATCTTGGTTTTTTGACTGATTTGACTAAGGACCTGAATCAGCTCAACAAACGCTTGCAGGGAAAAATAAATTGATTTGCGATATGTATACAGATGTAAAGTCATTTGAAATGAAACTGAAACTGTTTATCAAGCATATTGATGAAAAAAAGCTTGACCATTTTCCTAATTGCAAGAAAGCCGTGGAAGAAGCTGGAGATAATTTTGTGTGGCAAAATATTACAATGAGAAACGTGTTAACACAACTACAAACTGAGTTTGTAAATCGATTCACCGACTTTAAAAAGAGCTCCCTTAACATGGAAATATTCCAAAACCCTTTTGCAATTGATATTAGTGAGATACCAAGCAATTTGCAAATGAACATAGTAGATTTGCAAAGTAATAGCACACTTAAAACGGCATTTAAGGAAAGCACTGACTTGATACAGTTCTACGGAGGTTTGAGTTCTGAAAACTTCAAAGAATTGAAAAAGTTTGCTCAGCAGATAATAACTATGTTTGGTAGTACATATTTGTGTGAGCAGACTTTTTCAATTCTCAACTACCGCAAAAATAAGAATTGTTCGCGGTTAACGGATGAACATTTAGACGCGATACTGCGCGTGTCTACTACTAAAATGAAAGCAGACGTTAAAAAACTTGCAAGTCAAATGCAGCCTCAAAAATCTCACTAGTTCTTACTTTTATGTTAGTATAGTAGTTCAATTAAAAAAGAGATAATTGTATGAATATATATGCGTTTTATTTCAAATATTAAAAATACATGCCCGAACATATAAATATAAGTGCGGCCCGCACTGATACTCTGGCAACATATGTGGCCCGGCTATAGCATAAGGTTGCCGACCCCTGGGTTAAGCTGTCACGGCCTCAGAGGCCAACAGTGAGATTAGTCCATTCGAAAAAAAAAAAAAAAAAAAATGGACCCTCAGTCACGCTCCAGGACCTAATTTAGTGCGGACGTGTTTCGGTCATCGCCATTTTGTATGGAGAACGAGCTAAGGTGGTGCAGTTTCTTAAGCTTATGAGTGGATTGCCGATTTCTTGATATAATTAGGCCCTATTTATGTATTCCCTTGCATTTATGACTATTATCTCAAGTAGAAAATCAAAGAAAATAAGTAATTTTTAATAAGGTTTTCGAGAAATTTGCTGTTCAATTACTGGTCTAAAAAAGATACATAAATCCTATTTGTGACCGAGCGGTCAGAATTAGCTCCGACCTGCAAATTTTGTTTTGATATTGTAGATTGTATCTTTGATTTTTTATTGATTTTTTACGTTTTTCTTAATGGTTTTGTATACATAATTCTATAAACCAAAACATGACCGGAGGTTAATTACAGAAAAATCGTTGTTTTGGCCTGTTATTTTTTAGCTGGTCATTTACTGTTCCAAACGCTCTATTTGTGACCGAAGAAATTAGTTCGTTCATAATTTGGACCTCAAAACCTAATTGTGACCGACTGATTTTGACTGTTGCAATAAAACTGTTGTGGAATTTTATTAGGGTTCTTCGTAATCAAAAGTAAACCAATTTCGTTGGCCTTACAAACTGTTGTCATCATTACATTATTTGTTATTATAGTTTTTCTTTAATAAATAAATAAAATAAATTACAATAAATTACATTTTCCTAACGGCGGAGGGGGAGGTATGTTTTTTTGCGGAGCTGTGTAGAACAGCTTTGGGTGACCTAGGGAAAATTTCGAATTTTTGTGAATTGCTCTCCCGGATTTGATGAATTCTTTTATAGGGGATGTATTATAGAGGGGGAAAAGTGATTTTGAACACAGTAAATATTTTTTTTTAAATTTTGTGTCCTTTTCTTGATGAAAAATAAATAAATGTATTGTGACTATGTAGTATATAAAGTTGATGGAACACGTTCAAAATTGAAAATTTATAAATTCAACTTCAGAATTTAGTAAACGTTGTACATTCAGACTATACGCAAGGAAAGTATGTCTGAACGTGTAACCTTTACTGAATTTATGAAGTTGATTTTAATAATTATCAATTTAGAAAGTGTATACAACTTTGGGCACATAGTCATATACATTTATTTATTGATTGATTATCGATCTCCTAAGTAGACTTGATTCGATTAAGAATTATGTAGGCAGTACCTATGTCATTTGTTTCAGATGTCGGCTAGCGAGAGCACTGCGTCAGCGAATAATAGGAAAAATTATACTCAAGCACAGTTAGAGCGCGCGGTAAAACTTGTTAAACAAAAACAAATATCCTTAAACAAGGCTTGTATAATATATCGGATACCCAAAGGAACATTATACAATAAAGTAAATGGCAAAGTACCAGTAGTTGCCAAAAAGGGACCAAAAACCTTTTTAACCAATGACGAGGAGCAAAAACTAGAACAATGGATCTTACATAAATCTAGTCTAGGGTATCCATTGCATCCGAATGATGTAAAAACTATGGTACAGTCATTTTTGGTCACTACTGCACGAGAAAAAATAGTTCCAGTTGGTTTTCCTGGAGATAAATGGATGAAATTGTTCCTTAAAAGGCATCCACAAATAACTAAACGGACAGCAGAAGTCATTTCAAAAGCACGAGCTGCAGTGACTGAAGAGTCTCTCAAAAATTGGTTTGATGAAGTCCATGAGCATCTTGAGTCCGAAAATCAACTAGAAATCTTAAACGATCCTACAAGAGTGTTCAATCTTGATGAAACAGGTGTGCAACTTTACCCAAAAACTGGAAAAATTCTAGCTTTGAAGAATTACCGTAACACTTTTGAGGTTGCTTCTGGAAAAGAAAAAGAGTCTGTCACTGTACTGTGCAACTTCTCAGCAGATGGAACTACTACTCCACCTTTCATAGTTTTTCCGGGAAAAAGGTTTTCAAAGGACCTTACTAACCAAGTTCCAGAACACTGGGCTATTGGGCGAAGTGATTCAGGCTGGATGGTGGCAGCTACTTTCGAAGAATATATGAAAAATGTATTCCACCCATGGCTAGTCGAAAACAAAATTAAATTACCGGTAATCGTTTTTATGGATGGTCATAAATCACACGTTGGCTTGTCACTGCAGGAGTTTTGCGCAGAAACTAAAACAATTCTGTATTGCCTACACCCAAATGCTACACACTTGATACAACCATGCGATGTATCAATCTTCAAAGCAGTGAAAGTACAATGGCGAGAAGATGTTCGTAAGTATAAGCATGAAACCCAAAAGAGCTTGACAAAAGCCGCGTTCCCAGCTCTTTTCGCAAAATCGTTTGAGAAATCGGTTAATCCGACTATCATCAAGAATGGTTTTCGCAAATGTGGACTCTTTCCGTTTGACAAAAACGCAGTTGATTACACAAAATGCATGTCGAATAGGTTGAAAGAAATCCGGAACCAGAAGATAACCCATGTTGTCAATATTGATGATTATTTCTCCACCATAAAAGTACTGGAAAACGAAATTGGACCAGAGTTGATAGAAAATTTTGCTGAAGCTAGGAAAAAAAAACAAAACCATGAACATGGCTTGTTTAAGCTCTGGAATAAGTGCAAAGAAGAAGTTGAATACCACAGTAATCAAAATTCTCGTTCACTTTTGAGCGAACAAGCCTTAATATTAGAGGTCGAAGGCGATGCAGTTGAGAGAAGCATTGACAATACACAACCTCCACAACATGTTACAGAAGAAGCTTTGATCGAGGATCTAAATATTGACATGATAGATACATTCGTGATTGACGGAGTTGTGCACAGTTTGATGGATAACATGAGTATGCTGGGATCACCACCAGTTATTTCAACCCCCATTGACTTCAATGAAAGCACTTTTCCAAGTCCAGAAAAGCAGAAAGACCAAACCCAAGCTCGTGTCGCAGTGCAGATTGAAAAAACTGCATCTCAAGTAGCGAAAAAAAGCATCCTTGAAAAAACTTCGAAAAGAAATGATCCCTTGATCAACAACAATTCACTTACTAAGACTGGAGATGTATATTCACTGGCAATACCATTGCCATGGTACCCTGAATCTGTTAGTGTAAATGAAAATACACCAATTACTTCTGATGTACACTCCTTATATTTGAATTCTCTGCCAAGTACATCATCATCAGAAACATTAAGTCAGCCTGAATCAATAAATCCCACAGCCAGAAATCTTTTATCACCTAAGAAGAAGACTAAGACCAAAATTGATGATTTTCTTACTATGCCAAAGTTTGGCATTAAAGCTTCAACAATAAAGACAAACAAGCGGCAATCGCCTATGCCATTAGCAATAACATCGAAACGTTATAAAGAATTTATGGACAAAAAAGAGCGTGAAAAGAAGGAACAAGAAGAAGCTAAAGAAACACGAAAAAAAGAAAGAGAAGCGAAGAAGAATATCAAGTTAGAACAAAGTAAGAGTAAACTACAAAAGAAAACTAAAACATGTAATATAAACGATGTTCAGATAAAAACAAAGACACATACAAAGACTAAATCAGAGCAAATTGAAGGTGAAATACATCAGAAGGATTTGAATTTTGGTGACGTTACTGTAGGCGAGTATGTGTATGTCACATTTGAAACCAATAAGCGACCGAGGCATTATGTGGGTGTGATTACGGAGATCAACAATAAAGACAACAAAATAAAAGTTAATTATCTGCGCAAAAAGTCAAGCAAATTTGATAACAAATTGTATTTCGTGGAACCAGATGTAAAAGATGTCAGTGAGATTGGGATAAAAGACATTAAATATATATTACCAAAACCTCAAATTGCCAGAAAAGGAATGTTGAACTTTGATTGCCAGGACAATGAAAAAATTGCATTAGATTTGCTGTTTGTGGAATAGGATGCAAAATATACGAACCTACCTACTTTAACTCTATTTTGTATAGTTAAACAGGTTGAGTTTTTTTAAGGGCCACTGAGTGGAAGTCAGAAGCCGTAACAGTTATCAAAAAGTCATCCACTTCTAACATTAATTTTTGATAAGTAACTTTTCGGTACGTAACGGTTTCAGACTTAAAAAACTCAGCCAGTATAGACTTATTAAGTTATTACACAATTGTTACAATGTAGATAAAAAGTATATTTATGACTTACCTAATGGTATAAAGGTTAAAACTTACGTTTCTTAGATATTTTTTGATGTTTTTTAAATTAAAATATGTACCTATCATGGGGTTTAAATGTTTTCGTGGACTGATTGTTATTTTGTTATTTTTTTAGACTGGTTGTTATTTTTTCATCAAGCCTTTAAAATTAAGATAAGTAAGTATTATGTGCAGACTGATTGTTATTTGTTAAGACTGATTATTATATGTGTAGACTGATTGTTAATTGTTTATCAAGCAATTAAAATTATGATAAGTAGGTACCTTAGCATATGCAGACAAAATTATGTATACGGAACCCCACTTCTTTCAAATAAAGTCTCTTGTTGTGAAGAATTTCGCCTTTTATTTTGTCGGTCATAAATAGGTCCGATTTCGGTCAGAATTAGTTCCAAACCGGTCACAATTAGGGCCAAAGTCATTTTTTTGATATTTTTCCAATTTTAACTTATTTACAAATAGTTCAGAGTAAAAACAGTTTATCTAGTTGATGCACAAAATATCTACCTACGTATACAACCAAAAACATAGAATATTCCTTGAATAGGAGTTGAGATAAAAAATAAAACAACTTGAATTCCGCTTAATCAGTCATCTATTGGTCCAACCACCCTATTTGTAATAATGATCTAAAGGGTGCTTGGAATAATGTTTGTTAACTTTTTTCCGTTATCAATGTCACCCTGACGAAGGCTCACGAATTGAACCGAAACATCGGTTATAATACGATAAAACGGTGATAAACCCTATTAATTATTATGAGAACAATATTTGTTCAACGACTTATCGATATTACTTATATCTATTTCATTAAAAAACAATTGCCTACTAAAAATCTGCTGTTTTCAGTGAAAATTGAGGTCAAAAAATATAATCAATTTTAGTTTGTACATATTGCGTTTTTTCACTTCCAGACTTATGGCCTCTTTCATTTATAAATAGAAATAAGGATTTGTCGTGGAGGTTGTAGGTATTCATTATAGGAGGTACCTATATCACATATGAATGTGCCTTTTTAGTTGTTAAATATGTATAAGATTTTTATTGGAGATTGCATTTATTTTATCATAACATGAATGTGGCCTCTTTCGTTTTTACGGATATAAGGATCTGAAGATATGATATTTTCTACATATAATTACGGATATTTCATGCAGGTTGAATTTCTTATGAATGCAATGATACTCATTCTGTTTTCAAATTTTCTGGCCCTATGTCTGTAAATCGCATTTAAGGATTTTACGGATCCATTAACGAGTTTACAATGACCAACTTTCAGAGCATGAGTGATGTAAAATGAATTTGTATTGTGTGCGGCGTAAATATTTTTATTTTTAAAAACACAATAATAAAATAATTCAATTAAAAAACCTTAGAAGATCGTAACTCAAAACATTCCTCTTTATTAACTATTTGTTTAAGTAGGTACATGTAGATACGAAATTCTTGTAAACATTTCACTGTTTAATAATGTGCATTTTTATAATGTCCTTAGTAGAAATCAATACAATAATAATCAATATGTACTACAAATAAAAATACAAATACAATTTGATAAACATATTTTTTTTTTGCTGCAATAAACGTAGCCGTGCGTGCTCCGGCTCACATTCCACTGTTATCTGCACGAACTTATCAGGGTCTGTACAAATGACCCAAATGAATGTCTAATTGTATCTCTTTATTATATTTAGTTAGCCATTGGTAGCAAGTAACTTTTGAAACTATCATGGTTATGAATGAATGAAATACTCTTTATTGCACACCAAACAAAAATACAGTACCAAAGGAAATAAACAATAAATACCGGTACCGGTAATGAGCGGTCTTATCGCTAAAAGCGATCTCTTCCAGACAACCTATAAGGGTTTTTTATCCTTAGTACAAATAGGTACTTCGTTAATTTAATAAATGTTTGAAATATTACTGAATTTTATGGAATAGCAAAAAATTACTACCAGTGCCAGATTAAGCAAGCGCGGGGCCCGTAGCAAATTCAATTCGGGGGGAGAGGGAAGCTCTTGTAAAAAATAACAAAACTCAACCAAATTCTATACAGCGACTTTTTGTAGAACTTGTGCATTTACCGTATAGAATTCTGTTTTATTTGCGCTTACGAAACAATCGGTTGCCGATTGTCTGATGCGGGTTATCTTAGTTGGAAAGGGTGATACGTTTCACTTTTTTTTGACATCGAGTAAATTCAATATTAATACTAACTACATCTTAATAAAAATATATGCTCATGCAGAGGTGGAAAGGTTTGGATACGCGGGGCCCGTAGCAATTGCTACTTTTGCTACTTGGTTAATCCAGCCCTGCTAAGTACCTATGTTACCTACTACCTAGGCATCACAATTCAAGCGTTTTCCAACAAAGTTTTAAACTAACGCCGCGATCGAATACGACGGTGGCGGCGGCGAGTAGTGGAAACCTACTCATTCAGAAAGCTTCTCAAGATTACTTATTCAGTACATTTTTTGCTAAATGTACGATTAATGAAATACAAAGGTTTAAAATGTACTCAAGATTTAAAACTGCATGTATATTTTTTTGTTTGATACATTTTTATGGTGTTAGGTTGCCAGATGCCCCGTGTTTTACGGGTTACCCCGTTTTTCAGGCTAAAGTTTATACAAAACCCATAATTTCGAAAATAAAATACGGGGTAAATAAAGCTCCCGTGTTGTTTATTTAAAAAAGGATTTTAAAGAAATAGAAGTGATAGTTACTCGGCTAAATATATCCAAAGTCAACTTAGATGTACTTTATGAAAAGTTTTGTATGATTTCTCCGTTAATTAATAAATACGTACAAGAAAAGCCCGCCCGCGAAAGCGTAACCCCTGACACATGGACAACTTTTTTTAAAGCTTGCAAAGGCAGCAACTTCAAAAATATGATTCTTATTCTACAACTGGTTTTCTCCATTCCATCTTCTAACGCTCCAGTAGAAAGAATATTTTCCTTGTACGGCAATGCATGGACAGATAGCCGAAACCGACTCAATATTGAGACTGTCAAGGCAGAGTTACAAGTCAAATGTAATTATAAGTTATCTTGCAAAGATTTTTATATATTTGCTTCTCAAAATGAACAGCTTTTAAAAGCTGTTTCTTCTAACCATAAATACAAATTTAAAAAATAGATTCAAATTCGTTTATTTACACTTAAATATAACTTTACAGAGTTAATCTAACATGCGATATCTAAAACTAATACACGAAAATAATACAAATTATAATTATACGTTAATTATAATTATTCATTTTTATTTAAGATAATAATAAAGTAAAGTAAATTTATTAAAGTGTTCTTTTGTTCCTGCTATTTGTTTCTTTCTACTACAGTACTAATTTATTTAAGATAACGTTGATTAATCGCACACTCAATAAAACTAGTAACAGGTTTTAAGACATCATCAAATTACTTTGTAACCAGCTTTTTGTATCAGATAATAAACAATACAAAAAAAACACGTACCTAACCACACAGTGATTGTCGCTTGACGTTCGACCGTTCAGGTTTATTTGGCTTAACTCTTGCAGCCCCGTCCCATTTATTCTGCGGGGAGGATGGACATGTGCAGAATGTTCAGAAATCAACTTAGAATGTGATCACAAACCATTTTCTTTTCATTTCATTTATTTCTTGCGAAAATGGGTACAGTTACATAGCAACAGATGATAAATATACATAAATTAGAATCTCCATAATCAGCTTATGAGCGTGCAATATTAAACATTGTCAATGATAAAAACACGATTATTAAATAAATAATAGAAAATGTCAATGGATAAGAAAAATTAAAAATGTCTCCAAATACAATAAAATGGCAGCAAATACAAAAAAATGTCATTGAGTACAATAAAACTAAAAAAAATGTCATGGAACTTAAACTCGAAAACATTCAAAATCTTACACTAAAATTAACAGGCATTAAAATTTGTCATTTAGAAATTCGTCAATGGAGTAGTATGCTTTTTCCTCTAACAATTTGGTCAGTGAATTTTTAAATGCATTCAAACTATCCACGGCACGAATTGACAAAGGGACATGATAGATATGATAGGCGCCAACTGAGGATGCGTTCCAAATCAAATGAATAATCGATAGTACGACGTGCGCTTGATGCACTTTGTGAAGGAAGTATTTTTCAAACATGAATTTGGCGCCCCCTGATATTGCCGCCCGGGGCGCGTGCCCTGATTTGCCCCACCCCTATATACGGGCCTGTCTCATAGTACATGGCCTGTAGCCAAGTTACATTCGCTTCGAATAGATTCGATTTCTACATAGGTTTGTTGTCGATATATCACGTGATGCTTGTAGCATGTGTCAATTCCCATACATATTCGGACTATCGACTAGCGTCATCGCTAATCAAATGTAACTTGGCTAAGCCCTCTTGTCAGATAACTAGATAGGGCTAGATAGCGCTGTATGAAATGTCCAGCATTATTTATTTATATAACTTTTGTCTCTAGTATGGATTCTCATCTGACTTCACAAAGAACTTTTTAGGGTAAAAGTTTTATTGTGCGAGGTTGCATGCATATGGCATTTCTCCGGTGTGGATTCTCATATGTTTTTGCATATTACTTCTGTCTGTAAAAGTTTTATTGCACATGCTGCAGGCAAATGGCTTATCTCCAGTATGGATTCTCATGTGATTTCGCAAAGCACGTGGTTGGTTAAAAGTTTTATTGCATGTGTTGCAGGCATATGACTTTTCTTCGGTGTGGATTCTCATATGTTTATGCTTATTACTCCTATCTGTAAAAGTTTTATTGCACATGCTGCAGGCATATGGCTTTTCTCCGGTGTGGATTCTCATGTGGTTTTGCAAAGCACTAGGTTGGGTAAAAGTTTTATTGCATGTGTTGCAGGCATATGGCTTTTCTCCAGTATGGATACTCATGTGGTTTTGCAAAGCACTAGCTTGGGCATAAGTTTTATTGCACGTGTTGCAGGCATATGGCTTTTCTCCAGTATGGATTCTTATATGTTTTTGCAAAGTATTATTACAGATAAAGGTTGTATGGCACATGTTGCAGGCAAATAGCTTTTCTCGAGTGTGGATTTTATTGTGTCTATACAAATTACTGCTCAAGGTAAAGGTTTTATTGCATGTTTTGCATGCATAAGGCTTTTCTCCGGTATGGACCCTCATGTGTGTTTGTAAACTGCTTTTTCTATTGAATATCTTCTTGCATTTGGTGCAGGAATATTGTTTTTTATTTAAATGCATCCGCATATGTTGTGATAGACTTTGTTTTAATTTAAATGTTTTCTTGCACACTTCACAACAGTACATCAATGCACTTACATTGCTCATCTCAGTTTTCACTTTTAACAGAGTTATTGGATTACTGCCAACTGTAGCATCTTCTACAAGTGTGGTCTCCTCTATATCAATGGGTTCTTCTTTAACTTCAATTTCTTCTTCTTTATTTAGAACTTCTTCTTTGACTGTAACTACAATATTTCCATGATTTGTAAAATCACTGCTTAACATCAATGGTAAAACAGTTACAGTTAAGTTATGGGTGATTCCTGGTGGTATAACTCCCTTAGTCTGTTAACAAACAAAAATAGTTTTAATAAATTAACAATACTGAAACCAATGAGGGCTTTTCATTTTCGATTTAAAAAGAAAAAACTAGTTTTAACTAGCGATGTCTGGAGATGCACTGTCAAAAATATGGTTTATATGCCAAAATCACAAATACACAATATCAAAATTTGTCTAAATCTCACTTCGTCAGATAAACAAACACAAATGTTTTACTTTTATTTCAATTTCCTCAGAAACACGTGTTTAGTAATATACTGACGATATTCAAGTGACGGTTTCTCAAAATATAAAAAATAGTTCTCAAAAAAAAAACTACTAGTTATATTATCAAATTTTAATGAAAATCGACTAAATTTAGGTGATTAATTCGATATAAAACTTACTGCCTACTCTTGCAATCGACACCCAAAAATAAAGGCCGATTTGATATCTCTTTCGGAAATAGCTGCGGGGTTTGGGGTAGAAAAGGACAACAAGAGATATCTCGAGATGTCACCAATACAGTATCTGTGTTTAGATGGCAAGCATTATGCAATAGCACAACATAAGTTTAATAAAGTGTTTTTTTTTACATGCCAATATAATTTTCACATTTCTATGGTAAACATTTCACAAATTTATTTATTATGCTCATCAAAATAACCTCTTTCATTTTTGTGCGTATATTATCAAACACCCTATATGGTTGGCTTAGCTCAGCCCTACAGTTAATTGTCCGAGTATGAAAGGTAATTCAATCAGTTAGTTTTTATGGAATGTCACGGGCCTGCCAAACCACTCAGCTCAGTCAGCCTATCTGTTTGATCCAAATTAGTGTCATTGAGCAACAAGCATCAAAACTAACGAACTATAACATACTTCCAACATTGTATGATGTATTCAATAACTATAAGTACCTCAGTGCCATGGAGTAAATGCTCTTTCTGGTATTGTTCAGATTTGTGACACATGTCAGAGAATCTGCAGCACCTCTGCAGCTGTGAGTAGCAGATGTAGCATATTGTGTGTGGCCTTCCATCTTCTGCATTCAACTGAAACAATGAGATATGTAGGTAAATTGAGTAGTGTTTAATGTTCTTACAGTCACTGAGAGTAAAACTGAAGCTATATAACTAGAGTAGCAACTAAGAACATACCTCTGTATTAGAAAGTTTTTTGAATATTTCTAGAAGGTGAGTGTTTTTAATCCAATGCATTCTGACATCGACCGCTAGGCACACTCTGCACCATGAGTTTTGTGCCATTACTCGAATAGTATTTGGTTCTTTAAAAACAAAATGCTTGGGAACGCGCACGCTGCTGTGACTATAGCCAAAAAGATTATCCAGATCAGTCCGTGGGCAGCTTGCCTGCAGCCACTTTAGCAGCTAGTAGTACTTTATTTGATACAAATTAGAGCAAGTAAGTCAAGTTCATAGAGAATTATTAGATGTCAGTCTGGGAGTCTGGGAACTACTGCGATATAGGAAAGTTATTTACACGTCACGTCTACTTCTACCCAGTGTTGTCAACTAATGTCAACTTGTCACTCACTAGTTGTCGCTTTCACATCATTTAGCAAAAATCACATTCATTATAACCCCATTCTGGACGATTCACTGTGTGGCGCAGCACGAGTATGAAGCAGCGTGAGGAGCATAATGTGGCTGCGGATTGATATTAAAGCCAGGACAACATTTACATATATTCGCGCAAGTACGACATTTACATATTTACCTACACTTTCTAAACCAGAGATGGTTGAAGTGTTGAAGACCCATGATGACATTATGACAGTAATAAAGTGTCTATTTTGGCAGTTAGTAAATTTTTTTTGTTTGTTGTGGTGTTACCTAGTGCCGACGAGTATTTATTGTAATTCACTGGTTTTCTTCTGGTTTCGGAGCGAATTATCAATGCAAATAAAACAAGAGTAAGTACATAGTACAAGATTCATTCAAACGAACTTGTAATTTATGTAAATACGTACAAATTTACTAGCAGTTGTAAAAAATATTTCAGCTCAGTATATCTAGATAATTTAGACAAAAAAAGAGCATCCGCACATTGAATTATAGATTTAGACAAATACATTACACGGCCTTTTTCAATGCAGTTTTTTTTAAACGACCTGGTGATGGAGCAAACTTATGGCCCACCTGATGTTGCCTTGCCTTGCCTGATGTTGTTAGCCACGCACCTTGAAACGTGCCCTACGATGCACTGCTCTACGTCCATCAACTAGAGGCACACAGGTGTAAAGCCTATCTGTAATTTCACCAGCAATCAAACCCTTCAAACCGAAACACAGCAATGCTGTTTGGTGGCAGAAATAAGTATGATTGGAGTACTTCTCCGGTTAGCCCTTTCACAAAGAACTCTACTACTCTAAGTCTACATAGTAAAAAGAAGTGTTTATAGATTAGGGGGCTCTTATACGATAGCCCAATGCTGGATGTAAGCCTCCCCCCCTCAAACGCCATGGCCAATCTATCCTGTGCTAATAGCATCCAGGTCTTACCCTCTACGCCCTCTATGGCATCCACCCACTGGCCTATTTTAGACATATCTATACCTACTACCTAAAGTAACAAATCTAAGCACCTTTAAGGATCTACGGCCTATAAGCATATTACCTTGTCTCTCGAAAATCTTGGAAAGAGTAGTGTATGACCAGTAGTGTATCTCTTACTTTGTTGAGTCCAATCATATTCTGCCAGAGGTGCAGTCTGGTTTCAGGAAAAGTTGCAGTACTGCTACAGCGTTATTGGATGTTACAGATAATATTCTTAATGCACAAGATAAAGGTATGGGTACTATTCTGGTTCTGTTGGATTTTTCTCGTGCCTTTGATTGCATGAACTCTACTCTTCTTCTTTCTAAGTTGAGCTACTTTGGTTTCAAAAGTGATGTTGTAAAATGGTTTAACAGCTACCTTTCTAATCGTTCGAAGTTGGTTGAAGTAACTGGTGTTGACGGAAACAAGGTAATATCTTCGCAACGCTCTGTTCCTAGAGGTGTGCCGCAAGGTTCTATTCTGGGTCCTTTGTTATTTGTCCTATATTGCTCCGATATTGTGACCAACATCCACCACTGTTAGTATCATATATATGCAGAGGACTTGCAGGTCTATGTATCATTCCCTCCTAGTGATACTCTACAAGCTACTCTATAATTATAAATGATATTAATATTATAAATGAGGGCATTAATCGTATTGCCCGGTGGTCAACGCATAATTCTTAAGTTTTGAACCCAGCAAAGTCTAAATATATGATATTAAGATCAAAGAAACAAATCTCCAATATAGCCCGATGTCTCTGGAGCCCAATGTCAATATTTTGGAGGAGCCCATTGTTCATACTAGTGAATCTCGTAATCTTGGAGTAGTCATGGATAGTGAGCTGCATTTGAAAACATGTTACCGATTCTGTGAGAAATTATTTTTATAGGTTAAAGGTATTGTATCGTATTCACGATTGTCTCATCGCTGACGTCCGCATTTACCTATGTGAATCACTTGTTCTGTCTAAATTAAATTATGCAGACACTGTATATGGCCCTAGACTGCTTGCCAGAGCTGAAAATCTTCTACAACGGGTTCAGAACGCTTGTGCTAGATTCTGTTTTCCCATACCTCCTAGGGCCCATGTCACACTTTTTATTAATAAAGCCAAAATGATAAAAATGACATGGAGAAGATATCTTCATTTTGCTATTCTTCTATTTGGTGTTATTAAAAGTCGTAAGCCTGAGTACCTTTTCAACAAACGGAGTTGGTTTCGAGATGGAAACAGGTATATTACAAGAGCTGCTTCTCAACTTCTACTGGCAACACCATTACATGGTTCTGCAGCCTTCCATGGCAGCTTCCGCTATGCCGCTACCAGGTGTTGGAACACTATCCCACCACCTCTAAGAAATATAAATAATGTTAACATGTTTAGGTTAAAGTTAAAAATCCATGTTTTTACCCTACAAATCAGCCAACCATGGTAGCTATAGTAGAGGCAAATCTCTCTTTCACTCTCCTCTCACATCCCTCTGTCGTCACTCTATTATTATTTACTAGCTGATCCGCCCCAGCTTGGCACAGATTATTAATAAATGTATGGAGTCAGTCATGGTTTTTATGACTTTTGAATTTGAGATCTAGGAGGTGCTAGAGGTATAATGTAAATGCTGTAATGAATGTAATGTAATGTCAGGGTGTCCGTGAGGGCAACACTGGTCTCAGCAGAAGACCAGCGCTGCAGTACGGCAACATGCTGTAGTTAATACTGAGCTGAGGACCCTTTCACTACCACCGATATCATTTTTAGTTAGTTTCTAATTTTAGTAAGTTTATTAATAGTGTTTTCTTTAGTGTCATTTGTTTTTGTGGCCATATGTGGTGGTCTGAATAAATATTTTTCCTCTTTTTCTACTAATATTGTGAGGAAATTTGAAAGTAGTGCCATCGCTGGCCCTACTTTCAAACTTCCTCTGATATACTCATTCCTTATCTTATCCATTCTCATTACCCCACACAACCATCTCAACATTCGCGTTTCCGCCGCGTGCGCTCACCATGTCTATAAACAAATAATAAAATGTTTCAGAAAACCATAAGACATGGCGATGGATGGCAATAACCTGGTGTTCATCGATGTGGAGGCCAGCACACCGGCAATCAAAGTGGAACATGAGGAATTACCAGAGTAAGTGCGGTTTGAGAACTGTATTGTCTTGTTTGTGTCAATGTTAGTACTGTCTTGTGTAAAATATACGTATAATATCGATGAATGTGAGCACCCAGACAAACCTTGCATGGTTTTTAGGGTATAATATTAAGGTTATATCCACTAACGTTTTAGTAAACAAAAAAATGGAACAAGAAATGCTAAATATTTTATTTTTTTTATTAACACGTTCAAGCGCGGTGCCCGATTCATGGCGGTCCGTGATATGACACTAACAACTCGCATACATTTTGAGACGTAGTACAATACTCAATAAATACATTTAAGCATCTTGTGACAGTAGTGTTTGCATACGTCACTCGTGTAAATACTACTTTTATTCACATTCTCAAACTGGCGGAAAACCAACGTGCGCGCACCTCCTGTGACACTGCTCGACTGAATGTACGGGGTGACGGTGGGTCGAGTGGCATGTAATAACGATGTGTATGTACAATTATGTGTGTGGGTCACCACGCAGTGACACCACCTCTCATTGAAGTGAACATAAACTGATGTGACAATATGTGACGGTGGGAATTAGAAATTTGGATATGATGTGACGGTAAAAGGTTGCTAATAGGATTTAACAATATGAATCACCGTGAGTACACGTTCTGCCTGATACAAAGTATTTTTTCTGGACGACATTATACGTTGTGTCACTTCACACGGCAAATATTCTGACTTACAATCACGTACCGCGCTCGAACGTCTTAACAAACAACTACATTAAATGGTTTAAATACTATCCATGTAGGTACATTCTGGGAATGTATAAGTTATTGATAATGTAGCCCACATTGTTATCCATGTATTATAACAAATACTTAATACTTAATATTCATGACACTTACACAGAAAATAATGAAGGCACAAGCAAACAGAAATTCTTCAAAGTTTCGCGATCACTGTATATGATTACTGATTAAAACGGGTATTTATCGTGTTAGTACCTTTTTTATTTGATATCCCGACGTTTCGACTGTGTCAAAACATAGCAACATAGTCAAAACGTCAGGATAACATATAAAAAAGGTACATTTGCGATGAATACCCGTTTTAATTAGTAATTATAAACCGAAATTTATCATGATCATATCGCCATGGGATAATAATAATAACAATGTGGGACATTTCACACAGCGCTATCTAGCCCCAAACTAAGCAAAGCTTGTTGTGCTATGGGAACCAGATAACTGATAGAATTCATTATTAACATTATAACTTTTGAAACTATCATGGTTATTAACACTATTTGTACTAAAAACGGGATATTTACCATGATTTGTGAGCTCTTGAGTGTCCCGATATTTCGACGCAGTTGCATGCGCCATGATCACGGGTAAACATGTTTACCCGTGATCATGGCGCATGCAACTGCGTCGAAATATCGGGACACTCAAGAACTCACAAATCATGGTATCCCGTTTTTAGTACAAATATTATTAACATTAATTTCTATTCTTTCAAGCCGTGAATCTGTGGAATTTTCTATCTCGGGAGACACTCAAAAACTCACTCAAAAAAAAGAATGCAATGACTGTGACACCCTGACTTCAACTGAACGGTAAGCTATTAAGACCACCAACCATATAACCTATATGTTAAAACCACTGTAGGTACCCATTTATGCCGCCAAAATGTAACACATTGCTTTGTTTGAAGACTCCAGAAGTTAGTAAATAATTTAAAAGATAAGACTTAGTTCTGTGGCATACGCAGTCAAAAAAATGCGTCTGTTTACAGACGTAGACACAGCTATACTAGTTTACTTCAGCTACTTCCACAGCATTATGTCATACGGTATACTGCTGTGGGGGAGTGCTGCAGATATCAACACCGTTTTTGTGCTGCAGAAGAGGGCTGTTCGTGCAATTTATAATATGGGCCCCAGATAATCATTACGCCATAAGTTTAAAGAAATTAATATTATGACATTCCCTTGTCAATACATCTATGAAAAGCTGATGTATGTTCACAAAAAAAAATTGTTAGAAAAATAGCAATAATCATAATTTGAATACTAGAAATAAAAATACTCGCTGTTGCCACTTGTAGACTCCATAAAGTTAGTAAATCGTTTAAAGGGCAAGGTGTACGCTTTTATAACAAACTTCCAAGTGATGTAACAAAAATTAACAATGAACAAATTCAAAAACGTAATTAAACAAAATCTTTATAAATTGGATTATTTAGATGATAGAGAAGCTTGGGATTGAAATAGCTCCAACTCGTTAAAAAATGTTACAATTTAGACGTAATCTATTTTCTTTATTGTTATGTATTCTAAAAAGATCATTAAAAAGAACAACCAGCCTTGTTTCTTGCCTTTCTTTCCTGGCTTGGTCGCGAAGGAACAGGCAGTAAAATTGACGTTTTTTGAATTTTGAAGGGTGTCATGAAATTACAGGCACATGAAAGTTTGTTCTTGTGAAACCCCAGTGTTAGTGTCGTAATGCAGTGTAGGCGAGTGTGTTCCATTAATGCAAATCTACATACTAATATCTAAACATATGCGTATCGAATTAGTTACGTCTTATTAATGTCAGCAAATCAATACAATTGCAAAATTTCATTCATAAAATACAAAATTACTCAAAAAAAATCACTTATTGGTCGAGCGAAGCGAGATCTCTAAATAAACTTGGGCAAATCGGCGTTGTATGTATGTATGTTTGTTTGTCCCAGGATAACTTTCGAAGCGTCGATCCGATCATCGTGAAATTTTATACATAGTGATGGCACAATTTTGGTGTGACTAAATAAGTTAAAAATGTTGAGGAGTTGTTGTGATATTGGGGTTTAAGAGGGGTAAAAAAAATTAAAATGAGACTATTAGGTCAAGTGACACGTCAAATGAAAGGTCTTCATTAGTAAATTTCGACACCGTTTTTATTTTTAGTAAATTTTTTGTAGTTTTTGAGTTATTATCCATAATAAAAACTAAACTTTGAGAAAATTCACAGGGTACACCAGTGACCCCACAATGCCGTAAATTGGGTATGCGTGTAGCTTAAGTATCACAAATATTGGTAAAAGTCTGAAGTCCAGAATAACTTCAATTTGTACCACAAAAAATTGTAACTACTTAACATGAACTCCCGATACCTGTAATTTGAATGAAACCGTAGGTCAAGTTAAATGGTTATTTATTTCGTGGCACCATTTTTATAGTCAAAGATTACGAATAATATTTTTGTGTTTTTATGGTACACTCGCGAAATCTCAGTTCGGGGCGAACCACTAGTTTTAAATACATTTCAAATAAGTGAAAATGATGAATACTTAGATATTTATGAATGAATACAAAATAGTAAGACGTAACTAATTTCATACGCATATGTTTAGACGTATGTAGGTACTGTTCAGTTATCTAGTGAATGTGCACTGATAGATTGTATAGGATACGAACCACTTTAAAGATCATAGCACACATCAACTCGGTAAGGGATCGTCACCGTATCAACTCGAGCCGTTCAATATTCTTTGTATGAAACTCCCTACTGCAACGCACACTAATCGGAATCGTAACGTAATCGTCTCGCCTCGGGACAAGCTCACAACCGCGGTGCGCTTACGTCTCTCCGTACCCGAGCGGTGAAACCGATGCCGCTTAACCGTCAAGCAGCGGGCGGCGAGCCGTAAGCGCGTTGATTACGTGCTTACGTTAGGTTGACGACTGGTTGACGACAAGGCGAAAGGCGATACGGTGACGATCCTTTTCCGAGTTAATATGTGTGATATCTAAAATTGTTAATTATAATCTCGGAGTCTTCAAGTCCAGAGTGAACAGGTTCTTCCGCTACACCATTACTTATCGACAAGTGTTTAATAAATTGAATAAAAATAAAAATATGCGTGTTTGAACCTTTTTTGGGATCTTAAAAATCGCACTTATAAATAATTATGTTCCTGTTGCGTTTTGCTTTCTTAATATTGTGAAAAACATGTATTGTTCGTATCGGTATTGATTGCAAGCCTTGAAGACAATTAAAAATAGGTGAGTAATATTTTTAATATTTAGACATACCATCTGATTTCACCAACCTGTAACATTTTAACAAATATATAACCGACTTATGCCGGGTTCCTATATCCGTCGGTAACCAGCTACGCCTCGTTTCTCCTTGAAAGCGTGTCAAAAGTTTGACATTAGTTTGACATTTTTTCAAGGGGATACGAGTCGTAGTCGGTTACTGACGGATATAGGAACCCGCTATTAACCGAACTACTGAAACTGATTTAGATGAAACTATGAGACCAATCTGAAACTATATCCTTTCAAATAAAAAAGTAATTTTCCAAATCTGTTTATAAATGACGGAGTTCTGAGGTACACATAAAAAACCCTGAATTGCTAACCTCCTCCTTTATTTGAAGTGGGTAAAAAATCACCAACTTTTTCAGTCTTAAATTAACTTATTTTACGTCATTTTTGAAAACAGTTTGAGAAACTCAGCTGTCATCTACGTTGATTGTGTAACAAGAACAGAATATCTTCTTCGGCAACTGCATAGCAATATTTTTTTTTCTTTTTAGACAACTGATTATGAATCTCATTTGCCATGGCGGCCGGAGCGCTATAGGTCGGTGAAAATGAACACAAACAGGGCCCGTAGCCAAATTACATTCGCTACGAATCTATTCGATTTCCACATACATTTGTTGTCGCTGTATCACGTGGTATTTCTATAGCATATGTCAAATCCCATACATTTTCGGACTTATCGACTAGCGTCATCGCTAATCGCCTGTAACTTGGCTAAGCCCTCAGGTCATTTACCTATTTTTAATTGTCAAAAAGTATTTTCTTAAATCGACTAAGGCCGGCTTGCACAACGATCCCTAACGTATTTAGCGACTAAACATTTTTAAATTTGACGTATTTGTATGATTTGACAACTCTCTAAATCATATTTAACAACTAAGTACGTATAGGCATCGTTGCGCAACTCTCCTAAATCGGAAAGTATTCTTAGGCTCATTCTAGAAGTATGCTCAACCTGTAATCGAACCTCAAGCGTAATTTTCTTAATCTAATAATATATAAAACAACATAAGATTTCAAAATCATCGTTAAAATTACGGGTAAAAGGTTGCGACCTTCCTTCTGAAGGATGGATCGTATGAATTTTACGAGTTCAAATCCCGTAATTTTTGGGACGACTTAAGATTTTCCGTAATTCTCGAATAAAAAAATATTTACTTATTATAAATGCGAAAATTTGGATGTCTGTTTGTTACTCAATCACGTCGTAACCGATTTCGATGAAATTTTGGTATTATAACCTGGATTAACACATAGGCTACTTTTTTTGACAACCAACGCGTGCGAAGCCGCTCGTGGAAGCTAGTTTTAAATAAAAATAACTGATATTCTGACAATTCAATATAATAATAAATAATTCATGCTGGACATTTCACGCAGCGCTATCTAGCCCCAAACTAAGCACAGCTTGCACTATGGGAACCAGATAACAGATAGAATACTTAGATATTTTTTGTGAAATACATAAAGTACTTATAATTATATACCCAAACCTGGAACAAATATCTGTAGACCATGCAAACATTTGCCCCGCAGCGGGAATCGAACCCGCTACCTACTGCGGCTCAGCCGGCTATTCGCCCGGATATTATATTATATAAAGCTCGATTACCACTCACTGACTGACTGACTGACTGACTCATTGACATGTTTGTTCTCCCAGATGCCACCTCGTAGGGTGAAAATGTTTGGTAGGATCGTGTAGAGGGAGTTCCGATGAGTTGGGAATAAATCCTAAAGTACCCCTTTTGTCCCCCATTCGCTCCCATCGACCTCGTATCTCGGAAAGTATAGGTCTTACAGCGTTGGTGCAAAAACTAATGTTGCAGAGGACATTTTTTTATATCCGGTTCCATGAAAAAAAAATTGTCTTTCATACAAAAAAAAAATTGTCCCATACAAAATATTTCTGTATGAATACCGTAAACCGTATATTTCGTTTACCGTAATGTTCATACTGTTTTTGTATGGAGCCCACGACTTGTGTGTACTATAAAATTACTGTAAATTTGCTTGATTCTATATAATGGTGGTGGAGGGACATGAGATAACTTTCATAGTTTTTGCAAAGGTCATCATCATCATTTTGGAACATCCATTTTTTTTTTTTTTTTAGTATGCAACGTTCATCATGTTTATTTTGGAACATCCACATTTTTTAATTATGCCTCATCCACAATGATCACTTTGGAACGTCAATTATTTTTTTTTTATTATGCAACATCCACTGTGTTCATTTTGGTACATCATTTTTTTTAATTATGCCTCATCCACAATGATCACTTTGGAACGTCAATTTTTTTTTTAATTATGCAACATCCACTGTGATATTTTGGTACATCATTTTTTTTAATTATGCCTCATCCACAATGATCACTTTGGAACGTCAATTTTTTTTTTTTAATTATGCATCATCCACTGTGATCATTTTGGAACATCATTTTTTTTTCAATTATGCCTCATCCACTATGATCACTTTGGAACGTCAATTTTTTTTTTATTATGCAACATCCACTGTGATATTTTGGTACATCATTTTTTTTAATTATGCCTCATCCACAATGATCACTTTGGAACGTCAATTTTTTTTTATTATGCAACATCCACTGTGATCATTTTGGTACATAATTTTTTTAATTACGCCTCATCCACAATGATCACTTTGGAACGTCAATTATTTTTTATTTTTTTATTATGCATCATCCACTGTGATCATTTTGGAACGTCATTTTTTTAAATTATGCCTTATCCACAATTATCATTTTGGAACGTCAATTTTTTTTTTATTATGCAACATCCACTGTGATCATTTTGGTACACAATTTTTTTTAATTATGCCTCATCCACAATGATCACTTTGGAACGTCAATTCTTTTTTTTTATTATGCAACATCCACTGTAATCATTTTGGTACATAATTTTTTTTAATTATGCCTCATCCACTATGATCACTTTGGAACGTCAATTATTTTTTTTTATTATGCAACATCCACTGTGATCATTTTGGAACATCATTTTTTTTAATTATGCCTCATCCACAATGATCACTTTGGAACGTCAATTATTATTATTTTTTTGTATTATGCAACATCCACTGTGATCATTTTGGTACATCATTTTTTTAACTACGCCTCATCCACAATGATCACTTTGGAACGTCAATTATTATTATTTTTTTTATTATGCAACATCCACTGTGATCATTTTGGAACATCATTTTTTTAATTATGCCTCATCCACAATGATCACTTTGGAACGTCAATTATTATTATTTTTTTTGTATTATGCAACATCCACTGTGATCATTTTGGTACATCATTTTTTTAAATTATGCCTCATCCACATGATCATTTTGGAACGTCATTTTTTTTTATTATGCAACATCCACTGTGATCATTTTGGAAAATAATTTTTTTTTTGTAGCACAAATTTTTGGTGGAATCGTTATTTTACGGTCATCATCGCCCTTGCCATCATTTTGAATTCTTCTCTCACTTCCTTTTCGTTTTCGAATGTTTCTTCCACATTGATATCCTCTTTAATTGTTTCTATAACTTCGAAATCCTCTTTGATGGCATTTTTACTTCAATATACTTTTGAATTGTTTTTTCTATTTTTCTATTTTCTTCAATTACTTCTCTTACTTCAATATCGACTCTACAAAATTATGGGTTTTAATACAAATCTTAAATCGCTCGTATCTTCTAAACGGGAAGAGTTACCCCCAGCAAACTTTTACAAAATATTGGTACTAATTTTTGGTGGAATAGTTTTTTTAATACCATTATTGCCCTTGAGATCCTTTTTGAATGCTTCTCTTACTTCGTCTTCCACTTTGAATGCTTCTTTCACCTCGATATCCTCTATTTTTGCTTCTTCCACTTTGATTTCCTTTTTAATTGCTTTTTTACTTATATATTTTCTTCAATTGCTTCTTTTACTACAATTTCCACTCTACAAAATTATGGGTTTTAATACAAATCTTAAATCGCTCGTATCTTCTAAACGCGAAGAGTTACGCCTAGCAAACTTTTACAAAATATTGGTACAAATTTTTAGTGGAATAGTTTTTTTAATACCATCATTGCCCTTGACATCCGTTTTGAATGCTTCTCTTACTTCGTCTTCCACTTTAAATGCTTCTTTCACCTCGATATCCTCTATTTTTGCTTCTTCCACTTTGATATCCTTTTTAATTGCTTTTCTACTTATATATTTTCTTCAATTGCTTCTTTTACTACAATTTCAACTCTACAAAATTATGGGTTTTAATACAAATCTTAAATCGCTCGTATCTTCTAAACGGGAAGAGTTACGCCTAGCAAACTTTTACAAAATATTGGTACAAATTTTTAGTGGAATAGTTTTTTTAATACCATCATTGCCCTTGACATCCGTTTTGAATGATTCTCTTACTTCGTCTTCCACTTTAAATGCTTCTTTCACCTCGATATCCTCTATTTTTGCTTCTTCCACTTTGATATCCTTTTTAATTGCTTTTTTACTTATATATTTTCTTCAATTGCTTCTTTTACTACAATTTCCACTCTACAAAATTATGGGTTTTAATACAAATCTTAAATCGCTCGTATCTTCTAAACGGGAAGAGTTACGCCTAGCAAACTTTTACAAAATATTGGTACAAATTTTTAGTGGAATAGTTTTTTTAATACCATCATTGCCCTTGACATCCGTTTTGAATGCTTCTCTTACTTCGTCTTCCACTTTAAATGCTTCTTTCACCTCGATATCCTCTATTTTTGCTTCTTCCACTTTGATATCCTTTTTAATTGCTTTTCTACTTATATATTTTCTTCAATTGCTTCTTTTACTACAATTTCAACTCTACAAAATTATGGGTTTTAATACAAATCTTAAATCGCTCGTATCTTCTAAACGGGAAGAGTTACGCCTAGCAAACTTTTACAAAATATTGGTACAAATTTTTAGTGGAATAGTTTTTTTAATACCATCATTGCCCTTGACATCCGTTTTGAATGCTTCTCTTACTTCGTCTTCCACTTTAAATGCTTCTTTCACCTCGATATCCTCTATTTTTGCTTCTTCCACTTTGATATCCTTTTTAATTGCTTTTTCTACTTATATGTTTTCTTCAATTGCTTCTTTTACTACAATTTCTACTCTACAAAATTATGGGTTTTAATACAAATCTTAAATCGCTCGTATCTTCTAAACGGGAACAGTTACGCCTAGCAAACTTTTACAAAATATTGGTACAAATTTTTGGTGGAATAGTTTTTTTAATACCATCATTGCCCTTGACATCCGTTTTGAATGCTTCTCTTACTTCGTCTTCCACTTTAAATGCTTCCTTCACCTTCGTTTGGTGGGATCGTATAGAGGGAGTTCCGATGAGTTGGGAATAAATCCTAAAGTACCCCTTTTGTCCCCCATTCGCTCCCATCGACCTCGTATCTCGGAAAGTATAGGTCTTAGAGCGTTTGTGCAAAAACTAATGTTGCAGAGGACATTTTTTTATATCCGGTTCCATGAAAAAAAAATTGTCTTTCATACAAAAAAAAAATTGTCCCATACAAAATATTTCTGTATGAATACCGTAAACCGTATATTTCGTTTGCCGTAATTTTCATACTGTTTTTGTAGGGAGCCCATGGCTTGTGTGTACTATAAAATTACTGTAAATTTGCTTGATTCTATATAATGTTGGTGGAGGGGCATGAGACAACTTTCATAGTTTTTGCAAAGGTCATCATCATCATTTTGGAACATCCAATTTTTTTTTTTTTTAGTATGCAACGTTCATCATGTTTATTTTGGAACATCCACATTTTTTTAATTATGCCTCATCCACAATGATCACTTTGGAACGTCAATTATTTTTTTTTATTATGCAACATCCACTGTGATCATTTTGGTACATCATTTTTTTAATTATGCCTCATCCACAATGATCACTTTGGAACGTCAATTTTTTTTTTATTATGCACCATCCACTGTGATCATTTTGGAACATAATTTTTTTTTCAATTATGCCTCGTCCACTATGATCACTTTGGAACGTCATTTTTTTTTATTATGCAACAACCACTGTGATATTTTGGTACATCATTTTTTTTAATTATGCCTCATCCACAATGATCACTTTGGAACGTCAATTTTTTTTTTTATTATGCAACATCCACTGTGATCATTTTGGTACATCATTTTTTTAATTATGCATCATCCACAATGATCACTTTGGAACGTCAATTTTTTTTTTATTATGCAACATCCACTGTGATCATTATGGTACATCATTTTTTTAATTACGCCTCATCCACAATGATCACTTCGGAACGTCAATTATTTTTTTTTATTATGCAACACATAATTTTTTTAATTATGCCTCATCCACAATGATCACTTTGGAACGTCAATTATTTTTTTTTATTATGCATCATCCACTGTGATCATTTTGGAACATCATTTTTTTTAATTATGCCTCATCCACAATGATCACTTTGGAACGTCAATTATTATTATTTTATTATGCAACATCCACTGTAATCATTTTGGTACATCATTTTATTAAATTATGCCTCATCCACAATGATCACTTTGGAACGTCAATTATTTATTTTTTTATTATGCAACATCCACTGTGATCATTTTGGTACATATTTTTTTTAATTATGCCTCATACACAATGATCACTTTGGAACGTCAATTTTTTTTTTTTATTATGCATCATCCACTGTGATCATTTTGGAACATCATTTTTTTAATTATGCCTCATCCACAATGATCACTTTGGAACGTCAATTATTATTATTTTTTTGTATTATACAACATCCACTGTGATCATTTTGGTACATCATTTTTTTAATTACGCCTCATCCACAATGATCACTTTGGAACGTTAATTTTTTTTTTATTATTATGCATCATCCACTGTGATCATTTTGGAACATCATTTTTTTTAAATTATGCCTCATCCACATGATCATTTTGGAACGTCAATTTTTTTTTATTATGCAACATCCACTGTGATCATTTTGGAAAATCAATTTTTTTTGTAGCACAAATTTTTGGTGGAATCGTTATTTTACGGTCATCATCGCCCTTGCCATCATTTTGAATTCTTCTCTCACTTCCTTTTCGTTTTCGAATGTTTCTTTCACATTGATATCCTCTTTAATTGTTTCTATAACTTCGAAATCCTCTTTGATGGCATTTTTACTTCAATATACTTTTGAATTGTTTTTTTCTATTTTCTTCAATTACTTCTCTTACTGCAATATCGACTCTACAAAATTATGGGTTTTAATACAAATCTTAAATCGCTCGTATCTTCTAAACGGGAAGAGTTACCCCCAGCAAACTTTTACAAAATATTGGTACTAATTTTTGGTGGAATAGTTTTTTTAATACCATCATTGCCCTTGAGATCCTTTTTGAATGCTTCTCTTACTTCGTCTTCCGCTTTGAATGCTTCTTTCACCTCGATATCCTCTATTATTGCTTCTTCCACTTTGATATCCTTTTTAATTGCTTTTTCTACTTATATATTTTCTTCAATTGCTTCTTTTACTACAATTTCCACTCTACAAAATTATGGGTTTTAATACAAATCTTAAATCGCTCGTATCTTCTAAACGGGAAGAGTTACGCCTAGCAAACTTTTACAAAATATTGGTACTAATTTTTGGTGGAATAGTTTTTTTAATACCATTATTGCCCTTGAGATCCTTTTTGAATGCTTCTCTTACTTCGTCTTCCACTTTGAATGCTTCTTTCACCTCGATATCCTCTATTTTTGCTTCTTCTACTTTGATATCCTTTTTAATTGCTTTTTTACTTATATATTTTCTTCAATTGCTTCTTTTACTACAATTTCCACTCTACAAAATTATGGGTTTTAATACAAATCTTAAATCGCTCGTATCTTCTAAACGGGAACAGTTACGCCTAGCAAACTTTTACAGAATATTGGTACAAATTTTTGGTGGAATATTTTTTTTAATACCATCATTGCCCTTGACCATCCGTTTTGAATGCTTCTCTTACTTCGTCTTCCACTTTGAATGCTTCTTTCACCTCGATATCCTCTATTTTTGCTTCTTTCACTTTGATATCCTTTTTAATTGCTTTATCTACTTACATATTTTCTTCAATTGCTTCTTTTACTTCAATTCCCACTCTATAAAATTATGGGTTTTAATACAAATCTTAAATCGCTCGTATCTTCTAAACGGGAAGAGTTACCCCCAGCAAACTTTTACAAAATATTGGTACTAATTTTTGGTGGAATAGTTTTTTTAATACCATCATTGCCCTTGAGATCCTTTTTGAATGCTTCTCTTACTTCGTCTTCCGCTTTGAATGCTTCTTTCACCTCGATATCCTCTATTATTGCTTCTTCCACTTTGATATCCTTTTTAATTGCTTTTTCTACTTATATATTTTCTTCAATTGCTTCTTTTACTACAATTTCCACTCTACAAAATTATGGGTTTTAATACAAATCTTAAATCGCTCGTATCTTCTAAACGGGAAGAGTTACGCCTAGCAAACTTTTACAAAATATTGGTACTAATTTTTGGTGGAATAGTTTTTTTAATACCATTATTGCCCTTGAGATCCTTTTTGAATGCTTCTCTTACTTCGTCTTCCACTTTGAATGCTTCTTTCACCTCGATATCCTCTATTTATGCTTCTTCCACTTTGACATCCTTTTAATTGCTTTTTCTACTTGTATCTTTTCTTCAATTGCTTCTTTTACTAAAATTTCCACTCTACAAAATTATGGGTTTTAATACAAATCTTAAATCGCTCGTATCTTCTAAACGGGAACAGTTACGCCTAGCAAACTTTTACAGAATATTGGTACAAATTTTTGGTGGAATATTTTTTTTAATACCATCATTGCCCTTGACATCCGTTTTGAATGCTTCTCTTACTTCGTCTTCCACTTTGAATGCTTCTTTCACCTCGATATCCTCTATTTTTGCTTCTTTCACTTTGATATCCTTTTTAATTGCTTTATCTACTTACATATTTTCTTCAATTGCTTCTTTTACTTCAATTCCCACTCTATAAAATTATGGGTTTTAATACAAATCTTAAATTGCTCGTATCTTCTAAACGGGAACAGTTACGCCTAGCAAACTTTTACAAAATATTGGTACAAATTTTTGGTCGAATAGTTTTTTTATTACCATCATTGCTCTTGACATCCTTTTTGAATGCTTCTCTCACTTGGTCGACCTCCTTGAATGCTTCTTTCACCTCGATATCCTCTATTTTTGCTTCTTCCACTTTGATATCCTTTTTAATGTCTTTTTCTACTTATATGTCTTCTTCAATTGCTTCTTTTACTTCAATTTCCACTCCACAAAATTATGGGTTTTCTTACAAAACTTAAATCGCTCGTATCTTTTTAAACGGGAAGAGATAGCTCGAGGAAACTTTTACAAAATATTAGTATAAGTTTTTGGTGAAACCGTTTTTTTTATTTTTTTCATTGTCCTCGACGTCTTTTACTCAATTTTAATTTCTTCTTTAATTGTTTCTGCTACTTCGATATCCTATTTGGTTGCTTCTTTCACTTCAATATCCTCTTTGATTGCTTCTTCCACTTCGATATCATCTTTGATTGCTGCTTCCACTTGGATATCCTCTTTGATTTGATTGTTTCTTCCATTTCGATCGTCTTTGACTGCTTCTTACACATGGATATCCTCTTCGATAACTTTAAACAGCTCGATATCCTCTTTGATTGCTTCTTCCACTTTGATATCCTTTTTATTGCTTCTACCAATTCGATATCATCTTCGATTTCCTTTTGATTGCTTCTTGCACTGCAATATTCTCTTTGATTGCGTCTTCATCTTCGATATCGTTTTTGATAGCATTTTCACTACGATATCCTCTGTGATGGCTTCTTACACTTCGATATCTTCTTTGATTGCTTCTTCCACTTCGATATCCTCTAAGATTGCTTCTTCTTTTTCGATATCGTCTTCGACTATTTGTTTCACTTCGATATCGTCTTTGATTGCTTTTTCACTTCGTCATCCTCTTTGAATACTTCTACCACCTCGGTATCCTCTTTGATTCCTTAGTAAACTTCAATTTCCTCTCAGATTGTTTTTCCTACTTCGATATCCTATTTGATTGCTTCTTCCACTTCAAAATCCTCTTTGATTACTCCTTCCACTTCGATGTCATCTTTAATTTCCTTTTGATTGCTTCTTGCACTGCAATATTCTCTTTGATTGCGTCTTGGTCTTCGATATCGGCTTTCACAGCATTTTCACTTCGATATCCTCTGTGATGGCTTCTTCCACTTCGATACCCTCTTTGATTGCTTCTTCCATTTCGATATCCTCTTTGATTGCTTCTTCCACTTCGATATCCTCTTTGATTGCTTCTTCCACTTCGATATCGTCTTTGACTGTTTCTTCCACTTCGATATCGTCTTTGATTGCTTTTTTCACTTCTTCATCCTCTTAGATCGCTTCTACCACCTCGGTATCCTCTTTGATTGCTTACTCAACTTTAATTTCCTCTTTGATTGTTTCTGCTACTTCAATATCCTATTTGATTGCTTCTTTCACTTCAATATCCTCTTTGATTGCTTCTTCCACTTCGATATCGTTTTTGACTGTTTCTTCCACTTCGATATCGTCTTTGATTGCTTTTTTTACTTCGTCATCCTCTTAGAATGCTCTTACCACCTCGGTATCCTCTTTGATTGCTTACTCAACTTTAATTTCCTCTTTGATTGTTTCTGCTGCTTCGATATCCTATTTGATTGCTTCTTTCACTTCAATATCCTCTTTAATTGCTGCTTCCACTTGGAAATCCTCTTTGATTTGATTGCTTCTTCCATTTCGATATCGTCTTTGACTGCTTCTTACACATGGATATCCTCTGTGATGGCTTCTTACACTTCGATATCTTCTTTGATTGCTTCTTCCACTTCGATATCCTCTAAGATTGCTTCTTCCTTTTCGATATCGTCTTCGACTATTTGTTTCACTTCGATATCGTCTTTGATTGCTTTTTCACTTCGTCATCCTCTTTGAATACTTCTACCATCTCGGTATCTTCTTTGATTCCTTAGTCAACTTCAATTTCCTCTTAGATTGTTTTTCCTACTTCGATATCCTATTTGATTGCTTCTTCCACTTCAATATCCTCTTTGATTACTCCTTCCACTTCGATGTCATCTTCAATTTCCTTTTGATTGCTTCTTGCACTGCAATATTCTCTTTGATTGCGTCTTGGTCTTCGATATCGGCTTTGACAGCATTTTCACTTCGATATCCTCTGTGATGGCTTCTTCCACTTCGATACCCTCTTTGATTGCTTCTTCCACTTCGATATCCTCTTGATTGCTTCTTCCACTTCGATATCCTCTTTGATTGCTTCTTCCACTTCGATATCGTCTTTGACTGTTTCTTCCACTTCGATATCGTCTTTGGTTGCTTTTTTTTACTTCGTCATCCTCTTAGAACGCTTCTACCACCTCGGTATCCTCTTTGATTGCTTACTCAACTTTAATTTCCTCTTTGATTGTTTCTGCTACTTCGATATCCTATTTGATTGCTCCTTTCACTTCAATATCCTCTTTAATTGCTGCTCCCACTTGGAAATCCTCTTTGATTTGATTGCTTCTTCCAGTTCGATATCGTCTTTGACTGCTTCTTATACATGGATATCCTCTTTGATGGCTTTTAACAGCTCGATATCCTCTTTAATTACTTCTTCGGCTAAAAGAAAAACACGCGAGCTGCTCGCAGCTCGCGCACAACGCAACCTCTAGTTATATTATATAAAGCTCGATTACCACTGACTCACTGACTGATTGACATCATTGTTCTCCCAGATGCCACCTCGTAGGGGGGAAATGTTTGGTGGGATCGTATAGAGGGAGTTCCGGTGAGTTGGGAATAAATCCTAAAGTACCCCTTTTGTCCCCCATTCGCTCCCATCCACCTCGTATCTCGGAAAGTATAGGTCTTAGAGCGTTGGTGCAAAAACTAATGTTGCTGAGGACATTTTTTTATATCCGGATCCATGAAAAAAAAAATGTCTTTCATACAAAAAAAAAATTATCCCATACAAAATATTTCTGTATGAATACCGTAAACCGTATATTTCGTTTGCCGTAATTTTCATACTGTTTTTGTAGGGAGCCCACTGCTTGTGTGTACTATAAAATTACTGTAAAATTTGCTTGATTCTATATAATGGTTGTGGAGGGGCATGAGACAACTTTCATAGTTTTAGCAAAGGTCATCATCATCATTTTGGAACATCCATTTTTTTTTTTTTTTAGTATGCAACGTTCATCATGTTTATTTTGGAACATCCACATTTATTTTTAATTATGCCTCATCCACAATGATCACTTTGGAACGTCATTTTTTTTTATTATGCAACATCCACTGTGATCATTTTGGTACATCATTTTTTTAATTATGCCTCATCCACAATGATCACTTTGGAACGTCAATTATTATTATTATTTTTTTTTATTATGCATCATCCACTGTGATCATTTTGGAACATCATTTTTTTCAATTATGCCTCATCCACTATGATCACTTTGGAACGTCCATTTTTTTTTTTTATTATGCAACATCCACTGTGATATTTTGGTACATCATTTTTTTTAATTATGCCTCATTCACAATGATCACTTTGGAACGTCAATATTTTTTTATTATGCAACATCCACTGTGATCATTTTGGTACATCATTTTTTTTAATTATGCCTCATCCACAATTATCACTTTGGAACGTCAATTTTTTTTTTTTATTATGCAACATCCACTGTGATCATTTTGGTACATCATTTTTTTAATTACGCCTCATCCACAATGATCACTTTGGAACGTCAATTATTTTTTATTATGCAACATCCACTGTGATCATTTTGGAACATCATTTTTTTTAATTATGCCTCATCCACAATGATCACTTTGGAACGTCAATTTTTTATTTTTTATTATGCATCATCCACTGTGATCATATTGGAACATCATTTTTTTTTCAATTATGCCTCATCCACTATGATCACTTTGGAACGTCAATTTTTTTTTTATTATGCAACATCCACAGTGATATTTTGGTACATCATTTTTTTTAATTATGCCTCATCCACAATGATCACTTTGGAACGTCATTTTTTTTTAATTATGCATCATCCACTGTGATCATTTTGGTACATCATTTTTTTTAATTACGCCTCATCCACAATGATCACTTTGGAACGTCATTTTTTTTTAATTATGCATCATCCACTGTGATCATTTTGGTACATCATTTTTTTTAATTATGCCTCATCCACAATGATCACTTTGGAACGTCAATTTTTTTTTATTATGCATCATCCACTGTGATCATTTTGGAACATCATTTTTTATAAATTATGCCTCATCCACATGATCACTTTGGAACGTCAATTTTTTTTTTATTATGCAACATCCACTGTGATCATTTTGGTACATCATTTTTTTAATTACGCCTCATCCACAATGATCACTTTGGAACGTCATTTTTTTTTAATTATGCATCATCCACTGTGATCATTTTGGTACATCATTTTTTTTAATTATGCCTCATCCACAATGATCACTTTGGAACGTCAATTTTTTTTTATTATGCATCATCCACTGTGATCATTTTGGAACATCATTTTTTATAAATTATGCCTCATCCACATGATCATTTTGGAACGTCAATTTTTTTTTATTATGCAACATCCACTGTGATCATTTTGGAAAATCAATTTTTTTTTGTAGCACAAATTTTTGGTGGAATCGTTATTTTACGGTCATCATCGCCCTTGCCATCATTTTGAATTCTTCTCTCACTTCCTTTTCGTTTTCGAATGTTTCTTCCACATTGATATCCTCTTTAATTGTTTCTATAACTTCGAAATCCTCTTTGATGGCATTTTTACTTCAATATACTTTTGAATTGTTTTTTCTATTTTTCTATTTTCTTCAATTACTTCTCTTACTTCAATATCGACTCTACAAAATTATGGGTTTAAATACAAATCTTAAATCGCTCGTATCTTCTAAACGGGAAAAGTTACCCCCAGCAAACTTTTACAAAATATTGGTACTAATTTTTGGTGGAATAGTTTTTTTAATACCATCATTGCCCTTAACATCCGTTTTGAATGCTTCTCTTACTTCGTCTTCCACTTTAAATGCTTCTTTCCCCTCGATATCCTCTATTTTTGCTCATTCCACTTTGAGATCCTTTTTAATTGCTTTATCTACTTATATATTTTCTTCAATTGCTTCTTTTACTTCAATTAATAATATAATTAATAAATTGACAACCTCCGTGGTGCAGTGGGCGAATAGCCGGCTGAGACGCAGGAGGTAGCGGGTTCGATCCCTGCTGCGGAACAAATGTTTGCATGATCTACAGATATTTGTTCCGAGTCTGGTTGTTTCTCTATATATTATAAGTATGTACTTACAAAAAAAAATGTATATAAGTATTCTATCAGTTATCTGGTTCCCATAGTACAAGCTCTGCTTAATTTGGGCTAGATAGCGCTGTGTGAAATGTCCAGCAATATTTATTTATTATTTATTTATTAATTCCCACTCTACAAAATTATGGGTTTTAATACAAATCTTAAATCGCTCGTATCTTCTAAACGGGAACAGTTACGCCTAGCAAACTTTTACAAAATATTGGTTCAAATTTTTGGTCGAATAGTTTTTTTATTACCATCATTGCTCTTGACATCCTTTTTGAATGCTCCTCTCACTTGGTCTTCCTCCTTGAATGCTTCTTTCACCTCGATATCCTCTATTTTTGCTTCTTCTACTTTGATATCCTTTTTAATGTCTTTTTCTACTTATATGTCTTCTTCAATTGCTTCTTTTACTTCAATTTTCACTCCACAGAATTATGGGTTTTCATACAAAACTTAAATCGCTCGTATCTTTTAAACGGGAAGAGATAGCTCAAGGAAACTTTTACAAAATATTAGTATAAGTTTTTGGTGAAACCGTTTTTTATTTTTATCCTTGTCCTCGACGTCTTTCACTCAATTTCAATTTCTTCTTTAACTGTTTCTGCTACTTCGATATCCTATTTGATTGCTTCTTTCACTTCAATATCCTCTTTGATTGCTTCTTCCACTTCGATATCATCTTTGATTGCTGCTTCCACTTGGATATCCTCTTTGATTTGATTGCTTCTTCCATTTCGATCGTCTTTGACTGCTTCTTACACATGGATATCCTCTTCGATAACTTTAAACAGGTCGATATCCTCTTTGATTGCTTCTTCCACTTTGATATCCTCTTTTATTGCTTCTACCAATTCGATATCATCTTCGATTTCCTTTTGATTGCTTCTTGCACTGCAATATTCTCTTTGATTGCGTCTTCATCTTCGATATCGTTTTTGATAGCATTTTCACTTCGATATCCTCTGTGATGGCTTCTTCCACTTCGATACCGTCTTTGATTGCTTCTTCCACTTCGATATCCTCTTTGATTGCTTCTTCCACTTCGATATCCTCTTTGATTGCTTCTTCCACTTCGATATCGTCTTTGACTGTTTCTTCCACTTCGATATCGTCTTTGATTGCTTTTTTCACTTCGTCATCCTCTTAGAACGCTTCTACCGCCTCGGTATCCTCTTCGATTGCTTACTCAACTTTAATTTCGTCTTTGATTGTTTCTGCTACTTCGATATCCTATTTGATTGCTTCTTTCACTTCAATATCCTCTTTGATTGCTTCTGCCACTTCGATATCGTTTTTGACTGTTTCTTCAACTTCGATATCGTCTTTGATTGCTTTTTTCACTTCGTCATCCTCTTAGAACGCTTCTACCACCTCGGTATCCTCTTTGATTGCTTACTCAACTTTAATTTCCTCTTTGATTGTTTCTGCTACTTCGATATCCTATTTGATTGCTTCTTTCACTTCAATATCCTGTTTGATTGCTTCTTCCACTTCGATATCGTTTTTGACTGTTTCTTCCACTTTGATATCGTCTTTGATTGCTTTTTTTACTTCGTCATCCTCTTAGAATGCTCTTACCACCTCGGTATCCTCTTTGATTGCTTACTCAACTTTAATTTCCTCATTGATTGTTTCTGCTGCTTCGATATCCTATTTGATTGCTTCTTCCATTTCGATATCGTCTTTGACTGCTTCTTACACATGGATATCCTGTTTGATGGCTTTTAACAGCTCGATATCCTCTTTAATTACTTCTTCGACTAAAAGAAAAACACGCGAGCTGCGAGCAGCTCGCGCACAACGCAACCTCTAGTTATATTATATAAAGCTCGATTACCACTGACTCACTGACTGATTGACATCATTGTTCTCCCAGATGCCACCTCGTAGGGGGGAAATGTTTGATGGGATCGTATAGAGGGAGTTCCGGTGAGTTGGGAATAAATCCTAAAGTACCCCTTTTGTCCCCCATTCGCTCCCATCGACATCGTATCTCGGAAAGTATAGGTCTTACAGCGTTGGTGCAAAAACTAATGTTGCTGAGGACATTTTTTTATATCCGGATCCATGAAAAAAAAATTGTCTTTCATACAAAAAAAAAATTGTCCCATACAAAATATTTCTGTATGAATACCGTAAACCGTATATTTCGTTTGCCGTAATTTTCATACTGGTTTTGTAGGGAGCCCATGGCTTGTGTGTACTATAAAATTACTGTAAATTTGGTTGATTCTATATAATGGTGGTGGAGGGGCATGAGACAACTTTCATAGTTTTTGCAAAGGTCATCATCATCATTTTGGAACATCCAATTTTTTTTTTTTTTTAGTATGCAACGTTCATCATGTTTATTTTGGAACATCAATTTTTTTTAATTATGCCTAATCCACAATGATCACTTTTGGAACGTCAATTTTTTTTTTATTATGCAAAATCCTTTGTGAGCATTTTGGAAAATCAATTTTTTTTAATTATGCCTCATCCACAATGATCACTTTTGGAACGTCAATTTTTTTTTTATTATGCAACATCCTTTGTGATCATTTTTGAACATCAATTTTTTTTTAATTATGCTTCATCCACTATGATCACTTTGGAACGTTAATTTTTTTTTTTTAATTATGCAACATCCACTGTGATCATTTTGGAACATCAATTTTTTTTTAATTATGCCTCATCCACAATGATCACTTTTGGAACGTCAATTTTTTTTTTTACTATTCAAAATCCTTTGTGATCATTTTGGAAAATCATTTTTTTTTAATTATGCCTCATCCACAATGATCACTTTTGGAACGTTAATTTTTTTTTTTTTTACTATGCAAAATCTTTTGTGATCATTTTGGAAAATCAATTTTATATAAATTATGCCTCATCCACAATGATCACTTTTGGAACGTCAATTTTTTTTATTATGCATAATCCTTTGTGATCATTGTGGAAAATCAATTTTTTTTTAATTATGCCTCATCCACAATGATCACTTTTGGAACGTCAATTTTTTTTTTTTTTACTATGCAAAATCCTTTGTGATCATTTTGGAAAATCAATTTTTTTTAAATTATGCCTCATCCACAATGATCATTTTGGAATGTCAATTTTTTTTTTTTATGCAAAATCATTTGTGATCATTTTGGAAAATCATTTTTTTTAATTATGCCTCATCCACAATGATCACTTTTGGAACGTCAATTTTTTTTTTATTATGCAACATCCACTGTGATCATTTTGGAACATCAATTTTTTTTAATTATGCCGCATCCACAATTATCACTTTTGGAACGTCAATTTTTTTTTTATTATGCAAAATCAATTGCTTCTTTTACTTCAATTCCCACTTTACAAAATTATGGGTTTTAATACAAATCTTAAATCGCTCGTATCTTCTAAACGGGAACAGTTACGCCTAGCAAACTTTTACAAAATATTGGTACAAATTTATGGTCGAATAGTTTTTTTATTACCATCATTGATCTTGACATCCTTTTTGAATGCTTCTCTCACTTGGTCTTCCTCCTTGAATGCTTCTTTCACCTCGATATCCTCCATTTTTGCTTCTTCCACTTTGATATCCTTTTTAATTGCTTTTTCTACTTATATATTTTCTTCAATTGATTCTTTTACTACAATTTCCACTCTACAAAATTATGGGTTTTAATACAAATCTTAAATCGCTCGTATCTTCTAAACGGGAAGAGTTACGCCTAGCAAACTTTTACAAAATATTGGTACAAATTTTTGTTGGAATAGTTTTTTTAATACCATCATTGCCCTTGAGTTCTGTTTTGAATGCTTCTCTTACTTCGTCTTCCGCTTTGAATGCTTCTTTCACCTCGATATCCTCTATTTTTGCTTCTTCCACTTTGATATCCTTTTTAATTGCTTTTTCCACTTATATATATTCTTCAATAGCTTCTTTCACTACAATTTCCACTCTACAAAATTATGGGTTTTAATACAAATCTTAAATCGCTCGTATCTTTTAAACGGGAAGAGTTACGCCTAGCAAACTTTTACAAAATATTGGTACAAATTTTTGGTGGAATAGTTTTTTTTAATACCATCATTGCCCTTGACATCCGTTTTGAATGCTTCTCTTACTTCGTCTTCCACTTTGAATGTTATCCTCTGTGATGGCTTCTTACACTTCGATATCTTCTTTGATTGCTTCTTCCACTTCGATATCCTCTAAGATTGCTTCTTCCTTTTCGATATCGTCTTCGACTATTTGTTTCACTTCGATATCGTCTTTGATTGCTTTTTCACTTCGCCATCCTCTTTGAATACTTCTACCACCTCGGTATCCTCTTTGATTCCTTAGTCAACTTCAATTTCCTCTTAGATTGTTTTTCCTACTTCGATATCCTATTTAATTGCTTCTTCCACTTCGATATCGTTTTTGACTGTTTCTTCCACTTCGATATCGTCTTTGATTGCTTTTTTTACTTCGTCATCCTCTTAGAATGCTCTTACCACCTCAGTATCCTCTTTGATTGCTTACTCAACTTTAATTTCCTCTTTGATTGTTTCTGCTACTTCGATATCTTATTTGATTGCTTCTTTCACTTCAATATCCTCTTTAATTACTGCTTCCACTTGGAAATCCTCTTTGATTTGATTGCTTCTTCAATTTCGATATCGTCTTTGACTGCTTCTTACACATGGATATCCTCTTTGATTGCTTTTAACAGCTCGATATCCTCTTTAATTACTTCTTCGATTAAAAGAAAAACACGCGAGCTGCGAGCAGCTCGCGCACTACGCAACCTCTAGTTATATTATATAAAGCTCGATTACCACTCACTGACTGACTGACTCATTGACATGTTTGTTCTCCCAGATGCCACCTCGTAGGGTGAAAATGTTTGGTAGGATCGTGTAGAGGGAGTTCCGATGAGTTGGGAATAAATCCTAAAGTACCCCTTTTGTCCCCCATTCGCTCCCATCGACCTCGTATCTCGGAAAGTATAGGTCTTACAGCGTTGGTGCAAAAACTAATGTTGCAGAGGACATTTTTTTATATCCGGTTCCATGAAAAAAAAATTGTCTTTCATACAAAAAAAAATTGTCCCATACAAAATATTTCTGTATGAATACCGTAAACCGTATATTTCGTTTACCGTAATGTTCATACTGTTTTTGTATGGAGCCCACGACTTGTGTGTACTATAAAATTACTGTAAATTTGCTTGATTCTATATAATGGTGGTGGAGGGACATGAGATAACTTTCATAGTTTTTGCAAAGGTCATCATCATCATTTTGGAACATCCATTTTTTTTTTTTTTTTTAGTATGCAACGTTCATCATGTTTATTTTGGAACATCCACATTTTTTTAATTATGCCTCATCCACAATGATCACTTTGGAACGTCAATTATTTTTTTTTTATTATGCAACATCCACTGTGATCATTTTGGTACATCATTTTTTTTAATTATGCCTCATCCACAATGATCACTTTGGAACGTCAATTATTATTATTTTTTTTGTATTATGCAACATCCACTGTGATCATTTTGGTACATAATTTTTTTTATTATGCCTCATCCACAATGATCACTTTAGAACGTCAATTATTTTTTTTATTATGCAACATCCACTGTAATAATTTTGGTACATCATTTTTTTAATTACGCCTCATCCACAATGATCACTTTGGAACGTCAATTATTTTTTTTTTATCATGCAACACATAATTTTTTTTAATTATGCCTCATCCACAATGATCACTTTGGAACGTCAATTATTTTTTTTATTATGCATCATCCACTGTGATCATTTTGGAACATCATTTTTTTAATTATGCCTCATCCACAATGATCACTTTGGAACGTCAATTATTATTATTTTTTTTGTATTATGCAACATCCACTATGATCATTTTGGTACATAATTTTTTTTATTATGCCTCATCCACAATGATCACTTTGGAACGTCAATTATTTTTTTTTATTATGCAACATCCACTGTGATCATTTTGGTACATCATTTTTTTTAATTATGCCTCATCCACAATGATCACTTTGGAACGTCAATTATTATTATTTTTTTTGTATTATGCAACATCCACTGTGATCATTATGGTACATAATTTTTTTTATTATGCCTCATCCACAATGATCACTTTGGAACGTCAATTATTTTTTTTATCATGCAACATCCACTGTAATCATTTTGGTACATCATTTTTTTAATTACGCCTCATCCACAATGATCACTTTGGAACGTCAATTATTTTTTTTTATTATGCAACACATAATTTTTTTTAATTATGCCTCATCCACAATGATCACTTTGGAACGTCAATTATTTTTTTTTATTATGCATCATCCACTGTGATCATTTTGGAACATCATTTTTTTTAATTATGCCTCATCCACAATGATCACTTTGGAACGTCAATTATTATTATTTTTTTGTATTATGCAACATCCACTGTGATCATTTTGGTACATCATTTTTTTAATTACGCCTCATCCACAATGATCACTTTGGAACGTCAATTTTTTTTTATTATGCATCATCCACTGTGATCATTTTGGAACATAATTTTTTTTTAATTTTGCCTCATCCACATGATCATTTTGGAACGTCAATTATTTTTTTTTTTTTTTGTATTATGCAACATCCACTGTGATCATTTTGGTACATAATTTTTTTTATTATGCCTCATCCACAATGATCACTTTGGAACGTCAATTATTTTTTTTATTATGCAACATCCACTGTAATCATTTTGGTACATCATTTTTTTAATTATGCCTCATCCACAATGATCATTTTGGAACGTCAATTATTTTTTTTTTTTGTATTATGCAACATCCACTGTGATCATTTTGGTACATAATTTTTTTTATTATGCCTCATCCACAATGATCACTTTGGAACGTCAATTATTTTTTTTATTATGCAACATCCACTGTAATCATTTTGGTACATCATTTTTTTAATTATGCCTCATCCACAATGATCACTTTGGAACATAATTTTTTTTTTTATTATGCATCATCCACTGTGATCATTTTGGTACATAATTTTTTTTATTATGCCTCATCCACAATGATCACTTTGGAACGTCAATTATTTTTTTTTTTGTATTATGCAACATCCACTGTGATCATTTTGGTACATAATTTTTTTTATTATGCCTCATCCACAATGATCACTTTGGAACGTCAATTATTTTTTTTATTATGCAACATCCACTGTAATCATTTTGGTACATCATTTTTTTAATTATGCCTCATCCACAATGATCACTTTGGAACGTCAATTATTTTTTTTTTTTGTATTACGCAACATCCACTGTGATCATTTTGGTACATAATTTTTTTTATTATGCCTCATCCACAATGATCACTTTGGAACGTCAATTATTTTTTTTATTATGCAACATCCACTGTAATCATTTTGGTACATCATTTTTTTAATTATGCCTCATCCACAATGATCACTTTGGAACGTCAATTATTTTTTTTATTATGCAACATCCACTGTAATCATTTTGGTACATCATTTTTTTAATTATGCCTCATCCACAATGATCACTTTGGAACGTCAATTATTTTTTTTTTTTTGTATTATGCAACATCCACTGTGATCATTTTGGAACATCATTTTTTTTAATTATGCCTCATCCACAATGATCACTTTGGAACGTCAATTATTATTATTTTTTTGTATTATGCAACATCCACTGTGATCATTTTGGTACATCATTTTTTTAATTACGCCTCATCCACAATGATCACTTTGGAACGTCAATTTTTTTTATTATGCATCATCCACTGTGATCATTTTGGAACATAATTTTTTTTTAATTTTGCCTCATCCGCATGATCATTTTGGAACGTCAATTTTTTTTTATTATGCAACATCCACTGTGATCATTTTGGAAAATTAATTTTTTTTGTATCACAAATTTTTGGTGGAATCGTTATTTTACGGTCATCATCGCCCTTGCCATTATTTTGAATTCTTCTTTCACTTCCTTTTCGTTTTCGAATGTTTCTTCCACATTGATATCCTCTTTAATTGTTTCTATAACTTCGAAATCCTCTTTGATGGCATTTTTACTTCAATATACTTTTGAATTGTTTTTTCTATTTTTATATTTTCTTCTCTTACTTCAATATCGACTCTTCAAAATTATGGGTTTTAATACATATCTTAAATCGCTCGTATCTTCTAAACGGGAAGAGTTACGCGTAGCAAACTTTTACAAAATATTGGTACAAATTTTTGGTGGAATGGTTTTTTTAATACCATCATTGCGCTTGACATCCTTTTTGAATGCTTCTCTCACTTGGTCTTCCTCCTTGAATGCTTCTTTAACCTCGATATCCTCTATTTTTGCTTCTTTCACATTGATATCCTTTTTAATTGCTTTTTCTACTTATATATTTTCTTCAATTGCTTCTGTTACTTCAATTCCCACTCTACAAAATTATGGGTTTTAATACAAATCTTAAATCGCTCGTATCTTCTAAACGGGAAGAGTTACGCGTAGCAAACTTTTACAAAATATTGGTACTAATTTTTGGTGGAGTAGTTTTTTTAATACCACATTGCCCTTGACATCCTTTTTAAATGTTTCTTTCACTTCGTCTTCCACTTTGAATGATTCTTTCAACTCGATATCCTCTATTTTTGCTTCTTCCACTTTGATATCCTTTTTAATTGCTTTTTCTACTTATATATTTTCTTCAATTGCTTCTGTTACTTCAATTTCCACTCTACAAAATACAAATCTTAAATCGCTCGTATCTTCTAAACGGGAAGAGTTACGTGTAGCAAACTTTTACAAAATATTGGTACAAATTTTTGTTGGAATAGTTTTTTTAATACCATCATTGCCCTTGACATCCTTTCTGAATGCTTCTCTTACTTCGTCTTCCTCTTTAAATGCTTATTTCACCACGATATCCTCTATTTTTGCTTCTTCCGCTTCGATATCCTTTTTAATTGCTTTTTCTACTTATATATTTTCTTCAATTGCTTCTTTTACTTCAATTTCCACTCTACAAAATTATGGGTTTTAATACAAATCTTAAATCGCTCGTATCTTCTAAACGGGAAGAGTTACGCCTACCAAACTTTTACAAAATATTGGTACAAATTTTTGATGGAATAGTTTTTTTAATACCATCATTGCCCTTGACATCCTTTTTAAATACTTCTCTCACTTGGTCTTCCTCCTTGAATGCTTCTTTCACCTCGATATCCTCTATTTTTGCTTCTTCCACTTTGATATCCTTTTTAATTGCTTTTTCTACTTATATGTTTTCTTCAATTGCTTCTTTTACTTCAATTTCCACTCTACAAAATTATGGGGTTTCATACAAAACTTAAATCGCTCGTATCTTTTAAACGGGAAGAGATAGCTCGAGGAAACTTTTACAAAATATTGGTATAAGTTTTTGGTGGAACCGTTTTTTTATTTTTATCATTGTCCTCGACGTCTTTTACTCAATTTCAATTTCCTCTTTGATTGTTTCTGCTACTTCGATATCCTATTTGATTGCTTCTTCCACTTCGATATCATCTTTGAATGCTGCGTCCACTTGGAAATCCTCTATGATTTCATTGCTTCTTCCATTTAGATATCGTCTTTGACTGCTTCTTACACATGGATATCCTCTTCGATAGCTTTTAACAGCTCGATATCCTCTTTGATTGCTTCTTCCACTTTGATATCCTCTTTTATTGCTTCTACCAATTCGATATCATCTTCGATTTCCTTTTGATTGCTTCTTGCACTGCAATATTCTCTTTGATTGCGTCTTTATCTTCGATATGGTTTTTGATAGCATTTTCACTTCAATATCCTCTGTGATGGCTTCTTACACTTCGATATCTTCTTTGATTGCTTCTTCCACTTCGATATCCTCTAAGATTGCTTCTTCCACTTCGATACCTTCTTTGATTGCTTCTTCCACTTCGATATCGTCTTTGATTGCTTTTTTCACTTCGTCATCTTAGAATGCTTCTACCACCTCGGTATCCTCTTTGATTGCTTACTCAACTTCAATTTCCTCTTTAATAGTTTCTGCTAATTCGATATCCTATTTGATTGCTGCTTTCACTTCAATATCCTGTTTGATTGCTTCTTGCACTTCGAAATCATATTTGATTGCTGCTTCCATTTGGATATCTTCTTTGATTTGATTGCTTCTTCCATTTCGATATCGTCTTTGACTGCTTCTTACACATGGATATCCTTTTTGATCGCTTTTAACAGCTCGAAATCCTCTTTGATTGCTTCTTCGACAAAAACAATAACACGCGAGTTGCGTGCAACTCGCGCACTACGCAACCTCTAGTTATATTATATAAAGCTCGATTACCACTCACTGACTGACTGACTGACTGACTCATTGACATGTTTGTTCTCCCAGATGCCACCTCGTAGGGTGAAAATGTTTGGTGGGATCGTATAGAAGGAGTTCCGATGAGTTGGGAATAAATCCTAAAGTACCCCTTTTGTCCCCCATTCGCTCACATCGACCTCGTATCTCGGAAAGTATAGGTCTTAGAGAGTTGGTGCAAAAACTAATGTTGCAGAGGACATTTTTTTATATCCGGTTCCATGAAAAAAAAATTGTCTTTCATACAAAAAAAAAATTGTCCCATACAAAATATTTCTGTATGAATACCGTAAACCGTATATTTCGTTTGCCGTAATTTTCATACTGTTTTTGTAGGGAGCCCACGGCTTGTGTGTACTATAAAATTACTGTAAATTTGCTTGATTCTATATAATGGTGGTGGAGGGACATGAGATAACTTTCATAGTTTTTTGCAAAGGTCATCATCATCATTTTGGAACATCCAATTTTTTTTTTTTTTAATATGCAACGAACATCATGTTTATTTTGGAACATCCACATTTTTTTAATTATGCCTCATCCACAATGATCACTTTGGAACGTCAATTATTTTTTTTTTTTATTATGCATCATCCACTGTGATCATTTTGGAACATCATTTTTTTTAATTATGCCTCATCCACAATGATCACTTTGGAACGTCAATTATTATTATTTTTTTGTATTATGCAACATCCACTGTGATCATTTTGGTACATCATTTTTTTAATTACGCCTCATCCACAATGATCACTTTGGAACGTCAATTTTTTTTATTATGCATCATCCACTGTGATCATTTTGGAACATAATTTTTTTTTAATTTTGCCTCATCCGCATGATCATTTTGGAACGTCAATTTTTTTTTATTATGCAACATCCACTGTGATCATTTTGGAAAATTATTTTTTTTTGTATCACAAATTTTTGGTGGAATCGTTATTTTACGGTCATCATCGCCCTTGCCATTATTTTGAATTCTTCTCTCACTTCCTTTTCGTTTTCGAATGTTTCTTCCACATTGATATCCTCTTTAATTGTTTCTATAACTTCGAAATTCTCTTTGATGGCATTTTTACTTCAATATACTTTTGAATTGTTTTTTCTATTTTTATATTTTCTTCAATTACTTCTCTTACTTCAATATCGACTCTTCAAAATTATGGGTTTTAATACATATCTTAAATCGCTCGTATCTTCTAAACGGGAAGAGTTACGCGTAGCAAACTTTTACAAAATATTGGTACAAATTTTTGGTGGAATGGTTTTTTTAATACCATCATTGCGCTTGACATCCTTTTTGAATGCTTCTCTCACTTGGTCTTCCTCCTTGAATGCTTCTTTAACCTCGATATCCTCTATTTTTGCTTCTTTCACATTGATATCCTTTTTAATTGCTTTTTCTACTTATATATTTTCTTCAATTGCTTCTTTTACTTCAATTCCCACTCTACAAAATTATGGGTTTTAATACAAATCTTAAATCGCTCGTATCTTCTAAACGGGAAGAGTTACGCGTAGCAAACTTTTACAAAATATTGGTACTAATTTTTGGTGGAGTAGTTTTTTTAATACCACATTGCCCTTGACATCCTTTTTAAATGCTTCTTTCACTTCGTCTTCCACTTTGAATGATTCTTTCAACTCGATATCCTCTATTTTTGCTTCTTCCACTTCGATATCCTCTAAGATTGCTTCTTCCACTTCGATACCTTCTTTGATTGCTTCTTCCACTTCGATATCGTCTTTGATTGCTTTTTTCACTTCGTCATCTTAGAATGCTTCTACCACCTCGGTATCCTCTTTGATTGCTTACTAAACTTCAATTTCCTCTTTAATAGTTTCTGCTAATTCGATATCCTATTTGATTGCTGCTTTCACTTCAATATCCTGTTTGATTGCTTCTTGCACTTCGAAATCATATTTGATTGCTGCTTCCATTTGGATATCTTCTTTGATTTGATTGCTTCTTCCATTTCGATATCGTCTTTGACTGCTTCTTACACATGGATATCCTTTTTGATCGCTTTTAACAGCTCGAAATCCTCTTTGATTGCTTCTTCGACAAAAACAATAACACGCGAGTTGCGTGCAACTCGCGCACTACGCAACCTCTAGTTATATTATATAAAGCTCGATTACCACTCACTGACTGACTGACTGACTGACTCATTGACATGTTTGTTCTCCCAGATGCCACCTCGTAGGGTGAAAATGTTTGGTGGGATCGTATAGAAGGAGTTCCGATGAGTTGGGAATAAATCCTAAAGTACCCCTTTTGTCCCCCATTCGCTCACATCGACCTCGTATCTCGGAAAGTATAGGTCTTAGAGAGTTGGTGCAAAAACTAATGTTGCAGAGGACATTTTTTTATATCCGGTTCCATGAAAAAAAAATTGTCTTTCATACAAAAAAAAAATTGTCCCATACAAAATATTTCTGTATGAATACCGTAAACCGTATATTTCGTTTGCCGTAATTTTCATACTGTTTTTGTAGGGAGCCCACGGCTTGTGTGTACTATAAAATTACTGTAAATTTGCTTGATTCTATATAATGGTGGTGGAGGGACATGAGATAACTTTCATAGTTTTTTGCAAAGGTCATCATCATCATTTTGGAACATCCAATTTTTTTTTTTTTAGTATGCAACGAACATCATGTTTATTTTGGAACATCCACATTTTTTTAATTATGCCTCATCCACAATGATCACTTTGGAACGTCAATTATTTTTTTTTTTATTATGCAACATCCACTGTGATCATTTTGGTACATCATTTTTTTTAATTATGCCTCATCCACAATGATCACTTTGGAACGTCAATTATTATTATTTTTTTTGTATTATGCAACATCCACTGTGATCATTTTGGTACATAATTTTTTTTATTATGCCTCATCCACAATGATCACTTTGGAACGTCAATTATTTTTTTTATCATGCAACATCCACTGTAATCATTTTGGTACATCATTTTTTTAATTACGCCTCATCCACAATGATCACTTTGGAACGTCAATTATTTTTTTTTATTATGCAACACATAATTTTTTTTAATTATGCCTCATCCACAATGATCACTTTGGAACGTCAATTATTTTTTTTTATTATGCATCATCCACTGTGATCATTTTGGAACATCATTTTTTTTAATTATGCCTCATCCACAATGATCACTTTGGAACGTCAATTATTATTATTTTTTTGTATTATGCAACATCCACTGTGATCATTTTGGTACATCATTTTTTTAATTACGCCTCATCCACAATGATCACTTTGGAACGTCAATTTTTTTTTATTATGCATCATCCACTGTGATCATTTTGGAACATCATTTTTTTTAATTATGCCTCATCCACAATGATCACTTTGGAACGTCAATTATTATTTTTTTTTTTGTATTATGCAACATCCACTGTGATCATTTTGGTACATAATTTTTTTTATTATGCCTCATCCACAATGATCACTTTGGAACGTCAATTATTTTTTTTATTATGCAACATCCACTGTAATAATTTTGGTACATCATTTTTTTAATTACGCCTCATCCACAATGATCACTTTGGAACGTCAATTATTATTATTTTTTTGTATTATGCAACATCCACTGTGATCATTTTGGTACATCATTTTTTTAATTACGCCTCATCCACAATGATCACTTTGGAACGTCAATTTTTTTTATTATGCATCATCCACTGTGATCATTTTGGAACATAATTTTTTTTTAATTTTGCCTCATCCGCATGATCATTTTGGAACGTCAATTTTTTTTTATTATGCAACATCCACTGTGATCATTTTGGAAAATTAATTTTTTTTGTATCACAAATTTTTGGTGGAATCGTTATTTTACGGTCATCATCGCCCTTGCCATTATTTTGAATTCTTCTCTCACTTCCTTTTCGTTTTCGAATGTTTCTTCCACATTGATATCCTCTTTAATTGTTTCTATAACTTCGAAATCCTCTTTGATGGCATTTTTACTTCAATATACTTTTGAATTGTTTTTTCTATTTTTATATTTTCTTCAATTACTTCTCTTACTTCAATATCGACTCTTCAAAATTATGGGTTTTAATACATATCTTAAATCGCTCGTATCTTCTAAACGGGAAGAGTTACGCGTAGCAAACTTTTACAAAATATTGGTACAAATTTTTGGTGGAATGGTTTTTTTAATACCATCATTGCGCTTGACATCCTTTTTGAATGCTTCTCTCACTTGGTCTTCCTCCTTGAATGCTTCTTTAACCTCGATATCCTCTATTTTTGCTTCTTTCACATTGATATCCTTTTTAATTGCTTTTTCTACTTATATATTTTCTTCAATTGCTTCTTTTACTTCAATTCCCACTCTACAAAATTATGGGTTTTAATACAAATCTTAAATCGCTCGTATCTTCTAAACGGGAAGAGTTACGCGTAGCAAACTTTTACAAAATATTGGTACTAATTTTTGGTGGAGTAGTTTTTTTAATACCACATTGCCCTTGACATCCTTTTTAAATGCTTCTTTCACTTCGTCTTCCACTTTGAATGATTCTTTCAACTCGATATCCTCTATTTTTGCTTCTTCCACTTTGATATCCTTTTTAATTGCTTTTTCTACTTATATATTTTCTTCAATTGCTTCTGTTACTTCAATTTCCACTCTACAAAATACAAATCTTAAATCGCTCGTATCTTCTAAACGGGAAGAGTTACGTGTAGCAAACTTTTACAAAATATTGGTACAAATTTTTGTTGGAATAGTTTTTTTAATACCATCATTGCCCTTGACATCCTTTCTGAATGCTTCTCTTACTTCGTCTTCCTCTTTATATGCTTATTTCACCACGATATCCTCTATTTTTGCTTCTTCCGCTTTGATATCCTTTTTAATTGCTTTTTCTACTTATATATTTTCTTCAATTGCTTCTTTTACTTCAATTTCCACTCTACAAAATTATGGGTTTTAATACAAATCTTAAATAGCTCGTATCTTCTAAACGGGAAGAGTTACGCCTACCAAACTTTTACAAAATATTGGTACAAATTTTTGATGGAATAGTTTTTTTAATACCATCATTGCCCTTGACATCCTTTTTAAATACTTCTCTCACTTGGTCTTCCTCCTTGAATGCTTCTTTCACCTCGATATCCTCTATTTTTGCTTCTTCCACTTTGATATCCTTTTTAATTGCTTTTTCTACTTATATGTTTTCTTCAATTGCTTCTTTTACTTCAATTTCCACTCTACAAAATTATGGGGTTTCATACAAAACTTAAATCGCTCGTATCTTTTAAACGGGAAGAGATAGCTCGAGGAAACTTTTACAAAATATTGGTATAAGTTTTTGGTGGAACCGTTTTTTTATTTTTATCATTGTCCTCGATGTCTTTTACTCAATTTCAATTTCCTCTTTGATTGTTTCTGCTACTTCGATATCCTATTTGATTGCTTCTTCCACTTCGATATCATCTTTGAATGCTGCGTCCACTTGGAAATCCTCTATGATTTCATTGCTTCTTCCATTTAGATATCGTCTTTGACTGCTTCTTACACATGGATATCCTCTTCGATAGCTTTTAACAGCTCGATATCCTCTTTGATTGCTTCTTCCACTTTGATATCCTCTTTTATTGCTTCTACCAATTCGATATCATCTTCGATTTCCTTTTGATTGCTTCTTGCACTGCAATATTCTCTTTGATTGCGTCTTTATCTTCGATATGGTTTTTGATAGCATTTTCACTTCAATATCCTCTGTGATGGCTTCTTACACTTCGATATCTTCTTTGATTGCTTCTTCCACTTCGATATCCTCTAAGATTGCTTCTTCCACTTCGATACCTTCTTTGATTTCTTCTTCCACTTCGATATCGTCTTTGATTGCTTTTTTCACTTCGTCATCTTAGAATGCTTCTACCACCTCGGTATCCTCTTTGATTGCTTACTCAACTTCAATTTCCTCTTTAATAGTTTCTGCTAATTCGATATCCTATTTGATTGCTGCTTTCACTTCAATATCCTGTTTGATTGCTTCTTGCACTTCGAAATCATATTTGATTGCTGCTTCCATTTGGATATCTTCTTTGATTTGATTGCTTCTTCCATTTCGATATCGTCTTTGACTGCTTCTTACACATGGATATCCTTTTTGATCGCTTTTAACAGCTCGAAATCCTCTTTGATTGCTTCTTCGACAAAAACAATAACACGCGAGTTGCGTGCAACTCGCGCACTACGCAACCTCTAGTTATATTATATAAAGCTCGATTACCACTGACTGACTGACTGACTCATTGACATGTTTGTTCTCCCAGATGCCACCTCGTAGGGTGAAAATGTTTGGTGGGATCGTATAGAGGGAGTTCCGGTGAGTTGGGAATAAATCCTAAAGTACCCCTTTTGTCCCCCATTCGCTCCCATCCACCTCGTATCTCGGAAAGTATAGGTCTTAGAGCGTTGGTGCAAAAACTAATGTTGCTGAGGACATTTTTTTATATCCGGATCCATGAAAAAAAAAATGTCTTTCATACAAAAAAAAAATTGTCCCATACAAAATATTTCTGTATGAATACCGTAAACCGTATATTTCGTTTGCCGTAATTTTCATACTGTTTTTGTAGGGAGCCCACGGCTTGTGTGTCCTATAAAATTACTGTAAATTTGCTTGATTCTATATAATGGTGGTGGAGGGACTTGAGATAACTTTCATAGTTTTTGCAAAGGTCATCATCATCATTTTGGAACATCCAATTTTTTTTTTTTTTTAGTATGCAACGTTCATCATGTTTATTTTGGAACATCCACATTTCTTTAATTATGCCTCATCCACAATGATCACTTTGGAACGTCAATTATTTTTTTTTTATTCTGCAAAATCCTTTGTGATCATTTTGGAACACCAATTTTTTTTTAATTATGCCTTATCCACAATGATCACTTTTAGAAAAGTCATTTTTTTTTTTTTTAATATGCAAAATCCTTTGTGATCATTTTAGAAAATCTATTTTTTTTAATTATGCCTCATCCACTATGATCACTTTGGAACGTCAATTTTTTTTTTATTATGCAACATCCACTGTAATATTTTGGTACATCATTTTTTTTAATTATGCCTCATCCACAATGATCACTTTGGAACGTCAATTATTATTATTTTTTTATTATGCAACATCCACTGTGATCATTTTGGTACATAATTTTTTTAATTACGCCTCATCCACAATGATCACTTTGGAACGTCAATTATTTTATTTTTTATTATGCATCATCCACTGTGATCATTTTGGAACATCATTTTTTTTAATTATGCCTCATCCACAATGATCACTTTGGAACGTCAATTATTATTATTTTTTTTGTATTATGCAACATCCACTGTGATCATTTTGGTACATCATTTTTTTTAATTATGCCTCATCCACAATGATCACTTTGGAACGTCAATTATTTTTTTTTTATTATGCAACATCCACTGTGATCATTTTGGTACATCATTTTTTTTAATTATGCCTCATCCACAATGATCACTTTGGAACGTCAATTATTTTTTTTTATTATGCAACATCCACTGTGATCATTTTGGTACATAATTTTTTTTAATTATGCCTCATCCACAATGATCACTTTGGAACGTCAATTATTTTTTTTATTATGCATCATCCACTGTGATCATTTTGGAACATCATTTTTTTTAAGTATGCCTCATCCACAATGATCACTTTGGAACGTCAATTATTATTTTTTTTTTGTATTATGCAACATCCACTGTGATCATTTTGGAAAATCATTTTTTTTTGTAGCACAAATTTTTGGTGGAATCGTTATTTTACGGTCATCATCGCCCTTGCCATCATTTTGAATTCTTCTCTCACTTCCTTTTCGTTTTCGAATGTTTCTTCCACATTGATATCCTCTTTAATTGTTTCTATAACTTCGAAATCCTCTTTGATGGCATTTTTACTTCAATATATTTTTGAATTGTTTTTTCTATTTTTCTATTTTCTTCAATTACTTCTCTTACTTCAATATCGACTCTACAAAATTATGGGTTTTAATACAAATCTTAAATCGCTCGTATCTTCTAAACGGGAAGAGTTACCCCCAGCAAACTTTTACAAAATATTGGTACTAATTTTTGGTGGAATAGTTTTTTTAATACCATCATTGCCCTTGACATCCTTTTTGAATGCTTCTCTTACTTCGTCTTCCGCTTTGAATGCTTCTTTCACCTCGATATCCTCTATTTTTGCTTCTTCCACTTTGATATCCTTTTTAATTGCTTTTTCTAATTATATATTTTCTTCAATTGCTTCTTTTACTACAATTTCCACTCTATAAAATTATGGGTTTTAATACAAATCTTAAATCGCTCGTATCTTCTAAACGGGAACAGTTACGCCTAGCAAACTTTTACAAAATATTCGTACAAATTTTTGGTGGAATAGTTTTTTTAATACCATCATTGCCCTTGACATCCGTTTTGAATGCTTCTCTTACTTCGTCTTCCACTTTAAATGCTTCTTTCACCTCGATATCCTCTATTTTTGCTTCTTCCACTTTGATATCCTTTTTAATTGCTTTATCTACTTATATATTTTCTTCAATTGCTTCTTTTACTTCAATTCCCACTCTACAAAATTATGGGTTTTAATACAAATCTTAAATCGCTCGTATCTTCTAAACGGGAACAGTTACGCCTAGCAAACTTTTACAAAATATTGGTACAAATTTTTGGTCGAATATTTTTTTTATTACCATCATTGATCTTGAAATCCTTTTTGAATGCTTCTTTCACCTCGATATCCTCTATTTTTGCTTCTTCCACTTTGATATCCTTTTTAATTGCTTTTTCTACTTATATATTTTCTTCAATTGCTTCTTTTACTACAATTTCCACTCTACAAAATTATGGGTTTTAATACAAATCTTAAATCGCTCGTATCTTCTAAACGGGAAGAGTTACGCCTACCAAACTTTTACAAAATATTGGTACAAATTTTTGGTGGAATAGTTTTTTTAATACCATCATTGCTCTTGACATCCTTTTTGAATGCTTCTCTCACTTGGTCTTCCTCCTTGAATGCTTCTTTCACCTCGATATCCTCTATTTTTGCTTCTTCCACTTTGATATCCTTTTTAATGTCTTTTTCTACTTATATGTCTTCTTTAATTGCTTCTTTTACTTCAATTTCCACTCCACAAAGTTATGGGTTTTCATACTAAACTTAAATCGCTCGTATCTTTTAAACGGGAAGAGATAGCTCGAGGAAACTTTTACAAAATATTAGTATAAGTTTTTGGTAAAACCGTTTTTTATTTTTATCATTGTCCTCGACGTCTTTTACTCAATATCAATTTCCTCTTTAATTGTTTCTGCTACTTCGATATCCTATTTGATCGCTTCTTTCACTTCAATATCCTCTTTGATTGCTTCTTCCACTTCGATATCATCTTTGATTGCTGCTTCCACTTGGATGTCCTCATTGATTTGATTGCTTCTTCGATTTCGATATCGTCTTTGACTGCTTCTTACACATATATATCCTCTTTGATAGCTTTTAACAGCTCGATATCTTCTTTGATTGCTTCTTCCACTTTGATATCCTCTTTTATTGCTTCTACCATTTCGATATCATCTTCGATTTCCTTTTGATTGCTTCTTGAACTGCATTATTCTCTTTGATTGCGTCTTCATCTTCGATATCGTCTTTGATAGCATTTTCACTGCGATATCCTCTGTGATGGCTTCTTCCACTTAGATACCTTCTTTGATTGCTTCTTCCACTTCGATATCCTCTTTGAATGCTTCTTACACTTCGATATCGTCTTTGACTGTTTCTTCCACTTCGATATCGTCTTTGATTGCTTTTTTCACTTCGTCATCCTCTTAGAATGCTTCTACCACCTCGGTATCCTCTTTGACTGCTTACTCAACTTTAATTTTCTCTTTGATTGTTTCTGCTACTTCGATATCCTATTTGATTGCTTCTTTCACTTCAATATCCTCTTTTATTGCTTCTTCCACTTCGATATCATCTTTGATTTCTGCTTCCCTTTGGAAATGCTCTTTGATTTGATTGCTACTTCTATTTCGATATCGTCTTTGACTGCTTCTTACACATGGATATCCTCTTTGATGGCTTTTAACAGCTCGATATCCTCTTTAATTACTTCGTGGACTAAAAGAAAAACACGCGAGCTGCGAGCAGCTCGCGCACAACGCAACCTCTAGTCTGGATATATGCTTGAGTGTCGATTTAGACTCGGACTATATGGCGTCCGGGCTTGTCAGGGGCCGTTTTTTTAACGGCCCCTGACCAATCCGTCGCACAACCAAACATTTTAATTTTTGCTGCATCGACTACACATGATCCTTGGCCATCCGACTCCGATTTTTACCTGGAAGCATCCGGGACATGCTACGGATTCGCAGAATCGGGGAAACCCGAATGCCGATATAGTCCGAGCCTTACTGTTGAGTTTACTTACAGAATACGGTCTAAGGCCCAGTAGTGTAATATAAGAAAAAGTAGAATCACAGCGCGCATGCCTTTAGTATAAACTTATAAATTTTTCACTAACCAATACATAGATCTTGCTTTAATTATACTTTAATTGAATGTAAACAAAATGAAGTACATCTACCTAATATTATAAAGAGGAAAGATTTGTATGTTTGTAACGAATAAACACAAAAACTACTGGTCCGATTTCAAAAATTCTTTCACCATTAGAATGCTACATTATCCCCGATTAACATAGGCTATATTTATTACTAGATAAAATTAGGGATCCCTACTAAAACTCCAATAATGTAACCCAAGGTGTAAAAAAATTTGCCATAAAATGTCTTTCATCGCATGCGCTGCGGAAACTATGCCACTAATATTATAAACGCGAAAGTTTGTATGGATGTTTGTTACTCTTTCACGCAAAAACTACTGAATCTATTTTAATGAAATTTGGTATGTATGTAGATGTAGATTATAACCTGGATTATTTTATATAGGCTATTTTTTACTGACAAAACACGCGTGCGAAGCCGCGGGCGGAAGCTAGTAATACTATACGTTCGAAAGTAAGTCTGTCTCTCTGTCAGTTTGTTACGTTTTCATGACTAAACGGTTTTACCGATTTCGATTAAATTTGGTATATAGATAGGTTATGACTGGGAATGAGACATACTACTTTTTACTCAACTGCGCAGAAGGAGGGCAATGTTTTTATTGAAAAACTACGCGTTTAAAGACGCGGACGGGTCAGCTAGTACTATTATAAATGCGAAAGAGAGTTTATTTATTTGTTATGCTCACTGAAAATTTAACGTAAGTTTAAACCTATTGTTTCTCATAAAGTGAAATGTATATTTTCTTTTGAGAATAAATTTTTTAACCTTAATCGACTGCTTCCAAACCGTCATGCGCAAGCGAGCCGCGTCCCTGGTGCGCAGACTGCGGGCCAGCGCCAACACCGTCTCGGCAATGATAGCCGGCAGATTAGACTTCCCGTAGACCAGACATTGCTGTCACAGGCATGCTCTCAAAAACCCTGTTTAGTATAAACCTTAGCATACCTTTTGTGTTGTACCCTTCCCTATATGAGCTGCATAATTGCTTGAAATAAATGTATTTTTTATAATTCAAAATGACTATAAAATTCAACTAAGATTTGTTGGTGAAATCAGATATTGTATGACTTTTGAAACTATCAAGGTTATGAACACATTTCACTAAATCAGGATGTTTATGATTTGTAAGTTTTAGTGTCCCGATATCTTACAAATTTAATTCCCATTTTCATCGAAATTTTTATATTAGTATTATTCTCATTCAAGCTTCCGCCCGCGACTTAATACGCGTGGTATGTCAATCAAAAATAGCCCATGTCTCAATCTAGGTCATTGTCTAGCACTATACCAAATTTCATATAAATCGGTCCAGCCGCTCAGTAGTGAAAACGTAACAGACAAAGACAGATACTTTTAAATTTGTAATATTAGGTACTAGCTTCCACCAGCAGCTTTGCACGCTGTGTTTGTCAGTAAAAAGTAGCATATGTCTCAATCCATGTCATAACCTAATGAGCAAATATAGTTCAAAACAAATTTCATTGAAATCTGTCCAGCCGTTACGACGTGGAAGCGTAACAATTAAATAAACAATCTCTCTTTCACATATATAATAGTAGCTAACCCGCGCGCGACTTCGCACGCGTGGTTTATCAATAAAGGCATTACCCTTATTCTGCACAGTCGGGTAAAAAGTAGCCTATGTCCCAATCCCGGTCATTACCTATCTGTATACCGAATTTCATTAAATTCGGTCCAGCCGTTTAGTCGTGAAAACTAACAAAGAGAGGCTACTTTCGAATTTATAATATTAGTATAGATTAGTATGAAGTTGATTAATAATAAAATTGGTTTATAATTGTAGAAAAAAAGTGGCGTTCTCAACCGAAGAGAGACAACTAATAGTGTCATTAGTAGAACAATTCCCTGTGATAAGCGACAAGAGGACTAACTCAAGATACATTATTCTGAAGAAAAGAGCCTGGGAGCGAATCACTATGGCATATAACGCGCAGTCCTTCGTCGCTAGACGGACCGCTAGACAACTAAAAAGGTACATAACTATAATTTATGGAACAAACAACTATAGATATATTATTCTGAAGCAGATAGCCTGGCAGAGAATCACTATGGTATATAATGCGCAGTCCTTCGTCGCTAGACGGACCGCTAGACAACTAAAAAGGTACATAACTATAATTTATGGAACAAACAACTATAGATATATTATTCTGAAGCAGATAGCCTGGCAGAGAATCACTATGGTATATAATGCGCAGTCCTTCGTCGCTAGACGGACCGCTAGACAACTAAAAAGGTACATAACTATAATTTATGGAACAAACAACTATAGATATATTATTCTGAAGCAGATAGCCTGGCAGAGAATCACTATGGCATATAACGCGCAGTCCTTCGTCGCTAGACGGACCGCTAGACAACTAAAAAGGTACATAACTATAATTTATGGAACAAACAACTATAGATATATTATTCTGAAGCAGATAGCCTGGCAGAGAATCACTATGGTATATAATGCGCAGTCCTTCGTCGCAAGACGGACCGCTAGACAACTAAAAAGGTACATAACTATAATTTATGGAACAAACAACTATAGGTATATTATTTTAAAGCCGATAGCCTGGCAGAGAATCACTATGGCATATAACGCGCAGTCCTTCGTCGCTAGACGGACCGCTAGACAACTAAAAAGGTACATAACTATAATTTATGGAACAAACAACTATAGATATATTATTCTAAAGCCGATAGCCTGGCAGAGAATCACTATGGCATATAACGCGCAGTCGTTCGTCGCTAGACGGACCGCTAGACAACTAAAAAGGTACATAACTATAATTTATGGAACAAACAACTATAGATATATTATTCTAAAGCCGATAGCCTGGCAGAGAATCACTATGGCATATAACGCGCAGTCCTTCGTCGCTAGACGGACCGCTAGACAACTAAAAAGGTACATAACTATAATTTATGGAACAAACAACTATAGATATATTATTCTGAAGCAGATAGCCTGGCAGAGAATCACTATGGTATATAATGCGCAGTCCTTCGTCGCTAGACGGACCGCTAGACAACTAAAAAGGTACATAACTATAATTTATGGAACAAACAACTATAGATATATTATTCTGAAGCAGATAGCCTGGCAGAGAATCACTATGGCATATAACGCGCAGTCCTTCGTCGCTAGACGGACCGCTAGACAACTAAAAAGGTACATAACTATAATTTATGGAACAAACAACTATAGATATATTATTCTGAAGCAGATAGCCTGGCAGAGAATCACTATGGTATATAATGCGCAGTCCTTCGTCGCTAGACGGACCGCTAGACAACTAAAAAGGTACATAACTATAATTTATGGAACAAACAACTATAGGTATATTATTTTAAAGCCGATAGCCTGGCAGAGAATCACTATGGCATATAACGCGCAGTCCTTCGTCGCTAGACGGACCGCTAGACAACTAAAAAGGTACATAACTATAATTTATGGAACAAACAACTATAGATATATTATTCTAAAGCCGATAGCCTGGCAGAGAATCACTATGGCATATAACGCGCAGTCGTTCGTCGCTAGACGGACCGCTAGACAACTAAAAAGGTACATAACTATAATTTATGGAACAAACAACTATAGATATATTATTCTAAAGCCGATAGCCTGGCAGAGAATCACTATGGCATATAACGCGCAGTCCTTCGTCGCTAGACGGACCGCTAGACAACTAAAAAGGTACATAACTATAATTTATGGAACAAACAACTATAGATATATTATTCTAAAGCCGATAGCCTGGCAGAGAATCACTATGGCATATAACGCGCAGTCCTTCGTCGCTAGACGGACCGCTAGACAACTAAAAAAGTACACATTGGCCACAAGGTCACATTGGTGTGTTTGACGCTCGTGTCAAACGCTTATTCACAACAATACTGTCTCAGGCACTACAGCGGGTTCGGTCTACATATCATATCAGCGTTAGGACGCCCACTGCTGAACATAGGTCTCCTCCAAAGATCTTGTGCCTGCACCCAACGGCTCCCAGCAACCTTTATTAGGTCTTTCCATCTAGCAGGGACCGTCCTACGCTGCGCTTTCCAGTGCGCGGTCTCCACTCAAACTTTCTGCCACAACGGCTGTTAGTTCTTCGAGCTATGTGCCCCACTGCCACTTCAGCTTGCTAATAGATATAGACAATCATTTATTTGCTAAATAAATAAATGCCTCTTGCAAATAAATCCTAATAATAAGATATTGTAATAATAATCCTAGTAAATCCTTTGTGGTATGTCGGTGACTTTGGTTCGTCTAAGAATCTCCTTATTTCTGATTCGATCTCGTAAAGAAACACCGAGCATAGCCCTCTCCATAGCATCGACCTTGCTGCAACTTGTCAACAATTTACTTTTGTTAATATTATATGAGGTATTTAACTAGTGGTTCGCTTCGAACTGAGATCTCGCGAGTCTCCGATTAATACAAAAAATATTATTTGTAATCTTTTATCTTAATCAAAATAACGCTACGAAACAAATATCCAATAACTTGACCTACAGTTTCATTCAAATTACAGGCAACGGGAGTTTATGTTATGTAGTTACACTTTTTTGGGGTATAAATTACAGGTATTCTGGATTTCAGACTTTTGCCTATATTTGTGTCACTTAAACTACACGCATACCAAATTACAGCACTGTGGGGTCACTGGTGTACCCTGTGAGTTTTGTCAAAGTTCACTTTTTATTATGGCTAAAAACTCAAAAACTATAAGGACTTTACTAAAAATAAAAAAGGAGTCTAAATGTACTAATGAAGACATTTCATTTGACGTCCCACTTGACCTAATAGTCACATTTTAATTTTTTTTACCCCTCTTGAACCCCAGTATCTCAACAATCCCCCCAACATTGTTAGCTCATTTAGTTACACCAAAATTGTGCCATCACTACCTATGTATCAAATTTCACGATGATTGGATCAACGCTTCGAAAGTTATCGTCGGACAAACATACATACATACAACGTCGATTTGTCCAAGTTGATTTAGAGATATCGCTTCGTTCGATCATAAATATTGGTATTTTAACTTGTAGGTGTTGGGAAAACATGAAGAGTCGAAAAATGGTGAATGGCCACACCCATGCATCAAGCGAACCGAACTCATTAAAAGACCAAGAAATGGAAATACCAAGTGTTTGCGAATCAAAAACTGATAGTAAGTATTATATATCTTAAATATTTAAATTACGAATATACTGAGAACCTCCTAAAGATTCCCCAATAGTGCCTACGCACACAAACACACTCAATTATACACACACCCACCCACGTAGATCCTTCTGGTCTGTTGGAATATAACTTGATTGGAACTCATTGCTGCGAAGGAGGAGGGAGTTGGTGTCTGTAACCCAGTTTTCATATTTATACATCATCGTTTCAAACTTGTACACATGATTTTATATTTGTTGTTTCTCAATAAATGCTTTTTATTTATTATTATTATTATCTTAATATTACATTGTTATACAAGGGGCGTAAGCGATCAATTGCACCCGATATATTTTGACGTACGAGCGAGGACGCTAATGGGTCGAGGGTGCTATTGATCGCTTACATCCGAGTATAACATATAACTTTTCATCACGAATCTGAAGAAATAAAAGGAAGAAAATTTGCGTTCCCGATATCATCTTTTTTAGAATAGAATATATTTATTTGACATACACAAAGAAACACAGAACGGATCACAAACAAAATAGTATACAGACAGGAAAAATACAGTAGAATGAGATATTATATCATAGGTAGAACACATAGGTACCTACCCAGCCAGTAGGTAGGTGTTCTAACTAGTCCCGCTCTGTGCCACGCATTTTTGTTCACTACTGAACTATGGCTTCTTTTATATACAAATAAGGATTTGTCATGGAGGTTGTGTTTCATTTTAGTTTCATCTTACGGTGTAAGAGGTAATATTTTAGACTTGATCAAATCATATTTGAGAAATAGATGGCAAGCTACAGAAATAACACGTACGTGCCTTAAATCAAAAAAAGAAATGATATTCAAATCACAATATCGAGAAACTAGATATGGGGTACCCCAGGGAAGTGTTTTAGGGCCACTTCTTTTTATTATTTATTTAAATGATCTCCCCAAAGCTGTTTCCGAGCAAATGGTACTATTTGCAGATGATAGCCCAATGATGTTTTCTAAGACGCATAAAACCCATTTAGAGGCGAAAATCAGCTTAACCTTGGACAAAATTACAGAATGGTTAAAACAAAATAATTTAGTAATAAATCTTGACAAAACTCAGCTTATGACATTCTCTAATAATAATAGCAACAATTCTGACATTAATATTCAATATTTAGGACATAAAATCAATAATGTTGACACTATTAAATTTTTAGGATTGAATCTCGACCGTAATTTAAATTGGAAATCGCACGCTGACACTATATGTAAGAAACTTAGTAAATGTTCATACGCATTGTACATGCTCGGTAAAAATGTTAACATGTCTGCCGTAATTACTGCCTATCACGGGTATGCCGAATCCATTTTAAGGTACGGGATTGTATTTTGGGGTAATTCTACGTTAATAGATAGGATATTTATTGCTCAAAAAAAAATGCATCAGAGCGATATGTAAAATTCGTAAAACTGATAGCTGTAGACCATTTTTTGCTGAGCTGAAAATACTGACGATGGCCAGTCTCTATATTTATGAGCTGGCGACCTTTGTAGTAACAAATATGGACCTTTTTATTAGACGTAACAGCAAACGCCACAATAATAAAATTTGTTTTCCTCGTAATAGGACTGCTCTTTATAACAAAAGTGTTATCTGTATGGCTGCCAGGATATATAACAAACTTCCAAAGTCTGTATTAGATGCTTCAAGTCTGAATGTACCTATTCAAGGCAAATCTGAAAAAAATGCTTGTAGGAAAAGCTTATTATAGTTGTAAGGAATATTTAAATGACAAGGATCTTGTTTAATAATAATTAAGTGTAACTAACTCAATAATTTTGACATTGTTATTAAATACAATTATAATGGAACCTAATAATTAAGCTCGACATTGCATGCGTAAATCGCTGAATATGACTGCACTTATACTATGTAACACTAAATACCTTGTACCTACCCATATTACGCAATAAACTGATTTGATTTGATTTGATTTGATAGTAATATGTATTAGGAATGCAATGAGCCACATTCTATTTTCAAATTTAATTAGGGACCTAGGAGCGTAAATCACATTAACGCATCATGTATCGAGCTAGCAATGACTTTCAGAGCATGAGTGGTAGAAAATATATTACATTGAATAAATTTTATATATTTAGGGTTCCGTACCTTAAAAGAAAAAAATACATTCTTAGGCTCGGACTATATGGCATCCGGGATTGTCATGGACCGTTTTTTAACGGCTTCTGACCAATCCGTGCTCAACCAAACATTTGAATTTTTCTGCACCGACTACACATGATCCGAGGCCATCCGACTCCGATTTTTACCTGGAAGCAACCGAGACATGCTCCGGATTCGCAGTATCAGGGAGACCCGGATGCCATATACGATAATTTTGCTTTCCGTCTGTCTGTCTGTCAAGACCCTTTTTCTATCTTTTTATATTAGTTTAGATCTATGGTCCCATAAAGCTGTACAAAAATCAAGCTTCTAAGTCAACGCAATCAAAAAACACGGCCATTTATGTCGTATATTTTGCTCGCAAATAAATCAAAACCTATAGGGTACTTCCCGTTCATCTAGAATCATAAAATTTGGAAAGAAGCAAGGACTCACAGCACAAATGAAAGAAATAATGCACTCTGACATGCACATTATGTGCGCGCACATTCAAGTCCAAAATTGGCTATGCTAGTTATCAAAGACCGCATCAACGGAAGATCGCCGTACCCAAAATCGGCCAGGATGACATCATCATCAAAGGAAAAAATTATAAATTCGTAGTGTTTTTTTTATGTGTAAACTTCTTTATGCGCGTTGGGCATTTTTAGAGATGCGGAAAAAACCATTGAACTCTCGACACTGCTACCGTTACCGACACCTCTGTATATAAGTATCTCGTAAATGTTCAAGTATTCACTTCTGTCGGCACTCCCAGAGTGCCATTTTCTTTACTAGCTCGTACTGTCCCACAGCTGGGCAAAGGCCTCCCCTCTTCCTTCCAATTATCACGGTCTAGAGCCAGATCCCGCCAGTCTGGAAGACATCCAAGTCGTCGCTCCAGCGCCGTCGCTTTCCGTCTTTAGGAATCCATATGCTTGTAGTGATATCGCACTTGACATTATTATTAGCCGATAGCTTGATATACCTTTGTTCTTCTATTGTATTATTTGACATATGCCACATAAAATAATTTTAATTTATTTGATTTGACATGTTTAATTCTATGTTTAATTGCAAACCCAACATGCAGTGCCCTTACAGGGTATATGCACTTACTCCCTAAGCTACTTACAATCTAAGCTGAACAATGTTTATTTACATGTTATCAGAATAAATGAATATGAATAAAAATCTATTTTTACGGAACCTTGGGTGCACGAGTCGAACTCGCACTTGTCTGTTTTTTATCGTATTGTGTGTGTTATAATCTAACGTCTGCTTTTTTACAGAAAATACTTTAACGGAAGATAACTTGCAAGAGAAGACATTAGTGAATAGAATTATAAATAATTGTTCTCTAGGTAAGCATAACCGCTTCCCCGGTTTTCGAGTTTATTCGTTACAAACATACAAATCTTTCCTCTTTATAATATTAGTATAGATTACGCAAACTGCCTGGTTATTTTTAGGGTTCCGTACCCAAATGGTAAAACGGGACCCTATTACTAACCGCTGTCTGTCTGTCTGTCCGTCTGTCTGTCTGTCTGTCTGTCCGTCTGTCTGTCTGTCTGTCTGTCTGTCTGTCTGTCCATCTGTCACCAGGCTGTATGAACCGTGATAGTTAGAAATTTTCACAGATGATGTATTTCTGTTGCTGCTATAACAACAAATACTAAAAACAGAATAAAATAAATATTTATAAGCGGGGCTCCCATAAAACAAACGTGATTTTTTTGCCGTTTTTATAGATAATGGTGCGGAACCCTCCGTGCGCGAGTTCGACTCGCACTTGGCCGGTTTTTTTTTGTGCAGGAGTCATCAATATAGCATACTCTAACAATATTTAGCGGTTACATGTACAAATGGTAAATCTTAGTGCTACTATAATGATTAAAAATGGCAGATGCTGGACATTTCACGCAGCGATATCTAGCTCTAAACTAAACAAAGCTTGAGCTATGGGAACTAGATATAATTGTATACATTAAATAATATAAAAACTATAGTTTTTATAATATATATTTTATCCGGTTCTGGTATACCAGAACCGGATAAAATATATATTATAACAATATAATACCTCCGACCTCCGTGGCGCAGTGGGTGAATAGCCGGCTGAGACGCAGGAGGTAAAGGGTTCGATTCCCGCCGCGGAACAAATGTTTGCATTATCTATATATAAGTATTCTATCAGTTAACTGGTCCCATAGTACAAGCTCTGCTTAGCTTGGGGCTAGATAGCGCTGTGTGCAATGTCCAGCAATATTTATTTATTTCTAATAATTTCTAATTTATCGCTTTGCAAACTTCGAAGATAAGGATCAACGTCGTCGTATTTTTCCTTCATCATTTCAATTCCAAAACTATACAACTAAACAAAATACTAAAAACTGTTTTGGAATGGCCAAGCCGAGTTCTTTTATATGATACCCCACTATATTATAGTTTTAGATTTATGATGAAAAATAAAAAAATACCGTGACCGGGTTATTAGGTCAAGTGGGGTTCATATAAAAGTACTCAGTTTGGATTTTCCAAAACAGTTTTTAGTATTTTGTTTATTTATATAGTTTTGGAATTATGATGAAATAAGGTTGTTAGGTCAATAACCCGGTCACGGTATTTTTTTATTATGTGCAAACTGAGTTCTTTTATATGATACCCCATTTGGCCTAATTTTGCTTTTGAAATTTTGTTCCCTTTGACAATCATAATGAAAATATTTTTGATTTTTTTCAGCGGGGCCAGTATTATTTATAACTCCTAATTTCAAGTAGATAGCATCAGTAACTGAATGACAGACGGACGGACAAACTTGCACCGTTTTTACCAGTTTGTTACAGAACTCTGAAATAGACTTAAATTAAAAGATTTATTTTTTAGTTTCAGGTCATAAAAAGATGAATTTGGCGGACGAAGTAGATATCAGAGTTAAACGTTGCGCCATTAATATACAACATGATGAAATATTACATAAACTGAGGGTAGACAGAGAAACACTACTATTAGAACGAGAAGTAATACAGCACGAAAGAGACGGAAGATCAAAGGATTTCGAAGAGCAATACCATAATCTACAACTAGAAAAACTTAAGTTAGAAATTGAGTTGTTAAAAAAACAAATCGCAAAATGTTAAACAGTGTTTGATTTATTTTATACTAGCTGTTGCCTGCGACAACGTACGCGTCACACTACTAAATGTGTAGGTAACCTAGAAATAAAGCTAAACTTGCTGTTGGAACTTGACTTGACACCCCATTTTTATCCCACGGGACCCGATTTATGGGATAAAAAGTAGCCTATGTGTTAATCCAGGTTATAATCTACGTACATACTAAATTTCATCGAAATCGGTTCAGCCGCTACGACGTGATTGAGTAACAAACAAACATCCAAACTTTCGCATTTATCATATTAGTGTGACTAGTTTTTGCGGTGGCTTTGCACGCGTGTTTTATCAATAAAAATTACCAATGCTATGTTTCAATCCACGTCATAATCTATCTATGTTCCAAATTTCATCGAAATCTGTTCAGCCGTTGCGACGTATTTGAGTAACAAACAGACATACAAACTATTAGTGTAGTGTAGTTACGCTGACTGTACTCTTCACATTTTACCTTTCTTTACCAATTTTAGTTTATGAATTTTTAAACACATGTTTAGCGTATTTTTTACTTATAGTGGTAAGACCCTAGTTTCTTCTAAGAAATGGAGAGTTAATTTTAAGTTCATTAAAAAGTACTAGGTATGGGTCTGACCCCATAAAAAATTAAACACTGTTTAACGCGTTTTTGAAAAAATCCTTAGAAATTTTTGTTTAGGATGTTTTTTAAACAGTGTTTAGCGGGTGTTTTACTCTTATACTTTGTTACTACAAAAAAGTTAAACACTGCTAAACGCGTTTTTAAAAAATCTTTACCAATTTTTGTTTAGGATTTTTTTAAACAGTGTTTAGCAGGTGTGAAGACTTTGTTTTTAGATGACAGCGATTATGAAACAATCTGTATAGTGTATTACTTTATGATAAAAATAAAGATATTTTAGTTCACAGTTGGCATTTCATTACAAAACCACAAAATAAATATTTACAGAAGTTTGCGCATCTCGGATCAAGTCGTTCGAACGTTAGACTTAACCCGAAATCATCGCACTCGCGCATGCGCCTGTTAAACTAATCCCATCAAACACATAAATGTGAAACGAGACCCAAGTTCAATAATATGATATATGCCTTGCTTGTTGACTTCAACGACAAAAGCAGTGAGATCTGAATGGGTGCCAAGTTCAATGGTCAGTCCTGAAAATTTATAATAACATAAAATATTTTATGACAACTTTTAATATCATTTCTTATACCTTAGAATAATATATTGAAGCCTAAAGTCTGACTTGGCTAAATTACGTATGCGATTTAAATTAATGTCGTAAATGCAGTGACATACAGTATAGTTTAATCATCTAAAAATATACCGAGGCCGGAACAAATATCTTTTTTTTTTATATAAATTATGGGCGAGCATCTGAGCGCGATCTCGCCTGATGGCGCGCGATGATGCAATCTACGATGGTGCACGCTTGCCTGGAAGAAACCTATTCACTCGCGACTTGAAGACCCCTAGGTTGTAGTTATCAGGAAACACAGACTCAGGCAAGGCGTTCCATTCCTTGGCGGTGCGCATAATAAAGGTGGAAGAGTACCGCTTTGTGCGTATGGGAGGTACGAGTATGTCTACCATGTAGCGGTGGCGCATCGCGGAGCGCAAACATTCGCTCCGTGGCGGGAATGATTCCATATAGTTTAGGAAACTTAAAGCACAGAATTTTTACATAAATTTTTGAACAATTAGTTGGGCATTCTCTTATTACTTATTATTCATGTTTTTTTTTAAATAAGTCACTTTTAACTGACTTTGCTTAAAACCAGCGCTGAGGAATAAACTTGTTCAGCAAAATGCTGAGTCATACCCCTTTTTCGGCACAGGGCTCATAGTGTATGGATAAATGTTTTTGTTTTCTTTTTTATTAACATGTTTAACGGCCTAGGTAAAGGTGACTGGATGAGCAAGGGAGGCCTTTGCCCTGCAGTGGGACACAACAGGCTTATAATAAAAAAAAACGAGTGGTGCTTTAGACCACACGACTGAAGTAAAACAATCTCCCTCTCAACTTCCGTTCGCCTCGCCCGATCACACGTTTCGTATCGCTCTCGTCACGCATTCACCAGCTTACTCCCCAAGTCAAGCGTGCGTAAAGAAGTCTTACTTCAGTAATAACGTGTTTTTAATTGTCTGTATTTAATTATCCACTGTTAGATCGAGTTCTAAACGTCGAGATCCGTAGACGAACGAAGGTTCACACGTTGGGAATTCAAATGTTTTTCTGCGGGACACTTGGCTAGAAGTGGTGATGACAGATGGATCAGGGCAGCTACTGAATGATGGCTCAGAAGCGGGTATAGAAGGGTAGGACGTCCGGCAGCGAGATGGGTGGACGACATCGTAACGGTCGCGGGTGAGACTAGCGCAGGATCGTGGTGGATGGCACAAACTTGGGGAGACCTATACACAACAATGGGTGAAGTCAGGCTGTGGATGATGAATTATCCACAGTATGTAGTTTCTGTGTTTGTTTCTTGTGTCGAATTAATGTGTAATCTATCTATGAATAAACATTCTGGTTTCTGACTTCAGAATGAAACCTGCGCGTAAAGAGAACCGTCCAGCCAACCGGTTCAAATGTAACATGTGCAATTATAAGACTTATCATCACGCGCTCTTCAAAGAACATCTTAACAGACATACAGGTAAATAACAGCTAACACTTAACTAAGGGGCCGTCCATTAATTACGTGAGGTGTTCATGGGGGGGGGGGGGGGGGGTCTAGCCGAATCTCGCCCAATCTCAAGTTGGGTCTCGGCTAATATCACGTAATTTTTTTAGATAAAGGGAGAGGGGAGGGGGTTCGAAACAAATTTCGCGACATCTCACCAGCGGGGAGGGGAGGTCAAAAAATCGTCAAAACGTCTCACATAATTAATGGACGCCCCCTAACTGTTGTCTGATTCTAATTTTATTGTAAACTAGCTGATCCGCTCGCGGCTTCGTACGCGTGGTATGTCAGTAATGTGCAGTCTGGTAAAAAGTAGCCTATATCACAACCCTGGTCATAATCTATCTCTAGACCAAATTTCATCAAAATCATCATCTCAAATTCAGTCATTCTCAAGTTATGGAGTGAACAAGGGAAACAGGGAAAATTGTTGATCGAAGATATACATGCAATGTAGGTAGATGTAAAAAAACTCACCTTTCGATTCTTTAAATAAAGAAAAAGATCTACCCTCCGTTGCGCGCAGACGACACAATTAGTTGGCAGTTGAACCGATACGGAAAAACACCCTTGTCTCCGCGCATCGTTCGGCATTTATTTAATATACCTTCTAACACCACTCCACGCCCCTATCCGCTATAGATGCTGTGCATGCCTGTTATTGGCACACATTTTATATAATTGTTTTAAAAATGCTTTGTAATATTGTATTTACTCTGTGCGCTGTTGGCCTTGCTGATAAATAAATAAATAACACTCGCGTCCATACTAAGATGTCGTACTTTAATCACGTGAGGTTCAGGGGGGAGGGGGTTAGAATAACATCACGATTGATCACGGGGGGAGGGGGTGTTGTGACAATCACGTGTAAATTTTTCGTGCGACCACGTGAGACGGAAACGATATTTTTCAATAAAAAAATACATGTGATTTTGGGGAGATGTAGTCTAAAACATCACGATGTATCACCAAGCAGGGAGCTGTGGGGGTGAGGGTGTGGGGGGGGGGGGGGGGGGGGGGTAAAAAATGGAGCCTAAAAAACCTGACGTGATAAGGAGGATCCCTAATAGGTTTATTCTCGAAATCCCCACCACTATGAGTACTAATATTTAATATTTCACGACTAAACTAAATTTTGATCAAGTTTGGTATAAGTATAAATAATAATAATGCTGGACATTTCACACAGCGCTAAGTCAAGCTTGTAATATGGGAACCAGATAACTAATACAATACTTGTATACTTTTTGTTATGTAAATACATACTTATAATGTATAGAGAAACAACCAGACCCGGAACAAATATCTGTAGATCATGCAAACATTTGTTCCGCGGCGGGAATCGAACCCGCAACCTCCAGCGTCTCAGTCATTTATTCGCCCACTACGCCGGCGGGAATCGAACCCCCAACCTCCAGTGTCTCAGTCGGCTAATCCGCCACGGAGGTTGTTAAAATTTCGTTTGTAAAAGTAATCCTTAATTATTTCAGGAATAAAACCCTTCAAATGCGAGCTGTGCCCGTACGCGAGCGTATCAAAAAAATACATCAAAATGCATCAAGATAAACACAAAACTTGCTTATGCGGTTTCCTCAGTCAAAACCGAAGCGAATTCAAACGACATGTCAAAAAGTGCGGGAAAAATCCCGCGTCTTTGGGAAGTCATGTCTGCCCCAGTTGTAAGAAGGAATATGTGGACGAGAAGGCGCTTGCAAATCATATGTAAGTTCTCTATTCTGTCTAATTCATTACCTATCTATCACAAATATAACGTGTTGCAATTTAAGGTACTTACAAATAAAAAAATAATAAATAATTAATATTTGTTTTTAAATCCATAAAACTTTATTTTTGAGTTTTTATGCCTATCATGTAGGTACTTATCACCCTGTCGTACGCACCGTACGCGCTCTGTTGACTGGTTCACGGTAATGGTATAAACTACTCGTATAAAGTATTGTGACTGCCCTGCCCGTAAAATAATTTTATTTTATTTTATTTTTTTTAATTTTTGGAAAACTTACAGCTAGGTTACAGAAAAGGTATTTGAATAGGAAATAAACAACAGTAAATGCTACTTATTACAAGAAGGCCAATTAAAAGTTTCCGCAAGTAAGGTAGAACATGTATAGGCAATATATAAACAGATTAGACGACACTTAAATTGAGAGGAAAAAAAATATAGATACACACACACACACACACACACATACGCGACATCGGATAAGTGCTTAATCTATATATTAAAGTAAATGTCACTAAGTAAGCGTTTAAGCTTACTAGTTTTTGTGTTAAACAGATCAATATCTTTATTTGCCTTAGCAAATGAATTATAGGAGTTACAAGCTCTCACTATAAAAGAATTTTGCCTATAATTAGTCCTAACTCTGGGAACATAAAGAAGGTTAGGATTTCTCAATGCAGCTTTAACAGTTCGCAGCCCTATTAGCTCCAGAAGCTCTGGGCAATCCACAGTATTGTTCGCTATGTTGAACAGGTAAGTCAAATCGGCTATTTCCCTTCGTTCGGATAGAGGAAGAAAATGAAACTTACGACATCGTGTATCATAGTCAGGTAGGAATATTCGGGCTCGGTATTGGAGATAACGTAAAAACCTTCTTTGTATACCTTCCAAACGTGAGGAATAAACTTTATAACACGGATTCCACACTTGCGAAGCATATTCCAAATGACTACGTACGTAAGCACAATAAAGTATTTTAAACGTCTTGATACTTGTAAACTCTGCTGACATTCTCATGACAAAACCAAGTGCGCGTGATGGCTTTTTAACTTTACTATTAATGTGTTCGTCAAACAACAACTTACTATCAAAAACTACCTTATCAAACGTCACTCCCAGGTCTTTTATTGTATTTACTCTATTTAGCTGTGAGTTATAAAATGTATAATTATATGTCAATGTAGTAGGTTTACGAGTAAAGGAGCACACATAGCATTTCGAGACATTCAGATCTAATTTGTTGATTATACAATAATTTTCGAATCTGTTTAGGTCATCTTGTAGGCGAAGATAATCCTCTAAGGTTTTTACTTGGTATATAATTTTCATGTCGTCAGCGTACAGCAGTATTTTAGAGTAAAAAAAGCAAGAAGAGATGTCACTAAGAAAAATGGTAAAAAGCAACGGACCAAGTAAGGATCCTTGGGGAACACCTGAAGGTATGCTCATAGGACACGAAGAGTAACCGCCCAGAACCACAGTTTGACACCGGTTGCGAACGTATGACGAAAACCATCTAAATAGATTACCCCTAATACCTATCCTCTGAAGCTTCTCATGTAGAACTGAGTGATCAATTCGATCAAAGCATTTAGAGTGGTCAGTATAAATAATGTCCACTTGAGAGGGTTCAGACATAAATCTTGACAAGAACTCAGAACAAAGAAGGAGATTAGAGGTGGTAGATCTACCTCTTAAAAAACCGTGTTGATGATTTGAAATACTGTGCTCGAGTGCGGAATAAAGTTGTGTGTGGATGATTTTTTCTAACACCTTGGCAAACAAGCACAGTTTGGATATAGGTCTGTAATTTTCAACCTTGTTCTTCGGACCCTTTTTGTGAATGGGGGTTATGAACGCCGTCTTCCAAATATTGGGGACAACGCCCTCTGTGAGAGAACGGCGGTAAAGTAGTGAGAGGGGAAGAACAAGACTCTTGGCACATTTAACAATTAAAATGGCTGGGATGTTGTCTGGTCCTGCTGATTTAGTTAGGTCTAGGTTTTTTAGCAGTTTAAAAACATTTTCCTCTAGAACTTAATTACCTACAAACGTAAACTCGCGATAGGGCTGCCCGCCTGCAGTAGTTTAATTTATCTACTTTAATTTCTTTCTAGTTTTGTGATTGTATATTTTATATGTAAAAAAATTAAATTCATTGTGAATGAAATAGCAAGTGTTCAATAAAAATACATGTGTGTTTTTTTAATTAGAAGATTTAATAAAAAATATACCCTTATAAATTTAATACAGAAAAGTATTTGCGCCTCGACCGAGACGTACAAAAAGCTTTATTGTTTAATTTAATAGTATAAAAAATCCGCATTCGGATAAATAGTTTAATTAAAAATATTACCGCACTGCGGCGCGTTCGCGACTGGTTGTGTACCGAGTGGGTACTGAAGACGAGACTCGTAGGTATGACTCAAGTTCCGGCCGTTTGTATGAAGACAGAATACTGTAAAGATACCATTACCGTGACTGGTTGGTTGCATTGACCGAGCCAGATCATTGAACTAGCGGGTACGCTGAACGCATAGCAGTAACTTTTTAATAATCTGTTGCATGGTACATTACGCTAGTTCTCTAACATTTCGTCGAACAACATTTTAACGATTTTCTCTAGATTTTGATAAAAAAACAAGAACATTTTCTAGATTCATTTATATTTTTATTTTTTGGTTAGAAACCGTCTCTTCAATATCATCATCATCATCATCCACAGCCCGACTTAACCCACTGCTGGGTATGGTCCCTTCAATATAATTAGTTTAAATTGCAACACCATATACATGTATTATGTATGTAATCTGGGTTTTGATAATATACTGACGATATTCAAGTGACGGATTCTCAAAACATAAAAAAATACTTCTTGAAAAAAAACCTAGTAGTTATATTATAAAATTTTAATGAAAATCGACGAAGTTTAGGTGAATAATTCGATATAAAACTTACTGCCTACTCTTGCAATCGACATCCAAAAATATAGGCCGATTTGATATCTCGTTCGGAAATGGCTGCGGGTTTTGGGTTAAAAAAGGACAACAAGAGATATCTCGAAACGTCACCAACACAGTATCTGTGGTTAGATGGCTGGTAAGCATTATGTAATAGCACAACATAAGTTTAATAAAGTGTTTGTTTTTACATGCCAAATAAATTTCACATTTCTATGGTAAACATTTCACAATTTTTTTTGTTATGCTCATCAAAATAACCAATTTAATTTTTGTGCATATATTATCAAACACCCTATATATTTGAGTGATAATGTTAGTGACTCACCATCCGGAGGCTCGATGGGGAAATCACGGGCTCATTAATAAAAGCGCAATATTCTTTCGACGACTTCCTTAGGGATAGATAGTGTTACTCGTTTTTATTTTTAACATAATTATGTAATGATGTTTTATTATTATTGTATAATGTAACATTTTAAATTAATTATTATAAGTTTTTTTTAAATGTTTGTATACCGCAACTGGTTGGAACTAGAGTACAATTAATTAAAATGTTAACACCTAGTTTCACCTACAATAAATCATTTCATTTCAATCAAAAGTCTGAAATCCAAAGGTCTTTGTGAATACATTTCGACCCAGATTTTATTTTTTGTTTAATCCTTGTAGATTTTGAGTTATTAGCCATAATAAAAACAGAACTTTGACGAAATTTACAGGGTACACCAGTGACCCTACAGTGCTGAAATTTAGTATGTGTGTAGCTTTAGTGACACAAATATAAGGAAAAGTCTGAAATCCAGAATAACTGCAATTTCTGCCCAAAAAAAATGTAACCAATTAACATGAACTCCCGTTACTTGTAATTTGAATGAAACTGTATGACTGTGTGTGGACAACATTAAAAAAATATATATATTTTTGCAGCGCTCGCCGAGGCGCGTGCTCGCTGTGTACGCACGTACTGTGCGTCACCGAGGTGCGCGCGCACATGGCGCACGTGCACAACGTACGTCTCGAACAGAACAAGAAGGAAACGTAAGAATTACATTTTATAACAGAAAACTGGTCTGGCCCTATTCTACTAAACCAATCGCTTCACTATGCTATTGATTATAATAATAATAAATATTGATGGATATTTCACACAGCGCTATCTAGCCCCAAACTAAGCAGGGCTTGTACTATGGGAACCAGATAACTGAAAGAATACTTATATACGTTTTTGATGTAAATACATAGTTATAATAATAGAGAAACAACCAGATCCGGAACAAATATCTGTAGATTATGCAAACATTTGTTCCGCGGCGGGAAACGAATCCGATACGTACTGCGTCTCAGTCGGCTATTCGCTCTCTGCACCACGGAGGTCGTCAAACACTACTACTACTACTAGGTATTCTACTAACGCAATCTTTTTTCAATGACCGCGGTTGCTATGGCAACACCATTGAACATTTGCCAGCTTAAGACAGGAACAACAATTAAATTCGTATATTAATGGTATGGCTCCATAATCGTTTTTCTTATAGATTAGCAGAATTGGGCCTAGAAGTTTTGTGACGACGATTGTTAAAGGGCTATGTTCAGCAGTTGACGTCTTATGACTGTAATGATGATGATGACGCATGTTAAGAATGTATTTCGAAAAAAATGTATATAAGTATTCTATCAGTGCACAGCAAAGGACGGAGGAGTAAAAAACTAATAAATCACTACAGTTACACATAATACATACCATATTAAATACATTATGTCACTTGGACTTGTGTGTAACGCAAAATGCCCTCGAATAAGGATCAAGATAATTATTTAGCCTTTTAGCTTTACAGGTCACTATTGTATAGGAACTTTTGTTTTCTAGATTTCACTGCTCACTTTGTCCTTGGAGCTCGAGTTTCCACCAGAAGATTCTACTGCACCTTATCCATCACCCTAACCAGTCCGTGGACGGCTGCATCGATGTAACCATCCTGAGGACTTGTGGCATACTCACCAGGGTATAACACCATCTTGTTAGCATAGGCGTCAACTCAGGGCGGCGTAGTGACGAGCAACGCCATCTATTTCGTACGTACGTCAACTCGTTATAAGAAACATGGCGCCATCTAGTAAGAGTACGTAGCAACTCTTAGCGTCGTAGTGACGAGCCTCGCCATCTATTTCATACCTACGTCAACTCGTTATAGGTAGAATAGCGCCATCTAGTTAGCATAGGCGTTAACTCTCAAAGTCGTAGTGACGAGCCACGCCATCGATTTCATACCTTTTTTTTTTTGAGGTTGTCGGACTCAACGACCCACTAAAACCTCACCGGTGGCCGGCCTCAATGCATCTCAAAGGGTTCTGGGATCTCGCAAGAAACGCACCAGAGCCCCACTCATGCATATCGCCCATAAAGAGCACGTCCCAGGGGCTGTCGCCCCCAGCACCCTCGCGGTGCGTGCACAGCAGCACATGCCACATTGTGCGGCTGCCCTCCCTGAGTCCGCTATCCGGGTTGGCCTGAGCCCTCCCTCTGACTACCCACGGACCCGAAAGATCCCCTGTTTGGCAGGGGAAACCATTACTCTGCCCCTTCACGGGGCGGGCGACGCAGGGTGGCCGTTGCCTGCACCCCGCCGCCGCCTTCTCCGAGCGGGATCGGCCCTCTCCCGATCTCGCTCAGCGGCCTCTTTCTGAACCAATACGGTCTCACAGAAAGAGGTCACGGCCTTCCAGCCATCCTCGTCTGCCAACATAGCCGCTACTACGTTTGGCAGATGGAGGTCCTGCCCGATCCTGGTGATCAGGTTCCGCCTTTCCACGCACCACGCTGAGCATTCGTCGAGCGTATGCTGGGCAGAATCGCGGTCCCACCCACAATGGTGACATTGCGGTGTCCGTTCGCGTCCAATCCTATTCAGGTACTCACCGAAGCACCCGTGCCCGGTGAGTACCTGGGTAAGTCGATAGGTGACATTTCCCCATTCCCTCCCTAGCCAGCCTTCGAAAATCGGCAGAATTGCGCCAACGATACGCAAGTACCGCGGTTCGTCAAACCGCTCGCGCCATTCTACAAGCGCACGTTCTTGCTCCTCATGCCTCACCTCCGCCGGCGCTGCTCCGCCCCCGTCATCCTGTCGAAGACGAACGTACACACGTGCGTCCATCGCTGCCAAGATGTCAAAGGGCGGAAACCGCGCCAAGAGAGTTGCCGCCTCAAACGATATCGTCCGGTATCCTCGCGCGATACGAATAGCTATAGTGCGCTGCAGACTATTATACATAGTCCTGCAGCGCCTAACACCCGTCAGTCTACTGGACCACACAGGTGCTCCGTAGAGAGCCCAATCGCACGACCCCCGCGTAGAGTCGGCGAACCCCCTCCCTTGGCCCCCCAAGATTGGGCAGCAGTCTGTGCAGAGCACCTGTGGCGTTCTACATATCTACATCACTAGTACGCAGGGGCATCCCTACGATAGTAGATCTGCCACTGTCAGTTGACACGCGGTTGGAACTTGGGACTTTTGGAAAAAGATTGTGTTTCACATAGTTATCCATTAATCATCTTCCCTAGCGCTGGTTCCCTCATGACCCATGTACTTACCTAGTTTAAGTCATTGGTAATATAGTGTGGTTTACATTAACACCGTCGTTTCAATTCTTCGACTTGGGACGTCGCAAAACTCCCACATTGGTGACCTCCGACTGAAAAACGTTCGCCGGCTCTCCTAGGCAACAGTTTTGCTTGCTGCTGAAGGCGCAGGAGTCAGCGCTACCATCCATCCAGCCTGATAAAATTGTTGACGAGTCTGCAATCACGCCGATTCCACCTCGGCCACTTTGGTCGCATATTTCGCCGCTACCGCTACAGCGCGGCCGCTTGTGCTCCGACGGGTGTCATGAACGGTGGCGCCCGAAATACCTTCAAAGCTGCATTCCAGGAAGACCTACCGTGCTATTCACCTTGCGTGTGCGTCGGGTGACAATTTACCAAGAAAGACTGCCATCTGCTGGACTTAATGTTCTTCTGCCTACCATCCAACTTGTGTGCAGAAGTTCGTGTGTAGCGTGTTTTCTAAAATAGTTGTGTACAATCAGTGCTAAAAGTTCATCTCTCGTGTGCTCGCATCGGTTGAGGCTATTTTTGTGTGCTGGCATTGCTTGCGTGCACCATTCACAAAGGCAACATCAACGGATCCCTCTTGTTGTATCATGCAAGTTTTTTTATACAGGACTTTTCATTATTTATAAATGTCATAATAACTTTTCTTACAAACTAGCCTCAATGTTATTTTTTTAAAAGAAACCCAAATAAACCTGTCTAGGATTTATTACTAACAATGATTTTAACTACAACAATAACATCCTAGTAAAACTTAACCACTGCTTCTAATATGGAAAGACACCAACTTTAGCACATAAACACGTCCATCGATTCCGAAAGCCAAGCGTAGCCTGCCATGAGCCCGAGGCGATCCCCGCCCCGCTATTTACACGGCCACTTGGTCCAGCCATAGGGTAGGGAAATCCCTAATACGGCCTCTCCTGACAGCAAGGCGTCCTCGCCTGCAGTATCTACTGTAGGAGGTTCAGCCCTTACAAGCTGAGCATCATCAGATCGATCACTCTCTGCAACACACAACAAAAACAGATTTGAAGTGACTTGAAAATAAGCGCAAAGTCTGAAGCTAGACAAACGTTTAAAGTCAATTTCTTTTAACAAAGTACCATTCATTTAAAAGTAGTAGATGTATATACAAAGCTGAACTGAATAAGAAAACTCCTTATGTTATGGGCGCAAGCGTGCACTCAAGCGTGCACAAGAAAAGGAACTGTAAGTGGTTTACTAGTACAAAACAACCTTTGGATAGCTTCAGGATTCACAAACAATGATACAATGCATCTCGAATGAAAGATTCCGGACTCCATCACTCGCTATACACTGCTTCGGTAGGCCACAGGCACAGACCATAGGGTCTGTCACCCTGACACGCTAGAGGCGCAAAGTTAGCATAGCGCAGGAAAGTCATAGACAGAGACCAAAAGTGATCTGCTGCCCTGACACGCTAGAGGCGCAAAGTTAGCATAGCGCAGGAAAGTCACAGACAGAGACCAAAAGTGATCTGCTGCCCTGACACGCTAGAGGCGCAAAGTTAGCATAGCGCAGGAAAGTCACAGACAAAGACCAAAAGTGATCTGCTGCCCTGACACGCTAGAGGCGCAAAGTTAGCTTAGCGCAGGGAAGTCACAGACAGAGACCAAAAGTGATCTGCTGCCCTGACACGACAGAGGCCCCAAGTTAGCTTAACGTCGGAGGCCATGACCCTCAGGGAAGACTGAACATGAATCCATCCAGGGCCCACTCGCCGCGCTACAGCAGGGCCACGCTTGCCGGGTCCAGTTTCCAGGTCATATGGGCAGCCTTGCTCACGAACACGAAGTCACCTCACCAACAGCAAAGTTGCGAGGCAGCCGCCGACCTCCAATTGATGCATCCTGATGCTGGATTCTAGCAGCTCAGATGCCCGTCGCCTTCTGAGAATGAAAACAACCTCTTGATATAGATTAGGGTTCTCCAAGGCGACATCTCACACTAGAGATCTGTTGACCAGAGTCGTCGCATCTACGCACACCAGCAGCTGCTGCAGTGGTGAGGTAATATTGAGAGACTTTACCTTCCAAGTTTCACAGCACGTCGGACCATTGAGAGCCTATAGTGCCAACTTCAACGCGTAGCATGTTAAGGACAGTTTGACGTACAGTTTACCTGTACGTTTTTGCGGTGCTTACCAGGCGTGATAAAATTACCCAAATCACAGACTCAATTTTGGAAGACGGCGCTGCCGAACATTCTGCCACGGTCACAAACTATAGTTGATGGGGTACCAAATAATGATACCACGTTGGTGAGTTTGAATTTATCAGTGTCTCGTTGGCTTGTATCTATAAGAAGTAAAGAAGACAGATTTTTTTAGAACTCGTCAATGACTATAAAAACATACCAACGAAGAACGTTGCTGTGAACCACAGAACGGAGTTTTCTGGCTTTGTCCAGGACTCCATTAGCTGCTGCGGAGCTCTTGGTATCTTTTTGTGTGCTTGGCATGTAATACAACGACCCCATACACTTTATCACAAATTGACGTACATATACCAGGAAATCTAAAATTACGCAATATCAAATCAGTTGTTCTGTCAGTACAGGTATGATCGTGGTCGTCATGAAATACTCTCAACAAACTAAGCCTGTAGCCCTTCGGAATGAAACTAAAACGGTCATCGGTCTGCCTCAGTTGGCGTTAACTTCTAAAACAATAAATCGTTTTCGATCGTGTACCACATTGTATTTTTTTTTATTAATACCCTGTTAAAAATGAAACGCGAAGATTTCAGGATGATGGTCATCAGAAGAATCATCAGGATACTGCAAACTTAACCATCACCTCTTGTAGACCGGGGCCACGGACAGTACGCTTTGTCGCGCATGTCTTCAGGAAGAAGAGACGGTGTGTGACGGTGGCTAGTGATACTTCACTGTATGGCCATAAGCGATGTCAGACTGAAGACGGGTCTGCAGGAACTCATCGAATCCTCACCGCAATAACGTAAAAAACGACGTTGCTAGCCGCAATATCAATCAAAATTACACTTCGATTATAGGCCGGTTTCTATATTCAACTGTCCGTTATCGGTAGAAAGCAACGAGGCGTTTCCTTGCTATCTAGAAGGAGACGTTTTTTGCGTTTCACAAGTTCTTTTTCAGTTCATCTACCGACGGCTATCCGTTAGTTACGAGTTAACCGAGCCCTCCCGAACAGTTTCGTTTTACGCAAAAGTAGGTATTTTTATACATTCATACATAATTGTCAAGGCATTATTATTTGTATTTCTCTAATAAAACAGGTAAATCAATAATTTACTAATTATTAACTTGTAGTATCTAAATCTAAAAAAAACACGATTTTATAATTCGGTTAGGTTACGATTTTCTAATTCATAACATGGAACGGAACGTCTTACAAAGAAAGCTGATTGAAATATGGTCAACGTTGCCAGGTTACTTTTGTTACCTGTTTGGTTACTTTTACCTTCGTCAGGTTACTTCCGGATTACTCGACTCGAAGGTTACTTTTCGATTCATGGATTTGTGATTATCTGTCTTTTTCTTTTCTAAAAAGAAAAATGTCCAAGGTTCAGAACCCTGACAAATTTCCTGGGCATTAGAATTTTAGTTAACTACATTATTACCTAGGTATCCTGGTCTTTTCTCTAAAATCATCCTAAAGAATGAAAGAGATAGAAACGGTAGTTTTGAAATAACAATTGATTTTCCGAAGTACGAAATCATGTGCTGCCGGCGTTATCGGCAGATCGACACTAGAGAGGAATATTGTGATTTGTGTTGGTAGTTTATAAAGTGGAATGTATATAACTTACGTCAGTTCTTATCTCTTTAGTTAACAGATATAGTGTTTAGAAGCATTTTATTTTGTATCTAATTCGGTCCGCTGCCTGGCCAAAAAACTTTAACCGCAATTGTCTATATTATATTGAGTAAATAGTTCGCGAAAATTCCAGTTATTTTTTGTCACCTTTGCTCTGAGCATGTAAAAAGTAACTTCAAATGCATTTTTTAGTTATAAAAAAACATGGGAAAACACTGAAAATATCTAAGGTTACATAGGTTACTTATGCTGGTAAAAATGGCGACCTCAGGCCCTGCGTTGTCGGCAACACTGCGTGAGCCTTTGTGTGTGATTTTGTTTACCAAAATAGAAAAATAACAAATTAAGTGCCACAACCGATAGAAAAAATGACAGATAGCCCTGCCAAGGTAATAAACTAACATCGTTGTGGCTTACTTGTACTTTTCAGGGTGAGTAAAGCGCAAAATACGTCATGGTAACTACACGACACGTATGCTCGTCAGGTAAACTCGAGCTGAGAACCATGGAAAGGAATAATGTGTGGCACAGGTATCATCACAGAAGCGTAGTAAACCACGCAGTATCTGTACCTACCTGCCTACTATAGTCAGATCCTGTTTTGGACTGGACCTACATTTGCTGTTATGATGCCACAACTTCTATAAGTTTTTATTTTCATTAACAACTTTGTAATGGTTACAGGAAGCAAAGTATGCAATGAACAAGAAGGAAGTTAATTTACTGGTGGAGCCAACCCCTTTAATCACCAAATAGGAAACAAATGCACCTTCCGGATCAAAGTAAAGATATTTAGTTGTATGGGGAAACTGTATAGTGAGAGAAAGAAAATGTGTTTATAAATATAAAAGTTATTTTATTTTCTCATAACACTTCTGAGTGGCTGAGGTTACATAGTGAAAGCTCTTTGAATTATTATATTAACATTAATATAAGCCTTTTGTGAGTAACGAATGAATGAACTTATTGCAATACAGTAATATTTATTTCAGAAAAGTATATCCATGTTTTGTAAGTAAACAATTAAATTTAAGTACTAAAAACTATGTTAGTGACACACATTACAATACAAACATAACTAAACAATGAGTCACTTCGCTACTAATGCAGTAAGGACATCCAGTGGCTCACAATCAGACCAGAGATGTCCTCAGGGACAGAAAATGCTAGATGACATTCTCTTCCAGTTAACCTTTGTGTAATGTGGAAAAACAGTTTATTGTATGTAGTGCATGATGAGTAGAGGGAGAAGTTTAATTAAATTCCAAGACAGCATTAACAAACACAAGGTATTTCAATAATCTTTGTAATATTTAAATATCAGTAATCCCTAGTTCTACAATTCATAAAGAAAATAAATAATAGATGTAAGAGTATTTACAGGATAACACTCATTTTGTAGCCTTCTTTCATGAGAGTGAGGCTTGTACACTTTGGGATCTCAACGAAGGAAACATACTTGAACTCATACTATTCCATAGTCGGATAACAGTGATGGTGAATGAATTGCAATAGTAATCTGTAGAGTCAGGTGTTGCGAGGGACGTACAAAACGGTTCTCAGCATACAAGGGGGTAAATCATTCTTTGAGGTAATTGTGTCATTTAGGATCATATAAGATGCTATAAAGAAGACAGTAGATGGACATCTCGACATTCTCTGATCATTGTAGTTGAGTGCAGAAGACTGATATGTTTTGCAACCACTCCAGGTTTATTTTAGCTGATCCTCTGTAGCGTCAGTATAGAGATAGGAGAGTAAGGGCCACTCCTTCAGGTAGAAGATTTGCTAGGAGACATAATTCAATCCCAGCACCCTTAAACTATCGTCCTCTGCGAGCCGTTCGTCATCACCACTCATACTCTGTAAAACCAGATAAAAGTAAGGTTACTTTAAAGTTAAAATGTTCATTGATTAGTTCTGTAGATTTTAAAATAGGTATTTGATTGTAAAACGATTACTGAAATTAGTAATTTGCGATGCTCGTAAAGGGCTAACAAGTATAAAGTGCCATTACATAGTTTTTTGTACTTACATTTGATTACGCAAACAAATATCTTGATCAACTTTGTTTTCGTCATATTCAGAATAGAATTATCATTTCATTGCTTGATTCCTCAAAACTATTGGAATTCATTGAAATTTTTTCCAATATTTCCTGGAATATCAATCAAATTGACAGAAAACCAACAGAAATCGGTCGGTAGGCAAATCAATTAGGTACGCCTCGTAGCTTTGACAGTCAGCTGACATCTTATAATTTTTATAGGAACGCTAGTACAGTCCGTCTAAAAAGAGTAGAAATTAATGTTTAAGGAACTAACTATATTCTGTGGCTGGCAACACTTAGTCAATCTTGTCACTTGCTTGTCATTGTAATGTACCTAAACATTGTTTGCTTTCATTTGAATTCTTGCTTCAATTCTAGTTTTTATCCAAAAACTTATTATAAACATTTGAAAAATGAATAAAACAATCCGCAGCGGCACTCGTGAAGTGATATACAAAGTGTTTATGCGATGTTTAGCCGAATTCCAAGCCGGCAGATTGCTCACGCAGATGGAACACGTTTATAAACGAACAGCGGATCTGACTGGTAAGTTATGAATTAATATAGTACCTTAGTACTTTTAGTATACTTTACACTCCTTTAAATAGAAATGTCTTATCCAAGAGTGGTCTTATCATGAAATATTTGCTTTTATACAGGGTTACAGGAAAAATCGTGCTAGATCCGTTAAGGGCGTGGAGTACCCATCATTTCTGACTGATGATTTTTCAATGCATTTGAATAAAACCCTAGATTATTATACCTCGTTAGATAGCTGATGAAACGTAGATATTATAAAAAACATCTGCCGAACCATTGCCATAATATTTTTTTTAGATATCCCTTAGAGAAAAATAAACTTTCTAATATTTTTTTTTATTTCTTAACTTTCACTTGTCTACTACGGTCTATTCAATTAACTTATGCACTATTTTAATGATTGACGTCCTAAAGCATCTTATTACACATGTAAAAATGCAATAATAATAAGATACACAAAATAAACAAAAATAAATTTAGTAGCCTAAAAATCGGCAATTTTCAATAAAAAAATTAAAAGTCGAATATCTCGAAAAGGGTTAAGTTTAGGGTAGGGTGTTTCATAGTGAAATAAATCAGAAATGATGGGTACTCCACGCCCTTAACGGATCTAGCACGATTTTTCCTGTAACCCTGTATGTACAGTTGAGGTTATGAAAATAAAACACATATTTATAGTGCGTGTGACTGGTTTTGATACTTAACAATATAATTTATTATTTTCAGGTAAATCCGAGAGTACAGTGCGACGAATAGTTTCGGAGGGATCCAAAACTAAAGGAAAATTCAGTACTCCTGCTAAACATAGAAAGGGGCGACCAAGAAAAGAATTAGACGATTTTGACCAGTGTGCAATCCGACAAAAAGTGCATTATTTCTATAGTGTAAAAAAAGAAGTCCCTACACTTAATAAAATACTAACCATGGTAAGGGAAGGCCTTGGTTTCAATGGAAGTCGAGCCCATTTACACAAAATTTTAAAATCTATTGGTTTTAAATACAAAAAATGTAAATCAAACAGAAAAGCTTTGATGGAAAATACTAATATTTGTATTAAGAGGGAAAAATATTTAAAAGTTATTATGGACAACTGTAACTTACCTGAAGAGTTGCAAAAAGATATTATATATCTAGATGAAAGTTATATTCACTCATCATACAAATTAAAAAAATGTTGGCAATCTATTGAAACCGAAGGAGTTATTCAAGATATCTCAAAAGGGAAAAGATGGATTCTCATCAATGCAGGAAGTGAAAAAGGATTTGTACTGAACTCTCTTCTTATTTTTAGTGGAAATAACAAACAGGAAGACTATCATTCTGAAATGAATAGAACAAACTTTAATAAGTGGGTAACCGAAAAGCTCATCCCAAACCTTGAATATCCTTCCATTATTGTAATGGACAACGCCCCATATCACTCGATTGTGATAAATAAGGCGCCCACAACATCCAGCACGATTGCCGAAATCAAATTATAGCTCGAAGAGAATAATATTAATTTTGATCCGACCCTACGAAAACCTATGCTTTATGATTTGGTGAAAAAAAATAAACCAGCACCAGTTTATGAAATTGACGAGTTACTGAGCGAGCATGGACATACAGTCGTAAGGCTGCCACCCTATCACTGCGACCTGAACCCGATTGAACTTATATGGTCTTTGGCAAAAAGAAAAGTGGCAGCACAAAATGTTGGATCCAGAGATATAAAACAATTAACCGAAGAGGCTTTTGCTTCTATAACTCCAGTAGATTGGAAATCATGTTGTGACCATGTCAAAAAATTGAAATGGAGTACATTGAAAGAGGCCCCAGGCTGTATCAAAATATAGAAGAATTAATTATAAGAGTTGGTGAGGATAGCAGCAGCAGTGAGTCTCAAGCAGAATCAGAAGATTCCTGTCTGCCTAGTACTTCTCGGCAAGATTCTCCTGGGGCAATAGATGACATGTCTGGTGTCGAATATTTAGATTTTGATATGTTGAACGACTAATTTTATGAATAAATATTTTATTAATAACACTTAACTCTTGTTTTATTATTTTACTAGCTGCGCCCTCTAGTTATTCCAGGTAATAATCTATTCCTGTGCCAAGTTCAATCCATCCTCCCAATCTTCCGTATTTATAATATGTATTAGTAGAATTTAACCACAACTTGTGATGTAAAGTGGTTATGTGAAGTGCTAAGTTAGCTTAGAATCATAAAATATTAATGCCAATAATACAATAAATAATTAGCAAGTATCAAAACCAGTTATTGTATAGTATGGGGTATACCAGTTAAACGACAGTGGCGCCCTCATTTTTTGTCTACTCTTTTTAGACGGACTGTAACACTCATTCTCATACATTTTGCCTACGAGTCGTAGCTAGGAGGCCCTCTCATCCGTAAGTTTCAGATCGGCCGGTTACTGTCATCTGTCGGTTGATTTTAAATTTTATAGGAACGCTTTTGACATACGCCCCGTTGATTTTTTAACGAGTCGTAGCAAATACGAGGCGTATATCGGATATAGAAACCGGCCTTATGTCAATTTTAAATGAAGCATTTGATCGAGTAAATAAAGATGTCTGGTTCAATACTTGTCAGCACGTGGAAAAAATAGAAGACGAATACATGAGACACTATGATCTTGATTTTAGTTTTATTATAATGTCGGTGATATACATCAGACTCTGAATCAGATATTTCTGAAAAGAGTGATTGACGATTTTCATTTCTCAATAAAGTTCAATAAAACTTTTTCACGTATTTCATTTAAGTATGTCTATTATTACCCCCTATCCTATTATCGTATATTAACTAATAATCACATAAAATATCCACAACTAAAAATTTAAAAAAACATAACGGTTTCCTTGCAGTGGGGTAAAAAAATAATATTGAAGTAGAGCATCTTTCACTTTGACCATGACGCTCTCTCCTGATTAGTCTATTCATTGTAGTGTGCGTGTGCATTGACGGAAGCTTGCAACATATACTATAAACGGTTAGGAGGAATAGTGGGGCGCGTCTTCGTGGGTACTCTTTTTTTTTGAAGTATGCAACATCCTTTGTGATCATTTTGGAAATTCAATTTTTTTTTTAATTATGCCTCATCCACAATGATAATTTTGGAACGTCAATTTTTTTTTATTATGCAACATCCACTGTGATCATTTTGGAACATCATTTTTTTTTAATTATTCCTCATCCACAATGATCACTTTTGGAACGTCAATTTTTTTTATTATTCAACATCCTTTGTGATCATTTTGGAAAATCAATTTTTTTTTTAATTATGCCTCAACCACAATGATAATTTTGGAACGTCAATTTTTTTTTTATTATGCAACATCCACTGTGATCATTTTGGAACGTGATTTTTTTTTATAATGTAACATCCACTATGATCATTTTGGAACATCATTTTATTTTAATTATGCTTCATCCACTATGATCATTTTGGAACGTCGAAATACTTTTTAATTGATTCTTCTACTTCGATATCCTATTTGATTGCTTCTTTTACTTCAATATCCTCTTTGATTGCTTTTTCCACTTCGATACCATCTTTGATTGCTGCTTCCATTTGGATATCCTCTTTGATTTGATTGCTTCTTCCATTTCGATATCGTCTTTGACTGCTTCTTACACATGGATATCCTTTTTGATGGCATTTAACAGCTCGATATCCTATTTAATTACCTCTTCGACTAAAAGAAAAACACGCGAGCTGCGAGCAGCTCGCGCACAACGCAACCTCTAGTTGGAATTATATGACTCTAAATAGTCTTAGAACAAATTCAAATCATAACATATTTAAAGGTTAAGGTGAAAGGTAATTATTGAAAAAGAAAAATAGTTTCATTTTAATTTAATTACAACTGTTCCATTGCGGACTTTTGAACCTTTTATCAGATGAGTTAACATTGGTTGGTTTCATACACTCACAACGGAGAAAAAAAAATATCGTGATGTCCGAGAAGCAACAATTCCTACCTACATATTCATACCTGCATACATATGTCAGATACATAAATTAGAGTTCTCGGAAAGAAAATAATAACTGAACGGGCTCCTTTGCCATACAGCATTATAACTTTTCCTGAGTATGGGTTCTTTTGTGTCTAATCAAAGAAGATCTTTCAGTAAATGATTTATTGCATATGTTACAACCATATGGCTTTTCTCCAGTATGGATTCTTTTATGTTTATTCAGATAACCACCTGATGAAAATGATTTGTTGCATACGTTACAAGCATATGGCTTTTCTCCAGTATGGATTCTTTTATGTGTAATCAAATTACCACCTGATACAAATGATTTATTGCATATGTTGCAAGTATATGGCTTTTCTCCAGTATGGATTCTTTTGTGTACATTCAAACTATAGTCTTGAGTAAATGATTCATTGCATATGTTACAAGCATATGGCTTTTCTCCAGTATGGATTCTTTTATGTTTAATCAGATAATCACCTGATGAAAATGATTTGTTGCAAATGTTGCAAGCATATGGCTTTTCTCCAGTATGGATTCTTTTATGTTTAATCAGATAATCACCTAATGAAAATGATTTGTTGCAAATGTTGCAAGCATATGGTTTTTCTCCAGTATGGATTCTTTTGTGTACAATCAAACTACAGCCACGAGTAAATGATTTATTGCAAATGTTGCAAGTATATGGCTTTTCTCCAGTGTGGATTATTTTGTGTACAATCAAACTACGCCTTTGAGTAAATGATTCATTGCATATGTCACAAGCATATGGCTTTTCTCCAGTATGGGTTCTCTTGTGTTTAATCAAATAACTACTTGTAGTAAATGATTTATTGCACATGTTGCAAGCATATGGCTTTTCTCCAGTATGGATTCTTTTGTGTAAAATCAAACTGCTGCCTTGAGTGAATGATTTATTGCAAATGTTGCAAGTAAATGGCTTTTCTCCAGCGTGGATTCTTTTGTGTGCAATCAAACTACGGCCTCGAGTAAATGATTCATTGCATATGTTACAAGCATATGGCTTTTTTCCAGTATGGATTCTTTTATGTGTAATCAGATAACCACCTGATGCAAATGATTTATTGCAAATGTTGCAAGTATATGGCTTTTCTCCAGTGTGGATCCTCTTATGTCTAATCAAGCTACTGCCAGTAGTAAATGTCTTATTGCACATGTTGCAGGCATGCTGTTTTTTGCTGAAATGAATCAGCATGTGCTGCGCTAGTTTTCTTTTTATTGCAAATGTTTTGTTGCACACATCACAACAGAATGACAAAGCACACACATTGTTTGTCTCAGCTTTCACTTTTACAGGAGGTTGTTCCGAGCTTAATATAATAACATCGACTGTGACATCTTCTGCAAGTGTACTCTCCTCTATGTCAATGGATTCTTCTTTTATTAGAAGTTCTTCTTTAATTTTAACTTCAGTATTTCCTTGGTTTGAGAAATCAATTATGGACGTGAACGGTAAAGCAGTCACAGATAGGTTGTGAGTGATTGCTGTTGGTGGTACTGCTTCCTCAGCCTGAAAACAAATAAAAACTAATATTAATGATAATGTCTACCATTGTTGGCCATATATTGCATGAATCTTAAAACTTAGCTAAATGTCTGATATTAATGATATCAGACATTAGCTAAGTAATGCTGAGATATGCTAAGATAGAGAGCTAAGATATTAACACTAAAAATCATAAGTATACATATGTATAAGGAAGAACTTGGGAGGGTTTAGGAATGCAGAATTGTAGATGATGCAAACATTTGTTTGTGTGTTGTGTTGCGCAGGCACTCATTGTTCCTGACACCACAAATAAAGGGAATCCTAGTGTGATGTCAGGCCTATGTGTGTGACTGACTGACTGTCAGGTGATATTAGTTAAAGAGTAAGAAAAAGAAAGGAGATTTGTATCCGCCATGTTGTGTCAGCCTGTAAATGGCAAAGTATTAGAACAAAACCAAACCAATAATGTAATACTTAAGCTGTTGGCGTCCTCATTTAAATAAATAAATAAAGACATTGTTATTAATTTTTTTTAAACAATTTGCATATAGGGTCGGTATGCCCTATATGTACGCGGTACGCGCAAAAATTAAGTATTTTATTTACTTTGAGGAAAAAGAACATCGTAAATTATTTGGAAATATAATTATTCAACTTTTCAAGAAAGATATGATTAAGTTCTATGAATGCACAGAGCGGGTAATTGCTATTGAAGATGAAAATGAACAAAGGATAGTAATAGTTAAATATCATGAAGGAAAGACATGCCACCGCGGTATTAAGGAAACGTTGCTTAGGATTCGTAGAAATTATTATTATGATAGAATGCAAGAAACAGTAACAGCAGTCAGAAATGCTTGCGAAGCATGCCAGAAAATAAAATATTTAAAAATATAGAAACCCATCAAGCCTATTTTACAATTAATGCAAACACAAGATGCCCCTTTTCAAGAGATTTTTATAGACCTTTTTGAAAACCCTATGTGAGACTTACTGATGCTTTCAGTAAGTTAGGACAGGCAATTGAAATTCAAGGAAAATCAACACCTGAAGTAATCAGAGCTTTGATGAAGTACTTTTCATATTACGGCATCCCCCCAAGGATCAGTTCAGACCCCGGTACTGAGTTTAATAATGAATTAATGAAAGAATTTCTAAGTTTACATAAAATTGAACTTCACGTTGGTACGCCCAATAACCCTAATTCAATGGGACTTATTGAACGTTTCCATTCCACAATAATTGAAATTTATAGATTGGCTAAATATGAAAAACGATGTACTGATGCAGCATCAGTTATGACGTATTCAGTTATGGCTTATATCATACCATTCATTCTGTTACTGAACTAACTCCATTTGAAGTAGTACTCGGACACACTCGATACAAGCAGCCCTTATGCCATAGAATTAGAAAAGCGTTATTTCCAGAAACTGGTTAAAGATCATGCTAAGCGAACTAAACTATTGTATGAGCATTTGGTAGAAAAGATGGTAACGACTAAAGAAAAGAATAGGGAAAAGAAAGGTGGTGAACTTGAAGTAGAGTTTCCTCTAGGAAAGACAATTTTTGCTAAAGATGTTAATAAGCGGAAAAGCAAAGATAAACCTCGAAATGCAAAAGCGAAGGTAGTAGGTGAACCCGAGAGAAACGTTTTGCCTATCCAAGTAGGGGAAAGGAAAACGAAAGTTCCTATAAAAAATATCAAAGGTCCTCCACAGATGGCGCAGCATACTGTTGATAGCAGTGCCGACCCTGGCCCTTCATCTGCAAAACCTTAATGGCAACGCGGGAATACTTCCGATAAAAGAAGGTCAAGCATACGTGCAAATTAATCAGTAGACTATAGTTAAGGTTATTCATTTGAAAAAGATTTACAATGATTTAAATTATATTGCAACAAACTATGAGCAACTATGTAAATTGATCGATTGGAATGCACCATATTCTCATGAAATGAGAAGTATAAAATCACATACAGAGTTATAACTAAAGGTAAATACTGACAACTTGTTCCACAGCAGCGTTATAAAAGAGGTCTCATAAATCCATTGGGTTCTATTATAAAAATTGTTACAAGGAATCTTGATCATGACGATGCAATTAAATTTGATAAACTCACTTCTGATTTAAGTCATGACCAAATTATCATTTCTAAGAAATTAATTTTGGTTTCAAAAATGTTTGAAGTTTCATAAATGTAACTGAAACGATTAATCAGAATACTGTAAATTTAGATAACCGTTTAAAGAAGGCTGGGATAATGTTAAGAGATTTAGCTGCTAAGGAAAATAATTGGATTTTCCACACATACATTATTGGATTATTTAACGTTTTTACAAGCAGTTTTCGTACCATCTTTATAAGACTAAGTGAAATTGAAACCACTAGCATTAAGTAAAGTCTCGATATTACATCAATCAATCGTGAACTCTACAGAACTTATGTATCATTTGAAATTAATTGCTAACTCTGAAAGTTTAGTATATTCGCCTATCGATGAAAATTTGTTAAAATTAAACGAAACTATTTGCGTAAAATCTTTTATTAAGAAAAACCAGATCACGTTCATTATAGAAATTCCAGTTACTGATAATTGTACTTATAATTATTTTAAATTGTACTCCTCACCAATTTTCCACCAATCCGAAAATAAAACCTTTTTTCCCTAAATATCCTTACCTATTGGCGAAAGGGATGAAATACTTAATAAATAAATAAAAATAAATTGGAAAGCTCACGCTACCACTATTTGTAAAAAGCTTAGTCAGTTTTCGTATGCGTTGTACATGCTCCGTAAAGTTGTAAATGTTTCTGCCGTCACAACTGCATACCACGGATATGCAGAGTCCGTACTAAGGTATGGAATTATATTCTGGGGGAATCCCACATTAAAAGACCAAGTATTTATAAGTCAAAAACGATGTATCAGAGCTATATGCAAGCTCAAGAAAACTGATAGCTGCAAAACTTACTTCACTGAACTTAATATACTTACGCTTCCCTGCCTTTATATTTGTGAGACAACGACATTTGTTTAAAACAATATGTATCTTTTTAAAACCCGTATAAGTAAAAGACACAACAATAAAATTTGTTTCCCCCGAAACAAGACGGCTTTATACAATAAAAGTGTATTCTGCATGGCTGTGCGTTTGTACAATCATCTCCCAAAGAGTGTGCTAGATGCTCCTAGTTTAAATTTATTTAAGTTGAAACTGAAAAAGCTGTTAATAGAAAAAGCATATTATAGTGTTAATGATTACCTAGCCGATGACAATTTTGTATGACCCATCATAATTTTATTTTTTTTGTTTTAATTTTAAGTTTGACTAATTTTATTAATACTTTTTCATTGTTTTAAATTTTATATGAGGTACATAAGAGCTGCGAAAATTATGATTATTATAAATAAATAACTAACATGTAAAGCTTTGACATTGCATGCGTCAGCGCTGAATATGGCTGTACCTACACAAAAACTGTACCTACACCTCGTTTGTTACCCATATTACGCAATAAATACAATTTGAATTTGAATACTTACCAATTGCGAAACCGTGCCGCCCGTTATCTACTGGCGACCATTTTCTATGTTCTGCAGACAACCGAGCTTCGTACCATGAGCTCACTTGTATGGAGCAGCTGATTAAATTTGACGATAACCCCACTCGCTGTACGCCGCATCAGGTCCACATTGAGAAGGTCAAGGTCCAGAAAGTCAACGCTGATAATCGGATTTTATATAGTAGACTGAAGACTACCCTAACTAACTACTGTGACAGCGAGGTCAGCACCAAGCAACCTGCATTCGGAACTTACCTCGTGACCATCGACGAGCCATGTGATTTGTAAATCAACGGAATTCGTATTGGTCACCGTATCATCATAATCAGATGCTGTGGAGCCGATCCCGATCATCGCCTTACCGCAGCTACCTAAGAACGCGAGTCTATCCAGTGCACGCGCACTCGACATGAAGGGTATCAGCTTAGATGAAGTTAAATTCAAGGTGTGACGTACAGGCGCTTGGCCTGGATCACACTGGGTCGATCACTTTTGATATGTAAATAGCAATCGCCGTGTAGTCTTATGTATGATAAAAAGTATCCTCCAGGTAACAATAGAATGCGTACATACCTAGAAGACCAACAGAAGATCACCTTCCTCAACGCGCTTGCTTGCTGTCAGTTGCTGGGCGATGCTGGCGGCACTTATCACATGCACACCGGCCGGTGGAACTTGATTGTTTGTTAATAGATTTGCACAAGGATAGTCTGGATAAATCCACACACGATACACGAATTTGGAATGCTTTTGATCGATTTTGGATGAGTTGTTTCGGTATTGATGTTGCATTGTCACTCGTTGGAGGTGAGGCAGCCGAGTGCTTGCTTCATCAGACCGTTGTGGGTCTGCTCAATTTTATGAGGGTGACTGTTGTAAATCTACCGCACGCATAGGACAAAAAAACTGTTGCCCATGTTACAGGAAAACAACCTTAATACCAAAACATAAGACACACGTTTATTGACGATAACTATGAGAACGAAACACAAGGCGTACTCTTTAAAACATAGTGCAGTGATTGAAAGTGTTTTAAATGAAAGGAAAGACTCTAGCTTCGGTGAAAATTTAGGATACGCAACTTTAGGATTAGTTATCTTTAGTTTTTTCATGTTTTTATAGTATGTGTGTCGCTTAAAATTGTTTAATTTTTATTTTACAAGCAAAGTTATCGGAACAAATCTCAAATCAATCCAACCGATAATTTTCCTCTTAGGGATGGAGGAGTTATAGTTACCCCTAACCCCTCTGTCCTAGATTAATTTAGACATATGGTTTTGCTGCATTTGCAAATGCACTTCTTAGAATTTAAGCTTTGTTTCATTTTCAACAACACAGCAGTCTTTGCATTTTGCATCGACCACCGTGTTGGCCCTCTGTACTTTGATTAATTATTAAATCCACCTCAAATCGGTGCGAACGTAATCCTAGTTTTAATTTAGATTTAATTAATTAAAATTACATATTTTTAAAAAACTTAACTTCGGGTTCCCGAACCAAAAGTACCTCTTTCATTTTAGTGCGTATATTATCAAACACCCTATATGGTTGGCTTAGCTAAGCCCTACAGTTAATTGTCCGAGTATGAAAGGTAATTCAATCAATTAGTTTTTATGGAATGTCACGGGCCTGCTTATACCTACCAAACCACTCAGCTCAGTCAGCCTATCTGTTTGATCCAAATTAGTGTCATTGAGCAACAAGCATCAAAACTAACAAACTATAACATACTTCCAACATTGTATGATGTATTCAATAACTATAAGTACCTCAGTGCCATGGAGTAAATGCTCTTTCTGGTATTGTTCAGATTTGTGACACATGTCAGAGAATCTGCAGCACCTCTGCAGCTGTGAGTAGCAGATGTAGCATATTGTGTGTGGCCTTCCATCTTCTGCATTCAACTGAAACAATGAGATATGTAGGTAAATTGAGTAGTGTTTAATGTCCTTACAGTCACTGAGAGTAAAACTGAAGCTATATAACTAGAGTAGCAACTAAGAACATACCTCTGTATTAGAAAGTTTTTTGAATATTTCTAGAAGGTGAGTGTTTTTAATCCAATGCATTCTGACATCGACCGCTAGACACACTCTGCACCATGAGTTTTGTGCCATTACTCGAATAGTATTTGGCTCTTTAAAAACAAAATGCTTGGGAACGCGCACGCTGCTGTGACTATGGCCAAAAAGATTGTCCAGATCAGTCAGTGCCTCAGTGGGCAGCTTGCCTGCAGCCACTTTAGCCGCTAGCAGTGTTGCCATATGGATAAGGCATGGATGCCGTATTTTCGTTCCAAAAGTCCGTACAAAATCCGTATTACAATTTTAAGTGAAATTCCGTATAAAAATGAAACAACTAATAATTATTTATTTATACATATCTTTATTTATCATCTTTAACATATTTACATCGATATTTAAATCATAACAGGGTGATTTACCTAAAAGTTGCTTAGTATGTAACAAGCCTGTTATCGTATAATCTGTGCCTAATTTATTTCTTTGTTTTGTCTTTAAAAGATTTACGGCGGAGAAAATTCGCTCTACCGCCGCACTCGAGGGTGGCAAACTCATCAACGCTGAGTTGAATATAGTCAAAATCGGGTAATAGATGTCATCATCATCATTGGGATTACGAGCTGTCATTATCCTTACCCAAAATTCTTCCATGTCTTCAGAATCCGTGGAGTGCAACTCTGTGTTGTTCCGTAGATGTCGCCATTCTGTGTCTAGATCTTGCATATTTTCACCTTCAATTAAATTGGGAAACAGTAGAGACTTTAAATAAATATGATAGTTATGGTTTAAATAATGAAAACATCTAAAATATGTCCTCTTCATCAACTGCATCTGCCCTAAAAGAGTATGTGTAAAGTTTAATCTGCCTGTATCATAAATCCGTATGTCTAAATCCTCCGTATTGGACTTCCAAAATCCGTACAAATACGGACAAATCCGTCTATATGGCAACGCTGGCCGCTAGTAGTACTTTATTTTTTAAAGAGCAAGTATGTCAAGCTCATAGAGAAATAGAAGATGTCAGTCTGGGAAGAGTGGGCGTTTTGAACCGTAAATAGTTTTCAAAACCTGCTATTGTTCCAATAGCATGTTTTCGGTTTCGAATTCAAATAAAACTATCTATTTTCCAGTACCTAGATTAATGAGAAACGACTGGGTTAGCAGGGTTTACTAAAACGATAACGGCTAGCTATTGGCTCGTGCTGTCGTTATCAATATTACACCGAACCAATCAAGTCGCTGAAAACAAGCTACTGGGAAATAAATAGATTCGCTTGACATTGGAAACAGACTCATCAGCTTTGAGTCTGTCAGCCCTAAGTCTATTTCCAATGTCAAGTATAAGTAGTTATTTTCTAGTAACATGTTTTCAGTGACTTGATTGGTTCAGTGTTATATTGATAACGGCCCGCTATTGGCTGCTTTAATATTCTTTTCCAAAAAGGTGCGTTCATTGGTCGGACTCATGATCGTGAGCGAGTTGTATGAAGATGAAAACGGCTGACGCTTACGAACGAGAGGGAAGTACATACTACCTGTTTCACAAAATCACACGTTTTTATGTTTGCATAAACCTTGACCCTTGCCATCTGGTAATAAATGACTGCCTCCGTGGCGCAGTGGGCGTGTTTATTTAAGTTCGCGATTTGGTTGAACGTTTTGCCACAAATTTCGCAAGCGAATGACTTTTCTCCGGTGTGGATTCTCATATGGACTTTTAAATTCATTTTATGGACTCGCTTCCCTACTTCCACTCCCCCGAGCTCCTTGACATTGCACTTCTCAAAAACGTAGCCCTTCGGCTACGCTTAATCGAAGTTATTCATGAGCTCGATTCCGATCATCGACCGGTAATGCTCTTACTCGGCCCTCCCACTGACCAGCCCCCTGCCACCAAGACTGTGGTAGAGTGGCATAAACTTGAGAAAGCCCTCAAGTCTGCGCACTCGACTGACCTAGATAGGATCCCTTCTGTCATTCTGACATCTGGTGATATTACGGTAGCGGTTGACGCCCTTACCACACATATTACAAACTCAGTCAGAGACTCATCAAAGCAGGTGCCTGTAGTGGATGACCACCGGGGCCCCTTGCCAGATGATATCAGACGGCTGATGACTGAAGCTAACGCTGCAGTTAGACTTCATAGTCGCTGCCCCACTAACGACAATAGAGTCTTGATGCGCTCCCTGCACCGTGAGGTGAGAGAGCGCATCAAAGAACATCGCAATCGTGAGTGGGAGAGCCTGCTCTCGGGGATCGAGCCTAGCCATCTGGCCTACTGGAGGTTAGCTCGCTCCATGAAAGCGGACGCTCTCGCTCCGATGCCTCCCCTTATCCGACCCAATCACCCTCCAGCATTCGAAGACGAGGAAAAAGCCGACTTCCTGGCTGAAACCCTCGAATCTCAATGCTCGCCCAGTCTCGAACCCGTCGACCCTGTTCTCCTCCATACGGTGAACAGCGAGGTTGACCGCTTAGCCTCCCGACCCCCTACTTCCCCACTTGATCCGATTGAGCCCTCCGAAGTCTTTGACACTATCAAGGCCCTGCACCCAAAGAAAGCCTCCGGCCCTGACGGCATTTCCAACAGAGTACTCAAGCAGTTCTCTGTACCCCTTATCCATATCCTAGTCTGCATCTTCAATGCGGCCATGGAAACTTGCACCTTCCCTGATGCTTGGAAGGAAGCCAACGTTATTGGCATCCGAAAACCCAGTAAACAGGCAAACGACCCAACTATAGTCCGCCTAAAAAGAGTAGACAAAAAATGAGGGCGCCACTGTCGTTTAACTGGTATACCCCATACTATACAATAACTGGTTTTGATACTTGCTAATTATTTATTGTATTATTGGCATTAATATTTTATTATTCTAAGCTAACTTAGTACTTTACATAGGTAACCACTTTACATCACAATTTGTGGTTAAATTCTACTAATACATATTATTATAAATACGGAAGATTGGGAGGATGGATGGAACTTGGCACAGGAATAGATTATTACCTGGAATAACTAGAGGGCACAGCTAGTAAAATAATAAAACAAGAGTTAAGTGTTATTAATAACATATTTTTATTCATAAAATTAGTCGTTCAACATATCAAAATCTAAATATTCGACCCCAGACATGTTGTCATCTATTGCCCCAGGAGAATCTTGCCGAGAAGTACTAGGCAGACAGGATTCTTCTGATTCTGCTTCAGACTCACTGCTGCTGCTGCTATCCTCTGCTGAATCCTTCCGAAACTATTCGTCGCACTGTACTCTCGGATTTACCTGAAAATAATAAATTATATTGTTAAGTATCAAAACCAGTCACACGCACTATAAATATGTTTTATTTTCATAACCTCAACTATACATATAAAAGTAAATATTTCTTGATAAGACCACTCTTGGATAAGACATTACTATTTAAAGGAGTGTAAAGTGACTAAAAGTACTACATTAATTCATAACTTACCAGTCAGATCCGCTGTTCGTTTATAAACGTGTTCCATCTGCGTGAGCAATCTGCCGGCTTGGAATTCGGCTAAACATCGCATAAAAACTTTGTATATCACTTCACGAGTGCCGCTGCGGATTGTTTTATTCATTTTTCAAATGTTTATAATACGTTTTTGGATAAAAACTAGAATTGAAGCAAGAATTCAAATGAAAGCAAACAATGTTTACATTACAATGACAAGCAAGTGACAAGATTGACTTTTAATGAAGTGTTGCCAGCCACAGAATATAGTTAGTTCCTTAAACATTAATTTCTACTCTTTTTAGACGGACTGTAGCTATCATCCCATTAGTCTACTCAATAGTCTAGGTAAGATATATGAGCGTCTTCTAATGAAGCGTCTCTGGGCTCATGTCAATGAGTTCAAACTCCTTCCCGATGAGCAGTTTGGCTTCCGTGCCCAACACTCATGCCCACAACAGGTGCTCCGCATAACGGAGCATGTCCTCTCCAATTGGCAAAGTACCTGGCCTGCAGATACTGGTGCCGTCTTCCTCGATGTAGCAAAGCTTTCGACAAAGTCTGGCACAATGGCTTGATCTACAAGCTTTTTAAATTCGGAGTCCCAGATAGACTCGTGCTCATCTTACGAGACTACCTGCAAGGGCGCAGCTTTCGCTACACCGTGGAAGGCACTCTCTCTAGTCCTAGACCAGTCAGAGCGGGAGTCCCTCAAGGCTCCGTTCTCGGCCCCCTCCTGTTCACGCTGTACACTAGCGATATCCCCCGCACTCCTCAAGTGGAAATAGCCCTATACGCAGACGACACAGCCTTGTACACATCCAATCGGAATCCTGATCGGGTGGGTATAAGGCTGCAGGCTGCCCTTCATTCATTAGCCATTTGGTTCCGCAAGTGGCGGATCGAGGTAAACCCGTCGAAAAGTACAGCAGTGTACTTCTCACGGAGAAACCTCACTCCCAAACCGATCTCTCTATTTGGCCAGCCCATTCGCTGGGCCCCATCAGCCAAATATCTGGGTGTCATCCTCGATAGGCGTCTTTCCTTTAGGTTGCACATCACTAAGAGGTGCAACCAAGCAAAGTTCACCCTAGGACGATTGTCCTCACTTCTAGGCGCGAAAAGTAAAATGTCCCTTAAAAATAAGATGACCCTTTACAAAGCGTGCATTCGTCCCATTATGACATACTCATCTGTAGTATTTGCCCACTCTCCTAAAATTGGTGCCATTCAGGTTATTCAAAATCGCTTCTTGCGAAAAGCCTCAGGCTCGCCCTGGTACTTTCGCAATAACGACCTACATCGCGATATGAAATTAGAATCAATAGCCAGGTTCATGAAGCTCGCTTCCAAGCGGTTTTATGAACTTGCCTCTAATCATCCGAACCCTTTGGTACACACCATTCCGGTCTACCCGTTGGATCCGCCCGCCAACAAAATCCTCCGTCGTCCGAGACACGTTCTCGGAGACCCGGATGACGAAATCACCTCCGCTAATGCGGAAGGTGAGTCATCTATATCAGACAGAGCAAACACTTCACAGAAACACCGACCTCGCCGGCGAGGTCGACGAGTCCCTTCAGTCGCCGCCTATACGAGGTACAGACATGTACCCGGGCGTTTCTCTCCTATCCCCACCCCGGCAACAGCCCAAGCCGAGGCTCGTACCTTAGTGGTGCCCTTGCGCTAGTTGCCTAAAAAACTTACTGGGCTGAGCGCCATCTGCGCTCGCCAAAAGTTCGGTTAAGCTGTCACGGCCTCAGAGGCCAACAGCGAGATTAGTCCATTCGAAAAAAAAAAAAAAAAAAAAGCAGTGGGCGTGTAGCCGGCTGAGATGCAGGAGGTAGCGGGTTCGACTCCCGCCGCGGAACAAATGTTTGCATGATCTTCAGATATTTGTTCCGTGTCTGGATATTTTTCTATATATTATAAGTACCTATATGTATTTACAAAAAAAAGTATATAAGTATTCTATCAGTTATCTGGTTCCCATAGTACAAGCTCTGCTTAGTTTGGGGCTAAATAGCGCTGTGTGAAATGTCCAGCGATATTATATTTTATAAGTGCATTTTTTGCATGATTGTAAAAAAGTAATTATGTATGTACCTACTTAGGTGCCCAAGTGGGTGGATACAGACTTGCCAGTTTGGGTTTTTATTTAACTGGCTGGCTGTTTTTTTTAATTATCCTTTGAATATTATAACAATACAGAAAATAAATTACGTCTAAATTGTAACATTTTGAACGAGTTGGAGCAATTTCAATCCCAAGCTTCTCTATCATCTAAATAATCCGATATTTTATAGTAGGCTTTTTTATAAAGATTTTGCTTAATTACGTTTTTAAATTTATTTATTGTCAATTTTTGTACATCACTTGGGAGTTTGTTATAAAAGCGTACACCTTGCCCTTTAAACGATTTACTAATTTTATGGAGTCTACAAGTGGCAACAGCGAGTTTATTTTTATTTCTAGTTATAAAATTATGATTATCTCTATTTTTAAAAACCAATTAATATTTTTGTGAACATACATCAGATTTTCATAGATGTATTGACAAAGGAATGTCATGGCTGTGCCAGAAGATAAATTTAATGAAGTTCTTTTACGACAATGGAAACTTGTCGTCAAAATGCTGTTTAATTTTTTTAATGTTCAATAAATTGAGCACAATAAAATAATATAAAACATGTTTGTTTTTAGTTGACTACCCCTGTCTCCACGTCATATGTTCCCCTTACCCCGAATTTCGATTTTGATTAATATCTTCTATTTAGAACCTTATGGCATTGCATTAGAGTTATCATTTGATTAATGAAAACTGAAAGCATAAAACCTTGCATGTGTACGTAGCATTGGTATTGATATTCACACATTTATGGAGGCAGTTCCTCTTACCCCCAAAACCGGGAAAGGGGAACAACAAGACCAGCCTCAGGATTTAGCATTTTTTTATCAAAAGTATGATAGGTATCATTAAAAGACGTTCTATTTCAGAAAGGCAACAGATTAACAAGTTAAATATTCATATCGATGGAAGAAAGCGATTTTGTCGTATCTCAAAATATCTAATTTTACACCAGAGCCCAAAAACTATTTAAAAAATCATAACTTGTACATTAATAAAGATAGAACGTTGAAATTTGGAAAATATTTTTATCAATCTAAGTTTTACTTGATACAGTTAATTGGAATGTCCTAAAGTTACTGCTTCATTGATTTTTAAATAGTTACAGCAATTGATGTTTCAACATCGAACAGCGGAAATTTTTGAGATACGCCATTTCCGCTTTCTGCCGTCGATATAAACTATTACAATCCTATCAAATATTGTGAATAAACGTAAATAATATGACATGAAAAATAAAGTATGTTTCCCTTCCCCCACCTGACCTTAAATACTTTAAAAACACAAAAATACTATTCGCCAACCGACCACTATGACAGCTCATGTACTTTTTGTCACAATGTTGACTTATTGACAGACGAAAAAATGGTTACGCGTAAGGGATGCAAGATCCAATAGCTCTGTCCCGTTCTGTCTAAGGCTAAGTTGTCTATCGCTCGTTCTTTCTATTTGTAGTGACGTCATCGACGCTACTTCTATAATGTCATTTTTCTAAGTGCCTGGGCGTGCGATTGGAATGGAATACAAGCGCGGTTTTTTAAACGATTGTTCCGATGCTAGACAGTAGATGCAGACAGACCAAGACAACAGGTACCTTTTTTAGACCATGTCTGTTACTAGGTAAATCATTGTTATTTGCCAAGTTTCAATATTACTTAACATTATTACTGTTTTAGGTTTTCCACTCCAGCGTAAATATTTGAAGAAAACTGCTGTAGTACCCTCTGTGTTTACATGGAACGCAACTTCAAAGGCTGGTACCACAGCTCGGACTGAGAGATTGCAACAAAGAAACGCAAAACGTTGTTTAATACCTAACACATCAGGATTCGACGATAAACGAACCACTGCCCAACAGTAGTTCTAAAATAATTCCAGATGTCCAAGAATATATTCAAGAAGTCGAAATTTCATTGAAAGAATAAGTTATAGTTGAGGGAGATAAATTTCCTGGTACTAGTAATAGTCAAAGCCAATCAACACAAACACCCACTTTATTTAGAATGTTTTCAAAGATGACCTGTTAGTAAACGATGAATCGGTTTACTATTATACTGGCTTAGAGACATATGAAAATTTCAAATTGGTCTTGAGCACATTGTGTCCCATGGCGAATGATTTGCAGTATAAAGGTAGTCAAGCAATAAATCTAGCAATTGAAGATCAATTCCTTATAATGTTGATGAAATTAAGACGGAACAAATGTGATTTTAACTCTCCAAATTTTTTGGCATTAGTAAAACTGTGGTATCAAATATTTTATAACACTGCTCAATTTTGCTTATGATTTGTGGTCACTGATCGATATTTGGCCAGAACGGGAATTGGTGGACTATTACATGCCTTCACAGTTTAAAAAATATCATGCTAATACAAGGATAATAATTGATGGAACTGAAATCCCTATAGCAAAACCCAAAAATCCAGTTTCACAGCAAGTCACTTTTAGTTCCTACTAAAACAAAAACACAATGAAGTTTTTAGTTGGTGCTACACCGAGTGGTTTGTTCACTTACTGCTCAGATGGTTATGGGGGCTCTACATCAGATAGGCAAATGATTTGCCTATCCGAAATATCTAAAATGTGATAGCAAAGACAGGGGTTTCAACGTGCAAGATATATTTGAAAGCAAGAATATAGGAGTGAATATTCCTGCCTTTCTTAAAGGGAAATAACAATTTTCTGGGGTGAGAGTTAAACATGATAGACAGCTAGCAAGCCAGCATGTACATATTGAGCGGTTAATTGGGTTAAGTAAGATATTCATTAAGTATATTAAAAAGCGATTTAAATGCAAACTATATACCTACCACTAACATCTAGAATATTTTTTGTGTGTGTACAAAATAAATACTTTGAAAGTCACTATTTTTATTTATAATTCCTGTATAGGTATATGTTTCTCAAACAGTTCCTTCTTAAAATAATTGTGATAAAAATTAAGAAGCTTTCCCACCATATTATTAATAAAGATTTCGTCCCTTGAAATATATATAACTTTCATATCTTTGAAAGTGTAAATAATTAAGTTACAGAATTTTTTTTCTGCACAGTACAATTGCCCCTGTATTTGATAATAATAAATGCATGTAGGTTTTAAAAATAGCTCTCCACTTTCTTCATACAAATATGGTCCTGTAGGCCTAGCACAGTAACTGTAGAGAAGGATTTAGTCATGAGTCATTTATCGGAACAAAGAAGACACTTGTCGACCGTCTCGAGCACGGCGATTGCGAGCGTGAACGGGAAGAAATGTTGTCGACACTTCCTCGACAGTAGTCTACAACGCCGAGCACGATAGCCATCATTTTCTTTATCTTTGACATTTAAGGATAGACAACTTTCTTCTGAAATTGTCTAGGTCTTACGATGCCTAGACTACACTGTCTTCTCAAGTTGTCTCTTTTGCACTCTTCTCAATGACGCGCTTTCCAACAATTTTTGGTTAGATATTTAATTAATTATATATACAACGGACGTTGCTATAGACAGAGTATCTTTCTCTTGTCTAGGAATAAAACTTATTGAGCCTGCTCGTGGCAAAGACAATTTCTGAAGAATCGACAGAGAATGGAATATAATAACGCTTTATTGTACCTAGTCAGGTCATAAGTATTGTCACACAGTAAAAACTTTTCTTTTAGAATGCTGGCCACAAAAAAGTTTATAGAATTCGAATTACGTATTGTTCATGAAAATAAAAATGTATAGATACTTTTTAGAATTTTACTCATTTTTAAATATGGAGTGGACGCTTAAAGAAGACCGTGTTGCAGTTATTGCGTTGCATCGTTGCGGTTACGCGCCAATTCAAATTTTTGACATACTGAAAATTTTGAATATAACCAAAAGATTCGTTTATCGCACCATCAAACGATACAATGAAGACTCTAGTGTAGATGACAGGTCAAGAAGTGGTCGCCCTCGGTCTGTTAGGACTCCAGCAGTGATAAAAGCTGTGAAGGCGCGAATTCAAAGAAATCCCAAACGTAAGCAGAAACTGTTGGCCCTTCAGATGGGGTTAAGCAGAACCACGGTGAAAAGGGTCTTAAATGAAGACTTAGGGCTTCGGGCATATCGAAGAAAAACAGGACATCGTTTGAATGCTCGTCTAATGGACCTGAGACTGAAGAGATGCCGCGCTTTGTTGAAGCGGTACGCGGGAAAAAAATATCGGGAAATTATTTTTTCGGGTGAAAATATTTTTACCGTAGAAGAGAGCTACAACAAACAAAATGATAAGGTGTACGCACACAGTAGTGAAGAAGCGAGCAACCGTATTCCGCGTGTCCAACGAGGTCATTTTCCATCCTCACTCATGGTATGGTTGGGAGTTTCTTATTGGGGCTTAACACAGGTACATTTTTGTGAGAAAGGTGTAAAAACGAATGCAGTTGTGTATCAAAATACAGTCCTGACGAACCTTGTGGAACCTGTTTCTCATACCATGTTCAATAACAGGCACTGGGTATTCCAACAAGATTCGGCGCCAGCTCATAGAGCAAAGAGCACACAAGACTGGCTGGCGGCGCGTGAAATCGACTTCATCCGGCACGAAGACTGGCCCTCCTCCAGTCCAGATTTGAATCCGTTAGATTACAAGATATGGCAACACTTGGAGGAAAAGGCATGCTCAAAGCCTCATCCCAATTTGGAGTCACTCAAGACATCCTTGATTAAGGCAGCCGCCGATATTGACATGGACCTCGTTCGTGCTGCGATAGACGACTGGCCGCGCAGATTGAAGGCCTGTATTCAAAATCACGGAGGTCATTTTGAATAAACTTTAGTGTCATAAGAATCTATGTTTTCTTAGATTCATTTTGGTATATAAATGGTTACATAATGAATAAACTTGTTTTAATTATTTTATATTAAACATGTGACAGAATTTATGACCTGACTAGGTACATCACACTCAAATTTAAAAACAATATAAAAAACAAATAACAATACACGCAGAAATACAAGTTGCGGTCAGAGCCTTATCGTCTCTTCGAAGAATAGACAAGGAAATCGCTGTGCTAACCCTGCTGTAGTTTTTGTAATGATTTGGTTCCTACTTGCATAAGGACACTTTACTTCAATTATGGTTTCTTCTCCTAACAAACCATCAGGTGATGCCCCAAGGAATGGGTGTAAAGGATTATTTCGATATTGTATTTCTTATTTTTTTATTTCATAATGTACCTACTGAACTGGTATTGAGCAGGACACCACACGGGGCAATGACGTAACTAGTTGCACTCAATTTCAATTTGAAACCGGTTAATACGGTAATTCATAATTCGTTTATTGTCTGTAAACCTAGGTACAAAAGATGGTTAAGCTTAATGTTGAACTATACTAGGTTTCGCCATTTTAGCATACTGTTACGCTGTTACACAATAAGAAATAGCCGAAATTTCTCGAAGGCTTTTGTCTTACCTACTGTGTCACGGAATACGTAATACTTTGTATGGAATATACCCGCATGCGGCGTTTACCTGCGGTTGCGCAGAATGGGGAATGGTCATTCTGTCGAAACACCGACCCTTTCCTGGAACGTTCGAGATCGTTCTAGTGTAGTGAATTGTGCTCGATATAAATAGGCCGGACAGGCAGTCTGGATTTTGCTATACGTGCGAACATTTCGGTGACTTTAAGTGGTGCAACAATGGTGTAATTAGTGTGTTGTGATTACGTGTGACCAAGTTCGTGAATTCATCGTTTTAGTGTTGAATAAAAGTGTTAATTTGGTTAGATTGATTCCCATTATTTTATCCCGAACCCTCAGCTCGTAACAATTTGGTGTCAGAAGTGGTTCTATCAAAGGATAACGTGGACGGTGTAAGGACGAGATGTCAACGACAACAGGAAGTCCATGAAAGGCGGTTTGGAGATTCTCCGGTTCAAGAAGGTCAACAGAGTCGTCAGCCGATACAGATGGAATCAATTGAACTAATTATTTAAATTAAAGAGTTCACGACCCAAACTTCAACCTTTGAAGAGGCCGAAGACAAGCTAACACTAGCCTTGGCTGGATTACGGAGTTATTACGAAGAGAATGGCTTGAAGCCAAATCCATCTAAAACCCATTCCTGTGCCTTTCATCTGCGCAACCAACAAGCCAGCCGGACCCTAAACATAACCTGGCAAGGAGTTCCTATCCAACACGAAAACTTTCCAAAATACCTGGGGGTAACTCTGGATAGGTCACTGAACTATAAAGCACAGTGCTATAAAACTAAGATGAAAGTTGGTACCCGAAACAATCTTCTGCGTCGACTTATAACTACCAAATGGGGTGCAGCCCCAGACGTACTCCGCACTACTGGCCTGGCACTGTGTTTTTCATCCGGTGAATATGCTTGCCCAGTCTGGAGCCGGTCCGCACATGCAAAGGTCGTCGATGTCGCGTTAAACGATACATGCCGGATAATAACAGGATGTCTAAAGCCAACCCCTCTAAACCTGATATACCCTTTGGCAGGCATATCGCCCCCTGGAGTGCGACGAGATGTGGCTTGCTCTATTGAAAAGCACAAACAAGAGCATGATTATCGACACCCCTTATATGACCATAACATCCCGCAAGGCCGCCTTAAAAGTCGAAAGAGCTTTCAACGCTTCACAAGGGCCACGAGCGATGACCCGGCTGCTACCAGACGCACTCTGTGGATAAAAAGAAACTCCCCACCGCCTGATTTTACCACCCCACAGGTACAGTTACCACCCGGGCATGATCTGCAGTGGCCAGTATGGAAGTCCTTAAACAGGCTCCGCACCCAGGTTGGCCGCTGCAGACTTAGTATGTGCAAATGGGGTTTCAGGGACCCTAACTTGACGCAGTGTGACTGCGGTGATCCCACGCAGTCAATGCAGCACTTGCTAATGTGCCCTTTATGTCCGAACACATGCACGATGGAGGACCTAATGGCCGCCTCGCCTAATGCCATTGCTGTGGCCAAACACCTGTCCAACATACTATGAATGGAAACGTAGAACTCTTGACACGCTAAGAAGAAGAAGAAGATGGAATCAGCCGCCACCGAATCATTTGGAGCTTCATCATCATCATCACCCGTGGTTCAAGCTCCTGTGACAGGCGATCTTGCTGCTATTATGGCAATGCTTCGTCAGGATAAGGAAGAGCAGCGACGGTGGCAGGAAGAACAGCGCCGTCAGGATAAGGAAGAGCAGCAACGTTGGTAAGAGGAACAGCGCCGTCAGGATAAAGAAGAGCAGCGTCGTCAACAAGAAGAGCAGGCTCGGTTGCAGGAGGAATAACGCCGTCAGCATAAAGAAGAGAAGCGTCGTTGACAGGAGGAACAGCGCCGTCAGGACAAAGAGCAGGCTCGGATGATGAAAGAATTGTTCGGTTCAATTGGAAAGGAATTCCAGGAAGTGAAAGAACAGATAGAACATCATGAGAGCCGTATTTCGGAAACTGAAATTCAGATCGCTGATGTGAAAAAAACTCTGGGTGTCCTGAAGTCTAGAGACAGCAATGTTGCTCCTCTAATTGCTACATCTTCAGCGCGAGGTTTTAAGACGCCACCATTTGATGGAAGTTCTTCGTGGTCAGCCTACAAGATCCAGTTTGAGGCCGTTGTCAAGGCCAATGGATGGACGACGGCGTAGGCCATGACGGCTTTAACACTGGGCCTTCGTGACTAAGCACGTACGATTTTAGAGGCTCTTGGGAAAGATGTCACCTACGAACAGCTGTTGGAAGCGCTGGAGTCACGCTATGGTGACGCGCACCTGGAACATGTTTTTCGAGCGCAGTTAAAGGACCGGAGCCAGCGTAACTCGGAAAATTTACAGCAGTGGGCCCTCGAGATAGAAAAGCTGGTTCGAAAGCATACCAAACCTCGTCAGCACCCCTTGACGGTAATTTGATCCAGGCGTTCGTTGACGGAATACGAGATTTGGAAGTAAGAGCTGCTGTAGGGCTTGGACATCATGATACTCTAAAAAATGCCTTGGCCCATGCATTGGAGGTGGAGGCCGTGCGTCAGGACCCCCGAGCTCACCGCATCAGAGAAGTGAAGGACTCTTACACTCACGACAGTCGTCCAAAGTTTAGCCCTAGATGCTTCGGGTGTGGAGAAAGAGGGCATTTGAAGTCAAATTGCCCAAAAAGAGAAGAGAGCACGGATGAGTTATCACGACGACCATGCCCTGAAAACTGTAAACATTGTGCCGAAGAGAAACCTAAAGCGGTGCCCGTCAGGCTGTTGAAAAGTTTGAGAACGGATCTAAGTGACGAATGGAAGGAAACTTTGCAGCAGGCACAACAGGACGACAAAGACCTTAAACCCATCATTGAAAGGATCACAGCGGGTACCACTAAGCCTTTGTGGAGTGACATTGCTGCTCTGAGTTCAACAACGAAGAGTTATTGGGCACAGTGGGACAGCCTGGTTATTCACGACGGGGTGCTGTGTCGCAAATGGGAAAACGCTCGTGGAGATCACTGTCATCTGCAAATGGTGGTTCCCAAAGCCAAAGTCCCTAACGTGCTACAACTCTACCATGAAGGATATTCGGGAGGCCACATGGGAGTAAAAAGGACACTGTTAAAAATAAGGGAGCGGTTTTACTGGATCCATTGTAGAGATGTTGAAGACTGGTGCCGAAAATGCACTACTTGTGCGGCTGTGAAAGGGCCCCATACGCACAGCAGAGGAGCATTAAAACTGTATAATGTTGGAGCCCCATGGGAGCGTATAGCCCTAGATATTGCAGGACCATTTCCTGTGAGTAAGAATGGAAATAAGTACTTCATGGTTGTTATGGACTTCTTCACAAAATGGCCAGAAGTTTTCGCCATTCCTAATCAAGAAGCTTCGACGGTAGCAGATAAACTAGTCCACGAAGTTTTCTGTCGTTTTGGAGTTCCCCTGGAAATTCACAGTGATGAAGGAGGGAATTTTGAATCACAAGTATTTCAGGAGACATGCCGAATAATGGGGACTCATAAAACAAGAACCACTTCTTATCATCCTCAGTCTGATGGAATGGTGGAAAGATTCAATCAGACGTTGGAGAGATATCTGGCCAAAGTGGTGGAAAATAAGCAAAACGATTGGGACCAACACATACAGCCGTTTTTACTGTCATACAGAAGTGCAGTCCATGAGAGTACAGGCGCCACTCCTGCGTTGGCAAATTTTGGAAGAGAACTGCGGTTGCCTGCAGACCTGATAACTGGCATTCCTCCAGATTCTCCGCGTACCATCACAGATTATGCAAACGACCTGCGCAATAAAATGAACGACATAAATGAACACATTCGACTAACTGGTCAACAAATGTCTGAGAAAATGAAGACCCGTTATGACCGAAATTCAAACAACTTGCGATATGATGAGGGATCGCAGGTCTGGTTGCACAATCCGATACGGAAAAAGGGAAAATCCCCTAAACTACAAGCAAAATGGGATGGACCATACCGTGTGTTGACCAGGATTAATGACGTCACATACCGAATTCAGAAGGGAACGCGAGGTGCGCCTAAAATTGTTCATGTTGATCGGCTGGCGCGATATTACGGGGCTAACAATGCTCGGGACGAGCATGTTTTAGGAGGGGGCAGTGTTACGCTGTTACACAATAAGAAATAGCCGAAATTTCTCGAATGCTTTTGTCTTACCTACTGTGTCACGGAATACGTAATACTTTGTATGGAATATACCCGCATGCGGCGTTTACCTGCGGTTGCGCAGAATGGGGAATGGTCATTCTGTCGAAACACCGACCCTTTCTTGGAACGTTCGAGATCGTTCTAGTGTAGTGAATTGTGCTCGATATAAATAGGCCGGAGAGATGGCCGGACAGGCAGTCTGGATTTTGCTATACGTGCGAACATTTCGGTGACTTTAAGTGGTGCAACAGTGGTGTAATTAGTGTGTTGTGATTACGTGTGACCAAGTTCGTGTATTCATCGTTTTAGTGTTGAATAAAAGTGTCAATTTGGTTAGATTGATTCCCATTATTTTATCCCGAACCCTCAGCTCGTAACAATACAAACATTATATTTTATCACCTAAATTAAAACAATAAAATAAATCAAATACCCACATAATTAATAACAAAGTCAAAGGGTTTCGATATTTGAGTGCAATTGATACGATAATAATAATAATGTCAAAATTATGATAAATGTCAAAACTCATAGTGATAATAATACATAATGAGTCATATAGTTCCAATATCCGCTAACTCCACTTTTTCAAAACAAAAGCGGGTCTCGACTGTTGTACATAGGCTGTGAAGTATCGAATCGTTTATTCAAATAAATTTTACGCCAAACACCGCTAAATCCCGTATAAATATGACATAAACCTTTTAGTTGCTTATAATATCCGCCAACTCCAATAGACAATTTGTTCCAATAGCCGCCAAGTCCGTTTTCGAACAATCACGATGCGCTATCCTGTGGTGTCCAAGATGGCGATTTTGTGTGAAAGCTGTGATTGTTGTTGTGTTTAAAGTGTGGCTCTTTGTCAATGAATGACTTGTTGAATATACATAAGCACTATTATTATAAAAAAGATAAAATACACCAAGATAACTTTATTTTGAGAAACTGTGTGACAAAAGATGTTCAGACATCGACCTAAAAATGGTACCCGGGGATTGAAAAATATGAGTACCTATAAAATACAATCTTTACAAAAAATCTGACAATAAGAATGTCCGTGTCTGTAAAGAAGCATTTATGTCTATTCTAAATATAAAAAAGGACAGAATTTTGGGAGTCTTACAAAGATCACATAGATCTGCTGGCGCATTAGCACAAGAGAATAGAGGTGGGGATCACCGATCTCAGAAAAATGAAAGCAAACGTGTAGCTATAAACGCATTCATACAGTCATTCGAATGTAGAGAATCGCGTTATTGTCGAGGAAAATCAGCAGAGAAAGTGTACCTAAGTAGTGATCTTAATATTAAAAAAATGTGGCGATTATACTTAGTCAGGTCACAAATTCTGTCACATGTATAATATAAAATAATTGAAACAAGTTTATTCATTATGTAACCATTTATATACCAAAATGAACTTAACAAAACATAGATTCTTATGACACTAAAGTTTATTCAAAATGACCTCCGTGATTTTGAATACAGGCCTTCAATCTGCGCGGCCAGTCGTCTATCGCAGCACGAACGAGGTCCATGTCAATATCGGCGGCTGCCTTAATCAAGGATGTCTTGAGTGACTCCAAATTGGGATGAGGCTTTGAGCACGCCTTTTCCTCCAAGTGTTGCCATATTACCATATTTAGGTGTTCTTATTGACGATACGCTAAACTGGAAATCCCAAATTTCATTGCTGACATCCAGAATTAGAAAACTAATTTATATTTTCAAAAAATTAAGAGTAAGTGCTGATCAACATACCCTGAAAATAGTTTACTTTGCGCTCACTCAATCCATCATGTCTTACTGTATCTCTGCTTGGGGAGGTGCACCTAAGACATCACTCATTTCTCTAGAGAGAGCCCAACGTGCCGTTCTTAAGGTGATCCACCATAAGCCTAGGCTCTATTCTACCCAAGAGCTGTATGCAACTGCGGAAGTTTTGTCTGTCCGGAAACTGTTTGTGCTGACTGTTATCCTTCGTAAGCATCGCAACCTCCCCTACCAGTCCAGTGCAGTACCTAGCCGTCGTACTAACATAGCGTGCATCGTCCAACCTTGCCGTACTGTGTTGGCCTTCCGGCACTACCATTTTTTGAGCCCCATTATCTACAATAGAATAAATAAATTATTAAATATCTTCCCACTGACGTACTTTAAATGTAAAACTGTAATTATAAAATGGCTTTTCACCCTTTCTTATGATGATACGGAGGAGTTAATACAAATTAGAAAATAGTACTGATAACGAACACTCATAATCACACTTATCCTGTTTAAACATGCGCATACACTACACATACTCCCACACCCCACCCACCCGTACTCACACCCACCATTTAAGCACACCCCACATCACTAACTTCACATATAAAAACTCCCCACACATACACACCCCACACCCACACGCATACACACACACACCCACACACACATGCATACACCCACACGCCCACACACACCCAATACACACAATACACACATAACCTTTATAATAAAAGTGCTTTTTATAAAACTTGCATCATAATATTAATATTAATTATATCATAATATTAATTAAGTATAATTTTCATTGTTTATTTTTTATTTTTCTGTCTCTTTCAACTATTTATTAGATACTCTGGAATGTCAATGTCTCCTTAGTCATAAGGTCGGGCATTGGAAAGTGCGACACAGTTTTAACTATTGCACTTATCAGTGTTTCATCTACGTATAAAGCTATCCTGTGTGTATTTATGTTCAAAATAAATGATTGATTGATTGATTGATTGATTGAAATATCTTGTAATCTAACGGATTCAAATCTGGACTGGAGGAGGGCCAGTCTTCGTGCCGGATGAAGTCGATTTCACGCGCCGCCAGCCAGTCTTGTGTGCTCTTCGCTCTATGAGCTGGCGCCGAATCTTGTTGGAATACCCAGTGCCTGTTATTGAACATGGTATGAGAAACAGGTTCCACAAGGTTCGTCAGGACTGTATTTTGATACACAACTGCATTCGTTTTTACACCTTTCTCACAAAAATGTACCTCTGTTAAGCCCCAATAAGAAACTCCCAACCATACCATGAGCGAGGATGGAAAATGACCTCGTTGGACACGCGGAATACGGTTGCTTGCTTCTTCATTACTGTGTGCGTACACCTTATCATTTTGTTTGTTGTGGCTCTCTTCTACGGTAAAATTTTTTTTATCCGAAAAAAGAATTTCCCGATATTTTTTTCCCGCGTACCGCTTCAACAAAGCGCGGCATCTCTTCAGTCTCAGGTCCATTAGACGAGCATTCAAACGATGTCCTGTTTTTCTTCGATATGCCCGAAGCCCTAAGTCTTTATTTAACACCCTTTTCACCGTGGTTCTGCTAAACCCCATCTGAAGGGCCAACAGTTTCTGCTTACGTTTGGGATTTCTTTGAATATGCGCCTTCACAGCTTTTATCACTGCTGGAATCCTAACAGACCGAGGGCGACCACTTATTGACCTGTCATCTACACTAGAGTCTTCATTGTATCGTTTGATGGTGCGATAAACGAATCTTTTGGTTATATTCAAATTTTTCAGTATGTCAAAAATTTGAATTGGCGCGTAACCGCAACGATGCAACGCAATAACTGCAACACGGTCTTCTTTAAGCGTCCACTCCATATTTAAAAATGAGTAAAATTCTAAAAAGTATACATTTTTATTTTCATGAACAATTCGAAATTCGAATTTTATAAACTTTTTTGTGGCCAGCATTCTAAAAGAAAAGTTTTTACTTTGTGACAATACTTATGACCTGACTAGGTATAATAGCAGTGCATCTCCTGAACATAAAGTAAAGGAATCTTTTTTCAGAAAAGAATTAAATTTAAACTACAACATTGGTTTTGGAAACCCTCGGACCGATGTGTGTTCTCGTTGTACTGAACTATTATAGAATATAAAGGTGGCTAAGACTAATGAAGAAAAACAATCTCTAATGGTCACTAAAAGAGTTCATAATTTGAAAGCTAAAGCTTTTTACGCCTTACTGAAGGATGAAGACAGTCAAGTGATGACACTGTCATTTGATTGTCAGAAAAACCATTGTCTCCCAAAACTTCCTGATCGGTCAGCATATTTTAGTAGGTAGTATAATTTTTATAATTTCATAATAGTGATTGGCACCTCTAAAAGTAAGTTGACAACTGAAAATGTTTGTAGTTACTATTGGTACGAGACAGAAAGGCCAAAAGGCTCTAATGAAATTTCTAGTGCAGTATACCATACTTTAAATAACCTGAATATACCTGAAAATGTTAAAAAGTTAAAGACTGTTTGCAGATGGCTGTGATGGCCAGAACAAAAATTCAATTTTAATTGGGATGTGTTCCAAGTAGCTGTATTTGCATGCACCAACCCAATTAAAAAAAAATTGAAATAATTTTTCCAATAGTTGGTCATTCTTTTCTCCCAGCCGATAGTTTTCGCCAAAATAGAAAAGGACATTCGGAGAAAAGAAGTGATCATGAAACCACAGGAATATGTACAAATATTAACTATATGTACATATGCGAAAACATTTCACTTGTCGGAAGAAGTGCCTGTTTTAGACTGGAAAACAAACAAATGCTGTTCTTAAACCTCCAGGTAGCTGGCATTTCGGCTTTAACATTTCGAAAAGATTTTTGTTACTTAGGGGAAAAACTAATGTGACTGTTCAAGGAGAGGAAAATTACAGAAGTGAAAAAATTAATTACCAAAAAAGGTAAATCTGTGTGTAACATAACACCTTATAGCTCTACCTGTAGGAGTAAACTTGAAAAAGGAGAAAGTCAATGATGTTTGTAAATTGCTGCAAAAACATTATGGAGAAAAATGGCGGGACTTACCAGAGTTAAATTTTTATTGTACTGCTGAGCAGGCCTTTCTCAATAACAGCAATGAAGATCAAAACGATGACAATGATTATACATGCGAAAGAATAATAGAGAGTGAACAATTTATTTAACTATTTCCTTTATCTTACATTTTTGTGTTTGTTAGACTATACTACTTATTATAGCTTACTTTACTACTACAAAATAAATAAAGTGAATATAAGTATCTAAATATAATGTTGGCTAGGTACAAATCCCGCTATATCCATTAGTAGTTTAAACCAAAATCCGCTAACTCCAACAATTATTTACAAATTCCGCCAACTCCATTATTGAAATACAAAAATATCTCTGTATTTTGTTAGGATCACGTAAGAAAGAGTTATAAAAATTATGAAATATTACTATTGAATAAAATAACTAATGTTCCTTATGAAAAACTTACCATGGACTATGACACCGGTTTTGGTTTGTACTGAAAACTCGTTTCGCATGGAGTTAGCGGATATTGGAATTATATGACTCTAAATAGTCTTAGAACAGATTCAAATCATAACATATTTAAAGGTTAAGGTGAAAGGTAATTATTGAAAAAGAAAAATAGTTTCATTTTAATTTAATTACAACTGTTCCATTGCGGACTTTTGAACCTTTTATCAGATGAGTTAACATTGGTTGGTTTCACACACTTACAATGGAGAAAAAAAAATATCGTGATGTCCGAGAAGCAACAATTCCTACCTACATATTCATACCTACATAGATATGTCAGATACATAAATTAGAGTTCTCGGAAAGAAAATAATAACTGAACGGGCTCCTTTGCCATACAGCATTATAACTTTTCCTGAGTATGGGTTCTTTTGTGTCTAATCAAAGATCTTTCCGTAAATGATTCATTGCATATGTGTACGGCTTTTCTCCAGTATGGATTCTTTTATGTTTATTCAGATAACTACCTAATGAAAATTATTTGTTGCATACGTTACAAGCATATGGCTTTTCTCCAGTATGGATTCTTTTACGAGGCATGCCTTTTAAGTTTTGTCGTTTGAAGAAAAAAACACAACTAGAACCTTATAGTACTTTTTATTGTTTTTCAAAGTATTCACCACGTAGCTTAATACACTTTTCCATTCGCTCAAACCAGTTATTATAACATTTATTCCACTCTAAAGTGGGGGTGTTCAAAATGGCTGACTTGAAAGCGTCGACTGCTTCTTCACCGGACTGGAACCTTTGATCACGAAGACTTTTCTTAATTTTAGGAAATGTAAAGAAATCGTTAGGGCTCAGGTCAGGACTGTATGGAGGATGATCAAGAATTTCTATTTTTTCCTGCTTCAAATACTCAATCGTTTGACGAGAGCTGTGTGAGCTTGTGTTGTCGTGATGCAGGATGATGCGCCGCTTTGAGTTAGATTTTCGAAGTTTGGCGATGACTTGTGGTAAACAAACTGTGGTATACCACTCTGCGTTAACGGTTCTACGATCTTCAAGTGCAATAGTTGCAAAATGGCCGATTTTTCCAACGAACGTGGCCACCATCTTCTTTGAAGTGCTTCGAGAACGAACAACTTTAGTCGGCTTTGGCTCGTCTTGAAAGACCCAGATTGTAGATTGTTGTTTGGAATCAGGATCGTAGGCATAGATCCAAGATTCGTCACCACTGATGATGTCGTAGACGTGATTTGACTCTCCTCGGTTGAACCTTTGCAGAGTTTTCTTACACCATCTGACGCGGCCGCCTTGTGATCTACGGAAAGCAAATGCGGTATCCAACGGCAAACTAGCTTTCTCACACCAAGTGCTTCATGCAAGATCTTCTGAATGGTTGTCCCTGAGATGCCTATTAAAGCCTCTATCTCTACATACGTCACATGACGATCTTCGAGAATTAGTTGTCTCACAGCAATGATGTTATCTTCAGTGAAGGCGGATTTTGGGCGTCCTTCGCGAGATTTGTCACTAACACTAGTATGTCCACGCTGGAATTCTAAATACCAGCGCTCGACAGTCCGCAGGCATGGGGCTTCATCACTGAACACAGATGTTAGCTCTTCAAAACACTGAAGCCGTGTCAGGCCTCTTCTAAAGTTGTAGAAAATTATTGCACGAACATTTTCCTTAGAAAGATTCATTTTCGTACGTAACCTGACAGATTCCAATCGACGCTGTGACTAAACAATAGCATTAATCCTAATACTTTCAACTGTTTTGAGATTCAAAATTTAAACACATTCGAATATAGAACAGTTCCAAATTCAAAATTGCCGGGAAATATGGAAACGACAGAACTTAAAAGCCAGGCCTAGTATGTGTAATCAAATTACCACCTGATACAAATGATTTATGATGTTACAAGCATATGGCTTTTCTCCAGTATGGATTCTTTGATGTGCAATCAGATAATAACCTGATACAAATGATTCATTGCATACGTTACAAGCATGGATTTTCTCCAGTATGGATTCTTTTATGTTTAATCAGATAATCACCTGATGAAAATGATTTGTTGCAAATGTTGCAAGCATATGGCTTTTCTCCAGTGTGGGTCTTCTTGTGTTCAACCAAACTGCTGCCTTGAGTGAATGATTTGTTGCAAATGTTGCAAGCATATGGCTTTTCTCTAGTGTGGGTTTTCTTGTGTTCAACCAAACTGCTGCCTCGAGTGAATGATTTGTTGCAAATGTTGCAAGCATATGGCTTTTCTCCAGTATGGATTCTTTTGTGTACAATCAAACTACAGCCACGAGTAAATGATTTATTGCAAATATTGCAAGTATATGGCTTTTCTCCAGTGTGGATTATTTTGTGTACAATCAAACTACGCCTTTGAGTAAATGATTCATTGCATATGTTACAAGCATATGGCTTTTCTCCAGTATGGATTCTTTTATGTGTAATCAGATAACCACCTGATGCAAATGATTTATTGCAAATGTTGCAAGTATATGGCTTTTCTCCAGTGTGGATCCTCTTATGTCTAATCAAGTTACTGCCAGTAGTAAATGTCTTATTGCACATGTTGCAGGCATGCTGTTTTTTGCTGAAATGAATCAGCATGTGCTGCGCTAGTTTTCTTTTTATTGCAAATGTTTTGTTGCACACATCACAACAGAATGACAAAGCACACACATTGTTTGTCTCAGCTTTCACTTTTACAGGAGGTTGTTCCGAGCTTAATATAATAACATCGACTGTGACATCTTCTGCAAGTGTACTCTCCTCTATGTCAATGGATTCTTCTTTTATTAGAAGTTCTTCTTTTATTAGAAGTTCTTCTTTAATTTTAACTTCAGTATTTCCTTGGTTTGAGAAATCAATTATGGACGTGAACGGTAAAGCAGTCACAGATAGGTTGTGAGTGATTGCTGTTGGTGGTACTGCTTCCTCAGCCTGAAAACAAATATAAACTAATATTAATGATAATGTCTACCATTGTTGGCCATATATTGCATGAATCTTAAAACTTAGCTAAATGTCTGATATTAATGATATCAGACATTAGCTAAGTAATGCTGAGATATGCTAAGATAGAGAGCTAAGATATTAACACTAAAAATCATAAGTATACATATGTATAAGGAAGAACTTGGGAGGGTTTAGGAATGCAGAATTGTAGATGATGCAAACATTTGTTTGTGTGTTGTGTTGCGCAGGCACTCATTGTTCCTGACACCACAAATAAAGGGAATCCTAGTGTGATGTCAGGCCTATGTGTGTGACTGACTGATTGTCAGGTGATATTAGTTAGAGAGTAAGAAAAAGAAAGGAGATTTGTATCCGCCATGTTGTGTCAGCCTGTAAATGGCAAAGTATTAGAACAAAACCAAACCAATAATGTAATACTTAAGCTGTTGGCGTCCTCATTTAAATAAATAAATAAAGACATTGTTATTAATTTTTTTTAAACAATTTGCATATAGGGTCGGTATGCCCTATATGTACGCGGTACGCGCAAAAATTAAGTATTTTATTTACTTTGAGGAAAAAGAACATCGTAAATTATTTGGAAATATAATTATTCAACTTTTCAAGAAAGATATGATTAATTTCTATGAATGCACAGAGCGGGTAATTGCTATTGAAGATGAAAATGAACAAAGGATAGTAATAGTTAAATATCATGAAGGAAAGACATGCCACCGCGGTATTAAGGAAACGTTGCTTAGGATTCGTAGAAATTATTATTATGATAGAATGCAAGAAACAGTAACAGCAGTCAGAAATGCTTGCGAAGCATGCCAGAAAATAAAATATTTAAAAATATAGAAACCCATCAAGCCTATTTTACAATTAATGCAAACACAAGATGCCCCTTTTCAAGAGATTTTTATAGACCTTTTTGAAAACCCTATGTGAGACTTATTGATGCTTTCAGTAAGTTAGGACAGGCAATTGAAATTCAAGGAAAATCAACACCTGAAGTAATCAGAGCTTTGATGAAGTACTTTTAATATTATGGCATCCCCCGAAAGAACAGTTCAGACCCCGGTACTGAGTTTAATAATGAATTAATGAAAGAATTTCTAAGTTTACATAAAATTGAACTTCACGTTGGTACGCGCAATAACCCTAATTCAATGGGACTTATTGAACGCTTCCATTCCACAATAATTGAAATTTATAGATTGGCTATATATGAAAAACTATGTACTGATGCAGCATCAATTATGACGTAATCAGTTATGGCTTATATCATACCATTCATTCTGTTACTGAACTAACTCCATTTGAAGTAGTACTCGGACACACTGTTGTATCAGTGGTTAAAGATCATGCTAAGCGAACTAAACTATTGTATGAGCATTTGGTAGAAAAGATGGTAACGACTAAAGAGAAGAATAGGGAAAAGAAAGGTGAACTTGAAGTAGAGTTTCCTCTAGGAAAGACAATTTTTGCTAAAGATGTTAATAAGCGGAAAAGCAAAGATAAACCTCGAAATGCAAAAGCGAAGGTAATAGGTGAACCCGAGAGAAACGTTTTGCCTATCCAAGTAGGGGAAAGGAAAACGAAAGTTCCTATAAAAAATATCAAAGGTCCTCCACAGGTGGCGCAGCATACTGCTGATAGCAGTGCCGACCCTGGCCCTTCATCTGCAAAACCTTAATGGCAACGCGGGAATACTTCCGATAAAAGAAGGTCAAGCATACGTGCAAATTAATCATTAGACTATAGTTAAGGTTATTCATTTGAAAAAGATTTACAATGATTTAAATTATATTGCAACAAACTATGAGCAACTATGTAAATTGATCGATTGGAATGCACCATATTCTCATGAAATGAGAAGTATAAAATCACATACAGAGTTATAACTAAAGGTAAATACTGACAACTTGTTCCACAGCAGCGTTATAAAAGAGGTCTCATAAATCCATTGGGTTCTATTATAAAAATTGTTACAAGGAATCTTGATCATGACGATGCAATTAAATTTGATAAACTCACTTCTGATTTAAGTCATGACCAAATTATCATTTCTAAGAAATTAATTTTGGTTTCAAAAATGTTTGAAGTTTCATAAATGTAACTGAAACGATTAATCAGAATACTGTAAATTTAGATAACCGTTTAAAGAAGGCTGGGATAATGTTAAGAGATTTAGCTGCTAAGGAAAATAATTGGATTTTCCACACATACATTATTGGATTATTTAACGTTTTTACAAGCAGTTTTCGTACCATCTTTATAAGACTAAGTGAAATTGAAACCACTCTAGCATTAAGTAAAGTCTCGATATTACATCAATCAATCGTGAACTCTACAGAACTTATGTATCATTTGAAATTAATTGCTAACTCTGAAAGTTTAGTATATTCGCCTATCGATGAAAATTTGTTAAAATTAGACGAAACTATTTGCGTAAAATCTTTTATTAAGAAAAACCAGATCACGTTCATTATGGAAATTCCAGTTACTGATAATTGTACTTATAATTATTTTAAATTGTACTCCTCACCAATTTTCCACCAATCCGAAAATAAAACCTTTTTTCCCTAAATATCCTTACCTATTGGCGAAAGGGATGAAATACTTACCAATTGCGAAACCGTGCCGCCCGTTATCTACTGGCGACCATTTTCTATGTTCTGCAGGCAACCGAGCTTCGTACCATGAGCTCACTTGTATGGAGCAGCTGATTAAATTTGACGATAACCCCACTCGCTGTACGCCGCATCAGGTCCACATTGAGAAGGTCAAGGTCCAGCAAGTCAACGCTGATAATCGGATTTTATATAGTAGACTGAAGACTACTCTAACTAACTACTGTGACAGCGAGGTCAGCACCAAGCAACCTGCATTCGGAACTTACCTCGTGACCATCGACGAGCCATGTGATTTGTAAATCAACGGAATTCGTATTGGTCACCGTATCATCATAATCAGATGCTGTGGAGCCGATCCTGATCATCGCCTTACCGCAGCTACCTAAGAACGCGAGTCTATCCAGTGCACGCGCACTCGACATGAAGGGTATCAGCTTAGATGAAGTTAAATTCAAGGTGTGACGTACAGGCGCTTGGCCTGGATCACACTGGGTCGATCACTTTTGATATGTAAATAGCAATCGCCGTGTAGTCTTATGTATGATAAAAAGTATCCTCCAGGTAACAATAGAATGCGTACATACCTAGAAGACCAACAGAAGATCACCTTCCTCAACGCGCTTGCTTGCTGTCAGTTGCTGGGCGATGCTGGCGGCACTTATCACATGCACACCGGCCGGTGGAACTTGATTGTTTGTTAATAGATTTGCACAAGGATAGTCTGGATAAATCCACACACGATACACGAATTTGGAATGCTTTTGATCGATTTTGGATGAGTTGTTTCGGTATTGATGTTGCGTTGTCACTCGTTGGAGGTGAGGCAGCCGAGTGCTTGCTTCATCAGACCGTTGTGGGTCTGCTCAATTTTATGAGGGTGACTGTTGTAAATCTACCGCACGCATAGGACAAAAAAACTGTTGCCCATGTTACAGGAAAACAACCTTAATACCAAAACATAAGACACACGTTTACTGACGATAACTATGCGAACGAAACATCCCGCCCACCAAAATACAGCTGGTATTTTCTGAATGTTACATGGAATCGAATATATACGTATACAAAAATACAAAGGAATAAATACTATAATGATACTACTATGTAAGAACTTATATCTACGGTACGATGTGAAATGATGTGACTTATCCCGTTGGTAACGGGCATAGTTTCACCAGTGGTCTCTTAAATAAATTATCGTTAGGCATTTTGACGGTGGCCACACGGATCTCTCCAGCGGAGCCAGGATGTAATTCAACAACTCTGCCCAGAGGCCAGTGCAACGGTGTTCGCATATCATCTTTAATGAGTACGAGCGCATTGATTTGAAGCGGTTTAGATTTTTTAGTCCATTTTGCCCTTTCAGTTAGGGTGTGAAGATATTCGTTCTTCCAGCGACTCCAAAAGTTTTGTTGAAAGGATTGTATAAGTTGCCAGCGATTTAATTTATATAATTTTTCATCAGACACATCGGTGTCAGGAACAGCTGTCAATGGTTGAGGTCGGGTACGGTAGCATCTAATGCATTTTGCAAGACATCGTCTGACTGCTCGTTTTGCAGAAGTTATCCAAAACTGTTGAAGTAACAAGAAGTGCGTAGTGTTTACCCCAGTATGGCAATATGTTCGATGTATCGACTCGATAAGTTTATTGGTGAGAAGGGAGTCATTGGGTAACAGTGCTGGGTGTTTTTGTTCAAACCCTAGTCCTGCATGGCATATACGTCCGCCCACCCTGAGAATCCCACGATCATCGATGAAAGGATTTAACTTGCGAAATGGTTTCACTAGAGGTTGGTCAGTAGATAAGTTAAGGATTTCATCTGGGAAAGATTTGCTCTGAACGTGTTTTACTAGAAGCATCAAATTAGCATGACGTTCATGGTGAGTGATATATCGGTTGCTAACGGAAGTATTCAATTTTCGGGATGCATTGATAAATCGAAGACAATAAGCCGTAACACGGATAGTTTTATCAATACTTGAAAATTTCGCTAATAGTTCATCGAGAGGTGAATTAAGACTGTCTGGGTCAGACATGGTGGTCGTCTGTTGCAACACTAATGAAACTGAAGTTGAAATCTTAGCCTCCTCAAGAGCTACTGGATCTTCGTCTCGTTTTGTAAAAGAATCTGGTTGTAGGCTATAGTTCTGTGAAATCCACGAGGGCCCCGCCCACCATAACAAGTTGTGCAGCAGTGCCTGAGGAAGTTGACCTCGAGAACAAACATCTGCGGGATTATCGCTTGACGAAACATGATGCCACCAATCTGTAGGATTGACGTCATGAATATGGCTGACACGGTTGGCTACAAACGTGACCCATCGAGAAGAGTGAGAATTGAGCCACGATAATGCGATTGTGGAGTCAGACCACAACTTAACGTTTATTGAATGCGATTGAGGTGAGTTATACATTGTTTTGAAAAGGTCGTACAGATTGGCTAATAGTAGGGGGCTGCGCACAACTCCAGGCGAGGCAATGATACTTTCTTGATAGGGGCCACGCGTGCCTTAGAGCACATGGGCACGATGTGGACATTATCTTGTTGATCAGTCATCCTCATATAAAGGACAGCTCCGTACGCAACTTCGGAACTGCCACAAAACCCTTGGACTTCGTAAGATTTAGGATTATCAACTGTAAGTCGTCGAGGAATTCTCAAGTCTCTGATTTGAGTAATCTGCTGTTGGTAGTCATCCCACAAAATGATCAGGGGGAGTATCATTTTTGAAAGGAAGCTTTACGATGTACCGACCTGATGTGTCACGTGAATGTTCTGTTTGGAACTTTTGTTCACACAACAACTCATCTGATGTTAACATTGAAGCGGTTGGAAGAACCTCAAGATCCCAAAATCGCTGTACTAAATAAGTTCGCTGTCACCACTAGATTGTAAAGTTAATAACGAGTGGCTGCCTATAGGTGACTTACCTAATAGCAACCAACCAAAGATGGAGCTGAAAGCTGGCGGTTGGTTTGAGGTACCCTTTATACGTTCGCCGAGCAAGCATTCTGCGAAAACATCTGCACCCAGTAAAACATCAACTGGGCCAGGAATATCGAGGCCGGGATCTGCTAAGTTTAGGTCTTGAATATGCATCCAGCCCGTACGGTTCAGTTTAGCTATGGGTTGATCACCGCAAATGGTTCTGATTACATGCAAGTCTAAGTTGAACAAGGACTTCTCGTTCATACCTATAGTATCTACATAAAACCCGACCCTGAACATTAGCTGCTGCACCTCCTAACCCGTTGATATGAACGCCGGTTGCAGAAGGCGCAAATTTTAATAGTCGGATAGCATCTTCGGTGATGAAGTTGTTTTGACTACCTGTGTCCAATAAAGCCCGGAAGGTCATGAAATTTCCATCAGCATTTTGAAGCTGTATTAACGCCGTGGCGAGAAGCACAGTCATGTTCGCCGGTGAAACAGGAGCGGGAGAATTATGGCTCGTTATCAAAGCAGAGTTAGGTGGCACTGGTTTCGTGTCGTCGTTATGCAAAAGTGTATGGTGTTTACGTCTACACTTTTGGCACGAGAATATTGACATGCAATCTTTCAACTGGTGTGACGATTTTAAACAATTGAAACACCATCGTTTAGATGATGTTATATCCATGCGTTCGGCCAACGATTTTTGCAGAAATTCTTTACACTGTTTTATACTATGAGCCTCTCCACAAAACGAACATTTATAACCAAACTTTGATGTCACTGATTGAATTGCATTTTTCGATGTGTCTTCTTCAGAGGACGATGCGAGCAGTGTATGATGCACATTATGATACGGTCGTTTCGATGTAGATTGCACTTGGGTAGCTTGTACAGATTCTCTTACCACGACGCCAGATTGCTTTGTAGGTTCAGAAAAATGAGCGTTACGTAAGAGCGCATCAACTTTTACCTGTAAGAACCTTTTAAGTTCCACAAATGGGGTAAGTTTATTGTCACTTTGTTGCTCTTCAAATTCGCAACGTAATTTAGAATCTAATTTTGAGAGTACATGGTAGTTTAATATGAAATCCCATTGGTCCACAGGTAGATTCAAACGTTTAAGAATACATTTTTCATCAATAGAATCCAATGACCGACGAAATTCCTGAACGTTTGCGAGCCTCAGAGTAACATTTAAAATGTCACGCCAACAAGTAAACGCTAGTTCACGTTCATCTTGGTACCGCGCCACCAGACAATCATACGCGTCCTGGTAATGATCCCCCGCCACAGGAAAAGTCCTAATGACACTAGCGGCATCATCGCGCAACGACGATACCAAGTAGTGAAAACGTTCGGTGTTACTTAATGAAGGACAATTATGAATGAGCGTATTATATTTATCGATAAACTCTGGCCATTGTTTTATATTACCAGCGAATACGGGTAGTGAAATTTTAGGTAATTTAATTTGAGACGTAACATTCCTCTCGACTGATGATGATGATGATGATGATTGAAGTTTTGTAATTTGGCGATATGCAGATTTTATTTTATAATACATTTCATCAAACGACTCCTGTATTTTTTGATCCTCTTCAAGTCTATCCGACAGGTCAAGGATGACGAAATGAAGTTCCTCGAATTTACTTACATTACTCTTTACGTCCTCATAATAAGAAAAGAACAAATTATGCTTTGAGGCGTCTGACAACGCGGCTGAACTCAAATCTAATGTTTTTGCTATGCGATTATAAACAATGGTACTTTCCTTCGTAGCAACGGTAAATCCAACACAGAGTACCCGTCATGAATCGACTTGGATTGTAAAGTTTTTGTTTTACTTAATTTACGTTTACTCTTAGGACAAAAAGACATCGTTAAATACGAGTATGTTTAAGATAAATATGTTACGTACGAGTCCTCAGGTAGACACGAGACTATACACACTGCAGAAGGCGCAGTTCGATATGAAGGGTAAGTTCTAATATATATAAACGACTAATTTATGCACCAAAAAAAAAAATATGGTAGGTATTGTTTACGAAAGTTACCAATATTATGTTACAAAACGTATAACCCGACTACTCGAGAACAATCGCGCACGATGGAGAATATATCACACGCTAGAAGAATGAATATTAAATAGATATTATACCAAGCCGAATAAAATAAGCATCAAAAGATGATGATTAATGATCTTGATATGACTACCTAATTAAACGATATGAAGTGATACTTCTGTAGTATTATTACTACAGAGGTTGATGCCATGCGCCGCGCCGAGAGCAAAGTAGTCGAGTCACATCACTGCCGGACGAGCTTTTTTGTTTTCAATTTTACAACGACTTAAAACTTGGGCCTTTCATAAAATTTAAATTGTATCCAGATGTTTCCGATAGATAAGATAAACAAAGGAACAACTTAAATCTTTGAGTTCGCCGCAAAATGGCGGAATGGAAAAAAACCGAGTTGACTTCAAAAAACACGAATTATACCGTTGATTTGAAAATACCAGACTATACTAAAGCAATTTAGATGTTTAATTTAAACAATGAAGGAATTCCCTGGTTTCGGCACCAAAAAGATGTGACGTACAGGCGCTTGGCCTGGATCACACTGGGTCGATCACTTTTGATATGTAAATAGCAATCGCCGTGTAGTCTTATGTATGATAAAAAGTAACCTCCAGGTAACAATAGAATGCGTACATACCTAGAAGACCAACAGAAGATCACCTTCCCCAACGCGCTTGCTTGCTGTCTGTTGCTGGCGGCACTTATCACATGCACACCGGCCGGTGGAACTTGATTGTTTGTTAATAGATTTGCACAAGGATAGTCTGGATAAATCCACACACGATACACGAATTTGGAATGCTTTTGATCGATTTTGGATGAGTTGTTTCGGTATTGATGTTGCGTTGTCACTCGTTGGAGGTGAGGCAGCCGAGTGCTTGCTTCATCAGACGTTGTGGGTCTGCTCAATTTTATGAGGGTGACTGTTGTAAATCTACCGCACGCATAGGACAAAAAAACTGTTGCCCATGTTACAGGAAAACAACCTTAATACCAAAACATAAGACACACGTTTACTGACGATAACTATGAGAACGAAACACAAGGCGTACTCTTTAAAACATAGTGCAGTGATTGAAAGTGTTTTAAATGAAAGGAAAGACTCTAGCTTCGGTGAAAATTTAGGATACGCAACTTTAGGATTAGTTATCTTTAGTTTTTCATGTTTTTATTGTATGTGTTTTTATTGTTTAATTTTTATTTTACAAGCAAAAATATCGGAACAAATCTCAAATCAATCCAACCGATAATTTTCCTCTTAGGGATGGAGGAGTTATAGTTACCCCTAACCCCTCTGTCCTAGATTAATTTAGACATATGGTTTTGCTGCATTTGCAAATGCACTTCTTAGAATTTAAGCTTTGTTTCATTTTCAACAACACAGCAAACTTTGCATTTTGCATCGACCACCGTGTTGGCCCTCTGTACTTTGATTCATTATTAAATCCACCTCAAATCGGTGCGAACGTAATCCTAGTTTTAATTTAGATTTAATTAATTAAAATTACATATTTTTAAAAAACTTAACTTCGGGTTCCCGAACCAAAAGTACCTCTTTCATTTTAGTGCGTATATTATCAAACACCCTATATGGTTGGCTTAGCTAAGCCCTACAGTTAATTGTCCGAGTATGAAAGGTAATTCAATCAATTAGTTTTTATGGAATGTCACGGGCCTGCTTATACCTACCAAACCACTCAGCTCAGTCAGCCTATCTGTTTGATCCAAATTAGTGTCATTGAGCAACAAGCATCAAAACTAACAAACTATAACATACTTCCAACATTGTATGATGTATTCAATAACTATAAGTACCTCAGTGCCATGGAGTAAAGGCTCTTTCTGGTATTGTTCAGATATGTGACACATGTCAGAGAATCTGCAGCACCTCTGCAGCTGTGAGTAGCAGATGTAGCATATTGTGTGTGGCCTTCCATCTTCTGCATTCAACTGAAACAATGAGATATGTAGGTAAATTGAGTAGTGTTTAATGTCCTTACAGTCACTGAGAGTAAAACTGAAGCTATATAACTAGAGTAGCAACTAAGAACATACCTCTGTATTAGAAAGTTTTTTGAATATTTCTAGAAGGTGAGTGTTTTTAATCCAATGCATTCTGACATCGACCGCTAGACACACTCTGCACCATGAGTTTTGTGCCATTACTCGAATAGTATTTGGCTCTTTAAAAACAAAATGCTTGGGAACGCACACGCTGCTGTGACTATGGCCAAAAAGATTATCCAGATCAGTCCGTGGGCAGCTTGCCTGCAGCCACTTTAGCCGCTAGTAGTACTTTATTTTATAAAGAGCAAGTATGTATGTCAAGCTCATAGACAAATAGTAGATGTCAGCAGTGTTGCCATATGGATAAGGCATGGATGCCGTATTTTCGTTCCAAAAGTCCGTACAAAATCCGTATTACAATTCTGAGTGAAATTCCGTATAAATTCCGTATAAAAATGAAACAACTAATAATTATTTTATTTATACATATCTTTATTTATCATCTTTAACATATTTACATCGATATTTAAATCATAACAGGGTGATTTATCTAAAAGTTGCTTAGTATGTAACAAGCCTGTTATCGTATCTGTGCCTAATTTATTTCTTTGTTTTGTCTTTAAAAGATTTACGGCGGAGAAAGTTCGCTCTACCGCTGCACTTGAGTGTGGCAAACTCATCAACGCTGAGTTGAATATAGTCAAAATCGGGTAATAGATGTCATCATCATCATTGGGATTACGAGCTGTCATTATCCTTACCCAAAATTCTTCCATGTCTTCAGAATCCGTGGAGTGCAACTCTGTGTTGTTCCGTAGATGTCGCCATTCTGTGTCTAGATCTTGCATATTTTCACCTTCAATTAAATTGGGAAACAGTAGACTTTAAATAAATATGATAGTTATGGTTTAAATAATGAAAACATCTAAAATATGTCCTCTTCATCAACTGCATCTGCCCTAAAAGAGTATGTGTAAAGTTTAATCTGCCTGTATCATAAATCCGTATGTCTAAATCCTCCGTATTGGACTTCCAAAATCCGTACAAATACGGACAAATCCGTCTATATGGCAACGCTGGCCGCTAGTAGTACTTTATTTTTTAAAGAGCAAGTATGTCAAGCTCATAGAGAAATAGAAGATGTCAGTCTGGGAAGAGTGGGCGTTTTGAACCGTAAATAGTTTTCAAAACCTGCTATTGTTCCAATAGCATGTTTTCGGTTTCGAATTCAAATAAAACTATCTATTTTCCAGTACCTAGATTAATGAGAAACGACTGGGTTAGCAGGGTTTACTAAAACGATAACGGCTAGCTATTGGCTCGTGCTGTCGTTATCAATATTACACCGAACCAATCAAGTCGCTGAAAACAAGCTACTGGGAAATAAATAGATTCGCTTGACATTGGAAACAGACTCATCAGCTTTGAGTCTGTCAGCCCTAAGTCTATTTCCAATGTCAAGTATAAGTAGTTATTTTCTAGTAACATGTTTTCAGTGACTTGATTGGTTCAGTGTTATATTGATAACGGCCCGCTATTGGCTGCTTTAATATTCTTTTCCAAAAAGGTGCGTTCATTGGTCGGACTCATGATCGTGAGCGAGTTGTATGAAGATGAAAACGGCTGACGCTTACGAACGAGAGGGAAGTACATACTACCTGTTTCACAAAATCACACGTTTTTATGTTTGCATAAACCTTGACCCTTGCCATCTGGTAATAAATGACTGCCTCCGTGGCGCAGTGGGCGTGTTTATTTAAGTTCGCGATTTGGTTGAACGTTTTGCCACAAATTTCGCAAGCGAATGACTTTACTCCGGTGTGGATTCTCTTATGGACTTTTAAATTCATTTTATGGACTCGCTTCCCTACTTCCACTCCCCCGAGCTCCTTGACATTGCACTTCTCAAAAACGTAGCCCTTCGGCTACGCTTAATCGAAGTTATTCATGAGCTCGATTCCGATCATCGACCGGTAATGCTCTTACTCGGCCCTCCCACTGACCAGCCCCCTGCCACCAAGACTGTGGTAGAGTGGCATAAACTTGAGAAAGCCCTCAAGTCTGCGCACTCGACTGACCTAGATAGGATCCCTTCTGTCATTCTGACATCTGGTGATATTACGGTAGCGGTTGACGCCCTTACCACACATATTACAAACTCAGTCAGAGACTCATCAAAGCAGGTGCCTGTAGTGGATGACCACCGGGGCCCCTTGCCAGATGATACTCGTATCAGACGGCTGATGACTGAAGCTAACGCTGCAGTTAGACTTCATAGTCGCTGCCCCACTAACGACAATAGAGTCTTGATGCGCTCCCTGCACCGTGAGGTGAGAGAGCGCATCAAAGAACATCGCAATCGTGAGTGGGAGAGCCTGCTCTCGGGGATCGAGCCTAGCCATCTGGCCTACTGGAGGTTAGCTCGCTCCATGAAAGCGGACGCTCTCGCTCCGATGCCTCCCCTTATCCGACCCAATCACCCTCCAGCATTCGAAGACGAGGAAAAAGCCGACTTCCTGGCTGAAACCCTCGAATCTCAATGCTCGCCCAGTCTCGAACCCGTCGACCCTGTTCACCTCCATACGGTGAACAGCGAGGTTGACCGCTTAGCCTCCCGACCCCCTACTTCCCCACTTGATCCGATTGAGCCCTCCGAAGTCTTTGACACTATCAAGGCCCTGCACCCAAAGAAAGCCTCCGGCCCTGACGGCATTTCCAACAGAGTACTCAAGCAGTTCTCTGTACCCCTTATCCATATCCTAGTCTGCATCTTCAATGCGGCCATGGAAACTTGCACCTTCCCTGATGCTTGGAAGGAAGCCAACGTTATTGGCATCCGAAAACCCAGTAAACAGGCAAACGACCCAACTATAGTCCGCCTAAAAAGAGTAGACAAAAAATGAGGGCGCCACTGTCGTTTAACTGGTATACCCCATACTATACAATAACTGGTTTTGATACTTGCTAATTATTTATTGTATTATTGGCATTAATATTTTATTATTCTAAGCTAACTTAGTACTTTACATAGGTAACCACTTTACATCACAATTTGTGGTCAAATTCTACTAATACATATTATTATAAATACGGAAGATTGGGAGGATGGATGGAACTTGGCACAGGAATAGATTATTACCTGGAATAACTAGAGGGCACAGCTAGTAAAATAATAAAACAAGAGTTAAGTGTTATTAATAACATATTTTTATTCATAAAATTAGTCGTTCAACATATCAAAATCTAAATATTCGACACCAGACACGTTGTCATCTATTGCCCCAGGAGAATCTTGCCGAGAAGTACTAGGCAGACAGGATTCTTCTGATTCTGCTTCAGACTCACTGCTGCTGCTGCTATCCTCTGCTGAATCCTTCCGAAACTATTCGTCGCACTGTACTCTCGGATTTACCTGAAAATAATAAAATATATTGTTAAGTATCAAAACCAGTCACACGCACTATAAATATGTTTTATTTTCATAACCTCAACTATACATATAAAAGTAAATATTTCTTGATAAGACCACTCTTGGATAAGACATTACTATTTAAAGGAGTGTAAAGTGACTAAAAGTACTACATTAATTCATAACTTACCAGTCAGATCCGCTGTTCGTTTATAAACGTGTTCCATCTGCGTGAGCAATCTGCCGGCTTGGAATTCGGCTAAACATCGCATAAAAACTTTGTATATCACTTCACGAGTGCCGCTGCGGATTGTTTTATTCATTTTTCAAATGTTTATAATACGTTTTTGGATAAAAACTAGAATTGAAGCAAGAATTCAAATGAAAGCAAACAATGTTTACATTACAATGACAAGCAAGTGACAAGATTGACTTTTAATGAAGTGTTGCCAGCCACAGAATATAGTTAGTTCCTTAAACATTAATTTCTACTCTTTTTAGACGGACTGTAGCTATCATCCCATTAGTCTACTCAATAGTCTAGGTAAGATATATGAGCGTCTTCTAATGAAGCGTCTCTGGGCTCATGTCAATGAGTTCAAACTCCTTCCCGATGAGCAGTTTGGCTTCCGTGCCCAACACTCATGCCCACAACAGGTGCTCCGCATAACGGAGCATGTCCTCTCCAATTGGCAAAGTACCTAGCCTGCAGATACTGGTGCCGTCTTCCTCGATGTAGCAAAGCTTTCGACAAAGTCTGGCACAATGGCTTGATCTACAAGCTTTTTAAATTCGGAGTCCCAGATAGACTCGTGCTCATCTTACGAGACTACCTGCAAGGGCGCAGCTTTCGCTACACCGTGGAAGGCACTCTCTCTAGTCCTAGACCAGTCAGAGCGGGAGTCCCTCAAGGCTCCGTTCTCGGCCCCCTCCTGTTCACGCTGTACACTAGCGATATCCCCCGCACTCCTCAAGTGGAAATAGCCCTATACGCAGACGACACAGCCTTGTACACATCCAATCGGAATCCTGATCGGGTGGGTATAAGGCTGCAGGCTGCCCTTCATTCATTAGCCATTTGGTTCCGCAAGTGGCGGATCGAGGTAAACCCGTCGAAAAGTACAGCAGTGTACTTCTCACGGAGAAACCTCACTCCCAAACCGATCTCTCTATTTGGCCAGCCCATTCGCTGGGCCCCATCAGCCAAATATCTGAGTGTCATCCTCGATAGGCATCTTTCCTTTAGGTTGCACATCACTAAGAGGTGCAACCAAGCAAAGTTCACCCTAGGACGATTGTCCTCACTTCTAGGCGCGAAAAGTAAAATGTCCCTTAAAAATAAGGTGACCCTTTACAAAGCGTGCATTCGTCCCATTATGACATACTCATCTGTAGTATTTGCCCACTCTCCTAAAATTGGTGCCATTCAGGTTATTCAAAATCGCTTCTTGCGAAAAGCCTCAGGCTCGCCCTGGTACTTTCGCAATAACGACCTACATCGCGATATGAAATTAGAATCAATAGCCAGGTTCATGAAGCTCGCTTCCAAGCGGTTTTATGAACTTGCCTCTAATCATCCGAACCCTTTGGTACACACCATTCCGGTCTACCCGTTGGATCCGCCCGCCAACAAAATCCTCCGTCGTCCGAGACACGTTCTCGGAGACCCGGATGACGAAATCACCTCCGCTAATGCGGAAGGTGAGTCATCTATATCAGACAGAGCAAACACTTCACAGAAACACCGACCTCGCCGGCGAGGTCGACGAGTCCCTTCAGTCGCCGCCTATACGAGGTACAGACATGTACCCGGGCGTTTCTCTCCTATCCCCACCCCGGCAACAGCCCAAGCCGAGGCTCGTACCTTAGTGGTGCCCTTGCGCTAGTTGCCTAAAAAACTTACTGGGCTGAGCGCCATCTGCGCTCGCCAAAAGTTCGGTTAAGCTGTCACGGCCTCAGAGGCCAACAGCGAGATTAGTCCATTCGAAAAAAAAAAAAAAAAAAAGCAGTGGGCGTGTAGCCGGCTGAGACGCAGGAGGTAGCGGGTTCGACTCCCGCCGCGGAACAAATGTTTGCATGATCTTCAGATATTTGTTCCGTGTCTGGATATTTTTCTATATATTATAAGTATATGTATTTACAAAAAAAGTATATAAGTATTCTATCAGTTATCTGGTTCCCATAGTACAAGCTCTGCTTAGTTTGGGGCTAAATAGCGCTGTGTGAAATGTCCAGCGATATTATATTTTATAAGTGCATTTTTTGCATGATTGTAAAAAAGTAATTATGTATGTGCCTACTTAGGTGCCCAAGTGGGTGGATACAGACTTGCCAGTTTGGGTTTTTATTTAACTGCCTGGCTGTTTTTTTTTAATTATCCTTTGAATATTATAACAATACAGAAAATAAATTACGTCTAAATTGTAACATTTTGAACGAGTTGGAGCAATTTCAATCCCAAGCTTCTCTATCATCTAAATAATCCGATATTTTATAGTAGGCTTTTTTATAAAGATTTTGCTTAATTACGTTTTTAAATTTATTTATTGTCAATTTTTGTACATCACTTGGGAGTTTGTTATAAAAGCGTACACCTTGCCCTTTAAACGATTTACTAATTTTATGGAGTCTACAAGTGGCAACAGCGAGTTTATTTTTATTTCTAGTAACTTTCTTGTAACATTTTGAACGAGTTGGAGCAATTTCAATCCCAAGCTTCTCTATCATCTAAATAATCCGATATTTTATAGTAGGCTTTTTTATAAAGATTTTGCTTAATTACGTTTTTAAATTTATTTGTTGTCAATTTTTGTACATCACTTGGGAGTTTGTTATAAAAGCGTACACCTTGCCCTTTAAACGATTTACTTATTTTATGGAGTCTACAAGTGGCAACAGCGAGTTTATTTTTATTTCTAGTTATAAAATTATGATTATCTCTATTTTTAAAAACCAATTAATATTTTTGTGAACATACATCAGATTTTCATAGATGTATTGACAAAGGAATGTCATGGCTGTGCCAGAAGATAAATTTAATGAAGTTCTTTTACGACAATGGAAACTTGTCGTCAAAATGCTGTTTAATTTTTTTAATGTTCAATAAATTGAGCACAATAAAATAATATAAAACATGTTTGTTTTTAGTTGACTACCCCTGTCTCCACGTCATATGTTCCCCTTACCCCGAATTTCCATTTTGATTAATATCTTCTATTTAGAACCTTATGGCATTGCATTAGAGTTATCATTTGATTAATGAAAACTGAAAGCATAAAACCTTGCATGTGTACGTAGCATTGGTATTGATATTCACACATTTATGGAGGCAGTTCCTCTTACCCCCAAAACCGGGAAAGGGGAACAACAGGACCAGCCTCAGGATTTAGCATTTTTTTATCAAAAGTATGATAGGTATCATTAAAAGACGTTCTATTTCAGAAAGGCAACAGATTAACAAGTTAAAATATTCATATCGATGGAAGAAAGCGATTTTGTCGTATCTCAAAATATCTAATTTTACACCAGAGCCCAAAAACTATTTAAAAAATCATAACTTGTACATTAATAAAGATAGAACGTTGAAATTTGGAAAATATTTTTATCAATCTAAGTTTTACTTGATACAGTTAATTGGAATGTCCTAAAGTTACTGCTTCATTGATTTTTAAATAGTTACAGCAATTGATGTTTCAATATCGAACAGCGGAAATTTTTGAGATACGCCATTTCCGCTTTCTGCCGTCGATATAAACTATTACAATCCTATCAAATATTGTGAATAAACGTAAATAATATGACATGAAAAATAAAGTATGTTTCCCTTCCCCCACCTGACCTTAAATACTTTAAAAACACAAAAATACTATTCGCCAACCGACCACTATGACAGCTCATGTACTTTTTGTCACAATGTTGACTTATTGTCTGTTGGAATAAGTAGAGGCGACTGTAATAAGTGAGGTTTTATGGAACTTGAGTATGACTGAGGATAAATACAACTGCCGAACCGTAAGGTGATTTACGTCTTTGTATAGGGATTCTGTAGGGTATCTGTATGGTTTGTGGTAAGCAACTTTTAGTACCTACTGCGCGTTGGGCCCTTTCTAGTTTGTGTAAATATGTTTTGCAAGCAGCGCCCCAGGAGCTAGAACAATAGGATAGGATACTTTGGCATAGTGCCAGGTATACTAGCCTTATGATTTTTACGTCTGTGATAGCTCTAAGGCGCTTGAATATGTGCAGCATTTTTCTGAGCTTGGAACACAGGTAGTCTATTTGTTTTTTCCAAGTGAGATTTTCGTCAATGTATATCCCTAAATATTTAATATTCGTTACTTGTTCAAGTGAGGGGCATGCGCAGAAATTATTGGAAAGGGGATTTATGGGACAATTGTGGAGCTTCACTTTGAATGAACTATGGGGAGCTGTTCTTTTAGTTATGTTGAAGGGTACAAGTTTCGTTTTCTCAGTGTTTAGGGTTAACAGGTTATTATTTAGCCAGCTAAAGACTATTCTCATGTTACGTTCAGCTGTGTCTGCTACTTTTTCCCAACTATCTCCATAGAAAATCAAAGCTGTGTCATCAGCAAAAGCAAAAATTCTTGTTTGGGGCAATCGGAGAGAGCATAAGCCATTTATATATATTAGAAATAGAGAAGGACCAAGTACGCTGCCCTGAGGTACAACAAAGTCCACCTCAGCGAGGTCGCTCAATACCTCACCAACTTTAGCACGTTGTTTTCTGTTGCTCAAGTAAGATCGGAACCAGTCAAGGGCAACTCCTCTTACTCCCATAGTTTCCATCTTTTTTAGAAGTATTGTCCTAGACACTGTGTCGAAGGCCTTTGCTAGGTCTAGGAAAACACCAGCACATTTTTTGCCTTTATCAAGATGTTCTGAGACAAAATTGACCATATTAGACACTGCATCATCAGTAGAGCAATTATTTCGGAAGCCGTATTGGTTCTGCGATAATAGGCCTTCTACCTCCAGAAATGACAGTAGGCGTTTATTGACTACCTTTTCGACTATTTTAGATATAGAGGTGAGTAATGATATTGGTCTGTAGTTTTTAGCGAGAAGCGGATCACCTGTTTTATGAATGGGGCTTACGTTAGCTATTTTAAGACAATCCGGAACTATACCAGATGAGAGACTCAGATTGCAAAGGTGAACGATGGCGGGTATGAGTGTATGTTTGCCTCTTTTAAGTAGTTCGTTACCTATGCTATCCCAGCCAGGCGCAGAGTATGACTTTAAGGAATTTATTATTTTAAGAATTTCATAATTATCAGTAGGGGACATAAATAACGAGTTATTTGGTGTTGCTGAAATGTGATCTGAGCGGTTAACAAGATCTTGTTCAGATATATTAAGTTTGTTGAGGATTTCAAGCGCCAGTTTTTTGCCAATGCTGGAGAAGTAGTTATTGACTTCGTTAAGAGCGTCACTAGGATTACTATGCATTTTCAATAGTTCTAGATTTTTATTTTTTGTTTGGCTAATATTGCAGATGGATTTGATACACTTCCAAGTTTTCTTACTATCACCATTTGCGTCAGTCAGTAATCCGGACTCATATGATTTCCGCGATTCTTCTGTAACACTGATACATTTATTTCTGTATCTTTTATAGGTATCTTGGAGCACATAGTTAAGCGGATTGTTTTTAGCTTTTAGATGAAGAGCATCTTTGTGGCGTAAACATTTTAGCAAACTCTGTGTAATCCAAGGTTTAGAGATAACTTCCCGATTACTTATTTTTTTAATAGTAGTATTATTACGAATAAGCGCACCCAAGACGTTAATGAGTATATTTGAGGCTTCTGAGGGATCTTCTGCCTGGTAAAAGTTGTCCAAGTCAGCATTTTCCAGATCAGAGATCAGGGTTTCATAATTAATTTTGGAGTACATCTTCTTGTTTGGTAATTTTATGAAGCAATTATCCTTGTCTATGCCTAGAATTACTGTACAGTGGTCTGTTATATCGGTGTTGCAGATCACTGTGCAGGTTTGTTTGGGGGTTTTTACCAGTACATGGTCCAGGCAGTTTGGGCCACGGGTTGGCATCAGGTGGCCCGGTATATACCCAAAGTGTGAGGTGAGGTCCAGATAGTCTAAAGAGCGGTGATCAGTCGTGTCAGTTTTTATATCAATGTTCATATCTCCGGCAATAATACATGTGTTGTATGTAAGTTTGCGAATGGTCTCCTCAAGAGAGTCCTGTATATTGCAGCAATAGATAATTCCTTATTTATATGGACTAGCAAGCAATTAGCATCCTCGAACGGGGGTTCTTCAATAGTGACATGAAGACCTATCTGTGTAAAAATAATTATTCCATCGTTTTGATTGATATAGCGTTTCGAAGAGTTGTATTCATAGTTGGGTAAACAGATGGTTGGGGAATCCTCATTTATACGACATTCGGTAAGTATTATAACGTGGGGTGTTCGATGCATCGATCACACAGATACGAGTAGGTATATTAGCATCATCAGCAGTTTGACCTAAGTAGGTTACTCGTGCCGCGAGTGCGGCCCGGGCGCCTACAGAAGTCAGTGCACCAGCAGCAACCATCCATACCGCACTCATAAATAGTCGTAGTTTTATATATACAATATAGCTTTTGTACAGTAAACTCGACTTTTCTATCAGCATCCCGGGAAGAGCTAGCCGCGATTCCTACATGGTCCTTCGAGATACCGTTCGAGGATTCATAGCGCGATCGTAACAAGTCGTACCGTGAGTGCTTCGGACGTACCAGCAGCCATTAGATTCAGTGATCTTAGCTTTACCAGTGAGATTATTGGAAAGCTATCATCGGCACCTGACGTGGGGAGCTACCCATTCAGGCCAGCAGCAGCAGTGAGCGAACCGCTCGCGCCCTCAGCATCTTCAGCCAGCACTGCGGTGGGGAGCTACCCATTCAGGCCAGCAGCAGCAGTGAGCGAACCGCTCGCGCCCTCAGCATCTTCAGCCAGCACTGCGGTGGGGAGCTACCCATTCAGGCCAGCAGCAGCAGTGAGCGAACCGCTCGCGCCCTCAGCATCTTCAGCCAGCACTGCGGTGGGGAGCTACCCATTCAGGCCAGCAGCAGCAGTGAGCGAACCGCTCGCGCCCTCAGCATCTTCAGCCAGCACTGCGGTGGGGAGCAACCTACACAAAGTCCGGCAAAAGCCGTAGGACAAACGGCTTACAAGTAAGAGCGTTCCTTTTCATTCATTCGAACGAACGTGCTCGAACTTTCACCGACGTTATGGAGGCCCTTTATTCTCAACAAAAAGATTTAGCGGAGAATATTAGGAAAGTCCTTATTAATTTTAAAAAGGATAGCAGCGAGCGTAAGACTTTGGAGTACGGTATACGCAAAATAGACATTCTGGAAGCGTATTGGAGAGAGTATGAGCAAAACCACGAAAAGCTTTTGCCTTTCGAAAGTAAAAGTCATAAGTACTTTGCCGATTCTGAGTTTGAGCAAACTAACAAGTCGTACCTAGCAGCGAAAACGACGATCGATAGGTATTACTTAGATCTAGAGCAGCAATTAGGAGTCTCTGAACCCGGAGAAAGCCAGCCGGAAGTAGGTCCATCCAGCGGCAGACAGCAGCGGCCGCAGACCCCGGCACCACCACCGCCAAACCCCCGTGTACAGCGAGACGAGGATTTAGGTACCAATAGCCAGCTAGATATTATGCTACGTAAGCAGGTAATTAATTTTAAAGCCTTTTCAAAAACGGTAGATACCATAGATATAGAGTCATACCAAGAAAAATGGGAATACGAAGACGCCCTGCGAGCCTTACAAACTCGCTGGACGGTTGTGGACAACTACCATTGGGAGATCATGTTGGAGTTGGGAGAAGACGAAGCGTACGAGTACCTACAACTTCAACAAGCACGAGCGTACCTACAACGGCCTGAGGAAAGCTTTAAGCTCAAGGATGTGGTCGACATCGTATCGCGACAAAACCACACCTCAGATGGATATACCCGTTTTCACAGGTAGCTTTCAGCAGTGGGTATCGTTCAAGGATCTGTTTGATGAAGCTATCCACAAAAATTCATCGTTGTCAAAGGCTCAGAAGATGCAGTTTCTTAAGAGTAAGCTCAAGGGAGAAGCGGAGCGTTTGATACAGCATCTTCCAATCAGCGCGGACAACTATGCAACCTGTTGGGAAATCTTGAACCATCGGTTCAACAACAAGAGACACATCTTCACGTCGTACGTTAGCACCTTCTACAATCTAGCCAACATACAGCAGCAGTCGTATGCAGCCATCAAACGACTTCATGACGTTACTTTAGAGAGTCTCCACGCCATTAAGAATCTAGGTATCGACACAAAGTCATGGGACCCTCTTCTTGTGTACATATTGTCCCAGAAGTTAGATGGTGAGTCCTTTGCCGAGTACATAGAATCCTTGAAGAATTCGCGAGAACTACCGGTTCTACAAGACTTTATGGACTTCCTAGAGAACAAGTTTACCACTCTAGAGTCATCTCGGCGACGACGAGATGGGACACCTAAAAGCCCATCATCTCATCAGCAAACGTCTCACTATCAAAACCATAAAAATAAACCTTTTATTAGTGATGGTAAAAGTAACAAAGCGCATGAAATTGCGAAATCATTACACATGTCGGCGTCAGCAAATAAGTGTCCTCGATGCGATTCTGGTCATAGGTTAATAAATTGCAACAGATTCTTGGAATTAGCAAACGAACAAAAAATTAAATTACTAAATGAATTAGATTTTTGTACGAATTGCATTTATGATCACGAAGGGGCCAAGTGCTATTCAGCAAAAAGATGCCACAAATGCAACGAAAAGCATCACACAATTTTGCATGATTATTTCGCAAGTCAACCTAGATCTAGTTCGTCAACTAAGAGCTTAAACTTAAAGCATAGTAAACAACAGCAGCAGCATGGTAACTACAATATTCAGACATCTCAGCGAGAGGAAACTTCTGAGATTTTATTAGCGACTGCTTTGGTTAAAGTTACCGCAGCAGATAACAACCAACACGTTTTGCGAGCACTGATCGACCAGGGCTCACAGGTCTCGGTAATTACTGAGAGAGCAGCACAGCAGCTAGGGTTAAAGCGCGAGAGTTGCAAAGGAGCTATTTTTGGGGTAGGAGAGCGAGAAAATAGCTGCAAGGGTAAACTTAAAATTACTTGTCGATCAACTTACACTGATTTTATGTTTACTACGGACGCTTTAATAATGAACAATCTAATTAAACATTTGCCAAATAGGACATTCGCAAAACCGTCATGGAAACATATAGCACATATCAGCCTTGCAGACCCGGATTTTAATATCAGCCGTCCGGTTGACCTTCTTCTTGGTGCAGAGGTGTACTCCAACATCCTGATGGAGGGATTAATCCGCGGACACACACAATCTGAGCCCCTAGCGCAGCATACTCAGCTAGGGTGGCTTCTATGCGGCAGTGTAAAGACTTCTTTTCATTGCAATGTTATCCTTAACAACATTGAGGATATACATGAGTTCTGGAAGATTGAAGACATTCAAGAACAAAACGAAATGTCGGTAGAAGATCAAACCTGCCTAGATTACTTCAACGCCACCACTAAACGCTCAAGCCAAAGAAAAAAGCCAAAGATAAATACCAAAGAGAATCCAGCTGACGCTGCAAGCAGAGGTCTGACGTCATTACAGCTCAAAGAGCATAAGTTGTGGTGGCAAGGACCTACATTCTTATCGTCACTCAATTTCAAACCAAAACAGCAAAGAATGAATTTTACTACGAACGAAGAGGTTAAAAAGCACGTGAACGTAATTAGTAACATCTCCGATAACAGCAGCATCGTCGAAGATTTACTTACCCGTCACAGTTCGTTTAATAAAATAACAAGGATTTTAGCGTGGATACGACGCGTGTTGACCCCTAGGGTTAGTAAACAAAGGCAGCCGAAGTATCTCAAGTTACACGAGCTTCGATCAGCAAAATTAATTATTATAAAACAGGTACAGCGTAAAGAGTTTTATAACGACATAGAATACCTATTACATAACAGCAAGGTCAAGTCTGATAGCCAATTAGCAAACTTAAATCCATATGTGGACGAAGACGGTATTTTAAGAGTCAAAGGAAAACTCAGTAATGCAAACATCAATGCAGAAATGAAATTTCCTAGTATCATTCCATACAGCAGCAGATTAACTGAGCTTCTCATCCAACAAGCCCACGAGCTCACCTTCCACGGTGGTCCTCGGCTTACCACGTCCTTTCTGAGACAAAGGTACTGGATAGTTAAAGGCAACCGCGCAGTTAAAAAACAGATCCTTAGATGTGTCACCTGCAGAAAACAAGAGCCCATTAAATTACAGCAGATTATGGGCGATTATCCTGAATTTAGAACTAATCCAGCACCAGCGTTCTATCACACAGGGGTAGATTTAACGGGTTTTATTCCAGTCAAAGCCAACAAAGGACGAGGAATAAAAACAACGAAAGGCTACGTAGCGCTGTTTATCTGCATGGTTACAAAAGCAGTTCATATAGAGTTAGTTTCCGATTTGAGCAGCGCCTCTTTCATAGCAGCATTGAGAAGAATGGCAGCACGACGCGGAACACCTAAGCATATGTACTCCGACAACGGAACTAACTTTGTAGGGGCAAACAAGGCCATTCAAGAAGAATATCAGCAGCTAGAGGAAGATTTCAAGGAGTCATTCCATCGAGAAGTAGCGGAGATGGACATAGAATGGCACTGGAACTGCCCTTCTTGGCCAAGTGCAGGAGGGATCTGGGAGCGATCCATCCGAAGCCTAAAGCAGCATCTGAAAAGAGTGGTAGGTGAACAAGCGTTAACCTTCGAAGAATACAGCACTGTGTTGGCGCAAATCGAGGCAAGACTTAATTCGAGGCCTCTATGTCCGATATCTGAAGACATTGATGACATCGACTTCCTCACGCCATCACACTTTCTAACCAGCAACGCGGGCCTAACAGTTATAGAAACCGCCAATGACGCTAGGACCCGATGGCACCTAACAAACAAGATCTTCCAAGACCTGTGGAAGAGATGGAAAGCCGAATATCTCAGTCAATTATCTGTCCGCAGTAAGTGGCTCAGAGCAAAAAGAAACGTTGAAGTCGGCGACATGGTGACTATTCACGATGACAACTTCTCATCGGGGAAGTTTCCTGTGGGGAGAGTGATAGAAGTGCACAAAGGAAATGATGGTTTTGTAAGAGTGGTGTCTCTTAAAACAAAAAACGGCATTATAAAGCGTCCTATAGTAAAATTATCAGTTTTACCTATAGAACAAAGCAAAGTAGTACAAACGGAACATGACGAAAGCAAACAAAATGTAGCACATTTAGCAAAATATAGTAACCAATTAGGTAGAAAACAGCTTCCTAGATTTATGAACGTTGCATTTGCATGGATCTTTTTTATGAATATCATTTGTTCAAACGTATCGGCCAATATAACTCATTTCACTAGTAATCAGTCGTTATACTACGACCCGGTAGGAAAAATGCTATTAATCCGTGACCAGTGGAAAATCGTATCTTACTATGACATGCGACCTTACTGGCAAGGAGAGAAAGCAGTTAATTCATTTACCGAATATCTAGAACAAGCATGTGATACCTACACGCTTACAATCATATGTGACCGTGAAACCCGAGTCCGCCAAGACAGCAAGGCCGGGCTCATTCACCTAACAAAACAATGCACAGCAAAGGGGCGTGACGTCACACTATATTCCTATCAACAACAAAGCTCACTTAATCTCAAATCGGACCTAGTACTTACCAACATAGCTCCGATACAGCACCACACTTTCAACGCTACGTTACCGTTTATCGAACCAAGTCTAGATTATCACCTTAACTCCTCGCTACAGCAGCTCAGCGAGCAAATCAGCGCGATGAAGGAAGCGGCACAACAGGAGGTGACCTTAACAACGCACGATATTCACCAATACGCAATATCGTACAGCGTATTAGCAGCGATCGTAGCAGCGTTCCTGGTGTTCCTGTGGAGACGAAGCAGACGAGCCGTCAGTGCGTCCTCCGCGCGCGCCAAGGAGCCGGTGGCGCCGCCGGTGCCACCCCCCGCGTCTCACCCGCTGAGAGAGGCGTCCTCCAGCGGAGATAGTGTTAGTGCGCGTCGGCAGCCCGTGCCCGAGCTAGGGCATGGTGCCAGTGGGATCGTGCGGTGGTCCAGTTTACGTGATATAGACACAATAACTTCACCCATCAGCAAGCAGCCAACCAGCGGACAATCAGTTTTTAGTATAGAATAGGGATTAGTTTTGTAATGAAGCAATCACTTAGATTAAAGCATTAAAGCATTGTCCTAACAATCACCTAGTCTAAGAAAATATTGATCATCTATGTAATACTAACCCCTCAATTGTAGCGCCTCATCTCATTCTCATCTCGTACCTCGCCCTCGGGAGTATGTTCGATGCATCGATCACACAGATACGAGTAGGTATATTAGCATCATCAGCAGTTTGACCTAAGTAGGTTACTCGTGCCGCGAGTGCGGCCCGGGCGCCTACAGAAGTCAGTGCACCAGCAGCAACCATCCATACCGCACTCATAAATAGTCGTAGTTTTATATATACAATATAGCTTTTGTACAGTAAACTCGACTTTTCTATCAGCATCCCGGGAAGAGCTAGCCGCGATTCCTACATGGGGAGAAAAGTGTAATCTATTTAAAAGTATAATAAAGCTGTCATAGTTTTTTTGCACGCTGCGAATGTTTTGAGTTATTATTATATATTTTCTGTTGACATCACCTAGGATTTTTATGCAATCTTCAGGTGTATCAGCCAGTGTGCTGAATGTGAGTTCAGTGTTATCGACATCATTAATAAATTCTGCACTATCCATAATGGTTTTTTAATGTTAAGAAATGAACGACAAGATTGTACTGTGGTTGTTCAAAGTGGAAAAGAGAGATTGGGAGTAGGGGTGGGTAGAAGTTTTTGCGTAGGAGGGTAAGGAAAAGGTAGTAGATGGGTCGGCTGCTTAAAATCAAAACATAGTAACTCGTTCCAACAAAAATGTTCAGGAGAGCCAAAAAACGTGTTGGCTACTTTGATTCGTTCGCCCGAAGAAACCAAAAGAGATAGCGATTTGGATGTTTGGCGAAAAGTTGTGCTATATTGTTGACATTTTAGTTTGCAATACTCGTAATCGTTTTAAACTATAGTTACACTTAAATCGCTCATACTTTATTTTTATTTGTGAATTTACCCAAATATGACTGGAAAAACAATATCAAAACTTAGTAAGTCCGCTTACTAGGTTATAAATTTGATTTTCTATTGTAAATGTAGACTAAAAAATTCATTTTAGGTACTTAGTGTTTATAAGAATAAAAAATAATCCCAAAGTACAGACAGCCACACATCAGCTGGTTACTACAATCAGTCAAATGAAAAACGTATTTGACATTAAAGTGAGAATCGATTGAAGAAATTTGACAGATTTGTTTATATTGATGTGTGGCTGTCCGTACCTATGAATGCAGAATAAAATTAAAAATCCTGTTGACTTATAAAAAGATGTTTATTAACTTACTTCAAAGGACTCTTTAATTAAAACATGACTCAAATTCTCAACAGTCAACTAAAGCTAAAAAAATAAACTTATGCTAAAATCATTATTAATGACAATGTTAAAAAACTACTCGTTGTTATTGGTAACGATTTGACCATCAATTTGCAAATCAATGGAGTTATCACTCGTGGGTAGATTCAGCCAAAACTCCCTTCTGTTCAATGGCATTAGGGGGACCAATTTTGAAAAAATACCATCTTTCTTTGATGATTTCACCCCTCGAGGGATAGTATCTAAAAGTGGGGGGATAGTGTTGACACTAAATTTCTGCATCAAGAAGTTCAGTTCTTTGTAAAGTTCATCAAAATCTGTTTTATAGGACAGATTTCGTGATCCTTTGACGAATTTAGCTTCAACCACTGGGTTTAGCAAAAATTTGCTGAGAGGATCGTCATTTGTGTTACGCCGTGGAACTCGTTTCTTTTTCACCCATTGGTATGATTTTTGCACTTCAATAATTTCAATGTTCTTTCTACAGTTCGCTATAATAGACTTGTAGTCATCATAATCAAAAACTGCATCTCTACGCCTCATTTCTTTTTCTATGTTTCCATGTACGCCGTCAGCAGACATATGGGTGTGGCCTTTAGTGAGAAATCTCAGAGTGATAGTATCAATATTAATACACTCAGAATTCACAATCGTTACCAGCGCTGTAAATAAAAACCAATTTTTATTTTGTCCAGTGCAGTTGTCACACCACAGTGTTAATTTTTTCACATCTCTTTCCGAAATAAGAAAAGCCATCAGTGCATCAATTATGTTATTGGCATCTCGACCCATCATTGCTTCATGCCACACAACACACTTGCTGTTTATCTTTGCATCTTTACATAGTGGTGCAAATGTTAAATTGAAAGCCACTAGACGGCTCAAAAAGAATGAATCTTTAATTTTTGGCATATCTGGCAATAATGTCACTTTCTGAAGATCCATAGAAAAAAAATGTTCCATAGTATCGTTGCCCTTCTTCGCATCTTCTTTGTAATTTTTTATAGCTTTTTCAGCTTTTATCTTGTGTTGAGCGAAATCATTCTGTAAACTTTCGATAGCTGATGCATCACTTTCATTTTTAATCTTTTCCTCGAATACTCCGCAATCAACACATTGGTCTCCTTTGGGATATTTTAAGGAAACTTTCATTGATTTCATAGTATTTCTGTAGGTTTCAACGGAACATTTGATATCAGGATTCTTTGATATGAAGTCAGTGTGCATAGATTGCAGCGTAAGCGTTCGTGGCAAGTACCGTGTCAATGGTGCGTTGTTTCTCCTGTAGTGGCTCAATGCCGGATTATAGCTCATGATATGGTCTTCGATCGGTGTTCTTGATAACCTAGGTTTCTTACCACCTCGATTCTCTTTAACTGATTCGTAAAAGGGTTTCCGTTTTAAAGCTCTACTTAGCTCGGTAATAACACCATCAGTACAATGACCCAGAGTATTCAGGAAAAATGATTTACAAACATTTATCTCCTCATTCCCGAGACAAAAGTAGTAATACCTTGACTCGTTTCTAATGTGTTTTTTGTCTGGGTTAGGAACAGATGTAGATTTCTCTTTTACTGGTGCAATCTTTACACATTTGTTCAAAAACTGGCGGCGCTGAGTATAGTTAAGATTCCAGTAACCATTCCAAATACCCTCTCGCTGTTTTTCTGTGAAGTTATTGCAACGTCGCCTACATTTACAGTCACACTTTTTAGGTATCATGGGATGCATCGTTTTATTTTTTATAACCTTTGCTGTTTCTTTGGGATTATCTGAAATTTCAATTAATGTACCCGTATCAAATATGGGGCCTGGATAATTTGCAGTGAACCGAGCTGGTGGACGGTAGCCATCTGCTTGTTCTGAGTCAACGAAAATAATTGTATTTGGGTAAGTTGCAATGAAAATTGGCATTTCTGGTACAGGGGATTGCATCGGAGGTGGATGGGGCAGATTTTCAATTGCAAACGTAGGTTCTAGGAGATCGAGATCTTGAAAAAAATCTTCGTAGTAATCATCAAACAACTGCAGTGTAGGCTTTTGTACTACCGAAGGTATATAATCGGGATCAGCTACGGAGTCATCACTCAAGTAAGCAGTATCTAATCCATGGCTACTATCAGAAACGATACTATCACAGATCGTTATATTTTTAGCTGATGACCCAGGGATAGGATTGTTGTAGTCGATAACAGTTTGGTCAGTATCTGTATTAGCCTCATCATTTCCTCTGAAAGCGAAAAAAAAGAACAAGCTAAACACACGCAACCAACACCAAAAACAAAAAATGCAATAACATAGCAGTAAGTATTAATTAAATAGCTTGGTTAAAGAAAAATAAAATAAAATAAACTTTCTTTAACTGTTTGGGTAGTCTCGTTTTGTTCTATAAGGCAAGAAGTTAAGGGGACTTATGCGGCGCTAGTGGCGTCCACACTAATTAAATTATTATCTCTGTTAATACAATAAAATTTAAAAATCAGTCACAAATAAGCACTTCGATAAAATGTTTCTAGTAAGTAAGTATCTTTTGATATGGCATAGGGCGTATTTTAATGAGAAGTGGCAATTTTTGTCATAAACATCCCTGTATGTACATTACTGTTTTAATTAGAAACTTTTTAGATGGTATCACATTAAAATTTACCAAGGTGCCTAATGCCCACATTGTGGCTGATATTTTAATTTAATTTATTGAGGTAATAATTAATAACCTGTGAGAGCGCCACTAGCGCCGCGTAAGCCCTTTAAACCGGAACCTCTACTTTTTTCACTTGATCTTGCACGACTCTAAACAAAACTAGCAATAGTGTAATAACTACCTACCTAATTCATAGAACAAAATGGAAGCTACCGAAAAAAACAGTGATAAAAGATAGTTTGAGTTATTTTATCATAAATACATGTTAGATAAAAACATAAAACTCTTAAGTGCATGCAATCCACACACGATTCTCTCATTACAACACATGAAATATTTTACAATAACACAATCAGCCAGCATCAATAACGAGTTAGTAAATCAGTTATAACCTTAAACTTTTTAGTGGATAATTATCATAATACACCCTTAAAATAGGAAAAATAGGCTTTGGCACATTCATTACTCGAAAGCCAGCACAACATACTAGTTTTATTAGCTTTATTATGTTATAATGCAACGACAATTCTATTTTGAGGTTAAATCACGATTCTTTACATTTTCCTAACTAAAATGAATAAATTAATGCTTACCTCCATTCGTTTTCGTTCTGCAAAGCACGCATTATACGCCTGGACCGATAAAATTGCTTGTAACTCATTTTATTATTTTTTTAACACAGAGCGAAACACTCGTGCGCAATGTCACTGGACTTACTAAACGAAATGTCATTGATTTTACAATCGGCGCCAAATTCAAAACATAGCAAGTTGGTATTTCAAATTCATAACATAGTAAGTCGCTTGACCTGCTAGGGTTTTAAATTTGTATTCTGACATACTAAGTTTAGAAGTTGTATTTGAAGGAAATTTTCGTAATCACGCCAAATTGCTTAGACTTGCTAAATAAAATTTTTAAAATTAAGTATGAAACTGGGTATTTTAAGGTCCACATCACTTCAATGCTGTCTAGTAGGTCGAAAAATGCCAAAAACCGTTTTTTTTTCAAATCACCTTTTACTAGGTTTTGAATTTGGGCAGCCGGGGTGTCTGTGTGTGTTCATGTCTGTATTTGTGTGTGAACTGGTGTGTGTACATGTGACAGTGAAAGTGTGTGTGGATGTGTGTATGAGGGGAGGTGTGACTTTTATGTAGGGGAGGGATTTCTGGTGTGCATATTTGAAAAAGGCTTCTGGGGCAAATAGTACCACATGTTTTTTGTGTTAATGTTGTGCAGTTAAGTGACTGTAGGATGTAATGTAGTGCCCTCTTGCAAACATACAATGTGAAACACAAAATAACAAATGATTTTAGAAAAAAGCACAATTGTATCATAATAATTAGTCACTTAGCAGGGTTGTCCCTTAGCGCGGCGAGAGTTTCGTCATCTTTTACCAGGATGTGCGGTGCGTTTTCTTTTTTCCTAAGAAAAACTCTGCCACCGGAAGACCAGCAATACTGGTATCCTTCGCTTTTTGCGAAGTCACGGGCCAGGTGTAGCAACCTCTTGGCATGCGAAGTGAGATGTTCCGAGATATAAATTGGTGTTTTAGGATCTTTTATTCCCAAGGCTCCAGAATTAAGCTGATCAGATCTATTCCTAGCGTAAGTCTTGACATTACGCAGGACAGATTCTTTTTCTAAGGTATTTGCCAGCTCTACTACAATAGTAGATTTTATGGTGTTTCCTTTGGTTGGTAAACGGTACACGTCCCGTGGTTGTATGGTGTTTCCTTTATTCTGGAGGTCCAAGGAAGTGTTGAGCTTGTTAAACATAACGAATAGGTCGTTTTTAGACTCTTTCGTTTTAGTAAAGGGGACGTTCCTAATCTCAATACAATATTTTTTGGATTGACTTTCGAAGTTTTCCAGTTTGTATTCAATCACGTTAACTCGGCTAGACAATTTTTTGCGTTCGCCCTCCAGGTTCTCTATTTTATTCTGAACGTCTTTAATCTGACCCGAGACGAGGTCCAGTGATTTTTCTATCTCTTTGTTAGAGGTTTGTATTACGTCAGACTTGCCATTTATGTCGGAGATGTTCTTCTCAAGTTGGTCTAGTCTCATATTCAAAGATGAAACAATATCTTTGATTTCCTCCTTGAAAACGGAGAAGCGGTCCTGTTCGTCATCATCGGAAAGGCGTGAACGCTTATGCATGGGTCTTATGGGTTTTGGCTGGGGTCTCCTAGACGTTTTGGTGATTTCTGAGTCTGACGTTGATATAGAATCCATTTTGGTAGAAAGTCCGGGAGGGGTACGCTGCATAGCCGAGATGTGGAACAGAAAAATCTGAGAGTAATCCGGTAATATGGTCGGAAATAATTCGATATTCTGGTGTTATGAAGAGATTTCGTTAGATAATGATGCGCCGTCGCCGGTTGATCGCACTAATTTCAGCGGGATATGGTCCAAATTAGAGTAGCAGGCAGTATGAACGCCACTGAGGCGTTATCCGTGGTATAGTGCAGTGCGCGGTGTAGGCGCGTGTGAGCGGGAAAAAAATATAGCGCTTACTCTTATCCCTGCGGGGGTGAAGAAGTGTCCCCGCGCTGCGACGTCCGGAGCGGTTTGCGCGTACGCAGATCGAAGCACAGTTATTATTTGTAGTTTTTAATAATTGTTCAAGGAAGTTGTGATCTTATTACAGTGAACGTAACTACGATTATGGTGTACACAAAAACAGTAGTTTAACTGCGTAAGCGAGTAACACGTCTGCTTTCAATTGGTGCCGGGACGAAAGAGGAATGATTTGTTGCATACGTTACAAGCATATGGCTTTTCTCCAGTATGGATTCTTTTATGTTTATTCAGATAACTACCTAATGAAAATGATTTGTTGCATACGTTACAAGCATATGGCTTTTCTCCAGTATGGATTCTTTTATGTGTAATCAAATTACCACCTGATACAAATGATTTATTGCATATGTTACAAGCATATGGCTTTTCTCCAGTATGGATTCTTTGATGTGCAATCAGATAATAACCTGATACAAATGATTCATTGCATACGTTACAAGCATGGCTTTTCTCCAGTATGGATTCTTTTATGTTTAATCAGATAATCACCTGATGAAAATGATTTGTTGCAAATGTTGCAAGCATATGGCTTTTCTCCAGTGTGGGTTTTCTTGTGTTCAACCAAACTGCTGCCTTGAGTGAATGATTTGTTGCAAATGTTGCAAGCATATGGCTTTTCTCCAGTGTGGGTTTTCTTGTGTTCAACCAAACTGCTGCCTTGAGTGAATGATTTGTTGCAAATGTTGCAAGCATATGGCTTTTCTCCAGTGTGGGTTTTCTTGTGTTCAACCAAACTGCTGCCTCTAGTGAATGATTTGTTGCAAATGTTGCAAGCATATGGCTTTTCTCCAGTATGGATTCTTTTGTGTACAATCAAACTACAGCCACGAGTAAATGATTTATTGCAAATGTTGCAAGTATATGGCTTTTCTCCAGTGTGGATTATTTTGTGTACAATCAAACTACGCCTTTGAGTAAATGATTCATTGCATATGTTACAAGCATATGGCTTTTCTCCAGTATGGATTCTTTTATGTGTAATCAAATTACCACCTGATACAAATGATTTATTGCATATGTTACAAGCATATGGCTTTTCTCCAGTATGGATTCTTTGATGTGCAATCAGATAATAACCTGATACAAATGATTCATTGCATACGTTACAAGCATATGGCTTTTCTCCAGTATGGATTCTTTTATGTTTAATCAGATAATCACCTGATGAAAATGATTTGTTGCAAATGTTGCAAGCATATGGCTTTTCTCCAGTGTGGGTTTTCTTGTGTTCAACCAAACTGCTGCCTTGAGTGAATGATTTGTTGCAAATATTGCAAGCATATGGCTTTTCTCCAGTGTGGGTTTTCTTATGTTCAACCAAACTGCTGCCTTGAGTGAATGATTTGTTGCAAATGTTGCAAGCATATGGCTTTTCTCCAGTATGGATTCTTTTGTGTACAATCAAACTACAGCCACGAGTAAATGATTTATTGCAAATGTTGCAAGCATATGGCTTTTCTCCAGTATGGGTTCTCTTGTGTTTAATCAAATAACTACTTGTAGTAAATGATTTATTGCACATGTTGCAAGCATATGGCTTTTCTCCAGTATGGATTCTTTTGTGTAAAATCAAACTGCTGCCTTGAGTGAATGATTTATTGCAAATGTTGCAAGTAAATGGCTTTTCTCCAGCGTGGATTCTTTTGTGTGCAATCAAACTACGGCCTCGAGTAAATGATTCATTGCATATGTTACAACCATATGGCTTTTTTCCAGTATGGTTTCTTTTATGTGTAATCAGATAACCACCTGATGCAAATGATTTATTGCAAATGTTGCAAGTATATGGCTTTTCTCCAGTGTGGATCCTCTTATGTCTAATCAAGCTACTGCCAGTAGTAAATGTCTTATTGCACACATCACAACAGAATGACAAAGCACACACATTGTTTGTCTCAGCTTTCACTTTTACAGGAGGTTGTTCCGAGCTTAATATAATAACATCGACTGTGACATCTTCTGCAAGTGTACTCTCCTCTATGTCCATGGATTCTTCTTTTATTAGAAGTTCTTCTTTTATTAGAAGTTCTTCTTTAACTTTAACTTCAGTATTTCCTTGGTTTGAGTTATCAATTATGGACGTGAACGGTAAAGCAGTCACAGATAGGTTGTGAGTGATTGCTGTTGGTGGTACTGCTTCCGCAGCCTGAAAACAAATAAAAACTAATATTAATGATAATGTCTACCATTGTTGGCCATATATTGCATGAATCTTAAAACTTAGCTAAATGTCTGATATTAATGATATCAGACATTAGCTAAGTAATGCTGAGATATGCTAAGATAGAGAGCTAAGATATTAACACTAAAAATCATAAGTATACATATGTATAAGGAAGAACTTGGGAGGGTTTAGGAATGCAGAATTGTAGATGATGCAAACATTTGTTTGTGTGTTGTGTTGCGCAGGCACTCATTGTTCCTGACACCACAAATAAAGGGAATCCTAGTGTGATGTCAGGCCTATGTGTGTGACTGACTGACTGTCAGGTGATATTAGTTAAAGAGTAAGAAAAAGAAAGGAGATTTGTATCCGCCATGTTGTGTCAGCCTGTAAATGGCAAAGTATTAGAACAAAACCAAACCAATAATGTAATACTTAAGCTGTTGGCGTCCCCATTTAATTAAATAAATAAAGACATTGTTATTAAATTTTTTTAAACAATTTGCATATAGGGTCGGTATGCCCTATATGTACGCGGTACGCGCAAAAATTAAGTATTTTATTTACTTTGAGGAAAAAGAACATCGTAAATTATTTGGAAATATAATAACATTTCAAGACAGATATGATTAATTTCTATGAACACACAGAGCGGGTAATTGCCATTGAAGATGAAAATGAACAAAGGACAGTAATAGTTAAATATCATGAAGGAAAGACATGCCACCGCGGTATTAAGGAAACGTTGCTTAGGATTCGTAGAAATTATTATTGAGATAGAATGCAAGAAACAGTAACAGCAGTCATAAATGCTTGCGAAGCATGCCAGAAAATAAAATATTTAAAAATATAGAAACCCATCAAGCCTATTTTACAATTAATGCAAACACAAGATGCCCCTTTTGAAGAGATTTTTATAGACCTTTTTGAAAACCCTATGTGAGACTTATTGATGCTTTCAGTAAGTTAGCACACGCAATTGAAATTCAAGGAAAATCAACACCTGAAGTAATCAGAGCTTTGATGAAGTACTTTTAATATTATGGCATCCCCCGAAAGAACAGTTCAGACCCCGGTACTGAGTTTAATAATGAATTAATGAAAGAATTTCTAAGTTTACATAAAATTGAACTTCACGTTGGTACGCGCAATAACCCTAATTCAATGGGACTTATTGAACGCTTCCATTCCACAATAATTGAAATTTATAGATTGGCTATATATGAAAAACTATGTACTGATGCAGCATCAATTATGACGTAATCAGTTATGGCTTATATCATACCATTCATTCTGTTACTGAACTAACTCCATTTGAAGTAGTATTCGGACACACTGATACAAGCAGCCCTTATGCCATAGAATTAGAAAAGCGTTATTTCCAGAAACTGGTTAAAGATCATGCTAAGCGAACTAAAGTATTGTATGAGCATTTGGTAGAAAAGATGGTAACGACTAAAGAGAAGAATAGGGAAAAGAAAGGTGGTGAACTTGAAGTAGAGTTTCCTCTAGGAAAGACAATTTTTGCTAAAGATGTTAATAAGCGGAAAAGCAAACATAAACCTCGAAATGTAAAAGCGAAGGTAGTAGGTGAACCCGAGAGAAACGTTTTGCCTATCCAAGTAGGGGAAAGGAAAACGAAAGTTCCTATAAAAAATATCAAAGGTCCTCCACAGGTGGCGCAGCATACTGCTGATAGCAGTGCCGACCCTGGCCCTTCATCTGCAAAACCTTAATGGCAACGCGGGAATACTTCCGATAAAAGAAGGTCAAGCATACGTGCAAATTAATCATTAGACTATAGTTAAGGTTATTCATTTGAAAAAGATTTACAATGATTTAAATTATATTGCAACAAACTATGAGCAACTATGTAAATTGATCGATTGGAATGCACCATATTCTCATGAAATGAGAAGTATAAAATCACATACAGAGTTATAACTAAAGGTAAATACTGACAACTTGTTCCACAGCAGCGTTATAAAAGAGGTCTCATAAATCCATTGGGTTCTATTATAAAAATTGTTACAAGGAATCTTGATCATGACGATGCAATTAAATTTGATAAACTCACTTCTGATTTAAGTCATGACCAAATTATCATTTCTAAGAAATTAATTTTGGTTTCAAAAATGTTTGAAGCTTCATAAATGTAACTGAAACGATTAATCAGAATACTGTAAATTTAGATAACCGTTTAAAGAAGGCTGAGATAATGTTAAGAGATTTAGCTGCTAAGGAAAATAATTGGATTTTCCACACATACATTATTGGATTATTTAACGATTTTACAAGCAGTTTTCGTACCATCTTTATAAGACTAAGTGAAATTGAAACCACTCTAGCATTAAGTAAAGTCTCGATATTACATCAATCAATCGTGAACTCTACAGAACTTATGTATCATTTGAAATTAATTGCTAACTCTGAAAGTTTAGTATATTCGCCTATCGATGAAAATTTGTTAAAATTAGACGAAACTATTTGCGTAAAATCTTTTATTAAGAAAAACCAGATCACGTTCATTATGGAAATTCCAGTTACTGATAATTGTACTTATAATTATTTTAAATTGTACTCCTCACCAATTTTCCACCAATCCGAAAATAAAACCTTTTTTCCCTAAATATCCTTACCTATTGGCGAAAGGGATGAAATACTTACCAATTGCGAAACCGTGCCGCCCGTTATCTACTGGCGACCATTTTCTATGTTCTGCAGACAACCGAGCTTCGTACCATGAGCTCACTTGTATGGAGCAGCTGATTAAATTTGACGATAACCCCACTCGCTGTACGCCGCATCAGGTCCACATTGAGAAGGTCAAGGTCCAGAAAGTCAACGCTGATAATCGGATTTTATATAGTAGACTGAAGACTACTCTAACTAACTACTGTGACAGCGAGGTCAGCACCAAGCAACCTGCATTCGGAACTTACCTCGTGACCATCGACGAGCCATGTGATTTGTAAATCAACGGAATTCGTATTGGTCACCGTATCATCATAATCAGATGCTGTGGAGCCGATCCCGATCATCGCCTTACCGCAGCTACCTAAGAACGCGAGTCTATCCAGTGCACGCGCACTCGACATGAAGGGTATCAGCTTAGATGAAGTTAAATTCAAGGTGTGACGTACAGGCGCTTGGCCTGGATCACACTGGGTCGATCACTTTTGATATGTAAATAGCAATCGCCGTGTAGTCTTATGTATGATAAAAAGTATCCTCCAGGTAACAATAGAATGCGTACATACCTAGAAGACCAACAGAAGATCACCTTCCTCAACGCGCTTGCTTGCTGTCAGTTGCTGGGCGATGCTGGCGGCACTTATCACATGCACACCGGCCGGTGGAACTTGATTGTTTGTTAATAGATTTGCACAAGGATAGTCTGGATAAATCCACACACGATACACGAATTTGGAATGCTTTTGATCGATTTTGGATGAGTTGTTTCGGTATTGATGTTGCATTGTCACTCGTTGGAGGTGAGGCAGCCGAGTGTTGTCACTTGTTCGAGGTGAGGCAGCCGAGTGCTTGCTTCATCAGACCGTTGTGGGTCTGCTCAATTTTATGAGGGTGACTGTTGTAAATCTACCGCACGCATAGGACAAAAAAACTGTTGCCCATGTTACAGGAAAACAACCTTAATACCAAAACATAAGACACACGTTTATTGACGATAACTATGAGAACGAAACACAAGGCGTACTCTTTAAAACATAGTGCAGTGATTGAAAGTGTTTTAAATGAAAGGAAAGACTCTAGCTTCGGTGAAAATTTAGGATACGCAACTTTAGGATTAGTTATCTTTAGTTTTTTCATGTTTTTATTGTATGTGTTTTTATTGTTTAATTTTTATTTTACAAGCAAAATTATCGGAACAAATCTCAAATCAATCCAACCGATAATTTTCCTCTTAGGGATGGAGGAGTTATAGTTACCCCTAACCCCTCTGTCCTAGATTAATTTAGACATATGGTTTTGCTGCATTTGCAAATGCACTTCTTAGAATTTAAGCTTTGTTTCATTTTAGACAACACAACAGTCTTTGCATTTTGCATCGACCACCGTGTTGGCCCTCTGTACTTTGATTCATTATTAAATCCACCTCAAATCGGTGCGAACGTAATCCTAGTTTTAATTTAGATTTAATTAATTAAAATTACATATTTTTAAATAACTTAACTTCGGGTTCCCGAACCAAGAGTACCTCTTTCATTTTTGTGCGTATATTATCAAACACCCTATATGGTTGGCTTAGCTAAGCCCTACAGTTAATTGTCAGAGTATGAAAGGTAATTCAATCAATTAGTTTTTATGGAATGTCACGGGCCTGCTTATACCTACCAAACCACTCAGCTCAGTCAGCCTATCTGTTTGATCCAAATTAGTGTCATTGAGCAACAAGCATCAAAACTAACTATAACATACTTCCAACATTGTATGATGTATTCAATAACTATAAGTACCTCAGTGCCATGGAGTAAATGCTCTTTCTGGTATTGTTCAGATTTGTGACACATGTCAGAGAATCTGCAGCACCTCTGCAGCTGTGAGTAGCAGATGTAGCATATTGTGTGTGGCCTTCCATCTTCTGCATTCAACTGAAACAATGAGATATGTAGGTAAATTGAGTAGTGTTTAATGTCCTTACAGTCACTGAGAGTAAAACTGAAGCTATATAACTAGAGTAGCAACTAAGAACATACCTCTGTATTAGAAAGTTTTTTGAATATTTCTAGAAGGTGAGTGTTTTTAATCCAATGCATTCTGACATCGACCGCTAGGCACACTCTGCACCATGAGTTTTGTGCCATTACTCGAATAGTATTTGGCTCTTTAAAAACAAAATGCTTGGGAACGCGCACGCTGCTGTGACTATGGCCAAAAAGATTGTCCAGATCAGTCAGTGCCTCAGTGGGCAGCTTGCCTGCAGCCACTTTAGCCGCTAGCAGTGTTGCCATATGGATAAGGCATGGATGCCGTATTTTCGTTCCAAAAGTCCGTACAAAATCCGTATTACAATTTTGAGTGAAATTCCGTATAAAAATGAAACAACTAATAATTATTTTATTTATACATATCTTTATTTATCATCTTTAACATAGTTACATCGATATTTAAATCATAACAGGGTGATTTACCTAAAAGTTGCTTAGTATGTAACAAGCCTCGAGGGTGGCAAACTCATCAACGCTGAGTTGAATATAGTCAAAATCGGGTAATAGATGTCATCATTGGGATTACGAGCTGTCATTATCCTTACCCAAAATTCTTCCATGTCTTCAGAATCCGTGGAGTGCAACTCTGTGTTGTTCCGTAGATGTCGCCATTCTGTGTCTAGGGCTTGTATATTTTCACCTTCAATTAAATTGGGAAACAGTAGACTTTAAATAAATATGATAGTTATGTTTTAAATAATGAAAACATCTAAAATATGTCCTCTTCATCAACTGCATCTGCCCTAAAAGAGTCTGTGTAAAGTTTAATCTGCCTGTATCATAAATCCGTTTAAAAATCCGTATATCTAAATCATCCGTATTGGGCTTCCAAAATCCGTACAAATACGGACAAATCCGTATATTCCGTACAACGCTGGATGTCAGTCTGGGAAGAGTGGGCGTTTTGAACCGTAAATAGGTTTAAAGAACTTTATTTCTCATAAGAACTACATGGTTCACTTAAAATGAGATACATAGAAATTTTATACTGATAATCTTACACTCTGGGGCCTTATAACTATAATTATTATTTAAGTAGTGATATATTGTGTTATTTCTATAAGTGATATATTCTATAACGTTTGTACATATTTTTTAAGCTTATTTTTATATATATTTATATTAACACACTCTTTAATGTTGTTAGGTAATTTGTTGTACAGCTGTGCTCCCTCAAACAAAATTGTTTTCTTTCCGTAATTAGTTCGAGAATTAGATATATGTAATTTAATTTTGTTTCTTAGATTGTGTATATTTGATTTATGTTGTAGCTGTATATTGGATTGGATGGAATTAGTAGTGATATTTTTTATAAGAATACAGGTGTAATAGATATAAAGTTGCTGTATATTAAATATTTTGCTTTTTTCGTATAACTCCTTTGTTGGCATTAGGTAGGGATAATGGAAAAGTACTTTAATTATTTTATTTTGTATTCTTTGCAGAGGATTTAAGTTTGTAGCGGCAGCTGCACCCCATATTTCAATTAAGTACTCCAGGTGTGACTTTACTAAAGAGTTATAAATGATTGTGCGTGCCTTAATTGGAATACAGTTTGCAGCTTTGCGCAGTGCACCGAGCAGTGAAGTTAGTTTTGTTTTTACATGATTGATGTGTGATTTCCAATTTAGTTTATCATCTATCCACAGACCGAGATATTTTTCTAGCTTAGATTGTTGAATTATTTCCTCATTAATTGTAAGAGGCGAATACTCAGGTATGTGTTTATTTTTAGCAGAGAAAACCATAAATGATGTTTTTGATGTATTTATTGTGAGTAGATTGTATTTTAGCCATTCATTTAGTATATTAAGGTCCTTTTGAGCATCAGCAATAATTTCATGAATTGATTTGTCAAAGTAGAAGAGGCAGGTGTCATCTGCATATAATGTGAGGTGACCGGTCAGTCCTATCATATTTATATTATTAATATATATTAAAAACAGCAACGGACCAATTATTGAGCCCTGTGGAATGCCGTAAGTGACATCATGGACAGAGCTGGTGAAGTTGTCTATTTTTACGACTTGACGCCTGTTACTTAGGTATGATGTAAACATTTCCAGGGCAATACCTGTGACACCTATGTTGTTTAGTTTTTGAAGAAGTTTTTGGTGGCTAACCGTGTCAAATGCTTTTTTTAGATCAATAAAGATACCCAGTGCAAAGTTTTTCTGATCAACGTGAGTTTTAATTTTTGTAACCAGGTCTATTGCTGCTGTTAGAGTGCTTGATTTTGGACGAAAGCCGTACTGTTGTTCGATAAGTATTTTTTTTTCAGAAAGATATGCGTTTAACCTGTTGTACAGTACCTTCTCAAAAAATTTTGAAATTACGGGCAGGACTGACACTGGCCTATAATTACTTGGATCGGTTCTACTTCCAGATTTATATATGGGACTAACCTTTGCCACCTTGAGTGTCTCAGGAAAGACACCTTGAGTAAGACTCATGTTTATACAGCTCGTTAACCTTTCAATAATTAAACTTTTTAGGCATTTTATTGCTTTGGTACTAATTCCATCCAGACCAGTGCTAGTGTTACTATCTAGTGCGTCAATAATTTTAGATATTTCATCCACAGTACATGGAGTAAGCTCATCAAGCGCTATGCCATGTATGTGAAACTGTTCATACATTAAGATATTTCCTGTATTTAAATGGTATGTGCTAGGTATTTTATTTGCCAAGTCGGCTCCAATTGATGAAAAAAATGAATTAAAGAGGTTACAGATTTCGTTACCATCAGTGATGAGCCCGGTGTTTAATCTTAGTTTGGGAAGAGCACTGCTGTCTTTAAACTTATTTAATGCTAAGCTGTTTATAATTTCCCACATTCTTTTAGGGTCTTTGGCACTGTTGGAGAACATGGTAGGTATAGTAATAGTTTTTCTTTTCCGATTTTATAAGGTATTTTACGTAGTCTCGTTCTTGATTGTAATGTGTTTGTATGTTTTCGTCTTTTGGATTAGCTTTTGTTTGTTGCCATAAGCTGTTTCGAAGATTTATAGAATCTATGATTTTCTTATTGATCCAATCTTCTTGTGGTTTGTTTTGGATTTTCGTCTTGTCTAATTTATTTTTCTCTACTTGTTGTAGCAAAAAACTTTCCAAGTTATCATAGTCATTTTTTTCATTCACGTAGTCAGCTTTTAAAACACTATCGTATAAATTGATGTAAATAGTTTTCAAAACCTGCTATTGTTTCAATAGCATGTTTTCGGTTTCAAAATAAATTCAATTCAATAATAATAAATTCAATAATTAAATTCAAAATAAAACTATCTATTTTCCAGTACCTAGATTAATGAGAAACGACTGGGTTAGCAGGGTTTACTAAAACGATAACAGCTAGCTATTGGCTCGTGCCGTCGTTATCAATATTACACCGAACCAATCAAGTCGCTGAAAACAAGCTACTGGAAAATAAATAGAATCGCTTGACATTGGAAACAGACTCATCAGCTTTGAGTCTGTCAGCCCTAAGTCTATTTACAATGTCAAGTATAAGTAGTTATTTTCTGGTAACATGTTTTCAGTGACTTGATTAGTTCAGTGTAATATTGATAACGGCCCGCTATTGGCTGCTTTAATATTCTTTTCCAAAAAGGTGCGTTCATTGGTCGGACTCATGATCGTGAGCGAGTTGTATGAAGTGTATGAGATGAAAACGGCTGACGCTTACGAAAGAGAGGGAAGTACATACTACCTGTTACACAAAATCACACGTTTTTAAGTTTTTATGTTTGCATAAGCCTTGACCCTTGCTATTTTGGTAATAATTGACTGCCTCCGTGGCGCAGTGGGCGTGTAGCCGGCTGAGACGCAGGATGTAGCGGGTTCGACTCCCGCCGCGGAACAAATGTTTGCATGATCTTCAGATATTTGTTCCGTGTCTGGATATTTTTCTATATATTATAAGTATATGTATTTACAAAAAAAAGTGTATAAGTATTCTATCAGTTATCTGGTTCCCATAGTACAAGCTCTGCTTAGTTTGGGGCTAAATAGCGCTGTGTGAAATGTCCAGCGATATTTATATTATATTTTATAAGTGCATTGTTTTCATGATTGTAAAAAAGTAATTATGTACCTACTTAGGTGCCCAAGTGGGTGGATACAGACTTGCCAGTTTGGGTTTTTATTTAACTGGCTGGCTGTTTTTTTTAAATTATCCTTTCAGAATATTATAACAATACAGAAAATAAATTGCGTCTAAATTGTAACATTTTGAACGAGTTGGAGCAATTTCAATCCCAAGCTTCTCTATCATCTAAATAATCCGATATTTTATAGTAGGCTTTTTTATAAAGATTTTGCTTAATTACGTTTTTAAATTTATTTGTTGTCAATTTTTGTACATCACTTGGGAGTTTGTTATAAAAGCGTACACCTTGCCCTTTAAACGATTTACTTATTTTATGGAGTCTACAAGTGGCAACAGCGAGTTTATTTTTATTTCTAGTTATAAAATTATGATTATCTCTATTTTTAAAAACCAATTAATATTTTTGTGAACATACATCAGATTTTCATAGATGTATTGACAAAGGAATGTCATAGGAATACTGGTTCGAGGCGAACCACCAGTATTCGGTTTATTTATGTACCTATATAATGTATGTAGGTAGGTACCTACCTAAGTACCTACCTACAGTGAAAACGTAAATTATGAAATTAAATAGTTAGATAGTAGGTAGGTAGGTACTATATACTAAATAAAAAAATATAGATATTAGCTGGACATTTCACACAGCGCTCTCTAGCCTCAAACTAAGCATAGCTTGTACTATGGGAACCAGATGTTGATACATATATACTAAAAACATCCGGACCCGGAACAAATATCTATCAGATTATACAACATTTGTTCCGCGGTGGGAATCGAACCCGCTACCTCCTGCGTCTCAGTCGACTATTCGCACACTGTACCACGGAGGTCGTCAAAAAAAAATAAGAGGTACATATTTCCCTAAATTATGAAATGAAATTATAAACGTAAATTATTTGTGAAAATATAGGCTGGTAAATTGTGTACCTTATTACCTACCAAAATAGCACTTAACGGGGATACCTACTTTGGTGTGAACCATTGTTAGACTAGAGGCACTTAGTGCTACCAGAGACCACTGGTGCTACCAATATTTTTTTTTGCTTTGCTTTCATTTCTCGAACGCTTTTGTCTTACCTGCTGTGTTATTGTCTACGGTTGGGCAGGATGAGGAGTGGTCATTCTGTCGAAACACCGACCCTGTAACGGACGATCAAAGACGGGGCAAGATCGAATCTAGATTTAAAATGTATTAGGTAGTTATAAGATCGAATCAGATTCAAATGTTAATAGGTAGCTAAGATTGTACCGGTTTAAACTTGTAACGGTCAAAAGAGTGAGATAGCTATAGATAAGTCCCCGTCTAACTTTGCTGCAAACTTCGATGTATTATTTAGGAATTGTATAACATGATTTGTGAATGCGTGAATGCAAAACATAGACGTGGCTCTCATCAACGAGACCATGCTAAAAAGCACTGACAAGCCTAAGTTCCCGGGCTACCAGGCATATCGGAAGGACGACCAAAGCGCGGAGGGAAGGTGCATCAGGGGTCTGATGGTCCTGGTCAGGAGACAGCTGGTCCACCAACCGCTTCCGGAGCTAGACTTGATGTCCATGAAGGCACTGGGGGTTGAGATCTGTATAGACGGCAACCCCATTCGAATCCACGCCATTTACCACCCCCCAGGAAGTACACCGTTAGCACAAGCGGACCTCCGGAAGCTCCTACCCACACCTCCAACAGGCCAAATGATAGCGGCCGGGGACTGGAACTGCAAACACAGGAACTGGAACTCCAACCTGAGGAACAGGGACGGCGGTATCCTCCAGAAGTACGCGGAAACCCATGGTTACGAGATCGCAGGCCCAGAGACGCCCACCCACTACCCTGTCCAGGTGAACCAAACACCTGACGTCATCGACCTCGCAGTCCACACCAACCTACCAAACCACCCGAAGCTGGAGGTACTGCTCGACGAGCTACAGTCCGACCACCAACCAGTCCTGTTGACTTTGGAATCCAGCCCGGCTGCTCTCAAACCACCAAGACCAAGACCCGGAATCGACTGGACCTTGTTCTCGGAGACCCTACAGAACACAGCCCCCACGCGACCAGTGGAAAACCCCGCAGAAGTGGACCAACTGGCCGCGGAGATCACGAGCGCAATCCAAGGGGCACTTTCCGAAGCCTCACTACCACCTCGCAACAACAGACTAGCGAGAGCACCAGCACACCTGACCAAACTCCTATCAGAGAAACGTAGGCTGAGGAAACAATGGCAGAGAACAAGAGATCCACGTCTAAAGACCAAGCTGAACGCCCTCTGCGACGAGGTGAAAGCAGAGATACAGGAGGACAACGCCAAGAAATGGGAGATCAGGATAGAAGACGCCACAGAAGACTGGGCATCGCTCCACAAGCTCTGTCGACAGTTGAGGAACACCCCAACTCCTATTCGACCTCTCAAGCACCAAGATTGTAACCCAAGATACCGAGCTGAAGACAGAGCGGAGATCTTCGCAGACAGCCTTGAGGCTCAGTTCAAGAACAACCCAGACAAAGATCCGGTACACACAATAGAAGTGGAAACCTTTGTCGAAAACTACCTCAAGGCCGATACCCAGGAGGCAGACACCGCAGAAGGTATATTCTTCTCTCCCGGGCAAGTCCAACGGGCCATACGCCGGACAAAGCCAAGGAAGGCACCCGGCGAAGATAATATAACGAACGCTGCCATCCGCCACTTTCCCTACAAAATGATCGCCTCCGTGACCCGACTCTTCAACGGGATCATGAGAAGCGGTCACTTCCCCTCTCCCTGGAAATCTGGCCGGGTTATCATGATACCGAAACCCGGCAAAAACATCCTGCTCCCAGAGAGCTACCGTCCAATTACCCTTCTTCGTAGCCTATCAAAATTGTTTGAAAAGCTCCTCCTCACCCACATTAATCCACACATCCCCCCGCGTCCAGAACAGTACGGATTCAGGTTGGAACACAGCACAACGCTACAACTGTGTAGGGTACTGCATCACCTCACTACCGCCCACAACAGGCGAGAACACTCAGTCGCAGTATTCCTGGACATGGAAAAAGCGTTTGACCGAGTCTGGCACGCGGGACTCCTCTATAAGATGGCTACCTCACCAATACCGCAGAAGGTGGTGAAGGTAATAGCGTCGTTTCTTCAAGGCCGCAGCTTCTCAGTGCGTGTGGAGCAAGCGCTCTCCTCCAGACGACCCATAGAGGCGGGAGTACCACAAGGCAGCTGCCTCTCCCCTGTGTGTTACTCACGATACACCGATGACATACCCAACTCAGAAGATGCTCTGTTAGCCCTTTACGCGGACGACGCAGCATATATCACAAAATCCATGAACCTCAATCACGCCGCCACCAAAATGCAAAGGGTCCTAGCAGAGCTCCCCGCCTGGCTGACAAAATGGAGACTGAGTGTCAACGTGGGTAAAACACAGGCGGTGGCATTCTCGAAGAGGCTCACACTACCGCCAAAACTCACCCTGGAGGAACAACCGGTGGCCTGGTCGCACACGGTTAAGTACCGGGGGGTTACTTTAGACCAAAGTCAAAGTCAAAGTCAAAGTCAAATATTTTTATTCATTAAAATCACAAGGATCACTTTGAAACGTCAATTTTACTGCCTGTTCCTTCGCGACCAAGCCAGGAAAGAAAGGCAAGAAAACCAGGCTGGTTGTTTTTTTTTAATGATCCTTTTACAATAGGTACATAATACAGAAAAGAAATTACGTCTAAATTGTAACATTTTGAACGAGTTGGGCAGTTTCAATCCCAAGCTTCTCTATCATCTAAATAATCCGATATTTTATAGTAGGCTCTTTTATAAAGATTTTGTTTAATTACGTTTTTAAATTTGTTAATTGTCAATTTTTGTACATCCCTTGGGAGTTTGTTATAAAAGCGCACACCTTGCCCTTTAAACGATTTACTAACTTTATGGAGTCTACATGTGGCAACAGCGAGTTTATCTTTATTTCTAGTATTAAAATTATGATTATCGCTATTTTTCTTAAACAAATTAATATTTTTGTGAACATACATTAGATTTTCATAGATGACCGGAACCTCAAGATGAGTAAACACGCCAGGAACGTCCGTGGCCTAGCGAGTACTACTAGAGCGCTACTGAAGCCCGTCCTCCGGTCCAACATTCCACTCCGAATGAAGGTTGGACTGTATAAGACTTACGTCCGCCCGCGTCTCACATACGCGGCCCCCGCGTGGTATGCTTTGTTAGCCGAAGACCACAGAAAGACACTGCGAAGTCAGCAAAGCCAATGCCTCCGGACGATCGTAGACGCACCACGGTACGTACGGAATGCCACCATTCAGCGAGACCTAGAAATTGAGAGCTTAGACCAATTTATAGGCCGCCTAGCAACCAGGATGTTTGCGCGCCTCGACACCTCCTCTTACAAACATCTAAGAGAATTAGCTCCTCTCACAGAAAGGCCCCATAAGAGTAAGCCGTACCCGCGGGAGCTGGTCACAGAAACTGACGATGAGGACCAGGCCTCGCCAGACGGGGACATCCCTCCCTCATCCCTTCCCCCTACCTTCCTCACAACAAAGGTACCTGCGCGGCGACCGTCCGACGATCCTCCCTGCGGAGTGAGCATCGGGCGGCCAGTAACGCGTGAGTAGCAAACCTGAGGCTCCGCGAGCCGACCCGATGACCCCCCCGTTGAAACGGGTGGCGGAAAGAACTCCGCAGGAAAGGGCCAAAAAAGCCCGGCACTGCATCCCCCACACCGGCTTCGCCGGTGTGTGAGAAGAAGACACGACTAACAGAAATTTGTGATCATCAAGAACGCGATTTATACCTTGTAAACTAGCAACTAAGAAGAAAAGTAAATACAGTCCACTTTTGCACAGTACCGAGTCTATCATTGAAGCCTGGGTAGGACCTCTACAGACCCTTTCCTGGAATGTTCGAGATCCTTCTAGTGTAGTGAATTGTGTGCGATTTAAATAGGCCGGAGAAATGGCCGGACAGTTAGTCTGGATCTGGCTATACGTGCGATCATTTCGGTGACTTTAAGTGGTGCAACAGTGGTGTGAATTAGTGTGTTGTGATTACGTGTGACCAAGTTCGTGTATTCATCGTTTAGTGTTGAATAAAAGTGTTATTTTGATTAGATCGATTCTCATTATTTTATCCCGAACCCTCAGCTCGTAACAGTATTTTTGATAGTTGGCAATGACTAATTTTGATTTCAAAATGTGTGGAGCGCTGTTAGTCCAAGATCCAACTGCGTGAATCTACGTTCATTATACTATATAAAACTGCATTACCACTGACTGACTCACTGACATGTTTGTTCTCCCAGATGCCACCTCGTAGGGTCAAAATGTTTGGTGGGATCGTATAGAGGGAGTTCCGGTGAGTTGGGAAAAAATCCCAAAGTCCCCCTTTTGTCCCCCATTCGCTCCCATCCACCTCGTATCTCGGAAAGTATACGTCTTACAGCGTTGGTGCAAAAACTAATGTTGTAGAGGGCATTTTTTTATATCCGGTTCCATGAAAAAAAAATGACTTTCATACAAAAAAAAAATTGTCCCATACAAAATATTTACGCAAATTACTACCACGCAAAAGAAAGTCTTAAAATCAGTAGCTAAAAGCTTATATTCCAATAACTTGAGTGACTCATTTACGACGATTTGTCTCCAATCATCAGGAACGTAAAAGAGACAGTTGCATTTTTTTCTATATTCGCACCTGTGCGTGCCGTCCGATATTGCCCGAACTTGGCGTAAACGACACAATGAGTGTTCGCCGTTCGCCACATAATACAGAAAAAACAGTAGGTCCAAGCGGTTCTTACAACCGGATTTGTCTAAAGAGAATGCGACTGTGAATGTCACCAGGTAATAACCACGCTCATATCCATATTAGAAACTAACATAAAACCGATGCGAGATGATATTTCGGCAATTTTTCACTGGCAAGGTGCGTCCTCTGAAAGTGTGCTTGGAGAGAAATAGGTCCGAATGTATCCTGATCAAACACCTTAAAGAGCTCAGCCAAGAATTATGAGTATATGCCTAACCCTCAATCTCATGAAGACATGAATACTTACCAACTATGTCACACCTATCAGAATTTACAAACCACTAAGTCGTGCCTCAACTTCTTGTATGCCAATGTGCGGACTTTACTTTTTACTTTACTTTATATACAACGGATAAGTACCTACATACGTGACTATATGTACAGTCACGCTAGCTGGTTGACTTACTGTATTATTTACACTGTATCATACCGAGTGAACTGTGGAAGTGTGACGTAACAAGATGGCGGATTTTGACGTTTGGGTAAAAACAAACAGGTTTCGACGAGCGATTTTTGTAATTTTAGCTTTTTCATAATAAATAAAATGTCTGCGGTTGTAAGTTTGGGTACAATCATAGAGCAATTTAAGAACGAAATTTCTGTATTCAAGAAAGGTGAAAAGAGTTACGATAGTGGTCGGTCATGTATGATGGTTCTTTGGGGATTCTGAGAGGACAGATATTTGCATCAATGAAAAATAAGAAGTACTCAACAGAGGTAAGCCGTAATATTTTTAATTGTATAATGAAAAATTGACTAGCGATATCAGTAAGTACTATATTTTGCTGTAAAAACGACATACTGCACAATATAAAGGTTTCCCACAAAGAGATTTTGGCCATTGCACATGCCACTATTGGGCAAAGCACATGGCACTATTTGACGACCTCCGTGGTGCAGTGGGCGCATAGCCGCCTGAGACGCAGGAGGTAGCGGGTTCGATCCCCGCTGCGGAACAAATGTTTGCATGATCTACAGATATTTATTCCGGGTCTGGCTGTTTCTCTATATATTATAAGTATGTATTTACAAAAAAAAATGTTTGTAAGTATTCTATCAGTTATCTGGTTCCCATAGTACAAGCTCTGCTTAATTTGGGGCTAGATAGCGCTGTGTGAAATGTCCAGCAATATTTATTATTATTAAAGATGTAATCCTCTGTGGCATGAAATGAGGCTAGGCTGCATTACTGCAAACAATTTTGGGATTGTGATTGCTGCTGTGCAGCGTAACAGGTACATATTTGCACAAGTTTTGCATTTGTTATGCTGAGTCGCAAGGAACACTACCAATACTTCATTCTGTTTATTTCAGATTTCCTCCATCATTATTTCATCATTAAATCTGGATGGTGTTAAAAGTATCCAGTGGGGAATAACTCATGAAGAGGTGGCTTTAAAACTCTTCGAGGAAGCAACACAGAAGAAAGTCTCTCCGACTGGGTTTTGGCTTCACAACTCAGGTGCTTTAGTAGCATCACCTGACGAAATTGTTGGAGATGATGCCATAGTGGAAGTGAAATGTCCATTTAAACACAGAATGAGCATTGCAGAAGAAATCCAAAATGATAGGAAATACTGTTTTGATACTGATGGAACATTGAAAACGAATCATGCATACTACCACAAAATTACTACAAAACAATACAACAATATTACTATGCTAACACCTACTTACCACTTAGTTCAGTAGTGGCTACTGGATAAGGACACCGACCGACGCGCATCATTTAAGACACCATCCGAAGTGAAACCAGGTAATAAAAATATGTATTTTATAAACTAGCTTCCACTGTCGATTTTAAAAAGTAGCTTACTTTTAAATCCAAGTCATAAATGCTAATCAGGGTTTTTTAATGCTACCTGGTAATGAAACAAGCTTATGGCCCACCTGATGTTAAGTGGTAACCATCGCCTTTAACAAAGAACTGCCTTATAACGTAGGTCACAGACCTCTACGTTGCAGTACCCTGCGTCCATCAACTTTAGACATACAGATGTAAAGCCTCATATGCCAGTAATTTCACCTTCAATCACCTTCATACCGAAACACAGTAATGCTGCTTGGCAGCAGAAATAGGTATGATGGTAGTACTTTCCGGGCGAGCCCTTTCACAAGGAACTCTACTACTCAATACATTTGTTGCTTTCACATAATGACAAAGTTATTTAGTCCATTGAAATGTTACATTTTTTAGGCCTTACCTTGCGTTTTTTAGAGGACGCAATTTTATTTTTTTGATGTTTAGGGGGGGGTCAGTGTAAAGCTAAAACCAAGTTTGTGGGGTCGCCACCCTTGTCCCTCGGCCGCGATCATGAAAATAGGGGTTGAAATGGTTTTTACGATATATCTCTTAAACTGTTTATTTGATAAAAAAAATTTGTTAACATTTTTTGTTGTACCTAAATTAAATTCTCTACAACTTTGGTCCAGTAACTTTTTGTCGTAGAACTATAAATAAAAAAGTTATAAGCGAAAATGTTCAGAAATTCGAGAAAAAAGTTTATATTTTTCGATATAACTTTTTTTTTATCATTTTACGAAAAAATTATATCAGACCATTTTTGTAGATCGTTTTTTGAGAAACAACTTTTATTCGCAACATTTTTTCATTTTGTTATTATTAAAATTAAATTTATTTTTAAAATTATTTTAAATCTGATGGCCGTTACCGAGAATATACTGTTCAGGTAGAAAATACCCAAGTGGAGGGAACAAAAGAACAGCTGCCTGCTATTATTATTATTCCTAACCACTCTTATTGTAAGAATAGCTAATAATATTGTGTTGAAGTTGGCGATGTGTGGATGTCGAAAAGCAGGGCTGAAATGTTCTGCAGTGTGCTTCCATTGTTCTGGAGAGACTTGCAGCAACGTAATGGAACTCTCAGAATTAATACATGAAAATGACTTTGATGATGAACCGCCGACATTAACACCCCTTCCTTCTCCAGTTCTCCCAGTTAGCCGCAGCCTGGTCCATCGAAAAGACTGAGGACGGAGTAGTTCTAATTTAGAAAATCACCGTGGATTATGCCTATTGGGGATACCATGTAAAAAAAACGCGTCGTCGGTGGGGGGAAAAGAGTCAATAATTAATTATTAATAATATTGCAAAATTTGTAATTAAAAAAAAAATATAATAACACAATAAAAAAAAAACAAGAATAACTGATGACACATTATTAGTACACACGTATAATATAGGTATAGTTAAGAGTACTGAAAAATAGTACTCACTACGGAGCGCTGTAAAACCTTAGCTATTGACTTAATGAAAAAATGTTGTGAATAAAAGTTGTTCATCAAAAAACGATCTACAAAAATGGTCTGAGATAATTTTTTCGTAAAATGATAAAAAAAAAGTTATATCGAAAAATATAATTTTTTTCTCCAATTTCTGAACATTTTCGCTTATAACTTTTTTATTTATAGTTCTACTACAAAAAGTTACTGGACCAAAGTTGTAGAGAATTTAATTTGCAACAAAAAATGTTAACAAATTTTTTTTATCAAATTAATAGTTTAAGAGATATATCGTAAAAACCATTTCAACCCCTATTTTCAAGATGGCGGCCGTGGGACAAGGGTGGCGATCCCCCAAACTTGGTTTTAGCTTTACACTGACCCCCCCTATACATCAAAAAAATAAAATTGCGTCCTCTAAAAAACGCAACCCCAATTGTAACTTTTCAATGGACTAATTACAAGTAGTATATAGTTTGTTTCACATATGAACCCTGCCCCTGAGTATTGCAATAGGAAGACAAACCATGTTTTCCTATATAAATAGGCAGGCATGCTGTTTACACTTTACGACAATTTTTTCGATATTTTAATATACCTACCCTTGATGAACAAACAAACATAGAAACATACTTATAATATTATGTTATGTTTTTATAAAGCGTATGCACTGAGTAGCAGATAGGCGACGCTAACTTCGTAAAATCATGGTATTCAGGAGGGCCGTCACGTCAGTTTGTGTGGATAATGTGACTATTAAATATTATTACATAAAATATGCGCATAAATCCCGAATGTTTCTATTTTTGTTGAGTTCTACATGTTCTTTATTGAATATAAGGTGAAATGAAATGATATTTATTTGCCAGAAGTACGGTGTATAAGTTGATACAGCGAGGTGTGTACATAGATGAAAAAAAATTAAGAAAATTTAAAAACCTATATATTGATATAAGTATCTCGCGTTAAATATTTTATTAAAAACCACATCTCATATATTTTTTGTTTTCGAACAGACAACAACTGGAACGACTGCGACTGGCATCTCATTACAGCTCATTGAGGATGGTGGCAAACGCCGAGTCAAGCAAAGATAATATGAAAATTATCAACTGATTCAAATCTATTAACTATTTCATTTGTCAATGAGTATTCAAATTTAATAGCATTAGTTTGTTGAGAGAGATGAGATTGGTTGCTCTAGAGATATATGAGAAGGATTATTAAAATATGTTCATATTACTTTTTTACTTGACATATTATGTTCAGCAGTCTACTTCCTGTGGCTGCTGATATGATGATGATTATAAGGTATACCCAATGTAGAAAATAATAAAATATATATACCAACTTCTCAATTGTTTAATTTATAGATATTAATTGACCTTGTACGCCTCTACGGGAAACACCCTAACGGCCTACTGCTAATACGGGCACAGTAGACTTTGGAATGGTTAAAGCTGGTGGGATTTATTAAACTAACCCGTCTCGCCATTCTTACATACCTAATTGCATCATTAAAGAATTAATAAATATTAAGTAAGTATCCACGAATTTGCTGATTATGATACAAAACTATTGATTGTTTATGTAAGTTATAAAATTGTAAGTAGAAGTATCCTTAAATCAACTTACTTATTTTTAAGGTTCCTTCTTAAAATACATGTTTTAGCCTTATATGATTTGGTTTTGTCAGAGTTACGAAGGGGGGATTTCTATCAAACAACACATTACCCTCGCGAGCTGCGAGCAGCTCGCGCACAACGCAACCTCGATATCCTCTTTAATTACCTCTTCGACTAAAAGAAAAACACGCGAGCTGCGAGCAGCTCGCGCACAACGCAACCTCTAGTCTTGTATAAAATCCAAATATTTTTATTAGATAATTATGACCTAAGGAATATATTTCTGCTGGGGTGCCTATCAAAATAATATTGCCGCAAGTATTTTTGTTGTAAGTAAGTTAAATTAAATATTTATTCAAATGTTTAGTTCAATGAATGAATGAATGTACATTCTTTAATAAAGGCACCTTAAAAGTTTTTAAGATAAATTATAATTTATAAGTAAGCTTTCACCCGCGGCTTCGCACTGTTATACGACAGAAGCCCGAAGGGGTTTTAAAAAAGATATTTTACTGATTAAGAGTTTAATAAAGGATTAAGATACAATTAAGGATATTATTTTAACCCCCGGACGCAACCGCTCTTTCGGAAGATCAGACCGTGACTGAAGATGGGTCACTGCTAAGTAATACACATAGAATATTATAATGCTGAGTAGGTATCTCGTAAGCATAACTCCTTACAATACAAGGATATAACATCTCCCCCTTTAAGAGGAGACTTAAGGGTTGATTCTAAAGTCTCCGTGATACTAAATTTGACTTCTAATTGGAGCAATGTGATCCAGTTCTAGATCAGAATTTTGTCTATCTTCTAAATGTGTTACAGGCTGTGGTGATGAGTTATTTGATGTGAATTGTAAAGCTCGGTTGCCGCCAGGTTTACAAGGATAAAAATGTCTAAAAGCTAAATAACATAAAAATAAAGTAATTACAATATAAATGAAAATAATCAAACTTGAGTAATGTGCCCCATATCTTATTATATGCGGACTGTTGTCAATTTTCTGTAAGTTATCTAAAAGGGATTCTAGTACAATTTTGTTCTTTGAATTAAATTCATCCAAATCTATATTTTGTAAATGGATAGGGGACACATCTTCTATAAGACTATTGAATCTTACTATGTTACAACAGGTGTCATTAATTAAATTGAAATCCGGTATGCTGTTAATAGGTGATGTAATGTTTATTACATCATACTTAGGGATAAGTGTAGTACTTTTACAGTGTCCAGTACATTCCTTAGGTATAGTAAGTATTCCCGTGGATAGTATTGTTGTTTCGTAAAGTTTTGAGTTCGCACAATCAATTGAGATTTTATTTGGTTCTGATTGAATAAAAATCCACTTGTTATTTACTAAAGGTTTCCAAATATCCACTGTCCCGAATATGAATTTAATTTCGCACTGTTTTGGTATTTCACTAATCACTTTGGTCAGTAATTCACTCTCACAGGTAGGTCTAGCATCGGCTGCGTAGACATTTGTGACGTCACAAATAAAGTTACCCGGGATTACAGTTCTGCAGTTATTCAAATCGTCTAAATTACAATATTGAGATTTGTCTTTAGTCATTGCAATATATTTAGTACTAGGTATAATTAAACTGAATTTATTAGATTCTTTGACATTATATGGTGTAGGTAAGGCAATATTATGGAATAATAAGTATTCTTTAATACCAACTAATGGTACCTGTAAAACAAATATAATCTTATAATCTACATAATAACAAACAAGCTTAGATACTCTTAAAATATGATGAACGGTGTTTACGTCTAGAGTTACAGGTAATCTTAAATCACTAGGTAAGTATCTGTAGTTATTGGCAAGCTCTCGGTACAATTGCTGTGAAGTTATAATCGATGGATGTAAGATATTTTGGCTGCTGAACAAAATAGCGTTGATTAGGTGTTCCAGTTGGAATGACAAGGTAAGTAGTGAGGTTTCTAGGCTATTAAAAATTTCATCTACATTAAGAAGAATGCGTAATCCATTGATTTCTTCAGAAATATTCCTTACGTTATGCGAGAGGTTGTCAATAGCTTCATTTAATTTAGCTTCGTTACTCTTAATTTTATTCAAGGTGTCATTATAAGATCTTATGATTGAGGTAGTGACCAAAATATTTTCTTTCATTAATGAAACCAATTGTTTCTCATTATCTCGAATAGATTCTATGGCTTCGCTATATTTTAGGGCGTCATTTTCATCTAAAGTGCCAAAGATCTGTTTCAATATAGTTCCTATACCTCCTATCCAGGCACGTTTTAATCGGTTATCAAATAAGTGTGAGATAGATTCAAATTCCCTGTTTATATCTTGTTGTCGTACAGCTAAAGGTTTTAATCCGTTATGACATTCTATTTAAATTTCTAGGATTCGAGTTTGGTTACATAAATATATAGTCGTCTTCAAAGCTGATTCGATGTTTTGTATGTGTGGTGCAAAATGAGATATGTCCAATGGTATCAAAACATTTAAGTAGCCGTTATTAATTTTCACTGTGCCCAAGTAGTCAAAATAAATGCCTGAACTTGAAGTAACTGGTTGAAGATATTCCTGATACGATTGACCCCGAGTTGTAACTCTGCAAATAATAATTAGAATTACGACTAAACCTAAATAAGGTAAGTTATGTATATTTCTTTAAAACGTAACCTATATGCCTAATACTTACGTGCTATTTCTATTAATTGCTAACTTATTTATCTAAACCGTTCACCAACATAATTATATTATAGATTGTTCCCGACATCAGCGAGTTTCACTTGATCGTAGTGGTGAGTAACATGACGCCGGTTGATGAGTAAGGTAAGTGTATTATTGCCATTGATCTTTACTATTTTGTAAGGTCCCTTCCAGACGGGGGACAAGGCCTTACGCAGCCTTAGGTGGTTTTTTAAATATACGTAATCACCGATTTTATATTTGATTGGACGAGTATGGATGTCATATAAAATTTTTGAAGATTCCTTTGATTTTCTAATAAACTCTATGGCTTTTTCTCGAGAATATTTCAGTCTATTTTGCAACATACGGACATAATCAGGATACGTGGCTCCCTGTGGCTCGTCATATATGGAGTTGAGTATAAATGGCTTGCTACCAAACACTAACTCATACGGTGTAAAATGCGTTGTAGAATGGATAGCTGTATTATAGGCGAGCATTCCTGTGTACACATAACGAGGCCAATTCGTATGTTCGGCATTGGTATAGGGTTTGAGATATTCTTTTAGGGTGGAATGACTTCTTTCCAAAGCTCCTTGAGTTTGAGGATGATAAGGAGAAGACCATAGGTTTTTAATTTTGAGGAATTCGCATGTCTTTTTGAATAGATCTGATGTGAAGTTTGTGCCTTGATCGGTAACAATTATTTTAGGGATTCCGAATATAGATATGTAGTGAAGTAGGCACTCGCAAGTTTCTTCTGCTGTAGTACTACGAATTGGGTAGGCTGAAGAGAATTTGGTGAGGTCATCTTGGATGGTAAGGATAAATTTTAATTTTGCGATACCAGATTCAGGAAGTGGACCGATAATATCGAGGGATATGCGTTGCAATGGTTCGGTCGACGTACTGGTAATTTGCATGGGAGCGCGGTTTACTTTTCTAAGTGCTTTATTCTCTTGACAGGGTTTACATTGTTTTACATAGGCTTCTATATCACTTCGCATGCCTTTCCAATAGTATGTTTGCTTTAATCTATTGTACATGCGTGCTGAACCTAGATGACCTGCTATAGGGATATCGTGATTTTCGAATAAAATTTTCTTAATTTCAGTTGGAGCAGGGTATATAACGTTATTGTGATAGATATTTACTTTAATTTTCGTGTCATGAAAAAGGTAAGTTAGAATATTATAGATTTTGATAAATGAATGCTTTTCGAAAGGATTCTTAAAATCGGAAATGCCAATCTCATTTATATTTCCTAAAACTACTAATTCGTTCCTAATTCTTTTCAGGGTTTCGAAGATTTCTGGATAAGATGCCTGATCAAAATGATGGACTTTGAAAAACAGCAGATAATACGCTTTGTTATTAAGATCTACCTTTTTAAACAGGAAGAGTTCTTTTTCAGAATCACATACACTAGTATTGACTTCTGAATCATTTAGAATTTCTGGAATGTAAGGATTGGACTCATCTAAATCGATGGAGGTAGGTACTAGGATAATTTTAGCAGGAGATTTCATGAGACTTTCGTTATGCTCTTTGATTTCTGTGTTAAATGATTTATTTTTTTCTGACATTATTTTCAGGAAAGTGGGATAATCATCGACAGGTAAATCTGGATTAGCACTCGTAGATGGCATAGGGTCATAATCAGGATGAATATCGGATAAATTTGGAACGGATTGAGGTAAATTATCAACTTCATTTTCGATTTCATCTCTAAGGATATCTGGGATATTGGACGGTAAGTTTATATCAGGTAAGGGCAGGATGTCCTCATAAGGATCAATAAGATCTGGATCTTGGGATGCAATTTCATCGGGATTAAACGAAGGTGGAGATATAAGTAGATCCATTAGGTCTCTATCCAATTCTGGATTGGGTTCCCCTACATTGATAGGATTAGACGGTTCCGTCGGCTGGACAGGATTGACGGGAAACCGTGATAGGGCATCGGCATTTGTGTTGATTTTCCCTTTCTTATGTTGAATATCATATTCAAACTCCTCCAGCTTTAATCGCCACCTAATGAGTCTTGAACCTGGGTCTTTACAATTGAATAACCATTGCAATGGTTTATGGTCTGAAAGGATTATAATGCGATGGCCATAAAGATAAGGTCTGAACACTTTGGTTCCGAAAACTATGGCAAGACATTCCTTTTCTGTCACACTATAATTGGATTCGGCTTTATTTAGTCTGCGAGATGCATAGGCTATCGGACGGTCTTGACCAACTAGACCTTGGGATAATATAGCAGATATAGCATAGTTTGAAGCATCACATGTGAGGTTGAAAGGTTTTGTGAAATCTGGATACGCTAGGACTGGGGCAGAAACGAGTTTTTCCTTTAGGATTTCAAAAGCGAGTTGATGTTCGTTCTGCCACGAAAAGGAGACATCCTTCTTTAGTAAGGACGTTAAAGGTTTTGCTAGTTTGGCGAATTCGGGTATAAACCGTCTGTAATAAGATACTAGACCCAAAAATGACTTAATATCTTTCGGAGACTGGGGAACAGGATACTCTGTGACCGCTTTCGTCTTATCGGGATTTGTTCTGACGCCTTTTTCGCTGATGATGTGGCCTAAATAGGCAACCTCTTTCCGGAGGAATTCACATTTCTCGGGCTGCAGTTTTAAATTGAATTTTCGGAGTCTATCAAAGACAGATTCGAGATTGGATATATGTGAATTCAGATCAAATGAGTAAATTACTATATCATCTAGGTATACGAAACATCTAGAGCCCTGCAGCCCTGTGAGACACATGTTCATCAACTTCTGGAACGTGGAAGGTGCATTTTTAAGCCCAAATGGCATTCTGGTGAACTGGTAATGACCTTGAGGTACAGAAAATGCGGTTTTTGGAGCGTCTTCTGGAGATATGAGTATCTGATGGAAACCAGACGCAAGATCTAGAGTGGTAAAATATTTACTTTTCCCCAGCTGGTCTAGGATTTCGGATATTTGGGGAATAGGGTACGTTTCCCCGATAGTTATGTCATTTAACTTCCGGTAGTCAATGACTATTCGCCATTTTCGCTGGCCTTGAGAGTCTAACTTTTTGGGAACTATCCAAATTGGAGAACTCCAAGGAGAAGAGGATGGTTTTATGATGTTGCTGTCTAGCATCTTGTTGATTTGATTATCGACTTCTTTTTTATGAAATTCTGGGAAGCGATAGGATTTCGTGTGGATAGGGATATTACTATTAGTTTTAATCTCGTGATTAAGAACATTAGTATAGGACAATTGGTCATCGGGTAGATGAAAGATGTCAGAATATTGGGAACATATTTCCGTAAGAGCATTACACTCCTCTTGATTGAGATGATTGGTTCTCAATGAATTCATGACCGCGATCGTGCGGTTGGAAGTGTCATGTGGACTAGCGCTAAGTTGGACTGCATAGGCATTTAAAGGTTCAACTTTGAAATTTAAATTAGAATTTACACTGATAGGAGATTCGGATGTGTTCACTACTGAAAGGTTTACACGATTGTTTTCTTTTACCTTGACAATGCAATTGGAAACTAACAGATTGTTGGACAAATGTTGATCTTGAATGATGCCTTCGGTGAGGTGATTTGGGTTTTGCACCGAACATTCAATGATGGTTTCGGTACGAGGTGGAATGACATAAGAAGGATTTAAAAAATGCAATTTAATGTCTTGTTTTCCTAACCTCAGGACATCGGTGGTGTAGTCGATTTTACACCCAAAAGCTGTGAGCAGATCCGAACCGATAATGCCATCATAAGGTAAGCTTATGTCTTTGATGACATGGAATCTGTAGGATATGAATTTGTCGTTAGGCAACTGGAGTTTGAGTTGAAAATGACCCTCGGTTGGCGTCGGAACGTCACCAGGGTCTATGCCTTTGAGTTTTATGGATTCTTGGATTAATTTTGGATTATTCAGAATACATGACTTCTTCAGGAGACATACTGCAGCACCGGAGTCCACGAGTAATGTCAAAGGAATATTGGAAACATTTGAATAGAGAAGTGTGTGCGGCAACATTCTTTTGGATATATCGAGATTTACTTCGTAAATGGGACTGTCAGTTTGGGGCTGGTTACCCTGTCGGTTAGTCCTTGGATTTAGGATGGGACTGTCAGTTTGGGGCTGATTACCCTGTCGGTTAGTCCTTGGATTCGGAATGGGACTGTCAGTTTGGGGCTGGTTACCCTGTCGGTTAGTCCTGGGATTTGGTATAGGACCGTCAGTTTGGGGCTGGTTACCCTGTCGGTTAGTCCTGGGATTTGGTGTAGGACCGTCAGTTTGGGGCTGGTTACCCTGTCGGTTAGTCCTGGGATTTGGTATAGGACCGTCAGTTTGGGGCTGGTTACCCTGTCGGTTAGTCCTGGGATTTGGTGTAGGACCGTCAGTTTGGGGCTGGTTACCCTGTCGGTTAGTCCTGGGATTTGGTGTAGGACCGTCAGTTTGGGGCTGGTTACCCTGTCGGTTAGTCCTGGGATTTGGTGTTTGAATGGTGCCTTTTCTTACTGATTGTCTAGCGCGGCACCTTCGCAAGACAACACCTCGTTTAAATCGTTCTGGGGATCCTCATATGGAACAGGTGCCATTTCATCTTCTGGCATCTCGGATATATGATTCACCCTGTTATTACCAAAGTTACCACGGGAGGTATTTGGATGTTGGTAACCTGGCGAATTGAATTTATTGTTATTGAATTCCCTCCTTTTACAGTTGCTAATGTTATGCCCGACACCCTTGCAGTATCGGCAGAATAATGCATTGCCGGTCTTAGGTTGGCTGGTATTCACCTGACCAGGTTGCGGATTCGACCTTGGGCCTGAGACTTGAGAAAAACCTGGTTTGGGCTTTGGATTCGATTTGAAGGTATCTGCTGCTGATCGTTTATATAAGCTCTGCTGGATCCGTTCCTCTGAAATTGCCATGTTTACGGCCTCATTCAAGGTCTTTGGAGACCTGCACCTAACAATATTAGAAATTCGAGGATGCAGTCCCATGAGGAAATGATGGAGGGCTAGATCCTCCATTGCAGCGACACGACCAGGCAGTTCTTTTGCTTTTGTGTTGGATAAGGTGATTTCAGTAAGCAACTGGGAGAGATATGTTTCCACACGCAATGAGAATTGGTTGACACTGTCCTGCGGGCCTTGCCTGCTCTCTTGTAGGTCAGTGAGAAGGTGAGCGTAGTGTTTACGCTCACTGAATTGAGTTTTAATGAACTCTTTTAACTGATCCCAGGATGAGAACTCTTTAATTGAGCAAGCAAGCTCCGCCTTGCCACTAAGTTGACTGAGAATTAATTTAAAAAGGATTGGTTTTTGGGCCTCCGAAGCAAGTTCATATGCGTTATTACAATTAATGACGAACGAGTTTACGGTTTCGCGACTGCCATCATATGGTTTAATAAACTTGAACAAAATGTTCAACTCAATTTCGGCCATTGTAGCAGCTGCTGCGGCTGATCTCGTAAGTCGAGGTGAACTAAGAGGTGATTTTACCTCGCTGATGCTGGGAGACTTTTCTACCTCTTGGACATTAATTGCTAATTTACCGTCCTCTGCCTTAGGAACTTTTGGCATAATAGCTCTGTATTAATTACAAATACGGATTATATTAAATTAAATTCTAAGCTGAACCCTAAAAATCAGTTAACTAATGCAGTGCAATGACTAAAGACTTACATTAGTGCGTAGGCGACGGCTACCGCGAATTGCATGAGCGGCATTCCGGACGCGATAAGGATTCGTTGGAGTCTGGCGAGACGGTAATCGATTCTTGAATATTTTGATGTGAACGGGATATCAGGATAAAATGTAGAATGCTTCTTAAGGATATCACGACACGATGCACGACATCACCGAGGATACAGGATACGGGATGTCAATGCAGGATTCTCTTGCAGGATACTGTTGCAGGAAACCACGACGTACTGAATGATGTCACGATAGCATGCACGACGTCATCGAGGATACAGGATACGAGACGCCAATGCAGGATACTGGATGTCAACAGACAAGTGAGTAGTTACAGGAGCTCTTACAGCTGGAGCGTGAAACCGAAGGTAAGTAGCGTATAACTTGAACTTTCACTTCCACTTTCACTTTCACTTGGATAGTTTTATTCCAGGATACTGAGGAATTTATTTGAGTCCGGTTGAGGAATTTAGACGATCTTCCGTAATTAAGGACACTGGGAAATTCGGTATCCCACCGCTGCCACCAAATGTTATACGACAGAAGCCCGAAGGGGTTTTAAAAAAGATATTTTACTGATTAAGAGTTTAATAAAGGATTAAGATACAATTAAGGATATTATTTTAACCCCCGGACGCAACCGCTCTTTCGGAAGATCAGACCGTGACTGAAGATGGGTCACTGCTAAGTAATACACATAGAATATTATAATGCTGAGTAGGTATCTCGTAAGCATAACTCCTTACAATACAAGGATATAACAGCACGCATGATTTGTTAGTAAAAAGTAGCGTATGTCTCAACCCAGGTCGTGATCTATATATAAGTAGGTATACCTTATTTCATCAAAGTCGTTTCTGCTTATAAATATTTTTAAGTTCTTTACATATCTCATACAATCATAATTTATCTTAAAAACAAGACAACAAGTCAAAATTCAGTAACTTTTATTTAAAATTACTTGTGGCCATATTTTGATAGGCATCCCAGCAGAAATATATTCCTCTATTCGTAAATAACTATAAAAAATATTAGTATTAAATATAAGATGACCGTAGATGTTACGCAGTTGGATCTTGGCCTGTGTGTGTAGGTAGGTACTATACTGTAAGTAAACTCTTGAGCTGAGTGTGACGCGTGCGCGCGCGCATAGAACAGACTAATCACACACATTCATAATTAATTGTTATCTTAACTAACATAATTGTTATTGCATGCTTTTACGCTCTCGTGAAGAAACTAGAGAAATTTTCTTTGTTAACTATGTAAATAAATACTTCTGGTGTCTACTTAAAAAGTACATAAACTGAGTGAAGAGTGTAAATAAACTATAAATGTACATACCTAGATTTGAAATAGTATGTAAATAAAATAGTTTATAGGTAAATAGTGTGTAGGAAATAAAATGAACTCTGATACCGTGTAGAATAATGACTTCTTGCGCTAATTATAGCATGTTGTGGGACTATTTCCTTATATTTATCTATATATATATATTTAGCCTTATATTTATTTTTGTATTATTTCTGTTTGTGTGGTAATTCAATAAAGAGTTATCTATCTATCTATCTATTTTACTAAAGACAATGCAACTAATAAAACAGTAAAATGCTCTATTTGTGGCGATCATTACAGTTACAAGTCAAGTATCGGTAACCTAAAGGCACATTTACGCAAAAAACATTTGAGTGTAGGTATATCAACGCATTGCGTCTCTTCAGTCGTCAACAACTTCACGACAAAACCAAACGATAATATCGGCGCCGCCGGGAATCTTAGCGGAACCGGGGCCTAGCAATGAGCCAGACAACTTTCAGCCATCATCTCCTCAGCCACAGCCACCTGCACCGCTACCAGCATTAAACAGCTCCGCAACCGCAGCAACAGCGCATCGACAGGTACGGGACTGCCCGTAAAATCTCGCAGGCGCTAAAGCAGAAGATCGATAGAGATCTACTCGATCTGTTCATCGACAGTTATCAACCTTTCTCCTTGGTGGAAGAAAGAGCTTTTAAGAGTTTTTGTCGGTGGACACCTGGTTATGAGCCACCCTCACGCAAAACTGTATCCAATATGGACTTCACGTGCCAATGAATCATATCTCGGTGTAACTGGCCATTACATTGATGACAAATTTGAACTGAAGTCAATACTGATAAATTGTTCAAATTTTGAAGGGGCCCATACAAGTGAAAATATTACACGGAGATTATCGGAAGTAGCAAGTGAGTGGCAAATTTCACGAAAGATCAACTTCATCGTCACGGATAAAGCAAATAATATGCAAAGAGCTCTCACGGATATGCAGTGGAAACACTACGGTTGCCATGCCCACACTCTGAATTTAATTGTCCAAGATAGTTTAGCGGTAGTCGCGGAGCAACTCGGAAAATTAAAAAAAAATAGTACGACATTTCAAGACCAGTACTACAGCTTTAGAAAAACTGTTGAAAGCGCAAACTCGAGACGATCCCAATGTCGTACCTAAACGGCTGATCCAGGAGGTACCTACGCGATGGAACTCCAGCTACTACATGGTAGCAAGGTGTGTAGAACTAGAGCCACATATTAGAGCAACATTAGCCGTACTAAGAACGGACCTGCCCTTAATATCAAATCAGGAATGGCAGCTATATAGTGACCTAACAAAAATATTAAAACCATTTGAAGATGTGACAAAAAGTACGAGCGGAGAGAAGTACATGACAGCGAGCTTAGTGATTGTTATGACAAGGTGCCTTAAAATGAGCTGCGAAAAGTTACTCAACGAAAACTTTTCGGAAACCGCAATAAGTGTTATAGAGCGCCTTAAAAAAGGTATAAACGAAAGGTTGGCAAATGTAGAAAAAAGCGCAACATTTTCTATTTGCACGTTCTTCTACCCGCGCTATAAAATGTCGATATTCTCGGACCCAAACGATGCCAGATTGGCCAGGAGGCGAGTCCAAGATACATTAGCCAAGCTGATAGAAGCAAATGAAGATGCAAGTGCTCCTGTCCCGGCTCCCTTAGCACAACGGGTAGAAGCCGACCAATTCTCCCCCTGGACGATACTTCAAGGCATTGTCGGCACACAACAGTCAGCCGGCACACCAAACTCCAGAGTCATTAAGGAGATTGACACTTACCATAATGATGAATTCCTACCTGTGTTTGCCGCCGATGGAAGTTTCAGCTGTCCTCTGATTTGGTAGCAGAATCATAGGTTCACCTACCCTAACTTGGCCAAGCTATATCGTCAATTTGGCAACATAATGGCCACGTCAGTTCCGTGCGAGAGAGGGTTTTTAGTAAAACCGGGCTAATTATAAGCGACCGCCGCACACGACTGACTACCCAGAAAGTTTGTCAGCTGATGTAAACTTAAACCAAAATAGGTTTACACTGTAAATAAATATGTAAAACATGTAGATAGCTGAACAAGATTGTAAATAATACCTTTGTAAATATGTATATACAATCAATGAACTATAAATACGCCTGCAAATTAGGAAGTCCACTATTCTATCTAATAAAGTAGGTAGGTATTCCTATCAAATCAATTTGCAGCCAGTCCTAAGCCTGGAGTAAAGTATGAAGGGCAGTTCATTGCAAAACATATTATATTTAGGTACTTATGGTCCGGGAGCCAGGTACAATTTCGGTCAATTATTTCCTCTCGAGCCAAACATCGTAAAATGCATTAGGGACTTATACTATGAATACTCACGACCGTCAGCTGCGACTCCGTAGGTGGGGAGGGCAGTGGCAGCCTCCCACGCATGGAGAAAAAAAAAGTTTTTTCAGTCATTTCCTCCCATTTGAAATTTTGTCAGATTATAGTTAACCTAGTATTTTGAAGGAAAAACAAAGTCAGCTGGCTATAGCATGGTGGATTATACGTCAGCTGACTGCTTGAACATAAAAAAAAAAATTCAATGATTTCCTCTCAACTAAAAATTTACCTGGTGCTCGTATATATACTACTATGAATGAAAATTAATGTCAGCTTGCTGTATCTCAGTGGAAAGCTTGTCAGCTGGTACCTTGAAAGGTGTAACGCAGTAGCATCTATCACCTACTGAACTAGAAATTTGAATAGCGCGCTACGCGCGTGCCTTTATTTCGACCAATAAGGAATCGTGGGCCGTTTTTTGCGAGTTTCGACCTATGACTAACTTCAGACTTTCATGTATTTTAATTTAGAAGATCTTATCAGCTGACGACTTTTGCCTTGACTTACAGCTAGCTGATTTCTTTCATTATTTACTAGAGTAAGTTAACAATCCTCTTATAAATTTTTGTCCGGAATTTTTGTCCAAAAATGTGTAAGTTTTTTGGAACATGGAACGAAAATCTTCTACATGCACTATACACAACAAAGGGGGCCTTTGTACGCAGTTATGGGTAAAACATCCCCTCCAAGTGTACCTTTCAAGGTACCAGCTGACAAACTTTCCACTGAGATACAGCAAGCTGACATTAATTTTCATTCATAGTAGTATATAAACGATCACCAGGTAAATTTTTAGTTGAGAGGAAATCATTGAAGTTTTTTTTTTCATGTTCAAGCAGTCAGCTGACGTATAATCCACCATGCTATGGCCAGCTGACTTTGTTTTTCCTTCAAATATTGGTTAACTATAATCTGACAAAATTTCGAATGGGAGGAAATGACTGAAAAAACTTTTTTTTTCTTCATGCGTGGGAGGCTGCCACTGCCCTCCCCACCCACGGAGTCGCAGCTGACGGTCGCGAGTATTATACTATATATAGCTCGATTACCACTCACTGATTGATTGACTGACTGACTGACTGACTGACTCATTGACATGTTTGTTCTCCCAGATGCCACCTCGTAGGGTGAAAATGTTTGGTGGGATCGTATAGAGGGAGTTCCGATGAGTTGGGAATAAATCCTAAAGTCCCCCTTTTGTCCCCCATTCGCTCCCATCCACCTCGTATCTCGGAAAGTATAGGTCTTACAGCGTTGGTGCAGAAACTAATGTTGCAGAGGACATTTTTTTATATCCGGTTTCATGAAAAAAAAATTGTCTTTCATACAAAAAAAAAAATTGTCCCATACAAAATATTTCTGTATGAATACCGTAAACCGTATATTTCGTTTGCCGTAATTTTCATACTGTTTTTGTAGGGAGCCCATGGCTTGTGTGTACTATAAAATTACTGTAAATTTGCTTGATTCTATATAATGGTGGTGGAGGGGCATGAGACAACTTTCATAGTTTTTGCAAAGGTCATCATCATCATTTTGGAACATCCAATTTTTTTTTTTTTTAGTATGCAACGTTCATCATGTTTATTTTGGAACATCAATTTTTTTTTAATTATGCCTCATCCACAATGATCACTTTTGGAACGTCAATTTTTTTTTTTTTTTTATTTTGCAAAATCCTTTGTGATCATTTTGGAACACCAATTTTTTTTAATTATGCCTTATCCACAATGATCACTTTTAGAAAAGTCAATTTTTTTTTAATATGCAACATCCACTGTGATCATTTTGGAACATCAATTTAACGTCATTTTTTTTTACTATGCAAAGTCCTTTCTGATCATTTTGGATAATCAATTTTTTTTAAATTATGCCTCATCCACAATGATCATTTTGGAACGTCAATTTTTTTTTATTATGCAAAGTCCTTCGTGATCATTTTGGAAAATAATTTTTTTTTAATTATGCCTCATCCACAATGATCACTTTTGGAACGTCAATTTTTTTTTTATTATGCAAAATACTTTGTGATCATTTTGGAAAATCAATTTTTTTAAATTATCCCTCATCCACAATGATCATTTTGGAACGTCAAAAAATTTTTTTTTTATTATGCAAAATCCACTGTGATCATTTTGGAACATCAATTTTTTTAATTATGCCTCATCCACGATGATCACTTTTGGAACGTCAATTTTTTTTTTTTATTATACAAAATCTTTTGTGATCATTTTGGAAAATATTTTTTTTTAATTATGCCTCATCCACAATGATCATTTTAGAACGTCAATTTTTTTTTATTATTATGCAAAATCCTTTGTGATCATTTTGGAAAATCAATTTTTTTTTAATTATGCCTCATCCACAATGATCACTTTGGAACGTCAATTATTTTTTATTATGCAACATCCACTGTGATCAATTTGGAACATCAATTTTTTTTTAATTATGCCTCATCCACAATGATCATTTTGGAACTTCGAAATACTTATTGATTGCTTCTTGCACTTCGATATCTTTTTATCAAAATTATGATTTTTCTTAAAAAACTTTAATCGTTCGTATCTTTTAAACGGTAAGAGATAGACATAACAAACTTTTATAAAATGTTAGCACAAATTTTTGGTGGAATCGTTATTTTACGGTCATCATCGCCCTTGCCATCATTTTGAATTCTTCTCTCACTTCCTTTTCGTTTTCGAATGTTTCTTCCACATTGATATCCTCTTTAATTGTTTCTATAACTTCGAAATCCTCTTTGATGGCATTTTTACTTCAATATACTCTTGAATTGTTTTTTTCTATTTTTATATTTTCTTCAATTACTTCTCTTACTTCAATATCGACTCTACAAAATTATGGGTTTAAATACAAATCTTAAATCGCTCGTATCTTCTAAACGGGAAAAGTTACCCCCAGCAAACTTTTACAAAATATTGGTACTAATTTTTGGTTAAATAGTTTTTTTAATACCATCATTGCCCTTGAGATCCTTTTTGAATGCTTCTCTTACTTCGTCTTCCGCTTTGAATGCTTCTTTCACCTCGATATCCTCTATTTTTGCTTCTTCCACTTTGATATCCTTTTTAATTGCTTTTTCTACTTATACATATATTTTCTTAATTGTTCTTTTACTACAATTTCCACTCTACAAAATTATGGGTTTTAATACAAATCTTAAATCGCTCGTATCTTCTAAACGGGAAGAGTTACGCCTAGCAAACTTTTACAAAATATTGGTACAAATTTTTGGTGGAATAGTTTTTTTAATACCATCATTGCCCTTGACATCCGTTTTGAATGCTTCTCTTACTTCGTCTTCCACTTTAAATGCTTCTTTCACCTCGATATCCTCTATTTTTGCTTCTTCCACTTTGAGATCCTTTTTAATTGCTTTATCTACTTATATATTTTCTTCAATTGCTTCTTTTACTTCAATTCCCACTCTACAAAATTATGGGTTTTCATACAAAACTTAAATCGCTCGTATCTTTTAAACGGGAAGAGATAGCTCGAGGAAACTTTTACAAATTATTAGTATAAGTTTTTGGTGAAACCGTTTTTTATTTTTATCCTTGTCCTCGACGTTTTTTACTTAATATCAATCTCCTCTTTAATTGTTTCTGCTACTTCGATATCCTATTTGATTGCTTTTTTCACTTCAATATCCTCTTTGATTGCTTCTTCCACTTCGATATCATCTTTGATTGCTGCTTCCACTTGGATATGCGCTTTGATTTGATTGCTTCTTCCATTTCGATCGTCTTTGACTGCTTCTTACACATGGATATCCTCTTCGATAACTTGAAACAGCTCGATATCCTCTTTGATTGCTTCTTCCACTTTGATATCCTCTTTTATTGCTTCTACCAATTCGATATCATCTTCGATTTCCTTTTGATTGCTTCTTGCACTGCAATATTCTCTTTGGTTGCGTCTTCATCTTCGATATCGTTTTTGATAGCATTTTCACTTTGATATCCTCTGTGATGGCTTCTTCCACTTCGATACCCTCTTTGATTGCTTCTTCCACTTCGATATCCTCTTTGATTGCTTCTTCCACTTTGATATCCTCTTTGATTGCTTCATCCACTTCGATATCGTCATTGACTGTTTCTTCCACTTCGATATCGTCTTTGATTGCTTTTTTCACTTCGTCATCCTCTTAGAACGCTTCTACCACCTCGGTATCCTCTTTGATTGCTTACTCAACTTTAATTTCCTCTTTGATTGTTTCTGCTACTTCGATATCCTATTTGATTGCTTCTTTCACTTCAATATCATCTTTGATTGCTTCTTCCACTTCGATATCGTTTTTGACTGTTTCTTCCACTTCGATATCGTCTTTGATTGCTTTTTTCACTTCGTCATCCTCTTAGAACGCTTCTACCACCTCGGTATCCTCTTTGATTGCTTACTCAACTTTAATTTCCTCTTTGATTGTTTCTGCTACTTCGATATCCTATTTGATTGCTTCTTTCACTTCAATATCCTCTTTGATTGCTTCTTCCACTTCGATATCGTCTTTGATTGCTTTTTTTACTACGTCATCCTCTTAGAATGCTCTTACCACCTCGGTATCCTCTTTGATTGCTTACTCAACTTTAATTTCCTCTTTGATTGTTTCTGCTGCTTCGATATCCTATTTGATTGCTTCTTTCACTTCAATATCCTCTTTAATTGCTGCTTCCACTTGGAAAGCCTCTTTGATTTGATTGCTTCTTCCATTTCGATATCGTCTTTGACTGCTTCTTATACATGGATATCCTCTTTGACGGCTTTTAACAGCTTGATATCCTCTTTAATTACTTCTTCGACTAAAAGAAAAACACGCGAGCTGCGAGCAGCTCGCGCACAACGCAACCTCTAGTTCATAGTATAAGTCCCTAATGCATTTCACGAAGTTTCGGTTGGGAGGGACTTGGTCATGAAAATCTGTCACTGGCTCCTGGACCATTAGTGCTACCAGTATTTCTTTTTTGCTTTGCTTTCGTGAATATTCTTGCTGGTTGGCAATGACGGCACTGTTAGCCAAGAAATTAAATTAAAATTTTCACTAAAATACACCAAAATATTTCTAGTTGTTTTTAGAATAAGTAATATCACTATTGGTTCGCCCCGAACTGAGATCTCGAGAGTATACCATAAAAAAATGTACCTATTCGTAATTGACCATCAAAATAGTGCCACAAAATAAATAACAAACCAACTTGATCTACAGTTTCATTCATATTACAGGTAACGGGAGTTACTCTTTTGGGGTACAAATTGCAGATATTCTGGATTTCAGACTTTTGCCTATATTTGTGATACTTAAGCTACACGCATACCAAATTACAGCACTGTGGGGTTACTGGTGTACCCTGTGAATTTTGTCAAAGTTTAGTTTTTATCATGGCTAATAACTCAGAAAATACAAATACTTTACTAAAAGTAAAAACGGGGTCTAAATGTACCTAATAAAGGGGTAATAAAGACCTTTCACTTGACCTAATAGTCTCATTTTCATTTTTTTGTACCTCTCTTAAACCCCAATATCTCAACAACCCCCCAACATTTTTAGCTCATTGAGTTACACCCATATTGTGCCATCATTACCTACCTATACATATACCAAATTTCACGATGATCGGATAAACGCTTCGAAAGTTATCCTCGGACAAACAAACATACATACATACATAAATACAACGCCGATTTGCCCAAGTTGATTTGGAGATCTCGCTTCGCTCGATCAATAAAGTAATAGAATAATTAAGAGTAGTGGAGTTTCTTGTGAAAGGGCTCGCCCGGGGAAGTGCTACCACCATACCTACTGCCAAGCAGCATTGCTGTGTTTTGGTTTGAAGGGTATGGTTACAGGCACATGACGCTTTACACCTGCATGCCTCAAGTTGATGGACGCAGGGAAGTGCATCGTAGGGCATATTTCTAAGGAGCGTGACCTACGAGGCAAACTTTGGTATAGGCGATGGTTACCACTTAACATCAGGTGGGCCATAGGCTTGTTCCATCTCCATAGTATAAAATAATAATAATAATAATATCGTCCATAAAATTAGATTTAACGGTTTTATTATGTTATACGAAACTGAAAAGAGTATCAATTTACATAAACTGGTCTGTGCTTATTCTAAAATCAACTAGAAATATTAGTTTGGTGTGTTTTAGTGAAAATTTTATTTTAATTTCCGGGCAAAATATAGAATATAATAAAAATTTATCTGCAACATAAATACACAAAAATAATATGAAGGTACAAAAGGTAACTTTTATCTAAACAATCTATTGTCTTATGTAACTCGATACCTATCTGATCACCCGCTAGGACGTGAGATGTCGCTAGGAAGCAATTACGAATCGTTCAATAAATAAAATATTCATGTATTTATGTGACCTTGCTTACAAACATTCAAAATAGTACAAAAAAAAATGTTAGACGGTTCAATTTCCAATTTGACGTGCGCGATCATAGATGGCGTGGTTATTTATGCTTATATGGCACGCTATCTGTGATTAAGCATATGAAAGTGAATAAGAATAAGAAAATCAATAGAAAATAAAATCGTTAAATCTTATTTAATAAACAATATTACTTATTCTAAAAAAAACTAGAAATATTTGGGTGTGTTTTGGTGAAAGTTTATTTTAATTTATTGGTTGCAATGGCCGCTATGAAAGTTTCCAGGCAGTTTAAGAGACGGCGTGGAAATAGCGCCATCTTACATTATTTTTTCGTACTATTTTGAGCGTTAGTAAGCTAGGTCACATAAATACGTGATTATTTTATTTATTGAACGATTCGTAATTGCTTCCGAGTGACATGTCACGTCCTAGCAGGTAATCAGATAGGTATCGAGTTACTTATGCCAGTAGATTGTTTAGCTATAAGTTACCTTTTGTACCTTGATCTTTTTTTGTGTATTTATGTTGCAAATAAATTTTTATTCCACTCTATTCTATATTTTGTAGGACAGAGTCTATTAAATTATACTGGTATATGCTATCGTAAATTAATAAAGAGTCGTAACGGACGTGCCTCTGTAAGATTGAAGCAAAAACATTAGAATAATTTTATTGCATTTTTAATGCAGAAACATTTAAGTACAAAACGAATTTCTAAATCTATAAAGTACATATCTTTATTTATTGTTCTATGTATAGGTATTCTGTTCATTATATACCATTTGATTTAGATACCATTCCATAATCACAATACCAAATAAGTATGTAAGTAGGTACAAGTAGGTACATTTTTTATCAATCGACTTTTTGGCAGGAAGCAGGAAAAAGCCGCTACTGAGAACAAATTGTTTCAAAAGCTGCTATCGTTTCGTTTCGGCAAAAACCTGCTATTCCCACTCCTACTGGGAACTAATAAACTGTGATGTAGGCAAGTTATTTACACGTCACGTCTACTTCTACCCAGTGCTGTCAACTAATATCAACTTGTCACTCATAGTTATCACTTTCACGTCATTTTGCAAAATTGCATTCTGGACGATTCACTGTGTGGCGCAGCACGAGTATGAAGCAGCGTGAGGAGCATAATGTGATATTAAAGCCAGGACAACATTTACATATTTACGCGCAAGTACGACATTTACATATTTACCTACACTTTCTAAACCAGAGATGGTTGAAGTGTTGAAGACCCATGATGACATTATGACAGTAATAAAGTGTCTATTTTGGCAGTTAGTAATTTTTTTTGTTTGTTGGGGTGTTAGAGTCTGGCTAACGAAAGTACGATACCTACTGGATTTTTTTGCAAACTTTTTATATGACAACACTAAAGTGTTCCTACCATCGGATATTTACCCTACAAATTGGGGTATTTTAAGCAGAAAGTACTTAGGAACAATTAATTCCAAAAAGGCATTTTTAAAACGAACTTATTTTAAACATTTTATAAAATGAGTTTTAAAAATTCGTACGTGTGCTAAAATTGTATTCATTGAAAATAAGTATCGTATGTACGTGTTGGATCATTTCAAGAGCAACACTAAGCCTTAAGTTGGTCTAATAAATAGCTTAATTAATTAGGTACACTATTTACTAGAGAAAAACTTGGCAATTTTATTTTAAAGAAATTAATTTTCGGCTGTTTTCCGATAGATTTGGTAAAATCAGAATCAGTGTATGGTATCCCTATCTCTGACGCAACAAGATGGCGTGTTGTTGATGTTTCGTTGTGGTTGACTTGCGTATAGTTTTGTTGTGATATATCCGTGTTAATGCTATAAAAATGAATAAAACTATAAAGAGTGAAGTGCGAAAACTATTGTTTTGTATGATTTCGAAATATGAAGAGAAAAAGCTTGTGAAACAAGCCGTATTGCGAGAAAAACAGGATTGTTTACGTACTGTGACTGATTTTTAGGTTAGTACGGTCAAAATGTCTTGATATTTTTTTATTTTAAATAAGTACATATTCGTTTTAGTTACTTTATATAATGTTATTGTTCTTTTACAGATAGTCTTGAGGATAATGCACGAAATGCTGAAGTAAAACAAGCAATTGAAAAGATCACAGATTTAGATCAAAAAGATATGATGAAATCGCAGAACCAGTACTTAGAAGAACTATCTTCACTCACCGGTAAGTTTTCACTCAACGTTAATCGTTGACTAGTTTTGTAATACTTGTGTATTTTCTATTATTTCTTAGTTATGAGACTCACGATAATTGACATTTTATTTTATTCTTTTTACAGATGTAAGTGTTATTACATTGAAGAGAATTAAAAAAGAAGGTGCGGTGAATAAAGGGGTCTGGAGGACTCCAGGTAAAAAACGACCTCACCCTTCAAAAGTGTCGAACTTAGATAGTTTCGATATGGATGTTATTCGTAATAAAGTAAACGAATTTTACATTGTGAGGAAACAAGTACCAATATTAAGATCTTTGTTGGTAGAGTTAAAAGAAAGTATAGAATTTGGTGGATGTCGTGAAACTCTCCATCGCATGTTATTAGCCAACGGTTATGAATTTAAGAAAAACAAAAATGAACGTTCATTATTAATTGAACGGTATGATATAGCTGCATGGGGACATCGCTTTTTGCGTACCATTGCATCGAAACGTGCAGAAGGCAAGCCAATAATCTACTTAGATGAAACGTATGTCCACAAAACCTATAAGCCTAAAAAATGTTGGCAAGGTCCATCAACAAGTGGAATAATTGAAAATATATCGTCAGGAAAACGATATATTATTGTGCATGCAGGATCGGAGAAAGGCCCTGTTCCAAACTCATTGTTAGTATTTAGCACCAAATCGAAAATGGCCGACTACCACCATGACATGAATTCCACAAACTTCAACAAATGGCTTCAAGAAAAGCTTATGCCCAATTTGAATGAACCAAGTGTAATTGTAATGGGCAATGCATCATACCATTCTGTCATAATAAATAAAGCGCCCACATCTCAAAATCGAAAGTTATAGTTACAGAATTGGCTTACATTGAATGGTATTTCATTTGAAACATACAATTCAAAAGCAGAGTTGCTCTGCTTAGTAAAACAGAACACACCAGAACCTATTTATGAAGCTGATGAACTTTTAAGCCATAACCGACATGAAGTGCTAAGACGTCCTCCATATCATTGTGACCTAAATGCTATAGAACTCATATGGAGTCTAGCAAAAAGAAATGTGGGAAGCAAAAATGTAAGCCGAACTACAAAAGAGTTCGAGGATCTCATAAAACAATCTTTTGAGTGTATTACAGCAGATGATTGGAAAAAAATGACAGACCATGTCATTCATGTGGAAGACAAGTACAAAAGAAGAGACCATATAACTGAAAATAATTTAGAAAGCTTCATCATCAATTTAAGAGACAGCAGCCACTCCAGTGATTCTGACGATTCACTCCATGTTGAATTTATAGATTCAGATTTTGATTATAGTGATTAAAAAACAGTATAAAAATATATGGTGTTGTTTTCTTTGATACATACTCACATAGATTTACAAATACATATTTAAACTCATGATAGTGTTTGATAGCCTGTTTGTTCCTTTAATACGCCACAATGGAGTGACGTATCCGTGTGATGTTTGGTATGGAGTTAATAAAGAGTTAACAAGTGATATAAGCTACTTTTAATCTCGTCATAACGCGGACAAAATTGCAAGCATCTACTAGTAAAATAAAAATAAATGTCAAAGTATCAAAGTGAGTTGTTCCAACTTTCCTTTTTACTTTAGGGCTGCCATGCTGATATTTTTTAAATTTGCCGCGCTTTTTCAGTATCAACTTTCATTAGCCAGACTCTACCTAGTGCCAACGAGCATTTCTTGTAATTCACTGGTTTTTTTCTGGTTTCGGAGCTAATTTTCAATGCAAATAAAACAAGGGTAAGTACATAGTACAAGATTCATTCAAACGAACTTGTAATTTATGTAAATACGTACAAATTTACTAGCAAATACATAGTTATAATAATAGAGAAACAACCAGATCCGGAACAAATATCTGTAGATTATGCAAACATTTGTTCCGCGGCGGGAAACGAATCCGATACGTACTGCGTCTCAGTCGGCTATTCGCTCTCTGCACCACGGAGGTCGTCAAACACTACTACTACTAGGTATTCTACTAACGCAATCTTTTTTCAATGGCCGCGGTTGCTATGACAACACCATTGAACATTTGCCAGCTTAAGACAGGAACAACAATTAAATTCGTATATTAATGGTATGGCTCCGTAATCGTTTTCCTTATAGATTAGCAGAATTGGGCCTTAAAGTTTTGTGACCACGCATGTTATAGGGCTATGTTTAGCAGTTGACGTCTTATAGCTGTAATGATGATGATGACGCATGTTAAGAATGTATTTCGAATAAAATTTACATAAGTATTCTATCAGTGCACAGCAAAGGACGGAGGAGTAAAAAACTAATAAATCACTACAGTTATAGATAATACATACCATATTACTAAATACATTATGTCACTTGGACTTGTGTGTGACGCAAAATGCCCTCGAATAAGGATCAAGATAATTATTTATCCTTTTAGCTTTACAGGTCACTATTGTATAGGAACTTTTGTTTTCTAGATTTCACTGCTCACTTTGTCCTTGGAGCTCGAGTTTCCACCAGAAGATTCTACTGCATCTGATCCATCACCCTAACCAGTCGGTGGACGGCTGCATCGATGTAACCATCCTGAGGACTTGTGGCATACTCACCAGGGTATAACACCATCTTGTTAGCATAAGCGTCAACTCAGAGCGGCATATGTAACGAGCAACGCCATCTATTTCGTACGTACGTCAACTCGTTATAAGAAACATGGCGCCATCTAGTAAGAGTAGGTAGCAACTCTTAGCGTCGTAGTGACGACCGTCGCCATCTATTTCGTACCTACGTCAACTCGTTATAGGTAGAATAGCGCCATCTAGTTAGCATAGGCGTTAACTCTCAAAGTCGTAGTGACGAGCCACGCCATCGATTTCATACCTACGTCAACTAGTTATAGGAATAGAGCCATCTAGTTAGCATAGGCGTCAACTCTCAGCGTCGTAGTGACAAGCCACGCCATCTATTTCATACCTACGTCAACTCGTTATAGGGAGGAATAGCGCCAACTATTTAGCATAGGTATCAATTCTTAGCGTCGTAGTAACGAGCAACGCCACATATTTTATACCTACATGGATATTATAACTTTATACAAAAAATACCTAATAAAAAAAATTATCATACCTGGGTTTACGCGAATCTGGAATGCATAATTCTCGACCCTAAGTGGCCCCATTTTTGATCACTCTATTAGAAATTGATGTACCTATATTCTGTCAAAAAATGCACGCTACACAGCCAAGCTAATTTTGTATGAATTATGAACTTAAATATAGACGTGAGAGATAAGTTAACGGTACGGTCCTCTTAAGCCCTTTTAATTTCAATGCTAGGGTTGGCGACTAAAATTGAAATGTAAAACATCAAGTTAAAACCATTAACTTTGCAATTTAACTTCACATTTTACTACGATCGTAAAACCTAAATGGAAAACTACAAGTTCATATTTATTTTAGCTCATTTTAAATGCGCATTTTCTTCTATTATTTATATGAAACTTCCAGAAGTTAATGTAACAACTAATACAAACGTAACTTCTCATTTAGAGTATTCTCATATAAAAACAATATGTAATAATCGATATATTTGTAAATCTAATAACACAGTTATATGCACCGTGAGAACAATAAAAGATGAGTTTGAGTTTAGAAATTTTGAAAATTCCTGTTTTTTATTTTTGAGTAATATGTGCGACAATCCAGGTGAAGGTAAGAATATATGAAATTATATTTATACTATATGAAAATAATGGGTTATTGTCAAAAAAATATTGTATGACAAATTTATTTCCATATAATTAGTCCTTATATAGGCTGTTTGATAATATACGCTCATAAATGAAAGGGGTTATTTTGATGAGCATAATAAATAGGTACATTCGAATTAATCACCTAAACTTGATAATTAAACTAATCGTTCTTTTTTTTTCGAGAAGTCTTGTATGTTTTGAGAAACCGTCACTTGAATATCGTCAGTATATTACCAAACACTCTGTATAGGTTGGTGTCACAAGCTCATATAAATAGATTTTTCACACCACGACAATGTCAAACTGTCGAGCAGGTCGACTCACCGAAAACAGGTGATTAAATCCCTACGGCTGAGCCGGGAGTAAAGTTGTACTGAATTTCATTATGCCTTTGCGGGCATAACGTGATTTGAATTTGTAACCTCATCCGTATTAAAATTTGAACCAAAGAGACCCACAAAATAAGAACTTATTCATAAATCGAACTAACCTCTGCACAGAATGCACCAACCTAGATTTGGTTATCATTGTCTCGCAGAAAGTGTGAAAAGTAGAATATTCTCCTCGTGGATAACGCTGTCTGCATCTTGCGCGTGCTTATATCCCTCTCTGCACTCAGGATTCTAGTAACTCCCTCGCTCCGCTCGTGAGTTACCTCTAGAATCCTTCGTTACGTTCGGGATAGCGCCCGTGACGCAAGACACTGCTTTGTCCCCTCGTTTAATAAACTACTATTTTAGAGTTCTCAATAGTCCAAAGTGGTAATTGCAGCGATAATGTAAAAGCTCGTCGTATGTACGTGTACTCTGGATTGGAAAAGACCACTGAAGCAGCAACTGCGCACGACAATTCTACGGGAGATGGTAGGTACAGTCTTGAATATCCGTCGTCTGATTACTCTATACTTATAAATAAATCATTATTATCTTAGTGCTAGGATTAACATTACTGATTAAGACGATATATAAAAAAAATTGAGCCGCTAAGTAACTGTCGTATTCAATAATGAAAAATGGTACTGATTTCATATTTAAGCAATATTTACTTGAGGATTTAAACTAGGGGGAATCCGGGAGACTTGACCAGGTGGGAGAGATGAACCACATACAAAAATATAGTTTAAACTTCCCGCGATTTGAGCGGAAAGCAGGTCAACGGCCGCGTGACAGCGACAGACCAAAAGCATGCCGCCATTTTGGGCGTCCACAGTCGTATTTAAATGTGAGATGGAGAAACGTGTTTGTCACCGGTCAGAGTGAGTTTTTGCATTTGAATCGTTTATTTTGTGACAGGATCGTTAGTAACGGTATGTACGTTCTCTAAATGTTATTGTTATGCCCTACTATTGTAGTTTTATATTTGATTAGTAATAAATACCAGTGTATCAAGTATTTACTTTTATAAACAATGAAACTGTAAAAAGTGGATACGGGAGATTTGACCCGCCTTCCTATTGGGAGAAATGACCAGTGGTTCAAGTCTCCCTCTATGAACCAGTGAAGCGCTCGGGACTTCGTTCCCGTCATTCAGTAGGAATTTCCTAAAATCCTTGTTTAGTGTATCCCTACACTACAAAAGAAAGCCAAAACCAGAGATTGAAATTTTCAGGGTAAAATTTCTGGTTTGGTCTGTGCGTTGATTATCTGTCGATCACTCAGCTGCTCAACTATTTTATTTATGTAAGTACCTGCTTAACTTGCCTACATAACCTTACTGTTTATTTGCAGGGAAAATGCCATTCAAATATAAACCAAAAGAAGGTGCAAAAAAAAAGAAATAAAGTTACAACTGCGGAACTAGAAAATGCCATCAAAGAGATTAAAGACGGAATTTCTATTCGAAAAACAGCTGTCAAATACGGAATTGATAGAAGTACGTTACGTCGATACAAGAATAATGAGGAAAGAAAAATAAATTTGTTAGAAGATAAAAGCAGCCAATATAAAAGTGCTCAAATTTTTAAGGTTAACATACTGACAATGACACCTGAAAAGGGTAACGAAAATCAAATTAGCACACAAACAACAGTCAAAAGAAAGATGACCACGAAGGAACAGGCACGTAAAAATGCTAAAAAAAGGACGTTTTACAGAAGATAATGACAATATAGATTGTGAAAGCTCTTATAGTAGCAATGAGAATGAAGAACCTACAAAGATAGCAGAAAATAATAACAAACCCACTGCGAATAAAAGAAAGAAAAGTAATGTAAAGCGAAAAGTTTTGAACAGTGAAACAGAAAGCGACAATGATGATAAAAATAAAGAAAATAAAAAAAATCGAGGGAAAAAGAATGCCAAGAAAATTAAAGACACGAAGAAAAAACATGCAAAGAAAATAAGAAAAGTCCCGAAAAAACAATATGACAGTGAAACAGAAGATGAAGCTGAAGACATTGCATATGCCAATAGTTCTGATGACGATGATTGGGGAGAAAATCCTAACATAGATGAACGTTGGTTTTGTTTTGTTTGCTTAAAGGATGAGATGACGGATATGCGCCTTTGTATTTCATGTCGTAGATATGTTCATGAGGTATGTGTAGGCCTGACGAAAAATGATGTTGATGATTTTATCTGCCATCAATGTGAATAAGACTTGCACAAATTGTGTTGAATGAGAAAGAAGAAGGCTGATATGGTTACTTTATAAAAGATTAAGAGTTCTTGTTTAAATAATATGTTAATTACTGTTAAAAATGTTAATAGTCAAATATAAAACATTAAACCATGCCTATGTTACAAGTTAGTTCATTTTGGATACAATAAAACATTTAAATAAGTATTTAAGTTTTTTTTTTGATGTCATGATAAAGTACGGTCAACTCTCCCCAGACCCCTGATCAAATCTCCCTACAGTTGGGGAGACTTGATCCAAATCCCATTTTTTATTTGAATTACCATAAATTGTAATTTTGTTGATTTACTACAATTTAAATACCTTAAAATTATGATCAGATACCTTAACTATCGGACACCGCTAGATAGGAGTTCCTAAATCTGTCGAGGTAGATGTCACGATAGTTTATGTAAAAAGCGGTTCAAGTCTCCCGGACTCCCCCTACATAAATGAAAGTCAGAAACGCAATTGGTGAAATTTTTCTCGATACAATTAAGTATGTGTCAAAATCGGCTCTTCTAAAACACTAATATCGTTCATTCTCCAACTCAAAAGATTAAAAGACTCTTTTTACATAGTTATGTAGATAATTCTAGTACCTAAATCAGTCCGGTTGTCGCTTCGCTACGGAGTGAACGTGTGTACGGTCGGTCGCGTTCAACTCGGATATCATGACGTCGAGCACCGTTAAGTGTGCAAGTTGTAATGTTGTTATCGACGAAGTGTTGGCGTTCATCACCAATAAAATTGATGTTATGGATGAAGAGAGTTTGATGCGTATTTGTGTTTCGGCTTTCCATATGGAGGAGGTAGAGAAGTCGAAAAATCTGCTGTTCGACTCAATCACCACGGATATAAAGAAGATAAAGAGGAAGAAGAAAAGTGAAGGCAAATTACAAAGAGACTTGGAAGATATTGTAACAGTCCTTAAAAGTCTAGACCCTGAGAAAATACCAATTTTTGTGGCTAAAGATTTGAATAAATTGCCTCCTGTGACATTCGATCATATAGATGTCACGGCACTCTTGAGGGATATAACTCTGTTGAAAACGCAGGTAGAGGGCATCAGGAGTAATTACGTCACAACTGCACAATTACACGAATTGGAGACGAAAATGTATTCTAATAAATATGACTCTATAATAAATACTCCTGTTCTGAATCGATTCGACCCTTTTGTGAATACCCGCACGCGAGGTGCTAATCTTCTAAACAGTGGCCCAATGGCGATCGCTTCTATAGCAGAGTCAATGACTAGTCTCACGTCACCGCCAGCGCCGGTCAATAACCCGAGCCCCACTCGCTTGCGCTCGGAACGGCAGCGTACCGCTCGGAACAGTTCGGCTATGACCCCAAGTCAGGGCGCCTGTACTGTCAACCTGCTCAGTGTCACCGCAGCGGGATCGCACGAGTCAACTTCGTCACCGTTATCGGCCGTGCCATCTATCGTCAAACTACCGAATGAAGGGATAAAGCAATGCAATAATGAGGCTAATTATGTAGGCAAAATAGCTCATGACCACCAAAACACTCATAACAATATGTATGAACAGAAGTTGGATTGTAAACAAACGGTTATGATGGGGGAGATGCCCGCAAAACCGAGTTTTGCGGAGATAGAAAAGAGAAAAGGTCTGTGGTATGTACCGGAAAGGGATAATGAGTGGAAATTGGTGCAGAGAAAGCGGCTGAGTAATAAATTTACTACAAGTCAGGGCAAGGCTAGTATGGAACAAAATAGTAAATTTAAGGCTGCTGAGACCAAAGTACCACTTTTTATTACCAACGTACATAAAGATGTTTTAGAGGCGGATATTGCAGGATACATAATAACAAAAACAAAAGAAAAGGTTTCGCCAATCAAGTTAAAAATGACAAGAGAGCGGAGCTATAACGCCTTTAAAATCTTCGTGAGCAAAAGCAACTTGCAAACATTTTTGGATGTCAGTCTTTGGCCAAAGGGAATTTCTTTCAGGCGGTTTATAAACCTGAGAGATAAAGATCATGTCGCGCATGCACATGAGGGTGAGAGGCAATCTCCTAAAGCTCAAAATGGATAGTACACCCTACAGAAACTTCATCTCTTTTAACTGTAAATCGCTTAAGCGATCTTTAGAGGGCGTAAGGAGTCTCTGCAAACAAGCGGATATCATCGCGCTGCAGGAGACTTGGTTGTTGCCGCACGATTTATCAATGGTGACTGCTGTGGACGATGAGTTCGGAGGCACCGGGACTTCTGCTGTCGACACCTCGGCGGGTCTGCTCAGAGGAAGGCCGCACGGAGGAGTTGCCTTGTTATGGAAAAAAGATGTGTTTCGGTCAGTTAAAGTGATAGAATGTGCTGATGCCCGTCTAGTGGCTATAAAAGTGAACCTCTGTGATAGATTTATGATAATTTTTAGTGTATATTTGCCAACAGACTCTCAAGAAAACTTACCTGAATTTACACAATGTTTAGGTAAAATTAGCTCAATTATTGAAGATAACAGTGACACTGACGCTTTTTATATTTTAGGAGATTTCAATGCGCATCCAAAGGAGCGTTTCTGTAATGAACTTTTAGACTTTTGTAAAGATCAAGACTGAACATGTGCTGATATTAACATGTTAGGAGCTGAGTCTGCAACCTTTACTTTTGTCAGCGAGGCTCATGGGTGTGTGAGGTGGCTTGATCACTGCGTGGTGACCGGTGCCGCTCTGCCATCTATATGTCGGGTATGGGTAGAGCATGGTATGCAGTGGTCTGATCATTTTCCACTTTTTATCGAATGTGACTTGGGTAGAGTGAATCATAAGGTGAATGTATGCTCTACTACTTTACCAAATACTGTATTATGGGGAGAGCGTACTGAAAGCCAAATTGAGTATTATCAGCAGCTTTGCAACTCGAGACTTAGAGAAATTGACTTTCCAGTTCAGCTCACTCATTGTTGTGATGGAATTTGTTATGACATAGATCATAAGGTTTTATTAAAAGATATGTATCTAAATATTGTTACCATATTGTCAGAAGCCGCAGCATCGTCTTATGAGCGAGGAGGACTTCGGAGGAGAGGTGGTTATATTGCCGGGTGGAACAAGCATGTTGCATCGTTCCACGGAGAGGCCAGGCTTAAATTTTTGGCGTGGGTTGAGGCTGGTAAGCCGAATAGTGGTCGATCCTATGTTGATATGTGTGAGAGTAGGAGATCTTTCAAGAAGAAGTTAAAGTGGTGTCAAAACCAACAAGACCAGATTAAAATGGATACTCTTGCTTCTCACCACACAGCCAAAGATTTCAAACAGTTTTGGAAACATACTAATAAACTAAATGCAAAGTCTGGCCTCCCTGTGAGTGTAAATAATGTTTGTGACGACAGTATGATAGCAAATTTATTTAAAGAGCACTTCAGGGTTATGCCAGAGTTAAACTCTACTGTGTGTGGTCAATCTAGTGCTAAGAGTGTCGTGCAAAAGAGGGCAGTATGTTTTGGAACCAAAGAGGTACTAAAAGTAATTCAAACCATGCAGCGTGGAAAATCTCCCGGGCACGACGGTCTTAGCATTGAACATTTAAAGTACGCAGGTGTTCATCTGCCCAGCGTACTCTCCATGTTTTATAACCTGTGTCTCTGTCATGGCTACTTACCTGATGAGATAACAAAAACTATAGTTGTTCCAATTGTAAAATGTAAGACAGGAGATATATCGGATAAAAACAATTACCGGCCTATCTCCCTGGCGACAATAATGGCGAAGGTTTTGGATAGCTTGCTTAATAGCATTCTCTTGCAACACGTCCAACTTCACGATGCTCAGTTTGGTTTCAGGGCTGGGCTTTCGACGGAGAGTGCAATCTTGTGTCTTAAGCAGGCTGTCGGGTACTACACAGATAGAAAGACACCGGTATACGCCTGCTTCCTGGATCTGTCCAAGGCCTTTGATACAGTTTTGTATGATAGGCTTTGGAACAAGTTGGAGGCTACGGGGGTACCGAGTGAGGTTGTCGCGTTACTGAGTCACTGGTATAAATGTCAGCGGAATCAGGTGAGGTGGGCTGGGGCGTTATCCGATGTGTATGGCATGGAGTGTGGCGTCCGGCAGGGCGGGATAACCTCTCCTCTGTTGTTCAACTTATATGTTAATGACCTCATCGGCGAGCTTAGCAATACTCATAAGGGTTGTTTTGTGGATGGAGTCTGCGTTAACAACATTAGTTACGCGGATGACATGGTACTGCTGGGACCGTCGGTGGGATCAGTTCGCAAACTGGTCACAATTTGTGAGGTGTATGCGGCTGAACATGGACTGAGATATAACTCGAAAAAGAGTGTAGTTCTCGTTTTCAAGGGTAGGAAAGATAGACCAGGTCATGTTCCGCCTATTATGTTAAATGGTGCGGCTCTACAAGTAGTTGGTAATTTTAAATATCTAGGGCACATTGTAACGGAAAGCCTGAATGATGACGCAGACGTTGAAAGGGAGCGTAGGGCGCTGGCGGTCCGGGGGAATATGATCGCTCGTAGGTTCGCTCGCTGCTCGAGGGAAGTGAAAATCACTCTTTTTAAGGCTTACTGCCAGTCCTTTTACTCGAGTAGCCTCTGGCTTAACCACACCCGCCGGGTGGCCAGCGCTCTACGAGTCCAATATAATAATATCTTCAGGATGCTGATGCGGCTGCCTCGCTTTTGCAGCGCATCGGGTATGTTTGCAGAGGCGCATACGGACGGATTTCATGCGATCATGCGCAAGAAAGTCGCGTCCATACTCAAGCGTGCGCGCGGCAGTAGCAACGGCATCCTGAAAATGATTGTTTCGCGTTTGGACTGCCCCATCCTTACCAAATGGATGCAAATACTTTTAGGTAATAGTTAAGTTAGAGTATTATTTGTAATTATTTTAATTTATTTAATTATGAAATTATTGACATGCTTTTAAATTATTCGATTATCTTTGTTATTAATTTTTAATTTCTGTATATCTAATTATTTGATGATTATGTCTATAAAATATTGTATGTTAGCGATTAAGAATTTTTATATGGATTTTTAAATCTGAATTAAATGAATAATAATAAATAATAAAGGAAAAACATTATTTTTTTCATTTGTTGGTTCTCATGCAATTCGAGATTTTATCTTTTGTCGCTACATCATTTACTCCTGCGACAATGCAGGGGCGCGGCTATGATATATCTTTGTCTCGTTCTTCACATAAGCGAGTAAATAGCACTGTCACTTTTTTGCGCGCGGGGCACAGATCTATATGCTCCGCCCAATCGTCACCGAAATTAAATTGAAAAATATAATCTCAAACTATTCCATTGACAAAAGAAAAGTTCGACAGTCATGATTAAAAACGTGTAGGTATTAGTTTAAACTATCCCTTAACTAGGAAACCCTGTGTCTCAAGCAGTGCCGGATTAACCACGTAGCAAGAGTAGGTAGTTGCTATGGGCCACGCGCAAAAGGGGCCCTCGCGTATCCAAACCCATATACCTCCGCCACTTTATACGATCAATGGCCCATCGATAGAATTTGTTTGTTTGTTTAATATTAAATATAAGTTTAGCTTCTCTATATATTCTAGTTAATGTCGAACTCTATAATCTATTAGGTTTATGCAGGAGGGCGTTGATCCCTGTGTGTGACACAGTATTTTACTCCTGCGGGTACGACCTTTTTCATTTTGTTTCTGTATACTAAATAATAAATGTATGTAACGTATGTTTAATAAATAATACATAAGAGGTATATGTTCCCATTTTGGCGACAACGAAGTGAGACCTATGCTCATCAGTGGGATGAGATGGGCTGACGATGATGATGATGATACATTCCCATCACAAATAGGATTTTACAAAAAATTACAAATAAAACTAGTGGTTCGCCCCGAACTGAGATCTCGCGAGTCTCCCAAAACACAAAAAATATTCTTAGGGCGACTCGCGCATCGATGCCTAAACGTATTTAGTGGCTACAATTTAAGGAGTTGATAACACATACAAATACGTAAAATTTAAACAGGTTTAGTCGCTAAATACGTTTAGTGATAGTTGTGCATGCCAGCCTTAATCTTTGACCAATAAAATAGTGTCACTTAAATTGACCTACAGTTTCATTCAAATTACAGGGGTAGAAATTGCAGTTATTCTGGATTTCAGATTTTTCCCTATATTTGTGTCACTAAAGCTACACGCATACCAAATTTCAACACTGTGGGGTCACTAGTGTACCCTGTGAATTTTGTCAAAATTCAGTTTTTATTATGGCTAATAACTTAAAAACTACAAAGTTTAAACTAAAAATAAAATGGGGTCGAAATGTACTTACAAAGACCTTTTATTAGACGTACCACTTGACCAGATAGTCTCATTTTCATTTTACCCCTCTTGAACCCCAATATCTCAACAACCCCCTCACATTTTTAGCTCATTTAGTCACACCAAAATTGTGCCATCAGTACCTACCTACCTACCGTATACCAAATTTCACGATGATTCGGTAAACGCTTCGAAAGTTATCCTTGGACAAACATACATACAACGTCGATTTGCCCAAGTTGATTTAGAGATCTCGCTTCGCTCGATTAATAAATTAATTTTATGTCCCAAGTAAAGATATTTTGATTTGCTACGGCCCCGCGCTTGCTTAATCCGGCACTGGTCTCAGGCGAAAAAGGCTAAACGGCATCATCGCTTACCATCAGGCGAGATCGTAGCCAAACGCGAGCATATAATGTGTAAATTTAAAAGGATATCGGACCTTTTTTCAGGTCCTGAGTGAGCAGGTTCTTTCTAGACGAGCGTGCTCCTTCAACCACTCATCACTTTACATATAACTTGTTGGGATTTTTGTTCCCATCGAGTTACACTGTTACTCGTTGCGACTTTTTTTAAAGTGGGTCCCAGCGAGTCGCAGCCTGTGTAACAGTATAACACGAGTATGATTCGTTGGGAACCCATCAAGTGAGGTAGTGGCCAAGCGCCATATTCAATATAAACAAGATCAGTCAAGTGCGAGTAGGACTCGCGCACCGGGTTTCGAACCGAGATAGGTTTATTTTTGTTAATTAAGCAGCGCCATCTAGACAGCGCGGCTTGAACTAAGCGCGGTGAAACTAAGAAAACCACTGTCGCAGGGCCAGGCCGTAAGATACGCCCGATTACCAACCGCATCCGCATAGCCATCCGCATCCGCAGGACCGTGACAGCCTTGTTTCTTGTCTGATTAATTCCTCACTTATGGCGAGTTCCTGTATCCGTCGGTAAGCGACTAGGACTCGCATCTCCTTGAAAAAGTGTCAAACTAGTGTTAAACTTTTGACACGTTTTCAAGGAGAAACGAGTCGTAGCTGGTTATCGACGGATATATGTAGGAACCCGCCGTAGGTCGCGCCCGCGGAGGAACAGTCGGTGAAATTGTCTAAATTTAGGAAGGTACCTAATAAATGATTATTGTAATGCGGTTGTCTCTCAGGGCGTGAATAAATGAGTTCGGCACACGATCAATTGGTAAAACTGTATATTGAGGCACGATAAACAAGTAGCAACAGTGATTGTACACAAATATGATGGTAAACACGAAATAAAATAATTAAAGTCAACGGAGCCGACGCGTCCTTCGCGGTGGCGTGGGCGAATCTCTCTTCTCGCTCGCACGTGTTGCGTTCTCGCTCGGCAGAGGCAAAAAGATGCGTTCCCTATCCCCGGTCGCTACGTCATCGGCGTGCGTTCATAAAAACAAAATAAGGCTCCTGCTACAACCTCCCCCTCTAACCTAGACTATGCGCCCTCGCGTCTGGGTTAGTTCAGGTAACGTTTGGGTCGACCGCGCCTACGTTTCTCGTGAACGGGTAGCGGTGGTATGTCGCCTACAAACGGGGTCAATTGGGAGACGTGGTATCTGCCTAAAATAAGCCCAGTACTTACCGTTTCCAAGATATACGTGGATGGACTCACAACTTCCTTGACGCGATATGGACCGTCTCGTCGAGGCAGGAACTTGGGCGTCTGACCTCGGGTTGCGTCGTTGCTTCCTTGCGTTTTCAAGAGGACGAGGTCTCCTGGAAAGTAATCAGGCGCTGGGCGTCGACTTTCATCTGCGAAACGCTTCTGCGTTGCCTTTATTCTCTCATGCACTTCCCTGGCTTCAAATAGCGCGTTCGACATCCGTCGAAGGTAAGGGGTAAGGCTCGTCACGGCGTTGTCGCTCTCTATGACGGCGCGCATGTCTGTCGTTACGTCGACTGGCGCTCGTATCTCACGACCAAAAGTAAGAAACGCAGGAGAGTGCCCCGTGCTGCTCGTGGTTGCGGAATTCATCGCGAATCGTACCGCAGCTAGATGGGCGTCCCAACTCTTGTGGTCCTTCCCCACAAGAATGGCGAGTAGCGGCTTCAGATCTCTGTTCTTCCTCTCCACAGGGTTCGCTTGCGGGTGGTACACCGGCGAGAGTGACTGAGAAATACCAAATGTATGGCATACCTGCTGCATGACCTCACTAATGAATTGGACTCCGTTGTCACTCAGAACTCGACGCGGGATTCCGTATCTCAGGAACACCTCTGAAATAAGGATCTTGGCGCATTCGGCACTTGTGGCCTTCTGTAGGGCGAATACCTCCACCCAGCGGGAACATGTGTCTTCCACTATCAGAATCCACTTGTTGCCGTCAGCGGTCTCAGGTAAGGGTCCGAAGAGATCGATGGCAACGACTTCAAAGCGGCGGTTCACTGCGGGTGTCTGCAACAGGCCAGCCGGTTTCCGGTTATCTGCCTTGTATCTCTGGCAATCAATACAGGTTTTGAGGTACTTTGTTATAGTCTGTCGCATCCCAGGCCAGTAGTATTTTCCCTTCAGTCGGTCCAGCGTTCGCTCGACTCCAAAATGTCCGGCCGTGGGTGCGTTGTGGTATTCTGCAAGGAGCTTCTCACGTTCATGCTCTGGTATTACTAGGCATGCGGTCTCTTCTTCACATTCGTCCGGTCCGTACCGGTATAAGATGCCGTCGGAAATTATGAAACCTCGGTCTGACCAACCTCTCCCCCTAAACGGATCGTCAGTGTCCTCTAGGTCTTCAATAATTTTCCGTACTTCGGGATCCTTTAATTGATTCTCCCGAACATCTTTCGGGTTCCTCGAAGGAAGATCTATCTCGGCATAGCAGGCTTCGCAGTCCCCTTCGTCGGCGCATGGTGGGCGCGAGAGTGTATCGGCGATAACATTCGACTTACCTGGAGTATATTCGATGCGGAGGTTATATTCCTGGGGAGTGAGGGCCCACCTAGCGAGGCGGCCACTGGGCGACTTCACGGTCATTAACCATCGCAGAGGTTGGTGGTCACTTTTTATCACAACCTCTGATCCTTCAATGTACCCGCGGAACTTGCCGACTGCCCATACCACTGCCAGTGCTTCCCTCTCTGTCGTATTGTAGTTTCTTTCCGCGTTGTTCAATAGCCGGCTCGCATACTCAACTGGTCGTTCTTCTGTTCCTTCTCCCTGCATTAGTACGGCTCCCAGGCAATATCCGCTGCTGTCTGTCCTAAGCGTGAAGGATTTCGAATCATCAGACTGTTGCAGAATAGGAGCACATACTAGAAGCTTCTTAATATCCCCAAAGGCTTCCTGTTGCCTAGAGGTCCAGGTCCATTTGCTGTCTTTTTTAAGGAGCTCCGTCAACGGTCGGGCGACGTCGGCGTAGTTAGGAATAAATCGCCGGAACCAGCTAGACGTCTGCAGGAACGTTTTTACTTGCTTGGCGTTCCTTGGGGGGGGCATATCGGCTATGGCTGCTATCTTATCAGGGTCCGCTTGTATGCCTCCTGGTACTATCACGTGGCCCAAAAATTTTACCGACTCGCGAGCGAAATTACTCTTCTCGCGGTTTATGCGCAGGTTGTACATTTCTAACCTGTCACACACGGCGTCCAGGTCCTCCAGATGTTTTGGGAACGTTTCCGACAATATGATAATGTCGTCCAGATAGGTTAGCAGACTGATATCAGCGAGTTCTTTGCCAGACTTGAATCGATCCATTAGTCGCTGAAAGGTGGCACCCGAGTTTCGTAATCCCATGGGCATCCTCTTAAATCGAAAGCATCCTAGTGGACTCACAAAGGCTGTCTTGTCTCGGTCGCTCTGCTCCACTTCTATTTGGTAGTAGCCAGACCGCAGGTCGCAGGTCGTCATGAAACTCGTGTTCTTAGCCGCATGAAGAACATCCTCAATCCGTGGGAGCGGGTAACGGTCAGGCTCAGTCACAGCATTCAACTTTCTGTAATCAACACACAACCGCACTCCTCCATTCTTCTTTGTTACAAGGACTATGTTGGCTGCCCATGGTGAATCGCATTCCTCTATGACATCATCATCCAGGAGCTTCTGTAATTCTTTCTCCAGGATGGCCCTTTTACCAGGGGACATCCGGTACGGGGGTGCTGCGACGGGTTCCTGGCTAGCATTAATCTTCAACCGATGTGTTGCATACTCGGTCGGAGGCCCTTCCTTCGCAAAGCGGTCGGCTCTCCTCACAAGTAGGGCGTTTAGCTGACCCCGCTGGTCTGACGTCAGCTTGGTGCCCTCGTCGTCCCTCAACATCAGGTTGGCTGCCTCCATCTTCATCAGCTCCGTTCCGCTAGCTGTAGATAAGTCAAAGCTGGTAATAAACGGGTACCATTTCTGGGGGTCATCGTTAAAACACCAGCTACTTTGTGGTAGGTCTAGCATTATGCAGGCTTTCATAATAAAATCTCTACCCAAAAGAGTCCGGGTCTGTGCATCCGGAAGTACCATGAACGAGATAGGTATAGCTCGGCCTCCTAAGTTGACACTAACCTCGCACTCAAGTGCTTTATATAAATGTTGTGTACCATTAGCGAAGGCTATGGTACGGGATGTTTCCTTAAATTCAACTCCGGCATCAACTAACAAGCTGTATAATAAAGGCCCTGCGATTGAATGGGTTGCCCCTGTATCTAGAATGGCTACACCTACATGACCTGCTACTTTTATTTCCACTAGGGGGCGTGGGTCGTCATTATCATTCACATAAGCACTGCAAAAGTTAGATTTACTATCGCTGGGAGTGTTTTTACATGTTTCACATTTAGACCGAATCACTCCCAATTGACCGCATCCGTAGCAACGCAACTGGGCACTATTATTAGACTTAGCTGGGCTGATATAAGACCTACCTGCACTATCGTTAGATTTGTCTTCTTTATTACGACACTCATCACTTGTGTGGCCATATCTTCTACAAAACCCACACTTCGGTCGCACACGCTTATGTACCTCATTGAAGCTACGCTTCGTGTTAAGTGCGGACCGGTTATCTGAAGAACCTACTACGCGTAATTCAGGTAACGACTTAGAACTAGGTTTTTCTAGGGTCGAGCAGGAGCCTGCGGCAATCGCCGGGTTGACAATACCCCGCGCGGTAGCGAACGGGTTAACGGGGCATGCACTGCTACTGTTACTAGCAATACGATTTGAGCTTACCTCCGCCAAGGATTCCTCTACTAACCTGACCTTGGTTACGAGTTGTTCTAAGTCGTCCACGCCATCGCGAGATATGCGCTTTCTTATTCTACGGTCTAACAACCCGTACACGATGTCGAGTTTCATCACTTCTGAAACAGAGTACGGTAATTTAGCCAACAAAGCTCGCACTTTACAAACAAACACATCGGCACGTTCACTTGTTTGTTCCGTCGCGAATATATCGCGGAAGATTTTGTAGGCGGGTCGCGGCACTCCGTACATCCCGCGAAGTCGCTGCAGGGCGTCGGTCCACGCCGACACGGATGCCTTTACACCCTGCCACCAGACGGCTGCCTCGCCAACCAGCAGCATAGGCAAACCGCGTAGGGCGTTCTCGTCGCTGACGTTGGTGCAATCGCGGAATACCTCGATCGCGTCTATAAACGCCTCGAGCTCATCCGCGTCCTTCGACTCGCCGTTGAAACGCGCCGTACACTTCACAAAGTTACCGCTTTGCGGCGGCGGCGACGGGTGAAACTGCCCCTCGGGTCTCGGCGACGAAGCGTTTGATAACAATTCTTTGTTACTCGCTAACATATTCTCGATTAGGGCTTGGTTCGCTTCGATCTGGTTCCTCGAAATATTAGCGACCAATGTCTGCAACATGCTTTCAGACATAGTCACGTTTGTCACCTTTTCCGTGCAATTCGGTTCACTATCGGTATCAGACTCCTGCGCGTCATCTCTGCCAATGCGTTTCTTCGGCGGCATAATCTCGCTCGGTCGCTTGGGTGATGAAGGCGGTAAATCTTCGCACGTTGGTAATATCCTTGGCCGGTAGAACGTGTAAGGCGCACAGCTCGGTGATGATCCGTTTCTCACGCGACCGGCAGCGCTCTATCTTCCGTTCGTCACTTTTCCAGGCCGGTATAACCGTTGGCGGGAACGTTGGATTCGCCCGTTTTACGTGTAGGAAAGCGTCGCGTCGGGAGCGGCGGCGGGCGGAAGTGGACTCGCCCGCGTGTGTGCCGGATCCTATTGCTTTATGCACTTTTCTCAAAGTGCCCGTGAATGCCACTATCGGAGGATGTCCTATGATAACTGCACTCGCGATAAGTACACTGCACTGTTAGTTTCTTTCGTTATTTTGTGGGTTTCACTGATTTGATCGTGCCCGCGAGTTGGGCGTCACTGTAATGCGGTTGTCTCTCAGGGCGTGAATAAATGAGTTCGGCACACGATCAATTGGTAAAACTGTATATTGAGGCACGATAAACAAGTAGCAACAGTGATTGTACACAAATATGATGGTAAACACGAAATAAAATAATTAAAGTCAACGGAGCCGACGCGTCCTTCGCGGTGGCGTGGGCGAATCTCTCTTCTCGCTCGCACGTGTTGCGTTCTCGCTCGGCAGAGGCAAAAAGATGCGTTCCCTATCCCCGGTCGCTACGTCATCGGCGTGCGTTCATAAAAACAAAATAAGGCTCCTGCTACATTATTGATTTCGACAGGCGGCGATAGCATTTGGCTTACGTAACGGATCTCAGTTTTGTAAACTTACTGTACTGATTATAGTATCCGCCTTAAGAGAGGCGAAGTTCAGTACTCTATACGAAGTGGAGACGGCGTTCGACTACCACGCATGCCCACTGCGCTGTCCCGAGGAGTACAGACCTGTGTGCGTGAGCGCGAACCGCGGTATCGGCAAATACTTCAAGTTCTGGACCTTCGTGAACCACTGCAGCGGGGACCTTTATTACTGCAAGCATTGGCGAGGTACGACTTCTAAAACTAGTGGGCCGCCCGAACTGCGATCTCGCGATGTACATCACGTACGGCTTTTACTACGTGTTTTGTTATGTACCTACCTACAACGTTAATTTAAAATACACGTGTAGATTTTAGAGGTGGGTCTTAATATTTATCCGGTAATCAATACATTTCCAATAAACAATTACCTACTTACATGATGAAGTAATATGATTTATTTAGCTATGTTATACCTACAGGCGGTTTCACTGCTATTCTAGGACTTGTTGAAAATTTTCAGCAGTATTTTATTCGACACTCTTCATCTCCAAATCAGTACAAAAAAGTATTGGAATGTGTAAAGCCCATCACAGGCGTAGCTTTAATATATAGCAATATGAATCATAGCAAGGCATAGCGCGATATATCTTCTGTACAAATTTTCGCACGCAGCTATAATTTATATTTCTATGACGTCACCAAGCTATACTTTAATTTTTATTATTGCATAGTATAGTAGCAAAACATAATAGTTCTAGTTTTTGTACCAGATAGAGCAACTAACATATCCTATGCAGCATCGGATTCGTCCTCTGAAGAACTATCAAATAAATCCAATAACAATGTACTCGTAGAATCCATGAACACCCTTCATATAAAAACAACTAGATTACGGGTCTTATACAAAATCAAAGCTAAATGCTGTCCGCGTAAACATATAAATATACAGCTACATTCGTTTACCAATAGAATGAGACAAAAAATTTAAGGTCAACCTAATCACAACCACAGCACCTTGTAATAAAGTCACAAATCCTTTAAATGTTACGATCATTCGTCTCAAAAAACAAAGTAATAAATTACACCTGTCATTTAAAAATGAAAAGACGTAGGTTATATAACATTTATTGTGAAATCAACCTTATGAAGCAATAAATAAAGTAATTTTTCCTGTTATTGTCTTGCGAGCTACATCGTTTTATTTTATTTGTGATTGCTATTGGCGTCTATTGGCCCAACGCTATATCACACGTATGACGTTGGCCAAACATTCTTAGCGGTGGTTTAAAATCGGCAATATTGTTAAAAAAATGATATTAATCGTCAGTTTAACACTTAAAATATAACTTATTCCACATGTACTTGCCGAAAGTAAGACACTCCGGCTGATAAATTGCTTTTCTGGGCATTATTTTTGCAACTTTTAAATGCGCATTGAGGCATTGTGGTACGTGTTGACGTTGGCTGTGTTTCAACCTGACTAAACAAAATAAGAGCTCACGCCGCAAGTGAGCTGTTATTTACCGAGACGGATTTTTTGCGCCGACCTTTTTATCTAGGTGTATTGTAGATCGAAGACATTATAGAACAGTATAGCACGGTATATTGCTATATATTATAGCTACGCCTGTGATGGGCTATAATATCTTTGATATATTAAGGAAGTGCCCTACTTGATGTATGTAACCCTGCGGCCCCGTTTGAAATTTTGACACCCCACCATTTTGGCTCTTTTGGACATCAAAATAAAAATATTGCAGCGGGAGCGTTGATCGTCTTTAAAAAGTAAAATAACGATTTAGGTAGGTACTTAATACTTATTTTTAAATATACACAATGAGGTGTTTCCACGGCCAAAACATAATAAATAACTGCTAACAGATAGCGTTGCTCTGTCATACTGATTAACAAAGGAAAGTGTCAATGTCAATTGCCGTGTCAACATTATTTTCCGACGAACTTGAAATTAAAAATAACATGTTTGTTTAACTAACGAAGTGAGATTGGTTTAGACACATTTTGTTATTATGACTTTGAGATTTTGGTAGCGTATCTCCATACAGCGCCATCTATTACGTTAATTGGAACTAGTTTTATTCTTTTTAAATCGAAAATGAAAACCATCAAATCAAAATCATCCCCCTCTCTAGCTTCAAAGGTTTGCTGGAAGAAAACTCTTCTTAGGGTTAAGCTCGGCTTTGTACCGTTTGTAAGAGTACTTTTTAATGTATTTTCTTGTGTACAAAAAAGAATAAAGAGATGAAAAGCCCTCATTAGGATTGCTACTTGCCACATTATGTTTTCAGATTTTTCTCCGCCAGAGGGAGAAGATGAGAGCGTAAATAGCTCCCCGTTGGCGTGGTCCTACTGTGGAGCTCACAGGTAAACAGGTATACCTTGTTACCACAAAAAAGTTAAGCAACTGTTTAACGCGTGTTTAAAAAAAATCTTACCAATTTTTGTATAGGTACGTTAGAACACGCGCTAAACAGTGTTTATCACAGGGGCGGGGGAGGGGGCTTAGGTTAACGTCAAGTAGTCAATATCATCTTCTAACGCGCTTTTACGAGCTATATCCTATAATATAGGATATATTATCGCTATAGAGATATATAGAGATTTTTAGGTATGCACCCACTCTTGGCGTCACGCGCCAAGCACCGGATTAATAAAGACAAATATGAGCCAAATTATATTTTTTTTTTAATTTTAATTTTGTAAAAATTGATTTTAAAAATAATTTATGCATTAGGTACTACTACGTGAAAACTATAGGGGTAGGGGGGCTCTTGGCATATACTACGGGTACTCACCGAAGGGGGGGGGGGGGTTAACATTGAAAAAATGGGTCACTTAGTATGGGTACATTCCCTTAGCTGGGTTAAGGGTTCTATTTTCGTAAAATTTAATAGGCTGGTTTTGGCAGATTAATCTAAACCGCGCGCGGGTCAGCTAGTTATTCATAATAAGCACTCATTGTTTTAATTATTTGGTATTGAGAGGTAGATTTTTCGATTTTTTGTATAGATGTTCGTACAAAGTTATCACAGCTTGCAAAATGATAATTGACGTCAAATCGTACCTAGAGATTTCCACGAGTTTATGTATTTTCACTTAGAAAACTATCGTGATTTATTTCAATCATTATCATAAATACGGGATTTATCACGTACCGTTTTATAGGTGTTACAACCAACAATGTTTCGGTTCAATTCGTGAACACTCATCAGGGTGAGTGTGATCCGCTCCGAACTAAGTCTCGCCTCGCACTACGCGCCGTAGTCCTCTGCGCGCGAGTAGACGGGTGCAGTGATGGGGATTGCGTCAACGGGCGCCCATCGCGAGGACAGGCTGCATCATCATCATTATTATGACTGTTCTCTTCGGTAGTTCTCGGACCTTTGTATATTTTCCTTTCAGATATCTGCAATTTGCGCGATTTGCTGAGGCTACGTCGGCCATGGGCCATTACGGCTGGCTGGCAGGAGATTACAGATACTCACAGATTATAGAACCCAACCAACGAAGGCCGGGCTACGGATAAACACTTATGCTTGTGCCACACATCTGGGGGCCAATTCATGTAACATAAAATAGTTCTTCTTCTCTATACCTACTTATCTCTCTCTTTATCTCTTATCTTTATCTTGTTCTTGAACTTAGTTCTTTTGAACTAGTACTAGGTATGTTTATCTTAAACAGCATGTTAGCTTTGTAAATCTTCCTGAAATAAAAATGATTTGATTTGATCTTCTTTCGAGTCAAAAATTCACTTCACAATCACATCATAAAAATTTGCCACTTCTGTGGCGTTGTCAGTGGCTAGGTTTAAATCGTCCTTTGTCCAGGTGGTAGGAAACAGAGGACAGATAGCACGTGGGCCATTCTTTGAATGGGTTCTCCGCAGTCGCAGCCAGTTAATGTAGGGGGACCCTTTTGCGTTCCACATTTTGCATAAAATAGTCAAATTCGAGTATCGGTCTAGTCTCGTTATTTTATACTAGCTTCGTACGCATTAGTACTAAATGTGTAGGTAACCTAGAAATAAAGCTAAACTTGCTGTGGAAATTTGAGTTGACACCCCATTTTTATCCTATGGGACCTGATTTATGGGATAAAAAGTAGCATATGTGGTAATCCAGACTAATCTACGTACATACCTACTTAATTTAATCGAAATCGGTTCAGCCGTTACGACGTGATTGAGTAACAAACAAACAAACATCCAAACTTTTTGTCCTAAACGGTATTCACGTAGGTAACTGACAATGCTGCAATACAATGCTGCAATGGTATGAGTTGACTGACGTGTAAAAAAAGTGTAAGTATGATAGCATTATACCAACACCTTTTTATATCAAGCTAATTGTACCGCACCGCCTTAGATATGCCAAGGCGCTCCGGGGTACGTTGTTCAGGGGGCGCTGATGGAAGGCAGCCAATTCAATGCCCTGGGCAGGGCAATGTGTGATCTTCCTGAGGTCTGAAGCTCCTACGGTGTTCTTCGGGTTGAAAGTAAAACTGGCAGGCTTGAGATCTGGACAGTACTTTATTTCCGTGTTCTTATCTTGACGTCTTGCGTTCAACTACTACATTGCGTTTTTTTTTTTTCGAATGGACTAAACTCGCTGTTGGCCTCTGAGGCCGTGACAGCTTAACCGAACTTTTGGCGAGCGCAGATGGCGCTCAGCCCAGTAAGTTTTTTTAGGCAACTAGCGCAAGGGCACCAAAGATCCAAAGTCTCGAACACCGCCGCACTATAAAAGTCGTAGGTTAAATAACTAGGCTTCGCACGTGGTTAGGCAATAAAAATTAGCTTAGGTTTAAATCCAATCTGGTTATAATTAATCATATCTCATTTTAATCGGTTCAGGCGCTATGACATGTTTGAGTAACAAACAAACATCCTTTCACATATAAATTATTAGAAGTGTGTTTGTTATAGTCCAAAAACAATAACCAGAGACCAGTAATATAAATATAAATTTATATTACTGGTCTCTGCAATAACATAAAATGTGTGTACCTACTTACTTTATCTAACTAATGGTTCGCCCCGAACTGAGATCTCGTCTCCCTTGGCAACAAAAAAATATTATTTGTACCTAATCTTTGACTATCAAAATATAGTTTGGCAAAAATGAGTAGAAACGGAACTAATTTTTTTGTTTGCTGGCAACATTTAAAAAATGATGACGTTTAAATTGTTTGAAGTAAACAAAGTTCGGAAGTTTATACAATTTATAATTTGTGCCATAAAAGCGTGATAAAACTAACTTAAAAATGAATAAAACCATCCGAAGTGCTGGCAGACAAATTATTTATAAGGTTTATAGGCGATGTTTGGCAGAAAAAGAGGCCAAAACCATTCTTACCGATCTCAACGATGTTTACCAAAGAACCGCTGATATGACAGGTATGTAACTGTTTGTATTGTTGTTTTTAGATGAATTAAGTGTAAATTGATGAATGCTATTCTGTTTTGAATAGCTTGCATACGAAATAAGTGGAATTTTGAACAATAATCATCGAGCACATAGGTTATGTTTACATTTTGTCTAACATTACTTTGGTATAGTGCGACAGATCAGTGTTGATACTTGAGTGGCGTACTTTGCAATATGTACCTAAATTTAAATTCGATTTCTACATAACTTTATTGTTGAATGAAAATCATTACAATTAGAAATTTACCAAAAATGTATTTTTATTAATATTTTGTTTGTATATTTATTTATTCATCTCAGGTAAATCAGTAAGCACTGTAAGAAGAGTCGTGCTGGAAGGAGATCGAAACAAAGGCGTATTTTCTACACCCGGAAAAAATAGAAAAGGTCGTCCTAAAAAACAGTTGGATAACTTTGACTTATGTGCCATCAGACAAAAAGTTCAATTTTTTTACACTGTGAGAAAACAGGTACATTTATCATTATTATTATTGGTATTAAAATTTAACTGAATAAATAATACGTACTAGCAGTGTTCATTCGTTTGACACGTCACTGCAACTTTCAAATTTAAAATTTTTACATATTTATTTTATTTTCAGGTACCAACCTTACGAAACTTACTGCCAGTAGTAAGAGAAGATTTGGGATATGACGGAAGCCGTGAGCATTTACGGAAAATACTTATCGCCCTAGGATTCAAATATAAAAGATGTCAGTCAGAAAGAAGTGCATTAATTGAACGGCCGAATATAGCAGCGAAACGGGCAGCGTATTTAAATAAAATTATCAGCAATAGAAATTTGCCCGAAGAGCTTAGAAAGCCCATAGTTTACCTCGATGAAAGCTACGTTCACCAATCGTATAAATTAAAAAAGTGCTGGCAGTTGATTGATGTAAGTGGAGTAAAGCAGAATGTTTCAAAGGGTAAACGCTATATTATTGTTCATGCTGGCAGTGAAAAAGGGTTTATTCCTAATGCTTTGCTCATATTTACTGGAACAAATAAAAATGCCGACTACCATTCGGAAATGAATAAAACCAATTTTCAAAAATGGGTTGAAGATAGGTTGATTCCAAATTTACCACCTGCATCTATTGTGGTAATGGATAATGCGCCGTATCATTCCGTGGTATTGAACAAAGCGCCTACCTCTGCTACTAAAGTAGCCGATATAAAGGAATGGTTATTCAAAAATGGAATTCCATTTGATGTGTCGTTGAAATAGCCACAGCTGTTGATGCTGGTCAAACGGCACAAGCCCGAGCCGAAATTTGAAATAGACGAGCTGTTAGGAGAACATGGACATACAGTGGTAAGACTTCCACTTTACCACTGTGATCTGAATCCTATTGAGCTGATTTGGGGAATAGCGAAACATAAAATTGCAGCCCAAAATGTAGGCTCGATCGACATAAAGGTACAGTTTGGCTTATTAAAGTATGATATTGAGAGAGATTATATTGATGTTTTACTTTTAATGTTGATAAAGGTTTAATTAAAATGTTTCGTCTTTATAGGAAGCAGCTGAGCGCGCATTCCAATCAATTACGGAGGAAGATTGGAAGAATTCATGCCAGCATGTAATCAAAATAGAAAAAGATTATTACGAGCGGGAACTAACTATGTACGAAGACATGGAGCGAATTATAATAAACCTCGAAGACGATAGTAGTTCCTCTGAATCGGAGAACGATTTAGACGAATATGCGGCTAACTCTAGCCAAGACTCGGATGAAATGGAGGGGGTGGAATATTTGGAGGAAAATATATTAGATTAATTACAATAACATTGTATCTGCGTCTTATTTTAATCCTAGAAAAAAATAGAGAGAAAATTTTAAAAACACAGTATTACCTACTAGCATAATATATTTATTTTTAGGTAATAAATTATTGTTTAATTAAATGATATTTACTGATTTTAATAAATAAACTATATGTACAAAAAAATAGTAACAAAAGTATCAAGACTATAGGTTGGTACGCGTACGCTATACGGTCACAGCGGGTTGCCATAAGAGCAGCACAGTGGCGGCCTCCGGATTTTCTACTCTTTTTTGCCAAGCTGTACAATGCCACGAAATTTAACCAACTAAATTGACTTACAGTTTCATTCAAATGACAGGTAATGAGAGTTCATGTAAATTGATTACTCTTTCTTTGGCTAGAAATTACAGTTATTCTGAATTTCAGACTTTTGCCTATATTTGTGTCACTAAAGCTACACGCATACCAAATTTCGGAACTGTGGGGTCACTGGTGTACCCTCTGAATTTTGACAAATTTCTGTTTTTATTATGGCTAATAACTTTAAAAACTACAAGGTTAAAACTAAAAATAAAAACCGGGTCGAAATGTACTCACAAAGACCTTATAACAGACGTGCCACTTGACCGGATAGTCCCATTTTTGTTTTTTTACCCCTCTTGAACCCCAATATTTCAACAAGCCCCCCACATTTTTAGCTTGTTTAGTCACACCAAAATTGTGCCATCACTACCTACTTACCTATATACCGAATTTCATGATGATCGGATAAACGCTTCAAAAATTATCATTGGACAAACAAACATATAAACATACATACGAAGCCGATTTGCCCAAGTTGATTAAGAGATCTCGCTTCGCTCGATCAATAAACGAGCTATTTCTGAAGCACTCTTTAGTAGAGTTTAAATTTACAGTTTTATTATCTCTGTTAGTAACTACATATTTAAGTAGTTAACATTTCACCTGCCTTGGAATTTGTGCATACAAAATACAAATTCCTCGGAGTCTTCTGTAATTTGTTATCTATGAGACAAATCCTTTAGAATTGCAATTACTGTTCGAAAAAATATTTGAGTTTGTAACTCATGGCTAACTAACTCGTTTGTGTTACTTTTTGTTCGTGGAAATAGCAAAGGACGAATTAAATTATTGAACTAAAGAAACGCGTGATATTTCAAAAAGACATTAAAAGTTCTGCTATTCATCAATAGATGGCAAAACTAAAAAGCATCACCGCTGTGCCGGTCGGGGTGTTAGGTTATTTTCGTTACGGAATTTCTGGACTCGGTCTCCACGCTCAAGGCCCGCGATAGAAGCTATGCAATAGCTTAAAAAAAATTCTGAATTGGCAACTCGGTGTTATACTATTTTCCTTACTAGTTTTTTTGTTTTTGTTTGGCGTTGCAATAGGCACGAATGCCAACTTAGCAACTTTGTAGCTAGATCTTGCAGCTTTTGCATACCCATCGGCAATAATTTGGAAAATTTAGTAGCTAGACTTTTAGCAATTTTACCATCTTACTTATTTTTACTGTTATTGTTGCCTGTTTTGGTTTTTTTTATTGTCAAATTATTTTAAAAACGCCAAAAACACGTAGCACACACTGTTTTTGGACCAACAACCCGTGTGTCTGAAGAAACTACATACATACCTACGAGTACCTACTTCAAACAAGATGTATGTGAAACAAGATGGAGTGATCGATGTATGTACACTAATGGACAAATTTAAAGGAACGCAACATAAAAAAAGACAAATTAGCATAAATATCGTGGTGTTTGTGTTTATTTGACTTTCAATAGGGTTTGATCAATAAAATAAAATTTTTTAAACAAAACTAAAACTATCTCGATAAAAAAAAAATTTAGTGACACTTATCTTATTGCAGTAGTTGTAAGGAAAATTAACACTTGTATCCTATCATATCGCAAATTGAACAGTGTTCAAACGGATGATTATTTTTGTATGTGTGGCACACTCAGTATTCAGTGTTACCTCCTCTTGCTGTCAAAGCTGCCTGCATACGTCTGGGCATACTTTTTATTAAATCGCCAATAGAAGTTTGTGGGATGAGATTCCATTCTTCTACCAATGCGGTTTTGAGAGCGCTAAAGTTAGCTGGTGCTGGATTTCTCTGTTTACCTTGTCTTCCCAGCTTATCCCAAACGTATTCTATCGGGTTTAGGTATGGCGAGCGGGCTGGCCACCCCAAAACTTTAATTTCCACCTCTCTTAGATACTCCAAAACTATCGCTGCGGCGTGAGGCCGTGCATTATCGTGCACCAAAAGAAAATTATCTCCAACATATGGAGCAAAAGGCATCACAATTGGTTCCAAGATGTCCGTTACGTATCTTGAAGCAGTCAGGGATCCGTTTTTCACGATGTGTAGCTCCGTACGAGCCCCTATACAAATGCCACCCCAAACCATTACTGACCCTCCACCATAAGACTCTCTTCCGACAATGTTACACTGAGCGTATCTTTCTCCTGGTCGTCTCCATACTTTGACCCTTCCATCATCTGGCTTAAGACAAAACCGGGACTCGTCAGTGAACAATACATCATCATTCCAGCTTTGGTGTGAACGAGCAAAGTTGGTCCGAGCTACTCGATGACCTGTGGTTAGTAATGGGCCCCTGGCAGGCAAGTATGCTCCTATTCCTGCCGCATCAAGTCTTCTTCTTATGGTGTTGGTGCTAACAGCTACTTGCCGTACATCCTGGAGCTTAGTTTTGACCTCGGAAGAAGTCAAAGTGCGATTTCTTAGCACACTGCTGACAATAAACCTATCGTCACTCGCAGTTGTTATTTTTTTACGACCTTGTTCTATGCGTCTCGTATACTCTCCAATCTGGCGGTATCGGATCACAATTCGAAAAATTACAGACTTGGATACTCGTAACGTTTGAGCCGCGTGATTGTAAGTGTTCCCATTTTCAATCAAAGTCACGGCTCTAGAGACTTGAGCCACGCTGAGATCCGGCATTATAACTTAATTCATTTAAATGAGGTGTACATAAGATGACCACAAAGTTTTTTGATAAAAAAGTTAATAACAACCTGTAATTTGTTAACAAACACAAACGCGGGGAAAATTCTTGCAGTACAAATCAATTAAATTAACACAAAGCCGACAAAAACAAATGCAACTCTGAAACAAACGACGATAAAAATCCTTCTTTTTAAAATTACATGTATCTGTATATGAGTTGATAAATATCAAACTGCCATATGTCCACCTACAACAAAATTTGACTTTTTGATTTAGTTGTATTCACCTTTTAAATTTATGTTTGACAGCTCACTTCAAAAGCTCATAAGTCACAGGCATTGACTTGAATAAAACGGTTAAATTTGTCAGTTTTTTTCAAATTCTAGTAAGTCCACAAAGAAATTATTTCAAATTCTCACATGTCCATTGCGACCAATCACAAAATGTCAAACTTGTCAATAAGGCGTCAGTCTTCCCGAAAGTTTTGTGATTGTGGTTGCACTTCTCGTGTTTTTTTAGAAAATGGAAGGAAATTTAAATCAAATAGATATTGTTGCGCCAGATAAAGCACGTAAAAGAACCAGATTGAAGAGTATAGCGAAGAAAGCAAGCAAAACGAAGTTAAAGTGCGTAAAATTCATGAAGAAGGTGAAGTTATTGCCGAAGTGCAGGAAGACAAAAGTGACATTATAAATAATAATACCGAAGAATACATGATGGATGAGGTGTTAGATTTTGTATAATTTAATTATGTACCTATGGAATAAATATTTTTTCTATTTTATGTTTATTTTGATTTATTTTATGAACATTGAGATACCCATGTACCCTACTATGCTAAATTAAATAAGCTAACTATTCTATTTCCTGAGTTCGGCCCATAGTCTACAACAGAGGTTGGTATTTTTCAAACAACTATAAGTCCATATTAATTCATATCAATATTTATCAATACCTATATCATAAGTCCTGTATGGCCATATCAATCGGCAATAAGTCCAAACTATTTTTTATCTTTTTCAAAGTATCTATGAATGTTATTGTTAAATTGTTCATTAAAATACTTAGACACAGTCCATAGTCAACACTGTATAACACTGTTAGTACAATATTCCATAACACTAATGTGTAACTAAAAACGTTAATTTCCCAAATTTTACATGTAGTGGATTTATGGCAGTTTGAAATTTATCAACTCATATGTGGCTAGAGCTTAGAGCATTAAACCAACGCTCTAAGGGCTAGTGCGTTATATGAATATAATGACAAAGTGCGTTCGTGAAATAAAGACGTAACTGAGTTTTCTGAAATAACAAATTTACTTTTATTCACAACACAATTAAATACAAAGTTTAAACACAATTTACCCCAAACAGAGTAACTTACCTGAAATAACAAAAAACAACATTTAAAGCCTTTACTTCTATTTTAGTTTATATACTTCCTTTTATTAATACAGGAAACTATCTACTGTTCCAAGTTTTACTAAATTATCAGCCTAACCGCATCTTGTTAAAAATTACCTCAATACTGACAGACGGTGACACTGACATTAATCAAAGACCTGTAGATAATTATTCCATAAAGAAAAGGGACGACACCAAACGTAGTGATACTCTTTACATGAACATAATAAAAAAAAAAAAAAAATTGTTGCGTTCCTCTAAATTTGTCCATGAGTGTATGTACCTCTGAATAATCGTGGTAACTCGTTCATAAGCTCCATTAAATAAAGTTTTTATTTGCGTATAATGTAGTTTTAGTACAAACAATTAAGTTTCTATTTCATATAAACTTTAGCTAGGTACTTCTTGCAACTTTTTATGGATATCAAAAATTGGAATTCTGGCAACTCATCGCAAGTGATCTAGCTACTTTAGTGTACAATTAGCACCGACCGACCTTACTTTACCACCGCCCTTACTTTACAGAAGCGTCGTCTACGTACACGGTACAGAAGTAAGCGAACTTGCTCTTGCAAGTAAAATGTGACTATTCTATATGATTTGAATGTTGTAGATAAGTTTTTCTGTGGAAATATATCAAACAAATAATTTAAAGCAATCAACATCTGCCCATTATTTAACATAACAACAAATTGGATAAGTACAATTTAATTGTTAAGTTAACGAGTTTTCATAAAAAATGGCTTCAGAGTGCACAAATGCTCTAACCTCATTGTGCAGAGTGTGTCTAGCCATCGATGTGAGAATGCATTGGATTAGAAGCACCCGCCTTCTGGATGTATTTGAGAAACTTTCAAACACAAAGGTATGTACATGCCCCGGATAATTGTGGAGTCTACTTTGTAATGTGACATTAGCTTTAAGAAAGAGATCATCCTTTACGGATTTTTACTTTTGTGATTGAAATAAATATCTCATTGTTCCAGTTAAATGCAGAAGATGGAAGGCCGCACACAATATGCTACATCTGCTACTCACAGCTGCAGAGGTGCTGCAGATTCTCTGACATGTGTTTCAAATCTGAACAACTCTTGCGAGAGCTACTACAACAAAGTACTGAGGTATAGTTAGCCTATTACAGTTCTTTGTGAAGATGCTCGTCTGGTGAAGTACTACCACCATAGTTATCCTTCACACAAGCCGTGTTTTGGTTCGAAGGGTATAGGTGCCAGTGAAATTACAGGCACATTTGGCTTTACATCTGTATGCCCTATGTTGATAGATGCAGGGCAGTGAATTCAAGCACATGTTGCTAACATTTGCTTGTAAGGTTGATGCGCTGGATAGCGATCAGTTAGCTGGGTTAAACACTTCAGAGGAGTAAAATAAAATGTTTCTTTCATGCGACATAGCATGTGTTGGCGTAAGTAGGTCAACATAGTCTAGTTTGGAAATAAAACATAAAATATTATACGTTCAACCATGAATAATGGCGAAAAAGTACCTTGTATGAATTTGTTACTGTGGAGGAACCGTTCAGGTCCGGCCAGTTACACACTGACATTTCATGGCTGCTAAACTCCTCCAACTCACACACTATATTGTTTCCTACAATTTCTTCTTCACTCATTTCACTTATTTCACTTCCGAGATTGGTTCGAGGCCTGGGGACCTCGCCCATATCGCGACGCGCAATTGAGGGTATATCAAAAATTAAATACCGCGAAGAAAAAGCCTTATCGCAATACGTGCGCTCGCTGTGTAGTAGCGCGCGCGACTGAGCATTTAGACTAGCTTTTATTCTTCTTCATCTTTCGTGTCAATGGCTATTTGACTTCTAAATTTTTTCAGCCCAATTGAGAGCAACTTCAACACCCCTCTCTGTTGCCTGGATTAAGTCTTATTGTATGCAGGTGGGTGGGCACAGAGGATATGAGAGCAGGTAGGCCATTGTTTGTGAAGTAGTCCCGCAGTAGCACTGGCTCTGGAGTGGGTCGATGTAGCCCCACTTGGCTAGATTGTCTCGGCAGCGGCCAACTTGAGTACGCAACCGGTTTAGGGACTTCCACATTGGCCATTGCAGCTTGTAGCCGGAAGGAAGATGCTCAGCTAGTAGAATTTAATCAGGAGGAGCAGTATGATGGGAGGACCATAATTCAAGTCTCGTTACTGCCGGGCTTTTGTCCGTGGGGTTGGTGGATCGGAGGAAGCTCTTACGGGTTTTCAGTCAGGCCGATGCCGGCTGATGGCCGCAGAGTGGATGCCAGTCGTCAGTTTCCTGCTTACTTTTTTCAACACTGCAAGCAACCTCGCGGCGAACGCTTGGTGGTGCAATGCGTGCTAGTGGGTAGAGCATTTTGAGTGGGGTCGGTTTTAGGCAGTATAATTCTGCACGTGTCGTTAAGGGCAGTATCTACCTCCCTTGCATGGGCAGACCGGTGCAACACTGGGCAAGCAAATCCACCTGCTGAAAACGAGAGTGATAGGCTGGTTGTTCGAAGCACGTGGGCTGATGCCCCCCAGGCGTTAGAAGTTAGTTGCCGGAGTAAGTTGTTCCTGGTTCCTACTTTCCACTTGACATTCTTGCAGTGAGCTTTGTAAGTCAGGACCTGTCGAGCGTTATGCCAGATACCGAGGAAATGAGCAGTGGTCGATGCTTACGCCTTACCAGGATACATTGAGGGTCCGATTTGAATACCAGTTTTGGAGGTGAAAAACGCAAGCTTGTGTTTTTGACGGGTTGGGATGAAGACCATTCTCATCGTAATATCTTCCTAGTTCCTCTAGGGCAACCGACAAGCCACTCTTTAAGATTTTCTTTTCCTTCTATGCCTAGTACTGATAGTCCCCTTGTTTCAATAGTCTCACTTCTCTTTCCACAAAGACGCTCTTGAATAGTAGTTCGAGGGATCTGATATAGCCTGCAGGTTTCCCTTATTCCTTTGCCTTTCTTTCTAATGTCATCAAGGGCTTGTTTTAGTGCTACTTCGGTGTATTGGACAGTCTTTTTCTTTTTATTTGTAGGTATAGTACTTTTTGAGGGTGCCACCTAAAAAAAGTATGGTCTTAAATATGGCTTTGTATAATTTGAAACGGGAAGATATTTAGTATTCAAAATTACATGTTTGCGCTAAACTTATTAATATTCAACGGGCATATTAATATTGGACCAAATTTGAAAATAAAATCACACGTGGTCGCATACTCAATGAATTTACTACTTATTTCGGTTTGCGGCCGTTGTTTCTTTCATACTAAATTACGGTGGCCGTAAACTAATGCCTTCACATCAATTATGTGGATTACCGACCACCTCTTTACCACCCAATATTTGAAGGTAAATTAAACAAAGTTCCTTCAAAGAAACTGGTGGTCGCTTTCTAAAGAATAGAATCTTTACACTTTTATAATCCTCCACACTAAATTGTAACAGTCGTGTATGAACCATTAGGTTCAAATTAAGCAAAATGAAATAATGCTCTAAGCGTCGGTTTACGACCAGGTGGCCGCAATCCGACTTTTTTGATAAATATGCAATTCCGTTACCGACCACTGAATTTTAATTTGATATTAAGTTTAAAACAGTAAAATACCACTAAATAATTACGAAAATGTATTGATTGAACTATCAAAACATCTAAATTGTATGTACAACATAAAATAAGCAATAAAACTTACCTTTGATCGCCGCGTGTCGTATTATTTTTTTTTTTCAAATCTCTACATGTCCACACACCATTGAGTCGCCCGCCACACGCATTAAGATTTTTTTTTCGGCTCTGGTAATAACAATATGTTTCCAACTGTATAAACTAATTTCCTAATCGTTTAAAAAATACTAAGGATTAATTTTTTATCTCTGTAATTTCTAGAAACGCTATTATCTTGATTTAAAGAAACTAAGGCCGTCAGTTGGTCGCAAACTGAAGCCGGTCGCGCATCTGGAGTACCGACCCTATTTGCAAATTGTTTAAATTTTTTTAATAACAATGTTTTATTTATTTATTTAAATAGGGACTAACAGCTTAAGTATTACATTATTGGTTTGGTTTTGTTCTAATACTTTGCCATTTACAGGCTGACACAACATGGCGGATACAAATCTCCTTTCTTTTTCTAACTCTCTAACTAATATCATCTGACAGTCAGTCAGTCACACACATAGGCCTGACATCACACTAGGATTCCCTTTATTTGTGGTGTCAGGAACAATGAGTGCCTGCGCAACACAACACCCAAACAAATGTTTGCATCATCTACAATTCTGCATTCCTAACCCTCCAAGTTAATTAACATCTGTTCTTCCTTATACATATGTATACTTATTATTTTTAGTGTTCATATCTTAGCTCTCTATCTTAGCATATCTCAGCATTACTTAGCTAATGTCTGATATCATTAATATCAGACATTTAGCTAAGTTTTAAGATTCATGCAATATATGGCCAACAATGGTAGACATTATCATTAATATTAGTTTTTATTTGTTTTCAGGCTGAGGAAGCAGTACCACCAACAGCAATCACTCACAACCTATCTGTGACTGCTTTACCATTCACGTCCATAATTGATTACTCAAACCAAGGAAATACTGAAGTTAAAGTTAAAGAAGAACTTCTAATAAAAGAAGAACTTCTAGTAAAAGAAGAACTTCCAATAAAAGAAGAATCCATTGACATAGAGGAGAGTACACTTGCAGAAGATGACACGGTCGATGTTATTATATTAAGCTCGGAACAACCTCCTGTAAAAGTGAAAGCTGAGACAAACAATGGGTGTGCTTTGTCATTCTGTTGTGATGTGTGCAACAAAACATTTGCAATAAAAAGAAAACTAGCGCGGCACATGCTGATTCATTTCAGCAAAAAACAGCATGCCTGCAACATGTGCAATAAGACATTTACTAATGGCAGTAACTTGATTAGACATAAGAGGATCCACACTGGAGAAAAGCCATATTCTTGCAACATTTGCAATAAGACATTTACTAATGGCAGTCACTTGATTAGACATAAGAGGATCCACACTGGAAAAAAGCCATATGCTTGTAACATATGCAATGAATCATTTACTCGAGGCCGTAGTTTGATTGTACACAAAAGAATCCACACTGGAGAAAAGCCATATACTTGCAACATTTGCAATAAATCATTCTCTCGAGGCAGCCATTTGGTTGACCACAAGAAAATCCACACTGGAGAAAAGCCATATGCTTGCAACATTTGCAACAAATCATTCTCTCGAGGCAGGAGTTTGGTTGAACACAAGAAAACCCACACTGGAGAAAAGCCATATGCTTGCAACATTTGCAACAAATCATTTTCATCAGGTAGTTATCTGATTAAACATAAAAGATTCCATACAGGAGAAAAGCCATATGCTTGTAACATATGCAATGAATCATTTACTCAAGACTATAGTTTGATTGTACACAAAAGAATCCATACTGGAGAAGAGCCATATGCTTGCAACATTTGCAACAAATCATTTACTTCAAGTAGTTATTTGATTATACACAAGAGAACCCATACTGGAGAAAAGCCATATGCTTGTAACATTTGCAATAAATCATTCACTCGAGGCAGCAGTTTGGTTGAACACAAGAAAATCCACACTGGAGAAAAGCCATATGCTTGCAACATTTGCAACAAATCATTTACTACAAGTAGTTATTTGATTATACACAAGAGAACCCATACTGGAGAAAAGCCATATGCTTGTAACATTTGCAATAAATCATTCACTCGAGGCAGCAATTTGGTTGAACACAAGAAAATCCACACTGTAGAAAAGCCATATGCTTGCAACTTTTGCAACAAATCATATACTTCAAGTAGTTTTTTGATTATACACAAGAGAACCCATACTGGAGAAAAGCCATATGCTTGTAACATATGCAATGAATCATTTATTGAAAGCCGTAGTTTGATTGTACACAAAAGAATCCACACTGGAGAAAAGCCATATACTTGCAACATTTGCAATAAATCATTCACTCTAGGCAGCTATTTGGTTAAACACAAAAAAATCCACACTGGAGAAAAGCCATATGCTTGCAACATTTGCAACAAATCATTCACTCGAGGCAGCGGTTTGGTTGAACACAAGAAAACCCACACTGGAGAGAAGCCATATGCTTGCAACATTTGCAACAAATCATTTTCATCAGGTGGTTATCTGATTAAACATAAAAGATTCCATACTGGAGAAAAGCCATATGCTTGTAACATATGCAATAAATCATTTAATCAAAGATCTTCTTTGATTAGACACAAAAGAACCCATACTCAGGAAAAGTCATAATGCTGTATGGCAAAGGAGCCCGTTCAGTTATTATTTTCTTTCCGAGAACTCTAATTTATGTATCTGGCATATGTATGTAGGTATGAATATGTAGGTAGGAATTGTTGCTTCTCGGACATCACGATATTTTTTTTCTCCGTTGTAAATGTGTGAAACCAACCAATGTTAACTCATCTGATAAAAGGTTCAAAAGTCTGCAATGGAACAGTTGTAATTAAATTAAAATGAAACTATTTTTCTTTTTCAATAATTACCTTTCACCTTAACCTTTAAATATGTTATAATTTGAATCTATTCTAAGACTATTTTATGTATTATTATCACTGAGTTCTGACATTTATCATAATTTTGACATTTTTATTATTATCGTATCAATTACACTCAAATATCGAAACCCTTTGACTTTATAATTAATTATGTGGGTATTTGATTTATTTTTATTGTTTTAATTTAGGTGATAAAATATAATGTTTGTATGCTAAAATGGCGAAACCTAGTATAGTTCAACATTAAGCTTAACCATCTTTTGTACCTAGGTTTACAGACAATAAACGAATTATGAATTACCGTATTAACCGGTTTCAAATTGAAATTGAGTGCAACGAGTTACGTAATGGCCCCGTGTGGTGTCCTGCTCAATACCAGTTCAGTAGGTACATTATAAAATAAAAATAAGAAATCTAATGTCGAAATAATCCTTTACACCCATTCCTTGGGGCATAACCTGATGGTTTGTTAGGAGAAGAAACCATAATTGAAGTAAAGTGTCCTTATGCAAGTAGGAAGCAAATCATTACAAAAACTACAGCAGGGTTAGCACAGCGATTTCCTTGTCTACTCTGCGAAGAGACGACAAGGCTCTGACCGCAACTTGTATTTCTGCGTGTATTGTAATTTGTTTTTTATATTGTTTTTAAATTTGAGTGTGATGTACAATAAAGCGTTATTATATTCCATTCTCTGTCGATTCTTTAGAAATTGTCTTTGGCATGAGCAGGCTCAAGAAGTTTTATTCCTAGACAAGAAAAAGATACTCTGTCTATAGCAACGTCCGTTGTATATATAATTAAATTGAATATCTAACCAAAAATTGTTGGAAAGCGCGTCATTGAGAAGAGTGCAAAAGAGACAACTTGAGAAGACAGTGTAGTCTAGGCATCGTAAGACCTAGGCAATTGTACTGTGCAGAAAAAAAATTCTGTAACATATTTATTTACACTTTCAAAGATATGAAAGTTATATATATTTCAAGGGACGAAATTTTTATTAATAATATGGTGGGAAAGCTTGTTAATTTTTATCACAATTATTTTAAGAAGGAACTGTTTGAGAAATATATATACAGGAATTATAAATAAAAATAGTGACTTCCAAAGTATTTATTTTGTACTAACACAAAAAATATTCTAGGTGTTAGTGGTATATAGTTTGCATTTAAATCGCTTTTTAATATAATGAATATCTTACTTAACCCAATTAACCGCTCAATATGTACATGTTGGCTTGCTAGCTGTCTATCATGTCATTCCACCCCAGAAAATTGTGATTTCCCTTTAAGAAAGGCAGGAATATTCACTCCTATATTCTTGCTTACAAATATATCTTGCACGTTGAAACCCCTGTCTCTGCTATTACATTTTTCTAGCAAATCACTTCGCTCAATCATTTGCCTATCTGATGTAGAGCCCCCATAATCATCTGAGCAGTAAGTGAACAAACCACTCGGTGTAGCACCAACTAAAAACTACATTGTGTTTTTGTTTTTGTAGGAACTAAAAGTGACTTGCTGTGGCACTGGATTTTTGGGTTTTGCTATAGGGATTTCAGTTCCATCAATTATTATCCTTGTATTAGCATGATACTTTTTAAACTGTGAAGGCATGTAATAGTCCACCAATTCCCGTTCTGGCCAAATATCGATCAGTGACCACAAATCATAAGCAAAATTGAGCAGTGTTATAAAATATTTGATACCACAGTTTTACTAATGCCAAAAAATTTGGAGAGTTCAAAATCACATTTGTTCCGTCTTAATTTCATCAACATTATAAGAAATTGATCTTAAATTGCTAGATTTATTGCTTCACTACCTTTATACTGCAAATCATTCGCCATGGGACACAATCTGCTCAAGACCAATTTGAAATTTTCATATGTCTCTAAGCCAGTATAATAGTAAACAGATTCATCGTTTACTAACAGGTCATCTTTGAAAACATTCTAAATAAAGTGGGTGTTTGTGTTGATTGGCTTTGACTATTACTAGTACCAGGAAATGTATCTCCCTCAACTATAACTTATTCTTTCAATGAAATTCGACTTCTTGAATATATTCTTGGACATCTGAAATTATTTTAGAGCTACTGTTGGGCAGTGGTTCGTTTATCGTCGAATCCTGATGTGTTAGGTATTAAACAACGTTTTGCGTTTCTTTGTTGCAATCTCTCAGTCCGAGCTGTGGTACCAGCCTTTGAAGTTGCGTTCCATGTAAACACAGAGGGTACAGCAGTTTTCTTCAAATATTTACGCTGGAGTGGAAAACCTAAAACAGTGTAATAATGTTAAGTAATATTGAAACTTGGCAAATAACAATGATTTACCTAGTAACAGACATGGTCTAAAAAAGGTACCTGTTGTCTTGGAAACTGTCTAGCATCGGAACAATCGTTTAAAAAACCGCGCTTGTATTCCATTCCAATCGCACGCCCAGGCAGCGCTAGCATCCGCTCGTCTATTTACACGTACGCTAATGAAATGATAGATTGACGACAGCTCAGCCTATAAAACGTACGTGAAAATAAACCAATCCTAGTTGTAAACGCAGTTCTAGTTTTACTGCTTTGTTTGTTTTTTTTATTACATAGCATACAATAATAAATGTAATTATAGTTGGTTTTAGTGGTGTCCGTAAAACTATTTAAACTATTTATTATGTAAATTCCTCATGGTTATGCAAAAAAACTGAGCCTCTAAATTTATTTTGAAGATTACTTACGTACTTATACAGCGTATGGTAGCAAGTTGCACTTTCATCATTCTACGAGAAGGGAGCAGCCGCTGTTGTGCCTTACAAGTTAGATACAACAGAATGAAAAACAGGTAAACGTGTTTTGGGCAGTCTTATCGCTAAAAAAACGATCTCTGCCAGCTAACCTTTGGAGGAGTATTAGTAGAATGTAATAGAAAACGCTTTATTGTAAATCACACACACTTAAAATAAAAAAACAATACACGCAGAAATACAAGTGGTGGTCTCATCGCTAACAGCGATCTCTTCCAGACAACCTTTGGATGGACTGGATTTCACGAGAACGTTATAGGACGGTAGTTTTTAATAAAAATAATTAAATATTGAATAAACACAATAGTAACTGGAAGATTAGCCAACGTATTGTCTTAACTTTGTGTTATTCTTTGTAAGGATTTCTCTTTGTACTGGAAACACCACACCATCAAGTCTTTCTTATTGTAGTGTATTTCTGAGAACCGTATGTATCTAACCACCCAATTATAATAATAAATGTAATAAATTGAATAAGTTTGATATTTCTTACCTTCTGTCAAACACTGTCCAATAATATATCTACAAAGAAGTTCTATTATTGAATTTAACTTCATTATCATCCCATTCCAGCCTGTATCACAATAAGAAACAGCTTTTAGCAACTATTTGCTTATTCCACCCTTATTTTCTGTTTATTCTATTTCTATTGTCAGCCATAGGATGTCCACTGCTGAACATAAGCCTCCCCCATTGATTTCCAGAGCAACCAATCTAGTGTGGCCTGATCTCAATGGCTCCCAGCAGCAAGATCTTTGTCAGGTCGTTTTTCTATCTAGTGGGGGCCATCCTACACTGTACTTTCCAGTCTGTGGTCCAACCTTTCGCCCCAAGGATTTCAGTTCTTTGAGCTATGTACTATGAGTTTTATGATGATTAATATTGATGTGCAATAATAAGTGTATCCATCTCCTCAGGTCTGAAAAAGTCTTTGTTAAAAGATCATGATGCCTTCCCCTGGGTCAGTGTGTCGAGTGTGCCTCACCAGTGATGTCAGAAAGAAACGCATTGAAGACACCCACCTTCTTAAAATATATGAAAAACTAACAAATGTAAAGGTAACTACTATAAAACTACTTCTAACATTTGTGAATTAAATTATTTCTAACTATGTTTTGTCCTAATCCTACCTCGCCAGCGTTTGAATTGCCTGTGTGGGTTTATTATAACAGTTCTGTATAATACTTTTTATAAGTGTTAATTTGATTACACACGAGTAGTCCAATAAATACGTCCTGACTCAACTTTAGGCAATGTCGGTTTATTTTATTTTTTCTGTATGACTAACTCGCTGTTGGCCTCTGAGGCCGATGCAGCTTAACCGAACTTTTGGCGAGCGCAGAGGGCGGCCAATCTATTAAGTTTTGATGAGGCAACTAGCGCAAGGGCACCACTTAGGTGCGAGCCTCGGCTTGGGCCATTGCCAGGGGGGATAAGAGAGAAATTCCCAGGTACATGTCTGTACCTTGTCTAGGCAACTGAAGGGACTCGTCAACCTCGCCGGCTAGGTCGGTGTATCTGTGTAGTGTTTGCTCTGTCTTTAAACAAAGCAGCGCTGGTTTTCAGACAGGGCCTTAATTAGGGTAACATCACAGATGAAAAATGGATATACCTACATAAATATGTTACGATATAGATACCTACATAAAGGTATGCACCTTTTTACCTAATACATTACGTTACAGTTTGACACTGAAGATGGAAGGCCTAACACAATATGCTACATGTGTTACTCACAAGTGCAGAGGTGCCGGAGATTCTCAGACAAGGCTCTCAGATCCGAACAAGTCCTCACAAATCTTTTAAATGGTGGTAATGATGTATGTACCGAGCCTACCTAACTATGCAACAAATAAATACTACTTAGTTTTGACCCCTATAACATCTTAAATTTTTGTGATACGTCTTAAATCTACAGCTCTCTTTCTGTCTCTTTTTGTGTAACCTAGAATACTCCTCTCCATGGCTCTTTGGCATGTAATCAGTTTTTGGTTTTGTTTTTGTGTGTTTGCCCAGGTCTGACACCCATAGCTGAGAATTGGTAATATGCATGTATTGTATATTTTCCTTATCATTGCAACATTATAATGAATGAATGAAAATTCTTTATAATAGCTTACAAGCTAAACACAACAGATATAAAAATAAAAAATAAAACAAATAAATGTAAGCATAATGGGCGGTTTTATCGCTTAACAAAGCGATCTCTTCCAGATAACCTTTGGATGGAGAGGATCATTGCTTAATGGAAGATTGGCTGAGGTTTAAAAAGAATAAACTTAATAATAGAAAAAGAAAAACTACTTAGCCTTAAATACATAAATAATTTTAAATAAATAAATATCATATATAAAATAAATAAATATGTACTTACATACATACAAATATTAATATATACATATATTAATAATATTATAGATCAGATGAATAATCACGACTCTTCATGGAGATAAAAGTTTTTGAGTCTATCTTTAAATACGGAAGGTGAGGGGGATTTCCTAATGGAGACCGGCAAGGCATTCCATAATCGGACAGCTTGGACGGAAAAGGAGTTTGTATAGAAACTGGTTCTATGCATCGGTTTTTTGAGAAGGAGGTTTTCAGAGGATCGGAGTGTTCGGGAATTTGTGCATTGAAGGAACTCGAAGCGTTCTTTCAGATAACAAGGCACGGAAGGATTACGAAGGATGTTGAAAAGGGAGGATAGGATGTGAGTATTCCGGCGAAGTCGAATGGGGAGCCATTTGAGTTTATTACGAAATTCGGAGATGTGGTCGTATTTCCGGAGTCCGAAAATAAACCTTATGCTAAATTTTCAAGACGCTCAAGCTTATTGAGCTGTTCCTCTGTGAGGTCAAGATAGCAGAAATCAGCGTAATCTAAAATTGGGAGATGAAAAGATTGTGCAAGCGCAATTTTAGTAGCTATCGGAAGAAAGTTTCGCAGTCTCTTGAGCGAACCAGCAGAGGCAAATAGCTTCCGGCTCACTGATTCGAGTTGAGGACCCCACGACATACAGCTATCCATGAAGATGCCCAAATTTTTCACAACCTTTGAGTAGGGATCAGTTTACATCATCAAACTTAATTTGAGGAAGTTTTGTGTAGTTGATTTTCGAGAACAAAAAAAAACCTTCTTCTTTCGAGAGAAAGAGCGAGAGGTGCAAGAACTTCCCAGTATGATGGTCTGTGTTTTAGTAGGATTAACTCTTAATCCATAAGTCTTACTCCATTCACCTATAAAAAGCAGGTTATTATTAGTGACGGTGATCGCATCAGGCAACTCATTAAGTGGAGCCTGTGTGTAAATTTGGAGGTCGTCTGCATAAAGGTGGTAGGAAGAAGTGAGTTGACGAGAAATAGAATTTATAAAAAGTGCAAAAAGAAGAGGAGATAAAGAAAGAAAGAAAATACATTTATTTGACACACACACAGGACAGACTATTCAAAACAGAACAAACATACCTACTTACATACAGATTTTATTAACGAAGAAAAATTATATAAAGAAACAGGAAAAACACAAGATAAAAATTAAGTGCATATACAGGGTGTCCGAAAAAATAGTGTCAAGCGAAAGTCCAGAGATAGAACACCCATTGGGGTACCCGAATCACCCCCATGTATGTTACGCGATTTTTTATAGTTTTCGAGTTACGAATTTTTGAATATTTTTGACTTGAACAACTTAAAAAATTCATTAAAAAAAAGTATAAAAACTTTCTTGAGATTTTTTTTTGCTACTAAAGTTTTATGAGTTGTTATTTTATGCATAAAATAATCAGCTACGTGACTTTGATGAAAACTAATAGGTTGGGGAAAAAGTTTTTTCGCATTATAGTATGTATGAGCTTGTAATAAAATTTCTTTGGTTATACTATTTATATCTGGCTGGTTTTGGTATCATTCAAAGTTTAAATTTTAAAGAAGATAATTCCAAATTCAAATTAGGAAAATGTGTTTTTTTTTTATTTGTTTTTTGTACTGTAAAGATGACTGAATCTAATAATCTGAATCTATAAAATTTTACTACAAAAAAGTAAAAAAGCAACGCAAGCCGCGAAAAAAATTTGCGATATTTATGGACCTAGTACAGTGTCTGTGAGAGTAGCACAAATTTGGTTTAAGCGTTTTCAATCCGGAAATTTTGATGTCAAAAATGCACGTCGTTCTGGTCGCCCTATTACGGATAAAATTGATGCCATTTTTAAAAAGTGGCGCAAGATCAGCATATCAGTAGTTACGACGTAGCCGAAGAACTGGGAATTGACCACAAAACAGTTTAGGCGCATTTGAAAAAACTGGGTAGGTACCTAAAAAAGCTCGATATTTGGGTACCCCACAAGCTCCCTGAAAGAAACCTAATGAACCGTGTACTCATTTGTGATTCTTTATTACGACGTCATGAAACCGAACCATTTTTGAAGAAGCTGATAACTGGTAATGAAAAGTGGATCACGTACGACAAGAACGTGCGAAAAAGGTCGTGGTCAAAGGCCGGTCAGGCTTCACAGACTGTGGCGAAACCCGGGTTAACTCGCAACAAGGTGATGCTGTGTGTGTGGTTGGATTGGAAGGGTATTATTAATTATGAGCTGTTACCACCAGGTAGGACTATCGATTCTGAACTCTACTGCGAACGACTGACGAGATTAAAGCAAGAAGTTGAGAGAAAGCGGCCGGAATTAATCAACTGAAGGGGTGTGGTGTTTCATCATTCACACATCTTTAGCCACTCAGCAAAAATTAGCAGAGTTTGGCTGGGAGGTGTTAATGCATCCGCCGTATAGTCCTGACCTTGCACCTTCAGATTTCCACCTGTTTCGGTCTCTTCAGAATTCTTTAGGTAGTGTCAGGTTAACATCACGAGAGGACTGCCAAAACCACTTGTCGTGGTATTTTGATCAGAAGCCCTAAAATTTCTATAGCAATGAGATCACGTCCCTACCTACAAGATGGCAAAAAGTTATCGAACGAAATGGTACCTACGGACTTTAGTTAAATGTAAATAAACTATATTAAAAAATGTTTTGAATTTTCTTAAAAAATGCGAAGAAACTTTTTCCCCAACCTAATATGAAAATGTTGGTGTAAAGTCAAAAAATTACATTCGGTGAATTATGACTTAAATTTTCAACTTAAAATTAAAATTCATAAGTGATTTCAGGGTTCTTAAATAAATCTTAAGAAATCTCCAGACTCTCAGCTTTTATAATCATTAAAAAAAAGTAGTACTTAATGGGCTACTTTGGCGAAAATCGGTCTTCAAAGACGGCAAGGTGGAAAATTCTTAAAATTGCTATCTGATTAGAAAATAGATTTTGGCCATTTTATCATTCCTAAGCTTAATTCGTTTGTTAACTAACCAAAAATGACTGCAGGAAAGTAAGATTTAATTAATATTTGATTGTTTTATTTATTTTAGTTTAGCTAAATTTATGAAATAAAACAACAAGTAATATTTATTAATTATTTATTTACAAAAAGTTCAGAAGAATCAGAACATACAAGTGAGTTTTGATCTTAATCGACGTATATATTTGAGTAGCAAATCTAGCAATGGAGCCCCCATTGCTTCCCAAATGTATTGATGTTCCAGACAGTCAAATGCTTTATTATAGTCCGCAAATTCCATGTATAATGGATGATCATATTTTGACTGATTCTTGATGAGCTATTTTACCACATTTATGTGATCTATTGTTGCGAATCCCGATCGGAATCCGGCCTGTTCTCTTGATTGTTGTTCGTCAAGTTTTTTAGTGATGCGTTTCAGTATTATTTTTGAGAACACCTTGTATATGTTCGACATGAGACTTATTGGGCGATAATTTTCTATTTCTGCATATGAACATATGAGGGTGCATACGACAGAAAGACCGTTCGCATGCAATAAATGCAGCAAGACTTTTACGGATTCTCGTAAAAAAAAAGGCATGATATGCAAGTTCATTCTGCGGAAAGGCTGCACGGCTGTCGATGTGGGAAGACGTTTAAACGACCGCAGCATTTGAAGAAACACATGGTGTCATCGTTCTGCAGAGCTGTCCCACTTGATTTTCTGAGTGGGGCTGTAGAGGTCCTACCCAGGCTTCAATGATAGACTCGGTACTGTGCAAAAGTGGACTGTATTTACTTTTCTTCTTAGTTGCTAGTTTACAAGGTATAAATCGCGTTCTTGATGATCACAAATTTCTGGTTAAAAACGGTTTACCTTTATACAAAACTACTCCTCGCCCTAGCCATGGTGCGGGGATCGTAATTCGCATTCTCACAAATCATGTTATACAATTCTTAATACATCGAAGTTTCCAGCAAAGTTAGACGGGGACTTACATGTAGCTATCTCACTCTTTTGACCTTTACAAGTTTAAACCGTTACAAGTTTAGCTACCTATTAACATTTGAATCTGATTCGATCTTATAACTACCTAATACATTTCAAATCTAGATTCGATCCTGCCCCGTCTTTGATCGTCCGTTACAGTCTCCCCCCGGCGCAGATCCTCGCAGCCTTCTTATTCAATCGGGAGGACGATCAACCTTCTCACTGGCCTCCGGAAAATGCCTCCCCGCGTCCGCACCTCAGCGCTCCGAACTACTCCGTCCGGACCCGTAATCACGCGCTCGATCTGGCCCCGCGGCCATACGTTCCGAGGTAGCAAACCGTCCGCGATTATGACGACGTCCCCTTCTTTGATGTTCTCTTGCTGTCTTCTGACGTCGCCTCGCGGCGCCAACGTAGGCAAGTACTCGTCGATCCAGCGCTTCCAAAAAGAGTTTGCCAGAGCTTGTGCGGCGCGCCACGTCCTTCTGTCGGCTACGTCGCAGTCTCCCACATATGGCAAACCTACTGCCGTCCCCAATAAAAAGTGGTTCGGCGTTAAAGCTTCCTTTTCCTCTGGGTCCACGGGTACATGCGTTAAAGGCCGCGAGTTTACGGTGTGCTCGATTTCTGTTATTAACGTATTCAATACCTCCTCTCGCGGGGCACGTTCATTTAAGGTGATGGCTAGGGCTCTCTTCACCGTTTTTATCATTCGCTCCCAGGCTCCCCCCTGGTTTGGAGCACCAGGGTCGATGTACCGCCACTCGATCCGCTCTTTGAGTGCGTACTCTTTTAGGCCCGGGAGCCACTCTTTGTACGCCTTTTTTAAGTCCACTTCCGATCCGTGGAAGTTCGTTCCATTGTCTGACACGATTGTACGAGGAGTCCCTCTTCGGGCAGCCATTCGCCTGATAGCCATAATAGCCGAGTCGGTGCTGAGACTCGCTATAAGCTCCACGTGTATAGCTCTCGTTACCAGACACGTAAAGAGCATACCCCATCGCTTCTCACAGCGCCACCCGATCGCCACCCACATAGGGCCGAAACAATCGATGCCGCAGTTAGTGAACGGCCTCGTGTTCATCTCAATCCTCGGCAAGTCGCCCTTTACTGGCTTCCTAGGGTTCGCTCTCCTTATCTTACACAGCGTACAATCGTTCAGAACCGTTCTGACCGCCGGACGCAACCGCAGTATCCAAAATCGCTGGCGCAGATTATTCACGATCTGTTCTCTGCCCGCGTGCTTATTCTTCTCATGTTCCCGCCTGATCAGTAGACGTGATAAGCGGTGCGCTCCGTCCAGAATGGGTGGATCCTTCAGGTGATCCGGTACTGTAGCGGCGTTGATCCTACCGCTCAGCCTTATGATTTCCATATACATGTGCATTGGCCGCTAGCTCTTTCGGTGCATGCGCTCGGTTCTCCGGGGTAATACTATCCAGTAAGCCTTCACGGTTTGCGCTCCAGCTTGCAAGTTCAAAACCCGCTTGTTGATGCACCTCTTGCACTTGTGCTATAGCTCTGGCGGCTATCTCTTCCGTTTCAAAGCTGTCCACCCAGTCGTCCATGTAGTGGTTCCGAGTTATAGCGTCAAACGCTAGCGGGTGTGTCCGCTCGTGATCTTTCGCGTTCCTGTTCCTGACGCTATGAGCCAGAAATGGAGAACTTCTCGCTCCGAATATCATGGACTTCATCATGTACTTCTGCGGTGGATCTGTTCGGTTGTCGCCGCGCCATAGAAAGTGTTGGGCTGTACGGTCCTCTTGTCTTATGGTCACCCTCAGGAACATGTCCCGAATGTCCGCAGTGACCGCGATCGGCTTCGTTCTGAAGCGAAACAAGACGCCATGTAATGCCTGTAGTAGATCTGGTCCGTCCAGCAGCGCGTCATTGAGACATGTTCCATTAGCGCGCGCGGCTGCATCGAAAACCATTCTAAACTTCCCCGGCTTGTTGGGGTTTGTCACCGCGAAGTGAGGGAGAAACCAGAGACGTTCGTTCTGACTCTGTTCCTCCTCGCTCTTTTCTGCATAACCCTTGTTATGCAGTGTATGCACTTCTAAACTCCGGCGATCTGCCCATCTTACGTTCGATCCCATGTAAGCGTCGTATGGCCATGTCGTAGCTGGGCGGCATCTTCACCTCATCGCTGGCCCAAGGTAGTCCCACTTCAAAACGACCGTTCACTCGTCTCGCTGTTCTGTCGAAAATGCTTTGAGCCCGCTCATCCTTCGCGTTTGGCTTTCTTTTAATTGAAACGCCCAAAGCATATATCTCAAAGTGTGCTTTCACGAGCTTGCTTAATTCCTCGTCTTGGTCGTTCAAAGTTTGTCCGTGCTGGACACCTTGGCACGTATGGACGTGTAGTACCGTTTCCTGCTGTCTTATTGTGCTCCTGGGGATTGATCCATGGATAACCCATCCCAGCTGCGTTAGTGATGCAGCTGGCTGGGTTCTCTTCCCTGTCAGAAGCTTCCTCGTCACAATAAGATGCCAGCTGTCGGCCCCGATGAGTATGCGTGGCTTCGCTGACGCATAGCACACGGCTTCTGGACGGAGTTTCTTCAAATGCGCGTATTTTAACACATCGGTACTGACGAGTTGATTTCCTAAGGTCAGGTTCTTCACAGTGCGCGCTGTGATCCGATGTGCGTCCGACTTGTGTCCTCGGATCACGATATCCACCACCCGGCTCTCGGGTTCCCTGTGACTAGTCGTAGCCCCCACGATGTTCAAGGCTTTTGTTGGGCCTTCCGTTCCGATCATCGCGGCGATCTCTTCATCAATCAGAGTTATCGTTGATCCTTCGTCCAGTAACGCATACGAATTCATTTCCATGCCGTTACTGCCCTTAATCACGACTGGACACACCTTCAGTAGGACTTGATTCTTTGCTGTTACATGCGCAGATGCAGTGATGGCTGATTCTTCGGTCTGGCCCTGCTCACCGGCACCCTCGTTCCTTATTTTCGGCGCATGTAACAGTGCGTGATGCGGACGTGTGCATTCACCTACTCCGCATCGCTTGCTCTTGCACATAAAGCGTCTATGCTTGCTGTTCAGACAGCGAAAACATATGCCTGTCTCTTTGGCCCATTCACATCTCTTGTCTACTGGCATCGCCGTGAGCTTTCTACACTCGACGGTTCTATGGTCGCCCCCGCAGCAACGGCACTCGTTCTTGTCCGTTGCTGCGTTCTGTCTCGTTGAGGCTTCCTTCTCCAATGCCGCGTTCTGTGTAGCGTACACCGACCCACGATTTCGTTCGTTCACCCTGGGTCGCTGTTCTGTAGGTCGGGCCTTTGAGGTGCTCTGCGAAGGCGTAGCTGTATACGCGTATCGCATTGCGCGATCTGCCTCTCTCATCAGGAACTGGGACAGCGTCAATATTTCTGGTTCATTTCGGCTGCCAAATTCCTCTGCATAGTCGCACCATTTTGATCGGATGTGCGGTGTCAACTTCTCGGCTACCTGTCGCGCAAACATCGGGTTCTGCAGGTAGCCGCGTTGGTCCATACAAGAGATGGCGGTTACTACGTTCTGTAGTTTGATGGCGAAAGCGTTCAATTCGCCTGCGGTTGCGCCCAGTCGCGGTAGTTTCTTAATCTCTTCTAACGCGTTGTCTATAATCATCTCTGGGCGACCGTAACATTGCTCCAAAGTCTTCATTATAACTGCCGGTTCGGTTGCAGTGTATAATAAAGCCGACACTGCTTGACGGGCTTCGCCTTTCAGGCATGTTCTAAGCCTCGCTAGATTCTCAGCCGATGAGATCTTGTGGATGGTCGTCGATTCCTTCATGGCTGCCTTGAACGGTAGCCAATCCCCCGCAGCACCTCCGAATACAGGTAGGTCGTACGTCTGTCTCGGAGGTGGTCTACGGTGAGCCATCTTCTCTATGGCTTCCGTTAACCGATCAATCCCTCTGTCTCGCGTTCGGTCCGGCGTGAGTGATCTGTCTCGCACTTGTTCTGGCTCCCCCCCGTTTATGATGGCGTTGGAGCCAGTCCTCTATTCTATGTTCTGTGTCTAGGGCTCCGTTCCGTGCACCCGTGCCCTGGATGCTTTCTTGTTCATCTTCTTCCCGTATTGTAGCGACTTCGGCAATCAACCTCTTCCTTATAAGTTCCGCTTGAATATGGAGCTCTTGCCTCTTAATCTCGGCCAGTCGTTCTTCAGCTTCAAATTCAATTTGCCTGATCCTTGCCATCGCGCTGGCGGTGGAGCGTTGCGAGCGGACGGACGGGGCACGCCGGCGTTCGGGCTCGGCGTGTGCGGTCACTCGCGATGCTACCTCGGTCGCGGGCGCGGGCGCGGTCGTCTCTGACGCTACGCGAGCGGAGGAGGGTCCCGCTTCGGCGGGTCGCGGCTCAACGGGAGCATTCGGAAGCGCGGGTTCGGACGGGGACGCGGGGTAGTCTTCGTAGACGCGAAGTGCAGCCTTCTTCCCCCTCGTCACTGGTGGGCTCCTGGTGGTCATCTTCTTCAGCACTTGATGCCCCTACCTACCTAGCGGTCCCTAACACTAACACTAAAACCGCCCTAAGGCGTTTACCCGCTATTCCGACCGTTTGGCACCGTTAGGTGGCCGGAATAAACGGGCCGTGGACCAGCCACGTGAGGGGGTGGGGGGTCTTCACTCTTCGGGTGACGTCCTCGTTCGGTTGTCTTCAACGGACGCGGGCTTATCTTCAGGCACCCCGTGCCCTTGCGCCGGTCTTGACAACGTCGCACGTCGCACCGTTGGGTGATCTTCAGGCACCCCGTGCCCTTGCGCCGGTCTTGACAACGATGCTCGTCGCACCGTTGGGTGATCTTCAAGCCCGCGCCGTCTCTTCAGTGGTTATACGATGTAACTATTTCTTCAAAATCCAGTGGAGCGGGTCTTGTCGGCTCCGCAGGAACAACTGGTCCGGTCGTCGCAGGAACGGCTTATCCGGGTCGGAGGACCAAAACTTGTAGGAACGGCTTATCCGGCTCGTAGGACCAAAACTTGTAGAGGTCCTACCCAGGCTTCAATGATAGACTCGGTACTGTGCAAAAGTGGACTGTATTTACTTTTCTTCTTAGTTGCTAGTTTACAAGGTATAAATCGCGTTCTTGATGATCACAAATTTCTGGTTAAAAACGGTTTACCTTTATACAAAACTACTCCTCGCCCTAGCCATGGTGCGGGGATCGTAATTCGCATTCTCACAAATTATATTATATAAAACTGCATTACCACTGACTGACTCACTGACATGTTTGTTCTCCCAGATGCCCCCTCGTAGGGTCAAAATGTTTGGTGGGATCGTATAGAGGGAGTTCCGGTGAGTTGGGGAAAAATCCCAAAGTCCCCCTTTTGTCCCCCATTCGCTCCCATCCACCTCGTATCTCGGAAAGTATAGGTCTTACAGCGTTGGTGCAAAAACTAATGTTGCTCAGGACATTTTTTTATATCCGGATCCATGAAAAAAAAAATAGTCTTTCATACAAAAAAAAATTGGTCCCATACAAAATATTTCTGTAATTACTACCACGCAAAAGAAAGTCTTAAAATCAGTAGCTAAAAGCTTATATTCCAATAACTTGAGTGACTCATTTACGACGATTTGTCTCCAATCATCAGGAACGTGCAGATCACACCGCTCACCCCCCCGCACCCACCCGGGTAAAAGAGACAGTTGCATTTTTTTCTATATTCGCACCTGTGCGTGCCGTCCGATATAGTTAGTGCAATCCACGCCCCCGCGGGAGTTTGCTCTGAGCGTCAGTCGCGAACCGTCAGCGGTTCGATGCACACAAGTAGTACACCCTATGTTGCGAAAATCCAGAATCGTCACGAAAGTTGCTCTACTTTATATTTTTTAAAATGTCGAGAAAATCTCAACATGTTGTACTTAAAAGCCAGGTACGTAAATGATTGTTCAGAAGTTTGTAGTTACTAAAACACATGAAATAAGCAAAGGAAAGTAATTTAATTTTGAAAATAGCGTTTTCATTTCATCTTTAAAAATAAGTAAAATTATTTAATGTTTTTTTTTATTTTAGGCAAGAGAAATTATTTCTAAAGTTTATGATTTTATGAAAAAAGAAGCAAGTAAAAATTATGCAGAAAAACTCACTGATGCGCGATGGAGAACCTCGCATGCTGTTGGAGTATCTGAAAGCACAGTGACTAGAATTCTACGCGAAAAAAGGAATCTACATATAACTGGAGACGGATGCGATAGTTCCTATAGTCTCAAATGCGGAGCGTACAACAGAGCCGACTACGGAAGACCCAATCGAAAACGTTGCTAGCCGCAATATCAATCAAAATTACACTTCGATTATGTCAATTTTAAATTAAGCATTTGATCGAGTAAATAAAGATGTCTGGTTCAATACTTGTCAGCACGTGGAAAAAATGGAAGACGAATACATGAGACACTGTGATCTTGATTTTAGTTTTATTATAAATGTCGGTGATATACATCAGACTCTGAATCAGATATTTCTGAAAAGAGTGATTGACGATTTTCATTTCTCAATAAAACTTTTTCACGTATTTCATTTACGTCTATAATTACCCCCTATTATAAAAATGGTAATATTATCGTATATTAACTAATAATCACATAAAATATCCACAACTAAAAATTTAAAAAAACATAACGGTTTCCTTGCAGTCGGGTAAAAAAATAATATTGAAGTAGAGCATCTTTCACTTTGACCATGACGCTCTCCTGATTAGTCTATTCATTGTAGTGTGCGCTGTGTGCGTGTGCACTCATAGGTAATTAGTGTGTACCGATAACACTCAAACATTGACGGAAGCTTGCACACATATACTATAAATGGTTAGGAGGAATAGTGGGGCGCGTCTTCGTGGATTGCACCATCTATATGAGTGTTCGCCGTTCGCCACAGAATACAGAAAAAACAGTAGGTCCAACATTCGCTCCCATCGACCTCGTATCTCGGAAAGTATAGGTCTTACAGCGTTGGTGCAAAAACTAATGTTGCTGAGGACATTTTTTTATATCCGGTTCCATGAAAAAAAAATTGTCTTTCATATAAATAAAAAATTGTTCCATACAAAATATTTCTGTATGAATACCGTAAACCGTATATTCCGTTTGCCGTTATTTTCATACTGTTTTTGTAGGGAGCCCACGGCTTGTGTGTACTATAAAATTACTGTAAATTTGCTTGATTCTATACAATGGTGGTGGAAGGGCTTGAGACAACTTTCATAGTTAAATTTGCAAAGTTCATCATCATCATTTTGGAACATCCAATTTTTTTTTGCTCTCTTATATATTATGGTGGTGGAGGGGCATGAGACAACTTTCATAGTTAAATTTGCAAAGTTCATCATCATCATTTTGGAACATCCAATTTTTTTTTGCTTCCGTTTTAAATGGTGGTGGAGGGGCATGAAACAACTTTCATAGTTAAATTTGCAAAGTTTATCATCAACATTTTGGAACATCCAATTTTTTTTTAATTATGCATCATCCACTATGATCATTTTGGAACGTCAATTTTTTTTTATTATGCAACATCCACTGTTATCATTTTGGAACATCATTTTTTTTAATTATTCCTCATCCACAATGATCACTTTTGGAACGTCAATTTTTTTTTATTATGCAACATCCTTTGTGATCATTTTGGAAAATCAATTTTTTTTAATTATGTCTCATCCACAATGATCATTTTGGAACGTCATTTTTTTTTATTATGCAAAATCCTTTGTGATCATTTTGGAACGTCAATTTTTTTTTATAATGTAACATCCACTATGATCATTTTGGAACATCGTTTTATTTTAATTATGCTTCATCCACTATGATCATTTTGGAACGTCGAAATACTTTTTAATTGCTTCTTCTACTTCGATATCCTATTTGATTGCTTCTTTTACTTCAATATCCTCTTTGATTGCTTTTTCTACTTCGATGCCATCTTTGATTGCTGCTTCCATTTGGAGATCCTCTTTGATTTGATTGCTTCTTCCATTTCGATATCGTCTTTGACTGCTTCTTACACATGGATATCCTTTTTGATGGCTTTTAACAGCTCGATATCCTCTTTAATTACCTCTTCGACTAAAAGAAAAATACGCGAGCTGCGAGCAGCTCGCGCACAACGCAACCTCTAGTCATGTTATACAATTCTTAATACATCGAAGTTTCCAGCAAAGTTAGACGGGGACTTACATGTAGCTATCTCACTCTTTTGACCTTTACAAGTTTAAACCGTTACAAGTTTAGCTACCTATTAACATTTGAATCTGATTCGATCTTATAACTACCTAATACATTTCAAATCTAGATTCGATCCTGCCCCGTCTTTGATCGTCCGTTACAGGGGCATTGCTATAGAATGGACACCTCTTTAAGCGGCGATTCAGAAAAAATACATAATTTTTTCATCACTCATGCATGACTCTCTGATAGTTGGTCATTGTTAGCTCGATATCTGATGCGTAAATTTGCGCCCCATAAGTAAATTTGAAAATAGAATGAGGCTCATTACATTCATAATACGATGTTATGTACGACATTAATTTAAAACACATCCGGAATCATATTAACTGATTTTAGAGGTGGGTTTAATACCGGCAGCTATGAATATATAGGTATATCCAGTAATCGATACATTTCCAACAGAAAATTTAACGTAAATCGGCGGCGCCTTTGCGACATTCCGTTTAGTCAGTTTAACAGGTTGTTTACTTATTTTATAAAGGGTGTTGCATTGATATATTACGACTTGATAATAAGGTTGTCAGAAAAAAATTATAAATTGTTAATTAATTAATTAATTAATGGCAACTTTTCCACCGTTCGGATTCTGAGGATTAATACGGTGCTGTTCAGACCAAACCAACCATTTTTTCCAAGGGATATCATAAGTTTTTCGTGTAGAAGTATGCCATGACTTTCCCAAAAGCTTGACTTGGCTGTCATTCTAGTCTTCTAAGTTATCCGTCCACCCCCACATTTCCACACCTCGAGGATCATGCCCTGTACTTTTGGCGGAGGAAGACCCGTTGAGAGGTCGACCAGGACTTTATCGAGATGTCGGATTGTGAAGGGGCTGCTAATGTCAGTATTTACATATCGGCGTACCAGAAAAAATCAATGCCAACGTGGGATTATTAAGAGGAAGATCCCTTGAGCATTGTTTAGGTGGCAAAGCACCTTGGGAACAAGAAAAAGTAGGGGCAATATCCACACTCGAGAGAACGCGTCGTGAAACAATGCTTGGTGATCGTTTAGATCTAGAGTTCCCCATTTGGCAAACACTCTCCGTGCATTTTTCCAAAAGATGCCATTCCGGATCGGTTCGATGTCTCGACAGATGGTCGGCGTGACCATTGAAAATCCCGGGAATGTGAAAAATATTCACGTGAATTCGATACTTCTCCAGAATCTGAAAGACTTCTAAGTTAGGTTCATGAGAGGCCCAGATTTCGTTTCACCCTCGTGACGAAGGTATGCGATGACAGTTTTGTGGTTGCATTGAAATAAAAATTGTGCTCTGAAGCTGACAATGACCATGCAAAAACTTTTAGAATAACCAGCATTTATTTCTGATTGTAGAGAAGATGTTTTTCGTGATTCAACCAAGAACCTGTCAGAGAAACATTGTCTAATCGAACGTCCGACATGAGGTAGTGAGACGGAGGAGGCATATGAAGGGCGTTTGAAATTTGTGAGCCACCACTTCACGTCGTACCTGACCTCGGGTGGAATGCAATGCCATTTCTGGTCTGATTTTAGCATCCTGTTTAATAGGTTCAACAGGGCTCGAAAATTGAGCCGACCCTTCGGAACAGTAAAGCTTGCAAAATTTAGAAACTCAAAGCCTTTTGAGTCTCTTTGAGATTTGTGTCTTCCTTGTCTACCATTTGGGAAAGTTTGGAAACCAGAAACTTTTCGCAGGGAAGACATTTTTCATTTATCCAAGGACTCCATTGGACACACAAGTAAACTAGAGTCTGTGTTGGAATGAGCACAGTCTTTTCGTGGTTCATTATCCACCCTTGAGTCTAGAGTGTGGACAACAGATTTTACGCGGCTCTTCAGAACGTCCCGTTTGTCTAGATAAACCAGGAGTCGAATCCCTTGTTTTCTGTCCAATTTGTTATAGTAGCAAACGTCTTGGGAGCCATGCTCAGACAGATTCATGACGATGCTCAGACAATTTCTTTCCCATAGCTGCTTTTGATACATTAGACGTAGGAACGTATGTGGCTGGGAGAAACGCGCACGTGAATATAAGCCAGTAAGAGATCTATTTTGCATAGATTATCTCTCGGTTGCAAAAAGTCTGGCACCCGATAAACATCCACAAGTTTGAAATTGTCGGTTAATTATCATAATAATTTAGAGCCTTTAAACTGAAAATGGGCTGAAGAGAGCCGTCGCTCTTGGGAACCAGAGGGCTTAGCCAAGTTACAGTCGATTAGCGACGTCGCTTGTCGATAAGTCCGAAAATGTATGGGATTTGACACATACTATAGAAATACCACGTCATACAGCGACAACAAATGTATGGAGAAATCGAATAGATTCGTAGCGAATGCAATTTGGCTACGGGCCCAGGAATATGAACGATAGAAAAGTTGTAGATAGGTTTGTTCCTTCGAGAACGCCCTGATCGCTCATTTTGTCAATGACACTGTTCATCTCGACAGAGAATGGAACTCGTATAGTCTTTTTAGCAACCTTTCATGGATTAAGGGTGGTTTTTGCTAAAGGGTATGCGATACCCCCATATGAACTCGCTTGGTGCTCCTAGTTGTCCATTGGTCCAAAAACTAGGCAAGATGGCCTTCTCTGAACTTCATATCAATACTTACGTCACTTTTCTTTTATTATTGGGCGGCGAACAAGCACATTTCTGTCGAGATCTTGATTGATTTTGTGACTTGGGATATCCTCGAGTTGCACCACGTCCGCGAAAAGCACCACGATTATTCGGCGCGACCGAATGAGTGTTATGGTTAGACCATGTCAGTACGAGTTAAAACCACCCTGCGAGGGCGGTTGAATAGCTGAGTAACAGCTGTGTGAATTATATGCATCACAGCAAGAGATACGATGCTGATAACCCTGCGAGGGTATTTTGTGATGTACGTGCTCCTGCGAGGAGACGTTAGATTTGGTCGTCTAAACTTGCGAAGTCTAGGTATTAGGCTTTTTCAAAGGCCAAAAACATTTACGTACTCCACCAGCTTTCCCAACTACAGCTGTAAATTGCTCTACATTGAATAGATTCGTGCATATGCAGGTATCTTTCATAGCGTTGCCTTTACCAGTGGATCTTTTGCCTGTTTAGTCACACAATCCTTTCGCATTTGCAGGATTTCTGCACGGTGGCCGCACACCAGCTGTAACATATCTGAAGAAAAATCTCCTACAGACATTTATTTTTAAGAACCCTGCTGTCAGAGGTCACTTCTCTTGAAAAATGCGTAAAGGCGTTACACAGTTTTTGAAGAGACTCTTTGCTTTAGAATACACATCGTTAAAACAACAAAGACATTATCAGAGTAAATGAGGTGGCGAGGGGACTGGGAAGTCCCAACCTCTTCATTGATTTCAATATCGGTAAAACGCGGCGTGTTACCTAATCTCATACCAATCACTGCTATTTAAATGCTGAAAATCATTTAAGAATTTCAACTTGGCTTTGGAACTCTGTGGCATAGACAGTTCTTTAAATTTCGTCATAATTTAAAATGTATCTTCGTTTTCTTTAGACGTGACGTTAAAAATAAAAGCTTGCACATCTGATTAGTCATAAAGATTACGACTTACGCTACATAACGGAGATAGAATCGTTGTCAGATAAATTATTATCTCTAGTAGTCACGTGAAACTCTTTGACCTGGAGAGGTAAAAATTTTGAAGTTTTCGTATTTCCTTGGAAAGTTGTCGATATTTCCGGCCCGCATGGCGGCGTTTATGTTTGCCCCCTCTTTCCTTTACGTTGACTGCGTCGACGCTTTAGGGAGTATAAGGACGAACTACATCTCGTAGAACTATTGCTACGCTACTACTTGAACTGACACTACGCGGTCGTCTTTGTGAAGTGAAAGTTCCTGATCGAATCTGGTTGGATCAGAGGGCACATTTCTATCACTATCACTTTTTTATCTATGCTTAAAAGAGACAGGAATTTAAACAATATACAAATAAATATAAATAACACGAACGGAAACAACCGTTAATTATTCAAAAAAGACAAAAACAAAGGTAATTTATTATTACCACTATTTATCGTACCACTTGCTAATTTCTAGCAAGATTTTAAAAACAAATTTACTTACGTGACTTTGAAGGTAGGTATAAAATATAAATTATATAATAAACCCAACACAAATATTCAATAAAACGTGAATGCACTTTGCAGACACGTCCTTACTCGGCGGGAAACTAGACGCCAATGAAGTATAAAGATGGCGCCGCTCGGATCGCGCGCCACTGCCGTGGTGGGGATAGACAAAGACAGGAATAGTACCGGAAGTCAAAGCAATAGCTAGGCGGAAAACGAAGTTGCTCTCTCAAATTAAATAAGCTTCGAATAACGGTCAAGTCAAATTAATATCAAACTTATTCAATTTATTACATTTATTATAATAATTGGGTGATTAGATACATACGGTTCTCAGAAATACACTACAATAAGAAAGACTTGATGGTGTTTCCAGTACAAAGAGAAATCTTTACAAAGAATAACACAAAGTTAAGACAATACGTTGGCTAATCTTCCAGTTACTATTGTGTTTATTCAATATTTAATTATTTTTTATTAAAAACTACCGTCCTATAACGTTCTCGTGAAATCCAGTCCATCCAAAGGTTGTCTGGAAGAGATCGCTGTTAGCGATGAGACCACCACTTGTATTTCTGCGTGTATTGTTTTTTTATTTTAAGTGTGTGTGATTTACAATAAAGCGTTTTCTATTACATTCTACTAATACTCCTCCAAAGGTTAGCTGGCAGAGATCGTTTTTTTAGCGATAAGACTGCCCAAAACACGTTTACCTGTTTTTCATTCTGTTGTATCTAACTTGTAAGGCACAACAGCGGCTGCTCCCTTCTCGTAGAATGATGAAAGTGCAACTTGCTACCATACGCTGTATAAGTACGTAAGTAATCTTCAAAATAAATTTAGAGGCTCAGTTTTTTTGCATAACCATGAGGAATTTACATAATAAATAGTTTAAATAGTTTTACGGACACCACTAAAACCAACTATAATTACATTTATTATTGTATGCTATGTAATAAAAAAAACAAACAAAGCAGTAAAACTAGAACTGCGTTTACAACTAGGATTGGTTTATTTTCACGTACGTTTTATAGGCTGAGCTGTCGTCAATCTATCATTTCATTAGCGTACGTGTAAATAGACGAGCGGATGCTAGCGCTGCCTGGACGTGCGATTGGAATGGAATACAAGCGCGGTTTTTTAAACGATTGTTCCGATGCTAGACAGTTTCCAAGACAACAGGTACCTTTTTTAGACCATGTCTGTTACCAGGTAAATCATTGTTATTTGCCAAGTTTCAATATTACTTAACATTATTACACTGTTTTAGGTTTTCCACTCCAGCGTAAATATTTGAAGAAAACTGCTGTACCCTCTGTGTTTACATGGAACGCAACTTCAAAGGCTGGTACCACAGCTCGGACTGAGAGATTGCAACAAAGAAACGCAAAACGTTGTTTAATACCTAACACATCAGGATTCGACGATAAACGAACCACTGCCCAACAGTAGCTCTAAAATAATTTCAGATGTCCAAGAATATATTCAAGAAGTCGAATTTCATTGAAAGAATAAGTTATAGTTGAGGGTCATTTCCTGGTACTAGTAATAGTCAAAGCCAATCAACACAAACACCCACTTTATTTAGAATGTTTTCAAAGATGACCTGTTAGTAAACGATGAATCTGTTTACTATTATACTGGCTTAGAGATTGCAACAAAGAAACGCAAAACGTTGTTTAATACCTAACACATCAGGATTCGACGATAAACGAACCACTGCCCAACAGTAGCTCTAAAATAATTTCAGATGTCCAAGAATATATTCAAGAAGTCGAATTTCATTGAAAGAATAAGTTATAGTTGAGGGAGATACATTTCCTGGTACTAGTAATAGTCAAAGCCAATCAACACAAACACCCACTTTATTTAGAATGTTTTCAAAGATGACCTGTTAGTAAACGATGAATCTGTTTACTATTATACTGGCTTAGAGACATGAAAATTTCAAATTGGTCTTGAGCACATTGTGTCCCATGGCGAATGATTTGCAGTATAAAGGTAGTGAAGCAATAAATCTAGCAATTTAAGATCAATTTCTTATAATGTTGATGAAATTAAGACGGAACAAATGTGATTTTGAACTCTCCAAATTTTTTGGCATTAGTAAAACTGTGGTATCAAATATTTTATAACACTGCTCAATTTTGCTTATGATTTGTGGTCACTGATCGATATTTGGCCAGAACGGGAATTGGTGGACTATTACATGCCTTCACAGTTTAAAAAGTATCATGCTAATACAAGGATAATAATTGATGGAACTGAAATCCCTATAGCAAAACCCAAAAATCCAGTGCCACAGCAAGTCACTTTTAGTTCCTACAAAAACAAAAACACAATGTAGTTTTTAGTTGGTGCTACACCGAGTGGTTTGTTCACTTACTGCTCAGATGATTATGGGGGCTCTACATCAGATAGGCAAATGATTGAGCGAAGTGATTTGCTAGAAAAATGTGATAGCAGAGACAGGGGTTTCAACGTGCAAGATATATTTGCAAGCAAGAATATAGGAGTGAATATTCCTGCCTTTCTTAAAGGGAAATCACAATTTTCTGGGGTGAAATGACATGATAGACAGCTAGCAAGCCAACATGTACATATTGAGCGGTTAATTGGGTTAAGTAAGATATTCATTATATTAAAAAGCTATTTAAATGCAAACTATATACCACTAACACCTAGAATATTTTTTGTGTTAGTACAAAATAAATACTTTGGAAGTCACTATTTTTATTTATAATTCCTGTATATATGTTTCTCAAACAGTTCCTTCTTAAAATAATTGTAATAAAAATTAACAAGCTTTCCCACCATATTATTAATAAAAATTTCGTCCCTTGAAATATATATAACCTTCATATCTTTGAAAGTGTAAATAAATATGTTATAGAATTTTTTTTCTGCACAGTACAATTGCCCCTGTATTTGATAATAATAAATGCATGTAGGTTTTAAAAATAGCTCTCCACTTTCTTCATACAAATATGGTCCTGTAGGCCTAGCACAGTAACTGTAGAGAAGGATTTAGTCATGAGTCATTTATCGGAACAAAGAAGACACTTGTCGACCGTCTCGAGCACGGCGATTGCGAGCGTGAACGGGAAGAAATGTTGTCGACACTTCCTCGACAGTAGTCTACAACGCCGAGCACGATAGCCATCATTTTTTCTATCTTTGACATTTAAGGCTAGACAACTTTCTTCTGAAATTTTCTAGGTCTTACGATGCCTAGACTACACTGTCTTCTCAAGTTGTCTCTTTTGCACTCTTCTCAATGACGCGCTTTCCAACAAATTTTGGTTAGATATTTAATTAATTATATAGGGTCTTTCAACAAGGACGGGTCGATGTTAAAATTGAATAAAACAAGATGTGTGTGAGATATTAACGAAATTTATTTTTTATTTAAAAGGCCTATTTATTCCATTATGGATGGAATATGACATCGTTCAAATATCCGCCGCGGCTTCGTATGGTGGCGCGAATCCGAGAGGTCCAATTTTTAATGACTCTGCTGCATCGATCCGGCTGAATCCGAGCGATGGCCTGCGTTATGTTGGCTTTCAGGGCAACGGTCGAATGTGGTTTATTGGCATAGACCTGCGACTTCAGAAAACCCCACAAGAAAAAGTCTAGCGGAGTCAAATCACACGATCTTGGTGGCCAATTCACATCACCTCTGCGAGAGATAACTCTACCCTCAAACCGTTCATGCAGAATGTCGATTGTGTCGTTCGCTGTGTGGCAAGTAGCGCCATCTTGCTGGAACCACATGTCGTTCACGTCCATATTGTTCAATTCAAGCCAAAAGAAATTGTTTATCATTGATCTGTAGGTCTGCGAAAGGCCGAGTTCTTGAGCACGGCGAGAAATCGACTGCCTCGGAGTCTCCTGAACACTCTCACGTACAGCGGCGATGTTCTCGGCCGATCTGGCGTTCCTTTGACGTAAAGGTGTTGGTTGGTTGTTTACCGAACCGGTCGTTTTAAATTTAGTCACCAATCGTTGGAGAGTGGACTATGAAGGGCCACCGCGTCTGCCGTAAAATGGGCGCAATGCGCGCAACGTTTGCACTAACGAACACTCATTTTGATAATAAAGTTTTATCATTTGCACATGCTGCTCAACCGTGTAACTTGCCATGGTGATTTGGCATCAGTGACTGAATAAGAAAAAACAGATTTGACAGATGCCGCCAAAACAAAATGGCCGCCACAGATTATTAACATCGACCCGCTCTATTTGAAAGACCCTATATATATATAATTTTCATAAACTCAATATCCCAACAATTAACTTCATCCTACCACCTCTATGCAGACGATCTTCAAATTTACACACAAGATACAGTAGAGCGGCTGCCTGAAGCTATATATAGAATAAACCTTGACCTAGACCGTATTCTGGACTGGAGCAAGGCACATGGTCTTAGAGTTAACCCACTCAAAACTCAAGTAATCGTCGTTGGGGGTTCTAGGATGATATCGAGGATAGACTGGTCTTGCCTTCCACAAATTACATTTGATGGCACCTACGTTAAGCAGAGTGAGACGGTGAAAAATTTAGGCGTTCTCATAGACAGGCAACTGTCATGGGGACCTCAGATATCTGAAGTCAGCCGTAAGATGTTTGCCTCAGCGGGTTCTCTTAGGAGATTGCGTAACTTCCTTCCGACTGCCACTAAAATTTCGCTCGCGCAGTCTCTTCTTCTCCCGATACTAGACTATGATGATGCTTCTTATCTAGATCTCACTGAACAGCAACTAGATAAACTTGAGCGCTTGCAAAACTTTGGCATCCGGTTCATCTTCGGCTTGCGGAAGTATGACCATGTGTCCGAATTTCGCAGTAAGCTCAAGTGGTTACCCATACGCCTTCGCCGGGATACTCACATCCTTCAGCATTTATATAACATCCTGTTCAACCCTTCCTTACCTTCCTATCTTAAAGAACGCTTCCATTTCCTCTATCAATCCAATCCTCGATCCTTGCGTTCATCTGACACACTCCAACTCAGGACACCTGTACACTCCTCCTCCTACTTTGATAAGTCTTTTACAGTGCAGGCTGTCCGGTTATGGAACACGCTGCCGGTGGCTATCAGATGTGCCAAGTCACTTGCCATTTTTAAACGTATGCTCAGAGAACACTATCTGAGTATTTGTCGCTAAATATATACATATGTATTTATTATTAATTATTTGTTTCTTAAATAAGTCTAAGTATGTATCTATGAATTATTATGAGTAGTTATTATTTAGATTCATGTAGTTTTCATTTATGCAAGTTTTATATTTTTTTATTTTTATATAATTAGTGGTATTAGTATGTAAGTACATGTAGTATGTCAGGTACACCCCAGGTAATGTCTACACAGTCCATTCCATCCAAAGGTTGTCTGGTAGAGATCGCTAATTAGCGATAAGACCGCCAATTGTATCCATAGATTTACGTAGTTGTTTTTTTTATATGTATTTGTTTCGTGGTGTGCAATAAAGTATTATCTATCTATCTATCTATCTATATACAACGGATGTTGCTATAGACAGAGTATCTTTCTCTTGTCTAGGAATAAAACTTATTGATCCTGCTCCTGGCAAAGAAAATTTCTGAAGAATCGACAGAGAATGGAATATAATAACGCTTTATTGTACATCACACTCAAATTTCAAAACAATATAAAAAACAAATAACAATACACGCAGAAATACAAGTTGCGGTCAGAGCCTTGTCGTCTCTTCGAAGAGTAGACAAGGAAATCGCTGTGCTAACCGTGCTGTAGTTTTTGTAATGATTTGGTTCCTACTTGCATAAGGACACTTTACTTCAATTATGGTTGCTTCTCCTAACAAACCATCAGGTGATGCCCCAAGGAATGGGTGTAAAGGATTATTTCGATATTGTATTTCTTATTTTTTTATTTCATAATGTACCTACTCTTAGTTCGGGAGCGCGAGGATAAGTTTTAAAAAAATGAAATTTTAATTAATTAAATCTAAATTAAAACTATGATTACGTTCGCACCGATTTGAGGTGGATTTAATAATGAATCAAAGTACAGAGAGCCAACACGGTGGTCGATGCAAAGACTGCTGTGTTGGCTAAAATGACACAAAGCTTAAATTCTAAGAAGTGCACTTGTAAATGCAGCAAAACTATAATTCTAAATAATCTAGGGCAGAGGGGTTAGGCGTAACTATAACTCCTCCATCCCTAAGAGGAAAATTATCGGTTGGATCGATTTGAGATTTGTTCCGATAATTTTTCTTATAAAATAGGAATCTAAACAATTTTAAGCGACACACATACAATAAAAACATGAAAAACTAAAGATAACTAATCCTAAAGTTGCGTAACCTAAATTTTCACCGAAGCTAGAGTCTTTCCTTTCATTTAAAACACTTTCAATCACTGCACTATGTTTTAAAGAGTACGCCATGAATTTAACTTCATCTAAGCTGATACCCTTCATGCGTAGCTGCGGTAAGGCGATGATCGGGATCGGCTCCACAACATCTGATTCTATGATGATACGGTGACCCATACGAATTCCGTTGATTTCCAAATCACATGGCTCGTCGATGGTCACGAGGTAAGTTCCGAATACAGGTTGCTTGGTGCTGACTTCGTTGTCACAGTATTTAATTAGAGTAGTCTTCAGTCTACTATATAAAATCCAATTATCAGCGTTGACTTGCTGGACTTTGACCTTCTCAATGTGGACCTGATGCGGCGTACAGCGAGTGGGGTCATCGTCAAATTTCATCAGCTGCTCCATACAAGTGAGCTCATGGTACAAGGCTCGGTTGTCTGCAGAACATAGAAAATGGTCGCCAGTAGATAACGGGCGGCACGGTTTCGCAATTGGTAAGTATTTCATCCCTTTCGCCAATAGGTAAGGATATTTAGGGAAAATGGCAAAGGTTTTATTTTCGGATTGGTGGAAAATTGGTAAGGGGTACAATTTAAAACAATTATAAGTACAATTATCAGTAACTGGAATTTCCATAATGAACGTGATCTGGTTTTTCTTAATAAAAGATTTTACACAAATAGTTTCCTCTAATTTTAACAAATTACATCGATAACAATTTTTATAATAGAACCCAATGGATTTTCGAGACCTCTTTTATAAAGCTGCTGTGGAACAAGTTGTCGGTATTTATATTTAGTTATATCATGTATGAACTCTGTATGTGATTTTATACTTCTCATTTCATGAGAATATGGTGCATTCCAATCGATCAGTTTACATAGTAGTTGCCATTAAGGTTTTGCAGACGAAGGGCCAGGGTCGGCACTGCTACCAGCAGTAAGCTGCACCGCCTGTGGAGGACGTTTAATATTTTTTATAGGAACTTTCGTTTTCCTTTCCCCTACTTGGATAGGCAAAACGTTTCTCTCGGGTTCACCTACTACCTTCGCTTTTACATAACGAGGTTTATCTTTGCTTTTCCGCTTATTAACATCTTTAGCAAAAATTGTCTTTCCTAGAGGAAACTCTACTTCAAGTTCACCACCTTTCTTTTCCCTATTCTTTTCTTTAGTTGTAATCATTTTTCCTACCAAATTCTCATACAATACTTTAGTTCGCTTAGCATGATCTTTAACCAGTTTCTGGAAATAACGCTTTTCTAATTCGATGCCATAAGGGCTGCTTGTGTCAGTGTGTCCGAATACTACTTCAAATGGAGTTAGTTCAGTAACAGAATGAATGGTGTGATTATAAGCCATAACTGAATACGTCATAACTGATGCTGCATCAGTACATCGTTTTTCATATTTAGCCAATCTATAAATTTCAATTATTGTGGAATGGAAACGTTCAATAAGTCCCATTGAATTAGGGTTATTGGGCGTACCAACGTGAAGTTCAATTTTATGTAAACTTAGAAATTCTTTCATTAATTCATTATTAAACTCAGTACCGGGGTCTGAACTGATCCTTCGGGGGATGCCGTAATATGAAAAGTACTTCATCAAAGCTCTGATTACTTCAGGTGTTGATTTTCCTTGAATTTCAATTGCCTGTCCTAACTTACTGAAAGCATCAATAAGTGTCAGATAGGTTTTTCCCTCAATGCTAAAAAGGTCTATAAAAATCTCTTGAAAAGGGGCATCTTGTGTTTGCGTTAATTGTAAGATAGGTTTGATGGGTTTCCTATCATATTTCATTTTCTGGCATGCTTCGCAAGCATTTATGACTGCTGTTACTGTTTCTTGCATTCTATCCCAATAATAATTTCTACGAATCCTAACCAACGTTTCCTTAATACCGCGGTGGCATGTCTTTCCTTCATGATATTTAACTATTACTGCCCTTTGTTCATTTTCATCTTCAATAGCAATTCTTTTTCCTCAAAGTAAATAAAATACTTAATTTTTGGTTTTATGTACTGTTTTAAAAATTCTTTAATTAGTTCTGAATTATCTATGGGTAGGAAAACTTCCAAAACCTTTTGTTTAGTTCGAGAAAGATTTCTAACTTGCATCTCATTTTTAAACCATGAGTATACCAAGATTTGGTTAGGCTTGGTGTCAATTGCCTCATGTAAAATCGGTATTCCAGTGGATTCTAATTCTACAGCTGAATGAACTGTTTGAGATTTACTTGATTCTGATCGCACAGGGTATTCGTCATTGTCAATACTATGTCTTGACAGTGTGTCGGAGATTGCTATCGGACTGACTGTCGCTGTCCTACTCGAATCTGATACTGTTATCGTTGATGAGTCGTTACGTGCCGTTTTCTGTTGAGCTATCTTTCCTATATCCTTGACTATTTCATCTAGGTGTTTTCTTAGTCTCTGCTCTTTATCATCAACGTTAACTGCCATCGATTGATCCTCATTATCCGAATCTATAGCATTGATCTTAATCCTAGACAAGGCGTCTGTGTTGGTGTTCTGTTTACCGCTCTTATGAATTAGTTCGTAATCATAATCCTGTAAACGCAACCTCCAACGAGTGAGTTTACTACTCGGGTCTTTCAGAGATCGAAGCCATACTAATGGTCGATGATCTGTATATATGAAAAACTTACGACCGTATAAATAAGGCCTAAAATGTTTCACTGCCCAGATAATAGCGAGCAATTCACGTTCGATCGTGCTGTAACGTGATTCTGTGTCACTGAGTGTTCGACTAGCATACGCCACCGCTCTATCACTACCAATCGGTCCCTGGGATAGTACTGCACCTACTGCTACATTTGACGCGTCAGTCGTAAGCACGAAAGGGTTGTCAAAGTTAGGGTACTGTAACAATGGGGCATGCGTCAAGAGTTCTTTGCATTTATTAAATGCGTCAATGTACTTCTGGTCAATTACAATTCCGTTACGTTTTTTCAAACAAGCTGTCAGGGGTTGGGTTACCTTTGCAAAGTCCTTTATAAATCGTCTGTAATATCCTACTAGACCTAAGAAACTTTTAATTTCAGTCGGTGTTTTCGGAATGGGATATTTCAACACTGCGTCAATTTTATCATTATTCGGTCTAAGTCCGTCCTTCGTTATCGTGTGCCCCAAGTAAAGTACTTCTCTACGTAAGAACTCCGATTTGTCAAGCTGTATTTTCAAGTTAGTCGCTCTAATTCTGTCAAAGATAGTCCGTAGTTTTTGAATATGTTCTTCTAAGCTATTTGAGAATATAATTATGTCGTCTAAGTAAACCATGCAATGTAGACCTTGTAGACCACGTAACACGTTGTCCATCGTCCTCTGGAATGTCGCAGGAGCAGTTTTTAGCCCAAAAGCCATTCTAAGGAACTCAAAATGTCCGTTCTGCGTGCTGAAGGCCGTCTTCTGCCTATCCTTCTTTTCTATTTCGATCTGATGGTAACCACTTGCTAGATCAAGGGTGCTAAAGTAAGAACTTTTTCCTAATTTGTCGAAAAGGTCTGTAATGTTTGGTAAGGGATATTTGTCGTCAATGGTTATGTCATTAAGTCGTCTACAGTCAACTACCATCCTATACTTCACCTCGCCAGATGCATCCATCTTCTTAGGCACTAGGTGTACAGGCGCGTTCCAAGGAGAATGAGACTCCTGAACTACATTGTCCTTCAGTAATTTATCTACCTGTTTATTAATTTCGTTCTGTAGAAACGGGGCTTGCCTGTATGGCTTGACGTATATAGGGTCCTCGTTCTTTGTCCGTATGTTACGTTTAACCTTATTAGTAAACGTCAAGGGAATTTGGTCGCAGTAAAATATGTCTTTGTAATCCATGCAGTCTAAATATTTTCTCACGTTCTTCGTCGTTAGTATGATCAAGTCTGAGTTTACTTAAATTTTCCTCAAGCAAATAATCTGTTTCTATTTCGTTCATGTCCTTTGTCATGTTCAAGTCACATTCATTACCGTCATATCGTGTCACTGTAAAGGGTCGTCTAATAATCAGTTGCTTTGGTTGATCTAAGGTATTCTGTATAACCGTAGATGCATATCCGTTTATACAGTTAACTATTGCACTAGGCATTCGTAATCCGTTTGTAAATTTGTGGAAGTCAAGTATGGCTTCACCTGAATATTGGTCTATTGGTAATTTAACTCGTTGTTCTGATCGTGGAGAAATATTGATTGTGTAATTTAAATTATTATTGATTATTGGAATACAAGTCGTACTTGTCTTCAATAGTTGTTCCTTTAAATCAATAATTGCGTCTAATTGTTGTAACAGATCGTTTCCAATAAGTCCGTCATAACGCGCGTCAACATCGTACATATAGAATTTGTGCCAATTGTTGCTCACAAAGGTAGGCATAAGAGGGATTTCTATCACCTTATCATGTCTACTGGACGCGTGGGTGCTAACTACTTGAAATGGTTCGTTTCGAATAAACTCGCCAAAATACTGATAAGCTTTTCGGGGACTAATGAATGATCTCATACTTCCGGTATCAATCATCATTTTTGCATCAATTTCTTCTAAATAAATGTACGGAAGTTTTAAATTAGGATCGCAATTTAGTTCTAGGACTTCTTGTCTATCGAGGCACTTTCGTGAAAAATCCGTCTGAGTTTCGTCAGTTTGTTCTGGTAGTTCATATTGTTCGTCGGTATATTGCATGTTATTATAGTCGCTACAATAGTTCAGTCCATTTACGTCATCATAATTGTAATAGTCAGAGTAATAATTTTCATCATAGTAGGGTTCACGATCGTACTCGTTCATACTCAGTTCATTTAATTTAAAACCTTGTGGTGGTTGAGGTTTTAGTGGCGCGGCTGTCCTCATAGTTACATCAGTCGTTTGCAATTGAGGTCTTTGTACCTGAGGAGTACCTATACCCTAATGTTTTGTTACCAAACTGTGGTGGTTTATAACCAAATGGTTGTGGTGGTCTGTAGCCAAATGGCTGTGGTGGTCTATAACCAAACTGCTGAGGGACAAATTGTCGCTGTGGCTGAAGGCCAAACTGTGGCTTATAGCCAAATGTTGGTGGGCGGAAGCCTCCAAAATGTTGTTGCTGAACTTGCCCTTGTAATTGGGGTACCCTAATCTGTGAGTTTTGAGGAATGCCAAATTTAAATTTCGGCAATGTATCATTGTTAGGCAATGTGGGTTTGTACCCAGATGGCTGTGTTATCAATGGCCTTGAACCTGAACCGGTAATTTGATTACTGCCATGTATTTTATTTCTCATGTTATATTGTTCTAGGAAGTTAACTTCCTCCAGAACAATGGTCAATGCCTCTTCTAAAGTAGAGGGTGTCTTTAGTCTCACTACGCGCACCATATTTTCCGGAAGATTGTACAAAAATACATTCAGAGCCGTATTGTTGTAAATTATCAATTTCGCACGTTTTAAGTCGCTATCCGCAATTAAATTTACCTTCGATATCAATAGCGATCGCACACTTTGGATGCGATTACAAAAATCCAAATAACTCTCTCCTGATTTAATTTTTAATGATTCTAATTCGATGTTTATACAAGCTTCACTACGCGGATCTCCGAAATGCTGAATGAGCAATTCCTTTAGAGCGGACCAAGACACAACATCCTCTCGTTCCGATAAGAGCGCAGCTGCATTCTCCGTAAGCCTACTCGTTAAAACGTTGAAGACGTATAAATTTTGTTCCTCGAAATCTTTATTACTGAACCGATCGATCACATATTGACATTTTCTCAAATAAAGACTTAAATGTCTTTTGTCTCCCCTATAATAATGGTATTAATTGAATAATTTCCTTTGGAATGGGCTCTTCTTTCGCCATTGCCGTAGAGTTATAAAATATTCGGAGAAGGCAACTTCACTTGATTTTACACAGATAAAATAACACACAAAAATAATACAATAGAAATACAACTAAAGCAAAGTAATGAGTAGAATGAGGAAAACCTCTTATTTTTTTTATAAAAGTGTAAAAAAAAATATTTTGTAAAAAAAATGTTTTTACTGAAACTTTAAAATTATGTTACGATCGATTTAAAGATCAAGTAACACTAATTTTTACCTATTTTAACTTACAGTACAAATCTGAGTGATAAAATATGCACTATCTAATTTTTCTTAACTCTATGGTGTTCTATTTTTAGAACTTTAAAATTATGTTACGATCGATTTAAAGATCAAGTAACACTAATAATTTTTACCTATTCTAACTTACAGTACAAATCTGAGTTATAAAATATGCACTATCTAATTTTTCTTAACTCTATGGTGTTCTATTTTTAGAACAAGGTTAGCTCGATAGAATTACATACAAGTTAACCAGTCACGTTATAATGAGAGAAGTCTAATCTCAATAATAACAAAATATCAAAATTATAATTTTTTAAAAAACACGCATTTTTATGAGGTTAGGAGATTATAGGAAAGGAATGGCGAAAAGTTTTACTCACCAACCGACCGCTACTCCCATGCTCACTTTTCAATACCCGTAAGAGAAATTTGTTTGGTTCGACACAGACTTTAATTTCACGAATTTTCGTGAAAATTTCCCTGACGGATTTTTACGTCGGGAAATCGCGGAAAACACGTAGAACATTTGAAAATCTGCTCCGGCTGCGCCACTCTTAGTTCGGGAGCGCGAAGATAAGTTTTTAAAAAAATGAAATTTTAATTAATTAAATCTAAATTAAAACTATGATTACGTTCGCACCGATTTGAGGTGGATTTAAAAATGAATCAAAGTACAGAGAGCCAACACGGTGGTCGATGCAGACTGCTGTGTTGGCTAAAATGACACAAAGCTTAAATTCTAAGAAGTGCACTTGTAAATGCAGCAAAACTATAATTCTAAATTAATCTAGGGCAGAGGGGTTAGGCGTAACTATAACTACCTACTGAACTGGTATTGAGCAGGACACCACACGGGGCAATGACGTAACTAGTTGCACTCAATTTCAATTTGAAACCGGTTAATACGGTAATTCATAATTCGTTTATTGTCTGTAAACCTAGGTACAAAAGATGGTTAAGCTTAATGTTGAACTATACTAGGTTTCGCCATTTTAGCATACAAACATTATATTTTATCACCTAAATTAAAACAATAAAAATAAATCAAATATCCACATAAATAATTATAAAGTCAAAGGGTTTCGATATTCGAGTGTAATTGATACGATAATAATAATAATGTCAAAATTATGATAAATGTCAGAACTCACAGTGATAATAATACATAAAATAGTCTTAGAATAGATTCAAATCATAACATATTTAAAGGTTAAGGTGAAAGGTAATTATTGAAAAAGAAAAATAGTTTCATTTTAATTTAATTACAACTGTTCCATTGCGGACTTTTGAGCCTTTTATCAGATGAGTTAACATTGGTTGGTTTCACACACTTACAACGGAGAAAAAAAAATATCGTGATGTCCGAGAAGCAACAATTCCTACCTACATATTCATACCTACATACATATGCCAGATACATAAATTAGAGTTCTCGGAAAGAAAATAATAACTGAACGGGCTCCTTTGCCATACAGCATTATTACTTTTCCTGAGTATGGGTTCTTTTGTGTCTAATCAAAGCAGATCTTTGAGTAAATGATTTATTGAAAAAATATCGTGATGTCCGAGAAGCAAACATTCCTACCTACATACATATGCCAGATATATAAATTAGAGTTCTCGGAAAGAAAATAATAACTGAATGGGCTCCTTTGCCATACAGCATTATGACTTTTCCTGAGTATGGGTTCTTTTGTGTCTAATCAAAGCAGATCTTTGAGTAAATGATTTATTGCATATGTTACAAGCATATGGCTTTTCTCCAGTATGGATTCTTTTATGTGCAATCAGATAATAACCTGATACAAATGATTTGTTGCAAATGTTGCAAGCATTTGACTTTTCTCCAGTGTGGAATTTCTTGTGTTCAGTCAATTTGCTGCCTTGAGTGAATGATTTATTGCAAATGTTGCAAGTATATGGCCTTTCTCCAGTATGGATACTTTTATGTGCAATCAAACTACAGCGTCGTATAAATGATTCATTGCATATGTAACAAGCATATGGCTTTTCTCCAGTATGGATTCTTTTATGTGTAATCAAATTACCACCTGATACAAATGATTTATTGCATATGTTGCAAGTATATGGCTTTTCTCCAGTATGGATTCTTTTGTGTACAATTAAACTATAGCCTTGAGTAAACGATTCATTGCATATGTTACAAGCATATGGCTTTTCTCCAGTATGGATTCTTTTATGTTTAATCAGATAACCACCTGATGAAAATGATTTGTTGCAAATGTTGCAAGCATATGGCTTTTCTCCAGTGTGGGTTTTCTTGTGTTCAACCAAACTGCTGCCTCGAGTGAATGATTTGTTGCAAATGTTGCAAGCATATGGCTTTTCTCCAGTGTGGATTTTCTTGTGTTCAACCAAACTGCTGCCTCGAGTGAATGATTTATTGCAAATGTTGCAAGTATATGGCTTTTCTCCAGTGTGGATTCTTTTGTGTACAGTCAAACTACGGCTTTCAGTAAATGATTCATTGCATATGTTACAAGCATATGGCTTTTCTCCAGTATGGGTTCTCTTGTGTATAATCAAAAAACTACTTGTAGTAAATGATTTGTTGCAAATGTTGCAAGCATATGGCTTTTCTCCAGTGTGGATTTTCTTGTGTTCAACCAAATTGCTGCCTCCAGTGAATGATTTATTGCAAATGTTACAAGCATATGGCTTTTCTCCAGTATGGGTTCTCTTGTGTATAATCAAATAACTACTTGTAGTATATGATTTGTTGCAAATGTTGCAAGCATATGGCTTTTCTTCAGTATGGATTCTTTTATGTTTAATCAGATAACCACCTGATGAAAATGATTTGTTGCAAATGTTGCAAGCATATGGCTTTTCTCCAGTGTGGGTTTTCTTGTGTTCAACCAAACTGCTGCCTCGAGAGAATGATTTGTTACAAATGTTGCAAGCATATGGCTTTTCTCCAGTGTGGATTTTCTTGTGTTCAACCAAACTGCTGCCTCGAGTGAAAGATTTATTGCAAATGTTGCAAGTATATGGCTTTTCTCCAGTGTGGATTCTTTTGTGTACAATCAAACTACGGCCTTGAGTAAATGATTCATTGCATATGTTACAAGCATATGGCTTTTTTCCAGTATGGTTTCTTTTATGTGTAATCAGAGAACCACCTGATGCAAATGATTTATTGCATATGTTGCAAGTACATAGCTTTTCTCCAGTGTGGATCCTCTTGTGTCTAATCAAGCTACTGCCATTAGTAAATGTCTTATTGCACATGTTGCAGGCATGCTTTTCTTTGCTGAAATGGATCAGCATGTGTTGCGCTAGTTTTCTTTTCATTGCAAATGTTTTGTTGCACACATCACAACAGAATGACAAAACACACACATTGTTTGTCTCTGTTTTCACTTTCACCGGAGGTTGTTCCGAGCTTAATATAATAACATCGACTGTGACATCTTCTGCAAGTGTACTCTCCTCTATGTCAATGGATTCTTCTTTTATTAGAAGTTCTTCTTTTATTAGAAGTTCTTCTTTAACTTTAACTTCAGTATTTCCTTGGTTTGAGTAATCAATTATGGATGTGAAGGGTAAAGTAGTCACAGATAGGTTGTGAGTGATTGCTGTTGGTGGTACTGCTTCCTCAGCCTGAAAACAAATAAAAACTAATATTAATGATAATGTCTACCATTGTTGGCCATATATTGCATGAATCTTAAAACTTAGCTAAATGTCTGATATTAATGATATCAGACATTAGCTAAGTAATGCTGAGATATGCTAAGATAGAGAGCTAAGATATGAACACTAAAAATCATAAGTATATGTATAAGGAAGAACAGATGTCAATTAACTTGGAGGGTTTAGGAATGCAGAATTGTAGATGATGCAAACATTTGTTTGGGTGTTGTTTTGCGCAGGCACTTCTTGTTCCTGACACCACAAATAAAGGGAATCCTAGTGTGATGTCAGGCCTATGTGTGTGACTGACTGACTGTCAGGTGATATTAGTTAGAGAGTTAGAAAAAGAAAGGAGATTTGTATCCGCCATGTTGTGTCAGCCTGTAAATGGCAAAGTATTAGAACAAAACCAAACCAATAATGTAATACTTAAGCTGTTGGCGTCCCTATTTAAATAAATAAATAAAGACATTGTTATTAAAAAAATTTAAACAATTTGCAAATAGGGTCGGTACGCCGGATGCGCGACAGGCTTCAGTTTGCGACCAACTGACGGCCTTAGTTTCAAAAATTAATCCTTAGTGTTTTTAAAACGATTAGGAAATGAGAGTTTATACAGTTGGAAACATATTGTTATTACCAGCGCCGAAAACAAAATCTTAATGCGTGTGGCGACTCAATGGTGTGTGGACGTGTAGAGATTTGAAAAAAAAAATAACACGACACGCGGCGATCAAAAGGTAAGTTTTATTGCTTATTTTATGTTGTACATACAATTTAGATGTTTTGATAGTTCAATCAATACATTTTCGTAATTATTTAGTGGTATTTTACTGTTTTAAACTTAATATCAAATTAAAATTCAGTGGTCGGTAACGGAATTGCATATTTATCAAAAAAGTCGGATTGCGGCCACCTGGTCGTAAACCGACGCTTAGAGCATTATTTCATTTTGCTTAATTTGAACCTAATGGTTCATACACGACTGTTACAATTTAGTGTGGAGGATTATAAAAGTGTAAAGATTCTATTCTTTAGAAAGCGACCACCAGTTTCTTTGAAGGAACTTTGTTTAATTTACCTTCAAATATTGGGTGGTAAAGAGGTGGTCGGTAATCCACATAATTGATGTGAAGGCATTAGTTTACGGCCACCGTAATTTAGTATGAAAGAAACAACGGCCGCAAACCGAAATAAGTAGTAAATTCATTGAGTATGCGACCACGTGTGATTTTATTTTCAAATTTGGTCCAATATTAATATGCCCGTTGAATATTAATAAGTTTAGCGCAAACATGTGCTTGTAATTGATGAATGCTAAATATCTTCCCGTTTCAAATTATACAAAGCCATATTTAAGACCCTACTTTTTTTTAGGTGGAGCCCTCAAAAAGTACTATACCTACAAAAAAAAAGAAAAAGACTGTCCAATACACCGAAGTAGCACTAAAACAAGCCCTAGATGACATCAGAAAGAAAGGCAAAGGAATAAGGGAAACCTGCAGGCTATATCAGATCCCTCGAACTACTATTCAAGAGTGTCTTTGTGGAAAGAGAAGTGAGACTATTGAAACAAGGGGACCAGATTCAGTACTAGGCATAGAAGGATAAGAAAATCTTAAAGAGTGGCTTGTCGGTTGCACTAGAGGAACTAGGAAGATATTACGATGAGAATGGTCTTCATCCCAACCCGTCAAAAACACAGGCTTGCGTTTTTCACCTCCGAAACTGGCATTCAAATCGGACCCTCAATGTATCCTGGCAAGGCGTAAGCATCGACCACTGCTCGTTTCCTCGGTATCTGGCATAACACTCGACAGGTCCTGACTTACAAAGCTCACTGCAAGAATGTCAAGTGGAAAGTAGGAACCAGGAACAACTTACTCCGGCAACTAACTTTTAACGCCTGGGGGGCCTCAGCCCACGTGCTTCGAACAACCGGCCTATCACTCTCGTTTTCAGCAGGTGGATTTGCTTGCCCAGTGTTGCACCGGTCTGCCCATGCAAGGGAGGTAGATACTGCCCTTAACGACACGTGCAGGATTATACTGCCTAAAACCGACCCCCACTCAAAATGCTCTACCCACTAGCAAGCATTGCACCACCAAGCGTTCGCCGTGAGGTTGCTTGCAGTCTTGAAAAAAGTAAGCAGGAAACTGACGACTGGCACCCACTCTGCGGCCATCAACCGGCATGGGCCTGACTGAAAAGCCGTAAGAGCTTCCTCCGATCCACCAACCTCACGGACAAAAGCCCGGCAGTAACGAGACTTGAATTATGGTCCTCCCATCATACTGCTCCTCCTGATTAAATTCTACTAGCTGAGCATCTTCCTTCCGGCTACAAGCTGCAGTGGCCAATTTGGAAGTCCCTAAACCGGTTGCGTACTCAAGTTGGCCGCTGCCGAGACAATCTAGCCAAGTGGGGCTACATCGACTCACTCCAGAGCCAGTGCCACTGCGGGATTACTTCACAAACAATGGCCTACCTGCTCTCATATCCTCAGTGCCCACCCACCTGCATACAATAAGACTTAATCCAGGCAACAGAGAGGGGTGTTGAAGTTGCTCTCTATTGGGCTGATAAAATTTAGAAGTCAAATAGCCATTGACACGAAAGATGAAGAAGAATAAAAGCTACTCTAAATGCTCAGTCGTGCGCGCTACTACACAGCGAGCGCACGTATTGCGATAAGGCTTTTTCTTCGCGGTATTTAGTTTTTGATATACCCTCAATTGCGCGTCGCGATATGGGTGAGGTCCCCAGGCCTCGAACCGATCTCGGAAGTGAAATAAGTGAAATGAGTGAAGAAGAAATTGTAGGAAACAATATAGTGTGTGAGTTGGAGGAGTTTAGCAGGCATGAAATGTCAGTGTGTAACTGGCCGGACCTGAATGGTTCCTCCACAGTAACAAATTCATACAAGGTACTTTTTTGCCATTATTAATAATAATAATAATCATCTTTATTTGGAACAATCAACAACGGTGAATTACAAAAACGAAAAACGATGATATCCGCATTAGTAATAAATACTGTGTCGCAGATACCAACGCCCTCCTCCGCGACAAGATAAGTAAGGGTTCCAATACAATCTTAAAGATACTCACTTAATACAAAAAAGAAACACTTACATAAGGAATAATACAAATTACTAATTAGCACCTCGTATATGAGGGTACGTGTGGATTCATGAGAGTGTATGTGGTTGGGTGTATGTGTGTGTGTGTGTGTGTGTGTATGTGTGTGTGTGGTAATTGCATCATACTGAAACGCCTAATAGTTTCTCAGTGTCTTCATAAGACAAGGATTGCAACATTTCGAGACATTTTCTCTTGCACTTGAACATTGGCAATAGATATATGTTTAGTTTCTTGTTCATACTGTTGTATAGGAAAGAACCAATATAATAAAAGTGTCGGCTTGCCGCTGCTGTGCGTCGAGGTTCAGTTTTACAAATCAGATAAGATCTACGCTTGGATTATATATGATCAGGGTCATAATGTAGTTGCTAGTGTTTGCGTAGTATACAGTTAAGAATAAAGATTTGACGAACAGTAGGGACTTGGCAGAGTGAGTAGAGGTCAGAGGTTGGAAAATATATAGGTTTTTTTATTATAACTTTAAGGACAGCCCGCTGAGCTCTTTCCGTTCTGAGTAAAAGGGGATTTGACTGCACCACCCCAGGAGGTGATGCAATAAGATAAAATTGACTGGCCCAGGGCATAGTAGACAGTCTTTAGGCTAGGGAAATCTATTGACGCTCTAAAATTTTTGAAGATAAAAAGGAGTTTTCTTACTCGAGAGACTAGAGATTCAATTTGCGGTTTCCATGCCAAGGCGCCATCAAGCATTACTCCAAGGTACTTTATACAAGTCGTGCGTTCAATGGAAGTGCAGTAGCATGATACTGGAACAGTGACACTAGGACATATGTTTGCACTAACAGAAAAAGAGGAAGGGGGGAGCGAGGCTTCATTGAGGGAAAAGGTGATATATTTAGTTTTTGAAACATTTAAGGTGAGTAGATTAGTGTGTAGCCAGCTCATAATAGATTTTAGAGAGTTTTCTGTATTTTTTTGAGCCTCAATCCAGGTCCGCCCGTGTGCAAGGAGTACTGTGTCATCAGCGTAAGTTATTACTTTTGTATTTGGAAGAGTCATACTGCATAGCTCGTTAATATAGATAAGAAAGAATAAAATTCTTGTGTGCAATAAAGAATAAAGAAAGAGGGTAGGTCCGAGGACACTACCTTGCGGAACGCCAAAACAGATAGTTTCCTCTCTACTTCTGATACCATCAATAAGAACATGCTGACTGCGGTTGGTAAGATAACTCTGGAAGATGTCAAGAGCAACGCCTCTAATTCCGACCAGTTCCAGCTTGCGGAGTAAGATAGGCACCGAGACAGTGTCGAAGGCTTTAGAAAGATCTAAGAATACACCGATGGTTTTATATTTTTTGTCAGCGTTCTTAATTACATTCTCAGTCAGCTCTAAAACGGCATCTTCTGTTGATTTACCACTTCTGAAGCCAAATTGATTCTCGGATAAAATATTGTTTTCATTAATAAATCTGACAAGTCTGTAATTTAGGATTTTTCAAAAATTTTTGATAATACTGTTAAAACCGAAATAGGCCGGTAATTAGTGACACTGTCTCTGTCACCGTTTTTAAAGATGGGATGAACAATAGCCTTTTTGAAAGCGAGAGGAAATATGCCTCTAGAGAGAGAGATGTTGAAGAGGATTTTTAGGATTGGGATGAGTACATGACAAGCTGCTTTGATGACAGCAGTTGGGATGCCGTGCCAACCCACTGCAGATTTTTCTTTTAAATTTAGTATTATATTCTCAATTTCCTTATCATCAACATTAATAAGAGCCACAGAGTTGACGGGAGGCTGGGCTGGGGGCACAGCAAGTAGTGGTTTTGTGCCGTTACAGGGTTGAGAAATAATGGCAGAGGCAAGGTGTTTTCCTACGTTGACAAAATAGTTATTTACTGCATCAACAGATGCTATAGGACTATCTCGTAGTTTCAGCAGGTGAGAAGTGGTAGTATGCCTCTTATTGAGGTTAGCTATTTGTTTTATTAAATCCCAAGTTCATGCATATTAATGGTTGAACATATAATATTTTATGTTTTATTTCCAAACTAGACTATGTTGACCTACTTACGCCAACACATGCTATGTCGCATGAAAGAAACATTTTATTTTACTCCTCTGAAGTGTTTAACCCAGCTAACTGATCGCTATCCAGCGCATCAACCTTACAAGCAAATGTTAGCAACATGTGCTTGAATTCACTGCCCTGCGTCTATCAACATGGGGCATACAGGTGTAAAGCCAAATGTGCCTGTAATTTCACTGGCACCTATACCCTTCGAACCAAAACACGGCTTGTGTGAAGGATAACTATGGTGGTAGTACTTCACCAGACTAGCATCTTCACAAAGAACTGTAATAGGCTAACTATACCTCAGTACTTTGTTGTAGTAGCTCTCGCAAGAGTTGTTCAGATTTGAAACACATGTCGGAGAATCTGCAGCACCTCTGCAGCTGTGAGTAGCAGATGTAGCATATTGTGTGCGGCCTTCCATCTTCTGCATTCAACTGGAACAATGAGATATTTATTTCAATCACAAAAGTAAAAATCCGTAAAGGTTATCTTTTCAGAATTTAAAAACAAACACAAGATCTCTTTCTTAAAGCTAATGTCACATACAAAGTAGACTCCACAATTATCCGGGGCATGTACATACCTTTGTGTTTGAAAGTTTCTCAAATACATCCAGAAGGCGGGTGCTTCTAATCCAATGCATTCTCACATCGATGGCTAGACACACTCTGCACAATGAGGTTAGAGCATCTGTGCACTCTGAAGCCATTTTTCACAGATTACACAAAAGACAGATAGAGTGTACGCAACAAACAGTATGACGCCACTATTCATTCATGTTTGCGTGGCGTTTAGAAATAGCTCTGTAGGGACACGTGCATCAGTGTGCGTGTAATGATACCAGAAAAGGAAAAAACTCCCTGTATTTTTTTTAATGTCCTTTTACGACAACAGGTTCTAAAATTTTATTTGGAGACATGAATTTGTTACTAATTGAATACAAATATGTATGAGTATTAGGATTGAACAATTGTTTAATTAACAAGTTTATTAAACACTTAAATATTTCATGTACCTACCATTGTAAACGCATTGTAAAATTACAGAAGAAATAATATGTGAAGATTTTTATAACTAGCGGTCCGTCCGGTGTTTATTGAGGTTTACATGGACTTTAATGTCCTCCTGGCCGAAGTACGGCTACGGCGGCCATCTCGCAAGAGACTAGCCAACAACGCAGGATATATTCCTGACTCCGGACTGTTATTAGAATTTGAAAAATTACAATAACACTGGCGAATAATAGAAACCCATTCCTCGCGTAGTACTACAGGCAACGGGGAACTTTTTGCTGCACTAAATTACATACGTGATTTTTTTTATATAGGTTCAGTATCACGTACTGAATATAAAAAAACAAAATGCTTACAAATTTTGCGAACGGAAGTGCCTTAAATTTGCGAAAAACCGTTTTGGCCTATATCTCCGTAGCCGTGCGCTTGAGGCCAAAAATTATCATGACCTTTTTTGTAGACAATTAAATTTACTATCCTTTTTTTTAAGAATTTTTTTTGTGACACTTACCGTTTACAACTTATACGATTATTATTGTTTATTTATCGACTTTTGGACCTATATCTCTTTTAATAATTGTTTAAACAATAAAATGCTCATAAGCTAAGTTGTAAATTGACACATTGTCTGCAACTATGTCTTAGAACTTTTTTTGCTGAACTTAATATTTTCGGAGTTATCACGCGTTCATTTTGAAAGTTCTGTGCCTTGGCGGTCAAGGTCACTAATGAAATACATCTAATGAAGTCTCCGTGAGCTGTATTAATGGGATCTCATTGAAATCTCACTATACAGCCATACTACGTATATATATATATAATATATATAAATAAATAAATTTCACACAGCGCTATCTAGCCCCAAACTAAGCAGAGCTTGTACTATGGGAACCAGATAACTTATAGAATACTTATATACTTTTTTTTGTAAATACATACTTATAATATATAGAAAAACACCCCAACACGGAACATATATATACGTAGTATGGCTGTATAATGAGATTTTAATGAGATCCCATTAAGACAGCTCACGGAGATTTCATTAGATGTATTTCATTAGTGACCTTGACCGCCAAGGCACAGAACTTTCAAAATGAACGCGTGATAACTCCGAAAATATTAACTTCAGCAAAATAAGTTCTAAGACAAAGTTGCAGACAATGTGTAAATTTACAACATAGCTTATGAGCATTTTATTGTTTAAACAATTATTAAAAGAGATATAGGTCCAAAAGTCGATAAATAAACAATAATAATCGTATAAATTGTAAACGGTAAGTGTCACAAAAAAAATTATTAAACAAAAAAGATAGTACATTTAATTGTCTACAAAAAAGGTCCTAATAATTTTTGGCCTCAAGCGCACGGTTACGGAGATATAGGCCAAAACGGTTTTTCGCAAATTTAAGGCACTTCCGTTCGCAAAATTTGTAAGCATTTTGTTTTTTTATATTCAGTACGTGATACTGAACCTATATAAAAAAAAATTCGCGTATGTAATTTAGTGCAAATTGGACAAGAGTAAATATTTCTCCGTTGCCTGTACTATAGTAGAACAACATCTGTCGGCAATCTGCAAAAATCATAAAATAATAAAACTTGACACTGATTACAGTAAGTACACGTTAAATATAAATAGCATCCTCAATTCATTCCACTAATAATATAAATGCAAAAGTTGGTGAGGATGTTTGGATGTTTGAGACTCAATCACGCGTAAACGGCTGAACGGATTTTAATGAAATTTTGCACATATTGAATATGATCTGGATTAACATATAGGATATTTTTATCCCGGTAAAATGTTCTGGCAGGATATTTTTCCCGAAGCGAAGCGAGGGCGGATCGCTATTACTTCTGTATATATATATCATTTATTATATATGTGTATATGTAATGTATATACATTACATATATACATACGGAACTAAATTGTTATACATATACAATTATATTTAAAATCCCGCATAAGATATTAATCACCGAATCACAGTAAACGGCAATAAAATAATCATAGAAATACATCCAAACTCGGACTAACAATTTAGGCGTGAGATTACGCGTGGGAATCGAACCCACGTCCGTACATTTAACAGTCAGGCTAGCTAACGCCTAGATCAACAGGTAGTTTCCCCAATTGAAGGGAAAACATTTTGCCGAAAACTGGCAACACAGTCGAACTAATGTCGAGGTTTTGTGTTTCGAGACAACCGTTTAATTATTGGGTGAATAAATAATAAAATCAATTAAATAATTTATAGTTACTTGTGAAATGATATTCCATCCACTTTTTTTTTGTTTTTGTGAACAACTTTTACACTGCTTAATAACACAAGACGGCATTTTTGACAGAAAATAATGAATCACTCGAGACGTTCAAGCAGTATGACGCTATCTTTAGTACTGCCGCAACATAGTATTCGCTTTTAAATTTGTATTCGCTTGTGTGGCTTCACTCGCACGTTCGGCGCGCTCTATCTGTTTGTTTGTATAATCTGAGCCATTTTTTATGAAAACTCGTTAACTTAACAATTAAATTGTACTTATCCAATTTGTTGTTATGTTAAATAATGGGCAGATGTTGATTGCTTTAAATTATTTGTTTGATATATTTCCACCGAAAAACTTCTCTGCAACATTCAAATCATACAGAATAGTCACATTTTACTTGCAACTTCGCTTACTTCTGTACAGTGTACGTCTTAGAATAATGACACTGTAGAAGTAGTCCCTGCGTGCCCCTTTTAGATAGCAATAATTTAGTTTTGTCTTAGGTATTGCCATATAATGATTAAAATTACCCCTAAAGGAACTAAATCGTACAACTCGATGTAATATTATCAACAGATGATTAGGAGTGTGTACCTATATTTAAACATAATTATTACGTAAATAAATTAAACGCAATAATGAAAATTACGTATTTTTTCATAGGACCATAACATAACAAAAGGTAAGTAACATAATAAAGGATAACTAACATAACAAAAGTAATTTATGTAAAACACGATTGCTATGCAGTTCAAAGAGGTCAAAAGATTGCTGTCGATTGATGAGAATGACCATTCCACATAGTCATGGCCTTTTGGAATTTCCTATGTGAGCCAAATGTTCCTAAGCCAATATTCAAAGGAAATTGTAGCTTACACAGCTGATTTCATCACCACGAAACTAACTAATATAAATAGTTAAATGTGACGAATGCATTTGGGCAATGTGCTCTGAGAAGTTTGACGGTTTTATTGCTCAAAAAGACAGAGGTGGCTTGAGATATCATTCTCAGGATGTGGTCAATATATATTATGCACATATTAGGCAGAGAATGCTTTAAGAAGTGCAACGAAGATCAACGGCCTAAGCTTTTTAGAAAAAGCTACTGCACTACCAATGCTTGTCTCGTCAATTTAAACGAACACGTGAAGGAGCAAAGTTATGTTACTTATAACAAAGGATAACTAACATACCAAAAGTAATTTGTGTAAAACACGATTGCCTATAAAAATTGCAAGAATACTAGTCAGAACTCTAATAATGTTAGCAAAAATATTATATTAATTTTTATTTTTAACATTAATCGATTTATTATCACGTCTTTTAGAAAAACTTGCTTCTATATCATCCGGTAGTCGTTTCGGGGCTATTGAAATAGCAGGTCGTCTTGGCGAGGCTGTTAGAGGTAGCATCTGAAATAAAATATTATGTTTTTAGAAATTAGCATCAATTGCAATACATATTTGCAATGTAACTTTACGCAACTCTATAAACGCAAATCAGACTCGCATATAGGTGGTAGTAGGTAATTCTTTATTAATATGAGATGCTACAACCCTTACCACATTTTGTTTTTTACAAACGCTAGTATCTGAAATAATATAAGTAAAACGCCCATTGATCATAAAATACTTACCAAACATTGTTTTTTAGAAACACTTGTTTCTGGACATTCTGGATGTCGTTTGGCGGTACACATTATTGAAAACTGACTTGTGCCATTTGATGTTGAAGGAAGTATCTGCAAATAAAAAAAATTAAGTGAATGCTGAAACAGGACTGTAAATAAATACGAATGTATAATAAATAAAATATTAAGGTAGTACCTACTTAATATTTTATTTATAGTAGTATTTATACGTACACTGTTTTTCTGAAATACTTAATTCTGACTTGTTTGCTTGTTGTTTGCAAGTGACCACAACAATAGGTTGATTGGTTGCAGCTCTAGGCTCTGATGATTGAGTTTACAAACACAAAAAAACATGTAGGTACCTACTTAAAGATTGAATAAATTTTTAATAACTAAGAATACTAAGTGATAGTGTCACTGTGTGATGCAACAATACAAAATTAAATTATTTTAAGCAACAATAAAGCACTTACATGTACAAATTCTACTGGAATTGCATTTTCAACAAGCCCTCGTTTTTATTTTTTGTTACTATTTGTGTAGCATCAAAGTGAGCATATTCTTGGATATTTACTTGGTACCCAATTTGTTCGGCCTGTTGCACTTATCCATTGTGGTTTTACAATTGGATCTAAAGGAAACCTGAAATAGAATAATTTTTTATATTGTTTTATTAGATACTGTCATGTCTCTTATTTTATTTTAATATCGTTATAAATAAATATTTACAATAAACACCTACTCTGTCGTTTTAATTAAATTGAAAATATATTTTTCGAAAACAGATAAAAACATGATTTAAGCGTACGGCAAATAACTATTATGTTTATTTTTGATGTTTCAAGATACAAACTGTACAACAAAATCATTACCCTATAAGTTGGGTAAAACTACATCCATTTTATGGCAACATTCTCCTTGCTAGTATTTAGGGTTATGTTAATTTTGATTGTGACAAATTTACTGCAAATAGATGACTACGGACTAAAAATCAATACTACTGTGAAGAATATTACATACGAAATTTATTTGAGACGAGCTTGTCGCACATAATATTGAAAATATTAGGTGAAAAGTATTATTTACGTGTGGAAGCTAATTCCAGGATTTCTATATTCACTACGGCTTTGGCAGCCAGACACACTACACCCAACCATGGTGTAAACTTTTATAGCACTAATGGAGTCCGTATCTCACACTAAAAGTTATTTAAATACTTTAAAAACACAAAAATACTATTCGCCAACCGACCACTATGACAGCTCATGTACTTTTTGTCACAAAGTTGACTTTGTGACAGACGAAAAAATGGTTACGCGTAAGGGATGCAAGATCAATAGCTCTGTCCCGTTCTGTCTAAGGCTAAGTTATCTATCGCTCGTTCTTTCTATTTGTAGTGACGTCATCGACGCTACTCTATATAATCTATATTATTAGGGATTTCCCTACCCTATGGCTGGACCAAGTGGCCGTGTAAATAGCGGGGCGGGGATCGCCTCGGGCTCATGGCAGGCTACGCTTGGCTTTCGGAATCGATGGACGTGTTTATGTGCTAAAGTTGGTGTCTTTCCATATTAGAAGCAGTGGTTAAGTTTTACTAGGATGTTATTGTTGTAGTTAAAATCATTGTTAGTAATAAATCCTAGACAGGTTTATTTGGGTTTCTTTTAAAAAAATAACATTGAGGCTAGTTTGTAACATCAGAAAGGTGGGATCATTCACGTGTTTTAGACCGTTTGCTATCCAAATTTAGTTTTCATTGTTTTGTGTTGGTTACGTCTATTGTTTGACCCGTAAGTACGCTTTATTTTAGTTTGTTGTGCGTTCTATAAAATGTCAGGTCGTTTGTCCAGGCCTAGACAACACGAGCACTCTCGTAGGCGGGAACATACTAGGAGTAGGACGCGCGAGTCACGTGGTCATTTTATTAACCAAACCGCCGCCCGCCAACAAATCGTCTACAAAACCGTTTAATGATCAGTCAAGATAGGTTGGCTAGGCGCCGTGATGCCTCGCGTAGTTCTTATGATAGCTCTCGCAGACGACGCTACAGTTCTTATGGTCGTCGCGATACATCACAGATGTTACTTACGCTCGTTTTTGTCGAGGTTAAAAGCAATCGAAAGTAGTCTACATTTTAAAATGACACAATCTAACGATAGTCCATCGCATCCGATTACCGAAAGCCAAGCATGCCGACACCCCGTGGCGGGCGAGGGTCGGGCGTGACAAAGGAGGTGACTCAGGTTAAGGGTGCGGACATCATTGTTGGAGAGTAGACACTGCGCTTCTTAAGACAAAGGCTCATAACTTTATTATCTTTTGATAACTGTTTTGATTTGTGAGCACGACTTTGACGTGTGGTGCGCAGAGGTCGTCCACGAATGGTTAGTGAATAATTGGGTGAATCGCGAGTACATATGGCGCATAGAGAGTTGTTTACGGGGCGATGCAAAATTATGTTAAATGATTTGGTGCGTAATAATAATAGATTGTGGAGCAGCTTTAAGGTGGAATTTTGTGTCTCTTTGTGCCCGCGTAAAATTGATGTTGATACTGTTCTCTATGAAGACTTGAGCACTAACTTCAATTAATACTAAACTTTTGCGAAGTACGCGTGGAAATCACTATTGTGCCCTAATATTGTTAAGGGCTTATTGCACCAGTTAAAGTGTCATAGTAGTGCGAGGTATCTCTTATCCTCATGTCAAGGCAACCGATGCTAAACTATCATCAAGGGTGCTAGTCGAATTCTTGTCTGTTTACGTAAAGCCTAAAAATTAATAATCGTTGGTCTAACAATGCTGCTCGTGCCTCCACTCTACTAATAAGGGTATGTCGTACCGACGACGAAAACGTGAGGTTTTATTTCTAGTGACGGTAAAATTACGTGTCTTTGTGGCAAGCTAGATCAAAAGAAATGGTTTTGCGCAAAAAAGTCTAAATCTGAAACTTTCGCTTTAACTGAGGCTTTGATTATATACTTGTCTAGATGACACATTGTCTGTACCGAAACGGCCCAAATAAAGTCTACCATATTTGGTAGACTCGCTTCTCACCTAAGTCAGTGTCATTTGAATCACTTAGGGATAACGTGCTCACGAAAAATAATTAATTATGCCGGTTTGTGCTGTCAAATTGTGTCGCAATTATGTGGGAAAACCGTGTAATAACATCAAGATCACTTTTCATAGGTAAGTTTTACCATTTATCCACTATCATTTGAAAAAAACACGATTTTTTAGTTAGATTTTTTGTTTGTTACTCTGATTACCCGGTGTTGCCAGTTTATTACTAGGGAGATTTGGCGAAACTATGGGAGACAAATTACAAATATCATTAACATTTAATTAACATAACATTACATCTTGTAATTCAGAAAATTATGAAATAATATCAACCCTCAAAATGATAAACAAACATGTGAAACAGCTTATCTGTGAAACAATCGATCATTATTAAACAAAAAGAGGGTGGGTCGATGGTTTTGATGACCAGTGTATGTTTGCGCACATACTTGTGCACTTTAATAAATATCTTGTGTAGAATGACTAATCTCCGTAAAAATTGGCTGCCGTGACCGAAATTCGATCAGCAGAATATTATTATTTAAAATATGACAGTATTTATTTGATCAGAAAATGATAACTTACATGTATAAAATAAATGAAATCTATGACGTCATGCACTGTATAGTATTTTTGTTAGTTCTTTCTAATATTTTGGGTTTCAGATTTCCTACGGATTCCGTACTAGCAAATCGCTGGACAGACATTATACAGCGGACACGAAATGAAGACCAGTGGAAACCTCACAAGACTTCAGTCGTGTGTTCCGAAGATGCATGGAGGTTACAACGATAACCAAAATGCGAGACAATTTAAGGGAATTTTTAGAAAGCTTTTATGTCACATGGAACTCAAAGCAGTCGATTCTGGTAATTGTGTGCCTTTAGAAAGCGTCAGCATACTAACATGTACTTTTGCAGTAAAATGCATAAATGAAACTACATCTCAAACACGAGCTGAAGTAAGTAAGATAAGTGTGATACTGTAAGCGCTGTTCCAAATGATACTTTAACACAGACTGACATTTCTTTATTAATTAATCCAGAATATACAGATTATTTCGAGCAAGTAGTAGGATACATAGCAGGGTTTGTTGTTCGACGTATTTGTGGACTGATTAAATGTAGTAGCTGTATTCAGGCAATTAAATCAAACAAAATATTGCATTTTCATAAATTAGTTAGTGTTCGAGATGAGGGCGGCCTTGTATATGCTTCGGAAGATGCATTCAAAATTTGTAAGGCTTCTGAGTATGTAATTAGAGACTTATAAAACGAGGCCATATAGTAACATCGTCCTCTATTTATGAACAGATATGTGTTAAAATAATTAGTCAGTTTGTCGGTCATAATTATTTCAAAAATATCGGTGATTGTTGTCAAAATCACCAAACAAGCCTGATAAGACTTATAATAGAAAAATATATGCAAATAAGATGTCACCATATTTGTAAATCGGATAACGTAGCCGAGGCAGTAAAATCAAAAAGACATATTCCGAAAACAAACACAAAGAGATGGGTTTTAATATGGTTTTAATCTATAAATTACTGTTTTTTTTTTAATGCATGTTTTGTTGTTACTAAATTAAATAAATAATATACAAAATGATTATTTTATTTAACCTTCATTTTCTTAAGTAATGGAGGAAAGGTAAGTTAATAATTTAGAGCAGGCATCCCTAAACACGCACACCTTGACAGTTTGACTACAATAAGTACACGAGCGGTACTCGCACATAACACGCAATTGAAGACGGTTTTTGCGCGTCGTTTGTTTACATTGCTCTATCTAGACAAGTATATAATCAAAGAACTGAGGCTCTCAACATCAAGCGATATTAGACCTAGTACATATTTCCCTTTTTGTAAACAAATCGGACAAGCAATAAAAAGTCCATTGAGGTAAATGTTTGCTCATTGTTTAACCGAAACAAAATACGTAACTTTGTTAGCTGTATTTCAAAAAGTATCCGCTACTATTTTGATGACAGTGGGCCTGTTATTTTATTGACATTGGTTTTAATTTTATTAGAATGGCAACTTAAAGCTTGATGCATGGAGTAGGAAGCCAGTACGTTGTATTCTACTTCTTATGTAATGACTATTCTTACAGGTCTCAATCGAGACATTTGTTGTACCAGCCGATTTCAGCAATGCGCTAATTACAATCAACTGTGTAGAGCGTGTCCACTGTGGATGCTAAGAACATTAACTAAGATCCCTCTTACTTGTACCGATAAAGATTGTCTACTGTGAATAATTCAGGTGTTCTTCGATTTATTTTTATTCTGATTATTTTCTAATAATGTAACAGCAACATGCACAGTGAATACGGGTAGTATCGAAATTAAATTAACTTCGGCGTACCGTTGTCATTATCATTTCGTTCATAAGCTTTCAGTAGTATAAGGTAAATGACTATTAAAAAAAAAAACTACTTTTCTGGATACTGAAGTACCTAAGCAAACTGATTAAACATGGTCAGGTACGGCCGAACCTTGGTAAGTTTAATGCTAACAAAAGGGAAGTTCGTATATTTTCAGGATTGGCAGGATATTTCCGTTACTATATCACGAGTTATGCTTCTACAACTGCATGCATAGCCTGCTAAGAAAAGACGAATCCTTCTTTTGGGGCACTGAGTGAGTACTGGTCGCAACTACTTACTCATTGCGTGACTAATGAGCCCGTCTAGCTATCTTTGATCCTAAGTTGTCTACAGTACTTCACACCGACGTCAGTGTTGGACTCGGTGCGATCTTATTCTAAGAGCACGCCAATAAAAGACCGCTATTAAGTACTTAGGTCATAAATCCACTCAGGGTGCAGAATCTCATTACCAAAGCTTTGAGCCGCATACACTAGCCGACCGTCGTACGCGCGCTGCAGCCACAACATTTTTTTTTGCAACAAATAGCGACGTACTCTAATTCTTTGAAACTGACGGAACGTATAAGACCTTTTTGTTACCAATAGTCGCGCGCTAGTGGGGTTACCTTCAAGACTAGGTTCATCGTCGACTACAAAAAATGGTTGTTTGATGCAGACTCATGCTGGTTTCATCATCATCATCTCAGCCCGTTTGCACCGACTGTTGGTGATTATTTATTACGCCATTCTTTCCGGTATGCTGACTTACTTAGTCGAAACTCTTCTGTTGACTTAATCATACGTTAGCTGCTCATGTGGAGAATGGGTAGTTAAAATGACAAGGTGGTCTAATTCTAATTATAGTGTGGAGGAAATAAGATCTGCATTGACGTTCCGCATTGGGGTGTATTGTGCATTACCCTCCTTCTAACCTGACCCCAACCATCCTAGCTCTATCCTGAATTAACGTAGCAGGACTTTGGGTTGATAGATGCAGCTTTCCAAGATCCCCGTGGATGTTATTGCGGTGAGGATTCGATGAGTTCCTGCAGACCCGTCTTCAGTCTGACATCGCTTATGGCCATACGGTGAAGTATCACTAGCTACACCGTCTCTTCTTCCTGAAGACATCCGCGACAAAGCGTACTGTCCGTGGCCCCGGTCTACAAGAGGTGATGGTTAAGTTTGCAGTATCCTGATGATTCTTCTGATGACCATCATCCTGAAATCTTCGCGTTTCATTTTTAACAGGGTATTAATAAAAAAAAATACAATGTGGTAAGTACACGATCGAAAACGATTTATTGTTTTAGAAGTTAACGCCAACTGAGGCAGACCGATGACTGTTTTAGTTTCATTCCGAAGGGCTACAGGCTTAGTTTGTTGAGAGTATTTCATGACGACCACGATCATACCTGTACTGACAGAACAACTGATTTGATATTGCGTAATTTTAGATTTCCTGGTATACGTCAATTTGTGATAAAGTGTATGGGGTCGTTGTATTACATGCCTAGCACACAAAAAGATACCAAGAGCTCCGCAGCAGCTAATGGAGTCCTGGACAAAGCCAGAAAACTCCGTTCTGTGGTTCACAGCAACGTTCTTCGTTGGTATGTTTTTATAGTCATTGACGAGTTCTAAAAAAATCTGTCTTCTTTACTTCTTATAGATACAAGCCAACGAGACACTGATGAATTCAAACTCACCAACGTGGTATCATTATTTGGTACCCCATCAACTATAGTTTGTGACCGTGGCAGAATGTTCGGCAGCGCCGTCTTCCAAAAATTGAGTCTGTGATTTGGGTAATTTTATCACGCCTGGTAAGCACCGCAAAAACGTACAGGTAAACTGTACGTCAAACTGTCCTTAACATGCTACGCGTTGAAGTTGGCACTATAGACTCTCAATGGTCCGACGTGCTGTGAAACTTGGAAGGTAAAGTCTCTCAATATTACCTCACCACTGCAGCAGCTGCTGGTGTGCGTAGATGCGACGACTCCGGTCAACAGATCTCTAGTGTGAGATGTCGCCTTGGAGAACCCTAATCTATATCAAGAGGTTGTTTTCATTCTCAGAAGGCGACGGGCATCTGAGCTGCTAGAATCCAGCATCAGGATGCATCAATGGAGGTCGGCGGCTGCCTCGCAACTTTGCTGTTGGTGAGGTGACTTCGTGTTCGTGAGCAAGGCTGCCCATTATGACCTGGAAACTGGACCCGGCAAGCGCGGCCCTGCTGTAGCGCGGCGAGTGGGCCCTGGATGGATTCATGTTCAGTCTTCCCTGAGGGTCATGGCCTCCGACGTTAAGCTAACTTGGGGCCTCTAGCGTGTCAGGGCAGCAGATCACTTTTGGTCTCTGTCTGTGACTTTCCTGCGCTGTGCTAACTTGGGGCCTGTAGCGTGTCAGGGCAGCAGATCACTTTTGGTCTCTGTCTGTGACTTTCCTGCGCTATGCTAACTTGGGGCCTCTAGCGTGTCAGGGCAGCAGATCACTTTTGGTCTCTGTCTGTGACTTTCCTGCGCTATGCTAACTTGGGGCCTCTAGCGTGTCAGGGCAGCAGATCACTTTTGGTCTCTGTCTGTGACTTTCCTGCGCTACGCTAACTTTGCGTCTCTAGCGTGTCAGGGTGACAGACCCTATGGTCTGTGCCTGTGACCTACCGAAGCAGTGTATTGCGAGTGATGGAGTCCGGAATCTTTCATTCGAGATGCATTGTATCATTGTTTGTGAATCCTGAAGCTATCCAAAGGTTGTTTTGTACTAGTAAACCACTTACAGTTCCTTTTCTTGTGGACGCTTGAGTGCACGCTTGCGCCCATAACATAAGGAGTTTTCTTATTCAGTTCAGCTTTGTACATACATCTACTACTTTTAAATGAATGGTACTTTGTTAAAAGAAATTGACTTTAAACGTTTGTCTAGCTTCAGACTTTGCGCTTATTTTCAAGTCACTTCAAATCTGTTTTTGTTGTGTGTTGCAGAGAGTGATCGATCTGATGATGCTCAGCTTGTAAGGGCTGAACCTCCTACAGTAGATACTGCAGGCGAGGACGCCTTGCTGTCAGGAGAGGCCGTATTAGGGATTTCCCTACCCTATGGCTGGACCAAGTGGCCGTGTAAATAGCGGGGCGGGGATCGCCTCGGGCTCATGGCAGGCTACGCTTGGCTTTCGGAATCGATGGACGTGTTTATGTGCTAAAGTTGGTGTCTTTCCATATTAGAAGCAGTGGTTAAGTTTTACTAGGATGTTATTGTTGTAGTTAAAATCATTGTTAGTAATAAATCCTAGACAGGTTTATTTGGGTTTCTTTTAAAAAAATAATATTGAGGCTAGTTTGTAACAATATTGTCATTATTCTAAGGTGTGCGTAGACGACGCTTCTGTAAACTTGTAAAGTAAGGTCGGTGCTATTAGGAGTGGGCGTTTTGAACCGTAAATAGTTTTGAAAAGCAGCTATTGTTCCAATAGCATGTTTTCGATTTCGTATTCAAATAAAACTATCTATTTTCCAGTACCTAGATTCATGAGAAACGACTGGGTTAGCTGGGTTTACTAAAACGATAACGGCTAGCTATTGGCTCGGGCCGCCGTTATCAATATTACACCGAACCAATCAAGTCGCTGAAAACAAGCTACTGGAAAATAACTTGATTAGCTTGACATTGGAAACAGACTCATCAGCTTTGAGTCTGTCTAGTTCAGTCAATCTGGCAAAAAATGGAACACAAAAAACCAATTGGATGAAATGTGGGTGAGTTGTTAGAAAATTATGTAAGAAAGCTTACTTGGGGATGGGCCACCTGCTACCTCTGTGGGTTTTTGAAAAAACTCAAAAAAAATTTGAAATGCGTTTTTCTCGAAAACTATGTATTCTACAGAAAATTTTTATTGAGAAAAAAATGTAGAGGACATTGTTATCTACAATTAATGTCATTGGTGCAATGTTGTAAAACAAAAAATGTGCGCAGTAGGTGGCGCTAAAGTGCTGACTAAACCGGCCCTTTTGTTAAAACTATGCTAACACCGCCGGAGAAAGTTCCAAGAGGACCGAGAAAATTACCGTTAGCACCACCGCGCTGTTCACGCTCACGTAGCGTTGTATTACACTATAACTTTGAAACGATAGGTTGTATGAAAAAAATGTGTAAGTAAATAAAAGTTGTTCGTGTAATTGTAAAGAACAATTTTTCTATTTACATCGTACCTGAAAAATGCAAATTTGAGGACGAAAAAGTTGATAAACTCTATTTTTGGCACTTTAGCGCCACCTACTGCGCACATTTTTTGTTTTACAACATTGCACCAATGACATTAATTTTAGATAACAATGTCCTCTACTTTTTTTTCAAGAAATTTTTCTGTAGAATGCATAGTTTTTGAGAAAAATGCATTTCAAATTTTTTTGAGTTTTTTCAAAAACCCACAGAGGTAGCAGGGGGCCATCTCCAAGTAAGCTTTCTTACATCATTTTCTAACGACTCACCGACATTTCACCCAATTGGTTTTTTTTGTTCCATTTTCATTTTTTTTTCGCCAGATTTTGACTGAACTATGTCAGCCCTAAGTCTATTTCCAATGTCATATAACAATGTCAGTGTAATATTGATAACGTCCCGCTATTGGCTTTTTTAATATTCTTTTCCAAAAAGGTGCGTTCATTGGTCGGACTCATGATCGTGAGCGAGTTGTATGAAGTGTATGAGATGAAAACGGCTGACGCTTACGAAAGAGAGGGAAGTACATACTACCTGTTTCACAAAATCACACGTTTTTATGTTTGCATAAACCTTGACCCTTGCCATTTGGTAATAAATGCATTTTTTGCATGATTGTAAAAAAGTAATTATGTACTTAGGTGCCCGAGTGGGTGGATACATACTTCCCAGCTTGGGTTTTTAATTATAGAATATTATAATATTATAACAATACAGAAAATTAATTACGTCTAAATTGTACCATTTTGAACGAGTTGGAGCAATTTCAATCCCAAGCTTCTCTATCATCCAAATAATCCGATAGGCTTTTTTATAAAGATTTTGCTTAATTACATTTTTAAATTTGTTTATTGTTATTTTTGTACATCACTTGGGAGTTTGTTATAAAAGCGTACACCTTGCCCTTTAAACGATTTAGGTACATACTAATTTTATGGAGTCTACAAGTGGCAACAGCGAGTTTATTTTTATTTCTAGTAATAAAATTATGATTATCTCTATTTTTAAAAACAAATAAATATTTTTGTGGACATACATCAGATGTTCATAGAAAGTTAAATTAAATATTTAGTTCAATGAATGAATGAATGTACATTCTTTAATAAAGGCACCTTAAAAGTTTTTAAGATAAATTATAATTTATAAGCTTCCACCCGCGGCTTCGCACGCATGATTTGTCAATAAAAAGTAGCGTAAGTCTCAATCCAGGTCGTGATCTATATATAAGTGGGTACATATACCTAATTTTATCAAAATCGTTTCTGCCTATAAATATCTTTAAGTTCTTTACACTCAGATTATACAAACAAACAGATAGAGCGCGCCGAACGTGCGAGTGAAGCCACACAAGCGAATACAAATTTAAAAGCGAATACAATATCGCGGCAGTGCTAAAGATAGCGTCGTAGTGCTTGAACGTCTCTAGTGATTCATTATTTTCTGTCAAAAATGCCGTCTTGTGTTATTAAACAGTGTAAAATTTGTTCCCAAAAACAAAAAAAAGTGGATGGAACATCATTTCACAAGTAACTATACATTATTTAATTGATTTTATTATTTATTCACCCAATAATTAAACGGTTGTCTCGAAACACAAAACCTCGACATTAGTTCGACTGTGTTGCCAGTTTTCGGCAAAATGTTTTCCCTTCAATTGGGGAAACTACCTGTTGATCTAGGCGTTAGCTAGCCTGACTGTTAAATGTACGGACGTGGGTTCGATTCCCACGCGTAATCTCACGCCTAAATTGTTAGTCCGAATTTGGATGTATTTCTATGATTATGTTATTGCCGTTTACTGTGATTCGGTGATTAATATCTTATGCGGGATTTTAAATATAATTGTATATGTATAACAATTTAGTTCCGTATGTATATATGTAATGTATATACATTACATATACACACATATAATAAATGATATATATACAGAAATAATAGCGATCCGCCCTCGCTTCGCTTCGGGAAAAATATCCTGCCAGAACATTTTACCGGGATAAAAATATCCTATATGTTAATCCAGATCATATTCAATATGTGCAAAATTTCACAGAGTGAATCTGGTGAAGTTGTTGATAGAAAAGTATTCAATGGTGCGATTGCACTATATAGCAAAATTAAAAACTAATTCTCGACATGTAGAAGCCAAACGGCAATATTACAAGAAATTAGTGCAAAATTAAGGTGGTTAATTTTTTGGCAATATAATTAATTATGATTTTAATAAATATTTTGGATTCATATGTATGTTTTTTTTATCAGTCTAATGAAATGAATATACTATATAATAATATATAATACTATACTATATATATATATATAATAATTACTACAGAAAAAACTAAAGTATTATTATAAAGTCCATTTTTCCAAAAAGTGTTATTGTAACTTTTCAAATTCTAATAACAGTCCGGAGTCAGGAATATATCCTGCGTTGTTGGCTAGTCTCTTGCGAGATGGCCGCCGTAGCCGTAATTCGGTCAGGAGGACATTAAAGTCCATGTAAACCTCAATAAACACCGGACGGACCGCTAGTTATAAAAATCTTCACATATTATTTCTTCTGTAATTTTACAATGCGTTTACAATGGTACATGAAATATTTAAGTGTTTAATAAACTACATAGTTAATTAAACAATTGTTCAATCCTAATACTCACACAAATTTGTATTCAATTAGTAACAAATTCATGTATCCAAATAAAATTTTAGAACCTGTTGTCGTAAAAGGACATTAAAAAAAATACAGGGAGTTTTTTTCTTTTTCTGGTATCATTACACGCACACTGATGCACGTGTCCCTACAGAGCTATTTCTAATCGCCACGCACACATGAATGATAAGTGGCGTCATACTGTTTGTTGCGTACACTCCATCTGTTTGTTTGTATAATCTGAGTCTTTACATATCTCATAGAATTATAATTTATCTTAAAAACAAGACAACAAGTCAAAATTCAGTATCTAAATTTATTTAAAATGACTTGTGGCCATATTTTGATAGGCATCCCAGCAGAAATATATTCCTTTATTCGTAAATAACTATAAAAAGTATTAGTATTAAATATAAGATGACCGTAGATGTTACGCAGTTGGATCTTGGCCTGTGTGTGTAGGTAGGTACTATACTGTAAGTAAACTCTTGAGCTGAGTGTGACACGCGCGCGCATAGAACAGACTAATCATACACACTTTTATGTTATTCGTTTATATGTGTGATCATTTATTTTTAAAAGAGTTTCAAATTGTTAAAAAAAAAATTAAACTCAAGCATTAAGACTTAATTTTCACAGTTCATGTATTAAAATCAATTAGAAGGCGACGATCACTTTGCACTTGCCCGCATACCTTTACCTATATCAAATGTCAAAAGAATTTGCACCTTATTTTCAAGGTTTAGAAGCCAATTCGCTTCAAGTGCGGGCAGCTACATCAAAGGGCGCACGGCGCTCTTTGAACTGGACATTTTGCCGCGTGCGTGTTATATGAATTTCAACTGTAAGCAGTGCACATAAGAGTGGAATTTACTTGCACATTGCGAAAGGTATGACACGTGCCGAAAGGCGCATGCGGCGTCTTTGGTAAAACACTACCTATTACGATGTTATTACGATGTTATTTCATGTTTTAATAAACTATCTGCGCCCACGGCTCTGCTCGTGTGGTCATAGGGTATACCTATAGAAATTTAGGCCGCTTGGCTAGCGCCCCTTAGGGCTCCGCGCCCGGGTTCCCCGCACCCCTTGAACCCCCGGGTAAAGACGGCCCTGGTAGGCCACATTTCTAAGGAGCGTGACCTACGAGGCAAACTTTGTTATAGGCGATGGTTACCACTTAACATCAGGTGGGCCATAGGCTTGTTCCATCTCCATAGTATAAAAAAATAATAATATCGTCCATAAAATTAGATTTAACGATTTTATTATGTTATACGAAACTGAAGAGTGTATCAATTTACATAAACTGGTCTGTGCTTATTCTAAAATCAACTAGAAATATTAGTTTCTTGTGTTTTAGTGAAAATTTTATTTTAATTTCCTGGCTGTCCTACAAAATATTGAATAGAATAAAAATTTATTTGCAACATAAATACACAAAAATAAAATTAAGGTACAAAAGGTTGTAGGGTTGACTTCTCAGTATAATGTGGGTAAGCGCCTTAATGTTAATAAACCAGTCAGTTCCTTACCTCGGTCTTTCATTCGTATGTTCCACTGGCGACGAAGCGAATTTACGCGTTTATTTCGGTATAAAAGCAGTGAAAGTGTACAAAAAGTGTTAATAAAATGCCAATTGGCAAATTGGAACCATTTAACTTATGTTCTAAGCAATGGCCGGCATATATTCGACGTGTAAAACAATACATCGTGCTGAACGAGATAAAAGAAGCGCTGTGCGTGTCGTTGTTGATAACTGTGGTTGGAGAAGCCACGTATTCTCTTATGTGTGATTTATGTTCCCCGGCGCATCCGGAAACAAAAACTTTCGACGAGTTGGTGAAACTCGTAACCGAGCATTTGGAGCCGCAACGATCGGAGATTGCCGAACGTCACGTGTTTCGTTTGCGTAGACAAAATGCCGGCGAGTCACTCACGGAATATTTACAAAATTTAAAACACCTCGCAACCACATGCAACTTCGCAGCCACGCTTGAAGAGAACTTGCGCGACCAATTCGTGTCCGGCCTGGCGAACGAAACGATGCGCTCGCGCATCTTTGCCGAAAGAAATATAACATACAAGGAGGCGGTGGAGCTGGCTCTGGCGTTGGAGGCGGCCGAACGCCACGCGGAGGTGAGCGGCGCCACGGCGGCGGCGGCCGGGAGCTGCAGCGTGCCGGCTGCGGACGGCGGCGGCGTGGCGGGCGAGGGCCTGCATCAGGCGAACGCGCGGCGATGGGGTGGCGGCGGCGGCGGGCGCGGAGCAGCCGCGCGGCCGGGGCGGAGCGGCGCGGCGGCCGCGGCGCCCCGCAACGCTGCCGACTCGGCCACGCGCTGTTGGCGATGCGGTAAAGCGCATCGGCCGGACAGATGCCGGTTCGCGCAGTATAACTGCGATGAGTGTGGTGTGCGTGGCCACTTAAAAGTGATGTGTAAAGGGCGTTCGGGTGCCCGACAGAATTATGTGAGTGACGACGACGAGAACGAGGACTTCTTCAACATCCAGGTGGACGGTACAGGTGATCGACCTTATGTTATTATGGTGCGAGTAGATCGTCAGGTCCTCGAGTTTGAAGTTGACACGGGGAGTAGGATTTCGACCATTAGTGAGGACTTTTATCGACGCAATTTTTCGAACAAAGCTATACAACCTGATTATTTAAATTTACGAAGTTACGTCGGTTCAAAAATGGAGTCGCTTGGGTTCATTGATGTCGATTTAGTTCTCGGAGATGTGTCGTCACAGGGTTGTCGACTTCACGTGATTCGGAACGGGGGCCGTCCTTTATTAGGAAGAGAGTGGGTGCGCGCTCTAAGAATAAAGAATATCACGATTGACTTGCATGAGATAAGCGATCTAGCGAGCGATCCATTCGTGAACCGGCTTACAGCTGAATTTCCGGAAGTGTTCACGGAAAAGTTAGGTACGTGTAAGAAATCAGTTCAGTTGCATGTTAGTGATGATAAGCCTGTATACGTGCGCGCCCGGCCGGTGCCGCTGGCGCTGCGCGCGCGTGTCGAGCAGGAGCTCGAGCGCCTGGAGCGCGAGGGTACCATCTACCGCGTCGAGTCCTCGGACTATGGGACGCCTATAGTTCCAATTATTAAGGAATGCGGCGATATACGAATCTGTGGTGATTACAAGATAACCATTAATCCTAAACTCAAACGCGACCACTACCCTCTTCCCCGAATAGAAGAATTGTTCGCGACCCTCAGTGGGGGAGAGGAGTATTCAAAAATCGATTTAAAACATAGTTATCAACAATTGTTGTTAACAAAAGATTCGCAGCCGTATACTGCGATAACGACACACGTAGGTACTTTTGTCTATCGCCGCACACCTTTTGGCTTATCTTGTATCCCGGAGAAGTTCCAAAAGGTCATGGAGGAAACTCTGCGTGGTATACCCAATACCGTGGTATTTTTGGACGATGTTTGTGTAACGGGACCTACAAGGCAAGATCATTTAAATAATTTGCGGGCTGTGTTAGAGAGGTTAAGTAAAATGGGCTTTACAGTAAAGCGTGAAAAATGTAGTTTTTTACAAAAAAGTGTAAAATATATTGGTTTTATCATAGATAAGACGGGTCTCCGCCCCGATCCTAAGAAACTGGAGGCCATTTGCGATGCCCCGCGGCCGAATGATGTCACCCAGCTTAAAAGTTTCTTGGGCATGCTTAATTATTATGGTAAATTCATACCCAATCTGAGTATAATATTACACCCCTTACATGGACTTCTAAGAAAGGGGGTGAATTGGGACTGGAATCTCCAATGTAATGAGGCTTTCGCGGCAGCAAAGCGAGCGCTCTCTAGTGACAAAGTGCTTGCACACTACGAGGAAGGGCGGCCGCTCGTGCTGGCGGTGGACAGCAGTGCGTACGGGCTAGGCGCGGTGCTGGCGCACGTGTATCCGGACGGCAGCGAGCGTCCGGTCAGTTGTGTGTCCCGGACACTCAACTCGGCTGAAAAGAATTACAGCCAACTCGATAAAGAAGCGCTTGCAATTTTCTTTGGTATAACGAAACACCACCAATACCTATACGGCCGGCGCTTTATTTTACGCACAGACCACCAGCCGCTCAGTTATATTTTCGGGGAAAAGGGCGGAATTCCACAAACGGCAGCGAGTCGCCTGCAAAGATGGGCAGCTCGTTTGGCTGCGTACGATTTTTCGACCACATTTGTCAGGTCGATTGATAACGGCCCAGCCGATGCATTATCTCGCCTGCCACTGCCGCACGAGCGGCGGCTCACAGAACCGGTTAGCTATGTTGACTTGCTCCGCGAAACGATGCCGGTTAGTTTTAAGGAGATCGGGGTGGAAACCGATAAAGATAAGGTTTTAAGTAAAATTAAAGGTTATGTCATGTTCGGTTGGCCGTCTGTGTCGAGTTGTGACGAAGAGAAACCGTATTGGGCGCGTAAAGATGAGATTCTACTCGAGTTAGGATGTTTGATTTTTAAGTATAGACTTATAATACCCCCACCTTTGCAAAATAGGGTTTTAACGGAAATTCACGAGGGGCATCTAGGGGTACACAAAATGAAAAATTTATCGCAAAGTTACGTATACTGGCCCAGCCTGGACCAAGATATCGAGAAGGTATGTCGGTCGTGCGAGGCGTGCCGCGCCGTGCGGGACGCGCCGCCGCGCGCGGCCCTGCACCCGTGGGAGTTCCCGTTGAAGCCCTGGCAGCGCATCCACGCTGACTTTGCAGAGTGTGGAGGGAAGAAATACATCATTTTAGTTGATGCTTTCTCAAAATGGATCGAAGCTATTGCAATGAATCGAACGGATGCTGAATCCACCATTTCAGTGCTGCGATCCGTATTCGCCAGGTTCGGTCTGCCGACACAACTGGTCACGGATAACGGCCCACCGTTTCTATCAATAGATTTTAAGGATTACTGTACAAAAAACTGTATTAAGCATGTTTCGTCGGCACCGTATAGGCCTCAGGGAAACGGTGCAGCGGAAAATGCCGTAAAAACAATTAAAAAAGTTATCAAACGGGCGATTCATGAGGGTGAAAATGTGTCTCAAGCTTTGTGTAAATTTTTATTTCAATACAGAAACGTGGAGCATGCGACGACGAACGTCCCGCCGGCCGTGGCGTTGCTGGGCCGCCGCCTGCGCGGCCGCCTGGACGCGCTGCGGCCGGACGTGGCGGCCGTTGTGCACACCGCTCAGCAACGTCAAGTAGATAATAAAGGAGGCCAGGACCGAGACATCGGGGTCGGCGATTCTGTGCTCGTCCGCGGTTACTCTAATAAAGGGCAGAAATGGGTTGCAGGGAACGTCATACAAAAAACGGGACCGGTATCATATAAAGTAAAGGTGGAAGATGGCGTTCAATGGCGTAGGCACCAAGATCAAGTGATACCCTTGAATCCGAATCGTAAAAGTAGGTATTCCCTTTCGCGCCCTAATTTGAATCGGTCTCAAGATCCCGCTAATGCGATAAGGCCGAATAGCGATGCCGACGAATCGTTCGAAGATGCAGCGGAGGAGGTGTCTGAAGCAGATAGTCCTAATCGCCAGGCGGCAGCTCCCGTGCTGGCGCCTGCGAGGCCGGCGCCGCGCTCTCCGACGCCTCCGCCGCCGGACGCTTCGGCTCGCGCTGTGCGAGCTTACTACCGAGGAATAAAATAATGTGTCTAGCTATCTAGTGTGTAAGTAAGAGCATAAGAAGCGAATAGGTTAGTCGTGTTAGCTTAATTGTAAGGTGATGGGTATTGTTACGAGTAGGTTAGTTATTGTTGTATTATTTATGTTAGTGTGCTATTTGAAAGGGGAAAAATGTAGGGTTGACTTCTCAGTATAATGTGGGTAAGCGCCTTAATGTTAATAAACCAGTCAGTTCCTTACCTCGGTCTTTCATTCGTATGTTCCAAAGGTAACTTTTATCTAAAGAATCTATTGTCTTATGTAACTCGATACCTATCTGATCACCCGCTAGGACGTGAGATGTCGCTAGGAAGCAATTACGAATCGTTCAATAAATAAAATGATCACGTATTTATGTGACCTAGCTTAATGCAAAGGAAATCCGCCAAAATTGCCCCAGTCCGGGCGCAAAAGAATTGTATCTCAGATTTTAGATAATAGTAGAAACAATTTGGTGTCACTATTTCCGATTCGGTGGCTAACAAGGTTATTTTGCTCAGAGAAGTTTCATAGGCGCTACATGTGAACATGAGACTTTGTAGGAAAAACTTCATGTTACTGTAATAATTGACATTGAATTGGCAAAAAATGAATAAAACACACACATATACATAATGTTGTTATTGAGTTTATTGTTGTTATGTTGTGTTTCTGTGTTGTTTGAGTGACATTTTTATATCGATTGTAAAGTATATAAAAATACAAAAAATAATAAATCATGCTAGTTTATCTCCTGATAATTATATGTAATTGTGTGAGGTATACACGGTGTTTTTTAAATCACTGTTTTCCCAGAACAAACGTTGTTCAGACCATGGTTTACTACCGGTTTATATCATCAAATAAAAAAAAATACGTGTTTGGTTTTTTAAAAACACGAAAACTTTATGAATATAAAATGTCTGAACGAACGTAACTCTCTGCAACACAGATACAGCGGGCGCCCGGTGTAGATACCTAACCCCCGCACGCGCAAGATAAATCATTGTGTAATAGGTAGGTACCAGGGCCCCAATTCTCCTAAACCTATTGTTTCACTTTGACAATGGTATCGTCGAAAAATCGCCACTAGATGATACCTTTTGGTATTCTACTAACACAATCTTTTTTCAATGACCGCCGTTGCTATGACAATACAACCCCATTGAACATTTGGTAGCTTATGATAGGAATAACAACCATAATCGTTAACAATGGGCCCCAGGTATCTAACAAAAGATTAGCTCCGTGTGCCGTTGACTCCAATTTTCCCTTCATACTTAGCAGGGCTTAGGACCGTCAGAAATTCTAGCTGTCGAAGTTAATGAAGTAGGTACGTACTTAGTTACCTTATTACCTTAGCTAAGAACGTAAGTACAAAATTGATAGTAAGGATTTCAGGCGTATTTAAAAAATAGGAATCAGATTATTTACAATGATTAATTGGAATCAACTAAGTAGGTATTTACACGATTAAAATACTGTATTCTGGACACTTAGGAGAACAACAATAGTTCTACGACTTTTGTAAATTCGATGATTTTCATTGAAGTACAGTGCAGCAAAGTTTGCTTGAAAACTGAACGTACGACAAGTGGTGACAACCCTAAAATCAGCTGATTTTAGGATTTATTGTACTCTGAGCTTGACCTGAAAATGAAGCATCGTTTGAGTTCACTGGACTGGTAGGCTAGCCCACAAAATCTTTATGAAATAAGTTACATTTCATATTTAAAGGGTTCCGTACAAAATATTTTTATCTTTTTTTATGGTGGTGTTCAGTCATTTATTCATAATGTCATTGGTTCTTTCTTGGTCACTCTAGGTTGAATTCTTTCGTCCTGCCACTGGTTATTTCTTGGTTACTCTGCGTTAGGTCAGTGATCAAGTCGGGGTATGAGGGTCGTGAATCGTGTCTGATGGTGGAAAAACCAGTGTGGTGAAAAGTTTCTGTGACCAAAAATCCGTGTCCAAGGTCATGGTGGTTTCTTACGATGTTTGACGAATGAGTGACCAGGAAAACCCAGTGCTGCAGTGACATGACAACCAAAATAAACTACCTAGTTAGGTAACTAAGAACCAAAGTAGTAAGAACCTACCTACAAACATGAGTGTCATCAAGTAGTCCGGTCCAATTAGCCCTAAAAATTGAAGTGAAGCTATAAAAGTTCGCATAGAGAATGCTGAAAAGTCCCCATCGATCCCATACCTGGTTTTTTTATTCAAGGTCTCGAAAATTGATTTTTCGCGTTTTTCAGCAAAACGGTAAGTTTTATCATAAAATTAAACCGATCAAAATGATTGTAGATCATGTTATTATTTATTAAAAATGTCATTTTTTCCTAAGAGCCACGGTTTCTGAGCTAAAACGAAAAACAAATTTTAGAGACCTTTGACCTTGAATAAAAAAAAATTCAGGTACGGGATCGATGGGGACTTTTTAGCATTCATATGGTGTTCCGAACATTCATACCAATTTTTAGCTCTATGCGAATTTGTGTACCCTTGCATGTCTAAATTGACCGGACTAATGATGGTTTTTAATTTTCACATCAAAAATGAACCCTAAAATATGACGGCAATTTCAATTATGGGTTTTATCCCGAACAATGGGTTTTACCCATTTTTTGCTCTGTTCGCCGGCCCTTCGCCTACAATGTTCCGTATGCCCTTGCGTATACGGTTGATTATTGTGGCTCTGGCGCTTGGTGCCCCAAAGACCTAACGGGTTTATTGGACGCCAGGTAAAGGTAAGATTGCTAAAAAGACCTCCGCACGGAAACGGCTAATTTGTTTTTTGATTTTCACTTTAGTCACTTGTTCGCGTTGGCTTTGATAACTTCATTAATTCAGAGTTCTGATTCCTTCTGAGCTCCGATCCAAGCGAGAATATCGAGTTACACAACATGATTTTGTGTGTTGGTGCCGCACGAATCCGCACGCGTTCCACCAGTCCAGATTCCAGCACCGTTGGTCCATAAACGTTTGGGCCGCTGTCATCGGAGACAGGATTATTGGTCCTGCTCGACCGGCTGAACAGAGAGAACTACTTAGAGTTCCTGAGGGGGGAGGTAGAGGCTCGACTGGAGGAATTCCCGTTGCGCGTGTACCGGGACATGGTGTTCCAGCAGGACGGAGCCCCGGCACACTGCGCACGCACCGTGCGCGACTACCTAAATAGGCGCTTCACTTCGTGGATAGGCCGCGGCGGCCCAGTGGCCTGGCCGCCTCGCTCTCCAGACCTGACTCCACTCGACTTCTTCTTGTGGAGCAGCTGTTCCTCCGTGATTTTTAACTTAAGTGATTGTTACCTACGTACCTACGTGATACCTGTGTGATTTTTCTGTTCTGACTTCAAAAACAGACTAAAAATTGTTTAAGTAGGTAGTTATCTACCTACCTGCTTACCGTGTTATGTGATTTTTGTTAAGTGCCGTGATAAACTTAAAAACTCTACGGAGCACGTGCCGATTAATTAAATGGTATGTACCTACCTACCTACCTAAGATTTTTAAAACCATCTCAAAAATCGTCAAACCGGACTGGGCTACCTACACCTAACTAGGTATTTAGCATTGCACAAAATTTGAATTAATGAATGAATGAAAATACTTTATTGTACACCATACAAGAAACAAACAAAAAGCAACAAGTACAATGGTGGTTGATAACAATGGTGTCAGTGCCCCGCTGTCCGGAGCCGATTTGAGTTAGTGGTGTGCGTGTACGTCGCTATTTGCTATGTTGCTGTGTGCTATGTCATGGTTAAAGTTTGAGCAACTTCAGACTTATTTGAAAACATCTAGAATTTTTTTTTTAATAACGTATTTATTGCTATAAACCGGTAGTAAACCATGGTCTGATCAACGTTTGTTCTGGGAAAACAGTGATTTAAGAAACACCGTGTATATAGGTCCTAATATTATTATTTGGTCACGTCACAAGCCCTTGTTGAATTCTGAGAAACGATAATGAAGACCTATTGTAATAATATAATAGAGAAAAGTGAAACCCCGATTACTAAAGGCGGCATTCTTTTCCTTATAAAATAAAGATAACTACAAAATGTATATACGTATCATGCAGGCTATACATATCAGTGTGTACGCATATGTACCTATTATATTAATTTTTTGCAATTACCCACACGTAATGAGTGAATTAATACAGTAAAATGAAGTTTTTCAAAAAAATGGCAGGTATAGGTACATTATATTACATATGTGATAATGTGTTTATATTATGTGTTTTATTCATTTTTTGCCAAATCAATGTCACTTAGCACAGTAACATGAAGTTTTTCCTAAAAAGTGTCATTTTTGCATGTAGCGCCTATGAAACTTCCCTGGGTAAAAAAACATGTTAGCCACCAAATCAGGAAATGAGATACAATTCTTTTGTGCCGGGACTGGGGCAATTTTGGCGGATTTCCTTTGCATTAATAATTAAGACGTTCCGTTCCATGTTATGAATTAGAAAATCGTAACCTAACCGCATTATAAAATCGTGTTTTTTTTTAGATTTAGATACTACAAGTTACATAATTAGTAAATTATTGATTTGTTTCTACCTGTTTTACTAGAGAAATACAAATATTAATGCCTTGACAATTGTGTATGAATGTATAAAAATACCTACTTTTGTGTAAAACGAAACTATTCGGGAGGGCTCGGTTAACTCATAACTAACGGATAGCCGTCGGTAGATGAACTGAAAAACCACTTGTGAAACGCAAAAAACGACTCCTTCCAGATAGCAAGGAAACGCCTCGTTGCTTTCTACCGATAACGGACAGTTGAATATAGGAACTCGGCATACTACTAGATCCCGCTTCGCTCGATCAATTAACGAGCTATTTCCGAAACACTCTTTAGTAGAGTTTAAATTTACAGTTTTATTATCTCTGTTAGTAATTACATATTTAGTTAACATTTCACCTACGAAGGAATCACAAAATACAAATTCCTCGGAGTCTTCTGTAATTTGTTATCTGAGACAAATCCTTTAGGATTGCAATTACTGTTTGAAAAAATATTTGAGTTGGTAACTCACGGCTAACTAACTCGTTTGTGTTGCTTTTTGTTCGTGGAAATAGCAAAGGACGAACGAAATGATGTAACAATAAGGGTCGCTCCTTAGAATATTGACACTGAATATTGTCATTATTCTAAGGGTCGCTCAAATGAGCAACCACGCCGCGCAGCGCCGTTCTAATGCGGTCTTACCTTTATTGTTACATCAGATGCAGAAAAATATTTTTCTAAGTTGGCAACTCGGTGTTATACTATTTTCCCTACGAGTTTTTTTGTTTTTGTTTAGCGTTGCAATAGGCACTAATGCCAACTTAGCAACTTTGTAGGTAGATCTAGCAGCTTTTGCATACCCATCGGCAATAATTTGGAAAATTTCGTAGCTAGACTTTTAGCAATTTTACAACCTAACTTATTTTTACTGTTACTGTTGCCTGTTTTGGTTTTTTTTATTGTTAAATTATTTTAAAAACGCCAAAAACACGTAGCACACACTGTTTTTGAACCAACAATCCCGTGTGTCTGAAGAAACTACATACATACCTACGAGTACCTACTTCAAACAAGATGTATGTGAAACGAGATGAAGTGATCGATTTATGTATGTACCTCTGAATAATCGTGGTAACTCGTTCATAAGCTCCATTAAATAAAGTTTTTATTTGCGTATAATGTAGTTTTAGTGCAAATAATTAAGTTTCTATTTCATATAAACTTTAGCTACTTCTTGCTTTTTTTTAACTTTTTGGAGGATATCAAAAATTGGAATTCTGGCAACTCATCGCAAGTGATCTAGCTACTTTAGGGTAGAATTTTTTTTACAATAGTTGGCAACAGTGGCACTAAGCTATCTATTTGTGTTCCTTATGTGGAAATAGCAGGTACCAAGATTTCGTTCGTTATTCGTTGTAAACGACCTTGCCTTGTTTGTTTTGTTTGTTATTTTCGCTTGGTGCTATTGAGATTGTTGTTTTGTTATTAACTAAACAATGTGTGTTCTCTAAATTAATTAATATACCTAGTATGTACCTCTATGGAATTATAAACCATTTTTATTGTCTGATCTGTTCGACGTCTCGTGCTACTGAAGAAAATGCTAATAATCCTTTACGATATTTAGCGAAGATATATTAAAGTGTTCCTCCACTAATATCAATTGATATTTCGACCATGGAGTCCGTATGCAGAACGTGTCTTGGAGATGTTATAAATAGTTACAATATTGAAGACATTCAACTTGTAGAAATATTCGAAAAATTCACTAGTATCAAGGTATGTCTTTTGATAAGTTAAAACATATTTAGGTAAATAACACACAATAGGTCTCCCACACAAGGATTCCCTGTGTTGTGGGTTTCATGAACTGAGTACCTGTGAACCATAACAGATTTGAAACAAATATTTGCAGATCTTGCTACATCATATTAGTCAATCTTAAACTACGGCCGTTCAGAGAATGCGTTCCTGACACGTCGCGATTGAACTGACGACGTAACTTTGTAATGGCGTTGCAGTTACGATAAAAATATTATTGCTGGTTGTTTACCGTTTTAACAATTGATGAGCATTAAAACAACATCATTATATCAATAATCAATTAATGTTATAATTTTGTGCCAAACTGAGTGTCAAATAACTTGGTAAACAATATTTTTCTAAATCTAAACTGCGCTATTACAAGGTTATGTCAGCGCTTTATATTTGTAGTGCTGTGCTAACAATAACAGGCAATAATAGTATCGTAATCTGTTCTTATACAGTTATACTTTATAAAATAATACGTTTGATGATTTACGATGATGACCCTATTAAAAGAAGCCTGCGGGAAAGTCACAAGAGATGATTGGGCAAAGGTTGTTGAGAAGACTAAAAATCTGATTGTGGAACATTTTGACCGAGATATCAGGATTGATTCTGTTATTGATAATAATATAATTATACATGTAGACGAAGATGATGATGAAGACACCACCTCCTCAAGCGAATTGGAGTCTGATTAATATTCTGTACGCACATTCAATTCAATGTACTTTATTGCATAGAAATACAGATTGTAACTTTGTAACAAAGAATAAATAAAACAATTTTATTATATTAATATTACCCTTTTTTGGTTTCCACTTAAATAACTAAAATATAAATTTTAAATGATTCCGCTAATTTAAAACGAAAATAATCTTAAAAATAACGCGGCGGTTCATTTTGGAGGAACGGTAACGAACTCAGTGTTACGTTGTGCCCATCACTAGTCGTGACTAACTGATAGGTGTCAGGAACGCATTCTCTGAACGGCCGAAGTATAGTCTTGGCAAGTTAAAATTGAGTGTTCCTACAGTTGACACCATGCATTGCAAAATGCAGGGTGCACAAGATTGACAGCTCTAGAAATCTATGAGGAGGCCTATGTTCAGAAAACCCATCATTGAGTTCTTCAATAGAACAGATAAGAACTTGACAACCTCTGTGTTGCTGCGGGCTCACAGCCGGCTGAGATGCAGGAGGTAGCTGGTTTGACTCCTGCTGCAGGCAAATGTTTGTGCGATCTATAGTTATTTGTTCAGGGTCTGAGTGTTCCTGCAATATTAATATGTATGTATTTACAAATCACACTAATGTTATAAATGTGAAAGTTTGGATGTTTGTTTGTTACTCAAGCACACTGTAATGGCTGCACCGATTTTGATGAAATTTGGTGTGTTGATAAATTATGACCTGGATTCAAACATGCAAAGCTGCTGGCGGAAGCAAGTAAAACTATAAATAAGTATTCATATCAGTTATCTGGTTCCCATAGTGTAAGCCCTGCTTAGTTTGAGGCTAGATAGCGCTGTGTGAAATGTCCAACATTATTTAATTATTTTATCAATTTAGACTAAATCAATAAAATAAATGAGTTTTTTTCAGCTCAGTTCAGAAGATAAAATACCTAGAAGAATCTGCTCTATTTGCCACTCTGTGCTTCAGAGATTTCAAAAATTCTCCAAAATGGCTGTTAAATCTCAAAAAATATTGAGAGATCTATATAATAGTGGCATTGAAGAGGTAAATTTGTATGTGTTACTCTCAACTAAGTCTTTATTTTATTCAATTGCATTAGCATTGCAATATCGCATGGCAACGCAGCCAGTGTCTTGATAATACCTACTTATATTCTGTTAGTGATGGAGTTATCTATGGATTGAGCTAGTTGAGCTATCTAAAAATAGATACAAAGAAACTACATACAATACTCATACTCATTTATTCAAACTGTAGGGACACAATAGAACACTTGGTTACATCAATAATAATACTTCAATAATTACATGGGCTTTATCTATCTTGTAACACATTGCACCATCATTTTGGAGGTGCTAGAAACAGACAAGCATCTCATATACATTTAAGCATCTAAACACTGATTAATAAGTACTTAAGATAATAGCAGCTGTAGATAGGCATTGATAAAGAATCTATTATATAACTAATTTAATTTCTATGTATGTTAATAGGTAACAATTATAAACATTAAATGTGCCATAAAGACACACTATTAAAACCAAAACAATGTAAGTAGGTTAGGATGTTATTGTTCTGTGGTAAGTAGTTTCTATGAGCAAAGTGCTGAAAAGACTGCTCAGCTATAGATCATTTGTAATGATTTATAGATAGCCCTATTGTTGTTGATTTTGTGTAATACTTGCTGACCGGTCCCTGCTGTCCTGCTGCATGGTTTAAATAAAATAGTGCTAAGTGATAGTGTAGCTATCAGTGAGATATCAGAAACTACCTACTAATCTAATTTATAGAGTAAGTTTAGTATTTTATAGCTTAGACCCCACAAACAGTACTTCTTTATAATATATGTAGATTATGTGAATACTTACAATAAATATTATATCTGTAAATGTATTTAAATTTCAATATGTTTAATCTTTACTATATATATAAAACAGGGTGTTTGGTAATATACTGACAATATTCAAGTGACGGTTTCTCAAAACATAAAAAAAGACTACTCGAAAAAAAAAATTACTAGTTATATTATCAAATTTAAAAAAAAATTGACTAAGTTTAGGTGATTAATTCGATATAAAACTTACTGCCTACTCTTCCAATAGACATCCAAAAATAAAGGCCGATTTGATATCTCTTTCGGAAATGGCTGCAGGTTTTGGGTTATAAAGGGACACCAAGAGATATGTTGAGATGTCACTAATACAGTATCTGTGGTTAGATGGCAAGCATTATGCAATAGCACAACATAAGTTTATTAGAGTGTTTGTTTTTTCATGCCAAAATAAATTTCATATTTATATGGTAAAAAATGGTAAACATTTCACATATTTATTTATTATGCTCATCAAAACAACCCCTTTCATTTTTGTGCGTATACTATCAAACATACTATATTGTCCTCCTCATCGGTTTCGACGACGGCGACCCTAACTACAAATGTACTAGCGACCGAATCTTTACTAACATGACAACTAAAACCTTTGTGTTTAATGAGTGGTTTTCACGGCCATGTTTATATAACTGCTAACAGATGGCGTTGCTCTGTCATACGTTGATTAACGAAAGTGAATTGTCAATGTCAATTGCCGTGTTATTATTATTTACCGAGGACAATTTTGGTGACTGCGATTTTTTTTTTGCCGGTGTATCTCCAGACAGCGCTATCTATCACGCTGGATGGAACTAAGTTTTTTAAATCTAAAATGGAAAAACCGTCATTAACACGGATATTATCTGTTTCAGGTAACATTGAACACCATAAAGAACCTTAACGTTGGAATAAAACATAACTTATCGATGACTCCTGCACTGTTAGTGTCTACGAATGATGATTATATGATCCACGATTTCACTGACCATGCACAACCTCTCACATCAAACAGACAAGTAAATAGTCATGTATATATGTATGATACTCCATTAAGTATTAAAATAGAAGTAGATGTAAAAAGTGAAGTTGTTTTCGAAAATGCAATTAAAACTGAGAATATGGAAAATGAAGATGTTGAATTGGATGATAGTTCAGTGATACATTCTCCAAACGAGACAATTAATGAAGCAAGTAATTCAAGTGCTCGTTGTAATATTTGTCATAAAACATTCTCCACAATACACCTATTAAAGTCACATATGATAAGTCACTCTGGAGAAAAGCCATATACTTGCGAAAAGTGCGACAAAACATTCTCTAGAAAACATAATATGGTGCAGCATATGAACACTTGCTCCGAACAGCACAAAAGTCACACAAATTCAGATGAAATGTCATATGGTTTTGATTGTGATGTGTGCAACAAGAAATGTGCTTCGAAACATCATCTAATATCACATTTAATTACTCATTCTGGAGAAAAGCCCTACAAATGTGAGGGTTGCAAGAAATCTTTCTCAAGAAAGCAAAATATGAAACAACATATGAAAATTTGCGCAGAAGTAAAACCTACTCCCCAAACATTCCCCTGCCCATTTTGCACCCAAATCTTCGATTGCGAAAGTGATCTAAGCAATCACGTCATACTCCACAATGAATCAAAACCATTCAGCTGTGAGAAGTGTAAAAAAAGATTTTCCAGAAGACCTAATCTTAAACAGCATATGAAAATATGCTTCCTTGAAAACGAACCTGTAAACTGCACTATCTGCCCCCAAACATTCGCTACGAGAAGCGATCTATGCAAACACTTGAATAATGACCACATAGAAGAAAAACCATATATATGCGACAGATGCAGCACCAAATTCTGGCATAAAAGCCATTTAAAAGCGCATATGAGAATTCACACCGGTGAAAAGCCATATACCTGCGAAAGGTGTGGTAAAACGTTCACATTACGAAACCATTTAAGAGCACACATAGGAATTCACACTGGAGTGAAGCCGTTCGCTTGCGAAATATGCGGGAAGGCGTTCCTTCTTAACGGCAATTTGAAAGAACATATGAGATGCCACACCGGTGAAAAGCCATATGCATGCGACACATGTAACAAGTCATTCGGGCATCAGAGCACTCTTACACAACACAAGCGTAGAGTGCACACCGAACAAAAACCTTTCATCTGCAGCAGATGTTCCCTTTCATTTACAAAAGAAAGCCATTTGAATATACACATGAGAGTTCACACAGCGGACCGGCCCTTCGCATGTCATATTTGCGACAAAACATTCTTCGAAGCTCGTTATTTGAAAGGGCATATGCAGGTACATTCCGAGATTCGAGCTCATGTGTGCGCGTGCGGGAAGGCGTACAAGCGGCCGGAGCATTTAAAACTGCATATCAAAGATAAATGCAAGGCTAGTTTTGCCATGCCCGGAGCTGACTTACAAACATAAAGGACTGTTGGCATACAGAATCACTAATTGAGGGATTTTCACGGCCGTGGCGCAGTGGGCGTATAGCCAGCTGAGACGCAGGAGGTAGCGGGTTCGATTCCCGCCGCGGAACAAATGTTTGCATGATCTACAGATATTTGTTCCGTGTCGGGGTGTTTTTCTATATATTATATGTATGTACATATTTACAAAAAAAAAGTATATAAGTATTCTATCAGTTATCTGGTTCCCATAGTACAAGCTCTGCTTAGTTTGGGGCTAGATAGCGCTGTGTGAAATGTCCAGCGATATTTATTATTATTATTTATGTTTTTATAAGGGACAATATTATTTGATTCTGAAGAATCTAATTGATCTATTGTAAATGTGTACTTTTAAAAAATACCTATTTGGTACTCAAAAATAATATTTGATCTCCTTTTTTAATTATTGGTCTAAATGAGTAGGAGGACCAACACTGAGCACCCCGACTCTAGGCAGGCTTGTGCGTGACACCCCTAGAGTGTTATCAAAAAGCGCGGAGCCAGAAGCTCGCGTGGAAGGTCCTGAGTGGAGCAAGCCCGCGAAGCCGAGCGGAGTGAAGGTAGAATGGGTGAAGCGACACTCAGGGGCGACCACGAGAGAGTTCTGGCGAGAGCCCACCCCAATAAACTATAGATTTGGCGGTTTTTAAGTACCGCCAAAGTTAAAAATGGATCGAACTTTATTATTAAATGATTATTTATCTTAGTTTTGGGACCCAACATGGATCTGTCAAACATAATTTATACATCTCAAACATTTTTTGCGTAGCTCCAAACAGATTAAAGTATCGATTGTTTGATTTAGTTTATGTTTCACTAAAAGAGGATCAATCATTAACAAAGATGACTGTGTATATTTTTTTCTTGCTGTTTTTGCAAAATTAAAATTATCATTTAAATACATGCCTTTTTATAACTGCTAACAGATGGCGTTGCTCTATCATGCTCTGATTAACAAAGGAAAGTGAATTGTCAATGTCAATTGCCGTCTCAACATTATTTTCCGAGGAACTTTAAATAAAAAAACAAATATTTCTGTTTGTTTATCTGACGAACAGATATTTTTTTAATTTTTGGCATTGTGTTTTTGAGAACCATATTTTTTGGCGGTGCATTTCCAGACAGCGCCATCTGTTACGCTAGTTAGAACTAGTTTTTTCTTTTTAAATCGAAAATGTAAAACCCTCATTGAGAAAAAAAGCTGCTCTTCAAATACAAATTCGTTTATTTACACTTAAATATAACTTTACAGAATTCATCTAATACGCTATATCTAAAACTTCTACAAGAAAAAAAATACAAATTATAATATACTTACCTACATTCATTATTAACTTATTTTAGGTTAACAAGATACACAAAAAAAACAACAGATATACAAATACAATAGGCACTTAAAATAACTAACATAACATAGGTATACATAATTAAATACTCTCACAATAACTGAGACACACTCGCTCGATCGTCTTCCAGTCATCCGCAAACACATCAAACTGAGGATGGTTGGAAATAAGCTCATTAAGGCTGCGCTGCGCACGGGAGATGGGGTGACTGTTGGCAGTGCAACGTACGTGCTCGCAGTGGTTCCAACAAGCGCACTCGGCCTGATCGAAATCTAGCACGTTGTTCGGGCACGCAAAGCCGGCTGGCTTCAGTGAGAAGAGTGGGACAATCAGTTATACCTTTCAACAAACTGCAGAGAGTTATGATTTGATCATAGAGCCGCCTTGTTTCTAGTGAGTTATAACCTAAGGTACCTTGCAAAAACTTTGTAAGGTACATAAACGGATAGTATCCGTAAAGCTTTTTTATAAAAAACGAAAAATCTTTTTTGAACTTTTTCTAACATAAGTGAGTATGTGACTTCATATGGGTTCCAAACGCATGCACTAGATTCAACTTTAGACCGGATTAAAGAAGTGTATAGAAGTTTAATGGCATTAACATTGGTAAAGTTTTTACAATTACGGGATACGAAACCTAGTTTTTTAAAACAAGAGACAGTAAGTGTACGGATATTGGTCGTGAAAATTTAGTTCAGTGTCGAATACTACTCCAAGATCCTTAACCGAATAGCACCGTTTGATCGTCTCACCGCTAAGCTCATACTGTGCAACCGTATAATGTGATGACCGAGTAAAGGTTACTACTTCGCATTTGGACATGTTAAAGTGGAGTCGATTTGCGTCACTCTATGCTTGAATTGCATTTATATCACTGCAGATCATCACAGTATTTAGGCGTTTTAATGCTAGTGAAGACCTTGACATCGTCTGCGTAAATTAGGCAATTCGCTTTACTTATACACTTAGTCAGGTCATCAATCATGATAGTGAACAGTAATGGACCTAGCGACGAACCTTGACTAACGCCTGAACGGGTATGGTAAGAAGGGGAGTCATAACATCCGAGTCGCACAAACTGTTTTCGGTCACCCAGATATCTGGCAAACAGCGGTAAAACTTTCGGAGCCAGCCCGTAAGAGCTCAGTTTTTTAAGTAAAACGTCGTTATCCACTTGATCAAACGCCTTCTTAAAATCCAAATAAATTACATCTACCTGGGTATTGTTATCCAGTCTTTTTGAGATGTAATTAACCAAAGTGAGCAAATTTGTGTTAACTGATCGACCTTTTCTGTAATCATGCTGTGAATTACTGAGATATTATGCTTTCAAAGAGTTTGGCGAACGCTGATAATATCGCTATGGGACGGTAGTTTTCAACAAGCGTCTTGTCACCTGACTTATGGATGGGTGTCACCCGGGATTGTTTCCATATTGTAGGATAAGTGCTGGTGTTAATAGACAGGTTAAAAATATGAGCCAACGGAACCGATAATTGGGTTTTAAAGGCTTTGATTATGTAAGGTGGCACGTTATCAGGACTTATAGCGCTTTTTGACTTCATTCTTACTATATGGTCAAATTCACAAATTCAAATTCGTTTATTTACACTTAAATATAACTTTACAGAATTAATCTAATACGCTATATCTAAAACTTCTACAAGAAAAAAAAATACAAATTATAATATACGTACCTACATTCATTATTAACTTATTTTAACAAGATACACAAAAAAAACACAACAGATATACAAATACAATACCTAGGCACATAAAATAACTAACATAACATAGGTATACATAATTAAATACTCTCACAATAACTGAGACACACTCGCTCGATCGTCTTCCAGTCATCCGCAAACACATCAAACTGAGGATGGATGGAAATAAGCTCATTAAGGCTGCGCTGCGCACGGGAGATGGGTGACTGTTGGCAGTGCAACGTACGTGCTCGCAGTGGTTCCAACAAGCGCACTCGGCCTGATCGAAATCTGGCACGTTGTTCGGGCACGCAAAGCCGGTTGGCTTCAGTGAGAAGAGTGGGACAATCAGTTATACCTTTCAACACACTGCAGAGAGTTATGATTTGAACATAGAGCCGCCTTGTTTCTAGGGAGTTATAACCTAAGGTACCTTGCAAAAACTTTGTAGGGTACATAAACGGATAGTATCCGTAAAGCTTTTTATATAAAAAACGCAAAAATCTTTTTTGAACTTTTTCTAACATAAGTGAGTATTTGATTTCATATGGGTTCCAAACGCATGCACTAGATTCAACTTTGGACCGGATTAAAGAAGTGTATAGAAGTTTAATAGCATTAACATTGGTAAAGTTTTTACAATTACGGGATACGAAACCTAGTTTTTTAAAACAAGAGACAGTAAGTGTACGGATATGGTCGTGAAAGTTTAGTTCAGTGTCGAATACTACGCCAAGATCCTTAACCGAATAGCACCGTTTGATCGTCTCACCGCTAAGCTCATACTGTGCAACCGTATAATGTGATGACCGAGTAAAGGTTACTACTTCGCATTTGGACATGTTAAAGTGGAGTCGATTTGCGTCACTCCATGCTTGAATTGCATTTATATCACTCTGCAGATCATCACAGTCTTTAGGCGTTTTAATACTAGTGAAGACCTTGACATCGTCTGCGTAAATTAGGCAATTCGCTTTACTTATACACTTAGTCAGATCATCAATCATGATAGTGAACAGTAATGGACCTAGCGACGAACCTTGACTAACGCCTGAACGGGTATGGTAAGAAGGGGAGTCATAACATCCGAGTCGCACAAACTGTTTTCGGTCACCCAGATAGCTGGCAAACAGCCGTAAAAGTTTCGGAGCCAGCCCGTAAGAGCTCAGCTTTTTAAGTAAAACGTCGTTATCCACTTGATCAAACGCCTTCTTAAAATCCAAATAAATTACATCTACCTGGGTATTGTTATCCAGTCCTTTTGATATGTAATTAACCAAAGTGAGCAAATTTGTGTTAACTGATCGACCTTTTCTGTAAGCATGCTGTGAATCACTGAGATATGGCGTTATTTGTTTGTAAATATTAATGTGCAAAATGCTTTCAAAGAGTTTGGCGAACGCTGATAATATCGCTATGGGACGGTAGTTTTCAACAAGCGTCTTGTCACCTGACTTATGGATGGGTGTCACCCGGGATTGTTTCCATATTGTAGGATAAGTGCTGGTGTTAATAGACAGGTTAAAAATATGTGCCAACGGAACAGATAATTGGGTTTTAAAGGCTTTGATTATGTAAGGTGGCACGTTATCAGGACCTATAGCGCTTTTTGACTTCATTCTTACGATATGGTATTCCACTTCACTAACGGAGATGTTTAGTATGGTAAGAAGACTATTGTTACCGACATCCACAGCCTGGTCTGCACTTAAGGTAGGCGTATGCGGTAGGAATACACTACTGAAATAATCTGCATAGGCTTTGGCAGCATATGGGCCTCTGTGACTACTTCCATTATGAGTGACGGATGGTTCAAACCCTCCCTTGGTTTTTAAATTAGATATGTGCTTCCAGAAAGCCTGCGGATTTGAGATAAGTTCGTCTTGTATGCGTGCTATATAGTGATCATAGGCCAAGGAAGTGCTTGATTTTACATGAGATCTAATAGCTCTAAAAAAACTATAGATAGTTTTATCCCTACCTGACTTCCATATCTTATGCAATTAAGATTTTAATCTAAGGTCGGCAATTATTTCTTCAGTGAACCAGGTGGGGTACCTTCTAGATGCACTTGGTCTACGCCCTTTCTTTGGGATGCAGTCATTAAAACTATCATAGAGTGATCTGTACAAGGATTCTACTGCAATATTCACGTCTGTTTGAATAAGAACGTCATCCCAAGAAATACTTTCAACCACATCATAAAGTGAAACAAAATCTGCCTTACGAAAATTCCAGTCTGTGGAGCCTTCAATGTTGCTAGCCTCCATTTTCTTATCTTCGTTGATCCTGTTACAACACATCGTAATATCAAGCGGTGGATGGTGTTTATCAGCACGCTCCACTAAGCCATACTCAGACACACACACGCTAACATCTCTCATACTTGCGCTAACCAATACAACATCTAATTTGCTACCTCGAACATTAAAAATATGATTATATTCTATGAGATCACAGTAATTTAAAAAATAAGACATATAGTTATTTACATTTAAACATGCACTATTCAGATTCAAGTCACCAAGAACAATAACGGGCGATTCACGTATTATGTCAATATTGTTTTCACTTGAGAGAACCAGGACATTACTTATATTCATCTTCTTTTGCACTGGGTCTTATATAAATAACACAAACAAAGTATATACGGCCTAGGTATTTACTGTCGCCCACATATCTTCACCGTCTTTCGTCTCAAGATCACTTCGTCTAGTGAGCTCCAGACCCGGTCTAACAGCTAGAAGCACTCCTCCTCCTTTAGAAGGTCTATCTCGTCGCAGTAGGCTCCAACTACATGGAACGACCTCGGGATCGTTTATTGAAGCGTCCAATTTAGTTTCCGTAACTGCTATAAAATCTGCTTCTGATAGCATCACGCTTTGCCTCCAGTACCTATATGAGCTTTGTTTTGAGTCCATTGACGTTCTGATAGACAGCGCAAAAATTATGTTTACTATTACTATTATTGCTGGTTGTCTGATTCTGCATGACCCTTCTCTTTTGTATTTCTGCCGGGAGAGTGGGGTCTACTGTAGTTATGGTATGTGGCACGCCCGGCTCCTCTATGAAACCATTCCCGCACTTCCGTTCCTTTGGGCCAGGATTCAGGATCCAAGAACAGCTGCACCATACTCTCTGGGATAGTTAATAAAAATGAGGCGTACCTATCATGTTTCAGTTTCAACATTTGAACTTCAAAACCTGTTTTCATACTCGTGTGCTCCATATGAGCTATTACTGCTTCTGGAGTGGTGTCCGACTTGAAGAAACATGCGTGTAACTTTTTTGTCCTCTCCACCGTCTGCAGGTGCTCTAGCTGCTGTCCACATCCTTTTATAGCTTCTTGTCTAACTCGTTTAGTTTTACGGTTTCGGTATACTTGCCAATCACCGGCGTTATCCTCAACATTATGATCCGAATTCCTGTTAAGCTGAGATACTAGCTTAGTAGCTAGTTGTGGTGTAGAATTCGAGCTATGTCCAAGATCACTCTGATGTTTGGGCTTAGTCTTTTGCCGTAATGGTCCAATAGCGATTGATGGCATAGTTCCATTGTCCTTATTCCAAACCTGCCTTTGACTAGATTTGCTTGTGTTCGGTGTGCTTGAATTCACTGTACAATCAGCAGGGCTGGGTTTCGGATGCTGCTTCAATTGCTCTTCCACTATGTCCAGTCTTTGATTGGTGGTAGATATTTCATGCTGCAATCTTACTTTTGTCATTAGTATTTCACTTACTTGCTCATTGTTGGATTGTATCGTTGCCTTCAATAAACTGTATTCATCAGCAATGCTTTCTGCGGAATTGAAATGACCATCAACATCTGTTCTAAGGCAGTCAAACTTGTTGCTTAAATCGGTGACATCTGTTTGTATGTTTGTGAACAGTTTCAGTAAGTTATCTATTTTTGTTTCATGGGTTGTTAATTGTTTGGTGATGGTGACACGAAGATCTCTAATTTCCGTTATAAGGGTGTTGGCCTTGTGACTTTCATCAGACGGGGAGGGCAAACTTTCATTAACTACAGAGCTTACTCTAGTCTGCGGTGTTATTGGGTCACTGACAGCTTTCCCTTTCCTCCTCAGTGTAACATTGAGGTGCCTGGGGGAGACGTTACTGACACAGGGCGTTGTCTGTATTCTTTGTTGCTGAGGAAGTCTTACGGGGGTAGTCATATTCAATTTGGCATTTTTCCTGATGCAAGGAGCACATTTCCATTTAGCTTTACTTTCAGCAGACAATCGACAGTAATGGCTGTTACAATAGAGCAGGTATCTAGGTGGAGCTTTATCTTGCACGATGAGCACGTCATAAAATGTTTCGTCATTAAAGGCTGACAACATTTACTGCAAATGTTGCGCGTAGGCGTGCGAATTGGCGCCATCTCCGTACATTTAAAAATGACAATGTTTGGTTGCTATAGTACAGTTTTGTTCCAACTCCAATACTGCATGCAATTTCCATTCACAATCACAAGATGGCGTTACTGGTCCCAAAAAGCGTCAAAGTTAATTCTTGTGATTATTTAGTAAACCTAATCCAATTATGTGGCATATCAATAACATAGGTAATTTGTACTACTCTTTAATCACACACTAATACAGTTAGAAAACATCCATAGGTTGAGTCAAACAACACTACTAAGAAAATAAAGTTAGTTGTCACTGCGCGAGTTTCAAATATTTTAGCGGTTAATTTGAAACACATTGATTTATTATAATATCGCCGTACACATTCACGAGAAAACGTTCACAAAGCCAAATTGTCACTTGTTCACTAATATTACATCAATATATTGGGGAAAACAGCACTTTTACTAATAATTTGAATTTAAAGAAACATTTATCAACATGAGAGCTTGTTTACTCAAACAGCGCCACCTGGCGAACTACTATTAATACTACTATTAATAATGGTATTCTACTTCACTAACGGAGATGTTTTGTATGGTAATAAGACTATTGTTGCCGACATCCACAGCCGGAATTTTTTAGCCAACCCATTCGCGATATATTTTTTAACATACTAAATTTGATATAAAATATTTATCATCAATTAAACAGATGGGTGAAGGTCGTTCTTAATCGTATCCTCTACTATTAGATTAAAATCTAAATTGCATAAGATATGGAAGTCAGGTAGGGATAAAACTATCTATAGTTTTTTTAGAGCTATTAGATCTCATGTAAAATCAAGTACTTCCTTGGCCTATGATCACTATAAAGCACGCATACAAGACGAACTTATCTCCAATCCGCATGCTTTCTGGAAGCACATATCTAATTTAAAAACCAAGGGAGGGTTTGAACCATCCGTCACTTATAATGGAAGTAGTCACAGAGGCCCATATGCTGCCAAAGCCTATGCAGATTATTTCAGTAGTGCATTCCTACCGCATACGCCTACCTTAAGTGCAGACGGCCAAACTATGATTATTTAAAAAACAACATTAACATGAACTCCCGTTACTTGTAATTTGAATGAAAATATAGGGCAAGTTAGTTGGTTTAGCATTTAGTGGCACTATTAATAAACAAATAATCTAACTATATCTAAAAACTACAACTAATCTAGGTATTTTTGTTTGGCAGTATATGTACCATGCAGCAATGATTCATATACTGACAATCAAACGTACTTGCAAACAAGCATAGGATGCCGCTGGAGCTAGCCCGAACCCTGCGCAACAGAGATGTACACCGCTTTCGCATGACTGTGTAGAAACAGTCAACTCGCGCAGCGGCAAACATTCCCGAAGCGCTGCAGAATCTAGGCAGCCCCATCAGCACCCTAAACGCATTATTGTATTGAATACGTAGCGCGTTGTACTGTTTGAGCGTGTGATTCACCCACAGGCTGCTCGTGTAGAAGTTCGTACAGTACCTACGCTTGGAAAAGAGTGAGTTTTACTTCACTTGAGCAACGAGCGAACCTGCGGGCTATCATGTTCGCTCTAACAGACAACGCCCTACGCTCTCTCTCCATATCTGTATCATCTTTCAGGTCCGAGGTTACCACGTGTCCGAGATATTTAAATTGTTCCACCCTCTTTAGTGGAGTTCCATACAGCTTTATTGGTGGGATGGAGGAAAGACGTTTACCTCTGGCCTGAAAGACCCTACATTCGCTTTTCTTTATATTATATTTTAAGCCATGTTTATGTACATACGCTTCACAAATACCCAACAGTTTAGTTAGGCCGCAGGCCGATGCACTCAGCAGCACCATATCATCCGCATAGCTGATGTTGTTGAGGCAAACCCCCTCGATGTGGCATCCGACACGGGTACTGCTGAGCTCACCTATCAGCGCATTGATGTACAGGTTGAAGAGCTTCGGTGAGGTCAACCCCCCCTTGCCTCACCCCGCACTCCAGCCTGTACGGCTCGGAAAAAGTACTCGACCATCTCACTACATTCACCTGGTTTTGATACCAATATTTAAAGACATTATTAACCTCTGGTGGCAGATTGATATCTTTTAACTTCTGCCAGAGAATATCGTAAGAAACCAGGTCAAATGCTTTTGAGAGGTCGAGGTAACAGGCATAAATGGATGTCCGACGTGTCGTATAGTATTTGACAGTTTGCTTAAGAGTCAAAATAGCCATTTCTGTGGAGAGACCAGTTCTAAAACCAAATTGATTGTCATGCAACTTTATGTAATCGTCCAATTGACTATTAAGCAAACCGTCAAAAACCTTGGCTATAATGGTGGCCAGCGAAATAGGTCTGTAGTTCGACTTATCACACACATTGCCTGTTTTATTTTTCACAATTGGCACCACCACAGTCTTCATCATATCAGCAGGCAGGTATGAGTGCCCCATACATAGCGTGTAAAACATCGCGAGCACTCCTGGTAAGTGCACACCCGCGTACTTTAGATGCTCAATGCTGAGTCCGTCATGGCCTGGAGATTTACCGCGCGACATACCTTTAATAGTTTTTCTGACATCTTTTGCAATAAATCTAGTAGGTACATAACTTCTGACCAACAGACCCCGCATCGCTTGTCGACTGTGATCGTCCCAGTGGTGACTTTACAGTGAAGTGGTCTCTGTCCGCTATGCCTTTATGGTCATTAACACCCGCGACACTCACCGGAAAGCTCGGTTTACCCTTCAAACCAGTTGTGGACTTCCAAAAATTACGAAAATCATGTTTTGCATGCTGTGATGTTATTATATCCATTTTAAGCTGTTCACTATGATTCTGACACCATTTTAAACGAGACTTAAAAATTCTACGTGTCTCGTGCATTTCGTCATAAACACGGCCTGATTTTGGTTTTCCACAACACACCCATTGCTTAAATTTGCACCTCGCCTCCCCGTGAGCCTCGCTAACGTACCTATTCCATCCTACTACAGGTTTTTTCTTATTAAATCGTTTTAACTTTAATGTCCGACTGTCAGTAGCGGCATGGCTTAAAATATTTACAATTTCAATATACATCCTGTCAATAACAAATTTATGGTCCAAATTATTACACACTGAGTCACAACAATACAAAAATTCATTAGGGAAATTTATTAATTTTAATTTTTCATTACATAATCTATTATACAAGTCAATTTGTTCAGTGTTCCGCTCACCCCACAGTACTTTATTAATTTCATTAGTTGCATTAATTACAATTTTTGGTTTAATTATGTCAAAATTACATTCTAAAATTAAGGGAAAATGGTCTGACCACAGGGCATCATAGCCATGCAAGCAAGAATATACGAGTCAATATTCCTGCCTTTCTTAAAGGGAAATCACAACTTTCTGGGGTGAGAGTTAAACATGATAGACAGCTAGCAAGCCAACATGTACATATTGAGCGGTTAATTGGGTTAAGTAAGATATTCATTATATTAAAAAGCGATTTAAATGCATACTATGTACATACCACTAACAACTAGAATATTTTTTGTGTGTTATACAGTGTGGCCCTGGATAAAGTGCAACCCCGAAAGGGGGTGAAACTAGATCAAAAATTATCGACAAAAAAATAGAAAAAAAAATTAAAAAAAAATTAAAAATTAAAAAGTTGACCACTGACCCAGTGGTCAACTTTAAATGCTCCTAGCCAGCACATTTTTTATGTTAGAACGTAGGTTTTTATTTTATTTAAAAGCTATTATGATAGACAATAATAAAAAGTCATAAAAATTTCTAGTATTATAGGCTTAATTTTAAGATTTTTGGAGTTTATTGGAAATTAATAAGCATTTAAAGTTGACCACTGACCGTCAGTGGTCAACTTTAAATGCTCCTAGCCAGCACATTTTTTATGTTAGAACGTAGGTTTTTATTTTATTTAAAAGCTATTATGATAGACAATAATAAAAAGTCATAAAAATTTCTAGTATTATAGGCTTAATTTTAAGATTTTTGGAGTTTATTGGAAAAAAACAGCCTAAAAAATTTAATTTTAATACAAAAATTAAACTTTAAGTCACGATAGCCACTTGTTTGTCAGTTATTTGTTATTTTATCGTCATCGTCACATATCTGACATGATTATGGTTTTTATTTTAACAAAATAGACCTACTACTTTGGAAGAAATAATTTTTTTATTAAATAGAGTCATTAGTGAGCAATAAAAATTTTAATACATCAATAAAGTATATACGATTTTTTTTTAAAAATTTTTTTCTATTTTTTTGTCGATAATTTTTGATCTAGTTTCACCCCCTTTCGGGGTTGCACTTTATCCAGGGCCACACTGTATATATAAATATTGCTGGACATTTCACACAGCGCTATCTAGCCCCAAACTAAGCACAGCTTGTACTATGGGAACCAGATAACTGATAGAATACTTATATACATTTTTTTTTGTAAATACATACATACTTATAATATATAGAGAAACAACCAGACCCGAAACAAATATCTGTAGATCATGCAAACATTTGTTCCGCAGCGGGGATCGAACCCGCTACCTCCTGCGTCTCAGCCGGCTATTCGCCCACTGCACCACGGAGGTCATCAGGTAATTTTGCAGGTCATGCTGTGTAATTTTCGGTAGCGTATTGTAAAAACAAAATAAATACTTTGAAAGTCACTATTTTTATTTATAATTCCTGTATATATGTTTCTCAAACAGTGCCTTATTAAAATAATTAGGATAAAAATTAGCAAGCTTTCCCACCATATTATTAATAAAGATTTCGTCCCTTGAAATATAAGTATATAACTTTCATATCTTTGAAAGTGTAAATAATTAAGTTACAGAATATTTTTTCTGCACAGTACAATTGCCCCTGTATTTGATAATAATAAATGCATGTACCTAGGTTTTAAAAATAGCTCTCCACTTTCTTCATACAAATATGGTCCTGCAGGCCTAGCACAGTAACTGTAGAGAAGGATTTAGCCATGAGTCATTTATCGGAACAAAGAAGACACTTGTCGACCGTCTCGAGCACGGCGATTGCGAGCGTGAACGGGAAGAAATGTTGTCGACACTTCCTCGACAGTAGTCTACAACGCCGAGCACGATAGCCATCATTTTCTCTATCTTTGACATTTAAGGCTAGACAACTTTCTTCTGAAATTGTCTAGGTCTTACGATGCCTAGACTACACTGTCTTCTCAAGTTGTTAATTAATTAATTATATATACAACGGACGTTGCTATAGACAGTATCTTTCTCTTGTCTAGGAATAAAACTTATTGATCCTGCTCGTGGCAAAGAAAATTTCTGAAGAATCGACAGAGAATGGAATATAATAACGCTTTATTGTACATCACACTCAAATTTCAAAACAATATAAAAACAAATAACAATACACGCAGAAATACAAGTTGCGGTCAGAGCCTTGTCGTCTCTTCGAAGAGTAGACAAGGAAATCGCTGTGTAGTTTAAGTTTGCTGTAGTTTTTGTAATGATTTGGTTCCTACTTGCATATGGACACTACTTCAATTATGGTTTCTTCTCCTAACAAACCATCAGGTTATGCCCCAAGGAATGGGTGTAAAGGATTATTTCGATATTGTATTTGTTATTTTTTTATTTCATAATGTACCTACTGAACTGGTATTGAGAAGGACACCACACGGGGCCATTACGTAACTCGTTGCACTCAATTTCAATTTGAAACCGGTTAATATGGTTAAGGTGAAAGGTAATTATTGAAAAAGAAAAATTAGTTTCATTTTAATTTAATTATGTACAACTATTACATTGCGGACTTTTGAACCTTTCATCAGATGAGTTAACATTGGTTGGTTTCACACACTAACAACGGAGAAAAAAAATATCGTGATGTCCCAGAAGCAAACATTCCAGAACCTACATATTCATACCTACATAGGTACATACGCCAGATACATATATTAGAGTTCTCGGAAAGAAAATAATAACTGAACGGGCTCCTTTGCCATACAGCATTATGACTTTTCCTGAGTATGGTTTCTTTTGTGTCTAATCAAAGAAGATCTTTGAGTAAATGATTTATTGCATATGTTACAAGCATATGGCTTTTCTCTAGTATGGATTCTTTCATGTTTATTCAGATAACCACCTGATACAAATGATTTATTGCATATGTTGCAAGTATATGGCCTTTCTCCAGTATGGATTCTTTTGTGTACAATCAAACTATAGTCTTGAGTAAATGATTCATTGCATATGTTACAAGCATATGGCTTTTCTCCTGTATGGAATCTTTTATGTTTAATCAGATAACTACCTGATGAAAATGATTTGTTGCAAATGTTGCAAGCATATGGATTTTCTTCAGTGTGGGTTTTCTTGTGTATAATCAAATAACTACTTGAAGTAAATGATTTGTTGCAAATGTTGCAAGCATATGGCTTTTCTCCAGTATGGATTCTTTTATGTTTAATCAGATAACCACCTGATACAAATGATTTATTGCATATGTTGCAAGTATATGGCCTTTCTCCAGTATGGATTCTTTTGTGTACAATCAAACTATAGTCTTGAGTAAATGATTCATTGCATATGTTACAAGCATATGGCTTTTCTCCTGTATGGAATCTTTTATGTTTAATCAGATAACTACCTGATGAAAACGATTTGTTGCAAATGTTGCAAGCATATGGCTTTTCTCCAGTGTGGGTTTTCTTGTGTTCAACCAAAGTCCCGCCTCGAGAGAATGATTTGTTGCAAATGTTGCAAGCATATGGCTTTTCTCCAGTGTGGATTTTCTTGTGGTCGATCAAATGGCTGCCTTGAGAGAATGATTTATTGCAAATGTTGCAAGTATATGGCTTTTCTCCAGTGTGGATTCTTTTGTGTACAATCAAACTACGGCCTCGAGTAAATGATTCATTGCATATGTTACAAGCATATGGCTTTTTTCCAGTATGGTTTTTTTTATGTGTATTCAGATAACTACCTGATGCAAATGATTTATTGCAAATGTTGCAAGTATATGGCTTTTCTCCAGTGTGGATCCTCTTATGTCTATTCAAGTGACCGCCATTAGTAAATGTCTTATTGCAAATGTTGCAAGTATATGGCTTTTCTCCAGTGTGGATCCTCTTATGTCTAATCAAGCTACTGCCAGTAGTAAATGTCTTATTGCACATGTTGCAGGCATGCTGTTTTTTGCTGAAATGAATCAGCATGTGCCGCGCTAGTTTTCTTTTTATTGCAAATGTTTTGTTGCACACATCACAACAGAATGACAAGGCACACCCATTGCTTGTCTCAGCTTTCACTTTAACAGGAGGTTGTTCCGAGCTTAATATAATAACATCGACTGTGACATCTTCTGCAAGTGTACTCTCCTCTATGTCAATGGATTCTTCTTTTATTAGAATTTCTTCTTTTATTTGAAGTTCTTCTTTTATTTGAAGTTCTTCTTTTATTTGAAGTTCTTCTTTTATTAGAAGTTCTTCTTTAACTTCAGTATTTCCTTGGTTTGAGTTATCAATTATGGACGTGAACGGTAAAGCAGTCACAGATAGGTTGTGAGTGATTGCTGTTGGTGGTACTGCTTCCTCAGCCTGAAAACAAATAAAAACTAATATTAATGATAATGTCTACCATTGTTGGGCATATATTGCATGAATCTTAAAACTTAGCTAAATATCTAAATGATCATTGAAGACTTTTATGATCTCCTGAACAAGGCATGTGACCAGAATAGAGGATCATGGACTGTAGTTATAGGTGATTTTAATGCGAAAGTAGGGCCATGATTAGATGTAGATGGTGCAACAGATACTCTAGGTAAATTCGGTTTGGGAAAACGTAACGAACGCGGTGCACGCCTAATTCAATTTGCATTTGGTCAAAACATGGTAATTTCTAACAACTTCTTTGACAAAAAACCCCAACGACGATGGACATGGGTGTCACCTGACAGAAATTCGTAAAACGAAATCGATTTTATACTATCTTCCAACAAACAGATAGTTAAAGATGTTTGCGCCATTAATAAAATTAATTATGCTTCGGATCACAGACCAATAAGAGCAAAATTAAAATTTGAATTTAAAATACACAGAACTAAATTATTTACAAAAAGATTAATAAAACATAGTAAACAGCACCTTATTCATAATTCGGAAAAGTTTAAATTAGAACTCTCAAATTATTTTAGTCAACTCAAAATAGATGAATCAGATAATTCAGAAACCCAATATAAAAACATAGTTAATGCAGTTCACACAACAAGCAAGAAAATTAAACCGATGAAGCAAAGTAAATTTAACCTATCAAACAAAACCCAGAATTTATTAGAAAAAAGACTCGAGACCGACATTGGGTCACAAGACTATAGAAATATAGACAAAGAGGTTAAGCGCAGCATCAGAAACAATGCAAGAAACTTTAATACCCACAGAGTAAAAATAGCACTAGATAATAATAGATCGCTCAGAATAGCAAAACAGGGTATCTCTAAGAGTAAAACATGGATTAATTGCTTACAAGATAGTTCCGGAAATAAATATAATAATAGAGGCAAAATATTGGAAATATGCATAGAATTCTACAAAAATCTTTACTCCGATTCTTCAAAGATGACAACAACTATAGAATATGCTCTATCAGATGCTGTACCATTCATAACAGGGCGCGAAGTCCATGATGTCCATGAGTCCAATGATGTCTTAAAAGACATGCATTATGATAAGAGCCCTGGAGAGGACGGTGTCACGACCGAGGTTTTAAAAACTGGAGCCACTGTTTTACTACCCCATATTACAAATCTCTTCAACACCATTCTAGATACAGGTCAGCTACCAGTGGAGATGTGCCACTCAAACATAATTCTTCTTCACAAGAAAGGAGACAAAAGTAACATGAATAATTACCGTCTTATCAGTTTAGTGTCACATCTCTACAAAGCCTTTATCAAAGTTATTCAGAAGCGCATAGAAGGTATACTGGACCAGTACCAACCACCGGAACAAGCCGGATTCCGACCTCATTTTTCCACCACTGACCATCTCCATACGCTAAATCAGGTTATAGAAAAATTTAATGAATTCCACAATCCACTATATCTGGCTTTTGTGGATTACACAAAAGCTTTCGATAGCATCAACCACTCGGCAATCTTCTTGGCTTTAGAGAAACAAAATGTTCAAAAAACCTATATAGACCTAATTAAAAGCATTTACAGCAATAGCTATTCTAACATTAAATTAAATACATCAGGAGCAAAGTTTTTAACAGAAAAGGGAGTCAAACAGGGAGACCCGCTCTCTCCAAATTTGTTTACGAGCACTCTAGAAAAGAGGTTTTTAGACAATTGCCAGCCTCATGGACAAATAGAGGCATTGAAATCGGCGACCAAAAACTTACAAACCTTAGGTTCGCTGACGACATAGTTGTTTTTGCCACCAGTGCCCCCCAATTAGAACAAATGCTCCAAGACCTGAGCAAGGCAAGCCTTGAGGTTGGACTGATGATGAACCAGTCAAAGACCCAAGTTATGACCAATAGCAAGAAACGTAGGGTCAAGGTAGATGGGCAAGAGATACACTATGTCGATGAGTATATTTATCTGGGCCAGATAGTCTCTTTCAAGAACAGACAAGATCGAGAAGTAGACCGTCGTGTCGATAACGCTTGGAAGAGCTACTGGTCCATGAAAGAGCTAATGAAGGGCAACCTTCCACTGTCACTTAAGCGAAAACTCATCGACAGGTGTATCTTACCTATTCTAACCTACGGTGCTCAGACTTGGTCATTGACGGACTGACTCACAAAAGTTCAAACTCGGGGTATGCCAAAGAGCGATGGAGCGTAGCATTTTAGGTGTTAAGCGAACCGATATAATCCGCAACACTACTCTACACTCTACGACCGGAATCATCGATGTGGGGTACAAGGCTGCAAGGCTCAAATGGGACTGGGCGGGTCATATCACTCGAATGCACCCTGAAAGGTGGACTAAGATCTCCACCGACTGGCAACCTACAGGACGACGGCAACGAGGCAGACCGCGAAAACGTTGGCGCGACGATCTGGATGGGTTCCATTCTGACTGGCAGGAGATTTCTGGAGAACGCAAGGAATGGAAGGAAATGGGGGACACCTTTGCCCAGCAGTGGGACAGTATAAATTATTAAAGAAAAAAAAATCTGATATTAATGATATCAGACATTAGCTAAGTAATGCTGTAATTGTTAATTCATCATAACCATTTTTATAGTTGCTTATTTTATTATAATTAAATTTGTGTTATTATTAGTATTTGAGGTTTATAGCATGTAGGTATGTTTTAATTTTATATAGATGCACCGCCGACATGTGATATGTTTTAATCCTGTCCATACTAAGGTTGTCTGGAAGAGATCGCTTTTAGCGATAAGACCGCCCATTGTACTAAATCTGTTCCTAAAAATTATGTTCTGTATTTTACTTTGGTGTACAATAAAGAGTTATCTTATCTTAATGCTGAGATAAGCTAAGATAGAGAGCTAAGATATGAACACTAAAAATAATAAGTATACATATGTATAAGGAAGAACAGATGTTAATTAACTTGGAGGGTTTAGGAATGCAGAATTGTAGATGATGTAAACATTTGTTTGGGTGTTGTGTTGCGCAGGCACTCATTGTTCCTGACACCACAAATAAAGGGAATCCTAGTGTGATGTCAGGCCTACAGGTGTGTGACTGACTGACTGTCAGGTGATATTAGTTAGAGAGTTAGAAAAAGAAAGGAGATTTGTATCCGCCATGTTGTGTCAGCCTGTAAATGGCAAAGTATTAGAACAAAACCAAACCAATAATGTAATACTTAAGCTGTTGGCGTCCCTATTTAAATAAATAAATAAAGACATTGTTATTAAAAAAATTTAAACAATTTGCAAATAGGGTCTGTACTCCGGATGCGCGACCGGCTTCAGTTTGCGACCAACTGACGGCCTTAGTTTCTTTAAATCAAGATAATAGCGTTTCTAGAAATTACAGAGATAAAAAATTAATCCTTAATGAGTTTATACAGTTGGAAACATATTGTTATTACCAGCGCCGAAAAAAAAAATCTTAATGCGTGTGGCGACTCAATGGTGTGTGGACATGTAGAGATTTGAAAAAAAAAATAACACGACACGCGGCGATCAAAGGTAAGTTTTATTGCTTATTTTATGTTGTACATACAATTTAGATGTTTTGATAGTTCAATCAATACATTTTCGTAATGAATTAGTGGTATTTTACTGTTTTTAAACTAAATTAAAATTCAGTGGTCGGTAACTGAATTGCATATTTATCAAAAAAGTCGGATTGCGGCCACCTGGTCGTAAACCGACGCTTAGAGCATTATTTTATTTTGCTTAATTTGAACCTAACGGTTCATACACGACTGTTACAATTTAGTGTGGAGGATTATAAGTGTAAAGATTATTTTCTTTAGAAAGCGACCACCAGTTTCTTTGAAGGAACTTTGTTTAATTTACCTTCAAATATTGGGTGGTAAAGAGGTGGTCGGTAACCCACATAACTGATATGAAGGTATTAGTTTACGGCCACCGTAATTTAGTATGAAAGAAACAACGGCCGCAAACCAAAATAAGTAGTAAATTCATTGAGTATGCGACCACGTGTGATTTTATTTCAAATTTGGTCCAATATTAATATGCCTGTTGAATATTAATAAGTTTAGCGCAAACATGTGCTTGTAATTGATGAATACTAAATATCTTCCCAGTTTCAAATTATACAAAGCCATATTTAAGACCATACTTTTTTTAGGTGGAGCCCTCAAAAAGTACTATAACTACAAAAAAAAAGAAAAAGACTGTCTAATACACCGAAGTAGCACTAAAACAAACCCTTGATGACATTAGAAAGAAAGGCAAAGGAATAAGGGAAACCTGCAGGCTATATCAGATCCCTCGAACTACTATTCAAGAGCGTCTTTGCGGAAAGAGAAGTGAGACTATTGAAACAAGGGGACCAGATTCAGTACTAGGCATAGAAGGAAAAGAAAATCTTAAAGAGTGGCTTGTCGGTTGCACTAGAGGAACTAGGAAGATATTACGATGAGAATGGTCTTCATCCCAACCCGTCAAAAACACAAGCTTGCGTTTTTCACCTCCAAAACTGGCATTCAAATCGGACCCTCAATGTGTCCTGGCAAGGCGTAAGCAACGACCACTGCTCGTTTCCTCGGTATCTGGCATAACGCTCGACAGGTCCTGACTTACAAAGCTCACTGCAAGAATGTCAAGTGGAAAGTAGGAACCAGGAACAACTTACTCCGGCAACTAACTTCTAACGCCTGGGGGGCATCAGCCCACGTGCTTCGAACAACCGGCCTATCACTCTCGTTTTCAGCAGGTGGATTTGCTTGCCCAGTGTTGCACCGGTCTGCCCATGCAAGGGAGGTAGATACTGCCCTTAACGACACGTGCAGAATTATACTGCCTAAAACCGACCCCACTCAAAATGCTCTACCCACTAGCACGCATTGCACCACCAAGCGTTCGCCGCGAGGTTGCTTGCAGTGTTGAAAAAAGTAAGCAGGAAACTGACGACTGGCATCCACTCTGCGGCCATCAGCCGGCATCGGCCTGACTGAAAAACCGTAAGAGCTTCCTCCGATCCACCAACCCCACAGACAAAAGCCCGGCAGTAACGAGACTTGAATTATGGTCCTCCCATCATACTGCTCCTCCTGATTAAATTCTACTAGCTGAGCATCTTCCTTCCAAGGCTACAAGCTGCAATGGTCAATTTGGAAGTCCCTAAACCGGTTGCGTACTCAAGTTGGCCGCTGCCGAGACAATCTAGCCAAGTGGGGCTACATCGACCCACTCCAGAGCCAGTGCCACTGCGGGACTACTTCACAAACAATGGCCTACCTGCTCTCATATCCTCTGTGCCCACCCACCTGCATACAATAAGACTTAATCCAGGCAACAGAGAGGGGTGTTGAAGTTTCTCTCTATTGGGCTGATAAAATTTAGAAGTCAAATAGCCATTGACACAAAAGATGAAGAAGAATAAAAGCTACTCTAAATGTTTGCTCAGTCGCGCGCGCTACTACACAGCGAGCGCACGTATTGCGATAAGCCTTTTTCTTCGCGGTATTTAATTTTTGATTTACCCACAATTGCGCGTCGCGATATGGGCGAGGTCCCCGGGCCTCGAACCGATCTCGGAAGTGAAATGAGTGAAGAAGAAATTGTAGGAAACAATATAGTGTGTGAGTTGGAGGAGTTTAGCAGGCATGAAATGTCAGTGTGTAACTGGCCGGACCTGAACGGTTCCTCCACAGTAACAAATTCATACAAGGTACATACTTTTTCGCCATTATTCATGGTTGAACGTATAATATTTTATGTTTTATTTCCAAACTAGACTATGTTGACCTACTTACGCCAACACATGCTATGTTGCATGAAAGAAACATTTTATTTTACTCCTCTGAAGTGTTTAACCCAGCTAACTGATCGCTATCCAGCGCATCGACCCTACAAGCAAATGTTAGCAACATGTGCTTGAATTCACTGCCCTGCGTCTATCAACATGGGGCATACAGGTGTAAAGCCAAATGTGCCTGTAATTTCACTGGCACCTATACCCTTCGAACCAAAACACGGCTTGTGTGAAGGATAACTATGGTGGTAGTACTTCACCAGACGAGCATCTTCACAAAGAACTGTAATAGGCTAACTATACCTCAGTACTTTGTTGTAGTAGCTCTCGCAAGAGTTGTTCAGATTTGAAACACATGTCAGAGAATCTGCAGCACCTCTGCAGCTGTGAGTAGCAGATGTAGCATATTGTGTGCGGCCTTCCATCTTCTGCATTTAACTGGAACAATGAGATATTTATTTCAATCACAAAAGTAAAAATCCGTAAAGGATGATCTTTCTTAAAGCTAATGTCACATTACAAAGTAGACTCCACAATTATCCGGGGCATGTACATACCTTTGTGTTTGAAAGTTTCTCAAATACATCCAGAAGGCGGGTGCTTCTAATCCAATGCATTCTCACATCGATGGCTAGACACACTCTGCACAATGAGGTTAGAGCATTTGTGCACTCTGAAGCCATTTTTTATGAAAACTCGTTAACTTAACAATTAAATTGTACTTATCCAATTTGTTGTTATGTTAAATAATGGGCAGATGTTGATTGCTTTAAATTATTTGTTTGATATATTTCCACAGAAAAACTTATCTGCAACATTCAAATCATATAGAATAGTCACATTTTACTTGCAAGTTCGCTTTCGCTTACTTCTGTACAGTGTACGTACGTAGACGACGCTTCTGTAAAGGGCGGTGCCTGGGCATGGGCGTTTATTCAACTGACTAGTTGAATCAACCGTTGATTAACATACGGCGCTTCAACGGTCTATCGTTTATTCGTAGACTAGTTGAATTCGTAGACGGTTGAATAAAATGTTGAGACGTTTGTTTCAACTAGAGCGCGACGGCTCGACGCGTAAACATAGTCGTATAGTACGGGAACGGTAGATAGCTTGCTCGACGCGACGATAAAATAAATTTGAACTTTAAAGTTACGTAGGTAGTGTTCATATTTGAATAAAATACTTTACTAAAGTAAGGTCGGTGCTATTTAGGAGTGGGCGTTTTGAACCGTAAATAGTTTTGAAAAGCAGCTATTGTTCCAATAGCATGTTTTCGGTTTCGTATTCAAATAAAACTATCTATTTTCCAGTACCTAGATTCATGAGAAACGACTGGGTTAGCTGGGTTTACTAAAACGATAACGGCTAGCTATTGGCTCGGGCCGCCGTTATCAATATTACACCGAACCAATCAAGTCGCTGAAAACAAGCTACTGGAAAATAACTTGATTAGCTTGACATTGGAAACAGACTCATCAGCTTTGAGTCTGTCAGCCAAGGTCAGCCCTAAGTCTATTTCCAATGTCAAGCAAAACTATTTATTTTCCAGTAGCTTGTTTTCAGCGACTTGATTGGTTCAGTTTAATATTGATAACGGCCCGCTATTGGGTACTTTAATGTTCTTTTCCAAAAAAGTGCGTTCATTGGTCGGACCCATGATCGATCGTGAGCGATTTGTATGAAGTGTATGAGATGAAAACGGCTGACGCTTACGAAAGAGAGGGAAGTACTGTCCATTTCACAAAATCACACGTTTTTATGTTTGCATAAACCTTCACCCTTGTCACTTGGTAATAAGTGTATTTTTTGCATGATTGTAAGAATAGTAAATATGTTCTTAGGTGCCCGAGTGGGTACAGACTTGCCAGCTTGGGGTTTTATTTAACTGGCTGGTTGTTTTTTTAAATTATATTTTCAGAATATATAACAATACAGAAAATAAATTACGTCTAAATTGTAACATTTTGAACGAGTTGGAGCAATTTCAATCCCAAACTTCTCTATTATCTAACTAAATAATCCGATATTATCGCTATTTTTCAAAACAAATTAATATTTTTGTGAACACACATCAGATTTTCATAAATGTATTGACAAAGGAATGTCATGGGAATGTTGGTTCGGGGCGAACCATGTATAGTATGTAATGTAGGTAAGTACCTACCTACAGTAAAAACGTAAATTATGAAATTAAATAGTTAGATAGTAGGTAGATTCCTATGTACTAAATAAGAGGTACCTACTTCCGTAAATTATGAAATGAAAGTATAAACGTAAACTATTTGTGAAATACCAAGGTTGGTAAATTTTGTACCTAATTGCCTACCAAAATAGCACTTACTAAGCGGGGATACCTACTTTAGTGTGAACCTATGTTAGACTAGAGGTACTTAGTGCTACCAATTTTATTTTTTGCTTTACTTTCATGAGTATTTTTGCTAGTTGGCAATGACGGCGCTGTTAGCCAAGAAATTAAAATAATTTTTTCACTAAAATACACCAAAACATTTCTGGTTGTTCTTAGAATATGTAATATCGTCCATAAAATTAGATGTTACGGTTTTAGTTTATATTGATTATTTACAACTTTCAAATGCTTAATCACAGATGGCGTGCCATTTATGAATAACCACGCCATCTATCATCGCGCACCTCAAATTGGAAATAGTGCCATCTCACATTTTTTTTCGTACTGTTTTGAACGTTAGTAAGCTAATAAATACGTAATATTTATTGAATGATTCGTAATTGCTTCCCAGCGACATCTCAAGTCCTAGCAGGTGATCTGATAGGTATCGAGTTACATAAGACAGTAGATTGTTTAGTTATAAAGTTATAAATTACCTTTTGTACCTTAATCTTTTTTTGTGTATTTATGTTGCAAATAAATTTGTATTCTATTCTATTCTATATTTTGTAGGACAAGCGTAGAGTGCACACCGAACAAAAACCTTTCATCTGCAGCAGATGTTCCCTTTCATTTACAAAAGAAAGCCATTTGAATGTACACATGAGAGTTCACACAGCGGACCGGCCCTTCGCATGTCATATTTGCGACAAAACATTCTTTGAAGCTCGTTATTTGAAAGGGCATATGCAGGTACATTCCGAGATTCGAGCGCATGTGTGCGCGTGCGGGAAGGCGTACAAGCGGCCGGAGCATTTAAAACTGCATATCAAAGATAAATGCAAGGCTAGTTTTGCCATGCCCGGAGCTGACTTACAAACATAAAGGACTGTTGGCATACAGAATCACTAATTGAGGGATTTTCACGGGCGTGGCGCAGTGGGCTGAGACGCAGGAGGTAGCGGGTTCGATTCCCGCCGCGGAACAAATGTTTGCATGGTCTACAGATATTTGTTCCGTGTCGGGGTGTTTTTCTATATATTATAAGAATGTATTTACAAAAAAAAGTATATAAGTATTCTATCAGTTATCTGGTTCCCATAGTACAAGCTCTGCTTAGTTTGGGGCTAGATAGCGCTGTGTGAAATGTCGAGCGATATTTCTTATTTATTATTATTATTTATGTTTTTATAAGGGACAATATTATTTGATTCTGAAGAATCTAATTGATCTATTGTAAATGTGTACTTTTAAAAAATATTTGGTATTCAAAAATAATATTTGATCTCCTTTTTTTAATTATCGGTCTAAATGAGTAGGAGAACCAACACTGAGCACCCCGACTCTAGGCAGGCTTGTGCGTGACACCCCTAGAGTGTTATCAAAAAGCGCGGAGCCAGAAGCTCGCGTGGAAGGTCCTGAGTGGAGCACGAAGCCGAGCGGAGTGAAGGTAGAATGTGTGAAGCGACACTTAGGGGCGACCACAAGAGAGTTCTGGCGAGAGCCCACCCCAATAAACTACAGATTTGGCGGTTTTTAAGTACCGCCAAAGTTAAAAATGGATCGAACTTTATTATTAAATGCTTATTTCTCTTAGTTTTGGGACCCAACATGGATCTATCAAACTTAATTTATACATCTCTAACATTTTTTGCGTAGCTCCAAACAGATTAAAGTATCGATTGTTTGATTTATTTTATGTTTCACTAAAAGAGGATCAATAATTAACAAAGATGACTGTGTATATTTTTTCTTGCTGTTTTTGCAAAATTAAAATTATCATTTAAATACATGCCTTTTTATAACTGCTAACAGATGGCGTTGCTCTATCATGCTCTTGATTAACAAAGGAAAGTGAATGGTCAATGTCAATTGCCGTCTCAACATTATTTTCCGAGGAACTTGAAATATAAAAACAAATGTTTCTGTTTGTTTATCTGACGAACAGATATTTTTCATTTAATTTTTGGCATTGTGTTTTTGAGAACCATATTTTTTGGCGGTGCATTTCCAGACAGCGCCATCTATTACGCTAGTAAGAATTAGTTATTTTTTTCTTTTTAAATCGAAAATGAAAAGCCCTCATTGAGAAAAAAGCTGCTTACGGAGTCAAATCTTTTGAGACTTTTTGACGATCTCCGTGACGCAGTGGGTGACAGTCTAAGACGCAGGAGGTTGCGGATTCGATTCCCACCATGGAACAAATGTTTGCATGATCTACAGATATTTGTTCTAGGTTTGGTTGTTTCTCTATATAATAAAAATATTTTCAAAAAAAGTAACTATATGTTATTCCATCAGTTATCTGGTTTCCATAGTATACAAGCTTTGCTCAGTTTAGTGCTAGATAACGCAATGGGAACTGTCCAGCATTATTATTTATTTAGTAATGCTCGTATCGCGCTCGATAAGTCCTAAAACTAAAAGCAAAAATCCTTCTTGGCCTCTAGTTGAATATAGTATATACAAGCTGTCCCGCCGAACTTCGTACCGCCTTGACATTCATATGACGCGGGCTGTCAATGTACGCTGCGTCTTTGTATGAGAAAATGAATTATCTTCATTATTTCTTTTTGCGTGATTTTTCCCGATATTTTAATAGTTATTCTGCTATTCGGAGCGGAGACAAATCCAACAAATCAAAATCGGTCCAGCCGTTCTTGAGTTATAAGTGTTCGAACAAACCCGTCTTTGTTTTATATATTAAGATATCTAATGTCGTAAATAAATGCTTGTCTATGTCTAATTCGTTAATAGGTAATCTTTTATAAATTTGTAGTAATACTTATAAAAGCAAATCATCGTCTTCTCCAATACTAAAACTACTTTGCTTTCCATTGCAGTGTATATTAAAGCTATCTACACACCTAAGCCGCCGACCCGCCAGCACGAACCCGGCGGGTTAGTGCCGGCGGGTGGACCCGGCGCCTTTAGAAGTTGCGAATCGGACAATTTTACCGGTGGCATGACAGTCGCGGCATGTATGGCAACTGAATGAGAACCCAACCCGCCGCGCCGGCGGCTTAGGTGTGTAGATAACTTAAGACGTCATATGGTGGGTTTCTATATTGATTGATTGATTGAAAATACTTTATTGCACTTATAAAACTAGTACAAAGGCGAACTTAATGCTAAAGAGCATTCTCTTCCAGATAACCTTTGTGTATTGTAGACAAAGATGTGTAGGTAGTGCACAGAAAAGGTAAAAAAGAAAATTTGCACAGGACTAATAAATATAGCATAATATAGGTACATACTACTTAAATAAACCTACTTTAATACTTTATATGATAGACTAAACTATACCAATATCGAATTAAAATACATACATAACAATAGAAGAAGTGTTATGGAAATATTAAGTTGCTCATTTTTGGTCGGTTTGACCGAGAAGGTGCCTATAGATTCTCAATCTGAATGCTTCCACTGAAGTAGCCTCGAAATAGTTTGGTGGCATATTATTCCAGAGACGAGTAGCGGTTATGGTGTAAGAGTCAGAGTAAGTAGCCGTGTTATGCTGTGGAGTAATTAGTTGGAAACGACGAGACGATCGCACAGGTCTGTCCTCAGTTGATACGGATGCAAATCGCTCTCTGAGGTAGCTGGGAGATAGAGGGTTGCGAAGAATATTATATAAGAGGGATAGCATGTGCGCATCTCGACGAGCTCTGATGTCAAGCCATTTTAGCTGCTGACGAAATACCGAGACATGATCATATTTTCGTAGGCCGTAGATATAGCGAATGCAAAGATTCTGCAGACGCTCCAACCTGTTCAGTTGCTCTTCCGTAGCATCGGGATAGCATACATCTGCATAATCTAGGATGGGTAAGAGTAACGCATTAACCAGTGTGGACCTCGTAGATTGGGGCAAGAAATTTTTTAGGCGTTTCAGAGTATGCATGGTACCATACATCCTCCTACTAATCTGGGTAATATGGTGGTCCCATGACAAATTATGGGTAATGAAAAGGCCTAAATTCTTAACCTCCTTGCAGAACTGCAGTGGAATATTATTATATTTAACCGGAGGAAGAGTGATATCCGTCGGTAACCAGCTACAACTCGTTTCTCCTTGAAAACGTGTCAACAGTTTGACAGTAGTTAATCGTAGTCTGTTACCGACGGATATAGGAACCCGCCAATAGCCCTTTAGAAGACGCCTATGGGCAAATCCTACTCATTTCATCTTAATCAATAGACTATTGTTGGAACATCTGCCATTCTGTATTATAAGAATACACTTTTATAAGTAATAGGTACTTAAAGTGAAAGAATAATAAATTTGGTAAGTACATCAATAAAAAATGATAATCAATAAAATGTCAAAATAAACGATACAATGATATAACATTTTAAAGGAAAATAATAGTCTATCAAGTACCTACCTAACCGTAAATAAAGAATAATTATAAGAACAACTAGTTTTATTTATTATACATAATTTCACATTTTCAACACCGGGTGCTCCGAAATATGTAAGATAAAAAAAGAGCCAAAGGAGCCATGAACTAAAAAATTAAAAATACGTCAACAGACAGTTTGCCTCTTTCGGACATATATATACAATAGGTAGGTAGTTCGTAGCTAATTTCCGAGAACAGCTTATTTTTACAAAATTTTCAGTAAAACATCAAATTTCGAAAAGCTGTAATACTAACTCTACTCTGTGAAGTAAATCATACTCTAGGTCACCTACACCATAGTACTCCTCCTTATTGCAAACGCAGCAGGTACTTGCAAAATGGCGGTTTGGAGATAAATGCGGGAAACATATTTTTTGATACCTAAACAAGTCTATATTATAGTTACTAGTGGTTCGCCCCGAACTGAGATCTCGCGAGTCTACCAAAAATAAAAATAATAATTAGATAATAATAATAATGAATGCTGGACATTTCACACAGCGCCATCTAGCCCCAAATTAATATAATATATTATATAATTATTATATTATATATAATATACAGGGTTACAGGAAAAATCGTGCTAGATCCGTTAAGGGCGTGGAGTACCCATCATTTCTGACTTATTTCACTATGAAACACCCTACCCTAAACTTAACCCTTTTCGAGATATTCGACTTTTAATTTTTTTATTGAAAATTGCCGATTTTTAGGCTACTAAATTTATTTTTGTTTATTTTGTGTATCTTATTATTATTATTATTGCATTTTTACATGTGTAATAAGATGCTTTAGGACGTCTATCATTAAAATAGTGCATAAGTTAATTGAATAGACCGTAGTAGACAAGTGAAAGTTAAGAAATAAAAAAAAATATTAGAAAGTTTATTTTTCTCTAAGGGATATCTAAAAAAAATATTATGGCAATTGTTCGGCAGATGTTTTTTAAAATATCTACGTTTCATCAGCTATCTAACGAGGTATAATAATCTAGGGTTTTATTCAAATGCATTGAAAAAAATTTAGTTTTATAGGCGACAGTGGAGAAGAAAATTTATACTTAGCCCTAAAAAGTAAAATAAAATAATAGGTAAGCATGAAATGTCATTTATTAAAGATTTTCACACAACTTTTTCTTATTCTACAGTTCATGTTCAACATGGCCGCCTCTATTTCTGATACATTGTCGCATCCTTCTACGGAGACCAGTCTTTACTACTCCAGTGGTTAACGTGGTCCTCATTTTATTGGCTGCATCCACAATCCTTTCTCGTAAGTCTTCCACAGACGAAACTGGATTCGGCTCGCTGTACACAAGACTTTTTATGCACCCCCACACGTGAAAACCCATGGGGGTTAGGTCCGGACTTCTTGCTGGCCATGGCAACGGTCCACCTCGTCCTATCCATTTGTTTGGATAATTTGTGTCCAGCCAGTCTCTGACACTTCTCCTGAAATGGGCAGGGCAGCCATCGTGTTGGAACCACATGTCCCTGATCAGGTTGAGTGGCAGATCATCCAGCAAATCACTTAAGTCTGCTCTCAGGAAATTTTCGTAGCTTTCCCCATTATCCGTATCGAATGGCTGCCCTGCCCATTTCAGGAGAAGTGTCAGAGACTGGCTGGACACAAATTATCCAAACAAATGGATAGGACGAGGTGGACCGTTGCCATGGCCAGCAAGAAGTCCGGACCTAACCCCCATGGGTTTTCACGTGTGGGGGTGCATAAAAAGTCTTGTGTACAGCGAGCCGAATCCAGTTTCGTCTGTGGAAGACTTACGAGAAAGGATTGTGGATGCAGCCAATAAAATGAGGACCACGTTAACCACTGGAGTAGTAAAGACTGGTCTCCGTAGAAGGATGCGACAATGTATCAGAAATAGAGGCGGCCATGTTGAACATGAACTGTAGAATAAGAAAAAGTTGTGTGAAAATCTTTAATAAATGACATTTCATGCTTACCTATTATTTTATTTTACTTTTTAGGGCTAAGTATAAATTTTCTTCTCCACTGTCGCCTATAAAACTAAATTTTTTTCAATGCATTTGAATAAAACCCTAGATTATTATACCTCGTTAGATAGCTGATGAAACGTAGATATTTTAAAAAACATCTGCCGAACAATTGCTATAATATTTTTTTTAGATATCCCTTAGAGAAAAATAAACTTTCTAATATTTTTTTTTATTTCTTAACTTTCACTTGTCTACTACGGTCTATTCAATTAACTTATGCACTATTTTAATGATAGACGTCCTAAAGCATCTTATTACACATGTAAAAATGCAATAATAATAATAATAAGATACACAAAATAAACAAAAATAAATTTAGTAGCCTAAAAATCGGCAATTTTCAATAAAAAACTTAAAAGTCGAATATCTCGAAAAGGGTTAAGTTTAGGGTAGGGTGTTTCATAGTGAAATAAGTCAGAAATGATGGGTACTCCACGCCCTTAACGGATCTAGCACGATTTTTCCTGTAACCCTGTATAAAATAAAATATTATTCGTAATATTTGGCTATTAAAATAGTGCCACGAAATAAACACCATCTATATTACTTGACCTACAGTTTCATTCAAATTACAGGTAACGGGAGTTCATGTTAATTGGTTAATCTTTTTAGAAATAATTAAATAATATGATAAATAAATATTGCTGGACATTTCACACAACGCTATCTAGCCCCAAATAAGCAGAGCATGTACTATGGGAACCAGATAACTGATTGAATACTTACATACTTTTTTTTTTGTAAATACATGCTTATAATATATAGAAAAACTACCAGACCCGGAACTGGACCAGATCTGGAGATCATGCAAACATTTGTTCCGTGGCGGGAATCGAACCCACTACCTCCTGCGTCTCAGCCGGCTGTTCGCCCGTTGCGCCACGGAGGTCGTCGGGTCGTTTTTGGGGTATAAATTGCAGTTATTCTGGATTTCAGACTTTTGCCTATATTTGTGATACTTAAGCTACACGCATACCAAAATACAGCATTGTGGTGTCACTGGTGTACCCTTAGAATGTTGTCAAAGTTAAGTTTTTATTATGGCTAATAACTCAAAAACTACAAAAATTTTACTAAAAATAAAAACAGGGTCAAAATGTACTAATAAATACCATTCATTTGACGTCTCACTTGACCTAATACAGTCAAAATCTGTTATAACGACATCGAAGGGACTACTCATATTGAGTCGTAAAAACCGATAGTTGTAACAACCGGAATTCTTTTCTCTAGCTTTGAATTAATACGCGATTTTTCTTCGATATTGATTTGTTTTCTTTTTTGCGACATGTTACAATTTTCACAGTTAACTCAACAATATGTTTTGGTGCGTCTTGTATAAAGATAAGTAACAAACTGACTTAAGAGATATGACGAAGCGGGCCTTGAGGCTACTGCATGCATGTGCTTTGCTTCTAAGAATTACAAAAGACCCTAAACTTTGTTTACTTTTACGATAATAGCCATTGACTATTATACTGTGCCAGATGTGGATACAGTTACCTATTCAAATTGTTTACAATACAGCTGAGCCGGTCGTTCTACAGATATAATTCTCCGAAAACATTAACCAAATGTGATCGCTTAATGCGGTATGTCGTAGTAAAGAATGTCGTAAAAACCAATGTTTTCGATAAGGCGGTCATATAACATTCAGCCAGGACCTTTGATTTTAGTCAATTTAACCGGTATGTTGTTCTAAACGATGTCGCCATAAACGGTTTTGACTGTTGTCTCATTTTCATTTATTTACCCCTCTTGAACTCTAATATTTCAACAACCCCCCCCCCCCCACATTTTTAGTTCATTTAGTCAAACCAAAATTGTGTCATCACTACCTACCTATGTATAAAATTTCACGATGATCGGATCAACGCTTCGAAAGTTATCCTCGGACAAACAAACATTACATACATACAACGCCGATTTGCCCAAGTTGATTTAGAGATCTCACTTCGCTCAATCAATAACTTTTGAAGTGTACTTAAAAAATAAGAACAAAATGCAGTACCTACAGTAAACGCAGCAAGCACTGCACAACCTTTTAGCACATGCTTATTAGCAAAAGCAATATTTCTATGCAAGTCCTGAGTTTCTCGTTAAATAAAAAACGTGTTTATAATAAAAGAAATCATTAACATTATTTTTTAGCCTCTTTGAGATGTAATTTTTTCAAAAAAGTGAAAATCCCAAAAATGACGATTACCTACTGCAAGTACAAGTAGTAGATTGTTATACAAGTGGTGTAAGCGAGCAAGGACGCTATGAGACGAGGATGTTATTGATCGCAGTTTTTTATAATTTCTATAGGTAGGTACTTACTCCAATATATTTTATGTAAAAGTTTTTATACTCTAATATACTTATTTTATAGCCAACTTAGAAATTTCAACTAACTAGTGTTAACTTTATTTATATTATAATGATTTTTGCATATAAATTCTTTGAAAATTCATATTTATTTATTTATTTGGAAAACCAACAGCTAATTATACACAATATGAAACAAAATAAATAAAAGAAAGCTAATAAAAGGTTTTCACGACTAAACAACATAATAAAAACATAAAAACAAAAAAAATATATAAATAGTAAATAAATAAATGTAAAGTGAATAAACACTCGTGAGCAAAAAAATCGACTCAGGCGACACACCTACAGTTGCAAGTCACTGGCAAAAAAACTGAACGCGAAAATATTTTTTTCTTAGTAAAATCTTAAAGCTGATAGTATTAGCTTCAAAATGATATAAAATATTGTAATGTTTCTTGCTCACACAACCCAACAATATGTTGTGATCGGTAACCACCCTTTTTATGCGTGTTTACAATAGTGCTAATTAAGGGTTCCTGACTCATATAAAAGGTTATCTAACTGACCCACCCTCATCGGTTAGCCGTCAAACGTTAACCGATACACATGTCCGTTATCAACAAACAAGAATTCTACCTGAAAATGGACACAACAAGTGATAAGCAGCTCAAGTGGTCACCCTATTGCAACAAGGCCAAAGTCAGCGTGAAGTGGCACGTACGCTGAACATGAGCCAGTCTGCTGTTTCCAGAGTTTACCATTGTTACCAAGAGACTGGTAACTTTAATCGAAGACGTGGTTCCGGAAGAAAAAGGTGCACATCAAAGAGAGATGACCGATTCATTGTCAACACATCGCTGAGAAATCGGGCCCTCACTGGCGTTCAAGTCCAACAAGAGCTCAGAAAAACGCGGGGAGTGGCTGTAAGTGGCTGGACAGTCAGAAGACGACTTAAGGCAGCTAACCTTGAGGCAAAAAGGCCAGCTATTCGCCCCAAATTGACCCCATCCTACCGAGCAGCCCGCCTACGATTTGCCAGAGAACACGTTGATTGGACTGATGAACAATAGAGTTCCGTTCTCTTCTCAGACGAAAGCAGAGTGTGTTTGCCTGGTAGCGATAGAAGAGGACGAGTCTACAGAATACCTGGAGCAAGATTCGCGCAGTGCTGTATAAAGAAAGTGGCTTTTGGAGGAGGTTCCTGGATGGTTTGGGCGGGCATTTCAATGGAGGCAAAAACCGAGTTGGTTTTTATTGAAACTGGCGGTCGAATGGGAACGTTGACGGCGAACCGATACATCGAAGAGATTTTAGGGGATCACGTCGTTTCCTACGCCTGTTTCATAGGCGAAAACTTCATCCTAATGCACCATAATGCCCGTCCACATACTGCAGGTTCCGTTCGGCAGTATTTACAGGAGGTCGAAATTGCCGCTATGGACTGGCCAGCGCGTAGCCCGGACTTAAATCCTATCGAGCATTTGTGGGATGAACTCAAAAGAAAAGTTCGGGCTAGAAATTCTGCACCAGCCACGAAATCGGACCTCAAATCGGCGCTCATTGAAGAATGGGATAGTATCGAACAAGATCGAGTAAAGAAACTTATTCGATCCATGAAGAAGCGATTGAAAGCTGTTATTAAGGCCGGGGGGGGGACACTAAATATTGATAAGTTAATTTCAATAAAATTAATATTTTGACGAGTTTAGGCTTGTATTTCCTTTACTGTTAATTATTACCTTTTTTCATTGTTTAAGACTTCTTCTCATTTCATATTTTTTGTTTACCAAAAAATAAATTAAATAATAAAGTAGACCACTTATTTTAAGGGTTAAACTAACAGCTTTGAGATGTTAAACTCAGAAATAGAATGAAAGCTTCACATTTTTGGCTAGGGACTTTTAACCGCGAACGTGAGTCCTGAGTCGATTTTTTTGCTCACGAGTGTAGTTGCTAAAAGCTGTTTCTTATTGTGATACAGGCTGGAAAGGGATGATAATGAAGTTAAATTCAATAATAGAACTTCTTTGTAGATATATTGGGCTGTGTTTGACAGAAGGTAAGAAATATCAAACTGATTCAATTTATTACATTTATTATTATAATTGGGTGGTTAGATACATGCGGTTCTCAGAAATACACTACAATAAGAAAGACTTGATGGTGTTTCCAGTACAAAGAGAAATCCTTACAAAGAATAACACAAAGTTAAGACAATACCTTGGCTAATCTTCCAGTTACTATTGTGTTTATTCAATATTTAATTATTTTTATTAAAAGCTACCGTCCAATAACGTTCTCGTGAAATCCAGTCCATCCAAAGGTTGTCTGGAAGAGATCGCTTTTAGCGATGAGACCACCACTTGTATTTCTGCGTGTATTGCCGCTGTTGTGCCTTACAAGTTAGATACAACAGAATGAGAAACAGGTAAACGTGTTTTGGGCAGTCTTATCGCTAAAAAAACGATCTCTGCCAGCTAACCTTTGGATGGACTGGATTTCACGAGAGCGTTATTCTCTTCTGCTATCACATTTTTCTAGCAAATCACTTCGCTCAATCATTTGCCTATCTGATGTAGAGCCCCCATAACCATCTGAGCAGTAAGTGAACAAACCACTCGGTGTAGCACCAACTAAAAACTTCATTGTGTTTTTGTTTTTGTAGGAACTAACAATTCCCGTTCTGGCCAAATATCGATCAGTGACCACAAATCATAAGCAAAATTGAGCAGTGTTATAAAATATTTGATACCACAGTTTTACTAATGCCAAAAAATTTGGAGAGTTCAAAATCACATTTGTACCGTCTTAATTTCATCAACATTATAAGAAATTGATCTTAAATTGCTAGATTTATTGCTTCACTACCTTTATACTGCAAATCATTCGCCATGGGACACAATGTGCTCAAGACCAATTTGAAATTTTCATGTCTCTAAGCCAGTATAATATTAGGTTGAGAAAAAAAGTTTCTTCGCGTTTTTTAAGAAAATTTAAAACTTTTTTTAATATAGTTTATTTACATTTAACTAAAGTATGTAGGTACCATTTTGTTCGATAACTTTTTGCCATCTTGTAGGTAGGGACATGATCCCATTGCTATAGAAATTTTGGGGCTTCTGATCAAAATACCGCGACAAGTGGTTTTGGCAGTCCTCTCGTGATGTTAACCTGACACTGCCTAAATAATTCTGAAGAGACAGAAACAGGTGGAAATCTGAAGGTGCAAGGTATACGGCGGATGCATTAACACCTCCCAGCCAAACTCTCTTAATTTTTGCTGAGTGGCTAAAGATGTGTGAGGTCTAGCGTTATCATGCTGAAAAACCACACCCCTTCTGTTGATTAATTCCGGCCGCTTTCCCTCAACTTCTTGCTTTAATCTCATCAGTTGTTCGCAGTAGAGTTCATAATCGATGTTCCTGCCTGGTGGTAACAGCTCATAATGAATAATGCCCTTCCAATCCCACCACACACACAGCATCACCTTGTTGCGAGTTAACCCGGGTTTCGCCACAGTCTGTAAAGTCTGACCGGAATTTGACCACGACCTTTTTCGCACGTTCTTGTCGTACGTGATTCATTTATCATCACCAGTTATCAGCTTCTTCAAAAATGGTTCGATTTCATTACGTCGTAATAAAGAATCACAAATGAGTACACGGTTCATTAGGTTTCTTTCAGTGAGCTCATGGGGTACCCAAATATCGAGCTTTTTTGTGTACCCAGTTTTTTTCAAATGCGTCAAAACTGTTTCGTGGTCAATTCCCAGTTCTTCAGCTACGTCGTAACTACTGATATGCCGATCTTGCTCCACTTTTTCAAAAATGGCATCAATTTTATCCGTAATAGGGCGACCAGAGCGACGTGCATCTTTGACATCAAAATTTCCGGATTGAAAACGCTTAAACCAAATTTGTGCTACTCTCACAGACACTGTACTAGGTCCATAAACATCGCAAATTTTTTTCGCGGCTTTCGATGCATTTTTACCTTTTTTGTAGTAAAATTTTAAAATGTATCGAATTTCTTCATTAGATTCACTCATCTTACAGTACGAAAAACAAATAAAAATCACACATTTTCCTAATTTGAATTTAGAATTATCTTCTTTAAAATTTAAACTTTGAATGACACCAAAACCAGCCAGATACAAATAGTATAGCCAAAGAGATTTTATTACAAGTTCATACATACTATAATGCGAAAAGACTTTTCCCCCAACCTATTAGTAAACCGATTCATCGTTTACTAACAGGTCATCTTTGAAAACATTCTAAATAAAGTGGGTGTTTGTGTTGATTGGCTTTGACTATTACTAGTACCAGGAAATGTATCTCCCTCAACTATAACTTATTCTTTCAATGAAATTTCGACTTTTTGAATATATTCTTGGACATCTGGAATTATTTTAGAGCTACTGTTGGGCAGTGGTTCGTTTATCGTCGAATCCTGATGTGTTAGGTATTAAACAACGTTTTGCGTTTCTTTGTTGCAATCTCTCAGTCCGAGCTGTGGTACCAGCCTTTGAAGTTGCGTTCCATCTAAACACAAAGGGTACAGCAGTTTTCTTCAAATATTTACGCTGGAGTGGAAAACCTAAAACAATGTAATAATGTTAAGTAATATTGAAACTTGGCAAATAACAATGATTTACCTAGTAACAGACATGGTCTAAAAAAGGTACCTGTTGTCTTGGAAACTGTGTAGCATCGGAACAATCGTTTAAAAAACCGCGCTTGTATTCCATTCCAATCCAATCTTAAAATAAGTGGTCTACTTTATTATTTAATTTATGTTAGTGTCAATATTTAGGGGGGACACTAAATATTGATAAGTTAATTTCAATAAAATTAATATTTTGACGAGTTTAGGCTTGTATTTTCTTTACTGTTAATTATTACCTTTTTTCATTGTTTAAGACTTCTTCTCATTTCATATTTTTTGTTTACCAAAACATAAATTAAATAATAAAGTAGACCACTTATTTTAAGGCTTAAACTAACAGCTTTGAGATGTTAAACTCAGAAATAGAATGAAAGCTTCAGATTTTTGGCTAGGGACTTTTAACCGCGAACGTGAGTCCTGAGTCGATTTTTTTGCTCACGAGTGTAGTTGCTAAAAGCTGTTTCTTATTGTGATACAGACTGGAAAGGGATGATAATGAAGTTAAATTCAATAATAGAACTTCTTTGTAGATATATTGGACTGTGTTTGACAGAAGGTAAGAAATATCAAACTTATTCAATTTATTACATTTATTATTATAATTGGGTGGTTAGATACATACGGTTCTCAGAAATACACTACAATAAGAGAATAAGAGAAGACTTGATGGTGTTTCCAGTACAAAGAGAAATCCTTACAAAGAATAACACAAAGTTAAGACAATACCTTGGCTAATCTTCCAGTTACTATTGTGTTTATTCAATAACTAATTATTTTTATTAAAAGCTACCATCCTATAACGTTCTCGTGAAATCCAGTCCATCCAAAGGTTGTCTGGAAGAGATCGTTTTTAGCGATGAGACCACCACTTGTATTTCTGCGTGTATTGTTTTGTTATTTTAAGTGTGTGTGATTTACAATAAAGCGTTTTCTATTACATTCTACTAATACTCCTCCAAAGGTTAGCTGGCAGAGATCGTTTTTTTAGCGATAAGACTGCCCAAAACACGTTTACCTGTTTCTCATTCTGTTGTATCTAACTTGTAAGGCACAACAGCGGCTGCGCCCTTCTCGTAGAATGAAAATAATCTACAAAATAAATTTAGAGAGTCTCAGTTTATTTGCATAACCATGAGGAATTTACATAAAATAGTTGTAGCTGCGTTGAACTAGTTGTCTACTAGGATTAGCCTAGGTAGGTAGGTAAGCCGCAGAAAGTCCAATAATAACCTCAAGATACACTTTAAAAGTTTATTCAGAGACAAATGAATGATAGGTAATTCTAGTTAGTTTTAGGTACATATCACGACACAGAAAAATCTAGAATTCGGTATAGTCAAGCTCACTGTCGCGGGTATAGGGCGGCGCGGCGCGTCGTAAACTAGCGTGCGTTCAGTGCGGGGATAAGTTTCTCACTGCCGCATGAAACGGTCGACCGGCAGCGCGCGGGCGCCGGCATTACGGCGCATGCGCGGGAGCCGTCTAGTGTTGTAACCGAGGCGCGTCGAATAACCAGAGCTGTGCCAACTAGTGATGTGCGTAAGTTTACAGGTACAGAGGACAGAGCTCGCCACATAGTTTTACGGACACCACTAAAACCAACTATAATTACATTTATTATTGTATGCTATGTAATAAAAAAAACAAACAAAGCAGTAAAACTAGAACTGCGTTTACAACTATATAGGATTGGTTTATTTTCACGTACGTTTTATAGGCTGAGCTGTCAATCTATCATTTCATTAGCGTACGTGTAAATAGACGAGTGGACGCTAGCGCTGCCTGGGCGTGCGATTGGAATGGAATACAAGCGCGGTTTTTTAAACGATTGTTCCGATGCCAGACAGTTTCCAAGACAACAGGTACCTTTTTTAGACCATGTCTGTTACTAGGTAAATCATTGTTATTTGCCAAGTTTCAATATTACTTAACATTATTACATTGTTTTAGGTTTTCCACTCCAGCGTAAATATTTGAAGAAAACTGCTGTACCCTTTGTGTTTAGATGGAACGCAACTTCAAAGGCTGGTACCACAGCTCGGACTGAGAGATTGCAACAAAGAAACGCAAAACGTTGTTTAATACCTAACACATCAGGATTCGACGATAAACGAACCACTGCCCAACAGTAGCTCTAAAATAATTCCAGATGTCCAAGAATATATTCAAAAAGTCGAAATTTCATTGAAAGAATAAGTTATAGTTGAGGGAGATACATTTCCTGGTACTAGTAATAGTCAAAGCCAATCAACACAAACACCCACTTTATTTAGAATGTTTTCAAAGATGACCTGTTAGTAAACGATGAATCGGTTTACTAATAGGTTGGGGAAAAAGTCTTTTCGCATTATAGTATGTATGTAACGGACGATCAAAGACGGGGAAGGATCGAATCTAGATTTGAAATGTATTAGGTAGTTATAAGATCGAATCAGATTCAAATGTTAACAGGTAGCTAAGATTGTAACAGTTTAAACTTGTAAAGGTCAAAAGAGTGAGATAGCTACATGTAAGTCCCCGTCTAACTTTGCTGGAAACTTCGATGTATTAAGAATTGTATAACATGATTTGTGAAAGCGTGAATTACGATCCCCGCACCATGGCTAGGGCGAGGAGTAGTTTTGTATAAAGATAGACCGTTTTCAAGCAGAAAAGGGACCGGCTCATTCGCCTACCGCGTCCACACAGTATTCGCGCGCGCACGGACCCTTTGCTCCGAACGATCTCGGCAGCGTTTTCTTCTGGAAACGTCTGCCGAGTCCGACCCGCTTCGTAAAGTGTGCGGGGACCGCCTTTCCCCACGAGTTCCGGACTGCGAGACAGCAGTACCCAGTGCCGCGAGCCGCTAAACCCGAACGGGATTACGGTTTCGAGGTGCTGGCGTCGTCTCGCTAGTCCCCGGTCGCGCGAAGGCGAGTGCCCAACTACGTGTTGTGTGTAGTTTTTGTGCCGTATTAACTCTGTCCAGTGTTCCGTGTTGTGTGTTTACGCGCGATGTCGGACGCTGGCGCCCCTTCCGGTGGGCCCGCCCGTGAAGGTCGGAGCTCCCGAAAGGAATCCCTCCTCCCAGAGACCTCCGACACATCCCTGCCCTCGAGTCGCGCGTCCAGCTCGGGCCGCGACAGCTCGGCTTCGCGTTCGCGCTCGGAGATCGTAGGGCAGGTGATCGAACGCTTCCTAGAGAAGAAAAGGAAGAAGAAAACCAGTACCCCAACGCCGCGCCCAGTGCCGGTAGGAAACCCCCCCACCCCCGCGGACAAGATGCCTCCGCCAAACCCACCCAAGCCACAGATTGTGAAGCCTCTGTCGCCCAGATCTGAGATCGACAGGAGCTACATAATACTGGAAAGGCTAATAGAGGCGAAGTGCCTCCCCGCCAAATACCTCGGCGTACTGAGGAGCACCCTAGAGGAGGACGAGAGGAACCTCTCGGCCCCAGCGACGCCCACACCCGAGGAAGCCGCCGTAGTGGAGAGGCACAAAACAATGGAGATCCCGGATACCCCGACCCCAGGCCTGCGTAGGAAGCGGGCCGACGACAGCCCGTCGGAAGAGGAGGTGAAGCGCAGATGCGCCAAGCCGCACCTCACGCCACTCCCGCAACGCGCTCCCAGACCCGAACGCCCGCAACCATCGCCCTTGGACCAGCAGCAGCCTTCCACGTCCAAGGCTGTCTCCTACGCATCGGCGGCAGGAACTAAAAAGGTACCGTCCTTACCATTAATACCCGCATTATCTGCCACCACCCCCCCACCCCCTCAGCCCCCGAACCCGGAAGGCTCGTCAAATAACGACAAGCCAACCGCCGTTAAACCGAGATACCCCCCGCTAATAGTGGAAGTGCTGCCCAATTGGGCTACACACTTCAAAACTCTTAGGGAACGCCTAGGCCATCCACCGAATGCCCGCCCATACGGAAAAGGAGTCCGCTTCTCACCAGCGACCGGAGAAGAATACCGCACCGTACAGGCATACTTGACGACGCTAGAGCGTACGGAAAAGGTTATTTGGTTTTCGTACGCTCTCCCCGAGGAGCTTAGCTTAAAGGTGGCTATACGCGGGCTCCCCGCAGACACACCCACGGAAGAAATAGAAGGCGACCTCCGCCGGCTGGGGTTCGAACCGGAGGCCATCCGGGTCGTCCGCCCATCAAAAGGCCGGCCGGGGTGCATATTCTTCGCCAAACTCAAGAGGACCCCTAACCTCACCCCGGACATATACAACGTAACCGAGCTATTGTGTATGCCCGGGGTAGTCATAGAGAGTTGGAAGGGGAAAAAAGGCCCCGCCCAATGCCACCGCTGCCAAGCTTTTCGCCACAGCAGCCACTATTGTCACCGGCCCCTAGCCTGTGTACGGTGCGGAGGACCCCACTTCGCGGGGGAATGCCCCAGACCACGGGACATGCCTGCTACATGCGCAAACTGTGAGGGGGCACATACCGCAAACAGTAAAGCATGCCCCGTATACAAAAAGGAGGCCAGGAATAAGAGGGCTGGCACCTCGGCTTACACCGCCGCTTCAGCGGCCCCCCATCGTAGCGAGCGCCCCCGCATGGCTGCAGTCGGGAGTACCAGAACCCCGGCCGCCCCACAGCCCCCTCAAATAAACACGGTCCAGGAGTCCTCTGGACATTCGTTGATGGCCCCCGCAAATGCCCCACCACTAGTGAGGGCAAAACCCCCCAAAAAGAAAAAGAGGAGAACCAAGCGGGTAAGAATGACAGAGGACCCATCTTCTTCTTCGGATTCTGATGCACCACCCTCGCGACCCCCGCAGCCCCCTCGGATCAGCAAACCAGCGGGGATCGGAAAAAGGGCTCCCAGGACAGGAGCACCCCCGACCCCCGCCCCCCAGGAGCAGGAATCCAGGCAACTGAGCCAGCACTCCAACCCACAGCCACCACCACAACAACCCAAGCGCAAGGGGGGGAAACTGCACAGACCTGCACCCCCGCCACCCAAGACCACCCACCGCTACGACAGCGACCGGTTGGAGTTGCTGGACACGGCCCTGCAAATTTTACAGGAGGTCCTCCAAACCCTGCGAACGGGGGGAGACCCGATCCCAATTGTGCTCAGCGGGATCGGGAAGCTCTTCAAAGTAGGGAACTGAGAGTCATGTTCTGGAACGCTCGGGGCCTCACAAGTAAGAAGGGGAACAAAACACTACTTCTGAGGCCCCTACTCAAGGAGCAAAACATAGACGTGGCTCTCATCAACGAGACTATGCTAAAAAGCACCGATAAGCCTAAGTTCCCGGGCTACCAGGAATATCGAAAGGACGACCAAAGCGCGGAGGGAAGGTGCATCAGGGGTCTGATGGTCCTGGTCAGGAGACGGCTGGTCCACCAACCGCTTCCGGAGCTAGACTTGATGTCCATGAAGGCACTGGGGGTTGAGATCTGTATAGACGGCAACCCCATTCAAATCCACGCCATTTACCACCCCCCAGGAAGTACGCCGTTAGCACAAGCGGACCTCCGGAAGCTCCTACCCACACCTCCAACAGGCCAAATGATAGCGGCCGGGGACTGGAACTGCAAACACAGGAACTGGAACTCAAACCTGAGGAACAGGGACGGCGGTATCCTCCAGAAGTACGCGGAAACCCATGGCTACGAGGTCGCAGGCCCAGAGACGCCCACCCACTACCCTACCCAGGTGAACCAAACACCTGACGTCATCGACCTCGCAGTCCACACCAACCTACCAAACCACCCGAAGCTGGAGGTACTGCTCGACGAGCTACAGTCCGACCACCAACCAGTCCTGTTGACTCTGGAAACCAGCCCGGCTGCTCTCAAACCACCAAGACCAAGACCCGGAATCGACTGGACCTTGTTCTCGGAGACCCTACAGATCACAGCCCCCACGCGACCAGTGGAAAACCCCGCAGAAGTGGACCAACTGGCCGCGGAGATTACGAGCGCAATCCAAGGGGCACTTTCCGAAGCCTCACTACCACCTCGCAACAACAGACTAGCGAGAGCACCAGCACACCTGACCAAACTCCTATCAGAGAAACGTAGGCTGAGGAAACAATGGCAGAGAACAAGAGATCCACGTCTAAAGACCAAGCTGAACGCCCTCTGCGACGAGGTGAAAGCAGAGATACAGGAGGACAACGCCAAGAAATGGGAGAGCAGGATAGAAGACGCCACAGAAGACTGGGCATCGCTCCACAAGCTCTGTCGACAGCTGAGGAACACCCCAACTCCTATTCGACCTCTCAAGCTCCAAGATGGTAACCCAAGATACCGAGCTGAAGACAGAGCGGAGATTTTCGCAGACAGCCTTGAGGCTCAGTTCAAGAACAACCCAGACAAAGATCCGGTACACACAACAGAAGTGGAAACCTTTGTCGAAAACTACCTCAAGGCCGATACCCAGGAGGCAGACACCGCAGAAGGTATATTCTTCTCTCCCGGGCAAGTCCAACGGGCCATACGCCGGACAAAGCCAAGGAAGGCACCCGGTGAAGATAATATAACGAACGCTGCCATCCGCCACTTCCCCTACAAAATGATCGCCTCCGTGACCCGACTCTTCAACGGGATCATGAGAAGCGGTCACTTCCCCTCTCCCTGGAAGTCCGGCCGGGTTATCATGATACCGAAACCCGGCAAAAACATCCTGCTCCCAGAGAGCTACCGTCCAATTACCCTTCTTCCTAGCCTATCAAAATTATTTGAAAAGCTCCTCCTCACCCACATTAATCCCCACATCCCCCCGCGTCCAGAACAGTACGGATTCAGGTCGGAACACAGCACAACGCTACAACTGTGTAGGGTACTGCATCACCTCACTACCGCCCACAACAGGCGAGAACACTCAGTCGCAGTATTCCTGGACATGGAAAAAGCGTTCGACCGAGTCTGGCACGCGGGACTCCTCTATAAGATGGCTACCTCACCAATACCGCAGAAGGTGGTGAAGGTAATAGCGTCGTTTCTTCAAGGCCGCAGCTTCTCAGTGCGTGTGGAGCAAGCGCTCCACACCGATGACATACCCAACTCAGAAGATGCTCTGTTAGCCCTTTACGCGGACGACGCAGCATATATCACAAAATCCATGAACCTCAATCACGCCGCCACCAAAATGCAAAGGATCCTAGCAGAGCTCCCCGCCTGGCTGACAAAATGGAGACTGAGTGTCAACGTGGGTAAAACACAGGCGGTGGCATTCTCGAAGAGGCTCACACTACCGCCAAAACTCACCCTGGAGGAACAACCGGTGGCCTGGTCGCACACGGCAAAGTACCTGGGGGTTACTTTAGACCGGAACCTCACGATGAGTAAACACGCCAGGAACGTCCGTGGCCTAGCGAGTACTACTAGAGCGCTACTGAAGCCCGTCCTCCGGTCCAACATTCCACTCAGAATGAAGGTTGGACTGTACAAGACTTACGTCCGCCCGCGTCTCACATACGCGGCCCCCGCGTGGTATGCTTTGTTAGCCGAAGGCCACAGAAAGACACTGCGAAGTCAGCAAAGCCAATGCCTCCGGACGATCGTAGACGCACCACGGTACGTACGGAATGCCACCATTCAGCGAGACCTAGAAATTGAGAGCTTAGACCAATTTATAGGCCGCCTAGCAACCAGGATGTTTGCGCGCCTCGACACCTCCTCTTACAAACATCTAAGAGAACTAGCTCCTCTCACAGAAAGGCCCCCTAAGAGTAAGCCGTATCCGCGGGAGCTGGTCACAGAAACTGACGATGAGGACCAGGCATCGTCAGACGGGGACATCCCTCCCTCATCCCTTCCCCCTACCTTCCTCCCAACAAAGGTACCTGCGCGGCGACCGTCCGACGATCCTCCCTGCGGAGTGAGCATCGGGCGGCCAGTAACGCGTGAGTAACAAACCTGAGGCTCCGCGAGCCGACCCGATGACCCCCCCGTTGAAACGGGGGGCGGAAAGAACACTGCAGGAAAGGGCCAAAAAGCCCGGCACTGCATCCCCCACACCGGCTTCGCCGGTGTGTGTGAGAAGAAGACACGTCAGAAATTTGTGATCATTCAAGAACGCGATTTATACCTTGTAAACTAGCAACTAAGAAGAAAAATAAATACAGTCCACTTTTGCACCGAGTCTATCAATGAAGCCTGGGTAGGACCTCTACAATGTATGAACTTGTAATAAAATCTCTTTGGCTATACTATTTGTATCTGGCTGGTTTTGGTGTCATTCAAAGTTTAAATTTTAAAGAAGATAATTCTAAATTCAAATTAGGAAAATGTGTGATTTTTATTTGTTTTTCGTACTGTAAGATGAGTGAATCTAATGAAGAAATTCGATACATTTTAAAATTTTACTACAAAAAAGGTAAAAATGCATCGAAAGCCGCGAAAAAAATTTGCGATGTTTATGGACCTAGTACAGTGTCTGTGAGAGTAGCACAAATTTGGTTTAAGCGTTTTCAATCCGGAAATTTTGATGTCAAAGATGCACGTCGCTCTGGTCGCCCTATTACGGATAAAATTGATGCCATTTTTGAAAAAGTGGAGCAAGATCGGCATATCAGTAGTTACGACGTAGCTGAAGAACTGGGAATTGACCACGAAACAGTTTTGACGCATTTGAAAAAAACTGGTTACACAAAAAAGCTCGATATTTGGGTACCCCACGAGCTCACTGAAAGAAACCTAATGAACCGTGTACTCATTTGTGATTCTTTATTACGACGTAATGAAATCGAACCATTTTTGAAGAAGCTGATAACTGGTGATGATAAATGGATCACGTACGACAAGAACGTGCGAAAAAGGTCGTGGTCAAATTCCGGTCAGACTTTACAGACTGTGGCGAAACCAGGGTTAACTCGCAACAAGGTGATGCTGTGTGTGTGGTGGGATTGGAAGGGCATTATTCATTATGAGCTGTTACCACCAGGCAGGAACATCTACTCTACTGCGAACAACTGATGAGATTAAAGCAAGAAGTTGAGGGAAAGCGGCCGGAATTAATCAACAGAAGGGGTGTGGTTTTTCATCATGATAACGCTAGACCTCACACATCTTTAGCCACTCAGCAAAAATTAAGAGAGTTTGGCTGGGAGGTGTTAATGCATCCGCCGTATACCTTGCACCTTCAGATTTCCACCTGTTTCTGTCTCTTCAGAATTATTTAGGCAGTGTCAGGTTAACATCACGAGAGGACTGCCAAAACCACTTGTCGCGGTATTTTGATCAGAAGCCCCAAAATTTCTATAGCAATGGGATCATGTCCCTACCTACAAGATGGCAAAAAGTTATCGAACAAAATGGTACCTACATACTTTAGTTAAATGTAAATAAACTATATTAAAAAATGTTTAAAATTTTCTTAAAAAACGCGAAGAAACTTTTTTTCTCAACCTAATATTATACTGGCTTAGAGACATGAAAATTTCAAATTGGTCTTGAGCACATTGTGTCCCATGGCGAATGATTTGCAGTATAAAGGTAGTGAAGCAATAAATCTAGCAATTTAAGATCAATTTCTTATAATGTTGATGAAATTAAGACGGTACAAATGTGATTTTGAACTCTCCAAATTTTTTGGCATTAGTAAAACTGTGGTATCAAATATTTTATAACACTGCTCAATTTTGCTTATGATTTGTGGTCACTGATCGATATTTGGCCAGAACGGGAATTGTTAGTTCCTACAAAAACAAAATGAAGTTTTTAGTTGGTGCTACACCGAGTGGTTTGTTCACTTACTGCTCAGATGGTTATGGGGGCTCTACATCAGATAGGCAAATGATTGAGCGAAGTGATTTGCTAGAAAAATGTGATAGCAGAGACAGGGGTTTCAACGTGCAAGATATATTTGCAAGCAAGAATATACGAGTCAATATTCCTGCCTTTCTTAAAGGGAAATCACAACTTTCTGGGGTGAGAGTTAAACATGATAGACAGCTAGCAAGCCAACATGTACATATTGAGCGGTTAATTGGGTTAAGTAAGATATTCATTATATTAAAAAGCGATTTAAATGCATACTATGTACATACCACTAACATCTAGAATATTTTTTTTGTGTTATAAATATTGCTGGACATTTCACACAGCGCTATCTAGCCCCAAACTAAGCAGAGCTTGTACTATGGGAACCAGATAACTGATAGAATACTTATAGGTACACATTTTTTTTTTGTAAATACATAGGTACATACTTATAATATATAGAGAAACAACCAGACCCGAAACAAATATCTGTAGATCATGCAAACATTTGTTCCGCAGCGGGGATCGAACCCGCTACCTCCTGCGTCTCAGCCGGCTATTCGCCCACTGCACCACGGAGGTCATCAGGTAATTTTGCAGGTCATGCTGTGTAATTTTCGGTAGCGTATTGTAAAAACAAAATAAATACTTTGAAAGTCACTATTTTTATTTATAATTCCTGTATATATGTTTCTCAAACAGTGCCTTCTTAAAATAATTGTGATAAAAATTAACAAGCTTTCCCACCATATTATTAATAAAGATTTCGTCCCTTGAAATATAAGTATATAACTTTCATATCTTTGAAAGTGTAAATAATTAAGTTACAGAATATTTTTTCTGCACAGTACAATTGCCCCTGTATTTGATAATAATAAATGCATGTACCTAGGTTTTAAAAATAGCTCTCCACTTTCTTCATACAAATATGGTCCTGCAGGCCTAGCACAGTAACTGTAGAGAAGGATTTAGCCATGAGTCATTTATCGGAACAAAGAAGACACTTGTCGACCGTCTCGAGCACGGCGATTGCGAGCGTGAACGGGAAGAAATGTTGTCGACACTTCCTCGACAGTAGTCTACAACGCCGAGCACGATAGCCATCATTTTCTCTATCTTTGACATTTAAGGCTAGACAACTTTCTTCTGAAATTGTCTAGGTCTTACGATGCCTAGACTACACTGTCTTCTCAAGTTGTCTCTTTTGCACTCTTCTCAATGACGCGCTTTCCAACAAATTTTGGTTAGATATTTAATTAATTATATATACAACGGACGTTGCTATAAACAGAGTATCTTTCTCTTGTCTAGGAATAAAACTTATTGATCCTGCTCGTGGCAAAGAAAATTTCTGAAGAGTCGACAGAGAATGGAATATAATAACGCTTTATTGTACATCACACTCAAATTTCAAAACAATATAAAAAACAAATAACAATACACGCAGAAATACAAGTTGCGGTCAGAGCCTTGTCGTCTCTTCGAAGAGTAGACAAGGAAATCGCTGTGTAGTTTAAGTTTGCTGTAGTTTTTGTAATGATTTGGTTCCTACTTGCATAAGGACACTTTACTTCAATTATGGTTTCTTCTCCTAACAAACCATCAGGTGATGCCCCAAGGAATGGGTGTAAAGGATTATTTCGATATTGTATTTGTTATTTTTTTATTTCATAATGTACCTACTGAACTGGTATTGAGCAGGACACCACACGGGGCCATTACGTAACTCGTTGCACTCAATTTCATTTTGAAACCGGTTAATATGGTTAAGGTGAAAGGTAATTATTGAAAAAGAAAAATAGTTTCATTTTAATTTAATTACAACTATTCCATTGCGGACTTTTGAACCTTTTATCAGATGAGTTAACATTGGTTGGTTTCACACACTAACAACGGAGAAAAAAAATATCGTGATGTCCCAGAAGCAAACATTCCAGAACCTACATATTCATACCTACATAGGTACATACGCCAGATACATATATTAGAGTTCTCGGAAAGAAAATAATAACTGAACGGGCTCCTTTGCCATACAGCATTATGACTTTTCCTGAGTATGGTTTCTTTTGTGTCTAATCAAAGAAGATCTTTGAGTAAATGATTTATTGCATATGTTACAAGCATATGGCTTTTCTCTAGTATGGATTCTTTCATGTTTATTCAGATAACCACCTGATACAAATGATTTATTGCATATGTTGCAAGTATATGGCCTTTCTCCAGTATGGATTCTTTTGTGTACAATCAAACTATAGTCTTGAGTAAATGATTCATTGCATATGTTACAAGCATATGGCTTTTCTCCTGTATGGAATCTTTTATGTTTAATCAGATAACTACCTGATGAAAATGATTTGTTGCAAATGTTGCAAGCATATGGATTTTCTTCAGTGTGGGTTTTCTTGTGTATAATCAAATAACTACTTGAAGTAAATGATTTGTTGCAAATGTTGCAAGCATATGGCTTTTCTCCAGTATGGATTCTTTTATGTTTAATCAGATAACCACCTGATACAAATGATTTATTGCATATGTTGCAAGTATATGGCCTTTCTCCAGTATGGATTCTTTTGTGTACAATCAAACTATAGTCTTGAGTAAATGATTCATTGCATATGTTACAAGCATATGGCTTTTCTCCTGTATGGAATCTTTTATGTTTAATCAGATAACTACCTGATGAAAACGATTTGTTGCAAATGTTGCAAGCATATGGCTTTTCTCCAGTGTGGGTTTTCTTGTGTTCAACCAAAGTCCCGCCTCGAGAGAATGATTTGTTGCAAATGTTGCAAGCATATGGCTTTTCTCCAGTGTGGATTTTCTTGTGGTCGATCAAATGGCTGCCTTGAGAGAATGATTTATTGCAAATGTTGCAAGTATATGGCTTTTCTCCAGTGTGGATTCTTTTGTGTACAATCAAACTACGGCCTCGAGTAAATGATTCATTGCATATGTTACAAGCATATGGCTTTTTTCCAGTATGGTTTTTTTTATGTGTATTCAGATAACTACCTGATGCAAATGATTTATTGCAAATGTTGCAAGTATATGGCTTTTCTCCAGTGTGGATCCTCTTATGTCTATTCAAGTGACCGCCATTAGTAAATGTCTTATTGCAAATGTTGCAAGTATATGGCTTTTCTCCAGTGTGGATCCTCTTATGTCTAATCAAGCTACTGCCAGTAGTAAATGTCTTATTGCACATGTTGCAGGCATGCTGTTTTTTGCTGAAATGAATCAGCATGTGCCGCGCTAGTTTTCTTTTTATTGCAAATGTTTTGTTGCACACATCACAACAGAATGACAAGGCACACCCATTGCTTGTCTCAGCTTTCACTTTAACAGGAGGTTGTTCCGAGCTTAATATAATAACATCGACTGTGACATCTTCTGCAAGTGTACTCTCCTCTATGTCAATGGATTCTTCTTTTATTAGAATTTCTTCTTTTATTTGAAGTTCTTCTTTTATTTGAAGTTCTTCTTTTATTTGAAGTTCTTCTTTTATTAGAAGTTCTTCTTTAACTTCAGTATTTCCTTGGTTTGAGTTATCAATTATGGATGTGAACGGTAAAGCAGTCACAGATAGGTTGTGAGTGATTTCTGTTGGTGGTACTGCTTCCTCAGCCTGAAAACAAATAAAAACTAATATTAATGATAATGTCTACCATTGTTGGCCATATATTGCATGAATCTTAAAACTTAGCTAAATGTCTAAATGATCATTGAAGACTTTTATGATCTCCTGAACAAGGCATGTGACCAGAATAGAGGATCATGGACTGTAGTTATAGGTGATTTTAATGCGAAAGTAGGGCCATGATTAGATGTAGATGGTGCAACAGATACTCTAGGTAAATTCGGTTTGGGAAAACGTAACGAACGCGGTGCACGCCTAATTCAATTTGCATTTGGTCAAAACATGGTAATTTCTAACAACTTCTTTGACAAAAAAACCCCAACGACGATGGACATGGGTGTCACCTGACAGAAATTCGTAAAACGAAATCGATTTTATACTAGCTTCCAACAAACAGATAGTTAAAGATGTTTGCGCCATTAATAAAATTAATTATGCTTCGGATCACAGACCAATAAGAGCAAAATTAAAATTTGAATTTAAAATACACAGAACTAAATTATTTACAAAAAGATTAATAAAACATAGTAAACAGCACCTTATTCATAATTCGGAAAAGTTTAAATTAGAACTCTCAAATTATTTTAGTCAACTCAAAATAGATGAATCAGATAATTCAGAAACCCAATATAAAAACAAAGTTAATGCAGTTCACACAACAAGCAAGAAAATTAAACCGATGAAGCAAAGTAAATTTAACCTATCAAACAAAACCCAGAATTTATTAGAAAAAAGACTCGAGACCGACATTGGGTCACAAGACTATAGAAATATAGACAAAGAGGTTAAGCGCAGCATCAGAAACAATGCAAGAAACTTTAATACCCACAGAGTAAAAATAGCACTAGAGAATAATAGATCGCTCAGAATAGCAAAACAGGGTATCTCTAAGAGTAAAACATGGATTAATTGCTTACAAGATAGTTCCGGAAATAAATATAATAATAGAGGCAAAATATTGGAAATATGCATAGAATTCTACAAAAATCTTTACTCCGATTCTTCAAAGATGACAACAACTATAGAATATGCTCTATCAGATGCTGTACCATTCATAACAGGGCGCGAAGTCCATGATGTCCATGAGTCCAATGATGTCTTAAAAGACATGCATTATGATAAGAGCCCTGGAGAGGACGGTGTCACGACCGAGGTTTTAAAAACTGGAGCCACTGTTTTACTACCCCATATTACAAATCTCTTCAACACCATTCTAGATACAGGTCAGCTACCAGTGGAGATGTGCCACTCAAACATAATTCTTCTTCACAAGAAAGGAGACAAAAGTAACATGAATAATTACCGTCTTATCAGTTTAGTGTCACATCTCTACAAAGCCTTTATCAAAGTTATTCAGAAGCGCATAGAAGGTATACTGGACCAGTACCAACCACCGGAACAAGCCGGATTCCGACCTCATTTTTCCACCACTGACCATCTCCATACGCTAAATCAGGTTATAGAAAAATTTAATGAATTCCACAATCCACTATATCTGGCTTTTGTGGATTACACAAAAGCTTTCGATAGCATCAACCACTCGGCAATCTTCTTGGCTTTAGAGAAACAAAATGTTCAAAAAACCTATATAGACCTAATTAAAAGCATTTACAGCAATAGCTATTCTAACATTAAATTAAATACATCAGGAGCAAAGTTTTTAACAGAAAAGGGAGTCAAACAGGGAGACCCGCTCTCTCCCAATTTGTTTACGAGCACTCTAGAAAAGAGGTTTTTAGACAATTGCCAGCCTCATGGACAAATAGAGGCATTGAAATCGGCGACCAAAAACTTACAAACCTTAGGTTCGCTGACGACATAGTTGTTTTTGCCACCAGTGCCCCCCAATTAGAACAAATGCTCCAAGACCTGAGCAAGGCAAGCCTTGAGGTTGGACTGATGATGAACCAGTCAAAGACCCAAGTTATGACCAATAGCAAGAAACGTAGGGTCAAGGTAGATGGGCAAGAGATACACTATGTCGATGAGTATATTTATCTGGGCCAGATAGTCTCTTTCAAGAACAGACAAGATCGAGAAGTAGACCGTCGTGTCGATAACGCTTGGAAGAGCTACTGGTCCATGAAAGAGCTAATGAAGGGCAACCTTCCACTGTCACTTTAGCGAGAACTCATCGACAGGTGTATCTTACCTATCCTAACCTACGGTGGTCAGACTTGGTCATTGACGGACTGACTCACAAAAGTTCAAACTCGGGGTATGCCAAAGAGCGATGGAGCGTAGCATTTTAGGTGTTAAGCGAACCGATAGAATCCGCAACACTACTCTACACTCTATGACCGGAATCATCGATGTGGGGTACAAGGCTGCAAGGCTCAAATGGGACTGGGCGGGTCATATCACTCGAATGCACCCTGAAAGGTGGACTAAGATCTCCACCGACTGGCAACCTACAGGACGACGGCAACGAGGCAGACCGCGAAAACATTGGCGCGACGATCTGGATGGGTTCCATTCTGACTGGCAGGAGATTTCTGGAGAACGCAAGGAATGGAAGGAAATGGGGGACACCTTTGCCCAGCAGTGGGACAGTATAAATTATTAAAAAAAAAAAAAATCTGATATTAATGATATCAGACATTAGCTAAGTAATTCTGTAATTGTTAATTCATCATAACCATTTTTATAGTTGCTTATTTTATTATAATTAAATTTGTGTTATTATTAGTATTTGAGGTTTATAGCATGTAGGTATGTTTTAATTTTATATAGATGCACCGCCGACATGTGATATGTTTTAATCCTGTCCATACTAAGGTTGTCTGGAAGAGATCGCTTTTAGCGATAAGACCGCCCATTGTACTAAATCTGTTCCTAAAAATTATGTTCTGTATTTTACTTTGGTGTACAATAAAGAGTTATCTTATCTTATCTTAATGCTGAGATATGCTAAGATAGAGAGCTAAGATATGAACACTAAAAATAATAAGTATACATATGTATAAGAAAGAACAGATGTTAATTAACTTGGAGGGTTTAGGAATGCAGAATTGTAGATGATGTAAACATTTGTTTGGGTGTTGTGTTGCGCAGGCACTCATTGTTCCTGACACCACAAATAAAGGGAATCCTAGTGTGATGTCAGGCCTACAGGTGTGTGACTGACTGACTGTCAGGTGATATTAGTTAGAGAGTTAGAAAAAGAAAGGAGATTTGTATCCGCCATGTTGTGTCAGCCTGTAAATGGCAAAGTATTAGAACAAAACCAAAACAATAATGTAATACTTAAGCTGTTGGCGTCCCTATTTAAATAAATAAATAAAGACATTGTTATTAAAAGAATTTGCAAATAGGGTCGGTACTCCGGATGCGCGACCGGCTTCAGTTTGCGACCAACTGACGGCCTTAGTTTCTTTAAATCAAGATAATAGCGTTTCTAGAAATTACAGAGATAAAAAATTAATCCTTAGTGTTTTTTAAACGATCAGGAAATGAGTTTATACAGTTGGAAACATATTGTTATTACGAGCGCCGAAAAAAAAATCTTAATGCGTGTGGCGACTCAATGGTGTGTGGACATGTAGAGATTAGAAAAAAAAAATAATAACACGACACGCGGCGATCAAAGGTAAGTTTTATTGCTTATTTTATGTTGTACATACAATTTAGATGTTTTGATAGTTCAATCAATACATTTTCGTAATGAATTAGTGGTATTTTATGTACTGTTTTTAAACTAAATTAAAATTCAGTGGTCGGTAACTGAATTGCATATTTATCAAAAAAGTCCGATTGCGGCCACCTGGTCGTAAACCGACGCTTAGAGCATTATTTTATTTTGCTTAATTTGAACCTAACGGTTCATACACGACTGTTACAATTTAGTGTGGAGGATTATAAAAGTGTAAAGATTCTTTTCTTTACAAAGCGACCACCAGTTTTTTTGAAGGAACTTTGTTTAATTTACCTTCAAATATTGGGTGGTAAAGAGGTGGTCGGTAACCCACATAACTGATATGAAGGTATTAGTTTACGGCCACCGTAATTTAGTATGAAAGAAACAACGGCCGCAAACCAAAATAAGTAGTAAATTCATTGAGTATGCGACCACGTGTGATTTTATTTCATATTTGGTCCAATATTAATATGCCTGTTGAATATTAATAAGTTTAGCGCAAACATGTGCTTGTAATTGATGAATACTAAATATCTTCCCAGTTTCAAATTATACAAAGCCATATTTTAAGACCATACTTTTTTTAGGTGGAGCCCTCAAAAAGTACTATAACTACAAAAAAAAAGAAAAAGACTGTCCAATACACCGAAGTAGCACTAAAACAAGCCCTTGATGACATTAGAAAGAAAGGCAAAGGAATAAGGGAAACCTGCAGGCTATATCAGATCCCTCGAACTACTATTCAAGAGCGTCTTTGTGGAAAGAGAAGTGAGACTATTGAAACAAGGGGACCAGATTCAGTACTAGGCATAGAAGGAAAAGAAAATCTTAAAGAGTGGCTTGTCGGTTGCACTAGAGGAACTAGGAAGATATTACGATGAGAATGGTCTTCATCCCAACCCGTCAAAAACACAAGCTTGCGTTTTTCACCTCCAAAACTGGCATTCAAATCGGACCCTCAATGTATCCTGGCAAGGCGTAAGCATCGACCACTGCTCGTTTCCTCGGTATCTGGCATAACGCTCGACAGGTCCTGACTTACAAAGCTCACTGCAAGAATGTCAAGTGGAAAGTAGGAACCAGGAACAACTTACTCCGGCAACTAACTTCTAACGCCTGGGGGGCATCAGCCCACGTGCTTCGAACAACCGGCCTATCACTCTCGTTTTCAGCAGGTGGATTTGCTTGCCCAGTGTTGCACCGGTCTGCCCATGCAAGGGAGGTAGATACTGCCCTTAACGACACGTGCAGAATTATACTGCCTAAAACCAACCCCACTCAAAATGCTCTACCCACCGGCAGGCATTGCACCATCAAGCGTTCGCCGCGAGGTTGCTTGCAGTGTTGAAAAAAGTAAGCAGGAAACTGACGACTGGCATCCACTCTGCGGCCATCAGCCAGCATCAGCCTGACTGAAAACCCGTAAGAGCTTCCTCCGATCCACCAACCCCACGGACAAAAGCCCGGCAGTAACGAGACTTGAATTATGATCCTCCCATCATACTGCTCCTCCTGATTAAATTCTACTAGCTGAGCATCTTCCTTCCGGCTACAAGCTGCAATGGCCAATTTGGAAGTCCCTAAACCCGTTGCGTACTCAAGTTGGCCGCTGCCGAGACAATCTAGCCAAGTCGGGCTACATCGACCCACTCCAGAGCCAGTGCCACTGCGGGACTACTTCACAAACAATGGCCTACCTGCTCTCATATCCTCTGTGCCCACCCACCTGCATACAATAAGACTTAATCCAGGCAACAGAGGGGTGCTGAAGTTGCTCTCTATTGGGCTGATAAAATTTAGAAGTCAAATAGCCATTGACACAAAAGATGAAGAAGAATAAAAGCTACTCTAAATGTTTGCTCAGTCGCGCGCGCTACTACACAGCGAGCGCACGTATTGCGATAAGCCTTTTTCTTCGCGGTATTTAATTTTTGATTTACCCACAATTGCGCGTCGCGATATGGGCGAGGTCCCCGGGCCTCGAACCGATCTCGGAAGTGAAATAAGTGAAATGAGTGAAGAAGAAATTGTAGGAAACAATATAGTGTGTGAGTTGGAGGAGTTTAGCAGGCATGAAATGTCAGTGTGTAACTGGCCGGACCTGAACGGTTCCTCCACAGTAACAAATTCATACAAGGTACATACTTTTTCGCCATTATTCATGGTTGAATGTATAATATTTTATGTTTTATTTCCAAACTAGACTATGTTGACCTACTTACGCCAACACATGCTATGTCGCATGAAAGAAACATTTTATTTTACTCCTCTGAAGTGTTTAACCCAGCTAACTGATCGCTATCCAGCGCATCAACCTTACAAGCAAATGTTAGCAACATGTGCTTGAATTCACTGCCCTGCATCTATCAACATGGGGCATACAGATGTAAACCCAAATGTGCCTGTAATTTCACTGGCACCTATACCCTTCGAACCAAAACACGGCTTGTGTGAAGGATAACTATGGTGGTAGTACTTCACCAGACGAGCATCTTCACAAAGAACTGTAATAGGCTAACTATACCTCAGTACTTTGTTGTAGTAGCTCTCGCAAGAGTTGTTCAGATTTGAAACACATGTCAGAGAATCTGCAGCACCTCTGCAGCTGTGAGTAGCAGATGTAGCATATTGTGTGCGGCCTTCCATCTTCTGCATTTAACTGGAACAATGAGATATTTATTTCAATCACAAAAGTAAAAATCCGTAAAGGATGATCTCTTTCTTAAAGCTAATGTCACATTACAAAGTAGACTCCACAATTATCCGGGGCATGTACATACCTTTGTGTTTGAAAGTTTCTCAAATACATCCAGAAGGCGGGTGTTTCTAATCCAATGCATTCTCACATCGATGGCTAGACACACTCTGCACAATGAGGTTAGAGCATTTGTGCACTCTGAAGCCATTGTTTATGAAAACTCGTTAACTTAACAATTAAATTGTACTTATCCAATTTGTTGTTATGTTAAATAATGGGCAGATGTTGATTGCTTTAAATTATTTGTTTGATATATATCCACAGAAAAACTTATCTGCAACATTCAAATCATATAGAATAGTCACATTTTACTTGCAAGTTCGCTTTCGCTTAGGTACTTCTGTACATTGTACGTAGACGACGCTTCTGTAAAGGGCGGTGCCTAGGCATGGGCGTTTATTCAACGGACTAGTTGAATCAACCGTTGATTAACATACGACGCTTCAACGGTCTATCGTTTATTCGTAGACTAGTTGAATTCGTAGACGGTTGAATAAAATGTTGAGACGTTTGTTTCAACTAGAGCGCGACGGCTCGATGCGTAAACATAGTCGTATAATACGGGAACGGTAGATAGCTGGCTCGACGCGACGATAAAATAAATTTGAACTTTAAAGTTACGTAAGTAGCGTTCATATTTGAATAAATAGTTATAGTGAGTTAAGCATTTATTAAAATTATCCTGTCGATTAAAGAAAAAGGGTACCCATTACTTAATTTTTGTGTGCGTGAAAGAGACAGTTGCGTTGCAATACACTATACACCGGCTAGCGGTAGTTTATTGCAATGTTCATGTTTTGATTTTTTAGGCACACAGTTCGTGACGAATTTCGCTTAAGGTCAGAGGTCTTTGCGTAATTGATTATTACTACTTACTTCGTTTTGTTTTATAAATATAAAAAGTGTACACCTATAGATACTTACCTATTGTGTAAGTAGGTATATGTGTAGTTGATTAAGTGTAGATAACTTATCTGCCTGTAAATACAAATTAGTGTAGATAGTGAATTAACTGTAAATATACATACTTATAAATAAGTGCATATTAGGACTACAAGAACAATGTCGGGGCGTAGTGAGTTATGGTATCACTTTCAGAAAGACGCTGGTGGTACTGGGAAGGCCACGTGTAATGTATGCAAGGAGAAGTTAACTTATAAGTGGACGACGGCTAATTTAAAAAGCCATTTAAAAAGAAAACATATTTTCATATTTTCGTCACTGTCGCCAGCGTCTGGTACGGCGAATATTAGACAATCGAGTAGCGCTGTAGTAGCGCGGTCTGATGAGTCTGATGTTCAACAACTTCATTTAGTAGATCCCACTCCTACTCCCAACGTAGCAGGTCCAAGTACCAGTAGTCAGAGCGTCGCTGTCACCAAACGGCAAAAGGTAATGGATACTTGTTTTGTAAATAAAAAAATTAGTGCTGAACAAAAAAAAAACAAATCAATTTAGATTTGTTGGATCTCTGCGTAGACAGTTTTCATCCATTTTCGATTATGGAAGAAAGAGCCTTTTAAAAATTCTGACGATGGATTCCCGGCTACCAATTACCTACGCGGAAGACCTTATCGAACTCTATATTACAAGAGGCCTATTGCAAACTAAAAGAGACAATAAAGGCTCAGCTATCCACAGAAGTGCATAGCATATGTCTGACCGCTGACATGTGGTCTTCAATGAAAACCGAGAGCTTCATAGCTCTAACTGGACATTACATTACGGTCGACCTCGAGTTCAAAACAGTGTTACTTGGATATTGCCAATTTCAGGAACCCCACACCGCTGCTAATTAAATATCACAGCCAGCCGTAGGACTATATCTACTTGTCGCGACGAAATTGCGTCGACGTCGAGCGGCTTTATCGTTGACTTTCTCAACGAATAGACTATAGGTCACGTTATGAACTAGTCGAAAAATTCAACTACTTGATCGACTAGTCGACGATCGACGATGAACGGTTTCGTTTCGTTTATGAAAAAATGGTCGACGACCCATCTCTAGTAAAGTAAGGTCGGTGCTATTTAGGAGTGGGCGTTTTGAACCGTAAATAGTTTTGAAAAGCAGCTATTGTTCCAATAGCATGTTTTCGGTTTCGTATTCAAATAAAACAATCTATTTTCCAGTACCTAGATTCATGAGAAACGACTGGGTTAGCTGGGTTTACTAAAACGATAACGGCTAGCTATTGGCTCGGGCCGCCGTTATCAATATTACACCGAACCAATCAAGTCGCTGAAAACAAGCTACTGGAAAATAACTTGATTAGCTTGACATTGGAAACAGACTCATCAGCTTTGAGTCTGTCAGCCCTAAGTCTATTTCCAATGTCAAGCAAAACTATTTATTTTCCAGTAGCTTGTTTTCAGCGACTTGATTGGTTCAGTGTAATATTGATAACGGCTCGCTATTGGGTGCTTTAATGTACTTTTCCAAAAAGTTGCGTTCATTGGTCGGACCCATGATCGATCGTGAGCGAGTTGTATGAAGTGTATGAGATGAAAACGGCTGACGCAAAAGAGAGGGAAGTACTGTCCGCTTCACAAAATCACACGTTTTTATGTTTGCATAAACCTTGACCCTTGTCATTTGGTAATAAGTGCATTTTTTGCATGATTGTAAGAATAGTAAATATGTTCTTAGGTGCCCGAGTGGGTACAGACTTGCCAGCTTGGGGTTTTATTTAACTGGCTGGTTGTTTTTTTAAATTATATTTTCAGAATATATAACAATACAGAAAATAAATTACGTCTAAATTGTAACATTTTGAACGAGTTGGAGCAATTTCAATCCCAAACTTCTCTATTATCTAACTAAATAATCCGATATTATCGCTATTTTTCAAAACAAATTAATATTTTTGTGAACACACATCAGATTTTCATAAATGTATTGACAAAGGAATGTCATGGGAATGTTGGTTCGGGGCGAACCATGTATAGTATGTAATGTAGGTAAGTACCTACCTACAGTAAAAACGTAAATTATGAAATTAAATAGTTAGATAGTAGGTAGATTCCTATGTACTAAATAAGAGGTACCTACTTCCGTAAATTATGAAATGAAAGTATAAACGTAAACTATTTGTGAAATACCAAGGTTGGTAAATTTTGTACCTAATTGCCTACCAAAATAGCACTTACTAAGCGGGGATACCTACTTTAGTGTGAACCTATGTTAGACTAGAGGTACTTAGTGCTACCAATTTTATTTTTTGCTTTACTTTCATGAGTATTTTTGCTAGTTGGCAATGACGGCGCTGTTAGCCAAGAAATTAAAATAATTTTTTCACTAAAATACACCAAAACATTTCTGGTTGTTCTTAGAATATGTAATATCGTCCATAAAATTAGATGTTACGGTTTTATTTTATATTGATTATTTACAACTTTCAAATGCTTAATCACAGATGGCGTGCCATTTATGAATAACCACGCCATCTATGATCGCGCACCTCAAATTGGAAATAGTGCCATCTCACATTTTTTTTCGTACTGTTTTGAACGTTAGTAAGCTAATAAATACGTAATATTTATTGAATGATTCGTAATTGCTTCCCAGCGACATCTCAAGTCCTAGCAGGTGATCTGATAGGTATCGAGTTACATAAGACAGTAGATTGTTTAGTTATAAAGTTATAAATTACCTTTTGTACCTTAATCTTTTTTTGTGTATTTATGTTGCAAATAAATTTGTATTCTATTCTATTCTATATTTTGTAGGACAAGCGTAGAGTGCACACCGAACAAAAACCTTTCATCTGCAGCAGATGTTCCCTTTCATTTACAAAAGAAAGCCATTTGAATGTACACATGAGAGTTCACACAGCGGACCGGCCCTTCGCATGTCATATTTGCGACAAAACATTCTTCGAAGCTCGTTATTTGAAAGGACATATGCAGGTACATTCCGAGATTCGAGCGCATGTGTGCGCGTGCGGGAAGGCGTACAAGCGGCCGGAGCATTTAAACTGCATATCAAAGATAAATGCTAGGCTAGTTTTGCCATGCCCGGAGCTGACTTACAGACATAAAAGACTGTTGGCATACAGAATTACTAATTGAGGGATTTTCACGGGCGTGGCGCAGTGGGCTGAGACGCAGGAGGTAGCGGGTTCGATTCCCGCCGCGGAACAAATGTTTGCTTGGTCTACAGATATTTGTTCCGTGTCTGGGTGGTTTTCTATATATTATAAGAATGTATTAACAAAAAAAAAGTATATAAGTATTCTATCAGTTATCTGGTTCCCATAGTAGGTACAAGCTCTGCTTAGTTTGGGGCTAGATAGCGCTGTCCTTTATTCTTTATTCTTTATTGCACACAAGAAAATACATTTGAAAATACAGAAAAAGAGGTCATGCACACAGGCGAGCTTAACCCTAAGAAGAGTTTTCTTCCAGCAAACCTTTGAGGCTAGAGAGAGAAATGATTTTAAAGGTAGGTGAGTGTACAAAAACATAAATAAATATATACCTATATACCCAAAACGAATATGAACTATACTCAAAGTATGTTATAATATTATAATTATAATAAATAAATTATATGGAATAATAATATATACCTACGTAATATAAATATATACCTATATATAATAATATAAAATTACAGAGAAAGGTAGTGCTCTTTAACTTTCCGTTTAAAAATGTTGAGTGATGGGCTAGCGCGAACTTCATGAGGAAGGGCATTCCAAATTTTTACCGCATAAACGGTGAAGGAGCCTCCATAGCGGCTAGAAGTGTGTTGAGGTGTTTTGAGGAGAAGAGACTTAGAGGACCGTGATGGCACACTGCGAGGGACAAGAAATTCAAAACGCTCACGGAGGTAAGAGGGAGAGAGTGGACAATATAATACTTTGAAGAGGAGTGATAAGACGCGAAGATCACGGCGAAGACGAATAGGGAGCCATTTAAGTTGGGATCTAAAATTGGATACGTGATTAAACTTGCGCAGACCGAATATAAAACGAATGCACAAGTTCTGTAGACGTTTCGCCTATACGAGGTACAGACACGTACCCGGGCGTTTCTCTCCTATCCCCACCCCGGCAACAGCCCAAGCCGAGGCTCGTACCTTAGTGGTGCCCTTGCGCTAGTTGCCTAAAAAACTTACTGGGCTGAGCGCCATCTGCGCTCGCCAAAAGTTCGGTTAAGCTGTCACGGCCTCAGAGGCCAACAGCGAGATTAGTCCATTCGAAAAAAAAAAAAAAATCTGTAGACGTTCCAGTTTATTGAGAAGTTCCTCCGTAGCATCAAGAAAGCAGACATCTGAATAGTCGAGAAGGGGCAACATTAAGGCTTGGGCGAGAGTAATTTTAGTTTCAAAGGGAAGAAATTTCTGAAGGCGTTTTAGTGATTGGAACGAGAAATGCACCCTTTTACTGATTTCGTTTATGTGGCTGGCCCAGGATAGCTGGTTATCAAAAATGACACCAAGGTTCTTAGCTTTGCTCGAGTAAGGTATAGGTACCTGATCAAACACGACTTGAGGTAACGTTGTCTGGTCGACGACCCTCAGCATATATGGACTTCCCAAAAGTATAACCTGGGACTTAGAAGGGTTAACCAATAGACCATAAGTATTAGCCCATGTGTTGATGCGGTCAAGATCTGCGTTAACTTGGTTAACACCTTCTAATATGTTCTCGGCTTTAAAGTGCCGATAAAGTTGTAAATCGTCGGCATATAGATGGCAGTGAGAAGAAATAACAAGGGTAATAGAGTTGATAAAAATTGAAAAAAGTAGAGGAGAGAGAACGCCACCTTGCGGTACACCAGCAGATATGTCACACCAGTCAGAGCAAGACTCATTCGAGCGCACACACTGCGAGCGGCCGGAAAGATATGATTTGAACCAAGAGGTTACTTGATGAGAAACATTTAGGGAGGAAAGGATGGACAGTAGGATATCATAGTCAACTGAATTGAAAGCACTGCTGAAATCCAATAGCACCAGAGCAGTAAGGCACTTATTGTCCATACCCCAACGAATATCGTCAGACACTTTCGTAAGCGCACTTACGGTACTGTGGCCAGGTCGAAACCCAGATTGGAATGGACTCAGCAGGCTATTTTGAGTGAGAAAATGAGAAAGTTGTCTATGAACAACGTTTTCGAGGACTTTTGAAAGGACAGGTAATATGGAAATTGGACGAAATTGCGAGACAATAGTAGGATTAGAGGTTTTAGGCAGAGGTAGGACAAATGCTTTCCTCCAGGCGGAAGGAAAGGAGCTGGATGTTAAGGAGTGATTTATGATGTGGGTAATGACAGGAACAAGCTCAGAGGTTAAAGGTTGCAACATTTGAATGTGAATGCCGTCAGAACCTACAGCTTTGGTGGAGATGGACCTCAGGAATAAAATGACTTCTTTTTCAGTAACCTCTTTGAAGATAAAAGGAGGGCACTCAGGCATGGGTAAGTGAGAGCTGTGTGAAATGTCCAGCGATATTTCTTATTTATTATTATTATTTATGTTTTTATAAGGGACAATATTATTTGATTCTGAAGAATCTAATTGATCTATTGTAAATGTGTACTTTTAAAAAATATTTGGTATTCAAAAATAATATTTGATCTCCTTTTTTTAATTATCGGTCTAAATGAGTAGGAGAACCAACACTGAGCACCCCGACTCTAGGCAGGCTTGTGCGTGACACCCCTAGAGTGTTATCAAAAAGTGCGGAGCCAGAAGCTCGCGTGGAAGGTCCTGAGTGGAGCAAGCCCGCGAAGCCGAGCGGGGTGAAGGTAGAATGGGTGAAGCGACACTCAGGGGCGACCACAAGAGAGTTCTGGCGAGAGCCCACCCCAATAAACTACAGATTTGGCGGTTTTTAAGTACCGCCAAAGTTAAAAATGGATCGAACTTTATTATTAAATGCTTATTTCTCTTAGTTTTGGGACCCAACATGGATCTATCAAACTTAACACGTTAGCTGTCCATGCACTACATTTAGTGCATTTTGGAGTAAGCTGTGAAGTCCGTGCATTACATATAGTTCATAGCTCTGTTTCAAATGCATGAGATGTCAGGCACTGAACGCTAGAGCTACGAGGTTGAATTTCGGGGGACGTATAGATAGGTAATTTGGTAAAATAAAACACGATGGACGTGACGAATTTTTTTTATTTTTTTTTGTGAAAATGAGGTTCAAAGTTGAAGTTACATTTCTATGAGAGTTGACAAGAAGACATTCAATGACATTCATTAAAACATGGCAGGCAGAAACCTTTTTTGCACGTGAGACATTCGGTAATCACCTTCGTCGTCTTTTTTCTTGCATCTGTTGCTGTAGCTCCATTTTCTTTGTGCTTTTTATAGCATCCAGCGCAACGTTTTTGACGAATTTTCCCATTTGGATAATTTGGTATTCGCGTCATTTTATGTTTACCAGGTGAAGGTACTTCAATCGATCGTCGGGGAACTGTGACATTATTCTCGATGCCGAGCAACCGTTTTATGATATATTCATGACCCTGCAGTATTGTCTTTCTTTGTCTGGGTGGGCACATCTGATTGTATATTGTGATGGCGTTAACAACGCTTATAGCCAATAAATCTGCTGCGATTTTCTTGTACCATATGCAGGTTTTTCTAATCGGAGAATTGTAGCTTGCTAGTTGGTCTGCTACATCAATTCCCTTTTTTCCTTCGTTATAGGTAAGCACCATTTTAGGCTTCATAACGGGCCGATATCCTTGAGACATTTGCATGCCATGATCATGACAGGTTGAGAGCATCAGCACATCTCGCTTGTCGTGCCATTTAAGGACTGTCATACAGTTATTCTGCTGAGCAGCCACTTCTCCTCTTTGGAGAGTTTGTTGGACGACTTGTCTTGGTAGCTCACGCCTGTGTTTGCGTAGCGTTCCACAGAAATCTGTTTTTCTTTGCTTGAGATATCTTGCAAGGGGAACACTCGAATAATATTTGTCTGCGATAAGAAGTCTACCCTCATTCAATAGACTTTCGCTCAAAGATGCCACGACTGTTCCTGGTTTGTCTAAGTGGGGCAATTGAGATGACCTTCCATCGTAAATGGAGTAACTCCAGGTGTACCCTGCAGTAGTGCAGAGCTTAGGAGGGGGGGGGGCATAACGGGGACGTGGGGCGCGACGGGGTCACCCACACATACAAGTAACCAGAGGTACTAGGTGTGTGCTTAAATTATTATTAAGGGTCAGACATTAGGCACGCAGATTTCAGATTTCACCCCCACTTCACCGCGCACCCGCCATTAGATTTACGCCAAAGCAACAACTAGAGACATTATTACAAATAAACTTCTCGGAAATTTGTGGAACTAAACGGCTACAAAGTACTGATAATTGCTCTCTATACTCGCGCCATCTGTTTAGGAATGCGGGAACTACGTTTCATTGCAAATAACGTGATGAAACGCCATCTATACATTCGCACACGATACGCTGGTTAGATGGTTGGTCAGTGTGTCACAGTAAAATAAATGTAGTAAGTCAGAAATTTATTTTTTTCATTGAAAGTGTTATGTGAGCCCAAAAATAGAAAGTTTAAATAGTATAAAATATTCCGACATTAATTTATACATTCATAAGCATTTATTTACAGAAATAATATCATTGCAAGTCAATACAACAACCAAGTCAGACGTATTGAAAGAGATACCGATTTTTTTTTTTTCTATCAATATTACCTAATGATATCGTCCACAACATAATTTTACATGATGGACATACTCGGATTTATTACTATTCATACCCACTTTTGCGCACTGCGCAGAGTTCTCATGGTATATGTCCGTTAGTAGGTAAGTATAAAGTTAGTATTATGTACAAAAATTGACAATTAACGAATCTAAAAACGAAATTTAATTTCTCCTACTTGTTTTGCATACGGTAAGCGTAACGCAAAGAAATTTATTTTACTCAAAAGAAATTAACATTTCACTTATATATCATACATTACAAGTAAGGGAAATGTTAATTTCTTTTGAGAAAAATTTTAACTTAAGAATTTTAGTGATTTAAGACTGTCCAAAAATTTAACTAAAAAACATTTTAAGAATACCCGCAAATAAATATTTGTTCAAATGTCACCCTCAGTATGGTACAAGATCGCTCGGGGTGACACTGTGAGAAACCAAGAAGTCCATTCCAGATCACAAGTCTTGGAATTGTCCGTAAGTGTTCGGATAACACTATGAAAATAGAGATACTATTTGAATTTGACGTTGTGCATTTGGTGAATCATGGAGGCTAAACGGCTTGACACTTTGAGCACGTTACTTTTCTGTATATAATAATAAATTAAAAATCCTCAAAATCTATACGGAATTCCAAGGTTTGAGAAGGTGCATTGCCAATAATTGTACTTTCACAATTTATAATTTCATTGGTTATTTTTCGTTTCTTGTTATCATGTGACGAGGTCGTTCTCACATTTGCTTGACGTTTCCTGGGGACTGATGCACCTCGCAGAGGTAAGCTTCTTGTCTGCCTGGGATTAGTCTTCCATATATGATTTGATACATATCCGTTGAATGCTTTAAAGCCTTCCACTATAATATCGGACTCCATGCCAGTGGAGGGTCCCGTGTAATTTTAGTAGCATGTGTGTACCTTTGGTTGTACACTTTTCGGCCTGGGCGCAAATGGAACAGTATTTGTTTCTCACGCCGAGAAATAACACTTCTCCGAATCTACGTCCCACTATTGCTGCCGCGCCGGATAATGATGAATAATTTTTCTTATAAGATCTTTTCCCCCAGCATCCATCCGCTATTACATCAATAACTGCCACACCATCTTTAACTTTTCCTTCTTCAATCGCTGCTTCTCGCTCACGTTTAGCTGCTGCCTCCATTGCCACCATAGCGCTTTCTTCCCACTTTTTAGAAATAATTGTATGTGTCTTACTATAGATGGTTTGGGACATTTGCGGCAAATTCATCGCTGCAAACAGCTCTGACAGTTGTGCTAATCCTATGCCTGTTACTGTCATGCCTGTGACAGCAGCTGTGTTCAGATCTAAAGTATTTTTAGGCTTTGGATCACATGTATCAACTTGGAATTTGATATTGCACATTTTACACAGAAACGTTATTTTCGATGACAGACCAAAACTTTTCTCTGAATGGAACTGAATACTTTCTAGTCCACAATCAAAGAATGAATGTTTTGAGATCTGATTCAATAAGTTTGATGTATAATAATGAATATCAACGATTCGTCTTTCTTCTCCTCCATTTTCTATCCTAAAACAATAAAATTGTGTGAAACGTTGTTCAATAAAACGTTTCATCAGGGCATAAAGTAGTGATCTATACGACCTCCGTGGCACAGCGGGCGAACAGCCGGCTGAGACGCAGGAGGTAGTGGGTTCAATTCCCGCCGCGGAACAAATGTTTGCATGATGTACAGATATTTGCTCCTGGTCTGGTTGTTTTTCTATAATGCTATTAAAACTATATATTATAAGTATGTATTTACAAAAAAAAAGTATATAAGTATTCTATTAGTTATCTGGTTCCCATAGTACAAGTTCTGCTTAGTTTGGGGCTAGATAGCGCAGTGCGAAATGTCCAGGAATATTTATTTATATTTATTTATTTATCTCATTGGCCAAGTATTATGAGACTTAATAATAACTAGTGGTTCACTTCGAAATGAGATCTCGCGAGTCTCCTAAATAACCAAAAATAAATATTGTTCATAATCTTTGACTATAATTACTGGTGTACCCTGTGCATTTCGTCAAAGTTTAGTTTTTATTATGTTTTTATATTTATTTTATTAAATTACTCAAAAAATACAAGGATTAAACTAAAAATAAAAACGGGGTTGAAATGTACTCGTTTAGACCTTTCATTAGACGTCCCACTTGACCTAATTTTTTCATTTTGGTTTTTTATATCTTAACGACCCCCAATATTTTTAGCTCATTTAGTCACACCAGGATTGTGCCATCACTACCTACCTACGTATCAAATTTCACGATGATCAGATCAACGCTTCGAAAGTTATCTTCGGACAAATAAACATACATACAACGCCGATTTGCCCAAGTTGATTTGGAGATCTCGCTTTGCTCGATCAACCCTATTTTATTTTCAATCCCAAATTAGAAATCTGCAATGGGTAGACTACTATAAACTGCTGCTGTTGATCAAAATAAATAAATAAATAAAACTTAATAAATAATAATAATAATATTAAATAAAAAAAGTTGATTTATATTTGCCTTTTTAGTTTACATTTTTCTATTCTTTTTGTTTATTGTATTTGAATATGTACGACAGTTTATTCTGAAATAATTGTAAAAATACATTATATTATTAAAGTAAAGCAGATTTTTATAACTTGTTAATGAATGTTAAATTTAAATAGTTAACATATTAACTTGAAATAATGAGTTTTATACTGTTTTTATAGTTGATTGATAATACAAACAGGCAACAATAATGCAAACATCTAACCGTTCAAAATTTGGAGTGTCACACGGTAATGTGTCACAATTTTCATCGACTGTCCTCTCACTCAGGCCGAAGCTGAAAAGTTTTTTATAATATGTATAGGTACTTACTCCAATATATTTAATGTAAAAGTTTTTATACTCTAATATATGTACTTATTTTATAGCCAACTTAGCAATTTCAACTAACTAGGAACGTAAGTAGTTGTAACTTGGTCAACGTAAGACATGTGAACTTTGTCCTACTGTTACAAATTTTCTTATACTGTGCCACGACGCGCCATGAAGCCGCGCTAATACAAAGTAAGTAGATAATATGAATGGCTGCATGTAATAACTTACAATATCCACATACTTAGTATATACACATACCTACCTACCTAAAAATAATTATGATGGGTTTTCCTTACCTTTCGCCGGATTGTGTCAAAAGGGGCTCATTTGCATCTTTCTTCTTTGACCTTACAATAAACATAGCTTTGACTGACAAAGGTTTAAAAATCAAAAGTTATGATTTCATATTAAAATATTCACTAGGTACATGACTAAATAAAAGTATACTTGTACAAAACATAGAAACAACTAAAGGTAGAAAAAATATGAAAAAAAAATCATCTAGGTATATTCACTAGGTACCTACATGACTAAATAAAAGTATAGGTACTTGTACAAAACATAGAAACAACTAAAGATAGAAAAAATATGAAAAAAAAATCATGTATAGGTATATTCACTAGATACATGACTAAATAAAAGTATACTTGTACAAAACATAGAAACAACTAAAGATAGAAAAAATATGAAAAAAAATCATCTAGGTACTATGAGACTTGAACTCCCTTCACCAGATTATGTAGATAACTCTCCAGTGTAGAGAGAGAACCGCTGGGCTAACAAGACTTTTAATTTTACGTTGAAAATAAGAATATATGTCGTCAGTGCCGCGGCACAAAAAACCCTCCCTGGATGAAAGATTTTACAAAATCATACTAAATATTATCAAATGTCAATATATACGCGCAAATAAAAGGCTTACTTACCTTACTTTATCCATCATGTGTTTCGCGCGCATAATGCACAATTTTTTAAATGATTTTTTACCCATTTGTGTGGGTTTAATTTTCGTTTCATTCCTGGAAAAAAATTGCACAGGTCCATCTAGCAACGCGGATCGCCGCGGAATGAGATTGAGCGCGAAGTAAAATACGCGAGTAAAGAGTGAGAAGAGTGCGACATGATGTTGAAGTGGCTCCGAATTAAAAAACGTAAGCGACATTTATAAAAAACATAATTACTGTGCAAATAAGTCACTTATTCTAAAAAATAGGTTTATAGTTTATTTTCTAATTATTTGAAGCATATATTTGTGAAATATCATATCAAAATACCTCAATGTGTAGAATTAACTTGGGAATGTCGTAATTGTCAGAGGTGTCTTTGAAATTTTTTTTTACTGACATTTTATTAATCATTCGTGTTTTTAGATCAGCAGTTTTGTTACTTATATCCTTGAGTATCGTGTATTTAAACTTCAATACCATAAAGCAAGCAGAATAATAATTGTCAGTGTTGCAATATTGAGTCTTCTGGCTCTTAAGCGGCCATTTTAGATCGACACTCAGTGCGGAAGCGACCGGAGGTGAAAGTGCACGAGTGCATTTATTACGAGCGAAAATATTTTTTCGTGCTTTTTGATCTAAGTTTGTGTCACTACTTAAACGCCGATAAAAAGGTAAGCATTCACATTTTGTATTTTAGTATTTTGTTCAGATTTTTTATAGATATCACTTGATTTGTATTGCTCAAAACTAAGGTATCATGCATCTTGTTTGTTTTATTTGTCTTCAAACACAATACTAGGCATAGGGGCATAACGGGGACATGACTACGGGGCATGATGGGGTACCCCATCGAGCCTCGTCCCCGTTATGCCCCTTCGGTAGGTAGATAGTCTGTAGGTACTCTTTTCTCGGTTAATTGTAATACATAATTGTATTTCTTTTTGTTTTAGGTATGGAAGATGGTGCGAACTTACAAGAAAAAATCTACGAGAGGAAGTTGGTCTGTAGAGAGTATGAAGAAGGCTGTAGATGCTGTGTGATCCTCGATTGAAAAAAAATGCAAAGAAACAAAAGAAACCTATTTCCGAAACCGAAAACGAAGACGAAGATACCTTATGCCTGTATTGTGTAGATGCAAATAACACATATCTGAAGTCTTCGGAGGGTTAGGTGGGCTACCAGATTTGTGGATGCTGATCTCACACGGCTTGCGCCGGTGTGGATGACGATAACATCGAAGAAGTACATATATGCTTGTACTGCGAACATATATGCTAAGTAACAGGTTTAAGCGGGTTACGCTTAAACCTGTTACTTAGCATATATAATGCTCCGTTTTTGGGTACCCCATATTGCCCCTACCCCGGGGCATAATGGGGTTTTCACATAGTCGCAGTAGAATTAAAATATTCAAGATATTTGAATATTTAACAAACCAAAATATATGTCAAATTGTAGTTTGATAAGTTAAGATTGTATTGTGATTAATGATAATGACTAAATACAGGTTTTTGATACTTTTATTAATGGTTTCCCTTAGCGTCCCCGTTACGCCCCCCCCTTCCCCTATAATCTTGATGCCATACTTATTTGCTTTCTGTGGATTGTAGGTGCGAAAAGATAGATAAATGTGCTAGTTATGCTGAGGAGTTCGTGTACTACTTGTAGTGCACTATATATAAGCTAAGGAGTCCATGCACTAAATATAGTGCACACAAAAAAACTCTAAAATATCTAAAATCTAAAAATATATAAAATATATCTAAATTTTTCTATATTTCATGACCTGATTCTAAAAGCATATGAAGATATCAGTATGGACGCAGTGGGGTATACCCCAAATTATCTTGGGACAGCTAACGTGTTAATTTATACATCTCAAACATTTTTTGCGTAGCTCCAAACAGATTAAAGTATCGATTGTTTGATTTTGTTTATGTTTCACTAAAAGAGGATCAATCATTAACAAAGATGACTGTGTATATTTTTTCTTGCTGTTTTTGCAAAATTAAAATTATCATTTTAAATACATGCCTTTTTATAACTGCTAACAGATGGCGTTGCTCTATCATGCTCCGATTAACAAAGGAAAGTGAATTGTCAATGTCAATTGCCGTGTCAACATTATTTTCCGAGGAACATGAAATATAGAAACAAATGTTTCTGTTGTGACGAACACATATTTTTTATTTAATTTTTGGCATTGTGTTTTTGAGAACCATATTTTTTGGCGGTGCATTTCCAGACAGCGCCATCGCCAGACGCTAGTAAGAATTAGTTTTTTTTTTCTTTTTAAATCGAAAATGAAAAGCCCTCATTGAGAAAAAAGCTGCTCTTAACGGCAATGCTTACGGAGTCAAATCTTTTGAGACTTTTTGACGATCTCCGTGACGCAGTGGGTGAATAACCGTCTGAGACGCAGGAGGTTGCGGATTCGATTCCCACCATGGAACAAATGTTTGCATGATCTACAGATATTTGTTCTAGGTTTAGTTGTTTCTCTATATAATAAAAATATTTACAAAAAAAAGTAACTATATGTTATTCCATCAGTTATCTGGTTTCCATAGTATACAAGCTTTGCTCAGTTTAGTGCTAGATAACGCAATGGGAACTGTCCAGCATTATTATTTATTTAGTAATGCTCGTATCGCGCTCGATAAGTCCTAAAACTAAAAGCTGTCGGAGACAATTTCACCGCATCACTCGACACCTTCAAGGCCAGGGTCAACTGGAGGGGGGACCGAAGCCACCGGCCGCCCGCGCGCATCGCCGCCGACCCATCACTCATCACTAGAATCGACGGAGACTAGTCGCGCGTTCCTTGACGTCCAATAATACAGCATTATAATACAGTCCACTGCTTTTATTTCAAACCAACTGAGGGAACCGAACAAATGGTCCTTCCACCGTCGTCAAAAAGGACAACAAGGACGTCTTGAAGCTATTCCGTTTGGAAGGAAGAATATTTGACGCGCATACGCCATCTTACATATGCGACTTACGAACGACCGGACAAATTCAACAAAGGATTTTTAAAGGATGAACAAACCATCTCGTCACCAAAGGAAAAAGGATAAAGACATCTTGTGAGTTCGTTCCTATTTATTCCTTCTTATTTTCCCGTCTCTTAGCTAGTCAAATATTCCTATTCTTTCATTAACTACCTACCTACATTTCATAAAGCTAACTACTTGAGTCAGTGCTTGTAAAATAATTCTTCCATGACTACAACTTCATACGTAATTTATTTCCCGTTATCTAAGCCTTTTTGCACATTGATTAATCATATAAAAGTTAAGATTGTTACAGCAGTCATAAAACTTGAGTGTTGAACCGTGAGTCTACCTTATTCATTTCATTTGCGTACGCGCAGCTGTGAACTTACCTGCATAGTTGTCTATCCATTATCTTTATTACAAGTCATTGCGCTTGGATTACCTACCTATATTCTTTTAAATCCGCTGATTCTCATATTCCGCCTTGCATGTAAAAGTGATCATGTCGGAGTTAAAAACATTGATTAAAAAACGCTCTGCAATCAAATCTAAGCTGACAATCTTTAGTAATCACATTAAAAACATTAAAAGCTCTCAATCTTTGACCGAGTTACAAAAAATCGACTTGGAGTGTCGCTTACGAAAATTTGAGCCCTTATGCGAGGAATTCGATTCATTACAGACGGAGATCGAGATTCTATCTGACGAGCCACACACCGAGGAAGTTGCCGTGGATCGTGAACAATTTGATAACGATTACTACCCACTTTTGGCCCTAGCAAAAAGCCTGCTCACGGCTGGAGGAAGACCCCAGAAAGGGTCTGTTTCCACCTTCGATGATGCTAATTCAGGTGTGCAAGTGAGAAATTTAGTTCGGCTACCTAAAATTGACTTACCTCATTTCAGTGGCGGCTATCAAAACTGGCTCGAATTTAAAGACACATTCCTTTCTCTGATTCATAACAGTGAATGCATAGATAACATAAACAAGTTTCACTATCTTCGGGCTTCTCTTCAAGGAAGTGCCGCTCTGATTATTAAAAATATTGATTTTAAAAGTGCTAATTACAAAATTTCGTGGGAATTACTGTGTGAGAGGTTCGATAATAGTCGCTTACTGGTAAATAACCACACATACAGGCTTTGTTCAACGTTGATCCTATCCCCACAGAATCATGTAAATCTATTCGCTTTCTTATTGATGTGACTAACAAGAACATACGAGCCCTCAGTTCATTAAAAGAGCCCACTGAACATTGGGACACGCTTATCATTTATATGATGTCCACTAAACTTGATAGTGTGACGGCACGTGAATGGGAAGAGAGTAGAAATACTTTAACTACATCTCCAACCCTGTCACAGTTCATAAAATTCTTAAATAACAGAGTTGACTTATTAGAAACTTTGGAAGAAAATAAATCACATAAATTAAAATCTGAATCTTACAAATCTAAAAGTTTAGTCATAAATAGTAGCACTGATAAAAATAAACAAAGTAAATTCAAGCCAAAATCATGTCCTTTGTGTAATGATGAGTCACATCAATTGTTTACTTGTGAATCGTTTAGAAGTCTTCCTTATGAATCTCGTATTTCGAAGGCAAAAGAGTTCAAGGTTTGCTGGAACTGTTTACGTTCTGGTCATACAGCTAATAAATGTTTTTCGTCGCATTGCAAGTACTGTAAAGAAAAGCATAACACACTTTTGCACAAAGAAAAGGATTCAGCTTCTTCTCACGATCTTTCTTCTTCGTTGTCAGAAGGCATTGTTTTGACAACCGATCAAATACAGTTATCTACTCCGACGCGTGTTTTCCTATCCACAGCGTTGGTGAGAGTGGTTGACAGCAAGGGCAATAAACACACCGCCAGGGCGATATTGGACAATGGTAGTGGCATAAACATCGTGTCCGACGCTTTGTGCAGTAAGCTGGGTTTGCCGCGGCGGAACGTGAGCTCCATAGTGTCAGGTTTTAACAATCATATATCTAATAGTACACAGTCTTGCAACTTATCAATAGAGTCTTTGAATAGTGACTATAAGGTAGGCTTGGACTGTCATATATTTACGAACGTCACTTCAGCTGTTCCAATCACATACATAGATACCAAACATATACATATCCCATCAGGCTTACGTTTATCTGACCCGTCTTATAATATACCGTCAAAGGTAGATCTTCTTATCGGGGCAGATACCTTCTGGGATGTACTAGGTAGTCAAAAGATTAGTATAGGCAAGCACTTACCTGAGCTTCGTAGTACAGAGTTAGGATGGATAGTCACTGGTAGCATCCTAAACTCTAAAGATACATTCACTCAATGTCTTTTTTCTCAAGGAGAACCTGATCACGACCTCACTCGTTTCTGGGAATTAGATAGTGTTTCTTTAAAACATTCTCTCTCTACAGAGGAACGTGCTTGTGAAGAGAACTTTTCTCTCAACACGACTCGTAATGAAGATGGTCGCTTTGTCGTCACGATTCCTCTTCGAAAGGATCCTCATGTTTTAGGCGATTCTTTCGAAATGGCTAAACGTCGCTTCTTATCGCTTGAGCGAAAATTCGAACGAGAGCCAACATTCAAGGATAAATACCTAGATTTCATGAGAGAATACGAGCGGTTAGGTCACATGACTGAAAATAAAACCTTATTTCCTTACAGTGACGATAACGTCAACTACTACCTTCCCCACCACGGCGTACTTCGGGAGTCGAGTACAACTACAAAGTTGCGTACAGTCTTCGACGCTTCAGCCGTCACCACTTCAAGAATTTCATTGAATGACATTCAAATGGTCGGCCCTTCTGTCCAAGACGATCTTTTATCGATCCTCCTCAGATTCCGTCAACATAAATATGTAGTTTCCGCTGACGTTGAAAAGATGTTCAGATCTATAGACATCATACCTTCCCAACGCTCGTTGCAACAGATAGTGTTTAGGTATGACTCCTCGCATCGCTTAAAAACCTACAGTCTTAATACAGTCTGTCAAGGGACTGCTTCTGCGCCATATCTTGCGACCAAATGTTTGGTTAGTCTGGCGTCCGATGATAACTTAAAAACAAGTAGCTTGCATGATGTCCTGCAACAGGCTATCCTGCATGATTTTTATTGTGATGATCTTTTAAGTGGATCGTCTACTGTGAGCGATGCTATAAATCTATGTCGGGGAGTTATAGCCACATTGGATTCCGCTAAATTTAAATTAAGAAAATGGAAATCTAATTGCACCCGTATTCTGAATGAACTTTTTTTAGGCGTCAACTTAGATTCAAACACAATATTAGATCTTTCAGATAACATCACAAACACATCTTCAAAAACCTTAGGTTTGTATTGGCATTGTCAATTAGATAGCTTATCTTTTTCAATTAATATTGAGCTTCAAAAAAAGGTGACAAAGCGCCACATTCTTTCTGCTATCAGTCAGATATTCGACCCATTAGGGCTGGTAGGCCCGTGCATTGTTGAAGCAAAAATGATCATGCAGAAGTTGTGGCTAAATAAATGTTCATGGGACGAAGAAGTTTCATCTGAGATTTTAGATCTCTGGTCTTCATTTGCTAACACGTTACCCTGTCTAAATGAGTTACAGATTCCTCGTTGGGTTCTTAGCGACTCTTGTGTAAAGGTCGAAATCCATGTGTTCACAGATGCTTCGGAAAGTGCGTATGGGGCATGCGTCTACATCCGGTCTGTGTCTAGCTCAGGGGTCGTTCGTGTTAATTTGGTAATCTCCAAAAACAAGGTTGGACCCCTAAAACCAACGACTATCCCACGTCTTGAGTTGTGTGCAGCCTTGTTAGGTGCAAGGCTGTGTGCAAAGGTACAGTCGTCACTCACACTAAAATTTGACATGTGTCGATTTTGGTGTGATTCGACGATTGTATTAGGATGGTTATCTACTCCTACCAATCAACTAAAGCATTTTGTGCGTAATCGTGTACATGAGATTCAGGAAAGTACAAGCGGTCACACATGGAGCTACGTACCGTCCAAGGAGAACCCGGCAGATCTTGTTTCTCGCGGGGTGAAGGCTGATTGCATCAGTAACGCTTCCTTGTGGTGGTCTGGGCCGTCGTTTTTCTACTTTCTGAACTTAATTGGCCAAAAATACCTAATTCATCACAGAAACATGAACTACCGGATCTCAATTCGTGTCTTATTGTAAATAATAATTCTAGCAAGAACAATGACAACAAAATATTAACAAATCTTATAACTAAATATTCAAGGTTTACACATTTACAAAGAGTTACAGCTTATATACAAAGGTTTATTTACAATTGTAAAAATAAAAATAATAAATTGATTTGTCATCTTTCTTGCGAAGAATTAAATAAATCTTATAATTTAATTCCTACTGCCCAGTTGGAAATGTTTCCTGACGAATATAAAATCTTAAAGTCAGGTAACTCTTTGCCGAAGAAAAATAGATTAATATCGTTGAGTCCATATTTAGATACCAATGATATCTTGAGAGTTGGGGGCAGACTTGATAATTCTCCTTATAGCTATGACATTAAGCATCCTATCTTGATATGTAGCAAGCATCATTTAAGTAAAACTATATTTCATATGCATGCATCACTTGAAACTTTTACATGCTGGACCGCAGCTATTGTTGTCCAATATTCGTCAAACTTATTGGCCTTTAGGAGGAAGGAATTTGTCTAAATCTATAGCAAAAGGTTGTATTAAATGTTTTAGATTTAAAGGCAGTAATGTTCAACCCATAATGGGACAGTTACCCGAATCCAGAACTACACTGGAATTCCCTTTTTTACACTGTTCAGTGGATTATGCAGGGCCAGTTATGATAGCCAACCGTAAAGGTAGAGGTTGCCTGCTGATCAAGTCTTACTTGTGCATTTTTGTTTGCTTAGCTACTAAAGCTGTGCACCTGGAGCTCGTTACAGACCTAACTAAAGAGGGATACATGGCCGCTTTAAACCGGTTTGTGGCTCGTCGAGGGAAGCCTCAAAGTATTACCTCCGATAACGGAACAAATTTTGTAGGTACATGCAACGAATTACATCGCTTCTTGCAAGACACTTGTTGGGGATGAATATAGGGCACTGGTGATGTAAATTTATTAATTTCGAAGGACCTTTAAAGTTAAATTATAGTATACAATAATATAGGAGTGGGTATGATCTCAGAGAAGAATTTTTGCTCAATCATACAAAGTAGACGAAAAAGGCATGCCACCCACCTTAATTACTTCAAACCGCACGTTTCTAGACGTGAACTTGTTCAGCATGGGTGTCCTGATGATGGAAATGTCTTCACACAAGAGGAGGCTCAATTGAGAATGCACAGCACTTCACGAGAACGTCTCGAGCACAGCAGTTGCAGATAGAATTAAAATTGTCTATTCACGGAATAGTTTCTTCAGGAGATAAGACCGCGACCAGCAAGGTGCGGTCGTGCAAGTCAAACTGAACGGTGCCCGCGCTGCCAGGGAGCGGCGCGGAGGGCGCGCGGGGCGAGGCATGGCAGTCACCTGATCCGCCTATCCAACGTTTTCAAAACGACGGTAGACGCAGAAAAAGCGGATGGCAAACAGAGTTCATCTACCTTATATTTTTAATGAGCAAAAATCCAACATACCCCCCACCGAAATTATTATAATAATTTCATGAAAAAAATGATATATTAAGAGGTAGAAGTATTGCCTATAGGGCAGACAAATATATAATATAAATATAAGTAAGTTAAGTTATCATTATTTGAGTAATACGTTTTAGAAGTGCTAATTTAAAAAGGAGTAGGGTTATTTAATTGTTATAGGGAAGAGGGCTCAGTTTATTTACTGGCCTCTTTAGAATTCCTCTTTGCGTCCTTAAAGTAACAACTCGAACGATTTGGTCTGGACCTTCATGGAGACGTTCCACTTTAGCTAGGACCCAGTTAAGCGGGCGAGTTATCTCAGATTTGATGAGAACTAGGTCACCAATTTTGAGATTTGGAGGCGATGTGAACCACTTTGCTCTTTGCTGCAAAGTATGCAGGTAGTCATCAGACCACTTCTTCCAAAACGTTTGGGATATTTTTTGCACGCACTGCCAACGTGACAGTCGGTTCATAGTTAAATCTTCTAAATTATATTCAGGCACGGCAAGTAAGCTTTGGCCTATCAAAAAATGGCCAGGAGTCAACGTCTCAAATTCATCAGGATTGTTAGGTAACGGGCATAACGGACGCGAGTTTAAGACAGCTTCGATTTTACAGAAGACTGTGGTAAGCTCCTCAAATGTGAGTGCCCTTTCACCCACCGCCCGAATAAGATGGCGCTTGGCAGATTTGATACCAGCTTCCCACAGTCCGCCCATCGAAGGCGCTGAAGCTGGGATATTTTTCCAGTCGATAGAGCGTGATGCACAGACGTCAGCGATCGAAACGCTATTTTCATAAAAAAACTTGCAGACTTCCTTTAAATGTTTCGCAGCGGCGACAAAGTTCGTTCCGTTGTCGGAGTGTAGGCACGAGCATAGGCCGCGTCGCGCTATAAACCGGTCGAGTGTAGCTAAGAAACAATCGGCTGATAAGTCACTAAGAACTTCAATGTGCACAGCCTTTGTAGAAAAGCACACAAAGAGGCACATGTAGCATTTTTCTATTCTTGCGTTACGATTCACACTTGCCTTTATGAAAAATGGACCACCTAAATCGCAACCGACATGATCGAAAACCTTATTAGGTTCTAATCTTTCAGAAGGCAACGTACCCATGTATGGTTGAATCGATGTAGGGTTACACTTAAAACAGACGATGCATTTTGATAAGACACTTCGAATCATGCTGCGAGCGGATACGATCCAATATCGTTTACACAATATTCCTTGTAAAGCGCGAGGTCCCACGTGTAGGTACACTCTATGAAAATGTTCAATTAATAAGGTTGTTATATGACATTTTTTGGGTAATAAGAACGGATGCTTGCTATTGTAGGGTAAATTTGCCTGCGAGATTCTACCCCCCACCCTGAGGAAACCATGGGCATCCACGAAGGGTGACAACTTCCGTAAGGACGGAACAAATTTATTTTTTCTAATCGAATCAATTTCGCTACAAAAGTAGTAATCTTGTGTAGCTTTGACTATAACGTCACGGGACGCATTCAACTCGTGAGTTGATATCGGACCGACCGAACGTTTGTGTTTCGGAAGTCGACAGTTTTTTGCAAATCGCAAACACCATGCAACAATACGTTGCAATTTCCTAAACGTAGAATATTTTTCGAAAAACGTTTTCGAAAAATTATCCTTTTCTGTGTGAGACGGTAAGGAAAATGTATCTACGTTTGTTTTTAATTCTAAAGTTTCCGTTTTTTCACTAACGCAAAACGTACTTATTGGCAACGAGCTGAGTAGGCATGGCGCCACGTGAACATACGTCAGCGGCATTATTTTCGCTTCTCACGTGGTACCAGCTGTTTGATGGAACTACCTCCACTACTTGGGCTACGCGACTCGATACAAAGGTTTTAAGTTTGTAGGGAGGGGTTTGCAACCAGGCGAGCGCAACACTTGAATCCGTCAGGGCAGTAACTTGAAAATTTAGGTTGTTAATATTTTGTTGTATGAATAAAATCAGTTTAGATAACAACACGGCACCCATTAGTTCAAGTCTCGGTATCGAAAGAAGCTTGATGGGAGCTACCTTGCTTTTACTGACAAGAAGTCCAGTCTTCACGTGATTATTATGATCGACACTGCGAGCATAAATGCATGCCGCATACCCACGAGTCGAGGCGTCGCAAAATGCAATTAAGTGAACTCCGCAGAATTTAGGTATGAGTAAATGCCGGTCAATCTTAAGTGAAGATAAACTTGACAAAGACGTGATAAACATCGACCACTTGTCACGTAAATCATCAGGAAGAGGTTCGTCCCATCCGAGACTAAGCTTCCACAGATCCTGCATTATACATTTTGCAAGAAATGTGCACGGAGATAAGAACCCAACCGGATCAAAAATGCTAGCAAGCAACTTTAGCACTGACCGTTTTGTGTAGGTATTGTCCGTCATGTTGTAATCAAATGAGAAACAATCATCAGTGGGCAACCACTTTAACCCTAATACCTTTAGTGATGAACACACGGTGTCGTCACTAAATTTTATAGCGGCAACTTGGTCAGCGCCGATCCTGGAGAGTAACTGAGGATAGTTACTAGCCCACTTACGAAGATCAAACCCGCCAAGTTTTAATAAAGCGATGAGCTCGTCCTGTAACGTACAGGCTTCTGCAAGGTCTTGTGTGGACCATAACAGGTCATCAACATAGAATTGATTAAGTATGTCAGCAGCACGAGGGAACTGCTTTCCTTCATCACTAGCTAACTGTAACAACGTGCGAATTGCTACAAATCCTGACGAACGCAACCCGTAGGTATTTGTGAGATGTTCGTAGGTTTTTATTTCGTCCGAAGGCGATTCCCTCCAAAGGATGTGCTGATAACAGCGATCCTCAGGAATTATGAGTACCATCCTGTAAAATTTGGCAATGTCAGCCGTAAAACCGATGTCATACAGGCGAAAGTGGAAGATTATTTTTAGAATGTCATGGTGGAGCTTCCTACCTGTAAGTAATATGTCATTAAGTGACACGCCGTTTGAAGTGACAGCTGAGCCATCAAATACTACTCGCATGGGCGTAGTGGCACTGGAGGCTTTTACCACACAGTGATGTGGGATAACATACCTACTCGGTACTGTGCCGACATAAGGTCGCATATGCCCTAGCTGTTCGTACTCGCGCATAAAGTCAACGTAGGGCGCATGTACATAACTCGGGAGAACGAGCGAAACGTCGCTCCAGGTGATGTAACCTACGCACGGCGTGGTTATAAGACTCGCCGAGGGTAGCGCGATCAGGGTCCAATAGGATGGGTGATACATACCTACCGGTATCGTCCCTATAGTGACGCTCGGAATATATTTCTTCGGCAAGCTTGTCAACTGGGCTGATAGGGTTGTCGCACGGCGACTCCTCTATTTCCCAGAACGATTTGAGTTGAGCATTGATGGTTTCACTGTCATTAGTGTACGACACTAAATTGCAAGAAGTTGCAACATTAGTGAAATCATCGGAAGTACACGGTACTTCAATCTTCCCACACAATACGAACCCAAATACACTACTAAGTGCAGCGGGTAGTGTAGGGCTCACAATAATTTTATTCCCGTCGTAGATGTCAGGGAATATGTCACCTGTAAGGATAATATCTACGGGGGGTTTTTTGTAGAAACAAGGATCCGCTAACAAAAGGTTTTTATACTGATTGGAGACCTCTTCCGGTATTTCCATCGTTGGCAAATCGGAAGTAATTTTTTGCAATATAATAGCATCGATCTTAAATATTGGATTATCACGATGCCTGGGGCGAATCGTGCATGATGTCATGCCAAAGGTTTTTACGCTATTTCCGGCTAAACCAAAAATATTAAATGGGCATTTTTGACGTGACAACCCTAGCCGTTCCAAGCAATTTAAAGTTATGAAGTTCGATTGAGCGCCTGAGTCGATAAGAACACGGCAAGCTTGCGGATTACCAAACGAGTCAATAACATTAACTATAGCCGTACCTATAAGAACGATATAGTTTTTCATGTTGTTCACACTAGACGAATGCGATATTTTAGCGTGTGCGGTGTGACTATCTATAGCCGTGGTGTCTGCGCTGCTATTGTGCGCGGGCATGGCTCGCCAAGCAGGTTTAATTCCCGAGTCTAGGTGCAATAAGGCATGGTGACGCTGATTACACGTAAAACATTTAAATTCACTTAAGCAATCTGTAGATGAATGATTTTGTTTAAGACAGTTGTGGCACAATTTCAAATGGTCAGCACGGCTGACTCGTTGAGCGGGAGCCAATTCACGGAATTGCACGCAACGAAATATCATATGATTTTGACCACAATGTGCACAAGTAATATTACTAAAGTTATTATTATTACTCTTCGTTTGTGTCTGTGAATAAAATGCTTTTCTATTGTAATTATCGCTCGATTTTTTGGTCGTCTTGTTAGGCGTAGGATTCCTAATTTGCGTTACAATAGAACTGGAATTAACTTGGGAATGTTCTAAAATCTTTATTTGATTATGTACATGGGACATTAACTGATCATAGGTAGGTATGGTCCTTTGATCAATACTTTGTTCGAACGTCTTTCTTGTGTTATGGTCTAATCCTCTCAATGCTATATGACACAGCACATAGCTAGATAAGTGCTCGATATTTAAAGCATTTATTGCACGATACGAATGATCGAAAGTCTCAATAAAGTTATTTAAATTAGCGGGAGACTCCGATTTTAGCGCGGGAAAGTTAAGCATCTTATCTAGATAATTACCTACAAGCATTCTATTGTCTTGATATTTATCAAGCAATGACTGCCACACTACTTCGTAATTAGTTGAAGTTATAGGCACACTTTTAACAATACTAGGTAAGTGCGGAACCTTTTTTGCATGATAACAAATAATGAAGTTTGTCTATATTTGAGATACCCGTTTGACTATGTACCAAAGAGCAAAATGTTTCGTAAAACGTAGTGAAATTTTCAATGTTCCCATCAAATGTAATCAACTCGAGTTTAGGCAAACGCGGTCGAATTTCGACGTTAGGATTCTTATCTTTCGCACACGGTGGAACGTACGCCGTAGAGGAAGCATGCTTTGAAGCACACAGCTTCACGTGAAAGAATAAATCGTCGAAGCTGTTCAAATCGCTATCTGAGAATTGCGTACTGGGTTCTAATTGTAATTGCAATTCATATATTTCCATGCAAATACTTCCGAATGATTCACGTAGTGAGGTTATTTCTGAGGCACGCAAAAGAAACATATCTAGCATTGAGGGATGCGTATCTATTTTCTTTGATAAATCAAATACTTGCTGCAACCGCGAATTAATGCGTTGCTTTTTTGCAAGGTTTTTGTTAATATTTCTGACGGTTTCCAACTCCTTTTTGGAGGGAACTTTGTCTTCAGAACTGGTAGACATTTTATATATTCAATATAGGTATGATATAATACCTATGTATGATGTAGAATATGATTAAATTTACGAAATTCTATAGAAAACAAGCACGGCTTGTACGCACAAAATGAATAAACGAGTTGCACGGCAACGTATTTTATTCAAAATGGCGTTCTATCCTAACCGCTAACCAACGTGGAAAGATTGGTTTAGGATAGTATAAATGATTTTAAGGGAGTAAAATGAGAAACTTATATCCGGCTCGGAGGCCAAAATGTTGGGGATGAATATAAGGCACTGGTGATGTAGATTTATTAATTTCGAAGGACCTTTAAAGTTAAATTATAGTATACAATAATATAGGAGTGGGTATGATCTCAGAGAAGAATTTTTGCTCAATCATACAAAGTAGACGAAAAAGGCATGCCACCCACCTTAATTACTTCAAACCGCACGTTTCTAGACGTGGACTTGTTCAGCATGGGTGTCCTGATGATGGAAATGTCTTCACACAAGAGGAGGCTCAATTGAGAATGCACAGCACTTCACGAGAACGTCTCGAGCACAGCAGTTGCAGATAGAATTAAAATTGTCTATTCACGGAATAGTTTCTTCAGGAGATAAGACCGCGACCAGCAAGGTGCGGTCGTGCAAGTCAAACTGAACGGCGCCCGCGCTGCCAGGGAGCGGCGCGGAGGGCGCGAGGCGAGGCATGGCAGTCACCTGATCCGCCTATCCAACGTTTTCAAAACGACGGTAGACGCAGAAAAAGCGGAGGGCAAACAGAGTTCATCTAACTTATATTTTTAATGAGCAAAAATCCAACAACACTAATGCTCAAATTAGTTCTGAAGTCGCTCAAGAAGGTATCGACTTCCTCTTCATTCCAAACTACACCCCCCATTTTAATGGCATGGCTGAGTCAGCCGTCCGTTCCACTAAACATCATCTCCGTAGGCTTCTCCAACTTACTCATTTTACGTATGAAGAAATGCACACATGCTTGACTCAAATAGAAGCCGTACTTAATTCCCGTCCTATCACTGCCTTACATTCCGATCCTTCCGACTTCACAACTCTTACACCTGCTCATTTCCTTATAGGACGACCACTTGTGTCTGTTCCGCATCCGCAGGTCACAGATAGGATAACGAGTCTTGAGAGATACAAACGAATCGAGCTCGTCAAACAACATTTCTGGAAAAGATTTTCCGACGAGTACGTCACCACTTTACAACAGAAGACAAGATGGCCCACTTCAACCGGTGACCTCAAATTGGATTCCTTGGTCCTAATAAAGGATAAGACACAACCCCCAATGCGCTGGGCACTTGGACGCTGCGTTGCAGTATACCCAGGGACTCGAGATAAGGTCGCTCGAGTTGCCGATTTAAGGACAAGGGGAGGAACCATAATTCGAAGGGCGTTTAACAACATTTGTCCCCTTCCAGAACCTTCTTATTGAACTTCACCTGCCAACCAGCTGCTTCAACCCGGGGAGTATGTCGGAGACAATTTCACCGCATCACTCGACACCTTCAAGGCCAGGGTCAACTGGAGGGGGGACCGAAGCCACCGGCCGCCCGCGCGCATCGCCGCCGACCCATCACTCATCACTAGAATCGACGGAGACTAGTCGCGCGTTCCTTGACGTCCAATAATACAGCATTATAATACAGTCCACTGCTTTTATTTCAAACCAACTGAGGGAACCCAACAAAGCAAAAATCCTTCTTGGCCTCTAGTTGAATATAGTATATACAAGCTGTCCCGCCGAACTTCGTACCGCCTTGACATTCATATGACGCGGGCTGTCAATGTACGCTGCGTCTTTGTATGAGAAAATGAATTATCTTCATTATTTCTTTTTGCGTGATTTTTCCCGATATTTTAATAGTTATTCTGCTATTCGGAGCGGAGACAAATCCAACAAATCAAAATCGGTCCAGCCGTTCTTGAGTTATAAGTGTTCGAACAAACCCGTCTTTGTTTTATATATTAAGATATCTAATGTCGTAAATAAATGCTTGTCTATGTCTAATTCGTTAATAGGTAATCTTTTATAAATTTGTAGTAATACTTATAAAAGCAAATCATCGTCCTCTTCCTGGAGGAAGAGGACGATGATGATGATGAGTATTGGAATACTAAAACTACTTTGCTTTCCATTGCAGTGTATATTAAAGCTATCTACACACCTAAGCCGCCGACCCGCCAGCACGAACCCGGCGGGTTAGTGCCGGCGGGTGGACCCGGCGGCTTTAGAAGTTGCGAATCGGACAATTTTACCGATGGCATGACAGTCGCGGCATGTATGGCAACTGAATGAGAACCCAACCCGCCGCGCCGGCGGCTTAGGTGTGTAGATAACTTAAGACGTCATATGGTGGGTTTCTATATCCGTCGGTAACCAGCTACAACTCGTTTCTCATTGAAAACGTGTCAACAGTTTGACAGTAGTTAATCGTACTCTGTTACCGACGGATATAGGAACCCGCCAATAGCCCTTTAGAAGACGCCTATGGGCAAATCCTACTCATTTCATCTTAATCAATAGACTATTGTTGGAACATCTGCCATTCTGTATTATAAGAATACACTTTTATAAGTAAGTAGGTACTTAAAGTGAAAGAATAATACATTTGGTAAGTACATCAATAAAAAATGATTATCAATAAAATGTCAAAATAAACGATACAATGATATAACATTTTAAAGGAAAATAATAGTCTATCAAGTACCTACTTAACCGTAAATAAAGGATAAATATAAGAACAACTAGTTTTATTTATTATACGAGTACATAATTTCACATTTTCAACACCGGGTGCTCCGAAATATGTAAGATAAAAAAAGAGCCAAAGGAGCCATGAACTAAAAAATTAAAAATACGTCAACAGACAGTTTGCCTCTTTCGGACATACAATAGGTAGGTAGTTCGTAGCTAATTTCCGAGAACAGCTTATTTTTACAAAATTTTCAGTAAAACATCAACTTTCGAAAAGCTGTAATACTAACTCTGCTCTGTGAAGAAAATCGAAAGAAAATCGCGAATGAAGCATATCGGCGTTGTATGTATGTATTTATGTATGTTTGTTCGTCCGAGGATAACTTTTGTAGCGTTTATCCAATTATCATGAAATTTGGTATATATAGGTAGGTAGTGATGACACAATTTTGGTGTGACTCAATGAGTTAAAAATTCAGGGGGGGGGGGTTTGTGGAGATATTAGGGTTCAAGAGGGGTAAACAAATACTAAAATGGGACCATCTGGTCAAGTGGCACGTCTATTATAAGGTCTTTGTAAGTACATTTCGACTCCGTTTTATTTTTAGTTTAAACCTTGTGGTTTTTGAGTTATTAGCAATAATAAAAACTGAACTATGACAAAATTCACAGGGTACACTAGTGACCCCCCAGTACTGAAATTTGGTATGCGTGTAGCTTTAGTGACACAAATATAGGCAAAAGTCCAAAAAAGTGTAACCAATTAACATGAACTCCCGTTACCTGTATTTTGAATGACACTGTAAGTCAAGTAAAGTGATTTTGCATTTCGTGGCACTATTTTGATAGTTAAAGATTACGATTAATATTTTTTTGCTTTTATGGGAGACTTGCGAGATTTCAGTTCGGGGCGAAACACTAGTTTATTACTTTCACACAAATCAGTACCTACCTAGTGCTAGGAAGACTTTATGCTAATAGCATTATCTACCTGTTATCCTGGTCGTGTTAAAAGAAGGTGTGGCGTCGGTCGTCGTGACACAAGAAACGGTAAGTACCCACCTAGGTAGGTACCTATTTCAATGATTAAAATAATAACAAACTTACAAACGATCTAAATGACTACCTATTCTACATAGGAACAAAATATTAAATAACTTATTAATCATTTATATTTATAGGTACCTGTTTGTGCCCGAAATATTTTGTGGTTTGTGCACAAAAGAAATAGGTTCAGAAGGCAACTCGGGCCAATCTTGATTTTGATAACCGAGCTAAAGGTAAAATAGGTGCGCTGGTAAATTTTAACCGGCTAACAGATAAAGTCACACAAAACATTATTTACGTCTCACCAAACGGTATTTAGTCATTCTTTATTCTTTAATGTAGGTACACAAATAGATATCAGACAAAACAGCTTGCAAAATGGACATGTACAAAGGTGAGCTTAACACTAATAAGAGTTTTCTACCAGATAACCTTTTAATACAGAGTCATTATACTTAAGATTTCACCGATTTATTACGGGCATCCCCAAACGTAGCAACGTAAAACTAGATTTTAGAAGAAGAAAAAAAAGATGGCGCTGTTGGCCCTTAATTTGAATATCTGCTGTTTAGCGAATGCAATTTGGACCTGTCCTGCTATAATATTAAAGTGCGATATTGAGTGAAATGTTCATCACTCTGGGGCAAGCAGACAGTAATGTTTGGTTGGTTTAAGTAATGTGTAATGATGATGATGAAAAAAAAAATGTGAGCCGTCACGGGACGCCTGGCAGATGTGAAACATCGACATTATTTTGTAAAAGTGATATGCATTTTGTGATAGGAACTAAATAGGTATGTCATAATGATAAAATAAAATATTACGATTTTATTTCCAGATAACGATGACTATTTATTGAATAAACATTTATTTTCATTAAATTCAAAAATTTACGAATTTATTTCAAATCGTGACTACTTAATTCGTTTAATCATATATTCATCCTATAGCGTGGCGACGCGTCGCCACGGCATGCGTCGCCACGCCGGAAATCGGTTTTACGTGCGGCTATAGATGTTTCACATCATGAACCTATTTATTTGAACCTACAAGTGTACATACTCAAAGTAATTCCGACTTACAGGTACCTGTTTGAAATCATGGTCACCATCAGTGAGTTTATAACCTATAAGACGCTTATTTGAGTTATTCTTTCGATCCAATTATCTCATAAAATACTGAACCGATATCGGTGAAACTTTGTATTTAACTAAAATCCATTTGTTTCTGAATAGAAGCCATTACATAAAAATAAAATCCACTACAAATTCGTAACTAAAACAACTGCAAAAGGCTGAGCTATTGACAGATTCTCCAAGGTGTCCAGATGCTGGGATCTAGCGGGGCTGTACAGCCTGATGTTACTTTGATTCAACCCCATTTATTTCGGAATACAAGCCATAACAAAAAAAAGTAATCCACTACAAATTAACTACAAAACAACTACAAAAACTTTAGCTATTGACGGATTCTCCAAGGTGTCCAGATGCTGGGATCCAGCGGAGCCATACAGCCTGATTTCTGGCTGTACGGACCTAGATAAAAAATGCTCATAACTTCTAAACAGTTGAACTACAAATTCAGGGAATATGATTTTCGGGAACTACAAATTCTTAGCTATAAGTTGACATGGAAACCAGATCACTAGCGAGCGGGCCCCAACGTTCTGATGTCAATTTTGAATTTGAAGGGTATAAAGGTATTCGAAGAGTATAACAATGAATTAATTTGAATTCATTTTATTTTACAATCCATTTCACAATTAAGGATTTTACTTTAATGAATATTGTAACATAATGTGACGTATAATTTGACAAATTATTAATAAAATGTTTATATCTGTTTAACTTTTCATCACGAATGCGAGGAAATTAAAAAGGTCTTCATAACAGTTTGCGTTCCCGGTATCCATTGTTTTCACTACTAAACTTTAGCCTCTTTTATTTAATAGAAATAAGAATTTGTCATGAAGGTTGTATTTCATTTTAGTATACTACGTGTTTGTTTGAATATATACGTCATTAAATAAAAACACGGGTAGTATTGTTGTAAAATAGGGTTTTTTTTAATCATTACAATTAACAATTTATTATTTTTTTCTGACAACCTTATTATCAAGTCGTAATATATCAATGCAACACCCTTTATAAAATAAGTAAACAACCTGTTGAAATGACTAAACGGAATGACGCAAAGGCGCCGCCGATTTACGTTAAATTTTCTGTTGGAAATGTATCGATTACTGGATATATATTCAAAGCTGCCGGTATTAAACCCACCTCTAAAATCAGTCAATATGATTCCGGATGTGTTTTAAATTAATGTCGTACATAACAAAACAGGTTGTATTATGAATGTAATGAGCCTCATTCTATTTTCAAATTTACTTATGGGGCGCAAATTTACGCATCAGATATCGAGCTAACAATGACCAACTTTCAGAGAGTCATGCATGAGTGATGAAAAAAATTATGTATATTTTCTGAATCGCCGCTTAAAGAGGTGTCCATTCTATAGCAATGCCCCACTCAGAAAATTAAGTGAGACAGCTCTGCAGAACGATGACACCATGTGTTTCTTCAAATGCTGCGGCCGTTTAAACGTCTTCCCACATCGACAGCCGTGCAGCCTTTCCGCAGAATGAACTTGCATATCATGCCTTTTTAAATTACGAGAATCCGTAAAAGTCTTGCTGCATTTATTGCATGCGAACGGTCTTTCTGTCGTATGCACCCTCATATGTTCTGATAAACTACCCTCTTCTGTAAAAGAAATGTAGCACACAGTACAGGCATATGGCTTTACTTCAGTGTGCAATTGCATATGTTTTCGTAATGGAGACGCGTGAGTGAAGGCCATGTCACATCTATTGCATGCATATGGCTTTTCCCCGGTGTGACTTCGCATATGAGCTTTCACTTGAGCTCGTTGCAAAAACGCTTTCCCACACAACTCACAAGAAAAAGGCTTCACTCCCGTGTGAATTCCCATATGTTTATTTAAGTTCGCGATTTGGTTGAACGTTTTGCCACAAATTTCGCAAGCGAATGACTTTTCTCCGGTGTGGATTCTCATATGGACTTTTAAATGGCTTTTTTGTTTGAATTTCTTGCTGCATCTGTCGCAAACATATGACTTTTCTTCTAAATGGCTTTGCATGTGTTTATTTAAATTTCCATTCCGGTAGAAAGATTTGTTGCAAGTTGAGCAGGAGAATGGTTTGCCTTCAGAGTGTATTCTCATATGGAGGTTATAATATGACAACTGATTAAATTGTTTACTGCATTTTTCACAGGAATATGGCTTTTCTCCGCTATGCGTTACCATATGAGCTTTTAAATATCTTTCATTTTTAAATTTCTTGTTGCATTTGTCACAGTGGGATCTTAAATCTTCATTGTGTTCCTTTTTTAAACCATCTATATTAACTGAACTACCCTCTATCTCAACAAAAAGTTCGTCTTTTGCAGTTGATTCTTCTTTGATTATTTCTTCCTTGACAGTAACTGGTGAAGTATCAAAGATGTCATTATATTCATAGTTGCTATCTGAAGGAGTGTGTAGAGACGACATACAGTCAGCGCTTTCTTCTGAATCCTCTATAGATACATATTTAACTGGGCTTATTGCCAAGTTGCAGTAGGTATTTTGATCCATATTAAGTGCAGCTACAGATCTTTTAGTTATCTGAAATAAATAAGTGTAAATTTAATATAAAAAAACCATAAGTATTGATAATAATGGCTTATTTAAATTAGAGGAAGTGCCATGATACCGCAGTGGCACGGTGAACAAGTAGCCATACTAGAGTTCCTTGTGAAAAGGCTCGCCCAAGGAAGTACTACCACCATACCCATTTCTGCCGCCAAGCAGCATTTCTGTGTTTCGGTTTGAAGGGTATGGAATGAATGAAAATTCTTTATTATACCTTACAAGCTAAACACAACAGATATAAAAATAAAACAAATAAATGTAAGCATAATGGGCAGTCTTATCGCTTAACAAAGCGATCACTTCCAGAAAACCTTTGGATGGAGAGGATCATTGCATAATGGAAGATTGGCCGAGGTGTAAAAAGAATAAACTTAATAATAGAAAAAGAAAAATTACCTAACCTTAAATACATAAATATTAGGTACATACATAAATAATTATAAATAAATATGTAATTACTTACATACATACATATATTAATAATATGGTATGGTTGCCGGTGAAATTACAAGCACATGAGGCTTTACACCTGTATGCCTCAAGTTGATAGACGCAGAGCAAATTTTCTTTTTTTACCTCTTCTGTGCACTACCTACACATCTTTATCTACAATACACAAAGGTTATCTGGAAGAGAATGCTCTTTAACATTAAGTTCGCCTTTGTACTAGTTTTATAAGTGCAATAAAGTATTTTCAATCAATCAATCAATCAGAGCAGTGCATCGTAGATCACGTATCTAAGGTGGCAATAATTTGTTATAGGCGATGGTTACCACTTAACATCAGGTGGGCCGTAAGCTTCTTCCAAATCGAACTAAAAAATGATGACCTCCGTGACGGCGTGGGTGAAGAGCTGGCTGAGACGCAGGAGGTAGCGGGTTCGATTCTCGCCGAGGAACAAATGTTTGCATGATCTATAGATATTTGTCTGGATCTGGACCGGGTCTGGATGTTTTTCTACATATTACTAGCTGACCCCGCGAACTTTGTACCGCTTTAGAATCTCAATATTCAAAGTACAAAATTATTAAAGTACCTACTAATATCGCTATTAAAAAATAGGAGTTGGTGGTAGAAGGGTGAAAATTTATGGTTGTATGTAATTTTGCCAAATCATAAATAATAATATTTTTTTTGTCCAAAATTTAAATAATATGAAAAATAGTTTACGTCCTATTCTCAGACTTACCGAATATATAAAAAAATTTCATAAGAATCGGTCAAGCCGTTTCGGAGGAGTTTTGTTACAAACACTGTGACACGAGAATTTTATAGGAGAATATAATAGGTTGGGGAAAAAGTCTTTTCGCATTATAGTATGTATGAACTTGTAATAAAATATCTTTGGCTATACTGTTTGTATCTGGCTGGTTTTGGTATCATTCAAAGTTTAAATTTTGAAGAAGATAATTCCAAATTCAAATTAGGAAAATGTGTGATTTTTATTTGTTTTTCGTACTTTAAAGATGAGTGAATCTAATGAATAAATTCGATACATTTTAAAATTTTAATACAAAAAAGGTAAAAATGCAACGCAAGCCGCGAAAAAAATTTACGATGTTTATGGACCTAGTGCAGTGTCTGTGAGAGTAGCACAAATTTGGTTTAAGCGTTTTCAATCCAGAAATTTTGATGTCAAAGATGCACGTCACTCTGGTCGCCCTATTACGGATAAAATGGATGCCATTTTTGAAAAAGTGGAGCAAGATCGGCATATCAGTAGTTACAACGTAGCTGAATAACTGGGAATTGTCCACAAAATAGTTAAGGCGCATTTGAAAAAAACTGGGTACCCAAAAAAGCTCGATATTTGGGTACCCCACGAGCTCACTTAAAGAAACCTAATGAACCGTGTACTCATTTGTGATTCTTTATTACTGCCAGGTGATGCTGTGTGTGTGGTGGGATTGGAAGGGCATTATTCATTATGAGCTGTTACCACCAGGCAGGGCCATCGATTCTGAACTCTACTGCGAACAACTGATGAGATTAAAACAAGAAGTTGAGAGAAAGCGGCCGGAATTAATCAACAGAAGGGGTGTGGTTTTTCATCTTGATAACGCTAGACCTCACACATCTTTAGCCACTCAGCAAAAATTAAGAGAGTTTGGCTGGGAGGTGTTAATGCATCCGCCGTATAGTCCTGACCTTGCACGTTCAGATTTCCACCTGTTTCGGTCTCTTCAGAATTCTTCAGGCAGTGTCAGGTTAACATCACGAGAGGACTGCCAAAACCACTTGTCGCGGTATTTTGATCAGAAGCCCCAAAATTTCTATAGCAATGGGATCATGTCCCTACCTACAAGATGGCAAAAAATTATCGAACAAAATGGTACCTACATACTTTAGTTAAATGTAAATAAACTATATTAAAAAATAATTTGAATTTTCTTAAAAAATGCGAAGAAACTTTTTCCCCAACCTAATATTAAGAATAAGTATGTAATTACAAAAAAAAGTAGGTATATAATAAATAATGTATAAGTAAATAAGTATTATGTCAGTTATCGTTCCCATAGTACAATCTTTGCTTAGTTTGGGGCTAGATAGCGCTGTGTGAAATATCCAGCAATATTTATTTATTATAAAGCTGTCTTACATGTTGTTGCTAACGATAAGAAGAGGAAAAAAGGATTGTGTGGTTTTATGAAACCACGGTAAAAGTGAAACTTTGTTTCACATTATAGACATTTAACTAAAAATTTTCGTTGGCACAAATGAGTAATAGTCTATACACTACACGGTCAGCTGATGCGAACTATAGGCGCCACCATATTGGCCTCGGCTGCTCTGACGAGCGCCTTTCACTTTATCCCTACTCTGCGGCCGACCGTCACGCGACATGCAACACACAGACGAAAAAGTTTGAGACGATGTAAAAAAAGTTTCACTTTAAAAATTGCAGTATGGGGTCAAAACTTATTATTATTATTAAGCCTTTATTGCCAACACAAGTACATATATTTTTTTTATACATTCCACAGTTAATTTTAACATGCTATTAATTATATTCACATAACGTATACATTGAACATTAGATTGACATTAACATATTACATTTATCATTAATATTTGTTGATTTTATATTATTAAGTAGTATGTCATGGTTATCGGTGTCGGCGTGTCTTTGCGACACGAAGGCCTCCTCCATCTCTTTCCACTTTGCTCTTGTTTGAGAAAAGCGTTACTAAATATACAGCTACAAGGATATAAGAAAAAGTGAGCTATAGTACAAATATACAACAGAAGCAGCAGACGAAAAAATAAAAGATGATTTCTACAACCAACTTACAACTACACTAGAGACTGTCCATAAAAACGTTATTGTCATGGGAGACTTCAATGGAAAAATAGGTAAACAAAAGCATGGTAAAGAGTCAGTAGTAGGAAATTATGGCATAAATAGTGTTTTCAAGAAAAGACATGCTAAGAAGTGGATTTGGATATCGCCTGATGGAACTTACCGCAGTGAAATAGACTTTGTAACTAGTAATCAACCCAAGTTATTTCAGGATGTTAGCGTAATAAGTAATCTTAACTTTAATAGCAACCATCGTATGGTCAGAGCAGTACTATCTCACAAACAACAAAAGAAACAGCGAAAACACTTTCATCGGGGTAAAAATAGTTGCACGACTGATACAACGCCTCACAACAGTATAACATCTGAAGAAATAGACAAAACACAAGAAATTTACAACATAGAAACAAACAATATTTATAGAAAGGTGAACAAGTTAATAACGAACAAAAACTCACTGAGCTCGGAGACAATAGATCTCATTCAAAAAAGAAAAGAACTACTCAAAAATGATATAAATACAACAAATTAATACAAGATAAGTTGAATAAAAGAAACAAATGTATCCAAAAGCACATTACTAAAACAGGAGGTATTAATAAAGCACTCAAAGAATTAAAAAACGCGACGCTATGGGTCCCGAAAATTAGAAGCAAAAACAACAAAGAAGAAACAAGAAGATAGCCAATTCTAAAGATAGCAACAGACTATTATTGAAAATTATACCCTACCGGAAACACATTAAAATACAACATAAATCTTGAAGACGAAACAGAAGAAATCCCTCAGATTGTTGAAAGGGAAGTCCAGCATGCGATAGAAACCCAGAAAAACGATAAAGCTCCTCCTGATCATATTACCAATGAGATGATGAAAGCTACATTACCAGAAACAACAAAAAAACTTACAACTTGTTTAATCTAATCCTAAACACGGAATCCATACCTTCACAGTGGATAATGAGCACTATAATACTAATCTTTAAGAAAGGAGATAGAACAGAAATAGAAAATTATCGCCCAATAAGTCTCATGTCGAACATATACAAGGTGTTCTCAAAAATAATACTGAAACGCATCACCAAAAAACTTGACGAACAACAATCAAGAGAACAGGCCGGATTCCGATCGGGATTCGCATCAATAGATCACATACATACATGTGGTAAAACAGCTAATCAAGAATCAGTCAAAATATGATCATCCATTATACATGGCATTTGCGGACTATAGTGTTACGCCGAGGCTGTTAAACAATGAGTAATAATCGAAACTTCTCGAACGCTTTTGCCTTGCTGTGTTATTGTTGTTATTGTCTGCGGTTGCGCACAATGGGGATTGGTCGTTCTGTCGAAACACCGACCCCTTTCCTGGAACGATCGAGATCGTTCTCGAACAATCGAAATGTGCGCGATATAAATAGGCCGGAGAGATGGCCGGACAGTCAGTTAGTGAGTGAGTCTCAACGAGGCCCTGGAGGACTGACGTGGAGAAGGGTCTCGCGTGAACAGTAGTTGCTCGCGAGTCAGTCTGGATTTAGCTATACGTGCGAACATTTCGGTGACTTTAAGTGGTGCAACAGTTGTGTGAATTAGTATGTTGTGATTACGTGTGACCAAGTTGGTGTATTCATCGTTTAGTGTTAAATAAAAGTGTAATTTTGGTTAGATCGATTCCCATTATTTTATCCCGAACCCTCAGCTTGTAACAATTTGGTGTCAGAAGTGGGATAAAATAATGCCGGTTCTACCAAAGGACAACGTGGACGGTGTCAGGACGAGAGGTCAACGACAACAGGAAATGGATGAAAGGCGGTTTGGAGATTCTCCGGTTCAAGAAACTCGGCAGAGTCGTCAGCCGATGGAGATGGAATCAGCCGCCACTGAACCATTTGGAGCTTCATCATCATCATCCGTGGGCCAAACTCCTGTGACAGGCGATCTTGCTGCTATTATGGCCATGCTTTGTCGTCAACAAGAAGAGCAGCAACGTTGGCAGGAAGAACAGCGACGTCAGGATAAGGAAGAGCATCGTCGTCAGCAAGAAGAGCAGGCTCGGTTGCAGGCAGAACAGCGACGTCAGGATAAGGAAGAGCAGCGTCGTCAGCAAGAAGAGCAGGCTCGGTTGCAGGAGGAAGAACGCCGTCAGCATAAAGAAGAGAAGCGTCGTCAACAGGAAGAGCAGGCTCGGTTGCAGGAGGAACAACGCCGTCAGCATTAAGAAGAGAAGCGTCGTCAGCAGGAAGAGCAGGCTCGGTTGCAGAAGGAACAGCGACGTGAACAGGTGGAGCAGACTCGGTTGCAAGAGGAACAGCGACGTCAGGATAAAGAAGAGCAGCGTCGTCAACAGGAAGATCAGCGACGTTGGCAAGAAGAGCGGGCTCGACTGATGAGGGAATTGTTCAGTTCATCTGGAAAGGAATTCCAGGAAGTGAAAGAACAGATAGAAATCATGAGAGCCGTGTTTTGGAGGCTGGAATTGGGATCGCTGATGAGAAAGGGACTCTGGGTGTCCTGAAGTACTGGAGACGGCAATGTGGCTCCTCTAGTTGCTACATCTTCAGCGCGAGGTGCGCCTAAAATTGTTCATGTTGATCGGCTGCCGCGATATGGGGCTAAGAATGCTCGGGACGAGCATGTTTTAGGAGGGGGCAGTGTTACGCCGAGGCTGTTAAACAATGAGTAATAATCGAAACTTCTCGAACGCTTTTGTCTTGCTGTGTTATTGTTGTCTGCGGTTGCGCACAATGGGGATTGCTCGTTCTGTCGAAACACCGACCCCTTTCCTGGAACGATCGAGATCGTTCTCGAACAATCGAAATGTGCGCGATATAAATAGGCCGGAGAGATGGCCGGACAGTCAGTTAGTGAGTGAGTGTCTCAGCGAGGCCCTGGAGGACTGACGTGGAGAAGGTCTCGCGTGAACAGTAGTTGCTCGCGAGTCAGTCTGGATTTAGCTATACGTGCGAACATTTCGGTAACTTTAAGTGGTGCAACAGTTGTGTGAATTAGTGCGTTGTGATTACGTGTGACCAAGTTGGTGTATGCATCGTTTAGTGTTGAATAAAAGTGTTATTTTGGTTAAATCGATTCCCATTATTTTATCCCGAAGCCTCAGCTCGTAACAATAATAAAGCATTTGACTGTCTGGAACATCAATACATTTGGGAAGCAATGGAGCCCCATTGCTAGATTTGCTACTCAAATATACGATAAAACGTCGATTATGATCAAAACTCACTTGTATGTTCTGATTCTTCTGAACTTTTTGTAAATAAATAACTAATAAATATTACTTGTTGTTTTATTTCATAAATTTAGCTAAACTAAAATAAATAAAACCTTCAAATATTAATTAAATCTTACTTTCCTGCAGTCATTTTTGGTTAGTTAACAAACGAATTAAGCTTAGGAATGATAAAATGGCCAAAATCTATTTTCTAATCAGATAGCTAATTTTAAGAATTTTCCACCTCGCCGTCTTTGAAGACCAATTTTCACCAAAGTAGCCCATTAAGTAGTACTTTTTTTAATGATTATAAAAGCTGAGAGTCTGGAGAATTCTTAAGACTTATTTAAGAACCCTGAAGTCACTTATGAATTTTAATTTTAATTTGAAAATTTAAGTCATAATTCACCGAATGTAATTTTTTGACTTTACACCAACATTTTCATAGTTTTCATCAAAGTCACGTAGCTGATTATTTTATGCATAAAATAACAACTCATAAAACTTTAGTAGCAAAAAAAAAAAATCTCATGAAAGTTTTTATACTTTTTTTTAAAGAATTTTTTAAGTTGTTCATGTCAAAAATTTTCAAAAATTCGTAACTCGAAAGTATAAAAAAATCGCGTAACATACTTACATGGGGGTGATTCGGGTACCCCGAGGGGTGTTCTATCTCTGGACTTTCTCTTGACACTATTTTTTCGGACACCCTGTATATGTACTTAATTTTTATCTTGTGTTTTTCCTGTTTCTTTATTATAATTTTTCTTCGTTAATAAAATCTGTATGTAAGTAGGTATGTTTGTTCTGTTTTGAATAGTCTGTCCTGTGTGTGTGTCAAATAAATGTATTTTCTTTCTTTCTTTCTTAATCTCCTCTTCTTTTTGCACTTTTTACAAATTCTATTTCTCGTCAACTTACTTCTTCCTACCACCTTTATGCAGACGACCTCCAAATTTACACACAGGCTCCACTTAATGAGTTGCCTGATGCGATTACCGTCACTAACAATAACCTGCTTTTTATAGGTGAATGGAGTAAGGCTTATGGATTAAGAGTTAATCCTACTAAAACACAGACCATCATACTGGGAAGTTCTTGCACCTTATCGAAAATCAACTACACAACACTCCCTCAAATTAAGTTTGATGATGTAACTGATCCCTACTCAAAGGTTGTGAAAAATTTGGGCATCTTCATGGATAGCTGTATGTCGTGGGGTCCTCAGCTCGAATCTGTGAGCCAGAAGCTATTTGCCTCTGCTGGTTCGCTCAAGAGACTGCGAAACTTTCTTCCGATAGCTACTAAAATTGCGCTTGCACAATCTCTTCATCTCCCAATTTTAGATTACGCTGATTCCTGCTATCTTGACCTCACAGAGGAACAGCTCAATAAGCTTGAGCGTCTTCAAAATTTTGCATAAGGTTTATTTTCGGACTCCGGAAATACGACCACATCTCCGAATTTCGTAATAAACTCAAATGGCTCCCATTCGACTTCGCCGGAATACTCACATCCTATCCTCCCTTTTCAACATCCTTCGTAATCCTTCCATGCCTTGTTATCTGAAAGAACGCTTCGAGTTCCTTCAATGCACAAATTCCCGAACACTCCGATCCTCTGAAAACCTCCTTCTCAAAAAACCGATGCATAGAACCAGTTTCTATACAAACTCCTTTTCCGTCCAAGCTGTCCGATTATGGAATGCCTTGCCGGTCTCCATCAGCAAATCCCCCTCCACCTTCCGTATTTAAAGATAGACTCAAAAACTTTTATCTCCATGAAGAGTCGTGATTATTCATCTGATCTATAATATTATTAATATATATGTATATATTAATATTTGTATGTATGTAAGTACATATTTATTTATTTTATATATTAGGTTGGGGAAAAGTTTCTTCGCATTTTTTAAGAAAATTCAAAACATTTTTTAATATAGTTTATTCACATTTAACTAAAGTACCTATGTAGGTACCATTTTGTTCGATAACTTTTTGCCATCTTGTAGGTAGGGACATGATCCCATTGCTATAGAAATTTTGGGGCTTCTGATCAAAATACCGCGACAAGTGGTTTTGGCAGTCCTCTCGAGATGTTAACCTGACACTGTCTAAATAATACTGAAGATACCGAAACAGGTGGAAATCTGAAGGCGCAAGGTCAGGGCTATACGGCGGATGCATTAACACCTCCCAGCCAAACTATCTTAAGTTTTGCTGAGTGGCTAAAGATGTGTGAGGTCTAGCGTTATCATGATGAAAAACCACACCCCTTCTGTTGATTAATTCCGGCCGCTTTCTCTCAACTTCTTGCTTTAATCTCATCAGTTGTTCGCAGTAGAGTTTAGAATCGATGGTCCTGCCTGGTGGTAACAGCTCATAATGAATAATGCCCTTCCAATCCCACCACACACACACAGCATCACCTTGTTGCGAGTTAACCCGGGTTTCGCCACAGTCTGTGAAGCCTGATCGGCCTTTGACCACGACCTTTTTCGCACGTTCTTGTCGTACGTGATCCACTTTTCATCACCAGTTATCAGCTTCTTCAAAAATGGTTCGGTTTCATTACGTCGTAATAAAGAATCACAAATGAGTACACGGTTTCTTTCAGTGAGCTCGTGGGGTACCCAAATATTGAGCTTTTTTGTGTACCCAGTTTTTTCAAATGCGCCAAAACTGTTTTGTGGTCAATTCCCAGTTCTTCAGCTACGTCGTAACTACTGATATGCTGATCTTGCTCCACTTTTTCAAAAATGGCATCAATTTTATCCGTAATAGGGCGACCATAGCGAAGTGCATCTTTGACATCAAAATTTCCGGAGTGAAAACGCTTAAACCAAATTTGAGCTACTCTCACAGACACTGCACTAGGTCCATAAACATCGCAAATTTTTTTCGCGGCTTGTGTTGCATTTTTACTTTTTTTGTAGTAAAATTTTAAAATGTATCGAATTTCTTCATTAATCTAATCTAATCTCATCTTTACAGTACGAAAAACAAATAAAAATCACACATTTTCCTAATTTGAATTTTCTTCTTTAAAATTTAAACTTTAAATGATACCAAAACCAGCCAGATACAAATAGAGTAGCCAAAGAAATTTTATTACAAGTTCATACATACTATAATGCGAAAAGACTTTTTCCCCTACCTATTATGATATTTATTTATTTAAAATTATTTATGTACCTATTATTTATGTATTTAAGGTTAAGTAGTTTTTATTTTTCTATTATTAAGTTTATTCTTTTTAAACCTCGGCCAATCTTCCATTAAGCAATGATCCTCTCCATCCAAAGGTTGTCTGGAAGAGATCGCTTTGTTAAGCGATAAGACCGCCCATTATGCTTACATTTATTTGTTTTATTTTTTATTTTTATATCTGTTGTATTTAGCTTGTAAGCTATTATAAAGAATTTTCATTCATTCATTATAATGTTGCAATGAAAAGGAAAATATACAATACATGCATATTACCAATTCTCATCTATGGGTGTTAGACATGGGCAAACACACAAAAACAAAACCAAAAACTGATTACATGCCAAAGAGCCATGGAGAGGAGTATTCTAGGTTACACAAAAAGAGACAGAAAGAGAGCTGTAGATTTAAGACGTATCACAAAAATTGAAGATGTTATACTCGTAGGGGTCAAAACTAAGTAGTATTTATTTGTTGCATAGTTAGGTAGGCTCGGTACATACCTCATTACCATCATTTAAAAGATTTGTGAGGACTTGTTCAGATCTGAGAGCCTTGTCTGAGAATCTCCGGCACCTCTGCAGTTGTGAGTAACAGATATAGCATATTGTGTTAGGCCTTCCATCTTCAGTGTCAAACTGTAACGTAATGTATTAGGTAAAAAAGTGCATACCTTTATGTAGGTATCTATATCGTAACATATTTATGTAGGTATATCCATTTTTCATCTGTGATGTCACCCTAATTAAGGCCCTGTCTGAAAACCAGCGCTGCTTTGTTTAAAGACAGAGCAAACACTACACAGATACACCGACCTAGCCGGCGAGGTTGACGAGTCCCTTCAGTTGCCTAGACAAGGTACAGACATGTACCTGGGAATTTCTCTCTTATCCCCCCTGGCAATGGCCCAAGCCGAGGCTCGCACCTAAGTGGTGCCCTTGCGCCAGTTGCCTCATCAAAACTTAATAGATTGGCCGCCCTCTGCGCTCGCCAAAAGTTCGGTTAAGCTGCATCGGCCTCAGAGGCCAACAGCGAGTTAGTCATACAAAAAAATAAAAATAAACCGACATTGCCTAAAGTTGAGTCAGGACGTATTTATTGGACTACTCGTGTGTAATCAAATTAACACTTATAAAAAGTATTATACATAACTGTTATAATAAACCCACACAGGCAATTCAAACGCTGGCGAGGTAGGATTAGGACAAAACATAGTTAGAAATAATTTAATTCACAAATGTTAGAAGTAGTTTTATGGTAGTTACCTTTACATTTGTTAGTTTTTCATATATTTTAAGAAGGTGGGTGTCTTCAATGCGTTTCTTTCTGACATCACTGGTGAGGCATACTCGACACACTGACCCAGGGGAAGGCATCATGATCTTTTAACAAAGACTTTTTCAGACCTGAGGAGATGGATACACTTATTATTGCACATCAATATTAATCATCATAAAACTCATCGCACATAGCTCAAAGAACTGACATCCTTGGCGCGAAAGGTTGGACCACAGACTGGAAAGTACAGTGTAGGATGGCCCCCCACTAGATAGAAAAACAACCTGACAAACATCTGGCTTCTGGGAGCCATTGAGATCAGGCCACACTAAATTGGTTGCTCTAGAAATAAATGGGGGAGGCTTATGTTCAGCAGTGGACATCCTATGGCTGACAATAGAAAAAGATTAAACAGAAAATAAGGGTGGAATAAGCAAATAGTTGCTAAAAGCTGTTTCTTATTGTGATACAGGCTGGAATGGGATGATAATGAAGTTAAATTCAGTGATAGAACTTCTTTGTAGATATATTGGACTGTGTTTGACAGAAGGTAAGAAATATCAAACTTATTCAATTTATTACATTTATTATTATAATTTCTTCCTTCCACTCCACTCTATCATACGCTTGTGTAGTCCAGTCTTCCATATACGAGTCGAGTTCGTCTTTCCATCGGCGTCGCGGTCTGCCACGTGGTCGTTTTCTGTCTTTTGGGATCCACTCGGTGGTGGATTTTGCCCATAACTCCTCCGACATACGGCAGACGTGTCCCGCCCAATCTCACTTTAACTTGCCTACTTGGTGCCCAACGTCCGCAATTTGTGTTTGGGAGCGCAGTTCACTGTTTCTAATGCGGTCTGTCAGCTTGACTCCTAGGATACTGCGCTCCATGGCTCGCTGACAAACCCCGAGTTTGGACTTTTGTTGATCCGTCAAAGACCAGGTTTGAGCGCCATAGGTAAGGATGGGGAGAATGCACGCGTCCATGAGCTTGCGTTTAAGTGTGAGAGGAAGGTTACCCTTCATCATATTTTTCATGGCCCAATAGCCCTTCCAGGCGTTTTCTGTGCGTCTTGTAACTTCAGCATCTTGCCTGCTCTGGAAGGATACTATTTGGCCTAGGTATAAATACTCACTGACGTATGCAATCTCCCCACCGCTTACCTCCAACCTGTGTTGTGTGGTGTTCGTCATAAGTTTTGTCTTTGACATGTTCATGCTGAGCCCAACCTCGAGACTAGCGGTGTTCAGGTCGTTGAGCATGGTTCCAAGTTCTGCGGCGGAAGAAGAAAAGAGTACTATGTCGTCGGCAAAACGAAGGTTGGTTAGCCTTCTTTCGCCGACCACAATGCCCTTTTCACTCCAAATAGGTATTAACTTCTTAAAAACTTCTTCTAGTGGCTGTGAAGAGTTTTGGGGAAAGGGGGTCGCCTTGCTTAACTCCTCGTTCGACATGAAAAGACGGGCCTATTGAATCTATTTTAATGGATGCTGTACTATGGAGGTATACTTTCTGTAATAGCTGAATATATATTGTAGGGATTTCTTGGTTTCTAAGGGCTTCGAAAATGGCGGAATGGTTTAAACTGTCAAAGGCTTTAGAGTAGTCGACAAAGGCTAGATAAAGTGGAAGTTTATATTCAGTATACTTTTCTATAAGCTGATTTATTGAATGGAGATGGTCGGTTGTGGAGAGGCCACGGCGAAAACCTGCCTGTTCAGTAGGTTGATGTCTATCCAGTTGTACCGATATCCTGTTTTCAATTACTTTAATGAGGTTTTATAAATATGGGATATCAAGCTAATTGGGCGGTAATTGCCAATATCTGCTTTATCTCCTTTCTTATGGACCAAAATGATGTTAGAGTGGCAAAAATGTTTGGGTAAAACAGAGGTGTTTAAAATTGAATTAAAAAAGTTAGTTAAATGTGGTAACAGAACAGGTTCACCAACTTTAAGGGTTTCAGTTGTTACCTCGTCTACCCCAGGACTCTTTCCATATTTCAGGCTGGCAAGTGCGCGATGCACTTCGAGTCCTGTGATTGGCGGTATGTCATTCGAACATGAATAAGGATTCATTGAATTATCTAAATCGAAATTGGTATTAGAATATAATTTTTTATAAAACGCTGTACATACGTCTAATATTTTACTTTTATCTCCCTGCTTTACTCCGTTAACATCTTTAATTCCTGTTATAGATGACTTTCCTGTTTTTGTTACCCTCATAGCAATTTTTAGTGACCGGTTTTTATCTAAAGCTACTTTTACTAATTCTATATTATAATTTCTAATATCCCTACGTATGCATCGTTTTACTTCTTTGTCTTTTGTTTTATATTCTGGAGTGTATAATATTAACTTTTGCCGTTCTTCTATTAGTAGTTTGGATTGGTTGCTGAGTTTATTAGTTTTGTTGTTATTTACTTTAATTTTACGGCTTGCTAATTTGATGGTTTCTAGTATATTGGAATATTGTGTTTGAATGTCTTCACAATTTTTATTATCCAGCAGGTCAAAGCTATTTTTCAAATCTAAACAAAACTGGTCTTTGTTACCAATTAATGTATTTTTATTTAACTTTCTGATTGTTTGTTTGATCATAAGAATTCTATGAATTTTAAAATTAAATTTCAATGTGCATCGTAATGGTCTGTGATCTGAGCTAAATTTTATATGGTTTAAGACCTCTATATTATTAACAATTTGTTTGCAGGAAGAAAGACAAAAGTCAATCTAATTTTTGGTAATTTTATCTGGGGAAAACTAAGTCCAGCGTCTTTGTGGTTTTCTAGAGTAAAAGCTGTTGTTCAAACTCAAACCTTGCCCAAAAGCAAAGTTTAAGAGCCGCTCACCTCGGGGATTTCTAATGCCAAGTCCATAAGGGCCAAGAACGGTCTCGTTGTCTTGGTCTTGTCTAATACCCACTTTGGCATTAAAATCCCCTATTACAATTGTCCAAGTTCCTTTGTTATCATCACATGCCTTGTTTAACATGTCATAGAATTCTTTGACTTCTTCATAGGTAAGAAAGAAAGGGAGGCCTTTGCCCTGCAGTGGGACAGTACAGGCTCCAAATAATAATAATTATTATTATAATTGGGTGATTAGATACATACGGTTCTCAGAAATACACTACAATAAAAGAATAAGAGAAGACTTGATGGTGTTTCCAGTACAAAGAGAAATCTTTACAAAGAATAACACAAAGTTAAGACAATACCTTGGCTAATCTTCCAGTTACTATTGTGTTTATTCAATATTTAATTATTTTTATTAAAAGCTACCGTCCTATAACATTCTCGTGAAATGCAGTTCATCCAAAGGTTGTCTGGAAGAGATCGCTTTTAGCGATGAGACCACCACTTGTATTTCTGCGTGCACTGTCTTTTTATTTTAAGTGTGTGTGATTTACAATAAAGCGTTTTCTATTACATTCTACTAATACTCCTCCAAAGGTTAGCTGGCAGAGATCGTTTTTTTAGCGATAAGACTGCCCAAAACACGTTTACCTGTTTCTCATTCTGTTGTATCTAACTTGTAAGGCACAACAGCGGCTGCTCCCTTCTCGTAGAATGATGAAAGTGCAACTTGCTACCATACGCTGTATAAGTACGTAAATAATCTTCAAAATAAATTTAGAGGCTCAGTTTTTTTGCATAACCATGAGGAATTTACATAATAAATAGTTTAAACAGTTTTACGGACACCACTAAAACCAACTATAATTACATTTATTATTGTATGCTATGTAATAAAAAAAACAAACAAAGCAGTAAAACTATAACTGCGTTTACAACTAGGATTGGTTTATTTTCACGTACGTTTTATGGGCTGAGCTGTCAATCTATCATTTCATTAGCGTACGTGTAAATAGACGAGTGGATGCTAGCGCTGCCTGGGCGTGCGATTGGAATGGAATACAAGCGCGGTTTTTTAAACGATTGTTCCGATGCTAGACAGTTTCCAAGACAACAGGTAGGTACCTTTTTTAGACCATGTCTGTTACTAGGTAAATCATTGTTATTTGCCAAGTTTCAATATTACTTAACATTATTACACTGTTTTAGGTTTTCCACTCCAGCGTAAATATTTGAAGAAAACTGCTGTACCCTCTGTGTTTACATTGAACGCAACTTCAAAGGCTGGTACCACAGCTCGGACTGAGAGATTGCAACAAAGAAACGCAAAACGTTGTTTAATACCTAACACATCAGGATTCGACGATAAACGAACCACTGCCCAACAGTAGCTCTAAAATAATTCCATATGTCCAAGAATATATTCAAGAAGTCGAAATTTCATTGAAAGAATAAGTTATAGTTGAGGGAGATAAATTTCCTGGTACTAGTAATAGTCAAAGCCAATCAACACAAACACCAACTTTATTTAGAATGTTTTCAAAGATGACCTGTTAGTAAACGATGAATCGGTTTACTATTGTACTGGCTTAGAGACATAAAAATTTCAAATTGGTCTTGAGCACATTGTGTCCCATGGCAAATGATTTGCAGTATAAAGGTAGTCAAGCAATAAATCTAGCAATTAAAGATCAATTCCTTATAATGTTGATGAAATTAAGACGGAACAAATGTGATTTTAACTCTCCAAATTTTTTGGCATTAGTAAAACTGTGTATCAAATATTTTATAACACTGCTCAATTTTGCTTATGATTTGTGGTCACTGATCGATATTTGGCCAGAACGGGAATTGGTGGACTATTACATGCCTTCACAGTTTAAAAAGTATCATGCTAATACAAGGATAATAATTGATGGAACTGAAATCCCTATAGCAAAACCCAAAAATCCAGTGTCACAGCAAGTCACTTTTAGTTCCTACTAAAACAAAAACACAATGTAGTTTTTAGTTGGTGCTACACCGAGTGGTTTGTTCACTTACTGCTCAGATGATTATGGGGGCTCTACATCAGATAGGCAAATGATTGAGCGAAGTGATTTGCTTGAAAAATGTGATAGCAGAGGCAGGGGTTTCAACGTGCAAGATATATTTGCAAGCAAGAATATAGGAGTGAATATTCCTGCCTTTCTTAAAGGGAAATAACAATTTTCTGGGGTGAAATGACATGATAGACAGCTAGCAAGCCAACATGTACATATTGAGCGGTTAATTGGGTTAAGTAAGATATTCATTATATTAAAAAGCGATTTAAATGCAAACTATATACCACTAACATCTAGAATATTTTTTGTGTTGTTTTTGTTTGAGTCATTTATCGGAACAAAGAAGACACTTGTCAACCGTCTCGAGCACGGCGATTGCGAGCGTGAACGGGAAGAAATGTTGTCGACACTTCCTCGACAGTAGTCTACAACGCCGAGCACCATAGCCATCATTTTTTCTATCTTTGACATTTAAGGCTAGACAACTTTCTTCTGAAATTGTCTAGGTCTTACGATGCCTAGACTACACTGTCTTCTCAAGTTGTCTCTTTTGCACTCTTCTCAATGACGCGCTTTCCAACAATTTTTGGTTAGATATTCAATTAATTATATATACAACGGACGTTGCTATAGACAGAGTATCTTTTTCTTGTCTAGGAATAAAACTTATTGAGCCTGCTCATGGCAAAGACAATTTCTAAAGAATCGACAGAGAATGGAATATAATAACGCTTTATTGTACATCACACTCAAATTTAAAAACAATATAAAAAACAAATTACAATACACGCAGAAATACAAGTTGCGGTCAGAGCCTTGTCGTCTCTTCGCAGAGTAGACAAGGAAATCGCTGTGCTAACCCTGCTGTAGTTTTTGTAATGATTTGGTTCCTACTTGCATAAGGACACTTTACTTCAATTATGGTTTCTTCTCCTAACAAACCATCAGGTGATGCCCCAAGGAATGGGTGTAAAGGATTATTTCGATATTGTATTTGTTATTTTTTTATTTCATAATGTACCTACTGAACTGGTATTGAGCAGGACACTACACGGGGCCATTACGTAACTAGTTGCACTCAATTTCAATTTGAAACCGGTTAATACGGTAATTCATAATTCGTTTATTGTCTGTAAACCTAGGTACAAAAGCAAACCTGCCCAGTCTCAAGACTCAGTGTGCAACGCGCACGCGCATATCAAAGATTCTTCGCGCGAAAACCAGTCGTATGCAGCGCTCAGTTCGAGTGTTAGCAGAGTAGATACGGACTCGGAATGGCAGGTTGTACAACGTAAAACCCCTCGGCAATACAGACTCATTACAAGAAAAGGCTGCGCTTCCTCCGCGCCGAACAGGAATTTTAGAGCTGCAGTCAACTTAGTGCCTTTGTTTATTTCTAATGTTAGCGTTGAAACCTCCGAAAATGACATTATTAGTTACATAAAGGATAAAACTAATGATTTAGTGACTTTAAAGAAAATAAATATGAAACACGAAAGAAATTATAACGCATATAAAGTGTAATGTGTCTAAAAATAAAGTAGACTTATATTTAAGTGATCAGTTCTGGCCAGATGGAGTATCATTTAGGCGTTTTGTGCATTTTATGTACAAAACAAATATAGCAGAAAAGTTAAAGTCAGATAATCCGGGACTTTTATGATTGGTCACAACCTTATGCGCTGTAAACTCACAAGCTTTAATTGTAAGAACCTACGTACTTCTATCGATTGTGTGCGAAAACTATGCGACTCTTCGGACATAGTTGCACTCCAGGAGACTTGGCTACTCCCCCACTGTGTCCCATTATTGGGCACCGTGAGCAAAGATTTTGAATATACAGGAAAATCAGCTGTAGACACGTCCGCTGGCCTACTGGTGGGAAGACCTTATGGGGGGGTGGCCATTTTATGGAGAAAGGGTATGTTCGAGTCTGTCAAGGTTCTAAAATGTAACAGCGATAGGTTAGTCGCAATTAAAGCTTCTTCACATGTTAGGTCTGTTATTATTTTCTCTGTGTACATGCCAACAGACAAGACTGTGAACTTACCAATTTTCACTGAAGTTTTGAGCGAAATAAGTGCATTAGAAGAGAGTAGTAATGTCGAAACCCTATTCATATTGGGGGATTTTAATGCTCACCCTCGGGAACCGTTTTATAGGGAGTTGTCTGGTTTTTGTTCGGAACAGTCTTGGCTTTGCGCCGATGTTGAAAAACTAGGATGTTCCTCGAATGCATATACTTTCGTATGTCAAAAATCAGGTAGTAGAAGATGGCTGGACCACTGTGTCGTTTCACTTGCAGCCTGGCAAACTGTTGTCAAGGTAGGTGTATGCGAAGATGTTTTCACATCAGACCATCTACCTATCTACGTAGAATGCGATTTATGTGCAGTCAGACCGAGGTTGATGACACATGATATGCCTCTTAGTGCTATTCTATGGGGGGAGAGGAGTGACGATCAGATCAGTAAATATCATGACATCTGTAACAACATCTTTCGGAAGATGCACTTTCCTCAGGAGTTTGAAGAGTGTGCTCATGGGTCATGTACCTCGGTTGAACATAGGACAACTCTAGACAGGCTGTATAATGATATTGTAAGTACTATGGCAAATGCGGCAGTGCAGACGAAGCAGTGTGGGGGTGGCAGACCTAGGAAAAGTAAAAATCTTTGTGGCTGGAACAAACATGTACAAGCTGCACACGCGGAGGCCAGACTTAAATTCAAAACCTGGGTGTTCTGTAATAGACCCACATCAGGCAAAACCTATGAAGATATGTATGAATCTCGTAAAATCTTCAAAAGCCGCCTGAAGTGGTGTCAAAACAACCAGGACCAGCTAGTTATGGACAAAATAGCTAAAGAACGAGCGGCAAAAGATTTCAAAACTTTTTGGAAGTCCACTGGTAAGCTGAATACTAAGCCTGGCCTTCCCGTGAGCGTGGAAGGCAAAAGTGACCAGAGAGATTGCCCAGCTGTATAAGGAACACTTCAAAGTGCACTCCCCCCTCGGGCCATCAGTCGAGGTGTCAGACGCTGGGTCTGTCGGTCGGGGTGACGAGCCTCTATTGCTTCTGTCTGCTAAACAGGTTCATTCGACAATTAAGGGTATGACCGGAGGCAAGTCTCCCGGACACGACGGGCTAAGCGTCGAGCATCTCAAATATGCAGGTAACCATTTGCCCGGTCTCTTGTCCATGTTCTACTCAATGTGTCTTAGCCACTCGGTATCTTCCAGCTGACCTCATGAAGACTAAAGTAGTGCCTATTGTGAAGAACAGGACGGGAGATATCTCGGATAAGGGGAACTACCGCCCGATTTCTCTGGCCACAATAATAGCCAAGGTGTTGGACAGTGTGCTTGATTCTATTTTACAAAAATATCCTCAACTTCATGACGCACAGTTTGGGTTTAGGCCTGGACTATCAACAGAAAGCGCAATCTTAGGACTCAAGCACACCGTCCAGTACTATACCAGTCGCAGGACGCCGGTGTATGCCTGTTTCCTTGATCTCTCCAGGGCTTTTGACCTTGTGTCTTATGATGTGCTCTGGAGAAAGTTGGAAGACAGGGGTGTACCGACGGACCTGCTAAATATACTCCAGTATTGGTACAAGCAATATTGTAAAATGGTCTGATGCTTTCTCCGAGCCATACAGGTTGGAGTGCGGGGTGAGACAGGGGGGGGTAAGTTCTCCCGCGCTATTCAGCCTGTATGTTAATGATCTCATAGTCGGGCTCAGTAGCATGCGAGTCGGCTGCCGTGTGGATGGTGTTAGTGTTAATAACATCAGCTACGCGGACGATATGGTGCTGTTGGGCCCGACTGCGAGATCAGTCGAAGAAATGCTGAAGATCTGCGCTGGCTATGCTGCTTCTCATGGGCTCTGCTACAATGTGAAAAAGTGTGAATACATTGTCTTTAAGGCCGCAGGTAGTAACATGAAAAGTTTTCCGGATTTAACCCTTAACGGCATGGACATTAAAAGAGTAACAACTTTCAAATATCTGGGGCATAACATTACCGACGACCTTAAGGACAATGTTGACATAGAGAGGGAGCGCAGGGCATTAGCGGTTCGAGGGAACATGTTGATCCGTAGGTTTGCACGCTGTACTGAAGAGGTTAAATTGACACTCTTCAAGGCATATTGCCAAAGCTTCTACACGGGAAACCTATGGGTCAGCTACACCAAAAAGCCGCTGGAGACCCTGCGTGTTCAATATAATAATATCTTCAGGATGATGTTGGGACTGCCCCGCTTCTGTAGTGCATCAGGGATGTTTGCAGAATATCAAACGGATGGTTTCGAAGCCATCCTACGCAAGAAAACTGCATCCCTGATTCACAGGGTGCGGGACAGTCAAAACAGCATCCTGAAAACCATATCGGACAGAGCTACATCTCCGATATGGAAGTGCTTCGTGTTGAGAGTGATCAAACCGACCTAGGTTGGTCACTCTCAGCGCGAAGTCCTTTTGTTTTGCTTTAGTTTATTTTATTGCGTGTGTGTACCTACTAATATAGTCGTTAAGTAATCAAACTAACAATATATGGATTTATATTATCTGAAATAAAATATTTTTATTTATTTTATTTTTTATTAAAAGATGGTTAAGCTTAATGTTGAACTATACTAGGTTTCGCCATTTTAGCATACAAACCTTATATTTTATCACCTAAATTAAAACAATAAAAATAAATCAAATACCCACATAATCTACACTAATACATATTATAAAGAGGAAAGATTTGTACCTATTTTTGTATGTTTGTAATGAATAGGCTCAAAAAGTACTGGGCCGATTTAAAAATTCTTTCACCAATAGAATGCTACATTCTTCCAATTTGACATAGGCTACATTTCATTTTGAAAAAAATTAGGGATCCTTGGTAAAATTTGAACAATGTAACCGAAGGTGTAGAAAAATGAGTCTTAAAATGTCTTTCGTCGAATGCGCTGCCGAAACTATTAGCGATAGAACAAAATAATGTACAACAATATTGAAGAACATCATAATGTCTACAAAAAACTCCGCGGTAGCATATGTCCAACTATTGTAGTTATGTCACTACAACAACTTTTTTCATTTTAAACATTAATGAAAATGCTAACCAAATTCAAACCATTATAGAGATATTTATTCAACACTTATTCAGTAAACACATAATACAATATCCTCTACACAATTACGAATCTTATCACTAAGATTGAGCAGTTAAGGCCACTAATAATTGGGTCGGCGCACGCGCATACTCTCGCCTCGGGAATCTGTTACTAACTGACGGGCGGCCGGGCGCCGCATCTGGAGACGGGACGACCGACGCGTCGGCACAGGGCCGGGAGGCGAAGGGGCAGGAGGGGCGAGAGGGGCCGCACTAGTGGGGTGCGCTATAACCTCCCCCTCCAAGTCACAAGAACGACCCGTCTGGGACTTGGCTGGTCTTCCGCGGCGCCGTTGATGGACAATTGCTGGGGATGAACCTACATAAGGGGTCAGAGCGCTGGCATGGTACTTCCCTTTAATGACCCCAGTACTATCAATGACCAAAAACGACGTTGGACTGACAATTTGGGAGACACGGTACGGGCCTTCCCGTCTGGGAGCAAACTTGCTGGTGAAACCTTTAGACGCGTTACTCGCCAGGTGAGTTTCCACAAGAACCAGGTCTCCCTCTTTATAAGTTGCAATGACTCTTCGATGCTGGTCGCCCGAAGATTTCCGAATATCTTGCTGCTCCTCAATTCGCAGACTTACTTCGCATAGAACCCGCGAGAACTCTTCTAAGTACGGGGTGATCTGCGGTACAAAGTTCTGCTGGCCTACTATTGCACGCAGGTCAGTATGCACAGCCATAGGCGACCGCAGCTCTCGAGCGAAAGTAAGGTAAGCAGCTGATTTACCTGTCCCCTGATTGTACGCACTGTTGAGCGCAAATCGCACCGTCGGGAGCAAGTTCGGCCATTTCCGATGTTCGGCCCCAACCAGGATGGCAAGAAGCTGTTTGAGCTCACGATTCTTGCGTTCCGCAGGATTAGCTTCCGGATGGTACACGGGGATCAATGATTGCTGCACTCCTAGCACAAACATAGCCTTTTGCATCACGGCCGACACAAACTGACTTCCATTGTCCGAGATGATACGACGAGGCAAACCATATCGTAAGAAGACTTCTTCTATAAGAGCTTTAGCGCAGGACTCTGCAGTCGCATCACGAAGCGCGAACAGCTCTACCCAACGACTCGCCGTATCTTCTATAAGCAGAATCCACCTTTCTCCCTTTTGTCCTTCAGGAAGGGGACCAAACAGGTCCATCGCGAGGACTTCAAACCGCTGCTGAGGCACAGGGGTCTGTAGAAGTCCAGCAGGCTTCAAGTTAGTAGCTTTATATTTTTGACATGCGTCACAGGACTTGAGATATTGAGCTACGTAAGTCCTCATGTTCTTAAAGTAATATCGTTCTTTGATCTTTCTTAGGGTCCGCTCCAGACCCAAGTGTCCAGCAGTGGGCGCGTCGTGAAGCTCCTTTAAAAGCTCTGCCCGCAATGACTCTGGTACTACTAGTTGAGGTTCTTCGGATTCCCCATCCGGATCGCAGCGGTACAATACGCCTTGTGAAAGATAATACCCTCTATCCGTCCAACGTATGGCTGCTTCCGGGTTGTTTACATTTTCGAAATCCAGGATAATCTTGTTGACTTCAGTATCCTTTAGTTGAGCGTCCCGAAGGTCTTCTGATTTCCATTGGGGTAAGTCGATAACCACAGGGCAAATGCTACACGGACTGGTGGTAAGCAAAACCTCAGACCCTTGGTCTACTGGGCGACTGAGCGTATCCGCGACCACATTCACTCTTCCCGGGGTATACCCAATTTCCAGATCGAACGATTGTATTTTCAACGCCCAACGGGCTAATCGACCACTTGGCGTCTTTAATGACAAAAGCCATTTTAAGGGTTGATGGTCCGTAAAAATAGACACTCGTGCTCCCTCAGCGTACCCTCGGAATTTATCTAAAGCCCAAACCACTGCCAAGGCTTCCCGCTCGGTGGTATGATAGTTCCGTTCGGCAGGTGTCAATAATCTACTGGCGTACTCAATAGGTCTTTCGTCAGGAGTCACTCCTTGCATTAAAACTGCTCCAAGAGCATACGCGCTGGCATCGGTTCGCAGTACAAACGGCTCATCGAAGTTTGGCTGTTGAAGAATGGGACTAGTGGATAGCCGCAACTTAAGTTCTTCAAAGGCTCTTTGTTCTTTCTCCCCCCATTGCCAACGTCGGTCTTTCTTCGTGAGATCCGTCAACGAGCGCGCCACTTCTGAGAACTGTGGAATAAACTTGCGAAACCAAGCGCAGGTCTGCAGAAACGTCTTAAGTTCTTTCAAATTCGTTGGAGTCTTCATATTCATCACTGCTTCGACCTTTGCAGGATCTGGCTCAATACCTCGTGAAGAAACAACGTGCCCCAGGTAAGTCACTTTATCCCTAGCGAACACACACTTACCACGGTTTGCTTTTAGGTTAAACAGACGAAGGCGCTCGAACACTTGTTCAAGATCTTTCACATGCTGATCAAGATTTGGTGAGATTACCAGAAGGTCATCAAGATAGGCAAGTACGCAGACGTCTTTTAGGCCAGATCTCATCCTATCGATCATGCGCTGGAACGTGGCTGGGGCGTTTTTAAGCCCAAAAGGCATGCGCCTCCATTGAAAGTTCCCGTACGGAGTCGTAAAAGCTGTTTTATGGCGATCCTCTGGTGCTACAATAGTCTGCCAATATCCAGCCTTCAAATCTATCGTAGACATAACGCAATCAGGCTTCGTGCTCTGCAACAGCTCGTCTATCACCGGAAGCGGGTATTTATCAGTCCGAGTGACGCTATTAAGTTTCCGGTAATCAACGCAGAACCGAATCTCCCCATTCTTCTTTGGTATCAACACCACAGGTGAGGCCCATTCCGACTCGGCTTCTTCAATGATATTGTCTTCTAGCATTCTATCTATCTCTTTTCTAATTATTTCTTTCTTAGCGGGTGAAACTCGATATGGCGGACTTGCAATTGGCACGGCATCACCAGTATCTATGCGGTGTACAGCGAACTGGGTAGGTTCTCCCCCTGGAGTAAAAATATCCTCATGGCCATTCAGGAGTTCAGCCAGTTGTTCCCGTTCCTCCGGACCGAGATGGGATCCCTCATCCTTGCGAAGACCCACAGACGAACAGGTAAGAGGCTGTAACGACCTCTTTTCAAAAACAATAGACTGAGGCGTCATATCATGTCTCACAAACCATACCCCCCTAGCGAAATCTAATACCATGCCAACGTCCTGAATGAAATTCATTCCCAACAAACTTTCAGTAGCATCCGGTAGCATAATAAAATTTACGACTAGTGCTACCCCTCGCACCGTTACGTTAACGTGCGCTACGTCGACATTTTGTGCACAAATATGCCCATCAGCATACTTAAGTTCGATAAATACATTTTCAAACTGGTGACCATTTTTAACTAAGTGAGATCTTAGACTAACACTTCCTATACAGTGCTTAGCACCCGTGTCTATTAAAATGTTTCCCACTTCACCATAGATTTCTACATTTAACACTGGACGCACTCGCGAATCGATATTATCGGAATTCGCGGACACAGATTGAAACGCAGTAACAGAAGAAACGACCGGTTTCTTTTCTTTACAGATAGGACAGTTCGAACGAATGACGCCAGGCGCTCCGCACCCAAAACACGTGATGGTCGGTGCTCGAGGTTCCCCCTCAACTGGACTGTCCTTAGTAGTCTTCTTCGGATGATCAAGTCGCGGACAGTTCTCTTTCAGATGGCCGTACTGTTTGCAATAATGGCATTGCGGCTTGAATTTATTTGTAGAAGTAGAAGGCACAGCCGGCGACCGCGGAACCGTAGCGGATGAATGCAACAAAGGTTTATTATCATCGATGTGACGTGGGTGGTTTTCCTCAAGCAGTATATCTTCGACGCGGCGCGCTTCTGTTAGCAACTCCGCAAAAGTGCTAAAACTGGAGCGCGGAACCTTCTCGCGAAGACGTCGTTGCATCAGCCCATACGTCATATCTACTTGCACCGTCTCCGTCAGGGATAATGGCGGGAGCTGGGCAAAAAGCGCTCTTATGCGACAAATAAATAAATCCGTTGACTCATCCATTCGTTGCTCTCGTTCAAAAATCTTCCTATATATTTTGTGCGGGGGTAATCTTGGACCAAAAGTCTGCTTCAACGACTCTAAAGCAGCTTGCCATGTAAGGGTCGTGTCCTTCACCCCTTGCCACCATGTGGCGGCTAACCCCGTCAACAACATAGATAATCCACGAAGCGCGTTATTTTCATCGACGCCGATACATTGTTTGTACGTCTCAACAGCATCAATAAAAGCTTCGACGTTGCTGGATTTTGCTCCATCAAAACGCGTCGTACACTTGGCAAAATTTCCAGAATAAGTATGCACAGGTGTACTTACAGGATCGCTGCGACTTAGCCTGTTTATGAGCAGCAGGAGTTGGTCCGTCGTCATTACGACTGGAGCCGCTGCAGCACCAACAGCTGGCTGCAGGTCTGCTCGCGCCACCTGAGCGGCATCAGCGCCGGCGTCACGCGTAGCTGACTCCAGTGCGGGCGCTATGGGCGGCGCCATCCCTTCGCTATGCACCCCGGTGGATGCCGGGCTCGTCGTGCGCGATCTCGTTAGCACCATCTTATTTAATATTTCTCACGTAGTATTTATAACCGTCAATTACGCCAAAGTTCACACCAAACCAACGTTTTCACGTCAACTAAACTGTTCACAGACAAAGTTCACACCAAACAGACGTCTTCACGTCATAACTACCGGTATTTAATAAGTAAATACTATGAACTTTATCAACACACCAACACTGTCTGTAATCCGTACGTAGTGTTTGTTCTACGAACTTATCAAATACCGTGTCCGTACCGTAGGCAGGTATTGTTTATGCACAGATTCACTACGAGCATCAACGAATAAACATTTTAACACTATTTGGAAAGTTATTTGTCCGTATTTGTGTCCGTACTAGCACCCTAGGTTCAGATATTTACGTAATACCTGCATCAAAACCTAGTCACAACAACGCACCATACGACAACATGACAACAAAGTAACAACATGACGAAAAAACTATATCCAAACAAAAATGTTCAATGTCCGTAGTCGAGTAGTAACAGCCAAAAAAAAACCCGAGTTTTTCTCAGAACGGCGTGGCGCTCGCGACACGAGGCTGGTGACGCTTGTACTACCCGAGGGTTCACGTACACCACAACAGTTTACGATTCTGCTCCACGTTAGGCTGCCATTTATAGAGATATTTATTCAACACTTATTCAGTAAACACATAATACAATATCCTCTACACAATTACGAATCTTATCACTAAGATTGAGCAGTTAAGGCCACTAATAATTGGGTCGGCGCACGCGCATACTCTCGCCTCGGGAATCTGTTACTAACTGACGGGCGGCCGGGCGCCGCATCTGGAGACGGGACGACCGACGCGTCGGCACAGGGCCGGGAGGCGAAGGGGCAGGAGGGGCGAGAGGGGCCGCACTAGTGGGGTGCGCTATACCATGCTATTTATGTGTTTATATTAATCCTTATCCAAATAAATTATTTTATGGTCAAGACCATTTAACTACCTATAAAATAGTTTTTAAATTATTTAAATTGGACTTTCCATTCAAAAGATATTACGAATTAAAAAGTTCAAACAGTAAACAAAACCGCCATAGCGCCGTGGCCGTTGTTTGCGATGCAGTCTGAAAAGCGCGCCGGGCATCGCGGCGGGCGGGGTGGAGGCTATTATCGTTAATATATAATTAATAAATAATAATTTTTTAATATATAAAAATATTTGTGAAAAAAAGTGTTTTATGTCCAAATTTCCAAAAATAAATAATTGTCTACCCCGTGCGAAGCCGGGACGGGCTGCTAGTTAATTATAAAGTCAAAGGGTTTCGATATTTGAGTGTAATTGATATGATAATAATAGTAATGTCAAAATTATGATAAATGTCAGAACTCATAGTGATAATAATACATAAAATAGTCTTAGAATAGATTCAAATCATAACATATTTAAAGGTTAAGGTGAAAGGTAATTATTGAAAAAGAAAAATAGTTTCATTTTAATTTAATTACAACTGTTCCATTGCGGACTTTTGAACCTTTTATCAGATGAGTTAACATTGGTTGATTTCACACACTTACAACGGAGAAAAAAAATATCGTGATGTCCGAAAAGCAACAATTCCTACCTACATATTCATACCTACATACATATGCCAGATACATAAATTAGAGTTCTCGGAAAGAAAATAATAACTGAACGGGCTCCTTTGCCATACAGCATTATGACTTTTCCTGAGTATGGGTTCTTTTGTGTCTAATCAAAGAAGATCTTTGATTAAATGATTTATTGCATATGTTACAAGCATATGGCTTTTCTCCAGTATGGATTCTTTGATGTGCAATCAGATAATAACCTGATGCAAATGATTCATTGCATACGTTACAAGCATATGGCTTTTCTCCAGTATGGATTCTTTTATGTGTAATCAAATTACCACCTGATACAAATGATTTATTGCATATGTTGCAAGTATATGGCCTTTCTCCAGTATGGATACTTTTATGTGCAATCAAACTACAGCGTCGTATAAATGATTCATTGCATACGTTACAAGCATATGGCTTTTCTCCGGTATGGATTCTTTTGTGTGTACTCAAATTACCACCAGATACAAATGATTTATTGCATATGTTGCAAGTATATGGCTTTTCTCCAGTATGGATTCTTTTGTGTACAACCAAACTATAGCCTTGAGTAAATGATTCATTGCATATGTTACAAGCATATGGCTTATCTCCTGTATGGAATCTTTTATGTTTAATCAGATAACCACCTGATGAAAATGATTTGTTGCAAATGTTGCAAGCATATGGCTTTTCTCCAGTGTGGGTTTTCTTGTGTTCAACCAAACCGCTGCCTCGAGTGAATGATTTGTTGCAAATGTTGCAAGCATATGGCTTTTCTCCAGTGTGGATTTTTTTGTGTTTAACCAAATAGCTGCCTAGAGTGAATGATTTATTGCAAATGTTGCAAGTATATGGCTTTTCTCCAGTGTGGATTCTTTTGTGTACAATCAAACTACGGCTTTCAATAAATGATTCATTGCATATGTTACAAGCATATGGCTTTTCTCCAGTATGGGTTCTCTTGTGTATAATCAAAAAACTACTTGAAGTATATGATTTGTTGCAAACGTTGCAAGCATATGGCTTTTCTACAGTGTGGATTTTCTTGTGTTCAACCAAATTGCTGCCTCGAGTGAATGATTTATTGCAAATGTTACAAGCATATGGCTTTTCTCCAGTATGGATTCTCTTGTGTATAATCAAATAACTACTTGTAGTAAATGATTTGTTGCAAATGTTGCAAGCATATGGCTTTTCTCCAGTATGGATTCTTTTATGTTTAATCAGATAACCACCTGATGCAAATGATTTATTGCAAATGTTGCAAGTATGTGGCTTTTCTCCAGTGTGGATCCTCTTATGTCTAATCAAGCTACTGCCATTAGGAAATGTCTTATTGCACATGTTGCAGGCATGCTGTTTTTTGCTGAAATGAATCAGCATGTGCTGCGCTAGTTTTCTTTTTATTGCAAATGTTTTGTTGCACACATCACAACAGAATGACAAAGCACACACATTGTTTGTCTCAGCTTTCACTTTTACAGGAGGTTGTTCCGAGCTTAATATAATAACATCGACTGTGACATCTTCTGCAAGTGTACTCTCCTCTATGTCAATGGATTCTTCTTTTATTAGAATTTCTTCTTTTATTTGAAGTTCTTCTTTTATTAGAAGTTCTTCTTTAACTTTAACTTCAGTATTTCCTTGGTTTGAGTAATCACTTATGGACGTGAATGGCAAAGCAGTCACAGATAGGTTGTGAGTGATTGCTGTTGGTGGTACTGCTTCCTCAGCCTGAAAACAAATAAAAACTAATATTAATGATAATGTCTACCATTGTTGGCCATATATTGCATGAATCTTAAAACTTAGCTAAATGTCTGATATTAATGATATCAGACATTAGCTAAGTAATGCTGAGATATGATAAGATAGAGAGCTAAGATATGAACACTAAAAATCATAAGTATATGTATAAGGAAGAACAGATGTTAATTAACTTGGAGGGTTTAGGAATGCAGAATTGTAGATGATGCAAACATTTGTTTGGGTGTTGTGTTGCGCAGGCACTTCAAGATAATAGCGTTTCTAGAAATTACAGAGATAAAAAATTTATCCTTAGTGTTTTTAAAACGATTAGGAAATGAGAGTTTATACAGTTGGAAACATATTGTTATTACCAGCGCCGAAAAAAAAATCTTAATGCATTTGGCGACTCAATGGTGTGTGGACGTGATTTGAAAAAAAAAAAAATTAACACGACACGCGGCGATCAATGGTAAGTTTTATTGCTTATTTTATGTTGTACATACAATTTAGATGTTTTGATAGTGCAATCAATACATTTTCGTAATGAATTAGTGGTATTTTACTGTTTTTAAACTAAATTAAAATTCAGTGGTCGGTAACTGAATTGCATATTTATCAAAAGTCGGATTGCGGCCAACTGGTCGTAAACCGACGCTTAGAGCATTATTTTGTTTTGCTTAATTTGAACCTAACGGTTCATACACGACTGTTACAATTTAGTGTGGAGGATTATAAAAGTGTAAAGATTCTTTTCTTTAGAAAGCGACCACCAGTTTCTTTGAAGGAACTTTGTTTAATTTACCTTCAAATATTGGGTGGTAAAGAGGTGGTCGGTAACCCACATAACTGATATGAAGGTATTAGTTTACGGCCACCGTAATTTAGTATGAAAGAAACAAAGGCCGCAAACCGAAATAAGTAGTAAATTCATTGAGTATGCGACCACGTGTGATTTTATTTCAAATTTGGTCCAATATTAATATGCCTGTTGAATATTAATAAGTTTAGCGCAAACATGTGCTTGTAATTGATGAATACTAAATATCTTCCCAGTTTAAATTATACAAAGCCATATTTAAGACCATACTTTTTTTAGGTGGAGCCATCAAAAAGTACTATACCTACCTACAAAAAAAAAAGAAAAAGACTGTCCAATACACCGAAGTAGCACTAAAACAAGCCCTTGATGACATTAGAAAGAAAGGCAAAGGAATAAGGGAAACCTGCAGGCTATATCAGATCCCTCGAACTACTATTCAAGAGCGTCTTTGTGGAAAGAGAAGTGAGACTATTGAAACAAGGGGACCAGATTCAGTACTAGGCATAGAAGGAAAAGAAAATCTTAAAGAGTGGCTTGTCGGTTGCACTAGAGGAACTAGGAAGATATTACGATGAGAATGGTCTTCATCCCAACCCGTCAAAAACACAAGCTTGCGTTTTTCACCTCCAAAACTGGCATTCAAATCGGACCCTCAATGTATCCTGGCAAGGCGTAAGCATCGACCACTGCTCGTTTCCTCGGTATCTGGCATAACGCTCGACAGGTCCTGACTTACAAAGCTCACTGCAAGAATGTCAAGTGGAAAGTAGGAACCAGGAACAACTTACTCCGGCAACTAACTTCTAACGCCTGGGGGGCATCAGCCCACGTGCTTCGAACAACCGGCCTATCACTCTCGTTTTCAGCAGGTGAATTTGCTTGCCCAGTATTGCACCGGTCTGCCCATGCAAGGGAGGTAGATACTGCCCTTAACGACACGTGCAGAATTATACTGCCTAAAACCGACCCCACTCAAAATGCTCTACCCACCGGCAGGCATTGCACCACCAAGCGTTCGCCGCGAGGTTGCTTGCAGTGTTGAAAAAAGTAAGCAGGAAACTGACGACTGGCATCCACTCTGCGGCCATCAGCCGGCATCAGCCTGACTGAAAACCCGTAAGAGCTTCCTCCGATCCACCAACCCCACGGACAAAAGCCCGGCAGTAACGAGACTTGAATTATGGTCCTCCCATCATACTGCTCCTCCTGATTAAATTCTACTAGCTGAGCATCTTCCTTCCGGCTACAAGCTGCAATGGCCAATTTGGAAGTCCCTAAACCTGTTGCGTACTCAAGTTGGCCGCTGCCGAGACAATCTAGCCAAGTGGGGCTACATCGACCCACTCCAGAGCCAGTGCTACTGCGGGACTACTTCACAAACAATGGCCTACCTGCTCTCATATCCTCTGTGCCCACCCACCTGCATACAATAAGACTTAATCCAGGCAACAGAGAGGGGTGTTGAAGTTGCTCTCAATTGGGCTGATAAAATTTAGAAGTCAAATAGCCATTGACACGAAAGATGAAGAAGAATAAAAGCTAGTCTAAATGCTCAGTCGCGCGCGCTACTACACAGCGAGCGCACGTATTGCGATAAGGCTTTTTCTTCGCGGTATTTATTTTTTGATATACCCTCAATTGCGCGTCGCGATATGGGCGAGGTCCCCAGGCCTCGAACCAATCTCGGAAGTGAAATAAGTGAAATGAGTGAAGAAGAAATTGTAGGAAACAATATAGTGTGTGAGTTGGAGGAGTTTAGCAGCCATGAAATGTCAGTGTGTAACTGGCCGGACCTGAATGGTTCCTCCACAGTAACAAATTCATACAAGGTACTTTTTCGCCATTATTCATGGTTGAACATATAATATTTTATGTTTTATTTCCAAACTAGACTATGTTGACCTACTTACGCCAACACATGCTATGTTGCATGAAAGAAACATTTTATTTTACTCCTCTGAAGTGTTTAACCCAGCTAACTGATCGCTATCCAGCGCATCGACCCTACAAGCAAATGTTAGCAACATGTGCTTGAATTCACTGCCCTGCGTCTATCAACATGGGGCATACAGGTGTAAAGCCAAATGTGCCTGTAATTTCACTGGCACCTATACCCTTCGAACCAAAACACGGCTTGTGTGAAGGATAACTATGGTGGTAGTACTTCACCAGACGAGCATCTTCACAAAGAACTGTAATAGGCTAACTATACCTCAGTACTTTGTTGTAGTAGCTCTCGCAAGAGTTGTTCAGATTTGAAACACATGTCAGAGAATCTGCAGCACCTCTGCAGCTGTGAGTAGCAGATGTAGCATATTGTGTGCGGCCTTCCATCTTCTGCATTCAACTGGAACAATGAGATATTTATTTCAATCACAAAAGTAAAAATCCGTAAAGGATGATCTCTTTCTTAAAGCTAATGTCACATTACAAAGTAGACTCCACAATTATCCGGGGCATGTACATACCTTTGTGTTTGAAAGTTTCTCAAATACATCCAGAAGGCGGGTGCTTCTAATCCAATGCATTCTCACATCGATGGCTAGACACACTCTGCACAATAAGGTTAGAGCATTTGTGCACTCTGAAGCCATTTTTTATGAAAACTCGTTAACTTAACAATTAAATTGTACTTATCCAATTTGTTGTTATATTAAATAATGGGCAGATGTTGATTGCTTTAAATTATTTGTTTGATAAATTTCCACAGAAAAACTTATCTGCAACATTCAAATCATATAGAATAGTAACATTTTACTTGCAAGAGCAAGTTCGCTTACTTCTGTACCGTGTACGTAGACGTCGTAGACGACGCTTCTGTAAAGTAAGGGCGGTGCGGAAAAAAAATGAATGAACGAATGAAAAATGAAACTCGATTTAGTAGGTTATATTATAATCGAGAGAGAGTCGGACCGATATCGGCTTAGGATATTGGCAACAGTTGGCAACCATGAATGTAGGACTACGAAATCATTTGAAATCTTTATGACGAGAATAAAAAATTGTAGAGACATATACACTTTGGACATTATGAGGCCAATATATTAATTAGCATACAGCACTCAGCAATAGTGTAGCACTACTTACGAGGGGCACAACTAAAGTTTCCTGAATCATTAATAAAAAAATACTATTAAATGGTCAAAAATGAATTGATTGTTTATCAAAATATTCTCCCTTTGCGTCAATGCACTTTTTCATACGATTGAATCAATTTTGTAAACATTTGTGCCACTCCTCCGTGGTGACGTCAGATAGGTACCTACCTACATGTTTTTCATACTCTTCGACAGTCTCTTCTGGTGATGAAAACCATTGATCGCGTAATTGGTTCTTGATTTTAGCGAACAGGACTGTATGCTGGATGAATCATAAGTTGTACGTTTTTCGCCTTCGAAAACTCATTTGTCTGTCTGGCCGTGTGTTAACTTGCATTGTCGTGGTGCAAGATGATACGGCGTTTACCGTTATTTTCACGACGAGTTTGTCAATAATTTCCTGTAAAAAAATGGTCGTGTACCAGTCACTATTCACGGTACGATGATTTTCTAAAGCTACAGTAGCCACGTGTCTAGTTTTATTAAAAAAAGAAGCAATCATCCGCTTCAAAGCACTTTTCACGCGCGCCACTTTGGTTGGTTTCGGCTCATCTCGAAATACCCATATCTACCTACGCTCGATTGCTGCTTCGTTTTGGGATCATAGCTATAAATCCATGTTTTGTCATCTGTTACTATGTCCCACACCAAATTGGAAGCCCCTTCGTTGTATCTGGCAAGCATAGCATGTCACCAAGTGATGCGGTCCGTTTTTTGAGCATCAGTCAAATTGTGTGGGATCCATCGAGAACACAGCTTTCTCACACCTAAATGTTTGTGTAGGATTGACTGTATTTGACTCATACCTATGTTCAAAGATGTCCGGATCTCATGGTAGGTCACATGCCTGTCTGTTTCGATCATACGGCGCATAGCATCAATGTTTTTGTTGTTCACAGCGGTGCACGGGCGACCTTCACGAATTTCATCATGGAGTTTGACACGACCGCGTTTGCATTCTGCAAACCAGCTATAAATAGTCGTATTGCATGGTGCTCCTTCGCCAAAAGCAGATTGAAGCCGAACAACGCTCTGCTGAGCTGTCAAATTACACTTAAAATCGTAAAAAATCATGCAACGAAAATTTTTCGGAGTTAAATCCATTTTATTGTAATCACGCAATTTTTAAAATGACGCCACAATGTGAAACCAATTCACAAACAGATGAAATAAATTTTATTCTACGGATAAAGAGTCCATTTTCAAATGTAGTACTTAATAACTTTTGAAATATTGTTTAAGTGGCCAATTCCGGAAACTTTTAGTGTGACCTATGTATTACGAAGTGAAAAAGATTTTCAGGATCGATTACCTACCTACCTACATAGTTTCTGAGACTACCCAGAACACAAATATACAAACTAAAAACTACTAATATTAATACATAAATTCGCGAACGATGGTTTAGGTACCGTTTTTAATATATTTTACCATAAAAATAATAATTAATTGTTTGTTTTAAAATACAAAAAATCGGGAAACTTACATAGGGGTATTTTCAAATGCAGGGTGTGGTGGATTTTTTTTTTTTCACATCACTGTTTGAACTACCCTGTATTTAGTGCACAGACCACTTAGATGTACTACGATTTAGTATAGATAGGCTGATCCGTTGCAACTTTGCCTGCCAGTATGTTTTCTTTGCCGTTGGCTCCCCGCTGCGTCCTGCATCAACTCCTACGTACCTACAGACCACATACTCGTAGATGACTACGCGCGCTGCTGTTTTATACATTTTTCGTTATCCGAAGTTAGGTCAAACTACACAATGAAAACAGGAAAGAATAACTAGGTACAAAAGAATAGGAAATTAATTATATTTGTAAGGATTATAATTTGTACCTGAAAAGTGCATATAAGAACAGCTCATAATTTTTATTTTATTATAAACAATATAAAAGATGGAACATCGTGTCGCGTTGTATCTAGGTATTAGTGGTTATTGTTTATGTACCTACTTAGAACATAACTTTCATTTCACAAATTATAATATAGGAACAGAAGTTATCGAGGATCTCGGATCAATTTGTTCGAATGTATATAACAAATAAATAAATATGGCTGGACATTTCACACAGCACTATCTAGCCCCAAACTAAGCAGAGCTTGTACTATGGGAACCAGATAACTGACAGAATACTTATATACTTTTTTTTTGTAAATACATACCTACTTATAATACATATATAGAAAAACATCCAGACCAAGAACAAATATCTGTAAATCATACAATCATTTGTTCCGCGGTGGGAATCGAACCCGCTACATCCTGCGTCTTAGCCGGCTATTCGCCCACTGCGCCACAGAGGTCGTCATGTATATGTCATCGTATATGTTTCGGAGCGCCTATTTTCATTAGTTGTTAGTACTAAACCTAACTTCTGTCATTTTTCTATTCGACCTGATGGTGAAACAATTATATAGCCAGCCCCGGATCTAGGGGGGGCAAACCGGGGCACCCGCCCGGGCGCCAGTTTCAGAGGGCGCCAAATTCTTTAATAAAAATGTTTGAAAAAGAAATTTGTTTCTAAAAGCGCTTGACATCCAGCGCACGTCGTACTATCAACTATTCCACTCCCTGTTCGTGGTCCACCTACATATTAGGTTGGGGAAAAAGTTTCTTCACATTTTTTAAGAAAATTGAAAACATTTTTTAATATAGTTTATTTACATTTAACTAAAGTATGTAGGTACCATTTTGTTCGATAACTTTTTGCCATCTTGTAGGTAGGGACATGATCCCATTGCTATAGAAATTTTGGGGCTTCTGATCAAAATACCGCGACAAGTGGTTTTGGCAGTCCTCTCGTGATGTTAACCTGACACTGCCTAAAGAATTCTGAAGAGACCGAAACAGGTGGAAATCTGAAGGCGCAAGGTCAGGGCTATACGGCGGATGCAGTAACACCTCCCAGCCAAACTATCTTAAGTTTTGCTGAGTGGCTAAAGATGTGTGAGGTCTAGCGTTATCATGATGAAAAACCACACCCCTTCTGTTGATTAATTCCGGCCGCTTTCTCTTAACTTCTTGCTTTAATCTCATCAGTTGTTCGCAGTAGAGTTCAGAATCGATGGCCCTGCCTGGTGGTAACAGCTCATAATGAATAATGCCCTTCCAATCCCACCACACACACAGCATCACCTTGTTGCGAGTTAACCCGGGTTTCGCCACAGTCTGTGAAGCCTAACCGGCCTTTGACCACGACCTTTTTCGCACGTTCTTGTCGTACGTCTATACTTCTATAGATCTACTTTTCATAACCAGTTATCAGCTTCTTCAAAAATGGTTCGGTTTCATTACGTCGTAATAAAGAATCACAAATGAGTACCTACACGGTTCATTAGGTTTCTTTCAGTGAGTTCGTGGGGTACCCAAATATCGAGCTTTTTTGTGTACCCAGTTGTTTTCAAATGCGCCAAAACTATTTTGTGGACAATTCCCAGTTCTTCAGCTACGTTGTAACTACAGATATGCTAATCTTGCTCCACTTTTTCAAAAATGGCATCAATTTTATCCGTAATAGGGCGACCAGAGCGACGTGCATCTTTGACATCAAAATTTCTGGATTGAAATCGCTTAAACCAAATTTGTGCTACTCTCACAGACACTGTACTAAGTCCATAAACATCGCAAATTTTTTTCGCGGCTTGCGTTGTATTTTTAGCTTTTTTCTATTAAAATTTTAAAATGTATCGAATTTCTTCATTAGATTCACTCATCTTTAAAGTACGAAAAACAAATAAAAATCACACATTTTCCTAATTTGAATTTGGAATTATCTTCTTTAAAATTTAAACTTTGAATGATACCAAAACCAGCCAGATACAAACAGTATAGCCAAAGATATTTTATTACAAGTTCATACATACTATAATGCGAAAAGACTTTTTCCCCAACCTATTAGTTCCCCTAGTTATTTATTTAATTTAGAACATTTAAAAGTAGGAAAAATACTAGATCCGGGGCTGGCCAGACACAAAACCAATATCTGTGGATCATGCAAGCAATTACGCGGCGGGAATCGAACCCGCAATCTCCTGCATCTCGCTATTCGCCCACTGCACCACGGCCACGGAGAGGTCATCAATAAAACACATTATTGATTAAGTAAATTATATTCGTCAAGAAATAGCTACACATCGATGATCACGTTTCATATCTATACTGGTATATGTAGTGTAGATAATTGTTTGTGTAATTATTCAGATACACGGTGTCCCGGAATACCTACGTGTGATAACACGAAAGGCATTTCCGTACTTACTAAAAAAATTGTTAAGTACTGTACTTAAATGAATTTGCGAAGTTGCATGTCTTTTTTTTTGAAAAATCTGTAATTTTATGTGAAAGCTCACCGTAAGTGACGGTGTGGTCGAAGATGGAGAAGATGAAGATGCGCTTGTCTAAAGTTTACTCTGGACTTCAAACTCCTACATATAAGTGAATCTGTCTTCTTCTTACCTATCTCCTATTATATAAGAATCAAAGTCCTGACTGACTGACTGACTGACAGACAACGCACAGCCTAAACCGCTGGTCGTAGAAACTTCAAATTAAGAGGGTATGTTTGTATTGATGCGTAGGGGAGTACTTAGAAAAGATTTTTTGAAATTCAATCCCTAAGGGTGTAAAAAAGGGGTTTAAGTTTATATGAAAAACAGTGGTTCCTGGATTTATAAACTTCAAACTTGGCAAATATATTTCTTAACAAAATTAAGAGAAATTGTACTTTTTTGTTTTTTATTAATCATCCCTTGGGTGGGTGAAAAAGGTGTTGAACTTTGTAAGGTAAAACATTATTTCTGAGGTTAATTAACGTAAAACTTTGCTTATATACTTATCAAGGTACATAATGAAATATGGCATAGTTACTTTTTTGAAAATCACCCCTCGGGTATATTATATTATAATATCCCTTATATTGTAGTTTGTTTTAAAACGATGTTAATTGCATTTACGAACGTATAACTTTGCATAAATGCTTTTTATAGATAAATAATGAAACATTTTATTATGGTAAGACCACCAGGGTCTGATGATGAGGGAATCTACAGAACTCATTAATGGACAACAGTAGATGTATCGTGTTTGGGTTCTATTAAATTGTTTTTGCGAGACGTTTCATGATACAATTGACTTACCAGCGTCTGAAGATGGGGAAATCGATCGTTCTTAATGAACAATATTATCATCAATGTATTAAATAATCGTTACGAGTTCTGACAGACTGACTGAAAATCAACGCACAGCGTAAACCGCAGATCCTAGAGACTTGAAATATGGAGTAGGACTATTCCTACTCCATATTTTAAGTCTGTAACGCGTACGAAGTCGCGGGCAACAGCTAGTGTCTTGTTAACACAAAAGCATTAAAACGGTTTAACCTATATATAGAAAATTCCTTACTAACTTATGTATAGGAATTTGTTAAACACGCACTAAAAAGTATGGAATTTTTTTTGTGGCAAGGCCCATAATGTTTAATGGATAGTGACCGCTTTCGGGTTAACAACATATTTGGAAGCACCTTGTGCATACTTAACTAGTAGGTATAGGTAGAAAACAATAACGAAATAAGTTCTATAGATAAATACTAATTACCTGTTTTTTAACAAGTATTTAATTATTCTTAAACGCATTATTTGATTATCCGTACTTTTATGAACAGAAAATAATAAGTAGGTAGGTATTTTATAGGTAGTCATCATCAAAAGTAGGTATTTTATGCCATAATTACTTATGATACCCGTTTATTAAATAGTTTATTTTATTTTTTAAGAACTTTAATATAAAACGTACCTATTTTTGTTACCCAAAATTTAAATTAATTTTGTTTAAAAGTTCTTACAGACCACTGAATAAGAGGAGACTCTTCCAAAACAAGGTTTTAACTTAAAAAAAGAGCTCCCAACATTAAAAGTATTTAAAAATGTATTGGTAACAAACAAAAATAAGTTTTTTTATGCATTATGAATGAAAGCCTGTACATTTTTTGATTGTAGGTCGAATAAAGTTAAGTGTCATCAACTTTTTTATTATCATATCTGAATTCCGATAATGTCATATACTTCTGATGCAACCGTACTAACGGTATTCATAATCATTGCACAAATCATTTTTTAATCATTCTGTTTTGTTTCTAAGAGAAAACTAATATAGTATACGCCTTGACTCGTGGCAGACGAGGTAGACATGCTTATTTCCTTTTCACTGCAATTACTGCTAATTCTAAGTTTTTTAAAACCATCTCAAAAACTTTCAAGCCAGAAGGAACTTGAACCCGCCACTTTGCACTTGAATTGGCTGCATCCTCGTATTAAGAGGACGGTAGCAGGTGCAAGCCCCATCTAGACGAAAGTTTTTGAGATGGTTTTAAAATACAATTACTGGTAATAAGTGTTATCGATAGGTACTCGGCGCATCACTAGCGGCTCCCGTAAGGGCTGCAAGAGCGAACGAGATAGCAATATCAACGTCACTCGTCCCACGTTTTATGACCTGCCACAAGTGTTGGCGTATAGTATAGTCAAAAAGGTTTCAAATGCGATTCAAAAAGGCAACTAATATATTGAAGCTACAGTCATTTCATTTAAAACAGATCACCTATTTTATAACCCATATTAAATAAATACACAAAATAGAATATATTTGCTAAATTAAATATGAATTATAAGAATGATAGAAATACTTACTTTCTACAAAACTATACCTCAACTAAATTCTATGTGAACAATATAAACAAACCGCCTATACTTTGTTGCAATCTATTTCAATTTGAAACCGGTAAATACGAAAATATAAAAATCCCCTTCTTTCTCTTTTTAAAATTTAAACCTGCCAAGAAAGTGAATATTGGGACACAGAATAGATATAGAATACAGACTCACGCATACGCATACGATCAAGTCGGTTGAAGCTTCGAACAAATTATTCAAGATATTCGTACTATCAATTATTCTACACCCTGCCACCTCCCCCCCCTTCCCCCAAACGCTGGAGAAGAGAGGGCGCCAGATTAAGTTTCTGCCCAGTTCGAAAAACTCCTAGATCCGGGGATGTGTACTCAGCTTTAATTCTGTCCATATCTATTTCGTGGTTAGGATAAGTATGTGCGGTTTTTTGCAAAATTGTCACATCGAATTTGCCTGAAGTTTACATACAAAGCGAAAAAATGGTTTTGATTATCAAAATATGCGACGTTTCTTAATACTAAAGAGATCCACATGAAAAATATTGGAGTTTGGCTAAAAAGTTTAGAAAAAACACTGTATTTGAGATTAGAGTACTTATCTCCCTTTAGTGAGCTCACTTGGGAACGCTGCAAGTAAATGTATGGAAGGAAATTAAAACTCTCACGAAAACTTGTTTGTGTAATTTGACAACTTGTACTAAAAGCCTCAGTGTAATTGAGTTGGATATAAGACACAAGGTCGCTCAACGGAGTTACTTTCCAAATCCCCACTGCTCTGCCTCAATAGAAACCCGGTATTACTCTAGTACCTACCCTTCAGGCCCGTAGCTAGAGTTCAATTTAAGGGCCCTGTCTGCGGTTACCCGTTTTAAGCGAATATTTCGAATAAGACTGGGGCTCGGGTGTTAAAAAGAGACAAACAAAAATAAATAAACCCAAAGTTTGATTCATCAAAAATTGAGTGCTTCGAAAAAAAATTAAATTTGTCAAATAAATTAATTTGTAACTCGCGTTTTCATAAAATGAGCAATTGAGTGAATTATCTAACCCTGTTTTTACCGAAAAAGCGAGTCTAAAATTATTAACAAAAATAATATTAAAAGAAACATATTGTCTTCTTTTAAGTGCTTTGACAAAATTTTAGTATATTAATACAATATTTCAAATAATACCGAATAAAGACTGCGTATTTTGCGCTTCAAAAGATCCTTTCTTCAAAAGTAGCTTATAAGTTATATACAGTTTATATAAGTTAAAATACACATACTATAACAAAGTTCAACATTTTATGTACTTACATAAAAAAAAACTACAAGTCTACTATCCATTAATTATTTAAATACGATTTTTTTTAAAACACAAAATGATAAAACGCAACGAGGCCCTGACACTGCGCCGAGCGCTTCTGCAGGGAGGACGTATCGCTTTTCGTCACGCGCACTATATATAGATACGTATACTTATTACTATAGGCAACAGCCAGTGCCAGCATACAATTATAGCGTGACCGAGTGATTTGATCTGTAAGTATCCATTTTATAAAATTACTAGACCGCGCACTTAGCAAGCAGTGCATCGCGCAATCGACCGGCTTCGTAAATACATAAACTTGACAGCGTCAGATTCCAGAACGACCTCTTAGGCTCGGACTATATGACATCCGGGTCTCCCTGATTCGAGAAAAAACCAAATTCCGTCCGACTGAATCGGGAGAAAAATTCCCTCAGTCGACCGCTAGCACTTGCGTTGGACAGACATCCCGACGAACGATGCCTACTTTTTTAGAATAGTATACAAGATTCACAAGGTAGCTGGCAAAAACTCTATTTACTCAAAAACTAAAGGGAGAAGGGAAAAATTGACCCGTATATAAAACGTGTATTTATAATAATACTTCGTTTTGGATTAATAAAAATGGCACGTTAATAGAACAACAGACATGATCAAAATATTTCAAAGTCCGTGCCACCAAGGCATTTACTGGAGATTGAAAAAATTTCTTGAAAAAATTAACTGAAATACAGAATACATTAAATTAAAGCTTTTGTATTCCGTTAATTTTTTTAATCAGAGTTACATATTCGATGGAAATGGAGGCCATAGATACATCGGCGTCTAAAATACTCTATTTACTCAACAACTAAAGAAAGGAGTGAAAAATTTACCCGAATATAAGAAACGTTTATTTATATTAGTACTACGTATTGGAATAATAAAAATGGCACGTTAATAGCACAAAAAACATGATCAAAATATTTCAAAGTCCCTGCCCTGCATTTACTAAGCGTTCATGGAAGATTATCCTTGAAGGCGATCTCCGACTGGGGCGATGCCAACTTGGTCATAATATTTATTTCTTTAAACTTATTGCGTAATGACACCTCATTAACACCCACTCTCAACTACGGCTCCTACATTGAGACGAAAGCCCAGCTGGCCGCTAAGAAGCTTGGAATACTTGCAAAGGTGAGGCAATACTTCACACCGGGACAGTTGCTCAACTTATACCAAGTACAAGTCCGATCATGTCTGGAGTACTGTTCTCACCTCTGGGACGGATCAGCGAAGTACTAGCTAGAGGCTCTAGATTCAATTGAGAGAAGAGCCAAGAACCTCATTTGCAATGACGAGGTAGCAAATGCAAGGCTCCACAGCCTCGAGCATCGTCGAAAGGTTGCAAGCCTTTCGGTTTTTTATCGGATACATTTCGGAGAGTGTGCTGCGGAGCTTTTCAACCCGATCCCACCATCCCCATTCTATGATCGGACAACCAGACGCTCCGCGATGCGCCATCGGTACATGGTAGACATATGTACCTCCCATACGCACAAAGCGATACTCTACCACCTTTATTATGAGCATCGCCAAGGAGTGGAACGCCTTGCCTGAGTCTGTTTCCTGATAACTACAACCTAGGGATCTTCAAGTCACGAGTGAATAGGTTTCTTCTAGGCAAGCGTGTACCATCGTAGACTGCTTCATCGCTTACCATCAGGCAAGATAGTGGTCAAACGCTAGCTTATAATTTATAAAAAAAAAAAACAAAGAAAATTTTCTTGAAAAAATTTTTACTTAAATATTTTATCCATAATGCAGTGTACATCAAATTAAGTCTTTTGTATTCAATAAATTTTTTTTAATCCGAGTTACAGTTTCGACGGAAATCGAGGTCAAAAATACATCGGGTTATTTTGTGGCTAATTTTGAGCATGCGCGTGCGTCCTACTGCGACGCTGTCTGTCATAACCAGGGAAGTTAGACGGCCACTCAGAAATCCTTGTACCGACCTAGCTGAAAGCTGATATTGAAAACGAAAACTTGGTACCCCTGTACTCCGCTGCGGCGCTGCCAACACTGATATATAGGCTGTTTAATAATTTACGCACAAAAATGAAAGGGGTTATTTTGATGAGCATAATAAATAAATTTGTGAAATGTTTACCATAGAATTGTGAAATTGATTTTGGTATGTAAAAACAAACACTTTTTTAAACTTATGTTGTGCTATTGCTTAATGCATGCCATCTAACCACAGATACTGTATTGGTGACATCTCGAGATATCTCTTGTTGTCCCTTTCTAACACAAAACCCGCAGCCATTTCCAAAGGAGATATCAAATAGGCCTTTTTATTTTTGGATGTCGATTGCAAGAGTAGGCAGTAAGTTTTATATCGAATTAATCACCTAAACTTAGTCGATTTTCCTTAAGATTTTAATAATATAACCAGTAGTTTCTTTTCGAGAAGTCTTTTTTATGTTTTGAGAAACCGTCACTTGAATACTGTCAGTATATTACCAAACACCCTGTATAAACTGTGTGGGAAATCGCATCCTAGTAAAAAAAATTATATTTCAATTTCGTGTACTCGTAGGTACCGTTAATAGAAAGCAGTAATTATCGAACGCACCGAAGAAATCACTTAATAGAAAAGAAGTCCAAAGCCGAAGTAAACGAATTTGGATACCGAAATACCATTTTCATACTCGAAACTATTCATTTTGAGTTTGAGATTCAAGTGCAAATAAGTTCTTTCACTATTATCATCAGTAAAATGATTGGGGGATGGGGGATAGTATGTTTGATATTTGATGTGGTATTTATCCGGTGAACTATATGAACCATGTGAGCAATGTTATTTTCATTTTTTATCCAATAGTATACCTACCGAAAACAGGATGTCAAAAACTTCTCATTTCTAACATTACGTCGTAGGTCCATGGATCCTATTCATCAAGATCGTCACCCTATTAGAAAGTGGCAATAGTCCTCTGTAATGTGTGTCTTGCTCGGCTCGTTTTTTCGTAAGCAGGTCATAAAGCAAATGTGATTTCTGATTGTAATGTTTTTTTTTCATATGCATCTCTAAAATTTGTCGGTTATTCTGTATTGTCGGTGTATTTTTGTCGGTCAACGGCCAATCTTGGTATTTTTGCATACAAGGACCGAGTAGTCTTGGTACATGGTACGTGACACTAAAACCTAGTATGTGTACCAATAAGTTGGTACGTTTGACATCCCTGGTCATAACACTGACGCAAAACTCGCCCTGAAGCCCTCGGAATGGATAGTTTTTGTTGCCGGTGTGGTCAACGTCATACAACTACATACGTTATAGTTTAGCTCCGCCCACCAAAAAAATAACGGGGGGCGGAGCCTGCAAATCCGGAACATGTCCCGGTTGATTCCAGGTAAAAATCGGGGTCGTATGGCCTCGGATCGTGTGTAGTCGATGCAGGAAAAATTCAAATGTTTGGTTGTGCGACGGAATGGTCAGGGGCTGTAAAAAACGGTCCCTGACAAGCCTGGACGCCCAACTCACCTGCGACTAAAGAATGCCAGTAAAACTTAAAGGTCTTATTTTATAAGACTATCATAAGACCAGTCTTAATGTATGGAAGTGAAACGTGGGCTATAACGCAGAAGAACGTACATACCATCCAAGTCGCAGAAATGAAGATGCTAAGGTGGATATGCGGCGTCACCAGGCTCGATAAAATCCGTAAAGAGTACGTGCGAGGAAGCCTGGGCGTGCGCGAATCGCTGACAAGATGCAGGAGAGTCGGCTGCGATGGTAAGGTCACGTGAAGAGGAAGCCATCTGACTACATAGGGAATTTGGCACTACAACTTTCCATCCCTGGTCGAAGATCTAGAGGTAGACCCAAGACAAGGTGGAGAGATGTAGTGTCAAAAGACATGAGAGAGTGCCAAGTTTCTGATGACGACGTCGAGGATAGAGCGAAGTGGAGAAGAACGACTAGGAGGGCTGACCCCACCACCATGTGGTATACATAACTGGGAAGAGAGAGATCTCTGGTAAAAGGGTATAAGAGAAAACCCGTTTCTCTTTTCTGTTTAAGATTTCCCCACATTCAATTACACATCCTGTATTTCATCTGATTTTTGTAGATATATTTATATTCTAATACATAGTTTATCTCTAGTAAAACGGTATAAGAGAAAAACCGTTTCTCTTTTCTGTTTAAGATTTCCCCCCATTTCAATTAAACATCCTGTATTTCATCTGAATTTTGTAGATATATTTATATTCTAATACATAGTTTATCTATAGTAAAACGGTATAAGAAAAAAACCGTTTCTCTTTTCTGTTTAAGTTTTATATGTATTTTATATGTATTTCATCTGATTTTAGTAGATATATTTATATTCTAATAGTTTTTGTTCTAACTTTTCAGCCAAGCTTTATATGCAAACTATTAAATGTCGTAGATAAATAACGCAAAATCCATCCTTAAACATTTAGACACATCCATAGGCTACGGTAACTGCTTAACAGCAGGGGGCAATTGACGTAACATAAAAAAGTATAATTCGAGTATCAATGTAGTCTCGTTATGTTAAATATCCTAAACGGTATTCACGTAACTGACAATACAATGGTATGAGTTGACTATATCAAGCTAACATTGTAATATTAAATGGAGCAGAATGCCAAAATATATTCAATTCATAATCCAATCTCATTTGGGTCAACTATCGTTACATTTTAAAAATTGTATTACGTGAAATGGCCTCCACGTGAGCAGTATGCTTATTTACCACCTCAGTGATATATTAATAATAATGCTGGGCATTTCAGACAGCGCTATCTAGCCCCAAACTAAACAAAGCTTGTACTATGGGAAACAGATACATCAATTCTATTATAGATATTGATCTAAAATAATTCAACGACCTCCGTGGTGCCGTGGGCGAATAGCCGGCTGAGACGCAGTAGGTTGCGGATTCGATTCCCACCCCTTCTGTTGATTAATTCCGGCCGCTTTCTCTCAACTTCTTGCCTTAATCTAATCAGTTTTGTTCACAGTTTTATCTCATTAGTTTGTGTACCTAGCTGTAAGTTTCCTGAAAATAATAAAAATAAAATAAAATAGTTGTTCGCAGTGGAGTTCAGAATCGATGGTCCTGCTTGGTGGTAACAGCTCGTAATGAATAATGCCTTTCCAATCCCAACACACACACACACAGCATCACCTTGTTGCGAGTTAACCCGGGTTTCGCCACAGTCTGTGAAGCCTGACCGGCCTTTGACCACGACCTTTTTCGCACGTTCTTGTCGTACGTGATCCACTTTTCATCACCAGTTATCAGCTTTTTCATAAATGGTTCGGTTTCATTACGTTGTAATAAAGAATCACAAATGAGTACACGGTTCATTAGGTTTCTTTCAGTGAGCTCGTGGGGTACCCAAATATCGAGCTTTTTTGTGTACCCAGTTTTTTTCAAATGCGCCAAAACTGTTTTGTGGTCAATTCCCAGTTCTTCAGCTACGTCGTAACTACTGATATGCCAATTTTGCTCCACTTTTAAAAAATGGCATCAATTTTATCCGTAATAGGGCGACCGAGGTAGCGGGAGATACCTTTGATTTGTATGAAATACACTTCTGTCACGCGGATTTACAACTCTGTAACGTACTGTATTGTACAATGAAATTATTCAATACATATGTTATTCAATCGTGCACAACCATTATGTGTATAGTACAGTGCATGTTGAAATATAATTAAGAAAAAATAATGGTATTTTCCTTGTTTCTTTTTTCATTGACTGGTGGAGACACCTTTTTGTAGGTTAAAAAGAAGAACGACCCATGTATTAGGATTATAAGTACAGTTTTTATTAGATATTTTTTTTATTTGTAAGTATACTCTGTGCACCACTGTCCATTACTGCTTCGCTCATTACTTTCCATCTGAAGGTTGCCTGGAAGAAATCACTTTCAGCGATAAGGCCGCCCATTGTACTTTATTTAGAATAAATTAGTTTTTTAAGTATTCCTGGTGTACAATAAAGAATTATTCTATTCTATTCTTTTTTCAATGTTCTTTTAATTTATCAACCCAAAACAAGGACATAAGAGCTGATTATACTAATAGTAATTTGTACCAGATTAGTATTTAATCTAGGTAAATCTAGGTACCAATTACAGGTTCAAAAGAAATTTAAACAAAAATATGTTGATGATCCTATTAAGATTTTGGATAGACTCTGGCACAAAATAAAGGAACCCTATACCCAGCAGTGGGCGCTTCCGGGCTGAAATAATGATGTTTTGTATTTAATACTATTGGAGATGGAACAAGCATATGGCCAACCTGATGTTAAGTGGTAACCATCGCCTGTAACAAAGTATTGCCACGTAGGTCACGCACCTTAAAAACGTGCCCTACGATGCACTGCCCTGCATCCATAAACTTAGTGATGATCAAGATTTTGCGTTATTTTATTAAGACGTTCTATAATTAAAAATTACAATCAAATATGGCCTAGCTTCTTTTTAAGGGCTAACACCAATCTTAATACTAACTGCTTTGGTTAGAAAAGATCCATCAAAATCAGTTTAGACTTTTCATAAATATTTCGCAGTATTACCTCTATACATAAAAATCTTGCTTTTCTACATTTCCTTAAAGTTCCATCGTTATCAGTCCTGCCATTATTGGCTCCAAATTTCAACCTCAAACTAAATAAATAATAAAAAAAGCGTATATACATAGTCTTGTCCCTATGTCGTAGCAATAAGGAACCCGGAACAAATATTTGCATTTGTCCTGGTGGGATTCGAACTGCACAAGTTCGAATAAAAAATGTGATTTCACATCAATTAACTTGCCTGAGTCACTTTGACTGTAACCTAAACATAAATAGGACATGATTCAAAATAGTGTTTGAGTGTCGTGTCACACTTTCACATCAGCATTGACATTTGCGTCACACTACCTTCACAATTGTAAAGTCTTAAATCTGTGACATTTGGCAATTAAGTCACACTTTTCAGCATTGACATAAGTGACAAATCAACCTTCACATATGTTTAAAGTTTTGATTTAGATTGGCTTTGTGAACGGTTTATCCACAACCTAAAATACACTAGCCGTGGTTTTTAGCCAGCATTGTATCAATTTATAATGATGCAGTGACGACTAATCAACAAGAAATTTCAACAAGAATTCTGTAAAAATTACTTTTAGGTTAAGTATTGGTTTATTTACAAAGACTGGGAGATAAACATATTGTCTTACCACAAAAAAATTAAACACGATTTAGCGCGTGCTTAAGAAAATCCAATACAAAAATAGGTAAGGATTTTTTTTAAAATTTGCATGCAGTGTTAACCTGTAATTGATTGTGCAATTAGCTCTAATATGTAATGTTAAGTATTGTTACGCCCAAGGCTGTTACAGAATAGGTAATAGTCGGCTTATCGTAGTTATACCTACCGTGTCAGAGAATAGGTAATACTTCATATGGAATATACCTACATACTACGTTTTTACCTACAGTTGCACAGAATAAGAAATAGTAGACTGGTCGAAATACCTACACAATTCTAGTTGCCAGTGGAACCATCGAGACGTTCGAGAGTTATGTCCTGGACGCGGTATAAATAGTGCATTGAGACGCCCAAAGGAGTCAGCCTGATTTTGGCGATACGTGCGAATATTTCGGTGACTTTTAGTGGTTTATTGTACAACAGTGGTGTTAATTAGTGTGTTGTGATTACTTGTGATTAAGATCGCGTATTTATCATTTTAGTGTTGAATAAAAGTGTTATTTTGGTTAGATTGGTTTTCATTATTTTATCCCCTACCCTCAGCTCGTAACAGTATTAATTGAATGTATCGTTGGTTGACCTAAATAAATAAAATAAAAATTAATATAAACACGCAATAAACTAATATTTAACTTTTTTGTGGTAACAAGGCTTGTATCGAGTTTGGCTGAAGGTCACTTCACAATTAAACTCTTGTCTGAATCACATTAGCCAAGACCTTCATATTTTTTTCAGTCTTTGATAACTTTGACATTTGGGTTTGGGTCACAATAGCTGACCACCACAATTCTTAACACTGTCTTTTACACTATCTACGACATCCACAATGCAATGATCTTAGAACACCTACAATTCTTCAAATCTAAGAGTCTTACTGGGTCACACGTCAGACAATTGGCATTTGGGTCACACTATTTACTCCACATTTAGTCTTATAACATAGCCATCACTATTTTTAACATGGTCTTTTACACTAACATCTGAGTCACTATGACCGTAAAAGCTGTCATAAATTCCACATTTTGACGTTTGTGTCACACTTTTTTTACACAATTGGTATTTGAGTCACACTTTTAACGTACACAATTTTAATGATTCGGCTGGGTCGCATCTCGCTCAGGCTGAGTCGTGGTCGCCGCGACGTCGACATCAGGGCGCATGGCGCGAAAGCGTTCGACCGCGCTGTGGGTCACGGCAGTGTCGGATACGTCGAGGCGCCTGAGGTCGGGCGCCGCGGTCGCTAGGTGGGTGAGACTGGCGTCTGTAATCCGACCGAAGCCAGCTATCGAGAGTATCTGTAAAGTAAAATGAGTAAAAAGTTTTTATTTGCACAAAAATATAGACTTGCAATCAACTTGAGCTATATAATTATAGTTAGCCCTAACCCCTCTGCCCTAGATTAATTTAGAAATATGGTTTTGCTGCATTTGCAAATACACTTCTTAGAATTTAAGCTTGTTTATTTAGCCAACACAGCAGTCTTTGCATCGGCCACCGTGTTGGCTCTCTGTACTTCGAATTAATTCATAATTAAATCCACCTCAAATCGGTGTGAACGTAATCCTAGTTTTAATTTAGATTTGATTATAAAAATTAAATTTTTTTTTAAAACTTAACATCGCGTTCCCGAACCAAGAGTGGCGCAGCCGGTAGGATTTTCAAATTTTCTACGTGTTTTCCGCGATTTACCGACGTAAAAATCCGTCAGGGAAATTTTCACGAAATTAAAGTCTGTGTCGAACCAAACAAATTTTTCACCGGTTTGGTGAGTAAAACTTTTCGCCATTCCTTTCCTATAATCTCCTAACCTCATAAAAATGCGTGTTTTAAAAAAATATAATTTTGATAGTTTCTTATTATTGAGATAAGACTTCTCTCATTATAACGTGACTGGTTAACTTGTATGTAATTCTATCGAGCTAACCTTGTTCTAAAAATAGAACACCATAGAGTTAAGAAAAATTAGATAGTGCATATTTTATAACTCAGATTTGTACTGTAAGTTAATATAGGTAAAAATTAGTTTTACTTGATCTTTAAATCGATCGTAACATAATTATAAAATTTAGGTAAAAACATTTTTTTACAAAATATGTTTTTACACTTTTTAACAAAAGAGGTTTTCCTCGTTCTACCCATTATTTTGCTTTAGTTGTATTTCTATTGTATTATTTTTTGTGTGTTATTTTATATCTGTGTAAAATCAAGTGAAGTTGCCTTCTCCGAATATTTTATTACTCTACGGCAATGATGAAAGTAGAGCCCATTCCAAAGGAAATTGTTCAATTAATAGCATTATATAATGGAGACAAAAGATATTTAAGTCTTTATTTGAGAAAATGTCAATATGTGATCAATCGGTTCAGTAAAAAAGATTTAGAGAAACAAAATGTATACGTCTTCAACGTTTTAACGAGTAAGCTTACGGAGAATGCAGCTGCGCTCTTATCGGAACGAGAGGATGTTGTGGCTTGGTCCGCTCTAAAGGAATTGCTCATTCAGCATTTCGGAGATCCGCGTAGTGAAGTTTGTATAAACATCGAATTAGAATCATTAAAAATTAAATCAGGAGAGTTATTTGGACTTTTGTAATCGCATCCAAAGTGTGCGATCTCTATTGATGTCGAAAGTAAATTTGAAAAAGTAAGTAAATTTAAAATGCAAAGAACTCTTAACGCATGCCCCATTGTTACAGTACCCTAACTTTGACAACCCTTTCGTGCTTACGACTGACGCGTCAAATGTAGCGGTAGGTGCAGTACTATCCCAGGGACTGATTGTTACTGATAGACCGGTGGCGTATGCTAGTCGAACACTCAGTGACACAGAATCACGTTACAGCACGATCGAACGTGAATTGCTCGCTATTATCTGGGTAGTGAAACATTTTAGGCCTTATTTATACGGTCGTAAATTTTTCATATACACAGATCATCGACCATTAGTTTGGCTTCGATCTCTGAAAGACCCGAGTAGTAAACTCACTCGTTGGAGGTTGCGTTTACAGGATTATGATTACGAATTAATTCATAAGAGCATTAAACAGAACACCAACGCAGACGCCTTGTCTAGGATTAAGATCAATGCTATAGATTCGGACAATGAGGATCAATCGATGGCAGTTAACGTTGATGATAAAGAACAGAGACTGAAGAAACACCTAGATGAAATAGTCAAAGATATAGAAAAGATAGCTCGACAGAAAACGGCACGTAACGACTCATCAATGATAACAGTATCAGATTCAAGTAGGACAGCGACAGTCAGTCCAATAGCAATCTCCGACACACTGTCAAGACATAGTATTGACAATGACGAATACCCTGTGCGATCAGAATCAAGTAAATCTCAAACAGTTCATTCAGCTGTAGAATTCGAATCTACTGGAATACCGATTTCACATGAGGCAATTGACACCAAGCCTAACCAAATCTTGGTATGCTCATGGTTTAAAAATGAGATGCAAGTTAGGAATCTTTCTCGAACTAAACAAAATGTTTTGGAAGTTTTCCTACCTACAGATAATTCAGAACTAATTAAAGAATTTTTAAAACAGTACATAAAGCCAAAAATTATGTATTTTATTTACTTTGAGGAAAAAGAACATTGTAAATTATTTGGAAATATAATTATTCAACTTTTCAAGAAAGATATGATTAATTTCTATGAATGCACATAGCGGGTAATTGCTATTGAAGATGAAAATGAACAAAGGACTTAGAAGAAACGCGGTATTAAGGAAACGTTGCTTAGGATTCGTAGAAATTATGATTGAGATAGAATGCAAGAAACAGTAACAGCAGTCATAAATGCTTGCGAAGCATGCCAGAAAATGAAATATGATAGGAAACCCATCAAGCCTATTTTACAATTAATGCAAACACAAGATGCCCCTTTTCAAGAGATTTTTATAGACCTTTTTGAAAACCCTATCTGACACTTATTGATGCTTTCAGTAAGTTAGGACAGGCAATTGACATTCAAGGAAAATCAACACCTGAAGTAATCAGAGCTTTGATGAAGTACTTTTCATATTATGGCATCCCCCGAAAGAACAGTTCAGACCCCGGTACTGAGTTTAATAATGAATTAATTTCTAAGTTTACATAAAATTGAACTTCACGTTGGTACGCGCAATAACCCTAATTCAATGGGACTTATTGAACGCTTCCATTCCACAATAATTGAAATTTATAGATTGGCTAAATATGAAAAACGATGTACTGATGCAGCATCAATTATGACGTATTCAGTTATGGCTTATAATCATACCATTCATTCTGTTACTGAACTAACTCCATTTGAAGTAGTATTCGGACACACTGATACAAGCAGCCCTTATGGCATAGAATTAGAAAAGCGTTATTTCCAGAAACTGGTTAAAGATCATGCTAAGCGAACTAAACTATTGTATGAGCATTTGGTAGAAAAGATGGTAACGACTAAAGAGAAGAATAGGGAAAAGAAAGGTGGTGAACTTGAAGCAGAGTTTCCTCTAGGAAAGACAATTTTTGCTAAAGATGTTAATAAGCGGAAAAGCAAAGATAAACCTCGAAATGTAAAAGCGAAGGTAGTAGGTGAACCCGAGAGAAACGTTTTGCCCATCCAAGTAGGGGAAAGGAAAACGAAAGTTCCTATAAAAAATATCAAAGGTCCCCTACAGGTGGTGCAGCATACTGCTGATAGCAGTGCCGACCCTGGCCCTTCGTCTGCAAAACCTTAATGGCAACCCGGGAATACTTCCGATAAAAGAAGGTCAAGCATACGTGCAAATTAATCATTAGACTATAGTTAAGGTTATTTATTTGGAAAAGATTTACAATGATTTAAATTATATTGCAACAAACTATGAGCAACTATGTAAATTGATCGATTGGAATGCACCATATTCTCATGAAATGAGAAGTATAAAATCACATACAGAGTTATAACTAAAGGTAAATACTGACAACTTGTTCCACAGGAGCGTTATAAAAGAGGTCTCATAAATCCATTGGGTTCTATTATAAAAATTGTTACAGGGAATCTTGATCATGACGACGCAATTAAATTTGATAAACTCACTTCTGATTTAAGTCATGACCAAATTATCATTTCTAAGAAATTAACTTTGGTTTCAAAAATGTTTGACAGCTTCATAAATGTAACTGAAACGATTAATCAGAATACTGTAAATTTAGATAACCGTTTAAAGAAGGCTGAGATAATGTTAAGAGATTTAGCTGCTAAGGAAAATAATTGGATTTTCCACACATACATTATTGGATTATTTAACGTCTTTACAAGCAGTTTTCGTACCATCCTTATGAGACTAAGTGAAATTGAAACTGCTCTAGCATTAAGTAAAGTCTCGATATTACATCAATCTATCGTGAACTCTACAGAACTTATGTATCATTTGAAATTAATTGCGAACTCTGAAAGCTTAGTGTATTCGCCTACCGATGAAAACTTGTTAAAATTAGAGGAAACTATTTGTGTAAAATCTTTTATTAAGAAAAACCAGATCACGTTCATTATGGAAATTCCAGTTACTGATAATTATACTTATAATTATTTTAAATTTACTCCTTACCAATTTTCCACCAATCCGAAAATAAAACCTTTGCCATTTTCCCTAAATATCCTTACCTATTGGCGAAAGGGATGAAACACTTACCAATTGCGAAACCGTGTCGCCCGTTATCTACTGGCGACCATTTTCTATGTTCTGCAGACAACCGAGTTTTGTACCATGAGCTCACTTGTATGGAGCAGCTGATGAAATTTGACGATACCCCCACTCGCTGTACGCCGCATCAGGTCCACATTGAGAAGATCAAGGTCCAGCAAGTCAATAATTGAATTGAGCTGATAATTGAATTTTATATAGTAGACTGAAGACTACTCTAACTAAATACTGTGACAACGAGGTCAGCACCAAGCAATCTTTATTCGGAACTTACCTCATGACCATCGACGAGCCATGTGATTTGGAAATCAATAGAATTCGTATTAGACACCGTATCATTATAGAATCAGATGTTGTGGAGCCGATCCCGATCATCGACTTACCGCAGCTACCTAATAACGCGAGTCTATCCAGTGCACGCACACTCGACATTAAGGGTATCAGCTTAGATGAAGTTTAATTCATGGCGTACTCTTTAAAACATAGTGCAGTGATTGAAAGTGTTTTAAATAAAAGGAAAGACTCTAGCTTCGGTGAAAATTTAGGATACGCAACTTTAGGATTTTTAGATCTTTAGTTTTTTTATGTTTTTATTGTATGTGTGTCATTTAAAATTGTTTAAAATCTATCTTATAAGCATAATTATCGGAACAAATCTCAAATCGATCCAACCGATGATTTTCCTCTGAGGGATGGAGGAGTTATAGTTACCCCTAACCCCGAGATTAATTTAGAAATATGGTTTTGCTGCATTTGCAAATACACTTCTTAGAATTTAAGCTTGTCTATTTAGCCAACACAGCAGTCTTTGCATCGGCCACCGTGTTGGCTCTCTGTACTTCGAATTTATTAATAATTAAATCCACCTCAAATCGGTGTGAAGGTAATCCTAGTTTTAATTTAGATTTAATTTAAAAAATTACATTTTTCATTAAAACTTACCATCGCGTTCCCGAACCAAGAGTTTATACTACGTGTTTTGTTAAGTACAACATTAAATTAAAACACAGGTAGGGCTAATGGCTAGTTATGTTGTAATATAGGTTTTCTTATTAATTACCATAGAAAATGAAAATTTTTAAACAACCTTAATATCAAGTTCTAAAATATCAATGAAACAGCCTGTATAAAATAGGTAAACAAATCATATTCATTCATCATGTAAGTACCTAGGTACTCGTAAACTGACTAAGCGGCATCGTCACAAAGGTGCCGCCGGTTTACGTTAACAATTGTTTATTGGAAATGTATCAATATATGGATAGATATTCAAGCTATCAGTATTCAACCCACATCTAAAATCAGTTAATACGATTCCGGATGTGTATTTTAAATTAATGTCGTACATAACAAAAGCAGTTGTATAAGTATTCTCTCAGTTATCTGGTTCCTATAGTACAAGCTCTGCTTAGTTTGGGGCTAGATAGCGCTGAGTGAAATGTCCAGCATAATTAGCTTAGTTATGGAATAAACAGGGTTTTTTATTTTATTTTATAGAAGTACTAATAAACTTGACTTACCCGCAAACTAGATCGATCAGGCCTCGCGTTAACATCGCGGTCACCTCCTCCGATATGAATATAATTAATGTTCTCCCCAATAGCTCTCCCGAATCTCCTGATAGACGAGTCCGTGATTAGCGACGAGTGGTCCAGCCTCTGGAGCCCTGCGCCTCCGCCTGAGAATAAGAGGCCTCTGGGCAGGCGTTGGAGGCCACGGGGCTCCTCACCGCCGTTTATCAGCTCTTCTATAACAATTGGGCGACGGTAGCCGCAGAACTGGAGGCGACGGTGGTTGTGAACGTTGAGGTATTGTAAGAATTGATTGGGATCAATGTGAGCCGCGTTTAGCGCGTTATTAGCCGCATTGGGCATGTTGTTAGCCGCATTGGGCATGTTGTTAGCCGCATTGGGCATGTTGTTAGCCGCATTGGGCATGTTGTTAACCGCATTGGACTCGTTATTAGCCGGGTCGTGTTCATTGTCAGCCACGTTGGGCTCATTGTTAACTGGGTTGGGCTCGTTGTTAGCCAGGATAGGTACGATGTTAGCGACATTGGGCTGGTTAGCAGCATTGGGCTCGTTAGGTTCAATGACAATTCCATGCACTTCATTGTAATTTCTTTCCTGTATATTATCTAACTCCTGAAATCTCGCATTGATCTGATTAATAGTAATCTCGAGAACACGCCTTGAGTACCGTTTTCTTTTTAATACCCGAACATGTTCCATCATCATTCTCCTTCTAGCATCTGTTAGCACTCTCTTTTTTTCTTCAGACGTAACTTCATCTTTTTTCGGTGAATCCTCATTTTTAGGTAAATCATCTTTTTTAGCCGTGAGATCTTTTTTAGCCCAGCCGTCTTTCTCAGCCGGGCTTAATTTGCGACGCTTAGGTGGGGAGGAACAATCATCATCGGAGGAGTCATCAGAATCGTTTTTCAGGTGGTCGGTGGACCCTGAGGACTCTGGTTCGTCTGCTTGACGTTTTCTTATTTCGTCGCCCGTTGATGTACCTGAAAGAAATAATTATAATAATAATAAATAAGTATTGCTGGACATTTCACACAGCGCTATCTAGCCTCAAACTAAGCAGAGTTGTACTATGGGAACCAGATATACTATATATAACTATTATGGGTATCAGTTAACTAATAAAATACTTATATACTTTTTCTTTGTTAATAGATACTTATATTACAGAGAAAAACATCGAGACCCGGAACAAATATCTGTAGATCATATAAACATGTTCTGCGGCGAGAATCGAACCCGCTCCTTCTTGCGCCTTTTTATACGCCCACTGCGCCACGGAGGTCGACTTACAGATCTTTATGTGTTTCAATATTTTAATTTAATTACAATAACAAGAAATTAGAAAGTAAGTTTTTTATAAATAAATCAATTATTTTGCATTAGTGTCCGTTAACACAAACCGGCTCGGAGAGGACAGTACATTTTTATCGCGATTAAAAATGAGTTTTGGGTAATTGAAATAAGGTTGCTATTGCAATGAACATGCTTGTAGTTAATAAGCTTTTTGTTGTATTAAACAAACATATAGGTGACAGGAAAATATATCGTAATATTTAAAAGATATACCTGGCATCTCTTCGTCCACTTTAGTTGGTCTATTCTCATTTGTTTTCAAGTGACCAGCGTCATCCACACTATCGAGTTCTGAAGGCTCTTCCACATCCATCTTTAAGGGTACCAGTTCTTCTGCATTCAAGGTACCATCTACACTCGAATCCCCAGCTACGTCTGACATAGAGGGACCCACTTTATCTGCACCAGAGGCTATTTCATTTAAATCTGAGGAGTCTGCAATATCCATCTTTAAGGGGCCTTCCACACCTGCAGATTCAGCGTTGTCCGCCTTTGAGGAACCATCTACACCCGATCTCTCAGCTTCGTCTGTCTTCACGGGATGTTGTACGCCTGAGGGAGGTTCATCCGCCTTCAAGGGACCGTTTCTATCTAAGAGTCCAGAATCCTTTGTTTTCGAGGGACCATATACATTTAAAAGCCCAGCTTCGTCTGCCTTTAGAGGACCTTCTGCCCCAGAGGGCCCAGCATCGTCTGTCTTTGAGGTACCATTTCTACCTTTAGGCTCGGGTTCCTCTGCCCTCGCGGGACCCACTGCACCCGAAGGAACAGGTTCCTCTGCCCTCGCGGGACCCACTTCACCCGAGGGCCCACGTTCTTCTGCCCTGGCGGAACCTCCTGCTCCCGAGGGCCCACGTTCTTCTGCCCTGGCGGAACCTCCTGCTCCCGAGGGCCCAGGTTCGTCTTGGCGCCTCGAAGGGCCGGGTTGGTCCCGTCTTCGATCGCCGTTGGACCGCCGTATGAACAGGGAATACCCGGCCGGCTCCATGTAGTGTCGGTATGCATCTCTGGAAATAAGAATACATTCGTTAAGCGCTTGTCGGACCACCCACAGTGAAGACTTCTGTAGTCAGTAGGTACGGCTGCATTTCAAAATACAAAATTGATTTTGCAGTCCATTTGTAAGAAAATTATAACTTTGTCTATTCCTTGGGTGAGACCGGCTCTGCTGTTCCTGTGCATGCTCGTCGTTACCTGTAATGCTCCGGGTTGGCTGCAGCCGCGGCGTTGTTACGCACGCCAAGAAACTGCTGGAACACCTGCGCGTATTCCTCGGGTGAGACCGGCTCTGCTATCATCCGCTCAAGCAGTATACACCTGTGGAAAACCTTTATATGCATACATAGTGCCAAAACATCTTTAGCCACATGACGAACTATTTGACCATCGAGGTAATCACTGAGACGGCCGGCGGGTTGACCCCGCCTGGTCCCAATGTGGACGAATGCTTCTGAAAAACTAGTAGGTAAGTTTCATTGTCGTTCATGTGTTGTTTAATTTTTTAATATAATCACAGTAGGAACTTGATAAATAATATAAGGATTTTACCAAGTACAAATGGGGTAGGTCAAACTCGAAATTTTTTCGAAGTTTCCGAGATACGGCTGTATCTCGGAAACTAGACGTTCTAGGTTAGCGGTGTCTTGAGACAAATGGTACGTATGTATCAATGAGATCTGCATTTCTAATGACAGCTGTCAAACTTCAAACAGCTGTATCTCGGGAAATTGACGTTCTAGGTTAGCGGTGTCTTGAGACAAATGGTACGTCTGTACATATCAATGAGATCTGCATTTCTAATGACAGCTGTCAAACTTCAAACAGCTGTATCTCGGGAAATTAACGTTCTAGGTTAGCGGTGTCGTGAGACAAATGGCAGCTACGAGTATATATGAGATTTGCATTTCTGATGACAGCTGTCAAACTTCAAACAGACGTATCTCGGAAACCAGACGTTCTAGGCTAGCGGTGTCTCGAGACAAATGGTAGCCTATCAATGAGATCTGAATTTCTGATGAAAATACAATGTTGTTGATGGTGCTTGCTCTAAGGGTTAACATACTTAGAGTTGGGCTCATCCCGACAGGGCGCGTAGTAGTGGGTTCGGTTTCCGCGCACGTTTTCTTCGTCCCGCAGCCACTCCTCCTCAGAAATCGTTGGCGGCTTGAAGTAATCTGGCTCCTAGAAATCCATACTAATATTATAAATTCAAAAGTCACTTCATCTCTCTGTCTGTTTGTTACGTTTTCACGACCAAACGGCTGGACTGATTTCGATGAAATTTGGTATACAGATAGATTATGATCGGGATTAAGACATAGGCTAGTTTTTACCCGACTACACAGAAGAAGGGTAATTTTTTACTGATAAACCACACATGAGAAGCTGCGCGCGGCAGCTAGTTACATTCAAAAAAGTAAATTATAAACAGGTAAGTTTGTATGTCATGGATAATCTCACGAACTACTGAACCGATTTTGAAAATTCGGTCACTGATAGAAAGCTATATAATCTCCGAGTGCAATAGACTATATTTTATATTGATAACAATCCGTGTGAAGCCGGGGCAGTTCAGCAAATTAGACATATAATGAACTATTCATTCGCAGAAAAATGGTGTACAGTATTCGTGTAATATTAAGATCATATCACGTTTTACTGATTCAACCAATATAGGGTGTTTGATAATATACACACAATAATGAAAGGAGTTATTTTGATGAGCTTAATAAATAATGGGGTTCGAACATTTTTGTATGGAGCCTGGCATACCTACCTACTGTCCGTCATTTTAAAAAATGCTTGTTTTGGCGGCCAGTGTTGAAACATATTATGTCAATCGACAGAGTAAACCATTACAAACATAAAGTATTCAGTGATAAAATCTCGTAACATATATACTTTTTTAGATATTTAAGTTCAAAAACAAAGTTTTTATTTTATTTTGTGGATCACAAATGAGTCAACCGTGCTACACGACCCGAATCCGATTCAAAACGCCAGCGGCGCCGCGAGCATGCTTCGCCATCCGCCATTTTGTTTTAAGTTGTTCAATTACCAATTGTCATTCGACGATCTGAGTGCACGAATGTTTCTTTTCCTCACGCATAGTTCATGTTTTTCTTGTTAAGTTTTTTGTCGCGTTGTGTTTATTGTTATATTATTAACATGTCAAGTAACACCACCAGCTTACCAGGATCACGGTGTTAGTTTTGTGGAATCAGTACTGCCTCCCGTACGGGAGGACGCCGTCCTAGACCGCAGCTACGAAGCTATGAGCTTTCCGAGGACTGACTGATAATCCGCATGTACTACAAGCTTAGGCCTGCCATCAACTCGGCGTACGGGAGGTTAGTACGATAAACATATTTTGATACTGTTTTTGTTACTAAATAATATTGATAATAGTAGGTAGGTATTAAGCTGGAGACTAACTTGTACCGTTTGTTTGTAATGTAAGTACCCATTCGGGGTGATCTTGGTACAATACGGCGACACAGACTGACTTGTAGCTTGTGTGTGTAATGTATCATTCGAGCTTTTTGCTTGCTCATTATTACTCAAATTGGCAGACTTAGAGGTTGTGTGTGTTCACTAATTTTACTTCATTAATTTTACTAAGTTTTTGTTATTTGAAAAAGAAGAAAAGAATTTGTCAATAAGTTCGAGTTAAGAGCTTTTTCGTTGTCCCATTGCATTTTACCTATCGAAACACTTACTTTATTTATCGAAAATCGAGAGTGCAAAACCAGATGCCTTGGAAGTAGAGATATTTATTTACCTAACTGTCAAATCAAAACACAAAACTAACAAATAATAATATACGGATAATAGGTATAGCCGGGGCAGGCCGAGGAAGCGTTGGCGTGACGACCTCGATGCATTCCAAGATGGCTGGTGGGACGTGGCGAGTGATCGTGAGATGTGGCGGAACATGGGGGAGACCTTTGCCAAGCAGTGGGAAAGTATAGGTTAAAAAAAATAGGTATGTGTTAGAAAGAGTGAGAAAATAACTTGAAGTGTTTTACATAGATATACATCCTATTTAGGCTAGGCAGCTTAAAACAGCATGAAATGCCTCCAGGAAAGTGCGGTTCGCTCGACTTATCGACTTACCATAATAAGTGTGACCGATATAGGCTATTTTTGTCATCTAGTTGAATCTTTAGAACCGCTACAATATCATTTTACAAAATGTCATATTGAGTTGTGCCATGAGTCAGTCAGAGAGCATCATCTATAATGCAATAAATAAAAAATCGGCATCATAATAGAGGATGATGTAAGCAACGAATCGACGAATCGTCTTCAGAAGGATTGACTGAACTAAGAGAACTGAATCACTAAGAGACGACTCTCAAGCCATTCCGCAAGGTGTTCCTGATGAAATTCCAATTGGAGCTCCTGATGAAGTTTTGGGCGACGTTTCGCAAGACGAACATCAGGGTGCCACAAATCCTCCTAGCTTGAGAATTCCAGTCTCTGGCTTTTCAAGAGTTTCGTACATTGTATCATATTGCGTTGTAGCAGAATGTGATGTCCGTGAGGGTTTGCATAAAATTAATCTTGCAATTAGATCAGATATTTTGCGTAAACAGAATATTATTATTCCTGCAGGAGCACGTGTCTGCAATGAACATTTAAACTTAAATGTTATCGGGCGGGATTTCGCTGATTATATACGTTCTAGACACGAGACTTTTACTTCAACGAAAGTAGCCGACATGCTGGAATTCTTAAAAAGACCAATCTCATCAAGACTCATTTAATAAATGAATTCGTTGAATGCATTTGGGCCTTTCACGCAATAGGGAAACTGCAGAATATCGTGAATAAAATGACTAGCTTATAAAACTACTTAATAGCCTAAAGTAATGTAACTAAATAATATGTATCCATTAGCTTTAGAAAAAATTGCTAGAATAAACTGTTTTCAAATAAATTATTTATACTCATATTGTTATTTGTTCAATACAGTTATTTCAAATACCTACCTGTTACTATTAAATCGAGTACTCAGTAGCATATATTTGTCATTTGTGATCGACTAAATTCAGAAAATAAAAATATGTAGTGTTCATGTTATTTTTTTACATATTCGAACCCAAATATCTAAGAATGTATACACATTACGGAATTTCATCACTAAATACTTTATGTTTGGAATCGCTTACCCTGTCGTTTGACACATTTTTCATCACTGGCCGCCAAAACTAGCTTTTTTCAAAATGGCGGAAGGTAGGTATGCCAATGATGTTCGATGCTCTTTGTGAAATGTTTACCATAGAAATGTGAAATTTATTTTGGAATGTAAAAACAAACTTATGTTGTGCTATTGCATAATGCTTGCCATCTAACCACAGATACTGTATTGGTGACGTCTCGAGATATCTCTTGTTGTCCCTTTCTAACCCAAAACCCGCAGCTATTTCCGAAAGAGATATCAAATCGGGCTTTAGTTTTGGATGTCGATTGCAAGAGTAGGCAGTAAGTTTTATATCGAATTAATCACCTAAACTTAGTCGATTTTCTTTAAAATTTGATATTATAACTAGTAGTTTTTTTTTCGAGAAGTCTTTTTTATGTTTTGAGAAACCGTCACTTGATTATCGTCAGTATATTACCAAACAGCCTGTATATGCGAAACAATAGTCATTATTATTTACGCCTACGTCTGTTTGTGGCATCGTAGTTCCCAAGCGGATGGATTTGATTGCGGTTTTATTAAAGAAAGCTTGTTTATTTGGGATGGTTCTCAGCTATGACAGTTTTTAGCCCTGGCGCAAAAAGAACGGTCGGGATTTTCTTTTTATTTATACATGCTGAACAATATTATAGTAATTATTTATTTACGTATAAACGTAATATCAAAAAAAAATCAAAAATCATATATTTCTCAAATCAAGCAATATACATATAACAAAAGATATTTATATTAAACTGAATTAAAATTCAATTATTGGCTTGTACAGTGAGTATTGGCGTGCAGTACCTACACTAAGTACAGGACTTGTGCTGAAGGCACTGCTTTACCTTCCATACATAAATCAGTTGTTTAGCCATGTTGAGGTTATATAATAATTACATTCTTGTTGTAATTGTGTACTTATATTATAATATGCTATTTTATTTTATAATCATATGAATCATTATAGTACATTCAATCTTATTGTAGATTAAGTACCTATGCATATTTATCTATATTATTTATTTATGTATAAGTATATTAATTTTAACTATTTTATTAATCAGCGATATTTTAATGTTAATTGTTCAATAAACTTAGCAAGATTTTACGTGTATAATATTTTGTGTAATTTATTTTATCACTTTCACAATTCTTCAGTTTCCTCATACCCTAGATTTAGAAGCCAACCAAATAAGGAACGTTTACATTCTGATTGGTTCATGTGCACCAAATTCTTTATTACCTTATTGGCTTTATTAGTATTAATAGAGGACATAAGAACGCTTGTTGACGTTGTGCAAACACAGTTTTAACCGTTGGTTTAGGCAGGATTCTGTCTTTCCTTCTACTACTAGAAGACAGATTGTCGTTTACATTTACTTGCTTGTGTTGAGATAAAACAACATTAAAAATGTACAACTTACGAACGGCAAGCACTTTACAGTCATTGTACAGGTCTGCTGTTGGGAATCTATACGGTTTATAAGTAGCCACTTTTAACACGTTCTAATTGTAACATGTAAGTTACACAGGCACCGCCCCAAGCGGTGTTACAATAGATTTAAATAGATCGACACAGTGCATCGTAAACATTTATTAGCAACCTATGATCTGCAACGTCTCTCAAATTCTTAAAAACATATTAGGTTGGGGAAAAGTGTCTTCGCATTTTTTAAGAAAATTCAAACCATTTTTTATTATAGTTTATTTACATTTAACTAAAGTATGTAGGTACCATTTTGTTCGATAACTTTTTGCCATCTTGTAGGTAGGGACATGATCCCATTGCTATAGAAATTTTGGGGGTTCTGATCAAAATACCGCGACAAGTGGTTTTGGCAGTCCTCTCGTGATGTTAACCTGACACTGCCTAAAGAATTCTGAAGAGACCGAAACAGGTGGAAATCTTAAGGTGCAAGGTCAGGACTATACGGCGGATGCATTAACACCTCCCAGCCAAACTCTCTTAATTTTTGCTGAGGGGCTAAAGATGTGTGAGGTCTAGCGTTATCATGATGAAAAACCACACCCCTTCTGTTGATTAATTCCGGCCGCTTTCTCTCAACTTCTTGCTTTAATCTCATCAGTTGTTCGCAGTAGAGTTCAGAATCGATGGTCCTGCTTGCTGGTAACAGCTCGTATTGAATAATGCCCTTCCAATCCCACCACACACACAGCATCACCTTGTTGCGAGTTAACCCGGGTTTCGCCACAGTCTGTGAAGCCTGACCGGCCTTTGACCACGACCTTTTTCGCACGTTCTTGTCGTACGTGATCCACTTTTCCTCACCGGTTATCAGCTTCTTCAAAAATGGTTCGGTTTCATTACGTCGTAATAAAGAATCACAAATGAGTACACGGTTCATTAGGTTTATTTCAGTGAGCTCGTGAGATACCCAAATATCGAGCTTTTTTGTGTACCCAGTTTTTTCAAATGTGCTAAAACTGTTTTGTGGTCAATTCCCAGTTCTTCAGCTACGTCGTAACTACTGATATGCCGATCTTGCTCCACTTTTTGAAAAATGGCATCAATTTTATCCGTAATAGGGCGACCAGAGCGACGTGCATCTTTGACATCAAAATTTCCGGATTGAAAACGCTTAAACCAAATTTGTGCTACTCTCACAGACACTGCACTAGGCCCATAAACATCGCAAATTTTATTCGCGGCTTGCGTTGCATTTTTACCTTTTTTGTAGTAAAATTTTAAAATGTATCGAATTTCTTCATTAGATTCACTCATCTTTACAGTACGAAAAACAAAAAAATCATACATTCTTCTAATTTGAATTTGGAATTATCTTCTTTAAAATGTAAACTTTGAATGATACCAAAACCAGCCAGATACAAATAGTATAGCCAAAGAGATTTTATTACAAGTTCATACATACTGTTACGAGCTGAGGGTTCGGGATAAAATAATGGGAGTCGATCTAACCAAATTACACTTTTATTCAACACTAAAACGATGAATACGAGGCATGCCTTTTAAGTTTTGTCGTTTGAAGAAAAAAACACATCTAGAACCTTATAGTACTTTTTATTGTTTTTCAAAGTATTCACAACGTAGCTTAAAACACTTTTCCATTCGCTCAAACCAGTTATTATAACATTTATTCCACTCTAAAGTGGGGTGTTCAAAATGGCTGTCTTGAAAGCGTCGACTGCTTCTTCACCGGACTGGAACCTTTGACCACGAAGACTTTTCTTAATTTTAGGAAATGTAAAGAAATCGTTAGGGCTTAGGTCAGGACTGTATGGAGGATGGTCAAGAATTTCTACTTTTTCCTGCTTCAAATACTCAATCGTTTGACGAGCGCTGTGTGAGCTTGCGTTGTCGTGGTGCAGGATGATGCGTCGCTTTGAGTTAGATTTTCGAAGTTCGGCGATGACTTGTGGTAAACAAACTGTAGTATACCACTCTGCGTTAACCGTTCTACGATCTTCAAGTGCAATAGTCGCAACATGGCCGGTTTTTCCAACGAACGTGGCCACCATCTTCTTTGAAGTGCTTCGAGAACGAACAACTTTAGTCGGCTTTGGCTCGTCTTGAAAGACCCAGATTGTAGATTGTTGTTTGGTATCAGGATCGTAGGCATAGATCCAAGATTCGTCACCACTTATGATGTCGTAGACGTGATTTGACTCCCCTCGGTTGAACCTTTGCAGAGTTTTCTTACACCATCTGACGCGGGCCGCCTTGTGATCGTCGGAAAGCAGATGCGGTATCCAACGGCAAACTAGCTTTCTCACACCAAGCGCTTCATGCAAGATCTTCTGAATGGTTGTCCCTGAGATGCCTAATAGAGCCTCTATCTCTCGATACGTCACATGACGATCTTCGAGAATTAGTTGTCTCACAGCAATGATGTTATCTTCAGTGAAGGCGGATTTTGGGCGTCCTTCGCGAAATCTGTCACTAACACTAGTATGTCCACGCTGGAATTCTAAATACCAGCGTTGGACAGTCCGCAGACATGGGGCTACATCACTGAACACAGATGTTAGCTCTTCTAAACACTGAAGCCGTGTCAGGCCTCTTCTAAAGTTGTAGAAAATTATTGCACGAACATTTTCCTTAGAAAGATTCATTTTCGTACGTGACCTGACAGATTCAAATCGAAACTGTGACTAAACAATAGCATTAATCCTAATACTTTCAACTGTGTTGAGATTCAAAATGTAAACACATTCGAATATAGAACAGTTCCAAATTCAAAATTGCCGGAAAATATGGAAACGACAGAACTTAAAAGGCATGCCTCGTACACGAACTTGGTCACACGTAATCACAACACACTAATTACACCACTGTTACACCACTTAAAGTCACCGAAATGTTCGCACGTATAGCAAAATCCATACTGACTGCGGCCATCTCTTCGGCATATTTATATCGCACACAATTCATTACACTAGAACGATCTCGAACGTTCCAGGAAAAGGGTCGGTGTTTCGACAGAATGACCAATCCCCATCCTGCGCAACCGTAGACAATAACACAGCAGGTAAGACAAAAGCGTTCGAAAAATTTCGGCTATTTCTTATTGTGTAACAGCGTAACAATACTATAATGCGAAAAGACTTTTTCCCCAACCTATTATATCAATTTACGCACTCGGCCTGTGAGAACGTTTATGTGTTTCCTCCAATTAAGTTTCTCGTCAATAATAATGCCTAGGTATTTCATATTATTAACTTGTTCCAGTTCTGGGCAAACACAGGAACCGGAAGCGCAACTCTCATGTGCTTTCAGAGTTATCATTGATCGAGCAAAGCGAGATCTTCAAATCAACTTGCACGAGTAGGCGTATATATGTTTGTTCTAAGTGATAAGACCACCCATTGTACTATTTGCTTTGTGTTTCTATTTTGTTTGTAATTTTGTATGGTGTCCAAAAAGTGTTTCCATTCATTTGTTTGTCCGAAGATAACTTTCGAAGCGTTGATCCGATCATAGTGAAATTTGGTATAAAGGTAGGTAGTGATGACACAATCCTGGTGGAACTAAAGGAGCTAAAAATATGGAGGAGTTGTCGAGATATTGGGGTGCAAGAGGGATAAAAAAAAATCATTAGTTCAAGTGGGACGTCTAATGAAAGGTCTTCATTAGTAGGTACATTTCGACCCCGTTTTTATTTTTAGTTTAATCTTTGTAGTTTTTGAGTTATTAGCTATAATAAAAACTGAACTTTGACGAAACTCACAGGATAGTGCTGAAATTTGGTATGCGTGTAGCTTTAGTGACACACATATAGGGAAAAGTCTTAAATCCAGTATAACTGCAATTTCTACCCCTAAAAAGTATATCCAATTAATATGAACTCCCGTTACTTGTAATTTGAATAAAACTTTAATATTAAATATATATTAAATATTCAATAAAATTTAAGTAGGTCAAGTTATTTGGTCATGCATTTCGTGGCACTATTTTGATAGTTAAAGATTACAAATAATATGTTTTTGTTTTTATGGGAGACTCGCGAGATCTCAGTTCCGGGTGAACCACTAGTTTTATACGATATTTTATTGCAGCCGTTGGGTACCTCACAAGGTCGGACACTCTGGAAATCTACAGGGAGGTCTGTGTACAGCGGTGTGCGACCTATAGCTGATACGATGATGATATTTTTTAGATTTTTACTTTATTTGATAAAACTCACCATTTCCTCCCATTCTTCCAGTTCTATGTGCTTTGGGACGAGGTCCTGCAAAATGAGAATTTATACGTATAGTCTGACAAATAATTCAATAATAATGCGATAAGACCACCCATACACCAACACCAAACACACACACACACACATATACATACACATATATACACACAAACTCGTACACACATACGCACACATAATTTCACATGCTTAACTTGTATATTTGTTAAATAATTGTAAATAGTAAACTCGGAGGGAGGCGTTAGTGTTCATGACACAATTTATAACTTCTGCGAATACGTGTTCCAGTATTGCTGTACTATGTTTTTGTTCCAAAATAAAGTTATTTTGATTTTTTCATTTTAAATTATGCTTACATGTATTTCATATTAAGTGTTGTTTTTAGCTTGTTAGGTATAATAAAGAATTTTCATTAATTCATTCATGTACCTATTCAATTAATTTTTATGAAGATTGCCTATGTTAAAGAAAAATATTGTTACGTGATATAATTACATTTGATTTGATGACTCACATATTGAACATTCGTTAATTAAAGTGAGACTTAAAGAGATGAGTCTCATTCATCACGTCTCATCTCTTTAAGTCTCACTTTAATTAACCAATGTTCAATGTTTTAAGATACTACCTGATCTTTAGTATGTAGATGTTTCGATAATTTAAGGAAAATTAAACTGTATCCGAGCTGAATTGATTCACTCATTTATTTAAATCGGTAACAACACTAGCGGTTGGCTAGACAACAACCAAATAGGTTGGCTAGACAACACCAAAGCGATTGGCTAGACAACAACCAAAGCGGTTGGCTAGACAACCACCAAAGCGGTTGGCTAGACAACAACCAAAGCGGTTGGCTAGACAACAACTAAAGCGGTTGGCTAGACAACAATCAAAGCGGTTGGCTAGACAACAACCAAAGCGGTTGGCTAGACAACAACCAAAGCGGTTGGCTAGACAACAACTAAAGCCGGTTGGCTAGACAACAATCAAAGCGGTTGGCTAGACAACAACCAAAGCGTTTGGCTAGACAAAAACCAAAGCGTTTGGCTAGACAACAACCAAAGCGGTTGGCTAGACAACAACTAAGACCTTTATTACGTCCAAGCAAATGTATTTATCTTTATCTTTATGGGGTTATCTTTATCTTTATTATTATCTTGTTATTTATGTTATATTATTACGTAATTTGACATTTAATACATGTGAAGTCTTATAAAGCTGTAATTTCACCGGCACCCATATACGCCCATTCATTGGTTTACGATTATGACCTTTTCAATCAATTAATTGTTTTATCATTATGAACCTTCAACTTTATTCCAGATTATGACAATTAACCCGTTTTCCACACAATTATTTTAATAATTGCATAATCAATTTTGAACAATTAATTAGTTTAAATCCATTAACCAGATTTTGTATAAGATACTTAAATAAATAAAAAGAGTTACAACTCCTCTAGATTCGGCAGCCAGCCCAATGAAGACACCTCTGAGCTTTTACTGGTGATGTAAAAATTAAACTAAACGGCCACTTTGGTTTACTATGTCCTTTTTTTGCAAATGATTTTAGACCAATGAATTAGTTTATTACTTTTAAACTCTTATCTTTTAAGATTATGCCAATTCATCCGTTTCCCATCCCATTATTCGAAAATCCAATTTTGGCCAATTAATTGGTTTACGAACATTGAACAGTTTTACTTTTATAAAATAATAAATAAATAGTGTTTACATGCGAGTAATGCGCGTGTTCTTTAGCCCGCGATGGAAAATGCGACGGCGAGAGATACAACTCCTCTAGATTCGGCAGCCAGCCCAATGAAGACACCTCTGAGTCACCTACTGGAGATCCACGGAGATCTAGGACCTGAAATGTAAACAAAAATACAAATTGTGTTAGCCGGCTTAAAATGACCGCTATAAAAAATATTATTTCTATACAATAATAGAATTATCTTGCTAAGTGGCCACATGCATGCCATCACTCATGTTACCTTTAGTTTCCTGAAAGATACGGTTTCAAATCAGTTTCAAATCGCAGGCGAGCGATGCGTGCGCCACGAACTCGGCCAGCTTGTGGCACTCCTGCATCCCTACGACGCGCAGGCACGACATCTTACTAAGTGGTAACATGCATGCCATCACTCATGTTACCTTTAGTTTCTTGAAACCGTATCTGCAGGCGAGCGATGCGTGCGCCACGAACTCGGCCAGCTTGTGGCACTCCTGCATCCCCACGACGCGCAGGCACGACATCTTGCTAAGTGGTAACATGCATGCCATCACTCATGTTACCTTTAGTTTTTTGAAGCCGTATCTGCAGGCAAGCGAAGCGTACGCTACGAACTCGGCCAGCTTGTAGCACTCCTGCATCCCCAGGATGCGCAGGCACGGCATCTTGCTAAGTGGTAACATGCATACCATCACTCATGTTACCTTTAGTTTCTTGAAGCCGTATCTGCAGGCGAGCGATGCGTGCGCCACGAACTCGGCCAGCTTGTGGCACTCCTGCATCCCCACGACGCGCAGGCACGACATCTTGCTAAGTGGTAACATGCATGCCATCACTCATGTTACCTTTAGTTTTTTGAAGCCGTATCTGCAGGCAAGCGAAGCGTACGCTACGAACTCGGCCAGCTTGTAGCACTCCTGCATCCCCAGGATGCGCAGGCACGGCATCTTGCTAAGTGGTAACATGCATACCATCACTCATGTTACCTTTAGTTTCTTGAAGCCGTATCTGCAGGCAAGCGAGGCGTACGCTACGAACTCGGCCAGCTTGTAGCACTCCTGCATCCCCAGGATGCGCAGGCACGGCATCTTGCTAAGTGGCAACATGCATGCCGGCTCAATCCAAGAGCAGTGAGACACGTCCAGTTCCTGAAACAAAATGCAACATATTATACAGGGATTATTATTTAATATTTTTAGTATCATCCTGTTATTTATAATGTGAATTTACTGTAAGATTTGGACATGCCTTTGGAATTAATTTCTATGGAGAAAATTTTAAGGAATCATGTTTTCAATAGACGACTTCCGTAACGCAGTGGGCGAACAGCCGGCTGAGACGCAGGAGGTTGCAGGTTAGATTCCCGCCGCGGAACAAATGTAGATATCTACAGATATTTTTTCTCTATATATTATAAGTATGTATATATTTACAAAAACAAAGGAAATAAGTACTCTATCATTTATCTGGTTCTCATAGTACAAGCTTTGCTTAGTATGGGGCTAGATGGCACCGTGTGAAATTTCCAGCATTATTTATTATACAGTTAGTGATGCAGTATTAGTGATAAAATTACAGTACATATCCTAAATCCCGATCTCAAATCAACCTGGCCAAATCGGCGTTGTATGTATGTTTGTTTGTCCAAGCATAACTTTCGAAGCATTAATCCAAACTTCGTGAAATTTGGTATATAGGTAGGTAGGGATGGCACAATCCTGATGTGACTAAATGAGGTAAAAAATTAGGTGTTTTTGCGCATACATACTTCTAAATGCGTGAGATGATCTTGAATCTTAAACAGGAATGATTTCGACTCGAGGTTGAAGCATTTAGTTCCGCGCAGAGAGAGCTTCGTCAGCGTCTTAGGGAACATGCCGATGTTGGTCTGAAACAATGTTATTCGTTACTTATTGGTAACATAATTAAATATAATAACATACATGCTCTTTACATATATATTAATAAATGAAGTCGCATGCGCTGTCTGTTCGCTTAGATCTTTTAAACTACTCAACGGATTTTAATGTAGTTTTCAGCAACAGATAGTGATTTAAGAGAAAGGTTTATATGTAAGTATAATACATACATAACTCTGTTTGTTTGTTAGTTTATTTGTTAACTTTACACGACTAAACGACTAAACAGATCGTAATTAAATTTTGCAAGGTGATAGGTTATATCCTGGGCAAGAACATAGGCTACTTTTTAGCCAACTGCGCAAAATGAGAGCAATGTTTTATTGAAAAACCACCCGTGTGAAGCCGCGGGCGGGTCAGCGAGTACTATATATATTATACATATGTTATGATATATGTATTAGGTTGGGGAAAAAGTTTCTTCGCATTTTTTAAGAAAATTCAAAACATTTTTTATTATAGTTTATTTACATTTAACTAAAGTATGTAGGTACCATTTTGTTCGATAACTTTTTGCCATCTTGTAGGTAGGGACATGATCCCATTGCTATAGAAATTTTGGGGCTTCTGATTAAAATACCGCGACAAGCGGTTTTGGCAGTCCTCTCGTGATGTTAACCTGACACTGCCTAAAGAATTCTGAAGAGACCGAAACAGGTGGAAATCTGAAGGTGCAAGGTCAGGACTATACGGCGGATGCATTAACACCTCCTAGCCAAACTCTCTTAATTTTTGCTGAGTGGCTATAGATGTGTGAGGTCTAGCGTTATCATGATGAAAAACCACACCACTTCGGTTGATTAATTCCGGCCACTTTCTCTCAACTTCTTGCTTTAATCTCATCAGTTGTTTGCAGTAGAGTTCAGAATCGATGGTCTTGCCTGGTGGTAACAGCTCATAATAAATAATGCCCTTCCAATCCCACCACACACACAGCATCACCTTGTTGCGAGTTAACCCGGGTTTCGCCACAGTCTGTGAAGCCTGACCGGCCTTTGACCACGACCTTTTTCGCACGTTCTTGTCGTACGTGATCCACTTTTCATCCAGTTATCAGCTTCTTCAAAAATGATTCGGTTTCATTACGTCGTAATAAAGAATCACAAATGAGTACACGGTTCATCAGGTTTCTTTCAGTGAGCTCGTGGGGTACCCAAATATCGAGCTTTTTTGTGTACCCAGTTTTTTCAAATGCGCCAAAACTGTTTTGTGGTCAATTCCCAGTTCTTCAGCTACGTCGTAATTACTGATATGCCGATCTTGCTCCACTTTTTCAAAAATGGCATCAATTTTATCCGTAATAGGGCGACCAGAGCGACGTGCATCTTTGACATCAAAATTTCCGGATTGAAAACGCTTAAACCAAATTTGTGCTACTCTCACAGACACTGCACTAGGTACGAAAAACAAATAAAAATCAAACATTTTCCTAATTTGAATTTGGAATCTTCTTTAAAATTTAAACTTTGAGTGATACCAAAACAAGCTAGATACAAATAGTATAGCCAAAGACGTAACGGCTGAACCGATTTTGATGATATTTGGTATGTACGTAGATTATAACCTGGATTACCACATAGGTTACTTTTTTGACAAACCACGCGTGCGAAGCCGCTGGCGGAAACTAGTATAACATAATATAATAACTAAACATACATTTACTCAGTGCATATCGCAGAGAGGTAGATAGATAAACATCAATTGATATTGTGTACTACTCCAGTAAGTTACAGCTCAGCATTATGCCGCGCTACCAATATTAGCGGATGCGGGATTTAATATTATTATTATTAACTCATTTATTTCAGATTAAAATCCATGATTAAGAATTAATACAAAATTAAAAACACAAAAAAAAACATAACTAATAAAATTATATTATGAATTAGATAAAATAATAATAATAATAAATATTGCTGGACATTTCACATAGCGCTATCTAGCCCTAAACTAAGCATAATATATATTATGTGGAGCCCATCAAAATCTGCATCCACTTTGCTTGGATTGGGCAGTCCAGGCGTGATCCATCTTTAGGATACTGTTGCTACTGCAATGCGGGTAGATATTTTACTCGCTATAATAACACGTCGACACTTAAGGTAGGGCTAGTCGACCAGTTTAAGGATTTCCATGCGAGTTATGGAACAGGCTATGCTAGGAGTCTCTGAAGGATAAAATCCGCAAAGATATTATCCAACAGAGAACTAAAGTCATCGACATAGCCCAGCGGATTAGCAAGCTGAAGTGGCAGTGAGCCGTCACTCGATAACAGTGTTCCAGCGCCAGGGTCCTCAGACTGCAGCAGAGCTCCGTGAGCGTGCGCAGCCCCGTATACGTCAGCGTGAGTTGCGGACAAAATTCCAATACTAGTCCAAAGTCAAAGTCAAAATATTTTATTCATAAAAATCACGAGAATCACCTTTGAAACGTCAATTTTACTGCCTGTTCCTTCGCGACTAAGCCAGGAAAGAAAGGCAAGAAACAAGGCTGGATGTTTTTTTAATGATCCTTTTAGAATACATAACAATACAGAAAATAAATTACGTCTAAATTGTAACATTTTGAACGAGTTGGAGCAATTTCAATCCCAAGCTTCTCTATCATCTAAATAATCCGATAGTATATGATATGATAGTAGGCTTTTTTAAAAAGATTTTTTTTATTACGTTTTTAAATTTGTTAATTGTTAATTTTTGTACATCACTTAGGAGTTTGTTATAAAAGCGTACACCTTGCCCTTTAAACGATTTACTAACTTTATGACGTCTCAAGAGCGAGAGTATCTTTATTTGTAGTATTAAAATTATGGTTATCGCTATTTCTCCTAAACAAATTAATACTTTTGTGAACATACATCAGATTTTCATAGACGAATTGACAAGGGAATGTCATAATATTTATTTCTTCAAACTTATTGCGTAATTATTCTCTGGGGCGGTTCTCAGATGCGGTTGTATTTGCGGGTGGGGGATAATGTAGGCGGATAGATATTATAATCGCTACATTAGCACGCTCACCGTCTGGCAGTCGATGACGCAGTTCTCCAGCTCGAGGGTCCTCAGACCGCAGCACAGCTCAGAGAGTGTGCGCAGCCCCGTATGCGTCAGCGTGAGCTGCGGACCCGGACACGATACGAATACAGTTCCAATGGGGGGTGGGGTTGGGGGCGTGGGTGCGGATGCGGTTGTATTTGCGGGTGGGGGCGTTGGCCAGTACGGATGGCCGCTACTATATCTGTAACAAATTAATTAACCAATTATTATTGTGTTTTTACATTTTTGATGGAGATGATATAATAGGTTGGGGAAAAAGTCTTTTCGCATTATAGTAAGTATGAACTTGTAATAAAATCTCTTTGGCTATACTATTTGTATCTGGCTGGTTTTGGTATCATTCAAAGTTTAAATTTAAAGAAGATGATTCCTAATTCAAATTTGAAGAATGTGTGATTTTTTTTGTTTTTCGTACTGTAAAGATGAGTGAATCTAATGAAGAAATTCGATACATTTTAAAATTATACGTCTGTCTAAGTGTCTGTGAGAGTAGCACAAATTTGGTTTAAGCGTTTTCAATCTGGAAATTTTGATGTCAAAGATGCACGTCGCTCTGGTCGCCCTATTACGGATAAAATTGATGCCATTTTTGAAAAAGTGGAGCAAGATCGGCATATCAGTAGTTACGACGTAGCTGAAGAACTGGGAATTGACCACAAAACAGTTTTAGCGCATTTGAAAAAACTGGGTACACAAAAAAGCTCGATATTTGGGTATCCCACGAGCTCACTGAAAGAAACCTAATAAATAAAAATTGTTTATTTCTAGCCATTGACTCATAAATAAAATTACGAAAATCAAATTAAACAAAATCAAATCAAATTAAATTAAAACAATTCAAATTAAATGAAATTAAATCAAATCAAATTAAATAAAAATAAAATTATACAATAAAATTTAATTATAATTAAAAACACACAGAGACACATACATATACATACATACATACACGTTCGCGGACACGAGGGACTATCAGTGACTGGGGCAACGTCCCTTATAAGGGGGTTGCATGGAGGCTTAACCAGTGCCCCAGAAACGGAGAGTCCCACCTGTCCGCAAATGTGCTCAGAATGATGTTGGGGCTGCCACGCAGGCGTTTCAAGAGCGACGCACACCGATTTCTTATAATGGCGTGGAAGCCATCCGTGTGCGCCTCACTGAACATACCTGATGCACTGCAGAAACGTGGACAGAACTAATGAACCGTGTACTCATTTGTGATTCTTTATTACGACGTAATATGAAACCGAACCATTTTTGAAGAAGCTGATAACTGGTGATGATAAGTGGATCACGTACGACAAGAACGTGCCAAAAAGGTCGTGGTCAAAGGCCGGTTAGGCTTCACAGACTGTGGCGAAACCCGGGTTAACTCGCAACAAGGTGATGCTGTGTGTGTGGTGGGATTGGAAGGGCATTATTCATTATGAGCTGTTACCACCAGGCAGGACCATCGATTCTGAACTCTACTGCGAACAACTGATGAGATTAAAGCAAGAAGTTGAGAGAAAGCGGCCGGAATTAATCAACAGAAGGGGTGTGGTTTTTCAACATGATAACGCTAGACCTCACACATCTTTAGCCACTCAGCAAAAATTGAGAGAGTTTGGCTGGGAGGTGTTAATGCATCCGCCGTATAGTCCTGACCTTGCACCTTCAAATTTCCACCTGTTTCGGTCTCTTCAGAATTCTTTAGGCAGTGTCATGTTAACATCACGAGAGGACTGCCAAAACCACTTGTCACGGTATTTTGATCAGAAGCCCCAAAATTTCTATAGCTATGTGATCATGTCCCTACCTACAAGATGGTAAAAAGTTATCGAACAAAATGGTACCTACATACTTTAGTTAAATGTAAATAAACTATATTAAAAATGTTTTGAATTTTCTTAAAAAATGCGAAGAAACTTTTTCCCCAACCCTATATGGGTTGTGGACCAATATATATGTAGCTGCTACAAACTGTATCCCCAGATTTTGTTATCATTCGTTTTTTGAATTGCCTTCCACTATGGAAGCAATTTTAAAAATGTACCTATTCACGTCAAAAGGCTTTTTGACCGAGCGAGCGAAGCGTCTTGGTTTCGAGATTGGCCAAAAAATGGTTTTGTCCGTCTGTCTGCCTGTTCTCGCCGACAGGTCGCATTTCAACCCATTTTGACGAAAATTGGCACACAAGTTTCTTGATTTATTTAAATTTTTTTTTTCGATCGCGATTTTTGATTGAGGGGAAAATAGGGGTGAAAAGGGGGGAAGTTTGCTGTAGCGTTATTTATCGACAGATTTCAATCAAATTTGAGGCACACTAAGGACTTCATTCTACACACAAGATGTTGCGAAAAAAAATCCAAAACGGGGGAGTGGAGGGGGAAGGGAAGAGTTGAGGGGAAAAGGGGGGAGTTGAGGGGAAAAGGGGGGAGTGGAGGGGGAACGGAGGGAGTTGAGGAGGAAAGAGGGGAGTGGAGGAGGCAGGGGGCAGTGTCGGTTATTGCATGGTTATAAGGGCTCACGAGGTCTACTGTTCTCGCAGAACCACTAGTTTTATTTGGATTTCGAAAAAACACTTGAAGGAAACACGGCTTAAGTGACTCATGTATATTACCGGAGTGTTGAGTGCGCCAGTCTGAAGACGCGTCGGTCGGCGCACAGGAAGCGCTCCTCTTCGGGGTCCACGGTAGACTCATCGGCTCCTTGGAGATCGTACCGATTCACGAAGCCAAGACACCTGGAAAGAACTTCTATTTTTAACCGACTTCCAAAAAGAAGGAGGTTCTAGATTCAGTCGAATCTATTTAAGTATTTTTATTTCTTTTTTTTATGTTTGTTACCTCAGAACTTTCTACTGGGAGAACCGATTTTGATGATTCTTTTTTTATTTGAAAGTTGGGCTTCCCGTGTGGTCCCATTTCAATTTGGTCCAGTTCTGACAATGGCATCCATGAGAATACTATATAAGTCTTAAATTTGTTAATTTTTATGTTATGTTTGTTAGCTCATAACTCCGTTATATATCAACCGATTTGGAAAATTCGTATTTTATTTAAAAGGATATACTTTTAGATTGATCCCATGGAAATTTCATCAAAATTGGTAGAGTAGTTTAGTTTTTACTGTTATCTGAAGTCGCTTATATTTTTGTTAAAAAGTTACTTGTATTTAGAGAAACCAACGGCGATACAATTTGTATGGACAAGTAGGTTTTGTTCGTCAGTTCAGGTCGTCCGTGAAATCAACACCGGCCTCAGCAGAAGACCAGCGCTCCAGCATGCTAACATGCAGCAGCATATGCTGAGCTGAAGACCTTTTCGCAATCACACTAGATGATATAATTTAAAAAAAAAGTGCCATGTTATTGTAATTTTACATTTAATGTTAATATGTTTATTATAAATCAATCAAAATCAAAATGTTTTTATTTCTGTAAAAATATAGAACTATAAAATATATAAAATATATAACACGGTTGTTGGGATCTTCTTTTAAGTATATATACTTGTGTCAGAAGACCCCGCTCTTCAATAGCCATACAAATTTTTTATTTTTTATAGGTAGCAAATTTTTACATATAATAGGATAATAGGTTATCCAATTGTAGCGAGCACATACGGTGGGTGTACATGGGTAGGATGTGTACGTATGTGTGTGTGTATGTATGTTTGCGGGTGTGTTTGTGTGTGTGTGTGTTTGTGTGCGTGTGTGTGTGTGTGTGTGTTTTCATTTATTTGTGTGTATGTAATAGGGGGTGTTTGTGTGGCAGGGTGAGTATACTTCATGAGTATATTCAAATGAGTGTGAAGTGTGTGTATGCGTGTTTTGGTGTAAAGCTAGACATAAATACTTAAAATAAATAAAATAATAAATAATACATTACTTATACATTATTATTATTATGTGTACTATTAAAATATAATATAAATCTAGTATCAGGATACAATTTGCATAAGTGCTTCAGTCTCATCATAACTTTTTGCTAGTAACCAACTAGTGAGCATTTTCTTGCAGTCATAATGATGTTTTGTGTAAATATTCAAAGTTTTATTTAATAGATTGTATAGGTGTGATGATTTTTTGTCGTATTGGTTGCTAGCGAAAGCTGTTTTAGTGGCGTGAACCTTAACAACCTTATCACTTCTTCTTTTTCTTAAATTGTTGTCATTAACAATTAAGGTTCGATGTTTTTTTAAGACGATCTGAACAACATATAATTTACGTACACTCAATAGCTAGCTTGTCGAATACAGTAGCTCCGTAGAAAATCTATATGGTTTGAAATACATAACTTTAATCAGTGCCCTTTGTGCTCTCTCTAGATCTATCAGTTTCGTTTTAGCGGCTCCTCCCCAAATGGAAACACAGTATCCGACAGTATATACGAGATAATACGTGCTTCATTTAGTTTTAATTTACATAAATTATTTATATATATTAAGAACAAGGTCGGGCCTAATACACTTCCCTGAGGAACACCATAGGTTATATTTGAATCACTACTTACGTATTGGCCAATCTTTACACTCTGTTTCCGGTCACTTAGGTAATCCTTAAACAGGGCTAAGGGTACGCCTCTAATTCCAATATTTTCTAGTTTATTTATAAGGATGGGGACATGGACGGTGTCAAAGGCTTTTTTGAGTTCTATATACACAGCTAAACATTTTCTTCCACGGTCTACTTGCTCAGTGATAAATGAACTTAAAACTGTTACTGCGTCTTCTGTAGACCTACCATTTCTAAAACCGTATTGCGATTCCGCCAGCAGGTTATATTTATTTAAGTAACTTAATAGTCGTTTGTTCATCAGTTTTTCCAAAATTTTTGATAATGCTGGTAGGACAGATATCGGTCTATAGTTATTAACATCATCAGTGTCACCATTCTTATATACTGGGGTAATTATAGATTTTTTTAATTGAAGCGGAAAAATACCATTGTTGAAACAGAAATTGGCCAAGTGTGTTATAATAGGCACTACAACATTCTTTGCTAACTTCAGAAATCCAGTAGGTATATTGTCCCAGCCTGGGGCACTATCTGTTTTTAGGCTCATAAGGACATTATGTACCTCCTCTGGGTCAGTGTCAAAAAGTACAAATGAGTTTTCTTGAGCGTTTTGGGGTTCAACTGTCAGATGTTGTGAGTCAGGCCTGGCCATTATTTCCTCTGCTAGCTTCTTACCTATATCAGCAAAAAAATCATTTATGTGGTTGACTGATTCATTTGGTGTAGATTTACTGCTTAATAATTTTGTATTATCTGATTTAAAATGAATTATTATAATTGATTAAGGTTATATTTTCTTGATTCTTTTGTGACGGGAATAAATGGATTTTCTTTCTTTAGATTAGAACTAAACGTAAGGCTAATTACAGGTTCCTACGTTTGAACATTGTAAGGAAAGATGTCGGGAACAAAACAAAACCAGCCACAGCTGTTAGCCTATTTTAGAGTTACAATCAATTAGTATTAGGTTGTACACTGCACCTTTAATGAAAGGAATCTTATGTGAATTATTGTCTTTTATGTTGTATAAACCATTTAATAATATGAATTAAAACCAAATAACTGAAATACACTATGTAAACACCAACTTGTTTATTCTTTCTAGTTTTTATACATAAATATGACTATTCAATTATAACTACTAAGAGATAACCAGCCATCTATCCATCTACATATATATATATATAGTGTGTTTGATAATATACGCATAATAATGAAAGGGGTTATTTTCATTAGCATAATAAATAAATTTGTGATTTTTTTACCCTAGAAATGTGAAATTTATTTAGGCATGTAAAAACAAACAGCATAATGCTTGCCATCTAACCACAGAGCCTGTATTGGTGACGTCTCGAGATGTCTCTTGTTGTCCCTTTCTAACCCAAAACCCGCAGCTATTTCCGAAAGAGATATCAAATCGGACTTTATTTTTGGATTTCGATTGCAAGAGTAGGCAGTATGTTTTATATCGAATTAATCACCTACCTAGAAACCGACTACGACTCGTATTTCCTTGAAAAAATGTCAAACTAATGTCAAACTTTTGACACGTTTTCAAGGAGAAACGAGGCGTAGCTGGTTACCGACGGATATAGGAACCCGGCATTAGTCGATTTTCTTTAAAATTTAATAATATAACTAGTCGTTTTTTTTCGAGAAGTCTTTTTTATGTTTTGAGTAACCGTCACTTGAATGTCGTCTGTATATTACCAAACACCCTGTATAAAACAAAGTCGGGTTAGTTACACCATTTATAACTCAAGAACGGTTGAACCGATTTCGATGATCATTGATTTGTTGGATTTGTCTCCGCTCCGAATAGTAGAATAACTATTAAAATATCGGAAAAACTCACGTAAAAGAAATTATGAAAACATATATTTTCTTATTCATAGATGCACATAATGATGGCCCATTAACAATTCTACCGGGGGTTTGATAGCCCGCGTCACATGCATGTCAAGGTGGTACGAAGTTCGGCGGTCACCTAGTATTAAATATTTTAGACAGCAATAAGTATTAATCAACGATTTTTTGAATTATCACTGGGCTAGTGGCTAAATGCCGCTCCATTTAGCCACTAGCATAGCTCTCGACAGTATATCAGCGCTTACCATAACGGCGGACATGATGCTGAGTCGAGTCCCATTTACTGCTGCAGCACAGTACTATTGCATTGTTTCTTTTTTATCTTTTCTCTGTCTTAAAATGTAACTGTATTGTGTGTTAATGTAGTGAATAGATGATTGTCTATGTCTAATTCATCGGCCAGACGTGATTTAATGCCAATTTATCTACGGGTTCTCTTATCATCATGCGCGAAATAATCAATATAGATAGGGCAGTACTCCACCATACCTATTTCTGCCGGCAAGCAGCATTGCATTGAAATTACAGGCGCATGAGGCTTTACACCTGAATGCCTCAACTTGAAGGATGCAGTGCAGTGCATCGTAGCGCACATTTCTAAGGTGCGTGACCTACGAGGCAATTCTGTTATAGGCGATGGTTACCACTTAACATCAGATGGGCCATAAGCTTGTTCGATCTCCAAGTAGTATTTTTGTTTTTTTAATAACCCATACTGTCCCACTGCTGGGCAAAGGCCTCACCCTCTTCCTTCCTCTTATCACGGTCCAGAGCCAGATCCTGCCAGTCCCTTTGGAAGACGTCCAAGTCGAGTGGAGCGATCCAGCCCTTTTCAGGCCTCCCTCGGCGTCGCTTTCCGTCTTTAGGATTCCAAGTAGTATAAAAAATGGGATGGGGCATGGACAAGGCCGTGTGTTGTACGTAGCAGGTAATATTTTCTATACAAAATATTTCAAAACGCTATTTTATGTATGATACAATCATGTTTGTACACTAAGTCCTTCGGGTCATACTAAATAGAAATCTCGAACCGCAGCAAAATGACCTTAAAACGGCGGCACTTCCCCTTCCACTACGCGTGATGCGTCACAATCCCCACTTAGCGTAACGAATTCTTTGATCCTTTAACTATCTAGTGGTGTAATTAAATTGGATGAAAATGATAGATATGGTAGTTGCAACACCAAACTGTATCCCCCGATTTTGTTATCATTTGTTTTTTGAATTGCCTTCACTATGGAAGCAATTTTAGAAACGTATTCACGTCCAAAAAGATGTATGCAGTGAGTACTGACCCCTCTGCTGCGGGTGCGTACCCCTGCAGCCGCAGGCGGCGCGTGTGGGGTCCGAGCGCGCGCGCCAGGAACCAGCGCATGCGCCGTCGCCCACACGCCGCGCGGCACGACACGTCCACCCACAGCGACCGGTCCAGCACTAATGAACCGAGGCGCGGACACGTGCTGAAACAATGCAAAGTAATGAGGGTTTTTCATATTCTTATTTTTTTTATTTTCTTTATTATTAGGTACGTTTCTTTTTAAATCAGTATTGTAAATGGTATTCCTATAATAATGTACGGGTACCGAAAACCGCAAGACAGTATTTTACTAATGCATTTTCCAGTGTTCATATTGTTTTATTTGACGTCTTTTGTGGCGCCGTGGTCGAAGAGCCGGCAGAGACGCATGAGGTTGCGGGTTTGATTCCCGCCGCGGAACAAATGTGTGTATGATGTACAGATATTTGTTCCGGGTCTGGGTGTTTATTACAAACAATTTATTTACAAAAAAATAGTGTATAAGTATTGTATGAGTTATCTGGTTCCCATAATACAAGCTTGACTTAGTTTGGAACTAGATAGCGCTATGTGAAATGTCCACCATTCAGAGTTAAAAAACTAGTTCCTACTAACGTAATAGATGGCACTGTCTGGAGAAAAGATGCCAAAAAGATGGTGTGTATGTCTGACTTACGAGGATCTCAGATCAAGTCAATCGAAGCTTCGAACAAATTGATCCGTGATCCACGTACGCGCGCGTCTCTGTGCGCGAGCGACGGTTTTCGCTTGTTCACAATTCAAAATTTGCAATATTTTATTTTGCGAAGCATGTGTAGTAAAAAAGATAACAAAAAGGTATAAATCTCGTACAGGCTGTTCCAGATTTATATTATTTTCTACTATACAGCATGCAAAATGTAACAAAACATACTAAAAATAAAAATGTCAACAGTGATTATAAAACAGTCATTCTAGTCAAAATAATATAAATTTAAATGTCAAAAGTTACATAAACCTAATAATTATTTCTCTACTCGAACATCTACTCAAACAGGGCAACGGTTCAACTAGAAACCATAGGGAACAAGTTCAAGAAGGGAGTAAGACAGGGGGACTCTATCCCTCTATCACCGAAATTGTTTTCAGCCGCTCTGGAAGGTATCTTCCGCAAACTAGAATTGAACAACTTCGGCCTCAACGTGCAAGGTATAAAACTGAACCACCTAATTTGCGGACGATATAGTCCTGTTTGAAGAAAACCCGGTAACTTAAAGACAATTATAATATCACTGATGGAAGAAAGCACGAAGGTAGGTCTCTCCGTGAACAAAGATAAAACAAAATTACTTACAAACTCTGAACCAGTAACCATGGATATTTGTAACTGGCCGGACCTGAATGGTTCCTTCACAGTAACAAATTTGGAAGATAACATTCATCTTCGTAATATTATATTAATATTATTGCTTGTTCATTCAGTCATTACGTATTTAAATTAATCTGGGATTTGGAAAAAGCTTCAATATACTATAACGCTTAGCGCCATCTCTTGAATTACTCATCTATTGAATGAGGTGTTTGATCTAGATAAATTGTAAGTTGACATACTATCATGACGCTAGATGACAGCAGCTGATGAAGTGACGTGGAGATTGTACAAAATGTTTTATCGTCTACGGGAAGAGTTCCACTACTCGCCGGTAGGGGGACGACTGATTAGCAAATTGTCTATGGGAAGAGTTCCACTGCTCACCGGTAGGGGATCGACAGACTATTAAGTTGTCTATGGAATAGGTTTCACAACACGCCATTATGGTTATGCAAGTAGAAGGCGATATCGTGTAGGTTGGTGTGAAGCTGGATAGAACGGAATCTTGTCTATGCTATCATACATTTGGGGGGGATTAATATGAAACTTCGTGATATTACAAAATAATAATAATAATATTATTATTATTTGGAGCCTGTACTACCCCACTGCAGGGCAAAGGCCTCCCTTCCTTCCTTAATAATATTATTAATAGAAAATAATTGATCGTGTATTTTTCCTGTGAATTATGTGAAGCCATTTGTTTACTTTTGAATAAATTAAGTGTTTGTACAAAATAATTTATCATCTGTGGAGAAAGTTTTCGCTACTCGCCGCTGGAGGTCGCGGACGGCGGCTCGAGGGCCGAGGAACGAGAGGAAGGCGCGGAACGCCTAAAATACGACGGAGCGGCTACGCTCGCTCTCTTTTCTCGGGCTCTTCTCGTCGGTGGCTTTTCTCGGGATAGAATAGAATAGAATAGAATAATTCTTTATTGTACACCAGGAATACTTAAAAAAACAAATTTAAGCTACTTAAATAAAGTACAATGGGCGGCCTTATCGCTGAAAGCGATTTCTTCCAGGCAACCTTTGGATGGAAAGTAAATAACGGAGCAGTAATGGGCAGCGGTGCACAGAGTATATTTACAAATGAATGAAATAATCTATATAAAATTATATCAAATAAAAACTGTAGGTACCTACTTATAATCCTAATACATAAATAAATACCTAAAGATAGACTAATATATACCCAAATAATAACCTTACAGATATTCTAAAATGAGGACAATAAAATAAAATAATAAATAAATAGGTAACTCAAATGACAAGAAAGCTAGGCATTAAGGTAATGCTGCTTTAATCTCAGCTTAAAAGAGTGCTGTGAAGGAGCCCGTCTAATTTCCACAGGCAAAGCATTCCACAAGCGCACTGCTTCAACAGTGAATGATTTCCCGTAGAAGGAACTAGAGTGTACGGGTGTTTTGAGGGATAAGTTTTCCGATGACCTGAGAGTAAAAGTATTGGAAGAATGGAGATAAGCAAACCTCTCTTTAAGATAGCAAGGGGAGAAGGGATTGAATAGAATAGAATAGAGAAGAGACAGAATATGAGAATCTCGGCGAAGGCGAATAGGGAGCCACTTGAGAATGATGCGATAAGGGGAAACATGGTCATATTTGCGCAACCCAAATATAAACCTGATGCAGAAGTTCTGGAGACGCTCAAGCTTATCTAGCTGCTCTTCTGTCAGATCTAGGTAGCAAGCATCCGCGTAATCCAACACAGGTAGAAGAAGGGATTGTGCAAGTGCAATTTTGGTGGTAGTTGGGAGAAAGTTCCGCAGTCGTCTCAGTGAGCCTGCTGAGGCAAAAAGTTTTTGAGAGGTGACTTTAAGTTGATTTCCCCAAGACAAGTTACGATCTATCGTTAACCCCAGATTTTTAACAGACTCACTGTATGGAATGTGCATCCCGTCAAAAATAACTTGAGGAATGACAGACCAATCCAAATGGCACATTATTTTTGAGCTGCCAACGATAATAGTTTGGGTTTTGATAGGATTGATTGTCAGCCCGTATGCCTTGCTCCAATCAGTAATTCGACGTAAGTTAGCGTTTGTCTCTTCCACAGCATCAGCTATATGATTAAGAGGAGCCTGAGTGTAAATCTGAAGATCGTCTGCATAGAGGTGATAGGATGAAGTAAGATTTTGAGAAATTGAATTTATAAAAACAGCGAAAAGGAGAGGAGATAGCACGCCGCCCTGAGGTACACCGGCTGACGTGTTGCACCATGATGCACCGGGATCTTCTCGTCGAGGACATTGCTCGTGGGCTCTTGTCTCGTGGTCTTTTTCCCCGTAGCTATTCTCTCGCTAGAAGCCTTCTTGGACACACAGAAAATACCAAGGTATGTGCTTGTTAATTTTTACTTACTGCCATTTTTAATTATTGTTCTTGTGTTAATGTTTGGTAATCGGATTTGTGCAGGAATGTATTGAAGTGGATCCGAACAGAGTAAATTATTTGTGTTAATTTAAATGTAATTGTTGGATAACCGTGTTATTTACATTGAAGTTTAAATGGGGTGAATTTTGGATGGAAAATTTTAGAAGCCGAGATTTATTTTATTTTGAGGGTAGGATAAATTAGTGACGGTTAAAGTGATTGTTCCTGAAATACAGTAAGTGGAATTTGGATTGCATATATTGGTTTGGGAATAATTGTTTTGAATTGCGGGATTCTTATTTAATAAGATAGTTAACGTTGGGGATTGACGTTTTACCGTGGCATTTACTTTTAGTTTAACAAGGTGTCGGTAGGAACCTTGTTAACCAGTAGGGTAGGAAACGCAGCAGAGACGGTGGATTCGATAATAGTCTAATAATCAAATTAATTTGGATTATATGATGGGATGGGAGGCGTTAGGAAATACTTTCCATTACGTTCTGTTTATTCCAAAGAAGATGTACGGACAGATTGGCATCGGTATTGGATTTTAAGAAATGATTGGCTCAGGATTATATTAAACTAAAGACAAAATAACCTTTCACGTTTGATGTTTGTATTGGCAGCGATTTGTTTAACTACTTCTATATTTTATTTCTATGGTCATAAAAGAACGGTGGGTTCATTGGTAAACATAGCTTATGTTATAACAAAGACACAGGAATGTGTAATCTATTGACGGTATAATATTTCTTAGATTGAGTTATCTAATAAAGAAAAAAAGTGGGTAGTAAGATTGGATTCCTAAGTTTGATACGAGTATCTGTTGTTATTGTACGTTGGAAAAGGAAATATTTTAAAAAATACCTTTTTCACTACAAAGTATCTTACAAAAACCAAACATTATAGTAAAAAATATATTTATAAAAACGGTAAACCACTGACCGCGGAGCAAGGCTCAAGCGATCGGTGGCTAGGGCTGCAGAGAGAGGAACCTCCTGACTATGTGTGCCGAGTCCAGGAGTACCGCCTTCTGTATCTGACCCTTGATCCAACTTCCTAGCGAGAGCCTCTTAAGGTATTGGTCGAGGCTCTTCGCTATCAGTCCGTTGACCGAAACAACTATCGGAACGACAATCGTTGATTCCACATCCCACATGGCGGTAATCTCATGAGCCAAGTCAAAGTACTTGCTTAGCTTGTCCTTCTCGGCCTTCACGAGATTAGCATCATGTGGGATAGTAATATCAACAAGTATCGCTCGGCGCTCTGACCGGTCTACCAGCACGATATTTGGCTTATTGGCAACAATTGTCCTATCCGTGATAAAACTGTGAAGCAGTGGCAAAAGGTAGGTGTTTGCACAATAATAAACAAGCTAAGTCATAAATCTCCTTAAAAATTATGGGTCGTTACAACAAAAAATTAAACTGTTTAATAGAGCGTGTTTCAAAAAATCAATGAGTTAATAGAGTTCAATAGAGTTGTTACATTTGCAATACATTTTGTAATCCATGTGTCAGTGAAATGTTATTCACATACCTAATATTTTATATAATCTTTTTGTTTGAAGGTGCAAGAGACAGATGAGGTTTTTCCTTCTAACTCTGTAGAAGAAGAGGTCATAGACACGGTAAGCATAAAAGAAAAAGTAGTACTAGTTTGTTATAGGCAATGGTTACCACTTATCAGGTGGGCCACATGCTTGATTCATCTCCAGGTAGGTAGTATACAAAAATTGCTTTTGTTCGCATTTAAATGTGGCAGCTCTAAGTATGCAAAACTTCACTTGATCAAATACATATCATAATTTAAATGATGATCAATGTCAGACATAAATGAAAAATCTATTGTCATCAATCTTGAAAGTGCATTAAGCAAACTGCATTTTTATTTTTGGACACTAGTAAAGTATTTAAAACTGTTACTTATTCATTTCAGATTGTAACAGAAGAAATCCTCAGACAAAGAGAAGAGGAGGAGAAGGAACAGTGGAGACAGAAGCTTCTGGTGTTGTTGCACAATGTAAGTATTTATTATATTCATCAATGATGAAAACATTGTATAGATGGCAGATTTATTGTTGATTTGTTGGTTGACACGGCTAAGTGTCTCATAAATCTCAAGATGGCAATAGAAAAATATATTGTAATAATCCTTGATGGGTTAATAATATTAAGCCCTTAATTTAGTCATTTTGAAAGTCCATGAGCCCATCGTCAAAGGCAATTTATTTATTACTTAACTCAAAGTAGAAGTGCAGGTAAAATATATATTTTGTTTCTAGCTACAGGTCCACAAAGAAGGCAGCGAGTGCGCAGTCAACAAGCCTTAAAAGATGGAAGCGTGCGCAGTCGCTTCTTCCGTATGGAAGAAGCGAGAGTAGCTGCAGAGCGACTGCACGTCCAAGAGCTACGGGCCATCAGGCAAACTTTAGAAGCTCTGCTTAATATTATACAAAATTATTTAATAGTCGTCCCAGAGAGTAAGATGGACTTGGACATTTTTCTTATTACTCTCTTAGTAGCATAGTATTATCTTACCTATTAAGTTACATGTAAATAAATAGGTCCAGAAGTTAAGTTTAGTACAACGAGCAAAACAGCCGCCAGACGCGCGCGTAAGAGTATCTCAGATCAAGTCGGTCGAAATTTCGAACAAGTTGATTGGAGATCCTCCCTCATACACGCACCCCTTTCTGTGCGTGCGGCAGTTTTCGCTCGTTGTACTAAACTTTACTTTATTACGTAATATTATTATTTCTATGCATAACTTCTGTACCTATCTATTTTGAGGTTGTACAGTGATAGTTTTGGTTGATTTTATTTATTTGTAAAGTGTGTTCAATAATGGTTTTTACTGTTGCAGTTTTAGATGTTCTTAAAATTGTTAAAGTTTATGCTACTGATGGGTATTGTTGATTAGGAATAGAAAGCCATATGTAAGAATTGTTTATTTATTAAGTATAAGATAATGTACGACAATAATGGTATACAGGGTTTATTTTAATTCACCAAAAACTTCTTACAATAATTCCCATCATTAAGACAGCAACTTTTTAAGGTTGCCTTCCAGTTTGAAGGATTTTTGGTGATTTGAGTAAACCCTATTAAATTGTAAGAGATGGTACTATTATTGATTTATACATCTACCTCAAATAAGATATCATTACTATTATTATAAAGAGAAAATATTTGTATTTTTGTATATTTGTAATGAATAAACCAAAAACTACTGGACCGATTCCAAAAATTATTTCACTAAGTACCTACATATATGAAAAGTAAAATTAAAATGTTGTCACACCCTTACTATAACAGAGCCCTACTCTGAGCTATTCTGAACCTAAATAAACCTGACTGTTATTTTGGCCATCCTAAGTGTGATCGTCTAGAATCGAATTTATTCTATGTTGTGTAAATTATTTAGAGAAGTAAATGAAATAGTAATACTGTTATAATTTTGCTTTAATAAACGAGACAATCTGGCAAAAACACAAAACTGTGCGACGCCAAAAAAACGAGATAAATAAAATAACACGAATTTAATATTACTAGTGAATTGAATTTAAATATCACAAGAGTGCTTATAATCATCTGGAATTAAATTATGACAAGACTTCAATAGATTAATAAATCTAAATTAGTACTGTTCTTTATCTTATTAATAACTCGAGAACGGCTGGACCCATGATAATGGTTTTTGATTTGTTGTATTTGTCTCCGTCCCGAATAGCAGAAAATCTTAAAATATCAGAAAAAAATCACTCAAAAAGAAATTATGAAGAAAATTCATTTTCTCATACATAGATGCAGCTAATGATGGACGATTGACAACTGTACATTGGCCGCCCACGTCATATGCGTGTCAAGGCGGTACGAAATTCGGCAGATTAGCTCGTATTATCATAAAGCTAGGCCCCGGGAATAAGGTCTCGAAGTAGCTGGAAAGAAAACAAAAGGTTTATGTTAGTTCTGTGTAGTTATTTGCTAAATAGTTTGATCTTATTTATATCTAATCTGTCTTATAAGAAATAGAAAATTTATATCCATTCCCAATAAGAACGTAAATTGTAAGCTTTGAAGCAATGTTCTTTAGAAATAACTTCTATCATTAGCATAAAAGTAAAAATACTAAAGTTTATATCCAAAATTTTGCATAAATCTTAATCGCCCTCATTAAATACTGACTAAGTAAACGAATTTACTAAACAATTAAGTTAGATACTTCCTATATATTTAATGAGTGCTTAATTTCTTCAAATTGGTTACTTAATTATCAAATATTCATATATCTAAATTCCGTAATCACTTGATTTTGTTTATCCCGATATAATTCGAACTTTGGGGATCAAACCCAAAATATAAGTACAAACATAATAATTGATTAAAACTGTCATTATTTCATCAACCAACTCTTTCATGCTGGAAATAGTTTAACTAATGAATAGGTATTCTAAATTCGTAAGTTTTTCATTCTATATAGAGAGCCTATAAATACAATTGTTAAATTAACACTAATTTTCTGAAATGATAATCAAATAATTTACTTACAAACAGAGCATTCAGTGAATGGTAATGTTTTCTGTTTAAAAAACGCTGTTCATTCTCATGTGGCCTGATGATGGCTATGTGGGAGCAATCAATCAAACCAATTAATCCAGGAATTCCACATTCTTGATAAAAACTAGAACAATTTATTTGCAATTAATAGTACATGAATATGAATATCATGACATTATTATCACACATGATATTCATAATTCTACCTATGACCTATAATTTAGTTATTATACCTTATCTTTTAGTACAAAAATATACAAAACTTTGGCAGATTACATCCGCATATAATAGGTCTTTACCTATGAAATTGCCGTTCTTCAGTACTGGTCATTTCAAATAGAAAAAAAGTTTGGAATGGCTTTGTATTCTAAATTCAAATTAATTTTGTTTTAAAAACATGACATTCTTTTTACAAACTCAGTCTTTTGTTTATTGATTAGCGTTGTCTTTTCATTACATTTGAACATTTTTCGTCATAATGGATACTTTAAAAATTCGTGTAATTATGGAATATGAGTTCCGTCGTGGCACCAACGCGACACAAACGGCACGTAACATCAAAAACGTTTACGAAGATAACTGTACAAACGAACGCACAACCCGTTATTGGTTTTCCCGGTTCCGTTCTGGAAAGTTTGACTTGAAAAATGAAGCTCGTGGTCGTCCGGAGACTTTGGTCAACAATGATGAATTAAAGGCGATTGTGGAAGCTGACGAAACTCAATCTACAGCTGAGCTAGCAGCAGCTTTTGATGTTAGCATCAAAACAATTTTGATCCATTTGCGACAAATAGGCAAGGTAAAAAAACTTGATAGATGGGTGCCCCACGAACTTAACGATCGCAACGTACGCGCAAGACCTGCCTCGCACTGCTCAATAGGCAAAGAAATGAAGGAATTTTGAACCGAATTGTTACGTGAGATGAAAAATGGATTCTGCTCAACAATCGAAAGCGCTCAGCAAGTTGGTTAGATCCTGGTTCAGCACCACAGCAATGCCCTAAACCAAAATGACCCCTAAAAAGGTGATGGTCACTGTTTTGTGGTCTAGTGCGGGTGTGATTAACCACAGCTTTTTACAAAACAGCATAAGCGTTACTGCAGATGTGTACTGTGAAGAACTGGAGACAATGATGGAGAAGCTTGCACATCGGCAACCAGCTTTGGTCAATCGGTCGTCCCCACTGCTCCTTCACGACAACGCACGACCCCATACTGCACACCAGACAGTCTCTAAACTGCAAGAGCTGGGGTTGGAAGCTCTCCCACATTCGCCATACTCACCAGACCTTGCACCTACCGACTATTACTTTTTCCAAAATTTAGACATCTTTTTAGTGTGTAAAAAATTCAATTCCCGAGAGGCAGTACAAAATGCCTTTGAACAGTTTGTTGCCTCCCGTCCAGCTGATTTTTACAAGAAGGGCATCAATAAACTGCCAATGCGCTGGCAAAGATTCGTCGATTGCATGGGTGATTACTTTGAATAACAGAAATAAAAAAGTTTAAAAAAATAAGGACTTTCACTTAATCCATACAAAACGGCAATTTCATAGGTAAAGATCTAATAACATTATCTCTAGTCTGCTCTATAGTACAAGTATTTATGTACCTGCTTTTTATTTCATTTCTCTCCCCTGAATTTAGTTGGAATTTTATACATTCTCCTGTAAGTAATTGCTGGATTGTTTAGAGCCTCAGTTACTTGCTCCAAACATCTTGAAACTGTTTGCTGTGCCATGGGGGCATCACTGTTTTGCCCAACTTGTCCTTGATAGCTGCCACGGGCATAAAAATTAAGAGCAGCCAATATCTACAACAGATGAACAAAACTACCAAATAAACATCCAATTCTTAAACGGACAGCTGACAAAATTAAACAGTAGTTATAAGTAGTTAGGTAGGTTAGTTAGGTACCTTTGACACGGGGTCTACCGAGTGTCTTCGTTTTTTTCTGGCAATAGCAGCACTGTCAAGGAATATAGTTCTTTAAATATTGTCAGACTCAGTCTGTAAATTTTAACAAATTTGGTGTCCGGCAAACTTTGCGCAAAATATTCAAGACGAAGACAATTGCGTCTTCGCCTTCTCGCCTCACGCTCTTTTCTTTCGGCTTCAAATAGCGCGACTAACCTTGCCATTTTCTGAAACATAAATATGTACTTACATTAACTTTGATGAATTGTGAATCCATGAAACAAACACAAGAGCTAAATTATGTCCATAAATATTTCAAACTTCAAATTTTAAAAGTGAACTTCACATAAAATACGTGCATCTCACATAAAACGTTCTACTGACCGAAATTACAGTACAAAATTAACATAATTTATGATAAAAAATATACTTACGAAGATGAAAAGGCAGCTCTAAAGCTACCGTGCGTATTACTGCGAGTTGACACTAGAATCACGAAACAAAAACTGTCAAATTCAATATTACGTTCGTAAATTGCGTGAATTAGAGTAGGGTGTAAGACGCTCGAGCTGTCACATTTTCAACCGTTGGATGGCACGCACTTGATCCGACAGTCGTTGTGCGGTGACGGACACGGTTGGTTTAAGGGCCTGAAACGGAAGCACCCGAACCCGGTACACGGTCAGGTAGGTTCCTCTCACTGTAGCCCTATAAAATGCGCGCATGACGTTCACATTCATTCGGTATGAGTTCAAACTCCTTCCCGACGAGCAGTTTGGCTTTCGAGCCCAACATTCATGCCCACAACAGGTGCTCCGCATAACGGAGCATGTCCTCTCCAACTGGCAAAGTACCTGGCCTTCAGATACTGGTGCCGTCTTCCTCGACGTAGCGAAAGCTTTCGACAAAGTCTGGCACAACGGCTTGATCTACAAGCTATTCAAACTCGGAGTCCCAGACAGACTCGTGCTCATCATACGAGACTACTTACAAGGTCGCAACTTTCGCTACACCGTGGAAGGCACTCTCTCTAGTCCTAGACCAGTCAGAGCAGGAGTCCCTCAAGGCTCCGTTCTCGGCCCCCTCCTGTTCACGCTGTACACCAGCGATATCCCCCGCACTCCTCAAGTGGAAATAGCCCTATACGCAGACGACACAGCCTTGTACACATCCAATCGGAATCCTGATCGGGTGGGTATAAGGCTGCAGGCTGCCCTTCACTCATTAGCCACTTGGTTCCGCAAGTGGCGGATCGAGGTAAACCCGTCGAAAAGTACAGCAGTGTACTTCTCACGGAGAAACCTCACTCCCAAACCGATCTCTCTATTTGGCCAGCCCATTCGCTGGGCCCCATCAGCCAAATATCTGGGTGTCATCCTCGATAGGCGTCTTTCCTTTAGGTTGCACATCACTAAGAGGTGCAACCAAGCAAAGTTCACCCTAGGACGATTGTCCTCACTTCTAGGCGCGAAAAGTAAAATGTCCCTTAAAAATAAGGTGACTCTTTACAAAGCGTGCATTCGCCCCATTATGACATACTCATCTGTAGTATTTGCCCACTCTCCCAAAGTTGGTGCCATTCAGGTTATTCAAAATCGCTTCTTGCGAAAAGCCTCAGGCTCGCCCTGGTACTTTCGCAATAAAGACCTACATCGCGATTTGAAACTAGAATCAATAGCCAGGTTCATGAAGCTCGCTTCCAAGCGGTTTTATGAACTCGCCTCTATTCATCCGAACCCTTTGGTACACACCATTCCGGTTTACCCGTTGGATCCGCCCGCCAACAAAATCCTCCGTCGTCCGAGACACGTTCTCGGAGACCCGGATGACGAAATCACCTCTGCTAATGCGGAAGGTGAGTCATCTATATCAGACAGAGCAAACACTTCACTGAAACACCGACCTCGCCGGCGAGGTCGACGAGTCCCTTCAGTCGCCGCTTATACGAGGTACAGACATGTACCCGGGCGTTTCTCTCCTATCCCCATCCCGGCAACAGCCCAAGCCGAGGTTCGTACCTAAGTGGTGCCCTTGCGCTAGTTGCCTATAAAACTTACTGGGCTGAGCGCCATCTGCGCTCGCCAAAAGTTCGGTTAAGCTGTCACGGCCTCAGAGGCCAACAGCGAGATTAGTCCATTCGAAAAAAAAAAAAAAAAAAAAAAAAACATTCATTCGGTTTGTCCACTTCATGCGACGCACTATGCTGCTGGAGGCGGGAGCCGGACGTGGGACTGATGTCCCGCAGGCCCCAAGCCGACCGATAGCGGGGGCAGCCCTCGCCGTACTGGTGGTCGCGACGGCGGAGGCGACGGCGATCCGCGCTCATCGCTCGACACACAGGTTTTTTTTTTATTTTTTCGGATGGACTAATCTCTCTGTTGGCCTCTGAGGCCGTGTCAGCTTAACCGAACTTTTGGCGATCGCAGATGGCGCTCAGCCCAGTAAGTTGTTTAGGCAACTAGCGCAAGGGCACCACTTAGGTACGAACCTCGGCTTGGGCTGTTGCCGGGATGGGGATAGGAGAGAAGCGCACGGGTACTTGTTTGTACCTCGTATAGGCGGCGACTGAAGGGATTCGTCAACCTCGCCGGCGAGATCGGTGTTTCTGTGAAGTGTTTACTCTGTCTGATATAGATGACTCATCTTCCGCATTAGCGGAGGTGATTTCGTCATCCGGGTCTCCGAGAACGTGTCTCGGACGACGGTGGATTTTGTTGTCGGGCGGATCTAAAACCTAAAAGGGTTTGGAGGAGGACGAAGCTGCCGTAACGGCTGCGAGAAGAACGACACACAGCTGGTGTCCGGGGGGGACCCATACTCCTCATCCCCGGATGACGACGCCGTGGAGCTCGACGAGGCGGGCGGCGGTGGTGGTGATTGTGCGTTCCTTCTCGTATCAGCTCGTAGTACTTTCGTCTGAGATCTTGTGATCATTATTAAGATATTTTTATGATTTACGATTTTTTTTTATGATTTATTATTATTATTAATAACTATTTACTAATTGTCAGATAGATATTCAGTCACACTATAGTAGGCTTTCAGGCATAATATTTTTTTTTATGTTGCTGGACATATCACACAGCGCTATCCAGCCCCAAACTAAGCAGAGCTTGAATTATGGGAACCAGATAACTGATAGAATAATTATATCCATTTTTTTAAATACCTTATAAATCTTATAATAATATATTAAAACATCCAGACCTGGAAAAAATATTCGTAGATCATGCAAATATTTGTTCCTCAGCGGGAATCGAACCCGCCACGGAGGTCGTCAAATTTTATTTATTTTAATCTTATTTTAAATAGATGTTTGACTAAACTTTACTTCTGTTCCTATTCTGTGGCAAAACAAATCATTGCAAGATCTACAGATATTTGTACCAGGTCTGAGTGTTTCTCTACCTATACTAAATATTATAAAGAGGAAAGATATGTATTTTTGTATGTTTGTAACGAATAAACTTAAAAACTACTGGTCCGACTTCAATTTTTTTTTTCTCACGATTCTATTGTTACTCAGGGATAATATAGTATGCTATATTATCCCTGAGTAACATAGGCTATTTTTAACCTAACTGCGCATGAGGGTAATGTTTTTTATTGAAACACTACGCGTGCGAAGGTGCGGCTTATAAATATGTATTTAAAAAAACAGGTCCTATTTCTGGCAGTTGGATTTAAATACTTACAATCCAAGCGCCTTCAAATCTTCTGGAGCACATTCCCTCAATATATAGAGTAGCACATCATCAGACAAGTCCAGTAACTCTGCCATTCCCTTGTACTCCTCTTCTTTGCGCTCCACCGGCGGCTTGGGCATTGCATCTGTAAAGTATTTGAGGATTAAGATGATTCCTTCTGTTATACAATTTTAATACATAGACAGAAGTGTACCTAGACCTGTAACTGTGTATTATTTTAAACTAGCTGTTGCCCGCGACGTCGTACGCTTTACAATACTAAATGTGTTGGTAACCTAGAAATAAAGCTTAACTCGCTGTTGCATCTTGACTTGACACCCCATTTTTATCCCATGGGACCTGATTTATGGGATAAAAAGTAGCTTTTATGTATGTATATTGGGTCTAGAAATAAATTTTTGCTGAGTTTGAGCCCAATCCGTTCAGTAGTTTTGGTGTGAAGGACACCAACAACAACAAAGACCAAAATCATATAGAAATTTTGATACCCCATTTTTATCCCATGGGAACTGATTTATGGATTAAAAGCCTATGTGTTAATCCAGGTTATAATCTAAGTATGTATATACTAAATTTCATCGAAATCGGTTCAGCCGTTACGACGTGATTGAGTAACAAACAAACAAATAAATAAACAAAAATCAAAACTTTCACATTTATAATATTAGTGTGACTAGCTGACCCGCCTGCTGCTTCACACGCGTGGTATATCATTAAATACATTATCTCCTTGAAAAAGTGTCAAACTTTTGACATGCTTTCAAAGAGAAACGAGCTATAGCTGGTTACCGATGGATATAGGAACCCGCCATAAGTGGAAGGTACTTATTTAAATGGCAGTGTAATTTTACTTGTTCTCCTACCAAGCTCAATAAAACTATTATAGAAACATAAATAGGGTGTTTTACTGGGCATGGTTTTACTACCTATTGGTCCAATAAAAGATAGATATTATGTTCGGTATTCAGGCTAACACCTTCAAAAATATAGGATAGGAAATAAAAGATTCATTCAATCATTCATCAATCAAGTTTCACCATTCATTCACTCACTTCTCATCGAACCATTGTACTGGAAGCACACATCATTTTTATTCTTTCAATGGATTCCTTCACATGTCAACATTCATGGTAATGAAGTGGCAGATGCCCTGGCTCGGGAGGCAATATCAAATTGTACTGAAGTTTTTGTGAAACCTGACTATTCAGAATTGCTACATAAATATAGAGAAGGTATACACTATAAATGGAAGGAATACTTTGATATTGCTTCCCGGGAGAAGGGCATCTGGTATCGAACTATGCAAAGCGAGCCCTCTCACATACCATGGTTTACCAACACTAGTATAAGTAGGAAGTGGATTGTAATCGCTCATAGATTGCGCTCCGGGCATATGCCTCTAAACGGCTTTAAATTTTTAATGAGAAAGATAGATACTCCTAATTGTAATGCTTGTGGAGTGGTGGAGGATGCATACCACTTTTTAACAGAGTGTGTCCAGAGTCAATCTATGAGAGAGGAGTTGTACAGAGCGCTGAAATTCAACCAGGTCGATGTGGGCCTGTTTCAGAGTGTATTAGCTGAGCAAACATCTGACTCAGTTAACATGCTCTACCGGTCCATATACGACCTGCTGAAGGATGCTGTATAGTCATTAATTACTGTAGCCAATTATGGAACTGACATCGTCGTAGAAAACGACGCAAGTTCCTTAAAAAACTAGATAAAAAAAAAAAAAAAAAAAAACATCATTTTTATTCAAACTAATCCCATCGCAATTTTGGCATATTCAGGCTTAGAGAAGCCTCCGAAGATATAACATTCGTTGTTCGGGTTTACAAAGAACACAGCAATTCTGCATATTTATCAGATATGAACCAGTGACATATGGACCAACAGCCTTTGATACAAAAGAAGATGAGATATCTATGAATAGGTTATTCAAACTTTCGCAATCACTGCACATAATTATTGATTAAAACAGGTATTTATTGCGTGCAACAGTCGTAGTCACAGGTTGACTGGAGTATTTGGAACTACCGTCGAGAAGTGTGGGTAGCTGCAGTAACTTCTCTCACTTGGTCTTTAGAAACAGAAATGTCCTCGTTCATATTACAACACACACTACACTAACTGTATCTACGCACTGAGACGACAGATCACGACGTGCACACATAGCAATCACCCGGTTCCAGGACACTGAAAGTCGATAGTCATAAAAAAAAGTATGTAAAAAAGGTACATACGCGATAAATACCCGTTTTAATCAATAATTAAATGAATAGATTTATTGTGAAAGTTATGTCCTAGGCACTGTTTCCTTCACCCAGCTAGTGGTGCAAATTTATCATTTATTAATAGATGCAAATGCCTCAGTGCTTGAAAACTTCGTAACGGACCTTATAAATTGTAATTGTGCTTTCATAAACATAATTATTGATCCAGATAGGTGTTTAATCTTATAAGAAAAAATATTGCTTACATAGCTAAAAATGCGAAACTAGAAAAACAAGTACGTAGAAAAACGCTGAAATAAATGAAACATAACAACAAAGAGAGTAAAATGCTGGAAATAATAAACTAACCATCCTGAACGTATCCACTGTTGTCCAATCCCTGTTTCGAGTCGGCATCGGGAATCAGGGAACCCATCTTAGAAAAAGGACACCACTTTGGGCGCACGTACAATGACTCGCAATTTCTACATCGATGCACGAATAAACACTGAATGGACACGCGAAACAAAGAACACGAGCGAATTAGACCATGTAAAGCCGGAATAATAAACAATTACGGTTTGGATAGCTTCCAAAAACGTAATATTCGGCCTTCCAAGTTCCCAAGCAAAACAGTTTTTCTATTGATGTTTTGATCGATCTTTCTTTGCTACTTTGATTGATAGACAGAAAAAGTGCTAGCAGTCAACTAGTTTTAGTCGATTATTGCACAGAGTACAAATAACTAACATTATAGGGTTGTAATCTCAGTTCGGAAAGTACCGGTAATTGAAATTAATTTTAATAGGTTCTTTATCGTTCACACACTAAAATATACAAAACAATAAAAACTGGGTTTTTTTTAGTAAGCATAAATCTGATTGGTGCACCGTTAGTGTTATTGAAAAGAACCTAGCTAATGTTAAAAATTTGACATTGATATTATTTAGACGTTTTCCTTCTTTCCAAAAGACGTGCGTACACCACGCGCGTTGTAAATATTTTTATTAATATTCCACGATGTCTAAATCAATTCGTAGCAAATGGAAGCGCAAATGCAGAAACGTGAAGCGCGAACGCTATGCCGTGAAAGAACTGGCCAGATTGAAGAAGATGTTGGGTGTAAAAGACGAAGAAAAGAAAGAGGAAGAGGTTATGGAATCCGAACAAGTGATATTCTTGGATGCAAATGCTATAAAAAAAGGCAAAAAGAACAAAAAAGCTGAACCAGAGGAAAAAGAGGATGAGGACGTGGAAATGAGTTCGGACGACGAAAAGGTTGAAGTTGAGGGTGAAGACGGCAAGAAAAGGATCTTCAGCACAAAGACACTGAAAGACCAAAATGGACAGTATCCCGTCTGGCTACACAAGAGGAAAATCGCGAAAATTAACAAAATTGGCAAGAAGAAGACGAAGAAACGCTCTAAAAAGAGGAAGCGTGCATAGTGAAGTGCTTTTAGATTGTATTTTTAGCTGTAAGTAACCATATAATAAGCTTCAAAATCTTTGTATCATAATATCACTTGGCTGTATTGCTTCTGTGGCTATCTTTTTGTTACAATTATGCGTATGTCAAGTGAAATGATAAGATGATGGAGATCTTGCAGTGCAGTCAAGTGACACTCCAGCAGCTCATAACCTAGATATTGATGTACTGCAACTGGCCAGCAGGAGCTGTAAATCATATTCTTCAATTAATGTCCACGTTTTCACATTTTCACAGCTACAACTTCCATTTATATTTGTAGTAGCAATTTATATAATGTTTATCTTGAGAACAAGTCATTTACAAATAAAACCATCATATTTATTTTTTCTTTTATTACATTCCTTTTACATTAAGTACTAATTAGAAAAAGAAAAATATGTCTTATATTACACAGTATTAGAAACAAAAAATAAAAAAATAGAAAGAAATAAAAAATAAAAGAAGTGTTTTAAAGTTTGACACATTTGTCAGTAATAAGTAGCTCCCAAATAGATGTATCAAGTTTAATATGTTCTTTTTATTTGAAAGCTAGCTACAAGATGGTTTTTAGCCAGGCACTCTAAAGATGTGATTTTATTTTTTGTAAACAATTAACTATTAAAGGAAATTGAGATAAACTACATTAAGATTTAGAATGTTGGATTATGGCGCTTAATATAGAATCAAGCATCACATCCATGCTTGTATAGCAGTTAATGTTTCAGCCAAAGAGTTTGGAAGACATATTCTTCAATCTCTATTTCTACAGTTTGAGCATAGTTCTTTATTAAGGGCATTAGACTGGCATATGAAAATTGTCATAACAGCTACTGAGTCAATCAAGTAATGTTGTCTCAGATTAGAACTAACTTAAAATTATATTGGCACAACAAGATACCAAAAACTTTAATATAATATACTCTAATCTTATGATACTAGCTGATCCCTCCAGGCTTCACATGGATAAACTTTAAGATAGGTTTAAAAAACGCCTTACAAATCTATCCACCAGCAACTTAAATAAAACTACAGATATACAGATTTTTTTAAATTTATTAGTCTAGTTAATTATTATAAAGAAATGAGATGACTGTTTGACAGAGAACGGGCATTCTTCAACTCACATTACCCCAAGAGTAAGGACTCCAGGCCTGTAGAGACCTATATCCTAGGGTCCTGTCATTCTATTGGTAACTAAAACTGCCATTTAAGGCAGATTATAAATTCTAAAACATTTAGGCTCTTCAATGTCTTAAGACAGCTCTGACTTAGATGTTAAAAAGACTAGATACTTTGATATGATTAGCAATGTTATCTTAGTTCAATATTAAGTCACAATTACCGACTTATTAACTTATACACATGAACAATACCATAACTAGACCACACTAAAGTTAACTTCAGAGATTTATTAACAATTAAATAAATAAATAAATGTAGGTCTCAGAAGTAATGCACAATACAGCCCAAAATGGGATGTCACAGCACCCTAGAGTTCAGCTAACACGCTGTACTGGTCCACGTACAACCGAGAGAGGATGTTTTGTAGTTATTTCTGTAGACAATTATGGAACTGACATCGTCGTAAAGAACGATGGGAGATCCCTAAAAAATTGATTACAAAAAAAAGAAACCTAGAGTTAAAATCAAGATGGCCTGGTTAAATTAGCCATAATTTAGCAATTTAGGTTGGTAGCTATTTGTAGGCCTTGTAAGTGAGAGCCCGGGCTTCTGCCCTCTCCAGTCCCTGAAGATGAGCCTCTGTATAGATGTGCTTCATCAGCTTCACATTCTCAATGACCACATTGCATATCGTGCAGTAGGTGGTATCCTCTGTCAACTGCAATGAAAATTAGTCAGTAATTTGGAGTACCTGGAAATATCTAGAAAAGTAAGTTTAGGACCTATGAGGTGCTGTATTTTTTATCTATAAAGTATGAATGAAAATGGATAATGTCAGTGCCAGCTGTAGGAAGAAGAGATGAAAAAATATCATAAAAAACAATCTTGTAAGAGTTTCTTACGACATAATAGGTATTCAAGTAAGGTAATACGAGCCTCGAATAATAAGTCCTATGAACTCCATAAGTAAATAAATAAATAAATATTGCTGGATATTTCACACAGCGCTATCTAGCCCCAAACTAAGCAGAGCGTGTACTATGGAAACCAGATAACTGATAGAATACTTATATACCACACACCGTTTTGGTTCTACGTTCTTGATGTGTACAGCTAAGGTATGGAACACTTTGCCGTCGTCTGTTTTTCCTAAAGAATAGAATCCGGGCCTCTTTTTAAGATAAGAGTAAGTAGGTTTCTTCTAGATCTTCGTGCTTCATCTTAGACCACATCATCACTTACCATCAGGTGAGATTGTGGTCAAACGAAGTTCTGTCTAATTTAAAAAAAAACTTTTTGATGTCAAACATCTATAGCCGCACGTAAAACAGATTTCTGGCGTGGCGACGCGTCGCCACGCTATATGATGGTATATACAGTGTGTCCCTGGATAAAGTGCAACCCCGAAAGGGGGTGAAACTAGATCAAAAATTATCGACAAAAAAATAGAAAAAAAAAATTAAAAAAATTTAGTATATACTTTATTGATGAATTAAAATTTTTATTGCTCACTAATGACTCTATTTAATAAAAAAATGATTTCTTCCAAAGTAGTAGGTCTATTTTGTTAAAATAAAAACCATAATCATGTCAGATATGTGACGATGACGATAAAATAACAAATAACTCACAAACAAGTGGCTATCGTGACTTAAAGTTTAATTTTTGTATTAAAATTACATTTTTTAGGCTGTTTTTTTCCAATAAACTCCAAAAATCTTAAAATTAAGCCTATAATACTAGAAATTTTTATGACTTTTTATTATTGTCTATCATAATAGCTTTTAAATAAAATAAAAACCTACGTTCTAACATAAAAAATGTGCTGGCTAGGAGCATTTAAAGTTGACCACTGATTACGTCACCACTCAGGTAGAGACCCTTTTTTAACTTATATTGTTGTAGATTATGGTCGCTGGGCCTGTTCTATGAAAGATGAAGGGTGGGGATCGAAACAGGACTCACAACAAGGCACGCCAGTCGCTCCGATATTCTCGCCGCTGCTACCGCCTACCGTACCTTACTGCGCCTTCAAGTTTTTGTTACGTTGTTTTGCTTTTGTTTTGTTTTTGACTTTTTGTTACGTTTTTGACTGTACTTTGTTGTGTTGTGGAGATGCCGCGATTGACTGAGTTCTCTCCGCGAGAAATCGCTGACATCCATTATTATTATGGTATGTCACGTGGACACACAACAGTCGCTCGTTCTGCATACATAAATGCGTTTCCGAGCAGACTTATACCGTCAGCACGAAATTTCCAAGAAGTTCACCGAAAGTTATCCAACATCGGACTTGGATTAGCAAGAGATCGCCGTGAGCAACAAGCTACCATTATTGACCATTCCATAGAAGAGGCCGTTTTAAACGATTTGTTTGCTGATCCCACAACCAGCATTAGACGCTTAGCTTTGCGTCACGGTATATCAAAAACATCCGTATGGCGAATTTTGAAAAAGAAGGGATTGCATCCATACCATTATCAGCGAGTACAGCATTTGCATGAAAATGTAGACAATCGTGCAAGATGCGTAATGTCTACGTGGATTCAACAAAAAATTAGAAATAATCCACAATTCCTAAAAAAAATTTTATGGATGGATGAAGCGAAATTCACCCGGAATGGAATCACAAATTGCAGAAACTTACATGTATGGTCCGAGGAAAATCCACACCTAAAGAGGGCGTCTACTTTTCAAGTGCAATTTTCAGTTAATGTATGGGCAGCTCTAATAGACGACACGCTGATTGGGCCAGTTATTTTACCCGCAACATTAAATGCCGAAAGTTTTTTAAACTTATTAAGAGACGATCTGCCACTACTGCTGGAAGATGTTCCGCTGGCTACAAGGCAACAGATGTATTTGCAGATGGACGGATGCCCTGCGCACTACGGGCGCAATGTGCGAAGTTTTTTAAACGAAAACTACGCTAATAGGTGGATCGGCCGGGATGGACCAGTCGGGTGGCCGGCACGTTCACCTGACCTGACACCCCTAGACTATTTTCTGTGGGGTGTTATGAAACAAAGAGTCTACAGAACGACCGTAGACACCGAGGCAGAGTTACAAGATCAAATCATGCGATGTGCCGATGAGATAAGAAGTGACCCAGAGATGGTGCTTAGAGCCACACAACAAATCGCTCTTCGTGCGGCAATGTGCCTACAACAACAAGGAAGCCATTTTGAGCATTTAATGCATTAAACAAAACCCTTATTTCATACTTACATGTAATAAGTTAAATAAAATTGTTGTAACTAAAATTTGATTTTTAATACTACCTGAGCAGCAAAAAAAAACGTGTCTCTACCTGAGTGGTGACGTAATCAGTGGTCAACTTTAAAAGCTCCTAGCCAGCACATTTTTTATGTTAGAACGTAGGTTTTTTTTATTTAAAAGCTATTATGATAGACAATAATAAAAAGTCATAAAAATTTCTAGTATTATAGGCTTAATTTTAAGATTTTTGGAGTTTATTGGAAAAAAACAGCCTAAAAAATGTAATTTTAATACAAAAATTAAACTTTAAGTCACGATAGCCACTCGTTTGTGAGTTATTTGTTATTTTATCGTCATCGTCACATATCTGACATGATTATGGTTTTTATTTTAACAAAATAGACCTACTACTTTGGAAGAAATAATTTTTTTATTAAATAGAGTAATTAGTGAGTAATAAAAATTTTAATACATCAATAAAGTATATACGAATTTTTTTTTCTATTTTTTTGTCGATAATTTTTGATCTAGTTTCACCCCCTTTCGGGGTTGCACTTTATCCAGGGACACACTGTATATATATACAGTCTATATGCAGTAGTGTGTACGGTGTGGCGACGATTTATTATATTATTATTATTTATTTATTTAGTTATTATTATTTTTTTTTTTATATACATAAAACAATTTCGATGTTTCACATCTGCCAGGCGTCCCGTGACGGCTCACACATTTCTTTTTTGTAAATACATACGCATAATATATAGAGAAACAACCAGACCCGGAACAAATATCTGTAGATCATGCAAACATTTGTTCCATGGCGGAAATCAAACCCGCTACATCCTGCGTCTCAGGCGGCTATTCGCCTACTGCATCACGGAGGTCGTCATCTCAAGTAAAACTATTGTTCAACTACCTATCTTACAGAAATATTTAAAGAAATTCTAACAGGTGGCTCACGCTTAGCGGCTAGGACTTACCACAAACAAAGCTGTGTATACCTTACAACCTACCTTTCTAATGAGGTTATGAGAAAACTCGTCACGATGTGGATATTTTTCCAGAATTTTGCAATGAGTTAGCGAGCGCATATGTTTTTCTTTCTCAACCTGGTCCAGCTCAAGTATCGTTCCACAGAACACGCATTTGTAGACATCTCCCATCGAAAGAATTCCATTGTAGGAGTCCGTGGCGATTACCAACTTTCTTTCGCCTTTCAGTGTTAGCATAACGTACTTTTCATCAAGTGGCAACAAGGATTTGGTTTTCTCGTTGTTTAGTAAGAATTTGGGCAGCCTCAACGCCGGTATAGCCATTTTATTCAATGTAAAATTGCTGAGCAGCAGTGCCTTTGAAATAATTTTACAAGTTTTTCTGCCCTCTTTCTTTTTTTCTCTCCCACCTTTTTTTGAGGGCGGGTAAACTGCAAATAAATCAATCGATCGAAAAACCCACAAAACCATTCATTTCAATCATTAGTATGGAACAAAAATGGATATGTGCGGACGTTGAAGTTTTGGGACTAAATTCAAATACATATACGTATATTAGCGAGGCGAACGGGTCCAGACGGTGGCTAGACCACTGTTTGGTAACTGAAGCCGCCGCAGGTTCGATTCTTAATGTATATCCAAAATATGACGTTATTTGGTCGGATCACTTTCCGTTAATTATGGAATGTGACTTTGGTGTAATTAAACCAGAAATAGTATGTAGTCAAAGTGTTGTAATTAATAATGTTGTGTGGGGTGAAAGGAAATCAGAAGAAATTGAATTGTACAGTAAATTATGCCATGAAAAATTAAGATTAATTGACTTTCCGAATGTTTTTGCAAATTGTGCTGACTTTATATGTAAAAATTGTAATCATAGACATTTTATTGACCAATTGTATTTTGAAATTGTTAATGTTTTGAGCAAGGCCGCGACTGAAAGTCATAATTTGAATGTTAGTAGATTTAAAAAGAAAACACCTGTGTCTGGTTGGAACTGCAATGTGAGGGAATCACACAGGGAGGCCAGGTGTAAATTCCAGATGTGGGTTCTCTATGGAAAACCTAAAGAAGGACGCGTGTTTAACGAAATGCAGGAAAGCCGCAAAATCTTTAAATCGCGTTTAAAATGGTGTCAGAAGCATAGTGACCAGCTTAAAATGGACAAAATAACAGCAGAATATTCAAAACATGATTTTCGAAATTTTTGGAAGTCCACAAATAAGTTGAACAGTAAACCCATTTGCCATTGGGACCATCACAGTCGGTGAACGGGACTGAGCCGTGTGGGCGGGAGCTAGGTACTAGATTTACAGCTAAAGATGTTAAGTTGGCAATAAAGGCTATGTCGCGCGGTAAGTCTCCAGGCCATGACGGCCTCAGCATAGAACATTTGAGGAATGCGGGCCCGCACCTAACCGGGGTGCTGGCGATGTTTTACACCCTATGTGTAGGACACTCATACTTACCTGCGGATATGATGAAAACTGTGGTGGTGCCAATCGTGAAAAACAAAACGGGTGACACAAGTGACAAGTCCAACTATAGACCGATCTCACTCGCCACCGCAGTTGCGAAAGTATTTGACAGTTTGCTTAGTGCTCAATTAGAGCAACATATACAATTACATGATAACCAATTCGGTTTCAGATCAGGCCTTTCAACAGAAGCTGCTATATTGAGTCTAAAGCAAACTGTTAAATACTACACTAAGAGACGAACACCCATCTATGCGTGTTTCCTCGACCTCTCGAAGGCATTTGACCTGGTGAATTACGACATCTTGTGGCAGAAATTGGAAGACATAAAGCTACCTGATGACGTACAAAGTATTTTCAAGTTTTGGTACCAACATCAGGTCAATGTTGTGAGGTGGTCGGGCGCCTACTCGGAGCCGTACAGTTTGGAGTGCGGGGTGAGGCAGGGGGGGCTCACTTCACCCAAGCTCTTCAACCTGTACCTATGTGAACGCACTGATAGAGGAGCTTAGCAGGGCGCGTGTCGGATGCCATATTGACGGAGTAGCGGTCAATAATATTAGCTACGCTGATGACATGGCGCTGCTGAGCGCCTCGGTCTGTGACTTAACGAGAATGTTAGGCATTTGTGAAAAATATGCGCAATTTCATGGTCTACAATACAATGTAAAAAAGAGTGAATGCATGGTCTTTCAGGCCAGGGGTCACCAATGTCCGTCGCTAATACCTACCATCAAATTGTATGGTACGCCGCTGAAGCGAGTTGATCAATTTAAATACCTTGGACATTGGATAACCTCTGACCTGAAAGACGATGTAGACATTGAGAGGGAGAGGAGGGCGTTATCTGTAAGAGCAAACATGATTGCCCGCAGGTTTGCTCGTTGCTCCACGGATGTAAAAATCTGCCTATTCCGAGCCTACTGTACTAGCTTATACACGAGCAGCCTGTGGGTTAATTATACGCAAAAACAGTACAGCGCCCTACGCGTACAATACAACAACGCGTTCAGGGTGCTGGTTGGGCTGCCCCGGTTCTGCAGCGCATCGGGGATGTTCGCCGAGGCGCGAGTGGACTGCTTCTACAGTACCATGCGCAAGAGGTGCACATCCCTGGGGCGCAGAATTCGGGCTAGCTCCAACGGTATACTGAGTACGTTCGCAAACAGGTTCGACTGTGAGCATCTAAACCATTGTTGTATGGTACATGCGCAGTACCTACACTAGATGCTCACATTATAATTTCACATTATATTATATTATATCACATTATATTATATTATTATATTTTCTGGCATATATTGTTATTCAACTATTGTTATGTCACACTTGTACTAACCATTTGACATGTATAATTAAGTTTTTTACTAACAAATATGGATTTTTGACATCTGAAATAAATGAATTGATTGATTGATTGATTGATTAGCACTTTTGGAAATGAAGCGAACACATCTGCAGGAACTGCATTTCCCGACATCCGTTCCGTTTGAATAGAGACGTACGCGTGTCACTGATTTGCGTAAAAAGTAAAAAGACTAACATAGAATAAATTAACCAAAACTTTTTCAATTATAGTAACTGTATATAGGTAGTACGACATAATACCTAAATCTTAGTATAGGTAAGTGTTCCACCTTAGTTTCATACCAATTCAGCTAGTTAGAAATATAAGTTCAAAGAGTGGTTGAAAGTTGCATATATTTTGACTGATTGGCTCAGCTGGGTATCCATCCAGTTGATACTCCAAAAGCGGGCTGTCATTATTTCTTTACATACTTACAACCTGTCTGTCTGAGCCTAATATAGAATGGACTAGCTCAGAGGAGAGAAATGTAATTACAAATCTCATCTTCTATAACACAGACTGATTGGACTTGGGAACTGCGGGTGAAAGATCTCAGAGAGAAACACTTTAAACAGTCTCATTTTATCAATCAGTCAGCGGAGCCCGTAAACAGTTTGTTCTTGACGGCGAAGCTCTACCGACTTGAGCCTGGGAGCCTGACCCCCTCGAGGTTGGAGTCCTCACTCAGGTCTCCTCTTGGACCCTTGAGGCTGGAAACCTTTGCTCTATACAGACCTGGAGATTACGGTGGAGCTACTTCGTCCTCTCGGCCTCTCGTCGACGTAGGTTAGAGGCTTCACTAGCCCTCAACCGGCGTGCATTCTACCGGACCTGCAGACTCCCGGATTTATCGTTTGTGCGCACCATAGTGGGACAATAAGTGTTTTTGATAAGTATCGTATTAATAGTCAGTCGTTGTATTAAATCATAACTCATTGTAAAGACCCTCTTTCTTTTTAATTAAACCGTTAGGTAGGTCTAAATTCAACTTGGCTTACAGCTCTCTTCTTTTACAGGAGGGAGTTGTAACGCTACAGTTTGGCGCCTAATTAGAGTTGTAACGCTACGACCGTACTTTAGAGCGATAAGCTCGCTCAGTCCTGCTTTATTTCATGGGTTAGTAGATACTTGCTCTGAGGATAGTTAGTAGCCCCTCCGTTAGAGTCTGGCTAATGAAAGTAGAGACTGAAATGCGCGGCCAATTTAAAAAATATTGGCATGGCCGTCTCAAAATACCTAGTGGTAACGCGATCTTTCGAGGATATAACGTGACTCTTCCCCAAATCCTTGTCTCTTCCAACTTTCCTTACTTACCTGCGCGCCCACACCTGACATGATGGCGCTGGCTGTAAAGATACAATGACACAGACGCCCCCGCACCGCCGCGCGTAAAAGTCGAGTCTGGACTTGCGTACGCGACCCGCTGAATTCCACCGCAAAATATAATTAAACTGTGTTTTACAAAAGGCCTCAAACCTCATGTGGTGTTGCTATATTCCGTGACTCCTGGTGAATTAGTGAAAGTGTGCTTCAAGGATCCCGAAAGGTCAGTAGGCGCATTCCTGATTCCTATTTTGTCATCCCGATTTTCCAGGATTTATCTTATGGGCTGTAAAAGGCCAATTCGAAGGCATAAGATCCGCAAAACGGCTCCACCACCTAGAATAATACCTAATTTGATACTTTAGAATTATTATTTGTATTAAATTGGATTAATCCAGGTATAACATTCTAATTTGGGGCTGCCATGCTGATATTTTTTTTAATTTGCCGCGGTTTTTCAGTATTTACCTTTCATTAGCCAGACTCTAGGATCCCTCTAAAGAAGTTCTGTAGTAACCCCAATCGTAACGTACCGTCTTGTATTTCTCTATGGCAATCGGCATAGTCGCATAGTCTATTAGTATTTCTCTATGGTTGCATGCATACGTGTTTGGTTGATGGGTGGTGTAGAATCCAAAAACTAGAATTCTATATGAAACCATATAATGAGCCCTTACAACCATTATAAGTACAACAATTATTCTACAATCCAATAAATAAAAATAAAACAAAAGAAGCGCGCGCGACGGGCTGGCGTGAGTTGTGTGCGAGTGAGTGAGTGAGTGAGGTCACAGAATATACCAGAGGGGTGGTCGAATGAACGACTGAATTCTGTTTCCTCCACTCGTATTGCCAGGTGGCAATATCATCTTGTGGCGCGTTTATTCACCACACGTGCAAATAGCAGATTCGAATTTTAATCTCCGTTCTGTTGTTTACATTTTTTACTTCCTGAAGAAAATCTTAAAATATAAATGATTACATTCTAAATAATTGAGTTATGCTAAATAACGCAGTGTTATGTATGATAGGTACTGCGTTTTTGTCCGAAGACTTCACAAAACCCAAGACTTTCTAAACCTACTTCCTAATTTATGATTATAATTTGTAATAAAATGTCGACAACGCCTGTGTGCCGAGTATGTCTAGTTCGTGATAAAAGAATGCACAGAATTACAAACAATAAACTTCTAGAAGTATTTCAAAAACTCACAAATACAAAGGTAACTATTTCTTTTAACTAAGTATTCATTACTTGCTCAATTTTTTTATATATATCTAAGTACTCTTTGTAATATAAATATTCTAACAAGTATCTGGTTCCCATAGTACATCCTCACATAGCTTTGCTCAATATGGAGCTAGATAGCACTGTGTGAAGTGTTCATCACTATAGGTATTTGTTTATTACAAGCAGTTTTTTTATACTACCTGGAGATATAACAAGCATATGGCCCACCTGATATTAAATGGTAACCATTAGCTATAACAAAGTATTGCCTTGTAGGTCACGCACATACCCTTCAAATCGAAACACAGCACTGCTGCTTTGCGGCAGAAATAGGTATGGCGGTAGTACTTCTCCAGGTGAGCCCTTACAGAAGGAACTCTATTACTCTTGTGTGAATGAATATTTCAGTATTTCTGTCAACAACACATTGTATTATTATCTTTCAGGTTAACATAGAAGACAAGATGCCTAAAACAATATGCTACATCTGTTACTCACTGCTGCAGAGGTTCCGTAGATTCTCTGACACAGCTCTCCGAACAGAAAAGTTGTTAAAAGAACAATTTAATAGTGGTGTTGGAACTGTAAGTACATAATACAGTAAAAGCTCTTTATACCCGGGGTATATGTTCCGTAAATATGCTGCGAATACAGAAACCTTGAATATGGAATGGTAATTTATATGGGATTATAGAGGATACGTTCCTAGGTGACAAAATAAAAAATAAATATAATAAAAAACAACTTAATTGAAGTTTTTGACCATATTGATTATTTATTATCTTCAGGTTTAGGCTATGATTTAAATAATTTTGTAATTTTTTCTTGTTTGTCAGTTTTTATAAGCTCCTTTAATTCAGACTGATATTCAGCAATGGCATTACCAATTTGCCTCATAAATAAGACTTTGTTCCATAGACTGATCAATTTTCATTATGAAATCACAAAGCTTATTTGCCATTCTTAAACCTTCACTAAGATTTTTCAAATTAAATGTCAGTTTCCATTTAGTTAGCATTTAACAACATATTTTAGGTATAGTTGTAATAAGGTCTATTTTACTTTTTTTTAGTCCATTAGCCGACACATTTACAAAGGATACCGAATGCTTTTTATTAATATGTATGTACCGATATACCATTTAGGTCTGCGAATAAAGAAATCTTTCGCCGCTAATATAGGAATTGGGTCGCATTTTTTTTAATCCGCGAGCTTTTACTGTAGTTCTAATTAGCCATACATTGTTTTATGATTATATGTGATTGAAATTCGACCACAACTTAGTATTTTATAAAAAAATTATTTCCTTGGCCATACAAACTTTAAGTATGCCAAATCTCAACCTCCTCCGTGCGCGTAATAAGTTTAAAAGATAGTGCAATGTTTTCTCTTTATGTATTTATATATAGATTGGGGTAATATGTTGGATTAAATCACAACTCACATTTCACTCATCAACATCATCATCATATCAGCCATTAGACGTCCACTGCTGAACATAGGCCTCCTCCACAAATTTCCAGAATTTATCTTGTGTGCCCTGCACTCAACGGCTCCCAGCAACCTTTATCAGGTCATCTTTCCCTCTAGTTGGGGGCCATCCTACCTGCGCTTTTCGGTGCGTGGTCTCAGAGAAACAACCGTCAGTTCTTCGAGCTATGATCCTCACCCACTGCCATTTCAGTTTGCTAATCCTCAGATTCTCTGTTTGAAGGTACCTCACACTCTCCGACCCTGCCCAATGCTGAACTTAAGGATGATAAAAAACCTATCAGTTACAATTGCTCATTCAACATTAATAGAACAAAGCGAGATATCAACAGAAACTATACAAAGAAACTACATATGTATTAATGAAAATCCAACAATAAAGGTGGAGAGTGTTAAGGAAGAAAAAACTGAAGACGATATCAAAATTGAGAAAACTTTAGTTAAAATAGATGAATTCAACGCAGAGTCAAGATACAGCAGTGATTCCAACAACACAGATATATACTTCTATTGCGATGAATGTAACAAAAAATGTGCCACAAAAAACCAACTGCAAACACACTTAAGAAGCCACAACACAGAGAAGTCATTCACTTGTCGAAAATGCAATAAATCATTTCGAAGAATGAATAACTTAAAGCAACATGTCAAGGCCTGCACGACAGAAAAACCAGCACTGCCATGCCATCTGTGTTCAAAAACATTCATCGATAAAACCCGTCTTAACCATCACATCAAATCACACTCAGAAGAACGACCATTTATATGTGATCGATGCAGTAATAAGTTTAAAACTAGGACTCAACTGAAAACCCATATGGCAATTCACAGCGGAGAAAAGCCATTTGCATGTGAGTTATGCGGGAAAGCATTTATACAGATATCTAACTTCAGAACTCATATGAAAGTTCACGTCGGAGCCAAACCATTTGCCTGTGAAATCTGCGGTAAGGCATTTAACGCAAACGGTACCTTAAAATCTCATATGAAATGTCATACAAGAGAAAGGCCATTTATATGTAGCACATGTGGATTAACATTTGGTTTTAAATGTAGCTTAAAAACACATATACGGAGGATCCACACAGAGGTCAAAGCGTACGCTTGCAACCGCTGTCCTCTGTCGTTCAACCAGGAGATCCGTTTAACAGCGCACATGAGGAACCATACAGCTGAGAGGCCATTTTCCTGTGATAATTGCAATAAGACATTTACTACAGCTAGGAATTTGAAAGGTCATATGCACGTCCACTCTGGGGAACGACCTCATCCATGCAACAGATGTGGGAAGTCATTTAAGCGACCTGAACATGTTAGACAGCATATGAAGACTTCTAAGTGCAAAGCGGTCATAGTTTCTCAGGCAACTTGAGTTTTTAAAACTCAGTACTGAATGAGTGAAAATCCTTATACCTTACAAACTAGATACAATAGACGGGTCTGCAGAGCTCATCGAATCCTCATCCGCTAACATCACAACATCCTCGGGGATCTTGGAAAGCTGCATCAACAATCAACAACTCAAAGTCCTGCTCCGTTACTTCAAGGAGCTAGGATAGCTGGGGTTAGGTTAGAAGGGGGTAATGCACAATACACCCTAATGCGGGACGTCAGTGCAGATCTCATATTCCCCCCATCCTAGAATTAGAAGCTAGATACAAGATGTATAATGTGCGGTCTTATCGCTAATAAAGCGATCTTTTCGAGACAACCTTTGGTGTAGGTATTAATAAATGGAAGGTTGGCCGAGGTGTGATATAAATATTAATGAATATTAATATAAACAAACAAAATCACGTTTAACAAATAGAATTTTATTGCATTTTTCCTTTAATTAATAAATTATATAGGTTTTTGGTCAAACACATTTAACTATAACAATAAGTTATAACTTATAAAAAAATTATAAATGCTAATTCTTCAATATATATTTTTTATTCTATAATATACACAAATAGATTATAGACAAAATAGCTTACAAAAATGACATTTACAAATGATAGCTTAACCCTTAAAAGACCTACTGTCATCTAGTAGTGGCAGATAGCAATAGGTCAATTGTTTTTTGCAGTTGAACTTCCTTTTGACCGATTAAGAAAAGTGTGTAACTCGTTGGGAATAATTTATAAAATTAAAGTAGCAACAAGTAACAGTGTAACTCGATGGGAAGAAAAATCCCAACATAGGTATTTATTTATCAAGAATAAAATAGAAAGAATAGACGACCTCTGCAGCTCAGTGGGCGAATAGCCGGCTAAGACGCAGGAGGTAGCGGGTTTGAGTCCCGCCGCGGAACATATGATCTACAGATATTTGTTCCGGGTCTGGATGTTTTTCTATATTAAGTATGTAAGTATTTTATCAGTTATTTGGTTCCCGTAGTACAAGCTCTGCTTAGTTTGGGGCTAGATAGCGATGTGTGGAATGTCCAGCAATATTTATTTATATAGAATACAATGGTAAACCAATAATCTATATCTTGCTGGATGTAGCCAGGATCCTCCTCGCTTCTCTGAGGCCGGTGTCCAAAGCGCCGTGCACGGTGGAGAAGTGTGTGGGGTCGGAGGCCTCCCCCGCGAACAGCACGCGGGGTCTCCCGCCCGCGTCCAGCAGCGGCGTGCCCAGGTCCTTGCGGGCGGTCGGGTGTTGGGGCGTCAGGATGTTGTCGTAGGAGTACGAGCCTCGGACGAATGGGTTTGAGTACCACGATGATCTAAAAAGAAAAAAATACGTTTATTTGACACACACAGGAAAGATCACGAAATACATATCCATAGAATACATCTGAAGGCTTAGCCAAGTTACAGTCGATTAGCGATGACGCTAGTCGATAAGTCCGAAAATGTATGGGTTTTGACACATGCTATAGAAGAACCACGTGATTCAGCGACAACAAATGTATGTAGAAATCGAATAGATTCGTGGCGAATGTAATTTGGCTACGGGCCCTCGAATTGTATCTGATCGAATCGAATCTGATTTTAGAGTTGGGTTTAATACCGGTAGCTTGAATATTTATCTAGTAATCGATACATTTCCCATAAACAATTTTTAACGTAACTAGGCGGCGCCTTTGCGACGATGCCGCCTAGTCAGTATAACAGGTACCTACTTACATGATGAATGAATATGATTTGTTTACCTATTTTATACAGGCTGTTTCAGTGATATTTTAGGACTTGATATTAAGGTTGTTTGAAAATTATCTATGGTAATTTATTTATAAAAAATATTATACAACAGTACTAGCCATTAAGCCCTACCCGTATTTCATTTATGTCGTACATAACAAAACACGTAGTATATTAATGTAATATTTGTGGTGATCTGAAGTTAATCTTTGTCAGACATTTTTTTGTAACATTGTTTTGTGACATTATTAAACACTTTCTCCGAGAACAAGACGAAAAAAAAACATGATTAATTAAGATTTATTTAAAAAATTATGCTTTATTCGATTTTTGAATAAATTATTAATTTTTAACTCTGGTGCGTGACGGCGAGTCTAAAACAAGGCACTCACGCGCACATTAGCTGAACTCACCTTATCATCTCAATGGGGTCTGGTACCGTGATGTTAACTCCCATGAATTTTCTGATAACAGCCATCACTTTAGTCTTTACCACGTCTGATGGTAAAGTCTCTACCTGTAATACCACCATCAATTTATATTAAATATCTCTTATACCTACCCTTTGATTAAGACGTGTCATTCATCGAAACGATGTCTGGTCCCGAAACAGCGACAACGTGACAGATGCAGAGTGCCTGTAATGTCACCGGAACACAGTAATGCGAACATTTCTAAAAGTAGTTTGTTCCTTATGAAAGGGCTCGCCTGGATATGGAAGTAGTACCACCATACCTATTTCTGCCGCCAAGCAGCATTACTGTGTTTCGGTTTGAAGAGTATGGTTACCGGTGAAATTAGAGGCACATGAGGCTTTACACCTCAAATTGATAGATTCAGGGCAGTGCATCGTAGGGCACGTTTCTAAGGTGCGTGACTTACGAGGCAATACTTTGTTATAGGCGATGGTTACCACTTAACATCAGGTGGACCATACGCTTGTTCCATCTCCAGTGATATAAAAAAAAACTATGAGCCTTACAGTAGTCGCAAATGATGTGTAACATCTGATCACCGCGCGCGCTCATTATTCAAATCAAGTAGCGCGCGCTTCCCCGGTTTCCTGTTACACATTTCAGTTATTTTTGCCAAAATCACACCCACGAACCGAGAGGAAAGATGTTACACATCAAAAAGCAAACATGACTGGTAAATTTCCCTGACTGACCTCTTTCTAAGCTCTACATATTTTTATACGGGATTAGTTCCAATTATGTCCACCTTAACAGATACATAGTAGCACTGTATCAGGAATTAAGACACTGAACATACAACCAAACCTACAAAAATAACTACATGTACTTAAATTTAAACTTATAATAGGTACTAACAACTACCGTGTTAGCTTAAGTTGGATGTGCATGCATTGCATATCAAATGAAAACTTCTACCGTTACTAATAAACTAAATTTCGGCACAAAGTCCGGTCGACTTCAGTTTACTTCGAGGTGATGGGGCGCATGCAACTATGCAATATCGGGGCATCTCATTTAATGGGGCAAATATCCCATTTTTAGGCACTTGTCTCACCGCCGGCGAGTAAGCGATTAGCATCAACAACTATCTCGCTCAAGAAACGAACAAAAGATATAGATTCCGTGTCAGTAAAAGAGGCACGTATACATAGTTCTCACTAAAATCCGGAATTGGCCACTTACATAAACAATATTTTAAAAGTTATTACTACATTTGAAAATGGAACTCTTTAGCAGTAGAATAAAATTTGTTTCATCTGATTGTGAATTGTTTTCACATTGACGCCATCATTTTAAAAATTGCGTGATTACAATAAAATGGATTTAACTCGGGAAAATTTTCGTTGCATGATTTTTTTACGATTTTAAGTGTAATTTGACAGCTCAGCAGAGCGTCGTTCGGCTTCAATCTACTTTTGGCGAAGGAGCACCATGCAAGATAAGTATTAATAGCTGGCTTACAGAATTCAAACGCGGTCGTGTCAATCGCCATGATGAAATTCGTGAAGGTCGCCCGTGCACCGCTGTGTACAACAAAAACATTGATACTGTGCGCCGTATGATCGAAACAGACAGGCATGTAACCTACCATGAGATCCGGACATCTTTGGACATAGGTATGAGTCAAATACAGTCAATCCTACACAAACATTTAGGTATGAGAAAGCTGTGTTCTCGATGGATCCCACACAATTTAACTGATGCTCAAAAAACGGACCGTATCACTTGGTGACATGCTATGCTTGCCGGATACAACGAAGGGGCTTCCAATTTGGTGTGGGACATAGTAACGGGTGACGAAACATGGATGTATAGCTTTGATCCCAATACGAAGCAGCAATCGCGCGTATGGGTCTTTCGAGATGAGCCGAAACCAACCAAAGTGGCGCGCGTGAAAAGTGCCTCGAAACAGATGATTGCTTGTTTTTTTAATAAAACTGGACACGTGGCTACTGTTGCTTTAGAAAATCGTCGTACCGTGAATAGTGACTGGTACACGACCATTTGTTTACCGGAAATTATTGACAAACTCCGTGAAAAAACGGTAAACGCCGTATCATCTTGCACCACGACAATGCAACCACCCATGTGCCACCCAAGACAACATTTCTGACCACACGGTCAGACAGACAAATGAGTTTTTGAAGGCGAAAAACGTACAACTTATGAGTCATCCAGCATACAGTCCTGACCTGGCACCGTGTGACTTTTTTCTGTTCCCAAAAATCAAGAACAAATTACGCGATCAGCGGTTTTCATCACCAGAAGAGGCTGTCGAAGAGTATGAAACACATGTATCTGACGTCAGCACGGAGGAGTGGCAGATTTTTTTTAAAAATTGGTTCAATCGTATGAAAAAGTGCATTGACGCAAAGGGAGAATATTTTGAGAAACAATAAATTAATTTTTGACTATTAATAGTATTTTTTTATTATTGATTCCGGAAACTTTTAGTGTGCCCCTCGTGTTATTAGTTGATCGCTGGCCGTTCACACTGCCGGCGAGAACTCGCTCTCCACTATTTTGTCGCAGCGACTACAACACTCGCTCAGCGATACGATGATATATACGATGATAGCGAGATGATGAGTCTCGGCCGCCGCACTCGCTCACTCGCTTCTCGCTGCTCGCCAACTCGTTTCTAGTTTCTAGCTCTACTCGCTTCTCGCTCATCGCCTGCGGTTAGACAAGTGCCTTAGTCAAAAATGTGTTCTTAACCTTGATAGTTTTAAAAGTTAAATGCCTCAGTAGTTTTAAAGACGATTTTTTTAAATTTGTTAATTTGAGTGAACAGCAATATGTATAGTCAGCTACATAACTTGATTACCAATTTATGTGTTTTCGCTTCAAATTAAATCCTATTCAAAGACGCCATTTTGGGATACAAAATTTAATTTTAAAATTATAAAATACTAATCAACTTATGCCAGCGGACTGTACCATTCATTACCAATTTAGCCCCGTCTCCACTAGTCCAAACAGTCAACACCTTTCCATGGCCCAAAGGATTACTAGACCCGAAAATCTGGGTCGTCCATTCGTCAACCGCAGGCACTAATCGCCTGTCCTCTTCAGTCCATACAAATCCGTAGAAATCGGGGTATTTCGGCCACCACGCTTCGTGAAAACGCAGCACGATTTTATCGACCACTCCTATAGACAATCCCTCTATGATTTTGACCTTAGCTTGGGGCAATGGCGGTGAAAATAATGACGAGTGTCTGTGGAAGTATAGTCTTTGTAAACGACAAGGCTCATAAGATAAAGCAAAATTGCGCGCTCACTACATCTGCTTGAAATTTACTAGTTGGCATTTCAAAATTCAAGGTGCTCTTAAACGGGTTTCATACAACCCTACCAGCTCTGCCCCCTGATGGGGTTTATGCAACAAATCAAAAAGCAAGGTATCGTAAACCCCACCGTGCGATCAGTGTTGAAGCGGTGGGGTTTATGAAACAAATCAAAAAGGAAGCTATCATAAACCCCCCGTGCGATCAGTGTTGAAGCGGTTGGGTTTATGAAACAAGTCAAAAAGCAAGCTATCATAAACCCCACCGCGCTCTCAGTGTTGAAGCGGTGGGGTTTACGAGCTGTCAACGCGTTTAGCTCCTAAACGAACAACATACCTTGAAGATTGCAATGAATAATATTTAGCTTTGACGTAGAATTAGTGAGGCGAGCAATTTAAATATTCTTTTCAACAAACAACATTATTTAAATCAATTGTATTTCTCCAGACACAAACCCCCATATTATGATAATGAATAACTTACATTAAAAGTGTTAACAAAGTTTAGTAATTAGAATATTTTAAAACCTATTTTTTTATTTAGCCCAGTTGCACAACGATCCCTAAACGTAATTAGCGACTAAACATGTTTAAATTTAGTATTTTATTTTTATAGTGTTATCGACACTTACGGATAATTGTAAGATTTTTAAAACCATTTCAAAAACGTCTAAAAGTCGTAAAATGAATCATCTCACTAATTTCGATTCTGACGCGACGCGACAAGAGCCTGCAGCACAATTGGCAGTGCATTCTCGTATTAAGAGGAATGTTGCGAGATGTTTAAATTTGACGTATGTATGATTTGATAACTCTCTAAACCATATTCAGACACTAAATAGAATTAGACATCGTTGCGCAAGTCGCCCTTAGGTCTAATTCCAGAAAGAAACTTAAAAATCAAATATGATTCATTCAAATGTGTAAAAGTAAAAGTAAAAAAATAAAAGTGATCCTTGTGTCACTTTGAAACGTCAATTTTACTGCATGTTCCTTCGCGACCAAGCCAGGAAACAAAGGCAAGAAACAAGGTTGGTTGTTCTTTTTAATGATTTTAAATTCATAAAGACCCAAACACGCATTGATATTTTTCCAATTTTAACAGAAACTGTCAAAAAATGTATCCTTGAGTCTCAATTTAGGCTTAAATTTTGATCTGGAATACGTGTTAATGTAATGAAAAAAGTCGAACCATAGACAATATTCTACAGGATGGTAAATTATCTATTAGCACCAAAATATGCTATTGTGTGATCTGGAACTACCACATGCCTGACTAAATTCGCACTGTACTGACCAATTTAGCACTATAACGACCAGAGGGCTTAGCCAAGTCGATTAGCGATGACGCTAGTCGATACGTCCGAAAATGTATGGGATTTGATACATGCTATAGAAATACCACGTGATTCAGCGACAACTAATGTATGTAGAATTCTAATAGATTCGTGGCGAATGTAATTTGGCTACGGGCCCAGTTCAGCACTGTTCCCATGCTTGACCGCTAGCAATGAGAACTGATCAATGTAGCACTAAAGTATTTTATAGTGATCTGAAACTGAGCCAGGCTTGGCTAAATTTGCACTAACTTGCAGTAATCCGCTAGCAATGAAAACTGATAAATTTAGCACTGTACTGTTCTACCGACCATCTGAGCATTTCCCCATTCCTGGCCAAAGTAGCACTGATCGTATCAATAAGTGTTTTGACTATGCTAGCATTCACTTCAGAATTCTCCCATACCTTTAGCCAGTAGCGTAGCGAGGGTGTCAGCCGCCCGGGGCGGAGGAAAATTTTGCCGTCCTCTTATTTAGGTATTCTGATTTAAGACTATGTATAAAGAACTAAAAATTTTCCGTGCTCATTTGGATCGGTCCGAATATTAGGCCAAAAATATGAAATGGTTCAAATATTTATAAAATATTATTTATTGTGAAATTTTGCCACCCCCTAAAGATGCCGCCCGGGGCGGGCTGCCCCTATTAAGCTACGCCACTGCCTTAAGCACTAAAGTATTTTTATGTAATCTGAAACTAGCCCATGCCTACATTACCACAATACTGACCAACTTAGCACTGTCCCCGTTAAACCAAAGTGTACCACACGTCTCACAAGACATGGGCACAGAGACGCCTTCATTGTTAATCAGCCATTTGTCAGCTTTAGGGATCAAATTCGCATCTTCCGTCCTCCATATGAAGCCGCAGAATAACTCTGGACACCATTTGAAGGGGAAGCGAAAAGTGACCTTATCGACAACGCCAAAGCTTATGGCTTCGATTGCGCGTGACTTTTCTGCTGGTAATGCTGGGTTGAATAGTGTGGTGTATCTATAATAGATAGAAAACACTTTATTGACCACCACATTTAGTGGTTGGATTCCTATACAAACGTTGCGGGCTTTACACAGACACTCTATCGCGCGTGAAATAGCAATCTTTAAAAACATAATCGCGCACAATTAAGTGTGCAGGCTTTTTGGCGCGCAATTCTATACGCTCCTGAGAACGCGCGATAGTATCTGTGTAAAGGCCGCTGATCACTGGATAACTGAACAGCAGAAATGTCTAAACATCTGCGTATCAAATTACTTACTTCTTAATAACGTCGCAAAATCAATAAATCGCACACTTTCATTCATAAATATGTAGGTATTCATCATTATCACTTATTTGAAAGCTCATGAGATGGAGTGACGATTTGCGCGCTGTGGCTGGCAAGGATTGGATGAGAAGAGCTGAGGATCGGGCTCAATGGCGCACCCTGGGAGAGACCTACGTCCAGCAGTGGACTGCTATAGGTGATAATGATGAAATGTCATTAAAATGTTTTTTTTCGGATTATTATGTCTTTATTTGTACTAAAAACGGGATATTTACCCCGTAAAACTTTTACCCGTGATCATGGCGCATGCAACTGCGTCGAAATATCGGGACACTCAAGAACTCACAAATCATGGTAAATATCCCGTTTTTAGTACAAATAGTGTTAATAACCATGATAGTTTTAAAAGTTATATTATGTCTTTTATGAATGAAAGTGTGCATTTTATTGATTTTGCGACAATTAATCCGATACACATATATTTAGACATTTCTGCTGTTCAGTTATCTAGTGAATTGCTACTGAATGTTGGTATAGGAATCGAATTAACGATATTAGACACGCGATTAATACGTGTACTCTTATCGTAGCATTAAGTTCGCCTATTATTAATAATATATATTGATTTAGTAGCAATAAAGATTTTTTTTATTGATGATAGTCAAGCGCTTGACCACTACCTCACCTGGTGGTAAGTGATGGTGTGATCGAAGATGGAGCACGCTTGCCTAGAAATAACCTATTCCCTCTGGGCTTCTTTTCATTCATTCATTCAGTTTAAAAAGTGATCAATAGAGGCAATAGCGAATTTGAGTTTAAAATTCACATACAAACATAAGTTCATATACAATGAGAACATGTTTTATATAGATACTAGCTAATGCCCGCGACTTCGTACGCGTTACACTTCTAAATGTGTAGGTAACGTAGAAATAAAGCAAAATCCGCTATTGCAACTTGACTTGACACCCCATTTTTATCCCATAGAAACTGATTTATGAAATAAAAAGTAGCTTATGTGGTAATCTAATCTACGTATATACCAAATTTCATCGAAATCGGGCCCGCCGTTACGACGTGATTGAGTAAAAACAAATAAACAAACATCCAAAATTTCACATTTATCATATAAGAGTAATGTAAAAAAATTGCCAAAAACAATACACACTAAATTAAACTTCTAAGACAAACTAAAAGAAAACTATTTTCTTCTGACCAAAATAAATATAAATACATATTGCTGGGTATTTCACACAGCGCTATCTACCCCCAAACTAAGCAGAGCTTGTACTATGGGAACCAGATAACTGATACAATACTCATATACTTTTTTTTGTAAATACATACTTATAATATATAGAAAAACATCCAAACTCGGAACAAATATCTGTAGATCATGCATACATTTGTTCGCAGTGGGAATCGAACCCGCTACCCCCTGCGTTTCAGCCGGCTATTCGCCCACTACGCCAGGAGGTCGTCAAAATGTTCTACTCGTAGTCCTTACAATTTCAAATTTCGAACTCTACATCCCTATGAGGCCGTGTCCTAAAAGTGCATAACCTCTTTAAGCTTAGAAACCTTCAAATGAGGTTCTCATATAGTACGGTGACTTTCGAGACGTTCCAATTTTAAAGAGTATTTGCTTATGTTTTAAGTGAGTTCAACCTTTTTTGAATAAAATCGGATTGAGTTTTTAAACATGTGTCAAACTACAATGTAATTTAAATCAAAAGCCCTAAGGAGCATTGATATCAACTTCGAAGCAAATCACCGCCAAAATAATCTTCTACCCCTTCTTAACCCCGTTAGGGGATGAATTTCAATAAAATACGAAACACGTCTTCTATCAATTCTGTTAAAAAAGGTTTATGCAAAATTTGAAGTAGATTGGACCAAGGAATCACGCTGCCCCATACAAACTTTGCCTCCTTTTTCACCCCCTTAGGGGTAGAATTTCGGAAAATTCTTATCGGATGCCTACGTCATACGAAGAACACACCCTTCAAGTTTCAGGTCTACGATCAGCGGTTTAGGCTGTGCGTTGATCCGTCAATCAGTCATCCAGGACAAAGCATTTTATATGTATAGATTTCACTTCTAGAGCCACCAATAAAAACACCAAAATTATCCAATACTACAGAATAATAGTTAATATGCCAAAATCCCCCAAATTATTGAGACTAAACATGGGCTATCACAAACCCCATGTTAATCTCTCTTAACTCCCAAACCCCATTTAAATATAAAACCATATAATGTCAATAATCATAGTTTATGGCCAAAATAGGGGATACCAAAAACCCCATATTAACTTTTTTTTAGCTTCCAAGCTCCATAAATACAAAAATATAATATAATATCGATAGTTATGACCAAAATATCCGGGGTACCAACAACCCTATGTTAGTCTTACTTAGCTCTCAACCCCCATTTAAATACAATATGTCCAAAATATGGGGTTGCAAAACCCCATGTTAGTCTGTTAGCTACCAAACCACATTAAGATCCAAATAAACCCAAAAGTACTGACCAATTTAGCCGTATCTCCCGAAATCCACATAGTCAAGCCATCTTTAGCCCCTGAATTGAATTTGAATTTCTGGTTTCGACCACCAAATAGTCGGAAATCGAAGTATCACTTTCCCTAAGACCCCCATAGAGATATTGTCTATAGATTTTACTTTTTCTGGGGGTAGTTGGGGGGAAAATAGGGCGTTGTGTCTGGAAAAAAGTTAACTATTCAAAAATACCTCTGTCTGAGCTGCAAAAGGTTGCGGGTTCGACTCCTGTTGTGGTACAAATGTTTGTAAGACCTGCAAATATTTGTTCCACGAATATGGTATGAAACTCATAGTTCCTTATAACCAAGACACAAGGAATCTTGGTGTGTAGTCAGGACTGTGCCATCATCATTATATCAACTAAAGGACGTCCACTGCTGAACATAGGCCTCCCCCATAAATTTCCGGAGTGACCATCTTGTGCGCCCTGCACCCAACGGCTCCCAGCAATCTTTATCAGATCGTCTTTCCTATCGTCTTTGTCAGATCTATAGGAAGGCGTCTTACGCTGCGCTTTCCAGTGCGTGGTCTTTACTTGAGAAACGTTCTGCCCCAACGGCCATCAGTTCTTCGAGCTATGTGCCCCGTACACTACCACTTAAGCTTGCTAATCCTCTTGGCTATGTCTGTGACCTTGGTTTGTCTATAAATTCCTCATTTACGATTGTAGCTAGAAACAGCAAGCATAGCCCTCTCCATAGCACGCTGACCGCCCTATATCCTTCTTATAAGGCCTATAGTGAGAGACCACGTTTCTGTGACATATATCATATATCTCTGGTAACGATATCATTACTGACAACGAAATCATGACTGGTGACAATATCATCACTGACAACAATATCATCACTGGTGACAATATCATCACTGTCAATAATATCATCACTGACAACAATATCATCACTGGTGACAATATCATCACTGTCAATAATATCATCACTGACAACAATATCATCACTGATAACACACACTGATCAAAGTTCCATACTGCTGGTAATTTTTTATTATTATTTACCTTTCTTTAAGAACGCCAAGTGAAACGGTCACTATAACATGTACCGCTTTATAAACTGTGCCATCTTTAGTGGTGACTTCCACTGGCCCTGTGGAGTCCTTGGGCCATTTGATTTGCACCACCTCCGTGTTCAACTTGATGGTCAATGATGGTAGACCTGGGCCATCCTTGTATTTTTTCTGGAATAATAGGAGTATTATAAGATTGGCGCATCTCTAAGTGTGTGTGTCTGTCTGTGGCATCAGAATTCCAAAACGGATGGACCAATTAGGATGCAGTTTTATTTTAATAGAAAGCTAGTTTAGCTGGGGTGGTTCTGAGCTATGGTTGATGAAGATCAGTTCAGCCGATCCGAAGATTATCAGAAGTTTTCAGGAAATGTATATCGTGTTTTCAAATAGGATTTTTAATTTATATTTGATGCAGATATAATGTAGCTGTTTCTCTGTAGCTTAGCTTGATGTCCAAGTAGTTCCTACTTGCGACGCTAGATGTCGCTCCTCACCAAGATAATATCTTTCAGTGAAGAATGACAAGGATAGATGTCGCTACTAACCAAGATAATATCTTTCAGTGAAGAATGACAAGGATAGATGTCGCTACTAACCAAGATAATATCTTTCAGTGAAGAATGACAAGGATAGAGGTTGCTCCCCACCAAGATAATATCTTTCAGTGAAGAATGACAAGGATAGATGTCGCTACTAACCAAGATAATATCTTTCAGTGAAGAATGACAAGGATAGATGTCGCTACTCACCAAGATAATATCTTTCAGTGAAGAATGACAAGGATAGATGTCGCTACTCACCAAGATAATATCTTTCAGTGAAGAATGACAAGGATAGATGTCGCTACTCACCAAGATAATATCTTTCAGTGAAGAATGACAAGGATATATGTCGCTACTCACCAAGATAATATCTTTCAGTGAATAATGGCAAGGATAGATGTCGCTACTCACCAAGATAATATCTTTCAGTGAAGAATGACAAAGATAGATGTCGCTACTAACCAAGATAATATCTTTCAGTGAAGAATGACAAGGATAGAGGTTGCTCCCCACCAAGATAATATCTTTTAGTGAAGAATGACAAGGATAGATGTCGCTACTAACCAAGATAATATCTTTCAGTGAAGAATGACAAGGATAGAGGTTGCTCCCCACCAAGATAATATCTTTCAGTGAAGAATGACAAGGATAGATGTCGCTACTAACCAAGATAACATCTTTCAGTGAAGAATGACAAGGATAGATGTCGCTACTCACCAAGATAATATCTTTCAGTGAAGAATGATAAGGATAGATGTCGCTACTCACCAAGATAATATCTTTCAGTGAAGAATGACAAGGATAGATGTCGCTACTCACCAAGATAATATCTTTCAGTGAAGAATGACAAGGATATATGTCGCTACTCACCAAGATAATATCTTTCAGTGAATAATGGCAAGGATAGATGTCGCTACTCACCAAGATAATATCTTTCAGTGAAGAATGACAAGGATATATGTCGCTACTCACCAAAATAATATCTTTCAGTGAATAATGGCAAGGATAGATGTCGCTACTCACCAAGATAATATCTTTCAGTGAAGAATGACAAGGATAGATGTCGCTACTCACAAAGATAATATCTTTCAGTGAAGAATGATGAGGATAGATGTCGCTACTCACAAAGATAATATCTTTCAGTGAAGAATGACAAGGATATATGTCGCTACTCACCAAGACAATATCTTTCAGTGAAGAAAGACAAGGATAGATGTCGCTACTCACCAAGATAACATTTTTCAGTGAAGAATGACAAAGATATATGTCGCTACTCACCAAGATAATATCTTTCAGTGAAGAATGATGAGAATAGATGTCGCTACTCACCAAGATAATATCTTTCAATGAAGAATGATGAGGATAGATGTCGCTTCTCACCAAGATAATATCTTTCAATGAAGAATGATGAGAATAGATGTCGCTACTCACCAAGATAATATCAAAGAGGGTGTTGTACCCGTGCTTGTGCCAGCTCATATGCTGGTCCCCCCCCAACTCCTCGTAGCAAGACATGGTGCTGACGTCGTTCCAGCTGTTGGAGGACTCGTAGTTATTGATGATGAGGTCCATGAAGTGCAGGAAGTTGTCCGTGAAGTCCTTGTCGGAATGCAGCTGTGGGTACTTCGTTTTCATGTATTCATGTACTCTGGAATAATAATATAACAGATGTAAGGACAAGTAACTTTAACTAATAATTGGTCAAGTGCGTGTCGGACCATGCGCAGTAAAGGGTTCCGTAGGTAGTACGGCTGTATCTTAGTCATTTTATAACACAAGGTTATTTTTTTAATAAATAAATAATAAATCACTGTCCAGGGAAGTACAACCACCGTACTTATTTCAACCGCCAAACAGCATGGCTGTGTTTCGGTATGAAGTGTATGGTTTCCGGTAAAATTACAGGTACACGAGGCTTTACACCTGTATGTCTCAAGTTGATGGACGCAAGGCAGTGTATCGTACTATCGCACGTTCTTAAGGTGCGCGACCTACGAGTCAATACTTTGTTATAGGCGATGGTTACCACTTAACATCAGGTGGGCCATACGCTTGTTCCAACTCCAGGTAGTGTAAAAAAAATGGTGGACATTTCACACAGCGCCATCTAGCCCCAAACTAAGCAAAGCTTGTACTATGGGTACCAGATAACTGATACTATACTTTAATACTTTTTTTTAGTACATACTTATAATATACTATGTGTTTTGTTATGTACGACATTAAATAAAAATACGGGTAGGGCTAATTGCTAGTATTGTTGTAAAATAGGGTTTTTTCAAATCCATGACCATAGAAAATTTTAAATTTTCAAATAACCTTAATATCATGTCCTAAAATATTAATGAACAATGTATAAAATAGGTAAACAAATTATAGTCATTCATCATGTAAGTAGGTACCTGTTAAACTGACTAAGCGGCATCGTCGCAAAGGCGCCGCCGATTTACCTTAAAATTGTTTATTGGAAACTAGCTGTTGCCCGCGACTTCGCACGCGTTATACTTCTAAATGTAACCTAGAAATAAAGCTAAACTCGCTGTTGCAACTTTACTTAACATCCCATTTTTATCCCATGGGAACTGATTTATGGGATAAAATCCTATGTGATAATCCAGGTTATAATCTACGTATATACCAAATTTCATCGCGTTCAGTTCTGTCGTTACGACGTGATTGAGTAACAAACAAATAAACAAACATCCAAACTTTCACATTTATAATATTAGTGTAATGTAAAAAAATGCAAAAAACAATACACACTAAATTAAGCTTCTAAGACAAACTAAAGGAAAACTATTTTCTTCTGACCAAAATGTTCTAGTCTTTACCATTTAAAATTTCAAACTCTACATCCCTATGAGGCCGTGTCCTAAAAGTACATAACCTCTTTAAGCTTAGAAACCTTCAAATGAGGTAATAACTTTCTATCCCTTTTTAATCCTGTTAGGGGATGAATTTCCATAAAATACGAAACATGCCTTCCATCAATTTTGTTAAAAAAGGTTTATGCAAAATTTGAAGTAGATTGGACCAAGGAATTACGTTGTCCCATACACACTTTGCCCCCTTTTTTCACCCCCTTAGGAGTAGAATTTCGGAAAATCCTTTCTTATCGGATGCCTACGTCATACAAAGAACACACCCTCCAAGTTTCAGGTCTCAACGATCAGCGGTATAGGCTGTGCGTTGATCCGTCAGTCAGTCATTCAGGACAAAGCATTTTATATGTATAGAGAAGATGTATCGATTAGTGGATACATATTCAAACTACCGGAATTAAATGTATTATTAATCCAGTCCATCCAAAGGTTGCCTGGAAGAGATCACTTTGAGCGATAAGGTCGCCCATTGTACCACCATAGTCTTTAAGTTTTTTAGGTTAAGTTATTGTAATTTGGTGTAAGAATAAAGAATTATTTATCTATCTATCTAAAACCATGTCTAAAATCAAATTCGATTCAATCAGATACGATTCCAGATGTGTGTTCCAAATTAATGTCGTACATAACAAAACAGGTAGTATAAACTCTGTTTTTAGTTTTTTTAAAGCTTTTATTAAACTTGTAATGTTAGTTTATTTAAGTCAAATCTAGCAACTGAATTTTTAACCAGTTAAGAAACCTTAACCGATTGAGCTGAAATTTGGAATACATATGTAACTTCGGTGACAATGCAATAATATGGTACCATGGAGGTGGTCTCATAATGGAGACGGATGCTAGACAACGGAACTTCTGAATGGATTATAGTAGGCTACTAGTGTTTGGGCTCATTTGAATCTGCTTGCGGTTCCAATTATGAATTTTATAAAAGCTTGTTTTGAAAAAGTAGTCACATCAATATTATAAATGTGAAAGTTCGGATGTTTGTTACACAAATCGGCTGAACTGATTTCGATTAAATTTGGTGTGTTGATAGATTCTGACCTGGATTCAAACATAGGCTACTTTTTGTTGACAAACAACGCGTGCAAAGCCGCTATCGGAAGCTAGTATATCAATAAAAAACGTGTCTTAGAAAAAACAGTGTTATACCTCTTAGTGATGTACTGTCCGAGGGGTTCAGGGTCCTTCGGGGGGTCATCGACGACCCCCAGGCAGAAGGTTATGAGGTCGTTCAAGATCTCAGCATCGGCCTCACTGCCGTCCGACCGGTACACCTGCACATCAAAACATAACTAAATAAATACATACATAACATACTGATGGCTACATTTTCGATTGATAAATAAATAATAAATAATGCTGGACATTTCACACAGTGCTATCTAGCCCCAAACTAAGCAAAGCTTGTACTATGGGAACTAGATCACTGATAGAATATATACTTTTTTTTGTAAATACATACCTACATTATATAGAAAAACAACTAGACCGGGAACAAATATCTGTAGATCATGCAAACATTTTTCCGCGGCGGGAATCAAACCCGCATAGCCGCAGCCTCCTGAGACGCAGGAGGCTGCGGCTATTCGCCCACTCCGCCACGGAGGTCGTCAGTTGTCCACTGCTGATCATAAGTTCAGGAATGAGATTCGTAGGATTATTGAGGATTATCAAGCTGAAGTGGCAGTGAGGCGAGGCGCAGCTGCGTCTCGCCTCGCACTCATCCTCGCATTACAAAACAAACAAGCATAAAAATAAAAATATTTAAAGCAACAAGTAGATTGGGCGGTCTTATCGCTTAGAAGCGATTTCTTCCAGACAACCTTTGGATGGAGATGATTTTTGTATATTTTAATAGTGGATACAAGATCCGCTTATACGAGTACATGATCGTACAAGTGTACGCTCATGAGTGTTTGTCACGTCTTGCGTGGTGTGGTAGATTGCCCGGAACTGGCGAGCGAAGCGAGCTGCCTATGCGTGCCTGAGCAGCGAGCTAGGTTCCGCCTTGGGCGAGTCCCACTCTTTGCACCGATCCCTCCGCGCACTGTCGCTAGACAACAGTCACCCACCTGCCGTGCTCAAACGCATCTGAACGAGCTTATAAAAGTAACCCTGAGGTTGACATATTCGCGGATACACTACATTCCATTGACAGGATGTGTCGCAGCTTTTGTGAAGCACGTGTGTAATTATTACTGAGATATATACCCACCTCAATTTGATGTTTATTTGTGTTATATGTATGTATTGTGTAAAGTTTTATATAGGTATATTATGAGGTATGACTGCCTCCGTGGCGAAGAGGGTTTATAGCCGGCTGAGACGCAGGAGGTAGCGGGTTCGATTCCCGCCACGGAACAAATGTTTGCATGATCTGCAGATATGTGTTCCGTGTCTGAGTGTTTTTCTATATATTATAAGTATGTATTTACAAAAAAAAAGTATATAAGTATTCTATCAGTTATCTGGCTCCCATAGTACAAGCTCAGCTTAGTTTGGGGCTAGATAGCGTTGTGTGAAATGTCCAGCAATATTTATTTATTTATTTATATTGAGTAATTTAGTGTTATATTTTGTTCATTGTTTAATTGTATTTTAATTGTTAATTTTTATTTTATTACTGTATTTTCCTGTGTGTATAACTTTTTTCGTGTTCTATTTGTTTTTATGTATGTGAGGATAACTGTATGTTTAATTTTTTATATTTGTTTTGTAGTACCTAGTTATAACGTATTGGTCTTGTACTGTAAAGTTGTAGACTATTTTTATTGAATTGAATTAAACAATAAGGTCTTATGAACTAGGTGATGACACTATACTTATTTTCCCTACGAGCATCGCAAACTAGTAATGTAAGTAGATTTTTACCGAGGTAACCTATTTTTATTTTCCGTTATTATTGATTTTCTAAATTTTTATACTTTTAATTTCTTATACTTAACCTTTAATTAATGTACCTACGCCACCTAGCGAATAATTGCAGTGCCCTTGTTGGGTTTATATTTGAAACGGAAACACTTATAAAGTCAAGGTCAAAATATTTTATTCACTAAAATCACAAGGATCACTTTGAAACGTCAATTTTACTGCCTGTTCCTTCGCGACCAAGCCAGGAAAGAAAGGCAAGAAACAAGGCTGGTTGTTTTTTTAATGTTCCTTTTAGAATACATAACAATACAGAAAATAAATTATGTCTAAATTGTAACATTTTGAACGAGTTGGAGCAATTTCCATCCCAAGCTTCTCTATCATCTAAAATAAATAATCAGATATTTTATAGTAGGCTTTTTTATAAAGATTTTGTTTAATTACGTTATTAAATTGTCAATTTTTGTACAACCCTTGGGAGTTTGTTATAAAAGCGTACACCTTGACCTTTAAACGATTTACTAACTTTATAGAGTCTACAAGTGGCAACAGCGAGTTTATCTGTATTTCTAGCATTAAAATTATGATTATCGCTATTTTTCTTAAACAAATTAATATTTTTGTGAACATAGGTACTTACATCAGATTTTCATAGATGTATTAACCTATGTAAGACCTATGTACAACATGTACGCAATAAATGTTTGACTTTGACTACTGACTACTGCGGGCGCTTCTTTACAACAAAATAAACTAATTAATTAACATTTAACATTAAAAGTTTTTAACAACAAAACGTGGAGTTATGATGATGATAATGATGGAGTGGATACCTTTAACTCGAGACCCTGAGACAGTACAGTCACGTTGTTCTGGATGGCCAGCTCGTACACCCTGCTGTTCTCTGTTCCGTGAATCCTAGAACATAACATCAAATTAGACAGTTTATTACCCGACTACGGCAAAGCCAAAAGAAAGGGTTATGTTTTTAGCAGTCTATGTATGTATGTTACACATCGGTGCTACCTAGGAATTGCAGTGGCGGCTTTTCATTTTCGATTTAAAAAGATAAAAACTAGTTCTAACTAGCTTAATAGATGGCGCTGTGTGGAGATGCGCCGCCAAAAAATATGTTTTATATGCCAAAATCTCAAAGCCACAATATCAAAAATTGTCTAAAACAACCTCACTTCGTCAGATAAACAAACACAAATGTTTTTATTTAAGGTTCCACGGAAAATAATGTTGGCACGGCAATTAACATTGACAATTCACTTTCCTTTGTTAATCAGAGCATGACAGAGCAACGCCATCTGTTAGCAGTTATAATGCAGTCTAAATAAAACCGGCCAAGTGCGAGTCGGACTCACGCACGAAGGATTCCGTACCATTATCTATTAAAACGGCAAAAAAATCATGTCTGGTGTATGGGAGCCCCATTTAAATATTTATTTTATTCTGTTTTTAGTATTTGTTGTTATAGCGGCAACAGAAATACATCATCTGTGAAAATTTCAACTGTCTCACTATCACAGTTCATGAGATACAGCCTGGTGACAGACAGACAGACAGACAGCGGAGTCTTAGTAATAGGGTCACGTTTTACCCTTTGGGTGCGGAACCTTAAATACATGGCCGTGAAAGCCCCTCATTACTTAACGTGGGCTTTTCATTTTCGATTTAAAAAGAAAAAACTAGTTCTAACTAGCGTAATAGATGGCGCTATCTAGATATGCATTCTGGAATGACTCTTTTTTAACTATATGTTTGTTTTTTTATCAATACAATTTACTGGTAATTTTGTGATATCGATTGGTACTCGGCGCATCACTAAAGGCTCCCGTAAGGGCAAGAGCTAGCGAGATAGCAATATCATCGTATTGCTATCTCGTGCATGTTAATCAGATAGTGACCCTCTAGCTGGAACATTTCTTTTTATGAAACGTATTTATCTAACCTGTGGATAACGTCGGGAACTGCATCACAATAGCTCACACACAATATACCATGTACTAACACAGACTATACCTTTACATATAATTGTAGCTGTTTGTTATTCCTTAATAAATAAAATAAGTGTATGTATGGGTGCGTATATTGGCGTATGTGTGTGTTGCTATACTGACCACTCAGCGCCGAGCTCGACCGTTCCGTCCCCGAAAGGCACGGTCTGCACTCGGCCTCCGATCCTGTCCTGGGCCTCCAGCGCAAGCACCCGCTTGCCGGCCGCGGCTAGCGTCGCGGCCGCCATACTGCCGGACGGACCCATCCCCACCACTATGGCATCGTACTCTAGGGAAGCCATCGGCGACCTGAAATAATAATGTTGTTCAAATTCATTATTTACTAGTGGTTCGCCCCGAACTGAGATCTCGCGAGTCTACATTTTTAGCTAATATAGTCACACCAGGATTGTGCCCCCACTATCAAATTTCACGATGTGATGGGATCAACAATTCGAAAGTCATCCTCGGACAAACAAACATGCATACACACATACAACGTCGATTTACCAAAGTTGATTCAGAGATCTCGCTTCGCTTGATCAATTAGATAAGGGTGGTTAACTTTGCACGCTCCAAATAGTTCCTCTCTCATATCATCGTGGTGAAACGCTAGCCTACAATTTATAAAAAAAATAAATTAACAGTAGTCGAATTGGACTTACTCACGAAATCAAACGCATTTCCCTTCAAGCTTAGAGCATTAAACCAACTTGGATATTTATTTTATTTTATTATTAACTTGGTTACTTTAGGTTGGTTTACTGCTCTAAGCCTTCAAACCTTCAGAGTTCCGATATTTTTAATTAAGTAAAGTAAAACAAAATAAAATGAATCACAACAGTTATTTTATAAATGTCATACAAACATTTGTTCCGCGGCGGGAATCGAACCCGCAGTCTCCTGCGTCTCAGCCAGCACCAGCACATTCACCCACTGCACCACAGAGGTCGTCAATATATTTTTGTTCTTAAAAACTTACCTACATAGTTGTTTATCTCAAAGTATGCAGATAGGTACTTCAGTGAGTTATGAATAGATAATATGTATAATAAGTAATAATAACTATCTATTCCTAGAAGTAATGACACTAATATTATAAATGTGAAAGTTTGGATGTTTGTTTGTTTATTCGTTTGTTTGTTACTCAATCACGTCATAACGGCTGAACCGATTTCGATGAAATTTGGTGTGTTGATAGATTACAACCTGGATTCAAACATAGGCTGCTTTATATTGACAAATAACGAGTGTGAAGCCGCTGGCAGAAGCTATTTAGTTATAATTTAACAAGGTGATATCCAAAACTTTATCAGAGGTTAGGTAATTTTAGCCATGTTTAAAATAAATTATAATTCCTATTTATTATTATTAACCCCAACCTGAAACAAGACCAGTCAAGAACAAGTGACCTCTCATGCACCAAGAGTTTTTTTAAATGTTAAATTTTTTTTAGGAGCTTTGCATTGTTTTAACTATGATGTAATATCAGACACGATGTTTATTTGCCACACGAAATCAGTTACATACAAGCATCATAAATTAAAGTGTCGGTCCATAGTACTCTCTATAAAAATCAATAAAATTAAAGTCACTCAAACACTTTCATTTGCCAGCTCGTATGTGAACCGGTAGAGCATGTTAACTGCATCTGATGATTATTCAGTCAACATCTGAAATAGGCCCACATCGAGCTGGTTGACTTTGCACACTCCAAATAGTTCTTGTAATAGATGTATTCCGGGCACATTCCACCAAAAAGTGGTATAGGTCATCTGTTACTCCACACGTATCACAATCAGAGCTATTAGAATTCTTCATTAAGTATTTGAAGCTATTTAGTGGAATGTGTCTGGAGCACAATCTATGAGTAAATACCATACATTTTTTAGTTAGTGTAGCACAGATGTGGTTAGGTATCTAAAAAGACTATGTGCCAGTGCTGTCGTGAGTTTACATCAATACTTGTGATGAACGTAAGCATTATATTTCTATACTAATATTTTAATTATGTACTTACATATTTTATTACAATGATTAATAAACCTACGACCAACAGTTTCTCAATAAAAATTCCCTTCGAGGATTGAAATCACATAATTAATTTTCTTATAAAAAAATAAAGATTCCAACTCTTACAGAACTACAGAAAATGCCACGCCCATAAACACATGATATAAATAAACCGTAGCTATATGCTTCATAAACTATCTTAATTTTATCTAAAGGTTAGATTATATTATCTATTAGTTTTGTCATGGACTCGTGGAAACGATACTAAGCCAAGGATAATTATAAAATGTGCATTCTTGGTCACCCGCGTATTTTACAAATATTATAACCAAGCTGTTTTCTTACCTTTTACTAATTTTATAAACAGTAGAATAAATAATTTAATTATGCAACCTTGCTATTTTATAGATAAGTTGCCTATCAACCTATAGGTAAACAAAGTTCAAGTCAAGACAGTGGAAGGAAAGGAAGGCTGGACGGGTGAAAGAAAAATGAAAATACAAATTGAAGTGAAAATTGAATGAGGAGAGGGAACAGAGGCAGATGTGAGGAAATTTTTGCTTGACACTGACAGATAGGAAAAGTCACATAAGTCATTGTTATCATTTTTTTAATGCCTTCTCCAGCCGGGTGGCCTACCAAGGCCTACCATACCGCCTAGTGTCATAGTGTGGCGATGGATCGCAGCCAATCGCAGGTTATTTTAACGATAGGTAGTGGTGCAACAGAAACCGGCAGTTTCCGTAAAACTGTCCAATGCTTGCATGATTATTAATTGAATTTAATCTATCGACCCCATATTGACCTTATCTATTTATTTAAACAATCTATCAAAAATGGTGCAATGGAGCACGTTTTAGACGTCGTCAACGTCATTACAGATACAGATTTGGACGTAGCACGTAGGTATCTCCCACACACCACTGAGCTTGATCCTCAGCTCTTTTCATCAGTCGTAAATTTGATATTTTGAAATATATACATACCAAATTTTTATAAACTTCTGTAGAACTGCACAGTAGAAAGTTACGGATTTATGAACAAGAAAAATTTGCCATTATAAAATTGGTTTAGTCTAGAATAGGTATGTGTATAACTAACCTAACCTTCGTCTATTACGCAATAAACTGAATTGATTTGTCTAATCGATAAATTAACCAGGCTTCATACAAACGAACTGATTTAATTACTGAGGTATTACCTCTACAGGCGTAGCGGGCTGTCCGCACTGTGTTTGAATGTGTAAGAATTTAACGTAGGGCTAACCTAAGCCAATCGAACAGGGCAGGGACAAGACTATGTCTGTCTGTCATTTTGTGCATGTTCACCATCGATATTTAAACATTTCTCAACTGAAGAAACGAGTAAAATTACATCCTAGCTAGCATCAACTGGACAGTAGAAACATTGGAACAAGTACCTACATAGTTAATGAAAACAAAATGTTGAATATCTTTCCATAGGTACCTTTAACTGGTTTAGTGCGATTTACCAGTTTCTTGTTTTTTTCACATTAATTTGCAACGTTATGCAAATAACTAATTACATTGAATTATGTTGTTATATTTGTTTTTATTCGCTAGATTGATTCATAGTATAAAAGTTTTAGAGTACGCAGCCATACCTACATTTAAGACTTTCATACAGTAGTGACTACCGACTGACGTCGACACGGCAATACATTCTACCACCAGGCTTACTGCTGCGTTGCGGCGAACAATTATTTGGCGGGGAGTGTCACTTCTTTACGTAGTAATAGTTAGTATTCATTTAAATAACCTTGTTGATGTTCTTATTAAATTATCAGCAAAGTTCATATCATAATACGAGGTCTATTCAGTGCGAAAGGGTCAGAGATTATCACTATTATCATAGCAACAGTGATACAAGACAGATTCTGATGGTGGCAATGATTTTAATACTTATCTATTTTAGTCAATTTTATCTCAATGGATGGTGGTATCAGAGATCAGTATGTTTATTTTTTTTATTTTTTTTTATTTTTTATTTTTTTTTTTTTTTCACCTACTTGAGGTACAAAAATATTTTAAAATATTAAGAACCTAAAGTATGGAAGCAATAGAATAAAATAAAATGTCAAAAGGACAATGTATGTGATTGAGAATGTCATAACAAATTTAAAAATAAAACAAAATAAACCGCAATAAACTTATGAGAAACATTTCATGCCATAAAAATAAGATTAGAGTAGGTAATTATAAATTAAATAAAATTTTAGTCACACAAGAATTAATTTAATGTATATTAAGCTTATTAAATCAATACGTCATTATGTTTTATCTTAATGGCATTTAAATTTGGCAATGCTCGTACTGATGTAGTAGGTAACTATTTGATTTGAAACTCACCCGTTGACAACACCAATTGCGCACAGAAGAACCACTGTCCAGCGCATGACGAAAAGACTGACAGTTTTCTAAGCTACCTACTTTTATATAACTTCTATCTGCTAATAAGATTTTGCGATAAGCTGATTAAAATGTTGTAGTGTTTTCACGCGAATCCGATTACTTTTAGTTTATGTTATGTTTATTTTGTCTTCGAATGCTTTTTTGTTAGTAGAATTGACGAATCCTAACTTCTGAACCTCAGGCCTACGTGTTAATAAGTTATTCTATGTTCTGAACCTCATTCATATGCAGATACCATAATTATTTATTGTTATTGCCACACAAAAATAATATATCATTAAACTAAAAGTAAAAGACAATACATTGGGTGGCCATAACGCTGAGAGCGATCTCTTCCAGCTATGTTTTGGCTGGAACAAAATTAGTGAAGCTAGTCTTGTTAAATAAGTTATAAAAAATGTGAGCCGTCACGGGACGCCTGGCAGATGTGAAACATCGACATTATTTTGTAAAAGTAATATGCAGAAAAGAACATATTGTGATAGGAACTGTACATATAGGTATACCATCATATAGCGTGGCGACGCGTCGCTACGGCATGCGTCGCCACGCCAGAAATCGGTTTTACGTGCGGCTATAGATGTTTCACATCAATAATGAAAGCCTTTATTTCCGTAATAAGGTCACCTGGGGTTTAGGCGTTTGAAGGGAAAAGGCGTCTTTTATAATTCTGCCTCCTAGTGACGTGAAACAAGTACGAGCTAATTAAACTACACAACAGATGTCACTCTAAAGCATTTAACATAATTTAGCCACTATCTTCTAAAACGTCTATTCGTGAACCGCCACGTAGTGACAAGGTGACATAAATCCGCTTACATCTCCGTAAATACGTTTCGCCAGATGTTGATTATCGGTAAACACTTAGTTTATTGTTTAAACTTTAGGATTTATATTAATTTTATTTAGACCTATTAATTTAATCGGTAAATACATCAATCTCAAAAATTTTGATGTGTTTTTTGCTGCAATTTTTACGGAAGTTACCGATTCGATTGGTTTATGCGCATCTCTTAGGAACTTGTTATAATCCGTCAATTCTGTCAAACATTCCCCTCCCCACACCCTCTCGTTGTTTGTTTACTTTCGTGCTTGCCATTCTATTTCTGGTATTCTATTTGTGATTGTAATCAACATCAAGTCGTCTGTGATTGTAATGTAAATTTATTTCGCGATATTTAGTATTGCATTCGGTTTATTTCTATGAAAAACAAAAATAGATTTCCATCTTTTGTATTCTTCAATAGTTTCGTTCGTGGCGTTTGTGTAGTCAACGCAAGACTTAGTGCTAGCAGTTAGCATTAAAAAAACGAAAATATTTGTACTTCAACGTCGAAAAATGTTTCCTCCTGTCTGCAGAGTGTGCCTAGCTGGCAACGTTAAAATGGATCGCATTGAAAACATCGGACTCCAAGAAATATTTGAAAAAATTTCATGTAACAAGGTGCTGCATATTACAACAAAAAAAAATAGCATGAATTCTTTCGCAGCAGAGGTGTATAGAAATAATTTAATTCGAATGTTTAAATCTAATAAATCAAACTATTCAAAGGCGAATAAAACAGTCTCTTCCAATTATAAAAGAAAAACCTGTTTTGCAGACGTTCGTCGAGTACGTGTGACGCTAAAAGTGCGTGTTTGATTTTCCCTATGGGGCAAATGTCTGCTATTTGTCCTTGCACACAAAAGTCAAATATTTTTATTCATTAAAATCACAAGGATCACTTTGAAACGCTAATTTTACTGCCTGTTCCTCCGCGACCAAGCCAGGTCAGAAAGGCAAGAAAACAAGGCTGGTTGTTTTTTTTAATGATCCTTTTAGAATAGGTACATAACAATACAGAATATAAATTATGTCTAAATTGTAACATTTTGAACGAGTTGGAGCAATTTCAATCCCAAGCTTCTCTATCATCTAAATAATCCGATATTTTATAGTAGGCTTTTTTATAAAGATTTTGTCTAATTATGTTTTTAAATTTGTTAATTGTCAATTTTTGTACATCCCTTGGGAGTTTGTTATAAAAGCGTACACCTTGCCCTTAAAACAATTTACCAACTTTATAGAGTCTACAAGTGGCAATAGCGAGTTTTTCTTTATTTCTAGTATTAAAATTATGATTATCACTATTTTTCTTAAACAAATTAATATGTTTATGAACATACATTAGATTTTCATAGATATATTGACAAGGGAATGTCATAATATTTATTTCTTTAAACTTATTGTGTAATGATTTTCTGGGGCCCATATTATAAATTGCACGAACAGCCCTCTTCTGCAGCACAAAAACGGTGCTCTCATAATTTCTAAACCCTCTAACACTTACAAGAGAAATTCTAGTGTGGTGTCACGACTATCTGTGACTGGTGATATCTTTATTATTGTTTTAGCTCCATACAGAAGATAGGAGGCCCCTAACGATTTGCTACAAGTGTCGTTCCCGGTTGGAGAAATGTCATAGTTTCTCAGAAAAGTGTCAAAAAGCTGAAAAAATGTTGACAGACCTTTTAGCCAAGCAGGTTGGACATTGTTTATTTTTATTCTAAGTTAGCATTATGCAATTTTATTTCAAGCTAATAAAACATACAAAAAGTAAAATATTACAACTTCTCCATTTTTTGAGGTTGGTTAAAAAGTCTAATGAATAATAGGCTCACTACTCACTAAGTTACACATATCCGTAAAGGTATCCCATGAACTTCAATCCAAAGTTTTAACTTTTTCAGTTACCGCAGAATACAGCTGTAATACAAAATCAAGAAATTCTACAGAACCTATCCATGTCTGCCACAAAACTGGAATCTTTAGATGATTTAAATGATGCTGATGAAACTCAAACAGTTACTGTAAAGAAAGAATATGAAGAAGGTATATTTAATTACATAAAACCGGTTGAAATTTTAATGAAAACTGAGCATTCTCAAACAGAAAGTATACTAATCCATGTAAACACCGATTCATATCACAGTAGTAACATGTGCAACAAAATGTTACAGATAAAAAGTAATTTAGACAGTCATATGAAAACACATGAAGAAATCCCATGTGCATGCAACAATTGTAAAAAAACATTTACTGATAGATCTCACTTAAAAGTACATATGAGAATTCATAAAAGAGAAAAACTATACATCTGCAGCACTTGCACTAAAACATTTACGTTGAAAGATCATTTTCTAAAGCATATGAAAGTTCATTCTGAGGAAAAGTTGTATATCTGCAAAATATGTGATAAGAAATTTTCTAAAAGCTCTTATTTAAGAGCACATTTTACAAGAATTCATCCAGGTGTCGCTTATTACATCTGCATACAATGCTACGCAAAATTCTCCATAAAATCTGACTTAAAAACACATATGAACACAACACACCCCGAATCTTACAAGTGTGACGATTGTGGAAAGATATTCTTGCAAAAGAAATATTTGCAACAGCACATGCAGGTCCACACACATGCAGGTAGAACCAGCTCTTCCTACCCCTGTAACCTGTGCAAAAAGACCTTTACTTCAAAGGCATGGCTTAAAGAACATTTAGAACTCCACACAGGAGAAAAGCCATATTCCTGCGATTTGTGTAATAAGTCCTTCTCTACAAACACCTATTTAAATGCACACAATATAAGAATTCATTGTGAAGCCAAGCCTTATGCATGCAATGGATGTGATAAAACATTTTCCACCAAAATATGTCTACAAAAACATTCGGAAATACATGGTGAAGGATCCTACATCTGCGACAATTGTGGGAAGGCCTTCGCTCAGAGAACAGGCTTGCAACAACACATGATGACACACAAGGGTGTTAGATTATATTCCTGTGACACTTGCAGCAAGGCATTCTTAACACGAGCCAAATTGAAAGCACACATACGGATACACACTGGAATTAAGCCATATGCGTGCAATCGATGCAGTATGGCATTTTTCACAAACCCAAGTTTAAAAACACATATGAGAAGCCACACTGGAGAAAAGCCATTTGCCTGCAATCGTTGCAATAAATCCTTTTCCTCAAGCTCGAGTCTTAAAGGACACATGCGTATCCACACTGGAATAAAACCTCACGCATGCAATACATGTAATATGCCTTTTTCTACACCTAGTACTTTAAAAATTCACATGAGAACTCACACAGGTGAAAAGCCATATGCCTGTAAGCAGTGCGATAAGACATTTGCTAACGGCAGTGGTTTGCTCACACATTTTAAGATAATACATAGTAGAGAAAAGCCATATATATGCAGTCAATGTGATAAAAAATTCGGTACAAACTCTAATCTCAAAGTTCATATGAGAACTCACACTGGATTAAAGCCATATTCTTGCAATCAATGTGATAAAACATTTACTGATTGTAGCAATTTGAAAAAGCATGAGAAAGTCCATAGAAAAGCCATGTAGTATTAGTGTAAAATTATATTAGGTCTACCTATGAAATTGCCGTTTTGTATAGAATAAGTGAAAGTACTTATTTTTTTAAACTTTTTTATTTCTATTATTCAAAGTAATCACCCATGCAATCGAAGCATTTTTGCCAACGCATTGGCAGTTTATTGATGCCCTTCTTGTAAAAATCAGCTGGACAGGAGGCAACAAACTCTTCAAAGGCATTTTGTACTGCCTCTCGGGAATTGAATTTTTTACCCACTAAAAAGTTGTCTAAATTTTGGAAAAAGTAATAGTCGGTAGGTGCAAGGTCTGGTGAATATGGCGGATGAGGGAGAGCTTCCAACCCTAGCTCTTGCAGCTTGGAGACTGTCTGTTGTGCAGTATGGGGTCGCGCGTTGTCGTGAAGGAGCAGTGGGGACGACCGATTGACCAAAGCTGGTTGCCGACGTGCAAGCTTCTCCATCATTGTCTCCAGTTCTTCACAGTACACATCTGCAGTAATGCTCATGCCGTTTTGTAGAAAGCTGTGGTGAATCACACCCGCACTAGACCACCAAACAGTGACCATCACCTTTTTAGGGGTCATTTTTGGTTTAGGGCATTGCTTTGGTGCTGAACCAGGATCTAACCAACTTGCTGAGCGCTTTCGATTGTTGAGCAGAATCCATTTTTCATCGCACGTAACAATTCGGTTTAAGATTCCTTCATTTCTTTGCCTATTGAGCAGCGCGAGGCAGGTCTCGACGCGTACGTTGCGCTGGCGATCGTTAAGTTCGTGGGCACCCATCTACCAAGTTTTTTTACCTTGCCTATTTGTCGCAAATGGATCAAAATAGTTTTGATGCTAACATCAAAAGCTGCTGCTAGCTCAACTGTAGATTACTGTAGTTTCGTTAGCTTCCACAATCGCCTTTAATTCATCATTGTTGACCAAAGTCTCCGGACGACCACGAGCTTCATTTTTCAAGCCAAAATTTCGAGAACGGAACCGGGAAAACCAATAACGGGTTGTGCGTTCGTTTGTACAGTTCTCTCCGTGAACGTTTTTGATGTTACGTGCCGTTTGTGTCGCGTTGGTGCCACGACGGAACTCATATTACATAATTACACGTAGTCCAGTCATTACGTCAGAAAAATCGAGTTAGAAATGCAAATGAACCGAGAAAGCTAAATTTTGGATATTATGTGATATCTCGAGAACGATGAACGATACGTGAAAAGTGTATATGACCTTAATTATAGATAGTGAGGAAAGCAACAAAAATGTATTCTATAAAAATTTTCGTATCTCAACGGAGAACTGAGTTATGATGAAAAAACTGAATTTAACCCTTTTTTCAAGATGGCGGAAAATGCACAAGGTCATTTTGGTCACAATTTTGAAGTTAAGCTTTTCTAGCCCCCCCCCCCCCCCCCCCACACACATAATATCCAAAAATTAGCATTCTCGGTTCATTCGCATTTCCAAATGTATATAATGACTGGACTAACGAATTTTTAAAGTATCCATTATGATGAAAAATGTTCAAATGTAATGAAAATACAACGCTAGTCAATAAACAAAAGACTGAGTTTGTAAAAAGAATGTTATGTTTTTAAAACAAAATTAATTTGAATTTAGAATACAAAGCGATTCCAAACTTTTTTCTATTTGAAATGACCAGTACTGAAGAACGGCAATTTCATAGGTAAAGACCTATTATTAGATTTGCATTATGTAGTAAAAAGATGTATAATTAATACTTTAAAACACCAAATTATGTTAACAAATATTTATTATTAAACATAGGTTATATTAATAAACATCATTCAGAATTATCTATGGTATTTACATGACAACTAAATTGCTATTTATTACTAAAAACGGGATATTTACCATTATTTGAGGGTTTCTTGGTAAAAGCCAAAAACATTTTATCTTCCAATAACTACCCACTCAATTCTAGGGTATACATAGGCCTCCCCCATTTTCATATTTTATTTATTGCTTTGTAAATGCAGACAATATTTATATAATATTTTGTGTAGTACAGGACTTATGTTAAGTATGTACAGTGACGGAATGAGAAGGTTTGTCACCTTGGAGTCAGTTTTCGCTTGCACCAGTAATGCAAGAATCAATTAATTCTTTTTGACAAGATAAATAGTCAAACAACTTTGATCTGAATAATTCTGAACTTTATCAACGAACAGTTAAACATTATGTGCTCTAACTCAGTATATTCTGTAACAAAGTTTCAAAAGGTAATATGTGCTCGCAATACATTGAACGAATCTATTTGAAAATTGACAAATCTTTTCATTCTGTCACTGTACATGGAGCCCATTAGGATGCTGCAAATTTAATTTTAATTGGTTGATTGATCATGGTTTATATGTATATAACACATTATTTACTACATTAAGAACATTCAACTAAAACCTCTCTATCCAGAGATCCATCTGGAAAAAATCGCTTCAAAGCGATAAGACCACCCATTGTGCTTTTTGCACCCTTTTTGCTTTGTGTCTTCTATTCTGTTCATTCTATGCTGTACATGTGTTTTTCTAATCATTTTTTTTTTTTTATTAATAATTATAGGCTAGAGTTTGAGCACGATCTCGCCTGATGGCGCGCTATGATGCAGTCTACGATGGTACATGCTTGCTTAGAAGAAACCTGTCACTCGCGACTTGAAAACCCCAGGTCATTCATTAACTCATTCATTAAATTAGGTAACAAAATTTAATCAATAGGTGTCATTCTTACGTCTAAGTGCATCGAGAGTTACCAATCTTGTGCAGCCTGCACTCAACACTTCACAGCAACTTTTATCAGTTCATCTTTGCATTAAGGGGTCCTACACTGCACTTTTCAGTGAGTGGTCTCGAGAACTTGCTGCCTCAACAGCTTTCAGTTCGAGTTATGTCCCCAGCCACTTTAACTTTATCCTCTGGGCTAAGAGCATGCCAATAGTTCTGCATAATATGGATTAATATCTCATATCAATCATATTGAAATAATGTTCACGATATTATCTGCAGATCTGAGCCCGTCTGTTGGTATAGCCCTCCTTTTTATTACGCCATTATTTCCGGTCTCTTGCCAGTCCCATTGCCACCCAGCTACGCTTACAACGTCATCCCTTGGCCACCACTGTAATCGCCTTCGTCCAACGCCCGTCATCCTAGCCAAGTGTCCAGGCCATCTCCACTGAGATCTTGATTGTGGTTAATTAGTGGGGGGCTGCCACATGACAGTGGCCATCTTCCTATTAATCTCTTGCAGTACGATGGCGGCGCGCGCGAGCTGCGCGGGGCGGAGCGCGGGCGCGGGGTCGCGCGCGGCACGCTCGGCAGACGCGATGCGCGGCCTCCCTGCGCGCCGCAGCGCACGCCGCCGCCGAGCGCGCGCACCTCAAAAATAAATAAATATTACTGGACATTTCACACATCGCTATTTAGCCCCAAACTAAGCAGAGCTTGTACTATGGGAACCAGATTACTGATAGAATACTAATATACTATTTTTTTTAATAACATTTATTATATAAAAAAATCCAGAGCCAGAACAAATATCTATAGATTAGTTCAGCGGCGAGAATCGAACCCGCTACCACCTGCGTCTCAGCCGGCTATTCGCCCACTGCACCATGGAGGTATCAAGTCACATAACACATTCATAAAAACCATTATTTGATAGTAACCCTGTCTGTCATTTTTAAAGATTTTTAAATGAAACTTACCACTTTCTTTTTCTTTTCCTTTATAATCCTCATCTATTGTGATATCTCTTTTCTTGGGAGACTGAAAATAAATTAAAGAATGAGTACATCAAAAATGGCACTGTCATTTATGATAATAACAATAGACACAGGGTCATGGTAAGGTTAGATAATGCCTTATACCAGGTATGGGCAACCTTTGACATGTTGAGGGCCAAACTTTAGCGTGCAAATACATTCAGCGTGCATCACGTTACGACAAACTAGTAGGTTTTGAGATATCATTGATTTATTGTATAATCAGCTTTATGTATCAGATAATAAATTAAAAAAATGTGGGATAAGAGCAGCTATCACAGCTATGTTAATTTATCTACAAGTCCTACCCGTCGTTTGATTTGCTTCTGATAATGCTGGGCGTCATAGAATTGAGGCTGGGAGCGCCGCACTCGGCCCGTGCGTCTCTTTATATCCTCGACAGCGGGCAGCGACTCCGCAGCCCGGCGGGCCGCAAAGAATGTGTGGCCACATTTACATGACTTTGAGGCTACCGCTACCTGAAATTATATAAATTCGAAAGTAAGTCTCCTTGATTGTTACATTTTCAGAACTAAACAGTGGATTTCAATGAAATTTAGTACTTACATAGATTAACCAGATTCAGACATAGGCTACTTTTTATTAACAAACCTCGCGGCCGGAAGCCAATTTAATTTCTATATATATATAAATAAAAATCAATTGCTGTTTGTTAGTCTTGCTAAAACTCATAAACAGCTGTGAACCAATTTTGATGAATTTTTTTGTGTTTGGTTGGGTCCCTGGATGGCTTAAATTTACAATTGGACCCGGTAGGTGGCGCTGTTGTCGAGATCTAGAAAATTGCGGACAAAGTCGCGGGCACACAACTAGTTACTTAAAAGTACGATCACCAACAATGGAAATACATGCTTGCTAAATTACAATAACAAGGCTCTTATCACTAGTGCTCCTTCAATTACAGGCAAACGCCACACTTTAAAAACTATTAACTGTAACTGATTACAGGTTTTTTCTATTAGCAGTTTTCTTAAAGGTTGTTTTTGGTACTTAGTTATTGCTACCTGCATTTCGCATTTTGGACAGCTCTTCGCTATCATTTTGTTCCTGCCCATTGTTAATTAGTACATATCACCAAAATGGATTTTTTATTCTAAATTCATTTTACGATTTTACAAGAACAAAACAATTTTTGTTGATATTTTTTCACAGCCTTGAGCAGGGTTGCCAACCGTAAAAAAATTTACCTCGTACATATGCAGCTAAAAATCTCGTATTTTGACTTTCAAACCTCGTACATTTCTTACATTATTACAAAATTAAGGGATATTGAACAACTGGATTTAGGACTTTTTACTCATGATGAAATAAACTATTCCAAGTTTCCTACTAAATAAAACATCACTTTAAGTTGTATTTCAAAAAATGTTTATAATTTTTTAATTCATCATTTATTATGTCTTTATTATTTAATCATTTGATTCAAGTCAAATGATTAAAAAGGACGACCTCCGTGGCGCATTGGGCGTATAGCCGGCTGAGACGCAGGAGGTAGCGGGTTCGATTCCCGCCACGGAACAAATGTTTGTATAATCTACAGATAGTTTTTCCGTGTCTGGGTGTTTTTCTATATATTATAAGTATGTATTTACAAAAAAAAAGTATATAAGTATTCTATCAGTTATCTGGTTCCCATAGTACAAGCTCTGCTTAGTTTGGGGCTAGATAACGCTGTGTGAAATGTCCAGCAATATTTATTTATTTTATTTATTTAAGTAAAATCACAAAAAACGGTCATATTATTACGAAAATTTGCAAGGTAACTTTTTACATCTCCTCTCCAAATATGCGTATGACCCTATTATCAAAATCTCGTATATAATTGTACGAGGTTGATAGTGTCCTCGTACCTCGTACGGAAGACCATAAATCTCGTATTTGTACGAGGAACCTCGTACGGTTGGCAACCCTGCCCTTGAGTGAGCCTGACACTGACAGAAAGAAATCAAACCAGTCAATTAAAATAATGTTACAGAATGTCACGTCACGACTCCGTGTCTAGACACACTTTGTGCTTAAAACCAGTTTTCGGAAATCACAGGTTTAAATCAAAATAATTTAGGAAAAACATTGGTTTTTGTATGTGTGAAAAATCAGAGACAGTGCATTTAGGATTGTCAATGTTAGAAAAAAGCTAAAGATGTGCGTGACCATCGGTGTATGGTGTATGAAATGCTTCCTCCTGAAATCCCTCGTCCCACCTCCTTTAAATGTTTATTAACCCTTACCTTTACCCCTTTAATTAATTATGTTATATGTAAATTTATAAATGATAACAGCATTAGGTTGTAAATTTATATATTACTTACTAGCTCACTAACCCACATTATCTATAATAGTAATAGCAACTATCATTGTGCTGTTTATATGTTGTATTGTCTCTTTTATTTTAGAGTTAACAAGGGTTTTTCACAATTTAGAATACCGGTCGTATTCTTGACCTACACTAGAGTCCGCGCCACGAGTAGTCTTACGGCAAAAGCGGGAACTAAATCTAGAGTAACTTCTCGATTTCTGCGATAGGACTTTTATCGGACTTCATTGGTGCGCGGACTCTATCTCATAGGTATAAGAAAATATCGCGACTTTGACATTGGCGGAATTGTGACACTCCCTCCCTTGTCACAGTAGCCACAAACAAGAACTGAACTGTACCATCGATGTAATTTTAATTTTTATCGATAGATGGAATTGAATGATCACTTGATTACAGCATATTATATTTTTTTTACCATAGATATTACAATATTTCTACTTTCCTTACTAACAAACGACACCAAATAATGGGATTTTTATGGTGTTCTATTGTGATAGTCATCTTTAAATAAGCTTTTTGTAAACAAACACAAATGAGTTTTTTTATATCAACTACCTATCTCGAAAAATAATGTTGCCGTGGCAATTGACAACCCACATTATTTTGTTAACATAAGACCACAGAACACTCAGGGCGCTTAAACAGAGCAGCGATATTTTGTTAGCAGTTCTACAAACATAGCCATGAAAACCCCTCTAGTTAATTAGTCGACGAGACACTTATGTCGAGTATCGATATCGATAAACTCAAGAACACAACACTTTTAAAAGTTGAGAAGAGAAAGTTGTTCGCTGTCTGTCATGTTTGTTTGTTGTTGTGGTTAATTTGTGTTTTTATTTAATATAATTTATCACGAATTTTGTGATAACGTACATGTTTGTTCGATAATTACGTGCATCATCAAATGCTCAAGGACATTATAACACATTGGAAATGAGAAATAGACCGCGAAACAGTATTAGAATCGAAGGTCTTACGTTAGACATAACAAGCAGTCTCAATAAATTCTTTCTGTGTGAATGTAGCAGGAAATTCGAGAGTAAATTGCTGCTCGCTAAACATTTGGTGGACTGCAGTGGTGTTGTCGTAACGCATTACTGTCGGTGGTGTAATTTGAGTTTTAAAAATAAAGGGAATTTAGTGCTACATGCCAAATATATACATGGAGATGAAAGGTAATTTTTAGAGTAGGTAAATGTAGTGTTGTTTATGTTGCTGTGTTCTGCCTGAACACCTTATCAATAGAAGACTCAGACGGAGAGATATAAAATGGTTCAAAACATTCCATTGTCCACCTTTCATCTTTTTGCATTAGCTTGCATTAAAATATTGTATTGTGATCAAAACCTGATATTAATGCAAAGTTTTAACTCAATTGTCCTGTTAAATAACAGAAACTGACAAGACTTATAATAATTTGAGCAGTTGAACTGTATTTTCCGATGTATTTTAGTATTATTTCATAAATACTTTAATATTCATATTTCTGTTAACAAAAGTATCTGCAAAATTAGCTATAATTACCTACTAAAACAATGAAATAACATTTTAAGAGAATTTTAAGAAAATGCTAACAGGGGGTTATCATTTTCAATAACTCCTAGCCAATATAGGTATCCATTATAACCAAAGATTTGGTATTTAATTTTATGTAAAGACAGACATTTGGTTGAAAATAAAGCTTGCTTCAATAAAGAAAATAAAAATTTGTATAATTTAGGTATAGATTTCGACATGTAGGTAACAGGTTTTGGTGTCTACAATACAACCAGGAAATATTTTTTCTCTACATGTTGGTTAGCACATGCTATTTCAGTATTTGTGTACTCTGTGTACATACAGTGCCACCAACTTGTCTGTGCCGGTGGATTAAATTGGAACTAATCCTGACAAGAACCAATCTAGATATAAATTGCAGCTATTCAGTAGACACTAGACACTAGCGACCCCCTTCAATTCACAGATAACTTGGTAAATCTGTAGGTATTAACTGAACAGTGTGAGTGTGTGAGTGAGTACTGAGTGAGTATTGAATGAAGCTAGAATAACTTGGTGCCTAACTGTCATAGACCAACCCAATTGTGTCACACACTTTTCAGTATCAAAAACAGTGATAACAATAACTTGAGTAGATATAAACAATCAGTGATGATTTTCTTAAAAAAGTGATTATAAAGCTGTATAATTTTGTGAAAAATCATAAAAAATATTGCTATTTTCATTGAGTTATTGCATTAATTAATCTATATCTTTGATAATAGAAGTATTAAATATACAGTGATTATAATCAGCTATTTGTAATAAATACTTAATTGAAATAAAACAGTGATTTGCTATTGTAATGAAAATTTGGGATAAAGTGCTTGATTCAATTCTATTTTTGTTTGATGTTAATAGAATGTCATTAAGTAAATTAAAAATAAAATAAACAAAATTATTAAAATGGATAATAAAATGATATTATGTCAATTTTTTCATAAACAAAAGTAATAAAAAAAATCCAAAAAATGTACTTACTGTTAGCAAATCTATAATGTGTTATGTGTTAGAATGGAACCGCCAAAAACAAGCAAAGTGCCAAAATCCCGTAAAAGGTACATTTAATTAAAATTCATACGAATACAGGGTGAACTGGTAAATGGTCAACAAATTTGTAGTGTTACTCCTAATTTGTTTGTTTGAAATTCAGAATAATAATCGATATTTATTGCAAATCCAAAGATTTAATTATTTATTATCTACAGGAAAGTATTTAGGTACCTATATAACAAGTAACACATACATATAATATATAGTATATAACATGGTAGACATACCTCCCATACGCACAAAGCGGTACTCTTCCACCTTTATTATGCGCACCGCCAAGGAGTGGAATGCCTTACCTGAGTCTGTGTTTCCTGATAACTACAACCTAGGGATCTTCAAGTCACGAGTGAATAGGTTTCTTCTAGGCAAGCGTGTACCATCGTAGACTGCATCATCGCTTACCATCAGGCGAGATAGTGGTCAAACGCTAGCCTATAATTTATAAAAAAAAAAAACTTTTTTAACAAAAATTCAAAAACAGAAAAACTAAAAAATGTGCCTTTCCAAATTGAAGAGTTTGATGATCATCAGATTAGCAGGGCTAATTTAAACGTCGGAAAGCTATCTGATCGGTCTGACAGTTTTCATATTCGATTTCGAAACATAGAACGTTTTTAGGGTTCTGTACCTGAAAAGGTAAAAAAAGGAACCCTTATAAGATCACTTTCTTGTCTGTCTGTCCGTCCGTCTGTCCATCTGTCTGTCCTTGTGTCACCACCGATTTTCTCAGGAACGGATGGTCCTAACAAGTTGAAATTTATACCAGATACTGAGGTCTATAGTCCCTATTAGGTGTATTAAAATGGTCCTGAGTCAACACGATAAAAAGCTATGGCAAATTTAGATTTTTGCGAACACTTGTAAGTACCAAAATAAATTTAAGGACCAAAATAATTTATCTTAATTTTTAACTTATTTATTTTTCGGAATTTTCCCTTTACTTGTGCTGTAAGACCTTGCTTTTAACCAAAATTGACAATTCTAGGTCAACCGGAAGTACCCTATAGGTTTTGAGTCGAAAACCTATATGGTAGTTCCCGTTGACCTAGAATCACGAAATTTGGAAAAAGCAAGGTCTTACAGTTACATATAGTAAGTTACATACATACCTAGTTGACGCCAATTAAGATAAACCTCTGAGTTGTATGGGCGCACATACAGTTTATTATAGATAATGGAACGGAACCCTTCGTGCGCGAGTCCGACTAGCATTTGGCCGGTTTTTATTTTAGAATAGAATAGAAAAACGTTTATTTTGCATCACAAGTGTACAATGGCTTAGACAAATGGGTATAAATTAATGAACAAATTTGTGAGCAAAAACGGTCACCACTCAGCATTGTGCTATAGTAGCATATTTATACTACTATAGCGCTGGTCTTCCGTAATGCCATTTTTGTGTGTGCAGGGCAGCAACTGTCCATATATATAATATAACTGTACATATATAGCAACCTATCGATACATATTGCTAGTAGATATAAACTTTCGGACTCGTTTAGGTACCTCCCTACTTACGAACTATTAAAACATACAAAACATGAAAATACACAATCATAAACAGTTAACAGACATAATTAAAATAGTTTTGAAAATTAACAATTAAAAAATAAAAATATAATACAGTAAATAGGCATAATAAAAAGAGCTTTGAAAATTAAATAATTAGAATTATATTGCTAGAAACCAGGCCCAGAACAACCATCTACGTGTGAAAACTTTTGAAAACTCAACAAGTACTTTTTTAAAGATTTTTTGAAAGACCAAACAGTATTAGAGTTCCTTATAGGAGGAGGCAGATTGTTCTAACATTTCGTGGCAGCATATCTGAAGCTGCCACGAAATGCAGCTGTTCTGTGTCTGGGACAAAGTAAACGGACAGCAAGACGCTTAAGACGGTCCGAAAAGTGAAGCTTTTCGTATAAATATAATGGTTTCTGATTTCCAATAATGCCAAAGAGTAAAGTTGCAAAGTGGAGAATTCGACGCGATGAAATATTCATTAGTCCATTGGTATTTATGTACGGAGAAATGTGAGCTCGTTTATTCTTAGCTCGTTTATTTATTTTTAGCTCGAAATATGATTTTGTAAACTATCAATCACCCTTTGAATCCGTGTCGAAAAGGTATCTGAGCTTCGTGGTCAATCCGAAATAGTTTTAAACTTTGGATTAGAAATCAAATAAAAAAAATGTCTTACCGATCCGACCGACAACTTTGCAACGTTTTAAAATAACCTCGCTGGGCCGAATTTATATGGGTAACCACCACTGAGGTAACCCATTTCTAACATAAAATATATTATTGAAATCGGACAATATATGACAAAAAATTAAAAAAAAAATTACCCACATTAAAAAAACTACGAATTAAGAACCTTCTCCTTTTTTTGAAGTCGGTTAAAAGAGAGAACTTTATTACAGCAGTCATTTGTGACAGGTTCAAAGAAAGGTTAATAGTCGAAAATCCACATTTGTATAATAGGTTGGGGAAAAAGTCTTTTCGCATTATAGTATATATGAACTTGTAATAAAATCTCTGTGGCTATACTATTTGTATCTGGCTGGTTTTGGTATCATTCAAAGTTTAAATTTTAAAAAAGATAATTCCAAATTCAAATTAGGAAAATGTGTGATTTTTATTTGTTTTTCGTACTATAAAGATGAATGAATTTAATGAAGAAATTTGATACATTTTAAAATTTTACTACAAAAAAGGTAAAAATGCAACGCAAGCCGCGAAAACAATTTGCGATGTTTATGGACCTAGTGCAGTGTTTGTGAGAGTAGCACAAATTTGGTTTAAGCGTTTTCAATCCGGAAATTTTGATGTCAAAGATGCACGTCGTTCTGGTCGCCCTATTGCGGATAAAATTGATGCCATTTTTGAAAAAGTGGAGCAAGATCGGCATATCAGTAGTTACGACGTAGCCGAAGAACTGGGAATTGACCACAAAACAGTTTTGGCGCATTTGAAAAAACTGGGTACACAAAAAAGCTCGATATTTGGGTACCCCACGAGCTCACTGAAAGAAACTTAATGAACCGTGTACTCATTCGTGATTCTTTATTACGACGTAATGAAACCCAACCATTTTTGAAGAAGCTGATAACTGGTGATGAAAAGTGGATCACGTACGACAAGAACGTGCGAAAAAAGTCGTGGTCAAAGGCCGGTCAGGCTTCACAGACTGTGGTGCAACCCGGGTTAACTCGCAACAAGGTGATGCTGTGTGTGTGGTGGGATTGGAAGGGCATTATTCATTATGAGCTGTTACCACCAGGCAGGACCATCGATTCTGAACTCTACTGCAAACAACTGATGAGATTAAAGCAAGAAGTTGAGAGAAAGCGGCCGGAATTAATCAACAGAAGAGGTGTGGTTTTTCATCATGATAACGCTAGACCTCACACATCTTTAGCCACTCAGCAAAAATTAAGATAGTTTGGCTGGGAGGTGTTACTGCATCCGCCGTATAGTCCCGACCTTGCACCTTCAGATTTCCACCTGTTTCGGTCTCTTCAGAATTATTTAGGCAGTGTCAGGTTAATATCACGAGAGGACTGCCAAAACCACGTGTCGTGGTATTTTGATCAGAAGCCCCAAAATTTCTATAGCAATGGGATCATGTCCCTACCTACAAGATGGCAAAAAGTTATCGAACAAAATGGTACCTACATACTTTAGTTAAATGTAAATAAACTATATTAAAAAATATTTTGAATTTTCTTAAAAAATGCGAAAAAACTTTTCCCCAACCTAACACATTGCTGCACCTAAAGAGAGCGGTTTGTGTGGAACTATGGATAACTTCATTATTGGACTGAAATAAACATTGGTAGAGTTTTTGATCGAGCGAAGCGAGATCTCCAAATCAACTTGGGCAAATCGGAGTTGTATGTATGTTTGTAAGTATGTATGTTTGTTTGTCCGAGGATAACTTTCGAAGCGTTGATCCGATCATCTTAAAATTTGATACATAGGTAGGTAGTGATGGCACAATTTTGGTGTGACTAAATGAGCTAAAAATGTTGGAGGTTCGTTGAGATATTGAGATATTGGGGTTTCAAGAGCGGTAAAAAAAAATTGAAATGAGACTATTAGGTCAAATAGGACGTCAAATGAAAGGTCTTCATTAGTACATTTCAACTCTGTTCTTATTTTTAGTTTAATCATTGTGGTTTTTGAGTTATTAGCCATAATAAAAACAACACTTTGACAAAATTCGTGTAGCTTTAGTGACATAAATATAGGTAAAAGTCCGAAATCCAGAATAACTGCATTTTGTACCCCAAAAAACCCATTTAATATGAACTCCCGCTACCTGTAATTTAAATGAAACTGTAGGTCAAGTAAGTTGGTTTTATATTTCGTGGCACTATTTTGGTAGTCAAAGATTACAAATCATATTTTTTTGTTTTAATCGGAGATTCGCGAGATCTCAGTTCGGGGCGAACCACTAGTACTTAGAAAACTTTCGTGACTTATTCCAATCATTATTATAAATACGGAATTTATCACATATGTCGGTCGTAACACCGACAACACGGTACGTGATAAACCCCGTATTTATAATAATCATAGCTAAAGTTATGGCTTTGGGCTGAATCTGACTGAGCCATATAGGTATCTCAAAATTTGTTAAATTAAAAACCTGAAAATAAATTTTATAATTTTATCAATGTCTTGTAGATAAGATACATCTATATATATATAAAACAAAGTCGGATTAGTTACACCATTTATAAGTCAAGACCGGCTGGACCGATTTTAATGAACTTTGTTTTGTTGAATTTGTCTCTACTCCGAATACCAGAATAACTATTAAAATATTGGAAAAATTCACGCAAAAATAAATTATGAAGAACATTCATTTTCTCATACATAGATGCAGCTAATGGCATAGATGGCCGATTGGTAATTCTACCGGAGTGACGTACATTGGCAGCCAGCGTCATATGCATGTTAAGGCCATACGAAGTTCGGCGGGTCAGCTAGTTATACATAATATGCATGATTACATATTTTAAAAAAAGTGGTTCCATGGATTTTACGATAAGAAATTTTACAGGTTTAGCGGTTTATAGATAACAGTTAAGATTATGCATTTAAATTCCTTTTTTGTTATATTTCCACCATACATCATTATAATAATACGAATTGCCGCGTTTACGTAACGTGTTAGCTAGCACGTGGCGTTGTTCCTACAATCCTGAAGGCGCGCTCGCATGTATAGCAAACGCGGCGTCCCCGTGGTGTCGCGGTGAGCTCGCGGCAAGCACGTTCACAATTCATCAATTTGGTTGTAAATAGCTTGTAAGGTGTACTTACATTCACGTAAGAAAATATCCATTATCCCCCAGGTTTTAAAAACAGTTTTTTTTTTAATTTCAGCTTACAAGAAACAAAACTGAAGAAGTTTGAATGCAATGCTTGCGATGCGAAATACGACTCAATGTGGAAGCTCAAATACCACATCCGAGGCACTCATTTTAATCTCTCAGCCGGCACTTCCCACTACGAGACCAAACAAGTCAACCAAGTCTGGTTCGAGAAGGTCCTGAACTCAAAAAACCTAGTGGAAATCACAAAAACGAGTCTCAACACATTAGTCATGAAGCCAATGGCCCCGGACACAGTAAAAATCATCGATCACAACCAACCAGAAAAAATAGACCTACATAGTGTTTATCCTACTGGCCGGAAGAAAATCTCCCACGTTGTATGCAAAATCTGCAAAAGAAGTTACATAAATCGTGATCTTAAAAAGCATATACAAGAAGCCCATCAAAAAGATTTCGCAAAACACAAGTGCAATAATTGTAACATGACTTTCAAGAGATCTTATATATTTATAAAACATGTGTGCAATAAACCTGATGGTAGGTTCAGGAACAAGAGAGTAGAAGGTGTTACAGCTTGTCGGAAAGGTGGTATTAAAATAACAAATGTGTCAAGTTTACGTCCCGTTGAAATTGATTAGAATTAAGACCCACTTGCTTTGTAGTACAGGTTAACCTTAAGCTAAGCTGGTTTAAGCTATGCTAACTTAAACTAAGTGGGTTTAAGCTATGCTAACTTAAGCTAAGCTGGTTTGAGCTAAGCTAACTTAAGTAACGACTATGTATTTGCACAAGACATTGACAATAAATATGCAAGTGGGTTGGACTGTTAGCGACAACAAATGATAAGCGATTTGTGTATAAAGTTGAACTCTGTGGGATAATAGTGGAAGGGCATTTTTGACCAGATATAGCATATAGCTAAAAAACCAATTCGTACCCCAAAAACCGACTGAATCACACTAATATTGTAAATGCGAAAGTTTGGATGTTTGTTTATTTATTTGTTTGTTTGTTACTCAATCACGTCAAAACGGCTGAACCGATTTTATTTTTAGGGTACCTACACATTTAGTAGTGTAACGCGTACGAAGTCGCGGGCAACAGCTAGTATGTTTATAAAATCCTTACAAAAGAATTGGCCGAATGTTTAATCTTCTCACCTTATACTCTATTTTAAAGTTCACTGCAAATTATGTAAACAAAGAAATGTCAATTTTACGCGAGAGCGAGGGAGAGGATAATCATTCCCTCTCCCTTGCACTCACGGAAAAGTGACATTTCTTGATTTACATAATTTGCAGTGAACTTTAAAATAGATTATAGTGAGACCCAAAAACATCACTGTTTGACACAATATTGTAAAACCGTATCTGAGAAAATATTTTAGCACAGAGTATTTATAGTTTACTAGCTTCCGCCCGTGGCCTTGCCCGCGTGGAAAAGTAGCCAATGTTTTAATCCAGGTCATATTCTACCTATATATGTATACCAAATTTTATCGAAATCGGTTCAGCCGTTACGACGTGATTGAGTAACAAACAAACATCCAAAGTTACACATTTATAATAATGGTGTCTAAAGGTGCTGCGTAATTAAACATTTCGTTTACGATAATTGAGCAATGCAATGACATCTATTAGCAAAACGAAAATTTTGATTGAAAAAGTCATTGTCAAAAACTTAATCACAAGTCCTATCAAGGAAATAATTTACCATCACACAATTGCTGTTAAGTTTAAAATATTTATTTATTTTTAGATGTGGGTAGATATAACTTAGCACATAATATCATATGAAAGACGTGGATGAGACCAAGTAACAAACAAACATCCAAAGTTACACATTTATAATAATGGTGTCTAAAGGTGCTGCGTAATTAAACATTTCGTTTACGATAATTGAGCAATGCAATGACATCTATTAGCAAAACGAAAATTTTGATTGAAAAAGTCATTGTCAAAAACTTAATCACAAGTCCTATCAAGGAAATAATTTACCATCACACAATTGCTGTTAAGTTTAAAATATTTATTTATTTTTAGCTGTGGGTAGATATAACTTAGCACATAATATCATATGAAAGACGTGGATGAGACCATGAGTTTATATTAATTAATAATTTATAATAAATTATTAGATTTATTATTTTGGGTATCCCTCTATGAACAGAGATACCTACCCAAAAAATATATCAAGACTATATACCCCCCTCCGGCATATCTTTATGAAAGGTTTAATACATATTAAGCGGGAGAGGGGGGGGGGGGGTACAAGCTAGTGCTGTTTTATCGGTGTTACAACCGTCGTAAATCTCATCAGAGTGAGTGTGATCCGTTCAGAAACGGGTCGGCACGTGAGGGCGTCACTACAGTAATAAGAATCGTATTAACACTTGTACAAGTCAGTCATTTTATGTGTAGTGAGTCCCAATGGAGCCCACACACGACAACGATTTCTTTAAACAAGCCTTAAAATTTGAACAACTTTATCCCACATAAGTGGGAAGTCTGTGAATAGAATAGAAAACGCTTTATTGTATACCACACTCAAATCAACAAATCATATTTAAAACACTTAAAACTAGATACGCGATAGTACAATTGGCGGTCTCATCGCTAAAAGCGATTTCTTCCAGACAACCTTTGGATGGACTGCCTTGCACAAGCCAGGCATACACAATGCTAGCACAAATAAATCGTTGACGTGTGTTGGGGCCCAATAGACAGAGTACTTTAACTCTAGAATTGGCCCACACATCACATAATAAACAACTATCAACTTAACTAGAAATGCATAATATTACGAAAAATAAAGATAAATTTATAAATTAACGGAAATAAGTGATACTACTGTGGTATTCACTGTATCCAAATAATTTTATTAATTTTTAATTTTATTTATAAGGACGACCTCCGTGGCGGAGTGAGCGTATAACCGACTGAGACGCAGGAGGTAGCGGGTTTGATTCCCGTCGCGGAACAAATGATTGCATGATCTACAGATATTTGTTCCAGGTCTGGTTGTTTCTCTATTTATTATATGTATGTATTTACGAAAAAAAGTATATAAGTATTCTATCAGGTATCTGGTTCCCTTAGTACAAGCTCTGCTTAGTTTGGGGCTAGATAGCGCTGTGTCAAATGTCCAGCAATAATTATATTTATTTATATTAATATAATAAATATGACCCTTACGTTTATATTATTCTTTTTCTTTATTGTGAATAAACTTATAGACATTTGGGTAAAGGGTTTGCGCAATTTTAGGCTTTAGTATACGCCAAGACTCGTGGCAGATGGGGCCAACACATGTTTGTTTCCTTTTCAATACAATAACTGGTAATTAGTGTTATCGATATTTACTCGGCGCATCACTAACGGCTTCCGTAAGGGCTGCAAGAGCGAGCGAGATAGCAATATCGTCGCTTGCCCCACGTAGGTATGATCCCGTCTACCAGGAGCATTGGCGTCTAGTATAGATAGAAGATACTCAGTAAATCAAACCAAAATTCATTTGATTATGTACATAAGTTATTACTTTTTATACGAATTAACTGCTTGTTTATTTATGTGTGCGGGGTTGTTTCTACATCGTGATATTAATATTAAAAATAGGTATGAATAAATTTGATTGAGTACCTATCAAAGTTCATGTTTATTTTTTCTACCCTGTTTTAGGGGAGAATATTAAATCCGTCCGTTCACGATTTGCAGTAGGCCGACCAGAAATTCTAGGAAAAGATTTGATTTTTTAATTGATCTGAATCTCTTTGGACTGATTGATACCACTGGTTGATGATTCATTATTTTAAAGAGGATCGGACCAAAATTCTAAAAAAACGGAAACCCTTGGGTGCGGTTTTGTTCGCTGTCGTAGTTTATCTTAGCAACTAGGTACTGAAGCTATCAGCTTGAAAGTTGGAACAGTTATAAATAACTAAACTAGCTCCCGCCAGCGACTTCGCACTCGTGGTTTGTCAACAAAAAGTATAGTCTGTGTTAAAAATAGGGTTTACTATTGTAGTGCCTACAACTTGTAGCTAATAGACGTCCTACAGCAGGGTTTCCCAACATTACGACATTTATTTGTCATGATAATTAAATCACATTTTTGGTGGTTATTACTGTATGTTAAGTAGGTACCCCATGCGCACGCGCGGTGCAATGAGTGATCGAACAAATTAAATAGTGATAAAATAGTTGTAGGTACGCCCGATTGCTTCGATCAAAAATACATCTAGATTACGGGTCATAAACAAAATCAAAGCTAAATGCTGTCCGCGTAAACATATAAATATACAGCTACATTCGTTTACCAATAGAATGAGACAAAAGATTTCAATTCAACCTAATCACAACCACAGCACCTTGTAATAAAGTCACAAATCCTTTAAATGTTACGATCATTCGTCTCAAAAAACAAACAAAGTAATAAATTACACCTGTCACTTAAAAATGAAAAGACGTACCTAGGTTATACAACATTTATTGTGAAATCAACCTTATGGAGCAATGAATAAAGTACTTTTTCCTGTTATTGTCTTGCGAGCTACATCGTTTTATTTCGTTTCTGTTTGCTATTAGCGTCTATTGGCCCAACGCTATATCACACGTTTGACGTTGGCCAAACATTATTAGATAAGTGCGCCAAATATGGACTGGTTTTGTAATATGGACTACCTTCATTTCTCAGAAACCGTCCGTCGTATTAAGCCACCGATCGCCGCGCGCTAAGCTCCACCCCTCCCGCGCCTCGCTAGTCGCTTGCCGGTCGGCAGAGAGAGCGCGCGTGTTCACTGCAGTCATTTTTCGTTTTTATCAACGCGCGATGTAATTTTTTACCTAATTTCGTAAGCTCATAATTTCAGCAAATATTACTGTTTGGGAAAGTGGATTAAACTAGGGGAAAGGTAAGTTATTTTAAAATTATTCATATTAAGTTGCAATATCCAATAGTTTTTATAATTTTCTTAGCAACAGTATTAACCTAGAAATATATGTCTTATAATATGGACCACCGGCGTGTTTTGAATATGGACTAGTGGTCCATATTACAAACAGTCACTTATATTTTATTTTTATTGTTTTAGGATGGCATCTACAAATTCTACAGCTAAAGGCAAGATCAGACAAACATGGGATAAAGATGCAATGGCAAATGCAATTAAAGCTATACGAGATAAGCAAATGGGTTTTTTGAAAGCATCAAAAACATACGGAGTACCCAAAACTACGCTTATACGCTTATCAAAAATGGAAGACCAATCACTTAGCGACGTTACAAACCATAAACTTGGAAGAAAATCGACTTTGCCGAGTGAAGTGGAAGCTGAATTATGTGATTATATTCTAGAAATGGAAATATCGGGATTTGGTCTTACACGCAGGGACATCAGATCTATGGCTTACCAGCTAGCGGAAAAGAATAACTTAAAGCACGGGTTTTCACAAGATAATGAATCTGCGGGAAGATCATGGTTAAAGTTATTCCTCAAGCGCCATCGTAACCTATCCTTTCGCCGTGCAACGGGCACATCAATCGCTAGAATGAAAGGATTTAACAGAGAAAATTTTAACGCATTTTTTGACTTGTTGGAGAGTTCTTTTGATAAAATCCAGTATCCTGCAACCAATGTATATAACGTGGACGAAACTGGCATTTCAGTAGTGCCATCAAAAATGCCTGATTTAATTTTAGGCAACACGTCCATTTTTTAAGTATATAATTTTGAACCCAATTTACTGTGGTCCATATTTAAAACCATGTGGTCCATATTTTGTCCACTTTTTGTAAATGCAAAATAATCTTATATTTTAGAAAATGTTGATTATTTCTAAGATGTTCATGTTTCTTAAGAATTCTGATATTCGTTTTTGATACCAAATAATTATCGAACTGTTCAAAATATATAAGGCTGATTAATCTTTATAATTCTGAGTTTTATTTCACAAAATCCTTATGGTGGTCCATAATTGGCGCACTTACTCTAGCGGTGGTTTAAAATCGGCAATATTGTTAAAAATTAATATTAATCGTCAGTTTAAAGCTTAAAATATAACTTATTCCACATGTACTTACCGAAAGTAAGACACTCGGCTGATAAATTGCTTTTCCGGGCTATATTTTTGCAACTTTTAAATGCGCATTGAGGCATTGTGGTACATGTTGACGTTGGCTGTGTTTCAACCTGACTAAACAAAATAAGAGCTCACGCCGCAAGTGAGCTGTTATTTACCGAAACGGATTTTTTGCGCCGACCCTTTATCTAGGTGTATTGTTGATCGAAGCCCGATTGGAACTAAGAGGCGCGACTAAATCTGTGTAGGTAAGTGTTAAATCATGAACATTGATGAGTAGGTAGATTAAAATTACCAAACACATTATGCCCCCTTTATGATCTCTCCGCCCCCCCTCAGGGGGCGCGCCCTACCGGTTGAGAAATCCTGTTCTAAAGAGTGGGTCGTGCCATTTTCTAGTCCGCAAGTGTCAGTATTACGATTTCTCTTATAAATATAATTTTATTTATTAGTTTCGTGTGTTGTATCTGTTGCGGCAGGGATGTCCGTACAGCACGCTCAGCATGGCCGTGTCAGCATCGCTGAGCGCCGCACGCCGCCCCATTGACAGCGTGCGCTGCCACAGGTGGTCCTGACCAAAGAGAGTATACTATGTATTATAGGAAAATCCTGACGAAATGAGGGCTTTTCTGTATTAGATGCCTTAAGTCTGAACGTACTCAAAGCAAAACTGCTGAGTGGACTGGAAGGTGATTAGTAGAATAGAATAATAATTTATTTGGTACACAAAATGACACCTGAGACGATTTTAAGGAACAGTAGATACAATTGAATCGATTATGACAGTTCGACTCATGTGTCTGCGTACCAAAATGGCGTTCAGCTCAGCATAATGTTGGATGTTATTCATTCAACGCTGATTTTCAGCTGAAACCAGGAGCAAAAGGTAGTGCAGCAGCGACGAAGTAAAATAAAAATAAATAAAGAAGTGAATAAATAAAAGGTGTACAGTTTTATTAAAATGTAAATATACATTTTATAAACATACTTTTCTAAGTAATATTAGGTATATATATATATGACTTATGAATCCAAAGGATATGAAGGTAAATGGAAGGCACTTGAGTGGGCTGGAAGGTGATTAGTAGGTATCTGAGTGGACTGGAAGGTGATTAGTAGGTACCTGAGTGGGCTGGACGGTGGTCTCCCCATGGCTGCAGTCACGGCACATGTAGTTAGCGGGCGCGTGTGTGGCACTATCGAAGTCGTACGCAAAACGCGAGTCGCGAAGCCATGCTGCTGGTGGCGTCTTCTCTAAGTAGTGCTCCTTGCCTGCTCAAAAACAAACTATTTGTAGAGGTCCTACCCAGGCTTCATTGATAGACTCGGTGCAAAAGTGGACTGTATTTATTTTTCTTCTTAGTTGCTAGTTTACAAGGTATAAATCGCGTTCTTGAATGATCACAAATTTCTGCTTGAAAACGGTCTATCTTTATACAAAAACTACTCCTCGCCCTAGCCATGGTGCGGGGATCGTAATTCACGCTTTCACAAATCATGTTGTATAATTCCTAATACATCGAAGTTTCCAGCAAAGTTAGACGGGGACTTACATGTAGCTATCTCACTCTTTTGACCTTTACAAGTTTAAACTGTTACAATCTTAGCTACCTGTTAACATTTGAATCTGATTCGATCTTATAACTACCTAATACATTTCAAATCTAGATTCGATCCTTCCCCGTCTTTGATCGTCCTTTACAGTCTCCCCCCGGCGCAGATCCTCGCAGCCTTCTTATTCAATCGGGAGGACGATCAACCTTCTCACTGGCCTCCGGAAAACGCCTCCCCGCGTCCGCACCTCAGCGCTCCGAACTACTCCGTCCGGACCCGTAATCACGCGCTCGATCTGGCCCCGCGGCCATACGTTCCGAGGTAGCAAACCGTCCGCGATTATGACGACGTCCCCTTCTTTGATGTTCTCTTGCTGTCTTCTGACGTCGCCTCGCGGCGCCAACGTAGGCAAGTACTCGTCGATCCAGCGCTTCCAAAAGGAGTTTGCCAGAGCTTGTGCGGCGCGCCACGTCCTTCTGTCGGCTACGTCGCAGTCTCCCACATATGGCAAACCTACTGCCGTCCCCAATAAAAAGTGGTTCGGCGTTAAAGCCTCCTTTTCCTCTGGGTCCACGGGTACATGCGTTAAAGGCCGCGAGTTCACGGTGTGCTCGATTTCTGTCATTAACGTATTCAATACCTCTTCTCGCGGGGCACGTTCATTTAAGGTGATGGCTAGGGCTCTCTTCACCGTTTTTATCATTCGCTCCCAGGCTCCCCCCTGGTTTGGCGCACCAGGGTCGATGTATCGCCACTCGATTCGCTCTTTGAGTGCGTACTCTTTTAGGCCTGGGAGCCACTCATCGTACGCCTTTCTTAGTTCCACTTCCGATCCGTGGAAGTTCGTTCCATTGTCTGACACGATTGTACGAGGAGTCCCCCGTCGGGCAGCCATTCGCCTGATAGCCATAATAGCCGAGTCGGTGCTGAGACTCGCTATAAGCTTCACGTGTATAGCTCTTGTTACTAGACACGTAAAGAGCATACCCCATCGCTTCTCACGGCGCCGCCCGATCGCTACCCATATAGGGCCGAAACAATCGATGCCGCAGTTAGTGAAGGGTCTCGTGTTCATCTCTAGGCGAATCCTCGGCAAGTCGCCCTTTACTGGCTTCTTTGGGTTCGCTCTCCTTATCTTACACAGCGTACAATCGTTCAGAACCGTTCTGACCGCTTCTTTGGGTTCGCTCTCCTTATCTTACATAGCGTACAATCGTTCAGAACCGTTCTGACCGCCGGACGCAACCGCAGTATCCAAAATCGCTGGCGCAGATTGTTCACGATCTGTTCTCTGCCCGCGTGCTTATTCTTCTCATGTTCCCGCCTGATCAGTAGACGTGATAAGCGGTGCGCTCCGTCCAGAATGGGTGGATCCTTCAGGTGATCCGGTACTGTAGCGGCGTTGATCCTACCGCTCAGCCTTATGATTTCCATATACATGTGCATTGGCCGCTAGCTCTTTTGGTGCATGCGCTCGGTTCTCCGGGGTAATACTATCCAGTAAGCCTTCACGGTTTGAGCTCCAGCTTGCAAGTTCAAAACCCGCTTGTTGATGCACCTCTTGCACTTGTACTATAGCTCTGGCGGCTATCTCTTCCGTTGCAAAGCTGTCCACCCAGTCGTCCATGTAGTGGTTCCGAGTTATAGCGTCAAACGCTAGCGGGTGTGTCCGCTCGTGATCTTTCGCGTTCCTGTTCCTGACGCTATGAGCCAGAAATGGAGAACTTCTCGCTCCGAATATCATGGACTTCATCATGTACTTCTGCGGTGGATCTGTTCGGTTGTCGCCGCGCCATAGAAAGTGTTGGGCTGTACTGTCCTCTTGTCTTATGGTCACCCTCAGGAACATGTCCCGAATGTCCGCAGTGACCGCGATCGGCTTCGTTCTGAAGCGAAACAAGACGCCATGTAATGTCTGTAGTAGATCTGGTCCGTCCAGCAGTGCGTCGTTGAGACATGTTCCATTAGCGCGCGCGGCTGCATCGAAAACCATTCTAAACTTCCCCGGCTTGTTGGGGTTTGTCACCGCGAAGTGAGGGAGAAACCAGAGACGTTCGTTCTGACTCTGTTCCTCCTCGCTTTTTTCTGCATATCCCTTTTCTAGCAGCTTCTCCACTTGCGCGGTGTATGCACTTCTAAACTCCGGCGATCTGTCCATCTTACGTTCGATCCCATGTAAGCGTCGTATGGCCATGTCGTAGCTGGGCGGCATCTTCACCTCATCGCTGGCCCAAGGTAGTCCCACTTCAAAACGACCGTTCACTCGTCTCGCTGTTCTGTCGAAAATGCTTTGAGCCCGCGCATCCTTTGCGTTTGGCTTTCTTTTAATTGAAACGCCCAAAGCATCTATCTCAAAGTGTGCTTTCACGAGCTTGCTTAATTCCTCGTCTTGGTCGTTCAAAGTATGTCCGTTCTGGACACCTTGGCACGTATGGACGTGTAGTACCGTCTCCTGCTGTCTTATTGTGCTCCTGGGGATTGATCCATGGATAACCCATCCCAGCTGCGTTAGTGATGCAGCTGGCTGGTTTCTCTTCCCTGTCAGAAGCTTCCTCGTCACAATAAGATGCCAGTTGTCGGCCCCGATGAGTATGCGTGGCTTCGCTGACGCATAGCACACGGCTTCTGGACGGAGTTTCCTTAAGTGCGCGTATTTTAACACATCGGTACTGACGAGTTGATTTCCTAAGGTCAGGTTCTTCACAGTACGCGCTGCGATCCGATGTGAGTCCGACTTGTGTCCTCGGATCACGATATCCACTACCCGGCTCTCGGGTTCCCTCTGACTAGTCGTAGCCCCCACGATGTTCAAGGCTTTTGTCGGGCCTTCCGTTCCGATCATCGCGGCGACCTCTTCATCGATCAGAGTTATCGTTGATCCTTCGTCCAGTAACGCATACGTATTCATTTCCATGCCGTTACTGCCCTTAATCACGACTGGACACACCTTCAGTAGGACTTGATTCCTTGCTGTTACATGCGCAGATGCAGTGATGGCTGATTCTTCGGTCTGGCCCTGCTCACTGGCACCCTCGTTCCTTATTTTCGGCGCATGTAACAGTGCGTGATGCGGACGTGTGCATTCACCCACTTCGCATCGCTTGCTCTTGCACATAAAGCGTCTATGCTTGCTGTTCAGACAGCGAAAACATATGCCTGTCTCTTTGGCCCATTCCCATCTCTTGTCTACTGGCATCGCCGTGAGCTTTCTACACTCGACGGTTCTATGGTTGCCCCCGCAGCAACGGCACTCGTTCTTGTCCATTACTGCGTTCTTACTCGTTGAGGCTTCCTTCTCCGATGCCGCGTTCTGTGTAGCGTACACCGACCCACGATTTCGTTCGTTCACCCTGGGTCGCTGCTCTGTAGGTCGGGCCTTTGAGGTGCTCTGCGAAGGCGTAGCTGTATACGCGTATCGCATTGCGCGATCTGCCTCTCTCATCAGGAACTGGGACAGCGTCAATATTTCTGGTTCATTTCGGCTGCCAAATTCCTCTGCATAGTCGCACCATTTTGATCGGATGTGCGGTGTCAACTTCTCGGCTACCTGTCGCGCAAACATCGGGTTCTGCAGGTAGCCGCGTTGGTCCATACAAGAGATGGCGGTTACTACGTTCTGTAGTTTGATGGCGAAAGCGTTTAATTCGCCTGCGGTCGCGCCCAGTCGCGGTAGCTTCTTAATCTCTTCTAACGCGTTGTCTATAATCATCTCTGGGCGACCGTAACACTGCTCCAAAGTCTTCATTATAACTGCCGGTTCGGTTGCAGTGTATAACAAAGCCGACACTGCTTGACGGGCTTCGCCTTTCAGGCATGTTCTAAGCCTCGCTAGATTCTCAGCCGATGAGATCTTGTGGATGGTCGTCGATTCCTTCATGGCTGCCTTGAACGGTAGCCAATCCCCCGCAGCACCTCCGAATACAGGTAGGTCGTACGTCTGTCTCGGAGGTGGTCTACGGTGAGCCATCTTCTCTATGGCTTCCGTTAACCGATCAATCCCTCTGTCTCGCGTTCGGTCCGGCGTGAGTGATCTGTCTCGCAGTGTTCGTGGTTCAAAAGTGACCCGATTGTTCGTAATCGGAGGATACCGCTCCGTATTCTGTTCTCTCGTGGTCGATGAGAGATACCTGGTATCCTGATCCGTCACTTGTTCTGGCTCCCCCCGTTTATGATGGCGTTGGAGCCAGTCCTCTATTCTGTGTTCTGTGTCTAGGGCCCCGTTCCGTGCACCCGTGCCCTGGATGCTTTCTTGTTCATCTTCTTCCCGTATTGTAGCGACTTCGGCAATCAACCTCTTCCTTATAAGTTCCGCTTGAATATGGAGCTCTTGCCTCTTAATCTCGGCCAGTCGTTCTTCAGCTTCAAATTCAATTTGCCTGATCCTTGCCATCGCGCTGGCGCTGGAGCGTTGCGAGCGGACGGACGGGGCACGCCGGCGTTCGGGCTCGGCGTGTGTGGTCACTCGCAGTGCTACCTCGGTCGCGGGCGCGGGCGCGGTCGTCTCTGACGCTACGCGAGCGGAGGAGGGTCCCGCTTCGGCGGGCCGCGGCTCAACGGGAGCATTCGGAAGCGCGGGTTCGGACGGGGACGCGGGGTAGTCTTCGTAGACGCGAAGTGCAGCCTTCTTCCCCCTCGTCACTGGTGGGCTCCTGGTGGTCATCTTCTTCAGCACTTGATGCCCCTACCTACCTAGCGGTCCCTAACACTAACACTAAAACCGCCCTAAGGCGTTTACCCGCTATTCCGACCGTTTGGCACCGTTAGGTGGCCGGAATAAACGGGCCGTGGACCAGCCACGTGAGGGGGTGGGGGGTCTTCACTGTTCGGGTGACGTCCTCGTTCGGTTGTCTTCAACGGACGCGGGCTTATCTTCAGGCACCCCGTGCCCTTGCGCCGGTCTTGACAACGTCGCACGTCGCACCGTTGGGTGATCTTCAGGCACCCCGTGCCCTTGCGCCGGTCTTGACAACGATGCTCGTCGCACCGTTGGGTGATCTTCAAGCCCGCGCCGTCTCTTCAGTGGTTATACGATGTAACTGTTTCTTGACACCCAGTGGAGCGGGTCTTGCCGGCTCCGCAGGAACAACTGGTCCGGTCGTCGCAGGAACGGCTTATCCGGGTCGGAGGACCAAAACTTGTAGAGGTCCTACCCAGGCTTCATTGATAGACTCGGTGCAAAAGTGGACTGTATTTATTTTTCTTCTTAGTTGCTAGTTTACAAGGTATAAATCGCGTTCTTGAATGATCACAAATTTCTGCTTGAAAACGGTCTATCTTTATACAAAAACTACTCCTCGCCCTAGCCATGGTGCGGGGATCGTAATTCACGCTTTCACAAATCATGTTGTATAATTCCTAATACATCGAAGTTTCCAGCAAAGTTAGACGGGGACTTACATGTAGCTATCTCACTCTTTTGACCTTTACAAGTTTAAACTGTTACAATCTTAGCTACCTGTTAACATTTGAATCTGATTCGATCTTATAACTACCTAATACATTTCAAATCTAGATTCGATCCTTCCCCGTCTTTGATCGTCCTTTACACTATTATTTATAGGTCACACACACCCCATACCTGCAAGATCCACTTGAAGATGCTGATGTTGGAACAGATTTTAACATATTGCATATCAAAAGTTATATCGTCTGCTTATACTACAACTAATGCTTCAACAATGAGGGGTTTTCGCGGCCATGTTTTTATAACTGCTAACAGATGGCGCTGCTATGTCATGCTCTGATTAACAAAGAAAAGTGAATTTTCAATGTCAATTGCCGTGTCAATATAGAATGTTTATTTTTAAATCGAAAATGAAAGTATCAACATTATTTTCCGAGGAGCTTGAAATAAAGAAACAAACATTTGTGTTTGTTTATCTGACGAAATGAGATTGTTATTTACAAATTAGTTTTGACAGTGTGTCTAAGATTTTGGCATACTTTACCATATTTTTGACGGCGCAATCTATTACTCTAGTCGGAACTAGTTTTATTTTAAATAGAAACATTGTGACACGAAAACCCCTCATTGTATTTAATTTCAAAGACATTCAATCGTTATCAAGCCAGGCTCGTAGATAGTGTTAAATTGAAGGTAGGGCAGCGGTGGTTACAGGTAGGGCGGAAGTCTCTAGGCAAGCGTGCTTCATCTTCGATCACACCATCACTTACCACCAGGTGAAACACTACCTCACCTGGTGGTAAGTCGTGTAAGTAAGTAGGTAAACAAAAAAGTACCTACCTGAAACTCGATTTGGATTTTCGTCGTACTTGACTTGTGAGTGTAAGTGCGTTCCTACCAACTAACCATGTTATTTTTTAAGGTATGGCATTCCCCCCTCCCTCCTAGCTATAGCCATGTATCAAGCGATATATGTTGCTACCTTTCTGCACATTGTTCCAGTTGACGATGACGTAGTAGTCGCGGTCGTGTCTATTGGAGTGCATGGGGAGGCCGAGCGCGCGGAGCAGTAGGCTCAGTGTGTGCGCGGCGTGGCCCGGCGCGCCTCTCACCATCGATGACAGGGATATTGTCTAGAATTGGAACACTCACTTAGCACCCATCTGCCAGGTGTTATTCACAAGTTACAGACATAGACATCGTCATAGACAATCAACTTGGGCAAATCGGTAAATGTATGTTTGTTTGTTTGTCCGAGGATAATTTTCGAAGCGTTGATCCGATCATCGTGAAATTTGATACATAGGAGTAGGTAGATAGTGATGGCACAATTTAGGTGTGACTAAATGAGTTAAAAATCTTGGGTGTTAAGATATTGGGGTTCAAGAAGGGTAAAAAAAAAAATGAGACTATCAGGTCAAATGGGACCAAATGAAAGGTCTTTATTAGGACATTTCGACCACGTTTTTATTTTTAGTAAAGTTTGGAAGGAAGTTTTTAGGAAAAGTCTGAAATCCAGAATTACTGTAATTTCTACCCCAAAAAAGTGTAATCAATTAACATGAACTCCTGTTACCTGTAATTTGAATGAAACAGTACCTAGGTCAAGTTTGGTTATTTATTTCGTCGCACTATTTTGATGTCAAGGATTACGAATAAGATATTTTTGTTTTTATAGGAGACTCGCGAGATGTCAGTTCGGGGCGAACCACTACTTGGTAAATAGCACACATAATCGTAGATTTGCACGTTGTACTGCGCCAGTTAAAATAACTCTGTTTAGGACGTATTGTACCTCTTTTTACACATGACCTACGCAGAAATCCTACAATGCCCTAAGGATCCAATACAATAACGACTTCAGGTTGTTGGGGCTGCCAAGGTTCTGTAACGCATCAGGGATCACGAAAAAGAACCGCATCCCTGGCTCTTGGTGAACCGCATGAACAGCACCAACAGCCGACCGTAGTTGCCGGGAATATGAGGTCATCTATCATGAGGCGCTGGATGGCTTTGCTGAAGCCGATCACATGCCTGGTGTCGCAGTAGATGCGCTCATGCTCCAATATTACAGCATTTTATAATTTATCTTTATCTTTTTGTGTACCTACCTAAGTACTAACAATATTTTTTAAGTAAGATTTATCTGTATGATATATAAGATGTTCATTTATGTATAGAATGAAGAATGAATGAGAAATGAATTTTCTTTATAATTTTATTTTTCGTGCAATTTTCCGATGTTTTAATGGTATAATATTCTGCTATTCGGGGCGAAGACAAAACCAACAAAACAAAGATCATAAAAATCAGTCTAGCCGTTCTTGAGTTATAAATTGTGTAACTAACCCAACTTATGTTTTATACATATAGATTTATTATAATACATTTACAACAGATGAGTGAGACACAAGAGAGAAAGAAAGATAATATGCCTAAAATGATGTACAAATAAATAAAAATTAAACAGTATATGTAAAAACAGAAACAAACATTTATATAATAATTAACTTTTGACGACCTCCGTGGTGCAGTGGGCGAATAGCCGGCTGAGACGCAGGAGGTAGCGGGTTCGATCCCCGCCGCGGAACAAAATGTTTGCATGATTTACAGATATTTGTTCCGGGTCTGGTTGTTTCTCTATATATTATAAGTATGTATTTACAAAAAAAATTTAAGTATATAAGTATTATATCCGTTATTTGGTTCCCATAGTACAAGCTCTGCTTAGTTTGGGGCTAGATAGCGCTGTGTGAAATGTCCAGCAATATTTATTTATTATAATAATTAATTTTAAACATGAGGTAGGTTTGTTGTGCGGTATAGCAGCAAAAGGGCCTCGACTCAGCATTATGTCAACTGGGTTAGCAGTTGACGCTGTTATTCTGGCGAGACCGCTTAATCACTCTGTTATCTACTTTGGGTGCCTGTCAATGTTTTTGTGATGCAGTCGGGTAAAAAGATGATAGTATAAACCTGGTTCCCTTCCACGAAGCCAAGCTCAGGTGCCTCTGCCCCCTGCGGCGCGAACCAGAGCACACTCCTGGCGCGCAGGACGTCGTCATCCTCCACCTCCTGGAACACGACGCAGGATGCCAGCTCCACCGTCGTCATAGCGAGCTTTAGCGCCGCTTCCAACTTACTGCTCTCTGCAAGACGTCATTATAATCATAATCAAATCAAATCAACAAACATTTATTTGTGAGAACACCAATAGTACGAACAGAACAAACACACAGGAGACATAACAACAAGAACAAAGTACCTGAACAATACAATCCACAAGCATCGGAGCCAACAAGGTGACGGCAAGGATGTACAGATAAATAAAAAATATTACAGTGTGTGTCTCTCATCGTAGTCACTGATGACAAAAAGGCTGCAACTCAGCATGTGCTGGGTTGCACCGGCTACCCAGCACTGGTCTTTCGTTAGAGCCTCTTTGAGTGGACCACGAATATCCGCCTACTAATTTATTAATAATCGTTTATTAAGTAAGCACATTACGCGTCATAATTTATAATGGTACTTAATGTACCTACCTACACACTAAGAAAGTAACGTTTCCCGAGCAGCATGTGAGAAAAATCATATGATTTTAAATAAATAAATTACGTCTAAATTGTAACATTTTTGACCGAGTTGGAGTCATTTCAATGCCAAGCTTCTCTATCATCTAAATAATCATGTTACAGTAGGCTTTTTTATAAAGATTTTGTAAATTGAAAATTTTTGTAATCTCTACTCATCTACATTACTAATAATATCTTAACATACCTACATACAGCCTACCTTTAATATAAGTTGAACCCCTAAATACTTTGTTATAGGCGATGGTTACCGCTTAACATCAGGTGGGTCATACACTTGTTCCATCTCCAGATGGTATAAAAAAATATATATATATCTTCCTACACCCTGTTTTGTTATGTACAACATTAATTTAAAACACACATCCGGGATCATATTTACAGATTTTAGAGGTGGGTTTAATAGCGGTAGGTTGAATATTTATCCAGTAATCGATACATTTCCAATTAGCAATTTTTAACGTAAACCGGGGGCGCATTTGCGACGATACCACTTCAGTTTAACAGGTACCTACTTACATAATGAATGAATATGATTTGTTTAGATCTTTGTTTGTTTGTTACTCAATCACGTCGTAACGGCTGAACTGATTTCGATGTGTAGATTATAACCTAGCTTATTTTATTGAATAATAAATTTGTTAGAGACTGACGGGATCTGGCTCTAGACCGTGATAAGTGGAAGGAAGAGGGGGAGGCCTTTGCCCAGCAGTGGGACAGTACGGGCTAGTAAAAAAACAATAAACAATTTAGCACCAATACTGGGATAATTAGCACTTACGCAAACGCTTGTCGACTCCGTACATAACAACCCCGAGCGGCCACAGTTTATCCTTATAATAAAGCAGGGTATCGCCCTCAAGTTGCGCTGCGTCGTCGAACGAAGAAATGACGTCGGAGCGACGCTGCGGGTAGATTGACAGCGCGTCGCATTCGATGTGGTAATGCGAGTTTATGTAGTTGCGGTCTTTGGGTGAGAGGAGATAGGTGCTAGCTGGATCTTCTTCCTAGGTAGGTATACAAATCACAATGATTAATGAGGCCCTCTTTATAGTAATAGTTAGAAATTTCGAAAATACGATAAAACTTTCTCATTTTCGATTAAACCTAAGAATATGTAAAAGTATCCTCCAAAGTACACTGCACTCCGTATCTTCGTAAATTTAGCTCCATCCAAAGGTTGCCTGGAAGAGATCGCTTCCAGCGATAATGCCGCCCATTGTATTGCCTTAGTTATTCTAGCCTATTACTATTACTTATTTTTGTATTATTTCTGTTTGTGTGGTAATTCAATATCTGTTTGTTTGGTAATTTATCCCCTCATTTAGAATAGAATAGAATACTCTTTATTGCACACCAACAAAATTAAAAATACAATAAAAATACACAAAAATTAAGGTAAGTAGGTACAATGGGTGGTCTTTTCGCTAAAAGCGATCTCTTCCACACAACGTTTGGATGGACAGGACAAAATCAAAAAGACGGCGGTGTATCTACGAGTATGTTCATAAACCTACATAAACTACATATAGGTACTTACTAATCAACTAAATATATATACTAACAAATATAATAATATATACTTATATGTAAACTACAATAAAGGAGATAAACATAACAACTATAAACTCATTTAATAGGTAGGTAATCTTTTGGTAATTTCGTGGTAGGTACTTACTAGTTCTTGATACTTTCTTATCAAATCGTTGCTGTTTACCGGACTAACTGTAAGATAATACGATCGTAAGTACTATCGATTATTAAATTGATTTAAACCCCCAAACCCCCCCTCTGGCTACGCCCGATATCGAAGTACAGTACAGTCAAAGAGCCCCAAAATGACATATCTAAAATGTATCCAAGAAACCGAAACTTTGCAAGAAAGTTAAAAGTATTAGGTGGGGGAAAAAGTTTCTTCGCATTTTTTAAGAAAATTAAAAACATTTAATAATATAGTTTATTTACATTTAACTAAAGTATGTAGGTACCATTTTGTTCGATAACTTTTTGCCATCTTGTAGGTAGGGATATGATCCCATTGCTATAGAAATTTTGGGGCTTCTGATCAAAATACCGCGACAAGTGGTTTTGGCAGTCCTCTAGTAATGTTAACCTGACACTGCCTAAAGAATTCTGAAGAGACCGAAACAGGTGGAAATCTGAAGGTGCAAGGTCAGGACTATACGGCGGATGCATTAACACCTCCCAGCCAAACTCTCTTAATTTTTGCTGAGTGGCTAAAGATGTGTGAGGTCTAGCGTTATCATGATGAAAAACCACACCCCTTCTGTTGATTAATTCCGGCCGCTTTCTCTCAACTTCTTGCTTTAATCTCATCAGTTGTTCGCAGTAGAGTTCATAATCGATGTTCCTGCCTGGTGGTAACAGCTCATAATGAATAATGCCCTTTCAATCCCACCACACACACAGCATCACCTTGTTGCGAGTTAACCCGGGTTTCGCCAGTCTGTGAAGCCTGACCGGCCTTTAACCACGATCTTTTTCGCACGTTCTTGTCGTACGTGATCCACTTTTCATCACCAGTTATCAGCTTCTTCAAAAATGGTTCGGTTTCATTATCTACGTCGTAATAAAGAATCACAAATGAGTACACGGTTCATTAGGTTTCTTTCAGTGAGCTCGTGGGGTACCCAAATAGCGAGCACTTTTGTGTACCTACCCAGTTTTTTTCAAATGTACCAAAACTGTTTTGTGGTCAATTCCCAGTTCTTCAGCTACGTCATAACTACTGATATGCCGATCTTGCTCCACTTTTTCAAAAATGGCATCAGTTTTATCCGTAATAGGGCGACCAGAGCGACGTGCATTTTTGACATCAAAATTTCCGGATTGAAAACGCTTAAACCAAATTTGTGCTACCCTCACAGACACTGCACTAGGTCCATAAACATCGCAAATTTTTTTCGCGGCTGCGTTGTACTTTTATCTTTGTAGTAATTTTTATAATAGTAGTTTTTAGTAGTAAAATTTTAAAATGTATCGAATTTCTTCATTAGATTCACTCATCTTTACAGTACGAAAAACAAATAAAAATCACACATTCTTCTAATTTGAAATTATCTTCTTTAAAATTTAAACTTTGAATGATACCAAAACCAGCCAGATACCAATAGAATTAGAATAGCCAAAGAGATTTTATTACAAGTTCATACATACTATAATGCGAAAAGACTTTTCCCCAACCTATTATGTTAATACCCCCCCCCCCCCCCCCGTCTCTCAAACGCTGGAGTAGAGGGGGCGCCACATAAAGTTTCTGCCCCGGTTCGGAAATAGGCAAACAAATAGGAACGAAAATAGGCAACGAAAATCGTAGATCCGGGGCTGCGAGCAATAACAGGCGAACGCATAGGAGACGGGGGGGGGGGGGGGGGGCACATTGATACACAAAAATGTAAACGCCTTTATAATGGACTACAAGCATGTTATTTGAATATTTTTTAGACGTGTGCATTGGTTAATATGTCAGTTTCAATTTTTGGTTCGATATACCAGCTACAAATGATCAGGTATAAAGATATATTGACTTTAGTAAAAAAAACGGTTTTCATCATTCTGCCCCACCTAAGGGGTACTTTGATACATAGGGTGGGGCAGTTTGATGCTAAGTTAAAATCCATGAGACCTGCAAGATATATCGACGTTTGAATTGTTTCATTGCTTAAAATGAACAAATAAAAAGCTTTTATATGATTACATCACTAATAATCAGTCTCTCAAGTTTTTTTCTAAAAATTAACCAAAAAAAAAATAACGAAATTGTCATCATCTAACTAAACTTTGTTACTTTCTTAATTATCTAATCAGTTACATAATGAGAAATCAGACATACAAAAATAACATGGCTAGCAAAAACAATAGTATCACTAATTTAACCTCCTATCAAAATAAATTAATATATAATGTTTTTCTTAAAATATCTATTTAGAAACATCACAATTTTTTATAGGTTTTCACATCAACAAAAATAATCATAAAACAGCAATAAAGGAACCGTAGATGTTACAAGACACATTTGATGAAGATGCTGCAGTATCAGCGTGTGATGAAGACGATGCTGGTTGTGCGATCTCCATAGACGGTGCTGCTTGTGATGAAGATTGTGCTGGTTGTGATGAAGACGGTGATGATTGTGATGAAGACGGTGTTGCTTGTGATGCAGATGATAGTGATTGTGTCTTAGGTGATGTTCCGGTTGCTTCAAATGATTTTCTGGATTTCTCTATGCGATGCTGTATAGTTGCAGCTTTGATGCCATACTTGTCGGCTGCCTTGCGTAGGTACCTATAGATAAAGTCTTCGACAGTACTTCGCGTATAGCATCTTTTATGCTATCTTCGTTTGTATCTCTTCGTTCTATCAGTCTTGGATATATAGGTGCGGACCATTTTCTAGAAAAATATTACAAACTATTATATACTCATGACGGGGACGCTTTAATTCACTAACGGGGCATAATTATACACTGAAGGGGCAGATTGATACGTATCTTTGTACCCCGCACCTTACTGAATCAAAGTGCCCCAACGGACTTTTTCCACAAAAAACTAATTTATTGACTTATCTATTAATAACACACTTAAAAGCATATTTAAGAATACTTTTCAATATAATCACTTACCTTTAACGAAATAAAAAAACAAAAACAACTATTAAGACACCTTCACATTTCCGATAAATTTTTAATAGGCGGCAGCGCGGACATATACATACCCGTTGACGGCCAATGGCGAACTGGTGGGGAACGACGTTACAAACTATTGTGCATGTCCTTGCCTTGAGCGTTTTAGTGATGTGCCGTAGTTCATAACGTTTTTCTGTCTTCAAATATTGGTACTGTATAAAAGTGCACCGTGTATCCCCCTACATAGACGCGTGCGTTTCGGCCGAGATCGACTATTCCTATTTTGTAGTTGTAGGTACCTACTGATGTTGATGATTAGAAAGCGGTTAGGGGTTAACAATAAAATTGTCGTGTGGTAGATATCTACTTACCTATTTTTCTTACTCGAACTAGAAGCCACCGCTCCTGGCAGATGGGCGATGATATTACCATCTCGCTTTTGCAGCCCTTCGGGAGCCGTTAGTGATGCGTCGAGTATCTATCGATAACACTAACTACCAGTAATTGTATTGAAAAGGAAACAAAAGTTGGTTAGCCCCATCTGCCACGAGTCTTGGCATATACTATAAGATCAAACGAACTTCTTCATCGCTTCATTCGAAGATACATATTGTAGGTATTGTATAGCATACCTACCCCTAGCGAGTTGAATGCTGGCTTTGAGCATATCCACGAGGATTCTGGTTATATCTCGCCTAGTGATGCACTTGTAGCCTATCGTCATGTCCTGTAAACATTTTACTGATAAGTAGTCAGTTGCGAAGTCAGAAGGCAAAACTGTTCATCTGCTATACTCGGCGCGGCGAACCTTGACACCTATGACACTGACAGCTAATGTCACCATATAACATTGTAGTGGCGTCATCATTAAATTGGGATCATATTGGGGGCGTCTAAAAATGCCATTTATAAATTTTACGTAGCTTTATACCATTAGTAATGATATTCCGTTGATATTTTTAACAATTCTTAACATTTACAAGAAGTTATCTCAATCTGAATTTATGTTTACGTCCTGCAAAACTTACGTCGTGTGACGTTTATCGACTAGGGCGGCCAGTATCGATAAAAAAATGTCGGTAATGGAAACGAGTGACCTTTTTAGACAAAATAAATGAATGGGGAACATTCATTTTCATGATAAAATATATACTTATATGTATAGCAAAAACGTGTTTACCGGGTTAAACATTATTAGAAAATAACAAGGTTGGAAACTTTCGTTTTACTTACCTACTTAATCTATGACAAAATTCTTAAATTAATACAACAACAACATAATGGACATTAAAAATGCACATTATAATATTTTTTAAAACATGTTTACCAACGTGGCTGAATGCAAGCCACGCCGTTGTCTAAAAAAAAAATTATCGACACGACCCATCACTAACACGAACTGTCTAGGGATCGGTTCGCCGCGCCGAGTATAGACAGTTGAAATTTTCACTGATGATGTATTTCTGTTGCCGCTCTAACAACAAATACTTACTAACAACAGAATAAAACAAATATTTAAGGGGGCTCCCATACAACAAACATGGTTTTTTGCCGTTTTTATAGATAATGGTGCGGAACCCTTCGTGCGCGAGTCCGACTCGCATTTGGCAGGTTTTTCAATCCCCACTAGTGAAGTACAGTGGTGGGAGATTATGAATCTAACCCACATAAAATACCTAGAGGCCTCCAGCAGCGTGTGGACTGAAACTGACAATGATAAGGAATAATAGAAGCAACTTACAACAACACTCCCAGTATAGTTGTAAGTATCGGGCGGGCAATTCTTCCGTTTATCAGGGTTGGTTATGTACAGTATTTTGTTATCGACCGTAGCAGAGTAATTCGGAGGCGTATCGAAGAATTTTAGGCAAAGTTCCCTTTGCACGTCTGAGAGTACACCGGTTATTATTTCTTGGGAGTGTAGATCTGGGGAAAAGCATTTATAGGTGTAGCGCAGACTCAGTATAAATGTCATATTCCACTTAGGTATATGTAATTAATAATCCCACTAATAATATAAACGCAAATGTTTGTGTGATGTATGGATGTTTGTTACCCTCACGTCGAAACTGCTGCCCCGATTTCGATGAAATTTAAAATGAACCCACGTAAATACCTATATAACCTGGATTAACACTACTTTTTATCCAATAAATCAGGTCCCATGGTATAAAATCCAGGGTGTCAAGTCAAGTTGCAACAGCGAATTTAGTTTTCTTTCTAGGTTACCTACATATTTAGTAGTATAACGCGTACGAAGTCGCGGGCAACAGCTAGTGTTTAATAAATAAATAACGCTGGACTTCACGCACAGCGCTATCCAGCTCCAAACTAAAAGCTTGTACTACTATGGGAACCAGATAACTGATAGAATACTTACACTTTTTTTGTAAATACATACTTATATGTATGTATAGGTATACAGAAATGCATCCAGACCCGAAACATTATCTGTAGAATGTAGATCATGCAAACATTTGTGCGGCGGGAATTGAACCCGCAACCTCCTGCGTCTCAGCCGGCCAGTCACCCACTGCGCCACAAGAAACATAAGACGACATAAGAATCATAACAGACCGCAGGACCCACTTCTTTCCGATCTTGAGCCAATCGTATCCAGTGATTAAAAGCCTTATTAAATCTAATGTTAAGTAAATTAACTTACAAAGATCACACGGTCTTGAATTAACTATATATTATATATGTTTTTTTTAGGGTTCCGTACCTCAAAAGGTAAAAAAGGAGCCCTTACAAGATCACTCTCTTGTCCGTCTGTCTGTCCGTGTGCCACCACCGATTTTCTCAGGAACGGTGGACCTAGCAAGTTGAAATTTATACCAGATACTGAAGTCTATACGTGTCTATTAGGTGTATAAAAATCAAGGTCCTGAGTCAACACGATAAAAAGCTATGGGCAAATTTAGATTTTTGCGAACACTTAAAATTTACCTTAATTTTCAACTTTTTTTATTTTTCGGAATTTTCCCTTTACTTGGCTGCTCTACCTTGATTTTAACCAAAATTGACAATTCTAGGTCAACCGGAAGTACCCTAAAGGGTTTGGGTAGAAAACCCGTTGACCTAGAATCACGAAATTTGGCAAAAAGCAAATTCTTACAGCACAAATAAAGGAAAAATTCCAAAAAATAAAAAAGTTGCAAATTAAAGGGTGTCCCCATACATACATAGTTGACGCCAATTATGATAGTCCTCCGAGTTGTATGGGCGCTCATAACATTTAGAGGACTACATAGCTTAATCGGCACCAACCTCAAATAAGGTTAATAAATAAAATTGTGCTATTGTGTGAAAGAAAATATTTATTATAGTTAATAGTATACGGATCCCTTCGTACGCGGGTCCGACTCGCACTTGGCCGTTTTTTTTATTTCTTTATATCCGTTGTGCCTAGCCTCGAATTGGCAGTGGTATTGCTGTAAATTGCCACTCTCCTAAATAGCTGAAAAAACCCTGATATAGCGCTAAATGAGCACTGCTATAGCCTTAAATCAACAGTGATAAAAGCCCTATTCAGCATTTCGATATAATCGCGTATACACTAATATAGCCACGAAACACATATATGATAATAGCCATGAATCATCACTGGTATTCTTTAAATAAACACTGATATAGCGCTAAATCACAGCCCCGGATCTACAATTTTACCTAACCGGGACAGAAACTTTATGTGGCGCCTCCTCTCCTCCAGCGTTTGAGAGGGAGGCGGGGTGTTAAAGTTTGAAGCGTTCCAAATCAAATGAACAGCCAAGTTAACTATGTAGGTGGACCACGGGCAGGGAGTGGAATAATCGATAGTACGATGTGCGCTGGATACTAAGCGCTTTATGAAACATGTATGTATTTTTTTCAATCTTATTATTTATTGCAGAATTTGGCGCCCCCTGAAATTGCCGGCCGGGGCAGCTGCCCTGGTTTGCTCCGCACTAGATCCGGGGCTGCTAAATCAATACATAAATTAGCCTTTTAATATTGTATTGAAATAAATACAAAGTATTGTTTTGTATTACGAACAAATTCACCTGATAGTTTAATGTAATTCATCCAAATACAACTGCAGTTTTTCATGGGTTCACAAATACCTACCTACCTTCTTAATTCAGCAAAATTAAAACTTACCATAATCTTCGCCATTTATAGCATAATGTACCACTCCATTCGTCCACAAACACATACCCTGCTGAAAATATAATATAATAAAATATACTACACACAGCATTATTTATTTTTTATATACAATGCCGTTCGTATACTAGTTTTATCAAACTAGTTTTTATGTGCCGATAAATTCAATATTGTAATGTAAAATTTACAACTTTTCACCTGTTTTATTTCAATATAAAATAGTCTAACTCTATCTAGGTATATATATAAAAAAATATCCCAAAGAAAAATACACGTTTGGCGCGAGATCAACATGTTCAAAATCGGAAATTAATATATTATTATATAGAAATTATATATTAATATATAAATAAATAATAATAAATTATGCTGGACATTTCACACAACGCTATCTAGCCCCAATCTAAGCAAAGCTTGTACTATGGGAACCAGATAAGAGGGCGTCTATTAATTACGTGAGACGTTTTTGAAGAATCGTAGAAGGGGGTTTAAGCTACGTAGGTACTTTGTGAAGGGAAAATACAATTTCTTAATCTAATACTTATACTACGTGTAATACGACATTAAATGAAAACACGGATAGGGCTATTGACTAGTATTGTTATAAAATATGTCTTTCAAATCCATTACCACAGAAAATTTTGAATTTTCAAACAACCTTATCATCAAGCCCTGAAATATCAATGAAGCACCCTGTATAAAATAGGTAAACAAATCATACTCATTTATGCAAGTAGGTACCTGTTATCTGGTTCCCATAGTACAAGCTCTGCTTAGTTTGGGGCTAGATAGCGCTGTGTGAAATGTCCAGCAATATTTATTTCTTTATTAAACCGACTAAGCGGCATCGTCGCAAAGGCGCCGCCGATTTACGTGATTTTTTTAATTGGAAATGTATGGATCACTGGATAAATATTCAAGCTACCGGTATTAAACCCACCTCTAAAACCAGTTAATACGATTCCGGATGTGTGTTTTAAATTAATGTCGTACATAACAAAATAGTTTGTATATCGCCTATCGAATATTCAAATCGGTATGTAGGTAGATTGGTAGACCTGGAGTGTGAAGCCGCTGGCGGAAGCTAGTTTTACATATTAACCTTCCTCTTAAATAAAATAAAATAATAAAAATAAATAAATATTGCTGAACATTTCACACAGCGCTATCTAGCCCCAAACTAAGCAGAGCTTTTACTATGGGAACCAAATAACTGATATAATACTTATATAATTTTTTTTTTTGTAAATACATACTTATAATATATAGAGAAACAACCAGACCCGGAACAAATATCTGTAAATCATGCAAACATTTTGTTCCGCGGCGGGAATCGAACCCCCTACCTCCAGCGTCTCAGCCGACTATTCGCCCACTGCACCATGGAGGTCGCCATTTCTCTATCCTCTATCTATTGCTGAAAACTGCATTAAAATCCGTTGAGTAGTTTAAAAGATCTAAGGTAAGACAGCGGAAGCGACTTCATTTTATACTATGTAAAGATATATATCACTTTGTAGATTATGTATATAATTATTTTTGGTAATCATTAAATGCGTATTATATCACAGATATTCATTATATAACTATCACGTAATTCCAAATCTCTTATTTGAAAGAAATCACTATTAACTACTTATTCTTTTGACTAGTTTAATATGTTACAGTCAACACTCATAAATAAGGCTGGACAATTCACACAGCGCTAACCTCAAACCAAATCAAACTTGTATTATTTCAAAACCGGTCACAGCCGATTTTAACTGCGAAAATCAGTCTAAACTAGATTTGACTGAAGGCTCAAAACTTTCATAAGGTGGTGGTTCGATTCCTATACAAGCGTTCAGTGGCGATTCATTAGATAACTGAGCAGCAGAAATGTCTAAACATATTATGCGTATCGAATTAGTTACATCCTATTATTATCGCAAAATCAATAAAATTGCACACTTTTGTTCATAAATATCTAAATATTCTTTTTTCACTTATTTGAAATGTCATTATCTTAGTTATAACATAATCCTCTCCATACATAGATTGTCTGGAAAAGATCACTAAGCGATAAAACCGCCCATTATACTATATCTTTGTGTTTTCTATTTTGTTTCTATTGTGTACAATAAAGTTTTCATTCATTAATTCATCTGTATAATTCTACCCATGTTCTAGCAAATAAACAAATCTATAATCAGTTATCTAGTGAATCTCCACCAAACGTTTGTATAAGAATACATATACATAAATGTTCCTGGACATTTCACACAGCGCTATCTAGCCCCAAACTAAGCAGAACTTGTACTACGGGAACCAGATAACTGGTATTAATACTTATTTACCTTTTTTTAAATAACATATTTAAAATGTATAGAAAAATACTCAAACCAGGAATAAATATCTGACTATAGAAACATTTGTCCAGCAGCGTGAATCGAACCTGCAACCTCCGGCGTTTCAGCCGGCTATTCGCCCACTGTGCCACGGAGATCTTATAGGAATCGAACCACCTTAACACGGAATCCCCTTTGAGTGCCAGAAGGGAATTATTGAAAAAAAAAAACCCCTTTTACAAAGAGGACTACTCTAGGATTCATTGAAACTCTACTCTCTCTACTACTCTAGGATTAATTAATTAAATTAACTTTACACTCTCTACTACTCTAGGATTAATTAATAAATAATTAATTCTAGAGTAGTTAGAGTAAATAATAGTGAAATAAAAAAAAAAATATTAATTAATTAATAACCCTACTCTACCACTCTAGGATTAATTCATTATTAATGAATCCTAGATACTCCTCTTTGTAAAAGGGCTTTTTCTTCCAATAATTCCCCTTCTGGCACTCAATTTATTTATTAAATTAATACTTAAACTAACTAATTCTAAAACAGTCTTCTTTCTTCAGGTACAAATGAAACAGCCGGGTTTAACTCACACGTTTAGTCAATATACTTAAACCTATTAACTTAATTCATTACCATATAATCAGAGATGTTTTTATATAAATCTATTAATATGAACTGCCCAAGTCAACATGCGACTAACCCTAGTAACATGACACAAGTAGTACAAGAATCTAAAACCATCTCAAAAATTTTCAAGCCAAAGGGACTTGAACCCGCAACCTTTCTCTTGATACGAGGATGCACTATCAATTGTTCGGCTCCGGGCTCTGTCACGTCAGGGGCGAAATTAGTGAAATGATTCAGATTACGAGTAAAGCGCCGTTAGCTATAAGTTTTCCTGTAGATAGAGCTAACGGCGCTTTACTCGTAATCTGAATCACTTAACTTCCTCGCATATCTCTGGTGGAAAATAGTGGAAATCCACCATGATGACTCCATTACACCAAAGTCGTCAACGGCGTTGTATGTTCGGGTGTTGACGGCAGACTAATCAAACGTATGCTAAATAGAGCGTGTACACTTCTCACTTTTGGCAACCTCCGTGGCTCAGTGGGTGAATAGCTGGCTGAGACACAGGAGGTTGCGGGTTCGATTCCCACTGCGGAACAAATGTTTGCATGATTTTCAGATATTTGTTCTGGGTCTGGATGTTTTTCTATAAAAGTATATATTTACAACAATAATGTATATAAGTATACTAGCAGTTATCTGGTTCCCATAGTACCAAGCTCTGCTTAGCTTGGGGTTGGATAGCACTGTGTGAAATGTCCAGCAATATTTATTTCTACAACCAACATCATCCTGGTTCATGTGTACGCGGTCTTTAATTTGCATATGTTTGCTTGTTCAGCCATTAACGACAGAGCATACTACGGCTAATGATAAATTTGGTGTATACGAGCCTTAAGTGTCTGCACATAAAAATAATTTTACATATAAACAAAGTTAAACCGGCACAGGCTCTGAGACAAGGATGATATGATCGGTCCGTAGCCCTGCGCATTGTCATACAACTCGAAGAGCGGTGCAGCCACCAGCTTGTAGTTCTTGGGGACTGCGAAGAGGGCCCGGTCTTGGAGCTGGACGAGGAAGAGACGCTTGTGCTCTTTCGGCTTGGTGATGTGAGGTGGAATGTAGGGGTACTGCGGCGGCTCGAAGTTCGGACGCCACCAGTTTCCTGTAATTAATTAATTATTATATTTAACAGAGAAACTAAAGAACAACAAAAGAGAGGAAAGTGTAAGGAAATTTTATGTGGTGCTGACATCACTTAAATACAAATTCACTCATTACCCAAAACCTACAATATTCTACAACCAAATCCGTTTATTAGAAATAAAACATTTTAACGTAAATTCACAACCAGATAACAAATTATGATTTACGACGCGCGGCAAGCGCGGCCGTACTTAAGCGCGGATCTTGGATCAAGTCGGTCGAACGCCAGCCGAAAGACAAAAGGAAGGGTTATCCGGGTGACATAGATTACCATACACATACTCGGTTTCAGTTTTTAAACTTATACAGGGTATCCCGGAACAGAGTATTTTAAGCCTATATGGGGTTATTCCGACCATGAAAATTAAAAACTTTTAACAGGCAAAAATAATCATTAAATAAAATGTTTTATTTCAGGCTAAATTTCTGGGACAACCTGTATAGCTTATAAATAAATGGTTTATTATAGTATCTGACTATACAGGGTGAAATGTAAATGGTCAACAAACTTTGAGAAACCAAGAAATATTATAAGGAGGAAAGATTTGTATTTTGTATGCTTGTAACGAATAAACTCAAAAACTACTGGTTCATCTGTATGAACCAGTAGTTGTTTAGGAATGCTGTATTATCCCTGAGTAACATAAGCTACTTTTTACCGAACTGCACAGAAGGAGGGTAATGTTTTTATTAACAAACCATGCATGCGAAGCCGGACGCAGGTCAGCTAGTAATGAATACAAAGGCAATTAGCTCACCTATTGTGTCTTCTATGAGCCACTCTTGTTTGACGCCATCCTGACGGCCGAGGGTTTCCGTTAACAGCCTCTTCAGACCCTCAATCTCATCCTGAAATGTATTTGTTCTATGTTTGTTACATACTTGCTCAGAGTATAATGATATTCACATTGTCAATCATACAAATATGTCAAATTTGTTTAGTCGCTAATTACGTTTGAGGATCGTTGTGCAAGCCAGGCGTAGTCATTGTTTTTAAATTTCATACGTTTAAATTAATTACGACCTCTGTGGTGCAGTGGGCTAGCAGCCGGCTGAGACGCAGGAGGTAGCGGGTTCGATTCCCGCAGCAGAACAAATCATTGCATGATCTACAGATATTGGTTCCAGGTATGGTTGTTTCTCTATATATTATACGAGGCATGCCTTTTAAGTTCTGTCGTTTCCATATTTTCCGGCAATTTTGAATTTGGAACTGTTCTATATTCGAATGTGTTTACATTTTGAATCTCAAAACAGTTGAAAGTATTAGGATTAATGCTATTGTTTAGTCACAGTTTCGATTTGAATCTGTCAGGTCACGTACGAAAATGAATCTTTCTAAGGAAAATGTTCGTGCAATAATTTTCTACAACTTTAGAAGAGGCCTGACACGGCTTCAGTGTTTAGAAGAGCTAACATCTGTGTTCAGTGATGTAGCCCCATGTCTGCGGACTGTCGAACGCTAGTATTTAGAATTCCAGCGTGGACATACTAGTGTTAGTGACAGATTTCGCGAAGGACGCCCAAAATCCGCCTTCACTGAAGATAACATCATTGCTGTGAGACAACTAATTCTCGAAGATCGTCATGTGACGTATGGAGAGATAGAGGCTCTATTAGGCATCTCAGGGACAACCATTCAGAAGATCTTGCATGAAGCGCTTGGTGTGAGAAAGCTAGTTTGCCGTTGGATACCGCATCTGCTTTCCGACGATCACAAGGCGGCCCGCGTCAGATGGTGTAAGAAAACTCTGCAAAGGTTCAACCGAGGGGAGTCAAATCTCGTCTACGACATCATAAGTGGTGACGAATCTTGGATCTATGCCTACGATCCTGATACCAAACAACAATCTACAATCTGGGTCTTTCAAGACGAGCCAAAGCCGACTAAAGTTGTTCGTTCTCGAAGCACTTCAAAGAAGATGGTGGCCACGTTCGTTGGAAAAACCGGCCATGTTGCGACTATTGCACTTGAAGATCGTAGAACGGTTAACGCAGAGTGGTATACTACAGTTTGTTTACCACAAGTCATCGCCGAACTTCGAAAATCTAACTCAAAGCGACGCATCATCCTGCACCACGACAACGCAAGCTCACACAGCGCTCGTCAAACGATTGAGTATTTGAAGCAGGAAAAAGTAGAAATTCTTGACCATCCTCCATACAGTCCTGACCTAAGCCCTAACGATTTCTTTACATTTCCTAAAATTAAGAAAAGTCTTCGTGGTCAAAGGTTCCAGTCCGGTGAAGAAGCAGTCGACGCTTTCAAGACAGCCATTTTGAACACCCCACTTTAGAGTGGAATAAATGTTATAATAACTGGTTTGAGCGAATGGAAAAGTGTTTTAAGCTACGTTGTGAATACTTTGAAAAACAATAAAAAGTACTATAAGGTTCTAGATGTGTTTTTTTCTTCAAACGACAAAACTTAAAAGGCATGCCTCGTATGTATGTATTTACAATGTAATTTCAAATACTTGTACGCCGCAAGGCAAAATCTAGCATTTATATAAATCCCCTACCACCTAATATTGTACCTAGATTTGCAAGGAATTAATTTTTTTTGTTCTCTTTGTGATCCGCAATCAGTTGGAGGACCATAGACGGATGTGTTGATTTATTTGTGGCGTTCGACATCAAGACACATTAGTCCTTCTTCCTTTCTTTAGAAACAGACAAGCAGGTTGTCCAAGACTGCGACTCTTTACAGTCGCTTTGTGTCAGAATGATTTTCCACCAGTGCTCTTGCCAGTGGATTATTATGGCTTTTTAGGCGATCCAGGTATCTTTTCCCTATGAAGCCCATTTCTTGGTCAATTGAGGGAACTTCTAGGTACTCATTACTCATGGATCGTCTTGTTGGTTGTGAAACATGAGGCATTAGAGATGGAACGCAGATTTTGTTCTGACAGCGCTGGATGATAGCACAATTGGATTTGCTGGTTGTTCTCCAGATTTGTAGCCCATACGTCCACACTGGTTTGAGGATGCTGTTGTAAACCAGGCACTTGTTAAGTAGAGACAGTCGGGATTGTGGGACAAGGAATTAACGAATTATGAATTACATTCAACATTTTTCTCCAACTACAAAAAGAACATAAAAAAGTTCTCCATACCTCTCCAGGATTGAGCTCACCACCCGGCAGCTTGAAGAATGCAGTTCCAAGCTGCAGTAACAGCACATGGGGTAAGCCATGCTCGTGTACGAGTAATACTCCTTCCACTGATCTGAAATAGAAGGAAAAAAATACATATATTACAAGGAAAAGTAATAAAGTAAACAAAAAATTAGTATGTATGAAAAACTAAATCATAAAATATGCAGTAACAGGGTGGTTCATAATTGGAACATCCTTCTAGAAACAGCTGTTTTTGCTACTCCAATAATCTCATTTAAAAACAAACTCGGTAACTGGCTACGAAGTAATAAGCAATTGCTACAAAAGTGAACATTAAGGGACTATCAGCACTGTGTGATGTACACATATCCCACTTCCCACTAATATTATAAACGCGAAAATTTGTATGAATGTTTGTTACTCTTTCACGCAAAAGCTACAGAGTGGATTTTAGTGAAATTTGGTAAGTACGTAGATAATAACATGGATTAACAGATAGGCAACTTTTTACTAACAAAACACGCGTGCGAAGCCGCTGGCGGAAGCTAGTCAGTAATAATGCTGCTTGTCTAAACAAAATAAATAAAAGAAAAGAAATTCTAGTCTATATCACCCTTTGAGTTAGAGAAAACTGAATAAAATGGTTTAAATATTACATAAGTCTATGTGGAGATACATAGTTTCTTTGGATAAAAGTGCAGCAGAAGGGAATTGCGAACATTCCCTCCGTTGGAGTTTATTACCCTGGCAGAACATTTGTCTCTTGCGCACAAGGGGCAGTGGCCTATGTAGAAGCCAAGTTCAAGGCTCCTACGTAGACTCGCCGCACTTGCTCCTCTGCCTCTTGAGTTCCACCATCAACAGCGTGGAAAGCTCCTTGAACCAACCGATGAGGCCGATAAGGTGGTCAAAACTAATTTGGTACCCAAAATTATTTGACACAATAGGAAGAAGTCTACGTGAAACAATTTATAGGTCGTATGTACTAGTGACAAAACTGTAGAACTTACTACAACTGTAAATTGAAGGTGCAAATTCATTTTTATAGGTAACCTTACCTTCTCATCCCAATCTTGTGAAACTCCTCCCGCATCCTCTGAAACCTGGCAGGGACGGACGCATCCTTCTCAAACAGCGGCTCCTTTGTCCCGAAAGTGTAGTTTGTGAGCGGATACAGATTTATAGACCTATTCAGTGTTAGATTCGCACCGCTTTGGCTATTCTGATGCTGCATAGCCGGCCTGCCCGGCCAAGATTTGTTTCCTGGTGGACCTTGAACTGCGGCCATTTTTTAAACTATATATAACGCGTAACAACGACGCTGGAGAACACGTTTCACTTTAAAAAAATACGCAATCAGCGTGGTGAATTAGAAAATTTCGCTTGAAAGGACGCTAAACAATCCACTCGGCGCGGCGGCCATTAATATCGAAACAGATTAAAAATAATAGTGAAGCTTGGATTGGACTAAAAAAGTTTACATTTTAGTCGATTAGTTCGAATAAAGTCTAAGCAATTGAAATCGAAAACTTCCGAAAAAATTGAGATGCTGGTTGAAAAGAAAATCAGCTGTCTTTTGTTTTGATTGCTTGCCAACTGCGCAATGATTTCCTAAGATTTAGGAAAAGTTGTTTAATTTTAATTCCTGGGGCCAAAAATGATTAGGCAAGCTGAATGTGTAGAGTAAAGTGTGTGTTCGGTATTGGCAGTATAATGTGCTTTGCTAACAACAGCCTAATAATCAGAAGCTATTTTTTATATTTTATATTTTACAATTGTATGACTTACGTGAAAAATAATATGTTGACGCATAATGTTGATTATCAATAAATATCTGTTATGACTATTATTATTATGAAGCCTAAAACTCAAAGCCAAACCAGAAAAATTAACAAGTAAATTATTTTGAGTTAAATTTATTTACAAGCAGGCAGCTCTGATGTTAGACAGCCAGCCAGCTGAGCCAGATCAATGTTTTGTTTTTGAGGTTTTTTGATGCGTTTTCAGTTTATTTTAGAATAAAAATGTCGCAACAACTGGAACTATTAACAGAAAACCCATCCCAATGGAGCGCTGTGGTTTATGTTACACCAGAAATACAGAAGAAGGAGTTAAAACCATTTGTTGTTTGTAAGATTTGTTTATCGTTGCTACATCGCATAAAATCGTAAAAGTTATCAAAACATTCTCGGTCTAAACGAGTTAATTTAATTATAATGTGCCTTTACACTATGGAAACTATCAATACGTTTGCAAGAGACAGAAATGATGATTTATCTATTTATGAATAATATAATATTAGAGGGATATAATTTGTTTAACAAAACCCCCTTTCCTTGCTTTCCTTGCTACAAAAACTACTTGGTCGGAGTCTAAATATATATTTCAGCAGCCTTAGAAAGGGACAACTCTCTTTAAACAATATTTTCCCAATAAATTACCTTCTAGTAGGATGTCTGAAAGAGATAGCTTTTTGAGCGTTAAGACCGCCCATTATACATATTGTTTCTCATTTTGTTGTATCTAGCTTGTAAGGTATATTAAAGAATTTTAATTCATTCAACTATTGCTTTATTACCATTTCCAGTGGCCCTCAAAGAGCTGGAAGGCAACCCGGACAGTAGAACATCTAGCCTTATGAATGCTGACAAGTTTGCAGCCATCCGAGCGATTGTGAGGCATATGGCTCGCTTAAGGTCAGCCAGCAAGGAGGCCTGGGGGCACGAGGATGTGAGGAGCTTTATAGAAGGATTGAGGTAATTTATGTAGATAATGATGGAACTGAAGAACTAATTCTGCCAAGCAGCATTGCTGTGTTTTGGTATGAAGGGTATGGTTTCTGGTGAATTTACAGGTACATGAGTCTACACCTGTATGCTTCAAGTTGATGAAGACCCCCGCGGCTTCGCACGCGTGTTTTTCAATAAAACATTACCCTTCTTCTTCGCAGTTAGGTAAAAAGTAGCCTATGTCCCGATCATGGTCATAGTCTATCTGTATACTAATTTTCGTACAAATCGGTCCAGCTGTTTTGTCGTAAAAACGTAATAAGCAGAGACAGTTAAATAAAAAAATAATGCTGGACATTTCACACAGCGCCATCTAGCCCCAAATTAAGCAGAGCTTTTACTATGTGAACCAGATATCGGATATAATACTTACGGATTATAATAATAAAATGTATATTTTTATTGTAAATACACACTTATATAGAAAAATACTCAGACCCGTAACAAACATCTGAAACCATGCAAACATTTGTCCTGCAGTGGGAATCGAACCCGCAACGTCCAGGGCCGCAGCCGGCTTTTTGCCCACTATGCCACAGAGGTTGACACTTTCGATATTTTAATATTACTATGGATAAACTAGTGGTTCGTTCCGAACTGAGATCTCGCGAGTCTCCCATAAAAACAATTTTTTTTTATTTGTAATCTTTGACTATCAAAATTGCCACAAAATCATAACCACTAACTTGACCTACAGTTTCATTCAGATTACAGGTAACGGGAGTTTATGTTAAATGGTTACACTTTTTTGGGGTAGAAATTGCAGTTATTCTGGATTTCAGACTTTTCCCTATATTTGTGTCACTAATGCTACACACATACCAAATGTCAGCACTGTGGGATCACTGGTGTACCCCGTGAATTTTGTCAAAGTTCAGTTTTTATTATGTCTAATAACTTAAAAACTACAAGATTTAAACTAAAAATAAAAACGGGGTCGAAACATACTCACAAAGACCTTTTATTAAACGTGCCACTTGATCGAATAGTCCCATTTTGTTTTTTTTTTGCTTCTCATGAACCCCAATATCTCAACAACCCCCTTATTTTTAGTTCATTTAGTCAAACCAAAATTGTGTCATCACTGTCTACCTATATACCAAATTTCTCGATGATTGGATAATCGCTTCGAAAGTTATCCTTGGACATACAAACATACATACATACAACGCCGATTTGCCCAAGTTGCTTTGGAGATCTCGCTTCGCTCGATCAATAAATAAATAGAAATTGACTGTTGCCTGACCTACAGGTTTTCACAAGAATGCACGGCGGAGCTAACAGCGCTGTTGTGTACAGATAAGATTTACGAGACCATTCCGACACACTTGAGGGTGAAGCCCGGACTCGCCAGTTTCACTTGGAAAATAGATTTATCTTTATGGTAAGCAGTTTTTTATATTTTCTAGCTTCTAGCTTTCCGCTTGCACAGGTTTGTTGCAATAAAAAAAAAAGTGGCACTCCGTGAGTGCCGACACAAGTGAAAACTTGAACAATTACGAGATACTTATAAACAGAGGTGTCGGTAACGGTGACAGTGTCGCGATTTCAATGGTTTTTTCCCATCTCAAAACATGCCCAACGCGCCTAAAGAAGTTTTCACTTCAAACAAATAAAGTAACACTCTGGGAGTGCCGACAGAAGTGAAAAATTTAGCACTCAATGTTTGGGTATTAAAAATTTAAAAGCAGACTACATTACAGATACTTATATACAGACGTGTCGGTAACAGTAACAGTGTCGCAAGTTCAGTGGTTTTGTCCCATCTCAAAAAATCCATTCAAAAAGTAGCATGTCTGAACCAATGTTTGTATACTTACTATCCTGGCGCATTCTCACGTATAATGGAGGAAGGTTGCGGGTTCAAGTCCCGCCTAGGTTGAGTTGAGTCTATGTTGCAAATAAACGCGTGTAAGTGCTTATATCATAGATTGAGTAGTGAGATAGTGTCGGGGTAAAAACATTGTTTTTGTGTCAGTCAAGCAAACATCCAGTCGGAGAAGGCGTCACCGCAGCGCTGCAAGGAGCTCCTCCGGCGAGACGCGCACGTGCTCCTCCTGCTGGCGCTGACAGACGGACGGACTCTCGCATACAGACTCTCCGTACACAAGTTTCATGAGCTAAGGTAGTCCTACATTTTTGTTTTTGTAGGAGCCGAGGCGGGTGGAAGATCAGCGCGCTGCGTACTCGTACTTACTAGTGCGCGGCGCATAATGCTGAGCCGGATCCTAGTTTGCGGACGCGCATAACCAGACTACTACTAACTCTTATCACGCTCTTAAAAAATATAATGTTATCTATTTTATTACTATTTTTGTTTGTTACGAGTATATTGCTATTTCTATGATCGTACTTATTTTGCTACTGTGTAGGTACAAATGTTTTTATTTTGTTATGTCTGCAAATAAATGTATTTTCTTTCTTAATGCGATTATTATAACACTCAGTGCGCAGTGGGCGCATACTCGGCTGAGACGCAGGAGGTAGCGGGTTCGATTCCCGCCGCGGAATAAATGTTTGTATGATCTACAGATATTTGTTTCGGGTTTGGATGTTTTTCTATATGTTATATAAGTATGTATTTACAAAAAAAATATATATATATATATATAAGTATTCTATCGGTTATCTGGTTCCCATAGGTGGTACAAAATTTGCTAGATAGCGCTGTGTGAAATGTCCAGCATTATTTATTTTTATTGACAAACCGCGCGCGCGAAGCCTCGGGCGGGTCAATTAGTTTAAGTCTATCATACGTCACCACAAAAAAATTAAACAACTGTTTAACGCATGTTTCTAAAATTCCCTACCAATTTTTGTATAGGATTTTTTTAAACTCGCGCAATACAATGTTTAATTTAGCTGCTAGTTAATCCTACTGTTTAACTAGTTGACCCGCCCGCGGCTTCGCCCTCGTTGTTTGTCAATAAAAATATTGCCCTGCTTCTGCGCAGTCGAGTAAAAAGTAGCCTATGTCTCAATTCCGATGATGATCTATATACCAAACTTCATCGAAATCGGTCCAGCCGTTTAGCCGCGAAACGTAACAAATAGACAGCGAGAAAGAGTTACTTTCGAATTTATAATCACACTTCACACTAATATTATAAACGCGAAAGTTTGGATGTTTGTTTGTTACTCAATCACGTTGTAACGGCTGAACCGATTTCGATGAAATTTAGTATGTACGTATATTGTAACCTGGATTAACACATAGGCTACTTTATCCCATAAATCAGGTCCCATGGGATAAAAATGGGGTCAGTCAAGTTGCAACAGCAAGTGTAGCTTTATTTCTAGGTTACCCACACATTTAGTAGTGTAACGCGTACGAAGTTGCGGGCAACAGCTAATAAGATAAACCTAAGCTGTTATTTTTGTTTACTGATATATTTTTTCAGTTGAAATACATCCCACTAATATTATAAACGCGAAATTTTGTATGGATGTAGTATGTGTGTATGTTTGTTACTCTTTCACACAAAAACTAGGTTACTAAATGGATTTTAATGAAATTTGGTATGTATGTGGATTATAAACTATGCGTTAATCCACACATAGGCTACTTTTCATTGACTAAACACGCGAGCAAAGCTGCGGACGGAAGCTAGTATTTTTTAATTTTAATTTTCTAGGTTTGTGGTGGCGTGTGCCTTGAAGAATATCATTGTATTGGAGCGAAGGAAATGTATGAGAAGAGACTGAAAATGGTTGTCGAAGTTATTTTGGTGCTCCACGAGGGAAACTTAACACGTTGACTGCTGAAAACACAGGTCTGTGCTTTTAAAAAAACGTCATGAATGTTTACATTCTAGATATGTCTATCTATGTTATGTGTATACTTGTTAATTAAAATCACAAGGATCAATTTGCAATGTCTAATTTACTGCCGGTTTCTTCTACCACGCCAGGAAAGGCAAGAAACAAGGGCTGGTTTTTCTTTTACAAAATAGATATATTAAAGAAAATGCGTGTGAATTGTAACACTTGATCGAGTTGAAGTTACGTACAGCTACTAAGTAGATTAGTATTGTCGTATTGTAATTCGATCTGTATTATGAGGGTTTTTCATTTTCGATTAAAAAATAATATAATAGTTCTATCAGGAATCAGAATCAGGCAGGAAATCCATCGCCACACCTTGGAGACGATGTGGTCGCGTACCGTGAAGTTCCAGAGGAATTTCCTCCCAAGAACATCTCGCGGAATGGTCTCCCTGCCGAGGTTTTCCTCAGGGACTACAGTATGAGCTTCTTCAAAAAGGGCGTTTTGAAAATTTTAAAGAGTCGGCAACTCGCGAGTCATACCTTTGGTGTTAGAAACGTCCATAGCTTACAGTAACCGCTTACCATCAGGTGGGCCGTATGCTTGTTTGCTACCTTAGTAGTATATATATAAAAAAAAAGTTCCAACTAGCGTGATAGATGGCGTTGTCTGGAGATGCACCGTCTAAAAATATGGTTTCTATACCAAAATCTCAAAGACACAATATCAAAATTTGTCTTAAACAAATCTCACTTTGTCATATAAACAAACAAATGTTTGTTTTTTTTATTTCAAGTTCCTCGGAAAATAATGTTGACACGGCAATTGACATTGACAATTCACTTTCGTTTGTTAAAGAAACTATTTTGGGGACACCATCTTTGTTTTTTTTGTTTCGACAAATGTTCAGATTTATCAGAACTTTTGTTTTTGATAATATAATTGATGATAAATTAACTGAATGAGTGGTTCTTTGCCTTTGCGCCAGGCGCCATTTCACATTAAATTTGGCTGAACTAAAGATGGTTTTGTCTTTAAAAATACACATTCCAATATTGTTCATTGATATAATTTTTAAAGCTATTATGGCTATGAATTATTACTACACTATTTTCACTATTATTATGAATGGTTAATTGGTACTTATTCTCCCGTTTTTAGTGAAAATAGTTATTAATTGATGTTTTTTTTATACTACATCGAGATGGAAAAAGCATATGGCCCACCTGATGTTAAGTGGTACCCATCGCTTATAACAGAGAATTGCCTCGTAGGTCACGCACCTTACAAATGTGCCCTGCGATATACTATATTAATTGATGTAGTATTAAATACACGTCTAATATTTCAATCATGTATACATTTTATTAGACAATTATTTTGGCATAAACTTAACGAATGAATTAGAGTTCTTTATTAGTTTGTGCCAAACGAATTGGCCTTATGTAGGTATTTAAGTAAAGTTAGATAATTGTTATCTCCTCTGACAGAACAATGCAGATCATTTTGTTCTGCCAGATAGGAATCGTATCATATTATATCATGACTGTGGTCTTACGCGGTGCTAGTAAACCTTTATTATTAACGAAACAGTAAATAATCTAAGTAGAATATTTTATTTATTTTTGACCCCCACGCAAAAAAGGGTAATATAATTGTCTATTTGTTGCATCGTAGTTCCCGAACTGTTGGACCGATTGGTTATATTGGGTATAAAGGTACTTTAAGAGGACTGGGGTTTGAGAATTGTGAAAAAATTACAGCAATAAGTGCTTTTTTCTATGAATTTAAGACCGTGGCCGTGTTTGAAATCCTTGTAAAGCCAGGTGGGTCAACCTGTGATCAAGTCATCAGCGTGACGCTGATACTTGGACCGACCAGATATCGGCACGGCGCCACTAAGATTTTGAATATTATATAATATTTCTATTATTGTTATAAATGTTTTACTACAGGTAATTTGGCAGCCCACGATCTGGGGGGGTTGGAGGGGGGGGGGAACCGACGCACCTGCCCCGGGCGACAATATCAGTGGGCGCCGAATTCTTTAATAAAAAATAGGTATATAAAAAACTTGTTTAAGCGCTTGGCATCCAGCGCAGGTCGTACTAACCAGTACTTATTCCACGTCCGTGGTTCACCTAATTAGTTCACCTGGCTGATAATTTGATTAGGGGGCGTCCATTAATTACGTGAGACGTTTTTGACGATTTTTGGCCCCCCCTTCCCCCCTGGTGAGATGTCGCGAGATTTGTTTCGACCCCCTCCGCCGCTCCCTTTATTTCACGTTAGAATGTTTAAAATTTGTATTCATAGCGTAAATGCGTTAGACCTATTTAAAAAATACAATTGGCTTCATTATTTCAAGATTGCTTCTCTCGTGATCTAGATTTACAGTGATAAAATAAAAAATAAAAACCGGCCAAGTGCGAGTCGGACTCGTGCACGAAGTCTGAGCCACACTTAAATATTTATTTTATTCTGTTTTTAGTATTTGTTGTTATAGCGGCAACAGAAATACATCAACTGTGATAATTTCAACTTTCTAACTATCACGGTTTATGAGATACAGCATGGTGACAAACGGACAGACAGACAGTGGAGTCTTAGTAATAGGGTCCCGTTTTACCCTTTGGGTACGGACCCCTAAAAATTACATGATATTAGCCGAAAACTCCCCCTGTCCCACACGTGAGATTGGGCGAGATTCGGCTGGACCCCGCCCCCCGAACACCTCACGTAAATGAATGGACTGCCCCTTAAGAACGCTTCAACTTTACCCCCCCCCCCCCATCTTGACGCCATCGGATGGTTGTGTCCAGCCAAACTAGGTCGTCTGTTAAATGCTAATATTCTTAATATTCTAAAGGCCTTCCTTCCAAAACACCTTCCTTGTTACCACAAAAAAGATAAACATTTGATTAACGCGTATTTAAAAGTATCCTTACCAATTTTTGTATGTATTGGAATTTATTAAAGAAGCGCTAAACTGTTTACTTTTTTGTGGACCCCTTGTATATTTAGTATAACATTACTATTGTTAATTTTGGTGCGTAGAATTAAAGTGTTATTAAAGAAAATGTTTTATGTCCTAAAAGTTATTTTTAAAATAAAAACAAAATATGTAAAGCTGTTTTTTTATTTTATTATGCACAAAAGTATAAAATAACATTATAATTCAAAATGAAAGGTTTCCAAATTATCATTTTACAACAAAACATGTACCTAAACATGACAACGTGCGATTGTTATGCTGGGACTTTTGGAACTAAAAAAAATCCCATGGGACTTCTGGGACAGATTAGTATTCATGGGACAACACGATCAGACTAGTGGAATAGGCGGAATGCATGTGCCTCTTTCGCCATGAATTACATTTACTAGTGGTTCGCCCCGAACCGAGATCTCGCGAGTCTCCCATAAAAACAAAAAAATATTATTTGTAATCTTTGACTATCAAAATAGTGCCACGAAATGAATAACCAAATAACTTGACCTACAGTTTCATTCAAATTACAGGTAAACGGGAGTTCATGTTAATTGGTTACACTTTTTTTGGGTAGAAATTGCAGTTGTTCTGGATTTCAGATTTTTGCCTATATTTGTGTCACTTAAGCTACACGAATACCAAATTTCAGCATTGTGGGCTCACTGGTATACCCTGTGAATTTTGTCAAAGTTCAGTTTTTGTTATGGCTAATAACTTAAAAACTAGAAGGTTTAAACTAAAAATAAAAACGGGTTCGAAATGTACTCACAAATACCTTTTATTAGACGTGCCACTTGACTGGGTAATCCCATTTTGTTTTTTTTTACCTCTCTTGAACCCCAATATCTCAACAACCCTCACACTACATTTTCAGCTCATTGAATCACACCAAAATTGTGCCATCACTACTACTTATATACCAAATTTCACGATGATCGGATAAACGCTTCGAAAGTTATCCTCGGACAAACAAACATACATACATACAACGCCGATTTGCCCAAGTTGACTTAGGGATCTCGCTTCGCTCGATCAATAAATTATTATTTTCTCATCGTCCCCACCGGTGGGGAGAATGAGAATAATATAAAATTATAATCTGGGTATCTATAAGGCAAGAGTGAATAGGTAGCTGCATCTTCGACCACACTATTGCTTACCATGAGGCGAGATTGTGGTCAAACGAAGATCTATGTTAATTATTTATGTATTTGAATTATATTTTTTTTACCTAAACATTGTAATAGGACATTAATTCAACAATTATAATCTCTAGTATAGCGCACTCCGTTATAACTTCATTAATTTCTTTCCATCCAAAGGTTGCCTGGAAGAGATCGCTCTCAGCGATAAGGTATATTGTTTTGCCTTTTTAGTTTTATTTAAGTGTAATATTGTTTCTGTGTAGTAATTACAATAAAGAGTTGTCAGTTGTATTGTGTAGTTTGTTTGTTATGCACGCGATGCACGTGCGCCCGGAGCGCGTCGCGGCTGCAGTAGCAGCGGCGGCACGCGGCGCAGACGTGCGCGCGCGGCGCAGCGTGCGCGCCGCACAGGTGCACGGACAGCGCGGCCGGGGAGAAGAAACGCATGGAGCATTGCGTGCATGCGTGTCTGCATACAAAATAAACAAAATTATATTTATTTGATACGTATACTACGTGTTTTCTTTTCTTATGTACGAAACATTAAATGAAAACACGGGTAGGGCTAATAGCTAAGACTGTTGTAAATTTATTTTTTTCAAATTCATTACCATAGAAAATGTTAAATTTTCCATCATCCTTAAGTTCAAGTCCTAAAATATCAATGTAACAGCCTGTATAAAATAGGTAAACAAATCATATTCATTCATCATGTAAGTAGGTACCTGTTAAACTTACTAAGCGGAATCGACGCAAAGGCGCCGCCAGTTTACACAAAATTTTTTTTATTGGTAATGTATCGATTACTGGATAATTCAAGCTACCGATATTAAAACCACCTCTAAAATCAGTTAATACGATTCCGGATATGTGTTTTGAACCTAATGTATTAGATATGAAAGTGGATGAATATAAAAGTAGAGGGAGGCCGAAGAAGAGATGGATGGACTGTGTGAAGAATGATATGGGTAGGAAAGAAGTGACAACGGAGATGACGGCTGATAGAGAGATATGGAAGAAAAATACATGTTGTACCGACCCCACGTGATGTGGGAAAAGGGGCAGGAAGAAGATTCTTGTTTTATATGTATATCCCGATTTTATATGTATGTAACCTGTTAATATCACACTGCTGGGTAAAGGTATCTTCTATTTGTTTCCAGCTTTTGCGTTTGTTCGCAATGTTTCACCAATCTGTCTGAAAATCATCAAGATCGTCACGCCAGCGTCTTTTTTGTTTTATTTGACGACCTCCGTGGCGGAGTGGGCAGATAGCCGGCTGAGACGCCATAGGCTGCGGGTTCGAGTTCCGCCGCGGAACCAATTATTGCAAGATCTACAGATATTTGTTCTGGGTCTAGGCGTTTCTTTATAATCTATAGACACAAATAATATTATATGTGTGTTTACAAAAACAAGGATATAAGTATTCAATCAGTTATCTAATTTCCATGGTACTTGTTGCACACAATACACAAGCTTTGCTTAGTTTGGGGATAAAAAGCGCTGTGATATTTTGTACAACATTATTTATGATTCAGAATCTTTAGGCGCTGGGCTACGGACAACAACGCAGTCAGAAATTACTTTCCTCCAATGGTCGTATTACCCTGTTTTGTTTGTTACAGGTTTAATAAATCAGCCATGATAATGTAATTAAGTATTCAGTATTTATTGCGTTCAAACAAAGTGGATTAAAATATTCAAATGTTACATGCCATTTCTATTGACTAGTCAAGAGTCCAGCACTTCATATGCACCCTGTAGGTAAGGGTGTATCAATATTATAGCTAACTAGGAGGTCTAGTGGAATCGAAGTTGGAATAGACGGCTGAGACGCAGGAGGTAGCAGGTTCGATTCCCACCGCGGAACAAATGTTTGCATTATCTACAGATATTTGTTCCGGATCTGGATGTTTGTCTATATATTATAAGTATGTATTTACAAAAAAAGTATATAGTATTGTATTAGGTATCTGGTTTCCATAGTACAAATTCTGCTTTATTTGGGGCTCGATAGCGCTGTGTATATTTATTAGTATATGTAGTTATATATAGTCATTACTTAGTCATACTTACTTGTAAGTGGAAGAATCTCGATGTCTCTTAGCTTTCTTAAAATGCAGTCTGAGACTTTCCTGAGAAAAATATACATAACTGAGGGAATGAAGTCAACAAAGAATTTTAATCAAATATTTTTAATAAAAACCCCATAAAAGCACGCTAAAAAAAAATTAATAATTAATGAAACTTCCTGTGTTCCCCACCCTAATCCCCCCAACATTGCTAGCCTCTTTTAGTGATATTAAAGTTCTACATCACATCACGAACAAAAACATGTATGACAACCATGACGACCTCTGTGGAGCAGTGGGCGAATAGCCAGTTGAGACGCAAGAGGTTGCGGGTTCGATTCCCGCCGCGGAACAATTGTTTGCATGATCTACAGATATCTGTTCCGGGTCTGGTTGTTTTCTATATCTAATATATAAAATTCTCGTGTCACAGTTTTCGTTGCCATACTCCCCCGAAACGGCTTGACCGATTTTGATGAAATTTTTTGTGCTTATCCGGTATCTATGAGAATCGGCCAACATCTATTTTTCATCCCCCTAAATGTTAGGGGTAGTCCACCCCTAAATTTTTTTTTTTAGACAAAATTTTTAATTTCTATTTTTTTATGATACAACATACAAAAATACATACAATCCTCAATTTTCACCCTTCTACGATCAACCCTTATTTTTTAATAGCCATTTTAGTAATTTAATCATTTTTCAACCCGATTTATAAGGCAAAACAACGTTTGCCGGGTCAGCTAGTATATTATAAGTATGTAATTACAAAAGATAGTATTATAAGTATTCTATCAGTTATCTGGTTCCCATAGTACAAGCTTTGCTTAGTTTGGGGCTAAATAGCGCTGTGTGAAATGACCAACATTATTTAAAAAAAATATGTCTCAAGTAGCTAAAAGTTATCTAAATTGACCTTTATTCGCTCGTCCGTCATTATTTTTAGGTACCTAGTAGAATGTTAGAGATAGAATTATTTGTAACTATACTGTGAAAAAAAAACACGAATAGATTTTAATCAAAAGCATCTAGCTAGCTAAATTTATAAAAGGATTAAAACATTTAAGTTTGAAATTTGAATATGGGTTCTCATTTTCCCCATTTTCAGGACTATACGGTGGGGCAAATGGGAATTTAGTAAAAGTCAAACATTTTTATTCATTAAAATCACCAGGATCACTGTGAAACGTCAAGTTTACTGTCTGTTCCTTCGCGACCAAGCGAGGAAAGAAAGGCAAGAAACAAGGCTGGTTGTTTTTTTTAATGATTCTTTTAGAATACATAACAATAAAGAAAATAAATTACAGGAAAGTAGAGGAAAGAGTAGAAGAGTTTCTTGTGAAAGGGTTTGCCCGGGGAATTACTACCCCATACCTATTTCTACCGCCAAGCAGCATTGCTGTTTCGGTTTGAAGGGTATGGTTACCGGTGAAATTATAGGCACATGAGGCTTTACACCTGTATGCCTCAAGTTGATGGATGCATCGTAAGTAGTGCATCGTAAGGCATGCTCCTAAGGTGCGTAACATACGAGGCAATACTTTTTTTATAGAATATTTATTTATTTAGAAGCCCGTTGTCCCACTGCAGGGCAAAGGCCTCCCTTCCCTCTTTCCACTCGTCTCTGTTGATTGCAAGTAGGGGTTAATCCTGTTATAGAATAGAATGTAATAAATTTATTTCAGACAATTTCCATAAATACACAAAACATAGAAGTAATTATTACTATATAAATTAAGAATATGTCCGATTAAAAATATACAAAATAGCGATTTATTTATTTATTTAATACTTTATTGCACAAAAATAGGCCAATTGACTTTTTTTATTAATTATTATTTTGGTGATTGATACCATTTTAATCTGGTGGGCCATACGCTTGTTCCATTTTGAGGTCGTATTTTTCCTTAACCTATAGTTTCCCACTGCTGAGCAAAGGTTTCCCCCACGGTTGGGGCTAATGGTAATGCTCACGTTGGATTTGAAGTGCGCGTCGCACTCGACGCAGTAGTACTCCCTTCGCTCGTGCACGCACGCCACGTGTCGCCGCAGCAGCGACATGTACACGAACGACACGTCGCATTGAGAACAACGCAGTCGGGACGACTTGTCGTGCCGTCTGTACATATTTCATATTAACACAAACATTCCTAGTTAGATAATTATCGTTAACATATACGGTTCCTAATATCCCATTCCAATATCCAATGCCCTCCGCCGCGCTTGATCACACTAATATTATAAATGTAAAAGTTTAGATATTTGTTTGTTTGTTACTCAATCACGTAGTAACGGCTGAACCGATTTCGATGACATTTGGTGGAGGAAATTACTAGCTGGTTCAAATCTTTCACTCCACGTCGGGGTTTGTTTTAGAGAGTCGATAGCTGACAAGGGTTGGATTTAAGTGGACTGTATGTTTGCGAATTAGACCGAAATTTACCTATGCCTAGAATACTCAAAACCAATAGCATTTGTAACGTTCTTCTAATGATAGGACGACCACACTGCTGCAAATGGAAGAATCACAGGAATAGAATACAGCAGCGTTAGGGGAACGGAACATGCACGTACCTGTAGATCTCTGGATACCAGGAGCCAGTGTCCTGGGGACACCACGCCAAGGTCAACGGGGTGACCCTAGCGCCACGTGCAGCCGCGAAGGTCGTATCGACACTTCCAGCACTTGTTTTTCACGGAAAGTTCACACGTTTAGTTCAATAACACATAAATAGCGAGTTCTAGTGGAAACTTGTAGGATTCCACCAAAATATAAGAAAATGAGTCGCACGCGCGCGCATCGTTGCGATTCTCACGGAGGTTCAAAGGCGTCTCTCATTGGCAGCGGCCAATGAATTTGAAGAGTGGCGTTGGCGGTCGGACGTCAGAGTGGGACGGCCTATAAGGTGCGCGTGCATGCGGAAAGGAGAAAAGGGATAGGATAAGTCGTTACAAATGCATCTTGGCGAGTAATACAAAATAACTGGATGAATATCCACCATCTCCCCCTCCTTGAAGGATTCCTTCGAAAGCGAAAGAATTATAAAATAGCGTAGCGGGATAAATATAAAATAGCGATGTGAATAGCGGTTTGCGGTTTAAATATATAGCGGAAAAACAAATTAAAAAATAGCGGGGTTGGATAAGAATATCCGAAAATGTTGAAAGCGCATGGTCACCCTACTGTATAGGGAGCGGCGACAATTTTGTCGTCGGCCTGACATACGCGCTATCACACGTTTCTACTCGCGCACAACGAATTCGTCCGTCCTTACCGGGAAAAACCTCTGAAACTCTTCCGATTTTCCAAGATAATGGAGGTGCGTTTTCGTTATTTAAAAGAACAATAGTTCCTACTGTGAGTGGATTACTAGCGGTGTTCCACTTTTCGCGCATTTGCAAATTATGGAGGTATTCATTCTTGAATCGTTTCCAAAATGTTTGGACTAAAGAGTCCATCAAAGAATGTCGAGACAAAAGATTTGTTCGTTCTCCACTCATATCAGCTGCGGGTAGAAAAGCCAGCGGTTTAGTTGAGAGAAAGTGCGACGGTGTTAATGCCGTCGGCTCCGAAGGGTCGGAGCTTAGAACGTACAAAGGTCGGCTGTTTAGTACAGCTTCGACCTGGTTAAGCACCGTAAGCATTTCCTCATAGGTGAGGATCTGCTTTCCGATCACACGAAAGAGAAGAGACTTGATACTCTTTATATTCGCTTCCCAAATTCCACCAAAATGGCTTCCTAGGGGCGGTGACCTTTTCCAAATGATGTTGTGTTTAGCGAGTTCATTATTTGAAATCTGCGAGGGCAGGAGCCCGCGAGAAACTAAGTCAGCAGGGTTCTCAACGCCTGCGACGTGATATACATTTTGCGATGGCGAAGTAGATTGGAAGTCTGATATGCGATTTGCGACGTAAGTTTGAAACTTATGCGGAGAGGAAGTTACCCAACATAAAGCGACGGTCGAGTCAGAAAATATAAAAACGTTATCTATATGACAACGAGCGGATAGCGAATCATAAACAGCGCGTAATACCTTAGCGAGAAGCACTAGGCCGTTTAACTCAAGCCTAGCCAGCGTGATTGTTGGTTTGGCTGATGCGACGCGGGACTTCGAGCACAAAAGCGAGATTAAAGGTGGCTGGTGACCATTAGAGACATGTAGGTATAATACACAGCCGTAAGCCTTTTCACTTGCGTCCGAAAATGCGATAAGCGTGATTTTAGAACCGGTTTCCTCAATTCCTACGTGGCGAGGGAATTTGAGGTGCGAGATTAGTGGTAGCTCAGATAAATATCTTTGCCATAGAGCGATGATATCACAGGGTAGCTTGTCATCCCAATTGATGTTCACAAGCCATAGTTCCCTGATTATCAGTTTAGCGTAAAGAATTACGGGTCCGACGAGTCCTAAGACATCGTACAGACGAGCGGTCATAGATAAAATAGCGCGTTTTGTAAAAACAGATGGCGGGACCGAGGTCAAAAAGATAAAATTATCGGATGCGGGGAGCCAACGTAGCCCTAATATCTTGAACGTGTCATCTTCATCGAACGAAATGGATTCAGACTGTCTGTGAGAAACGGGTATGTGTTGTAGCAGCTCAGATGAGTTGCTAGTCCACTTTACTAAGTCGAATCCACCAGCTTTAAACATCTGAATCAACTCTTGTGCAATCTTGGCTGCTTGATTCACAGAAGAAGCAGAAGACGCTAAGTCGTCCATATAGACGTCACGAGTTATGACGTCAGCGGCAAGAGGCCATCTTTGTCTTTCATCTTGAGCCAGTTGACGTAAAGTGCGCAGCGCCAACATAGGAGAAGACCGGAGGCCAAAAGTAACACGTTCGAATTGAAACGTTTCCAGCGGAACGTCCGGTGAGAACCGGTATAAGATCCGTTGATAACAGCGGTGCGAGGGGTGCGTATAAATACATAAATACATCATCTTCACGTCAGCGAAAAAGGCGATACGATGTATGCGAACATTTAATAAAATGTTAAATATATCGGCTTGCAAGTTGCAGCCCTTATATAAAATATCGTTAAGAGACAGCCCTGAATTAGTCGTAGACTTGTCGTCCCGAACTACAGGATGGTGCGGTAGGTAATAACCTGGAGAAGTACAATCGTCAACAGAAACGCGCGTTAAAATACCTTTGTCTAGATAATCATAAATTATTTCATTATATTTTTTATTTAAGTCCGGTGATCGTAAGAACTTTCTCTCGAGGCATAAAAACCTCTTCTTAGCGATAATGTAGGAGTTACCTAGCTTTTGCGGGTCATCTTTAAATGGAAGCTGGACTACATAACTACCATCGTCATTTCGAGTAGTAGTCGAAGTGTAAATTTCTTCACAGCGTTGATCGTCAGGACTTAAGAACAACTGGGAAGGTGGTTCCTCAGTGGACCAGAACCTTTCCACGAGTTGGTGTAGCGGGTCATTCGTAAATGCACAAAAGGTATGTGAAATGGAGCGCGGGGATAGAACGGGTGCGTTTCCCATAACGATGTAACCTAAAGTTGTTTCCAAGGCAGCGGGTAAATTATTATCAGCGGTAATTTTATTAAATAGGAGAATTTGACAATACAAGTTCACACCTAAAAGTAGGTCAATAGGACCAGGCTCGGAAAAGTCATCATCAGCCATGGGTAGATTACGTATGTGGTGAAGAGAGCTGACGTCGACGCGCGAGTCGGGCAGCTGCGACGTGATACTATCTACCACCATGGGCTGGATGTGGTACTCATGTCCGTCCTCAAAGCGAGAAGTGAAGCGAAGTGAGGTTACTCCCAGAATTTTCTGAGAGGCCCCTCCTATACCTTGGACTTTAGAAAAGCGGCTTTGCGTGGAAATAGGAAGCGATAAGCGCTTACTACATGCAGCGGAAATATACTCACTTTGAGAGCCGGGATCGACCAAGCATCTCAAAAAGTGAGGGCGATTAAAATTATCTAAAACCTTTATTTTAGCAGTTGCCAATAACGCAGTTGTTATTGTTTGCGACGCGTGATCATATGATACAGTACAGACAGATGTGTTACTGTTCGGATCGATATCGGGTGCGGATAGTGAATTATCGACCTTATACGCATGGGGCGCAAGGTCTTTAGCGTGAATTCGAGTATGAGACTCTGAAGAAATTGCATGCCTAGGCGCAGTGTGGCTTTGGTCATGAGCGGTAGCGGGCGAGTCGTGCGATTTTTTATTAACGAGTTGTTTCTCGACTGATTTGTTGTAGATAACGGGCGGATTAAAATGGAGTAGCGAATGGTGTCTGGCCGAACAATGAGAACAAGTGTGCTTAGAAGCACATTCCTTTGTTTTATGTCTCACACTCAAACAGTTGTTACAATAAAAATTGCCTTTAATGAATTTATACCTATCAGGTGGCGTCAGTTTCATAAAAGCTGAACAGCGATAAAAGTGATCGTGTTTATCGCGATCACACAATATACATTTATTCTCATTACTTGCACCACACACGCGGTCAGTGTTTACAAATGACTTGGTTTGCCCTGGTCTAGTACTAGGCACGGGCGCGTGCGCATTGCGAGCTTTGTGCTGAGTTTGCGGGTTTACGATAGGCACAGCTGATCTAGATAACACTTTATTCTGTTCCTTTACAAATTCAATTAGATTAGAATAGGTTGGAAGCTTATCTTTGCGATGCGTAATTTCGAATAACTTGACAGTCTCAGAGTCTAGTCTCTGGAGGGCGAGGTGTAACAGCATAAAGTCAGTCAAGTCGCCAAGACTCAGTTGTCTTAAGGCTTCCACAGACGTGTGGAAATTATTTAAAAATGATTCTAGACCGGAAGCAACATTAGCGGCTAGCGGTTTAAAACTCAACAACTGATTAAGGTATGAGCTAGCGAGTAGTCTGGGGTCGTCATATTTTTGCACAAGTGCCTCCCAAATAATAGGGTAATTCTCTGCGGTCGGGGGCAGCCGGGCGCAAACTGACGCGGCGGAACCAGACAACTTACCGACCAAATAATACACCTTGTCACTATCTGACAAAGATGTATTTTCATGGACAGTGCATTTAAACTGTTGGTAGAATAGCGGCCATGAGCGGACATCACCATTGAATGACAATAGTTCTATTCGAGGAAGCTTAGGTTTTGATTTCTCTAAATACGGGGGCGAAACTGATGTTTTAGATGGCGAATTTGTTTCTAAGACGTGTTTAACAAGACAATACATAATATCAAAATTCGTCCATTCTTGGTACCTGATAGCGTGTTTTGGGTTAATTTTTAGCGAAATAGCGTTATATGAATCTAATACCTTTTCGAAGTCTCTATGCAAATTATCAATATTATATGCACTGTGAAGCAAAGCCTTAAAGTTGGTAGAATCGGCATCCACCTTCTTAGCAAGATCATAAATTCCTTGCATGCGGGCAAATAGAATCTCGCGTTTAGATTCAAGCATGGCTTGCTGACATTCATCCTCGTTGTAGCCTTCTTCTGAGTGAGAAGAACTCGGTCCCTTATCTCTCTTACTCATTGTGAATATCAACCAACAAAAGGTATAAATGCGAAATCAAAAGAAAAAACTTCAAAAAGTATAATAGAACCGAAGTTGAAAACAATACCTATCTTCCTAGCGGTGCGCAGTTGGGTAAGTTATAAAATAAATAAGCCTACCACAGAATAGAAGCGAGCGCGAAATAGTTACTATGAAAGTATGTTGAGACAGTACAAACTATTCAATATTCTGTATTGACCAGTATGACACAGTTAATTAAATAGTAGGCGTGAGTTTAGCGTTTGAGTACAAACTGATGAAATATTATTTTGTGGTAGTCAGTTTGACTAGTAGTTAGTATGGCGGCGTGCAGCGATAAGTTAAATACGAGTTGGAGCGAGCGGAGAACGTTCAAATAATGAAAAATGCGGGTAGATGTATAAAGAGCGAGCGAATACTTCTATGCTTTGACTCGTATTAAATGTAAATAATACAATGTTAGCGGTGCGGTTATAGAAACTTAGTTATATGTTTGTAAAACGTGTAATAGCGGAATGCGATGATTTTACGTAGGTCCTAAACTGATTAAAGTGGGGCGAGAAATAGCGAATTGAACGAGTTGATCCTGCGGGGTGCGAATAACAAGAGAATATGATCAATTTATTCTTTTTATCAGTAGGATTTAACGTAAAATATATAGGCGGGAATAATTAAATAAGTTGTGAATACAAGTACTAATGGATCGTGTCGTAAGACGGACTGAGATGAGCTCAATTTTCCGGCAGTATATTAAACTTAGCGTAAAAATAGACGGATATTTTTGAAATATCCTGGCTCGTAGGACCAAACTATGGAGGAAATTACTAGCTGGTTCAAATCTTTCACTCCACGTCGGGGTTTGTTTTAGAGAGTCGATAGCTGACAAGGGTTGGATTTAAGTGGACTGTATGTTTGCGAATTAGACCGAAATTTACCTATGCCTAGAATACTCAAAACCAATAGCATTTGTAACGTTCTTCTAATGATAGGACGACCACACTGCTGCAAATGGAAGAATCACAGGAATAGAATACAGCAGCGTTAGGGGAACGGAACATGCACGTACCTGTAGATCTCTGGATACCAGGAGCCAGTGTCCTGGGGACACCACGCCAAGGTCAACGGGGTGACCCTAGCGCCACGTGCAGCCGCGAAGGTCGTATCGACACTTCCAGCACTTGTTTTTCACGGAAAGTTCACACGTTTAGTTCAATAACACATAAATAGCGAGTTCTAGTGGAAACTTGTAGGATTCCACCAAAATATAAGAAAATGAGTCGCACGCGCGCGCATCGTTGCGATTCTCACGGAGGTTCAAAGGCGTCTCTCATTGGCAGCGGCCAATGAATTTGAAGAGTGGCGTTGGCGGTCGGACGTCAGAGTGGGACGGCCTATAAGGTGCGCGTGCATGCGGAAAGGAGAAAAGGGATAGGATAAGTCGTTACAAATGCATCTTGGCGAGTAATACAAAATAACTGGATGAATATCCACCATTTGGTATATACGTAAATTATAACCTGGATTACCACATAGGCTACCATTTATCCCATTAATGATAGCCTATGTGTCAGTTTCCATGGGATAAAAATGGGGTGTCAAGTTGCAACAGCGAGTTTAGCTTTATTTTTAGGTTACCTACACATTAAATATTGTAACGTGTACGAAGTCTCGGGCAATATCTAGCACTATATAAACATAATTTTTTACATTTATAATTCGACTGCCTCCGTGGCGCAGTGGGCGTATAGGCGGCTGGGACGCAGGAGGTAGCGGGTTCAATTCCCGCCGCGGAACAAATGGTTGCATGATCTACAGATATTTGTTCAGTGTCTGGGTGTTTTTCTATGTATTATAAGTATGTATTTCCAAAAAAAAATATATATAAGTATTCTATCAGTTGTCTGGTTCCCATAGTATAAGCTCTGCTTAGTTTGGGGCTAGATAGCGCTGTGTGAAATGTCCTGCAATATTTATTTATTATAATAATTAATTTTAAACATGAGGTAGGTTTGTTGTGCGGTATAGCAGCAAAAGGGCCTCGACTCAGCATTATGTCAACTGGGTTAGCAGTTGACGCTGTTATTCTGGCGAATTACAATTCGAATTTCATAAATTAACTTAGAATTATTGTTATAAAATAATTACTAAATATATTCATCGATAAAATAATAATAATTTACACTTGAAAAGATATTTGTATACAAATTTCGAAGTTATACATGACATACAAATTATAAAATAATTAATATCAAATTAATATGATCAGACATCAGTAAGAAATGTAAGTATGTAAGTACTAAATACAGAGTATATTTTTGATTCTAACACATGCTTGTTTCCTCATGATGTTTTGTATCACTATTTATACTCACATTATATTTTCTAATACAGAAATCCATAGCGACAAAAGTTATATTCCATAACCTAGGGATCGGAAGTCAAGGTTCACCCCGCTACGCTACCAAGGCTGACACAATAGATAGATAATGTCTTTATTGCACAATAAACAAATAAATTAAAATACACTTTTAAATGACAACCTCCGTGGCGCAGTGGGCGAATAGCCGGCTGAGACGCAGTAGGTAGTGGGATCGATTCCCGCCGCGGAACAAATGTTTGTGATCAAGATATTTGTTACGGCTCTGGCTGTTTTACTATTTAAGAATATATTTACAAAAAAAGTATATCAGTTATTTGGTTCCCATAGTACAAGCTCTGCTTAGTTTAGGGCTGGATAGCGCTATGTGAGATGTCCAGCAATATTTATTAAAACAAAAAAAAAAGATCGTAGGTGGTTTTAAATAACTAGCAAAAAAACTTACATAGTGTGAACTCTGAGAGAGTCGATGCTCTTAAAGAGTTTCCCGCACTGCTCGCACGCGTGCGGCTCGCACGACGCGTGACTCTTCACGTGACGCTGCATCACGGTGCGCTTGCTAAACAAAACATATAAAGGTTAGCCCACATGTCGCGCCTTCAAACCGCTATCTACATAGGACGCCTCACGAAAATGGATGCAACTGAATTTTAAACCCGTTCCCCTCAACCGATTGAACTGAAATTTGGAACACTTATGTAACTTCAGTGACAATGCAATAATATGGTACCATGGAGGTGGTCTCATGATGGAGACGGATGCTAGACAACGGAACTTCTGAATAGATTATAGTAGGCTACTAGTGTTTGGGCTTCCGATTATGAATTTTATAAAAGCTTGTTTTTAAAAAGTAATTTTTCAACCAAAAACTTATTTTATAAAAAGGATGCTATCTACGCTTGTCACTTTGACACGATCATTGTTAAGAGAGCATTTCTCTAATGTAATCTTGAATATATACAACAAAATCGGGTTTTATATATTTTATTTATACTAGCTTCCACCAGCGGCTTCGCACGCCTGTTTTGTCAATATTGCGTAGCCTATAGTCTATATCTATAGTCAGCGAAATCGGTTCAGTCGTTATAACGTGATTGAGTAACAAACAAACATCCAAACCAACATCCTTTCGCATTTTTAATATTAGTGTGATTATTTATCAAGAACGATTTCTATGAAATTTGGTATATAGATAGACTATGGTTGGTATTGAAACATAGAGTATTTTTTACCCGACTGCGTAGAAGGAGGGCTATGTTTTTATTGACAAACCACGCGTGCGAAGCCGCGGGCGCAAGGTAGTATATCATATTTTAAACTGATACAAGTATCTTCACGAAATAAGAGTTTTACTGAAGGCTCCTGAAGGTTCAAGGTGTCCTGCCTGGACACCACATATATTTTAACCACTATATTTTTTTAAACATTAAAAAAGGGCTTTGTCAAAGAGAGCGAAAATAGCGACCACATCGCCCTATAAGGATAAAACAATCAGTATACACAACTATACACCCAAATTTGGTAATTACCAAAAAAATGAAGGCCTGCGGAAGCGGTTACGAATGATAAAAGCGCTGTCAGGGTTTTACATTATTTACTTGTCACAAAGTTATCCAGGTTTATTTTTAACCAAAAATTATGTACAAATTTATGTCAATTATAATTTTATGACAAATTATGTAATTTACGTAAACAGTTCTTGAAACACGACAATTGTAGTACTTTGTTAGTGTAGTGTGTCATAATATGAACAATTACATTTCTAATTCTGAAGACTAATTGAGGGTAGTTGCTGCAGCTGCCATCACTTCTCGACGGTACCTCGAAGTACTCCAGTCCACCCGTGACCACGACTGTTGCAAAACAGCTAAAACGTCGTCGGGGTAACAAATAAAAAAGGTACATACGCGTTAAATACCGTTTTAATCAAAATTATGGTTTCATAATCTTGATGCACCCTTACATACATTCATATCATTCGGGACAATTCCAGCTCAAATCCAGCTGAGCTGAGATCAACTATATTTAGTATTTTTGTTTGTTAATTTAAATTATTATTTTAATTTTTGTTATTTTCATATTTTTAATTCCATGGAAATATTTTAGACGGTAAGCATTTTTGTAGCCTTTTAGCAACTGAATCTACACTTAGGTATACTTTTTGTGAAACTTTTGGTATATAAATGTATTTTCATGGTATTTTCACAGCACCTGCTGGACAATAACAAATTATATGTCATGCCTCACCGAAAGCAGGTGATTAAATCCCTACGGCTGAGCCGGGAATAAAGTTGTACTGTGATTTGAATTTGGAACCTCACCTGTATTAAAATTTGAACCAAAGAGACCCACACAATAAGAATTTATTCGTAAATCGAAATACCTAGATTTGGTTTTTATTGTCTCGCAGAAAGTGTGAAAAGTAGAGTATTCTCCTCGTGGATAAAGCTGTCTGCATTTTGTGCCTCTCTGCACTCAGGATTCTAGGACTCCCTCGCTCCGCTCGTGATTTAACTCTAGTCCTTCTATCCTCCTATCCTTCGTTATACAGGATTCAATATAGCGCCCGTGACGCAAGGCACTGCTTTATCCCCTCGTTTAATTATCTACTATTATTCATCATGTAAGTAGGTACCCGTTAAACTGACTAGGCGGCATCGTCGCAAAGGCGCCGCCGATTTAGGTTAAAAATTGTTCATTGGAAATGTATCGATTACTGGATAAATATTCAAGCTATCGGTATTAAACCCACCGCTGAAATCAATTAATACGATAGGATGTGTGTTTTAAATGAATGTCGTACATAACATAACAGGTTGTATGTAGGTACATACTTGGTGTTGAACTGGCAGGTGTCGCAGGAGTAGGTGATAGCTTGCCGCGTGTGTGTGATGGCGTGGTGCTCCAGCAAGTGCTGGCGAGACAGACGGACGACCCCGCATAGTTTGCATTTATATCTGAGAATCAAATTCAAACTCAAAACTTTTTTAAATACTGAAGAAACAGTTGAATCATCTAAAGACCGTTGCAAACGATAGATAGCTCAACTGCTCCAGATCACAAGCAGGCGAAAGTGTTCCCAAGACATTGGCTGCATTGCGCTGAATGCTTATGTGTTGACCCAGATAAGTACCAGCTCTCGGATCCCACGTCGCGTGGACCAGACGGCCAGAAATAATTTTGAAAACGCGATAGGCCCCGGTAACCCATGGACCCAGGGTCTCGATCCCAAATGGCTCAAATACGTAAGCTCTGTCGAGACTTCCATATTTGTGCCGCTCGAGATCTTCGACTGAATTTGCTAAAACTTTAATTTACATTGAATTATTATTTATACAATTAGCTTCCGCCAGCGGCTTTGCACGCGTTTTTGTCAATGTTAAGTAGCCTATGTTTTAAGGCTATAGTCTATATATCAAATTTCATCGAAATCGGTTAAGGTATTAATGACGACGTGATTGAGTAACAAACAGACATCTAAACTTTCGCATTTATTATACTATCTGACCCGCCAGCTGCTTCGCACGCGCAGAGACCAAAATATTTTTTCTATAGAAACTTTGACACCCCATTTTTATCACATGGGATAAAAAGTAGCCTATGTGTTAATCCAGGTTATAATCTACATGGATACTAAATTTCATCGAAATCAGTTCAGCCGTTACGACGTGGTTAAGTAACAAACAAACAAATAAACAAGCATTCAAACTTTCACGTTTATAATATTAGTGTGATGGACCGTAGAATAAGTTATTCTATGCTATAACTATTTTATTGTTGCCTGAATTAAATGAGTTATTATTATTATAACTAGTAGTGTGCGATCAAAGTAACCTTAACTTGTATTGTGCGATCTAACGCGATTATAATGTCGTAGTGCGCGACGTGACCTTACCACGTAGTGTGCGATCTAGCACAACCCTACCTAATCTGCCTTGCCTCATGTCCGATTTGACGTGAGCTACTGCGCGATTTAATGCGACCTTATCTAGTAGTGTGCGATTTAATGTGAATTTACTTAGTAGTGTGCGATTTAATGTGACTTTACCTAGTAGTGTGCGATTTAATGTGACTTTACCTAGCAGTGTGCGATTTAATGTGACTTTACCTAGCAGTGTGCGATTTAATGTGACTTTACCTAGCAGTGTGCGATTTAATGTGACTTTACTTAGCAGTGTGCGATTTAATGTGATTTTACCTAGCAGTGTGCGATTTAATGTGACCTTACCTAGTAGTGTGCGATTTAATGTGACCTTACCTAGTAGTGTGCGATTTAATGTGAATTTACCTAGCAGTGTGCGATTTAATGTAACTTTACTTAGAAGTGTGCGATTTAATGTGACTTTACTAAGTAGTGTGCGATTAAATGTGACTTTACCTAGCAGTGTGCGATTTAATGTGACTTTACTAAGTAGTGTGCGATTAAATGTGACTTTACCTAGCAGTGTGCGATTTAATGTGACTTTACTTAGTAGTGTGCGATTTAATGTAACTTTACTTAGTAGTGTGCGATTTAATGTGACTTTACCTAGCAGTGTGCGATTTAATGTGACTTTACTTAGAAGTGTGCGATTTAATGTAACTTTACTTAGTAGTGTGCGATTTAATGTGACTTTACCTAGCAGTGTGCGATTTAATGTGACTTTACTTAGAAGTGTGCGATTTAATGTGACTTTACTAAGTAGTGTGCGATTAAATGTGACTTTACCTAGCAGTGCGCGATTTAATGTGACTTTACTTAGAAGTGTGCGATTTAATGTGACTTTACTAAGTAGTGTGCGATTTAATGTGACCTTACCTAGTAGTGTGCGATTTAATGTGACTTTACTTAGTAGTGTGCGATTTAATGTGACCTTACCTAGTAGTGTGCGATTTAATGTGACTTTACTTAGTAGTGTGCGATTTAATGTGACCTTACCTAGTAGTGTGCGATTTAATGTGTCCCCGCAGCGAGACCGCACTGCGACAGTACTGAGAGCACATATCACATTGGAACGAACCATTTTCCTGAAAATACCAAATACGAAAGTTAATATAGTGCGCAGAGTTTAAAGCAGAGAATACTCAAGCATGTACTAATTTAATTTAATTAAATTAATTCTAATTTAGGACAAGACAGGACTAACCTACGGTGCCCAGTCTTAGACACTGATTGAATAACAAAAGTCCAAGCTCGGAGTTTGCCAAAGAGCGATAGAGCGCAGCATTTTAGGTGTCAAGAGAATAGACAGGATTCGGAACACCGCACTGCGCTCATAGACCGGCATCGCTAACGTCGGTGTCAAGGCTGTCAAGTTAAGGTGGGATTGGGCGGGTCATGTCTCCCGCATGCAAGCAAATAGGTGGGCTAAGCTCGTAACTGGATGGATTCCTGCGGATGGAAAGCGACACCGTGGAAGGCCTAAGAAGCGTTGGTGCGATGATTTGGATGCTTTTTACAGGGACTGGCTGGATTTGGTACAGGATCGAGATAAGTGGAGAGATGAGGGGGAAGCCTTTGCCCAGCAGTGAGACAGCATAGGCTAGATAAGAAAAAACAATATTTAATCAACACGGTGACAAACAATTACATTACCAGTTGTAACTGCTTGTTAATTCATCATAACAATTTTTATGTTTGCTAATATTCAATTTGTGTTATTATTATTTTAGATTTATAGTATGTAGGTATGTTTTTATTATTATATACTAGCTTCCGCCAGCAGCGTCGCACGCGTGGTTTGTCAACATAAAGTAGCCTATGTGTTAATCCAGGTTATAATCTACGTACACACCAAATTTCATAGAAATCGGTTCAGCCGTTATTACGTGAAAAAGTAACAAACATCCACATATACAAACTATCGCGTTTATAATATTAGTGGGATGTAGATACACTGCCGTCATGTGATATATTGTTACCGTCCATACAAAGGTTGTCTGGAAGAGATCGCTTTTAGCGATAAGACCGCCACGTGTACTAAGTCTATTTGTAAAAATTATGTTCTGTATTTTATTTTGGGGTAAAATAAAGAGTTATCTTATCTTATATTCATTAAATAATCTAGGTACATATTATCACAAAGTCATAATTGTCATGTTTTTAAGTAGATAATAAGTAGCGATATCATACAGTTACTTGGTTACCCACTTTCGGCCAAGCAAGTTACTAGCCACCTTCCTTTGCCGTTTTGCGTACCATTAGTTACTTCCATTGATGGTACTGTGCTATTTTTTTTTGCAGTCGTTCCATCTAAGCTAAGATGGCAAAAGCAACCTAACTACCTACTGCTATCCAGAGTGGTCGCGGCAGATAGCAGTGGGTCGTTAGGTGTTTATGCAGTTAAGAGTACTTTTATATAACGCCATTCAATTGCATATCAAATGCATGTCGCATCCGGTTATGAAATGTGACACAAAACGAAATAACAGCTGTGATTGGTTGGAACGGAACGCAAGCAATCATACGCCGTTACGCAGAGTCTACTATTTAAACGGCGGTTTTACCGAGCGAAGCACAGTACAAATCCTCCGTCGTCCGAGACACGTTCTCGGACGACCCGGATGACGAAATCACCTCCGCTAATGCGGAAGCTGAGTCATCTACATCAGACAGAGCAAACACTTCACAGAAACACCGACTTCGCCGGCGAAGTCGGCGAGTCCCTTCAGTCGCCGCCTATACGAGGGTTTCTCTCCTATCCTCACCCCGGCAACTGCCCAAGCCGAGACTCGTACCTAAGTGGTGCCCTTGCGCTAGTTGCCTCTTCAAATAATAACTTACTGGGCTGAGCGCCATCTGCGCTCGCCAAAAGTTCGGTTAAGCTGTAGCGGCCTCAGAGGCCAACAGCGAGTTTAGTCCATTCGAAAAAAAGCGAAGCACAGTCTTGGTTTGTCAGCCGTACACTACAGTTGTAGGAACTGCCCGCGTTCCGTGTCTTACCTACTTGTAGCTCTGGCTATGCGTACTTAGTTATACCGTGTGACTAGTGAAGTGTTCATTCTGTAAAGCTTCGATTAGACGTTGTTTCTGTAATTTGTCTGCGTATCATTTGAACTGACATTACCCACTACACGCCCACAAGGAAATAGACTATCATGACTGACGGTGCTGGCGAGCCTTCTGCCCAGCCGCCGGCTGATATGCATATAAAATGCATAATGATAATTTATTTAAACATAAATTTAAGCAATTATTAGTGATGAAATGTTATTATAATTCAGGAATTTTTAGAAGACATATTATAATTTTATAACTTTGACATTTAATTTTTATAGAAATAATTAAAATTTTATTTCATTTTTTCACTATTTATTATACATTACCTATGATGATTGTATTTTAAATTATTAACCTTAAATTTGAGATTTTCTAGTGTAATTTTATAATTTGAATGCCAGATAAGGTAGAATATAGTTGAAACTTACCTACTTAAATAAGACCTTTATACATCATATTCCACCAAGTAAATTTATATCTTTGTTTTTATGTAGTGTTTGGTTCTTATTTTGTTTCTAGTCACTATCATTTATTTACTGAATGGTAACCACGGATACCATAAAAAATCATTTGTCAAGGTAATGGCACAAACAGCATCGCTAAATGGTAGCCCTCTACATGTTTAAAGATTGAAATAAAAACGTGTTGAAGGATGATTTCCAAAAAGTTGACGCAGCATGTTCAGTTGGCAGTGTCGCGATACATTTACTTGTATCCACCTACTAATAGTAGCTACTATGTGGTAGTAGCTACTATTATTAGATGAACACAAGTCAATTTACTATTCCATGCTACGCTTCCGACTGCAACTGTCGCACGTGCCGCGACTTCGTGCAGTCGGCCGCAGCGGCAATACTGGTTTATATGTGTTTCTGTAAAAAAAAAGTAGAAAGCAAGACTCTTTCTCTCTTTTTTTTAATATAATAGAATTGAATCATTTAATTCAGACAACGTCCATAGGATACACAAAACATAAAAGTAATAATTAGAAATACAAATCAGGCCCATATCAGATTAACAATATACAAACTAATAATAAAAGCAAAGTAATTTACCATAACATGTTTATCCATATGCGTCCGCAGTACATCTTGGAAGTTGAACCCTTTCACACAGCATTTGCATTTGTAAGGCGACTGCACATACGCCTCGGTCTCAGATCTATCTTTCATTTCTTGTAGAACCTACAAGGATTTTATTAATTAACTAGCTGACTCGCCCTTGCTTCGCACGGATTACAAAATAAAATAGAGCTTCAGCCCACGGCTTCGCATGCGTGGTTTGTAAAATCATTATGTCATATCATACCTATCTGTATACCAAATTTCATTGCAATCAGTCTAGCAGTTTAGTCGTGATGACGTAACAGAGACAGAGAGACACGAGTTACTTTCAAATTTATAATATTAGCATGAATTATCAGTTATCATCATCATATACCTTCGTAGCGCAGTGAGCGAATAGCAGGCTGAGACGCAAAGGTAGCGGGTTCGATTCCCGCCGCGGAACAAACGTTTGCATGATCTACAGATATTTGTTCCGGGTCTGAATGTTTTCTATATATTATAAGTTTTGAATTTACAAAAAAGTGTATAAGTATTCTATCAGTGATCTGTTTCCGATAGTACAACCTCTGCTAAGTTTGGGAATAGATAGCGCTGTGTGAAATGTCCAGCAATATTTATTTGTTATTTATATTAGCACAGGACGTCCACTGCTGAACATAACCCTCCGCATAGATTTTGAGAGCGACCGATGTTGTGCGGCCTGCAGCCAACGGCTCCCAGCGCTTCGGTATTCAGTATTCAACCTTTATCAGGTCGCCTTTCTATCTAGTGGACGGTCGTCCTATGCTACGTGACTTCCATTCTAGAACCTTTCTGCCCCAACGGCCGTCAGTTCGAGCAATGTGCCCCGCCCACTACCACTTCAGCTTGTTAATCCTCTAAGATATCCTAAAATAAATTTACCTTAGTTCGTCTTCGAATCTCATCATTTCTGATTCGAATTATCATTATTCTAGCTTCAAAGAGGCTCTAACGGAAGACATGCTGAGACATGCTTTTTGTGACATATCAGTGAGTGCGATGACACATAAACTTGAGAGCAAAAAAATCGCACATTCATGATTTTTTGACATAACTAAAAAAAAACAAAAAATATTATGTTTCTGTAATGCAGATTCATAGTCTATTCTAATACCTATCCAGTGGTATCTGATTTGTCTTTCAATCATTACATAAAAATGCTTTTGTGGATCAATAACAAAAATGCATGTTTAGTAAAAAATTCTTTATTCAAGTATTGGTGTCAAAGTTATGAAATTAAAAGATAAAATTAATTAAAAGTTTGTTATTAATACCGAGTGTTCCCTCCCCTAGCCTGAATCACTGACTCCATCCGTGTTTTCATTGATGTTACTAGACTTTTGATAAAGTCTTGAGGAATAGCCTCCCATTCCTCTGCGATCGCCTGTTGCAGCTCCTGTAGAGTCGATGGAGGAGCATCTCGGCCTTGAACTCTTCTTTTCAGCTCGTCCCATAGATGTTCGATGGGATTGAGGTCTGGGCTTCGAGCTGGCCACTCCATAACGGTCACATCCACCTCTTGAAGGTACTCGATCACTATGCCAGCAGTATGCGGTCTTGCATTATCTTGCATAAACAGAAAGTTTTCGCCGATAAACCCAGCAAAAGGTACGACGTGGCTCTCGAGTACTTCCTCAATGTATCGTATGGAAGTCAATCCTCTTGATTGGCGACCAGTATTCGGTCCGGTGATGAAGGCAAGCTCGGTTTTTGCTTCCATAGACATGCCTCCCCAAAACATGATTGATCCACCGCCATAGGCGACACGTTCTGTTATGCAGCATTGGGCAAATCGCTCTCCCGATCTTCTATACACCTTCCCCCGTCCGTCGTTGCCATGCAAGCACATCCTGCACTCATCAGAGAACAGGACTGCACTCCACTGCTCTTCGGTCCAATTCAAATGGTCTCGAGCGAACTGAAGGCGGGCTTCTCGGTGGGCTGGGGTCAATTTCGGCCCGTTTGCTGGCCTGTGTGCAGTCAATCACTCAATCGTCTTCTGACTGTCCACCGGCTAACTTCTACTTCACGAACTTCTTGAAGTCGTTGGCCCAGTTGAACTGCGTTCAAACGACGATTTCTTAAAGATGTCGTTATAAGAAAGCGGTTATCACGCTCTGTTGTAGCACGGGGACGGCCCGATCCTTGTCGCCGTTGGTAGCCACCAGTCTCTTGATACCTCTGGTATACACGCCGAACGGTAAATCGGCTCAAACTCAATTGTCGAGCCACTTGACTTTGCTTAAGCCCCGATTCAACAAGGGCAACCACTTGAGCGGCTACTTCTGGTGTAGTATCCATTTTCGTGTTCCGTTTGAAGCCAATATCAATAGAGAACCTTTCACACTGTACGTTGGTATGCAAATGATGACCATTTTTTTTTTTTTTTTTTTTTTCGGATGGACTAATCTCGCTGTTGGCCTCTGAGGCCGTGACAGCTTAACCGAACTTTTGGCGAGCGCAGATGGCGCTCAGCCCTGTAAGTTTTTTAGGCAACTAGCGCAAGGGCACCACTTAGGTACGAACCTCGGCTTGGGCTGTTGCCGGGATGGGGATAGGAGAGAAACGCCCGGGTACATGTCTGTACCTCGTATAAGCGGCGACTGAAGGGACTCGTCGACCTCGCCGGCGAGGTCGGTGTTTCTGTGAAGTGTTTGCTCTGTCTGATATAGATGACTCACCTTCCGCATTAGCAGAGGTGATTTCGTCATCCGGGTCTCCGAGAACGTGTCTCGGTCGACGGAGGATTTTGTTGGCGGGCGGATCCAACGGGTAAACCGGAATGGTGTGTACCAAAGGGTTCGGATGATTAGAGGCAAGTTCATAAAACCGCTTGGAAGCGAGCTTCATGAACCTGGCTATTGATTCTAATTTCAAATCGCGATGTAGGTCGTTATTGCGAAAGTACCAGGGCGAGCCTGAGGCTTTTCGCAAGAAGCGATTTTGAATAACCTGAATGGCACCAACTTTAGGAGAGTGGGCAAATACTACAGATGAGTATGTCATAATGGGGCGAATGCACGCTTTGTAAAGAGTCACCTTATTTTTAAGGGACATTTTACTTTTCGCGCCTAGAAGTGAGGACAATCGTCCTAGGGTGAACTTTGCTTGGTTGCACCTCTTAGTGATGTGCAACCTAAAGGAAAGACGCCTATCGAGGATGACACCCAGATATTTGGCTGATGGGGCCCAGCGAATGGGCTGGCCAAATAGAGAGATCGGTTTGGGAGTGAGGTTTCTCCGTGAGAAGTACACTGCTGTACTTTTCGACGGGTTTACCTCGATCCGCCACTTGCGGAACCAAGTGGCTAATGAGTGAAGGGCAGCCTGCAGCCTTATACCCACCCAATCGTGATTCCGATTGGATGTGTACAAGGCTGTGTCGTCTGCGTATAGGGCTATTTCCACTTGAGGAGTGCGGGGGATATCGCTGGTGTACAGCGTGAACAGGAGGGGGCCGAGAACGGAGCCTTGAGGGACTCCTGCTCTGACTGGTCTAGGACTAGAGAGAGTGCCTTCCGCGGTGTAGCGAAAGCTGCGACCTTGTAGGTAGTCTCGTATGATGAGCACGAGTCTGTCTGGGACTCCGAGTTTGAATAGCTTGTAGATCAAGCCGTTGTGCCAGACTTTGTCGAAAGCTTTCGCTACGTCGAGGAAGACGGCACCAGTATCTGAAGGCCCGGTACTTTGCCAGTTGGAGAGGACATGCTCCGTTATGCGGAGCACCTGTTGTGGGCATGAATGTTGGGCTCGAAAGCCAAACTGCTCGTCGGGAAGGAGTTTGAACTCATTGACATGAGCCCAGAGGCGCTTCATTAGAAGACGCTCATATATCTTGCCTAGACTATTAAGTAGACTAATGGGACGATAACTAGTTGGATCGTTTGCCTGTTTGCTGGGTTTTCGGATGCCAATGACGTTGGCTTCCTTCCAAGCATCAGGGAAGGTGCAAGTTTCCATAGCCGCATTGAAGATGCAGACTAGGATATGGATAAGGGGAACAGAGAACTGTTTGAGTACTCTGTTAGAAATGCCGTCGGGGCCGGAGGCTTTCTTTGGGTGTAGGGCCTTGATAGTGTCAAAGACTTCAGAGGGCTCAATCGGATCAAGTGGGGAAGTAGGGGGTCGGGAGGCTAAGCGGTCAACCTCGCTGTTCACCGTATGGAGGTGAACAGGGTCGACGGGTTCGAGACTGGGCGAGCATTGAGCTTCGAGGGTTTCAGCCAGGAAATCGGCTTTTTCCTCGTCTTCGAATGCTGGAGGGTGATTGGGTCGGATAAGGGGAGGCATCGGAGCGAGAGCGTCCGCTTTCATGGAGCGAGCTAACCTCCAGTAGGCCAGATGGCTAGGCTCGATCCCAGAGAGCAGGCTCTCCCACTCACGATTGCGATGTTCTTTAATGCGCTCTCTCACCTCACGGTGCAGGGAGCGCATCAAGACTCGATTGTCGTTAGTGGGGCAGCGACTATGAAGTCTAACTGCGGCGTTAGCTTCAGTCATCAGCCGTCTGATATCATCTGGCAGGGGGCCCCGGTGGTCATCCACTACGGGCACCTGCTTTGATGAGTCTCTGACTGAGTTTGTGATATGTGTGGTAAGGGCGTCAACCGCTACCGTAATATCACCAGATGTCCGAATGACAGAAGGGATCCTATCTAGGTCAGTCGAGTGCGCAGCCTTGAGGGCTTTCTCAAGTTTATGCCACTCTACCACAGTCTTGGTGGCAGGGGGCTGGTCAGTGGGAGGGCCGAGTAAGAGCATTACCGGTCGATGATCGGAATCGAGCTCATGAATGACTTCGATTAAGCGTAGCCGAAGGGCTACGTTTTTGAGAAGTGCAATGTCAAGGAGCTCGGGGGGAGTGGAAGTAGGGAAGCGAGTCATGCCCCTAGGGGCAATGATGTCGAAATTAAGGGGTTCAACTAGGCTTTCTAGTTGTTTGCCTTTAGAGTTCGTCGTGGTGCTATTCCACATGACGTTTTTGGAGTTGAAGTCACCCGCCAATATGACGGAGCTTCCTAGACTGAAAAGGGCTTGCAGGTCACTCTCGAATTGAGGTGAGCGAGGCTTGCCGGGAGGGACATAGCAGGATGCAATAATGACCGAGGAATGCCCGGTCATTGCTAGCCTGCAGACGGAGGCTTCTATGTAAGACAGAGAAGGGGGATCAAGAGGCATACAGTGTAGAGCCTTCTTGTAGTAAATGACAGTGCCGCCCTTTTGAGCTAGCAGTCTGTCATTGCGAACAATTTGATAGTTTGGGATTTTGGGGTCCCGATGACCGGGCTTTAAATTTGTCTCTTGTACTAGCAAGATATCAAGTTGGTGCCTATTTAGAAAATCTTGGATAATAGAACGCTGTCTTGAAAGACCGTCAGCGTTGAAGAACGCTAGTGATAAAGAACGCGGTTTTTTCCTTTCCTTTTGTACAACCATTTTGGGGCCTAAAAGGGTTTGGAGGAGGACGAAGCTGCCTTAACGGCGGCGAGAAGAGCTGAGTGCGCCTCAAGGGCAATCAGTTTTTCGAGGGTGGAGTTTGCTTGCCTAAGTTTTTGTGCAAGCACGCGAACCTCGGCAAGGTCGATGGAGGAGAACTCCATGATGAGGGCCAAGTCGGCAGCAAAGTCCGACTTGCCCATTTTAGAAGGGGGGGCTGGCTCAGAAGAGCGCGGAGGGGGGGCCGTTGCCTTAAGGGCTAGGCTCGAATATGGCAAGGGCTTGGCCCATGCTGAGCTTTTGGGAGGTTGCGCCTCCTGCGAGGGTACCATGGTCAACTTTGGGGTTGACTTGGTATACTGCGGGGAGGGTCGGGGTTGACTCCTACGAGCCACCACCCTGCTGACTTTGGGCGCCGAAGGACAACCACGATAATTCGCGGTGTGTCCCACGGCACCACAAAGCACGCAGCTTGGCGGCTCTATGGTGTCCTTTGTGCGGTTGCAGTCAGAGGTGCCATGGTCACCCAGGCACTTGACGCAACGGGGGCGGGCGTGGCAGTTTTTGGCCGAGTGGCCATACAGCTGACATCTATGGCACTGACTAGGAGTGCCATTTCGGTGGGGGGGTTCAACCCGGAGGCCGGAGAGGTTGTTGACCATCTTCAGGTTGAAGATGGCCTTCCCTGCCGGTGACAGCTCTAGTACTACGAGTACTAGATTGTATGTGGTCTTACCGTTATGCATACGGTGGACCTCCTTTACCGGGAAGGACTGAGCCAGTAAGTCTGACTTAATGGATTCAGTGGAGTGCTCCGCAGGGAGGCCGCGGATCACGACTCGAAGGAGCCTTTCGTCTTCGAGAGCATAGGTGTGGTAGCCTATGTGCTCTTGACGTAGGAGGGAAGTGAGACGACGATGGTCGTCGGAAGTGGGGAGTAGGACTTTAATAGCGTCCTTAGTGTTGCGGGCGTTTGTGAATGAGATTTTATTCTCATTACACAGATAGGAAACTCTGTCCCACTTGCCCTTTTCGCGGATGAAAAGAGGCGGGGGAGGCCTTTCCTTCCTCGCGGCAGTGGAAGCCGCGGGGGGAGAGGCGGGGCGGGCTGGCTGCGAGGCCGAGGAAGGGGCTGCCTTTTTGGCTGGGGGGGAAACGGAGGAAACCTTCTTCGACGAAGAGGTCTTCTTCGAAGAGGGTTTCTTCCTCTTACCACCCGTGACGAGGGTGAAATCTTCCTCCGAGTCGGAGGAAGAGGAGTTTGATGCCTCTGCGGAAGACGCGGGGCGTAGAAGGAGGTCGATCTCCATATCGTCCTCGGGGGAGGGTGGGTCCGGAGATTCCGGAGAGTCTAAAAAGACTCTGCGAGGTGAGGCCTCTCGAGAGTCGGGCTTTTTTGATGATGACGACGAGGGAGGCGCTGAGGCAGGAGGTTGAGGGGAGGGGGCAGGCTTACGAGCCGCCGGTGGTGCCTGAGGGGCTTGCTGAGGCTTCCGAACCTCGTTAGTGGCCTGAGGGGCCAGGGCAGGCATGCGGGCCGCCGGGGGTGCCAGAGGGGCTTTCAGAGGCTTCCGGGCCTCGTTAGTGGCCTGAGGGGCCGGGGATGGCTTTCGAGCCGCTGGGGAGGCCAGAGGGGCCGGCACGGGCTTCCGAGCCACATTTTTGGCCAGAGGGGCCGGAGTGGACGTGACGACGTCCATTAGACGCGGGAGGGAGGCAACCGATTGTTGCTCCCTCATAATGCGTTGACGAATATCGAAGGGGATGTTCTCGTAAAGTAACCGGATAAAAGAACCCGGTACCTCAACGAGGTCGTCCCCGGCGATGTCCATCATAACTCTCCGGGGGGGAACACCCGGAGAGGTGAGGGGGTGCGTGATCCTCCCGTCGGGATAGACAGGAGGGGTGAGGCCTAAGTGTCCTACCTAAAGTGTGTCCCTTTACCGCTCTTACGGGGTATGAGGGGTGTGTCCTAACCGATACTTGGTGTCGGCGAGGGAAGCCCCCAAGGCCGGTGGTACCAAGCCCAGCCGGATGTAGCGTTCCTCAGGAGAGGAAAGCTGGCGTTCCGGGTCCACGCCCAGTCTGGTTTGTGTTAACACCGCAAGGTATCCACCAGACCGACCACTAAACGTGGATTTGGGCTCTAAATGGTAAGAAACAAGAGTTTGCCCTGAGAAGGACAAAGTCCAATAAAGGACTCTTCTGAGGTGTACTCGCAAGCGAGCACACACAACAGAGCAAATGGCGGATGCCAAGTGCGGCGCGGGGCGCGGGGCGCGCGGCGCAAGGCTCGGGGCGCGGGGCGCGGGGCGGCACGTGGGCCGGCGGGAGCGCGCGAGCGGAGCGGAGCAGACGTGTTGCCGGTGCGAGGACCGGCGAGCGAAATTTTAAAAAGAAATGATGACCATTCCCTCAATATGCACTCTTTTATACCTGCGATAAATCCCCCCGCCGGCCTTACCTGGATCGAGCGACATAAGGGGGTCTATTGTTTTGTTGCTAATGAGTTGTTTTTAAAGGTAAATGTCAACCCTTTATCAGTTCTGCGAATGCCTAGATTATGCACTTTAATTTAATTTGATTTTAATTTGCTGTAAGCTCCAAATAAAAAAAAATTTAACTTTTAAGTAAAAATGTGCGGATGTGCGATTTTATTGCTCTCAAGTGTATGTGACTGCAATATTTTTTTATTTATATTTAATGTTTATTACTTAAGCTATTGTTACTTCGTTCTTGTTGTTATGTTCCTGTGTGTGTGTGTTCTGTTTGTACTATCGGTGTTGTTGATTTGATTGTAACGTTCAAAAGTTATGTCACCTGTTCTCTCGTGAGCTTGATCACGACATACTCGTCGGTCTCTTGCACCATCCTCGAAGAGAAGCCTGCCTTTACCTCCTTCACTCTCTTACTCGACCCGTTTGAGACATCACCGTCCACTGCTTCTGATTTTATTTCTCTGTCACATACCTGGAAAATACATAGACATATTCTTTCACGGGCGAAAACCTAATCGGCAAACGATAAAAATTGATATACGAAAAAAAAACTATACATAATTATGCGTTTTCCTGATACGAGGGTTCCTGGTTACGCCCATGCATTAATTACTAGCTGATACGCCCTGACTCCGCACGGGTATAGCACTCAGGGACAGTGTAGCTTTTCTTCTAAATAATAATTACTATTACTATTGTTTGAATGCTGAACAAGGTATTTTACGCATTTACGCAAAACATAATTATACACCCTATGTTACTATATATAAATATACATACTATATACATACCTATATATTATATACTCGTTTATAAATATAAATATATTATAATTATTACCTTATTTTTTTTGCATAAGTTTTTAAGTACAAAACAAGAATTAATCTTCTTCAGTACAAGTGTAACTCCGACGGGGAGCATAGACATGTCATCTCACAGATCTTCCTAGTTTGGATGCCTATGTTTCTTTTGCAACTAGGTTTTAAATACTGAATCTGATGTACCTCTATTGATGTGAAGTTTGTTACCGTAATAAATTATCTTTATCTTATCTCTTCTAAATAATAATAATTAACTTTATTATTATTGAACTAAATAGTAATTAAAATTCAACTAACCCTATTCCTAACCCTTCAGAATGGGTTTAGTTGAATTCTCAAGCTACCAATGCGTACTAAATCTTGGTGTAGTCATTATAATGGTATGTATTGTAATTTTCGAGTATCAGCGTGGCGGCCATCTTTACGATGGACTCTGGCGCCGCCACTAAGATTTCGAATATTTTATGATCTATTTAGGTACCAAATATTTTACTGTAGGTACCAAAAGGTACCAAATGGGTACTAAATGCTGGTGAAAATAATTTTCTAATACAGAAGTTGGCACCACAATCTTGATGCACACGAACTTTCGTATTTATAATATAAGTGTGATGTGATTTAGACTGGCGCCGCCACTAATATTTCGAATATTTACTAATCTATTGAGGTACCAAATATTTTACTATAGGTACCAAAAGGTACCAAATGGGTACTAAATACTGGTGAAAAGAATTTTCTAATACAGAAGTTGGCACCACCATCTTGATGCACACGAACTTTCGTATTTATAATATAAGTGTGATGTGATCTTGAACATAATAAAAACAAACTTACCAAGTTTCCCCTTGATTTTTTCTTTTTATTAATTTTTTTGGTATTTTTTCTCAGTAAAATTAACGGTATATCATCATTATTGACTTCTGTACTGTCACAATCTTGGTCCTCCATTGATGTTATAAAAAAACTGTCTGTTTCATCTTTAGCTTCTTCCAGTAACGCAGGTCTGATGTCTGCCTGATTTAAATAGTTCATACACTGTACAGCAGTCACTGTTAAGTTATGCGGATTTACTATGGCTTGTAGTTTTTCAATCTGTGAAACAAAACAGGTTTATATTAGGTTGGGGAAAAGTTTGTTCGCATTTTTTAAGAAAATTCAAAACAGTTTTTTAATATAGTTTATTTACATTTAACTAAAGTATGTAGGTACCATTTTGCTCGATAACTTTTTGCCATCTTGTAGGTAGGGATATGATCCCATTGCTATAGAAATTTTGGGGCTTCTGATCAAAATACCGCGACAAGTGGTTTTGGCAGTTCTCTCGTGATGTTAACCTGACACTGCCTAAAGAATTCTGAAGAGACCGAAACAGGTGTAAATCTGAAGGTGCAAGGTCAGGACTATACGGCGGATGCATTAACACCTCCCAGCCAAACTCTCTTAATTTTTGCCGAGTGGCTAAAGATGTGTGAGGTCTAGTGTTATCATGATGAAAAACCACACCCCTTCTGTTGATTAATTCCGGCCGCTTTCTCTCAACTTCTTGCTTTAATCTCATCAGTTGTTCGCAGTAGAGTTCAGAATCAATGGTCCTGCCTGGTGGTAACAGCTCATAATGAATAATGCCCTTCCAATCCCACCACACACACAGCGTCACCTTGTTGCCGGGGTTTCGCCACAGTCTGTCAAGCCTGACCGGCCTTTGACCATGACCTTTTTCGCACGTTCTCTTCGTACGTGATCCACTTTTCATCACTAGTTATCAGCTTCTTCAAAAATGGTTCGGTTTCATTACGTCGTAATAAAGAATCACAAATGAATACACGGTTCATTAGGTTTCTTTCAGTGAGCTCGTGGGGTACCCAAATATCGAGCTTTTTTGTGTACCCAGTTTTTTTCAAAACTGTTTTGTGGTTAATTCCCAGTTCTTCAGCTACGTCGTAACTACTGATATGCCGACCTTCCTCCATTTTTTCAAAAATGGCATCAATTTTATCCGTAATAGAGCGACCAGAGCGACGTGCATCTTTGACATCAAAATTTCCGGATTGAAAACGCCTAAACCAAATGCGTGCTACTCTCACAGACACTGCACTAGGTCCATAAACATCGCAAATTTTTTTCGCGGCTTGCGTTGCATTTTTACCTTTTTTGTAGTAAAATTTTAACATGTATCGAATTTCTTCATTAGATTCACTCATCTTTACAGTACGAAAAACAAATAAAAATCACACATTTTCCTAATTTGAATTTGGATATATCTTCTTTAAAATTTAAACTTTGAATGATACCAAAACCAGCCAGATACAAATAGTATAGCTAAAGATATTTTATTACAAGTTTATACATACTATAATGCGAAAAGACTTTTTCCCCGACCTATTATTTATAAAAACAAGTTTTAATTTTGGTTTAAACACCGGTCAAGTGAAAGTGAGACTAGCCTGCCAAGGGTTGCGTACAGAAAACAAAAAATTGATCCCAGCATTTTGGCCCCACTGCTAATCAGAATAATTAATAATAATAGGTGGGCCAGTATTATTTATAACGGTTCCAAATTTTAAATCAATAACTTCAATTATAACTGAGAAAATCAGCTGTGTGTGATGAACAGTAGAAAAAGTCCAGAACAAAAAAACACACATCTCACAGTCAGTAATAGCCGCATACTGGTTGACCGAGCCACTTCTCAGTCAGTCAGTAGGTAGATGTGGTGGGAGCCCTCCTCCTCCTCACGTGAGATTTGCCCTAATATAAGTTGACATGAATATTTCTTTTACTAGTTGACCCAATCACAGCTTTTCATCTAGCTATCAATAAAAACATTACTCTCCTTCTGCACAGTTAGTTAAAAAGTAGTATACGAGGCATGCCTTTTAAGTTTTGTCGTTTGAAGAAAAAAACACAACTAGAACCTTATAGTACTTTTTATTGTTTTTCAAAGTATTCACCGCGTAGCTTAATACACTTTTCCATTCGCTCAAACCAGTTATTATAACATTTATTCCACTCTAAAGTGGGGGTGTTCAAAATGGCTGACTTGAAAGCGTCAACTGCTTCTTCACCGGACTGGAACCTTTGACCATGAAGACTTTTCTTAATTTTAGGAAATGTAAAGAAATCGTTAGGGCTTAGGTCAGGACTGTATGGAGGATGGTCAAGAATTTCTACTTTTTCCTGCTTCAAATACTCAATCGTTTGACGAGCGCTGTGTGAGCTTGCGTTGTCGTGGTGCAGGATGATGCGTCGCTTTGAGTTAGATTTTCGAAGTTCGGCGATGACTTGTGGTAAACAAACTGTAGTATACCACTCTGCGTTAACCGTTCTACGATCTTCAAGTGCAATAGTCGCAACATGGCCGGTTTTTCCAACGAACGTGGCCACCATCTTCTTTGAAGTGCTTCGAGAACGAACAACTTTAGTCGGCTTTGGCTCGTCTTGAAAGACCCAGATTGTAGATTGTTGTTTGGAATCAGGATCGTAGGCATAGATCCAAGATTCGTCACCACTTATGATGTCGTAGACGTGATTTGACTCCCCTCGGTTGAACCTTTGCAGAGTTTTCTTACACCATCTGACGCGGGCCGCCTTGTGATCGTCGGAAAGCAGATGCGGTATCCAACGGCAAACTAGCTTTCTCACACCAAGCGCTTCATGCAAGATCTTCTGAATGGTTGTCCCTGAGATGCCTAATACGAGGCATGCCTTTTAAGTTCTGTCGTTTCCATATTTTCCGGCAATTTTGAATTTGGAACTGTTCTATATTCGAATGTGTTTACATTTTGAATCTCAAAACAGTTGAAAGTATTAGGATTAATGCTATTGTTTAGTCACAGTTTCGATTTGAATCTGTCAGGTCACGTACGAAAATGAATCTTTCTAAGGAAAATGTTCGTGCAATAATTTTCTACAACTTTAGAAGAGGCCTGACACGGCTTCAGTGTTTAGAAGAGCTAACATCTGTGTTCAGTGATGTAGCCCCATGTCTGCGGACTGTCGAACGCTGGTATTTAGAATTCCAGCGTGGACATACTAGTGTTAGTGACAGATTTCGCGAAGGACGCCCAAAATCCGCCTTCACTGAAGATAACATCATTGCTGTGAGACAACTAATTCTCGAAGATCGTCATGTGACGTATCGAGAGATAGAGGCTCTATTAGGCATCTCAGGGACAACCATTCAGAAGATCTTGCATGAAGCGCTTGGTGTGAGAAAGCTAGTTTGCCGTTGGATACCGCATCTGCTTTCCGACGATCACAAGGCGGCCCGCGTCAGATGGTGTAAGAAAACTCTGCAAAGGTTCAACCGAGGGGAGTCAAATCACGTCTACGACATCATAAGTGGTGACGAATCTTGGATCTATGCCTACGATCCTGATTCCAAACAACAATCTACAATCTGGGTCTTTCAAGACGAGCCAAAGCCGACTAAAGTTGTTCGTTCTCGAAGCACTTCAAAGAAGATGGTGGCCACGTTCGTTGGAAAAACCGGCCATGTTGCGACTATTGCACTTGAAGATCGTAGAACGGTTAACGCAGAGTGGTATACTACAGTTTGTTTACCACAAGTCATCGCCGAACTTCGAAAATCTAACTCAAAGCGACGCATCATCCTGCACCACGACAACGCAAGCTCACACAGCGCTCGTCAAACGATTGAGTATTTGAAGCAGGAAAAAGTAGAAATTCTTGACCATCCTCCATACAGTCCTGACCTAAGCCCTAACGATTTCTTTACATTTCCTAAAATTAAGAAAAGTCTTCGTGGTCAAAGGTTCCAGTCCGGTGAAGAAGCAGTCGACGCTTTCAAGTCAGCCATTTTGAACACCCCCACTTTAGAGTGGAATAAATGTTATAATAACTGGTTTGAGCGAATGGAAAAGTGTATTAAGCTACGCGGTGAATACTTTGAAAAACAATAAAAAGTACTATAAGGTTCTAGTTGTGTTTTTTTCTTCAAACGACAAAACTTAAAAGGCATGCCTCGTAGAGCCTCTATCTCTCGATACGTCACATGACGATCTTCGAGAATTAGTTGCCTCACAGCAATGATGTTATCTTCAGTGAAGGCGGATTTTGGGCGTCCTTCGCGAAATCTGTCACTAACACTAGTATGTCCACGCTGGAATTCTAAATACCAGCGTTCGACAGTCCGCAGACATGGGGCTACATCACTGAACACAGATGTTAGCTCTTCTAAACACTGAAGCCGTGTCAGGCCTCTTCTAAAGTTGTAGAAAATTATTGCACGAACATTTTCCTTAGAAAGATTCATTTTCGTACGTGACCTGACAGATTCAAATCGAAACTGTGACTAAACAATAGCATTAATCCTAATACTTTCAACTGTTTTGAGATTCAAAATGTAAACACATTCGAATATAGAACAGTTCCAAATTCAAAATTGCCGGAAAATATGGAAACGACAGAACTTAAAAGGCATGCCTCGTATGTCTAACCCTAGGTCATAATCTAATATAAAATTTCATCAAAATCGGTCCCGCTGTGATGGACAGAGTTACTTTCGAATTTGTAATATTAGGGAACAAGAGAGTAACTATACCTCAGTGCCATGGAGTAAATGCTCCCTCAGGAAATGTTTAGATTTGTGACACATGTCAGAGAATCTGCAGCACCTCTGCAGCTGTGAGTAGCAGATGTAGCATATTGTGTGTGCCCATCCATCTTCTGCAGTCAACTGAAATGAATAAGTTAACAGTCGCTTATTCTTTTTGTTTTTTGTGCGACTTGAAGATGAAACAAACATTAGCATTGTGTGGATAAGTAATGAGAATTACCTTTGTACTTGTAAGTTTCTCATATACCTCTAGAAGGCGGGCGCTAATACAATACATTCTAATATTGACCACTAGGCACACTCTGCACCGCGAATTTGAAGCATTTAAGTATACTGAAGACATTTATAATCCTGCTTTATTTAGCTATTTGCTACCTGTTTTCCTTTCTTTCTATTTTAACGTTTGTTATTTATGTTTGGCAGAGAATATTCTCACTTCCCATAACGTTGATGAACAGACTATAAGATTAGAAAAATGACAAGAAGTAGCGTCGATGACGTCACTACAAATAGAAAGGACGAGCGATAGACAACTTAGCCTTAGACAGAACGGGACAGAGCTACTGCATCTTGCATCCCTTACGCGTAACCATTTTTTCGTCTGTCAATAAGTCAACTTTGTGACAAAAAGTACATGAGCTGTCATAGTGGTCGGTTGGCGAATAGTATTTTTGTGTTTTTAAAGTATTTAAATAACTTTTGGTGTGAGATACGGACTCCATTAGTGCTATAAAAGTTTACACCATGGTTGGATGTAGTGTGTCTGGGTGCCAAAGCCGTAGTGAATATAGAAATCCTGGAATTAGCTTCCACACGTAAGTAATAATTTTCACCTAATATTTTCAATATTATGTGCGACAAGCTCGTCTCAAATAAATTTCGTATGTAATATTCTTTACAGTAGTATTGATTTTTAGTCCGTAGTCATCTATTTGCAGTAAATTTGTCACAATCAAAATTAACATAACCCTAAATACTAGCAAGGAGAATGTTGCCATAAAATGGATGTAGTTTTACCTAACTTATAAGGTAATGATTTTGTTGTACAGTTTGTATCTTGAAACATCACAAATACACATAATAGTTATTGGCCGTATGTTTAAATCATGTTTTTATCTGTTTTCGAAAAATATATTTTCAATTTAATTAAAACGAAAGAGTACCTAGGTGTTTATTGTAAATATTTATTTATAACGATATTAAAATAAAATAAGAGACATGACAGTATCTAATAAAACAATATACAAAATTATTCTATTTCAGGTTTCCTTTACGAGGGCTTGTTGAAAATGCAATTCCAGTAGAATTTGTACATGTAAGTGCTTTATTGTTGCTTAAAATAATTTAATTTTGTATTGTTGCATCACACAGTGACACTATAACTTAGTATTCTTAGTTATTAAAAATTTATTCAATCTTTAAGTAGGTACCTACATGTTTTTTTTTTGTTTGTAAACTCAATCATCAGAGCCTAGAGCTGCAACCAATCAACCTATTGTTGTGGTCACTTGCAAACAACAAGCAAACAAGTCAGAATTAAGTATTTCAGAAAAACAGTGTACGTATAAATACTACTATAAATAAAATATTATTCGTATTTATTTACAGCCCTGTTTCAGCACTTACTTCATTTTATTATTTGCAGATACTTCCTTCAACATCAGATGGCACAAGTCATTCTTCAATTATATGTACCGCCAAACGACATCCAGAATGTTCAGAAACAAAAGTTTCTAAAAAACAATGTTTGGTAAGTATTTTTATGATCAATGGGCGTTTTACTTATACTATTTCAGATACTAGCGTTTGTAAAAAAATAATGTGGTAAAGGTTGTAGCAACTCATATTAGTAAAGAATTACCTACTACCGCCTATATGCGAGTCTGATTTGCGTTTATAGAGTTGCGTAAAGTTACATTGCAAATACTGCAATTGATGCTGATTTCTAAATACATAATATTTTCTTTCAGATGCTACCTCTAACAGCCTCGCCAAGACGACCTGCTATTTCAATAACCCCCAAACGACTACTGGATGATATAGAAGCAATTGATTAATATTAGTAATAAAAATGAATATAATATTTATGCTAACATTATTAGAGTTCTGACTAGTATTCTCGCAATTTTTATAGGCCATCGTATTTTACATAAATTACTTTTGGTATGTTAGTTATCCTTTGTTATAAGTAACATAACTTTGCTCCTTCACGTGTTCGTTTAAATTGACGAGACAAGCATTGGTAGTGCAGTAGCTTTTTCTAAAAAGCTTAGGCCGTTGATCTTCGTTGCATTTCTTAAAGCATTCTCTGCATAATATGTGCATATATTGACCACATCCTGAGAAGGATATCTCAAGCCACATCTGTCTTTTTGAGCAATAAAACCGTCAAACTTCTCAGAGCACATTGCCCAAATGCATTCGTCATATTTAACTATATTAGTTAGTTTCGTGGTGATGAAATCAGCTATGTAAGCTACAATTTCCTTTGAATATTGGCTTAGGCATATTGGGTTCACATAGGAAATTCCAAAAGGCCATGACTATTTGGAATGGTCATCCTCATCAATCGACAGCAATCTTTTGACCGCTTTGAACTGCATAGCAATCGTATTTTACATAAATTACTTTTGTTATGTTAGTTATCCTTTATTATGTTACTTACCTTTTGTTATGTTATAGTCCTATAAATAAATACGTAATTTTCATTATTGCGTTTAATTTATTTACGTCATAATTATGTTTAAATATATACACTCCTAATCATCTGTTGATAATATTACATCGAGTCGTACGATTTAGTTCCTTTAGGGGTAATTTTAGTCATTATATGGCAATACCTAAGACAAAACTATTGCTATCTAAAAGGGGCACGCAGGGACTACTACAGTGTCATTAGTCTAAGGTTAGAGGGCAGTTAGATAGAACGCACGAAAACTAACGAAAAGGGTTACCAACTTGGGAGATTTTATTTTCCTAGTTTATTATTTAGATAAACAAAAACAATGTTACGTAACGCGTTGTTCGGACCCCTCTCCCGCCACTGTTATCTTTTTGAGAATTAATCATTATGAATAATATATTTTTTATTTTTTTGGGAGACTCCCGAGATATCATTTTGGGGTGAACCACTGGTGTAGTTTTTTTTAATAAAGGGTCCGCCATCTAACTTTTTTTTCAACTAGTGCTTATTTCGTGAATGGTAACACTTAGCTCATGTCTGATTTGACAGATAATTAGTTTTATCCTTCCGCTGAACGAATATGGTTGTGTATACGCTTGAACAACGCTGGGAAATATTGCGACATTACTTTGAAAACCATGGTAATGTTGCAGAATGTGTGCGAAAATTGCATACAGATTTTGGAAGAAGAGAAGCACCGTCGACCTCCATGTTCGTTATCTTGTGAAAAAAGTGAAAGAAACTGGCATCCTCATCGATAAACCAAAGCGTGAAAAGCCAAAAACAGTGCGTACACCCGAGAATATTGGTGCTGTGGCAGAAAGTGTGCGTGAAGCGCCATCAACATCAATTCACCGTCGTTCTCAACAATTGAACATTTCGGAGACATAATTGAGACGAATTTTGCATAAAGACCTTGGTATGACGCCATAAAAAGTCCAATTGGTTCAGGAGTTGAAGCCAACTGACCATCCAATGCGTTTTCGCTTCGCTAAATGGGCCTGCGATCGACTTACAGAAGATGCCGATTTTGCCAAAAAAATCATCTTTTCAGATGAAGCTCATTTTGATCTTGGCGGGTATGTAAACAAGCAAAATTGTCGCATTTGGGGCACAGAAAACCCGCACGCATACATTGAAAAGCCGACGCACCCAAAACGAGTCACTGTTTGGTGCGGATTTTGGTCCAGAGGCATAATTGGGCCATTTTTCTTCGAAAATGAGCAAGGAGTGGCCGTTACAGTCAATGGCGATCGTTATCGGGCCATGATTTTATATGATGTTATCGGGAACGAATTTTTGTTCACAAAAATTGAAGAGGAGGATGTTGGCAGCATTTGGTTTCAACAGGACGGCGCTACGTGCCACACAGCCGAAGCTACACTCGATGTTTTGCGCCCTGTTTTTGAAGATCGCATTATTAGCCGCAGAGCTGATGTCGTTTGGCCACCTCGGAGCTGCGATTTGACACCGTTGGACTATTATTTGTGGGGTGCCGTCAAAGATAAGTGTTACGCCGACAAGCCAGAGACAATTGACGCTTTAAAGGACAATATTCGTGAAGCCATTGGTGAAATACAGCTGCACACAATCGATAATGTGCTTAAAAATTGGACTGATCGTCTAGGCTACTGCATGGCCAGCCGAGGCAGCCATTCGAATGAAATTATTTTCCATTATTAACCGGAAGGATTGTACCTAAAATAAAAAAAGAAATTTGAGAAAATATTCAGTAGTTTTTTTATAGCATTTAAAAAAAAAAAGTTATTTGGCGGGGCCTTTATAAGTAGGTATGTGTTAATACATACTTATCTAATTTTTATAGTAAACATATGGTTTGGTTTGTTTTAGTGTGAGGTACTTTTATTTAAGGTTTAATAGTCTTTGACTAATAACATAGTGCCATGAAATGCACAACCAATGTTTGATCTACAATTTCATTTAAATTACCAGTGACGGGAGATCATGTAATCTGGTTACTCTTTTAGGGGTAGAAATTGCAGTTATTCTAGATTTCAGCCTTTTCTCTATATTTGTGTCACTAACGCTTCACGAATACCAAATTCGCCATTATGATGAGGTTACTGGTGTATAGGGTTACCAACTTTTTTCTATCAAATATATTATTTTCGAAGCTGTTACCTTTAAAAATATAGTAGGTGGCAAAAAAATGAAAAAAATATTGTATGTGATTAACATCTTTTTTTAAAATGAATATTTTTGCTACTCTGCGCCTTATTAATTAAATTTTTATTTTAAAGAAACCATTCATGTGCTTGGTGGCAGTCCTCCCCTTCCAAAATGGGCAAGTCGGATTTTGCTGCCGACTTAGCTCTCATCATGGAGTTCTCCTCCATTGATCTTGCCGAGGTTCGCGTGCTTGCACAAAAACTGAGGCAAGCTAACTCCACAATAGAAAAACTGATCGCCCTTGAGGCGCACTCAGCTCTTCTCGCAGCCGTTAAGGCAGCTTCGCCCTCCTCCAAACCCTTTTAGGTTCCAAAATGGTTGTACAAAAGGAAAGGAAAAAACCCCGTTCGTTATCACAAGCGTTCTTCAACACTGACGGTCTTTCAAGGCAACGTTTTATCATTCAAGATTTCCTGAATAGGCACCAACTTGACATCTTGCTAGTGCAAGAGACTAATTTAAAGCCCGGTCATCGGGACCCTAAAATCCCCAACTATCAAATTGTACGCAACGACAGACTGCTAGCCCAAAAGGGCGGCACTGTCATTTACTACAAGAAGGCTTTACATTGCATGCCTCTTGATCCCCCTCCTCTGACCTACACAGAAGCCTCTGTCTGCAGGCTAGCAATGACCGGGCATTCCTCGGTCATTATTGCATCCTGCTACGTCCCTCCCGGCAAGCCTCGCTCACCTCTATTCGAGAGTGACCTGCAAGCCCTTTTCAGTCTAGGAAGCTCCGTCATTTTGGCGGGTGACTTCAATGCCAAAAACGTCATGTGGAATAGTACCACGACGAACTCCAAAGGCAAACAGCTAGAAAGCCTAGTTCAACCCCTTAATTTCGACATAATTGCCCCTAGGGGCATGACTCGCTTCCCTACCTCCACTCCTCCTGAGCTCCTTGACATTGCTCTTCTCAAAAACGTAGCCCTCCGGCTGCGCTTAATTGAAGTTATACATGAGCTAGATTCCGATCATCGACCGGTAATGCTCTTACTCGGCCCTCCCACTGACCAGCCCCCTGCCACCAAGACGGTGGTAGAGTGGCATAAACTTGAGAAAGCTCTCAAGTCTGCGCACTCGACTGACTTAGATAGGATCCCTTCTGTCATTCTGACATCTGGTGATATTACGGTAGCGGTTGACGCCCTTACCAGACATATCACAAAGTCAGAGACTCATTAAAGCAGGTGCCCGTAGTGGATGACCACCGGGGCCCCTTGCCAGATCATATCAGACGGCTGATGACTGAAGCTAACGCTGCAGTTAGACTTCATAGTCACTGCCCCACTAACGACAATGGAGTCTTGATGCGCTCCCTGCACCGTGAGGTGAGAGAGCGCATCAAAGAACATCGCAATCGTGAGTGGGAGAGCCTGCTCTCGGGGATCGAGCCTAGCCATCTGGCCTACTGGAGGTTAGCTCGCTCCATGAAGGCGGACGCTCTCGCTCCGATGCCTCCCCTTATCCGACCCAATCACCCTCCAGCATTCGAAGACGAGGAAAAAGCCGACTTCCTGGCTGAAACCCTCGAATCTCAATGCTCGCCCAGTCTCGAACCCGTCGACCCTGTTCACCTCCATACGGTGAACAGCGAGGTTGGCCGCTTAGCCTCCCGACCCCCTACTTCCCCACTTGATCCGATTGAGCCCTCCGAAGTCTTTGACACTATCAAGGCCCTGCACCCAAAAAAAGCCTCCGGCCCTGACGGCATTTCCAACAGAGTACTCAAGCAGTTCTCTGTACCCCTTATCCATATCCTAGTCTGCATCTTCAATGCGGCCATGGAAACTTGCACCTTCCCTGATGCTTGGAAGGAAGCCAACGTTATTGGCATCCGAAAACCCAGTAAACAGGCAAACGACCCAACTAGCTATCGTCCCATTAGTCTACTCAATAGTCTAGGTAAGATATATGAGCGTCTTCTAATGAAGCGCCTCTGGGCTCATGTCAATGAGTTCAAACTCCTTCCCGATGAGCAGTTTGGCTTCCGTGCCCAACACTCATGCCCACAACAGGTGCTCCGCATAACGGAGCATGTCCTCTCCAATTGGCAAAGTACCTGGCCTGCAGATACTGGTGCCGTCTTCCTCGATGTAGCGAAAGCCTTCGACAAAGTCTGGCACAATGGCTTGATCTACAAGCTTTCTAAATTCGGAGTCCCAGATAGACTCGTGCTCATCTTACGAGACTACCTGCAAGGGCGCAGCTTTCGCTACACCGTGGAAGGCACTCTCTCTAGTCCTAGACCAGTCAGAGCGGGAGTCCCTCAAGGCTCCGTTCTCGGCCCCCTCCTGTTCACGCTGTACACCAGCGATATCCCCCGCACTCCTCAAGTGGAAATAGCCCTATACGCAGACGACACGGCCTTGTACACATCCAATCGGAATCCTGATCGGGTGGGTATAAGGCTGCAGGCTGCCCTTCATTCATTAGCCACTTGGTTCCGCAAGTGGCGAATTGAGGTAAACCCGTCGAAGAGCACAACAGTGTACTTCTCATGGAGAAACCTCACTCCCAAACCGATCTCCTTATTTGGCAAGCCCATTCGCTGGGCCCCATCAGCCAAATACTTGGGTGTCATCCTCGATAGGCGTCTCTCCTTTAGGTTGCACATCACTAAGAGGTGCAATCAGGCAAAGTTCACCCTAGGACGATTGTCCTCACTACTAGGCGCGAAAAGTAAAATGTCCCTTAAAAATAAGGTGACAAAGCGTGCATTCGTCCCATCATGACATACTCCTCTGTAGTATTTGCCCACTCTCCTAAAGTTGGTGCCATTCAGGTCATCCAAAACCGCTTCTTGCGAAAAGCCTCAGGCTCGCCTTGGTATTTTCGCAATAACGATCTACATCGCGATATGAAATTAGAATCAATAGCCAGGTTCATGAAGCTCGCTTCCAAGCGATTTTATGAACATGCCTCTAATCATCCGAACCCTTTGGTGCGCACCATTCCGGTCTACCCGTTGGATTCGCCCGCCAACAAAATCCTCCGTCGTCCGAGACACGTTCTCGGAGACCCGGATGACGAAATCACCTCCGCTAATGCGGAAGGTGAGTCATCTACATCAGACAGAGTAAACACTTCACTGAAACACCGATCTCGCCGGCGAGGTCGAAGAATCCCTTCAGTCGCCGCCTATACGAGGTACAAACATGTACCCGGGCGTTTCTCTCCTATCCCCATCCCGGCAACAGCCCAAGCCGAGGTTCGTACCTAAGTGGTGCCCTTGCGCTAGTTGCCTAAAAAAAAAAAACTTACTGGGCTGAGCGCCATCTGCGCTCGCCAAAAGTTCGGTTAAGCTGTCACGGCCTCAGAGGCCAACAGCGAGATTAGTCCATTCGAAAAAAAAAAAAAAAAAAATTGGTGGCAGTCCAAATTTAAGTTGAAAAACACAATTAATTCTGCTTTTATTCAATTCAAACTGGCCCTGTTACGCTCTTCTCTCCATATCGCCTTCATGAAAAAAAATATGCGGTCTGTGAATGCTGATGTTGCAGGAATTAAAAGAAAAAAATTGTACATTTTTTTAAATATGAGGCAAGTCTGAATTATTTATGAGAACTTGCCATTTTTCAACAGTTGATTTAGTAGAAAATTTTTGGTCAGAAAGTACAGTAAGTGGCCAAAATTTTGTTCATTTTATTGATTTCTGAGTAGAAATTGTTAAATATGGGTCGTACAAATTAGTTCGGTCCGTTTTTTGTTGTTAAAAATATATTTATTTTTAAATCAAAATAAATTAATAGATTAATCAAAGTATTGTCCATCGTTGATTACTACTTTTTCCCATTTCTCAGGCAATTTTCGAATTCCATCTCGAAAAAATGATTTGTCTTTCGAGGCAATCCAACTTCCGATCCAATTTTCTATTTCTGCAAAAGAAGTGAACCGGTGACCTGCCAAGTCGTGCTGCATCCGTCGGAATAACCAGTAATCCGAAGGAGCAAGGTCCGGAGAATACGGCGGGTGTGGTAAAATATCCCACTTGAGTGTTTCTAAATATTTTTTGACGACGTTTGCGACATGAGGTCGAGCGTTGTCGTGCAAAAGAATAACTTTATCATGTCTTTGTTCGTATTCCGGCCGCTTTTCACGTAAGGCACGGCTCAATCGAATTAATTGTAGCCTATACCGATCGCCCGTAATAGATTCGCCAGGTTGTAGCAACTCATAGTACACAACACCTTTTTGGTCCCACCAAATACACAGCATGACTTTTGAACTTAAATTTTGCTTTGCTGTTGATGTCGAGGTCGATGGTAACGATTCACCAGGGTTAGCGTAGTATTTTTTCTTCTTGAGATTATCGTAGAATATCCATTTCTCATCTCCAGTAACAATTCGATGTAAAAAACCCTTTCCTTTTTGCCTTTGAATCAACTGCTCGCAAGTGAAAAATCGCCTTTCAACGTCTCTTGGTTTCAATTCATGAGGAACCCAGTATCCCTGTTTTTGAATCATTCCTATGGACTTTAATCGTACAGAAACTGCTTGTTGTCACTCCTAAACTATCTGCAAGCTCCTCTTGTGTTTGACTTCGATCTTCATCGAGTAATGCCTCCAATTCTTCGTCCTCGAATTTTTTTGGTTGTCCGGGTCTAGGCTTATCTTCAACGCTGAAATCATCATCCCTAAAACGTCGGAACCATTCCCTACATGATTTATCAGTTGGAGCATTATCACCATAAACTTCCACAAGCATTCGATGCGCTTCGGCTGCACTTTTCTTCCAATTGAAGCAAACAATTAAAACCTCCCGCAGATGCTGCTTAGTTAACACAAAATTTGACATATTCAAAAAAATTAAAAACAAGTTCTTTTACGAAATTCGAAGTGATGGGAACGGAATGTTATTGACAGATGTCTAACCTCTCTGAAACCACCGAGATCAACTGTCACAATAAAACATTCATGACAGCAGAGCCATCTTTTTAAAACGGACCGAACTAATTTGTACACCCAATATAATTTATAGTTTCTCAGCTATTTCGAATTATTCTAATAATATTTAAAATTTGGAAAATTCTAGCTTTGTAGCCTCAAGTGTTTTAGAAAACTCAGCCAATTTGTTTCAGAATAATCAAACCAATTGTTTAAATAATTCTTACCTTTTCTCAAAAATAGTAACAAATTCCTCTTAGTCAGTATAAATACGAGTATATCAAGGAAATCTTGTTCTAATTTTTTTAATCTTTTTTTTGTTTCATACCCAAAAACATATCTTTTTCACTTTGTATGAAATATATTGTGGTTAAAGAATTTATTCTCAAAAGAAATATACATTTCACTTCATGAGAAACAATAGGTTTAAACTTAGGTTAAATATACTTACAGTGAGCATGCAGACCATTGTGGGTAGTTGAAATATAGGGTACCTATACTTAAACATTTTGTTTACATTATCGTTTAGAGCCAAACTATAATTATACTAGATGATCCTTGTGAGGACGGATTTAAATCTTTGTAATAATGTGTTTTTTTAGTTTTGCCTTAAAACCGTTTAAATTATTTCGGTTTTTAATTTCTTTTGGGATTTTATTAAATAATATTGCACCTTCAAAGCATATACTTTTTTATCATAATTAGTACGGACCTTTGTTAAATTAATATTATCAGCATTAGGGGAAAGTGGGGGGGATTCGTACACCGGGAGCATTCGTACAACGGCCATAATTCGAATAGGCAACATAGTGGCGCCTTCGTATCTGGGTGTGTGATGCCCACTCATACGCATAATCTAGCCGTGGAGTAGCACGCCAGTGCGGCCGCCGGCTTCGATATGACAGGACATTACGTATTTTCGCTTCGCGTAAGTAATTTTTCTATGCAACTTTAAACGTGTTTATCTTCTATAAGTTTTGCTGGCATTGTTAAACTGATTCTTTGTGGTGTTTGGATACATATTTAAGTTTAGCATTTCGACATTTACTTGAAGATAATCTCAGCAGTTATTTTTATTTTCAATATATTAGTCGAATTTCTTGGTTGGGGTAGCTTCGTACAGGTATAAACGGGGTGGATTCGTACTGTACGAATGTACCCCACGTATGTTATACAATCTTGTGGCTACTCAATAAGCTGACTTTCAGCGATGGTGATTTTGACGCCGTGCAAGTTTATCATTCAGAGTCCACAGCAGGCCCTGATGACAATATGCAACAAGCCATTCCAGAAGAAATAGATATTGCCCAAGAAGTATCACTGAGACCAGAGGCACACTCGCCGTATTTATCGTCGCAGCCACTTGGTCTGCCATCTACATCTGCTCAAAGATTAGTAACGCCAGAAATGATCCGACCCTACCCTAAAGTGGCTAGAGATGTGACCAAAAAGTCCAAAAAAGGTAAACAGCCTGGTAAAGCTAGGATTTTAGGACAGATACGCCTGAAAGAAATAGGTTAGAAGAAATTGAAAAAGCAAAACAGTTGAAGAAGCAAGAGCAAGAGAGAAAACAAAGGGCTAAAGATTTGAAGAGGGCATTAAATTTGATATTGGGTAAAGATACGAGGCATGCCTTTTAAGTTTTGTCGTTTGAAGAAAAAAACACAACTAGAACCTTATAGTACTTTTTATTGTTTTTCAAAGTATTCACCGCGTAGCTTAATACACTTTTCCATTCGCTCAAACCAGTTATTATAACATTTATTCCACTCTAAAGTGGGGGTGTTCAAAATGGCTGACTTGAAAGCGTCGACTGCTTCTTCACCGGACTGGAACCTTTGACCACGAAGACTTTTCTTAATTTTAGGAAATGTAAAGAAATCGTTAGGGCTTAGGTCAGGACTGTATGGAGGATGGTCAAGAATTTCTACTTTTTCCTGCTTCAAATACTCAATCGTTTGACGAGCGCTGTGTGAGCTTGCGTTGTCGTGGTGCAGGATGATGCGTCGCTTTGAGTTAGATTTTCGAAGTTCGGCGATGACTTGTGGTAAACAAACTGTAGTATACCACTCTGCGTTAACCGTTCTACGATCTTCAAGTGCAATAGTCGCAACATGGCCGGTTTTTCCAACGAACGTGGCCACCATCTTCTTTGAAGTGCTTCGAGAACGAACAATTTTAGTCGGCTTTGGCTCGTCTTGAAAGACCCAGATTGTAGATTGTTGTTTGGAATCAGGATCGTAGGCATAGATCCAAGATTCGTCACCACTTATGATGTCGTAGACGTGATTTGACTCCCCTCGGTTGAACCTTTGCAGAGTTTTCTTACACCATCTGACGCGGGCCGCCTTGTGATCGTCGGAAAGCAGATGCGGTATCCAACGGCAAACTAGCTTTCTCACACCAAGCGCTTCATGCAAGATCTTCTGAATGGTTGTCCCTGAGATGCCTAATAGAGCCTCTATCTCTCGATACGTCACATGACGATCTTCGAGAATTAGTTGTCTCACAGCAATGATGTTATCTTCAGTGAAGGCGGATTTTGGGCGTCCTTCGCGAAATCTGTCACTAACACTAGTATGTCCACGCTGGAATTCTAAATACCAGCGTTCGACAGTCCGCAGACATGGGGCTACATCACTGAACACAGATGTTAGCTCTTCTAAACACTGAAGCCGTGTCAGGCCTCTTCTAAAGTTGTAGAAAATTATTGCACGAACATTTTCCTTAGAAAGATTCATTTTCGTACGTGACCTGACAGATTCAAATCGAAACTGTGACTAAACAATAGCATTAATCCTAATACTTTCAACTGTTTTGAGATTCAAAATGTAAACACATTCGAATATAGAACAGTTCCAAATTCAAAATTGCCGGAAAATATGGAAACGACAGAACTTAAAAGGCATGCCTCGTACATATATTAAGTAAACCAAAGAGAAAGAAGCAAAGTACACATACTGAAAGTGAAGATGAGACTGACATGAGTTTAAGAGAAAGTTCCTGTTCTCTCATTGAAGAGATTGCTGAAGGATCTGATGTGGAGCACGAAACTCCAGTTTTAACTGAATTCGTGAAACAGCTAATTCTAGTGAAGTTCGAGAAGAAACAGTCTGTCAAACACTATGTTGGTCAAGAGATTACAAAATATAGTCCCACTGAGTACAAAGTTTCATTTTTAAGAAAGAAATCCAGCGCCTGAAAATTTGTTTTTCCCAATAACACAGACGAATGTCTTACAGTTAACATATCAGACACAGTATGTATAATGCCGGAAAACAAATCTGCTTCTACAGCAAGAACAGCTAATATATTTAGCTTTCAAAAAGATCTGTCTACATACAATGTGCTTTAAGTAGATTCATAAAAATACTATGACTCTTGTTACCCTAATGGTAAATATTAATGTTGATTAGTTCCTATAGGACAAATGAAGTTAAGTAATATTAAAACAAAAAGGTTAACTAAAATTATTTAAAACTATCTTATTATTAAATACCTATTTAAGCACCCAAAGCTGATTTTGTGAAATTTTGATCTCAATAAACGTAAGATTTTCTATAAATAGCATTATTAATCATGATGTACGGAGGCACCCCACAATGTACGAAGGTACCCCAACACATGTACGAAGCTACCCCGTGAGTGGGGTACATTCGTACGACTTCCACTTTTTTTTTAAATCGTCATAGCTTGGCCACGCTTCTTTCTATGAACAAGTCGTCTAAGGGAATATTGTAGGCAAATATATAAGCAATCTAGCAATGCTCAAATTGTTTTCCAATAGCGTTTAGTTTTTCTGCTATAGGGCTCGAAGTGAAAAGTGTACGAATCCCCCCCACTTTCCCCTATGTACGAAGAACTCTTTTCCCTATATGAATGTCTAATTACTAAAAGGGCACATGTCACATTTTTAATAAAAAATTTTTTATGTTCTATATGGTTTGGCAAGACCTAAACACATCGTTTTGTATCAGAACGGCTCAAGTCCGATCTTTGCCCATAGAGTTACATACCTATAAATATACTGTTTAGTCCTAAACGGGCACTTGTCCATGGACATGAGCCTTTTTAACAAGTAATTTTTGAACGCACCCTACAAAACGTCAATGTCATTTTTATTCAGTGCTGCCAATGCTACGGCAATTACCGTGTTCTATGGCTTTCAGGCCAAAAAAACACAAAATGCACGGCCTACGGCTGCAACCCTATGGCCGTAGCAGATTCTACGGCTATTCGCAAATTGTTGATTGTGAACGAATTTTCAGTCACGTGAACAATATAAAAACAAAGAAGAGGAACAAATTATTTACTTCAACATTAACGGACTTCTCTTGACAAAAGAATGCATTAAAAGTAACAACAGCAAAAATAATTACTATTAATTGCAGAACTTTTGAACCCACCACCTCAATGTACCAAAAAATGTATGACAAGAAAAAATATTTATTGTTAACACTTTTGGAATATATAATATGGCTAATAATAGAGTACATACTTATGTGTACCATGAAGGCATAGCACATAAATCACCGGATGATGTGTGTTCATTTTTGTTACATTATTTGCAAAACTTTGTCTCAACAGAGTTTGATGAGCTGAATCTATTCTGTGATAATTGTGCAGGCCAAAATAAAAACCATGCTATGGTACGCTTCCTCATGGCTCTAACTGAGAAAAAGATGTTTAAAAAAATAAATTTGTATTTCCCTTTTCGTGGTCACTCCTTTCTTCCCTGTGACAGAAGTTTTGGGTTAATTAAAAGAAAGCTGAAGAAAATTGAGAGAGTGTATACAGTGGATGAGTACATCCAGTCCGTTATTATGAAGTGTACAGAAATAAAAGAAAAATTTGTAGTTTATACTCCACAACAAGAGGTTGTCTACAACTTTCAGGACTGGTTTCCACAGTATTATTATAAAACAAAATTATCAAAAACTGCACAGCGTGGAGAACTGAAGGAAAAATTCATGATCTCGAAATACCATCACTTTCAATTCAGTGCAGAAGCTCCGCACTGTGTTGTAGCCAGAGAATTTATTGATGGATTTACGTCAGCAACATTTGAGTTGCGAAAAACGAACAAACAGCCTATCACTCTGCCTATTCAAAAAAAATATACAGGTCCAGTTCCTATATCTAGTAAAAAAATGGCTGATTTAAAAACTTTGAAAGAATACATCCCTGCTGAGCATACAGACTACTGGGAAACCATTTACAGTTGGCCTGTGGAGTAAAATTAATTATTTTAAGTGCTAAATAAAAGTAATATACGCAATTTATTGTCTTTTATTTTTTGAGTCTTCTTCTTAGTAGGTACTAAAAGGGCATATGTCCACTTGAAATATGATTGAGTACTAAAAGGGAACATGTCCATGGTTTTTTTTTATGTTATTTCTCTTGATATATTGAAAAATATATAAAGTTTTTGTGTTAAAATACCTAAACACCTAATTAAGAAACAAAAAAAAACTAAATCAATATGTACTTCCATTCCATTAAGGAGATATTTAGTTTTAACTCTCTCCTGTAAAATTTTTATATTTCAAATATAGTGGACGTGTGCCCTTTTAGTAATTAGACATTCATATATTATATACATGGCGTCCCACTGCTATGCCACACGAAGGGAAAGTACCTTGAATATTGTAGATGGAACATTTTATTGAAAGAAGACATTATTTTAATTTAAAAAACAATTTAAACTGCATTCATAGATTTTTCAATAATTACATGGTTGAACCGGGAATCGAACCAGCTACACAAGAAAAAAAATTACCCTGTAGCTTTATCATACCGATCGAAAGGCTTCATCATAAGGATTATTTTTTACTAAATAACATAGTGTCAGAAATAAAAGGAAGACCATGAATTTTAACATTTGTAATTCAAAATTGATCAATGTAATTTATCAAATGCTCAAAATGAGTCCCATTCTGTTGAATACAAAGTCGCACTCTTTTGATTATTTCGCTCCCTATCGATTTTTTGATCATGTTGTAGTGGATATTTAGAATAATACGTCTAAGCTCTGCTTGTAGCTCGTGGACTCTTTCATACTGGTTCTTGTAAACTAATTTTTTACATAACCCCATAAAAAAAAATCTAACGGAGTTAGGTCTGGGGATCTCGGCGGCTATCTTACGAGGGGTGATCCAAAAGTAATGATAATCAATAATAAACACAATGAATAAAATAAAAAAATAAATTTATTTCTCAACATAGTCTCCTAGCAAGTCTATACATTTAGTACATCTCTTTTCTAAACCTGAAATTCCCTTAGAAAAAAATCTTTATCTTGACTCTCAAAAAAGTCCTCAACCGCGGCCATCACGTCGCTATCATCGTCAAATTTCGTGCCTCGGAGGTGTTCCTTGAGTCGTGGAAAGAGATAGAAGTCACTGAGGGCTAGATCTGGTGAATAGGGGGGTGTTCCACCAGCTCGAAGCCCGCTTCCTGAATGGCAGCCATGGCAATTGCAGCTTTGTGAACCGGTGCGTTGTCTTGATGGAACAGCACTCCAGCCCGCAGTTTGCCTCGCCTTTTCTCCTTAATAGCCTCCCGCAATCTTCTTATTTGTTCTGCATAGTAGGAGCCTGTAATAGTGGCCCCCTTTTCCAAGTAGTCCACCATGATTATTCCTTTAGCGTCCCAAAAAACAGACGCCATAACCTTCCCTGCTGAGCTTGACACTTTGAATTTCTTCGGCGTCGGTTCATCGGATCGTTTCCATGTCATCGATTGTTGTTTTGTTTCAGGATCAAAATGGTGGATCCAGGTCTCGTCCATGGTCACAAAACGTGACAAAAAATTATATTTGTCTGCCTGAAACTTTTCGAGAACATGTCGACTCGTTTCTTCTTTTGCTCGTCGTTTAACATTTTCGGTACCCAACGCGCGGAGACCTTTCTCATATGCAATTCGTTCGCAAGGATTCTTTGAATGCTGCCATATGAGATCCCTGTGACCTCAGCTACATGCCTGATAGTCACTCTTCGATCTTCCAATACAACTTCTTCAACTTTTTTCACATTTTCTTCAGTGAGGGACGTCGATGGGCGTCCTTCGCGGTGTTCGTCTTCTGTCGATGTTCTTCCCAGCTTAAACTCCTTAGCCCAGCGTGCAACTGTGGAATATGGAGGAGAAGAGTCCCTTAATGTTTCCACCAAGTCGCTGTGTATGTCTTTGGTACACATTTTTTTCAAGCAGAGGTATTTAATGACAGCTCTGATTTCGTGTTTTTCCATTTTTATGTTCACTCCTTGACAGTCCGTATTCAAATGAATGTAGCTCCCGGGAATCGTGGCCTATTTATATGATTTTTTTTCCTGAACTAGTGGGTAACTGAGCAAGTGACTGATATTTTTTTGTATTTTTGTGTGCACTAGAAATAACTGATTATCACTACTTTTGGATCACCCCTAGTATTTGTCCATTTGTCCCGATACAGAAAAGAAAGTGTTCATTGAGATAGTCCCTTGTTCTGTGACTGTTATGAGCCGGAGCCCCATCTTGCTGAAAAGTAAGGTTTCGTCGTTCTGCAAACGGAAGATTATTTATCTCACTTCTTAAAATCTCAAGTATTTCTAAACACCTTTCCGTATTCAGATGCCCTTTGTAAAAATGTACTAAGAGGACCCAGTTTTTTACAATCCCACACCAACAGTTGAATGAAAACCCCACTTGATTATTAGTCTCGCGGACACGTAAGGGATTCTCCCTGGACCAAATGCGTTATTGTGTCGATTCTTCATACCATTATTGCTAAAGTTTGTCTCGTCTGACCAGACAATATTATTCAGAAAATACTGATCCTCTAGGATGGGCCTGTCGATTTCTTGTCAGAAAATAAGTCGTCTTTCAGCATCACTCGGCCGTAGTTTTTGTACTAATCGCCCTTCAACATAACTTTTGAATTTGTATTTTTTCAGTACACGGTGTATTTTGCTTTTGTAAATTCCGAATTCTTCTTCACCTTCCCTCACTGAACTTTTAGGATTTGCCTCAAACTTTATCAAAATGTCGAGTTCATCGTCACTGTTTGGTGCCGCGGTTGTGGTAAGGGATGATCGAAACATTCCAAATTTATCAGATTATCCACTAACCGTTTTATAATAAATCGTGATGGTGTCTTTCACTATCAGGATATCTTTCGCGGTACCATTGTAAGGCTAATGTTATATTTTTGTGGTTCAAAAAGTATGCTTACATTAAATCGAAATTATTTTGATAAGCCGTGGTTATGTAACAAATTCACAATACAATGCCAAAATCCAAAAATCAAAATCACAGACACAAAAGAATAAAAGTTTGAAAATCGAACACATTTTTGAATTATTTCTTTTTAATCAGCCAGCCGCATTGCTGGCTCGCAGTTGTATGTCCTTACGGCAATGTCAGCTTTTCATTTTTCTGAACATTATTTCACATCAATTATAAAATTCATGGTATTCCTTTTATTTCTGACACTATGTTATTTAGCAAAAAATAATTCGTATGATGAAGCCTTTCGATCGGTATGATAAAGCTACAGGGTAATTTTTTTTAACAGTGGGTTCGATTCCCGATTCAAGCATGTAATTATTTAAAAATCTATGAATGCAGTTTAAATTGTTTTTTAAATTAAAATAATGTCTTCTTTCAGTAAAATGTTCTATCTACAATATTCAAGGTACTTTCCCTCCATGTGGCATAGCCGTGGGACGCCCTGTATATTTCCTATATAGATTCTAAGTCTTGTTAATTTGAGTATTTATAAGTTACCCCAGTCCAGCTTTTTTCGCCTGAGATACAGGTTCTCCTAGTTCAGGCAATATATAAAGTGTTACCTATAAGTAGATATTAATCCCTAATGTTAATCTTAGCAATATGAAAAATGAATAAAGATTTATTTATTATTTATTTTATAGCAGTCCACTGCTGGACGTAGGTCTCTCCCAGGGTGCTCGTTATTTTCCGATAAATTTGAAATAAAAAAACAAACATTTATGTTTGTTTTCTACTAATCTAAGTAATCTAAGTGAGATTGTTTTCCAATGTTGATATTGGTCAGAGATTTTAGCATATAAACAATATTTTTTGGCGGTGCATCTCCAGGCAGCGCCGTCTAGTACGCTAGTTGGAATTAGTTTTTTCTTTTTAAATCGAAAATGAAAAACCTTCATCCTACTCACGAATGTGGAAATGTGGTATGAAATCGGAGGGAACACCAAAACACACAAAGTCCTTCAGAAGCTCTTTATTTGTGGGAAAAAGGAAGTACTGTTAGTACTACGAGGAAGGCGGCTTGGCTCGCCTAGCATAGGTCAATAACTTCATCGTTTTTGTTTTGGTAGAGTGACGTGACATTGGATATCCCGAGCGACGGCGGCGGGTCGGTCGCACAACGCGCTCTCTTCGATGAGGACTCACCCGCGTCCTGTCGAAAACACATCATTTATGAGATCTTCTTACTGCACTTTTCCCACATTACGCGGGGTCGGCACAACATGTATTTCTCTTCCATACCTCTCTATCAGCCGACATCTGCGTTGTAACTTCTTTCCTACCCATACCATTCTTCACACAGTCCATCCATCTCTTGTTCGGCCTTCCTTTACTTCTATATCCATCCACATTCATATCTAACACTCTTTTAGTCATACCACGCTAGCCTCTTACTCCTCAACTTTTCTATCACTGACGCTACTTTCAAACTTCCTCAAATATAGTCATTCCTTATCTTATCCATCCTCGTTACCCCACACATCCATCTCAACATTCGCATTTCCGCCTCGCGCACTCTTCTTTCATCCGTTCTTTTCGTGGTCCATCAGAACCATACATTACGACAGGTCTTACGATCGTCTTGTAAATTTTTCCCTTAAGTTTAAGGATCGCACATAATTTATCCCCGCAGCCACATTACTCGCCTTGGCGCGAGGAGAATGGGCAAGGACGTAATGTGGCCACGTTACTTCTCATGCGTATGTTCATACCCAACCGCTCCACATTTTGTCGGTTTTTTGTGCACGAGTCAAAGGGCCGGCAACATGAACACGAGTAGCCTGGCCACACGCCACGCCCCCCTCATTCCTCTTCGAGCGCTCAGAAAGGAAGCACGTGAGTTTTGGGATTTAGATCTTTATCCTTGAAGGCGATCTCCGACTGGGGCGATGCCAACTTGGATAAGTTTAATGCAAATAAAACCCAGGCGTGCCTGTTTTCCGCGAAACGGAGCCCATTTCATCTGGCTCCTACTTTCAGTAATGTAACCGTGCCGATTTCTGACCACCTCGAGCTTCTTGGTATCTCATTAACACCCACTCTCAATTTCGGCTCATTGAGTCAAAGCCCAGCTGGCCACTAAGAAGCTTGGAATACTTGCAAAGGTGAGGCAATACTTCACACCGGGGCCTCAATTCTACTAAACCAATCGCTTCACTATGACTATGGTATCGTCGAAAAATCGCCACTATAAACACCTTTTGGTATTCTACTAACACAATCTTTTTTCAATGACCGCCGTTGCTATGACAACCCCATTGAACATTTAATAAATAAATAAATAAATAAATATTGCAGGACATTGCACACAGCGCTATCTAGCCCCAAACTAAGCAGAGCTTGCACTATGGGAACCAGATAACTGATAGAATACTCATATACATTTTTTTTGTAAATACATACTTATAATGTATAGAAAAACATCCAGACCCATTCATCCAGAGACATTTGGTAGCATATGACAGGAATAACAACCATAATCGTTTAACAATGGTATGGCTCCATAATAGTTTTTCTTATAAATTAGCAGAATTGGGCCCCGGGACAGTTGCTCAACTTATACCAAGCACAAGTCCGATCATGTCTGGAGTACTGTTCTCACCTCTGGGACGGATCAACGAAGTACCAGCTAGAGACTCTAGATTCAATTGAGAGAATGGCCAAGAAGCTCATTTGCAATGACGAGTTAGCAAATGCAAGGCTCCACAGCCTCGAGCATCGTCAAAAGGTTGCAAGCCTCTCGGTTTTTTATCGGATACATTTCGGAGAGTGTGCTGCGGAGCTTTTCAACCTGATCCCACCATCCCCATTCTATGATCGGACAACCAGACGCTCTGCGATGCGCCACCGCTACATGGTAGACATACCTCCCATACGCACAAAGCGGTACTCTTCCACCTTTATTATGCGCACCGCCAAGGAGTGGAACGCCTTGCCTGAGTCTGTGTTTCCTGATAACTACAACCTAGGGATCTTCAAGTCACGAGTGAATAGGTTTCTTCTAGGCAAGCGTATACCATCGTAGACTGCATCTTCGCTTACCACCAGGCGAGATAGTGGTCAAACGCTAGCCTATAATATATAAAAAAAAAAAACATATGCCACCTTGCTACGATGGATGAGTGGTCAAATGAAACCACCTTAAAATTTAGAGAAATAATTTATGAATTATGTAAGGCCTGTCTAATTTTGGTTTCGTATTACCACTATTACCAGACATAACCTAATTACTTGCCTGTGTTATTAACTTATTACATTACTGTGTTAGTTATGTAATATATATATATATATATAATATATGAAATGTATTGTTAACCAGTGCAGTCATACCCATTTCTGAGAAGCAGCATTGCTGTGTTTTAGTATGAAAGGTATGGTTTTCGGTGAAATTACAGGCACATGAGGCTTTACACTTGTATGCCTCAAGTTGATGGACGCAGGGCAGTGCATCGTAAGGCACGTTTTTAAGGTTCGTGACCTACGAGGTAATACTTTGTTACTATAGGCGTGCGTTACTATTTAACATCCATATACCACCATATATGTGGACCATATACTTGTTTCATCACCGGGAAGTATAAAAAAAACTTTACTATACTCAAAATATCAGGCGTTTGATCTATTTACTTTTAGAAATGGTTATTTCTTAAAAACTATAAGGAATTTTGAATAGGTTTAGTTGAATTCTGAGCTATGGTGAAACTTAATCCATAGACTGCTAAAAACGTTTTGACATTGCTGTATTCAGGTAAAAATGTAGTATATGTCACCCGCACCCTAACAACAAATCGATTGACAACACTTTCATCAAAATCAGATGAGTAGTTTAGGCGCTACAGTGGAACATACATACATCAATAGGCTGCTAAAAACTGAACCCTTCCCTTTTGCTTTGCTGTAGTCAGGTAAACATGAATTTACGAACCATAAAAGATATAACATCCATTGGTATCTTATCCTCCCAGTCGATCCGGTCGCTCCGTAGCTGGGCTGCCTTTGCACTCACCAATGTTTCTTTGGCAACATCATTACATTTAACACTTAGCACTTTTTCCACATTAAAATCACTATCACTTAATCCATCTATAGTAACACTTTTAGAAACACACATAGGTACTGTTGTCAAGATGCGTATATTAGTTGCATCTTGATGCGAAAGCATTTTGAGTATGCTAGTCACTTTGCTCGGTTCAGCTATGAAGTCAATGTTTTCTCCGTTCTGAAGAGCCAGTTGAGGCGTTTCCATAGAATTATCACAACTTATTAGTTTTCCGTTGATTATGTTGGATGCTAGAGTAGGGACGGTCATCATACCGCTGTTGAAGATGATAGGGTGCAGGATATAGTTGGCAGTAGGGGTCGATCCCACGATGACTTGATGGTCTGATGGTTCCGGCGCTGGTTGGTTCAGTAGTTGCTGTATTGGGAACACTGTGGGTGCTATCGGGGCTGTTACAGGTAGTGTTGGGTCGGCTCTGTCCACTATAGAAGCTATTCGGGGCTGGTTTGGGTCAGCTCTGTGCACTATAGAGGCTATTCGGGGCTGGTTTGGGTCAGCTCTGTGCACTATAGGGGCTATTCGGGGCTTTTTTGTACCAGCTTTGGGTGCTATTAGGTTTGTTGGTGTGTTGTTGGTAAATATTGTATCGTTGGCTTTTCTAGGTGATTCTGAATGTTGGTTTTTTATAACACTAAACGAGTCATCATCCTCATATATCATAATAGTTTCCATTTCCATAATGGGCTCGTTTTTTCTGTAAATACAATTAATATATTAAAGATATAAAGGTGCATAATACAGATTGCTGGGAGTCTTTGGGTGCAGACCGCACAAGATCGGTCGCTCTGGAAACCTATGGGAGAGCTATACGTTCAGTAGTTGACAAAGCTCTTGACGAATAGAGATAAGGTACCAATCTAATATATAAAATTAGTTATAGCGGTATCACGGTTCATGAGATACAGCTTGGTGACAGACGGACAGACAGACAGCGGAGTCTTAGTAATAGGGTCCCGTTTTACCTTTTGGGTACGGAACCCCAAAAACAAAGGCCATGGAAAGCTGCCTACTTCCCTGCCACACGTACGCATGCTAGACGTGGGCTTTAACTGCACAGAATCTACAACGACTAAGGGTTTGAACAGGGATAGAACGAAGTTTTTTACATGCCAAAATAAATTTCACATTTCTATGGTAAACATTTCACAAATTTATTTATTATGCCCATCAAAATAACCCCTTTCATTTTTGTGCGTATATTATCAACAACCTATATATATGACACGTAAACAATTTTTACCAATAAATGCTTATGACTTAGGGCGCATTCGAGTATTAAATACTGTAATTTTTTAACATTTTTGACCCTCCCTCCCTCCATGTAACGCACCGTAACGTTTTTCTGTACCCCCTCCCTCGCCCTTCCTAAACGTTACGTAACACCCAAGCAGTGACCTTTTATACCTAAATGTCACAATTATGTTGCAACTTGGGAGAACAAAATAATTCCCCGTAAAACAAACGAAAAGGGTTGGCACCTTGAAAGATTAGAGTTCCCTAGTTTTTAATTTAAATAAAAAAAACAATGTTATGTAACGCGTTTTTCGAACCCCTCCCGCCACTGTAACGTTTTACAAGACCTCCTCCTCTCCTCAAATTGCGCTACGTAATACTTGAACGCCCCCTTAGGTATATCGAGCCCAGTTCTCCTGTGGAAGTGAATGTAGTACTTACAGATCGCAGTCGGACACCAGTTCGCCTGCGCCGGCGCAGGGCGCGTCCGGGACCACGTACTGACCGTACGACTGGCCCGGCCCTGATGACAGCTCCTGCTAAATATTATACAGGGATTATAATTATGAATACGGGATTTGTCACGTACCGTCTTATCGGTGTTTCGACCGACAATGTTTCGATTCAATTCGTGAACCTTTATCAGGGTGAGTGCAATCCGCTCCGAATAACGTCTCGCCTAGTACTACGCGAATTATTGAAAACAATCACAAAAGTTTTCTAAGTAAAATATACAGGGGCTAGCTGTTGCCCGCGACTTCATACGCTTTACACTATTAAATGTGTACCTAGAAATAAAGCTAAACTCGCTGTTGCAACTTGACTTGATACCCCATTTTTAACCCATGGAAGCTGATTTATGGAATAAAAATTCGCCAGCAGCTTTGCACGCGTTGTTTGTCAACAAAAAATAGCCTATCTGTTAATCCAGATTACTGATCAAAATCAAATTTCATCATAATCGGTTCAGCCGTTACGACGTGATTGAGTAATAAACAAACAAACAAATATATAAAGAAACAAACATCCAAACTTTTGCATTTATAATATTAGATAAGATTAGAATAGACAATTCTTTATTGCACTCATAAAATAATACATATGTGAACTTAATGCTAATTAGCATTTTCTTCCAGCTAACCTAAGTGTACTGCCAGTAAATAGATAGATAAACAAACTTTAATTTAGGTAACATAAAATAAACTTATATATATGTATATGGAATGGTAGATTATTTATAATAAAATTAGATTTTCACCAGTTTTTATTATTAAAAGGAAATGGCCCCAATTATCCAATTACGAAGATAACGAATGAATGAATGACAACATGGAGCGTGAGTGCTATTTAATCTACCTATCATTATTGTCAATATTTTCTTGAATGAAAAACGATACAAAATATGTATATATAGCCAAGCTAATTCGATATTAATTTAACCTAAGTTTAACTAAACGATAACAAACTCTTAGTACAATTAATTAAAATGTCACAAGAATCAGGTAACCTAGCAACTGATTTTTTATTTCTATTGTAGTATCCATCCACACTCTCTGTATTTTGACAACATGAAATCGGGCCTCTTAGAACGTAAGGAATTTACTAGCAGAATAACAAAAGGGTTTCCTCACGATATTTTCTTCAACTTTTGTGCAGTATTAAAGTAAAATATGGTCTTACCATATAGTTTTCTGTTAAGAAGTCTCCATTAACTTCAATTGTTTCTAGTGTACTGAGTTCAGGAGTTACCTGTAACATTATGAAAATGATAGAGTGAAGCGAGATCTTCAAATCAACTTGGGCGAATCGATAAGTATGTATGTACCTACGTTTGTTTGTCCGAGGATAACTTTCGAAGTATTAATCCGATTTTCGTGAAATTTGGTATATAGGTAGGTAGTGATGGCACAATCCTGTTGTAAATAAGCTTAAAATATGGGGGGGGGGGGGTTGTTGAGATATTGAGTTTTAAGGGTAAAAAAATCAATATTAGAAAATCAGGTCACGTGGGACATCTAATGAAATGTCTTTATTTGTACATTTTGACATTAGCCTTCTAGTTTTTATGTTGTTAGCCATAAACTCACAGGGCACACCAGTGACCCCACAGTGCTGAAATTTGGTATGCGTGTAGCTTTAGTGACACAAATATAGGGAAAAATTCGAAATCCAGAATAACTGCAATTTCTAACCCAAAAAAAACCACTTCACATGAACTCCGGTTAATTGTAATTTGAATGAAACTGTAGGTCAAGTTAGTTGGTCCGTCTTTGGTTGATAATTTACACCAGGGGTCGGCAACCTTATGCTATAGCCGGGCCACATATGTTGCCAGAGTATCAGTGCGGGCCGCACTTATATTTATATGTTCGGGCATGTATTTTTAATATTTGAAATAAAACGCATATATATTCATACAATTATCTCTTTTTTAATTGAACTACTATACTAACATAAAAGTAAGAACTAGTGAGATTTTTGAGGCTGCATTTGACTTGCAAGTTTTTTAACGTCTGCTTTCATTTTAGTAGTAGACACGCGCAGTATCGCGTCTAAATGTTCATCCGTTAACCGCGAACAATTCTTATTTTTGCGGTAGTTGAGAATTGAAAAAGTCTGCTCACACAAATATGTACTACCAAACATAGTTATTATCTGCTGAGCAAACTTTTTCAATTCTTTGAAGTTTTCAGAACTCAAACCTCCGTAGAACTGTATCAAGTCAGTGCTTTCCTTAAATGCCGTTTTAAGTGTGCTATTACTTTGCAAATCTACTATGTTCATTTGCAAATTGCTTGGTATCTCACTAATATCAATTGCAAAAGGGTTTTGGAATATTTCCATGTTAAGGGAGCTCTTTTTAAAGTCGGTGAATCGATTTACAAACTCAGTTTGTAGTTGTGTTAACACGTTTCTCATGAAGCGTTTCTTATACTGTCCTAGGTGTTCTGCTAGGTAGCCGGTAGGCCGGGCGATGAATATGAAACAGCAGTATGATTTACGGAGTTTAATGAGGATAGTAGATAGTTACAGACGTTAGAAGGAAGAATGAAACGATACAGTACAATACAAATTAAATGAAGTGATGCGATATGAATTATGCTTTAGAATTAGCGAGTAAAAGGCGCGAGCGGCTGAGCAAGAGCGGTACGTGTTCCCCGTCGCGAGGCGCTAGGCGAGTGTGACCGCGTCGCCGGCGCAAGTGCGCTCCGTAGATCTCCTCCGTCGCGTCCCGCGCCGAACCCCGCAGCGCAGGGTCGCACTAAGGGGACGGACTCGGTGTATCGAGGATGACGCCACAGTACTCCCCCGCCGAGATCGTAACTGTTACGATCGATAGTAGTCGGGAAATCTCACTGTCCTCCCGCTTTTCGTCCTCTTAGCGGGGCTTGTAGATACGTCATCGGAACCTAGAACAGGAGTGGAAGTGGCAGTTGGCGTCGGTGTTGGTGTTGGCGTGAGCGTTGGTGATGGAGTGGAAGGTGGCGTTGGCGTTAAGTCGTCGTCTGCGCTGTACGCCGGCTTCAGTCGGTCTACGGTAACGGTAAGTACTTTGTCTTGTACCTTGATGTCGTATGTTTTAGATCCTCGGCGTACAACCTTGTATGGGCCGGAGTAAGGTGCTTGTAGCGAACGACGGACTGGACCTTGGCGTAGGAAGACATGCGTCGCGGTACCCAGGTCTTTTGGTATGTAGAAAGGACGATGTGAGTGCCACGAAGTTGGTTTTGGTGCCAGTTTGCTCATTCGGCTGCGGAGGCGATCGGCGAAGTTAGTGACATCGACTTCTTCTTCAAGGACGGTGTTGAAGAACTGTCCAGGCAAGCGGAGGGGCTCGCCGTAGACAAGTTCGGCTGCTGAAGATTGGATGTCGTCTTTCCACGCGCTACGGATACCCAGAAGCACCATCGGAAGCGCTTCGGTCCACTGTGATGACTCGTGGCAGGTAATAGCGGCCTTGAGTTGCCGGTGTAGGCGTTCCACCAGGCCATTGGCGGCCGGATGGTAAGCGGTCGTCGTGAGGTGAGTAGCCCCGATCAGAGCGGCGATGGACTTGAAAAGGCGTGACTCGAATTGGCGGCCACGATCGGTTGTGATACGCTCGGGGCAGCCAAACCGCGCAACCCAACCAGAGATGAAGGCTGAGGCACAGGTGTCGGCTGTGATGTCAGTGAGTGGGTACGCCTCGGGCCAACGTGTGAAGCGGTCGACTATCGTGAGGCAGTACCTGTGGGAAGCAGAGGTAAAGGACCTATAATATCCATATGGACATGTTGAAAACGGGCTGAAGGTGGCTTGAATGCGGTGAACGGCGCAGTTGTATGTCTCGTTACTTTGCAGCGCTGACATTGATAACATTCCTTAGCCCATTGTCGACAGTCTCGCCTTATACCCGGCCAAACAAATCTAGAAGTTACTAGTTTTACTGTAGCTTTAGCGCCGGGATGACTTAAATTATGGAGTGATTCGAAAACTTGACGGCGGTATGCAGGAGTCACGTATGGTCGAGAATTCGGTGTAGAAGTATCGCAGTATACTTGCGTTTTAGCGTCGGGTAGGAAAACCTTTTGCAGCTGTAGACTGGATCCTTCCGTAAATAGCGTTCGTAGCTCTGTGTCTGTCTCCTGGGCTCGGGCAAGGCAGTGGTAATCTAGGGGCATTGAAAGTTCTTCGATGCGTGAAAGAGTATCAGCTACTATGTTGTCTTTGCCTGCGATGAATCTAATGTCTGTGGAAAATTGAGATATAAAATCTAAATATCTGAACTGGCGCGGCGAACATTTGTCTCTTCGAGTGGTGAAAGCAAATGTGATAGGTTTATGGTCGGTCAGTATGATGAACGGTTTCGCTTCTACCATAAAACGGAAGTATCGGATAGCTTCATAAATTGCCAGGAGCTCGCGGTCAAAGGTACTGTATTTTCGTTGGGCTTGATTCAATTTTCTTGAGAAAAATGCCATGGGTTGCCAATCGTTACCTTTTCGCTGCTGTAGCACGGCTCCGATAGCGACGTCGGAAGCGTCAGTCTGTATAGCAAGCTCAGCGTCAGGATCTGGGTGAGCTAGGAGAGTCGCGAGAGAAATACTGGACTTACAGTCGTTGAAGGCTTCCTGCTGTTCAGGTGTAAGAGCGATTGGTTTCGAACCTTTGCCTTGTTTGCCGACCAGTATCGTGTTCAGAGGTGCCTGCTTCTTAGCTGCTTCTGTGAGCTGGTTCGTAAAATCGTGAATATGGCGCACAGGATACCGATCCGGAATCGTTCGGGCGTTCAGCGCTCTATAATCGCCGCAGGGTCTCCAACCGTTGTTTTTCTTTTTCGCTAAGTGAAGAGGGGATGACCAAGGACTCTCGGATCTTCGTGCTGTTCCGCATTGTAGCATTTCATCAAATTCCTGTTTCGCGATCTGTAACCTTTCAGGATCCAGACGTCGCGGGCGGCTTGATACAGGTGGTCCATCTGTCGTCCGGATGTGATGTACGGTACTGTGCTTGGGTGTTGTTGGCTTACCAGCTGGGCGAGTAATCTCGGGAAATTCTCGTAGCAGATTGTCGAAAATGGTGTCGTCTGATGTGGTACGTATCGATGAGATATCAGGAATACCTTCTTTAGGCTGCGGCGCGTTGATGCCGAGCATAGTGATTCCGTCGATTAGGCGTTGCTGTCTGCAGTCTACAAGGAGGTGGTAAAAACTTAAAAAGTCTACTCCAATGATAGGCTTTGTGACGTCTGCTACGGTAAATCGCCAGCTGAATGGTCGTCGTAATCCAAAATCTAAGGTAAGTTGAATGTGGCCATATGTAGATATAAGTGTACCATTTGCAGCAAAAAGTTCATACTTCGTCTTCGCTCGAGGCTCCCGTACGGCTGACTTAGGAAAAACACATAGGTCTGAACCCGTGTCGATAAGGTATTGTGCCTTCGATTTCCGGTCAGTGATGAACAGGCGGCCAGATGATATCGGACAGTCAGCTACCGCCACTAGTGACTGCCGTTTGCATTTCCCGCCGACTTAAAAGTACACGGCGGCCTGCAGTTGTTTGCGCTAGCTCCGTAGATGAAATGATACCAGCAGTGCGGATGATCGTCGGGGCGTTCTCGTGACCTTGACCGGTACCTAGAGGACGAGCGGCTACGGTAGTTGTGGTTCTTGTTGCTGGATCGGGAATTACGTGTAGATAGGTTTTGTACCTGTTTAGCGAGTTCGTCGACACGTTTCACCATCTGTTCCAAAGCCGAGACTGTACCTGCACTTGTACATACAGCAGATGTGCCAGCCGCTTGCTGCATAGGTGATGATATATCGTTAATTTTGTCCGCCAACTCAGCAACGGTCTGCAGCGAGCTTTCTGTCTGTGAAGCAATAATCGTTTGAATGTGGGTAGGTAACCTATTCGACCAAATCTGCCTAATTAAATGTTCTGGAACAGTCGGTCCCGCTAGATTCTGCAAATGTCGCATAAATTGTGTAGGTTTCCTATCGCCCAACTCCTCATGGGTTAGTAATTGCTGCAGTTTACGCTCTTGGGAAGCTGATAATCGTTTTATAAGCTCGGTTTTCAATTTGTCGTATTTACCGCTTTCCGGCGGGTTTAGAATTACATCTTTCACTTCCGCCGCATATTGAGGATCTAACTGACCAACGACGTAGTAAAACTTGGTCTGGTCAGAAGTAATATTTGAAATGGAGAACTGACCTTCAATCTGTGCAAACCAAACGGCCGGTTCCTCGGGCCAAAATGGGGGTACTCGCACGCCCACTCTCCATAGTCCCGATTGTTGTCCCGTAAGTGCGGCTTCTGAACGTCTAGGCTGTTCTTCGTCAGACTTCCTCATCTTCTTCGTTCGGGGTCACCAGTGAAGCGTTTCTTATACTGTCCTAGGTGTTCTGCTAGGTAGCCGGTAGGCCGGGCGATGAATATGAAACAGCAGTATGATTTACGGAGTTTAATGAGGATAGTAGATAGTTACAGACGTTAGAAGGAAGAATGAAACGATACAGTACAATACAAATTAAATGAAGTGATGCGATATGAATTATGCTTTAGAATTAGCGAGTAAAAGGCGCGAGCGGCTGAGCAAGAGCGGTACGTGTTCCCCGTCGCGAGGCGCTAGGCGAGTGTGACCGCGTCGCCGGCGCAAGTGCGCTCCGTAGATCTCCTCCGTCGCGTCCCGCGCCGAACCCCGCAGCGCAGGGTCGCACTAAGGGGACGGACTCGGTGTATCGAGGATGACGCCACACTCATTGTAATATTTTGCCACACAAAATTATCTCCAGCTTCTTCCACGGCTTTCTTGCAATTAGGAAAATGGTCAAGCTTTTTTTCATCAATATGCTTGATAAACAGTTTCAGTTTCATTTCAAATGACTTTACATCTGTATACATATCGCAAATCAATTTATTTTTTCCCTGCAAGCGTTTGTTGAGCTGATTCAGGTCCTTAGTCAAATCAGTCAAAAAACCAAGATCGATAATCCACTGTTTGTTAGTAAGCTCTTCTACTGGCTTTCCTTTCATCTCCATGAAGTTGCCAATTTTTTTCCTCAAATCAAAAAACCGTTCCAAAACGGCACCTCGACTGAGCCACCTCACTTCACAGTAGTAAACCACGTCACCATGTTCAGCTTCCAGATCTTCCAAAAACTTTTGGAACTGACGGTGTGTGAGCCCATTTCTTCTTATAAAATTAACAGTGGATGTTACAGTATCCATTATTTCTTTCCAGGATATAACTTTGGAGCACAATGCCTCTTGATGGACAATACAGTGAAAAATCAATGGCACAGTAGATCCAGAATCTTTCACTTTGCTGATGATTCTCCCAACAACACCTTTGTTTTGACCGCTCATGTTCTTGCCTCCATCGGTAGTGACACTTGTTAACTTTTCCCAGCTTAATTGCAATGAATCCAGAGCTTGTTCCACATGGTGAAATAAATCTTCTCCCGTAGTTGTACCTTTTAAACTGCACATTTTCACAAGCTCTTCGTAAACAGTAAAGTTTTCGTCAATGCCGCGTACAAATATGAGTAACTGTGCTGTATCCGACACGTCCGTACTTTCATCCATCGCTAAAGAGAAGCAGTCGAAAGACTGCGCCTTATCCCTGAGTTGTTCACACAAATTAGCACCCAAGTCTTCAGTACGTCGGGTGCAAGTTCTTGCAGAGAGACTAAGACTTTCAAACATTTTTTTCTGCTCTGGGCATATTTCTTCTGCGATAGCTAAGACACACTCTTTTACTAATTCACTATCGGTAAACGGACGTCCACTTTTTGCAAGAATCTCTGCTACCCTGTAACTGGCCCGAACATTCGATTCGCTGTTGTCTGCCACAACCTTAAATATGTTTTGTTGATTTTGTAATGACGATTTCAAAGTGGAAATTTTCCTTTTCCGTATTTCTCCTTCAAGACAGTCAAATTTAGCTTTGTGCTCGGTGTCGTAATGTCGCTTCAGGTTATATTCCTTTACTACAGAAATACTCTTTTGACAAATCAAGCATAACGGTTTTCCTTTAAACTCGATAAAAAAGTATAATTCTGTCCATAATTCGTTAAAAACTCTTTTTTCTTCTTCTATCTTCCTTTTTCTTGAAGCCATGTTTATATAATTATTCTGTAACAATAATGAAAAAAATTAAATTCGTTGTAAAATTATATGTTCCAGTTAGCACCTACAAATTCAACTCCACATTCAAATAATAATTAAAACATGACACACTCGTAACTAACTTCATGTCATGTAACTACTATCCCCGTCCTTATAACATTTACCCATCAATCTGAAGGTTCACATTAACAAGCAGTAAATAAAATAAAACAAAATGCTCGCGAGTGCATACAACTTACCTCATACGTCGTGCGTGAGAAGCTATCAGCGAAGGGAAGAAAGGTGAAACGAAACGCGTAGCTAGCAACCAGATGAGACGTGAGTTTCCGGCGAATTTCCACAACCGAATGTGGCGAGAGCTGCGCGCGGCTGTGATTTTAACTAAAACCGGTCGCTTTGAATTTTTTCGCCGCCGCACACCTGCGTCTAATCAAAGACTGCCGCCCCGCCTATTGTCTCAAAGGAGCCGCCCGCCGCCGCACGTGCGGCGGATAAACGCAAAAGAAATTGCCAAGAATTGAATAAGTACAGCAAATATTTATTTTCGGTAGAAACAATACATAACATCACAGTCTTGATAAACAGTTCTTAAGAAATGAAATAGAGGTACATTTTTATCACCCCGCGTGGGAGCGAGCTTTCAAGAATACTCTCATGGCCCAGCAGCATGGCCGTATAAATTCTAGTGAATTTATATGGCCTTTTGCTTCGGTATTTTTTTCTTACGGACCTCAGGATTGCGGGCCGCACCGAGATAGTCTACGGGCCGCATGCGGCCCGCGGGCCGCCGGTTGCCGACCCCTGATTTACACTGTAAGGTTTACATGCCACTATTTTAATGGTCAAAGATAATAAATACCTAATATTATTTTTAGTTTTTATGGGAGACTCGCGAGATCTCAGTGTTGAGGTTGCGTTGTTAAATGTCGTAATTCGATAAAAATGCAAGTTTAAGAAGTGTAGAGATATATAATACAAATATTACAGGCTATTCTAGCAAAAGCCGGGAGGTGACTGTTGGGCCGAGCGCCGCGACCATATTATTTTGTTTATAATTCCGCTTGCCTAAGCATCGCTCGGTCCCAACACTCAGTTCGGGGCGAACCACTAGTATTATAAATTCAAAAGTACCTACCTCGTCTCTGTCTGTTTGTTACATTTTCATGGCTCAGCGGCTGGACCAATTTCGATGAAATTTGGTATATAGATAGATTATGACCGGGATTGGGACATAGGCTACTTTTTACTGTAGTGTGCAGAAGGAGGGTAAAAAGCCAAGCAGTATTGCTGTTTCGGTTTGATGGGTATGGTGCCGGTAAAATTTCAGGCACATGAGGCTTTACACCTGTATGCCTCAAGATGAAAGCCCACTAGTCGATACCTGGAAGTAGTTACTCCTGGAGTTAAAGCCAGGGCAATGCGCTTAAATCATAAGACTAGATATATGTAGTATACCGCACTCCGTATCTTCGTAAATTTCGCTCCATCCAACAAAGGTTGCCTGGAAGAGATCGCTTTCAGCGATAAGGCCGACCATTGTATTGCCTTATTTATTATAGCCTAGTACTTATTTTTGTATTATTTCTGTTTGTGTGGTAACTCAATAAAGCGGGCGTCAACGCAGAGAAACCCCTGACTATTAGTGTAGTGTAGTTTAATATTTGATTATGTATGTTAACGTGTAAGGCCAATATATATATGAGCCCTTGTATTGATATTTTTTGTAATTTTACACGTTGTCTGAAATAAACGTTATATTATATAAGGCCCTGCAGGTCAAAGGCAATGCTAACGACCCGATGCCAACCTTTGCCCAGAAGTGGGACATATTAGCCGAAAATAATATAGTATACTCACAGTGCTGGGCGTCGAGACAACCAGGACCTCAGTGTAGAGTAGTTGTGTGTGCGCGCGCAGGCAACGCACGCGCGCCTCCCACCGCAGCGCGCTTGCTGCCGTACCGCTCCCGGGCACTGCTCCATACCCTGGAATATAATAGTATACTCACAGTGCTGGGCGTGGAGACAACCAGGACCTCCGTGTAGAGTAGTTGTGTGTGCGCGCGCAGGCGACGCACGCGCGCCTCGCACCGCAGCGCGCTTGCTGCCGTACCGCTCCCGGGCACTGCTCCATACCCTGGAATAGAATAGTATACTCACAGTGCTGGGCGTGGAGACAACCAGGACCTCCGTGTAGAGTAGTTGTGTGTGCGCGCGCAGGCGACGAACGCGCGCCTCGCACCGCAGCGCGCTTGCTGCCGTACCGCTCCCGGGCACTTCTCCATACCCTGGAATAGAATAGTATACTCACAGTGCTGGGCGTGGAGACAACCAGGACTTCCGCGTAGAGTAGTTGTGTGTGCGCGCGCGCAGGCGACGCACGCGCGCCTCGCACCGCAGCGCGCTTGCTGCCGTACCGCTCCCGGGCACTTCTCCATACCCTGGAATAGAATAGTATACTCACAGTGCTGGGCGTGGAGACAACCAGGACCTCCGTGTAGAGTAGTTGTGTGTGCGCGCGCAGGCGACGAACGCGCGCCTCGCACCGCAGCGCGCTTGCTGCCGTACCGCTCCTGGGCACTTCTCCATACCCTGGAATAGAATAGTATACTCACAGTGCTGGGCGTGGAGACAACCAGGACTTCCGCGTAGAGTAGTTGTGTGTGCGCGCGCGCAGGCGACGCACGCGCGCCTCGCACCGCAGCGCGCTTGCTGCCGTACCGCTCCCGGGCACTTCTCCATACCCTGGAATAGAATAGTATACTCACAGTGCTGGGCGTGGAGACAACCAGGACCTCCGTGTAGAGTAGTTGTGTGTGCGCGCGCAGGCGACGAACGCGCGCCTCGCACCGCAGCGCGCTTGCTGCCGTACCGCTCGGGCACTTCTCCATACCCTGGAATAGAATAGTATACTCACAGTGCTGGGCGTGGAGACAACCAGGACTTCCGCGTAGAGTAGTTGTGTGTGCGCGCGCGCAGGCGACGCACGCGCGCTTCGCACCGCAGCGCGCTTGCTGCCGTACCGCTCCCGGGCACTTCTCCATACCCTGGAATAGAATAGTATACTCACAGTGCTGGGCGTGGAGACAACCAGGACTTCCGCGTAGAGTAGTTGTGTGTGCGCGCGCGCAGGCGACGCACGCGCGCTTCGCACCGCAGCGCGCTTGCTGCCGTACCGCTCCCGGGCACTTCTCCATACCCTGGAATAGAATAGTATACTCACAGTGCTGGGCGTGGAGACAACCAGGACTTCCGCGTAGAGTAGTTGTGTGTGCGCGCGCGCAGGCGACGCACGCGCGCCTCGCACCGCAGCGCGCTTGCTGCCGTACCGCTCCCGGGCACTTCTCCATACCCTGGAATAGAATAGTATACTCACAGTGCTGGGCGTGGAGACAACCAGGACCTCCGTGTAGAGTAGTAGTGTGTGCGCGCGCAGGCGACGCACGCGCGCCTCGCACCGCAGCGCGCTTGCTGCCGTACCGCTCCCGGACACTTCTCCATACCCTGGAATAGAATAGTATACTCAACAGTGCTGGGCGTGGAGACAACCAGGACGTCCGTGTAAAGTAGTTGTGTGCGCGCGCGTAGACGACGCATGCGCGCCTCACACCGTAGTGCGATGGATGCCGTATCGTTCCCGGCCTCTTGCTCCATACCCTGGAATATGTTTACAAATAATTATGCTAACGCTTAACGCGCATGTAAGTCAAGTTCATCGACCGATTATGAAATTGGCCTGAAACGTTTGTTTCGTCGGCCGTGAGTGCGGTCGGCCTATTGTACCTTATATAACATGGAGCGTGAGTGCGATCGGCCGATTGGACCTTATACAATACGGAGCGTGAGTGCGATCAGCAGATTGGACCTTATACAACATGGAGCGTGAGTGCGATCGGCTGATTGAACCTTATACAACATGGAGCGAGAGTACGATCGGCCGATTGGACCTTATACAACATGGAGCGAGAGTGCGATCGGCCGATTGGACCTTATACAAGATGGAGCGTGAGTGCGACCGGCCGATTGGACCTTATACAACATGGAGCGTGACTGCGATCGGCCGATTGGTCTTTATTTTAATACCGGGCGCTTCGATTATTCATTATTATTCACTTGTTTTCAAACAACGTGTTATGATAATTTGGTTCATTAAATAATGTTAAGTTTCATTTATGTTATAGGTATGCAGGTAAAGATACAAAAATTAACGGAGCGAGTGAAGCGTCTCTGCGTAGTCTGGCTCATGGCTGGAATTTGCTTTCCACAGTCAGTTGGTTGGTACTCCTCTAAATGTCGTATTTTACAACCGATATGGACGAAACTTAGTATACAGGTTTTACGACTTTATAGATTTATTTGGCGTCGGCGACTTTTGATTAAAGGGGTACTTCCTCCAAAAAAGGGACAAAAAGGGGGCTACTGGATATCTCCACTTTATGAGATCGATAATCACACTTCACACTAATGTCATAAATGCGAAAGTTTGGATGTTTGTTTATTTGTCTGTTACTCAATCACGTCGTAACGGCTGAACCGATTTCGATGAAATTTGGTATGTACGTAGATTATAACCTGGAGTAACACATCTGCTACTATTTGCTGACATAACAACGCGTGCGAAGCCGCTGGCGGAAGCTAGTAATAAATAATTTAGCATTTTATTGATCCCAAACCCACAGCTCATAACTATACCTCCAGATCACCACTGTAGAACTTTTTGAGGATTTGTTTCCTTGCAATGGGTGCTTTGATGAGATGCATGAGCACGTTGTGTGTGTGGGTCGCCACGTTCACCGCCATCAGGAACCTGAAGGCGACAGCTGCTTGGCGCTCGCAGACATAACATACTAACAGATTCTGGAATAGGGCATTGAGTCAAAGATTATTTGAAACTACTCACAGAGAAGACCTCCGTGGCGCAGTTGGTGGGCGTATAGCCGCCTGAGACGCAGGAGGTAGCGGGTTTGATTCCATGATGGCACTCAGGCCATAGCCTAACAAATGTTTTACCAATAAGTATGAAATGGATTGTAATCACTCATAGATTATACTTCGGCTATATGCCATTAAACAGGTTCATATATTTAGATATTTCATTGAGCGAAGCGAGATCTCCAAATCAACTTGGGCAAATCGGCGTTGTATGTATTTATGTATGTTATTTGTCCGAGGATAACTTTCGAAGTATTGATCCGATCATCGTGAAATTTGATACATACGTAGGTAGTGATGGCACAATTTCGGTGTGACTAAATGAGCAAAAAATGTTGTGGGATTGTTGAGGTATTGGGGTTCAAGAGGGAAAAAAAATGAAAATGAGACTATTAGGTCAAGTGGGATGTCAAATTAAAGGTCTTCATTAGTAGATTTCAACTCCGTTTTTATTTGTTTTAATCCTTGTAGTATTTGAGTTATTATCCATTATAAAAACAAAACTTTGACAAAATTCACAGGGTACACCAGTGACTCCACAATGCTGAAACTTGGTATTTGTGTAGCGTTAGTGACACAAATATAGGGAAAAGACTGAAATCCAGAATAAGTGCAATTTCTACCCCTAAAAAGAGTAACCAATTAATATGAACCCCCGTTACCTCTAATTTGAATGAAACTGTAGGTCAAGTAAGTTGGTTATTTCTTTCGTGGTACTAATTAGTCAAAGATTAAGGCCGGCAAGCATAGAGATCACTAAACGTAATTAGCGACTAAACATGTTTAAATTTGACGTATTTGTATGATATTTTGACAACTCCTTAAATCATATTTAGCCACTAAATACTTTTGGGTATTGTTGTGCAAGTCCTAAGAATATATATTTTTTTTTATATTACATGGAGATGGGACAAGCTTATGGCCCACCTGATGTTAAGTGGTAACCATTGCCTATTACAGAAAATTGCCTCGTAGGTCACATACATTAGAAATGTGCCCTAAGATACACTGCCCTGTGTCCATTAACTTGAGGCATACAGGTGTAACACCTCATGTATTCTGTATTGTATGTATTTATTTTGTTTTTTGGGAGATCTCAGTTCGGGGTGAACCACTAGTTATTCCCAATTGTAATACTTGTGGGATAAAAGAAAACGTATATCTTTTAATAGTGTGATAACATCCAAAGAACTCCTCTCTCATAGATTGACTCTGGAGCAATCTATGAGAGAGGAGTTGTACAGAGTACTAACAGTCAACCAGATTTAGGTGAGCCTGTTTCAGAGTGTGTTAGCTAAACAAACATTGGACTCAGCGAACATACTCTACCGGTCCACTTACAGTCTGGTGAAGGAGGATATCCTGTAAATTCGTGAATGCGACTTTAAACACCACTGTTTAATTTTAAAAAACACATGTTGACTACTGAAAACGCACAGGCCTGTTTTCAGCAGTCAACATGTTGAACTTGGTAGCACAGACATTATCAATTTGCCTGCACTGTGCATATAGGACTAGGAACTTAAATGTTTAACCTTACTAGATAAATGAATTGTACTGTATAATTAATATTGCCTGAAATATGAATTTGATTAATTATTTTTATTTGAAATTTATTTTATTTGATTGTTTTTGTTCTTGACTTATTTTTATTGTTGTTATTTTGTAATTTTTAATCATTTATTTTTTTTTATTTTAATAATTTGGATGCCTCTGTGGTAGAAATAAGTTGGACCCATCTATAACAAATAAAAGAACTTTGGATGCAAATAAATGATTTGATTGATTGTCGATCGCGCAAGCAAGCGACTAACTTCACGATTACATGTTTCTCTGTCGGAACTACAACACCCAAACAGAATGTATCCTGATCCATCTGATATCCTGATACTCACAGAGCTCTTGAGCACAAACGGTTCGTTAACTGACTGCATGAACTTCTTCAGGTAGTGAGGCTGTTCCAACCGCCTTTCCACGTCAGTTCGCAGACAAATATAGCAGTAATCAACTTTCGCAGAGTAAACATTATCGATAAACTGCAGTAGCATAGGTTCGGTCATTCTATAAGGCTCAGGCTTGGTCATAGAGGTTAATAATTATCTGGGAAATGTCTTGAGGTGTTTGAAAAGGATATTATACTCATTTGTTAATTAATAGAATGCTAAAAATGAAGAAATGGTGTTTTGGCTAGTTTGCAATTTACATGAAAAACAAACGAAATCGAAAGATTTCGGTTTGACAGTGACAACTTAAAAGGTTTGACAATTTTATAGAGATGAGGTGTGGGCTCTATGGACAAATAGATTCAAATCGAGTTGATCTTATCTTTAACTAACCTTCTGGGGACAATAAAACCTGCACTTATCGTCCCATAATGGGGTGTATTGTGCATTACCTATCCCCTTTCTGACCTGACCCCATCCATCCTCCTCCTTGAAATAGCCGAGCAGAATTTATGGCAGCGGTTTTCCAGGATCCCCGTAGTTGTTTTATTTTTATAGTTGTACATTTTCCAAGAGATTACTAAAATTCTTTTCATATAGGTATCCCAAACAGTTTATACGAAAGCAAACTTTTTACTGGAAAAAATGTAGTGTACGAAAAAAATAGGTGAAACGAAACGCAATCCTACGCTGTGGTGGCCATGATTTTGTATCTTAGGAAGACATGGATGAGACGCATCCATTTTTCTTTTAACCATGAGTTTGTCTAGGAGGATTATCGAGATGCAATAACACAAGATCATAGTGTGAGAAAAAATATTTTATTCCATAATCATTGGTTACCATTTGAATAACTGATAAAAGTAAAAATAAAGTCAAAAGTCAAATATTTTTATTCATTAAAATCACAAGGATCACTTTGAAACGTCAATTTTACTGACTGTTCCTTCGCGGCCAAGCCAGGAAAGAAAGGCAAGAAACAAGGCTGGTTGTTTTTTTTAATGATCCTTTTACAATACATAATACAGAAAATAAATTACGTCTAAATTGTAACATTTTGAACGACTTGGAGCAATTTCAATCCCAAGCTTCTCTATCATCCAAATAAACCGATATTTTATAGTAGGCTTTTTTATAAAGATTTAGTTTAATTACGTTTTTAAATTTATTAATCGTCAATTTTTGTACATCCCTTGGGAGTTTGTTATAAAAGTGTACACCTTGCCCTTTAAACGACTTACTAACTTTATGAAGTCTACAAGTGGCAACAGCGAGTTTATCTTAATTTCTAGTATTAAAATTATGATTATCGCTATTTTTTTAAACAAATTAATATTATTGTGAACATACATCAGATTTTCATAGATGTATTGACAAAGGAATGTCATAACATTTATTTCTTTAAACTTATTGCGTACCTAATGATTCTCTGATTGCGTAATGATTCTCTGCTTGACACTGTTGCTTAGTAACCTACCTAAATGCAGATTAAAAATTGTGTGCCTGCTTTCTCAGGCTTATTATTATTTTATTCACAGATTCCATACCAGTGCCAGTGGAGGATGATTTAAAAACCATGACGCTATTTTTTTAGTATCTTGAGCATAACTAGTACTACCTACTCGCAGGCCAGGGAAAACACCGCTTTCATCAACATTGAATTGAAAGTGGAGACATTTGTTAAATTGCAGTATTGCCGGTTTAAAAAAAAGCGTTATTAAATTTTAGTAGGTTGGTACTTTATTTCCTTTTTGTTACAATTCCATGAGATACTCTTTTATGCTGTCGCAAGTTCGTGCCACCCTTGAAGGTTGACAATACGGACAGTCGACGGCGGCGCTCGGTGGCGGGTGAACATGTCGTGTATGCTGGTGTAGACAGAGATGGCTCTTGAATCCTTTGCCACAGATATCACATAAGTGGACTTTGTTGCCTATAAAATTACAGAAAATATAGGTGCCTACCTAACTATATGGTATAACGGGTCTGGTTGTTTCTCTATATATGATAAGTATGTATTTACAAAAAAATGTACATAAGAAAGTATTCTATCAGTTATCTGGTTCCCATAGATAGATAGATAGATAATACTTTATTGCACACCACGAAACAAATACATATAAAAAAACAACTACGTAAATCTATGGATACAATTGGCGGTCTTATCGCTAATTAGCGATCTCTACCAGACAACCTTTGGATGGAATGGACTGTGTAGACATTTACCTGGGGTGTAATGGTGTACCTAACATATTACATGTACATACATACTAATACTAATTATATAAAAATTAAAAATTAAAACTTACATAAATGAAAATTACATGAATCTAAATAATAACTACTCATAATAATTTAAAGATACATACTTAGACTTATTTAAGAAACAAATAATTAATAATAAATATGTACATATATATTTAGCGACAAATACTCAGATAGTGTTCTCTGAGCATACGTTTAAAAATGGCAAGTGACTTGGCACATCTGATAGCCACCGGCAGCGCGTTCCATAACCGGACAGCCTGCACTGTAAAAGACTTATCAAAGTAGGAGGAGGAGTGTACAGGTGTCCTGAGTTGGAGTGTGTCAGATGAACGCAAGGATCGAGGATTGGATTGATAGAGGAAATGGAAGCGTTCTTTAAGATAGGAAGGTGAGGAAGGGTTGAACAGGATGTTATATAAATGCTGAAGGATGTGAGTATCCCGGCGAAGGCGTATGGGTAACCACTTGAGCTTACCGCGAAATTCGGACACATGGTCATACTTCCGCAAGCCGAAGATGAACCGGATGCCAAAGTTTTGCAAGCGCTCAAGTTCCCATAGTACAAGCTCTGCTTAGTTTGGGGCTAGATAGCGCTGTGTGAAATGTCCAGCAATATTTATATTAAAAATGTGTTTAAGCTCTAACGATAGCTGACCGATACGTCAGCTACCCAAGTAATTTGGAGGCAAATCTAAGCCCAGTAGAGTTCTTTAAGTTTATGATGACGCTCATATTGATTATTTTGAATAAAAATAAGTGTAGATACCTACTATTATTTATAATAGATAATTAACAAAGGTTTGTTATAAAAATGTCTGTATTTCATAATGTAACAAAATAACGTTTCAATTATTCACTTAATTTAAACAGTTTGTTCTTGACGCCAATCACATAAGACTTATCAATGATATCACATGTTTTTAAGAAATCATCTTTACTTCGATATTTGTAAAAACACGTTTCTGATTTCCATTTCGAGCTGAACTTTGGATTCGAGAAGAAAGGCTCTGGTGTCTGGATGTCTAATGAATCTACCGACAATGGGAGGACTAACCTGTAACAAATTAAGGTAAGTTATTTGGTGATGAGATTATTGCCTATGTATGTTTGTTTGTCTGAGGAATACTTTCGAAGCGTTTATCCGATCATTGTGATATTTGGTATATACATAGGTAGGTATAAATGGCACAATTTTGGTGTGATTCAATGAGCTAAAAGTGTTACGGGGTTATTGGAGTTCAAGAGGGGTAAAAAAAAACAAAATAGGACTATCCGGTCAAGTGGCATGTCTAATAAAAGGTCTTTGTGAGTACATTTTGACCCCGTTTTTAGTTTTAGTTTAAACTTTGTACTTTAGCTTTAGTGATACAAATATAGGCAAAAGTCTAATATCCAGAATAACTGCAATTTCTACCCCAAAAAAGCAATACCAATTTCCAATAACTCCCGTTACCTGTAATTTGAATGAAACTGTAGGTCAACTGAGAAACTGAGATTTGTCGCAGAACAAAATTGGGTCCCATCGTTCTTGCGGCCATAGCACGCGTGGTCTGCACCATTGAATACGACGAGCTCGATTTCCGTGATGGGTCTGTGGGCATCTGAATTGACCACGTGCACGTAGCCCATACTCTCGCAGTCTGTTTCGCACAGTTTGGGGACAAACAGCGGGACCATCAGCATTCTGTAGCCTTGATGCGATATCTTAGGCAGTTAGCTTTGGTTCACGTCTACATGTTACCTGGATGTATCGGTCTTGACGACGAGTGGTACTACGCCCTCGGCCTGGGCGCTGTTCAGACGGATCACCTGTCACAATAACGTCTCCAGAGATGGCAAATTACGCTTCGATGAACATCAAAATGCCGGGCAACATAGGCTTGACTGTTTTCAATTTCTAGCATCCCTAGAGCTCTTTGCATCTCTTCCGTGGTAAGATGACGACGCTCCATTACACAGTAAAACTCGTGGACTATTTTCGCAACACACAGCCAATGATTACTGCGGTTACTAATTTTTTTTTCTTTGTATAAGAATTAAAACCGCATCTATGAAATGCCGTGGAAATGGACAAAAAATCTTTTTATTGTTTAAAAACATAATTTACTGAAAAAAACTGCCAGTATATGTTTGTTTATCAAAGAGGTTGACTATTTAAAGAAGGTTTGATATTCCATGAAAGTTTAAAACGAAGTAAAAAATAATAATACTAAAAAAGTTATGTGTTGCTTAGACTTTTTTGATGTGTGTACCTAGTAGCATGTAAAAACATGCGATGCGGTGTAATGTCAACCGCGCGGCTGTACGTATAGTCGCCGAGGATGGTGTGCCCCACAGCCGCGCAGTGCACGCGCAGCTGATGACGGCGACCTGGAAAAGGTAATCGGTCTCATACATCATATTAACTATGCCAATATAATTTAATTTTAGCTTTTGTGTAAAACTGTATAAGTACCGACCTGCTAACGTTTCATTTTAGATCTTAAGTTGCTTGTCAACACTATGGACTGGTGTCTACGTGTATATGATAGTACTGTCACATAGACGTAGACGCCGTAGACACGACGGGCTTTTTATTTTCGAATTAAAAAACAGTTTCAACTAGCGTAATTGATGGCGCTGTCTAGAGATAAGCCGGCAAAAAGATGGTCTAAATGCCAAAATGTCAAAGCGTCCTTAACACAATATCAAAAATAATATTAATAATATGAATATAACTTCGCCAGTATTTTAACAAGCTCAAATGTTTTTTTTTTATTTCACCCCTCATTGTGAGACTTGCTTAGCAAGTAAAGCTAAAACTTTAAACTCAATACAACTTCATTTTCCATTTAGCCGTACCGTGAACCTACTAAGTGAAGAAAACTTCCACACGCACTATTAGAGGAATAATTAGTTGCCATTAAAAAAACCTGTTATTGGTTTCAATAGCATGACCGTGACGGGGTCCGTCTCGTAGTAGCCGGTCTCCAGCACCAAGGTCCGCGTGTGCGCGCACCGAGACTGGATGCACGACTGCACTGACGCTCTGCTCGTCAGCGCGGACATTCGGTGGCACGAATCTACAGTGGTCGGGTCCACGCCTGTAAAAAAGTTATACGAGAGTTGAGAGTTGAGGAGATTCACACCATTCTCATTCATTTGACGACCTCCGTGGCGCAGTGGGCGTATAGCCGGCTGAGACGCAGGAGTTACCGAGTTCGATTCCCGCCACGGAACAAATGTTTGTATGATCTACAAATATTTGTTGGTTCCGTGTCTGGATGTTTATCAGGTATCTGACTCCCATAATACAAGCTCTGCTTAGTATGGGGCTAGATAGCGCTGTGTGAAATGTCCAGCAATATATATATTTTTTATTCTCCTAATGAATCACTTGTAACAGGGAACGTAACACACAAATTATTATTACTTGAATAAAAAAATAAAAGTCATAAAATAAAAAGCACAAAAGAAGATGGTGAAATACCTTGGAGCCTGTACTATCCCACAGCAAAGGTCCTCCTTCCTTCCACTCCATTCTGTTGTGGCGCGTGGAAAAAGCTATCAAGCTATCCAATCTAGTGCATGAATATTTACGTAAAATGCTAGCGAAACGATTTATGCAATTATAATATAATAGCAGTGCTTCTGCGCTATATTAATAATAATAAATATTTATTTCAGACAACAATAGAAAATTACAAGATTTTTTTTAGTAATTTATTTTATAAGGGCTTTGAGTCGTTTGTAACTATGTCAGCCCTGTTAAATCTTACAATGAAATCCTTAACAACTAGACTTAATTAAATCATACACCACTTTATAAAATACCCTGGCCGAATCGCATAGCGGGGCAGACAGGCTACTTTGAAATACGCCAACATCTAACAAATTTAGAAAATTACAAGATGTTCAAACTTAATTTTACCCATCCTACGATTGGCTAGTGCTGACGTTTGAGAAACAAAAGCTGCTAAAATATTCATAAAGAGATTAGTTCCACGTAAACGATCGCTTAGTCCTTTCTCTTTATTTACCCGCGATTAAGTACTTCACAGACAGACTTGACGATTGCAAGTTATAGACACAGTCTGGATACTTAAAGTACCTAGTGTCCTAGTAAGTAAGTAAGTAGTGTAGTAAGTACCTAGTCCTTCTCTATTATGCCTTTATGCTTACCAACATCGAATTCAATATCTCCCATCTCAAAGTCCACATGCCCGCGAACGATAGCCAAATAATACTTTTTCGTTAAACGATTCTCAAACAGCTTGCCAGCACGTGCGGCCGCGGCTTTATTCCGTGCTATGCACAGTACTCCGCTTGTAGAATAGTCGAGCCGCTGCACGAAGTGTATTGGGCTAGCTGACGTAGAAAGATGAGAATTTGGGGATGCTATATGGTACGTTACTGTATTCTGTAAATTAAGTTGAAAATAATATAGGTATAAAGGTTTTTAAAGTGCGCCGCTGCGCCAATCGATTTAAATACATAGGTATATCGATTTTTAAATAGTCGTATCCATTATTGATTCAGTCCAAGTGCAACACTTCTTGACGTCTGTTCCATCGACTGGACATGTGCGAAAGAGATAGAAAATAACCTAAAAGTAAAACAAACATTATCGAACTACTGGCAAAAATAGAAAAAGTGCTTACCTTTTCATTTTGGTCGTCTGAATTGATATACATATCGTATGGCTTATTTACAACCAAGTAATCATCACTTGTGTATAGTGTCTCAACACCCATTTTGTTTGTTGTCATTTTGAATAAGGGTGCGTTCATCATCATTTGGTTGTGAGAAAAAGTCAGTTTTAATGTAAGACCGCATTAGAGCGGCGCTGCACGGTGCTGCACGCCGCGCCACAAAGCGTCAAAATATTGTTTTAATGATTTTGAATTGCGCATGTCGCACTAGAGCGGCGCTGCAATAGGCGTAGCTCCAAAAGAATATTGTGACGTGCAACGCTGCGCCGCGCAGCGCTGTTCTAATGCTGTCTTACCTTTAGAAGGACCTCAGTTTCAGTAGCGAACACTTCATTAAATTGTTGAACTTTGATAGGCAGTTATATGGATAATTTATAATATCAGCGACCACCCAACAGTCGAGAGCTTCTATGCATGACATCTATTCTCGCCTTGGCGTGCGAGAAGCGTCACCCGCTAGAAGGCCACTTTTTGCGAAAACATCGGCCACGTAACGTCTGAGGCCAAACTGCAAGCCAGGATGGCACTCCAGCCTGGAGTCTCCTCTCCGAGACCTGGACATCCCCCCGTGGCTCAGAAATACTGGACTCTGACGTTATGCCACATGGATAAGCACGAAAGTCAGAACCACACTTCCCAAACAACAACGGTCGAAGTGTTGAAGACCTCTGACAAAGATAGTAAAAATGAATGGATGAACGCAGCCTGTAAACGTCAACTGACATTGACAGCTAATCCTGATAAGTAGTGTTTTTTTTTTAATTATTCCGTAAATACTATCACAGAAAAGCCGCTGTCTGTTTACCAATTTTTTCATAATTTACGGATTTTATCTAAAATAACAAAATGAAACGAATAAAACGGCATAAAGTCAAAACGGAGAAGCCGGAGAGCTCAAACTCGCGCGACCACGAGGAACATGACTTGGCGTACTACATACACGACAGAGTGGAACTGATGCATCAGGTGTTCTCCATCCTCAAATACAAGGAGTTGAAGGCGATGGCGCCGGAATGCGTCAGGAATCTCGCCGTTGGAGATTTACAAGAGCTTTGCACGGAGGAGGTAAGTTTCATTCTCGAAGTCTCATCTCATAGACCTATAGCATCTATAAAGAAGCAGCGTCCGTTGCGGCACTACGTGAATGGTTTTTAAGGCCGCCCGATACAAGAGAGACAACAGAGGCCGCAGAACTAGCATATAATTACTAGGTATATATAGCTAACTGTAACTTCTATTTAAACATATACTAGCTAATTCTGTGCCTGGTCAATCAATCAAAAACGTAAATTTTAGATGATCTATATGGGTAAATTTTAGATGATCTATTTCCACTCTGACTGGCAGGAGATTGCCAAAGAACGCAAGGAATGGAAGGAAATGGGAGAGACCTTTGTCCAGCAGTGGGACACTAGGTTTTTTTGTCAACCTATATCGTCCCACTGCTGGGCAAATGCATTCCTCAAGTATGTCCATCTATCTCTATCCTATGCGACACTAACACTCCTGCTGAAGGCAGCAAAATCGTCTCGCCTACGCTTTTTTGGCTGACCCTGACCGCATCTTCCATCAGGCCTACAAATTGTAGCTAGACTAGCCCACCTAGATTAGGTTATTAAAATATAAAATATAGTGTTTTTTTGTGTCATTTGTTTCTTGTAGTGGTATGAATAATTAGTAATTGAAGTTTTTACCGTTCTTTCAAGTATGCTTTACGAAATTATTTTAAAACTAGCTGACAAGGGCTGGCATTGCAAGGATTTTTATTTAAAAAATATAGCCTAAAGCACTCAGGGATGGTGTAGCTTTCTATTGGTGAAATAATTTTCAGAATAAGATCAGTAGTTCCAGCGACTACCCTCTACATGAAATTAAATTAAATATATTTACTGACATCTTTTAAGTTAAAAGTACAAACCAGTGATGGTTCAACAGTCTGTTAGGTATGATACATATTGCTGTTAAATTTACTGCGTATTTTGCATAAGTTACAAAAAAATAATTAAGTACTATTGTTCACACTACTTAAAATGTATAATTAGTAATCTTGATTCATTTAAGAATCTATCAATTGATTATCCGGAAGCTAGAGTGTATTATCTTTAAATTTACGGAAGCCAATCAGAGACATCGACGAATTAGAGGCGTCGGCCAATCACAGCTCACTTCCGTTTTTTTACATTGACGTGTCAGGCGATGCGTTGGAATATGGCGGGCATTCTTGGTGGAGCGCTAGACGAAGTAACACGTGTACAATAATTCAAGTGAAATTGTAATAAATTGTTTAATTGCTGTAAAGTGACACTGTGTTTAATTCCCACTGACCCAGGCCCTTATAGGTCAGAAGTGGGATAAACGAGAAAATTTTACATTTTCTTGCCACGCCTGCTGCTCGGAAAGAAAACGTAAGTAACGATTTACATTATAAGCATGATTTTTTTATAAAAGAGTGATTGATTATTTTTATGGTATGGTGGACTTCTATTATGGGATAAAACGTTTTCACATAGAATTTTAAATTCTTTTTTATTTTTTTTTGCGGTACCTTTTTGATTGTTGATTTTACCTTCCAATTTTGTTTGGTTTGGCGTAGTTTGACGGTAAATAACATTAAAATAAAATATGTACATAGTGTGAACTTCCGTTTTCTCTCTCTATTTTTTTTATATTGCTGGTAGTATTATAGGAAGAATTTGAATATTATTATTTTTTATTTGTTTTATATCGAGAAAAAAAAAGAGTAGTTTAAATTTTAATAGGTATCTATTTCTTTTGATTTTCTTTTATTATTAGTCAAATACTAATTCACCGTGATGAGTGATGAGTCCTGAACTGACATCCCACACAGAGTGTATTGTGGATTTCCCCCTGCCAACGTTTATCCAAACCACCACAGCTCCTTTATCGGAACACGGCTTGGTTAAGCTATGAAATATCTAAATACTTTTTATTTACATTTAAAGAAGAGTAGGAAGTCGGAATAATTAATTTGATGATATCGCAATATATTATTCCATGCAAAGGTGTTTTTTTTTTCTTGTGACCCTGTGAATTCAAAAGTGGTGCCATGGAAGTTTTGTCCTTTTTGATGTTCTGCCTACCCCGTATGGGAGAGGGCCATGGTTTTGTGTGTATATATATGTGTGTGTGTGTGTATACTATTAACTTATATTAAGCTGGAGTATCTGAAAGTTTCAGGAGAGCAATGGAAGATGAAGGAGAGGTTGCCCAAGGTGGAGGGCTAAAAAGAGGAAAAACCCTAGGTGGAGGGTTGAATTTAAGGAAGGGTACCCAAGGTGGAGGGTCGTATCAAAATAAGGCAACCCGAGGTGGCGGGTCTAGTCTAAGGAAGGAAACCCAAGGTGGTGGGTTGAAGCTGAGGTTAGGAAGACAACCTGAAAAAATTGATCAAAGAGGAAACACGTCTGATGAAGATGGATATGTAAGGTACTCGAGGCAAGGGTCTCCACAAGGTGGTGAGTACAAAAGGCAACATGTAGGTAAAGGACAACGAGCATCGCTATCAAAGGTACGCAGACAGCGCCGTTCTGTATCGTCTGACTCGGAAGACGAGTCGTTTTCTGCACGTCCTACAAGGAACAGATATTCACGAACGAAAGAAGGACCTGGTGGGGCTAGGAAAAGAAGACGCGGTGTCATTTCGTCTGGAAGCGGAAGCGAGTCACCGTCTCCAAAAAGAGGAAGAATATCAAAATGTAGGGAAGGAGAACAAGATATAAGACTAATGGATAAGTTTTTATCTATTTTAGAAAAGGTTAAGAGTACTGATAAGCCTAAATTAACTTTTAACGCGAATGTGGTACCGGATTTCGACCCTCTATCAAAAGATCAAACCGTTCTAACGTGGATCACCAAAGTGGAAGAATGTGCCGAGATCTATGGCTAGGAAGAAAGAGAAATCATACATTATTCTCTGCCAAAACTATGTGGCGTAGCCAAGACATGGTATCAGGGTCTAACTTCGGTATTGTATACCTGGTCTGAATGGAAAAAGAAACTATTGGAATCTTTTCCATGCAGAGAGGATTACGCTGAGCTTCTAACTGAAATGTTGGCTAATAAAGTAAAATATGGCGAGTCACTAGAGCATTATTATTATGCAAAGGTTAATTTATTAAACAGATGTAAAATCACCGGGAGACAGGCAGTAGACTGTCTCCTGTACGGCATTGAAGATCGAGCTGTCAAAGTTGGTGCACAGGCAGCTCAATTTCTAGAGCCAGAACAGGTACTTAAATATTTTAAAACTGTTAAGATAGGTCAAAGCAGAGACAACCAAGACACTATGCGAAGGGGTAGGTTCGGAAACAGCACGAATCGACCGGGTTCATCAAAATCAAGTAGCGTAGTCAACCCATCGATTAGGTGTTTCAATTGTAACGAAGTTGGCCACCCTAGTTTCAAATGCGATAAATCAACGTCCTCGATGAAATGCCATAACTGCAATGAGACGGGGCACCGTAGTTTTCGGTGTGAGAAACCTCTTTCCAAATGCACAATATGTGATAGGGTCGGCCATCTCACAGCCAACTGTTACAAGAATACGGGAAGATTTACCACTGAGACTGGAAAAAGCACAACAGCAGGTAATGATTCAAAACAAAAACATTTAAATTCTAATTCATTGTCGACCTCCGTGGCGCAGTGGGCTTTTAGCCGGCTGAGACGTAGGAGGTAGCGGGTTCGATTCCCGCCGCGGAACAAATGTTTGCATGATCTACAGATATTTGTTCCGTGTCTGGGTGTTTTTCTATATATTATAAGTATGTATTTACAAAAAAAAAGTATTTAAGTATTCTATCAGTTATCTGGTTCCCATAGTACAAGCTCTGCTTAGTTTGGGGCTACATAGCGCCGTGTGAAATGTCCAGCAATATTTATTTATTTATTTATTATTTAATTAATTGTTTTTTACTTTATTTATTTAGAGAAATCGACGGCAATACAATTTGTATGGACAGGTAGCTTAGAACAAAATGTAAGGCTAATAACAGGTCTATGTTTGAACATTGTAAGAAAAAATGTCGGGAACAAAACAACAGCCACAGCTGTTAGCCTATTCTAGAGTTACAATCAAATAGTATTAGTAGGATGTACACTGAACCTATAACAAAAGGAATTTAATGTGATTTATATTATCATGTTCATATTAGTGTGATGTGATTATTTTTATTTTGTGCCATAAAAAATTTTCATTCATTCATTCAAAAATTAAAGACTATCATGTATATCTTCCAGCTCCTGGGAATAAGCTCCAAGCGCCTGCTGGCCACCCTCGATGGAGCTGAGCCCCCTTCAGACACAGAGTCCTCAAGCGCGTCTCCATCTCCAGAAAGGATGGAGACCATCTCGCTGGACAGCATATCATCTGATGAAGAAATACTCAGCCAGATTAGTAAAAAGAAAAAGGTATGGTACATCACTATCTTCTTTATGTGTTAATCATAATCATTTACTGCGGAATGACTTGCCATTAAACATTACACACATTATTACACACAAACAAACCCACCCTCGCAAAAAACACGCACGCCAACAAAACACCCACATACACATGCACATGACCCACGCATATACTCACTTATACACTGGTGCATTCTCATACATGTAAGCATGTGCGCTCCGATATCACATTTCTTTGATTGTTTTGTTATTTCGTTTTCATGTACTAGACTGTAATATTTATAGCATGTCATTCAGGAGTGAACTGTTTCCTAGGCCACAGCTTACGCTTTTCTGGGAAACAGGGACACAACTCATCTATGTAACTTTTATGATCACAATAAATAATTTCTATTTCTATTAAAAAGGATGAAACAAGAAAGTCGTTAAGAGATTGGTGCATCAGCACTTCCTTGAGAAGTTCAAGATAAATTCCTTGAGTAGCGTTTGACTTAGATTTGCAATGTAAATTCTGTAATTATTTAACTTATTTGTTAGTTTTATGTAAGTTAGCTGTATATACATACATATTATTTGTTTACCTATTTTATACAGGCTGTTTCATTGATATTGTATGATTTGATATTAAGGTTGTTTGAAAATTTAAATTTTTCTATGGTAAATATTAAAAGCCGTATTTTACAACAATACTAGCCATTAGCCCTACCCGTGTTTTGATTTAATGTCGTACATAACAGAACACATATTGTGTAACTCTAATATTTACAGCACAAACACCATCGCATTTCCAAGTCCAAATCAAAGAAGAAAGAGAAACAGGACCCTCAGGCCGCCGATGAAACCACAGAAGTATCTAAGGTAAGCTTTAATAATAAACACTATCCATACTAATACTAATATTATAAATGCGAAAGTAACTCTGTTTGTTTGTTTGTTTGTTTGTTATCTTTTTACAACTAAACGGCTGAACGGATCGTAATGAAATTTGGCAGGGAGATGGATTATATCCTAGGAAAGGACATAGGCTATCTTTTGTTTCAAAAAATAATCTTGAAGGGGGTGAAATAGGGGTTGAAAGTTCCATATAATTTAACCGTCGTTCATTGACGTGAAGTCATTTACATGAAGTGTCGTGTCACTTTGACATTTCATTCTGCATTTGATTTGTTTGTTATTTTATATGGCAGAACAACGTTTGCCGGGTCAGCTAGTTTTAATAATAAACAAATAATTTTATTTTTGAGTTTTTGTGTCTGACACACAAAAACAGTACAACAGTACTTACCGCCCAGCCGTACGTACCGTACGCGGTCTGTTGACTAGTTGAGTCCTTGGACAAACTAACATACATACAACGCCTATTCGTCCAATTTCATTTGGAGATCAATAAGTATACTATCAGTTATCTGAGGGCTTAGCCAAGTTACAGTCGATTGGCGATGACGCTAGTCGATAAGTCCGAAAATGTATGGGATTTGACACATGCTATAGAAATACCACGTGATACAGCGACAACAAATGTATGTAGAAATCGAATAGATTCGCAGCGAATTTAATTTGGCTACGGGCCCTGGTGCTTGTCTATCATTATTTATTTATTTATATAGGTATTATTGTATCTACCTAAAATCCGGGTGGTGTGTTGTTTTGGTATCTCGTTTTTTTCCACAACTCACAAAGGACATTCAGAATGAAACCATTCTAGTAATGTCACCTCGCCGCCACTGTTGTGTGTGTGTACCAGGGATGTTACGGATGCAGATTTTTTGACATCCGCGAACGCGGATGTGGATGCGAAAATTTGAAGGCTCACATCCGCGGATGCGTATCTTAAGATTTTTTTAAAGAAACTTCGTTTTGGTTCAGAAATAAAAGAAATATATAAACTATTTACTGCAGAAAACTCGTTTAACATACAATACTCACAATAACACTTAAAAATTGCAATGTTCATACGATAAGCGCAAGTAAACACGTTAAATCTTCGCTCCTATTGGTTAATCAGCACGTGCCTATGGCACGCGCCATTCGCAAGCCCCACCTAATTCCATTCTTGTCGTGACCTGCGCTACATCTGCATCCGCACGAAAATCCGCTTCGATTATTGCAGATGCAGATGTCCAAATCGATGTGGAGGCTCTGCATTTGCGGATGCGAATATCCGTAACATCCCTGATATGTACGGTGAGCAATGACCGAGAAGAGTCGGGAATGATGTATGTGGTTTGTCGTAGGCCTCCCGCGCCGGCCTCACAGTGCTGGAGCTGCTGGAGCTGCAGGCGAGAGCGCGAGCCATCCGGGCGCAGCTGCAGAATGAACAAGCCAAGAGTGAGTTTATATTACCCAACTACGGCAAACACAAAACGAAGGGTTATGTTTTTATTTCAGACTATTGTAGCTTATATACATAGCAGGTACATAATCCATATTTGGCTAACAATAAATTAAGTGAATAGATACACAAAAATAACATTAAAACATAAAATAAACATTAAAATAACAACAAGGTATATTATAAGTATGGAGACACGTAAACGTGCTCTCGTCCAGTATTTCATGAAGGGACAGTCGAAGTCCAGCCTCGCTGCAATGAGTTGCAGGTAGCTGGTATGTCTATGTATGTATGTATGTTTGTATTTACGTATGTTCCACCGTAGCGTCTAAACTACTCATCCGATTTTCATGAATGAGGTGTCAATCGGTCCGTTATTATGATGCGGGTGACATAGGCTATGTTTTAGCAGACTACGGCAAAGCCAAAAGGAAGGGTTATGTATTTAGCAGCCTATGGAAGTAAGCCTTCTATTATTTAATCTATTTATATATATGTATACCTTTAAATCTGTCCAATAATTATGTAATTTATATTTGATAATTTTTTTTTTTAAATACCTAAGTTTAATGTTTATAACTTAAGATCACCGTAAGAAAGAGGGGACTCCTCTAATACAGGTTATTGCAACTTAACAGAGGAGATCCCAACCCATGTAACCGACAGTTATTGTAATACAATAAAGAATTTTAGATTTTTTTATTTTTTTTATATACTACCATCGACATACATACGTATTACGTAGTCTGGTTTCAGTTTTTAAACTTAATAGCTGGTTTAGAAGCTTTTATTTAATTTGCAATGTTTGTGTCGGTCAAATCTTGCACCTTAATTGTAAACCCGTTCCCCTCAACTGATTGAGCTGAAATTTGGTATACATATGTAACTTCGGTGACAATGCAATAATATGGACCATGGAGGTGGTCTCATGATAGAGAAGGATGCTAGATAATGGAACTTCTGAATGGATGTAGGCTACTAGTGTTGGGGCTCATATGAATCAATTATGAGTTTTATAAAGCTATTTTTGCCGTTTAAGCAAGATACAAAGGAAAAAATCCGATAAATGCTAATTTGTTAAGATTGATTGAGTAGGTATATCTCAATTAAAAAAAAAATTAATAATTATGTACAATGATAGCGAAAGTTTAAAAATACTAAAAAAAAAAACAAAACTTTCGGTGCGCGGATCAGACTCACACTTGTCCGGTTTTTTAGAGTAAACGATCTCTATCACTTGGCAACCCATTTTTATTCGATGGGACCTGATTTATGGGATAAAAAGTAGCCTATGTACCTATGTGCCTAAGGTCGCCCATTATTGTTACCTATGATTTAAAAGTGTATTTTATTTTATATGTTTATATTTAATTAATGGTGTGCATTAAAGACATTATCTAATCTAATCTATGTGATAATCCAGATAAATAATCTACGTACTTACCAAATTTCATCGAATTCAGTTCAGCCGTTACGACGTGATTGAGTAACAAACAAATAAATAATTTTACAAACATCCAAACTTTCACATTTATAATATTAGTGTTATTGTCTCTTTTGTTTTGTATCTAATGATACAAAACATTTACAAGTGTAGAATATGGTCTTAAAAACGAAGTAATTTCTTTGTACTTGTCTGCCCTTTACGAGAATCGCAAACTACATACACTGATGTTATCGCGCCAACACTTAATGGCGCGATGACATCAGTCAATTCGAGAGGGAATGGTGGAAATCTGCCAAGGATCGTGATAGATGGAAGGAATTGGGGGAAGCCTTTGCCTAGCAGTAGGAAAGTGTATACTAGCTTTAAAAAAAATTATGATCTGTTTGTAGAACAATCGGAGACGGCAGCAGTAGAGAGGAGCGCCTCCACGGACGACGAGGTGGAGATAAAGGAGGAGGCGCCGGACGTGGTCGAGATCTCGAGCGGGGATGAGAAGCCAGACCTAACCGCACTGCAGCTAGCTGGTACTATACTTAAACGCTCGTTTAATTGTGTCAATTTATTATCTTATAAATATTATAATGCTCTTAGCTGCAGTAGCCTAGTGTGGTGTACCTTGACTTCCGACTGTTTGTGGGTTCGAGTCCCGGTTGTACACCATTATATTCGCCGCCGCCGTCCTAACTTGTTCACATAGTTGTTAAAGGGCTTGCCCGGGCAATTATTACCTATTTCTGCCGCCAAGCAGTATTCCTGTGTTTGAAGGGTATGGTTGCCGGTGAAACTACAGGCACATGAGGCTTTACACCAGTATGCCTCAAGTTGAAAGATGTAGGGCACATTTCTAACATGCGTGACCTACGAGGTAATTCTCTGTTATAGGCGATGGTTACCACTTAACATCAGGTGGGCCGTAAGCTTATTCCATCTCCATGAAATATTAAAAAAAAAAAGATCCTGTCCATCCACCAAGGTTGCTTGAAGAGATCGCTTTTAGCAATAAGGACGCCCGATGTTCTTTGTTTGCAATAAATCCATCTATATTGTTTTACTCATAACATAAGATTAAAAATAACAACAAGTACAAGTATTTAAGAGGTTTTTTAAGAGGTAGATCTACCACCTCTAATCTCCTTCTTTGTTCTGAGTTCTTGTCAAGATTTATGTCTGAGCCCTCTCAAGTGGACATTATTTATACTGACTACTCTAAATGCTTTGATCGAATTGATCACTCAGTTCTACTTGAGAAGCTTCAGAGGATAGGTATTAGGGGTAATCTATTTAGATGGTTTTCGTCATACGTTCGCAACCGGTGTCAAACTGTGGTTCTGGGCGGTTACTCTTCGTGTCCTATGAGCATACCTTCAGGTGTTCCCCAAGGATCCTTACTTGGTCCGTTGCTTTTTACAATTTTTCTTAGTGACATCTCTTCTTGCTTTATTTACTCTAAAATACTGCTGTACGCTGACGATATGTAAATTATATGCCATGTAAAAACCTTAGAGGATAATCTTCGCCTACAAGATGACCTAAACAGATTCGAAAATTATTGTATAATCAACAAATTAGATCTGAATGTCTCGAAATGCTATGTGTGCTCCTTTACTCGTAAACCTACTACATTGACATATAATTATACATTTTATAACTCACAGCTAAATAGAGTAAATACAATAAAAGACCTGGGAGTGACGTTTGATAGTAAGTTGTTGTTTGACGAACACATTAATAGTAAAGTTAAAAAGCCATCACGCGCACTTGGTTTTGTCATGAGAATGTCAGCAGAGTTCACAAGTATCAAGACGTTTAAAATACTTTATTGTGCTTACGTACGTAGTCATTTAGAATATGCTTCGCAAGTGTGGAATCCGTGTTATAAAGTTTATTCCTCACGTTTGGAAGGTATACAAAGAAGGTTTTTACGTTATCTCCAATACCGAGCCCGAATATTCCTACCTGACTATGATACACGATGTCATAAGTTTCATTTTCTTCCTCTATCCGAACGAAGGGAAATAGCCGATTTGACTTACCTGTTTAACATAGCGAACAATACTGTGGATTGCCCAGAGCTTCTGGAGCTAATAGGGCTGCGAACTGTTAAAGCTGCATTGAGAAATCCTAACCTTCTTTATGTTCCCAGAGTTAGGACTAATTATAGGCAAAATTCTTTTATAGTGAGAGCTTGTAACTCCTATAATTCATTGGCTAAGGCAAATAAAGATATTGATCTGTTTAACACAAAAACTAGTAAGCTTAAACGCTTACTTAGTGACATTTATTTTAATATATAGATTAAGCACTTATCCGATGTCGCGTATGTGTGTGTGTGTGTGTGTATCTATATTTCCTATGTATAATTTTTTTTTTCCTCTCAATTTAAGTGTCGTCTATCTTATCTGTTTATATATTGCCTATACATCTTCTACCTTACTTGCGGAAACTTTTAATTGGCCTTCTTGTAATAAGTAGCATTTACTGTTGTTTATTTCCTATTCAAATACCTTTTCTGTAACCTAGCTGTAAGTTTTCCAAAAATTCAAAAAATAAAATAAAATAAATTTTCATTATTTTGTTCACAGTTCAAAAAGCTTCAAAGTCCAAAGAACCCGATAAAACTAAAGAACCGGTGAAAGAAAAAGAGCCTCACACGACGAAGGAGACAGAAACAAACAAAGAAACTGCAGAAAAAACAACAGTCACAAAGAGAATCAACGATCTTACAATAACAGTGCCCCAAGCTAAAACCACAAGGAAAATTAAACTTAAACGGAACAAAGTCACTGTGACTATCCCTAATGTTGCAGATAATATCCCCGCAGAAGACAATCGCATCGTAACCATTGCACAAAAACCTGAAGAAACACTCGATAAATCTAAGAAAAAGAAGAAGAAAAAGAAGAAAAGCTTGGAGAAGGATGGAAGTGATCACGATGAGATCACACTGCAGCTGTCAGATTCTGAGAAAATGGATCTATTAGAAGATTTGAACGAGAAAAACTATGACAAATTGTCTTCGAGCTCATCAGATAGTGAAGATAGCAGCTCTGAGACTACGACAGAGATTTCTACAGATAGTTTGCAAACAAATCAAAAGATAAGTGAAAGAAAGGATTCGGATAAAGATGACACGAATGTAGTTGATAATAAAGTTCAAAGTTCTACAGAACGAAATAGTCTTACAAACAAAAGTAGTAACTCGCGCGAGGAATTACCAGACAGTATTGCAACATCTGCAACAGAAGAAAATACCAATAAACAGATAGTTACAGAGCACGCAAGTGATGTTATCGATGAAAATATAAAAAACGCCGGTACTGATGATGTAGCACAAGCTGCTACTCAATCTCGAAACCTAACTGAAAACTGTGATGAAGAAAGGCATGTCAGTGTCCCTGAGAGTTTAGTTACTAGTAATGATACTACTCGAGAAAGTATAGATAAAACTAACGCGACTGGAAATGTAGAAACTAAAGTTACTGACGATGAAGTTGTAATTGAAGAAAAAAATGATAAAAGTGACGTAGCAACCGAAGAAAGTACAGTGCCAAATCCTAACACTGAAACTTTTGAACTGCCTGAAACGGATACAGTACAAGTTGAAAGTAATGCCATTACGGAAGAACTGGCTCAACCTAAAGAGGTGGTCACAGAACATAAAGAAGAGTTCATATCTATAACAAGAATAGACGATATACCTGTATCAAGCGAAGTTACACAACAACTTAATACAAATGTGGACAAGAATGAAACGATCGACTCGAATAACGAAAGAGAGAGGGAGAGACACATATCAGAAGGAGAGATTTCTGACAGAGAGAGTTCAGAAGTAGAAGCAGTAGACGTCCAGCCTGAAGTGGTCTGCATATCGGACGACGAACAACAGAAAACTAACAAAAAGAAGAAGAAAAAAGAAAAGAAAGCCAAGAAAGAAAAGAAATCAAAGAAATCGAAGCAGGATTTTCGTGAGGGCGCTGACCAAAACTTCTACAAGGACGATCTCCAAACAACACTTGGCGATATCAATAGAGAAGATACCATTGATGTCACAGAGGATGACGTGTACGAAATACTAGAATTATCCGACGACTCCTCCTGCTATGAAGTCGAAGGGACGATGTTATCCAAAGAGCCAACGACAGAGGAAATCGAAGCTCTCTCCGCTAGAATAGACAACATCAAAAAAGAAGATCTCGCTATCGACCAACCGAAGGAAACACCCGTCGAAAACAGAAAATCAGATTCTGAACCAGAATCAGAATACATATCCTGGAGAGACAGATACTTAGGAAGCAAAAAAGTCAAAAAAGTCCTCACAACAGCAAACATACTTAACGCGTTAAGAAAAAAGAATAAAGAATTAAAAAAGAAGATAGAAGAATCTAAAAAGAAGCAAGAAGAACAAACGACTGAAGAAGTGCTAGAAGGGTCCATTGAACATTATCAGACCTTGCCTCCATCCAAATACATCACTCCAACTGATCCAAGTAAAGAGGTTACAGAAGATACTAAGAATATAGATGATAAAGCAGCAACAAGAGAAATGAAGAAAGATGCTAAACAACTCTTGAAAATGTACAGGAAACTGCTGAATTGCAGAAAAGAAAAAAGGAGAGAAAAGAAGAAAATGAGAAAACAGAGGAAACAAATCGGCAACGATTCTACATCTCCTGTTACAAGTTACTAACACTTCATTTTTTGACGTGAATACGTCTTTAAAATTGTTTCCATAGTGGGAGGCAATTCAAATAATGAATGATAACAAAATCGGTGGATACAGTTTGGTGTTGCATCTCCAATATCATCTCCATACAAAATGTAATTACACCACTGGATAGCTAAAGGATCAATGAACAAGTTACGCTAAGTTAGGACTCTGACGCATCGCGCGCGGTGGAGGGGGAAGCGCTGCCATTTTGAGTTCATTTTGCTGTGTTTCGAGATTTCCTTAGGACCCGAAGGACTTCTTAGTGTTCAAACATGATTATAACATACATAAAATAGCGTATTTTATATATTACTAGTTGATCCGCCGAACTTCGTACCGCCTTGACATGCATATGACGTGGGCTGCCAATATACGTCACCCGCCATCATTAGCTGCATATTAATAATAATATAAATAAATATTGCTGGACATGTCACACAACGCTATCTAGCCCCAAACTAAGCAGAGCTTGTACTATGGGAACCAGATAACTGATAGAATACTTATATACTATAAACATCCAAACCCGAAACAAATATCTGTAAATCATGCAAACATTTGTTCCGCGGCGGGAATCGAACCCGCTACTTCCTGCGTCTCAGCCGGCTATTCGCCCATTGCGCCACGGAGGTAGTTATACATATATATATAGTATATGTATTGATAGGACCATATAATATCAATAAACGAATATTATTTATTGATATTTTTTCTTATGATTATTTAATTTTTATTTACAATTTGACGGTGCTTTTGCAGACCTTATCTTATTATTTGGAACTGTTTCACTCTTTCTTTTTATAAATTGTAATAACTATATACATATAAGTATGTTTAGGTATGTAATTATGTGACATATTTAAATTGTTTGATCTGACTTGTCCACGCACATGTAATTTGTCAACATGTAAAGGATATGAATAAATGATATTCAAATGTCTCAGCTCTGTGACTGTCTCAAGTCATTGTAAATGTATAACTCGGCACTATGCTGGACATTGTTAGTTCATTGTTGTAAATAGTGAACTGACACATAATGAACAGGTATACATTATTCCATCTTCTACATTCAACTGGAACAATGGAATATTTCAATTGTATGACACAACTTGAGAATGATTTTGATGCACAGTCCACAGCAGTCTAATAGAGTATTCTGCGGTCCGCAGGCCACTGCAGGTGATGCATTCTGCAGTTAGTATAGGTACACTTGCTAACTAGTCTAGTCAGTGATCTAGGTCATAATATATTTACTTATGTTTGATACATTTTATTAAAATAGGTTCAGCCGTCACAACATGATATGAACTGCCATAAAAACAACCAAACTTTAGAATTTATAATACCTATTAGCAGACCTGCGCATTGCTTTGCACGCGTGGTTTGTCAAATAAAACATTACCCTCCTACAACGCAGTTCGGTAAAACGTAGCCCGTCTCAATCCTGGTCATAATCTACCTATTTGTAGGTAAGTATATACAAACTCGACGTCTCTAATTCTGTCAAGACATAGTAAATGTACATCTTTGTTCTATGCTGGAGATTGTAACTGCACAGAGACATTGAACTGGTGTTACATTATTCACTTTTCTGGATCAGGAGTCCACATACCTTTGTACCAACGAGTTTCTTGTACCTAGACAATTTCAGAAGAAAGTTGTCTATCCTTAAATGTCAAAGATAGAAAAAATGATGGCTATCGTGCTCGGCGTTGTAGACTACTGTCGAGGAAGTGTCGACAACGTTTCTTCTTTATTCTGATAAATGACTCATGCTAAGGCTCAAGGCTAAATCAATGACTATTACATTTTCCAAAATTTAGACAACTTTTTAGTGGGTAAAAAATTCAATTCCCGAGAGGCAGTACAAAATGCCTTGAAGAGTTTGTTGCCTCCCGTCCAGCTGATTTTTACAAGGGCATCAATAAACTGCCAATGCGTTGGCAAAGATGCGTCGACTGCATAAAATAAATAAATATCGCTGGACATTTTACACAGCGCTATCTAGCCCCAAACTAAGCAGAGCTTGTACTATGGGAACCAGATAACTGATAGAATACTTGTATACTTTTTTTTTGTAAATACATACTTATAATATACAGTGTGTCCCTGGATAAAGTGCAACCCCGAAAGGGGGTGAAACTAGATCAAAAATTATCGACAAAAAAATAGAAAAAAAAATTAAAAAAAAATTCGTATATACTTTATTGATGTATTAAAATTTTTATTACTCACTAATTACTCTATTTAATAAAAAAATTATTTCTTCCAAAGTAGTAGGTCTATTTTGTTAAAATAAAAACCATAATCATGTCAGATATGTGACGATGACGATAAAATAACAAATAACTCACAAACGAGTGGCTATCGTGACTTAAAGTTTAATTTTTGTATTAAAATTACATTTTTTAGGCTGTTTTTTTCCAATAAACTCCAAAAATCTTAAAATTAAGCCATAATAATACTAGAAATTTTTATGACTTTTTATTATTGTCTATCATAATAGCTTTTAAATAAAAAAAAACCTACGTTCTAACATAAAAAATGTGCTGGCTAGGAGCTTTTAAAGTTGACCACTGATTACGTCACCACTCAGGTAGAGACACGTTTTTTTTTGCTGCTCAGGTAGTATTAAAAATCAAATTTTAGTTACAACATTTTTATTTAACTTATTACATGTAAGTATGAAATAAGGGTTTTGTTTAATGCATTAAATGCTCAAAATGGCTTCCTTGTTGTTGTAGGCACATTGCCGCACGAAGAGCGATTTGTTGTGTGGCTCTAAGCACCATCTCTGGGTCACTTCTTATCTCATCGGCACATCGCATGATTTGATCTTGTAACTCTGCCTCGGTGTCTACGGTCGTTCTGTAGACTCTTTGTTTCATAACACCCCACAGAAAATAGTCTAGGGGTGTCAGGTCAGGTGAACGTGCCGGCCACCCGACTGGTCCATCCCGGCCGATCCACCTATTAGCGTAGTTTTCGTTTAAAAAACTTCGCACATTGCGCCCGTAGTGCGCAGGGCATCCGTCCATCTGCAAATACATCTGTTGCCTTGTAGCCAGCGGAACATCTTCCAGCAGTAGTGGCAGATCGTCTCTTAATAAGTTTAAAAAACTTTCGGCATTTAATGTTGCGGGTAAAATAACTGGCCCAATCAGCGTGTCGTCTATTAGAGCTGCCCATACATTAACTGAAAATTGCACTTGAAAAGTAGACGCCCTCTTTAGGTGTGGATTTTCCTCGGACCATACATGTAAGTTTCTGCAATTTGTGATTCCATTCCGGGTGAATTTCGCTTCATCCATCCATAAAATTTTTTTTAGGAATTGTGGATTATTTCTAATTTTTTGTTGAATCCACGTAGACATTACGCATCTTGCACGATTGTCTACATTTTCATGCAAATGCTGTACTCGCTGATAATGGTATGGATGCAATCCCTTCTTTTTCAAAATTCGCCATACGGATGTTTTTGATATACCGTGACGCAAAGCTAAGCGTCTAATGCTGGTTGTGGGATCAGCAAACAAATCGTTTAAAACGGCCTCTTCTATGGAATGGTCAATAATGGTAGCTTGTTGCTCACGGCGATCTCTTGCTAATCCAAGTCCGATGTTGGATAACTTTCGGTGAACTTCTTGGAAATTTCGTGCTGACGGTATAAGTCTGCTCGGAAACGCATTTATGTATGCAGAACGAGCGACTGTTGTGTGTCCACGTGACATACCATAATAATAATGGATGTCAGCGATTTCTCGCGGAGAGAACTCAGTCAATCGCGGCATCTCCACAACACAACAAAGTACAGTCAAAAACGTAACAAAAAGTCAAAAACAAAACAAAAGCAAAACAACGTAACAAAAACTTGAAGGCGCAGTAAGGTACGGTAGGCGGTAGCAGCGGCGAGAATATCGGAGCGACTGGCGTGCCTTGTTGTGAGTCCTGTTTCGATCCCCACCCTTCATCTTTCATAGAACAGGCCCAGCGACCATAATCTACAACAATATAAGTTAAAAAAGGGTCTCTACCTGAGTGGTGACGTAATCAGTGGTCAACTTTAAATGCTCCTAGCCAGCACATTTTTTATGTTAGAACGTAGGTTTTTATTTTATTTAAAAGCTATTATGATAGACAATAATAAAAAGTCATAAAAATTTCTAGTATTATAGGCTTAATTTTAAGATTTTTGGAGTTTATTGGAAAAAAAAGCCTAAAAAATGTAATTTTAATACAAAAATTAAACTTTAAGTCACGATAGCCACTTGTTTGTGAGTTATTTGTTATTTTATCGTCATCGTCACATATCTGACATGATTATGGTTTTTATTTTAACAAAATAGACCTACTACTTTGGAAGAAATCATTTTTTTATTAAATAGAGTCATTAGTGAGCAATAAAAATTTTAATTCATCAATATATTTTTTTCTATTTTTTTGTCGATAATTTTTGATCTAGTTTCACCCCCTTTCGGGGTTGCACTTTATCCAGGGACACACTGTATAGAAAAATACCTAGACACGGAACAAATGAGGGGTGTAAAAGCAAAGTCGACTCTGTCCATGAAGTGTCAAACTGACTTAAGTGCCAAAAACCAGTTTAAATCCAATGGTGGTTTTTATGAAAAGTTTTAAGAATATATATTAATCAATAACGTGTATGGTATGCACACAATAAAAGTAAATGTGAATATTGCAGGATTATTATGCTAATTTTAGAACAAAAGTTTGGACATAGGCGAATTTGCTTTTAACCTTTGGACATAGGCGTTTTTGCTTTTGACCTGTCAGGATAGAGCTGCTTTTGCATTTAATAGGACTTAGGTAATGACTGCAAAAAAAGTACAACCTGTTTAAGTACAAAGTTTATTAACTTTAATCTTAGAATAGTTAAATACATAAATCAGACTCTGGAGGAGCTGCGTCACACATTTCGATAGTATCATCGGCGTCTTCTGCGCGCCTCGAAGGATTGTCTATCAATTTCTTATAGAAATTTAAATTGGATAGAGACTTCCAGTTTTGTCCAAAATGTTTTTTTAAAAGATTATCAACATCCTTTAATTTGGCATCTTTAATAATCACTTTGTCCTTCTCAATCTCATTGGGTTCAATATTGTGAAACGATTTTCTTTGTTTTAATACAGATTTGTACACACCATTTTCATGGTGGTAATGTTGTTCTCCTCTCACCAAAACTTTATTATTTTCTGTCCTCAATAAAAAGTAACGTTTACATGATGAAAACTGGAAGTGCCAGTTTCCAGGTGGTTTTATAATGTCATTAAGAGCTGTCTTCCAATCTAAATTTGTACTGAACTTAACCATATTTCCGCGAGTTTTAAATACCTCTTCATACTCTTCTGGAGTTAAGATTTCTTCCTTTTTTTTAAGTTCCTTTTCTATGATACCAAAAACTCTGTCTGCGGGAAGGAATGAATGTCCTGGGATGGGGAACACAAATTCTATTGATTTAACATGTGTTGGAGCTGCAGCGAGCCAGGTGGCACACATACCCACCATTATAGAATTTTTGTTTTGTGCCCCACACCCATCTGCAACTAGTCTTATGGTATTAATATCACTTGGGATATTAAGAGCATTCAGTCTATGAAAAACCGCTGATGCAATTTCATTTGCTCCTTTTTTATATTGGTCCTCTGTCCAACAATACAAAAAGACAGTTTCTTCGTTTAATTTACCAGATGGGACTGATTGTACTATTGCAAAATTATAAATATATAACTGCCTACTGTAGTAGGCAGCCTGATCAGGCACCTTAGGTAGAGGCTGATTCTTTTGGCAATCAAAGCTAAATGTTATCATGCCATCTTTTTGTTCTTTCAAGAGGTGATAGAATGCCTTTGCCTTTAACCCTTAATAAGGCGCGAGCCAGTAGGCTAGTTAGAGAAGAAGTTGAAATTGATTTAGGGTAAGTTGATACTCTAGAATATGAAAAATTAAAAAAAGGGGGGGGTTTTCATAGGGGGAGTACCTTTTTTTTGGGTGGGAAATAATATCCCTTTGCCCGATTAGGTTTACGCATTAGGTTTTTGGGTGGGAAATAATATCCCTTTGCCCGATTAGGTTTTGTACTTTTAGCCTCAGTTTCATTATTTCCATATACAAGCACTAGCCCGTGGCTTGGTTTGTATTTTTTGTAAAATTATAAAAAAAATAAGTAAACTAAAAAAAAGGGTCTTGTCATATTGTTACTTATATAAAATTTTCTGTTTTGCCTTATTTTATGTAGACCCCTGAAATAAATTTGTAAACTAGAAGATTAAAACAATTTAGAATTACTTATAATAGTGTTTTATTTCGCTTATAAAACTAAGAAACTTATACTTACCTAAAGGAACATAAAAAAAACATTCTTCATTCCGCTGTGGGACCTCGAATGTTATGTTAGTGTTATAAAACTAAGAATGGTACCATCTGATTCAAATGCTGTTAGGATAATACCTTTGAGTTGAGATGATGTCATAAGCCGCTCCATTCCAAAAGGTAGTAGGTATCCTAACAGCATTTGAATCTGATAGTAGCTACATACACCAAAGAACATAAAAAGAATCAATCTTCATTCTGCTGTGGGACCTCGTGAAAAGATTTAAAGCATTTGTTTGCACACAGAGAAATTTTGCAAGTGCAGCAAATTATTTTCGTTCGCTTCTCCTTCTTTTTCGTGCTACAAAAACGACACCTTTTGTAGGTACTGCCTTCGTCAGGAAGATGGACTCCAACATTTAGGAGGCGGATCTCATCCGGTACCCCAAAGGTTGCACCCTTCTTGTTCTTGAAAGTTACCGGTTGATTTTTTTTAGTTTTAAAATTTAAAATCATCTCTCGAGCCAATCGTAATCGGAATTCTCTATGAGAATGGTTTTTGACTGCGTGCACTGTACTGTAAGTGATGTAGCTGTTTATGATTGCGGCATCAAACATAAACAAAAATAACCTCATCCAGTATTTTCTACATTTTCTATTAATTGGATATGATGACCTAAAATGATCAAAATGATCCACTCCTCCCATAGTCAATGTATATTCAGCTATAGCTTTAGGACAGAGAATCTCTTTTCTTGTTCCGTCTTTCTGGGTCCTTTTGACAAAGACCGTGTCAGTCGGATGGTGGGCCGTTGTAAGAACAGTGACGTCTCGGGTATCAAGCCACTTTATCGCTGTAATAGGTTCTGCGGTCAAAGCAGTGAATTGATTTTTTTCGAGTCTCAGAGGTTTCGATTGGGCTTTCTTCATCATGTTTGGAAGATCTTTTCTATTTGTTCTAACCGTGCCAACTGCGAAAATTTTTCGCTCGTATAAAGCATCCATGAGGTTGCAACTTGTAAAAAAGTTATCAAACGCTATCAACGTATTTTCGGGGAGTTCCCTTGACAACTTCATGACGACATTGAATCCAAGACCTTCATCTTCAGTATTGTCACCTTTACCTGAGTAAATATCGAACTTATAAAGATATCCACTAGCTGCATCGCAACGGGCCCAAACTTTGAAGCCTCGTTTTATTGGCTTTTTGGGCATGTATTGTTTCAGGCTGGACCTTCCTTTAAATTTCACCATACATTCGTCTATAGATTGCTTGCTTGAATTTTCTGTCTCCTCTTGAAATATTGTATTTAGTTCGGATATCATAGGTCTCAATTTATACATTTTATCGTATTCTGCACTGTCTCTTTGGGGTTCATGTTCGTTGTTGTTTATGTGTAAGTTTTCTGTAATTTTTTTAAATCTTTTTACAGGCATTATCTGTGATATTTCCGGATTATTGTAGAATGTGTCATTTGACCAGTAAAGTTCCATGTCAGGCAATGGATTCAGACCCATCATGATCAATATTCCAAGGTATGCTTTGATTTCCTCTGCTGATACGAGTGTGAAATTACTTGACTTTTTTTTTGGATTGCATACCTATTGGTTTGTTCCACTAAAAGTTGAACTAAATAATCCGTAAAGAATCGTTCAAATACCTGTATTGGTGTCGTTTTGTGATTGTATTTATGTTTTGGTTTTATTGGATTGATGAATTCTGGAATATCATGTACCTCTGTTTCTATTTTCCACTCTCTAGGTTGTCTTGTTTTTGTCACATTGACAGTGTCATTTTCTCTTGAAGATTCTTCTAATATTCGAGTTTCTGTTTCTAGATCTGTAATTGCCTGCGTAGGATGACTGGAGGACTCATTGTGGATCTCATCTAAGCATTGCTGTATTTCAATTTCTCTTTCGGTCGGTATCATTTCAAAATCAGTATCAGGATCTGCATTTGAGTCATTTGTCTCAACGGGAAAGGTGGAACGTTGCAGTAAGACTGATTCTTTCCTTGGAGTAGGTGATTTCGTCTTGTCATCATTTACTGCCTGCGCTTCCTTCATAGTATAGTCAGACGCGGAACCATCCGTGCCTAAAATAGCTGCTAGAGCATCCTCCGAATATTGTTCTAGATCTTCGATCGTTTGCTGAAGTGTATCAGTAGTACCAAATAGTTCTTCAAGACGCTTTTCAATAACAGCATCTTGATCTTGACGTCCATCCAGCACATCCGCCGGGCTGCTCAAAGGGGCTGTTTGATAATAAGCATCATCGTCAGAGTCTATATCCGACAAATCTGACAGATTTTCTAGCACTTCTTCTATATCTCTCTTATTAATTACACTTCTTCTCTTACTCATGGTTGCCAATCCTAATAGGAAAAGAAAAAATGAAGGTAAATAAAAAAGCGTGCGACAGAGAAAGAAAAGGGGAAACTTGCATGTGCCGTTAAAACGAATAAATAAAAGAAATAAACAGGTGAGATGAATAATAAATGCAAGAGCTTGCCACCAAAAAAAAATGTTCTGAAAACCATCCGCAAAAACATAAAACAAAATAAATTCAAACGAAGTCGGGTGCAGTAGCTAGTTAGCCATAAAAAAAAACATGACCTTATCGGGCAAGGGGAAATAATTTCCCACCTATAAATTTGCATTTTTTTGAGGTTATGGTTTGTTACATTGCATTGGAAAACACATAAAACAGCTTCAGAATAGACCTTTTACCAGATATAGCAATCAAATTGTACTTACAGGATTTTTTGTAGAACAAAAACTCGTTTTTACTTCGGATCGTCACAAAAATCAACGCTCGTTTACTCGAAATTCTGCCACTGACACTTTGACATAAAAAAAATAAGTCAAGGGTTGCCATGAAGCAAAAAGTGTTGCCAGTAAAAGAAAAAAAAAGTCCAAAAAAATTGTGGTGTCTTTCATTCGTTTACTGCAAATAATTTGTCGATAATATTTTACTTTAAAAATAAAACATCGTGGTGGGAAATAATTTCCCCTTGCCTTATTAAGGGTTAAATTGTGTACTCTTTTTTCTATGATCAGTCTATTTTTCTGGTTTGTATCGGTCTCATTTTTAATTTTTTCCAATAATTCAGTACATTTTGAGCATGTGTCAGTCCTTGGCGAGCCGAAACCAATATTAAAGCAAGAGTTAAATACTCGCCGAAAGTAACATTCTTTTACCCTTAATGCTGTCTGGTTACTAAACATCTTCCACATCTTGCGAATATTCAGTGTCGCCGGTAAATATTTCCGTTCAACTGAGGATCGGCAGTAGTGTGATTCTAAACACTGAAACGATTTGATGAATCTTTTTACTGCTATAAGTTTCATGGCATTATTCTGCGAAGAATGATCCCCACCCCTATTTTCTTTTATAATGCTTCCAGTTATTTTAAATGTTTTGGCCACACTACGAATCCTGTTCACTGTAATGTGCAAAATGTTTATGAACGTCTTTTGGCATACGGGAATTAACCGATTTTTATCGCATTGCTTGACAAACAATTTTGTTGAATATTGGACAGCTTTTCTTGTACGCTCGCCTCGGGCACGTCGCCGCTTAATATCATTTACTTTGCAAAATTTCAATAAATATGCATCTTGTTCTGGTTTAGTTTTTAATGCGTAGAAAGCTCTAAAAAATTTCATTATATCTGCCATAGTTAATGTTGCACATTTGTAACTTTGTGAGTTATGATTGCATCTAGGCAGTGTAGGCAACATTTTTGCTTCGTACCTAAAACAAAATTTAAAATGTTAAACAATAGCCTATCAACATACACAATGTAATTAAAAAAATATTTCAACGAGGTTAGAAAGTATGTATAATTTTTGTCCCGGAAACTAATAAACACATGTCATATTATTAAACGAATTCCACGCGGGCGAAGCCGCGGGTAATCACTAGTACTTTATATAAATTTCTGCAACCCACAATAAACTCAAGTAGCATCTTTCTGCTATCGGTACTCACCGTGCCATTTTTTCAACAGCTCTTTTCCACCGTTTAGGGTCAAGTTTTCTCTTCCTTGCTTTGTTTTGTGCAACCTCTTCTACGTTAACTTCCATTATTTTATAGTTTCTGCTTGGAAAAGTTGATATTATCGCGTAAAATCACTATTATAAAACACGAAATCCACCATGAAACTTGCCAAAGAACTTGTGATCGCCATGACAGTTTTCAATCAAATACCGACGTCTGATTGGTCGAAAAGGACAGAGTCAACTTTGCTTGTAATGTAACTATGGACAGAGTTGGTTTTGCTTCTAAATGCATTTTTTAAACTCAATTTATAGTACGATTGAGTCGAATTTGCTGCTTACATATTTTACCATACCATAGAGAAACAACCATAGAGTAAAACTGCATTTAAGGATCAAAATAGACGAAAAGTGGACAGAGTCGACTTTGCTTTTACACCCCTCAAATATCTGTAGATCATGCAAACATTTGTTCCGCGGCGGGAATCGAACCCGCTACCTCCTGCGACTCAGCCGACTATACGCCCACTGCGCCACGGAAGCAGTGGTGATTACTTTGAATAACAGAAATAAAAAAGTTTTAAAAATAAGTACTTTCACTTATTCTATACAAAACGGCAATTTCATAGGTAAATACCTAACATAGGTATACAACGTACGTTGCTAAAGGCAGAGTATCTTTCTCATGTCTAGGAATAAAACTTGTTGAGGCTGCTCGTGACAAAGACAATTTCGGAAGAATCGACAAAGAATGGAATAGAATAACGCTTTATTGTACATCACACTCAAATTCAAAAAAACAAATAACAATACACGCAGAAATACAAGTTGCGGTCAGAGCCTTCTCGTCTCTTCGAAGAGTAGACAAGGAAATCGCTGTGCTAGCCCTGCAGTTCAATTCTTGTATGTGGCTACTGTGACTAGGGAGTGTCACAATTCCGCCAATGTCAATGTCGTGATGGTCTATTAATGACCACAGCACAGACAGAATAATCTCTCAGATTATTAAAATAATAAATAAATATTGCTGGACATTTCACACAGCGCTATCCAGCCCCAAACTAAGCAGAGCTTGTACTATGGGAACCAGTTAACTGATAGAATACTTATATACTTTTATTTTTATTTTGGTAAAAACACCCAGACACATATTTATTCAGCATACTACTGCTACTGTACTTAACTGTATTAAAGTGTATTTATTCAGCTACTGTACTGTCACTAGGAATCAATGCATGGGCTATTTTCCAGATTATGAATTGGTTACCTACTTGAGAAAGAATAAAGTTTACGATGCAATGCCAAAAAAAAAAGTACTTGATGTGTGAATAACTTCTTTATTTTATCTTTTGTATTTATGTGAAAAATAACCCCAGCCAAACAAAATGGCTGAGGATTCCAGAAAGGAATGCAGCTTCCTTTGCTAAATGTTTTTCTATGACATATTATTTATCAAGATAGACTAAAATCAATCTTTATAATGAAAGAAATCAACATTAATATAGAGGGCTACAATGTTAACGGGATATGCGTCGGCTGTTTGAATTATAATCGTAAAATGTTTTACGACTCTGATGTTTTGCAGTGTTTCAAAACTATTGGAAACATCGATGTAAGTACAATTTCCTTATTAATTTAGCTCAGAAACGCATTAAATAGACCATAAATTATGGAATTGCACACATATCTTCTGAACTTTCATTTAGAAACTACCAAAAATGTTATATTTAAAATTATCCTAAGAACAAAACTCCCATGATCGGCGGATGTTTACGACATGATTTAAAAACTTGCAGGTTCCTGATGGTTTGACTATTCAAGTTTGCTGGGAATGCCTCGCCGCTGTGAAGGCAGTTATACGTTTCCAAAGACAAATACTTGCAGCATATGATGTACTTATTGACTACTCCAGACAGGCAAGCATTTTCATATTCTACAAGTTCCCGCCTGCGGCCGCGGCTTCTTAATAAAAACATTACCCTCCTGTGCAGTCGGGTAAAACTAGCCTATGTCTCACTCTAGGTTATATTATCAGTGGGTCATACATGCCAAAGTCATAGATCATGTCATGGTCATAGATGCCAAATTTCATCGAAATCAGTCCAGCCGTTTAGTTGTGGAAACGTAACAGAGGCAGAGATATTTTGAAATTTAGATAGATTGATTGATATACTCACTCAATTGATTATTGATTGAGTGAAGCGAGATCTCCAAATCAACTTGGGCAAATCGACGTTGTATGTATGTATGTTTGTTTGTCAAAGGATAACTTTCGTAGCGTTTATCCAATCATCATGAAATTTGGTATATGGGTAGGTAGTGATGGCACAATTTTGGTGTGACTCAATGTGCTAAAAATATTGGGGGGGGTTGTTGAGATATTGGGGTTCAAGAGGTGTAAAAAAAATGAAAATGAGACTATTAGGTCAAGTGTGACATCAAATGAAAGATCTTCGTTAGTTGACAATGATGTGATTCAGTAATTGACGTTTCAAAGTGATCCTTGTGATTTTAATGAATAAAAAATATTTAACTTTGACTTTGAGTACATTTGAACCCCGTTTTTATTTTTAGTTTATTTTTTGTAGTTTTTGAGTTATTTGCCATAATAAAAACAAAAACTTTGACTTTGAAAATTCACAGGGTACACCAGTAACCCCCCAGTGCTGAAATTTGGTATTCGTGTAGCTTTAATGACACAAATATAGGCAAAAGTCTGAAATCCAGAATAACTGCCATTTGTACCCCAAAAAAATTTAACCAATTAACAAGAACCCCCGTTACATCTAATTTGAATGAAACTGTGGGTCAAGTATGTTGGATATGCATTTTGTGGCACCAATTTATTTGTTAAAGATTAAAGCTGGCGTGCACAAAGATTACTAAACTTATTTAGCGACTAAACATGTTTAAGTTTGAAGTATTTGTATGATTTGACAACTCCTTAAATCATATTTAGCCACTAAATACGTTTAGGCATTGTTGTGCAAGTCGCTCTAAGAATAATATTTATTTTGGGAGATTCGCGAGATCTCAGTTCAGAGCGAACCACTAGTAATATTAGTATGGATAATTGTAGGATGGTAGGGAATGAGATCTTCACTGATATCCTGTCATTGGGGTGTATTGTGTATTACCTATCCCCCCCCTTTCTAACCTCACTCCAGCTATCCTAACTCCTTAAAGTAACGGAGTAGCACTTTGGGTGATGGCTGCAGCCTTCCAAAGGCCCTGTGGATGTTACACAAAAACAATTTAGCTGCTCTTGTAAACTAATTTTTAACTATTTGTGTGAGGCGAGACTTAGTTCGGAGCGGATCGCACTCACCCTGATGAAGGATCACAAATTGATCCGAAACATTGCCGGTCGAAACACCGATAAAACGGTATGTGATAAATCCCATATTTATAATAATGATTAATGTGTAAACTATTCTATTATCTTGTTTTCCAGCACACATTCCTAAACTCTCCAAAAGACTTTACCCAGCACTCGAGGAGCCGGTTGAGCACCTCACAAGTGCTGCTGTATGACTCCACTGCCACCCTTGCCAACGAGCCCGTACAGCTTGAGATACACAATGAAATCAAACTCGAAACCAAGGATAATGAGATGCAGTTTGATGAAGGAAGTAAGTTTAGTATAAAGATAAAAGATATTTATTTGTTTAACATGTGTAGGTTACATAAATATAACATAATATACTAATATACATATAACATCATATATTAATATACATATAACATATCATACTAATATATAGATATACAGTGTGTCCCTGGATAAAGTGCAACCCCGAAAGGGGGTGAAACTAGATCAAAAATTATCGACAAAAAAATAGAAAAAAAAATTAAAAAAAAATTCGTATATACTTTATTGATGTATTAAAATTTTTATTACTCACTAATTACTCTATTTAATAAAAAAATTATTTCTTCCAAAGTAGTAGGTCTATTTTGTTAAAATAAAAACCATAATCATGTCAGATATGTGACGATGACGATAAAATAACAAATAACTCACAAACGAGTGGCTATCGTGACTTAAAGTTTAATTTTTGTATTAAAATTACATTTTTTAGGCTGTTTTTTTCCAATAAACTCCAAAAATCTTAAAATTAAGCCTATAATACTAGAAATTTTTATGACTTTTTATTATTGTCTATCATAATAGCTTTTAAATAAAAAAAAACCTACGCTCTAACATAAAAAATGTGCTGGCTAGGAGCTTTTAAAGTTGACCACTGATTACGTCACCACTCAGGTAGAGACACGTTTTTTTTTGCTGCTCAGGTAGTATTAAAAATCAAATTTTAGTTACAACATTTTTATTTAACTTATTACATGTAAGTATGAAATAAGGGTTTTGTTTAATGCATTAAATGCTCAAAATGGCTTCCTTGTTGTTGTAGGCACATTGCCGCACGAAGAGCGATTTGTTGTGTGGCTCTAAGCACCATCTCTGGGTCACTTCTTATCTCATCGGCACATCGCATGATTTGATCTTGTAACTCTGCCTCGGTGTCTACGGTCGTTCTGTAGACTCTTTGTTTCATAACACCCCACAGAAAATAGTCTAGGGGTGTCAGGTCAGGTGAACGTGCCGGCCACCCGACTGGTCCATCCCGGCCGATCCACCTATTAGCGTAGTTTTCGTTTAAAAAACTTCGCACATTGCGCCCGTAGTGCGCAGGGCATCCGTCCATCTGCAAATACATCTGTTGCCTTGTAGCCAGCGGAACATCTTCCAGCAGTAGTGGCAGATCGTCTCTTAATAAGTTTAAAAAACTTTCGGCATTTAATGTTGCGGGTAAAATAACTGGCCCAATCAGCGTGTCGTCTATTAGAGCTGCCCATACATTAACTGAAAATTGCACTTGAAAAGTAGACGCCCTCTTTAGGTGTGGATTTTCCTCGGACCATACATGTAAGTTTCTGCAATTTGTGATTCCATTCCGGGTGAATTTCGCTTCATCCATCCATAAAATTTTTTTTAGGAATTGTGGATTATTTCTAATTTTTTGTTGAATCCACGTAGACATTACGCATCTTGCACGATTGTCTACATTTTCATGCAAATGCTGTACTCGCTGATAATGGTATGGATGCAATCCCTTCTTTTTCAAAATTCGCCATACGGATGTTTTTGATATACCGTGACGCAAAGCTAAGCGTCTAATGCTGGTTGTGGGATCAGCAAACAAATCGTTTAAAACGGCCTCTTCTATGGAATGGTCAATAATGGTAGCTTGTTGCTCACGGCGATCTCTTGCTAATCCAAGTCCGATGTTGGATAACTTTCGGTGAACTTCTTGGAAATTTCGTGCTGACGGTATAAGTCTGCTCGGAAACGCATTTATGTATGCAGAACGAGCGACTGTTGTGTGTCCACGTGACATACCATAATAATAATGGATGTCAGCGATTTCTCGCGGAGAGAACTCAGTCAATCGCGGCATCTCCACAACACAACAAAGTACAGTCAAAAACGTAACAAAAAGTCAAAAACAAAACAAAAGCAAAACAACGTAACAAAAACTTGAAGGCGCAGTAAGGTACGGTAGGCGGTAGCAGCGGCGAGAATATCGGAGCGACTGGCGTGCCTTGTTGTGAGTCCTGTTTCGATCCCCACCCTTCATCTTTCATAGAACAGGCCCAGCGACCATAATCTACAACAATATAAGTTAAAAAAGGGTCTCTACCTGAGTGGTGACGTAATCAGTGGTCAACTTTAAAAGCTCCTAGCCAGCACATTTTTTATGTTAGAGCGTAGGTTTTTTTTTATTTAAAAGCTATTATGATAGACAATAATAAAAAGTCATAAAAATTTCTAGTATTATAGGCTTAATTTTAAGATTTTTGGAGTTTATTGGAAAAAATCAGCCTAAAAAATGTAATTTTAATACAAAAATTAAACTTTAAGTCACGATAGCCACTCGTTTGTGAGTTATTTGTTATTTTATCGTCATCGTCACATATCTGACATGATTATGGTTTTTATTTTAACAAAATAGACCTACTACTTTGGAAGAAATCATTTTTTTATTAAATAGAGTCATTAGTGAGCAATAAAATTTTTAATTCATCAATAAAGTATATACTAAATTTTTTTAATTTTTTTTTTCTATTTTTTTGTCGATAATTTTTGATCTAGTTTCACCCCCTTTCGGGGTTGCACTTTATCCAGGGACACACTGTATAACATAAATACTAACGATGCATGCTGGATCTTATTGTAGTGGTAGTAACAACATGTTTTACCAAGAGTGGTATGCAAATAGTGAGATGGTGTGCCTGAACATTTAAAAAAAAATTACTGGATTAAATAACCAAAGAAACATATAATTACACGAGCTACTGCCAGCGGCTTCGCGTTATTTGTCAGCAAAAAGTAGCCTATGTGTTAATCCAGGTTATAATCTACGTACATACCAAATTTCATCGAAATCGGTTCAGCCCCTACGACGTGGTTGAGTAACAAACAATTAAACAAACATCCAAACTTTCGCATTTATAATATAAGTGTGATAGTGTGATATCAAATACAAATGCAAGAATAAGAAATATATTATTTACGATAAATTAATTAATGTCAAATACCTACAACAATAAAACAATCTTTATATACAGGCTGTCCCAGAAGTCAACGTCAAGCCGAAACGGGGTGACAGGATTGATCATAACCATCACGAGAAAAATCTGAAAAAAAATCTATGCCATGCAGTTTGAAAATTATGGGCATTTTAAGAAAAACCTAGAAATTTGATCAAACCGTACCATTTTTCGGTTATTGTGGTTATTCTCTTTTATTTTTGTTCATTTGAACTTTGGAGACGTAATTCTAAATAACATTTCTAGAATCCCAATAAAAAATAATGACACAATTGCCTCAAGTTTCCGAGAATTGAAACTATTTGTTAAACTACGAATTTAAAATTTTCAAGATAGACTTTGACAGGCCCTCCTTTAAAAAAAAATGTACTAGAGTGCCTTGGCAAGTGGCTTTAAAAGTTGGCGCATTTAATCATAATTATAAAATGATACATTACTTGTTAGTTCCATACAATAAAAAAGAGTAAAAAAATTAAAACCTCAAGTAACCCGATTTTTGCTATCTCAGTTAAAATGTTTTTGATTCGCACAAGCTCTATATAGGTTCTTAATTTTAAGGCAAAATGATGATTTACAAAGGCTCATCGTATTTTACAAAGAGCCGAAATGCATCCGTTTCACGTACGAGTTCAAAGTCTTCTACCTCGAGATTATCAGGAAAGGATTTCTTTTTGTAGAACAATGCTACAGAGGCATAATGAGAATCCCAAATTCATCCAAAAAATTATCTGGTCAGATGAATCGACATTTAAAAAAGATGGTTACATAAACTTGCACAATTATCACGAGTGGCATGTGGAGATTCCACATTTAATGCGAGAAGATAGATCCCAGTATCGTTTTAAAGTAAACCTTTGGACTGGAATTTTAAACGGTAAAATTATTGGGCCTATTGAACTGCCTCAGAACTTGAATGGAACTAATTACCTACATTTTTTAAGAGAAGATTTACCAACCCTGTTAGAGGACGTACCACTAGCAGATCTTCGCGACATGTGGTTTCAACAAGATGGCTGCCCAGCGCATTTCACAGTGCAAGTAAGAGATTTCCTTGACCAGGAATATCCGGTAAGTTGGATTGGGCGTTCAGGCACTGTCTCGTGGCCCGCCCGTTCACCAGATTTAAATCCCCTGGATTTTTTCTATTGGGGAGTTCTCAAAGAAAAAGTTTACTCAAAGCCCATTGAGAACGTAGCCGACCTGCGTGAACGCATTTCTCAAGCAGCTGAGGAGATCAACTCTCGAAGATATGCCCGACTAATAAGTAGATCTTTTTTAAGAAGATGTAGGGCTTGTATTGAGGCTGATGGTAAACAATTTGAACATTTATTGTAACAAAAAATGTTATTTCTCTATCTGACTTTTATTCCAGCAAAACTAAATTAAACTAGATCAAGATTTTTCATTATTTTACTAATTTTACTAACTTTTTTTCACTTTGGTAAAAGTGGCGTCACTATTTGTCTCGCTCACTCATGGCAAACATTCCCACTATCCATCTCTCTCATCATTTTGCCTTAAAATTAAGAACCTACCTAGAGCTTGTGCGAATCAAAAACATTTTAACTGAGATAGCAAAAATCGGGTTACTTGAGGTTTTAATTTTTTTACTCTTTTTACTGTATGGAACTAACAAGTATTGTATCATTTTAGAATTCTGATAAAATGCGCCAACTTTTAATGCTACTTGCCAAGGCACTCTAGTACATTTTTTTTAAAGGAGGGCCTGTCAAAGTCGACGTATCTTGAAAATTTTAAATTCGTAGTTTAACAAATAGTTTCAATTCTCGGAAACTTGAGGCAATTGTGTCATTATTTTTTATTGGGATTCTAGAAATGTTATTTAGAATTACGTCTCCAAAGTTCAAATGAACAAAAATAAAAGAGAATAACCACAATAACCGAAAAATGGTACAGTTTGATCAAATTTCTAGGTTTTTCTTAAAATGCCCATAATTTTCAAACTGCAGGGCATGGATTTTTTTTCAGATTTTTCTCGTGATGGTTATGATCAATCCTGTCACCCCGTTTCGGCTTGACGTTGACTTCTGGGACACCCTGTATATAATTCTACTGTATGTGTGTATATCACTGAACTCCTCCTAAACGGCTGGACCGATTGAATGAATTTTTTTGTATGCGTTTGGATGGCGCCCTGGATGGTTTAGATTCACAAATTAGCCCGGCAGATGGCGCTGCAGTCGGTATCTAGGTTATTTACAACTATACTGCAACTAAACGGCTGGATCGACTTGTATGAATTTTTGTGTATGCATTCATTCATTCATTTTGTATGTATTCATGCAGGACAACGTCTGTCCGGTCGCCTAGTAATAATATATAATTATTTTTTCAATTTTTAGTATTATTATTATACAATTTTATTTTTATAAAAATTTAAATTGAATGAATTTAAGAAACAATATTAGAGCAAATAATATTTTTTTCATAATATTTTTTTAATAATGAAAATAAAAATAAACTTTATAGTAACAAACAAATTAATTAACATCCAAACTTTCGCATTTATAATATTAGTGTGATAGTGATTATCAACTACAAATACAAAAATTAGAAATATATTGTTATACGATATATTAATTAATATCAAATACCTACTACAATAAAACAATATAAAATTAAAACAAAGCAATAGAAATTAAATAATAATTTATCTAAAAGAATGATTAAAATTTATCATTTAAAAATTCCTCAATATTGTTTAACAATATTTTTTTAATTTACTCTTGAATAAAATAATATTCATTTTCCTATGAGCCTTGGGTAGTTTATTAGAAATTATTGGCGCCATGCATACAACACTTTTACTAAGTAACGCAGTTTTTGATGGATGCATATACATATACATAGACATTCGTTGTGCCCAAAATAATCTAAAATCTCATGATGCGCGTGCACCATCCTCGGAGTCAGACTCACACACCGTATTAGAAACTCAAAATTGCACTCCAAAACACAGATAGCTGACGCGGCTCCGACATCCGCAAAATTGAAGTGGCACTGGGCTGGACACGTTTGTCGTATGCTGGAGGTACTATGGCCGAAAACTACAGAATGGGTTCCAAACGGGCGGCGGCCGCGTGGTAGACCCAGGCGGAGATGGCGAGATGAACCGGGATTCGTGGAAAGAGGGAAGGCAGGCCTTTGCCCTGCAGTGGAACTCTACGGCCTGATCATAATAATACTAGTGGTTCGGCCCGAACTGAGATCTCGGGAGTTTCCCATAAAAACAAAAAAAAATATTAATTGTAATCTTTAACTATCAAACTAGTGCCACGAAATGCATAACCAAATAACTTGACCTACAGTTTCATTCAAGTTACAGGTAACGGGAGTTCATGTTATTTGGTTCAATTTTTTGGGAATTGTAACCTACAAAGGGTTGTTGAGATATTGGGGTTCAAGAGGGGTAAAAAAATAACAAAATGGGACTATCCAGGTAAATGGCACGCCTAATAAACATAAATATTAATAAAATATTATGAACACGATGGGAATTGAACCTGTGTCCTTCCCCTTGATACGGGTATGCATCAAGGGTATTCACCAACCCTGCAAGTAAAAGTTAGAGTTTTAATAATCGACTTGTTTCTGTAAGATGTCAAAGACGAAGATACAGAAGACTTGCAGTACTCAGAGCTGACGTCGCTCGACCAGCCGGAGTCCTCAGATGAGGACCTCCAGCTCTCACAGATCAAGGAGAGGAAACAGAAGAAAGATCGCAAGAAGAAGAAGAAAGATAAGGTATGGTACCAGTATATAGGCGAAGACAGAGCAGACTTTCAGTACTCGGAGCTGACGTCGCTCGACAAGCCGGAGTCCTCAGACGAGGACCTCCAGCTCTCACAGATCAAGGAGAGGAAACAGAAGAAAGATCGCAAGAAGAAGAAGAAAGATAAGGTATGGTACCAGTATATAGGCGAAGACAGAGCAGACTTGCAGTACTCGGAGCTGACGTCGCTCGACCAGCCGGAGTCCTCAGACGAGGACCTCCAGCTCTCACAGATCAAGGAGAGGAAACAGAAGAAAGATCGCAAGAAGAAGAAAGATAAGGTATGGTATAGTATAAGGCCTGTTTGTTACGTTTTTACTATGAAATTATAACCAGGAATGAGAAATAAGCTACTTTTTACCTGACTGCGCAGGACGGTAATGTTTATGTTGACAAACAGCGCGTGCGAAGCTGCAGGCGATTCAGCTAGTTTCTTATAATAACCAAATTTCATTAAAATCAGTTTAGCCGTTTAGTCGTGAAATCGTAACAAACAGATACAAAGAGACGAGAGTTACTTTTGAATTGTAACATTAGTATGGATAACATTATTATGCTCAGAGAACACTATTTGACTATATGTCGCTATGTATTTGTATATTACTATCTGACCCGCCGAACTTCGTACCGCCTTGACATGCATATGACGCAGGCTGCCAATGTACGTCGCCGGTACAATTGTCAATCGGCCATCATTAGCTGCATCTAAGTATGAAAAAATGAATTTTCTTCATAATTTATTTTGTCGCGAATTTTTCCGACATTTTAATAGTTTTTTTGCTATACATGGCGGGGACAAATCCAACAAATCAAAGATCATCAAAATACGTATAGCCGTTTTTGAGTTATAAATGGTATATGTTAATTGTCATGAGTGGTTATTATTTAGGTTCATTCATTTATGTATATTTTTTTTATATCATTATATGTAGTAGGACTAGTAGCTACACCATTATACCCCAGGTAGTATCCACAAAGTCCATTCCATCCAAAGGTTATCTGGTATTATCTATCTATCTATTCCGCCGCGGAACAAATGTTCATGCATGATCTACAGATATATGTTCCGGGTCTGGATGTTTCTCTATATATTATATGTATGTATTAACAAAAAAATATGTATATAAGTGTTCTATCAGTTATCTGGTTCCCATAGTACAAGCTCTGCTTAGTTTGGGATTAGACAGCGCTGTGTGAAATGTCCAGCAATATTTATATTTATTTTTTATTCTTGATAAAATCAAGTACTTAATATTTCAGAGCATAAAATCCCAAAGCAGAAAACTAAAGAACCTCCCCGCAGACATAGTAGAACTATACACTATGACAGAAGAGGAGATGTGGCGAGTAAGGGCCAATGACGTCGCGAGCGAGTGCTTCCAGCGATTACGTCACAAGTGCGACCTCTGCATCATAGGATTCAACACCAGGAAACTAAAAGAGTACCATGACAACGGAAAACACAAGCCGGTGAGTACCAAATGATTCGTCAGCAGACTAAATAAATCGTCAGCACTCCAAATGAATCGAATCAACATTCTAAATGGATCACTAGCACCATATTTGTGATGTCAGAATCCTAATCTTAGCCATAGGCGCGCTAAATGCAATGTCAGCACCCAAAATGGAACGTCAGCTTGATAATAAGGTACAATACATAGATAGCGAGTGCTTCCAGCGAGAATGTCACAAATGGACCTCTGCGTCAGAATTCAACACTAAGAAACTAAAGGAGTACCATGACAACGGAAAACATAAGCCGGTGAGCACCATGTATGTCTTAGTTAGATCACCAGCACTCCAAATGAATCGTCAGCAGTCTAAATGGATCACTAATACTATACAGAATCCTAACCTTAGCCATCAGCATGCTAAATGCAATGTCAGCACCCAGAATGGAACCTACAATATTACGAGTAAAAGAGTTGCATTGATTTGTGTTTATTACAAGCTTTTTATTAACTTGCAATGTATGTATGTTTGTCCGGGTGGAATCTTACAACTGAATTTTAAACCCGTTCCCATCAACCGATTGAGCTGAAATTTGGAATATATACGTAACTTCGGTGACAATGCAATAATATGGTACCATGGAGGTGATCTCATGATGGAGACAGACGCTAGACAACGGAACTTCTGAATGGATTATAGTAGGCTACTAGTGTTTGGGCTCATTTGAACGTGCTTGCGGTTCTGACTATGAATTTTATAAAAGCTTGTTTTGAAAAAGTAATTTTTCAACAAAAAACTAATTTATACAGATTAACTTTTCCAATAGTAACTAAATAAAAAACCAAATAAATGTATGATTTTGCTTACTCACTTTTACACACTATTACGTAAATATGTTGTCTATTAAATTTCGTTTTGATATAAAAAGAAGGTTCCGCCCATGGCTTCGCTTGCCTGGTTGGTCAATAAAAAGAAGCCTTTGTCTCAATCCGGGTCATAATCTATCTATATACCAAATTGCTGTTTGATTCAATTCCTATATACAATGGTGACTTTAAGGGCGACTTGCGCAACGATGTCTAAACGTATTTAGTGGCTAAATATGATTTAGAGAGTTGTCAAATCATACAAATACGTTTAATTTAAACATGTTTAGTAGCATTCACGTTTAGGGATCGTTGTGCAAGACGGGTTTTGTGTGATTTTTACTTCAAAATGTAGCTTTGCTTATTTTTTATAGAAAGCCGGCAAGTCCCACCAATGCGACGTCTGCAAAGCCTACTTCCTAACAAAGGACAACCTCGCCGTACATCGCGCCCTTCACCAATCTGCATACAGGTGAATAATTACGCAGTGTAACTCACAGCTACGGTGGTGTAGCGAGATCCACCTTGACTTACGATCCGAGGGCTGTGGGATCGAATCTTTACAAGCATGGGTTTTTGTACTCAAAAGCGTTGATACTAGTGAATTATGTCAAATTACATGTCCATGTAAACCTAATCAAAATTCAATCGATTAAATCTCTGCGGCTGAGCTGGGTGTAAAGTTGTACGGGGTTTTATTATGCCCTCTTGGGCATAATGTGATTTCAATTTGGAACCTCATTTGGATTAAAATTTTAACCAAAGAGATCCACACTTTAAGAACATATTCGTTAATCGGACTAGCTTCTGCACAGAACGCAAAATTATGTATTATGCTTTCTTAGGTCTCTTTATGTCCTCTCAAGTCTTCTAATGATAATTTATGTCTTCTTATATCTTACGTATCTTATAAAAAATGCCGCGAAACGCTGTTACAAAGACAAAATTGGTCTCGCAGAAAGTGTAAAAAGTAGAGTGATCTCCTCGCAGATAAAGCTGTTTTCATCTTGGGCGTGCTTAATCCCTCTCTGCACTTCAGGATTCTAGCAACTCCCTCGGTCCGCTCGTGAGTTAACTCTAGAATCCTTCGTTACGTTCGGGAGTCACTCATCACATATTCTCGCATGCACATGGGCACACCCTCACGCACACACACTCACACTCAAATCACACAACCAACATACTCCCACACTCACACATACATTCACTGAACATTCCATTATGAACCATAGTGCGGAGGGAGGTATAGGTATGCCATCATACAGGTCAATCGTAGTTTGCGTTCGTATGTTTTCCATCTTGAATTGTATTATACCTAGTAAACCATTCTAATTTTTTGTTTGTGAAATATTGAAGTTTGTTGTTGTTGAATAAATAAATAAATTATTAATATTATTAAATATAGCGGACGTGACGCAAGACAGTGCTTTATCCCCTCGTTTAATAATGTAGTATTATATTGTCAGGTGTCGCGAATGCGGCGTCAGCACAACCATGAAGGCGGCGATGGGCGAGCACGCGTGCGCGAGGAGCTCCGCGCCCGACCAGTACCCGTGTACCTCGTGTGATAAACTATTCAGGTAATAGTTTTTATTACCTTGTTAGACAACAATCTTGTTACCTCAAAAAAGTTAAACACTGATTAACTCGCGTCTAAAAAAATCCTTACAATTTTTTGTATAGATTTTTGAAGAGAAAACTTCTAGGCGCGTTGGGCATTTTTGGAGATGGGAAAAAACCTCAAAAATAAGTATGTCGTAATTGTTCAACTTTTCAATTCTGTCGGCACTCCCGGAGTGCGACTTTTTTTTTAAACAGCTTCCACCAGGGCACGACCTGCCGTGCTACTGTGGAAGTCCTTAAATAGGCGCACACAGGTTGGTCGCTGCAGAGTCAATATGTGCAAATGCGGTTCAGGGATCCCAGCCAAACGCAATGCATCTGCACAATGGAAGACTTACTCCTGACGCCATCAATGTAGCCAAGTATCTATCCAACACAATATAAGTAGAGCTATTGACACACTAAGAAAAAGAATTGGTTGTTTAACTTTTATCTATTCGTATGACTATACTAATCGCCAAAACTCTTAGCAGACGGGTCCAACTGATACACAAATATACTAGTGGTTCGCCCCGAACTGAGATCTCGCGAGTCTCCCATAAAAACAAAAAAAATAATGTAATCTTTGACTAATCAAGTAGGTGAGTTCCCAACGAGTTACACCCAAACTAGTCACGGTGTAACTTGTTAAGATTTTTTCCCTAACGAGTTCCAGCCCTTTCCCACGGCAACATCTCGTTTTTTGCAGGATCCCATTTAGTATCAATACTCGTGTGAATCGGGATCCTGCAAAAAACTGTACCTGCAAAAAACGGAAAATGTTGCCGTGGGAAAGGGCTGTTACACTGTTACAGGGGGTGTGACTCGTTGGGACGAATAGTGACACGGAACGTAAACCCATCTTACTTGACCTACAGTTTCATTCAAATTACAAGAAACGGGAGTTCATGTTAACAGGTTACTGTTTTTAGGGGTAGAAACAGCAGTTATTCTGGATTTCAGATTTTTCCCTATATTTGTGTCACTAAAGCTACACGTATACCAAATTTCAGCACTGTGGGGTCACTGGTGTATCCTGCGAATTTCGTCAAAGTATAATTTTTATGATGGCTAATAACGCAAAAACTACAAGAATTAAACTAAAAACAAAAACGGAGTTTAGTTAGTCGTGTCGTGGCACTATTTTATTAGTAAAAGATTATGAATAATATATTTTTTGGTTTTGTTTGAGATTACTAGTTAATTTATTGAATTGTGTATGTTTTCAGTTCAAAGTCCAAGTTGTCGTACCACCGCAGCACGTCGTGTCGCGCGGAGCGGCCGCAGTGCGACTGCTGCGGGAAGGTGTTCGCCAACAAGATGACGCTCAAGTACCATCTCAAGTGAGTACTCATCAACATCATTTATACAACGGCTGATTTCGTTTCAGTTGTTTTCCTGTTTGAAATGGGTACTCCATTATGTATACAGAACGAACGAATTTCTCAAAAAATTCAGATTCGCAGTTTTGCCATAAAGATGACGGAATAGGCAAGATGAATGTGTTCGAGTACCAGTTGGTGTTACGGTAGATAATTCCTGGAGATGCGGAGAATGCCAGTGCAAGACGCCCAAAGGGCGTGACCCGTCTACGCCCGTCATGGGTGAGTGCTACTTAGATCCGACCCTGATCAGCGAAGAGCCAGCCGTGCAATCGGTTTCAACCGGTGTGGCTAAGGCATCGAGTCAGATTAACACCGATGTGGTGCGTACGCTTAGAGACGAAATGCGGTCCGAGTTCGCTAATATACAAAAGCTCATGACATCGGAATTTAAATCGTCTAATGACAAAATGAGCTCATTTCTTGAAGAAATACGTGAACTCAAGAAAGAACTGTCATCAGCACGTTCAAGTTTTAATGAACGGATGGATGAGCTAGATGCCCGCTTACTGGTGTTAGAATTAGCTCGGGAAGCCCCTATTCAGTCGGAGGAGACGAATGCACTGGAACAAGCCCTTGAGGAGGTGAAATCTCAGCTCAACGATCGCGAACAGGAATACCTGCTCAATGACGTGGTGATTACTGGTTTACCAGAGCGAAATGGTGAAACCCCGGCTCACTTAGCTTCTTTGATTGGCACTAAAATGGGCATGACGTTGGATGAACGAGACATTGTGCTAGCTGAGAGAGAAGGGGCCCCCCGCCGTGCGCAGGATGGTACATCATCATCATTAGCACCGCTTCGCGCACGCCGCATCATCGTCCGTCTTGCACGTCGTATCACCCGGGATGAGTACCTCCAGTCTGCTCGTGTTCGTCGTGGCTTGACCACCACTGATCTTGGTTTGGAGGGGGCATCCGCCCGCATCTATGTTAATGAGCGCCTTACAAAATTAAATGGGCAAATGTTCGCCAAGGCCAGAGAGGAGTGCCGTAAACTTGCATGGAAATATTGCTGGTCAAAAGAAGGACGCATCTATGTCAGGAAGGAGCACGGTGCTCCTTATTTTAGAATCAGAAATGATATGGACTTGGAACGAATTTTTCCCAAAACCTCTGTTTGAATGAGTCGACCATCTGTCTCTCTGTCTTATCTGTCATAGCAATATGTTATACTTCTGCTCATTATCAATATTGCAATCATGTATTGTATTTGTTTAACTTACATACTCGTAACTTACTGAAACTTAAAATTTTGTTTTTCATAATTTTAATTAAAATTGAGCAGTCATTATTTGCCTATAATTTTTTCTGTGTAAATATTCTATTTCTTTGTTTTATGTTCTACTATATTTTTGTAAAACATGTTATTTTGTACGGACGACCCTGTGTCTGCTTGTTATCGTGTATGTGTGGCGTATGCTGCCCGGAATATCCTGTCACTTTATCCCACGTCTTATCATATTTACTTACAAAATATCGAATTATTTATTTGTATCTAGTTTCATATATTATTTACCAATCATTATATTATTATGTACCGTATATGTCATATAACTATTTTCTAACAACCAGCATTGTAATTTGTTTACACTTTTCTTCAATAACACTTATTTATAGTATAACCATTGTTTTTAAAAATGGGTAACAACAAATTTCTCAAGATTGGTCTTCATAATGCTGGTTCCTTGGGTACAGGTCATGATGATTTTATTGCAACTATGCTTAAGTACTCAATGGATATCGTGGCAATTAATGAGACTTGGATAAGAGAGGGAGAGATAGGTCGCGCCCCCTTCGTGCCCAATTATCGACTGCGTTACACGCCACGTCCAGTCAGCATGCGGGACGGTCGTGGTGGAGGCGTTGGTTTTTATATCAAGCGCGGTGTTAACGTGCGAATACGTGCTCACCCCATTAACCCTAATGTAGAACAGATGTGGCTCACACTTACTATAAAGTCTTCTAAGATAGTAATAGGCACTGCGTATCGTTCACAACGGGTAAAAGTGAACGAATTTCTCGAGGCTTTAATGGACTCTGTTGCATTTTTTTCTAGCTGTGATAGTATGATTATTCTGGGTGATTTTAACATCGATATGATGAATGGTGATGACGTTAAAACAAAACTTCTCAATGAGTTTCTAGTCAGTACAGAGTTAAAACAGGTGATACAGAATCCCACTCATTTTACAGATCACAGTCAAACACTTATCGACGTGGTCTGTTCTAACGTGCGACCACGCAATGTATGTGTTGAACCTATAGGGTCAGAGACTGGCCATGCTTTTATAACGTGCGAATTTTATTTTAAAAAACCAAAAATTACACCAAAGTTCATTAGTTTTAGGCCAATTAAAGATATCTGCTTCGATCTGTTCACCAGCGATTTAGAGTCGATTCGATGGGATTACATTAACACGCGAGACCACGTTGATAGTATGATAGCGGATTTTAACGACGTAATTACGCTACTATTCGACTTGCATGCTCCAATCAAGTCGACAATCATAAAAGAATTACCTAGTCCGTGGCTTACTGATAATGTTAAGCTTATGATGCGTCTCCGTGACGCAGCACTCGCTAAGTTTCGTGAGACTAAACTTGAAAGTCATAAACTCCTTTATAAGGACCTAAAGAAACATGTTATATTTGCATTACATAGCGAGAAAAAGGCATTTTTTGAACAGAACATTAACCACAATATTAATAATTCTAAAGCTCTATGGAAGAATTTGAAATCAAATATCCTACCGCCAAAATCAATGGAATTGCCTACTCTATTTGATAATCCTAACATAATTAATGATCACTTCCTTAACGTATCTGGTAATTCCTGTATTCAAATTTCTGACCTGACTTATTTTGAATTTCATAAATATTGTACAGCCACGTTTTCTCTAAAACCAATAGATTCATCAATTGTATTAAAAATTTTAAAACAAATTAAATCAAACGCCCTTGGGTTTGACAAAATTTCCTTAGATATGATCACGCTCACGCTTCCTCAAAGCTTGAATACTATTACAGCTATTGTTAATAGGTCACTCGTCTCTGCAGTCTTTCCCACGATCTGGAAAAAAGCTGTAGTAAAGCCTATACCAAAGATCCCCGACCCTATTGAATTGAAAGACTTGCGACCCATTAGTATCTTGCCCTGCCTATCTAAGGTACTGGAAAAGGTGGTCTGTACTCAAATGACTGAATACTTGGAAATTCATAACATTTTACCTGATCTTCAATCAGGTTTTAGAAAAAGTAGAGGAACGAATACCGCACTGTTGGACGTAACGGACAATATTCTTGCAGCTCAAGACAAGGGTAAGGGCACGATCTTGGTTCTTCTAGACTTTTCACGTGCTTTCGATTCGATTAATATATCTCTTCTTTTATCTAAACTAAATTTCTATGGTTTTGATTCCAATACTATTAGGTGGTTTGATACATATCTGAGTAATCGTGAACAACTTGTAGAAATCAAGAAGGATAATGGGTTAGCTACGACTTCCGATATGCGTAAAGTGACTAGAGGGGTCCCACAAGGCTCCATTCTCGGCCCAGTTCTATTCATCCTATACAGCGCTGATATTGTAAATTGCATCCAACATTGCAAGTTCCATATCTATGCCGATGACATTCAGATGTACCTATCTTTTAAACCAGAGGATATAAGAGATGCAGAAAGTAAACTTAATCAAGATTTGGAAAGGATTCAAGACTGGGCTGTATCAAATTCCTTACTACTAAATACTAGGAAGACTAAGTATATGATGTTTGGTACAAAAAATCAAATTATGAAAATAACTAATTTAAATCCGCAATTGGTTATTAGTGGGGAGATAATCGAGCGAGTCTACGAAGCTAAGAATCTTGGTCTTATTCTAGATGAACAGTTAAGATTCGAACACCACGTATCCGAGTCTGTTAGAAATTCTTTTTATCGCTTAAAAGTCCTATATAAAGTAAGAAACTATTTGAGTCCAGACCTCCGTACTATGCTCGTGGACTCATTAGTGCTTTCCAGGTTTAACTACGTTGACTGTGTGTATGGTCCCCGCCTGCTCTCTAAAACATCTCGTCTAATCCAGAGAGTTCAAAACGCTTGTGCACGATTCTGTTTTGATGTTCCTCTACGTAGCCATATAACACCATTCCTCAATGAGCATAATATATTAAATATGAAGCACAGGAGAGATCTGCATCTTGCAACTTTAATGTTTGGTGTGGTGAAGACCCAAAAGCCGTACTATCTCTATTCTAAACTTGATTGGGTTCAAGATCACAATAGATATGCAATACGTGCTTCATCTTTATTACTACGTACACCACGACACGGCTCTGCTGCATTTCGTGGTAGTTTTCGTTTCTGTGCCACTAAATGCTGGAACTCCCTCCCTCCACCATTACGTGATCTGCTAAGTAAGCCCAACTTCAGAATAAAGTTTAAGAGACACCTAATAGACTTGCAAAAGTCTGTTCCGTGATTACGCTTAAGGTATGAAATCAGTTTTCTATACTTACTGCTGCCCCAACGAACCCGAATAAATTTTGTTCCTACGTCTTTTAATTTTTTAGTTCTCTTTTTATTGTTTTGTCTACTAAAGTATGTACTAAGTAATGTGGCACAGAATGTTTTTAATTTTTATTTATTTTTTGATTCCTAACCACTGTTAATATGGGTACTTCTTGTCTATTGTATATATTTATTTATTATGCATGCTTTCATTGTTTTGATAATCTATTTAACGTAAGCTAAAACTATATACTATCGTCATTATTGTTTTTTTGTCTATTATTTATATTTTATCGTGGCCTTTTTATTATGACTCTTTATATAATTATCTCTTATACAATCATTTATATATTTTTTTTAATTAATAATTCACTTCACAGTATTGTAACTTTTGTAAGGATATTTATATATTTTTTATATTATTATTATTATTATTTTATCACTATTTTGTACGTTCGTGAGTCACCAAAGCCTTGTGCTGAAAATCAGCGTTGTAAATTAGTTTACAACACATGCTGAGCTCAGGGCTTTTCGCATAATCCTGTACATGGCAGCATTTCTCCATACATACACTTTAATTGCCGTATTAAGTATATATATATATTTTTTTTTCCTCCTGTGTGTATGTTTTTTTTTTAGTGTGTATAATTATGTAAGTTTATGTGTTGTGTCTGCTTCTTGTGTACAGTTTATGTGAATAAATGTCTTCTTTCTTTCTTCTTTTCTTTCTTGATACATTGAAAATACTTTGTTGCACTTATAAAACTAGTACAAAGGCGAACTTAATGCTAAAGAGCATTCTCTTCCAGATAACCTTTGTGTATTGTAGATAAAGATGTGTAGGTAGTGTACAGAAGAGGGAACTAATGAGATTTTGCATACGACTAATAAAAATAGCATAATATAGGTACATACTACATAAATAAACCTACTTAAATACTTTATATGATAGACTAAACTATACCAATATCAAATAAAAATATATACTTAACAATAGAAGAAGGGATAAGGAAATATTAAGTTGCTCATTTCCATTATAATTGTGGCGGCAGAAGACCACCAGATATCGATTCGTCAGGCAATGCTCCTACTTTCCGATTTGGGGGAGGCGTAGTAGACGTAATGAATATTTTATTTGTTTTTTACTATTTAAAACATATAATTCGCAATGTCCTTTCCATCCGGAGAAATGTGTTCGGTGATTGAAGTGAAGTTTCTTTCAAGACGCGGTGCTGTCAGATGTTACGTATACGATCTCGTTATAATAATATTTTTTCAGATTGTTACCGCTGAAGAAGGAGGAGGCGCCAAAGGAGAAGCTATACATCCCTTGCAAGGGATGCAATAAGGTGTTCCAATCTAAGAAGAGCTATAGGGCACATGTGTGAGTCACACTTCACACTAATATTATATACTAGTATCCGCCAGCGGCTTCGTGCGCGTAGGTCATAATCTATCGACATAACATCCACACATACGTCCATACATAGAAACTTTCGCGTTTATAATATTAGTGGGATGTGAAAGTTTGGATGTTTGTTACTCAATCAAACCGTAAAGAATGAACCGATTCATTCTTTACGGAATGATACATTCTTTCAGGAACTTCAAAGCATATCCACATCCACACAGTGCGGCAGATTATACAGAAGTCTGAGGAGTATAATCAGCCCCGGTGCCTAGCATTTGTGGACTACGAGAAGGCTTTTGATTCCGTTGAAACCTAAGCTGTTCTGGAATCTCTGCAGCGATGCCAAGTAGACTATCGTTACATCGACGTGCTGAGATGTCTCCACGAATCATCCACCATGAGTGGCCAGGTACAGGACCAGCAATCTAATCCCATCCAGTTGCGTAGAGGAGTGCGACAGGGGGATGTCATATCCCAGAAACTGTTCACCAAGGCACTGGAGGATTTGTTTAAGACGCTGGACTGGAAAAACATGGGCAATAACATAAATGGCGAGCACATCTCACACTTGCGATTTGCAGACGACATAGTCCTGATGGCGGAGTCGCTGCAGGAGCTGCAGAGCATGCTGGACGGCCTAGCTGACTCGTCTCAACGAATTGGTTTACGGATGAACTTGGACAAAATCAAGGTTATGTTTAATGTTCATATACATCCGGAACCAGTCGTCGTACAAGGCCATCCACTCGAAGTCGTTCAAGACTACGTATACCTCGGCCAGGTAGTGCAATTGGGGAGATACAACTTCGAGAAGAAGGCCAAGAGGATTCAGTTGGGCTGGGCAGCATTTGGGAAATTGGTCGAATCTTCTCGTCACCTATACCACAATGCCTGAAAACTAAAATCTTCAATCAGTGCGTCCTACCCGTAATGACCTACGGTGCTGAGACGTGGACGCTCATTGTAGGACTAGTCCACCAATTTAAGGTTGCGCAGCGAGCTATGGAACGTGCTATGCTTGGTGTTTCTCTGAAGGATAAAATCCGTAACGAGGTTATCCGATAGAGAACCAAGGTCACCGACATAGCTCAGCGGATTAGCAAACTGAAGGGGCAGTGGACTGGCTATATATGCCGGAGAACCGACAACCGTTGGGGTAAACGAGTTCTTGAGTGGAGACCGCGTCTCGGAAAACATAGTGTAGGGCGCCCCCGGCTAGGTGGACCGATGACATAAGAAAGGTGGCGGACAGAAACTGGATGAGAAGAGCCGAAGACCAGGCTCAGCGTCGCGTATTGAGAGAGGCCTATGGCCAGCAGTGGACTATGGCTGATGATGATGATGACTTGAAACCGCGTTCGTCGTGTGAACTTCCCTATAATTCAATTTAGGTATTTTTGTGTTTAACTATGAACTATTGTGACTATGCCTTCTCACATTTATCTTAATATGGTCATTATTATCATATCAATTATAGCCGGCTGAGATGCAGGAGGTAGCGGGTTCGATTCTCGCCACGGAGCCAATGTTTGCATGATCTACAGATATTTATTACGTGTCTGGGTGTTTTTCTATTCTATATATTATAAGTATGTATTTACAAAAAAAGTATATAAGTATTCTATTAGTTATCTGGTTCCCACAGTACAAGCTCTGCTTAGTTTGGGGCTAGATAGCTCTGTGTGAAATGTCCAGCAAAAAAAAACTGTACTCAAATCATATCTAAGATATCTATCTGTAGATAGAATCTATATAGAATCTATATAGAAATCAATATCTAAAACTTTTGACATTTATAATAAACTAGCTGACCCGCCAGCGGCTTCGCACGTGCAAATACCTAAATCATTTATCTATAGAAACTTTGACACCCCATTTTTATCCCAATGGACCCGATTTATGGGATAAATAGTAGCCTATGTAGTAATCCGGGTTATAATTTACGTAAATACTAAATTTCATCGAAATCAGCTCAGCCGTTGCGACGTGATTGTGAAACATATAAATAAACAAACAAACATCCAAACTTAAGCATTTTAATATTAGTGTGATTACGTATTATTTATGTGACTAATTGTAATGTTTGTTCGCTAAAATGGCGAAACCTAGTATAGTTGTTTATTAAGCTCAACCATCATATGTAACTAGGTTTACAGATAATAAACGAATTAGGAATAATATTGCAGTGTGATCCACGAGGGGCACTCATACCCGTGCCCGATCTGCGGCAAGCTGTTCCTGTGGAAGCGCAATCTGTCGCGGCACACGCGCGCGCACAAGGACCGCGACACCGGCGCCACGCACCAGGTAACCGCACTAGCGGCATACGATAATAATAAATAAATAATAATAAATATCGCTGGACATTTCACACAGCGCTATCTAGCCCCAAACTAAGCAGAGCTTGTACTATGGGAACCAGATAACTGATAGAATTCGATGTGACCGCACTCTCTAGCGGATACGATGTAATCACACTCTCTAGCGGGATAGGATGTAACCGCACTCTAGCGGATACGATGTAACCACACTCTCTAGCGGATACGATGTAAACGCACTCTCTAGCGGATACGATGTAATCGCACTCTCTAGCGGGATAGGATGTAACCGCACTCTCTAGCGGATACGATGTAACCGCACTCTAGCGGATACGATGTAACCGCACTCTCTATCGAATACTATGTAATCGCACTCTCTAGCGGGATAGAATGTAACCGCACTCTCTAGCGGATACGATGTAACCGCAGCACTCTAGCGAATACGATGTAACCGCAGTCTCTGGCGGATACGATGTAAACGCACTCTCTAGCGGATACGATGTAACCGCACTCTCTAGCGGTATAGGATGTAGACCATATCCTGGCCGCAAGCCGGCTGCGGCAAGAAAAATCAAAATTATGATTAATCTTTATAGTACATATGTGTATAATATTTAATTTAACTTTAATGTATTATTGTTTAGTGTCGCGAGTGCAACAAGACGTTTGCGTCGCGTGACTGCTACAACAACCACATGAGACTGAGCAAGCGCCACGCGAGTGAAGCTACCTATGCGTAAGTTTAATATCGTATTAATAAGAGATGTTCTCCGTGGCTCAGTGACCGAATAGCCGGCTGGAGAGCAGCGGGTTCGATTCCCGCAAATATTTATATTTGTTTCTGGTCTGGATGTTTAGTTTGGATCCAGCAATATTTATTTATTAATTGTTTAATTAGCCCTCATTTCTATTTCTTTTTATTTGTGACTTTTATGAGTCAATGGCATGAAATAAACAATTTAGGGAATTATCACAAAAAAAAAACTGTTTAGCGCGTGTTTAAAAAAATTCTATACAAAAATAAAAATTGGTAATGTATTATTTAAACACGCGTTAAACAGTTGTTTAATTTATTTGTTGTACAAAGGTTATATAATATTTTATTTATTTTATTGAGAAGAGAATTATAGTTAAGTGTGAATTGTTTCAAATGAATGAATGAAATGATAAAATGATTGATATCTTATCGCTAAATAAGCGATCTCTTCCAGACTACCTTTAGATTGTGAGGTGTATTTATAAATGGAAGAATATAAAGATTTGGTAATAGCACAGACCATAATATAATATATTAGACTGACAATTTGAAACAAGATAATGTAACTCGATATATGATTACCTGCTAGGACGCGAGATGTCGCTATCGTTATATATATGTGACCTCTGGCCAACCTCTAGCTTACTACCGCCCATAATGGCACGAAAAAAATAGATGGCGCTATTTCCAATTTCACGTGAGGGATAATCTTAATGTGACGTTATCAGCTTGTACGTGGTGCAATGTTGCAGCTCTTCATTTTCGTTAAAACTTCAGTCTAGTATTTTTTTTGAGATTTGGGCACTTTTATCGGAATTGCCAGAACATGAAAGTTTCCATCAAAATAGGGATTTTTTTTAGGAAAGGAAAGTCTTGCTGGTGCAATAATAAATAGATATATTTTATTAATTACATAAGTCTATGATCATACCATTATCACCTACATGCGGAAATACCTATTTGTAAAATAAGAATACATATTTGTAGTGATATGTACAGATAGCTAGACTTTTTGAAACAAAATAAAATTCATTTGTAAGTAAGTACCCGGCAAATGCATACTACAAGATAATACATTCTAGTAATTTGAACTGAAAAGATACCTACTAAAACAATGAACACAATACATACATTATGTATAACAAAATTTTGACTTGCTAGTCACGACTTTTGAGAAGTGAGGTTTGGCAACACAGCATGCAACAAGTTAGGTACAAAACCGTGACTGTTTGCTTGCTTGCTGGCTGTCAATGTCAGTTAGTTCACGGTTCCCTCTCATTCCCTTTGTTTCGGACTTTGTGTTACTTTTGTGTTAAGCGCCATCTAGGTAAAAAACAATGCGTTACTTTGTATGCTACCTTCCCACGCCATCTGTGATTAAGCATATGAAAGTGGTAAATAATCAATATAAAATAAAATCGTGAAATCTTATTTTATGGACAATATTACTTATTCTAAAAAAACTAGAAATATTTGTGTGTGTTAGTGCAAGTTTATTTTAATTTGTTGGTTGCAATGGCCGCTATGAAAGTTTCCAGGCTATGAGACTGCGCCATCTAGAAATAATACGGGATTTTGGGCTTTTTGCGGGTTACGATGTCTTCGATGGACATCGACAGTCTAATATATTACTGGTATCTGGTAATAAAATACAAAAAAACCAGATGTATGTACTTACTATTGGTACCTTATACAACCTGTTTTGTTATGTACGACATTAATTTAAAACACACATCCGAAACCGTATTAACTGATTTTAGAGGTGGGTTTAATACCGATAGCTTGAATATTTATCCAGTAATCGATACATTTACAATAAACAATTTTTAACATAAGTCGGCGGCGCCTTTGCGACGATGCCGCTTAGTCACTTTAACAGGTAGGTACCTACTTACATGATGAATGAATATGATTTGTTTACCTATTTTATACAGGCTGTTTCATTGATATTTTAGAACTTAATATTAAGGTTGTTTTTTTATGGTAATGAATTTGAAAAAAAAACAATGTTACAACAATACTAGCCATTAACCCTACCCGTGTTTTCATTTAATGTCGTACATAACAAAACACGTAGTATTATAGACACATTCTTATTATTCACAAATAAATACATAATATTACTTTATTAAATACATAATTATGGTTATGTCGTTTGCAAGTGATCCTTGTGATTTTAATTAATTAAAAATACGAGCCTTACAGTAGTCGCATATGATGTGTAACATAATTTTTATTGTACACCATATAAACAAAAAATTACAAACAAAATAGAAAACACAAAGCAAATCTTAATCTTATCTATCGAATTCATCACTCTGAAAGTTGGTCATTGAAAACTCGATAACGGCTCCGTAAATGCGATTAAGCGTAAGTAAATTTAAAAATAGAATGAGGCTCATTGTATTCATAATATGCTATGATGAAATACAACCTCCATCACAAATCCTTATTTCTATTAAATGAAAGAGGCCATAATAATTATAGTCTCGTAGTGAAATACATCTATCCACCGCGCGCGCACATTGCTCAAAGCGCTTTCCCGGTTTTCTGTTACACATTTTCGTCCCTTTTGCCAAAGTCACCCCCGCAAACCGAGAGGAAAGATGTTACACATCAATAATATTTAGATTTTGTTTTTTTGCAGGCACGAGTGTAACTACTGCGGTAAGAAGTTCCCAACGAAGTGGTGCATGGTAGACCACATCGATTGGGACCATCTGAAGCGGGTCAAGTACCAGTGCAACGACTGCTTCAAGGTACTTCAAGCCCTTACGTCCTTTTTGAGACTTTTTTGTCGATTTTTTTAACTTGTCCCCCCCCCCCTTCCTCTGGTTAAAAAAAACAACGTGATATTAGCCGAGACCCCCCCCCCTCTCCCCCACGTGAGATTGGGCGAGATTTGGCTAGACCCTCCCTCTCCCTGAACACCTCACGTAATTAATGGACGGCCCCTTACGTAATGTGCCCCGACTTCAGATATTAGAAAAAAATTGAGGGTTTCCCTCGATTTTTTTGGGATCCCATCATTATATCAACATGTGTCCATAATGAACATGTACCAATCATAATTATTGATTAAAACGTTTATCGCGTATGTACCTTTTTTATTTGTTATCCCGACGTTTCGGCTGTGTTTGACAGAGCCAAACCGTGACCACGACTGTTGCAACACAGCCGAATCGTCGGGATAACAAAAAAATAAGGTACATACGCGATAAATACCCGTTTTAATCAGTAATTATGTACAGTGATCGCGAAAGTTTGAAAAATACTATGTACCTATCAATTACCACCTATTATTACAATGTGGAATACAATAAACGATAAGAGTATTGAGTAATAGTAAAAATAGTACTACCTGATAATATTTTTATTTTCAAACTGTTATCCAACACTACATGGAGTACTCGGCTATGGCAAATCCAAAAGGAAGGGAAGGGGGTTTTTAGCAATGTTCGGATCGCACTCACCCTGATATTAATAACTGTGGTCGAAACACCGTTAAGACGGTACGTGATAAATCCCGTATTTATTAGGTCTTTACCTATGAAATTGCCGTTTTGTATGGAATAAGTGAAAGTACTTATTTTTTTAAACTTTTTTATTTCTCTTATTCAAAGTAATCACCCATGCAATCGATGCATCTTTGCCAACGCATTGGCAGTTTATTGATGCCCTTCTTATAAAAATCAGCTGGACGGGAGGCAACAAACTCTTCAAAGGCATTTTGTACTGCCTCTCGGGAATTGAATTTTTTACTCACTAAAAAGTTGTCTAAATTTTGGAAAACGTAATAGTCGGTAGGTGCAAGGTCTGGTGAGTATGGCGGATGAGGGAGAGCTTCCAACCCCAGCTCTTGCAGCTTGGAGTCTGTCTGTTGTGCAGTATGGGGTCGCGCGTTGTCGTGAAGGAGCAGTGGGGACGACCGATTGACCAAAGCTGGTTGCCGATGTGCAAGCTTCTCCATCATTGTTTCCAGTTCTTCACAGTACACATCTGCAGTAACGCTCATGCCGTTTTGTAAAAAGCTGTGGTGAATCACACCCGCACTAGACCAGCAAACAGTGACCATCACCTTTTTAGGGGTCATTTTTGGTTTAGGGCATTGCTTTGGTGCTGAACCAGGATCTAACCAACTTGCTGAGCGCTTTCGATTGTCGAACAGAATTCATTTTTCATCGCACGTAACAATTCGGTTCAAAATTCCTTCATTTCTTTGCCTATTGAGCAGCGCGAGGCAGGTCTCGACGCGTACGTTGCGCTGGTGATCGTTAAGTTCGTGGGGCACCCATCTATCAAGTTTTTTTACCTTGCCTATTTGTCGCAAATGGATCAAAATTGCTTTAATGCTAACCATTCCAAACTTTTTTTCTATTTGAAATGACCAGTACTGAAGAACGGCAATTTCCTAGGTAAAGACCTATTATAATAATGTATGTTTGTATTTAGGTGCGTATGTTCCACCGTAGTGCCGAAAGTGCTCGTCCGATTTTAATAAATGAAGCATATATTTTTAAATTATTGCTTTGTACTATGTGTTTTGTTAAGTACAACATTGAATGAAAACACGGCTCTAATGGCTAGTATTGTTGTAAAATAGATTTTTTTTCAAATTAATTACCATGGAAAATTTTAAATTTTCAAATAACCCTAATATCAAGTCCTAAAATATCAATGAAACAACTTGTATGAAAATAGGTAAACCATTATATTCATTTATCATGTAAGAAGGTATCTGTTAAACCGACTAAGCGATATCGTCTCAAAGGCGCTGCAGATTTACGTTAAAAACTGTTTATTGTGGAAATGTATCGATTACTGGATAGATATTAAAGCTAACTGTATAAAGCCCACCTCTAAAATCTGTTAATACTATTTCGGATGTGTGTTTAAAATTAATGTCGTACATAACAAAACAGGTTGTATATTATATTTACAGGCATTCAAAACGGCGAAGATAATGGTAGCCCACGTGAACAACATACACGGAGGGCGGCGCCGCGAGCCCGACGGCGAGCACCTGTGCGACGTCTGCGGCAAGTCGTACAAGGTACTGTAGCTCGTACACTGCAGCATTGCTTACCATCAGGCGAGAGAGATAATGGTAGCCCACGTGAACAACATACACGGAGGGCGGCGCCGCGAGCCCGACGGCGAGCACCTGTGCGACGTCTGCGGCAAGTCGTACAAGGTACTGTAGCTCGTACACTGCAGCATTGCTTACCATCAGGCGAGAGCGATAATGGTAGCCCACGTGAACAACATACACGGAGGGCGGCGCCGCGAGCCCGACGGCGAGCACCTGTGCGACGTCTGCGGCAAGTCGTACAAGGTACTGTAGCTCGTACACTGCAGCATTGCTTACCATCAGGCGAGGTCGATAATGAATGAAGGAAAACACTTTACATACCATAAAAAATAAAATTACAGACAAAATAGAAGACAGTACAATCGGTGGTCTTATCGCTTTGCAGCGATTTCTTCCAAACAACCTTTGGATCAATAGGATTTAGTTATGTTAAAGATATGGTCAGGGGTGCACATTTAAGAAGCAAGCAGGTGCATTAAACATGTTTTGTGGTGAAACGCAAGCCTGTGATGTCGTATAAGTCGCGGCACGTAACTCTAGCGCTGAGCGATACGCGGAGGGGATAGCTGCGCATGGGTACTGTCGCGCACGCAATACAATTATAACTTTAATTAATTATTAGCTAAATAACTGACATTATTTTAATGTAATGTCAAATAGTATGTCTAGCGCTGTACGAAATGTGGAGGATAGCTGCGCATAAGTATCGTCACGCACGCAAATAATATTACCTATACATATATATATATACAAATAGTTTATCTCCAATTCCAAAGTCCAACGATTTATAGTACTCATAATTTTTAACAAGTTTATGGGGAATAGAAAAATAAAAACATTATCTGTTAATTTGTCAATTTTTATTTTAGATTTAAGTCTAGTCTGAATCAGAGAATGGTATCACGCCTTCAATGGTGTCTCGACAGGGCCTTTTGCTTTTAGAGGGTCCGGAATCAGGGCTGTTTCGTTCATCGGCACTAGCAGCGTCATCTTCATCAAACTCACCAATGCTATTCTCTGAAGTATCTCCATCAACGTGAATAATGAATTCTTGTTACCAAATCCACGACATGATCACTCTTTGCATATTGCTCTTCTATATCCTTCACTTTTTTGCGTAACTTTTGCCAATCCCATGCACCCATCAGTGAAACTTTTTCTTGAATTAGCTCTGTACATTTAGTAATACTCCATTTTACATTTTTGCTGCCTACATATTGTTTTAAAGAATAAATTAATTCATCAGTTTCCCCTTTTAAAAAACAATTCACGTCATAAACCATTTTCCTTGCCTGTCTTTTCAAAACAGTGTTTCTTCTAGGCACATTCATTTTAAAGTCACAAACAAACTTAAAAAACTAAATTTAACAAACAACAGCAATAACAATACAATTAAGAACGCGACTGTACGCTGGATGTGCGCGGGGCGTCGTATCAGTGCGGGGAACAGAAAGCGACTCGAGAGCCAATCAGCGCTACGCTCGCTCGCCCTTCATCCCGCTAGCCCCCCTCAGGTACCTTATTTTTTACTTCTGCGCAATAACGGTCAGCGCTAAACTTACGTGCCGCGACTAATACATAGCGTGACAGGTAGTATATAACTGCTTATAGTGTATGTGTTTGCAGACAGTGAAGCGGCTGAAAGCGCACGTGTGGGCGATGCACACGCAGCGCTCCACCGCCAAGAGCTACAAGTGCGCGCTGTGCGCCGCCTCCTTTACCTGGCAGACATCCATCTACAAGCACATGAAGATGATGCACTCCAACAAACGGATCAAGGTACACTCATCATTACTCTCATCATCTGCTCATACTCATACATTCAAACCGTACGAACACAATAGGATTCCAGTCCGAGAGATCTCCCTACCGAGTGATCTTTGGCTCGGGGTCCTTAGACCAAACTGGATAGTTCTTCATTTGACATCTCACCTGATGTAAGCTATGATGTGGTCTAAGATGAAGCACGAAGATCTAGAAGAAACAGAGGCCCGGATTGTATTCTGTAGGAAAAACAGACGACGGCAAAGTGTTCCATACCTTAGCAGTACGCATCAAGAACGTACAACGGACTGTATAACCAAAACGGTGTGTGCGAATGGGTGGTATATTAATTAGGTACGGATGTACTGAGCCGTGCGCCTGCTTGTCCTTTGATGGAAAGGAGATGGAATATACGCAAGATCACCTTCCTTCTTCCGCCACCGGACAAGCAGACGTACCGAGAAGTACCACCCATACCTGGTCGGCATACCATCTTGCCGTACCAAACAATTTGCTACAACTTTTCTTGTTAGCACGAGTAAGGAGTGGAACTGATTTCCGGCGGATGTTTATCCGAACCAGTATAATCTGATGAGTCTTCAAGTCCAGAGTGAATAGGTTCTTTCTAGGCAAGCTTGCTCCATCTTCGATCACACCATCACTTACCATCAGGTAAGGTAGTGGTGAAGCGCTTGGCTATCATCAATTAAAAAAAAAAGATAGCGGGATCAGATTGTGTTGTTTTTGAGCACATTCCCCAAAGTGTATTCTGTAAAAGATCGATAGACTTGTAACTTTATGGCGGTGTTCGAGACTTTGAGTCTTAGTCTCCGCCATATGTTGCTCTCCTATAAGCATAAGAACCCTGCGTTCTATCGAGTCTAAGGTACTTGTCTCACCTATGACGATGAGCTCGAAGCTCATAGAGCTAGAAACTAGAAAGGAGTTGTCTCGCTGGGCTAGTGCAGCGAATGAGCGAGTGCGGCGGCCGATACTCAACATCTCACGCCGTGTGTTCTGACCGCATGGCGAGCATCGCTGAGCGCGTGTTGTAGTCGCTGCGACAATAGTGTTCGGCGAGTTCTCGCCGGCGGTGTGTGAACGGCCAGCGATCAACTATTAATATACGTCTCTTAGTTACTCTCAAATTTATAATAATGGTATAAATAAATAAATATTGGTGGACATTTCACACAATGCTATCTAGCCTCAAACTAAGCAGAGCTTGCACTATGGGAACCAGTTAACTGATAGAATACTTATATACTTTTTTTTGTATGTGGATGTTTAGTAAAAATAAAAGATATGTATTGTTTCGTGTTCAGACGCCGCGCGCTGCGTCAGTGAAGAAACAGGAGACCTACGTCGATATGCAGTACTTTACGCATCCGCTGCAGCCGTTGCCGCAGAACATCGTTTAACAGCCCACTGCTGGCCAGAACACGTGGGCTGGGACATGGTTATTAAGACTGGAAGATCTCTAATATGATAGGTATTCTAAAAAAACGTTAGAATTGGTTTGCCTGCACTAATAAAGATGTTTGGTATAACCTGGTTTGATAAATAAACCAGGCCTCAAATCAAATTAATTATCGACAGTACGACGTGCGCTGGATGCTAGCTAAGCGCTTTGAGAAACAAGTTTTTTTTAATTTAAACGGTTTGCCCCCCTCCTCCCCTCCTAGATCCGGGACTGTTCAGACCCTCCGAAAATTATTGTACATGGCAGTAAAAATTACACTACCTTGTCTAATACTACGTTCCGTTTTTCGTCGTTTTTGTACTGCCAAGAGGACTTATTTTAAAGAATTAACTAAAAAAAAATTGTCATTCTACATCGGTAACCACCAACGACTCCTTTCTTTATGAAAAAGTATCGAAATATTTGACATTTTTCAAAGAAGAACGTGTCGGTTACCAGTGTTTTTTGGAACCGGCCATTAATAAAAATGTAAAACCACTAGTTAGTATATATGTACTACAAAACCCAACTCTGGGCAGCATGGAATTTGTTACTTTGTTAGGAATTTTTTTGTAAGTGTATGTTAACAAGCTTATGACCCACCTATCAATTAATCATTAATTTATTTTCTGACTGTAGGTACAATGATGGTTAACTTATATGTTTCAGTACAATCAACCAGTTCATGGTAACCTGTTGGTAAGTGGTTACTGTAGCCGATGGCTGTTTCTAACAAAATGTATCACTAGATGTGATACAAATATGCCCTAATGCCGAATAGCCTAGAATATTCATTTTTAGGCTATTATTTTTATCACAAAACAAACCATTTTTGGATTTGCTGAAATTAATTTATGAACACCATGTCACAACTTTCAAGAGTTAAGAAAAATTATGTTTTGTTTTCAAACTCCTTTAAATGGTCCACTTACTATTATTACTTGCTCTGAGACTTAGGGTGACATGCGCAACGATGCCTAAACATGATTAACTAAATACGTTTAGGCATCGTCGTTTAGGCAGTCACTCGAAGTCTCAGAGCAAGCAAAAAGTAATAATAGTAAGTATCGGGATCGTTGTGCAAGCCGGCCTTAGGCTCGGACTACATAGCATCCGGGTCTCCCCGATCCTGCGAATCCGGACCATGTCCCTATCGCTTCCAGGTTATAATCAAAGTCGGATGGCCTCGGATCGTGTCAAGTAGTAGTAGATGCAGGAAAAATTCAAATGTTTGGTTGTGCGGCAGATTGGTCAGGGACAGTTAAAAAACGGTCCTTGATAAGCCCGGATGCCATATAGTCCGAGCCTTAGTCTTATTATTTTTATCACAAAACTCGATCCATTTTTGGATTTGCTGAAATTAATTTATGTACTTACACACTATGTCAACTTTAAAGAGTTCAGATTTAAAAAATCAATTTTTTCGAACTCCTTTGTATGGTCTATTATAATTACTTATTGTGTGCGAAATATTATAGATCACTGTAATTTTTATGTAAAAATCAAATGCCATAACATAGTATTATTATAATAAGTTTAAATAAGTCTTTATACCAATCTAGTAAATAAATAATTATAGCAAGAATTCAATTTGATTTTGTAATTTTCTTTATAACGTTTTAGCAATGACATCAGAGTGTTGGGCCCAAGCTTTAGGGATCAGCCCCCTATTGTCTAACTACACAAAGAAGTGATGTCGAAAATCAATAATCGATTTCTTCTTAGCTTCCAATCTTGGGCTAATTCTAATTCTAGGGTCCCCCACCCTGTAAGATCTGCACTGACGTCCCGCATTGGGATTTGGGGATCCACCATTAATCTTTGGCCAAAGTGTATGAATTTTACGTCTTAATTTCACGAACGTTTGCAAGATAGATATGTGTTGAGCTTCACAAATCATTAAATGAAATAGGCATAGCTTAGTGTTTTTTTAAATAGGTATCCTTATGAGATGACAGGTATAAATTAGAGTTGCCGCGAATACTCGCTATTAGGTATTCGGTATTACTCGACATTTTTTTAATATTCGTCGAATACCGAATAATAGCTAGTATTATTCGGCAAATAGTCGTCTAAAATAAACTTTTAACGAACAAAAAAACTAATGAGTTAAAAATAATCAATTTTTATTATTTTTCTTTATAAAACAACACACAGTATCAATTATTATCTGTAATATGTGCCTGTGCCTATCATATTTATGAAATTAAATTAGTTAGGCTTTTTAATTAATATTTAAAATCCAACAGAGGCAGATTGTGGTGCAGAAAAACTATTTTTCCGCACGTTCGGGAGCAAGTCGGTTTCGCTTTTCCTCATAAATTAAACCTGCCTCGGAAAATAGTCTTTCTGAATAAACAGAGCTTGCTGGTGTGATTAAGTATCGTTTAGAAAGCTTACTTAAAATAGGAAATCTATTCTTATTGGTACTCAAAACCCACCATTCATATGGGTTTATTTTTCTGTCAGCCTTTGCTAATGCGATGTAGTGGGCGATTTCTTCAGCAGTGGCATTCTTGGGTTGCTCTTCAGTTGGCTGCTCTATAGATGATTCTTCAAAACATGCCCAAAATAGTTTGAGTTTCTGAATCGACATGCTCACTTTCATTGTCTAAACGAGACCTTTTGAATGCCGTTTCTGGATCCGAATCATTATTTTCGTCATCTAAAGAAAACCTAAGACCTCTGAGCGCATCTCTATGGATCCGTTCAGCTTGGGTAGCGTCAAAGTAAAAGTCCTTGTAGCAGGGGTCTAAAAATGTCGACAAGTAATGTCTTCCTAAAGCATAGATCGTCCAAGTTAAAACGGGCTTGCATATTTTGTATTAACGCCTTTCTAAAATCATCAACGTGTGCAGTTTGTTGAATCAGCGCATCTTTCATTAGGTAGGTATCTGGTTAATGAAACAGTGCTAGGTATCACATCTGATATAGGTGCATATGTATATGGAACTCGTGATTTTTGTTATCTCTTCGAAAGGTTTTAAGAGCTTTAACAGATGTTCTATAACCTCCCACTGATCACTGGTAAAATTTTCAAAATTCACGCTCCTTGATTCTGAAATATACACTGAAATTGCTCGTTTTTGCTCAGATAGACGCTCCAGTAAGTAATATGTTGAGTTCCAGCCAGTTTGAATATCTTGAATCAGTTTATGCTTAGGAAGTTTGAGCTCACATTGAATACTTTCAAGTTTTGTGTATCCTGAATGATTAAAATGTGTCACTATGCGGCGGGAAATCGTAAGAATTTCTTTTATTGGAGAACTGTTATCTAATTCATTATTTATCACCAGCTGGAGAGTATGTATGAAGCAACGCTCTGAAGGAAGTAGAGTTTCCTTACCTAACTCCTATAACCATATTCGGCCCATTATCGTGAACAATCGCTTGAATTTTAGTGATGGGTACCTATGTCCCATTTCGTTACACACTGTAACAGTTCTCTTTTGATATTTTCTGATGTGTGTGATTCAGGAAAATGCGCCATGTTTAGAACGGCATGATTCAGTTTAAAGTTTTCTGATATCCAGTGTTCTGTGAAACTCAGAAATGCAGCATTATTTACAGAAGTCCAAAGATCGGTAGTGAATGCTATAGCTTCAACCCTTTCTAACTCGTTTTTTAGTTTGCTAAACACTCTCTCATACATGTCTGGAATTATTTTTTCAATGAATTATGTCCTGCCAGGAATAGTGTATTGCGGCAAAGCATTATTAATAAGACGTTTAAAGTCCACATGATGATCGACGATGGAAAGTGGCTCGTTGTCAATAGCGATCATTTCACCATCAAGTAGTAATATTTTTTTGTTTGGCTATCGTTGATGTCCCAGAGCTTTTTTTTTTCAAGTAAGTAGTTGTTGCAGTGACGGTTGCACCAAAGGCTGACTGGGGAACTGGGTGGATGAGGAGGTACTTGGAGATGATTCTGCGGGAGCATTATGTTAAGCATGTAGGGACACACTATATACAGAATAGCTGACTCGTGTAAGTCGTACCTAAGTAGATGCTCGCTATTGTAGTGTGCCCACGTCAGTCGTCTCTCCCCGCTCATTCAGTTAATACATGCATTTTGTGGAAATATAAATTGGTAATTGGAAGATGCATCTACTCATTCCAACCTCCTCATCAAGAAAGGATTAATCAGTTTATTAGGGGTTGCATCATCATAATAATCAAGAAACCCTAAAAGCATGACTACTTGAGCTTCCATAAATTTTACCAAAGGTACTCATCTGCGAGCAAAGAAAATACGGCAATTATTCAAATAATGTGTTACAAAACTCAAAAGTACAATATACTAAAATATACCTACTTCATAAATGAAAAGAACTTTTGAAACAAATATTATATAATAACGTTCTTATTATTACTTTGTAACGGTAAAATAATACAAGTAAAAAAATCTAACCTGGGTGTTCGGATTTCAAATGATTCTGCAAAGCCGTCGTTCCTGCTTTTTTTGCGGCACTACTTATTTTTACACCACACAAAATTCATTTTGCACTGTTTTCTTCCTCTTCAAAATGTAGCCAAACATGAGATTTTTTTTTCCTGGGTTTGGCATGATTGTTCTTCTTTTTAAGTAACACTAACTAATGAAGTATTCAAGTCTTTAATTCAATAGCAATTTTCAAATAAAATAAGTACCTATAGAAAGAAAAAATAAAAAATCGTCAACGGATGTCGAAAATTTAATTACAAATGCGTGCCGCCTACCTAAACACAAGCGTATTAATTGAGCGGGAAATCCCCTACAATAATAAACGCTGGGTTATACAAAACGGGGTATTCCCCGGAGTGTGCTGCAGAGCTTTTCAACCTGATCCCACCATCCCCATTCTATGATCGGACAACCAGACGCTCCGCGATGCGTCACCGCTACATGGTAGACATACCTTCTATACGCACAAAGCGGTACTCTCCCACCTTTATTATGCGCACTGCCAAGGAGTGGAACGCCTCGCCTGAGTCTGTGTTTCCTGATAACTACAACCTAGGGATCTTCAAGTCACGAGTGAATAGGTTTCTTCTAGGCAAGCGTGTACCATCGTAGACTGCATCATCGCTTACCATCAGGCAAGATAGTGGTCAAACGCTAGCCTATAATTTATAAAAAAAAATATGTACAAGAAAAGGGTTACCAGCATTAAAAAATGAAAAATTAAATTACTACATTACATCTCACGCATAATGAACCACATACAGAGTTTGAATGCGGAAAAGGGAGTCCACCAACATACTACATTACATATATGTAGGTATGAAACAGTTTTCTTTAACTTTATTGTTTTCTTTTCTCACAACCTTAGAAATAAGAAATATTTTTAATGTGCCTTATTTATGTCGAATAGTAATGTCGAGTTATTCCACTATTCGCCAAAGTGAATGGTGATTAATCGGTATTCGACTATTCGCTATTACAACTATTCGCGGCAACTCTAGTATAAATGCACCTAATACATACAATATTAAATTTTAATAATACTCCTCTCCTTTTTAAGGTCCTTTGTTTATCATTAAGTTTTATCTAGGTTGAGCTAAAAAAATTTCAATCAATTAAAAAATCATTGTACATAATTTTATTTTACTTTATTTTTATTGCCTCAAGATGAAATTGGTGTAGAGGTGTTGTCAAAAAGGGTTATAACTAAAGTTAGAACAGACGTCCTTTACTCAATTCATGCACAGAACAATAAAAATACCAAAATACTTAGCCAAGAATTTACTATCTAGAAATTTCATAAAACTATTTTTTATTTTTATTCTGGTTTGGCCGTTGATTGGGTGGACCCCGGGACAGCGGTGCAGGCCGGCCTCGGTTCCCGAACGCGCCCCGTCCGCCCCCACGACCTGACCGCATGTTCTGACCGCCTCTGCCTTTCGAAACCTCATTCCGACCCCTTGCTTTGACTTGCGTTTCTTCCTTCACCATGTCGATAACTTCATCGGGTATTCTGAGGTATTTGATGGTGCTGCCTCTAATGTAGCATTCTGGCATCCGCCAGAACTTGTCTCCGTCTCTGGATGTGCAGATCACCTCTCGTAAGTTGATGTTCATCCAATTATCGCAGCTCACGAGGTGTCCGTTGTATGTTTCACCATTCTTCAGCTCCACTAACATCGGGTGGTTTTGCGCCGTTCTTAGTAGTGAGAGTGGCAGCATTTTATGCGATGTAAACGATTACAATCTACAAAACAATTTCGGTACCAATATCAATACAAATTTACGAAAAAATACAGAATTTGTTACAATTCAGTTTTGTTTGTGGCTTGGCTACTGTGACTAGGGAGTGTCACATCACATTACCGCCAATGTCAATGTCATAATATTTTCATAATTCATAGTGTAGGTCAAGAATTTAACCGGTGCCTATTCAGAATTTTTAAAATCCCTTGCTATCTCTAAAGCAAAAGAGACAATACAACATATAGAACAGCACAATGTGAGTAATAAAGATAGGTAATGTGGGTTAGTGAGCTAATAAGTAATAAGTATATACATTTACAACTGATAATATACAAATTTATATAAAATATTATTAGGGATTTCCCTACCCTATGGCTGGACCAAGTGGCCGTGTAAATAGCGGGGCGGGGATCGCCTCGGGCTCATGGCAGGCTACGCTTGGCTTTCGGAATCGATGGACGTGTTTATGTGCTAAAGTTGGTGTCTTTCCATATTAGAAGCAGTGGTTAAGTTTTACTAGGATGTTATTGTTGTAGTTAAAATCATTGTTAGTAATAAATCCTAGACAGGTTTATTTGGGTTTCTTTTAAAAAAATAACATTGAGGCTAGTTTGTAACATCAGAAAGGTGGGATCATTCACGTGTTTTAGACCGTTTGCTATCCAAATTTAGTTTTCATTGTTTTGTGTTGGTTACGTCTATTGTTTGACCCGTAAGTACGCTTTATTTTAGTTTGTTGTGCGTTCTATAAAATGTCAGGTCGTTCGTCCAGGCCTAGACAACACGAGCACTCTCGTAGGCGGGAACATACTAGGAGTAGGACGCGCGAGTCACGTGGTCATTTTATTAACCAAACCGCCGCCCGCCAACAAATCGTCTACAAAACCGTTTAATGATCAGTCAAGATAGGTTGGCTAGGCGCCGTGATGCCTCGCGTAGTTCTTATGATAGCTCTCGCAGACGACGCTACAGTTCTTATGGTCGTCGCGATACATCACAGATGTTACTTACGCTCGTTTTTGTCGAGGTTAAAAGCAATCGAAAGTAGTCTACATTTTAAAATGACACAATCTAACGATAGTCCATCGCATCCGATTACCGAAAGCCAAGCATGCCGACACCCCGTGGCGGGCGAGGGTCGGGCGTGACAAAGGAGGTGACTCAGGTTAAGGGTGCGGACAGCATTGTTGGAGAGTAGACACTGCGCTTCTTAAGACAAAGGCTCATAACTTTATTATCTTTTGATAACTGTTTTGATTTGTGAGCACGACTTTGACGTGTGGTGCGCAGAGGTCGTCCACGAATGGTTAGTGAATAATTGGGTGAATCGCGAGTACATATGGCGCATAGAGAGTTGTTTACGGGGCGATGCAAAATTATGTTAAACGATTTGGTGCGTAATAATAATAGATTGTGGAGCAGCTTTAAGGTGGAATTTTGTGTCTCTTTGTGCCCGCGTAAAATTGATGTTGATACTGTTCTCTATGAAGACTTGAGCACTAACTTCAATTAATACTAAACTTTTGCGAAGTACGCGTGGAAATCACTATTGTGCCCTAATATTGTTAAGGGCTTATTGCACCAGTTAAAGTGTCATAGTAGTGCGAGGTATCTCTTATCCTCATGTCAAGGCAACCGATGCTATACTATCATCAAGGGTGCTAGTCGAATTCTTGTCTGTTTACGTAAAGCCTAAAAATTGATAATCGTTAGTCTAACAATGCTGCTCGTGCCTCCACTCTACTAATAAGGGTATGTCTTACCGACGACGAAAACGTGAGGTTTTATTTCTAGTGACGGTAAGATTACGTGTCTTTGTGGCAAGCTAGATCAAAAGAAATGGTTTTGCGCAAAAAAAGTCGTAAGTCTGAAACTTCCGCTTTAACTGAGGCTCTCAACATCAAGCGATATTAGACCTAGTACATATTTCCCTTTTTGTAAACAAATCGGACAAGCAATAAAAAGTCCATTGAGGTAAATGTTTGCTCATTGTTTAACCGAAACAAAATACGTAACTTTGTTAGCTGTATTTCAAAAAGTATCCGCTAATGTTTTGACAGACAGTGGGTCTGTTATTTTATTGACATTGGTTTTAATTTTATTAGAATGGCAACTTAAAGCTTGATGCATGGAGTAAAAAGCCAGTACGTTGTATTCTACTTCTTATGTAACGACTATTCTTACAGGTCTCAATCGAGACATCTGTTGTACCAGCCGATTTCAGCAATGCGCTAATTACAATCAACTGTGTAGAGCGTGTCCACTGTGGATGCTAAGAACATTAACTAAGATCCCTCTTACTTGTACCGATAAAGATTGTCTACTGTGAATAATTCAGGTGTTCTTCGATTTATTTTTATTCTGATTATTTTCTAATAATGTAACCGCAACATGCACAGTGAATATGGGTAGTATCGAAATTAAATTAACTTCGGCGTACCGTTGTCATTATCATTTCGTTCATAAGCTTTCAGTAGTATAAGGTAAATGACTATTTAAAAAAAAAACTACTTTCCTGGATACTGAAGTACCTAAGCAAACTGATTGAACATGGTCAGGTACGGCCGAACCTTGGTAAGTTTAATGCTAACAAAAGGGAAGTTCGTATATTTTCAGGATTGGCAGGATATTTCCGTTACTATATCACGAGTTATGCTTCTACAACTGCATGCATAGCCTGCTAAGAAAAGACGAATCCTTCTTTTGGGGCACTGAGTGAGTACTGGTCGCAACTACTTACTCATTGCGTGACTAATGAGCCCGTCTTAGCTATCTTTGATCCTAAGTTGTCTACAGAACTTCACACCGACGTCAGTGTTGGACTCGGTGCGATCTTATTCTAAGAGCACGCCAATAAAAGACCGCTATTAAGTACTTAGGTCATAAATCCACTCAGGGTGCAGAATCTCATTACCAAAGCTTTGAGCCGCATACACTAGCCGACCGTCGTACGCGCGCTGCAGCCACAACATTTTTTTTTGCAACAAATAGCGACGTACTCTAATTCTTTGAAACTGACGGAACGTATAAGACCCTTTTTGTTACCAATAGTCGCGCGCTAGTGGGGTTACCTTCAAGACTTTAGGTTCATCGTCGACTACAAAAAATGGTTGTTTGATGCAGACTCATGCTGGTTTCATCATCATCATCTCAGCCCGTTTGCACCGACTGTTGGTGATTATTTATTACGCCATTCTTTCCGGTATGCTGACTTACTTAGTCGAAACTCTTCTGTTGACTTAATCATACGTTAGCTGCTCATGTGGAGACTCCAGAGTTGGCGTTAAAATTGAAGAATGGGTAGTTAAAATGACAAGGTGGTCTAATTCTAATTATAGTGTGGAGGAAATAAGATCTGCATTGACGTTTCGCATTGGGGTGTATTGTGCATTACCCTCCTTCTAACCTGACCCCAACCATCCTAGCTCTATCCTGAATTAACGTAGCAGGACTTTGGGTTGATAGATGCAGCTTTCCAAGATCCCCGTGGATGTTATTGCGGTGAGGATTCGATGAGTTCCTGCAGACCCGTCTTCAGTCTGACATCGCTTATGGCCATACGGTGAAGTATCACTAGCTACACCGTCTCTTCTTCCTGAAGACATGCGCGACAAAGCGTACTGTCCGTGGCCCCGGTCTACAAGAGGTGATGGTTAAGTTTGCAGTATCCTGATGATTCTTCTGATGACCATCATCCTGAAATCTTCGCGTTTCATTTTTAACAGGGTATAAAAAAAAAATACAATGTGGTACGCGATCGAAAACGATTTATTGTTTTAGAAGTTAACACCAACTGAGGCAGACCGATGACCTTTTTAGTTTCATTCCGAAGGGCTACAGGCTTAGTTTGTTGAGAGTATTTCATGACGACCACGATCATACTTGTACTGACAGAACAACTGATTTGATATTGCTTAATTTTAGATGTCCTGGTATACGTCAATTTGTGATAAAGTGTATGGGGTCGTTGTATTACATGCCTAGCACACAAAAAGATACCAAGAGCTCCGCTGCAGCCAATGGAGTCCTGGGCAATGCTAGAAAACTCCGTTCTGTGGTTCACAGCAACCTTCCTCGTTGGTATGTTTTTATAGTCATTGACGAGTTCTAAAAAAATCTGTCTTCTTTACTTCTTATAGATACAAGCCAACGAGACACTGATGAATTCAAACTCACCAACGTGGTATCATTATTTGGTACCCCATCAACTATAGTTTGTGACCGTGGCAGAATGTTCGGCAGCGCCGTCTTCCAAAAATTGAGTCTGTGATTTGGGTAATTTTATCACGCCTGGTAAGCACTGCAAAAACGTACAGGTAAACTGTACGTCAAACTGTCCTTAACATGCTACGCGTTGAAGTTGGCACTATAGACTCTCAATGGTCCGACGTGCTGTGAAACTTGGAAGGTAAAGTCTCTCAATATTACCTCACCACTGCAGCAGCTGCTGGTGTGCGTAGATGCGACGACTCCGGTCAACAGATCTCTAGTGTGAGATGTCGCCTTGGAGAACCCTAATCTATATCAAGAGGTTGTTTTCATTCTCAGAAGGCGACGGGCATCTGAGCTGCTAGAATCCAGCATCAGGATGCATCAATGGAGGTCGGCGGCTGCCTCGCAACTTTGCTGTTGGTGAGGTGACTTCGTGTTCGTGAGCAAGGCTGCCCATATGACCTGGAAACTGGACCCGGCAAGCGCGGCCCTGCTGTAGCGCGGCGAGTGGGCCCTGGATGGATTCATGTTCAGTCTTCCCTGAGGGTCATGGCCTCCTGCGCTATGCTAATTTGGGGCCTCTAGCGTGTCAGGGCAGCAGATCACTTTTGGTCTCTGTCTGTGACTTTCCTGCGCTATGCTAATTTGGGGCCTCTAGCGTGTCAGGGCAGCAGATCACTTTTGGTCTCTGTCTGTGACTTTCCTGCGCTATGCTAATTTGGGGCCTCTAGCGTGTCAGGGCAGCAGATCACTTTTGGTCTCTGTCTGTGACTTTCCTGCGCTATGCTAATTTGGGGCCTCTAGCGTGTCAGGGCAGCAGATCACTTTTGGTCTCTGTCTGTGACTTTCCTGCGCTACGCTAACTTTGCGTCTCTAGCGTGTCAGGGTGACAGACCCTATGGTCTGTGCCTGTGACCTACCGAAGCAGTGTATAGCGAGTGATGGAGTCCGGAATCTTTCATTCGAGATACATTGTATCATTGTTTGTGAATCCTGAAGCTATCCAAAGGTTGTTTTGTACTAGTAAACCACTTACAGTTCCTTTTCTTGTGGACGCTTGAGTGCACGCTTGCGCCCATAACATAAGGAGTTTTCTTATTCAGTTCAGCTTTGTACATACATCTACTACTTTTAAATGAATGGTACTTTGTTAAAAGAAATTGACTTTAAACGTTTGTCTAGCTTCAGACTTTGCGCTTATTTTCAAGTCACTTCAAATCTGTTTTTGTTGTGTGTTGCAGAGAGTGATCGATCTGATGATGCTCAGCTTGTAAGGGCTGAACCTCCTACAGTAGATACTGCAGGCGAGGACGCCTTGCTGTCAGGAGAGGCCGTATTAGGGATTTCCCTACCCTATGGCTGGACCAAGTGGCCGTGTAAATAGCGGGGCGGGGATCGCCTCGGGCTCATGGCAGGCTACGCTTGGCTTTCGGAATCGATGGACGTGTTTATGTGCTAAAGTTGGTGTCTTTCCATATTAGAAGCAGTGGTTAAGTTTTACTAGGATGTTATTGTTGTAGTTAAAATCATTGTTAGTAATAAATCCTAGACAGGTTTATTTGGGTTTCTTTTAAAAAAATAACATTGAGGCTAGTTTGTAACAATATAATTTATAAAAGGGGAAAAGGTAAGGGTTAATAAACATTTAAAGGAGGTAGGACCAGGGCACAGACCACTTAGAGACGAAGGATTTCAGGACGTAGGATTTCATGTTAGTAAGAGTGACTGAAAAGGAAAAAAAAAGAATGACTAAAGATGAGGTTAAAAAAACACTTGTCAAAATCTAATGTGGCATCGGTCCTTTATACTCCAACTCCAATGTAGGTACGTCACATGACCGTCTGTACATAACACTTCTAAGTGGTCTGTGACACAGACTACTAGGCAGTCTAGGCACAGACTAGGAATGCGCAAGTGAAAAAAATATATCGATATTTTTAAACAGTATCGATAATTATCGAGTGAAAAATATCGATATATCGTCAGTTTTCACATGATTATTCATACATATTCGCTAAGCATTCAAAATTCGTAAAAAAGAATAGACATAAAGAAAAGAGTATTTGTTAATAATACTCGAACCTAAACAACTAATTAATTATGTACTATATACAATTTGACCAAACCAGTACTCATCAGATATGGACATAAGAAGCACCCTATGCAAGCCACGCCTTTGTCTAAAAAAAAAATTATCAACACGACCAAAGACACGACCCATCACTAACACGAACTGTCATAGGGATCAAGGTTCGCCGCGCCGAGTATAGCACAGACTGACTAATATGCTACTTACATAGAGTCCGCGCCACCAATGAAGTCCGATAGACGCGGCGCTGCTATCGCAGAAATCGAGAAGTTATTCGAGATTTAGTTCCCGCTTTTGCCGTAAGACTTTACTCGTGGCGCGGATTCTACCTATGATCATGCCTGGTAATGTCCCCTACAAGATCGACGACCGTAAGAAATGAATGAAAGACCGATGCAATAGTCTGGATGACAGGTAATCGGTCTATTATGTCCTAATCTGTGAACCGTCTTTGCGATATTATTCCATTCATTCAATCCATTTGTCGGATCCGTTTTGTAAGTTTTGTCAGGTCGTTATATTTCGAAAAAAATAAATAACTACTTATTGCGTCGCGCGTTAGTCACAAGTATAAAAACATCATAACCGGCATACGTCTGTACAATATTTATCTCATTCCAAACCTTGTATTGCAAAATTGTAGTAAGAACGAAAACTTGATATGGTAAAACAATACAAATTGTCTAAAATGGCTTCTGCCGAGTGCTTCGACGCTCCAAACGCATGGTGCAGAGTGTGCCTAGAGATCGATGTGAGGATGCATTGGGTTGGAAACACCCGCCTTCTTGAAATATACGAGAAAATAACAAATACAAAGGTATGTATCCACCAACTGTGTCTAGAACAATAGCTTCAGTTTTACTTGCAGTGATTTGTTATTAGTGAATATATCAATTGAGCAAACATAACGGGCAGCAAGCTTACATACAGTTAAACCAACATTGAATTTTAGTGAGATCGTCAAAGATGTACTTATCGATTGATATTTGCACACCTTAGATTAAAACAAAAAGGGAAGATATGTTACGCGCTTACATTGGTAATAGTCAAACTAGGACCTGCTGCACTACATAGATAATCTCACGCACACGTTTGTAAAGTAAGTTACATCACGTTATTACGTGGAGTGTCAATCCGGTGGCCGAGACAGCGAAGAGCCTATGTTTAGTGCGAGCAAGAGAAAATCAAGTGTCAGTTGCGGCGCCGAGTCGTCGTAGTAGGTACGAGAGAATTTGTGTGCATGAACCTAATCTGAGCTGCCCACTTGTAAGATGCTTGTGCGGTATCTTCCCTTTTTGTTTTAATCTAAGTTGCACACGGTCTGAATAGTAGAATGTATAAGGATCAACAAAATGTAACAATGAAATGTATGTGTAGGTGTTTCTAGTTCCCATCGATGTAATACAGGAAAAAAACAAATATATTTCGAAAAATGTAAACCAGCAAACATATTTCATTAAAACTGATTGTCTCTTTATATGGCACTAAATTTCATCCATTTAATTTGCTTAGTTTTTCTACAATCTCACTGAAACCTACAAAAATGTCTCTTCCCTGGTCTGTCCCTTAACAGTATTTTCAGCAAATCAGTCACTTTTAAGTACTTCTCAATAACAAACCATAGGTCTATATTATGAATCTATACAATAGAATAACTAATTATTGTTAATCCATTGTTTTAGAATTTGAATATCTAAACTTTTTCATTAAAAAAGTTCAAGACATTTTGACCCGCGCATTTATGTCTCCTCCCCTGGTATTTTTATTCCGTCATTATTAGGAAATAATAATTTGTAGCCGGTAATGCAAACCTGAGAACGCTTAGTGACCTCTCGTGAAGTTAGCAATTTTTTTTTTTTGTTATCTAGTTTTTTAAGGAACTTGCGTCGTTCTCTACGACGATGTCAGTTCCATAATTGGCTACAGTAATTAATGACTATACAGCATCCTTCAGCTGGTCGTATATGGACCGGTAGAGCATGTTAGCTGAGTCAGATGTTTGCTCAGCTAATACACTCTGAAACAGGCCCACATCGACCTTGTTGAATTTCAGCGCTCTGTACAACTCCTCTCTCATAGATTGACTCCGGACACACTCTGTTAAAAAGTGGTATTCATCCTCCACCACTCCACAAGCATTACAATTAGGAGTATCTATCTTTCTCATTAAAAATTTAAAGCCGTTTAGAGGCATATGCCCGGAGCGCAATCTATGAGCGATTACAATCCACTTCCTACTTATACTAGTGTTGGTAAACCATGGTATGTGAGGGGGCTCGCTTTGCATAGTTCGATACCAGATGCCCTTCTCCCGGGAAGCAATATCAAAGTATTCCTTCCATTTATAGTGTATACCTTCTCTATATTTATGTAGCAATTCTGAATAGTCAGGTTTCACAAAAACTTCAGTACCATTTGATATTGCCTCCCGAGCCAGGGCATCTGCCACTTCATTACCATGAATGTTGACATGTGAAGGAATCCATTGAAATCCCAAAGTCGCTCCCCCAGCTACCAGCTCCAGAACCTTATTAAGAATAGTGTAGGCTAGCGATACACCTCTGCGGCCAGAGGTGCAACGAGCCACATGTTGCAGTGCACTTCTGCTGTCAGACAGAATAACCACTTTTTTGAGTCCTGAGCTAATAACGTAGGACAGCGCCTCCGAGATCGCAAACAATTCCAGTGTCATAATGTATGAATTATTATTATCACATTTAAAACTTTCTTTTACATTTAACCTGGGGTCATAGAATGCTGCACCACTTCCATCCTTAGTTAGTGATCCATCAGTAAATATTCTATGCCAACCAGTATACTCAATATTTAACATATGTAATGTATCATATGTCATACATATGTCAGCGAATGTTTTATTCTTTTCATGACATCATTAATGTCTTTGAACAAAATTAACTTGCAAAAAAAGCATGTATCTCATGCACTTGATTAAATTTTTGATCTCATTTTGTGATAATACTAATGATAGTTTATACAGTGTGTCCCTGGATAAAGTGCAACCCCGAAAGGGGGTGAAACTAGATCAAAAATTATCGACAAAAAATAGAAAAAAAAATTAAAAAAAAATTCGTATATACTTTATTGATGTATTAAAATTTTTATTACTCACTAATTACTCTTATTTAATAAAAAAAATATTTCTTCCAAAGTAGTAGGTCTATTTTGTTAAAATAAAAACCATAATCATGTCAGATATGTGACGATGACGATAAAATAACAAATAACTCACAAACGAGTGGCTATCGTGACTTAAAGTTTAATTTTTGTATTAAAATTACATTTTTTAGGCTGTTTTTTTCCAATAAACTCCAAAAATCTTAAAATTAAGCCTATAATACTAGAAATTTTTATGACTTTTTATTATTGTCTATCATAATAGCTTTTAAATAAAAAAAAACCTACGTTCTAACATAAAAAATGTGCTGGCGTGTCAACTTTAAATGCTCCTAGCCAGCACATTTTTTATGTTAGAACGTAGGTTTTTATTTTATTTAAAAGCTATTATGATAGACAATAATAAAAATTTCTAGTATTATAGGCTTAATTTTAAGATTTTTGTAGTTTATTGGAAAAAAACAGCCTAAAAAATGTAATTTTAATACAAAAATTAAACTTTAAGTCACGATAGCCACTTGTTTGTGAGTTATTTGTTATTTTATCGTCATCGTCACATATCTGACATGATTATGGTTTTTATTTTAACAAAATAGACCTACTACTTTGGAAGAAATCATTTTTTTATTAAATAGAGTCATTAGTGAGCAATAAAAATTTTAATTCATCAATAAAGTATACAGTGTGGAAATTAAACTCAGGCCCTGGAGGGAAACTACTTAAAATCCTTAAGCTAGCTCATTTTACTTAAAGGAGACATTCCTTTATTTTTAAAAAGAAACAAATCTGCATTAAAATATTTTTTTAAACTCGCTTGCTTCGCCCGGGACTCGAACCAACTAAAATTTAAAAAATAAACACTCCTTATTTTATTATTATACTAATCGGTAGTATTAATATTCAGGATAAAGTTTCTCTAAAAAATATTTGGTTACTGTTCACTTTTAACAAGTAAAAGACACGTAACAATTCTGTTATCTCTCCAACACTCAAAGACTTCGTATGAAGTACACGCTTGCTTATTTATCGTTAAGTACCTTGTTGAAATCTTCGATAAGAAAATTGTTCAATGGTGGTAATACCTCTATGCACATTTCCTTCTTACATGATCCGAGGCGTTCAGTGGAGAAGTTTAAAAATGGAACGTTTGACTTTGTTTGCGAGGCGGGACAATAATTTTAAAATTCGAACGATTTTTATCAACAGATTTTATTTAAGTAGTGTTGCTTCCCTTACGTAATTAAATTATCTCATAATGGCGTATCAAGAACAATTCGATTTATTAGAAGCTTACTTTGTTTGCAACAAGAGCTACGATTTAGCTCTGCAGTGGTATCGCGAGAAGTATCCAGACAGAGAACTACCATCTAGAAAGGTTTTGTCTCGAATTGTGAATAATTTACTGACCGTTGGAAGTTTTAAAAAGAAGACTGGACGCCCACAGCAACAAAATTTGGACTATAGCGATGTTGAGTTAAACATTTTAACCTACTTCGAGTGTTACCCGAAAGCTTCAAGCAGGGAAGCTGCTCAAGAGATAGGCATCAACCATACTAGTATACTTAAAGTTCTGAAAAAATACAAATACAAATGTTATCGTGATGGGCGATTGGTGCAGAAACTACATCCCGGAGATAGTGAAAGGAGATTACAGTTTTGTGAAAATATTCGAACAGAAATAGCCCTCAACCCAAATTTCTTGGACTGTATTGTATGGTCTGACGAAACAAATTTTAGTAATAATGGAATGTATAACAGACATAACAATCATTATTGGTCTCGTCAAAATCCATTCCGTGTCCGTGAAACGAACAATCAGGTCAGATTTTCGTTTAATGTTTGGTGTGGAATCAAAAGTAACATGGTTGTTTTGTTGCACATTTACGAAGGACATCTGAATGCAGCAAAATACATTGAAATATTAGAGCTTTTAAAAAATCAATTAAACCTTCTGCCAGAAGAGGAACGAAATAATATCATTTTTCAACAAGATGGTGCACCTGCCCACAACAGCAGAATTGCCAGGGCATACCTTAATGAAAATTTCAATGCCTGGATAGGTACAAACGGTACGATTAGATGGCCTGCAAGAAGTCCAGACCTGACGCCCATGGACTTCTTTTTATGGGGTCATGTAAAAAATGTTGTTTATGAAACTTGCTATGAAACCGTTCAAGAGCTAAGGATTGCGGTAGAAAATGTTATCAGGGGCATACACCACAACACTTTGCTGAAGGCTACAAGAAATGAATTTCAACGGCGACTAATGTTGTGTAGCCGGAACGACGGGGCTCATTTCGAACAATTTATCAGTTAAATAATTTAAGTGTTACAAAATTGATAGTAAAATAAAGTTGATGTTAGATTTAACGATTATTTTTATTTTTAAGACCAAATGTTTGTTACAGAAACTTTATCCTGAATATTAATACTACCGATTAGTATAATAAAATAAAGAGTGTTTATTTTTTTAAATTTTAGTTGGTTCGAGTCCCGGGCGAAGCAAGCGAGTTTAAAAAAATATTTTAATGCAGATTTGTTTCTTTTTAAAAATAAAGGAATGTCTCCTTTAAGTAAAATGAGCTAGCTTAAGGATTTTAAGTAGTTTCCCTCCAGGGCCTGAGTTTAATTTCCACACTGTATACTAAATTTTTTTAATTTTTTTTTTCTATTTTTTTGTCAATAATTTTTGATCTAGTTTCACCCCCTTTCGGGGTTGCACTTTATCCAGGGACACACTGTATACGCCAAGAAGAGGAATAATAGTATTCTGCGCCAAGAAGGTATGGTGATTTTTGTTTTTTTTTTTTTACAAGAAGATTTTTAAGCGATAATGAGAAGAGGAATAAGTGTTTAGTGCCAAGAAGTTAAGGTGATTTTTGTTAATTTTTTGTTTTTGCAATAATATGTTTAAGCAATATGCTACCAATTAATATTATGATTATATCTAACAATATTAAGTGAAGACTGTTTAAGAAATAAGTCTGATTAATAATTAGTACATTTTTTTTTATAAAAGTTGATTCCTCTAAAACACAAAGTTATTCATTTAAAAAGATGTACATGAAGTCCCTCCCTTGTTCAAATTGTACCATACCCTATACACCATGTTTCTCCCCTGTACAAGATATCTCCCCTGGTACCTTCTAAAACAAGAAAATAACAATTAAATAACTGGCCCTTTTAAAAGTAACTCACAAGTAGCTAGACAAATTTAAATATACAATTATTAAATTAAAATTAGCAAATTTTTGTTATGCCACCATCTCATACAGCCGAATACCTCTTAATGTAGAAACACCCGTACCTATATTCTGGCAAATAAACATTCTGATTTCTTATTTACTGGTGTAACCTAGATGAGGCAGGCACAGTCACGGAGTGTGCGTGAAGTCTATCTATGAATTATAAAGGAATCAGGTTGCCTGGAAGAGATCACCCTCAGTGATAAGTCCATCTTGTGTATTGGCAGTTTATAAATAACTTAAATAATTTTTATTTATGATAAACATCACATATTTCATCATTGACATCACATATATCATCACTGACATCACACAATTATAATTTTGCTCTCACAGGGTCTAGTGGGTGATTAAGCGGTCTTGGCAGAATAACAGCGTCAACTGCTAACCCAGTTGACATAATGCTGAGGCCCATTTGCTGCTATAGCACACAAGATACCTGGGTCTACCTCATATTTAATATGAATTATTTATTATATTGTATGTTTCTGTTTTGCATATAGGTACTGTTCAATATTGTTATTTTTACATTAATTATTTTAAATAATCTTTTGTAAATTTAATAAGTGTGCTATTTAGCAAATTAATGATTGTCTATGTCTACGTCTATTTTTGTATTGTTTGTGTATGTGTGGTTATTTAATAAAGTGTTGTGTATCTATGAAATGTGTTAAAGCCATTCTGGAGTTATATCATGAATTAGCTCAACCTATATTATTGTTTCAGTTGAATGCAGAAGATGGAAGGCCACACACAATATGCTACATCTGCTACTCACAGCTGCAGAGGTGCTACACATTCTCTGACATGTGTCACAAATCTGAACAATTCCAGAGAGAGCATTTACTCCATATCACTGAGGTATATACTAACTTTGGCAGGAATTTCCTTTAAGTGCCCTTCCTAGGGGTAGGGAGGTGGCAAGCAATTCAAATCAGGGTGACCTCGATTCTGTCAACTCCGGACATTGTGAATCCAGCCCATAAGAACAAGCAAACAATACAAGAGAAATATCAAAGTCAATGCCAAATTGGCAAATATTCGAAATTAGTGAAACTAAAAATTCCAAAACTGTTAAAAAAGCCTTATCTATCAATGTCATATCAACTATAAAAATCATAGAACATACATGGGGTGATTCAGGTACCCAGCACCCCCTGTTTGTAAGCTACTTTTTATTGACAAATGACCTCTGTGAACCCACGGGTGGAAGCTAGTGATCTGTATTTAATCACTCTCAAATTATTATTATTTTGTTCTTGAGCAATCACAGGAAAGACAAATCATTGTATTTTTGCAGATAATAAGAGTGAAACAGGTATTTAGACTACAAGGACATAGGCACCTACATTAATCAATAATAAGCAGTTAAAAAATATAAATATGTATTGCTGGACATTTCACACAGCGTTATCTAGCCCCAAACTATGCAGAGCTTGTACTATGGGAACCAGATAACTGATGGATAATTATATACTTGTTTTTGTAAATACATACTTATAGTATATAGAAAAACACCAAGACACGGAATAAATATCTGTAGATCATGCAAACATTTGTTCCGTGGCGGGAATCGAACCCGCTACCTCCTGCGTCTCAGCCGGCTATACGTCCACATTTACGGTCTAAATTTAACCATAATTCAACCGTTTTTATAGCTTGATTTTATCTTTTGCACTACTTCGCCATATAAACTAACTATGCTAACAGCCGGTTGTTAGTACGCTAATCAAATCGCAAATCAGTTGACATAGTGTTTAACTTAACACTCTTGTTATATCAAATCGAGTTTCTCGAAGGTTGATTAGTGAATAGTTAGCTAATCAAAGGATCATCTTTTGACTGTCAAACTAATGTTATTTTCACACCATCGAACCATCGAAAACATTGTTTTAGTTCAATCATTCATGTCTACAGGTTTGAGATTTTTGTCGAAAACCAGATGTATCATTTGAATATGGATAAAAAGAAATTTATTTTAGTCGTTTTTCTCTCTAAAAAACAATCATAACCTAAAAGTATGCAGTAAGACACTATTATACTCATCGCAATCCCATAGATAGGTATAGAAAACGTCGTTTATGTACGCCAAAACATCTTTCAATTGTGCCTATTTCTTGTACATAATTGTGATGTAAAAAGTTCCCGTTACCTTGGAATCTCTTGTATGCAGACGACGTCGTACCTACTCATCGCCAAAACACCTCAACAATTGCAAATATCACTGCCCTCATGGATCAACGCCTTAGAAACAGCTGGTCTTAGAGTGAGCCGAACGAAGACTGAACACATGGAGTGCTGTTTTAGTAAGGACAACTGCACAGAAGGGACTTCAAGAGTTTACTATCACGATAAAACATCTGTACCAAAAGGCATTTACTTTAAATACCTTGGCTCAGTGGTAACACGCACTGCAGAAAAGGAGGCAGACGTAAACCGCAGAATAAGCATTGCCTGGCAGAAGTGGCAATCCTAGAGAGGTAGGTACTTTCTATTCTATACTTTGTGACCCACGTATGCCTGTCCATGCAAAGGGCAAAGTGTACAAGATGGCGGTCAGACCGGGGATGATGTATGGAGCAGAATATTGGGTGGTAAGAGACACATGTCCAGTAGATGCATTCGACGGAAATGAAGGTGTTAAGATGGTCAGGAGGGGTAACCAGTCACAACAGAATCTGGGATGAATATGTTCGAGAAATCTTTGGGATTGCCCTACACCAGATAAGCTATCTGAAAGCCGACTGAGGTGGTATGGCCACGTCATGAACACGTGAAGAATATGTGGTCAAAACAGCACTGTGTCTTCCAGAACACAAAAGAGGCAGGGGACGTCCCCCATTGGCATGGTGGACCAACATGACCAGACTCCTAAAAAGGAAGAACTGCCTGACCTGACAACCCAAGAGAGACTAACTTGGCGCTGAAAAATTAGGAGAGCAGACCCCACTTAAAGTGACAACATACAAAGAAGAGATGTGATTTGTGAACTATTAATAGAAAAAGCATACTATAGTGTTAATGATTCCCTAACCGATGACAATTTTGAATGACCCATTAGATATAATAATTCTTTTTGGTTTAAATTTTATGTTTGACTAATATTATTAATACTTTTTTATTGTTTTAAATTTTATATGAGGTAAGAGCTGCAAAAATATTTTAATTATTATAAATAAATAACGTAATAATAAAATGAACATGTAAAGCTTTAACATTGCATGCGTTAACGCTGAATATGGCTGTACCTACACCTTGTTTATTACCCATATTATGCAATAAATACAATTTGATTTGATGTAAAAAGTCAATAAAAACACCTGTAAATGATGTCCATTATTTTTATTTTTGCATCACAGACTGCCTGCACATGCAGGTGAAAACAATCATTTTCTGTTCTGGTATAATAATAATTCTGCTTGTGGTGACCACCGTCTGGAGCATTTTATTTAATACACTGGGGCCTTAATTCGCCAATAGCTGCAGACACTTTACTTATTATTCAGCACGTTGTAGATTTATGTAGGTATACCTTAGCGGTCAGCTACAGTAATTTGGAATGCCTCAGTGGCGTAAAAACTTGTTGTCAAATAGTATTTGTTGTAGGGCGCTGATATAGCTACTCCGCAATGTAGGTAAATAGGTTTATAGAGTCCCCAATCAAGGCAGTTTATGAAATCACAGGCTTTGAAACTCTACAGCGCATCTTGAATTCTTCAGATGGTTCCACTCTTGTCCTCATCACTCTTGTCTGTCATGATCATCCTCATCATTGTTACTGGTTAAATCTGATAGAGACATCCTAGAAATATATAATTTAAAGGTTATTTTATGCTGTTTACTATTGTTTTTTAATAGATAACACTTCCACAAATATATATAATCATTATATTGTCACTTTGGAGTACACACCTTATGTATTTGTAGAATAAAACCACAAAATTAACTCGAAATAATCAGATTATTTCTGCTAATTAGAGCTCACGCACTGATTAGTTAACTATCGATTTGATCACCGATTAGTGGACGAAAAACGACTAATCAGTGTTCCTGCAACCCATTTTCACGTTTGACAAGAGATTTTGTTAACTAATTTGACAACCTGATTAACTAATCTCTGGATAAAATCAGATGAGGTAAAATACGTTTCAGCAACCCAATATGCACTTGACAAGAGGTTTGACCAATGGTCAACTGATTTGCGAGTTAATTATCGCTCCAACAACCGGGTGTAAATCTCACATTACTCCATGCGCGCAATATGTTTTAAATAAGGTACACAGTTTTCTCTTCACATGTTGATATAACGATATTCGTCTTTCAGGCTGATGGATTAGTACCACCAAGAGCAATCACTCATAACCTAGCTGTGACTGCTTTACCGTCCATGTCCATAATTGATTATTTAAACCAAGAAAATACTGAAGTTAAAATTAAAGAAGAACTTCTACTAAAGGATGAATCCATTGACATAGAGGAGAGTACACTTGCAGAAGATGTCACAGACAATGACAATATAATAAGCTTGGAACAACCTCCAGTAAAAGTGAAAACTGAGATAAACAATGTGTGTGCTTTGTCATTCTTCTGTGATGTGTGCAACAAAACATTTGCAAAGAAAATAAAACTAGTGCAACACATGCTGATTCATTTCAGTAATAAGCAGCATACCTGCAACATGTGCAATAAGACATTTAGTAATGGCAGTAGCTTGATTAGACACGAGAGAATCCACACTGGAGTAAAGCCGTATGCTTGCAACATTTGCAATAAATCGTTTATCACTAACAGTCACTTGTCTGTACACAAGAGAATCCACACTGGAGAAAAGCCATATCCTTGCAATATTTGCAATAAATCATTTTCTCAAGGCAGTATTTTGAATAGACACAAAGGAATCCACACTGGAGTAAAACCATATGCTTGCAACATTTGCAATAAATCATTTTCTCTAGGCAGTAATTTGGCTAAACACAAGATAATCCACTCTGGAGAAAAGCCATATGCTTGCAACATTTGCAATAAATCATTTTTTCAAGACGGTACTTTGACTGCACACAAGAGAATCCACACTGAAGAAAAGCCATATAAATGCAACATTTGCAATAAATCATTTACTGACTGCAGTAATTTGATTAGACACAAGAGAATACACACTGGAGAAAAGCCATATGCTTGCAAAATTTGTACTAAATCATTTACTACCAGCACTAGTTTGATTATACACATGAGAGTCCATACTGGAGAAAAGCCATATGCTTGCAACATGTGCTATAAATCATTTAACACCAGCAGTTATTTGATTAAACATAAGAGAATCCACACTGGAGAAAAGCCATACACTTGCAACACTTCCCGCTAAGCAAGCAAAACTGGCCGTAACATTACTGAAAGTAATATCAAGGAGCTTGTAACTTACAAATCCAAGCTTGCAACGTTCATGCAAGGTTAGAGCAAGCTTGAAACGAAGCGCTAACGGCCACGCTGTAGATAAACCCTGTAACTTGCCTTAAGCTGATCAGCAAAACTTATTATAACTTTAAAATGGGACGTTGCAGTAACATGACACCTGTAAAATATTAGAAAATTTCAAAATTAACTTTCCGCTAGTTTAAAATTAAACGTTGCCACAACTTTACTTTTGAAAGGTAATAGTAACTTATCTATCTTGCTGAAAGGTTACAAATGAAACTTACTCGTAAATTGCATTCATTTATTTGTCGGAAAGTTAAATTTGTAAGGTTTTGCTAAGTTTAAAATTATTCCTTGCAACAATGTTAGAAATGTAACTTGCATTTATTAAGTTGTCGCAAAGTTACATTTTTAAGTTTCTGTAGGTTTCAATTATATTGTTGCATTATTGTTACATATGTAACTAGCACATAACTTACATTATGTAAGTTGTCTTAAGGTCAGTACTCACATACGGTATTACTCGATCGAGCTAAAAGTCATTCTGACGAAACACCGACCCTTTCCTGGAACGTTCGAGATCATTCTAGCTAGTGTTGTGAATTGTGCACGATATAAATAGGCCCGAGAGATGGCCGGACAGTCAGTCTCAGTGAGGCCCTGGAGGACTGACGTGGAGAAGGGTTTCGCGTGAACAGTAGTTGCTCGCGAGTCAGTCTGGACTTGACTATACGTACGAACGTTTCGGTGACTAAGTGATGCAACAGTGGTGTGAATTAGTGTGTTGTGATTACGTGTGACCAAGTACGTGTATTCATCGTTTTAGTGTTGAATAAAAGTGTTATTTTGGTTAGATCGATTCCCATTATTTTATCCCGAACCCTCAGCTCGTAACATTATTAATACTTTTTAATTTTGTTAAATTTTATATGAGGTAAAGCTGCAAAAATTTTAATTATTATAAATAAATAACGTAATACTAAAATGAACATGTAAAGCTTTAACATTGCATGCGTTAACGCTGAATATGGCTGTACCTACACCTTGTTTATTACCCATATTACGCAATAAATACAATTTGATTTGAATGTAAAAAGTCAATAAAAACACCTGTAAATTATGTCCATTATTTTTATTTTTGCATCACAGACTGCCTGCACATGCAGGTGAAAACAATCCTTTTCTGTTCTGGTATAATAATAATTCTGCTTGTGGTGACCACCGTCTGGAGCATTTTATTTAATACACTGGGGCCTTAATTCGCCAATAGCTGCAGACACTTTACTTATTATTCAGCACGTTGTAGATTTATGTAGGTATACCTTAGCGGTCAGCTACAGTAATTTGGAATGCCTCAGTGGCGTAAAAACTTGTCAAATAGTATTTGTTGTAGGGCGCTGATATAGCTACTCCGCAATGTAGGTAAATAGGTTTATAGAGTCCCCAATCAAGGCAGTTTATGAAATCACAGGCTTTGAAACTCTACAGCGCATCTTGAATTCTTCAGATGGTTCCACTCTTGTCCTCATCACTCTTGTCTGTCATGATCATCCTCATCATTGTTACTGGTTAAATCTGATAGAGACATCCTAGAAATATATAATTTAAAGGTTATTTTATGCTGTTTACTATTGTTTTTTAATAGATAACACTTCCACAAATATATATAATCATTATATTGTCACTTTGGAGTACACACCTTATGTATTTGTAGAATAAAACCACAAAATTAACTCGAAATAATCAGATTATTTCTGCTAATTAGAGCTCACGCACTGATTAGTTAACTATCGATTTGATCACCGATTAGTGGACGAAAAACGACTAATCAGTGTTCCTGCAACCCATTTTCACGTTTGACAAGAGATTTTGTTAACTAATTTGACAACCTGATTAACTAATCTCTGGATAAAATCAGATGAGGTAAAATACGTTTCAGCAACCCAATATGCACTTGACAAGAGGTTTGACCAATGGTCAACTGATTTGCGAGTTAATTATCGCTCCAACAACCGGGTGTAAATCTCACATTACTCCATGCGCGTAATAGATTTTCACTATTTGTGGGCTTTTTAAAATAATATGCAAATTCCTTTAAATAAATATTCATTTATTCATCCAAATCAAACTACAACTGCACAGAAAATCAAATTATATTCTCGTTAAACCATCATGTATTTGAACTACCCGCAAGGGTAATATTTTAAAAGTACAAGGTACCTCATAGATTACAACAATACTAGAGGTATATAAAATAATAAAAATTACTTATCTCTTAGCTCAGCACCCAACACGTGGTATTTTCCCCACTTGGAGAGTATTATACTTGTACAAAAGCGCAGAGCTCCGCTCTCTCTGGCGGTCGGTCGCAAAATACCACGAGCCTTTTTTTTTTTTTTTTTTCGAATGGACTTATATCGCTGTTGGCCTCTGAGGCCGTGACAGCTTAACCGAACTTTTGGCGAACGCAGATGGCGCTCAGCCCAGTAAGTTTTTTTAGGCAACTAGCGCAAGGGCACCACTTAGGTACGAACCTCGGCTTGGGCTGTTGCCGGGATGGGGATAGGAGAGAAACGCCCGGGTACATGTCTGTACCTCGCATAAGCGGCGACTGAAGGGACTCGTCGACCTCGCCGGCGAGGTCGGTGTTTCTGTGAAGTGTTTGCTCTGTCTGATATGGATGACTCACCTTCCGCATTAGCAGAGGTGATTTCGTCATCCGGGTCTCCGAGAACGTGTCTCGGTCGACGGAGGATTTTGTTGGCGGGCGGATCCAACGGGTAAACCGGAATGGTGTGTACCAAAGGGTTCGGATGATTAGAGGCAAGTTCATAAAACCGCTTGGAAGCGAGCTTCATGAACCTGGCTATTGATTCTAATTTCAAATCGCGATGTAGGTCTTTGTTGCGAAAGTACCAGGGCGAGCCTGAGGCTTTTCGCAAGAAGCGATTTTGAATAACCTGAATGGCACCAACTTTAGGAGAGTGGGCAAATACTACAGATGAGTATGTCATAATGGGGCGAATGCACGCTTTGTAAAGAGTCACCTTATTTTTAAGGGACATTTTACTTTTCGCGCCTAGAAGTGAGGACAATCGTCCTAGGGTGAACTTTGCTTGGTTGCACCTCTTAGTGATGTGCAACCTAAAGGAAAGACGCCTATCGAGGATGACACCCAGATATTTGGCTGATGGGGCCCAGCGAATGGGCTGGCCAAATAGAGAGATCGGTTTGGGAGTGAGGTTTCTCCGTGAGAAGTAAACTGCTGTACTTTTCGACGGGTTTACCTCGATCCGCCACTTGCGGAACCAAGTGGCTAATGAATGAAGGGCAGCCTGCAGCCTTATACCCACCCGATCGGGATTCCGATTGGATGTGTACAAGGCTGTGTCGTCTGCGTATAGGGCTATTTCCACTTGAGGAGTGCGGGGGATATCGCTGGTGTACAGCGTGAACAGGAGGGGGCCGAGAACGGAGCCTTGAGGGACTCCTGCTCTGACTGGTCTAGGACTAGAGAGAGTGCCTTCCACGGTGTAGCGAAAGCTGCGACCTTGTAGGTAGTCTCGTATGATGAGCACGAGTCTGTCTGGGACTCCGAGTTTGAATAGCTTGTAGATCAAGCCGTTGTGCCAGACTTTGTCGAAAGCTTTCGCTACGTCGAGGAAGACGGCACCAGTATCTGAAGGCCAGGTACTTTGCCAGTTGGAGAGGACATGCTCCGTTATGCGGAGCACCTGTTGTGGGCATGAATGTTGGGCTCGAAAGCCAAACTGCTCGTCGGGAAGGAGTTTGAACTCATTGACATGAGCCCAGAGGCGCTTCATTAGAAGACGCTCATATATCTTGCCTAGACTATTAAGTAGACTAATGGGACGATAACTAGTTGGATCGTTTGCCTGTTTGCTGGGTTTTCGGATGCCAATGACGTTGGCTTCCTTCCAAGCATCAGGGAAGGTGCAAGTTTCCATAGCCGCATTGAAGATGCAGACTAGGATATGGATAAGGGGAACAGAGAACTGTTTGAGTACTCTGTTAGAAATGCCGTCGGGGCCGGAGGCTTTCTTTGGGTGTAGGGCCTTGATAGTGTCAAAGACTTCAGAGGGCTCAATCGGATCAAGTGGGGATGTAGGGGGTCGGGAGGCTAAGCGGTCAACCTCGCTGTTCACCGTATGGAGGTGAACAGGGTCGACGGGTTCGAGACTGGGCGAGCATTGAGCTTCGAGGGTTTCAGCCAGGAAATCGGCTTTTTCCTCGTCTTCGAATGCTGGAGGGTGATTGGGTCGGATAAGGGGAGGCATCGGAGCGAGAGCGTCCGCTTTCATGGAGCGAGCTAACCTCCAGTAGGCCAGATGGCTAGGCTCGATCCCCGAGAGCAGGCTCTCCCACTCACGATTGCGATGTTCTTTAATGCGCTCTCTCACCTCACGGTGCAGGGAGCGCATTAAGACTCGATTGTCGTTAGTGGGGCAGCGACTATGAAGTCTAACTGCGGCGTTAGCTTCAGTCATCAGCCGTCTGATATCATCTGGCAGGGGGCCCCTGTGGTCATCCACTACGGGCACCTGCTTTGATGAGTCTCTGACTGAGTTTGTGATATGTGTGGTAAGGGCGTCAACCGCTACCGTAATATCACCAGATGTCCGAATGACAGAAGGGATCCTATCTAGTTCAGTCGAGTGCGCAGCCTTGAGGGCTTTCTCAAGTTTATGCCACTCTACCACAGTCTTGGTGGCAGGGGGCTGGTCAGTGGGAGGGCCGAGTAAGAGCATTACCGGTCGATGATCGGAATCGAGCTCATGAATGACTTCGATTAAGCGTAGCCGAAGGGCTACGTTTTTGAGAAGTGCAATGTCAAGGAGCTCGGGGGGAGTGGAAGTAGGGAAGCGAGTCATGCCCCTAGGGGCAATGATGTCGAAATTAAGGGGTTCAACTAGGCTTTCTAGTTGTTTGCCTTTAGAGTTCGTCGTGGTGCTATTCCACATGACGTTTTTGGAGTTGAAGTCACCCGCCAATATGACGGAGCTTCCTAGACTGAAAAGGGCTTGCAGGTCACTCTCGAATTGAGGTGAGCGAGGCTTGCCGGGAGGGACATAGCAGGATGCAATAATGACCGAGGAATGCCCGGTCATTGCTAGCCTGCAGACGGAGGCTTCTATGTAAGACAGAGAAGGGGGATCAAGAGGCATGCAGTGTAGAGCCTTCTTGTAGTAAATGACAGTGCCGCCCTTTTGAGCTAGCAGTCTGTCATTGCGAACAATTTGGTAGTTTGGGATTTTGGGGTCCCGATGACCGGGCTTTAAATTTGTCTCTTGTACTAGCAAGATATCAAGTTGGTGCCTATTTAGAAAATCTTGGATAATAGAACGCTGTCTTGAAAGACCGTCAGCGTTGAAGAACGCTAGTGATAAAGAACGCGGTTTTTTCCTTTCCTTTTGTACAACCATTTTGGGGCCTAAAAGGGTTTGGAGGAGGACGAAGCTGCCTTAACGGCGGCGAGAAGAGCTGAGTGCGCCTCAAGGGCAATCAGTTTTTCGAGGGTGGTGTTTGCTTGCCTAAGTTTTTGTGCAAGCACGCGAACCTCGGCAAGGTCGATGGAGGAGAACTCCATGATGAGGGCCAAGTCGGCAGCAAAGTCCGACTTGCCCATTTTCGAAGGGGGGGCTGGCTCAGAAGAGCGCGGAGGGGGGGCCGTTGCCTTAAGGGCTAGGCTCGAATATGGCAAGGGCTTGGCCCATGCTGAGCTTTTGGGAGGTTGCGCCTCCTGCGAGGGTACCAAGGTCAACTTTGGGGTTGACTTGGTATACTGCGGGGAGGGTCTGGGTTGACTCCTACGAGCCACCACCCTGCTGACTTTGGGTGCCGAAGGACAACCACGATAATTCGCGGTGTGCCCCACGGCACCACAAAGCACGCAGCTTGGCGGCTCGATGGTGTCTCGAGTGCGGTTGCAGTCAGAGGTGCCATGGTCACCCAGGCACTTGACGCAACGGGGGCGGGCGTGGCAGTTTTTGGCCGAGTGGCCATACAGCTGACATCTATGGCACTGACTAGGAGTGCCATTTCGGTGGGGGGGTTCAACCCGGAGGCCGGAGAGGTTGTTGACCATCTTCAGGTTGAAGATGGCCTTCCCTGCCGGTGACAGCTCTAGTACTACGAGTACTAGATTGTATGTGGTCTTACCGTTATGCATACGGTGGACCTCCTTCACCGGGAAGGACTGAGCCAGTAAGTCTGACTTAATGGATTCAGTGGAGTGCTCCGCAGGGAGGCCGCGGATCACGACTCGAAGGAGCCTTTCGTCTTCGAGAGCATAGGTATGGTAGCCTATGTGCTCTTGACGTAGGAGGGAAGTGAGACGACGATGGTCGTCGGAAGTGGGGAGTAGGACTTTAATAGCGTCCTTAGTGTTGCGGGCGTTTGTGAATGAGATTTTATTCTCATTACACAGATAGGAAACTCTGTCCCACTTGCCCTTTTCGCGGATGAAAAGAGGCGGGGGAGGCCTTTCCTTCCTCGCGGCAGTGGAAGCCGCGGGGGGAGAGGCGGGGCGGGCTGGCTGCGAGGCCGAGGAAGGGGTTGCCTTTTTGGCTGGGGGGGAAACGGAGGAAACCTTCTTCGACGAAGAGGTCTTCTTCGAAGAGGGTTTCTTCCTCTTACCACCCGTGACGAGGGTGAAATCTTCCTCCGAGTCGGAGGAAGAGGAGTTTGATGCCTCTGCGGAAGACGCGGGGCGTAGAAGGAGGTCGATCTCCATATCGTCCTCGGGGGAGGGTGGGTCCGGAGATTCCGGAGAGTCTAAAAAGACTCTGCGAGGTGAGGCCTCTCGAGAGTCGGGCTTTTTTGATGACGACGATGAGGGAGGCGCTGAGGCAGGAGGTTGAGGGGAGGGGGCAGGCTTACGAGCCGCCGGTGGTGCCTGAGGGGCTTGCTGAGGCTTCCGAACCTCGTTAGTGGCCTGAGGGGCCTGGGCAGGCATGCGGGCCGCCGGGGGTGCCAGAGGGGCTTTCAGAGGCATCCGGGCCTCGTTAGTGGCCTGAGGGGCCGGGGATGGCTTTCGAGCCGCTGGGGAGGCCAGAGGGGCCGGCACGGGCTTCCGAGCCACATTTTTGGCCAGAGGGGCCGGAGTGGACGTGACGACGTCCATTAGACGCGGGAGGGAGGCAACCGATTGTTGCTCCCTCATAATACGTTGTCGGACATTGTCGGGAACGTTCTCGAGCAGCAACCGGATTACGGAACCCGGCAACTGGACGAGGTCGTCCCCGGCGATGTCCATCATAACTCTCCGGGGGGGAACACCCGGAGAGGTGAGGGGGTGCGTGGTCCTCCCGTCGGGATAGACAGGAGGGGTGAGGCCTAAGTGTCCTACCTAAAGTGTGTCCCTTTACCGCTCTTACGGGGTATGAGGGGTGTGTCCTAACCGATACTTGGTGTCGGCGAGGGAAGCCCCCAAGGCCGGTGGTACCAAGCCCAGCCGGATGTAGCGTTCCTCAGGAGAGGAAAGCTGGCGTTCCGGGTCCACGCCCAGTCTGGTTTGTGTTAACACCGCAAGGTATCCACCAGACCGACCACTAAACGTGGATTTGGGCTCTAAATGGTAAGAAACAAGAGTTTGCCCTGAGAAGGACAAAGTCCAATAAAGGACTCTTCTGAGGTGTACTCGCAAGCGAGCGCACACAACAGAGCAAATGGCGGATGCCAAGTGCGGCGCGGGGCGCGGGGCGCGGGGCGCGCGGCGCGCGGCGCAAGGCTCGGGGCGCGGGGCGCGGGGCGGCACGTGGGCCGGCGGGAGCGCGCGAGCGGAGCGGAGCAGACGTGTTGCCGGTGCGAGGACCGGCGAGCGAATAAATACCACGAGCCGTCCCGAGCTCCGAGCTTTTATAGCAGCGAGTAAACAAGTGAGAAGCCACGTGTTTTTAGTACAAAATTCAAGCATATCGTATATACTTTGAAAATCATACTATAATTAAAATGATTATTTATCTCTATTGAATACATACTAATAAACAAGTAGGTAACAATGTACATACCTAAATAGACAAAGAAATGTGGCATGTTTAACGGAAACTTTACAAGAAATCGTTTGATAACTTTATAATAATTATATAATTCAAAAACGAATTTATTATTTAATTAGTAAGTATATAGTCATATCATATCTTAACTCATTAAATTTCACTGTAAATTACCATTTTAGACCAACATGTATTAAATTGACTTATTTTAACACATATTTTGGAAATAATCTATCACGGCCATACTGATCTTGTACTTTGCTCTCAAAGTACATACATTTTTAATTTTTATTTTTCATTGCCTCTGGCCTTGACATGTTTATCCTTCCACCTGCTGCACATGGAATCTAGATTAACATCAGGGCAGTGACTCAGCAGTATTAGTTCATTTTATATTTTCTATTGCCTCTGGCCTTGACATGTTTATCCTTCCACCTGCTGCACATGGAATCTAGATTAACATCAGGGCAGTGACTCAGCAGTATTAGTTCATTTATATTTTCTATTGCCTCTGGCCTTGACATGTTTATCCTTCCACCTGCTGCACATGGAATCTAGATTAACATCAGGGCAGTGACTCAGCAGTATTAGTTATTCAATAGCCTCTGAACTTGACATATCAATCCTATCACCCGCTGCTTAGTGAATTTCAGAATGATATCAGTACAGTGACCGACCAGCGTATTCATTACTATACATTCTTAATAACATTTTTTTTGGCCAATAAACAACAAATTAAGTCAAATCAATACATGTAAGCAAACAAATATAACTATGAAATAATAATAACTAAAAGCTTTGAGTCTTAATCTGAATTAATTACAATAAAGCAATATCCTTAATTACAATATTTATACTAAGAAAACTAGGTACATAGATCAATTAACATTAGGTATGTATTGATAACCTGTTATTGATAACAACCATCATTAATGTATTCTATTAAATACATATTTCCTCTCATAAGTTTAACAATGTTTTAATCTACAAATACTATCAAATCCATGATTCATCTTACATTCTTACATCTTACAATCATTTATTCTTAAATCTTATAAGGAGCTAAATTTAATGTAATGAGAAAGTAATATATATATGTATAACTAATAATCTATCACGGTACATCCTTTTTTTTCATATCTTATAATTCTTCAAAAGAAGCGTTTTGTTCAATCCATTCACCAGGCCAAACAGGTAATTTTTCGAGAGCAACAATAATATTGCATAATTTTTTTTTTTTTTTTTGCCTTCCCTAAGAAAATGTATCATTTGTCCCCAATATTTCAAGTTTTAGTGGTTCGTCTGGTTGTATCAAAACGCTCTTTAATTTTTTTAGCAACGTCTTCGACGTTTTGCGGTGCTATTTGCCGATCAGCTTGAATATTAACAACTGGATATATTACTTCATCTACTGCATCATTTAGTCGAGCTTGTACGGGTGGTATATTTACTTTATTTACATATAAACAATCTAGTCGGAGAGATTCCTGTATTATTTTGAACAGTTGTGTTACAAGATTGCTGTGCTCTCCAAAGAACGTTCGGCCAACCTGATAAGTCAGTAATTACGTGGTCTGCAATGTACAACACTAAATGAAAACGCGGGTAGGACTATTGGCTAGTATTATTTTTAAATAGGTTTTGTTCATATTCATTACTATTGAAAATTAAATTTTCACACAACTTTCATTGCATATATACTACGAGTATCAATGGAACAGCCTGTATAAAATAGGTAAACAAGTCGTATCCATTCATCATACAAGTAGGTAGTAGGTACCCGTTAAACTGACTAAGCGGCATCGTCGCAAAGGCGTAGTTGATTTACGTTAAAAATGGTTGATTTGAAATGTATCGATTACTGGATAAATATTCAAGCTACCCATCTAAACCTAAGCACCCCAGCTAAACCTATTTCTGAAACCAGTTAATACAATTCCGGACTTGTGTTTTAAATCAATGTCGTACACAATAAAACAGGTTGTAGGTACATCTTTCTATTTGTCCGTTACTACGGGGAGTACCCGTGCCGATCGTGTGATATCAATAATGGTCAATCTTTCACGGATTAGCTTTCATGAAACAATTAAACATTACTAGTCTTTGAATTCTGAACAGTAACTCTTGACGTTTAGTATCAGTGCCGGTAGTTTGGCTATCTTGTCTGTCGGTTGGTTTGACATTGAAATCAGCAGGGCGTTTTTTTATAAGTATACAAGTATATAAGTTCTGCAGTGGTCTTAACACAACTATTATGGGAAGCCATCCTAATATTTATATCAGTTATACCTCCGCAAACAAGCTCAACTAACTGTTCTTCAGTAAATGCTACTTTAGTATTTTTTAACAGTCTCAATTTTTCCCTAGCATACTCACAATAAGAGCTACTAATATCCGAAGAATAAAGCACAGCTTTTGATAGTTTTTCAGACAAATTTCGTTTTTCCGGGTATAAATCTTTAATTGAACTTTTAAACACTTCCCAGGATCTACCTTCTTCGGGGTCCCAGGTCTCATACCATAGTAAAGCAGAGCCTTTCAAGGCCTTACCTGCCTTAGCTACCGTCATGATGCTGCTCCAACCAAGGTCTGAAGCGAGACTGTCAATAGAATTACACCATCTTTCAACACCATTGTCGCTTTTGTCCGGGTCGAATGGCGGTAGCGCCACGTCGTCGCCTCGGTGCTTGCCAGCCACCGCATCTCCAATGGCCTTTACCAGGCTCTCCAGTAGTACTGTCGGATCCATGGAAATCCGCGCCCACACAACCTAAAACACACATAGTTTTAAATACATGAAGGATAATCGTATCCCACTTCTGATAATAGATTTTCACTATTTGTGGGCTTTTTAAAATAATATGCAAATTCCTTTAAATAAATATTCATTTATTCATCCAAATCAAACTACAACTGCACAGAAAATCAAATTATATTCTCGTTAAACCATCATGTATTTGAACTACCCGCAAGGGTAATATTTTAAAAGTACAAGGTACCTCATAGATTACAACAATACTAGAGGTATATAAAATAATAAAAATTACTTATCTCTTAGCTCAGCACCCAACACGTGGTATTTTCCCCACTTGGAGAGTATTATACTTGTACAAAAGCGCAGAGCTCCGCTCTCTCTGGCGGTCGGTCGCAAAATACCACGAGCCGTCCCGAGCTCCGAGCTTTTATAGCAGCGAGTAAACAAGTGAGAAGCCACGTGTTTTTAGTACAAAATTCAAGCATATCGTATATACTTTGAAAATCATACTATAATTAAAATGATTATTTATCTCTATTGAATACATACTAATAAACAAGTAGGTAACAATGTACATACCTAAATAGACAAAGAAATGTGGCATGTTTAACGGAAACTTTACAAGAAATCGTTTGATAACTTTATAATAATTATATAATTCAAAAACGAATTTATTATTTAATTAGTAAGTATATAGTCATATCATATCTTAACTCATTAAATTTCACTGTAAATTACCATTTTAGACCAACATGTATTAAATTGACTTATTTTAACACATATTTTGGAAATAATCTATCACGCGCAATATGTTTTAAATAAGGTACACAGTTTTCTCTTCACATGTTGATATAACGATATTCGTCTTTCAGGCTGATGGATTAGTACCACCAAGAGCAATCACTCATAACCTAGCTGTGACTGCTTTACCGTCCATGTCCATAATTGATTATTTAAACCAAGAAAATACTGAAGTTAAAATTAAAGAAGAACTTCTAATAAAGGATGAAGCCATTGACATAGAGGAGAGTACACTTGCAGAAGATGTCACAGACAATGACAATATAATAAGCTTGGAACAACCTCCAGTAAAAGTGAAAACTGAGATAAACAATGTGTGTGCTTTGTCATTCTTCTGTGATGTGTGCAACAAAACATTTGCAAAGAAAATAAAACTAGTGCAACACATGCTGATTCATTTCAGTAATAAGCAGCATACCTGCAACATGTGCAATAAGACATTTAGTAATGGCAGTAGCTTGATTAGACACAAGAGAATCCACACTGGAGTAAAGCCGTATGCTTGCAACATTTGCAATAAATCGTTTATCAGTAACAGTTACTTGTCTGAACACAAGAGAATCCACACTGGAGAAAAGCCATATGCTTGCAACATTTGCAATAAATCATTTTCTCAAGGCGGTAGTTTGGTTACACACAAGAGAATCCACACTGAAGAAAAACCATATGCTTGCAAAATGTGCAATAAATCATTTACTGACTGCAGTAATTTGATCAGACACAAGAGAATACACACTGGAGAAAAGCCATATGCTTGCAAAATTTGTACTAAATCATTTACTACCAGCACTAGTTTGATTATACACATGAGAATCCATACTGGAGAAAAGCCATATGCTTGCAACATGTGCTATAAATCATTTAACGCCAGTAGTTATTTGATTAAACATAAGAGAATCCACACTGGAGAAAAGCCATACACTTGCAACACTTCCCGCTAAGCAAGCAAAACTTGCCGTAACATTACTGAAAGTAATATCAAGGAGCTTGTAACTTACAAATCCAAGCTTGCAAGGTTAGAGCAAGCTTGAAAAGAAGCGCTAACGGCCACGCTGTAGATAAACCATGTGACTTGCCTTAAGCTGATAAGCAAAACTTATTATAACTTTAAAATGTGAAGTTGCAGTAACATGACACCTGTAACATATTAGAAAATTTCAAAATTAACTTTCCGCAAGTTTAAATTTAAACGTTGCCACAACTTTGCTTTTGAAAGGTAATAGTAACTAATCTTATCTATCTTGCTGAAAGGTTACAAATGAAACTTACTCGTAAATTGCATTCATTTATTTGTCACAAAGTTAAATTGGTAAGGTTTTGCTAAGTTTAAAATTATTCCTTGCAACAATATTAGAAATGTAACTTGCATTCATTTATTTGTCGGAAAGTTAAATTTGTAAGGTTTTGCTAAGTTTAAATCTATTCCTTGCAACAATGTTAGAAATGTAACTTGCATTTATTAAGTTGTCGCAAAGTTACAGTTTTAAGTTTCTGGAGGTTTCAATTATATTGTTGCATTATTGTTACATATGTAACTAGCACATAACTTACATTATGTAAGTTGTCTTAATGTTTCTCTAAAAGGGTTCCTAAAGGGGTTTACGGCCGAATACTAACAACGACATTTAATTTTTGAGTTCGTGTTAAATATTTGAGATGTATGTTTTCCTTCAAATATTTGACACGATCTCAAATATTAAATGTCGTTTGATTATTTGGCCGTAAGTAAATTTGAATTTTGTCGTTGTAATAATGTTGTACACAAGTATTAGAATCTAAATACAAACAAAATTCAAATTGAAGACACTCCTCGGAGTAAAATAAATGAAAATTCAACAAATATTCGATATTTCGACATTTTATTAAGTCAGTATATTGATCACAGTGCCAGTTCTTTTGCAATCAATTTTATTAGATTATATATATATATATATAGATATCCCTTTGGACACTTTGTGGCTCCAACGTGCCGTATAGGTAGTAATTTGTTGATCCATTTTCACTTGTTGATCCGGGTGTCTTTTGTTGATCCAATGCCAGCTGACCATAAATATGTAGCTCCGTTCGGAGCCACAAGTGTCACGATGAGTAATAATAATAATTAAGGGATTTTTATACAAATCTACCTTTTTGGCGTATGAGCAGTTGTTGATCCAATTCAAATGGGCCAATCAGGGCGCAGCATTTGCCAAGGGCTTCCTCATTGGCACGTTTGTGCTACTATAGTACTGGCTACAGTAACTTAATAATGTCTAGCTAGTATTTCAAATTCTCCTCAAGTAGTAGAGAATCTTGTCTTAAAAAAAGGAAAACTCACAAGAAATCAGTCTGGAGTAACGTGACTCCAGATCAAACCTCAATACTTGTTATTTTTTGGACGGGACTCTTTCCTTTTGTAACAACGTTACTGTATACTTGTATACGAGGCAGCGATCGACTAGAGTGGAGTGCAGCAAGCGAATTACCAGTGGAAGACGCATCGTTTACAGAAAATGCCATGAATCAAGAACCAGAGGATGGTGACGCAATAACCCTGTGGTTATTGCGTCACCATCCTTTGGTTCTTTTCTCGCTCCATTCTGCTGTGAATGAAGCGATTGGTAAACTAAGGGACAAAATAACGACTACAGCGAAGTGCAACGAGTGAAAACTGGTTCATCACTCACTCCACTCCGCTTTAGCTGTTGCGTTGTCATGTACTGCTTTTTCACTTGCTCCACTCCGTTGTAGCTGTTGCTTTGCCATTCAGTTGTTCTTCACTCACAGCACTTTGCTGTAGACGCTGCATCGTCCTCCATTGGTTTACTTATCTCTCCTCTCCACTTGCTGTTGCATTGTCATTCTCTGAACGACATGATACACTGAATAACAACGCAACAGCTACAAAAGAGTAAAGTAAGTGGTGAACCAGTGGACGACAACGCAGCGGTTACAGCGGAGTGCAGCAAATACTGAATCAGCGGATGACGACGCAGCGGTTACAGTGGAGTGCAGCAAAAAGTGAAACAGCGGACGACGACGCAGCGATTACAGTGGAGTGCAGCAAATAGTGAATCATCGGACGACGATGCAGCGGTTACAGCGGAGTGCAGCAAATAGTGAATCATCGGACGACGACGCAGCGGTTACAGTGGAGTGCAGCAAATAGTGAATCAGCGGACGACAAAGCAGAGGTTACAGGGGAGTGCAGCAAATAGTGAATCAGCGGACGACGACGCAGCGGTTATAGGGGAGTGCAGCAAATATTGAATCAGCGGACGACGACGCAGCGGTTACAGCGGAGTGCAGCAAATAGTGAATCACCGGACGACGACGCAGCGGTTACAGCGGAGTGCAGCAAATAGTAAATCACCAGACGAGGACGCAGCGGTTACAGGGGAGTGCAGCAAATAGTGAATCAGCGGACGACGACGCAGCGGTTACAATGAACTAGAATGAATGAAGAACCAACAATTACAAAGGAGTGAAATAATGAACAGCATACGACGACTACGCAGTACCTATAAATGAGTGGAGCGACTGAATAAGCAGTCGCTCCACTCATCTGTAGGCATGAAAGTGCTTGTGTTTATTTTGTTGATTTCGAATAAAAAACTTTATGTTGATCGAAAGAGATTTTATTTTCGTTTTCGAAAAATAATAAAGTAATTATTGTAGTGTTGATGTTTACAATAGAAAAAAGACAATGGTAACTCGCAGAGTCATTCATAATCATCTCATAAATGTAAATAGATGCTAGACAAAAGGGGATTTTCATAATATCTAATCAACCCTAAAATAGTAAAACTTCAGCTATTTCACTGTTATTCATCCATCATTTTCATTAAAAATTAATGAAACAGCTAATATTTTTTGCACGATCGGAGTGTTGGTGCAGTGGTATTAATTATAAGAAAATTTATTTATCTATTTCAAAAAACAAACGGCTACATCGGAAAACATTGTTACTTAAAATATAACATTTATATAAATAAACCATTGTTTCTCTTATACACTTGAGAGCAATTAAATCGCACATCCGCACATTTTTACTTAAAAGTTAAATTTTTTTTATTTGGAGCTTACAGCAAATTAAAATCAAATTAAATTAAAGTGCATAATCTAGGCATTCGCAGAACTGATAAAGGGTTGACATTTACCTTTAAAAACAACTCATTAGCAACAAAACAATAGACCCCCTTATGTAGCTCGATCCAGGTAAGGCCGGCGGCGGGATTTATCGCAGGTATAAAAGAGTGCATATTGAGGGAATGGTCATCATTTATGAGTTCAAACTCCTTCCCGACGAGCAGTTTGGCTTTCGAGCCCAACATTCATGCCCACAACAGGTGCTCCGCATAACGGAGCATGTCCTCTCCAACTGGCAAAGTACCTGGCCTTCAGATACTGGTGCCGTCTTCCTCGACGTAGCGAAAGCTTTCGACAAAGTCTGGCACAACGGCTTGATCTACAAGCTATTCAAACTCGGAGTCCCAGACAGACTCGTGCTCATCATACGAGACTACCTACAAGGTCGCAGCTTTCGCTACACCGTGGAAGGCACTCTCTCTAGTCTTAGACCAGTCAGAGCAGGAGTCCCTCAAGGCTCCGTTCTCGGCCCCCTCCTGTTCACGCTGTACACCAGCGATATCCCCCGCACTCCTCAAGTGGAAATAGCCCTATACGCAGACGACACAGCCTTGTACACATCCAATCGGAATCCTGATCGGGTGGGTATAAGGCTGCAGGCTGCCCTTCACTCATTAGCCACTTGGTTCCGCAAGTGGCGGATCGAGGTAAACCCGTCGAAAAGTACAGCAGTGTGCTTCTCACGGAGAAACCTCACTCCCAAACCGATCTCTCTATTTGGCCAGCCCATTCGCTGGGCCCCATCAGCCAAATATCTGGGTGTCATCCTCGATAGGCGTCTTTCCTTTAGGTTGCACATCACTAAGAGGTGCAACCAAGCAAAGTTCACCCTAGGACGATTGTCCTCACTTCTAAGCGCGAAAAGTAAAATGTCCCTTAAAAATAAGGTGACTCTTTACAAAGCGTGCATTCGCCCCATTATGACATACTCATCTGTAGTATTTGCCCACTCTCCTAAAGTTGGTGCCATTCAGGTTATTCAAAATCGCTTCTTGCGAAAAGCCTCAGGCTCGCCCTGGTACTTTCGCAATAACGACCTACATCGCGATTTGAAATTAGAATCAATAGCCAGGTTCATGAAGCTCGCTTCCAAGCGGTTTTATGAACTTGCCTCTAATCATCCGAACCCTTTGGTACACACCATTCCGGTTTACCCGTTGGATCCGCCCGCCAACAAAATCCTCCGTCGTCCGAGACACGTTCTCGGAGACCCGGATGACGAAATCACCTCTGCTAATGCGGAAGGTGAGTCATCTATATCAGACAGAGCAAACACTTCACAGAAACACCGACCTCGCCGGCGAGGTCGACGAGTCCCTTCAGTCGCCGCCTATACGAGGTACAGACATGTACCCGGGCGTTTCTCTCCTATCCCCACCCCGGCAACAGCCCAAGCCGAGGTTCGTACCTACCTAAGTGGTGCCCTTGCGCTAGTTGCCTAAAAAAACTTACTGGGCTGAGCGCCATCTGCGCTCGCCAAAAGTTCGGTTAAGCTGTCACGGCCTCAGAGGCCAACAGCGAGATTAGTCCATTCGAAAAAAAAAAAAAAAAATGGTCATCATTTGCATACCAACGTACAGTGTGAAAGGTTCTCTATTGATATTGGCTTCAAACGGAACACGAAAATGGATACTACACCAGAAGTAGCCGCTCAAGTGGTTGCCCTTGTTGAATCGGGGCTTAAGCAAAGTCAAGTGGCTCGACAATTGAGTTTGAGCCGATTTACCGTTCGGCGTGTATACCAGAGGTATCAAGAGACTGGTGGCTACCAACGGCGACAAGGATCGGGCCGTCCCCGTGCTACAACAGAGCGTGATAACCGCTTTCTTATAACGACATCTTTAAGAAATCGTCGTTTGAACGCAGTTCAACTGGGCCAACGACTTCAAGAAGTTCGTGAAGTAGAAGTTAGCCGGTGGACAGTCAGAAGACGATTGAGAGAAGGTGGCCTGACTGCACACAGGCCAGCAAACGGGCCGAAATTGACCCCAGCCCACCGAGAAGCCCGCCTTCAGTTCGCTCGGGACCATTTGAATTGGACCGAAGAGCAGTGGAGTGCAGTCCTGTTCTCTGATGAGTGCAGGATGTGCTTGCATGGCAACGACGGACGGGGGAAGGTGTATAGAAGATCGGGAGAGCGATTTGCCCAATGCTGCATAACAGAACGTGTCGCCTATGGCGGTGGATCAATCATGTTTTGGGGAGGCATGTCTATGGAAGCAAAAACCGAGCTTGCCTTCATCACCGGACCGAATACTGGTCGCCATTCAAGAGGATTGACTTCCATACGATACATTGAGGAAGTACTCGAGAGCCACGTCGTACCTTTTGCTGGGTTTATCGGCGAAAACTTTCTGTTTATGCAAGATAATGCAAGACCGCATACTGCTGGCATAGTGATCGAGTACCTTCAAGAGGTGGATGTGACCGTTATGGAGTGGCCAGCTCGAAGCCCAGACCTCAATCCCATCGAACATCTATGGGACGAGCTGAAAAGAAGAGTTCGAGGCCGAGATGCTCCTCCATCGACTCTACAGGAGCTGCAACAGGCGATCGCAGAGGAATGGGAGGCTATTCCTCAAGACTTTATCAAAAGTCTAGTAACATCAATGAAAACACGGATGGAGTCAGTGATTCAGGCTAGGGGAGGGAACACTCGGTATTAATAACAAACTTTAAATTAATTTTATCTTTTAATTTCATAACTTTGACACCAATACTTGAATAAAGAATTTTTTACTAAACATGCATTTTTGTTATTGATCCACAAAAGCATTTTTATGTAATGATTGAAAGACAAATCAGATACCACTGGATAGGTATTAAAATAGACTATGAATCTGCATTACAGAAACATAATATTTTTTGTTTTTTTTTTAGTTATGTCAAAAAATCATGAATGTGCGATTTTTTTGCTCTCAAGTTTATTTTAACACAATATTAAATTCAATGCAGTCTTATGCATTTTTTCTTGTCTGAGTTTTAAAAAAAATATAGAAATATTTTTTTAACAGAACAAATCCCGGAACTAAATGTCCGTGCCTACATACGCCCTACGAGATGAACGACGATATATGACATAGACCAATAGACAGACCCAGTAGGTATTTTATTTGAAATAAAAAAAAAGAGAAACAAGAATTGTGGCTAGAATTAATAAAAAACTAAAAATAATTGTTATCTTGAGTATTTCGAGCTCTTTTCAGCTGAAACAAACCTTTCCGTGAAGCCCAATAAAATGAAATTGTACACTTGTCTTTAATTCAAAAGAAATATTGCGCAAAAAGGCAGTTCTTGGATTTTATATTTTTATTTTAAATTCTTTTTGTAAATATTGTTGATATAAGTATTAATTTGCATCCAAGTTCGTTTATGCAGAATTGGCTCTTTGCGCCATACTTGTTCGCATAAGGCTTTTCCTGGATTTTTTTTTTCATTTTATAAATTGTTTTAGATGTCGCATTACTGCTTCAACCTCATCGCTACTCCATTTGTTATGAGTTTTCTTTCGTCTTATTGGTTTTGGTACAGTTATTTCTTCATCAGATCCATCATCGGATTCATCGGTAAGTATTGCTTTTTTTCTTTTTTGAATACTTTGTACGTTTGAGTGCAATGTCAATAGAACTTTCGGTATCCGATGACTGCACCTGCTTTGGAGCACTTTTTGTTCACTTATCATATTTTTTTTTGGTTTCGTCAATTGTTAGTTTGTTTATTATTTCTTTGCCCTTTTGTTCAGTAACTTTTTTATCGGTAAGTATTTTTTTGTCTTTCTTGTTTTTCTCTTTAGTTGTTTTTCTTTAACATACTTACTCTTCTTATTGTTTCTTATTTTCTCACTTTTTTCTTCACATATAGCGCTTTTATTTTGGTGATCATTCTCTTTATTATTGTCTTCATTCATTATACTGTTGTCGCTTTCATTATCTTCAATTATATAATAGTTTATTTCTGATTCTATTTGTTTCTCTTTCTTTTTGAAAGTTTTGATTTTTTGTCCTTAATATAATCACATTTACTGGTTTCATTTTCTTTGCTATCTGTGTCACTGTCAGTTTCATTATTTCTTTTCTCAATTTCGTTAACATATGAATCAGTTATTTCACTTTCAGACTCTTTTTCTACAGGATTTTCTTTGTTTATTGAATGATTTTAATTTCTAAAAGTCTGCTGCCAACAAGTCCCTTTTGAATAGCTTGTATGGGTAATCGATAGTTACTGGCATGCACTTACATATCATGACCGAGAAATGTAGCTAAATGTTGGTTATATTTATCGTCAGTTTTACTATGAACTTGAGAAATCGTGGCAATATGGTATCTCAATCCAGTTGAGGTCAACATTTCCGGTTTTTTTAAGTTGCACATGTTTTTTATTCTATTAAGACATCTCCCTCCATCAAATGGTTTATCCGTGAGTGTACGTGCAAACAAGTAATCGGACGAAATTTTCAGAATTGATCGACAAGCTATTAGCGCATCAATATTTCTTCTCATCATTTTTGTCAGTAGCACGGGTACAGACCTACCTCGTTTACCCGGAATTTGGAAAATGTCTAAATCTGATATAGCTTGTTTTTATTTTTTGTCCAGAATTTCCAGAACTTGTGGTGGAATATCGTCTGTCTTTCGGTTAAGATAATATTGAAGCTCTGCTTCGGCAACATCACCACTTCGTTTGCGATCTAAAAGTATAATATGTGCAATTGTAGCCTCACAAAGATTTTCGTAATTGACATTTATCTAAGGACTATTAACCCTACAGTGGTCGCGTACTAAAACCTGACCTGATTGGTCGCGTGGAGTACTATTGTATGCCATTTATAAATTCAAATAAAAATACATTTGAGCTTCAACTATGTTTAATTCTTATTGTAATAGTGTTATTAAGTATTGTCGTATTAAAAGCAATCAATAAAAACGAATCACAACCTCTGAATATAAAAAAAATCAACAAAACAAAAAAAACCTCTAAAATGGCACAAAAAATCAAAAATACTAATTAATGTTTTCTAAACAAGACAGGCAAACAACCTTCGAATGATCGCCACAAATAAACTTTTTGCACGTGTTGCATAGTTTTCGAGTGCTTTTATTGCGGCTTCTTCCGCAGTTGTGGCAGCGATCTATGGATCGAGTTGGTGTCTGTGCTGACGTTGTCGCTGTGGTTTCTGGATAATTACAAGAAAATCTCGCGCGCAGCACTGAGTGCGTTTATCAATTATTTAACTTAAAGTACCTAGAAGCGCTCGTAATTTACGTTAGCGGTTTTTGAGAATTTTACAATTCCGTAAGTGTGGATTACATAGGTAATCCACGCGACCACTCTAGGGTTAAGGATTATTAAGGACTTCAGATAGAAAAAATCGGTTAACTAGGTACTAAATGTAAAACACATACCTTGATCTTCATTCATTTTTCATTCAAAAACAAATTCAAATGAAAACTTTAAAATAATGTCGACGTTCGCACAGTTCAACAAGCACATTCAAATTGAGATACAAAACGGCGCAGCAGAGACCAGGTCTAAAGGGCGCGGGGTGCGGTGTACGGTGCCCCCCCCCCCCCGTGCCTCCACCGTTACCACCGAGGCGGATCTTACAATGTATGGAGCATTGCGAATATAAAATACATATCTAGATTAGGTATAACAAATTCATAATTGATCGACCGTTACGGTATTGGTACCTATTCGGATCAAAACAAGTATTACGGAAGTACGAGTATATAAATGGATCAACACAAGTAATTGATTTTTGAAATATATTCAGAGCCAAAAAGTCATAGTGCGTTTAAAAAAATTAGCCGTTACGGATCCACTATTGCATGAAATTGTTGAAAAAATATATTTCGAGTATAGGTACTATCGACGAATACATTTGGCAACATCGCATAATAGAATGCTACGTTGCCATTTCGCCCGAGAAATACGCAACTGGATTCAAGTTATTCGGTGCAAAAGGCGGAGTCAGCAATGCACGGGGTCGTGGCTGGATCAACTAAGTGTGCAAAGAGAGTATATTTTAATATGTTATAATTTGTGAGATTGACGCTTTATTTTATTTTAACTAAGCTTTTCTGTATAAGAAATAAATTGCACATTGTTTGATTGTTAGTTACCTATCTATTCTTGTCGAGCTTGCTAACATAATACAGGTATTTTAAATGAAAACGCTTTTCAAGTGTTTTACAACGGTAAATTCTATGTATAAAACAGAAAAGTAGAAAGTAAACACGGTATTCTATCATAAAAAACACACACAAACATCTTAGTCCAAGGCGCATCTAAAAAAAAGTAAACCTCCAAAAAAATTACTGATCACTAAATATAAGTTCAAATGGTCTGAGGAAGAGTCAAATGTGTTTATAAGATTATTGCTTAAATTAAAATCAAAATTAGACTCAAATAAGAACATTTTAACTTTATGTATCTTAAAAAAATCTTAAAATTAAGCCTATAATACTAGAAATTTTTATGACTTTTTATTATTGTCTATCATAATAGCTTTTAAATAAAATAAAAACCTACGTTCTAACATAAAAAATGTGCTGGCGTGTCAACTTTAAATGCTCCTAGCCAGCACATTTTTTATGTTAGAACGTAGGTTTTTATTTTATTTAAAAGCTATTATGATAGACAATAATAAAAAGTCATAAAAATTTCTAGTATTATGGGCTTAATTTTAAGATTTTTGGAGTTTATTGGAAAAAAACAGCCTAAAAAATGTAATTTTAATACAAAAATTAAACTTTAAGTCACGATAGCCACTTGTTTGTGAGTTATTTGTTATTTTATCGTCATCGTCACATATCTGACATGATTATGGTTTTTATTTTAACAAAATAGACCTACTACTTTGGAAGAAATCATTTTTTTATTAAATAGAGTCATTAGTGAGCAATAAAAATTTTAATTCATCAATAAAGTATATACTAAATTTTTTAAATTTTTTTTTCTATTTTTTTGTCGATAATTTTTGATCTAGTTTCACCCCCTTTCGGGGTTGCACTTTATCCAGGGACACACTGTATATGTTACCTATTTCGTTCTTTATTTATCAGGTATTTATTTTTAAATATTTTGTTTATTATAAGTATGTACATATATATAGTAGAAAGATCTGGTTGGGGTCATCTGTCTGTCTGTATTTAACGTTAGAATAATTAAGTATTTGTTAAGTCCATTATAGTTATTAATATCATCTATTTATTTTAAGTACCATTTATATCAAGTATAATATTCATTTATTATTTATCTAATTCATAGCCTGATAACTTCGATCATTTAAGCGTAATTAACATTAAGTAAATATTGTTTCTCTATTTTTGATTATATTATAAATTATGTAAGTGCTACAATATAATTAATCTACATGCTACTAGTTACTAGGCGACAAAAACCTACCTATCCACAAAGTTGTGACTATAAAACAAAAGTAACAACATATTCTTTGTAATGAATACATTTTGTCACCACTTCATGGGCAGCAATAACCTCATTGATATTTGACAAATTGTTTAAAATGCCCCCGTAGAATAACTTGGAATTACAAGGTTGTGTAAAAGAATTTTCATATATTAACTATCTTTGGAAAATTAAAAACACATTATCAGTTTCTTGACATTGAATAATTTGGTTAATTTTAATGATAGCATTGCCTTTAATAAGGCAATGATTGTTTTTAATATCAGTGCCTAACTTAAAATGTAGCAATCTGAACCATTTGTAAGTTTTTACCAAACAGCCATTTAAAAGTGGTTCTTTGTATGTAGTTATATAACTGAATATCTACATAATTATTTTTGTTGATAGTGTTTTTAATTTTCCTCAGAAATGACCGCTTTTCATTTACTCTGTTTATGAATTGTTGTAAAGGCATTCTACAATATTAAACTTTTTTTTATTTCAGACATATAATTTTCATACTTGAATGCTGAAAAATTGTCCAAGGAACCAAAATTTAATACATCGTCAGGCAAGTGTATCAGATTGTGAACATTATGAGAAACATCTCAGATTATACAAACAAACAGATGGAGTGTACGCAACAAACAGTATGACGCAACTTATCATTCATGTGTGCGTGGCGATTAGAAATAGCTCTGTAGGGACACGTGCATCAGTGTGCGTGTAATGATACCAGAAAAAGAAAAAACTCCCTGTATTTTTTTTAATGTCCTTTTACGACAACAGGTTCTAAAATTTTATTTGGATACATGAATTTGTTACTAATTGAATAAAAATTTGTGTGAGTATTAGGATTGAACAATTGTTTAATTAACTAGTTTATTAAACACTTAAATATTTCATGTACCATTGTAAACGCATTGTAAAATTACAGAAGAAATAATATGAGAAGATTTTTATAACTAGCGGTCCGTCCGGTGTTTATTGAGGTTTACATGGACTTTAATGTCCTCCTGGCCGAATTACGGCTACGGCGGCCATCTCGCAAGAGACTAGCCAACAACGCAGGATATATTCCTGACTCCGGACTGTTATTAGAATTTGAAAAATTACAATAACACTTTTTGAAAAAATGGACTTTATAATAATACTTTAGTTTTTTCTGTAGTAATTATTATATAGTATAGTATTATATATTATTGTATAGTATATTCATTTCATTAGACTGATAAAAAAAACATACATATGAATCCAAAATATTTATTAAAATCATAATTAATTATATTGCCAAAAAAATTAACCACCTTAATTTTGCACTAGTTTCTTGTAATATTGCCGTTTGGCTTCTACATGTCGCGAATTAGTTTCTAATTTTGCTATATAGTGCAATCGCACCATTAAATACTTTTCTATCAACAACTTCACCAGATTCACTCTGTGAAATTTTGCACATATTGAATATGATCTGGATTAACATATAGGATATTTTTATCCCGGTAAAATGTTCTGGTAGGATATTTTTCCCGAAGCGAAGCGAGGGCGGATCGCTATTACTTCTCTATATATATAATTTATTATATATGTGTATATGTATATGTAATGTATATACATTACATATATACATACGGAACTAAATTGTAATACATATAGGTACAATTATATTTAAAATCTCGCATAAGATATTAATCACCGAATCACAGTAAACGGCAATAACATAATTATAGAAATACATACAAATTCGGAATAACAATTTAGGCGTGAGATTACGCGTGGGAATCGAACCCATCGTTGTTGATGGACCGGATGTTAAACGTCCGTACATTTAACAGTCAGGCTAGCTAACGCCTAGATCAACAGGTAGTTTCCCCAATTGAAGGGAAAACATTTTGCCGAAAACAGGCAACACAGTCGAACTAATGTCGAGGTTTTGTGTTTCGAGACAACCGTTTAATTATTGGGTGAATAATAAAACCAATTAAATAATTTATAGTTACTTGTGAAATGATATTCCATCCACTTTTTTTTGTTTTTGGGAGCAACTTTTACACTGTTTAATAACACAAGACGGCATTTTTGACAGAAAATAATGAATCACTCGAGACGTTCAAGCAGTACGACGCTATCTTTAGCACTGCCGCGAGATTGTATTCGCTTTTAAATTTGTATTCGCTTGTGTGGCTTCACTCGCACGTTCGGCGCGCTCTATCTGTTTGTTTGAATAATCTGAGAGAAACATATTCTTGACCATAGACTCGAGAATAATTTCTAACAAAATACACTAACAATTCCTTAGCATAATGTTTATACTTTAATCAGTGAGTATTACTGCATAAAATCGCAACATAAACTTAGGAAATGCATAGGTATATATGATTTGTATTTGTATCTACTGTGGCCGAGATCAATCAGCAAGTCTCAGGGTACCTAGGTAGGTAGTATATTATTTATTTTTATCACTTATTTGGAGCCTGTTCTGTCCCACTGCAGGGCAAAGGCCTCCTTTCCTTCCTTCCACTCTACTCTATCATGCGCGTGTGTGATCCAGTTTCCCCTATACGAGTCGAGTTCATCCTTTCCATCGGCGGCGTCGCGGTCTGCCACATGGCCGTTTTCTGTTTCGTTTAAAAACTGCAAAAGAATTTGAAAGTACCTATATCGAGATCAGTAATTTTCGTGTTGAAGTCGTTGTAGGTACTCAATCATTAGTTATTATTATTATTAGTGAACGAGTATTAAACTAAGAACCAGTATGTGCTGACCTTGCATTAGTAGGCAGTCACTAGTACTGGGAGGTCTACTTACACTGAACGTTATTTAAGGTCATTGACTTTTAACGCGAACAAGATTTGTATTGCATTAAAAAAGAAACCAAAAACCCGACTGCGCGAAATAAAGTAGTACCATCGGCTTCTACAGGCCGCGGCCAAAAAATAGACATAGGTACATACAAACATACATATAGTACATACACTTGAAAAACATAACCTCCTCCAGCAGTCGGGTAAAATTTGATATCCCTATGGAAGAGTAAAGAATGAAAAGTCGACATTCCTGTTATTTTTATTTTATCTATTTATTATTAAACTTATGTAAGGCAAAGTTGCAGGCTAGGTAGGTAGGTATGCAGTAAGAACCTGTTTTTTTTATTTTTTGAGTGGCCATTTTACCCTGTTTATAGGTAGGTAATAGGTATACAACAAGCTGACCCGCCCGCGGCTTCGTAGGTACGCGTGGTTTGTCAATAAAACATTGCCCTCCTGTGCAGTCGCGTAAAGTGTATCCTGTGTCTCAAGTCCATTCATATAGATGGCGCTGTTGCCACTGTAAACAACACCTCTGTAATTTTTTTCATATTAAAAATATTAAAAACGTTTCTTAAAGTCTGGAAACCACCCGAAATCGTAAAGAGTGTCATAATAAATTTGTATATACGTTATCCAGTGCTAACTCGGACATTTAGTATGTTTTTAAGACTAAACTAAAAGTGTGAACAAAAGAAGTGTTGAAGTCAAACAATATTGAGAAGTTTTATCAAAAAGACGTTTTTAAACCTGTTATGTGTGTTCTAAGCAGCTATGAAGGCTTTTTCAAACAATAAAGCTCTCAAAAACTTACATTTACGAAAGTGGTTGTGTTTTTGTGTAATTGACTGTGCGTGAATATTATTCAATACCCATCACCGAACTTTTCATGTCATTAAAACTATACAACTATTTCGACTAGGCCGCTATCAGTTGTGGTAGCACAGTGGGGTATACACCAGTTTAAGGTCAAACGATCGGCTACCCGGGGATCGTACCGAATTGATGCAACATTTTTTTTTTTTTTTTTTTTGCACAATAATATTTTTTATTATTTATTCGTTTTGATACTAGACGTCACAACTGCAAATATAACTGTTTTTAAAAGGACAAAATGTTTACACGGTCTAAAACAAAACTGTTGCATAAAGCGCCTTATGAAAACAATACGACAAATGACAACATGAGTGAAAAGATAAAAAAGTTCACGCAAACAATAAACAACCTGAAACTAGAATTAGAAAAAGAAAAAAGTTTAAACAAGACATTAATAAATGAGCAAGAGATGAATATTAAAGAATTTGAAAGAGTGCTGACTAAAAATGCCTGCCTAAAGAAAAAACTCTACGATACAGAAAAGGAGTTGCTCCAATTAAATGAACACATAAGCAAATTGAAAGAGAGAAACAATCTACTAAAAGACGATTATAATGAGATTGAAAATATGTTAGGAAGTAAACAAATAATTCAAAAACAAGAAGAACTCATGCAATTACAAACTAATTATGACAATCTACAAATTAAGTACTGCGATTTGCTGTCACAAACAGATTCAGGTGTGAATACGTATGTAACAGTTAAAACTTGTAAACTAAAGACCAAACGCTACAGGAAATTGATAAACTCTATCAGAAAAATAACGAGTCAATCTATGCGTCAAAAAGCAGCTCAAATTTTGATGGAAAAAGAACTAAGCCGACGAGAAACAACAATTCGAGATTTACAAGACCAATGCGAACGATTTCTCGAAATAATAAAAAAATATGAAATGGATAATGAGCAAGACATTAGAATAGGAAATAAATTACTTTTCTTAGAAACTAAACTTAAACAATTGGAAAGTTTTCTGAACAATAAAGAATACGGCACAAATGTAGATGAATCTGATAATACAGTGACAAACACTCTATGCGAACATGAACGTGAAAATAAAAGTAATATTATGACAATAAAAGGTCCTACGGATACGCCTAAATCTGACAAAATCCTTATGTTTTCGGATGCTTCTGCCAAAAACTTAGGGAGTAAAATATATAAAAATATAAATCCAAATGAAAAATTTATAAATAACTGTATGCCGGATGCTAATATTAAAACAATACTAGACAATTTCGAAGAAAACACAAGATACTTGGAAGGTAATGATACAGTAATATTACTTATTAGTGACTATAATTGTACAAACGGCAAGGATTATGATTACTATCCTGAACTGCTCCAGAAGAAGCTTTTATTGCACAATAATTTTAAACTGATTGTGTGCTCTCTCAAGTACGATGGATACAATGACGGTCAAATATACAACATAAATAAAAAGCTTCATCATCTGGCTGTCGTAAATGGATGTATCAAGTATTTGGACGTAAATTCAAGCAAATGGGAGCCAGGCCTAAAAAATATGTCCAAAACTATGTACTTGGCTGCGAAGATCAACTACTCTATACATAACTACCAGACCACAAGTACCCTTCAATATATAAAATGTAGTCAAAATGTGGAAAATATTGACGTACACAACATTCAAGAAAAGGATTTTCAGAAATCAGGGCCAATGCAGGAATTTACATAAGAAACGCCCAAAATAATGTAAGCATAAAAATATGCCACCAAAATGTCCAAGGAATGACAGAAAAGAAATTTCTAGTGAACTTATTACTGGAACATGAAGATATAGACATTTTCTGTGTAACGGAGACCTGGTTGAAGGAGGAAGAGATAACTGGTTATGTGATTGACAACTATATGATAGTAAGCGCAAGCTGTAGAAAGTTGTTTATTCGTGGTGGTACTGCTATTATTGTAAAAAAAGACATTAAAGCGAAATCAAGATCTGATATTTGTAAACTAAATATTGAAAAAGAATTTGAAATAAGTTGTATTGAAACAAAAAAGCTTTTAGTTGTTGTAGTATATAGATCACCGAGTGCTAATTTCAATGTATTTTTGGATAAATTAGAATTGTGTTTGGAAATGCTTACAAACAAAACCAAAGTACCTAAAGACATAGTTGTATGTGGAGATTTTAACGCTCATTTCTCATTTTCTGATCAAAATGGTAGAAATAACGGTACATCACTTGTAGATTTATTAGATTGTTATAGTCTTAAAAGAAATATATTTGACATTACAAGAATGACTAAAAATACTCAGTCTTGTATTGACAACATTTTTACAAATGTCGAGGTTGCAAATGCTCAAGTGATAATTGGTATACAATCGGACCATTTCGCACAATATGTTACATTAAATTGTCAATGTGACGATACTGATAAAAATTTAAATTATTATATTGTTAAAAAGAGAATGTTGAATGATAATTCTATTGAGCTTCTTAAGTTAGATATTAATAATGAATTTTCAAATTGTAAATTGACATGTTTTAATGATTTTTTTGTAAAATTTTTAAAAGTACTAAATGGGGCTATGCCTGTTAAAACTATACGCAATAAAGTGAAGAAGTCCTTTAATGATTGGGCAACCGTGGGTCTAAGAGTTTCACAAAATCATATGAAAGATCTTTACTATTTATTGTCTTTGACAAACAATGAAGACCTTAGAAATCACATAAGTCTCTACAGTAAAACTTTTAAAAGCTGTTGCCTTATAGCCAAAAGAATTTATATACGAAACAAAGTTTTTAATTCTAAAAACATCATCAAATCTACATGGAAAATTATAAAGCAGGAAACTGGCAAAGGTTCCATAAATCGCAGAATAATAGAAAATATAACAGGCTATAAAAATGAAATTCTTACGTTACCATCTGATATTGCTAACCATTTCAATGACTTTTTTGCTCAAATAGCAACAACATTGACCAGAGATCTAATGAATTCAGACATTGAAGCCATGAAATATATTAAAAAGTTTACATTATATAACTCCAGTCCGTTTATGCTTAAAGATATTACCCCGACATGTATTATTAAAATAATTAATCAATTAAAATGTAAAAGTTCATGTGATCTGTGGGATGTGTCTACTCTACTCATTAAGAAAATTAAAAATGAAATAGCACCACCTTTGACAGTTGTAATAAATCAATGTATACATAGTGGTACCTTTCCTGACGTGCTCAAATTAGCAAAAGTGATTCCATTGTACAAGAAAGGTTCTCATTCTGACCCAAATAATTATAGACCTATTTCACTTTTGCCCGTGTTTAGTAAAATCTTTGAGAAATATATTACCAATGAGCTATATTCATTCATAGAAACTAACAATATAATAAATAACAGACAGTTTGGGTTTCAGAGAAGTAAGAACACTTCTCAGGCAATAGCCTCTCTTATCGAGAAAATTCTATGGGACCTGGACAGCCGTAAAAACACATACGGCCTTTTTTGCGACTTGTCAAAGGCTTTTGACTGCGTCAGCCATAAAATTCTTTTATTGAAGTTGGAATACTACGGTGTTAGGGATAGAGAGCTATCTATTCTCACGTCGAATTTTAGAGTGCAATGGGCAAAAGTCCGGAGCACAAAATATTGCAATGGGTGTGCCACAAGGGTCCATTCTAGGACCTCTCTTATTTATACTTTATGTAAATGACATCGTAGTTTGTGTAGAAAATGAGACGGACATAGTTCTTTTCGCTGACGATACTACTGTGGTAGTAAGTGACAAGAACAGAACAAACCTATGTACAAAATTAGATAAATTAATATCAAACTTTAAGGACTGGTTCAATGCTAATAATTTAATGCTTAATGTGGAAAAGACCAATATTATAAAATTTTTTTTAGGACATGGAAATAATGTTAATGATAATTTAATAAATAATATAATTGATAAACATTTCTTGACAACTCTTGATCACATCAAATTTCTAGGGGTATATATTGACGATAAAGTAATTTGGGGTAAGCATATTGACAGTCTAGTTGGGAGATTAAAATCAGCCGTATACGCAATAAAAACGATGAGACAACTAAGCGATATAACTACAGCTAAAATGGTTTATCACGGATATTTCCATTCTATCATGACATATGGTATCCTTGCATGGGGTAACGCCTCCCAATCAAATAGAATTTTTATACTGCAAAAAAGAGCATTACGTTCAATCCTACTCATGAAAAATCTAGAATCTTGTAGACAAAAGTTTAGACAACTAGAAATTATGACGATGACAGGAGAGTACATATATCAAAATCTTATGTATGTAAAATTTAAATTAAATAAATTGGAATTGAATAGTGACATTCATAAATATAATACTAGAAATAAAAATAATATTTGTCTTCCAACACACAGATTAGCTAAAGTTGGAAAAAGTTTTTTATGTCTAAGTGTTAAATTATTTAATAAATTATCACATAATCTGCGGAATACAAGTCATACCGACTTTAGTAATAAAATTAGAAAGATGTTATTGGACAAATTATTATATTATATAAAGCTCGATTACCACTCACTGACTGACTGACTCATTGACATGTTTGTTCTCCCAGATGCCACCTCGTAGGGTGAAAATGTTTGGTGGGATCGTATAGAGGGAGTTCCGATGAGTTGGGAATAAATCCTAAAGTACCCCTTTTGTCCCCCATTCGCTCCCATCCACCTCGTATCTCGGAAAGTATAGGTCTTACAGCGTTGGCGCAAAAACTAATGTTGCAGAGGACATTTTTTTATATCCGGTTCCATGAAAAAAAAATGGTCTTTCATACAAAAAAAAAATTGTCCCATACAAAATATTTCTGTATGAATACCGTAAACCGTAAATTTCGTTTGCCGTAATTTTCATACTGTTTTTGTAGGGAGCCCACGGCTTGTGTGTACTATAAAATTACTGTAAATTTGCTTGATTCTATATAATGGTGGTGGAGGGACATGAGATAACTTTCATAGTTTTTGCAAAGGTCATCATCATAATTTTTGAACATCCAATTTTTTTTTTTTTTTTTTTAGTATGCAACGTTCATCATGTTTATTTTGGAACATCCACATTTATTTTTAATTATGCCTCATCCACAATGATCACTTTGGAACGCCATTTTTTTTTATTATGCAACATCCACTGTGATCATTTTGGTACACCATTTTTTTTAATTATGCCTCATCCACAATGATCACTTTGAAACGTCATTTTTTTTTTTATTATGCAACATCCACTGTGATCATTTTGGTACATCATTTTTTTAATTATGCCTCATCCACAATGATCACTTTGGAACGTCAATTTTTTTTTTTTTTATTATGCATCATCCACTGTGATCATTTTGTAACATCATTTTTTTTTCAATTATGCCTCATCCACAATGATCACTTTGAAACGTCATTTTTTTTTTTATTATGCAACATCCACTGTGATCATTTTGGTACATCATTTTTTTAATTATGCCTCATCCACAATGATCACTTTGGAACGTCAATTATTTTTTTTTTTATTATGCATCATCCACTGTGATCATTTTGTAACATCATTTTTTTTTCAATTATGCCTCATCCACTATGATCACTTTGGAACGTCAATTTTTTTTTTTTTATTATGCAACATCCACTGTAATCATTTTGGTACATCATTTTTTTAATTATGCCTCATCCACAATGATCACTTTGGAACGTCAATTTTTTTTTTTTATTATGCATCATCCACTGTGATCATTTTGTAACATCATTTTTTTTTCAATTATGCCTCATCCACAATGATCACTTTGAAACGTCATTTTTTTTTTTATTATGCAACATCCACTGTGATCATTTTGGTACATCATTTTTTTAATTATGCCTCATCCACAATGATCACTTTGGAACGTCAATTATTTTTTTTTTTATTATGCATCATCCACTGTGATCATTTTGTAACATCATTTTTTTTTTAATTATGCCTCATCCGCAATGATCATTTTGGAACGTCAATTTTTTTTAAATTATGCCTCATCCACAATGATCACTTTTGGAACGTCAATTTTTTTTTTATTATGCAACATCCACTGTGATCATTTTGGAACATCAATTTTTTTTTATTTATGCCTCATCCACTATGATCATTTTGGAACGTCAATTTTTTTTTATTATGCGACATCCACTATTCGAATATTCTCTTTGATTGCTTGTTACACTTCGTCATCCTCTTTTATTGTTTCTTCCGCCTCCACATCTTCTATTTTTGCATGTTCCACTTCGTTATCCTTTTAAAATGCTTCTTCTACTTCATATCCTCTTTAATTGCTTCAGTTACTTCATTATGCGCTCTACAAAATTGTGGTGTTTCATACAAAACTTCAATCGCTCATATCTTCTAAGCGGGAAGAGATAGCCCTAGCAAACTTGTACAAAATATTGGTATAAACTTTTGGTGGAACTGTTTTTTTATTGTCATCCTTGACATCCTTTTTGAATGCTTCTCTCACTTCGTCATCTTCTTTGAATGTTTTTTCCACTTCGACATCATCTTTGACTGCTTCTTTAACTTCGATATCCTCTTTGATTGCTTCTCCCACTTCGATATCGTCTTTGACTGCTTCTTCCATTTCGATATCGTCTTTGATTGCTTTTTCACTTCGTCATCTTCTTTGAATGCTTCTACCACCTTGGTATCCTCTTTGATTGCTTACTCAACTTCAATTTCCTCTTTGATTGTTTCTGCCACTTCGATATCCTATTTGATTGCTTCTTCCACTTCAACATTCTCTTTGATAGTTTCTTCCACTTCGATATCCAATCAACAAATTTATGATTTTTCTTACAAAACTTTAATCGCTCGTATCTTCTAAACGGAAAGAGATAGCACTAGCAAACTTTGACAAAATATTAGTACAAATTTTTGATCATTATCATTTTACAACATACATTTATATTATGCAACGTCAATCCTGATCATTTTGGAACGTCCAGATTTTTTTTATGCAACGTTCATCATGATCTTTTTTGCAACGTTAAATTTTTTTTATACAACTATTATCATGATCATTTTGGAACATCCAATTTTTTTCTCTTTGATTGCTTGTTCCACTTCGATATCCTCTTTGATTGCTTCTTCCACATTGATATCCTATTTGATTGCTTCTTTAACTTTGATATCCTCTACGATTGCTTGTTCCACTTCGATATCCTCTTTTATTCCTTCTTCATCTTCAATATCCATTGGATTGCTTCTTCATCTTTGATATCCTCTTTGATGGCATTTTCACTTCGGTATCCTCTGTAAGGGCTCCTTCCTCTTTGATTTCCGTTTGATTGCTTCTTGCACTGCAATATTTTCTTTGATTGCGTCTTCATATTCGATATCGTTTTTGATTGCATTTTTACTTCGATATCCTGTGATGGCTTCTTCCACTTTGATATCCTCTTTGATTGCTTCTTCCACTTCGATATCCGCTTTGATTGCTTGTTCCATTTTGATATCGTCGTTGACTATTTCTTTCACTTCGATATCGTCTTTGATTGCTTTTTTCACTTCGTCATCCTCTTTGAATACTTCTACCAACTCGGTATCCTCTTTGATTCCTTAGTCAACTTCAATTTTCTCTTTGATTGTTTTTGCTACTTCGATATCCTATTTGATTGCTTCTCCCACTTCAATATCCTCTTTGTTTACTCCTTCCACTTCGATATCATCTTCGATTTCCTTTTGATTGTTTCTTGCACTGCATTATTCTCTTTGATTGCGTCTTCATCTTCGATATCGTCTTTGATAGCATTTTCACTTCGATATCCTCTGTGATGGCTTCTTCCACTTCGATACCCTCTTTGATTGCTTCTTCCACTTCGATATCCTCTTTGATTGTTTCTTCCGCCTCGAAATCTTCTATTTTTGCATGTTCCACTTCGTTATCCCTTTAAAATGCTTCTTCTACTTTCATATCCTCTTTAATTGCTTCAGTTACTTCATTATGCTCTCTACAAAATTGTGGTCTTTCATACAAAACTTCAACCGCTTGTATCTTCTAAACGGGAAGAGATAGCCCTAGCAAACTTGTACAAAATATTGGTATAAATTTTTGGTGCAACTGTTTTTTTATTGTCATCCTTGACATCCTTTTTGAATGCTTCTCTCACTTCGTCATCTTCTTTGAATGTTTTTTCCACTTCGACATCATCTTTGACTGCTTCTTTATCTTCGATATCCTCTTTGATTGCTTCTCCCACTTCGATATCCTCTTTGACTGCTTCTTCCATTTCGATATCGTCTTTGATTGCTTTTTCACTTCGTCATCTTCTTTGAATGCTTCTACCACCTTGGTATCCTCTTTGATTGCTTACTCAACTTCAATTTCCGCTTTGATTGTTTCTGCCACTTCGATATCCTATTTGATTGCTTCTTCCACTTCAACATTCTCTTTGATAGTTTCTTCCACTTCGATATCCAATCAACAAATTTATGATTTTTCTTACAAAACTTTAATCGCTCGTATCTTCTAAACGGGAAGAGATAGCACTAGCAAACTTTGACAAAATATTAGTGCAAATTTTTGATCATTATCATTTTACAACATACATTTATATTATGCAACGTCAATCCTGATCATTTTGGAACGTCCAGATTTTTTTTATGCAACGTTCATCATGATCTTTTTTGCAACGTTCAATTTTTTTTATACAACCATTATCATGATAATTTTGGAACATCCAATTTTTTTCTCTTTGATTGCTTGTTCCACTTCGATATCCTCTTTGATTGCTTCTTCCACATTGATATCCTATTTGATTGCTTCTTTAACTTTGATATCCTCTACGATTGCTTGTTCCACTTCGATATCCTCTTTTATTCCTTCTTCATCTTCAATATCCATTGGATTGCTTCTTCATCTTTGATATCCTCTTTGATGGCATTTTCACTTCGGTATCCTCTGTAAGGGCTCCTTCCTCTTTGATTTCCGTTTGATTGCTTCTTGCACTGCAATATTTTCTTTGATTGCGTCTTCATATTCGATATCGTTTTTGATTGCATTTTTACTTCGATATCCTGTGATGGCTTCTTCCACTTTGATATCCTCTTTGATTGCTTCTTCCACTTCGGTATTCGCTTTGATTGCTTGTTCCATTTTGATATCGTCGTTGACTATTTCTTTCACTTCGATATCGTCTTTGATTGCTTTTTTCACTTGGTCATCCTCTTTGAATACTTCTACCAACTCGGTATCCTCTTTGATTCCTTAGTCAACTTCAATTTTCTCTTTGATTGTTTTTGCTACTTCGATATCCTATTTGATTGCTTCTCCCACTTCAATATCCTCTTTGTTTACTCCTTCCTCTTCGATATCATCTTCGATTTCCTTTTGATTGCTTCTTGCACTGCATTATTCTCTTTGATTGCGTCTTCATCTTCGATATCGTCTTTGATAGCATTTTCACTTCGATATCCTCTGTGATGGCTTCTTCCACTTCGATACCCTCTTTGAATGCTTCTCTCACTTCGTCATCTTCTTTGAATGTTTTTTCCACTTCGACATCATCTTTGACGGCTTCTTTAACTTCGATACCCTCTTTGATTGCTTCTCCCACTTCGATATCGTCTTTGACTGCTTCTTCCATTTCGATATCGTCTTTGATTGCTTTTTCACTTCGTCATCTTCTTTGAATGCTTCTACCACCTTGGTATCCTCTTTGATTGCTTACTCAACTTCAATTTCCGCTTTGATTGTTTCTGCCACTTCGATATCCTATTTGATTGCTTCTTCCACTTCAATATCCTCTTTGTTTACTCCTTCCACTTCGATATCACCTTCGATTTCCTTTTGATTGCTTCTTGCACTGCATTATTCTCTTTGATTGCGTCTTCATCTTCGATATCGTCTTTGATAGCATTTTCACTTCGATATCCTCTGTGATGGCTTCTTCCACTTCGATACCCTCTTTGATTGCTTCTTCCACTTCGATATCCTCTTTGATTGTTTCTTCCGCCTCCACATCTTCTATTTTTGCATGTTCCACTTCGTTATCCCTTTAAAATGCTTCTTCTACTTTCATATCCTCTTTAATTGCTTCAGTTACTTCATTATGCTCTCTACAAAATTGTGGTCTTTCATACAAAACTTCAATCGCTCGTATCTTCTAAACGGGAAGAGATAGCCCTAGCAAACTTGTACAAAATATTGGTATAAATTTTTGGTGCAACTGTTTTTTTATTGTCATCCTTGACATCCTTTTTGAATGCTTCTCTCACTTCGTCATCTTCTTTGAATGTTTTTTCCACTTCGACATCATCTTTGACTGCTTCTTTAACTTCGATATCCTCTTTGATTGCTTCTCCCACTTCGATATCGTCTTTGACTGCTTCTTCCATTTCGATATCGTCTTTGATTGCTTTTTCACTTCGTCATCTTCTTTGAATGCTTCTACCACCTTGGTATCCTCTTTGATTGCTTACTCAACTTCAATTTCCGCTTTGATAGTTTCTTCCACTTCGATATCCAATCAACAAATTTGTGATTTTTCTTACAAAACTTTAATCGCTCGTATCTTCTAAACGGGAAGAGATAGCACTAGCAAACTTTGACAAAATATTAGTACAAATTTTTGATCATTATCATTTTGCAACATACATTTATATTATGCAACGTCAATCATGATCATTTTGGAACGTCCAGATTTTTTTTATGCAACGTTCATCATGATCTTTTTTGCAACGTTCAATTTTTTTTATACAACTATTATCATGATAATTTTGGAACATCCAATTTTTTTCTCTTTGATTGCTTGTTCCACTTCGATATCCTCTTTGATTGCTTCTTCCACATTGGTATCCTCTTTGATTGCTTCTTTAACTTTGATATCCTCTACGATTGCTTGTTCCGCTTCGATATCCTCTTTTATTCCTTCTTCATCTTCAATATCCATTGGATTGCTTCTTCCACTTCGATATCGTCTTTGATTGCTTTTTTTACTTCGTCATCCTCTTAGAATGCTTCTACCACCTTGGTATCCTCTTTGACTTCTTCCTCAACTTTAATTTCCTCTTTGATTGTTTCTGCTACTTCGATATCCTATTTGATTGCTTCTTTCACTTCAATATCCTCTTTGATTGCTTCTTCCACTTCGATATCATCTTTGATTGCTGCTTCCACTTGGAAATCCTCTTTGATTTGATTGCTTCTTCCATTTCGATATCGTCTTTGACTGCTTCTTACACATGGATATCCTCTTTGATGGCTTTTAACAGCTCGATATCCTCTTTAATTACTTCTTCGACTAAAAGAAAAACACGCGAGCTGCGAGCAGCTCGCGCACAACGCAACCTCTAGTTATATTATATAAAGCTCGATTACCACTGACTCACTGACTGATTGACATCATTGTTCTCCCAGATGCCACCTCGTAGGGGGGAAATGTTTGGTGGGATCGTATAGAGGGAGTTCCGGTGAGTTGGGAATAAATCCTAAAGTACCCCTTTTGTCCCCCATTCGCTCTCATTAACATCGTATCTCGGAAAGTATAGGTCTTAGAGCGTTGGTGCAAAAACTAATGTTGCAGAGGACATTTTTTTATATCCGGTTCCATGAAAAAAAAATTGTCTTTCATACAAAAAAAAAATTGTCCCATACAAAATATTTCTGTATGAATACCGTAAGCCGTATATTTCGTTTACCGTAATTTTCATACTGTTTTTGTAGGGAGCCCAAGGCTTGTGTGTACTATAAAATTACTGTAAATTTGCTTGATTCTATATAATGGTGGTGGAAGGGCATGAGACAACTTTCATAGTTTTTGCAAAGGTCATCATCATCATTTTGGAACATCCAATTTTTTTTTTTTTTGTATGCAACGATCATCATGTTTATTTTGGAACATCCACATTTTTTTAATTACGCCTCATCCACAATGATCGTCAATTATTTTTTTTTTATCATCAACATCCACTGTGATCATTTTGGTACATCATTTTTTTTAATTATGCCTCATCCACAATGATCACTTTGGAACGTAAATTTTTTTTTTTTATTATGCATCATCCACTGTGATCATTTTGGAACATCATTTTTTTTCAATTATGCCTCATCCACTATGATCACTTTGGAACGTCAAATTTTTTTTTTTATTATGCAACATCCACTGTGATATTTTGGTACATCATTTTTTTTAATTATGCCTCATCCACAATGATCACTTTGGAACGTCAATTATTATGATTTTTTTTATTATGAAACATCCACTGTGATCATTTTGGTACATCATTTTTTTAAATTATGCCTCATCCACAATGATCACTTTGGAACGTCAATTATTATGATTTTTTTTTATTATGCATCATCCACTGTGATCATTTTGGAACATCATTTTTTTTTTAATTATGCCTCATCCACAATGATCATTTTGGAACGACAATTTTTTTTCCCTGTTTTTTTATTATGCAACGTTTATCATGTTCATTTCGGAACATCAATTTTTTTTAATTATGCATCATCCACTGTGATCATTTTGGAACATCATTTTTTTTTCAATTATGCCTCATCCACTATGATCACTTTGGAACGTCAATTTTTTTTTTATTATGCAACATCCACTGTGATCATTTTGGTACATCAATTTTTTAATTATGCCTCATCCACAATGATCACTTTGGAACGTCAATTATTTTTTTTTTTTTGTATTATGCAACATCCACTGTGATCATTTTGGTACATCATTTTTTAATTACGCCTCATCCACAATGATCACTTTGGAACGTCATTTTTTTTTTTTATTATGCATCATCCACTGTGATCATTTTGGAACATAATTTTTTTTAATTATGCCTCATCCACAATGATCACTTTGGAACGTCAAGTATTTTTTTTATTATGCAACATCCACTGTGATCATTTTGGTACATAATTTTTTTTAATTATGCCTCATCCACAATGATCACTTTGGAACGTCAATTATTATTATTTTTTTTATTATGCATCATCCACTGTGATCATTTTGGAACATAATTTTTTTTACATTATGCCTCATCCACATGATCATTTTGGAACGTCAATTATTATTATTTTTTTTATTATGCATCATCCACTGTGATCATTTTGGAACATAATTTTTTTTACATTATGCCTCATCCACATGATCATTTTGGAACGTCAATTTTTTTTTATTATGCAACATCCACTGTGATCATTTTGGAAAATCATTTTTTTTGTAGCACAAATTTTTGGTGGAATCGTTATTTTACGGTCATCATCGCCCTTGCCATCATTTTGAATTCTTCTCTCACTTCCTTTTCGTTTTCGAATGTTTCTTCCACATTGATATCCTCTTTAATTGTTTCTATAACTTCGAAATCCTCTTTGATGGCATTTTTACTTCAATATACTTTTGAATTGTTTTTTCTATTTTTATATTTTCTTCAATTACTTCTATTACTTCAATATCGACTCTACAAAATTATGGGTTTAAATACAAATCTTAAATCGCTCGTATCTTCTAAACGGGAAAAGTTACCCCCAGCAAACTTTTACAAAATATTGGTACTAATTTTTGGTGGAATAGTTTTTTTAATACCATCATTGCCCTTGAGATCCTTTTTGAATGCTTCTCTTACTTCGTCTTCCGCTTTGAATGCTTCTTTCACCTCGATATCCTCTATTTTTGCTTCTTCCAATTTGATATCCTTTTTAATTGCTTTTTCTACTTATATATTTTCTTAATTGCTTCTTTTACTACAATTTCCACTCTACAAAATTATGGGTTTTAATACAAATCTTAAATCGCTCGTATCTTCTAAACGGGAACAGTTACGCCTAGCAAACTTTTACAAAATGTTGGTACAAATTTTTGGTCGAATATTTTTTTTATTACCATCATTGATCTTGACATCCTTTTTGAATGCTTCTTTCACCTCGATATCCTCTATTTTTGCTTCTTCCACTTTGATATCCTTTTTAATTGCTTTTTCTACTTATATATTTTCTTAATTGCTTCTTTTACTACAATTTCCACTCTACAAAATTATGGGTACAAATACAAATCTTAAATCGCTCGTATCTTCTAAACGGGAACAGTTACGCCTAGCAAACTTTTACAAAATATTGGTTCAAATTTTTGGTCGAATAGTTTTTTTATTACCATCATTGCTCTTTACATCCTTTTTGAATGCTTCTCTCACTTGGTCTTCCTCCTTGAATGCTTCTTTCACCTCGATATCCTCTATTTTAGCTTCTTCCACTTTGATATCCTTTTTAATGTCTTTTTCTAATTATATGTCTTCTTCAATTGCTTCTTTTACTTCAATTTCCACTTGACAGAATTATGGGTTTTCATACAAAACTTAAATCGCTCGTATCTTTTAAACGGGAAGAGATAGCTCGAGGAAACTTTTACAAAATATTAGTATAAGTTTTTGGTGAAACCGTTTTTTATTTTTATCATTGTCCTCGACGTCTTTTACTCCATTTCAATTTCCTCTTTAATTGTTTCTGCTACTTCGATATCCTATTTGATTGCTTCTTTCACTTCAATATCCTCTTTGATTGCTTCTTCCACTTCGATATCATCTTTGATTGCTGCTTCCACTTGGATATGCGCTTTGATTTGATGGCTTCTTCCATTTCGATCGTCTTTGACTGCTTCTTACACATGGATATCCTCTTCGATAACTTTAAACAGCTCGATATCCTCTTTGATTGCTTCTTCCACTTTGATATCCTCTTTTATTGCTTCTACCAATTCGATATCATCTTCGATTTCCTTTTGATTGCTTCTTGCACTGCAATATTCTCTTTGATTGCGTCTTCATCTTCGATATCGTTTTTGATGGCATTTTCACTTTGATATCCTCTGTGATGGCTTCTTCCACTTCGAAACCCTCTTTGATTGCTTCTTCCACTTCGATATCCTCTTTGATTGCTTCTTCCACTTCGATATCATCTTTGATTGCTTCTTCCACTTCGATATCGTCATTGACGGTTTCTTCCACTTCGATATCGTCTTTGATTGCTTTTTTCACTTCGTCATCCTTTAAGAACGCTTCTACCACCTCGGTATCCTCTTTGATTGCTTACTCAACTTTAATTTCCTATTTGATTGTTTCTGCTACTTCGATATCCTATTTGATTGCTTCTTTCACGTCAATATCCTCTTTGATTGCTTCTTCCACTTCGATATCGTTTTTGACTGTTTCTTCCACTTCGATATCGTCTTTGATTGCTTTTTTTACTTCATCATCGTCTTAGAATGCTCTTACCACCTCGGTATCCTCTTTGATTGTTTACTCAACTTTAATTTCCTCATTGATTGTTTCTGCTGCTTCGATATCTTATTTGATTGCTTCTTTCACTTCAATATCCTCTTTGATTGCTTCTTCCACTTCGATATCGTTTTTGACTGTTTCTTCCACTTTGATATCGTCTTTGATTGCTTTTTTTACTACGTCATCCTCTTAGAATGCTCTTACCACCTCGGTATCCTCTTTGATTGCTTACTCAACTTTAATTTCCTCTTTGATTGTTTCTGCTGCTTCGATATCCTATTTGATTGATTCTTTCACTTCAATATCCTCTTTAATTGCTGCTTCCACTTGGAAATCCTCTTTGATTTGATTGCTTCTTCCATTTCGATATCGTCTTTGACTGCTTCTTACACATGGATATCCTCTTTGATAGCTTTTAACAGCTCGATATCCTCTTTAATTACTTCTTCGACTAAAAGAAAAACACGCGAGCTGCGAGCAGCTCGCGCACAACGCAACCTCTAGTCATATTATACGATTGACGAAGCACTTGCTGATGATCTCAGTACACTGTGAATTTATTTATTTTATATATTTTTGTTATATAGTTAAATTATTTGAGATTACTATTATTTGAGATGTAAATTTGTACTACGTACACAATGTTTTATGTTAGTTTAAATTAGTTACTTTCTTTTTTATTGTTTATATTGCTATATTCAAATTGTTATTATGTATGTAAAATATTGACTTTTCCAAGTGTACTGTGGTATCTTTGTGGAATAAATGAATCTGAATCTGAATCTGAATAACCTATCTAGGTATATAGGTACTAAATTCCATCGAAATCAGTTGAGCCGTTAAGTCATGAATAGGTAACAAACAGAGAGACAGAGTTACTTTCAAATCGGTATGTAGGTAGGTACCTACGTAGATTATAACCTGGATTAACACATAGGCTACTTTTTGTTGACAAACAACGCGTGTAAATCCGCTGACGGATGCTAGTTATACATATTAACCTTCCTCTTGAATCACTTTATAGGTATATTGCTGAAAACTTCATTAAAATCCGTTGAGTAGTTTAAAGGATCTAAAGTAATGATAAAGATGTGGTTGCTATTTATTTTTCTATGCGTTTTCTTAAGTAATAATAAATATTCATTATATTTATAGCACATAATACTTTGCACCTAAAATACTTTAGTATATACTACCTAGTCAGGTCATAAGTATTGTCACACAGTAAAAACTTTTCTTTTAGAATGCTGGCCACAAAAAAGTTTATAGAATTCGAATTTCGAATTGTTCACGAAAATAAAATTGTATACTTTTTAGAATTTTACTCATTTTTAAATATGGAGTGGACGCTTAAAGAAGACCGTGTTGCAGTTATTGCGTTGCATCTTTGCGGTTACGCGCCAATTCAAATTTTTGACATACTGAAAAATTTGAATATTACCAAAAGATTCGTTTATCGCACCATCAAACGATACAATTAAGACTCTAGTGTAGATGACAGGTCAAGAAGTGGTCGCCCTCGGTCTGTTAGGACTCCAGCAGTGATAAAAGCTGTGAAGGCGCGAATTCAAAGAAATCCCAAACGTAAGCAGAAACTGTTGGCCCTTCAGATGGGGTTAAGCAGAACCACGGTGAAAAGGGTGTTAAATGAAGACTTAGGGCTTCAGGCATATCGAAGAAAAACAGGACATCGTTTGAATGCTCGTCTAATGGACCTGAGACTGAAGAGATGCCGCGCTTTGTTGAAGCGGTACGCGGGAAAAAAATATCGGGAAATTCTTTTTTCGGATGAAAAAATTTTTACCGTAGAAGAGAGCTACAACAAACAAAATGATAAGGTGTACGCACACAGTAGTGAAGAAGCGAGCAACCGTATTCCGCGTGTCCAACGAGGTCATTTTCCATCCTCGCTCATGGTATGGTTGTGAGTTTCTTATTGGGGCTTAACAGAGGTACATTTTTGTGAGAAAGGTGTAAAAACGAATGCAGTAGTGTATCAAAATACAGTCCTGACGAACCTTGTGGAACCTGTTTCTCATACCATGTTCAATAACAGGCACTGGGTATTCCAACAAGATTCGGCGCCACCTCATAGAGCGAAGAGCACACAAGATGGCTGGCGGCGCGTGAAATCGACTTCATCCGGCACGAAGACTGGCCCTCCTCCAGTCCAGATTTGAATCCGTTAGATTACAAGATATGGCAACACTTGGAGGAAAAGGCGTGCTCAAAGCCTCATCCCAATTTGGAGTCACTCAAGACAACCTTGATTAAGGCAGCCGCCGATATTGACATGGACCTCGTTCGTGCTGCGATAGACGACTGGCCGCGCAGATTGAAGGCCTATATTCAAAATCACGGAGGTCATTTTGAATAAACTTTACTGTCATAAGAATCTATGTTTTGTTAAGTTCATTTTGGTATATAAATGGTTACATAATGAATAAACTTGTTTCAATTATTTTATATTAAACAACTGACAGAATTTATGACCTGACTAGGTATATTTTAAGCCTTAAACTGACGATTAATATCAATATTTTAACAATATTGCTGATTTTAAACCACCGCTAAGAATGTTTGGCCAACGTCAAAAGTGTGATATAGCGTTGGGCCAATAGACGCCTATGTGTGCGTCCACACTGCGAGCCTAGCGCGGTTGAGACGACGGGCGCGAAGTATTAAACATATAAAAAGCGCCTTAGCGTCCATAGTGTAGTGACTAAGTGTGCGTCCACACTGCGAGCCTAGCGCGGTTGCGACGACGGGCGCGAAGTATTAAACATATGAAAAGCGCCTTTGCGTCCATACTGTAGTGACTAAGGCGGAAGCCTAGTGCGACGGGACCGAGCGAGACAGAGCGCGTAGTTTTCAAACGTTCCTGTCCGCGCGTTCTGTTCTTTCGCCCCCGCTCGCCGCACTAGCATTAGGCCCTAGTCGCCGCGCATTCAGTGTGGACGCAGCCTAAGTGTGCGTCCACACTGAATGCGCGGCGACTAGGGCCTGATGCTAGTGCGGCGAGCGGGGGCGTGCGGTGGCCACAGTGACGCGCGAGCTCTTGCAGCGGTTCGAAGTATATCAGATGTTATAAACATTTTAACAAATATTGGCATTTTAACATGCAAATGGCGAATACTACTTAAATCTATTGAAACAAACCGAAAAAATGCGTTGTCTATAATAAAAGCCGCATGTATACTTCACAATATTATAATGGATTTAAACGGCGATCTCGATCCGGATGTCCAGCGTGTGCTATCTAACCCACCATCATATGAAAATCGTCGCATAAACCTCAGAATCAATAATAACCCATAACGAAGAGCAAAAAATGTTCGCATTAAATTTACAAACTATTTCTGGGAATAATATCAAAGAATGTAATAACTATAATAATAAAATTAATAAACTTGCCTTCACTTTCAGGAAATTGTTCTTTTATTTCACTCCATAACTTTCTCGTTATTGTGCGATTACTGTGGTGTGGATGTTTGCTTTGCCATAGGGGTGGTTTAGATTGAATCGCACTTATAAATAATTCCGTATTTATTGCCATTTTAAGTTTTACTACAAACAGATGCGCATACGCCGAGCGACAAGACCGAACAGGTTTGTTATCCCCGCCACCCGCGCATTGGGTCGCTCGCTGATTAGGCCCGTAGTGTGGCCAGAACGCGCGGACAGGAACGTTTGAAAACTACGCGCTCTGTCTCGCTCGGTTCCGTCGCACTAGGCTTCCGCCTTAGGCTGCGTCCACACTGAATGCGCGGCGACTAGGGCCTAATGCTAGTGCGGCGAGCGGGGGCGAAAGAACAGAACGCGCGGACAGGAACGTTTGAAAACTACGCGCTCTGTCTCGCTCGGTCCCGTCGCACTAGGCTTCCGCCTTAGTCACTACAGTATGGACGCAAAGGCGCTTTTCATAAAAAAAAAAGGCGCAGTGTGGACGCACACTTAGTGTGCGTCCACACTGCGAGCCTAGCGCGGTTGCGACGACGGGCGCGAAGTATTAAACATATGAAAAGCGCCTTTGCGTCCATACTGTAGTGACTAAGGCGGAAGCCTAGTGCGACGGGACCGAGCGAGACAGAGCGCGTAGTTTTCAAACGTTCCTGTCTGCGCGTTCTGTTCTTTCGCCCCCGCTCGCCGCACTAGCATTAGGCCCTAGTCGCCGCGCATTCAGTGTGGACGCAGCCTTAGTCACTACAGTATGGACGCAAAGGCGCTTTTCATATGTTTAATACTTCGCGCCCGTCGTCGCAACCGCGCTAGGCTCGCAGTGTGGACGCACACTAAGTGTGCGTCCACACTGAATGCGCGGCGACTAGGGCCTGATGCTAGTGCGGCGAGCGGGGGCGTGCGGTGGCCACAGTGACGCGCGAGCTCTTGCAGTGGTTCGAAGTATATCAGATGTTATAAACATTTTAACAAATATTGGCATTTTAACATGCAAATGGCGAATACTACTTAAATCTATTGAAACAAACCGAAAAAATGCGTTGTCTATAATAAAAGCCGCATGTACTTCACAATATTATAATGGATTTAAACGGCGATCTCGATCCGGATGTCCAGCGTGTGCTATCTAACCCACCATCATATGAAAATCGTCGCATAAATCTCAGAATCAATAACAACCCATAACGAAGAGCAAAAAATGTTCGCATTAAATTTACAAACTATTTCTGGGAATAATATCAAAGAATGTAATAACTATAATAATAAAATTAATAAACTTGCCTTCACTTTCAGGAAATTGTTCTTTTATTTCACTCCATAACTTTCTCGTTATTGTGCGGTTACTCTGGTGTGGATGTTTGCTTTGCCATAGGGGTGGTTTAGATTGAATCGTACTTATAAATAATTCCGTATTTATTGCCATTTTAAGTTTTACTACAAACAGATGCGCATACGCCGAGCGACAAGACCGAACAGGTTTGTTATCCCCGCCACCCGTGCATTGGGTCGCTCGCTGATTAGGCCCGTAGTGTGGCCAGAACGCGCGGACAGGAACGTTTGAAAACTACGCGCTCTGTCTCGCTCGGTCCCGTCGCACTAGGCTTCCGCCTTAGTCACTACAGTATGGACGCAAAGGCGCTTTTCATATGTTTAATACTTCGCGCCCGTCGTCGCAACCGCGCTAGGCTCGCAGTGTGGACACACACTAAGGCGGAAGCCTAGTGCGACGGGACCGAGCGAGACAGAGCGCGTAGTTTTCAAACGTTCCTGTCCGCGCGTTCTGGCCACACTACGGGCCTAATCAGCGAGCGACCCAATGCGCGGGTGGCGGGGATAACAAACCTGTTCGGTCTTGTCGCTCGGCGTATGCGCATCTGTTTGTAGTAAAACTTAAAATGGCAATAAATACGGAATTATTTATAAGTGCGATTCAATCTAAACCACCCCTATGGCAAAGCAAACATCCACACCACAGTAATCGCACAATAACGAGAAAGTTATGGAGTGAAATAAAAGAACAATTTCCTGAAAGTGAAGGTAAGTTTATTAAGTAATTTTATTATTATAGTTATTACATTCTTTGATATTGTTCCCAGAAATAGTTTGTAAATTTAATACGAACATTTTTTGCTCTTCGTGATGGGTTATTATTGGTTCTGAGATTTATGCGACGATTTTCATATAATGGTGGGTTAGATAGCACACGCTGGACATCCGGATCGAGATCGCCGTTTAAATCCATTATAATATTGTGATGTATACATGCGGCTTTTATTATAGACAACGCATTTTTTCGGTTTGATTCAATAGATTTAAGTAGTATTCGCCATTTGCATGTTAAAATGCCAATATTTGTTAAAATGTTTATAACATCTGATATAGTACTTCGAACCGCTGCAAGAGCTCGCGCGTCACTGGCCACCGCACGCCCCCGCTCGCCGCACTAGCATCAGGCCCTAGTCGCCGCGCATTCAGTGTGGACGCACACTTAAGCAAACAGAAACGAAATAAAACGATGTAGCTCGCAAGACAATTACAGGAAAAAGTACTTTATTTATTGCTTCATAAGGTTAATTTCACAATAAATGTTACATAACCTACGTCTTTTCATTTTTATGTGACAGGTGTAATTTATTACTTTGTTTGTTTTTTTGAGACGAATGATCGTAACATTTAAAGGATTTGTGACTTTATTACAAGGTTGTGATTAGGTTGAATTTAAATCTTTTTTCTCATTCTATTGGTAAACGAATGTAGCTATATATTTATACAGGGTGTCCGAAAAAAGTGTCAAGCGAACACCCCTTGGACTACCCGAATCACCCCCATGTATGTTCCGCGATTTTTTAGTTTTCGAGTTACGAATTTTTACCCGAATTTTTGAAAAATTTCGACTTCAACAACTTAAAAAATTCTTTAAAAAAAGTAAAAAACTTTCTTGAGATTTTTTTTTTGCTACTGAATTTTTATGAGTTGTTCTTTTATGCATAAAATAATCAGGCTACGTGACTTTGATCAAAACTATGAAAATGTTGGTGTAAAGTCAAAAAATTACATTCAGTGAATTATGACTTAAATTTTCAACTTTAAATTAAAAATCTTAACATGTGATTTCATGGTTTTTAAATAAGTCTTAAGAATTTTCCAGACTCACTCAAGCTTTCGTAATCATTAAAAAAAAACGTAGTACATAATGGGCTACTTTTGCTAAAATCGGCCTTCAAAGATGGCGAGGTGGAAAATTCTTAAAATTAGCTACCTGATTAGAAAATAGATTTTGTCAATTTTATCATTCTTAAGCTTAATTCGTTTCCCTTCCCAACTTTAAAACAGTTCTATTTAAACATCTTCTATTCTAACATATTTAAACAACTTTTATGAGTGTTTTTATGCCCAGAAAGTTGAAAGTATCCGATTCTACTACATATACTCGTATGTTCATCGTTTACAAGTATATTTAAATTAGTTTTGGCTGACATTTTATTCATGGTAAAAGATTGGATGAATGTGGTTTTATGAATATTTGCCCGCAAGTTATTTTCCTTTAACCACTTAAGTACATTTTTAATTGCATTGTTAATGTCCGTTTCGTATTACATTAAGTATACAAAGATTCATTATTTAGTCCTCAGAAAGAAAATAATTACTGCACACTTCCTTGCCATACAGGCTTATGGCTTTTCTCCAGTGTGGATTACCTTGTGTTTAGCCAAACTATTGCCTTGAGAAAATGATTTATTGCAAATGTTGCAAGCATATGGCTTTTCTCCAGTGTGGATTCTCTTGTGTTTAGCCAAATTACTGCCTTGAGAAAATGATTTATTACAAAAGTTGCAAGCATATGGCTTTTCTCCAGTGTGGATTCTCTTGTGTTTAGCCAAACTACTGTCTTGAGAAAATGATTTGTTGCAAATGTTGCAAGCATATGGCTTTTCTCCTGTGTGGATTCTCTTGTGTTTAGCCAAGTCACTGCTAGTATTAAACGATTTATTGCAAATGTTGCAAGCATATGGCTTTTCTCCAGTGTGGATTCTCTTGTGTTTACCCAAACTACAGCCATGAGAAAATGATTTGTTGCAAATGTTGCAAGTATATGGCTTTTCTCCAGTGTGGATTCTCTTGTGTTTAGCAAAGTCACTGCTACTATTTAACGATTTATTGCAAATGTCGCAAGCATATGTCTCTTTTCCAGTGTGGATTCTCTCGTGTGAAATCAAATGACTGCCTTGAGAAAATGATTTATTGCAAATGTTGCGGGTAAATAGCTTTTCTCCAGTGTGGATTCTCTTGTGTGTAATCAAATATTTGTTACTACTAAACGATTTATTGCAAATGTTGCAAGCATATGGCTTTTCTCCACTGTGGATACTCTTGTGTGTAATCAAGCTACTGCCATTAGTAAATGTCTTATTGCACATGTTGCAGGTATGCTGTTTTGTCCTGAAATGAATCTGCATGTGTTGCTCTAGTTTTATTTTCTTTGTAAATGTTTTGTTGCACAAATGACAACATAATGACAAAGTACACACATTGTTTGTCTCAGTTTTCACTTTTACCGGAGGTTGTTCTGAGCTTATTATATTGTCATTGTCTGTAACATCTTCTAAAAGTATACTCTCCTCTATGTCAATGGATTCTTCTTTAACTTTAACTTCAGCATTTCCTTGCTTTGAATAATCAATTATGGACATGGATGGTAAAGCAGTCACAGCTAGGTTATGAGTAATTGCTCTTGGTGGTACTAATCCATCAGCCTGAAAAACGTATATCATTATATTAATATGTGAAGAGAAAACTTTGAACCTATTTTTTATCAAATCAAATCAAAGCTTTTATTTGCAAAACAAAAGAATTACAATAAATAATATATCAATAAAAATTATACCAATATAAATCAACATAAAACTCAAAACTTGAAACACAAATTGGTTGCAAAATTTTAAACATATTGCACAAACGTACGAGGGGAGTTCAATGTATTCTCGGTATAGGCATGAAAGACTAAGCAGAAACTTCTGAATAAAATTTATTTTTCAATATAGTCCCCTAGGATCTGAACACACTATGTGTCTTCGAAAATAACTTTTCAATTCCCTCCAAAAATATTTTACTTCCTGGTCTGAAAAATGATCGTTAATTGCTGCCTTTAACTCTTCATCGTCGGAAAAATGCTTGCCTATAAGTTTATTTTTGAGATTTGGGAACAGAAAGTAATCACTAGGGGCTAGGTCCGGGCTGTAGGGTGGATGATTGATTTCTTCAAATCCGCAATCCCGCACAGCAGCATTGGCAATGCGCGCCTTGTGAACAGGCGCGTTGTTGCGCAGAAGCAATACACCTGCGGTCAATTTCCCCCGACTTTTTTCTTTTATTGCCTCCTTTAAATTACACAGAGTGTTAGCGTAAGTTGCGCCAGTAATACTCTCACCTTTTTTTGTGAATTCAATTAATAAGATTCCCTTGGAATCCCAAAACACTGGCCTTGAGCTTTCCGGCGGATGGGCTGACTTTGAACTTCTTCGGTGGGGCTGTTCCTTTTTTTATGCCATTGCATGGACTCCTGCTTGCTCTCAGGATCATAGTGATGAACCCACGTTTCATCACCAGTAACAATCCGATGATAAATACTTTGCGGATTTTCACCACAGAGCTCCAAAAACTCTTTGCAACAATCAACTCGCACTTGTTTCTGAAGAGCTGTGAGCATTCGAGGCACCCATCTTGCACTGACCTTTGACAAATTCAGATGGTCATGTAGGATAGTGTGAATGGTACTCACGGATAGCTTGGTTCTTTCTGCTAATATTTTCACTCTCACACGGGCATCTTCGAGTACAAGTTTTTCAACAATTTTTACGTTTTCTTCAGTAGCGGCACTAACCGGCCCACCGGCCGAGGGTCGTCTTCAATACTCTCTCTACCCCGTTTAAATTCACTTGACCACTTCTGAATTATAGAAAATGAAGGGGCAGAATCTTGGTAAACAGCCATCATTTCTTTGTGAATTACTTTTTGAGTCTTTCCTTGTTTTGTGAGGAATTTTATCACAGCGTGATGCTCGATTTTTTTCAACATTGTCGTATCAGTCATCGTAGTTGCCTTTCCGAAATGATATTTTGAATAGTAATGGCGACAATCAAATAAAACTTTGTATTTTTACCCTCAATGAGTGTCATAAACCAATGAGATAATTTAATTACCCTCATCATTAGTATATTACCCCGATACCGAGAATACATTGAACGCCCCGCGTAGGAATGTGAGATGTAGCATAGATAGCTTATGTGTAAATAGAAAAGGAGTGTGAAGGATAAAATTAAGCTAAAAAACAAATAAATTGTGTATAAAGAACAAAATAATATAAACATATATATATTTTTTTTGGGGTGCTCTGCGATTAGTTTTTTGAATAAGCAAATGTGTTCTGGGAGGTGTTGTCATGTGACTTGTGCTCCACTTTTGGCGCACAACTCGTCCTGTTTACTGCTAGTATCTCTGATCTAGTGTTTGAATTCTGTCGATTTTGATAGTTAGGTTGTCAAGCTTGAGTGCCAGTTGGTTGGGATGGTGTACTAAGCGCTTCCATGTATTTTGCAGCAGTTATCCTGATTTCCTCTTAAACTGTGCTCATTTCTTAGTGCTCATGAACTTCAGTGTTAGTTATGAACCATGACATCTGCTAATGTCTTAAGCGTCATGTTCTGAGACCTCTGTATGACAGAGATGTTTGAGTTGCTGTAGACAGAATCGAAGCCACCCTGACTTGAATTGCTTGCCACCTCACTACCTCCTCTTCCCGCCCATACCCGTTCAAATTGCACGTAAAGGAAAATACCTCAGTGTCATGGAGTAAATGCTCTTTCTGGAATTGTTCAGATTTGTGACACATGTCAGAGAATCTACAGCACCTCTGCAGCTGTGAGTAGCAGATGTAGCATATTGTGTACGGTCTTCCATCATCTGCATTCAACTGGAACAATAATATAGGTTGAACTAATCTATGATATAACTCCAGAATGGCTTTAACATGTTTCATAGATACTTTATTAAATAACCACACATACAGAAACAATACAACAAAATATACAAGCAGGTAAGTACTAAGTTATTAATAAAATGACAATATAATAGATGGACTTATCACTGAGAGTGATCTCTTCCAGGCAACTAGATTCCTTCATAATTCTTATAGATAAACTTCACGCACTGCTGGGTGCAGGCCTCCGTGGCTGTGCCTGTCTCATCCAGGTTACACCAGCAAATCAGAATGTTTTTTGCCAGAATATAGGTACATACATTTCAATGTTACATTTTGTTGATCCTTATACAATCTAACATCCAGATGGTGTGCAAATATAAATCAATACCAAGATGTATTAAAATCCTCGAAACATCTTTGACGATTGTCTTACTTGAATTCAATGTTGGTTTAACTGTATAGGTAAGCTTGCTGCCCGTCATGGTTGCTCCATTGATAAAATTTACTAATAGCATAGAGCTGCAAGTAAACTGAAGCTATTGTTCTAGACACAGTTAGTAGATACATACCTTTGTACTTGTTAATTTCTCGTATATTTCTAGAAGGCGGGTGTTTCCAACCCAACGCATTCTCACGTCGATCTCTAGGCACACTCTGCACCATGCGTTTGGAGCTTCGAAGCACTCGGCTGAAGACATTTTAGACAACCAACCTTTGTATTGTTTTACCCTAGCAAGTTTTAGTTGTTACTTACTACAATTTTGCAATTGTTTAACTTACACGACGCATGACGCATTAGCTAAATAAGAGTTTTATTCTCTCCTCAACAAACCAACAACGATCAGGCCAGTGAATTGAACAGAACAAATATCTCAATCAATACTCTTACAAACTAGCCTCAAAGTTATTTTTTTAAAAAGAAACCAGAATCAACCTGACTAGGATTTATTACAAACAATGATTTTAATTTAAAACAATAACATCGTAAAAAAAAAACTCGGCGCGGCGAACCTTGATCCCTATGACACTGACAGCTAATGTCACCATATAACATTGTAGTGGCGTCACCATTAAATTGGGGGCGTCTAAAAATGCCATTTATAAATTTTACATAGCTTTATACCATTAGTAATGATATTCCGTTGATATTTTTAACAATTCTTAACATTTACAAGAAGTTATCTCAATCTGAATTTATGTTTACGTCCTGCAAAACTTACGTCGTGTGACGTTTATCGACTAGGGCGGCAAGTATCGATAAAAAAACGTCGGTAATGGAAACGAGTGCACAATTTTTCGCAAAATAAATGATCGCGCGCTTCGCGTCGTAGAGTCTGTACAAAAAGAGAACCGTCGTGGCATTACGGTGAACTAACATTAAGATTTTTATATGGCAACCCAATCCAGCTGTCATCTGTCTGGTCACTACTCGATAAAATAAGGTTGATCTTGTTGTTGTGATAAGTATTTGCATAATTATGTCGAAAAGAGGAAAAACGTTACGCAGCTCTGTGAGGCAAATAATACATAATGTGATACAGTTTTGTCAACGCGAAAAAGCGTCAAAAAGGCCAATCATCGACGTGAACAAAGCTACGGAACGAGTAGCCGCAATGACTGGTATGTGGCTTTCTTGTGGTATTTTTGGACTGTACATTGATTTCTTAGACGAAATAAACAGCGACTTTAGTGTTTTATGTGTGATTAGCGTAAACGGAAATACTATATTAGGTAAAAATCACTCGAGCCTAAGCTGACCTATTTATGTAGTACGGCTAACACATATTGATACTTTGCGTTTTTAGATATTAAACTGATTATATACATTTTATGTTGCAGGTCTTAGTAGAGACACTGTGTCTACAATTAAAAAAGAAGGTGCTGTAAATAGAGGTGTGTGGTGCACTCCAGGGAAAAAACGCAAAGGCCGGCCCAAGACAATAATTCTGGACGATTTTGACAAATGTGCCATATGGAGCAAAATTCGACAATTTTATACTGTTCGAAAAGAGGTACCGACTCTAAGGAAGCTGTATAGAGTACTAAAAGAAGACATACATTTTGGTGGTGGAATTTCTAGTCTGCACAGTGTTTTGAAAGAAATGAGATATCAATATAAAAAATGTCAGTCGAAAAGAAAAATACTTATAGAGCGGCATGATATTGTGGCTTGGCGTGCCAAATATTTGCGGACCATGAAGCGTTTGAGAGAAACAGAAAAACCAATTGTTTATGTAGATGAGACATACATCCATATTGCGCATGAAGTCAACAAGTGCTGGCAAGGCCCAGATGAACCTGGGGTATCTAAAGCCATTTCCCTTGGTGAAAGATATATTATCGTACATGCTGGTACTTGCAATGGATTTGTAGATAATTGTTTACTTTCATACAAGGGTAAAAATACTTCAACCGATTATCATCACGACATGAATGATGAGAACTTTCCGAAATGGGTAACACAAAAACTTATACCCAATCTTACCGAACCATCGGTGATTGTGATGGATAATGCATCATATCACAGTGTACGTATAAATAAACCTCCAAATTACAGTGATAAAAAAGACACAATGAAAGAATGGTTAAATGATAAAGGAATATCATTTCCAGAAAATGCACTTAAAGCTGAATTATTTGATTTAATAAAAAAGAACAAAGGTAATCCCGTGTACAAAATAAATCAATTAATTGAAGCACATGGTCACACTGTTGTCAAGTTACCACCGTATCATTGCGATTTGAATCCAATCGAATTAATATGGAGTTTAGTTAAACGAGATGTTGCAGCAAAGAATGTTAATATATCAGCCAAGGAATTGTTGCCCATAATAAATGAATGCTTCAATAATATTACTACTGCTCAGTGGCAAAAAGAATGTGAACATGTGAGACATATTGAAGAAAAATATTGGGAACAGGACCATTTGATAGACAATTTACAAGAATTTATCATAAATATAACAGAATCTGAAGATGAAACGGATGAGTCCGAGAGTGAATGCTCCAAAGCTGGCTCAGACATAAGCGGCTTTGAATACTTAGATTCAGACTTTGATTATGGTACTGATTAAATTATTATCTATATTTGTCAATTTTTACTGTATATTAAGATAATGTTAATAAAGTTATAAAATGTCTCCATGTTTTATTCTTTTAAGTCTGGGTATTCAGTCCAGTGCACCTCATCAGTAAGTACTAGAAGAGTAGAAAGGCCATGCTCCATGGAATCACGTTAGACTTACAACATAGCTAGCCACTATTCTATATAAATAATGTTGATTAAAGCCAGCACTTAAACCTCAGTAGAATCATGCATGCCCATTATTTTAGCTCATCACATAATACCTGTGCTGTGCTATGGTAGGTAGCCAATTTTAATCAGCAATAAGCGAAGATACATACCAACCTACCTACTTAATAGCGAGTACCTACTGATGACAACAGTTGGTATCTATGCATGATGTCTGTCTACCAAGTATCAAAAACTTTTAGTCGTACTGGCAATGACAGAGCAGTGTTGTCAGCACAACAAAAGTAGTAAATTGGCACACGCACGCCCTCAATTCCTACGACGGTTCTCTTTTTGTACAGACTCTAGTGACCGACCAAATAGTGTGGCTATATCTAAAAATATCCTATAATATCGGACAACCTCCGTGGTGCAGTGGGCGAATAGCCGGCTGAGACGCAGGAGGTAGCGGGTTCGATCCCGCTGCGGGACAAATGTTTGCATGATCTACAGATATTTGTTCCGGGTCTGGTTGTTTCTCTATATATTATAAGTATGTATTTACAAAAAAATGTATATAAGTATTCTATCAGTTATCTGGTTCCCATAGTACAAGCTCTGCTTAATTTGGGCTAGATAGCGCTGTGTGAAATGTCCAGCAATATTTATTTATTATTTATTATTATTATTTATTTATATGTGAGTGGTTGACCAAAAAGGGACCTGGAGGGTTTGGAAACCGTTATTCATTTTTTTTATTTTTTGAATCTGTGGTCTTTTAGCTTTGTTTTAGTCTAACCAGAATATTTTTAGGCGCCTTAGTTTTTATTTTATGAATTTTTTTGTGAGCCAAGGTAGTTTTGGAAATAATACACCTTACAAACAGCGCTCACTAGTTTTTGTGATGTCAGGTAAGTGTATACAATCAATTTTATTGTTTTATTTTACTTTTGGGATTATCTCTAGTACTCTAGTTACTGACATAATACATGCCGCGCCCCCCGCCCGCGCACGAGTCGAAACTTGTTTCTACACGAAACTTCAAACGCGATTTACTCGAAATCAATTATTTTCCCTTGAGGTCCCTTTTTGGTCAACCACTCACATAATATAACCTACAATAACAAAATTTTTTAGACAAAATAAATAAATGGGGAACATTCATTTTCATGATAAAATATATACTTATGTAGCAAAAACGTGTTTACCGGGTTAAACATTATTAGAAAATAACAAGGTTGGAAACTTTCGTTTTACTTACCTACTTAATCTATGCCGAAAATCTTAAATTAATACAACAACAACATAATGGACATTAAAAATGCACATTATAATATTTTTTAAAACATGTTTACAGTTTGGCAAAAATGAGTAGAAACGGAACTAATTTTTTTGTTTGCTGGCAACATTTAAAAAATGATGACGTTTGAATTGTTTGAAGTAAACAAAGTTCGGAAGTTTATACAATTTATAATTTGTGCCATAAAAGCGTGATAAAACTAACTTAAAAATGAATAAAACCATCCGAAGTGCTGGCAGACAAATTATTTATAAGGTTTATAGGCGATGTTTGGCAGAAAAAGAGGCCAAAACCATTCTTACCGATCTCAACGATGTTTACCAAAGAACCGCTGATATGACAGGTATGTAACTGTTTGTATTGTTGTTTTTAGATGAATTAAGTGTAAATTGATGAATGCTATTCTGTTTTGAATAGCTTGCATACGAAATAAGTGGAATTTTGAACAATAATCATCGAGCACATAGGTTATGTTTACATTTTGTCTAACATTACTTTGGTATAGTGCGACAGATCAGTGTTGATACTTGAGTGGCGTACTTTGCAATATGTACCTAAATTTAAATTCGATTTCTACATAACTTTATTGTTGAATGAAAATCATTACAATTAGAAATTTACCAAAAATGTATTTTTATTAATATTTTATTTGTATATTTATTTATTCACCTCAGGTAAATCAGTAAGCACTGTAAGAAGAGTCGTGCTGGAAGGAGATCGAAACAAAGGCGTATTTTCTACACCCGGAAAAAATAGAAAAGGTCGTCCTAAAAAACAGTTGGATAACTTTGACTTATGTGCCATCAGACAAAAAGTTCAATTTTTTTACACTGTGAGAAAACAGGTACATTTATCATTATTATTATTGGTATTAAAATTTAACTGAATAAATAATACGTACTAGCAGTGTTCATTCGTTTGACACGTCACTGCAACTTTCAAATTTAAAATTTTTACATAGTTATTTTATTTTCAGGTACCAACCTTACGAAACTTACTGCCAGTAGTAAGAGAAGATTTGGTATATGACGGAAGCCGTGAGCATTTACGGAAAATACTTATCGCCCTAGGATTCAAATATAAAAGATGTCAGTCAGAAAGAAGTGCATTAATTGAACGGCCGAATATAGCAGCGAAACGGGCAGCGTATTTAAATAAAATTATCAGCAATAGAAATTTGCCCGAAGAGCTTAGAAAGCCCATAGTTTACCTCGATGAAAGCTACGTTCACCAATCGTATAAATTAAAAAAGTGCTGGCAGTCGATTGATGTAAGTGGAGTAAAGCAGAATGTTTCAAAGGGTAAACGCTATATTATTGTTCATGCTGGCAGTGAAAAAGGGTTTATTCCTAATGCTTTGCTCATATTTACTGGAACAAATAAAAATGCCGACTACCATTCGGAAATGAATAAAACCAATTTTCAAAAATGGGTTGAAGATAGGTTGATTCCAAATTTACCACCTGCATCTATTGTGGTAATGGAAAATTTTAAAAACACAGTATTACCTACTAGCATAATATATTTATTTTTAGGTAATAAATTATTGTTTAATTAAATGATATTTACTGATTTAAATAAATAAACTATATGTACAAAAAATAGTAACAAAAGTATCAAGACAAGAGGTACGCGTACGCTATACGGTCACAGCGGGTTGCCATAAGAGCAGCACAGTGGCGGCCTCCGGATTTTCTACTCTTTTTTGCCAAGCTGTACCAACGTGGCTGAATACAAGCCACACTTTGTCTAAAAAAAAAAATATCGACACGACCAAAGACACGACCCATCACTAACACGAACTGTCATAGGGATCAAGGTTCGCCGCGCCGAGTATAGTAAAACTTATTGGACTTTTACAAAATTCGATATTACCACGGACGCGTTAAGTTACCAACATTTTTGGGAAAATAGGTTTGTTCTTGTTGGCAGCCCGACAGATCGTTATCCTAGCCAAATTATAGAATAATACTTTTTTTGCGAGATTTCAGCTGGTTTGAGTGACCATGTCATTAGTGTGGTTTATAGAGGGTTTATAGTAAACAATATTCGATTTTAGAAATTAAAAATATAAAGAAATATACGAATTTAAGCAATAGAAAGCCTACTAAATCATTATATGTTTAATTAGGGAAACTGCGCCTTCTCCGGCATTAAGTTTTATTGACAAATAATAGCAAAAACACTAATTACCGATGAAAGTTTAAATTTTCTACTTTCCGTTATACTATCACTTTTACGGTCTAAAATACTACAACGTACGATATTACCAAGTTCAATGGGTCCTAGGCAAACACTATTATCTAATTAATATCAACGAAAAACACCAGAAATTGCAATTTTCAGTTTACAAAAGTTTGTTGTGCTCCAATCGTTGGTGCTCAACACCCGCAATTTTATCGCGCAGAAAGGGACAAAACAATTAGATTCTCTCTTCCTTACTCTTATGTGAATCTGTATTATTGCATCCTTTTTACTCTTGGTATCGTTATTCAATGCCCGGTCTATATTATTCTCCGTCTACGATTTGTGCCAGCTTTCTTCTCATGTCTGGTGCTGGCTTTGGTAATTTGTGAAAAGAATGTGAACGAATGTGAAGAAACAACGAAGGAACGAAGTTACTACGATACATACGTGAAAATAGCTCCTTGCAAGCAGTTTTCTTTGTCAGTGTTTTTTTGCTTCTAAAATTTGTCTCTCGTGCGCGTAATATTAGCTGGACTTGAAAGCATTGCAAGTTACCCGGCGGGCGGCGGTAGAGAGATTAAATCAAATTCTGCGGTCTGCAGTGATTTCCGGTTTAGTTTCGTCAGTTTTACAGATCCTTTACAGAAATTCAAAATTTAAATAATTTATTCCACTAATAAAGAATTTCAGTTGTTACATCATTTTAGTGAGGAAATAATTGGTTAGGTTTAATTAACAATAATAATAATAAAAACGTTTATTTCAGACCAGACAGATCTATAATTTTTCTTAGTAACACAGAAAAATCTTACTTAAATATTAAATAATTAATAAATAATATTCAATATTAAATAATAATTTAAATTAACATTGTTTCCTGTGGAGTATGACTAACTACAGTTAGTTAGCTACCGTCCTAAATGCTGTCTGGTCCCTGAACAGTGCTAGTTGCCACCAGATACTGTTTAAATCATCTTCTTTATTGGTTTTAGTAACAATTTAAAGGACAACCCATAAGAACTTTAACTGAAGCACAATAAAAAACATTGTAAGTGTCCAAAAATGTCCACATGTAATTATGAGGATGGATATGATCCAAGTAACATTTGCAGAGCATGTTTAGCCACTAATGTGAAGATGCATTTGGTAAAAAACATGCAACTTCTTCAAATATATGAAAAACTTACCAACACTCAGGTACGTGATTATGCTCAATAATTTTAATTAATGAAATGCGATTAGCGCAATGTAGATTGTAGGGTTGCGTTTGGGAAGAGAGGTTTTTATGCCCAGCAGTGGGTGATTATCTAAGCTGCACATGATGATGATAATAATCTTTGGATGTGTGAGTGCTGTGCATGTATGTACAATGTACATAAAATATTTATAAATGTCATTGAGCATGAGTTTGCAAGTACATAATATACATTAATAATATTGTACATGCAGATCATATAGTTAAGTAATTAAATTATTGAATAAACAGTTATTTACAAGACTATAAAATAAGAAATATGAAAAAGAAGAAACGGTTGATAACTACTGATTCAAATGGGTCTTTATCGTGCATGTACCTTTTTTATTTGTTACCACGGCTGTTGCAACACAATCAAAAGATCGGGATAGCAAACAAAAAAGGTACATACTCGATAAATAACCGTTTTAATCAGTAATTTGTACAGTGATCCCGAAAGTTTGAAAGAAACAGTTGAATCATCTTAAGACTGATCTGTGTTACTTTATGCATGCGTCTGGATTTAGAGCCCAAGTAATTTGGTTATAACAGTTTTAATTAAATATAAATAAATAAATATTGCTAGACATTTCACACACACCCAAACTTAGCAGAGCTTGTTCCCATAGTGGGAACCAGATAACTGATAGAAAACCTACTTATATACTTTTTTTTGTAAATACATATTTATAATAATTATATACATAAGATAAGCATCCAGACCTGGAGCAATTGCTACTCTTGCTACGTGGTTAATCCGGCACTGTTTATAGGTTGCTAAGCGCCATTGGGTGCAGGGCAAGATCCATCTGTAGATCATGCAAACATTTATTCCGCAGTGGGAATTGAACCCGCTACCTCTGTCATCTCAGCTGGGTATTCGCCCACTGCGCCACGGAGGTCGTCAATTCACGTTTAAGAAATTTTTGGACCATTACCTAAACATGAAGTTTTAACTATTTTTAACTAATTATATTATATTTCTCTATAAGTCTCTATTTATTTCGCAAGGATTTAAAAGTGGGCCTTCAGTCCAGATGCACATTTGAAAACGATCAACTGCTCAACTGGTCCAAATCACTAAGTAATTAGTAGAGTGGTAAGTAGAGTAGTTATTAATGTACTTGAATCATAATATGAGATCTTAAATTGTATTAAATAATCAGGAAAATTTTAATAACTTCAAAACTGACACCCGGGTTGAGTATTAAGTTGTGAAAGCTTAGGAAGAGATTATAATAGAATATTCTACTTGCTCTAGCTATCAGAAGATGGAAGACCGCACACAATATGCTACATCTGTTACTCACAGCTGCAGAGGTGCTGCAGATTCTCTGACATGACCTGTAGATCAGAAAAGATTCTAAGAGATCTAATTGAAAATGTTCAGGTAATTTCTTCTTTGTCTAATTAAAGTTCATCATCAACATTTCAGGTCCTCTGCTCCCACTAGTGGTAAGACCGATTGCATGCGTCCAATACAATTACAGTAACATTTATTAATATTATTACATATTTTATTTATATTTTTTTGGGTGACAGTTTGAATACACATGTTGTGTATTCAGGTATTCATTTATTCACCATTTCATTACATTTCATAATATTGGTAAGTCTAAAATATGTTATAAATGTGAGTTATCGATATAAATAGATAAATAATTATAAATTAATTACAACTAAGCAGAGAGGCTAAGCTAACTTAACTAAGAGGTTACAGCAGATATTACTCATGCAGATGAGACAATGACCAGCTCATGTATTAAATTTAAATGATAAAATGGGTGGTTTTCTCTCATAAAAACAAAAATATATTATTCGTAATCTTTGACTATGAAAATAGTCTCACGAAATAAATAACCACCTTACTTGACCTACAGTTTCATTCAAATTACAGGTAACGGAAGTTCATATACAGTGGTTATTATTTTTTGGGATACAAAATGCAGTTATTCTGGATTTCAGACTTTTGCCTATATTTGTGTCACTAAAGCTACAAGAATACCAAATTTCAGCATTGTGGGGTCACTGGTGTATCCTGAGAATTTTGTCAAAGTTTTGTTTTTATTATGGCTAATAACTCGAAAACTACAAGGATTAAACTAAAAATAAAAACAGGGTTGAAATGTATCAATGAAGACATTTGACGTCCCACTTGACTTAATAGTCTCATATTTTTTTTACCCCTCTTGACCCTAATATCTCAACAACCCCCCAACATTTTTAGCTCATTTAATCACACAAAAATTGTGCCATCACTACCTACGTATCAAATTTCACGATGATCGGATCAACGCTTCGAAAGTTATCCTCGGACAAACAAACATAAATACACACAACGCCGAATTGCCCAAGTTGATTTGGAGATCTCGCTTCGCTCGATCAATAAATAAATATTGCTATACATTTCACACAGCGCTATCTAGCCCCAAACTAATCAGAGCTATGGGAACCAGATGACGGATAGAATATTTATATACTTGTTTTTTTGTAAATACATACTTATAATATATAGAAAAACATCTAGACCCGGAATAGATAGAATTTTATAGATCATGCAAACATTTGTTCCGCGGTGGGAATCGAACCCGCCACCTCCTGTGTCTCAGCCGGCTATTCGCCTACTGCGCCATGGTGGTCGTCAGACGATTGGGCGAGATAGGGCTCGACCCCCTCCCCTTACAAGCTAGACTAGTTACAACAACTAAAAAAAGAAACTAACCGATTTGTTTCATAATATAATTGTTATTGATGTGAAACATCTATTGCTCAAGATTCTTCATGGGAAGATAGATGCCTCTGATCTTCACGATGAGCTCTTGCGGTTCTACGTTCCCAACAATTACCGCCGCGGTAGGAGACACAGATTGTTCCCTGAGTCAATTGGCCGAACAGTCGCGCGCGCTCAGCTGCCCCTCCCGCGAACCCTTTCTGCGCTCAATGCTCTCCTGGACGCAAGCCCTGAATGTGATGTGTTTGCGGACGGATGGAAGATGATAATGTTGGAGTGCTTGAGGTTTTGTGAGAAGAGTGTGTGAATGTTATTGCTTAATATTATTATTTATTGCTTATGTAATCTTATTGTTTTGAAATTTTTTAGTATAACATTGACATTATTCATAAAAAATATTCCATTTTTTAATTAGTATAATTAGCCAAGGCCGTTCTAATTGAATAAATAAATAATGTAAATACATTTTGACGAAAAAATTTTTTTTTAATGTATTTTCAGGATAAAATCGTAACTGCACCCAACTCAGCTTCTGCCCATCATTTGTCCATAACGGCGGTAAATTCGATGTGTGTTAACGATTCTGACTTCGACTCCAACAAGAGTTGCCAAGAGTATATCAAAGTTGAGCATGTCACTGTTAAGCTCGAACAAGAGACAACTGAAACAGCAAGCAGCTTCGTCGAAGATGAAATAGGAGATATTCTTCAAACAGTAGAAAAAACAGAGAAATCCAACACCAATGTTTCCTGCTGCCATCTATGCAGTTCAAGCTTTAACACAAAACATAAATTGGTGGTACATATGAGACTTCACACCGGAGAAAAGACATATGCCTGTACCAACTGTGATAAAAAATTCAAATGCGAATGCAAACTAACAAAACACTCTAAAAATCATGTAGAACAACCGAATGTCATGAATGTCGCAGAAAAGCCATATGCCTGTAACAGGTGCAATAAGACATTTACTGACAGAAGTTGCTTAGTTAGACATTTGAGAATACACACCGGCATCAAACCATATTCCTGCAGCAGATGTACTCAAACATTTATCAGATTAAGCGATTTGACAACTCACATGCGGATCCACACTGGAGAAAAGCCATACTCCTGCAAAAGCTGCAATAAGAAATTCAGTTTAAAACATAACTTGACCAGACATGTGAGAATCCACACCGGAGAAAAGCCATATGCTTGTACCAGATGTGATAAAACCTTCACCGAAGAAGGCACACTAATTGTACACACTAGAATACACACCGGAGAAAAACCTTATTCTTGTGATCGCTGCAGTAAAGCATTCACAAAACTGAGCGATTTGAAAATACATATGAGAATACATACCGGCGAAAAGCCATACTCCTGTACCAGCTGCAATAAAACATTCACTATGAAGCAACATCTAACTAGACATATGAGAATACACACCGGAGAAAAGCCATATGCCTGCGACAGATGCAGCAAGGCACTAGCTAGTTTAAGCGATTTAAAATCACATATGAGAATACACACCGGTGAAAAGCCATTTGCATGTATCAGCTGTGAAAAATCATTTAGTGTGAAGCAAAATCTGACTAGACATATGAGAATACACACCGGAGAAAAGCCATATTCCTGCGATAGATGTAGCAAAGCTTTCACTGGATCCAGCGATTTGAAAACTCATATGAGAATACACACCGGTGAAAAGCCATATGCTTGTAACAGATGTAATAAAACATTCACAGAAAAAAGTAGTTTAGTTAAGCATATGAGAATTCACACGGGAAAAAACCCATTTATGTTAGATTAAAATAAAACATATACAAAGTGAATAGATTTTTACTGAATTCTTAAGAATAATTTTATAATTACAAACATGTTCAAACCAATGAATCTGTTATATTTACAAAATAAGTCCTGTGATCGTTTGAGGAAAATTTTTTTTATATCTTTATTGGCTTGCGTTTGATCACGGTCTCGCCTGATGATAACTAACTATTATCAAATGAAATTAAGGGTGGTCAGCCTATCACCTTCAAAAATACCAGAGCAACAATTTATATTTTCATCATTTATGGCGCTTTGTAACTAAGTCATTCAAGGATTAATTCAATCATTCGCTCACTATAACCTTGTACTCACTTGTAGGCCTTGTAATACGAGATTCTAGCGATAGCAGTTTTGGGACACATTTGTATGGTAGCGACAGAAATAGCGATACATCTGTATCATTTTGCGATATCGTGGTGAAGGTAGGTGAATGACCTCTTATTGCCAACTTATCCCGCACGACCTATAGTTAATCCATTAATTTCACTCACTTGTCATCAAACCATTGCACTAGAAGCATATCGAATTTTTATTATATTTAGTCCTGTCGCAATTTTGGGGTTTTTATTGCACCTGAATATCTTCTTAAAGATATTACGAAGGTGTAAATGTATCTTCCGAAACGGTGGTTCGAATCCTACACAAACAAGCAGTGCATTCAGTAATCTAGTGAGATAGGTGAACAGTACAACAACAAGTACTAGTGAACAGTACAAATGTCTAAACATATGCGTATCCAATTAATTACATTGTCGACAAATCAATAAAATGGCACACTTTCATTCATAAAAGTCATTTATTTATTTATCAATTAGAACGGCGATTGCCAATTACACAAATTAATTAATTAATTACAATTTCAATTTACATCAACTACAACTTACATACAAACAATAAAAACAAATAAGATAAAATTACAACTTTTAAAATAAAACAAAATGTCAAAGCAAAATAATAAAATAAGAAATCGATCATTTATCCCTCTCACAATACATAATAACTCACAAAAGTACACACAAAAGCAAAAGACATAATAACTCGAAAAATCACATTTGATATGATTTGAAAATTAAGTGAAAATGATGAATAATATTCATCATTATATATTAAATAATAATAATAATATTCATGAAAATTATGAATACTATTCATCATTTTAATATTTATATAATTTATTCATAAATATTATTTATGAACTTAAATTTTCCAATCCATTTTTTATTTAATCATTTTAGGTACTTTAAATTTTAAATTTTGCTGAATTTTTATTATTATTTTGTATACTTATGATCTGACATGGGGAAGGTTGAGGGTTCAAGTGCCGTCTAGGCTTGAATTTTTTTAATGGTTTTAAAAATTTGGTAATTGATACTTATGTTTTGTGTATCCCATGGACGTTGTTTGAAATAAATGATTCTATTTTAACCAATTCGAATGTGCACCGATTGTTTGTATAGGAATCGAACCACTATAAAATAGTATAGACAGTACGCAAGTCAAGAGACTTCTGTCGTGACACTACCCCTGAAACAGGTATAATTTTTTTTAGTGATCACAAGCTTCCGCCCCGCGGCTCGCACGTGTGGTTTGCCAATAAAAATGCCTATATGTTAATCTAGGTTATGATCTACGTACATACCAAATTTCATCAAAATCGGTTCAGCCGTTACGACGTAAAAGAGTAACAAACATCAACACGTCAGTAGGATAGTCAAGCGCTTGACTACTACCTCACCTGAGGGTAAGTGATGGTGTGAGTATATGTATACTAGGATAGGTACAAAGTTCTTGAAATTGGTAGGTTCTAGGTTTAGGTAGGCACTTAACTACCATTTATTGTAGGTAAGGCAAGCAAATCTTTATTCTTAGGCCGGTCACATACAATCGGAATTTCGAAGGCATTTCAATCGGAAAAAAATCCAACGGAAATGTGCGTGTGTGGATGTTAACTAATAAGGTCCTTGATATTTCCGATTCAATATTTTGAAACGGAATTCCGACTGTACACGGGTCTTACAGTCTGATCAATGAAAGAAGAGGGATTTCATTCAAAGAGTATACAGATAGTGAATATTTCAATGACATTTGAGACTAATTTAAATTTTAATCTAAATATTATACCATTCCTGACTTATATTATTATTATTTCATGGTTAATAAATAATAAATATTGCTAGACATTTCACACAGCGCTATCTAGCCCCAAACTAAGCAAAGCTTGTACTATGGGAACCAGATAACTGATAGAATACTTATATACTTTTTTTTGTAAATACATACTTATAATGTATAGAAAAACACCCAGACACGGAACAAATATCTGTAGATCATGCAAACATTTGTCCCGTGGCGGGAATCGAACCCGCTACCTCCTGCTATTATATTATCGTGTTATCATATTATTTTTTCGTTGTTATCAATAATTTTATCTTTTTAAACGTGTAATTTTTACGCCACTATGGCATAAGGAGAATTATTTATTTTTGTGACATTTTACCATATATAAGGAGCGCCGCCATACTGTTATTTTTTATATTTGCCGCGCTTTTGCAGCCTGTACTTTCATTATCCAGACTCTAGTTAGACGTTAGACCTAGGTTCCGTTTGTTTACAAAAATCTTAAAGCTACTATGTAAATAACATCTAAACCCTAAGTACCTAAGTAGGTAAGCTACCTATCGAAGAAAATAAGAGCATACACCTATAGAAAATTTTGATACAATTTTCGCAACAATTATCATAATTATATTCCTTCCTTCATCATAAACATCAAAAAATTATAAACTGTCAATTTCCATGATTTTTATCAATGTACATAAACAAGGCACTTCTTTTAGCACCGTAACATGCAGTCGATTTCAAACGCGTGCGTATCGACATAATACGCGAGCTATAACTACAGCCATTATCAATCAAGGCACTTTTTGTAGCACTGTTTCATTGCCGCTTTTACATGCGCGCTATGCACAGTGCTATAAAATTGGCATAGGGCTTTCGACGCATACAGCCAGTAACAAACAAGGCACTTCTATCACCGTCACATTAAACAGCCGCTATTAGACGTGCGCTATAAAATCGGCATATGGCACGCGGGTCATATAGCCAACAACAAATAAAGGCACTTTTAGCACCGTAGCATGCAGCCGCATTTACTCGCGCTACACCCGTGCTATAAAAACCGTCAATGACACTGACTTATATTATGTTCAACTGGAGCTGTCAGAATCGCTGCTAGTGTCACGCTTCTTACGTCTCTTCTTGTCCTTGTGTCTGTCGCGACGCGTGGAGGCGGGGGGACTCTCGCGACGGACACGGTGCTGTCAGATGCCCGAATCGTCCGTCGTGTGCTGGATGTGGTTCAGCGATTCTGAGGACGAATCTGACTTCGGTTTTTTCTTTGTTCTGGAATGTTAAAGTACAGGTTTTGCTTTCAGTGCTAAAAATAGCGCAGCCTATTATCAGTAGATAGTTAAACCCAAATAAAGAACAATTTTAATCTAACTTTAACTGTCAAAACCCTGAACGCTGCTGCTGTAGTAAACTCAATGGTAAAATGAAATTAATTTGGTCAGCTTTTTAGTTTCTCCTTTAGAATAAGTATTGAAATTTTGATTCCTAGAATAAAAAAAAAACTTCTATGTTTTCAATTAATTTAAGCAACTCAGTATTTGTTTTGATTTCCTTGGTTTCCGGTGCGCCTGGACAAAGTAGATGTGCACGTGGGTTGGAATTATTTAAAGTTTTTAATAGGAAATAAACATACCCCTTTTTCCTCTCATTCTCTGTAGTCAACTGATCCTTGAATAACTTTGATAGCTCTAATTCTTTAATTTCGTCAGAATTCGTCAAAATTATTGCTCTGAAACAAATAGAATAAATGTTCCAGTTATTACCTAGGTAGTCCGATTCCAGTAAGATTCAAATTTAAACAATAACTATAAAATATAATGCTTTGAAGATCTATTTTTCAGGGAACTTAACGGCATTTTTACGACAGTGAAAATATTTAATTTATTTTATATAAAAATATGAAAAAAAATATTTAAATGCAACATACAATAGGTTACAATTAGTATTCTAGATGTAATACCCTGTAAAGGTGTTTGCAAGGTATGGTATAATAAAAACTTAATAGCTAGGTAAACAATGTTTTAAAACTAGAAATCTTAAAAGAAGTTAGATGTATACGATTTTTTACTGATACATTTCGAACTTTGTTACTTTATTTACTAACTATGAAGTTTATAGCACGCGTTTGAAACGGTCGTGTAATATTGTAACGATGAACAATTTACTTGTTCTATCACCGCAGTGCTAAAAGAAGTGCATTGTTTTTTTTTTCCTGATGGACTAAACTCGCTGTTAACCTCTGAGGCCGTGACAGCTTAACCGAACTTTTGGCGAGCGCAGATGGCGCTCAGCCCAGTAAGTTATTTAGGCAACTAGCGCAAGGGCACCACTTAGGTACGAGCCTCGGTTTGGGCAGTTGCCGGGGTGGGGATAGGAGAGAAACGCCCGGGTACATGTCTGTACCTCGTATAGGCGGCGACTGAAGGGACTCGTCGACCTCGCCGGCGAGGTCGGTGTTTCTGTGAAGTGTTTGCTCTGTCTGATATAGATGACTCAGCTTCCCCATTAGCGGAGGTGATTTCGTCATCCGGGTCTCCGAGAACGTGTCTCGGACGACGGAGGATTTTGTTGTCGGGCGGATCTAGTGCATTGTTTAATCTATCATCTTCGTATTTGACCAAACAATACCTGATCCTCCCTCCATCTCTGTCGTGCCTGCGAGGGTCGCTGATCACTGATATCGAAGTCTCACGAGTCTCGTGCTTTTTTTCTTTCTTGTGCTTCCTATGTTTATGTTTCCTAAGAACAAAAAAAACATGTAAGAAATATTAGGTAGGTAGGTACTATAATAAAAAAATTCTTAAATACAAGTTTCTTCGGTAAATTTATGACTAGCCGTTACCCGCGACTTTGTACGCGTTATACTACTGAAGTATGTGTAGGTAACCTAGAAATAAAGCTAAACTCGCTCTTGTAACTTGACTTGACACCCCACTTTTATACCATGGGACCTAATTTATGGGCTAAAAAGTAGCCTATGTGGTAATCCAAGTTATAGTCTACGTATATACTAAATTTCATTAAAATCCGTTTAGCCGTTGCGACGTGATTGAGTAACAAACAAACATCCAAACTTTCGTGTTTATAATATTTGTGTGATGTTAACCTAAATGGGTTATTAGTCTTCACTTAAATAATCACACGAAAACGATGATAATTGTTATGGTTTAGGTACAATTTTTTTGAAATTTAATAAAATTGTTTTGTTACGTAGAAGCACTCTTCTTCAGATTAACGCGTACATATTCTGAAGCAATCATAAGACGCTACTGATAGGTAGGTACTGAAGTTGAAATGTGTTTCGCCATACACGCCTCATTTGAGGGCGGAGCTTTGGATACATTGATACTTTGGGATACTTTTGATAGCATTGGATACTTTACGCAATTATGTCTCTCAAACACTAATTAAATAGATAGGATAGGTAGATAAGGTTATAAAAAGTGGATGATAATTGTAGTGGTGTAAGTGGATAGTAATTGGGGATGACCCATAGACATTATGTATTTATTTATTTTTTTATCAGTTTATAGCTAATTAATAATTTTCTATGTATTATAAGCATGTATTTACAACAAAAAAGTATATAAGTATTTTATCAGTTATCAGGTTCCCATAGTACAAGCGCTGCTTAATTTGGGGCTAGATAGCACTGTGTGAAATGTCCAGCAATATTTATTTATTTTATTACCAGATTTCTGACGATAATCATAAACACATTTCTGATACGTACGTACTCGTATGTATTACATACAATATACATATATATGTAAAACAAAGTCGGGTTAGTAACACCATTTATAACGCAAGAACGGCTGGACCGATTTTGATGATCTTTGATTTGTTGGATTTGTCTCTGACCCGAATAGCAGAATAACTATTAAAATATTGGAAAATTTTACTCTAAAAAAATATGTCGAAAATTCATTTTCTCATACATAGATGTAGCTAATGATAGCCGATTTACATTGGCAGCACGCGTCATATGCATGTCAAGGCGATACGAAGTTCGGCGTGTCCGCTAGTAGTATATTCTGTACACATTTCTGATACGTACGTATGTATTACATACAATATGCATATGCATATATATAAAAGAAAGTCGGGTTAATAGCACCATTTATAACGCAAGAACGGCTGGACCGATTTTGATGATCTTTGATTTGTTGGATTTGTCTCTGGCCCGAATAGTAGAATAACTATTAAAATATTGGAAAAATTTACGCTAAAAAAATATGTCAAAAATTCATTTTCTCATACATAGATGTAGCTAATGATGGCTGATTGACAATACATTGGCAGCACGCGTCATATGCATGTCAAGGCGATACGAAGTTCAGCGTGTCCGCTAGTAGTATGTTCTGTACAGTATACTTCTAAAATTATTCGTCTAAAACAACATAAAATTATGTGGCATCAAAAAATAAACAGCGATGCCTTTGACCTTTGAGATGAATTATAATATTTTGAAAGTTTGTAGTTGTATGAACTTTCAGTCAAGCCGTATAAAATACTTACGAATGCTTACTCTCCCTGTCCCGCTCTTTTCTCTCGGACCTGTCTGTTTTGTGTTTATTGTTCTTCCTGTAAACAGACCCTCCTGTGCCGTCGTCCACAGTTTCAAGGTGCAGGACGTACAGACGGTAAATTTGCAGAAGGATGACCTGTTAAACACGTAGGGTCTTATTAACCTTCTTATTAAAGTAGGTACATAAATCATGATTTGACGAACTGTTAGGGCGACTTTCGCAACGATGCCTAAACGTTTTCAATGGCTAAATATGATTTAGAGAGTTGTTAAATCATACTAATTCGTCAAATTTAAACATGTTTAGTTGCTAAATAAGTTTAGGGATCGTTGTGCAAGCCGGCCTAAATCTGTTACGTTAAACACTAGCTGTTATTTCAGCCTTTTATAGTGTAAATATTGTACCTACGTACCAAAATATCGATGTATCTACAAATGTATACACAAGTTTCGTTTTATATAATAGCCCTTATAAATTACACGTCATCTATGTCTTTTTCAACCCGTCGTTGATGATTAGTAGAAAATGCTATTAGATATTTCTTATAAAATATTTCTGTGCCATAAAGAATTAAAATTATTTATTTGTATTTGAATATGACTTGAATTGTTTATTTAATTAATTAATATGGATCACCAACTGCACTAACATAGTTTTAAGATTTGTTTTTTTTACTAACAAATTATGGAAGTAACATCTGAAATAAATAATTTTGAATTTGAATAAAGAATTAAATAAATAAATAGCACAGATGTGCTATAGCGCGTCTAAAAGCAGCCTAAGGGCTCGTCCGCACAGGGCAAATTAGTTTCGTAGCATGGTTTCACCACAATTTCTGCGACTAGTGCCGAAACCATGTGATACAAATAGTATGTCCTATAGCGGACTAGCCCTTCGACGTTCAAATCAGAATCTAAATTCAAAAAATACTAAAAGTCTTCCTATTCGTACTCATTAAAATCACAAGGGTCACTTTGAAACGTAAAAACCGCCTTCGCGACCAAGCCAAAACTTACCAACGTGTTCTTGCAAGTGAAGAAGATGTTCATGTAGTTGATGATCTTGTAGTGACAGATAATGAGAAGCCTGAACGCGAGGAAGGGGGCGTCTTGCAGCGCTATGTTCATCATTATGGCGCACACCTCAATGGAGCAGCAACACGCGCGGTTGTTCCTGTAGGGATAATCGCTCCTTGATATCATGTATGTAACTATTGGTAGGTAACATTGGTTGGGCACGCCACTAGTATTATTCTTTTATTACTTACTAGCTGTTGCCCGCGACTTCGTACGCGTTACACTACTAAATGTGTAGGTAATCAAGATATAAAGCTAAACTCACTGTTGCAACTTGACACTCAATTTTTATCCCATGGGACCTGATCTATGGGATAAAAAGTAGCTTATGTGTTAATCTTGGTTATAATCTACGTACATACCAAATTTCATCGAAATCGGTACAACCGTTATATGGTAGGGTAGAATAGTGTCTAGTAGTAATGTAAAGCAGGCTATATACCCAGCAAGGCAGCAATGGGCGTGCGGCATAGCACGGAGGATACACTAGTCCAGCTATTAACGCTCGTGCTATTTTGATATTATCATCTTTTGCGCCTAATTTAATTTAATAAACAGAATACAATCAAAGAGATACTAAATACAGGCTGTCCCAAAAAACAGTGTCAAGCGAAAGTCCAGAGATAGAACACCCCTTGGGGTACCCGAATCACCCCCATGTATGTTCCGTGATTATTTATAGTTTTCGAGTTATTAATTTTTTTTAAAATTTTTGAAAATTTTTGACTTGAACATCTTAAAAAATTCTTCGATTTCACGAGCACACCGAATTCTTCAACAAGAAGGTTTTCACCCATACCATATACAAAAAGTCCAGCAGCTTAAACCCGCAGACTACCCAAGAAGGCACATGTGGCATACATGGCATTGCATTAGACCTGTCACCCTGAGACATACTGTGAAGTGCATGTGCTTGTAATTTTACCGACACCCTTCCCACCGGACACAACAATGCATTAGGGTGGAGCTATCTACCAGAGCTGTTCGAGGCTATCAAATGATCCGTTAGGCTGCGTTCACACGAGCGCGATTTTTTTTTAGCAGAAACCGAGCGCGTTTCGTGTAAGCGCCGCTTGGTCCTGAGAATTTTTGAATTTACCGTTTATGTTATTCACATAAAGTACACGTTTTTATCGATATTAACGAACGAGCGCACGTTCAGCGCCCGAATAGAAATCGCTTCGCACACGAGTCGCACACGCGCAGCGCCCGCGCCACCACCGCTCCCCCCGCGCCGCTTAGGGTTTATTCAATTCAAGTTTCTGAGAATCAAGCAGCGCTTACGTGGCTCGCGCTGAAAAAATTGCGCTCGTGTAAACGCAGCCTTAGTCATTTAATTTTAGATCTTATTGTTAGTTTGACACACATTTGTAAATTAGCAATTACAATTCACAATTAGCATCGTAGCACATCTCTGGCAACAAAAACAGGTATATCTACTACTTCACCAGACGAAATCTTACACACTGTCTTATTGTCTACCTATGTCTATTGATCATGCTAAGCATTTGGGGGGTTTATGCCAGAGCTGTGTGAGAAGGCTAAGCGGTGAGCGAGGTGAGACTAGGTCCTAGAACAAATAGGATAATTTGGTCATTTGGATCTAGATTCCATTGGTGGTTTGACTTGACACACATTCGTAGCTTACGGTGTGTGCGAATGGGTGGTATATCAACCAGGTACGGATGGTTCTGATCCATGCGCCTGCTTGTCCTTTGATGGAAAGGAGGTAGCGGAATCAGATCGTTACGTTTCTGGGCACATTCTCCAAAATTTATTCTGTAAAAGATCGATAGGCTTGCAACATTATGGCGGTGTTCGAGACTCTGGGGCTTAGTCTCCGCCATATATTGCTCACATATAAGCCTAAAAGCTCTACGTTCTATCGAGTCTAAGGTAGCGAGTTGATATTTGGCCGAACCATCCCAAAGGAGGCAGCAGTACTCCATACCAGACCGGACTTGTGCTTTGTAGAGACTAAGAAGCTGTCCCAGTGTGAAGTATCTCCTGACCTTGTTGAGGATACCCAGCTTCATGGCAGCTGTTTTAGCTTTAGACTCGATGTATGAGCTAAAGTTAAGAGTAGGCGTATATCTAGTGTTCATGCTAAGCAGGGTTTAATCAGCCTTTCGTCTTCACTAGAAACAACAAAACCGTCACGAAAATATTCTACATTGGTCATGATATGCAGTCTTTATATTCCTTTATGTCTACTCTCGATAACGAAACTGGTCTACAGTGGTCATGCTAAGCAGGCTGTGGGTCTATATCTATACTAGTCTTCGTGTTCTTGTCTTCTTTACAGACCACAAAACTGTCTGCACTTTATATAAGTTTTTTCTACTACTAATAAAGAACATTTTCCCCATTGGTAAGTGTTTATAATTTATTATTATTTATTTATTCAATTAGAACGGCAATTATTCCAATTACACTAATTGAGAAGTCAACAATAGAACACAAGAATAAACTTAAATTAACATAATAATAACACGTCAAAAATAATTATAAAACACTAATAAGATTAAATAATAATATGTTGTTAGAATTTTCAATTTTCTTAAATTATTATTATTTTGTATATTTTTCATTTGACATAGGCTTAATTTGTACAAAATTTGTAATAATTACTTTTATAATTTGTATATTCTATGGACATTGTCTGAAATAAATTATTCAATAGAATAATACAACCTGTTTTGTTATGTACCTAAGTATGACATTAATTTAAAACCCACATCCGGAATCGGATTAACTGATTTTAGAGGTGGTTTTACAGGTAGCTTGAATATTTATCCAGTAATCGATGCATTTCCACTATACAATTTTTAACGTAAATCGGCGGCGCCTTTGCGACGATGCCGCTTAATCAGTTTAACAGGTACTTACTTACATGATGTATGAATATGATTTGTTTACCTATTTTATACAGGCTGCTTTATTGGTATTTTAGGACTTGATATTAAGGTTGTTAGTTATTCATATTAATTTACTATGGTAATGAAAACATATTTTACAACATTACCTACTAGCCATTACTAGCCATAAAAATCACGTAGTATATCGCCTATAAATCTACTCTCGATAACGAAACTTGTCTACAGTGGTCATGCTAAGCAGGTTGTATACCCGGTCAGGTGGGTGTGGGCGTGGGCGATGTGGGCAAGGCGCTGTGTGGCGTGCGTTACGTACATGTCAGACCTATTAGCAGCCCCGCGGGACTTGCGGCTCTTCGTCGCAGTCAGCACCACTGTGAACTGCATCAGGGACCACGACCAGATGGCTAGAGTGAGGAGTACGAGCACCTTCTCCGATGCAACCTTCTCGTCTTTGAAGGAGTCGAAGAATTCGATAATGTCCGCGGCGGTGCCTGTAGGTAAAAAGAAATAGTATATTATAAAAAAAAATTCACACCACCTGTTCGACAATGTCAAATTATATGTCATGTAAACCTCACCGAAAGCAGGTGATTAAATCCCTATGGCTGAGCCGGGAGTAAAGTTGTACTGAATTACATTATGCCCTCGCGTCCATAATGTGATTTGAATTTGGAACCTCATCTGTATTAAAATTTGAACCAAAGAGACCCACACTATAAGAAATTATTCGTAAATCGAACTACCTAGGTTTGGTTTTTATTGTCTCGCAGAAAGTGTGAAAAGTAGAGTATTTTCCTCGTGGATAAAGCTGTTTGCATCTTGCGCGTGCTTATATTCTTCTCTGCACTCGGGATTCTAGTAACCCCCTCGCTCCGCTCGTGAGTTAACTCTAGAATGCTACGTTACGTTCGGGATTCAATATAGCGCTCGTGACGCAAGACATTGCTTCATCGTTTAATAATCTACTATTAACCGACTTCATAAAAAAGAAGAGGTTGTCAATTTACTCGTAGAATTTTATTTTTCAAACATGCTTGCCTTGATTAAAACTGTTTACCTACGACTTGAAGACCTCTAGGTTGTTAGTTATCAGGAAATACAGACTCAGGCAAGGCGTTCCACTTTTTGGCGGTGCGTAATTAAGGTGGATCGAATAATAAAGGTGGAAGAGACAATTTAATTAAAATAATAAATTTTAGCTGTGCTTCTTATAACGTACCGATATAGACGAGGAGTAGTTGGCTGAGCTGGTCCCTCGTGAGGTCTCCCTTCGGCAGCAGCCAGCGGCCGACGATGAGGGTCAGCATGAGGAACTGCTCGATCAGCGTCACCCACATATCAGTTGGTATTTTAGTGGCGCCCGGCAAGGGAATCTCTGTCTGGAATTCGAAAACAAACAAATCACTTTACTACTAGTGGTTCGCCACGAACTGAGATCTCGCGAGTCTCGAATAAAAAGAAAAAAAATCATAATCTTTGACTATTAAAATAATGCCACGAAATGCTTTACCTATTTTCTTGGCCTACAGTTTCATTCGAATTACAGGTAACGGGAGTTTATGTAATTGGTTCCACTTTTTTGGGGTAGACATTACAGTTTTCTGGATTTCAGACTTTTAACTATATTTGTGTCACTAAAGCTACAAGCATGTCAAATTTCAGCACTGTGGGGTCACTGGTGTACCCTGTGAATTTTCTCAAAGTTTAGTTTTTATTATGGCTAATAACTGAAAAACTACAAAGTTTATACTAAAAATAAAAACGGGGTCGAAATGTACTAATAAAGACCTTTTATTAGACGTGCCATTTGACCAGATAGTCCCATTTTTGATTTTTTTTACCCCGCTTGAACCCCAATAACTCAACAACCCGCCCTTATTTTTAGCTCATTGAGTCACACCAAAATTGTGCTAGCACTACCTACGTATATACCAAATTTCATGATAATCGGATAAAAGCTTCGAAAGTTATCCTCGGACAAACAAACATACATACATACAACGCCGATTTGCCCAAGTTGATTTGGAAATCTCGCTTCGCTCGATCAATAATATACATTTTTGCAAAAATCTACCCGCCTATTTCAAAGTTAGGAAGTTATCTAGGTAGGATTGTAAGCATGTTTAGATATCATTTATACCTTGAAATTACTTGACATTATGATTAGGATCATGATGATTACCTATTATTAATTTTCCACTTGACATAGATAGATGTATGTAAAATGGCTGTAGAAATGTATAAAACTAATGAATTGTTCTTATACTAGTTATATATCATTATAAACGCGAAAGTTTGGATGTTAGTTTATTTATTTGTTTATTTGTTACTCAATCACGCCGAAACGGCTTAACTGATTTCGAAGAAATTTGGTATGTACGTAGATTATAACCTGGATTAACACATATGTTGCATGCCCCATGGGATAAAAATTGAATGTCAATGTTTCTATACATATTATTGCAACTCAGAACAACGCGGGCGAAGCCGCTGGCAACAGCTAGTAATTTATAAAAAAAAATATCGAGTAACAAACATACAAAAACAAAGATACAGCTGAATTGAGAAACAACTGCCGTTTTGAAGTCGATTAAAGTTAAAATACCAAGATTTTAAGACCATCTCAAATATTTTCAAGCCTAGACGGGACTCGAGGAAGGTTGCGGGTTCAGTCCCGTCTAGGCTTGGTAATTTTTGAGATACTTTAAATCTTGGAAATTTCCGTATGTGTTCGGATAGCTATCAAAATAAAAAAACTATGTGTTAAAATAATCAGCTAGCCTCCAGTGTCGCTAGGAGATTTCGTTCCTACAACGCGAAATTGCATATCTGGATGTTTCTGTATACCTACTATTTAATACTGTACTTAATTATATAGAGATGGAACGTTTCACGAGTAGCATGCAAAAAATCACACCTGCTATTTTCCTTCGTATAACCTGCTAAAAATCATTCAATGAAATCACTTTCGGTTTTCATCGCATACCGGTTGCAGTCATTCGGGTCTGCTACAAATCACAGTCGTTCGCATTCAGAATTCATCGGTTTTCGTTGCTTGTGATTTTTCACATGTGAAATAGCAAATGTGGCATTACGGCATCATAATATAATTATTTTTATCATTGCTACCTATTTCACATGTGAAAAATCACGGGAATTATTTTGCATTATGACATGGGAAATAGCAGTGACCAAAATCAAAATTAGCAATCATTTCCATGCCTAATACTACGAATTGATAAAAAGTAAGTGTTTAAGCATTTTTCTATCAGTTATACACAAGCTTTGCTTAGTTTGGGGCTAAATAGGGTAGAGTCCAGCATTATTTAATACCTCAACATAAGTGATATTAGCCATCTTTTGCTCCATCCGCAGATCCACCTTGTGCAGTTCCAGCAGCCAGATGGCAGGCACCACCAACCCGAGGTAGATGAACACTGACGGACAGAACCTGACGAACAAATTCATATTATAGGCAGGCCACAGCACCCTCAGGAACAGCATTCCCCTAATCATTACCCTCCTGCGCAGTCGGATAAAAAGTAGCCTATGTCTCAATCCCAGTCATAATCTATTTATATGATAATTACATTATCATCCCTATTTTAAATTTTAATCTAAAATTAAATCTTGACGGTGGACTGGCGGTGCCACTAAGATTTCGAATATTTTCTAATTGATTGTGAGGAGCGAGATCTCCAAATCAACTTGGGCAAATCGGCCTTGTATGTATGTATGTTTGTTTGTCCGAGGATAACTTTCGAAGCGTTCATCCGATCATCGTGAAATTTGATACATAGGTAGGTAGTGTTAGCACAATCCTGGTATAACTAAATTAGCTAAAAATGTTGGGGGGCTCTTGAGATATTGGGGTTCTCTAGAACAAAAGAAAATGAGACTATTAGGTCGAATGGGACTTTTAATGAAATTTTTTCATTAGTACATTTTGACCCCGTTCTTATTTTTAGTTTAATCCTTGTAGTTTTTGAGTTATTAGCCATAATAAAAACTGAACTTTGACGAAATTCACAGGGTACACCAGTGACCCCACAGTGCTGAAATTTGGTATGCGTGTAGCTTTAGTGACACAAATATAGGGAAAAGTCTGAATTCCAGAATAACTGCAATTTTTACTCCTAAACTGAGTAAGCAATTAACATAAACGGATATTTGTTCCGGGTCTGGTTGTTTCTTTATATATTATAAGTATGTATTTACAAAAAGTTTACGAAAAGTATTCTATAAGTTATCTGGTTCCCATAGTACAAGATCTGCTTAGTTTGGGGCTAGATAGCGCTGTGTGAAATGTCTAGCAATATTTATTTATAAACACCCGTTACTTGTAATTTGCATGAAACTGTAGGTTATTTGGATGTGCATTTGGTGGTACTATTTTATTAGTCAGATTATGAATAATATTTTCGTTTTTGTTTTTTGGGAATTATTATTATAATATCTAAGAAACACCTCTTCAACAATAGCTGTATAAAGTCTTGACTTGAATTTGAAAGAACTCTAGTTAAGTTTCATATCATAGGGCAGTGAGTTAAAATATTCGTGACATTACGAAAACGAATCGAATACAGCTCCGGATCTAAGGGGGCAAACCGGGGCACCCGCCCTGTACGCCAATTTCAGGAGACACCAAATTCTTTAATAAAACATATTTGGAAAATAACTTTTTTCTTAAAACGCTTGGCATCCAGCGCACTTCGTTCTATCGATTATTCCACTCCCTGCCCGTGGTCCACCTACATAGTTCATCTTGCTGTTCATTTGATTTGGAACGCTACAAACTTTATTCCCCCCCCCCCCCCCAATCTCTGCCCCGGTTAGGAAAAATTTTAGATCCGGGGCTGATCGAATACGAGTCAGTGCACAAACGCCCTAGGGTGATTTTGCTAACTACAGCAAATAGGTAGGTAACTAGATTAGTTATGTAGGTACGTACTATGTACGGCTGATCATAGTCACAGTCGACTACCCGTTCACAAAACACGTTAATGTCACCCTCTAGCGGAGGTCAATGCCAAAGGGGTGGCCATTCAGATATACAATCATTTTCGAGGGCATGTAGGGATGGAAGTTTTGTCTATTTTGAGACGGTTACATGTATACATATCTAGTAGTTTGAAAAAAAAACGAAAAAAGTGCGAGTCTAACTCGCGCACCGAGGTTTCCGTAAAATTTCTGATCTTGCGAAGCGAGATCTACAAATCAACTTGAGCAAATTGGCGTTGTATGTATGTATGTTTGTTTGTCCGAGGATAACTTTCAAAGCGTTGATCCGATCATGAAATTTGATACATAGGTAGGTAGTAATGGCACAATTCTGGTGTAACTAAATGAGCTAAAACTGTGAGGCGGTTGTTGAGATATTGGGGTTCAAGTGGGGTAACAAAAAATGAAAATGAGACTATTAGGTCAAAAGAGACGTCAAATTAAAGGTCTTCATTAGTACATTTCGAACTCGTTTTTATTTTTAGTAAAATAATGTAGTTTTTGTGTTATTAGACATAATATACCTACCTATATAATTTTAAAAAGGGACATATTATAGATTGGATTAAGTACCTGTTGCACATAATTAGTTTTCGTGCGCATTTTAAATGCAATTGGTAGGCACATGACATTTAAATTCTTACTTATTACTCTACTAGCCGTTGCCCGCGACTTCGTACGCGTTACACTACTAAATGTGTAGCTAACCTAGAAATAAAGCTAATCTCGCCGTTGTAACTTGAATTAACACCCCATTTTTATCCCGTGGGAAATGATTTATGGGATAAAATGTAGCCTATGTGGTAATCCAGATTATAATCTACATATATATATATATATATCAAATTTAATCGAAACGACGTGATTGAATAACAAACAAATAAATAAACAAACATCCAAACTTTCACATCACACTAATATTTTAAATGTGAAAGTCTGGATGTTTGTTTATTTATTTGTTTGTGACTTAATTAAGTCGTAACGGCGGAACAGATTTCGATGAAATTCGGTATATACGTAGATTATAACCTGGATTAGCACATGGGCTACATTTTATCCCATAAATCAGTTCCCACTGGATAAAAATGGCGTGTCAAGTCAAGTTGCAACACCGAGTTTAGCTTTATTTATAGGTTACCTACAAATTTAGTAGTGTAAGGCGTACGAAGTCGCGGGCAACAGCTAGTTTATCATATTAGTGTATTGTAAAAAAATTGCGAAAAACAATACACACTAAATTAAACTTCTAAGACAAACTAAAAGAAAACTATTTTCTTCTGATCAAAATGTTCTAGTCCTTACCATTTCAAATTTCGAACTCTACGTCCCTATGAGGCCGTATCCTAAAAGTGCATAACCTCTTTATGCTTAGAAACCTTCAAATGAGGTACTAATAGTACAGTGACTTTCGAGACATTCCAATTTTAAAGAGTATTTGCTTATGTTTTTACGTGAGTTCAACCTTTTTTGAATAAAATCAGATTGAGTTTTCAAATATGTGTCAAAATAAATAGTAATTTAAATCAAAAGCACTAAGGAGTATTGATATCAACCTCGAAGCAAATCACCGCCAAAATAACTTTCTACCCCTTTTTAACCCCGTTAGGGGATGATTTTCAATAAAATACGAAACACGTCTTCCATCAATTCTGTTAAAAAAGGTTTACGCAAAATTTGAAGTAGATTGGAGCAAGGAATCACGTTGTTCCATACAAACTTTGCACTTTTTCACCCCCTTACGGGTAGAATTTCGGAAAATCCTTCCTTATCAGATGCCTACGTCATACTAAGAACACACCCTCCAAGTTTCAGGTCTCTGCGATCAGCGGTTTAGGCTGTGCGTTGATCCGTCAATCAGTCATTCAGGACAAAGCCTTTTATATATTGTATAGATTTTTAAGATGTTTGTATGAAACTGATTTCATGTCGCAAATAAAGAAATATGAATATGAAGTCTCTGTCTTTTTGCAATTTACTTCTACGTAGGTACCTACTCCTTTATCTAGAATAGTTAGGTTTTGCGGGCAGCTTATAATAGGGTTGCCATCTCCAAATTTTGAAATTCATGATTTTAACGTAGAAATACCAGGACATTTCATTTTAAAACCATGGCGTACTATTGTGTTTGGAATCCTCATGAGAGCTCGTATAAGCTTTTATTGGAAAAGGTACGGAAAGCTTTCCACGTTGCTTCTTTGTTTCAAAAAGTGTCAACGACCAAATACGTGAGGCGCGGGCCCAGTGAAAAAGAGATTGGAGACAGCAGTAGCGCGTGAATTTTACACAAATGGTAAAAACTCAGGACGCTACTTAAAAACTATCCAGGACAGCCCAGGACGCCCCAAAAAGCAGGACATGTCCTGGAAAAACAGGACGGTTGGCAACCCTAGCTTATAACAATGTTATTTAATAAGTTAATCGGTGAAGTATGTGATAGCTGCATCGACTTATATACCATGCTTCTACCAAATAAATTTCATTCCATTTCTAGATAGGTACACATGGATCCATTTTAACCGACTTAAAAAAAAGGAGGAGGTTCTCATGTTCCCCGATTACTCGAAGGCGCCTTGAACGATTCGAGAAATTATTTTTTTGCTTAAAAGGGTATACTTCCCAGGTGGTCCCATTGGCACCAATTCAGGATCTGATGATGGGATCCCAAAAAAAGTTGAGGGCAACCCTCAAATTTTATAGGGACGCAATTCGGTTTTATATTTTTTCCGTAGAACTCCGTCATGTATTACCCGATTTGAAAACTATTATTTTATTTGAAAGAATATACTCTCATATTGTCATAGAAATTTCATTAAAACTAGTTCAGTAGTTTGGTTAAATCGGTTATATTTTTGATAAAAAGTTACTTGCGTTAGTAAAAAGCTTAAAGCTAGGGAAGTTAGTACTTATTTACTAATTGCGATTTATGGCGGGTTCCTATATCCATCGGTAAGCGAATCTCGTATCTCCTTGAAAAAGTGTCAAACTAGTGTCAAACTTTTGACACGTTTTCAAGGAGAAACGAGTCGTAGCTGGTTACCGATGGATACAGGAACCCACCATTAGTCCTCTGCGTGAGCTTCCACATCAGAGGACAATCAAGTATGTTGGGGATGACGTTTGTGCTTGCATTGGTCTTCCGCAGTTAATCACACTGTCACCACAAATCTTTAATGATTTAATGAGGCACTCAGGGCGCGGCCGGGCGCGGCTGACGGCCGGAAGACCATTAGTTGGGGATGACGCGTACCTTCGTAACTACTTCGAATTTCACGATTCGGTTTTGGGCCGGTGTAGGAATGCCGACGCTAAAATACCCCTCTTTATGTCTTCACAGACAGGCTTTTGAAAATCATAAAACAAACTGATTCAGACTGTTCGCACGCGGTTTGTATGTGTGAGAATTGACTGTATGTACCTACGTTTATTTATGGACAGTCTTAAAAAACCGGCCAAGTGCGAGTCGGACTCGCGCAAAAAGGGTTCCGTACCATTATCTATATATAATTTAAATTATATAATATAAAATAATAATTTTATTTTTATTCACACAATAGCACAATTTTATTTATTTACCTAATTTGAGGTTCGTGCCGATTAAGCTAGTCCTCTAAATTGTATGAGCGTCAACTATGTATGTACACCCTTTAATTTTCAACTTTTTTTTATTTTTTGGAATTTATCCTTTATTTGTACTGCTTTTTGCCAAATTTCGTGATTCTAGGTCAACGGGAACTACCATATAGGTTTTCGACCCAAAACCTATAGAGTACTTTTCTTTTTAACCAAAATTGACAATTCTATGTCAACATAGAATTGTCAATTTTGGTTAAAAGCAAGGGTAAAATTTTGCCTAAAAACATCACAAGTAAAGGGAAAAATCCAAAAAATAAAATAAGTTGAAATTTAAGGTAAATTTTGGTACTTACTTACAAGTTTTCGCGAAAATGTAAATTTGCCCATAGCTTTTTATCGTGTTGATTCAGGACCTTGCTTTTTATACACCTAATAGGGTTTATAAACCTCAGTATCTGGTATAAATTTCAACTTGTTATGCCCACCCGTTCCTGAGAAAATCGGTGGTGACACACGGACAGACGGACAAGAAAGTGATCTTATAGGTCGGTCGAAACAGCTATAAAACGGTACGTGATAAATCCCGTATTTATAATAATGATTGATCTTATAAGGGTTCCTTTTTTACCTTTTGAGGTACGGAACCCTAACAACAACTGATTTGCAGAAAAACTGAAAAGTTTATAAAAGTTTTCAAAAATGTAATGCTGATATTTTCTTTGATATTTTTGCTAATATTTTTCATGGGCTAAATCACCCCCTTTCGAGACGGCATACAATAATCGGAGCACCCTGTAAACAAGTTAAAATAACTAGTACCTAACATTGCAGTGTTACACCTTTTTGGGCTACAAATTGCAGTTATTCTGGATTTTAGATTTTTGCCACTAAAGCTACACGCATACCAAATTACAGCACTGCGGGGTCACTGGTGTACCTACCCTGTAAATTTCGTCAAAGTCAGGTTATATTATGGCTAATAACTCAAAAACTGCTAGGACTTAAGTAAAAATAAATGTACTAATGAATACCTTTTATTTGACGTCCCACTTGTCCTAATAGTCTCATTTTCATTTTTTTACCCCTCTTGAACCAGAATATCCCAACAACCCCCTACATTTTTAGCTCATTTAGTCACACCAGAACTGTGCCATCACTCCCTACCTATATACCAAACTTCACGATGATCGGATAAACACTTCGAAAGTTATCTGCGGACTAACAAACATACATACATTCATACAACGCCGATTTGCCCAAGTTGATTTGGAGAACTCGTTTCGCTCGATCAAATGCAAGCCTGTGTAAATGGAAGGCTGATAGATAGGCAGGTCTTACCATTTCCACTCCTGGTTTTCCTTGATGGTGAGAGTGAAGACTCCTTCGAAGATTAGCAGTAGGATTGGTGACGCGAGGTACCAATACTCGATGTCATCTTTAAACTTGGTCACCTGAAGTTACCAAAGATTTAGTATTTTATTGCGTTCATACAAAGTGGATTAAAATATTACTTTTTTATACTATTGAGATGGAACAAGCTTATGGCCCACCTGGATTAGACAATGCCAATTCCAATCCTGGTTAGTTGTCTCAAATTCCACATAATATTGGATAAAATTGGCGCTAGGGTCGCATTCAAGAGTGTTGAAGAGTAGCAAATGCCGTTCATTGCAATTCATTGTCCGATAGATCGGAATCGCAGTCAAGGGTAAGGCCCCTGATGTTAAGTGGTAACCATCGCCTATAACAGAGAACTGCCTCGTAGGTCACGCACGTTAGAAACGTGCCCTATGCACTTCCATCCATCAACTTGAGGCGTACAGTAAAGCCTCATGTGCCTGTAATTTCACCGGCAATTATACCTTTCAAACCGAAACTAAGCAATGCTGCTTGGTGGCAGAAATAGGTACTTCCCCGGACGAGCCCTTTCACAAGGAACTCTACGTTATATTATGTGTCAGATCTTATTGACTAGTCAAGAGTCCAGCACTTCATATGTACCAATATTATAGCTACCTAGGCACGTTTAGTGGAATCGATTTTACGTTTTGAATTTTATCAGTTAGTGAAATCATTATTGTAGGTAGAAAATTATTTGCATGTCTTGTCGTTAAAAAAGTTGCCTAGTGAGTAGTGCCTTTAGTAGTCTTTTCCATTAGTATATATTTTAATCTATGTCTCTATTTATGTCTAGATATATCTATCAATGAGTCGTGTCTGGAATCAAGCAAGTAGCCATTACGCATTAATATCACAAGTCCGGTCTGGTATGGAGTACTGCTGCCATCTTTGGGATGGTTCGGTTAAACACCAGCTCGATACCTTAGACTCGATAAAACGTAGAGCTTTTAGGCTTATAGGTGAGCAAAATATATGGCGGAGACTTAGATCCAAAGTCTCGAACACTCGCCACAAACTTATTCTTTATGCTTATTTCTTTTGTGGTGTAGATGAAAGTGTTTACATTCATTCATCACTTCCAGGCGGAAGTATACAAGACACTGGCTGCATCAGTGTCACTTCAGTTTAAAGAATCTTTGTTTCTCATTTAAAAACATTGCCACTTACAATGAGAAATAATTATAGACTTAGTAACCTACCTATACCTACCTATATGTCGTCTCAAATGAACATTATATATATTACTTACCTGCCAGATTGCGATTATTCCGTGCGTCGCAAACACGAGTCGTGTGATCACAGCTTTGATGGTAGCCAACACCTTCCCAACGTTGGCCATGGTTCACAGCTTCACAATGTATCGCACCAAACAGTTCATTCTCCACGACAACTAGGTATCTATGTTAGATTTATTTTGTCTACGTTTTCACAGATTTTTGAACCGCTGAGTTTAAATTTTTTGTAACTACATGATTTACTGTTTCACACTTAAGTACATAATCGCACTAAATAGTTTTTCTTATCCCCGCGGTTTTATAGGTTATTCATGGCTCACAGTTTGTTACTCCACTGAGTTTTTGTTTATTTTGGTACTTGATGTGGTTTATAAGTTCACGCATTGGATAAAAAACCATCTCACTTAGCCAATGACACTATTTTTACATCACATTAAACCTGTGCCTTAGCAGTGTTTTCACTGCTGTTGCCTCTTTTATTGTTAAAAGTATTGTATGTTTTGTGTGAAAAATACATTTATATTTCATCTGTGTCGTTCATGGTCTAATGCACTGAATCTATTTTCGAGTCAGTATCAATAGTTTTATTTTGTTTATGTTATTCATGATTCACTGGTTTTATTTGTTTGGTTCTGGTTGAAACTTAATTGCACTACAGAGTACTACTAACATAGTGGAATAAATGCTAGAAGACATGAGTTCTTCTAGATTTTATCCTTGGTTCACTTCACACTTACAATGAAAGAGCAACTCATTCCGAACTATGGATCTAAATTAATCGGCAATCGGACTACGGTTCACGCGTTATACCTATCTACCTAAATAATATCACGTTTAAGGTAATAAAAGCAAGGAACTCAAGTTAATGAACCAATGGGATTAGATTATTATATACTAGCTTCCGTCCGCGGCTCCGCACGCATGGTTTGTCAATAAAATTGCCTGTGTTAATCCAGGTTATAATCTACAAAGGTGTACATATATCCTCGGACAAACAAACATACCTACATACAACGCCGATTTGCCCAAGTTTATTTGGAGATGGACATATCTCAAGAGTCACGGCCTAAAGTATGATTTCATTTCATATTTTTGACGATCAGCGGGCCTCAAAAAGTGCGACAACAAATTTACCGCGCAGTTTTTTAACGCTAGTGTCAAAATTAGTTTAAATTTTGGTCCACAGGTAGAGATAGACATCATTCTCTATTCTTCCGTAATGAATCAGAAAAGCACGGAAAACCTATAAGCACAAAGCAAATAGGTTTTAGTACTCTGTTTCAAATTGTTCTGCAAACAAAGTGGAGACTCACGCCATCCACGTCCACGTCTATACAAATGAATTGGCCGGGCCCTGATTGCTCACCCTTTGTCAGATTGCCTCTGACGTCATGGGTACAGGGCCGTAGTTACACCAGTGGGGACCCATGGCAAAGTACCTAGATCTTTATTTAGGTGCATTGAGATGTCAGTGTATAACGAAAAAAAATACGAGCCTTAAAGTAATCGCTTAAAATGTGTAACATCTTTTTATTGTACACCATATAAACAAAAAATTACAAACAAAATAGAAAACACAAAGCAAATTTCAATCTTATCTACCAAATTCATCACTCTGAAAGTCGGTCTTTGAAAACTTGATAACGGATCTGTAAATGCGATTAACCGTAAGTAAATTTAAAAATAGAATAAGGTTCATTGTATTCATAATATGCTATGATGAAATACAACCTCCATATCAAATCCTTATTTCTATTGAAAGAGACCATAATAATTATAGTCTCGTAGTGAAAAACATTTGACCACCGCGTGCGCTCATTGGTCAAATCAAATAGCGCGCGCTCATTAGTTAAAGCGCTTCCCTGGTTTCCTGTTACACATTTCCGTCCCTTTTGACAAAATCACTACCACAAACCGAGCGGAAAGATGTTACACATCAAAAATAACGACTCATTCGTGTTTTACGTAAATACAACACGATAACTGCAGCTAAATTATTATGGTCTGACACCTTTATAGCTCTAGAACTACATACATACATCATTTAGAATAGGGGGGCCTGCCCCCCTAATCTGTACCTATATTGAAAAAAAACACGAGTGTGCCACACGACTGAAATAAAACTTCTTTAGCACCTACATTAATATACGAAACGTAACTCTCTCTCTTTCTATCTTCACTAACTTATATCTCCCTCTCAACTTCCGTTCGCCTCGCCCGATCACACTTTTCGTAACGATCTCGTCACGCGTTCACCAGCTTACTCCCCAAGTCAAGCGTGCGTAAAGAAGTTTTACTTCAGTAAAACGGTTTGAGAAGTCACTCTTTTCAACTGCTCAAAGTTACTTTTAGAAGTGTCATATGCCCTCGAGGTGAGGGTTTTTCACGGCCATCATTTTAGAAATGCTAAACGTTGTTCTGTTTTAAGCTGTTATCCAAGTCAATGAATTGTCAACATTGATTGTCGTATTTCGGAGGAATTCGAAATAAATAAATGTGTTTGTTTACAAACTAACGAAGTGAGATTTGTTTAGACTTTTTAATGTGTTTTTGAGACTTTGACAGGTTGGCATCTAAATGATCTTTTTTGACGGCTTATCTCCGGCACCGCCATCTATTACGACAGTTGGAACTAGTTTTTTTAGAAGCTTTTAATTAACTTTCAATGTTTGTTTGTTTAGGTCAAATCTTGCAACGGATTTTAATCCAGTACCCCTTAACCGATTGAGCTGATATTTGGAATACATATAAAAAAGTAATTTCGGTGACAATATGATAGGTACCGTGTTTGGTGGTCTCATGATGGAGACGGATGCCAGACAACGGAACTTCTGAATGATTTAAAGTAGGCTACTAGTTTTTGTCCTCATTTGAATCTGCTTGCGGTTTTGATTATGAATTTTATAAAAGCTTCTTTAGAAAAAGTATTTTTTCACTCAAGGACCAACTCTCACTCGGTTATTTTCAAGACAGGGATCTGATCTGAATACGACTCTGTTCGACTGGGGTTGATTGTTGAGGGTGAAATGGATAGGTTAGTGAGGTTATTTGATAGATACATACCTACCTACCTAATCTAGTTCTAGAAATCAAATTTTGGATGTTTTAAGGATTATTTAATTGGGCGAATTTTTTATTTCTTAAATGTTTATAATAGAACAGAATATGATTTATTTGAAAGTAGCTGTTGCCCGCGACTTCGTACGCATTACACTACTAAATACCTAGAACTAACCTAGAAATAAAGCTAAGCTCGCTGTTGCAACTTGATTTGACACCTCATTTTTATCCCATGAGACCTGATTTACGGGATATAAATTAACCTATGTGTTAATCCAGGTTATAAGCTACGCGCATACTAAATTTCAACTGAATCGGTTCAGCCCTTACGACGTGATTGAGTAACAAACAAATAAATAAATAACTATACAAACTTTCGCATTTATAATATTAGTATGATAACACAATAACAAACACTTTTTAACTTACTGGAGATGGAGCAAGCTTATGCCCACCTGACGTTAAGTGGTAACCATTGCCTATAACAAAGTATTGCCCCGTAAGATACCTAAGATACCTGACCTAAGATGTACTGCTCTACGTCCATCAATTGAGGCTTACAGGTGTAAAGCCTCATGTGTCTGTATGTTCACCGGCACTCATACCCTTCAAATAGAAAAATAGCAATGCTGCTTGGCGGCAGAAATAGATATAGTGGTACATATGCTAGTACTTCCCCGGACGAGCCCTTTCACAAAGAACTGTATTGCTCCAAAATTAAATAAGTACCTATAGGTTTAACTACTCCCATGGTCTCAACAAAATGGATCCAACTTAGTACCTACGATAAAAAATATTTTTTATATTGTATAAATTTGTAATACAACAACAACCCACGGGATTATAAATCCATATCCATACTAATATTATAAATGCGAAAGTATCTCTGTTTGTAAGTTTGTTAGTTACCTTTTCACGACTAAACGCAAAGAAATTGTATTTTATTGATCGAAGACTAAACGGCTGAACGGATCGTAATGAAATTTTTCAAGGAGATAGATTATATCCTCGAAAAGGACATATATAACAATAATCTTAAAGGGGGTGAAATAGGGGTTGAAAGTTTGTATGGGCAATCCATAATTCCTTAAATTAGAGATCTGAGAATTCACATTTAGGCTTTTGGTAAGAAAATAAAGAAATACGTATTTCAACTTTTTTGCAAAACCTGGGGGGGGGGGGGGGATAAATCCCTATGTATCGTTGGTATATAGGTAGATTGTGACCGGGATCGGGACATTTTACTTTTTAGCCGACTGCGCAGGAGGATAATATTCTTATCGACAAACCACGCGTGCGAAGCCGCGGGCGGGTCAGCTAGTCAATATACATACATAATACCTGTCTAATGGAGTGAAGTTATAAAATAATCGAAGTTTTTGCTTAAGGCATTGCAAAGGTGATTGACAAACGTCTAGGAATGTGGGACCCAGATCTAAAATCCACATAAAATCACTCATCCTTGACACAATATTTTAAAACATTCTATTGAAACTAAAATCTTAGTCTCAGATAATGTTTTACTAAAAAGTGTTTTTAATGGGGGTGTTATTAAGTTATAAGTAATGGATGAACAGATTCAGATGCGGTTTTTTAAAATATAAAGCTAGTTTAACTGGGATGGTTCTTAGCTATGCGTGGTTATCAGCATTTTTAACACGTTTTTATTAGCTTGGCATGTACATATGTATAGGTATGTAAGTAACGGAATCTTTAAACTTGATTTTCAACCACTTCAAAACGTCGAATTAAATTGAATTTTTGCACACTTAACAAGGATTGATGACAATAACATAATTCAATATAAAAATTTATTATTATTAATTATTATTTTTATTTTATGTTCAAATTCAATTTTATTTTATTTTAATGTGACATTTTACTTTTTATTTAATTTACTGTATTATTATTGATTTGTATGATTTGGTTTTAATTTTATTTATTTATGATTTTATTATTTTGTATGGACGGACACTGTCTGAAATAAATGATTATTCTATTCTATTCTAAAAATAAATAAAATAAAATAAACGCTTTTGTAGATAGCCGAAATAAAAAATAGAAAATAAATTAATAGTTTAGTAAAACTAAAAAAATCACGCTTTTGTATTTTCAAAGTGACTACTTTTACCAATACATATCTGTCAATAAAATATTTATAACAATTGACATCAAGCACCCCACGCTTTTACAATAAAATATTTTTTTATGTTAAACATACTATTCTTAATTTAAATTTATTGAAAATTATTTTCTACATTCGGTTATCTACAAAAGCGTGTTTTTTCATTTTTTTATGTATTTTTTATTCCTGAAGGAAATTCAGCTGTAAAATGGAAATTTATTACAAGTTTTTTATTATATTGTATTCATTTATTTCTGATAAACTAAGTAGGAATTCCATAAATAATCAAGTAAATTAAATTAAAAATATGATGTGTGAGGTTTTTAATTTGTTTCTTTATAACTGTTGTTAATTTGATTATATTTTGCCAATGTTCTTTTACGCAAATTAGATTAATAAGTCTCAAAAATGTTAATAGATACTTACTGTAAAATGGAGGTTTTATATGTGCTGGGTTCTTACATTTTTAATTTATAATTCGTCTATTAATTTAGTTCAGTTTTGTTAATGTTTTTTATACGCAGTAATCTCGAAATTTTTAATAGATACTTCGTCGTAACCTAGAATTGTAAATTACATTTCGACTAAATATTTTTACACTAATCTGACGCAAAATCAGGCCAATTATATCTTGATTTTGAGACTGTTCTAGATTACAGGGACATTCAGTTTTAATTTAATTAAGGGACGCAGGCTTCTAGCTTAATAATGTTCAAAAAAAGAATAAAACGCTGGCTTATTGAGCAAAATTTTTATAACTTCGACGAGCTTATAGCTCGTAAATGAAGAATAATTTATTTTATATTAATTAAGTGTTATTATTGTTGTTGTTATGTATTAATGGACTAATTATATTTTATGTGCATTTTATATTTTATATTGTACAATTGTATGTACGTTCGTGAAAAATAATATGTTGACGTATAATGTTGATTATCAATAAATAACTATTATGACTTTAATTACCTATTATATTTCGTCGTAATATAAATCATATTTTGACATTATTTGATATTATCTAATTCTGTATTTAATTGATCTTAATAAATTATTTTGTATTTCATTTTACTATTTGCATGCTTTACTAGGGTAGAACATAAATGTGTCTTATAGACCATTATGGTACATTATACCTATAGGCACATTATAGGTACCCACTGATTATTTACAATGTTCTAGCAAATAAACGTAATCTGATCTTATCACTGTTTAATACACAATTGGTACCTCTGGGCAGAGTGACCAGAAAATGACAAGCGTTACGACACAAAGGAGTTTCAAAGCAACGGTCCGCGGTAGACTGGGGTGTTTGTGGATTCTATTAGAAAGGGTTGCATTTTAGTTAGCGGACGCTTTTCCTTGCCACGTGTACATTGCTGGTTTTATATTCCCAATAAGGATTTTTCATTTCCGATTTAAAAAACTAGTTCCAACAAGCGTTATAGACGGTCTGGAGATACGCCGCCAAAAACATGGTTTGTATGTCAATATCTCAAAGATCTAATATTAAAGTCTAAAACAATCCTACTTCGTCTTAAACAAACACAAATGATATTTTTAGGGTTCCGTACCCCAAAAGGAAAAAACGGAACCTTATAGGATCACTTTATTTGTTGTCCGTCTGTCTGTCAAGACCATTTATCTCGGGAACGCGTAGTTATCGAGTTGAAATTAAAACTATATACTCAGGTCTACAATCCCTTGAAGCTGTAAAACAATCAAACTTCTAAATTAACGTAAAAAAAGATATGGCCACGCCGCAAAAAAAAGTATATTTCAACACTCTTAAGGGAATCAAATTTATAGAGTACTTTCCGTTGACCTAGAACTATGAAATTTGGCAAGTAAAATCGTCTTATACTACAAGTACAGGGAACACTCTGAAAACTGTACAGCAACGGTATGCACAGCTTTGGTTTTGGAAACTGAACTTCGGGAAAAGTTCGGAAAAAACTGCGAAACTCGATTCCTGAACTATTTATAATATGTTCCTACAAATTTGTACGGAACCCTCCGTGGCCCAGTCCGACTTGCACTTGTCCGTTTTTTTTTTAATTCCAAGTTCCTCAAAAAATATTATTAACAAGGTGATTGTCATTGACAATTCACTTTCCTTTAATATTAAATCAGCGTATGACAGAATAACGCCATCTGTTAGCAGTTATAAAATCATGCTCGTTAAAACCCCTCATTACATTAAATCCGTATAGTAATCACACTAATATTGTAAATGGGAAAGTTTGGATATTTAATATGTATGTAGATTATAACCTGGATAACCACATATGCTACTTTTTATCCCATAAATCAGGTCCCATGGGATAAAAATGGGGTGTCAAATGAAGTTGTTACGAGTTTAGCTTTACTTCTTGGTTATTACACATTTAGTAGTGTAACGCGTATGAAGTCGCGGGCAACAGCTAGTTAGCCAGCTAGAAAAAAAATAGGGATCCCTCCCTACTAAAACTTCAATAATGTAACCCAAGGTGTAAAAAAATTAGCCATTATGTTTAAAAAATAAATGAACACCCGTGCGAAGCCGGGACGGGCCGCTAGTATATTAAAAAAACCCTTTCCTGTAAGGACAAAACATAAAAACAAACATCTTAACAACTAGTTGCCCGCCCCGACTTCGCACGAATTTTTAAATTAAAAAACTATGGGATAGTTTATCTAACTAGCAGTGTAGATATGCTGATGGAGTACCTACCTCTACTGAAATGATTACGAATCATGACATTTCATTCAATGCTTTGATTATAAACTAGTTGTCCGCTCATTTCGCTTTTATTAGGTAACTAGCTAACCCGCCAAACTTCGTACCGTCTTGTCATGCATATGACGCGGGCTGTCAATGTACGTCGCCCTGGTATCATTAGCTGCATCTATGTATGAGAAAATGAATATTCATCATAATTTCTTTTTGCGTGATTTTTTCCGATATTTTAATAGTTGTTCTGCTATTCGGGGTAGAAACAAATCCAACAAATCAAATATCATCAAAATCAGTCCCGCCGTTCTCGAGTTATAAGTGCTCGAACAACCGCGACTTTGTTTTATATTATTAAGATTGATATTTCATAAAATATTAGCTAGCTTGTACATTTTCTTAATCTGACTATTAACATATGATGTTTACTTTACGAAAACCTACCAAATTCAGTTCTTAATACCTGCGATTATCAAAATGTGGAATCATGTTTAGGTACATCTTTTCAGATTTCCGTTAAACATTATTCTGCGCAGTCGGGTAAAATTTTTGTATATAAAAATAAATAAAATAAAAATAAAAGGGCATTTATTTACACACACACCTCTTATGCTAACAGAAGTTGGTAGGTACAATAAATACATGGCGTTGTTAAAAAAAACAGCAATGTATAATATCCAAGCTACAAACTTGTCAAGGGTCATCTCCGATGCGCGCGCATCTAGGAAATGGGGCCAATCACAGGTTCAAATGATATGTACTTAGGGCGTTTGTCCACCACCGCCGTCACCGGGACGGCTCCGAGAACGAGATAACGGCGCCGAAGTAGCAATACATACAGGGCCGCGCCGACCCCTGGCAAAGCCGACCCCTGGCAGCGCCTGTGTGCGAAACCCATGAAGCGCCTCTTATTATTACGAATCTTCATGTTTCAACGTATTCTTTTTTATTATTTGTTAATTTTGACCGAAAGAAAAATGTTCTTCAGTTGAATATACTAATATTTTCCTGAATAGGTAGAACGTCCGCCGACGTGATGTGATGACGGTGATGTTCGGGCATAACTGTCAAATTGCTAAACGTAAAATGAAACCACAAACGTAAATATTATCTTGGGAGAACACAATAAATACAATAAATGCATTATATGTTTTGTTATTTACAATTCATAGGTATGTTGCGCCTTTGTACCTACTTATTTATCGATACTCCACTACAAAGAATATGTTGTTGTGTAAGTGTAAGTTAAATAATTTCGGTGGCGGCGCCCTCATTGTCTTGGCGCCTGTGTGCACCGCACACTTCGCACACAGGGGCGGCTCGGCCCTGGATACATACATTTACTATGGCCGCGTGTCATGGGCAATACACGCGTGTCCACCGCACGCCGTCCGTCACTAGCGCCATTATCCCCACAGCCGAAGTTTCGTTCGAGTAGTTCGTCGCGACCGCTAGAACTCGGCCCAAAATTGTGACGGGTCGATGATGCAATGAAGGCTTTTTATAATCGATTAATAAAAATGTATACCTATTAGTTGTAACTCGCGGAATAGATAGCACTGTTCGGAGATAAGTCTCTAAAATATATGGTTTATATGCCAAAATCTCAAAGATACAATATAACAATTTGTCTAAAACAATCTCACTTCATCAGTTTTTCTCGAAAAATAACACACGAAGCGGCAATTGACATTCACTTTCCTTTGTTAATAAACTTATAACAGCGTAACGCCATCTGTTAGCAGTATTAAACACATAACAGTGAAAAACACTGCCGTCCTCTCGTTAGAGAGTATATTCCTTGCACCGCGCCGTTCGCCCGGTTTTTGGATCAAACTGAACCGGTGAGTTCGGTCGCAGTATACACACAACCGCCGTCACCGGACGTCACGTTCGAATAATCTCATTTCTCGGTGACGACCCGGTGACGGGGGCGGTGTACAAACACCCTAAGAATAACTAGCATGGAGTCAACAACTTTACCCTTATATTAAAAGCTAGAGAGTTCACAATCGCATGATGAAATGAATAAATCCCGGTGTGGACAGGACCAGATTTAGGGGAGGGCAACCGGGGCTATAGCCCCGGGGCCTCCACAAAAGAGGGGCCCCCACAATAGAGACTTCGGGGAAAAAATCAAATTCAGTCTAGTAAACACTAGTAAACAATTTTTCCTTTGATATTTTTATTCGCATTTTATCTTTACCTACAGTACCTACTTTGCACACACATGATTATATTAAATATTAACAGAAGTCATCAATCTATATTTGTTCACTCCAATCAGGCAATCAGTAAAATATCAAAATCTCAAATGACCCTGATAAGCACTTGCAGTTTACTACCCATCTTGAGGGAGTATCCCAATGGCTCAATGGGTGGTACTCGCCCGCAGCCTCGGAGGTAGGGTATTCGATTCCATGTCTCGACTCTTTATTTTTGTTCTTAAAATCGTCTATCAAAGCTTTCTTTCCTGAGCATTGAAAGTGATTTACTTCGGGAACTGGATTTCAGCGAAATCATCAACGATTTATTAGCGAAAAAAGCTCGGACGGTTCCGTTCGTTAACGCTAAAATTGAATTTCAGATAATGATTGTTTCCGATTATATTTATATGTTTGTTAAATAATAAAAGAAGCTATACTTGGTTTCACAATAAATTATTTAGTGGAAAACTCGACTGATAAAAATTGTCCATTTTATTTGGAAAATAATTTGGGGCCAGGGCCAGGGGGCGTCCACTCCTTTGTTGCCCCGCTTGTTGTGTGGATCGCATAGTTGGGAGGTATAAGGTTGATAATGCAATGTTTCACAGAACTGTCTGGTAATGGTAATGGGATCTAGGTATACCAAAGTGGGGGGTTCTAGGTAACCTATACCTATAGTGTTTCAGAATAAGTGTAAATTCCATACTATTAATATGTGTGCGTGTGTGTACCTACTATACTAACTTTATATATTAACATTCCCCCTTTTATATGAAAAATGCTACATTTCGACCTCTCAAAGCGGGACCCTCTATACATAAGACCACTGTCATGTTATCCTGCCTATTTGAGAAACTGGGTAAATGAAAAACCTCTATCTTCTTCTTCTTACTGCCCTTTTCCCACATTACGTGGTGTCGACACAGCATGTACCTATTCCTCCTCCACATCTCTCTATCAGCCGTCATCTCCGTTGTCACTTCCTTCCTACCCATATCATTTTCACGCAGTCCATCCATCTTTTCTTCGGCCTTCCTCTACTTCTATATCCATCCACATTCATATCTAACACTCTTTTAGTCATACCACGCTAGCCTCTTACTCCTCAACTTTTCTATCACTGACGCTACTTTCAAACTTCCTCTAATATAGTAATTCCTTATCTTAGCCATTCTCGTTACCCCATGCACTCATCCATCTCAACATTCGCATTTTCGCCGCGTGCACTTTTCTTTCCCTTTCGTGGTCCAACACTCAGAACCATACATTACGACAGGTCTTATTCAAGGATCGCACGTTGTTCCTGTAACCTGTCGCCATTTCATCCATCCCACAAATGAAAAGCCTCTATAAGTGATAAACTAGTGGTTCGCCCCGAACTGAGATCTCGCGAGTCTACCATAAAAACCAAAAAAATATTATTCGTAATCTTTGACTATCAAAATAGTGCCCCGAAATAAATAACCAACTTGACCTACAGTTTCGTTCAAATTACAGGGTAGCGGGAGTTCATGTTAATTGGTTAACCTTTTTTGGGGTACAAATTGCAGTTATTTTAGATTTCAGACTTTTGCCTATATTTGTGATACTTAAGCTATACGCCTACTAAATTACAGCACTGTGGCGTCACTGGTGTACCCTGTGAATTTTGTCAAAGTTTAGTTTTTATTAAGGCTAATAAATCAAAAACTACTAAAACTACTAAAAAAAAACCGGGATCGAAATGTACTAATGAAGACCTTTCATTTGACGTCTCACTTGACCTAATAGTCTCATTTTAATTTTTTTTACCCCTCTTGAACCCCAATATCTCAACAATCCCTCAAATTTTTAGCTCATTGAGTCACACCAAAATTGTGCCATCATTACCTACCTATATACCAAATTTTACGATGATCGGATAAACGCTTAGAAAGTTATCCTCGGACAAACAAACATACATACATACAACGCCAATTTGCCCAAGTTGATTTGGAGATCTCGCTTCGCTCGATCAAAAAATATAGGTTCCTTCAGAATCCATTTATCCAGGTTTCACTGTATTAAATTTTTTTATATGACCAGGATTGGGACATAGGTTACTTTTTACTCGACTTCACGGGAGGGTAGGTAATGATTTTATAAGTACTAGTTAAGTATTTATTTATTTTAATTCAACATACATTAGAGGTTTCTTAAAAGTAATCTAAAGAAGTATGTACCTACCCTGTAAGGGCGTGGCAAGACAAACCAACAGCTTCAATAATTCTCCTAACTCCCCCTGTGTTAGGAGAATTTTTTTCCCAAAGTGTGCGCCGCGGCGCTCTGGTGCGCCGTAGACAGTAAAGAGGGGCGCCGTTAGGCGCTTCTGTTTACCATTCTCCGGAAACTAAACTTTGGCATTCGCGGTTACTTAATGAACAATCGCGGATCAATGTGGAGCAAGAAATGAGAGTAGCGGTGTCAAGCCTGTAACTCGCTTTGAAAAAATGTGTGGAGATCACCAAGCTCACACGTCACATTGACTAAGTTGCCATTGTATTTAATTTCTATGTCATTTATATAATAAATGTTTTCTTATATATAAATATAAAAACTCAGCTTCATATGGTGGATGGAGACAAAATACTAAACCTATAGGTAAGTGCGCCGCGAACTGAAAAAGTTTATGAACCCCTATCCAACTTATAGCTAAACACGGGATGTTTACTATGATTGGGCTTGCGATTGAATATTCGAATATTCGACAGATTTTTGTATTCGAATATTTGTAATAGCGTTATTAGAATACCTATTCGAATAATTTTAACTATGAGAGTCAGCTGCGTAGCCGTAGTCTACCAATGGTGAAAATGTCTTTAAACCTTACAATCAGTGTATTATTTGTAACTAGCTGTTGCCCGCGACTTCGTACGCGTTACACTACTAAATGTGTAGGTAACCTAGAAATAAAGCTGAACTCACTGTTGCAACTTGAATTGACACCCCAATTTTATCCCATGGAATCTGATTTAAGCCCATCACAGACGTAGCTATTATATATAGCAATATACCGTGCTATGCTATGCAATATTATAAATTACAGTATAGCTTGGTCACGTCATAGAAATATAAAATATAGCTGCGTGTGTGGTCACTCGAAAATTTTTACAGAAAAAATATCGCGCCATGCCTTGCGCTATTCATATTGCTATATATTATAGCTACGTCTGAGATGGGCTTTATGGGATAAAAAGTAGCTTGTGTTAACCCAGGTTATAATCTACCTACGTAAATACTAAATTTCATCGAAATCAGTTCAGCCGTGTTCAGTTACGACGTGATTGAGTAACAAACAAACAAATAAATAACACACTGTTTTGTTTGATTTTATTAGCCAAAATACTATGATAAACAGTAAATACCTAATTTTTGTTTGTTATTCGTATGCCATTTTACACATTTTGTGGTTTTGATAACAAGGGTTCACCATAAAGCGTTTTGGGATTATTCTTAAACGATTTTGTAATGAATTTCTATAGTAAAAACTAGTTAAAATTGACATTTAAAAGTTTCCAATAATATTGATTGATTGAAAATACTTATAAAACTAGTACAAAGGCGAACTTAATGCTAAAGAGCATTCTCTTCCAGATAACCTTTGTGTATTGTAGACAAAGATGTGCTGGTAGTGCACAGAAAAGGGAACTAGTGAAAATTTGCACAGAACTAATCAAAATAGCATAATATAGGTACATACTACATAAACTAGTGGTTCGCCCCGAACTGAGATCTCGCGAGTCTCCCATAAAAACCAAAAAATATTATTTGTACCTAATCTTTGCTACAGCAAAATAGTGCCACGAAATACGTATCCATATAACTTGACCTACAGTTTCATTCAAATTACAGGTAACGGGAGTTCATGTTAATTGGTTACTCTGTTTCGGGGTAGTAATTGCATTTATTCTGGATTTCAGACTTTTCCCTATATTTGTGTCACTTAAGCTACACGCGTACCAAATTTCAGCACTGTGGGGTCACTGGTGTACCCTGTGAGTTTTTCTAAATTCAGATTTTATCATGGCTAAGAGATCTCGCATCGATCGATCAATTAAATAAAAATACATACTTAGATCATTTAGATCAGTAATTTCTTTATTGCATACCATTAAAAATAAAACAATCAACAGAGAATACACAATTAAATCATAGGTACAATGGGCGGCCTTATCGCTAAAAGCGATTTCTTCCATCGATACTTAACAATAGAAGAAGTGATAAGGAATTATTAAGTTGCTCATTTTTGGTCAGTTTGACCGAGAAGGAGCCTATAGATTCTCAATCTGAATGCTTCCACTGAAGTAGCCTCGGAATAGTTTGATCGCATATTAATCCAGAGACGCGTAGGCCGGGATATATCGGGATACTCAAAAACTCACAAATAATGGTAAAACTCCCGTTATTTTGTAAAAATATTAATTAAAAGTTAATATATAGGGAAGTGATTGTCCACGTCATTGGACCACGCGTGTAGACCACCAGTCAGATCCTGGATCTTGGAGTGGTGTTCCTTCTCGATCGCGTCTAGAACCCTCCGCGCGGCTTCCTGCGAGTCGTTCCCGCGACGGCAAATAAACGTCACTGAAAATCAATTTAATGAAATTAAATTTACTAGTGGTTCACCCCGAACTCAGATCTCGCGAGTCTCCCATAAAAACAAAAATATATTGTTCGTATTCGTAATCTTTGACTATCAAAATAGTACCACGAAATAATTAACCAACTAACTTGACCTACAGTTCCATTCAAATTACAGGTAACGGAACTCCCGTTACCTGTAATTTGAATGGATCATGTAATTTGGTTATACTTTTTTGGGGTAGAAATTCTAGTTATTATGGATTTCAGTCTTTTGCCTATATTTGTGATATTTAAGCTACAAGAATACCAATTTTCAGCACTGTGGGGTCACTGGTAGACCCTGTGAATTTTGTCAAAGTTTAGTTTTTATTATGGCTTATGGTTATTATTATAACTCAAAAACTTCGAAAACTTTACTAAAAATAAAAACGGAGTCCAAATGTTATAATGAAGACTTTTCATTTGAAGTCCCATTTGACCGAATAGTCTCATTTTAAATTTTTTTTACCCCCCTTGAACCCCAATATCTCAACAACCACCCAACATTTTTTGCTCATTTAGTCACACCAAAATTGTGTTATCTCTACCTACCTATGTATCAAATTTCACGATGGTTGGTAAACGCTTCGAAAGTTATCTTCGGACAAACATACATACAACGCCGATTTGCCCAAGTTAATTTAGAGATCTCGCTTCGCTCGATCAATTAAATTATAACAGACATATTAACAGAAACAATCCTAGAAATAATTAGTTTTAATTTTTTTTTTAATTTTAAAAGTTCTTTATTAGATTATAAAAGCTTAACTAGTACAATTCCAGTGTGAATTAAATCCTAGAATTAACAATCATAATTTACAACGTTAATTAAGCTAAAGCGCTCCTCAAAACTTGTACAAATAAAATTTTACCTAAAGTAGGTACTTATTTAGTATTACGACACATAACTATTGTAGTTTTAGAATTTTATATATAAACATTTAACACATGTAAGCTTTGATGAGCATTACATTAAAAGAAATAATTAGTGGTTCGCCCCGAATTGAGTTGATTCTTGACTATCAAAATAGTGCCACGAAATAAATAACCAACTAACTTGACCTACAGTTTCATTCATTCAGTTAACGGGAGTTCATGTTAATTGGTTATACTTTTTTTGGGTACAAATTGCAGTTATTTTGGATTTCAGACTTTTACCTATATTTTTGTCACTGTATTTTGTATTTTTGTACACGCAAACCAAATTTCAACACTGTGGGGTCACTGGTGTATCCTGTGAATGTCCTCGAAGTTCCGTTTTAATTATGGCTAATAATAACTCAAAAACTACAAGGACTTTACTAAAAATAAAAACGGAGTCAAAATGTACTAATCAAAACCTTTCATTTGACGTCCCACTTGACCTAATAATTTAATTTTAATTTTTTTTACTCCTCTTGAACCCCAATATCTCAACAACCCCCCAACTTTTTAGCTCATTTAGTCACACCAAAATTGCACCATCACTGCCTACCTATGTATCAAATTTCACGATGATCGGATAAACGCTTCGAAAGTTATCCTCGGACAAACAAACATACATATTTATAACGCCGATTTGCCGAAGTTGATTTGGAGATCTCGCTTCGCTCGATCAATTATAGTTAACATATACGGTGGGATAGCAATAGTATCCAAACTAGGTAAACCTGTGTTATGGCATACTAATGCTTTCCGCCGGGCTTGATACTATATAACATAATTAGAAAATCAAAATCTTTTTATTCATTAAAATTACAAGGATCACTTTGAAACGTCAATTTTACTGCCTGCTCCACTGCCAAGCAAGAAAAGAAAGGCAAGAAACAAGGCTGGTTGTTCTTTTAGAATACATAACAGTAAAGAAAATAAATTACGTCTATATTGTAACATTTTTGAACGAGTTGCAGAAATTTCAATCCCAAGCAAGGTAGGCTTGTTTATAAAGATTTTGTTTAATTACGTTTTTAAATTTGTTAAATGTTCATTTTTGTACATCAATTGGGGGTTTGTTATAAAAGCGTACACCTTGCCCTTTAAATTATTTACTAACTTTATGGAGTCTACATGGGCCATAAGCTTTTTTTTGGGGAATGTGCCCAGGAACTATACGATCTGATCCCGCCATCTCCCTTCCATCAAAAGACAAGCAGGCGCACGGCTCAGTACCATCCGTACCTAGTCGATATACCACCCATTCGCACATACCGGTTTTTGGTTCTACGTTCTTAATGCGTACAGCTAAGGTATGGAACACTTTGCCGTCGTCTGTTTCTCCTAAAGAATACAATCCGGGCCTCTTTAATTAAGGTAACAATGAATAGGTTTCTTCTAGATCTTCGTGCTTCATCTTAGACCACATCATCGCTTACCATCACGCGAGATTGTGGTCAAAATAAGATCTATCCAGTTTAAAAAAAAAGCTTGTTCCATCCCCATGTGGTATAAAAAAACTCACCGGTATTTTTTTCACACCGTATTTCTGTCAGAAGTCGTTCAAGACTATCTCCATACAACTTGTCAAAAGGGTAGTTGGTGCTGCCATCTATCTTGCACATGTTGAACTCGGCCTCGCTTCTCACGTCCACCAAGAGATGGCGCTCATTCGAGGACACTCGTTTTTCCAGTTCCGATGGTGATATTCTGTGTTTTGGCGGCAGAATATCTAGTTCCAAGTCCTTGAAAATATTTTAATTTACTTTTAGTAAAATAATAAATAAAATTTTACAATTCGTAGACGAACCAAAGTAATTTTTAAATAGTTAAAACTAACTTCCGCCCGCGGCTTCGCACGCGTTGTTAGTCCACAAAAAGTAGCATATGTGTTAATCCAGGTTATAATCTACGTACATACCAAATTTCATCGAAATCGGTTCAGTCGTTACGACGTGATTGAGTATCAAACAAACATCCGAACTGTCGCATTTATAATATTAGTGTGATATTTTTTGACACCTCAGCCAATCTTCTATTAAGCAATGATCCTCTTCATCCAAACGTTGTCTGGAAGAGATCGCTTTATTAAGCGATAAAACCGTCTATTATGCTAACATTTATTTATTTTTGATTTCTTATTAACTGTTGTGTTTAGTCTTTATAAGCGTGCGTTCACTAATATCATACAATGAATTATATATTCGAACTTCTTCGATAAGTCTTTCTTTATTCATTATGAAAGCAAAAACCATGCGTCTGACACGTTCGAAAGAAAAGCTGGAAATGACGGGTAGGCGGGGAGCGAAGCATCGCCGCCGCATTGTGCTCGCGTGAATCACTCGCGGGCCGCGCGCAGTCACAGACTGGTCAACTCGTTGTCCACGCGTGATCCGCATACGCCCGAGGCGTTCCGGAGGTGATGTTGTGAGCCCACGTCCATACAATTTCATATAAAGTCTACTAAGCGCTCGAGGCGAGGCGGTGCGGGTCGGATGCCGGGTTGATGTAGTGAGCTGTGACCTTTAGACTCCGTTTTTAGGGTTCCGTACCTCAAAAGTTAAAAAAAGGAACCTTTATAAGATCACTCTGTTGTCCGTCTGTCTGTCCGTGTGCCACCACCGATTTTCTTAGGAACGGGTGGACCTAACAAGTTTAAATGTATACCAGATACCGAGGTATATAGTACCTATTAGGTGTATAAAAAGCAAGGTCCTGAGTCAATACGATAAAAAGATATGAGTAAATTTAGATTTTCGCGAAAACTTGTAAGTACCAAAATTTACCTTAATTTTCAACTTCTTTTATTTTTCGGAATTTTCCCTGAATTTGTGCTGTAAAACCTTGCTTTTAGGTCGGGTTTAGGTTTTGGGTCGAAAACCTATATGGTAGTTCCCGTTGACCTAGAATCACGAAATTTGCCAAAAAGTACAGCACAAATACAAGAAAAATTCCAAAAAATAAAATAGGTTGAAAATTAAAGGGTGTCCATACATACATAGTTGGCGCCAATTCAGATAGTCCTCTGAGTTATATGGGCGCTCATACAATTTATCATAGATAATGGTACGGAAACCCTTCCTGCGCGAGTCCGACTCGCACTTGGCCGGTTTTTATTTTTAGTAGTCTTTATAGTTTTTGAGCCATAATAAAAAGTGAAATTTCACAAAATTCACAGGATACACCAGTGACCCCACAGTGCTGATATTTAGTATGCGTGTAGCTTTAGTGACACAAATATAGGCAAAAGTCTGAAATCCAGAATAACTGCAATTTCTACCACAAAAAAGAGTAACCAGAATACATGAACTCCCGTTACCTGTAATTTGAATGAAACTGTAGGTCAAGTTATTTGGTAGCATTTCGTGGCACTATTTTGATAGTCAAAGATTACACATAATATTTTTTTGTTTTAATCGGAGACTCGCGATGTTTCAGTTCGAGGCGAACCACTAGTATTAGTATGAATTTGTTCCGTGTAGAAAATAAAACAAGTATTCACTGCAAATTGTATAATATCACCACTGATTGACGTCATAAAAATACACATTTTCATTAAAACTGGGTAAAGTATTGTGTTCCACTTCTATATCGCACACATCACTCAAATTTTTAGCTTTAAAAACCCTTATATTTTTAAGATTAACCACTTTTGAGAAGGTTTTTCTCGAAGCTGTCACACATTTTTTTAATTTCATATCTTGGCAGTACATATTGTATAGTTGGAAAAGATTTTTTATATTTGGTATATTAATATAGCTAATTTTGGAGTTATTTATAATACAATGCTGGCATTTTGGAGGTGATTTCGGCAGGTTGTCTAGGTAGTTGTGAACGTTGATGGCTTTTATAGGTTGCTTAGCTGATTTTGGTCTATCTTCGTTTGCTAGCCAATGTCTGGAAATATAGTAAAAACCTTTAAATAAATAATTCTGGACATTTCACACAGCGCTATCTAGCCCCAAACTAAGCAGAGCTTATATATACTTATAATATATAATTAAATAATTAATCCGAAACAAATATCTGTAGATCATGCAAATATATTTTCCGCGGCGGGAATCAAACCCGCAACCACCTGCGTCTCAGTCGGCTATTCACCCACTGCGCCACAGAGGTCGCGGCATACTAAATTTCATCGAAATCGGTCCAGCCGTGTAGTCGTGAAAACGTAACAAACAGAGAGAGAGACAGAGTTACTTTCGAATTTATAATATACTAGCTATTGCCTGCGACTTGGTACGTGTTACACTACTAATTGTAACTTAGAAATAAAGCTAAACTCGCTGTTGGAATTTAACACTTTTTTAAACTGACATTTGTTATTTCATCGTAATTGGTTCAGCCGTTACGACGTGATTGAGAAACAAACAAATAAACAAATATCCAAACTTTCGCATTTATATTATTAGTAAAGTAAGTATAAGTATGAAATATGGATTCCCACTTTTAGTATCACTAGTTCATTGAAATAATATTATGATTGAATGATTGAAGCTGGAACAAGCATATGGCGCACCTGATGTTAAGTGGCAATCATCGCTTATAACAGAGAATTGCCTCGTAGGTCACGCTCCTTAGAAACGTACCCTACGATGCACTGCCCTGCGTCCATCAACTTGAGGCATACAGTAAAGCCTCATGTGCCTGTAATTTCACCGGCAACCATACCCTTCAAACCGAAACCACAATGCTGCTTGGCGGCAGAAAAAGGTATGGTAATCATCTCTATCTTTATTTGTAGAATAAGTTGCACGACCATAAAAAACCTGTTTTGTTATGTTATGTATGACATTAATTTAAAACGCTCATCCGGAATCGTATTAACTGATTTTAGAGGTGGGTTTAATACCGGTAGCTAGAATATTTATCCAGTAACCGATACATTTACAATAAAAAAAATTAACGTAAATTGGCGGCGCCTTTGTGACGATTCCGCTTAGTCAGTATAACAGGTACCTACTTACATGATGAATGAATATAATTTGTTTACCTATTTTATATGTACATGCTGTTCCATTCATATTTCAGGAATTGATATTAAAGTTGTTTGATATTGAATTTTCTATAATAACGAATTTGAAAAAAACCTATTTTACAACAATACCATTAACCATTAGCCCTACCCGTGTTTTAATTTAATGTCGTACATAACAAAACAAGTATAAGTAGAATTTTCGAACTTACCTAACCATAGCCTCCTTAATCCCCAATGTATTTAAAAACATCACTCTGCATACAGGTACTCTATCACCCTCATACAGCAAGTGGTACAACTTCGAATCACCCTTCCTAGATACCACCCCCTTTAACTTAACCCGTCTTCTCTTAACTGGGACAGAATCAACCAACGACTTCACAAACTCCCTCTTTCCCTTCCAATCTAAGTTATTCCAAAAACCGAGGAATATTTCATTCCGTATAGAATCGTCGAAAATGGAGCATTTTTTGACCCCTTTCGAGCAAATTTCAGATTGACACGGAGGTCCCATTCTGCGTTCCGATTTCGGGACGTCTTGGACCCATTTTTTGATACCGTCCGGTTTCGTGCGGAACCCGTAGTAGCTCTGTCCCGTCATCCGTTTTACTTTCTCGCGTTTGCGGATGTCTGATTTGAGGGTTTCTTGCTTTTTCTGAAAGGAAGGAGATGAATTAGAATTTTGTGGAAGGAATACCCGAAAACAAATTACAGAAATCTAACCAGAGTTTTTTCTAACTAGCTTAAAGCTAAAAGCTTAAAAAATTAAGGGCGATAATGATGCAACGATGCCTAAACGTATTTAGTTGTTGAATGTGTTTAAGACAGTTTAGTATTAATTGATTCCCCATTTCCTTACATTTTATAATATTGGTATGTCATAAATATATTACAAACTAGATGTTTCCAGCGGCTTCGCTCGCGTTGTTCTTGGGTGCAAAAATACATATTAAAACTTTAACATCCCATTTTATGCCATGGGAACTGATTTGAGGGATAAATGGTAGCCTATGAGGTAATGCAGGTTATAATCTACGTATATACCAAATTTCATCGAAATCGGTTCAGCCGTTACGTGATTGAGTAACAAACAAATAAATAAACAAACAAACATCCAAACTTTTATATTTTTAATATTAGTGTGATTTCTTAATATTGGTATGTCAAAAATATATTACAAATTTCAGTTAACTATAGAAATAAATAAAAATGAATTAATTACAACTAAGCAGAGAGGCTAAAAGCTAACTAAACTAAGAGGTTACAGCAAGAGGTTGTCAAATCATACAAATACGTCAAATTTAAACATGTTTAACCGCTAGGGATTGTTGTACAAGCCAGCCTGAGATCTGATTCTAAGCTTGATTTTAATTAAAGTATACCTATACTAGTGGTTCGCCCCGAACTGAGATCTCGTGAGTCTCCCACAAAAACAAAAATATATTATTTGTAATCTTTGACTATCAAAATAGTGCCACGAAATGGACAACCAACTTACTTGACCTACAGTTTCATTCAAATTCTAGTTAACGGGAGCTTATGTGAATTTGGTTATCCTTTTTTGGGGTAGAAATTGCATTTATTCTGGATTTCAGACTTTTGCCTACATTTGTGTCACTAAAACTACACGCATACCAAATTACAGCACTGTGGGGTCACTGGTGCACCCTGTGAATTTTGTCAAAGTTCAGTTTTTACTATGGATAATAACTCAAAAACTATAAGGACTTTTCTAAAAATAAAAACGGAATCTAAATGTACTAATGAAGACCTTTCATTTGACCTAATAGTCTCATATTATTTTTTTTTACCCCTTTTGAATCCCAATATGTCAACCCCCCCTCCCTCCCAATTTTTAACATTTTTAGCTCATTGAATCACACCAAAATTGTGCCATCACTACCTACATACATACCAAATTTCACGATGATCGGATCAACGCTTCGAAAGTTATCCTCGGACAAACAAATATACATACATACAACGCCAACTTGCTCAAGTTGATTTAGAGATCTCGCTTCGCTCGATCAATTAAAATACGTAATTGAAATACAAATACGTATTTAGTATTTGTAATTTAATTGTGTATATAATTGAACATTTTTTTAAATCGGTTCAGTAGTTCCGGAGATATTACCCAAAACATACAAATTGTCGACCTACGTGAATACCCGGCCAAAACGCAGGAGGTTGCGGGTTCGATTCCCGCCGCGGAACAAATGTTTGTATGATCTACAGATTTTTATTCCGGATTAATTGTTTCATTATATATTATAAGTTCATATATATTTAGAAAAAAAAGTATATTCTATCAACGTTCACAACTACCTAGACAACCTGCCGAAATCAATCAAAAATCCAAAATGCCAGCATTGTATTATAAATAACTCCAAAATTGGCTATATAAATATTAATATACAAATATAAAAAATCTTTTCCAACTATACAATATGTACTGCCAAGATATCTTGGCAGTACATATTGTATCCATATGGATGTTTTTCTAAAAGTATGTATTTTCAAAATAAAAGTATATAAGTATTGTATCAGTTATCTGGTTCCCATAGTACAAGCTTTGTTTGTTTGGGGCTAGATAGCGCTGTGTGAAATGTCGAGCATTATAAAAAAACTTACAAACTCGTTATACTACTTAATAATAAAAACATGCATTAACTATTCCAGCATCAATACCGCGAATGTTACATCAATAATATTGTGATAGCTTCAATTTAGCAATAATAATTTAAATACACTTACCCTATTGAACATTCGCAGTTTTGAGATTCACTACACAATTTTGTTCAAGTTTTTAGCGACATCTATCGCCGTATGGAAGAAATGCTTCATCATCAAGCTAACACTGATACAGCGACATCTAACTAGGGTTCCCAGATTTCAAAAACGAAATTCCGGAGGAAATTCCTGACATTTGATGAAAATTCCTGACTTTCTTGTAAATATCATGTACGAAAATATCATGCACGTAAAAACATACATAAGATTGAAAAGCGTTCTGATGTTCATAATATGAACACTAGAAATAAGGACAAATTAGCTACAAAAGACAAATAAAAGCTTTCTGGGTAACTCAGTGCGTTTCTACAATAAAATTCCGAAAGACATTTTAGCTCTAAATGAAAACAAATTTAAAGGATGTATTAAAAGTTACTTAACCCAAAAATCATACTACTCCACAGATGAGTTTTTAAATGATAAAAACGCATGGTCTCTACCGATTCCTGCGCATAAATCTCTCCTTTATTGACAAAGCCCCTGCACAGCTGCAACCACTTCACATGTTATAGTTTTTATGCTTATGTTTTTTAATGACAAGGCCTCTTTACAGCCGCTTTAATTAACTAATTTTACTTTATTTTCATTTGATTTTATTATTTTAATGTTCTTCTGACAAAGCCAACATACAGCCGCAACTAAAATATTATTGTATTATTAATTATTAAAATACTAGTTAGGTAAATGTTTTTCTAACATTTTTTATGTAATGAAATTGACGTAAATAAGAGTTCTGTAAGTCCCTATGGTTTGAAATAAATATGAAATGAAATGAAAATATGTATAACATTAATGTGTTAGCATCGTAATGTGAATGAAACAAAGCAAATTCTCGAATTTTGGGAGCAATAAATATTAGTAATGATCAAAATGACAAATAACATAAGTACCTAACGTTGATTGTTAATTTATTTGTCATAAAAATAATTGGTTTATTTTATGTTTTATTTTACTCGTTACCTACTTAAATTGTAGAAATTCTGGACGGTTTAGGATTCCCCCCGCATTCCGGACAAAGACCTATATTACCGGATATGTCCGGAAAATTACGGACGTATGGCAACCCTACATCTAACGGCAAATGGATGAATATATATGTATAAGATCGCGCAACCAAAATAATCTGATGATTGGAACATAAGTAATACCACAGATCACACGGACAGACAACATCTTTATAAAAAAAACCTACTATAACATATCAGATTACGAGGCATGCCTTTTAAGTTCTGTCGTTTCCATATTTTCCGGTAATTTTGAATTTGGAACTGTTCTATATTCGAATGTGTTTACATTTTGAATCTCAAAACAGTTGAAAGTATTAGGATTAATGCTATTGTTTAGTCACAGTTTCGATTTGAATCTGTCAGGTCACGTACGAAAATGAATCTTTCTAAGGAAAATGTTCGTGCAATAATTTTCTACAACTTTAGAAGAGGCCTGACACGGCTTCAGTGTTTAGAAGAGCTAATATCTGTGTTCAGTGATGTAGCCCCATGTCTGCGGACTGTCGAACGCTGGTATTTAGAATTCCAGCGTGGACATACTAGTGTTAGTGACAGATTTCGCGAAGGACGCCCAAAATCCGCCTTCACTGAAGATAACATCATTGCTGTGAGACAACTAATTCTCGAAGATCGTCATGTGACGTATCGAGAGATAGAGGCTCTATTAGGCATCTCAGGGACAACCATTCAGAAGATCTTGCATGAAGCGCTTGGTGTGAGAAAGCTAGTTTGCCGTTGGATACCGCATCTGCTTTCCGACGATCACAAGGCGGCCCGCGTCAGATGGTGTAAGAAAACTCTGCAAAGGTTCAACCGACGGGAGTCAAATCACGTCTACGACATCATAAGTGGTGACGAATCTTGGATCTATGCCTACGATCCTGATTCCAAACAACAATCTACAATCTGGGTCTTTCAAGACGAGCCAAAGCCGACTAAAGTTGTTCGTTCTCGAAGCACTTCAAAGAAGATGGTGGCCACGTTCGTTGGAAAAACCGGCCATGTTGCGACTATTGCACTTGAAGATCGTAGAACGGTTAACGCAGAGTGGTATACTACAGTTTGTTTACCACAAGTCATCGCCGAACTTCGAAAATCTAACTCAAAGCGACGCATCATCCTGCACCACGACAACGCAAGCTCACACAGCGCTCGTCAAACGATTGAGTATTTGAAGCAGGAAAAAGTAGAAATTCTTGACCATCCTCCATACAGTCCTGACCTAAGCCCTAACGATTTCTTTACATTTCCTAAAATTAAGAAAAGTCTTCGTGGTCAAAGGTTCCAGTCCGGTGAAGAAGCAGTCGACGCTTTCAAGACAGCCATTTTGAACACCCCACTTTAGAGTGGAATAAATGTTATAATAACTGGTTTGAGCGAATGGAAAAGTGTTTTAAGCTACGTTGTGAATACTTTGAAAAACAATAAAAAGTACTATAAGGTTCTAGATGTGTTTTTTTCTTCAAACGACAAAACTTATAAGGCATGCCTCGTAGGTGCAGACTTAGTGCCTGAGTTGTAACTAAATACTTAAAATTAGACTACAGTACGGGGTTCTTTCAAAAGGGCGGTTTTATAATTTTTAAAGGGTTGATTAAATTCGCGATTGGTATCTTTGGCGTTAAGCGTTCATAGGTTACGGTAACCGCTTACCATCAGGTGGGCAGTATGCTTGTTTGCTACCTTAGTAGTTTAAAAAAAAAGTTGCCTTTCTCTGGGCTGTGTAAAACTAAATTATATTCTCTTTGGGTCTGTGTAAAACTAAATTACCTTCTCTTTGGCCTGTGCGTTGCAGAACAGCTCGTAGTCTATGAGCTGGGAAATGGTGGCGCTCTCGGAGCACGCCGCGCACTGAGGATTCCTTGGACGGAGTTTAACTGAAATACAAAACAAGTTAGATAAAAACAACACACTAAAACTATTAGATACACAGTGTGTAGCGTTTTACCACAAAATACTGGTTTAGACTGGTACAGAAGTAAAGTCCAATTTTGATTTTAATTACATACGCTTGGCCGTAGCGCTAGGGTCTAGAACCTACAATATATACATATTTTTTAAATCTTAAAATTTAACAGACTACTTCTATTAACAGACCACATTAGAAACAGTGAACTGCGCTCCCAAACACAAATCGCGGACGTTGAGAACCAAGTAGGCAAGTTAAAATGGGACTGGGCGGGCCATGTCTGCCGCATGTCGGAGGAGTTATGGGCAAAATCCACCACAGAGTGGATCCCAAAAGACAGAAAACGAGCACGCGGCAGATCGCGACGCCGATGGAAAGACGAACTCGTGTCGTATAAGGAAGACTGGACATGATAGAGTGGAGTGGAAGGAGGGAAGGGAGGCCTTTGCCCTGCAGTGGGACAGTACACGCTCCAAATAATAATAATATTAATCTTAAAATTCTTTATTTGTAACATAAACAACGCAAAACAATGCGTGATGTAAAAATCGATGATATCTGCAGAAGTATTAACTGTGTCGCAGACACTATTCTACAACCAATTTGAATAAGAACGTTTATTCAGTGTCACGTATTTTAACGTCAATTATCACAAGTAAATTGTAATTATTTATTTCAGTGCACTTTAAAAACAATATGAACACTGGAAAATCATACAGAAAATCTGGTTCTCATAGTACAAGCTTGAAATTTGGGGCTAGATAGCACTGTGTGAAATGTCTAGCATTATTGATCGAGCGAAGCGAGATCTCCAAATCAGCTTGGGCAAATCGAAGTAGTATGTATGTTCGTTTGTCCGAGGATAATAAATTTGGTATAGATATGTATAGGGTGTTTGATATAATATACGCACAAAAATGAAAGGGGTTATTTTGATGAGCGTAATAAATACATTTGTGAAATGTTTACCATAAAAATGTTAAATTTATTTTGGCATGTAAAAACAAACACTTTATTAAACTTATGTTGTGCTATTGCATAATGCTTGCCATCTAACCACAGATACTGTATTGGTGACGTCTCTAGATCTCTTAGAGGGTCTCTTGTTATCACTTTCTAACTCAAAACTTGCAGCCATTTCCGAAAGAGATATCAAATCGGCCTTTATTTTTGGATGTCGATTGCAAGAGTAGGCAGTAAGTTTTATATCGAATTAATGACGTAATTCCGCGACTCAACGGCTGAACGGATCGTTATGAAATTTGGCAAGGAGATAGCTTATATCTTGGGAAAGGACATAGGCATAGGCTTTTTACCCCACTGCGCAAAAGGAGGGTAATGTTTTTATTGAAAAACCGCGCGTGCAAAGCCGCGGGCGGATCAGCTAGTTTTCTATATATTAAAAGTGTCTTTACAAAAGCAAATATTCTATCAGTTATCTGGTTCCCACAATACAAACTTTGCTTAGTTTAAGGGCTAGATAGCGCTGTCTGAAATGTCTAGCAATATTTATCTATTTATGTAATTTTACTCACCAGTTCTAAAGGTCATATCCTCTCCGTCGAACAACAGCATTCGTTCCACGAGGAGCTTCGAGTGATCTCGTCCCACGATGTACTTCATAGCTTCTAGCGCCTGGAGACATCCTGGAATTACGTATTATACTATTTCCATTTCTTTATTTTCTCGATGACAGTTCTAATTTGATAGTTGTAGTGTTGTGACCAAATAAGTAATGATATCGATCGCATATATTTATTATATTTTGAACAAAGACAAATACAACAAAAACATTCAAATATATTTTTTCAAGGTGGGAACACTCAATGGCCCACCGCCATTTTGTGTTTGTTTTAATCTGTCATTCGCAACAAGACGGTCGTGCTAGTCACTACATTTCTGTTCGCTAAGTTTTTTCACATTATCCATACGTTACGTTGTATATTTTGTGTTCCTCCGTGTTGATTGATGCCCAGCTGTCAAATATCAAAATGCCGAAAGGATTTGTTCTGAAAAGGCAGGCGAGAGAACTGGTGATCAAGGTTCGTAATTACTTTGAAGCAGAGTATCAAAATGCTTTACTGGCCTTTAAATCTAAGAAAACAGTGGACTACCACTAAGAAATGAACGCGGAGATTTACGAAGGATGGTTTAAAGAAATGGTGCAATCTCTGAAAGAACCGTCCATAATTGTTATGGACAACGCTACATATCACTCCAGACAAATTGATAAAATGCCGACGCAGGCCAATAAAAAACAAGAGATAATTGACTGGCTCCAACGTCATGGCGAAAATGTGGATAGTACTTTATTAAAAGTACAATTAGTAATATTTTAAAATCGAAAAAAAGCCTCCGTAAAAGATATGTTATCGACGAAATAGCTGCCGAATGTGGTCATTGGGTTCTTCGACTTCTGCCGTATCATTGCCAGTACAATGCTATAGAACTAATATGGGCACAAATTAAAGGACACGCCGCTCGAAACAATACCCATCCCCTTTTTACGGCAAACAAGATGTTAGATTTATTAAAAAATGCATGTGCGGAAGTAACTGCCAAAAACTGGAAAAAAAAATTGTGAGAAGAACCCAAAACATTATAGCGTCGGATTGGGAAATTCATGTGGCATTCGATAATATACAAGTACAGGAACTTATTATAAATGTTGGGGAGAGCTCATCGAGTGACAGTGACGATTCATCAGATTTTGATTAAAATAAATAAATAAAGATTACCTGTCGTTATAATTATTTCGTGTCACTGTCGAGTATATACCTACTTATTTTACAACAGCGTCGAAAATTTCAAAAAAGTTGGCTCTATCAATCAAGAATTAATACGTGTTACATCTTGTAATGAAATATAATATTAGTTAATAAATTTGTACAAAAGTATCCGGCAATAGTTTAGTTTTCTTACATTTTGTAAAAAAATATCGGATCTGTTATCGTATTACGTTTATCGATATAGCTCCATCCCTATCAGTTTCTCCGGTATAACCTTGTACGTGTGTAACGTCATATTTTTATAAAATAATGCATACATAATGTAAAAAACACGCTCGTTCAAGTTTTCACAGGAGCTGTCATCGAGAAAATAAAGAAATGGAAATAGTATAATCATCATAATTCCTACGAAAATACAACCTGTTACGTTATATACGACATTAATTTAAAACACACATCCGGAATCGTATTAACTGATTTTAGAGGTGGGTTAATACCGGTAGCTTGAATATTTATCCAGTAATCAATAAACAATTTATAACGTAAATCAGCGGCGCCTTTGCGACGATGCCGCTTAGTCAGTTTAACAGGTACCTACTTACATGATGAATTAATATGATTTGTTTACCTATTTTATACAGGCTGTTTCATTGATATTTTAGGACTTGATATTACGGTTGTTTGAAAATTTAAGATGTTCTATGGTAATGAATTTGAGCAAAATCTATTTTACATCAATACTAGCCATTGGCCCTAGCCGTGTTTTCATTTAATGTCGTTCATAACAAAACACGTAGTAAACAACTTGAAGATGGAAAAAGCCGGGCACGGCGGCTTCTAATAATGCTGTATGTTACCGATGGTCCCGGTCACGGAGGCTATTAGTAATGTTGTATGTTATCGATGGTCCCGGTCATGGAGGCTATTAGTAATGTTGTATGTTACCGATGGTCCCGGTCACGGAGGCTATTAGTAATGTTGTATGTTATCGATGGTCCCGGTCACGGAGGCTATTAGTAATGTTGTATGTTATCGATGGTCCCGGGCACGGGGGCTTCTAGTAATGATGTATGTTATCAATGGTCCCGGTCACGGGGGCTATTAGTAATGTTGTATGTTATCGATGGTCCCGGGCACGGGGGCTTCTAGTAATGATGTATGTCACCGATGGTCCCGGTCACGGGGGCTATTAGTAATGTTGTATGTTACCGATAGTCCCGGGCACGGGGCCGGCAACGCCGTGCGCGGAGCAGCTCCCAACAGCGGCGGCGGGCGGCGGCGTGGGGAATAAGCAGCGGTAACACGGACCTACATACAACTCCTGAAATAAACAACATTTTTTATTATCACTAGATAATACTAGTAGTTCACCTAATGTGTCATCGAATGCCAGGTGTCCCGATTTTACGAGGTCTGATGACACGTCCCGATTCACCCTTGATCGGAACGCTGAATGACCCGATTTTGCACTAACCTCCTTAGTCTGTATTTATTCTATGCACCGAACTAAATAGTTGGATAGGCACGTAAGGGGGGAAATAAATACCTAGTTTTTATATGAGGTACATTTCTTAAGAGAATCTATTAGGTTGGGGAAAAAGTGTCATCGCATTTTTTAAGAAAATGCAAAACATTTTTTAATATAGTTTATTTACATTTAACTAAAGTATGTAGGTACCATTTTGTTCGATAACTTTTTGCCATCTTGTAGGTAGGGACATGATCCCATTGCTATAGAAATTTTGGGGCTTCTGATCAAAATACCGCGACAAGTGGTTTTGGCAGTCCTCTCGTGATGTTAACCTGACACTGCCTAAAGAATTCTGAAGAGACCGAAACAGATGAAAATCTGAAGGGTCAGGACTATACGGCGGATGCATTAACACCTCCCAGCCAAACTCTCTTAATTTTTGCTGAGTGGCTAAAGATGTGTGAGGTCTAGCGTTATCATGATGAAAAACCACACCCCTTCTGTTGATTAATTCCGGCCGCTTTCTCTCAACTTCTTGCTTTAATCTCATCAGTTGTTCGCAGTAGAGTTCAGAATCGATGGTCTTGCCTGGTGGTAACAGCTCATAATGAATAATGCCCTTCCAATCCCACCACACACACAGCATCACCTTGTTGCGAGTTAACCCGGGTTTCGCCACAGTCTGTGAAGCCTGACCGGCCTTTGACCACGACCTGTTTCGCACGTTCTTGTCGTACGTGATCCACTTTTCATCACCAGTTATCAGCTTCTTCAAAATGGTTCGGTTTCATTACGTCGTAATAAAGAATCACAAATGAGTACACGGTTCATTAGGTTTCTTTCAGTGAGCTCGTGGGGTACCCAAATATCGAGCTTTTTTGTGTACCCAGTTTTTTTCAAATGCGCCAAAACTGTTTTGTGGTCAATTCTCAGTTCTTCAGCTACGTCGTAACTACTGATATGCCGATCTTGCTCCACTTTTTCAAAAATGACATCAATTTTATCCGTAATAGGGTGACCAGAGCGACGTGCATATTTGACATCAAAATTTCCGGATTGAAAACGCTTAAACCAAATTTGTGCTATTCTCACAGACACTGCACTAGGTCCATAAACATCGCAAATTTTTTTCGTGGCTTGCGTTGCATTTTTACCTTTTTTGTAGTAAAATTTTAAAATATATCGAATTTCTTCATTAGATTCACTCATCTTTACAGTACGAAAAACAAATATAAATCACACATTTCCCTAATTTGAATTATCTTCTTTAAAATTTAAACTTTGAATGATACCAAAACCAGCCAGATACAAATAGTATAGCCAAAGAGATTTTGTTACAAGTTCATACATACTATAATGCGAAAAGACTTTTTCCCCAACCTATATTATACACAATTATTTACATCTATTATAAAAAACTAACCAACCTATAAAAATAAATAATTATTCAGCAAAAAACTGTTTTTTAGCTATTTGTAGCTATTTTAGCTGTTCCGATTTGAAAATCAAAATCCCGATTATTTGATTTCCGTTCCGAAATTTGCCCTACTGGACGCGACAACACTAGGTTCGCTCCGAACTGAGATCTCGCGAGTCTCAAAAAAAAAAAATATTACTCCTAATTTTTGACTAACAAAATAGTGCCACAAAATACACAACCAAATAACTTGACCCACAGATTAATTAAAATTACAGGTAACGGGAGTTCATGTTTTACTCTTTTTTGAAATAGCAGTTATTCTGGATTTCAGACTTTTGCCTATATTTGTGTCGCTAAAGCTACACGTATACCAAATTTCAGCACTGTGGGGTCACTGGCGTAACCCTGCAACTATAATTCAGTCTGCTAGCTGTACTTATAAGATAACATTATTGTACACCAAAATAAAATACAGAACATAATTTTTACAAATAGATTAAGTACAATGGGCGGTCTTATCGCTAAAAGCGATCTCTTCCAGACAACCTTTTTTCGGACAGGATAATAATTAATCACATGACGGCGGTACATCTACATAATATTAAAAACATACTTACATACTATAAACCTAAAATTATAATAATAACACAAATTTAGTAATAGCAAACACAAAAATGGTTACATAATACCTATATATATTTTTATAGATACCTTTTGATGAGGGCGTATGTTATCTCTGTACCCGTAGACTGTCAGTTGGCCTTCCATCTTCAAGGCGCTGCCAGATATTAGGGGAATCTATGGATAAATAACACTGAATATAAATTAAAAAAAATCTTCTAGCGATAAGGCCGCCGCGCACAATTAATAACGCCGACAACGCGCAAAATTAATAAAACTTAAATTAAACATTGAAAAAAAAGCTCTAAAAAGCTGTCCTGTCATTTTTGGTTAGTTAACAAACGAATTAAGCTTAGGAATGATAAAATGCCCAAAATCTATTTTCCAATCAGGTAGCTAATTTTAAGAATTTTCCACCTCGCCGTCTTTGAAGGCCGATTTTAAACAAAATAGCCCATTAAGTACTACTTTTTTTAATGCTTATGAAAGTTGAGAGTCTGGAAAATTTTTAAGACTTATTTAAGAATTGAGAAATCACTCGTTAAAAATTTTAATTTAAAGTTGAAAATTTAAGTCATAAGTCACCGAATGTGACCGAATGTAACTTTTTGACTTTACACCAACATTTTCATAGTTTTGATCAAAGTCACGTAGCTGATTACTTTATGCATAAAAGAACAACTCATAAAAATTCAGTAGCAAAAAGAAAGTTTTCTACTTTTTTTAAAAGATTTTTTTAATTTGTTCAAGTAGAAAATTTTCAAAAATGCGGAAAAAAAATCATAACTCGAAAACTATAAAAAAACGCCGGAACATACATAGGGGTGATTCGGGTACCCCAAGGGGTGTTCTATTTCTGGACTTTCGCTTGACACTATTTTTTGGGACACCCTGTATACATACAGTGTGATACAGACAATAGGCCTGCACTGTGTCTTAGATATACGAAACGTAACTGGCTATAAGAGAAAGAGAGAAAGAAAATATGTGCTCGCACCTCTCTCTCTCTTGCCCCTACAGTAATATACGAAACGTAACTCTCCCTCTTTCAACTGTTCCTTATTATTGTTTCATGTGTCATTTTGTGTGTGCCAAATAAATGATTATTCTATTCTATTCTCTTTCTATCTTCACTAACTTATATATCTCCCTCTCAACTTCCGTTCGCCTCGCCCGATCACACTGTTCGTAACGCTCTCGTCACGCATTCACCAGCTTACTCCCCAAGTCAAGCGTGCGTAAAGAAGTCTTACTTCAAAAACAGTTGTTTAACTTCATTATTATAAATACGGGATTTATCAAGTACCGTTGTATCGGTGTTTCGACCGATAATGTTTCAGTTCAATTCGTGGTGGGTAGTGAGTGGTGAACTTTCAGGGTGAGTGCAATCCGCTCCGCAGTGCGTCTCGCCTCGCACTGCGCGCCGCAGCTCTCTGCACGCGAGGGCGCAGTGGTGGGGGTTGCGTCAACGGTGGCCCATCGCGTTGACAGGCTGCATCATCATTATCACCAATGCCGCTCTCTTCGGTAGTTCTCGATACAAACACACAACACTAACTATGTCTCTACCTTAGCCCTTTAGCCCTAGAGGCAAGCGAAGAGTGTGGCGGTACAAGTCAGCAGATTGGGATGAAATGCGCGCATTCTTTGCATCTTACCCTTGGCAGCAAGTTTGCTTCTCATCTGAGGATCCTTCGGCTTGTGCGGATGCTGTGACCGATGTGCTGCGCCAGGGAATGGAATATTCTATTCCATTCTCTGACGTAGCAATGTCAGGCAAAGCTCAACCATGGTTCGGGGCCGAATGTAGACGTGCCTGCGCGCAGAAGCATGAGGCATTCCTGGTCTGGGCTGAAGCTCGAAACAGCAAAGTCAAGGACTATCTCAAATGAAGACACTATATAACAAAGCTGCCAAGTCCTGCAAAAAGGCTTTAAGAAAGGCACGATTTCACCACATAGGCCGAATAGGGAACAAGTTAGCTTTGTACCCATCGGGTAGTAAAGCTTTTTGGTCCCTGGCTAAGTCGGTCGAATTGAACTTTTGTCGCCCCACACTACCACCACTGCTGAGACCTGACGGCACGCTAGCCCACACCGCTGAAGAGAAAGCGAACTTGTTCGCCACTCTTTTCGCGGAATCTTCACGTTTAGACGCTGCAGGCGGGACACCTCCGAGTCTACCTGATTGCGGGGTACTTATGCCGGAAATACGCATTCGTCAGACCGAGGTTCGTAAAACGCTGCGGAGTTTGGACGTGAATAAAGCTAGTGGCCCTGATGGGATTCCAGCAATTGTACTTAAATCCTGTGCGTCTGAGCTCGCTCCTGTACTGACACGCCTCTTTCGCCGCTCTGTTGAGGCTGGACATGTGCCGAAATCATGGAAGCTGGCTAATGTGCAGCCTGTGCCCAAAAAAGGTAGTCGTGCTGACCCATCAAATTATAGGCCCATCTCGGTCACGTCCATAATTTGTAAGACTATGGAACGTGTTCTGAACAACAGGCTCCTGGCAAACCTAGAAGCTAATAACCTCCTCAGTGATCGCCAATACGGCTTCCGCCGAAACCGGTCAACTGGGGATCTTCTGGCGTATGCCACGCATTTATGGAGCGAGGCCATTGAGAAATACGGAGAAGCGCTTGCTGTTTCTCTCGACATCTCAAAGGCCTTTGACAGGGTCTGGCATGATAGCCTTATAAGTAAGCTTCCATCTTTCGGTCTACCCACTGGTCTTTGTGTTTGGATCTCGGACTTTTTGAGAGACCGATCGATACGAGTCGTCGTTGATGGCTGCTCGTCCGATCAATTGGCGATTAACGCCGGAGTCCCTCAAGGGTCGGTACTCTCTGCAACTCTCTTCTTGTTGCATATCAACGATCTGCTAAAGCCTGGAACCTTTGGGTATGCGGACGACAGCACAGTTGTGGAGAGTTACACATCTACTGCACGAGCCAGTGGGGCGCAGATTCAGTCTCACAGAGAGGCCATGGTTGAGCGCTTAAACTTGTCCTTAAAGGCGGTCTCCGACTGGGGTGATGCCAACTTGGTTAAGTTTAATGCTAATAAAACCCAGGCGTGCCTGTTTTCTGCGAAACGGAGCCCATTTCATCTGGCTTCGTAATGTACCCGTGCCGATTTCTGACCACCTCGAGCTTCTTGGTATCTCATTAACACCCACTCTCAATTTTGGCTCATACATTGAGTCGAAAGCCCAGCTGGCCGCTAAGAAGCTTGGAATACTTGCAAAGGTGAGGCAATACTTCACACCGGGACAGTTGCTCAACTTATACCAAGCACAAGTCCGATCATGTCTGGAGTACTGTTCTCACCTCTGGGACGGATCAGCGAAGTACCAGCTAGAGGCTCTAGATTCAATTGAGAGAAGAGCCAAGAAGCTCATTTGCAATGACGAGTTAGCAAAAGCAAGGCTCCACAGCCTCGAGCATCGTCGAAAGATTGCAAGCCTCTCGGTTTTTTATCGGATACATTTCGGAGAGTGTGCTGCGGAGCTTTTCAACCTGATCCCACCATCCCCATTCTATGATCGGACAACCAGACGCTCCGCGATGCGCCACCGCTACATGGTAGACATACCTCCCATACGCACAAAGCGGTACTCTTCCACCTTTATTATGCGCACCGCCAAGGAGTGGAACGCCTTGCCTGAGTCTGTGTTTCCTGATAACTACAACCTAGGGATCTTCAAGTCACGAGTGAATAGGTTTCTTCTAGGCAAGCGTGTACCATCGTAGACTGCATCATCGCTTACCATCAGGCGAGATAGTGGTCAAACGCTAGCCTATAATTTATAAAAAAATGAATAAAAAAAAAAAAAAAAACCTGGTTCTTTCACTCCTGTCGCTTGCATCATAACAACATGGCCGATAAAACGTGATAAATCCCGTATTTAAAATAATGATTGAAATAGATCACGAAAGTTTTCCAAGTTATTTAGCTTTATTGTGGTAACAAGTCTTTATAAAAAAGCCTACTATACAATATCGGATTATTTAGGTGATAGAGAAACTTGGGATTGAAGTTGCTCCAACTTGTTCAAAATATTACAATTTAGACGTAATTTATTTTATGTATTCTAAAAAGATCATTAAAAAAAACCAGCCTTGTTTCTTGCCTTTTTTTCCTGGCTTGGTCGCGAAGGAACAGGGAGTAAAATTGACGTTTCAAAGTGATCCTTGTGATTTTAATGAATAAAATATTTTGAGTTTGACTTTGAAGTTTAATGTAAAAGTAAAGTCACTTACCTTAGTAAGTACGCATACATCGTTGAGTAGGTACCGGGTAGGTACGTTGTCGGTACAATCAAGTACTATATCGTAATGCGACGCTATTTTCAACGCGTTCTGCGAGTCCAACTGTACCTTGTGAGTGGTCACCTTTATCCTAGAGTTTATTCTGAAAGAAAAACAAGAGTCGTCATGTACGAAAGGGAATTACGCGCCGAAGGTTCCGTACCTTGCTAGATTTATATTTAAGTCGTATAGAACCAAAGGTGTCATTTCTCAAAATTTTAACTATTTTTTTTTGTATCTAGCCTTTGTTGTCCCATTGTTGGGCAAAGGCCTCCCCTTATCTCTCCACTTATCTCCATCTTGTACCAAATCCCGCCAGTCCCTATAAAAAGCGCCCAAATCATCGCGGCAACTCTTCTTAGGCATCCCACGGTGTCGCAGAATGTTGATAAATTAAAAAAATACTGCATTGAAACGTCCAACTTAAATCTGTTATAGGTCATATGATGGAATAAACGCTTATGCTTGGTCGAGCAAGATAGATAGCTGCCCTTTGATTTTGACATTAGACACAGAGTCATATTTGATGACCTCAATCTTACGGTCAGTTTTTTAAGGTAATTTGCCATGTTTCATCCTGTTTCAAATAATAATTATAGTTTTTTAAATTTCCCGTGTATAACTTTTTTACTCAAATGACAGATTCCCAACTTTGATTCTAAATCAAAGTAATCAAAATCATTCTCTTATTTTCGATTCATTGATCTCTAAATAAACTTGGACAAATCGGCGTTGTATGTATGTACATATATATGTTTGTTTGTCCGAGGATAACTCTCGAAGCGTTTATCCATCATCGTGAAATTTGGTGTATAGGTAGGTAGTGATGGCACAATTTTGGTGTGACTAAATAAGCTAAAAATGTGGATGGGTTGTTGAGATATTAGGGTTCAAGAGGGGTAAAAAACCAAAATGGGACTATCCGGTCAAATAGCACGTCTAATAAAAGGGTTTCGTGAGTACATTTTGACCCCTCATTATTTTTAGTTTATACCTTGTAGTTTTTAAGTTATTAGCCATAATATAAACTGAACTTTGACAAAATTCACAGGGTACACCAGTGACTCCACAGTGCTGTAATTTGGTATGCGTGTAGCTTTAGTGACACAAATATAGGGAAAAGTCTGAAATCCAGAATAATAGCAATTTCTACCCCAAAAAACGGTTACCAATTTACATGAACTTCCGTTACCAGTAATTTTAATGAAACTGTAGGGTAATTAAGTTGGTTTAGCATTTCGTGGCACTATTTTGATGGTCAAATATTAAAAAAAATCTTTTTTTGTTTTAATCGGAGACTCGCGAGATCTTAGTTCAGGCGAACCACTAGTTATTTAGTACCTACTCCTAGATTTGTTGATATCTTAATTTATCACCAGCATCGTTGTGTCGTTCCATTAACGACTTCCGTGGCGCAGTGGGCGTATGGCCGGCTGAGACGCAGGAGGTAGCGGGTTCGATTCCCGCCACGGAACAAATGTTTGCATGATCTACAGATATTTGTTCCGTGTCTGGGTGTTTTTCTATCTTTATATACCTACATAATATAATTCTACTGTACGTGAGTTGTCACTGAACTCCTCCTAAACGGCTGGACCTATTTGAACGATTTTTTTGTATGTGTTTGTGTGAGTCCCTGGATGGTTTAGATTCACAATTGGACCCGGTAGGTGGCGCTGTTGTCGAGATCCAGAAAATTGCGGACGAAGTCGCGGACTAATAACTATAATTATATATATAATTCTACTGTACGTGTGTATGTCACTGAACTCCTCCTAAACGGCTGGACCGATTTGAATGAATTTTTTTGTATGCGTTTCGGTGGCGCCCTGGATGGTTTAGAATTTAGATTCACAAATTAGCCCGGCAGATGGCACTGCAGCCGGTGTCTAGGTTATTTATCTATACTGCAACTAAACGGCTGGATCGACTTGAATGAATTTTTGTGTATGCATTAATTAATTCATTCATTTTGTATGTATTCATGCTGGACAACGTCTGTCGGGTCCACTAGTATATTATAAGTATGTATTAAAAAAAAAGTATATAACTATTCTATCAGTTATCTGGTTCCCATAATACAAGCTCTGCTTAGTTTGGGGCTAGATAGCGCTGTATGAAATGTCCAGCAATATTTATTTATTTATTTATTGTAAAACGCCGTATAAATACAAAGTAAGAAGCTAACAGTGAGACCTCGTATTTATTTGCCCAAACCCTGAACTTAGCACCTCCGAAAGTGTCTTTCTAAATTTCCCGTATTGCCACATTCATAATAAATTATAACACAAAATAACAGATTGCCAAGTTTGATTCTATACGACTGATTGATTAAGCCATACCTATTACAACGCTGCGCATGATCGCGTATACATTATTCCACGAAGGTGCAGGACGTGGTGGAAATATGTGAGAATGGCCAATTCACAGTCAAGGATCAAACAGTTCAAATCGCGCCACAATGATTCATAATCTTTTGTGTTGCGTGTTCCAACTGTAGATCTTTCTTCCTTTGTATTTTAAAAATACATAAATAATGCTGGACATTTCACACACCCCCATCTAGCCCCAAACTAAGCAAAGCTTGTACTATGGGGACTAGATAACTGACATAATACTTATATACTTTTTTTCGTATATACATACTTATAATATATAGATAGAAAAATATCCAGACCCGGAACAAATATCTGTAGATCATACAAACATTTGTTCCATGCCGGGAATCGAACCCGCTACCTCCTGCGTGTCAGCGGTAATGTTGTTAATTTCACTTACTTCCGCAAGCTGTTAGCCGCGGAGTCGGCTTTGCTGATGAACTGGTCTTCCTCGGAGTGCAGGAACTGTCGGTGTATGTTGGTGAGCTCCACAGTATCATAATCTACAATACCGATTTCACCTGAAAAAAAAACACGCATTTTTATTTTTGATACCGGTTGTCCCGGAACTATGTATTCAGCTTACCAATCCTTATTGTGTTATGTGTTTAATAATTAATAATATTTAACTAGTGGTTCCCCCCGAACTGAGATCTCGCGTAATCTTATACCAAATTTCAGCACTGTGGGGGCACTGGTGTACACTGTGAATTTTGTCAAAGTTTAGTTTTTAATATTACTAATAACTTAAAAACTACAATGTTTAAACTAAAAATAATGACGGGGTCAAAATGTACTCACGAAAACCTTTTATTAGACGTGCCATTTAACCGGATAGTCCCATTTTGATGTTTTTTTTACTCCTCTTGAACCCCAATATCTCAACAACCCCCCCACATTTTTAGCTCATTTAGTCACACCAAAATTGTGCCATCACTACCTATACCTACCTATTTACCAAATGTCACGATGATCGAATAAACGCTTCGAATGTTATCATCGGACAAACAAACATACATACATACATACAACGCCGATTTGCCCAAGTTCATTTAGAGATCTCGCTTCGCTCGATCAATAATTTATTTATTTATTCAGACAACATAGGTCCAGTACATCCACTTACATAATTACATTTAATTATATAGCAAAGTGTGTTGGGTTACTAAATAGTAGTGTGATAGGTTATTTTATAGTGTGATAGGTTATTTAATACTGTGGTAGGTTATTTAGGAGTGTGATAGGTTATTTAGGGGTGTGATAGGTTATTTAGTAGCGTGATAGGTTATTTAATAGTGTGATAGGTTATTTAGAAGTGTGATAGGTCATTTAGAAGTGTGATAGGTTATTTAGTAGCGTGTTAGGTTATTTAGTAGTGTGATAGGTTATTTAGGAGTGTGATAGGTTATTTAGGAGTGTAATAGGTTATTTAGTAGTGTGATAGGTTATTTTTAAGTGTGATGGGTCACTGACCTATCCCAGCCCCGGCGAGATAAACTCCAGCGGGACAGCCAAGGCCACCGGCTCCCACTATCAGCACCTTCGCCGCGCATAGCTTCTCCTGACCTGACACTCCTATATCAGACAGAAGAATTTGTCGACTGTACCTGTGTATAACATGTAAAAATGAAAATGAAAAAATATTGATTTCAGCAAAACAATATACAAACACAAGTAACAATAACCTCAGCGACGACGTCAGTGGCGCAGTGGGCGAATATCAGGCCGTGATGCATGAGGTTGCGGATTCGATTCCCACCGTGGAACAAACGTTTACATGATCTACAGATATTTTTTCCGAGTCTGGCTGGTTGTTTCTCTTTATATTACAAGTATGTATTTACAACAATAAAATATATCAATATTCTATCAGTTATCTGGTTCCCATAGTACAAACTTTGCTTAGTTTGGGGCTAGATAGTGCTATGTGAAATACCTAGCATTATTTATTTAATAACGAATTTGGGACAGCTAGGTATAAAATTAAGATTTACATCAAGTAAGGTTAGGAATTTTTGACTATCTTAATTAAATCAAATCTTTCAGTTTAGTTAAACACTAGCTGACCAATCCGCAGCTTGGCACGCGTACTTCAATAAAAATATTACCCTCCTTCTGCGCAGTTAGGTAATAAGTAGCCTATGTCACCCGGGGATAGTGTAGCTTCTCAACGGTGAAACAATTTTTTAAATCGGTCCTGTAGTTTCGGAGCCTATTCAATGCAAACAAACCAACAATCAAATCTTTCCTCTTTATAATATTAGTATATATACACATTTAAGTTATAAATATATAAATAGAACTAGAATAATATAGCTACATAGACTGATATAATAATAATTGATCGCGCGAAGTGAGATCTCCAAATCAACTTTGGCAAATCGGCGTTGTATGTATGTATGTTTGTCCGAGGATAACTTTCGAAGCGTTTATCCGATCATCGTGAAATTTGGTAGGGGGGGGGGGGTTGTTGAGATATTGGGGTTCAATAGGAGTTAAATAAATAAAAATGAGACAATAAGGTCAAATGGGACGTCTAGTGAAAGCTCGTCATTAGTACATTTAGACCTCGTTTTTATTTGTTGTTGAAGCCTTGTAGTTTTTGAGTTATTATCCATCGTAAAAACTAAACTTTGACTAAATTCACAGGTGTAATTAAATTCCGGTGACCCCACAGTGGTGGAATTTGGTATTCGTGTAGCTTTAGTGACACAAATATAAGGAAAAGTCTGAAATCTAGAATTACTGCAATTCCTACCGCTAAAAATGTAACCAAATAACATGAACTCCCGTTACTTGTAATTTGAATGAAACTGTAGGTCAAGTAACTAGGTTTTGCATTTCGTGGCACTATTTTAGTCTACTTCGTTTTGGTGCTGAAATAAAACAAAAATATAAACTATTAACTTCAGAAAACTCGCTTTACGTACAATACTCACTGTATACTCACAATAACGCTCAAAAACTGCAATGTTCATACGATAAGCGCAAGTAAACACGTTATGATTGATTTACGAGATACAAATGATGAACAATAACAAACGCGTCGGATCTTGTCACCGAAATCTTCGCTCCTATTAGTCAATCAGGATGTCCCACGGCACGCGCCACTCGCAAGCCCCACCCCAATTTCTTTCTTGTCGCGACCTGCGCTGCATCCGCATGAACATCCGCATCGATTATTGCGGATGCAGATGCGAATATTCGCAACAACCCTGGTGGAAAATATGGATTTATTTTACCTCTCAATTGCCCATCTTGGCAGCTTTTCTCCAATTTGAGCTGTGCCTCTGAGCAATTCCTTCTTCAGCGATTCACAATCTTGCCTGCTGTCATGGAGTCTCCGCTCTAAGAAAATTAGTTCAAATAAATCTCATTATTGATGTGGGACTGGGCGGGTCACGTCAGTCGTATGGTCACAGACAAATGGGCAACAGTCGTCACACAATGGGTGCCTGCAGATGGGCGTCGAAGTCGGGGCAGGTCGAGCAAGCGTTGGCGTGACGACCTCGATGCATTCCTAGATGGCTGGTGGGACGTGGCGAGTGATCGTAAGATATGGAGGAACATGGGGGAGACCTTTGCCCAGCAGTGGGCATATATAGGAGAAGAAAAAAATATCTCATTACAGGTTAATCTGTTATTGAAGTTTTTGTAAAACTAAGAAGTAAACTAAATTAGGTAAAAAAATTATGATCATATATAAATAAATACATTTTCAATAAAAAATGCGGTCAAGCATATTTGCCCGGACTGACAATGCAACTGCTCTCCATAACGGAGCCTTTAGTCGTGAAAAGGTAACAAACAAACAGAGTTACTTTCGCATTTATGATATTAGTATGGATGAACCTAATACGACTTTCAGTGTTCACGTCACACCACTCTATATTATCATTATCATCATATTAGTCACTAAGACGTCCACGGCTGAACATAGGCCTCCCCCATAGATTTTTAGAGCGACCGATCTTGTGCTCTCAATAAAACCATCGTGAAGCGCATACGCTATGACCTTCGTCGCTCCAATACTCTTTGCACTGAACAAGCGATTGAGCAAAATCGGGGGTCAAAGGTATTTATGCAGCGACTTGGTAGGAGCCATCTGACACAGCTCACTAAATCGAGTGGAGAAACCGTCGTCTCCAGGCCGGAGATCTTGGCGGAGATCGAAGACTTTTACGGCCAATTGTACGCCTCGCAGGCCCCACGTCCCGAACCCAGCAACGAGGATGCTAGAGCCACTCTAACTCGCCACTATACGGATGATCTGCCAGAAATCAGCCAGGACGAGATCTAGATGCCTCTGAAACAGTAAAAAAACGGAAAAGCCCCAGGTGAAGACGGTATCACGTCAGAGCTTCTAAAGGCAGGGAGCACCCCTGTTCTGAAGGAGATCCAACGTGTCTTCAATTCCGTCTTAGACCATGGGAGAACTCCGAGGGCATGGAACAGGAGTATTGTGGTGTTGTTTTTCAAGAAAGGAAACAAATCTTTGTTGAAAAACTATAGGCCGATCTCACTCCTGAGCCATGTCTATAAACTTTTTTCTAGGGTCATCACGAACCGTCTTACGCGAAGGCTTGACGAATTTCAAACACCGGAGCAGGCCGGGTTTCGAAGAGGATATGCCACCATAGACCACATTCACACAGTGCGGCAGATTATACAGAAGTCAGAGGAATATAATCAACTCCTGTGCCTGGCATTTGTGGACTATGAGAAAGCCTTTGACTCCGTCGAAACCTGAGCTGTTCTGCAGTCCCTGCAACGATGCCAGGTCGATTGGCGATATATCGAAGTGCTGAGATGTCTATACAACGAGGCCACCATGTCAGTTCATATCCAGAACCAGCAGTCAGAACCAATCCAGTTGCGCCGCGGCGTAAGACAAGGGGATGTTATATCCCCCAAATTGTTTACAAACGCACTGGAAGATATGTTCAAGACGCTGAGTTGGAATGGACAGGGCATCAACATCAACGGGGAATGCATCTCGCACTTACGATTTGCCGAAGATATCGTCATAATGGCAGAGTCGGCGCAGGAGCTGCAACAGATGCTGAATAGCCTAGCTGCTGCTTCTAGATGCATCGGCCTGGGAATGAACTTAGACAAAACTAAAATCATGATCAATGATCGTGTTACCCCAGAGCCGATTGCAGTCGCTGGAACTCTTCTCGAGGTTGTGAATGAGTATGTCTATCTAGGGCAGACTCTGCGATTGGGTAGATACAACCTCGAGAAAGAAGTAAACCGGCGAATTCAGCTGGGCTGGGCAGCGTTTGGGAAACTTCGTCAGGTCTTCTCGTCACCCATCTCACAATGCCTAAAAACAAAAGTATTTAACCAGTGCGTCCTACCTGTGATGACTTACGCAGCCGAAACGTGGACACTTACGGTGGGACTGGTCCACAAACTGAAAGTCGCTCAGCGAGCTATGGAAAGGGCTATGCTCGGAATTTCTCTGAAGGATAGAATCAGAAACGAGGTTATCCGACAAAGAACCAAGGTGATCGACATAGCTCAGAGGGTCAGCAAGCTGAAGTGGCAGTGGGCCGGTCATATCTGCCGCAGAACCGATAACCGTTGGGGTAAACGTGTTCTGGAGTGGAGACCACGTCTAGGCAAGCGAAGTGTAGGACGCCCTCCGGCTAGATGGAGTGACGATTTGCGCGCTGTGGCTGGCAAGGATTGGATAAGAAGAGCTGAGGATCGGGCTCAATGGCGCACCCTGGGAGAGACCTACGTCCAGCAGTGGACTGCTATAGGTTGATGATGATGATGATGATGATGATCTTGTGCAGCCTGCACCCAACGGCTTCCAGGTTGTCTTTTCATATAATGGGGGGCCGTCCTACGATGTGCTTTCCAGTGCGCGGTACTCGAGAATCGTGATCCCAACGGCCGTTAGCTCTTCGAGCTATGTGCCGCCCACAGCCACTTCAGCTTGCTAATCCTGTGTGGTATGTTGGTGACCTTGGTTCATCTACAAATCTCCTCATATCTCCATCATCTTTGTACTCGTATAGAAACCCCAAGCATAGCAAGAAGATTCAAGAAGATTCAGTGTGCTATGGAGAGCCATAGCACACTGAATCTTCTTGAATCTTCCTATGCCGCCCATAGAAAAAGACCATGTTTCTGTGCCACATGTCAACCTCTAATTAACTCACTACACCTATTTATTTGTTTAATCTAAGGTCGACATCATCAAACGGTTAAAACCCCAGGACGCTACTTAAAAACTATCCAGGACAGCCCAGCACACCCCAAAAAGCAGGACATGTCCTGGGAAAACAGGACGGTGGGCAAACCTAGACTTTAATCTATGTAATACTATTGCTTGATTCTTGTTAGATTTTTTTTTAGATAATTGTTTGGATAGGACTCAAGGACCGGCATCGCTGACGTCGGTATAAAGGCTGCAAAATTGAAGTGGGATTGGGCGGGTCACGTCTCCCGCATGCCAGCAAATAGGTGGGCTAAGGTCGTAACTGGATGGAGCCCTGTGGATGGAAAGCGACACCGTGGAAGGCCTAAGAATCGGTGGCGCGATGATTTGGACGCCTTTTATAGGGACTGGCGGGATTAGGTACAAGATCGAGATAAGTGGAGAGATGAGGGGGAGGCCTTTGCCCAGCAGTGGGACAGCATAGGCTAGATAAAAAAAATTGTTTGGATAATTATCAAAGTTAAGTTCTGTTATTCTTTTTGAATTATCACACTGAAAACAACATAAATACTAGAGCGTACTGGTAATGCATTGGTTACTCTGATAGTTGAATAAGTAATTCTTAAATCACTGTTTTAATACATTCTCCATCATGTACCTAAGCTTAAATTACACCAGTTTCTCGAACATCAATCTGCTAGTTCCTTCTCAAATTCTATGTTAAATTAGATCATACCTACTCTCATCAATATTTCCATTTTTAAGAGCTCCCATCTTGAAACTCATTGCACAACTACTAAACTGTAGGTATTATTAGTCGAATGGCATTTAAGCAATTTCTCCCACTTCCAATTTCTGTTTTTTTACTTTTTGTTCATGTATTGTTCGTAAAATAATTTATAATGTTCACATCTTCAATGTATCCGTGGATGACGTTGTGGGTCAAGTATTTATTTATGTAACTACTGACACTATGTTTAACTTCATAATATATGTATTTATCTTCCCAAATAAATACAATATGTCATCATTGGTAACACACGCTGACCAAAGACTTTCGTCTTAAGCCACTGAGATATCCTGTATATAAAATAAAAAAATAAAGAACCTGTTATGTTGTAAGAAGTCTGAAGGGTCATGCCACTGTCATCCATATTGGATTCTGCTACAGATGTAGGTACGCCTATGTTATGAGCATCATTATTTAGTTTCTGAAAAAAGCATATATAAACAAGTAAAAAACTGAAATCTGACTATGTATGAAACAGATGAGTAGGTAGTTTAGGCAAGGTGGAGTGGAACATAGGTAAATACAAACATACATACATAGACTGGTAAAAATTAACTCTTTCTTTTGGCTTAGCCATAGTCAGGTATAAAAACTTAATTATATTAAGGGCAGAAACTGGTACGTTACAGTGGTGGTGATTTCCCGTACTAACTCTATCACGAAGAGCTCCATTACCAATGGGTTTGAGGTTTAAATTTCTTTTTGATTGTTAACTTACGATGGATAATTCGTTCGCGACTCTATTTAATTCTTCCTCCTTTTTTATTAATGTCCGCCGTAAGTTTTTGATTTCTTCCTGTAATTTAGTTATATGCTCCATAATTTGGGTGCTGGAAGCAATATTCAATTTATTTCTTGGTTAGTTTATTGTATTTCTGGCTAATAGTCATAATCTATTCTTACGTGCGTTGCATAATATATAAAATTATTTTTTATAAACAGAATACCCGTTATTTTCACGTTGACGCGTTATAGGGATGTAAAAACTTATCGAATAAGGTAGTAGTTCTTTTCATATTATTATTTTTGACAAAGAGCATCGAACCTCATTGGCATACCTACCGTCCGCCATTTTGTAAAGGCTTGATTTGGCGGCCAGTGATGAAAAATGTGTCAATCGACAGAGTAAGCGATTACAAACAAAGTATTTAGTGATGAAATCCCGTAGTGTTTATTTGGGTTTGAAAATGTAAAAAAATAACATGAAAACTATTTTTATTTTCTGAATTTAGTGGATCAGAAATGACAAATATATATTTGTACTAAAAACGGGATATTTACCATGATTTGTGAGTTCTTGAGTGTCCCGATATTTCGACGCAGTTGCAACCGACGGTGGGACGTACATCGTCTTTTGTAAGGAACTCGCGGCATTTCATACAGATACTTAAGGAGACAGAGGTACAGGATAATGAGATGATGGTCAGTTTTGACGTAGAATCTCTCTTTACGAACGTCCCCGTGGCTGACTGTATGAGGGTAGTTGAGGCGAAAATACAGCAAGACGGTATCCCGGCAGAGTATGTCAAGCTTCTGGAGCATGTTCTTTTCACCAACTTCTTCATATATAAGGGGCAATACTATCTTCAAATAGATGGAGTAGCTATGGGAAGTCCTGTTGCTCCCGTGGTGGCCAACATTTGGATGGAGTATTTTGAGAATATGGCCATCTCGTCTGCCCCTTTACCAATAAAGTTGTGGAAAAGATATGTAGATGACATCTTCAGTATTTTGGAAGAAAACACGGCTGAAGTGGAACTCCTTTTGGCACACCTTAACGACGTACATAGTAAAATTAGGTTTACGTACGAGAAAGAATGTGATTGTCGTTTGGCATTCTTGGACGTTTTGGTTCAAGTTCGAGATAATGGTAGTTTGGGCCATTCAGTTTACAGAAAACCTACACATACGGACCGATACCTACATGCTGATTCACACCATCACCCTCGACATCTTAATTCGGTGGTAACATTACTTACCAATCGTGCATTCGACCTGTGCGATGAGGACCACATTCAGGGTGAATTGGCACATGTCCGTAATGTTCTGGTTAGTAATGGTTATAAATTGCGATCATTACCATTTCGACCAAGACCTAAACCCCACAGTTGCAGGGTGGAACGAAAACCTGCTTTTCTACCATATATTAAAGGAGTGACGGATAAAATCGCAAACATTCTACAAAAATTTTCACCGAAGACCATCATTACTCCTTTAAAGAAAATTACACACTACCTGCGCTCACCAAAAGATTGCTTTCCACTAGAAAAACCAGGAGTGTATAAGATAGACTGTAGCTGTGGGAGTTCTTATATTGGTCAAACCAAACGCACAATAGTTTGTCGGGTGAAGGAACATATCAGGCCGGTGAAGAATGTTGACAGACAAAAGTCTGCCATAGCGGAACATCTGCTGGACTCAGGCTCAAACCACTGGATCGAGCTACACAACACACAAGTAATCTCAACTGAGCGACATTACATCCCAAGACTGGTTCAAGAGGCAATTGAGATTACCAAACACAAGAATTTCAATAGTGAAGATGGTTTTCAACTATCTGGAGCCTGGAATCCTGTGGTGAGAATGTGTAAGAACCGAAGAAGTGTAGTGTCAATTACGCGCCCTGATACCGTGACTGTTGTGTGTCGGAATGAGTTATGATCGAGAATGAAACCGGTAGTAGTGAATTCATTCCTAGCAAGAGACTAAGAAAGAGGGTAGATCGTTATATCTGCCAATAACTATCCACTCGCAGACTTCAGTTTACCCGTGATCATGGCGCATGCAACTCCGTCGAAATATCGGGACACTCAAGAACTCACAAATCATGGTAAATATCCCGTTTTTAGTACAAATAGTGTTAATAACCATGATAGTTTCAAAAGTGACAAATATATGCTACTGAGTAGGTACAATAATAACAGGTACATAGGTATTTGAAATATTTTTATTAAACAAATAACAATATAGGTATAAATAATTAATCTGAACACAGTTTTTTCCAGCATTTTTTTCTAAAGATATTGGATACATATTATTTAGTTACATTAGTTCAGGCTATTAAATAGTTTTATAAGCTAGTCGTTTTCTTCACGATATTCTGCAGTTTCCCATTGCGTGAAAGGCCCAAATGCATTGGAACGAATTCATTTACCTAATAAGTAAATGAGTCTTGATGAGATTGGTCTTTGTTAGAGTTCCAGCATGTCGGCTACTTCCATTGAATTCAAAAGTCTCGTGTCTGGAACGTGTATAATCAGCGAAATCCACCCAAATAACATTTGAGTTATAAATATATAAATAAATATTGCTGGACATTTCACTCAGCGCTATCTAGCCCCAAACTAAGCAGAGCTTGTATTATGGGAACCAGACAACTGATAGAATACTTATACACTTTTTTTTGTAAATACATACCTACATACTTATATAGAAAAACACCCAGACACGGAACAAATATCTGTAGATCATGCAAACATTTGTTCCGCGGCGGGATTCGAACCCGCTACCTCCTGCGTCTCAGCCGGCTATACGCCCACTGCGCCACGGAGGCAGTTTAAATGTTCATTGCTGAGACGTGCTTCTGCAGGAATATAAATATTCGGTTTACGCAAAATATCTGATCTGATTGCAAGATTTATTCTATGAAAACCCTCACGGACATTACATTCTGCTACAACGCAATATGACAGTGTACGAAACTCTCGAAAAATCAGAGACTGGAATTCTCAAGCTAGGAGGATTTGTGGCACCCTAATATTCGTCTTGCGGAACGTCATCCAGAACTTCATCGGGAGCTCCTATTGGAATTTCATCAGGAACACATTGCGGAATGGCTTGAGAGTCGTATCATATTGGATCAATCACTGGCCCTTCAGTTAATTCTTCTGAAGATGGTTCGTACTCGTTACTTACAGCATTCTTTATTATGGCCAAGCGCTCTTGTTCGCTGGTATAATAGCGGTCAGCAAGTTGAACACATGGACGACAAATCCGGTCAGGTAATGTTATCTGAAATCAATTATAAAATTTAATTTCTTATTTATTGCATTAGAGATGATGCTCTATGCCGACTCATGGCACAACTCAATATGACATTTTGTAAAATGATACTGAAGCGGTTGTAAAGATTAAAACTAGATGACAAAAATAATCTATATCGGTCACACATAATAAGGTAAGTCGTCAAGTCGAGCGAAAGGCAACTACCGCGCTTTCCTGGAGGCATTTTGGGATGTTTTAAGCTGCCTAGCCTAAATAGGATGTATATCTTTGTAAAACATTTCAAGTTATTTAATCACTCTTTCTAACATAAGTACCTATTACCCGTAGATATATTATTATTTGTTAGTTTTGTGTTTTGATTTGACAGTTAGGTAAATAAATATATCTACTTCCAAGGCATTTATTATCCTCGTTTTGCACTCTCGATTTTCGATTCTTAAAGTATTTCGATATGTAAAAATGCAATGGGACAACGAAAAAACTCTTTTATTTATTGACAAATTCTTTTCTTCTTTTTCAAATAACAATAACTTAGTTAATAATTAATGAAGCACACACAACCTCTAAGTCTGCCAATTTTAGTAATAATGGAGCACACTTGAGCCAAGCGCTCGAATGATACATTACAACACAAATAACTAAGAAAGTATATAAGTTACCGAGATTTTATCACAGAATACTTTATGCTTATACATAATCGTTTACTCTGTCGATTGACACATGTTTCAACACTGGCCGCCAAAACAAGCATTTTACAAAATGGCGGACGGTAGGTATGCCAGGCTTCATACAAAAATGTTCGACCCTCTTTTTGCCTCTTTTTTTAACCTTGAATTTAGAGCTCGTCTGTCATTCTGGATTAACAACAAAGGTTGAATTGAGGCTGGTTTTTTGTTGACATTTTACGATTCGAAGATTTAGGGTTCAATATTTATAAGTAAGGGTTCTTCTGTCTAATTTTTTGATTGAATCTTGTAAATAATACATTAAGCTATCAAAACAAAGAACATTTATATAGATAACTGTTATATTTTTAAATTAAGGAAGTATATAAGTATTCTATCATTTATCTTGTTCCCATAGTACAAGCTCTGCTTAGTTTGGGGCTAGATAGCGCTGTGTGAAATGTCCAGCAATATTTATTTATTATTATATTTAAATTATAAGTATTTTAATCTGAAATTCGGGAACAAAGGCGTAAAATTTTAGTTTTGAATGGGACTTGAACCCGCAACCTTCCTCTTGATACGAGAACGCACTATCCAGTTGTGCCACAAATATTGGAATTTTTCCGTATGTGTTCGGATAACACGCACGTCAGCGTCAGCGGCCTATCCACAGCGGACGAGGTGGAAAGGGAAGCAGCGGGGCTGACTCAAGCAATCAGGAAGCTGTGAAGGGGGCCTCCTCTCCAGTACCGCGGCGCTCCAATGTGCGCTGGGCTCTCCCGCCTACCATCCAGCGGAAGATCAGGCGCAAGAGGGCGCTGCGGCGAGAGTGGGCGCGTTCACGATGTCCCCGGTTGAAGGCAGACCTCAACCGACTCAGTGGGAAGATCTCAGAGGCGGTCCAGGCTTGGCGTGGCGAGACCTGGGAGCACGCCATCAGCCACGCCTCTGAGAATGACACCAACCTGTTTGCCCTCAACCGGACCCTCACTAGACAGCCTCTGCCCACATACCCGCTGCTTGACCGAGACGGGGTCAGGCGCTTCGCCCCAGCCGACCGTGCCGAACTCTTAGGCTGCGTCCACACTGAATGCGCGGCGACTAGGGCCTAATGCTAGTGCGGCGAGCGGGGGCGTGAGGTGGCCACAGTGACGCGCGAGCTCTTGCAGCGGTTCGAAGTATGTCAGATGTTATAAACATTTTAACAAATATTGGCATTTTAACATGCAAATGGCGAATACTACTTAAATCTATTGAAACAAACCGAAAAAATGCGTTGTCTATAATAAAAGCCGCATGTATACTTCACAATGTTATAATGGATTTAAACGGCGATCTCGATCCGGATGTCTAGCGTGTGCTATCTAACCGACCATCATATGAAAATCGTCGCAGAAATCTCAGAAACAATAATAACCCATCACGAAGAGCAATAAATGTTCGTATTAAATTTACAAACTATTTCTGGGAACAATATCAAAGAATGTAATAACTATAATAATAAAATTAATAAACTTACCTTCACTTTCAGGAAATTGTTCTTTTATTTCACTCCATAACTTTCTCGTTATTGTGCGATTACTGTGGTGTGGATGTTTGCTTTGCCATAGGGGTGGTTTAGATTGAATCGCACTTATAAATAATTCCGTATTTATTGCCATTTTAAGTTTTACTACAAACAGATGCGCATACGCCGAGCGACAAGACCGAACAGGTTTGTTATCCCCGCCACCCGCGCATTGGGTCGCTCGCTGATTAGGCCCGTAGTGTGGCCAGAACGCGCGGACAGGAACGTTTGAAAACTACGCGCTCTGTCTCGCTCGGTCCCGTCGCACTAGGCTTCCGCCTTAGTCACTACAGTATGGACGCAAAGGCGCTTTTCATATGTTTAATACTTCGCGCCCGTCGTCGCAACCGCGCTAGGCTCGCAGTGTGGACGCACACTTAGCGGACCACCTCGAGGTTCAGTTCTCGCCTCACCCGGTGCCCCCCGGCGCTGCCCCAGATGTCCGCCTGCACCATGAACAGGTGGAGGAATCTGTGAAAAACTTTCTGGCCCAGCCAATACCTGCACTCGGCGGGGACTACTTTATCTCCCCTGCCGAGGTGCGGAAGGCCATCCTCCACCTGCCCAGGCGCAAAGTGCCGGGAAATGACGGCATCTCCAACACCGCCATCCGCCACCTGCCGAGACGAGGTGTGTCCGCACTGGCACGTTTGTACAACGGGGTTCTGCGAACGGGCCACTTTCCTACAGCATGGAAGACCGGAAAGGTGATCGTCCTTCCTAAGCCGGGCAAGGACAGGCGCTTGCCCGAGAGCTACAGGCCGATCACCCTTCTTCCAACGATCAGCAAACTATTTGAGCGCCTCCTTTTGGGGCGCTTTAAACCAACCATCCAGCCGCGACCAGAACAGTTCGGATTCCGAGGCCAGCACAGCACGACGCTACAGCTGACGCGTGTGCTCCACCACCTTGCAGGAGAATACAACGCCAGGCGCACCACCATCGCGGTCATTCTCGACATAGAGAAGGCCTTCGACCGCGTGTGGCACGCCGGCCTCATATACAAACTCCTGCGCACCAGCACACCGCGAGCTCTCATCGCTGTGTTGTCGTCCTTCCTCGCCGGCCAGACCTTCTTCGTCTCCGTCGAGAGAGCGGAACCCGGGCTGCGCCCCATTCTGGCAAAGTGCCGCAAGGCAGCTGCCCGTCCCCGCCCTGCACGCCAACTACACAGACGACATCCCGACCCTGGATGGCTATTACACCCCGGGGAGCGGGATGTCATGTTGGCGCTGTTCGCGGACGACAGCGTCTACTTCGCATCCTCCAAGAGCGCTGCAATAGCGGCGAGCAAAATGCAGCGACTCCTGGATCTACTACCAAAATGGCTCGACACCTGGCGCATGGCTGTCAACGTGGGGAAGACAGTCGCAATCCAGGTGTCGAGCAAAAGAAAACCACCACCTCCACTGCAACTCCGGGGCCTCGAAGTGGCGTGGAAGACCCACACACGCTACCTCGGCGTAGAGATCGACAGGTCGTTGAGGATGGTGCCTCAGGCGCAGCGCGCGATAACTCAGTCGCGTGCAGCCAGGGCGCAGCTCCGGCCTGTCCTAACATAGAACTTACCGCTGAGGACCAAAGTGAGGGTCTTCAAGACATATATCAGGTCCCGGCTCACATATGCGGCACCGGCCTGGTACCCTCTGCTGTCTCAATATCAGCGGACCAGGGTCCAGGCCGTACAAAACATCAGCATGAGGATGTGCACGGGCGCTGGCCGCTACGTCCGCAACGACGTGATAAGCCGCGACGTGCAAATCCAGTCGGTGAAGGCGTTTGTGGTGTCCATGGCGCGACGAATGTTCGACCGCGCCGACAAGGGGCACTACACCCACTTGAACGCCCTCGCCCCACTGCACGCGCGGCCACCAGACGTCGGCGGGCTGTGGAGAGCCAGGCCCAGAGACCTCCTTCAGGAGGACGCCTCCACCTCTCAGTGAAGCCTCAAACCCAAAAAGAAATTGTAAGCGCGCTAGCCTGTGGGGGAAAAAATCCACAGGGGGCTATCCAAATGACTCGGGGGTAGTCACCCCCGGAGTTGAGGCCAGGGCAATGACCATCACTGTCGAGGCCCTTACCCTAGCCCTTAACCAGGCTAAGGAAGAAACAGAGGCGGATAACACTATAAAAATAAAAATACTAAAAGTTATTGTGTACCTATTGCTACGCACTCACTACGTTTATAAATGGTTAGGCACAATAGGCACCCGCTGCGTGCGGCTCTCGGCGCCCCCTAACATCCGGCGCCCCGGTGCACCGCACCCTCTGCACTATAGGTAAAGCCGCCCCTGGTTGTGGTACTATCTAAGGTGTAAGAAATAATTATTACTAACAAATTATGGACCTTGTTTGTCGGAGATTATTTTATATGACTTTTCTCCAGTGTGAGTCCTTATGTGTCTTTGCAAATTTCTCCTCTCTGCAAAGGTTTTATTGCATATGTTGCAGGCATATGGCTTTTCTCCAGTGTGAGTCCTCGTGTGTGATTGCAAACTACTCGTCTGTGCAAAGGTTTTATTGCATATGTTGCAGGCATATGGCTTTTCTCCAGTGTGAGTCCTCGTGTGTGTTTGCAAAGTACTCATATGTGCAAAGATTTTATTGCACATGTTGCAAGCATATGGCTTTTCTCCAGTGTGAGTCCTTTTGTGTACTTGCAAACTACTCCTGACTGCAAAGGTTTTATTGCACATGTTGCAGGCATATGGCTTTTCTCCAGTATGAGTCCTCATGTGGATTTGCAAGTTTCTCCTCTCTGCAAAAGTTTTATTGCATATGATGCATGGATATTGTTTTTCTCCGGTGTGGATTCTCATGTGTCTTATTAATTGACTATTTTTTGTGAACGCCCTTTTGCATCTAGTGCAGGCATACCACTTTCTATTGAAATGATTCTGCATGTGTCTGGATAGTTTGTTCTTCATTAAAAACCTTTCGCAGCACACATCACAACAGTACGGCAAAACACATATTTTGTTTATCTCAGTGCACACTTTTTCAGAAGTTTGTTGTAAATCTTGTGAATTATCCTCGATTGTAGCATCTTCTATAAGTGTAGTCTCCTCTATGTCAATTAATTCTTCTTTAGCTTCGATTTCTTCTTTAATATTAATTAATTCTTCTTTGACCACATTGTTTTCTTGGTTTGAATCAATTAAGGACATCAAAGGTAAAGCAGTTACAGCTAAGTTATGGATGATTGCTGATGGTGGTTTCACTCCCTCAGCCTGCAAATAAAAATTAGTTTAAATAAATTAACGATACTGAAACCTTATGAGTCAAATTGTAATTTATTTATAAAATTGAAATCTATGAGGGGTTTTCACAACCATGTATTTATAACTGCCCAAAGATGGCTTTGCTCTGTCATATGTACATTATTTGGTGAATTGTCAATGTCAATCGCCGTGTCAACATTATTTTCCTCTTTCAACTTTTATTATTAACATTATTATAGGTATTTTGGTATATAAACCATGTTTTTCGGCGGCGTATCAGTGCCATCTTTTACGCTAGTTGGAACCATATTTTCTGTTTATATATTAGCTGTTGCCCGCGTCTTCGTACGCGTTACACTACTAAATGTGTAGGTAACCTAGAAATAAAGCTAATCTCGTTGGTGCAACTTGACTTGATTTTTACTTACTTTTTACTTTGACATTTTTATCTCATGGGATTTTTATTTATGGGCTAAAAGTAGCCTATGTGGTAATCCAGGTTATTATATAAGTACATACTAAATTTCATCAAAATTGGTTCAGCCGTTACGACGTGATTGAGTAACAAACAAACATCTAAACTTTCGCATTTATAGTATTAGTGTGATTTCCAATGAGTAATATCTGGTTATATACAGACGTAAATGATAACAAAATACAATAGACGCACTCCCTGCGTTCACTCTGCCAAGGCAACTACAGCTAATATACTAGTATAATCAGCTTATTCTGTTAAACTTTACAAACAATCTCAAATCAATCTGAACTAACTAACTGTAATAATATTACTAACATTAAACGGGAATTTTATTTATTATTTTTTATTCTTCGTACTTAAGGGGGCATAAGGGGGCCCAACCCACATCTCTCAGGTCCCAAGTCAACCTCACCTGCAAGCGGTGCGCCCTGCTGATCAACAAAGAGGCTCTGACAAACAACCCGCCAACACGCAACTAGACCAGCGTGGCGGGTCATGGTCCAACCCCCCCAAACATGAATCTACAAAATCAACCAAGGCCCCAAGTGCCCGGCGACTCTAGTGGCTGCGCTGACGTTGACGGGTGCCAGGCCAGCCCTAGAGCCAGGGGTGCGAAGAATCTCCGGGTGAGATCCAACCGTCAAACGACCACTGCTAACGTTGTAATGGATTCCGATACACTTAACGTTTTGGCTTATAATAAAACTCTAATGAGCGAGCGACAACCGCCTCATAGAACTTGAAAACGCCCTCAAAGATATCAGATGGGGCGTAATAGGCTTAGCAGAAGTCAGAAAGCTAGGAGAACAGACTGAGGAAAGGGACGATGCTGTATTTTTCCACTTCGGAGAAACACAAGGACTCTACGGTGTGGGGTTCTTGGTTGCGAAAAAGTGGAAGAATAACATCATCGAGTTTAGAGCATACTCAGATCGTATAGCTGTTTTAAAGTTCCGGTTGACACCCAACAAAACCATCACATTTATTCAGATATATGCATTCACATCTGCATCTTGCGACGACGACATCGAAGACTTTTACGACCTTCTCAATAAGGCGTGCGACGAGAATCGGAGTACCTGGAACGTAGTTGTTGGAGATTTTAATGCCAAAATAGGCACAAGACAGCCGGATGACAATAAGGAAATTCTCGGAAATTATGGACTTGGATACCGAAATGAGCGCGGAACTCGACATTTGCAATTTGCCTTCGGGCAACAAATGTACATTGCCAACAGCTTCTTCTCAAAAAAGCCGCAAAGGCGATGGACTTGGGTATCACCAGGAGGCGACGTAAAGAACGAAATTGATTTTGTTTTGAGTTCGAGCAAAGATATTATCAAAGACATAAGTGTTATTAATAAAATTAAGTTCAGTTCCGACCACAGACCCATTCGTACAAAGATTAGGTTACAGTTTAAAATACACCGTGCAAAACTTTTTACAAATCGTATTCAAAAATTATCAAAACATATACTTATTAATAATTCAGAACAGTTTAACATAGAACTATCAAACATATTTAAAGACTTAAAAGTTAAAGAAATAGAAAACGTAGAAGCTCAGTACAACTCCATAATTACAGTAATAGGAATCAGTAGCAAAAAAAATAAGAAAACCTAGAGACAAAAATAGCAAACTTAGTATAGAAACACAATCATTAATCAAAAAAAGAACGGAAATTGAAATTGGCACAAAAGAATACAGAATACTAGATAAACAAGTAAAGCGCAGCGTAAGAAAAGATACCAGAAACCTAAATTGTCACTTAGTCAAAATTGCCTTAGAGGGAAACAGATCTTTGAAAACAGCAAAACAAGGGATTTCTAGAGGAAAAGTTTGGATTAACAGCTTACAAGACGAATCGGGAAAGACATATAACAACAGATTAAAAATCATGGATATATGTACACATTTCTATAAAAATCTTTATTCCGACAACACTAAACTTAAAATAAACAAACCATACACTTTTGATGACAACATTCCCTTTATAACAGGTCAAGAAGTTCATTTAGCACTTAATTCCATGAAATATGACAGAAGTCCTGGCGAAGATGGTGTTACAACAGAAGCACTTAAAATAGGCTCACGAGCCCTATTACCGCACCTTACTAACCTGTTTAACTCCATTCTACAAACAGGGATACTACCATCAAAAATGTGCCACTCTAACATCATACTTTTCCACAAAAAGGTAATTATATAATATATTAGTAATTATAGACCCATAAGCCTGGTATCCCATATCTACAAAGCGTTCATTAAGGTCATTCAAAGTAGGATAAGCGGTAAGCTAGATAGCCACCAACCCCCTGAACAAGCAGGATTCCGCCCTGGCTTTTCGACAACTGACCATCTACATACTCTTAACCAAATCCTCGAAAAATATCAAGAATTTAATAAACCTTTGTACCTTGCCTTCGTGGATTACACGAAGGCTTTTGACAGCATTAACCATTCCGCCATATTCACTGCACTTAAGAACCAAGAAATAGATCAAACTTATATCAACCTCATCGAAACCATCTACAACAACAGCACAGCCAATATCAAACTAACAACAGATGGACCATATTTTACAATCGACAAAGGCGTTAAGCAAGGTGACCCGCTCTAACCCAAACTCTTCACGAGTACTTTAGAAGACATTTTCAGAAAACTAGCAGTCTCTTGGAAACAAAAAGGTGTATCCATCGGAGATAAGAAGCTTACGAACCTGCGCTCGCCGATGATATTGTTCTTTTTGCCCCCACAGCACAAGAACTCCAAAATATGCTCCAAGACCTGAGCACTGCAAGCCTTGAGGTTGGACTGAATGATGAATCGGTCAAAGACACAACTAATGACCAACACCAACGAACAAAAAATTATGGTAGACGGGCAAGAATTATACTACGTTGATGAGTACATTTACTTGGGCCAGATTGTCTCCTTCGAAAACAGGCAAGATAAAGAGGTCGTCCGCCGCGTCGAAAATGCCTGGAGGAGCTTCTGGTCCATGAAGACGCTAATGAAGGGAAACCTTCCATTGTCACTTAAGCGTAAACTCATCGACATGTGTATTCTGCCCGTCCTTACCTATGGTGCCCAAACTTGGTCACTGACGGAATCTCAAAAGTCGAAACTCAAGGTTTGCCAAAGAGCTATGGAACGCAGCGTGCTAGGGGTAAAAAGAATCGACAGGATCCGCAATACCACACTGCGCGCGAAGACCGGCATCGCAGATGTTGGCGACAAGACTGCCAAGCTGAAGTGGGACTGGGCGGGTCACGTCAGTCGTATGGTCACAGACAAATGGGCAACAGTCGCCACACAGTGGGTGCCTGCAGACGGGCGTCGAAGCCGTGGCAGGCCGAGGAAGCGTTGGCGTGACGACCTCGATGCATTCCAAGATGGCTGGTGGGACGTGGCGAGTGATCGTGAGATGTGGAGGAACATGGGGGAGACCTTTGCCCAGCAGTGGGAAAGTAAAGGTAAAAAAAAAATCGTCATACTTACTATATATTATTATACAATATTTTGTTACAATGTAGCAATGTTAATTTGTAGCCGGTTATCGAAGTTAGGTAAAGCCGAGTTAAATAACTGTTTATTATTAGTAATTATGTACAGAGATAGGGGAAGTTTAAAAAATAACTACCTATATCCCTTTCACGACTCTATGATACGATAGTGCGTTCAACTTTAAAAAAATATTTTGGCGCGCTCAATCAACTTACCTGGACCCGGCCGGCGCCACACGATAGTGCGTTTAGCTTAGAAAAATGACAATATAGAAGTAGCGTCGATGACGTCACTACAAATAGAAAGAACGAGCTATAGACAACTTAGCCTTAGACAGAACGGGACAGAGCTATTGCATCTTGCATCCCTTACACGTAACCATTTTTTCGTCTGTCACAAAGTCAACTTTGTGACAAAAAGTACATGAGCTGTCATAGTGGTCGGTTGGAGAATAGTATTTTTGTGTTTTTAAAGTATTTAAATAACTTTTGGTGTGAGATACGGACTCCATTAGTGCTATAAAAGTTTACACCATGGTTGGGTGTAGTGTGTCTGGCTGCCAAAGCCGTAGTAAATATAGAAATCCTGGAATTAGCTTCCACACGTAAGTAATACTTTTCACCTAATATTTTCAATATTATGTGCGACAAGCTCGTCTCAAATAAATTTCGTATGTAATATTCTTCACAGTAGTATTGATTTTTAGTCCGTAGTCATCTATTTGCAGTAAATTTGTCGCAATCAAAATTAACATAACCCTAAATACTAGCAAGGAGAATGTTGCCATAAAATGGATGTAGTTTTACCCAACTTATAGGGTAATGATTTTGTTGTACAGTTTGTATCTAGAAACATCACAAATAAACATAATAGTTATTTGCCGTATGTTTAAATCATGTTTTTATCTGTTTTCGAAAAATATATTTTCAATTTAATTAACACGACCGAGTAGGTGTTTATTGTTAATATTTATTTATAACGATATTAAAATAAAATAAGAGACATGACAGTATCTAATAAAACAATATACAAAATTATTCTATTTCAGGTTTCCTTTAGATCCAATTGTAAAACCACAATGGATAAATGCAACAGGCCGAGCAAATTGGGTACCAAGTAAATATCCAAGAATATGCTCACTTTGATGCTACACAAATAGTAACAAAAAATAAAAACGAGGGCTTGTTGAAAATGCAATTCCAGTAGAATTTGTACATGTAAGTGCTTTATTGTTGCTTAAAATAATTTAATTTTGTATTGTTGCATCACACAGTGACACTATCACTTAGTATTCCTAGTTATTAAAAAAAATTATTCAATCTTTAAGTAGGTACTTACATGTTTTTTTTTTGTTTGTAAACTTAAGCTGCAACCAATCAACCTATTGTTGTGGTCACTTGCAAACAACAAGCAAACAAGTCAGAATTAAGTATTTCAGAAAAACAGTGTACGTATAAATACTACTATAAATATAATATTAAGTAGGTACTACCTTAATATTTTATTTATAATACATCCGTATTTATTTACAGTCCTGTTTCAGCATTCACTTCATTTTTTTTATTTGCAGTTACTTCCTTCAACATCAAATGGCACAAGTCAGTTTTCAATAATGTGTACCGCCAAACGACATCCAGAATGTCCAGAAACAAGTGTTTCTAAAAAACAATGTTTGGTAAGTATTTTTATGATCAATGGGCGTGTTACTTATATTATTTCAGATACTAGCGTTTGTAAAAAACAAAATGTGGTAAGGGTTATAGCATCTCATATTAATAAAGAATTACCTACTAGGGGTGATCCAAAAGTAGTGATAATCAGTTATTTCTAGTGCACACAAAAATACAAAAAAATATCAGTCACTTGCTCAGTTACCCACTAGTTCAGGAAAAAAAAATCATATAAATAGGCCACGATTCCCGGGAGCTACATTCATTTGAATACGGACTGTCAGGGAGTGAACATAAAAATGGAAAAACACGAAATCAGAGCTGTCATTAAATACCACTGCTTGAAAAAAATGTGTACCAAAGACTTACACAGCGACTTGGTGGAAACATTAAGGGACTCTTCTCCTCCATATTCCACAGTTGCACGCTGGGCTAAGGAGTTTAAGCTGGGAAGAACATCGACAGAAGACGAACACCGCGAAGGACGCCCATCGACGTCCCTCACTGAAGAAAATGTGAAAAAAGTTGAAGAAGTTGTATTGGAAGATCGAAGAGTGACTATCAGGCATGTAGCTGAGGTCACAGGGATCTCATATGGCAGCATTCAAATAATCCTTGCGAACGAATTGCATGAGAAAGGTCTCCGCGCGTTGGGTACCGAAAATGTTAAACGACGAGCAAAAGAAGAAACGAGTCGACATGTCAAGAGCAAATCTCGAAAAGTTTCAGATAATTTTTTGTCACGTTTTGTGACCATGGACGAGACCTGGATCCACCATTTTGATCCTGAAACAAAACGACAATCGATGACATGGAAACAATCCGATGAACCGACGCCGAAGAAATTCAAAGTGTCAAGCTCGGCAGGGAAGGTTATGGCGTCTGTTTTTTGGGACGCTAAAGGAATAATCATGGTGGACTACTTGGAAAAGGGGGCCACTATTACAGGCTCCTACTATGCAGAACAAATAAGAAGCTTGCGGGAGGCTATTAAGGAGAAAAGGCGAGGCAAACTGCGGGCTGGAGTGCTGTTCCATGAAGACAACGCACCGGTTCACAAAGCTGCAATTGCCATGGCTGCCATTCAGGAAGCGGGCTTCGAGCTGGTGGAACACCCCCCCCCCCCTATTCACCACATCTAGCCCCCAGTGACTTCTATCTCTTTCCACGACTCAAGGAACACCTCCGAGGCAAGAAATTTGACGATGATAGCGACGTGATGGCCGCGGTTGAGGACTTTTTTGAGAGTCAAGATAAAGATTTTTTATCTAAGGGAATTTTAGGTTTAGAAAAGAGATGGACTAAATGTATAGACTTGCTAGGAGACTATGTTTAGAAATAAATTTATTTTTTTATTTTATTCATTGTGTTTATTATTGATTATCATTACTTTTGGATCAACCCTCGTACTACCACCTATATGCGAGTCTGATTTGCGTTTATAGAGTGGCGTAAAGTTACATTGCAAATATGTATTGCAATTGATGCGAATTTCTAAATACATAATATTTTATTTCAGATGCTACCTCTAACAGCCTCGCCAAGACGACCTGCTATTTCAATATCCCCCAAACGACTACCGGATGATCGATTAATCGATTAATAAATCGATTAATGTTAAAAATAAAAATTAATATAATATTTTTGCTAACATTATTAGAGTTCTGACTAGTATTCTCGCAATTTTTATAGGCAATCGTGTTTACACAAATTACTTTTGATATGTTAGTTATCCTTTGTTATAAGTAACATAACTTTGCTCCTTCACGTGTTCGTTCAAATTGACGAGACAAGCATTGGTAGTGCAGTAGCTTTTTCTAAAAAGCTTAGGCCGTTGATCTTCGTTGCACTTCTTAAAGCATTCTCTGCATAATATGTGCATATATTGACCACATCCTGAGAAGGATATCTCAAGCCACCTCTGTCTTTTTGAGCAATAAAACCGTCAAACTTCTCAGAGCACATTGCCCAAATGCGTTCGTCACATTTAACTATATTAGTTAGTTTCGTGGTGATGAAATCAGCTATGTAAGCTACAATTTCCTTTGAATATTGGCTTAGGCACATTGGGCTCACATAGGAAATTCCAAAAGGCCATGACTATGTGGAATGGTCATCCTCATCAATCGACAGCAATCTTTTAACCGCTTTGAACTGCATAGCAATCGTGTTTTACATAAATTACTTTTGTTATGTTAGTTATCGTTTATTATGTTACTTACCTTTTGTTATGTTATGGTCCTATAAATAAATACGTAATTTTCATTATTGCGTTTAATTTATTTACGTAATAATTATGTTTAAATATATACACTCCTAATCATCTGTTGATAATATTACATCGAGTCGTACGATTTAGTTCCTTTAGGGGTAATTTTAGTCATTATATGGCAATACCTAAGACAAAACTATTGCTAGCTAAAAGGGGCACGCAGGGACTATTTCTATATTGTCATTATTCTAAGGCGTTTAGTATAGTTTGAATATTGCTGCGAATGTTAGATTTGTGTGAACTTCTCGCGCGCCAAGGCCCTTTAGATGGCAATCCAGCTGGTCGACGCGCGTGGTAAAAGTAAGTATTAATTTTGTATATTTGAAATAGTGATTATCTACGTTGTCCGTATGATTTTAAAAGGCAATTAGGTTAAGCTAATGAGACAACTATAGTTGAATGAATATTTATTTTGGATATGAAGATATTAGGTTGACAAGTCAAACACGCACGATAGTGCGATCTCGGCTTTAACTCGAATATTGAATTTTCAATGATGAGAAATTAAATAGATTTATTTATTGTTTTAAATTGATAAAATTTACGTTTTTGTTATTTCAGAAAGAACATTAACTTCAGAATACTTACTGAAATTGATTGGAGACGGAAATTACTCTGAGATAGAAGGTCTGGAAGATGATGAGGAGGAAAGATGATCCCCTTCTGCACTGTATGCCCAACTGGTCTTCGCCAAGTCATAAAATCGAAACCTCGAGCCAACGGATTGAAAGCCTTTTTAGCCACAACGAGCGATGGTCTGATGCTCGACTTTGAGGTCTATCAAGGTGCTAAAACCGCATTTACAGATAAATCTCTTGGTGTGGGTGCTTCAGTTATTTTGCATTTTTCCAAGTCCATTCCTCCAGGAAGTTACATCTATTTTGATCGATATTTCACGTCAGTACCTCTGTCTCGTAAAGGATTGCACGGCACAGGAACGATAATGATGAATAGAATACCCGATAAATAATACTACTGTTAAAAAGGAACGTGAAATGAATCGAGGGGATTCGGAACAATTTGTAAATAATGGTGTCGTAATTGTGCACTGGATGGACAATAAGTCAGTTTTAGCAGCGTTCAATTGCACTTGCTGATGATCAAACATATGTGAAGCGATAGGACAAAAAGACGAAAACGAACGTTGATGTCAGACAGCCCTTTATCATTTCCAAGTATAACCGTAACATGGGAGGAGTTGACGTCCTCGATCAATCTATCGAGTATTATCGAATCTTTATGAAGCCTAGGAAATGCACCTTAAAGGTCATGTTACATTTTTTTGATCTTACAGTCGCAAATCCTTGGCTTTTGTACAAAATACACTGCGAGACGGTTCACATTCACAGAGGCCAAGTCTTTGACTTACTTCAGTTCAAACTGCAAGTAGCTGATGGTCTTACCAACACACCTGATCGTCCAAGACCAGAACAAGATACTGTCGAAAATATGGAAGTCATAGATGCTCAGGGCCCAGAAAATGTCGACCCAAATATTCCACCTAAAAGATACCGACCGGCTAATGTACCTTCAGAGACAAAGCGTGATGACGGCTATGAACATTTTCGGTATTTGACGAGATCGAAAACCCTTGATCCTGTAGAATGGAAAGGTGTGTAAGCAGATCTAAGATAAGATGTGAAAAATGCAACGTATATCTATGCCTAAGCAGAAAAAACAACTGTTTCATTTCGTTTCACAATCAATAAATAGAGGCTAACTTGAACTTGAATTGTACCAATGTTTAAGACATTTTTGATCTCAAGAAGTTATTTTTTTAGTTTATTGTTGATTTTTCAAATATTTTTTAATAAATAAATAATAATGTATAAACATGCCTTTAATTTTCAGTGAAGTTGCAAAATAAAACCATAACTAACAGAATTCAGATAGACAAGTTAAAGCCTATATCGCACGATCGTGACATGAGGTTTTCTTAGAGGGAGAGGGGGTGCTATTTTATTAAATATTTTTCTAGGATGTCTCTAAACCTATGTACTTAGATTATAAACTGGAAAACAAGCTGCGCAGAAATATTTTTTCCCGGCCTATAAGGCATAAAACATGCTTGCAACATTCATGGATCTACAAACTATACATACCTCAGTGCCACATTGTAATATCTCTTTCAGGAATTGTTCAGATTTGTGACACATGTCAGAGAATCTGCAGCACCTCTGCAGCTGTGAGTAGCAGATGTAGCATATTGTGTGCGGCCTTCCATCTTCTTTATTCAACTGGCACAAAGAGTAAGTATTGTGTGTAGGTAGGTTAGGTCAGAACTAAATTGAGCAAGAGATTGGTACAATCGGGTTCAATTCAATGCCCTTAGGTACAGTCAGCATAAAACTAACCTATAGATAAAGTAGGCGCATACCTCTGTACTTGAAAGCTTCTCGAATATTTCTTTATGGTGAGTGTTAGTAATCCAATGCATTCTCACATTGACTGCTAGGCACACTCTGCACCTTGAGTTTTGAGCCATTACTCGAATAGTATTTGGTTCTGTTGAAGTTAAAATGCTTTTGCTGTTACGTTTGTTATTGCTTTTCAGAGTTTTCGCTTTAAACTCAGTAAGTAAACCGAGAGAGAAAGGATACCTCGGTACGTATGATCTAAATAGTTGTTTCTAAAGAGGATACAATAGAATTTACAAACTACGTCAGTCAGTCGGCGCCCGGCACTAATCGGCAAGGTAATTCCCAAGGAATTTGTATGTATGCAATTAATTTGTGTGCAATGTCATTTGTTGTTATTTCCTTCTTCCACTTCCACCATTTCCATATCCACTTGATAATACTTATAGGTACAAATACAGTTATTTTTACGTTGACGCATCATAGGGATGTTAAAAAACTTATCGACTCGACTAGAAGGCGAGTGCGTGTAGTTAGCCCCGCACTTTTGAATAATCTGAATTCTGACAGTTATGCTGAATTGTTCTAGGTGTGTTCTACATTGTTCTATAATATTACTTCTCTAAAGTCAATAATACCGCTGGAAAACGAAGATACCGGTTATCGAAGCCGGCCCCGCACTTTTGGATTTTTGAAATTTTGATGACTGTTCTGGATTGTTCTAGGTTTGTTCTTCATTGTTCCACAATAATTCTAAAACTAAAATTGAAGTCAGAAATCGCAAAAACCTGATTGCACCCTAGCCCCGCACTTGTTGATTTTTTAGTTTTTTTTAATTGTTCTGGATTGTTCTCAGTTTGTTCTACATTGTTCCAGAATAACAGCATTCTGAAGTCGAAATTGAATTTAAAAAACGCAAAAAACTGTTTCCAACGAAGTTTTAAAAGGGCGGGGTTAGTGCCGCACTTCTTGATTTTCCAGTTTTTTACAGTTGTTCCGAGTTGTTCTAGGTTTGTTCTACATTGCTCCAAAAGGAAAATGTTCTGTCATCAAAATTGAAGCCAGAAAACTGAAATACTGAAGTGTGAAGTTAGCCCCGCACTTTTTTATTTTCCAGTTTTTGACAGTTGTTCTGAATTGATCTCGGTTTGTTCTGCGTTGTTCCAAAAGGAAAAAATTCTATTATCAAAATTGAAGCCAGAAAACTGAAATACCACAGTGTGAAGTTAGCCCCGCACTTTTAGATTTTCCAGTTTATGACAGTTGTTCTGAATTGTCCTAGGTTTGTTCTGCATTGTTTCAAAAGGAAAAATTCTGTCATCAAAATTAAAGCCAGAAAACTGAAATACCGAAGTGTGAAGTTAGCCCCGCACTTTTCGATATCCCAGTTTTTGACAGTTGTTCTGAAATGATCTAGGTTTGTTCTGCATTGTTCCAAAAGGAAAAAATTCTATCATCGAAATTAAAGCCAGAAAACTGAAATACCACAATGTGATGTTAGCCCCGCACTTTTAGATTTTCCAGTTTATGACAGTTGTTCTGAATTGTCCTAGGTTTGTTTTGCATTGTTTCAAAAGGAAAAAATTCTGTCATCAAAATTAAAGCCAGAAAACTGAAATACCGAAGTGCGAAGTTAGCCCCGCACTTTTCTATATCCCAGTTTTTGACAGTTGTTCTGAATTGTTCTAGGTTTGTTCTACATTGTTCCAAAAGGAAAATGTTCTGTCATCAAAATTGAAGCCAGAAAACTGAAATGCTGAAGTGAGAAGTTAGCCCCGCACTTTTCGATTTTCCAGTTTTTGACAGTAGTTTTGAATTGTTCTAGGTTTGTTCTACATTGCTCCAAAAGGAAAAAATTCTATCATCAAAGTTGAAGCCAGAAAACTGAAATACCGCAGTGTGAAGTTAGCCCCGCACTTTTAGATTTTCCAGTTTATGACAGTTGTTCTGAATTGTACTAGGTTTGTTCTGCATTGTTCCAAAAGGAAAAAATTCTATCATCAAAATTTAAGCTCAAATACCGAAGTGTGAAGTTAGCCCCGCACTTTTCGATTTTCCAGTTTTTGACAGTTGTTCTGAATTGTTCTAGATTTGCTCTGCATTGTTCTGAAAGAAAAAAAACAGTCATCAAAATTGAAGTCAAAATACGTCATAAAACAAACATGAAAAACAAGCTTTTTATAAAAAAAAACTTCGTCAAAATCAGTTTCTTTTTGTTATATACCTATGCAAATGGAACAAGCTTATGTTCTCTAACAGAGAACTGCTTCGTAGGTCGCGTACCTTAGAAATGTGCCCTACGTTGCATTGCCCTGCGTCCATCAACTTAGGGTATACAGGTGTATATCCTCATGCGCCTGTAATTACACTGGCAACCATACCCTTCAAACCAGTCTATCCGTATTTGCGAACTTCAATGCCGGGCCTCAACCCTATAACACCCTCATTTTGCGTTGGGGGTTAAAAACAACTAACTACGCCATACAATTATAATTGTATAGAATAGTAAGGTATCAAGTTAGGTACCTAACAAGTACTACTTACTACTACTAGTTTAACTATACTACTAGTAGGTACTAGTTATAAACAACTAACTAGGTATGCCAGTTACATTCTGATCATCCTATAGTATAGGTAGGTATCAAATTAGGAATCGATTAAAATCGAATTTTAATCAAATTAAAATGTTGCTCGGGCACAGGGTACACCAGTGACACTACAGTGCTTTAATTTGCTATGCGTGTAGCTTAAGTGAGACAAATCTAGGCAAAAGTCTAAAATCCAGAATAACTGTAATTTGTACCCAAAAATAAACCGATTAATGTGAACTCCCGTTACCTGTAATTTGAATGAAACTGTAGGTCAAGTTATTTAGTTGTTAATTTCGTGGCACTATTTTGATAGTCAAAGATTACAATTAACATTTTTTTTAAGGGAGACGACTCGCGAGATTTCAGTGCGGGGCGAACCACTAGTTTATATTGTGTTTTATTTGTGTGTTACCTTGGTACCTACCAACTAGCTCTCCCGTCCGGCCTCGCATGAACAGGTAATTGATTAGGTACCTAGTTACCGACAAAAAAGTAAAGTAGGTAAGTATTTTATTAAATTTCAAATCTTAAGTATCGAATTCTGGAAAACAGCATAGGTATGTGGGCTACCTACGTATTTTCAGGACTAAATTTTTATAGGAGACTCGCTAGATATCAGTTCGGGGCGAACCACTAGTTAAAAAATTGTTTTTGCGAGTTGGTTGAAGTACCAACCTACTGGTACTAAAATTCTGCATCTACCAACCACAGATGTATAGTTTATACATCTGTGCTACCAACATAGTAACTAAGTAAGATAACGCATACGATCTAAGTAGTAAATAAATAATTTTCAGTCCTCTGTTAACCTGTCCTGTTTTTCATGGGTAGGTAGTAATAAGGTATATAATACCTACTTAGGTAACGTACTAGGCAATGGCTACTATTGTATATTGGAAACTGGTACTAAGTAGGTATTACCGACATGAATTAGGTACTGTTGATTTAATTGAATAAAGTTCGATGTTAATCGATGCCTAATTTTATACTCGTACCTACCTATACTATAGGATGATCAGAATGTAACTGGCATACCTAGTTAGTTGTTTATAACTAGGTACCTATCTTGATACCTACCTATTCTATACAATGACAATAAAATTGTATGGCGTAGTTAGTTGTTTTTAACCCCCAACGCAAAATGAGAGTGTTGTAGGGTTGAGGCCCGGCATCATAGTTCGCAAATTCGGATAGACTGGTTTGAAGGGTATGGTTGCTAGTGAAATTACAGGGACATGAGAATATACACCTGTATACTCTAAGTTGATGGACGCAGGGCAATGCAACGTAGGCCATATTTCTAAGGTGCGCGACCTACGAAGCAGTTCTCTGTTAGAGGTCATCAGCTTATTTCATCTGCATGTATAACATAAAAAAAACTGATTTTGATGCGGTTTTCTTTATAGAAAGCTAGTTTTTCATTTTTGTTTTATGACGTTTTTTGACTTTTTTGACAATTTTGATGACCGAATTTTTTTCTTTTACAACAATGCAGAGAAAATCTAGAAAAATACAGAACAACTGTCAAAAGCTGGAAAGTCAAAAAGTGCAGGGCTAACTTCACACTTCGGTATTTCAGTTTTCTGGCTTCAATTTTGATGACAGATTATTTTTATTTTGGAACAATGTTGAACAAACCTAGAACAATTCAGAACAACTGTCAAAAAGTGAAAAATCGAAAAGTGCGGAGCTAACTTCACACTTCGGTATTTCAGTTTTCTGGCTTCAATTTTGATAAGTAACAGAATTTTTTCCTTTTAGAACAAAGCAGACCAAACCTAGAACAATTCAGAACAACTGTCAAAAACTGGAAAATCGAGAAGTGCGGGGCTAACTTCACACTTCGGTATATCAGTTTTCTGGCTTCAATTTTGATGACAGAATTTATTCATTTTGGAACAATGCTGAACAAACCTAGAACAACTCAGAACAACTGTCAAAATCGGAAAATTTTAAAGTGCGGGGCTAATCCCGCACTTTTTAAACTTCGTTAGAAACAGTTTTTTGCGTTTTATAAATTCATTTTTGACTTCAGGGTGCTGTTATTCTGGAACACTGTAGAACAAACTTAGAACAATCCAGAACAGTCATCAAAATTTCAAAAATCCAACAGTGCGGGGCTGGCTTTGAAAACCGGCATCTTCGTTTTCCAGCGGTATTATTGACTTTAGAAATATAACATAGTACAAGCTTTGCTTAGTTTGGGGCTAGATAGCGCTGTGTGAAATGTCCAGCAATATTTATTTATTATTTATTTAACATTCTAGAATAAGATAGAACAAACCTAGAACAACTCAGCACAGAGAAAAAAAATAATATCGTTAAGTTGATAATAAGTTAATTATTTAGTTCCGTCTTTTTGTGCTGAAATTTACAGTATAAGATACTGTCAACTGTACACACAACACAGCGAGCTGGAAGGCTTGGACAACATAACTACAGAGCGATGTTGTTTTTTTCCTGATGATGAATGACAACAGCATTCAGCGATTCTTCAAAAGAGTCCGCGCCACCAATGAAGTCCGACAGACTCGGCGCTGCTATCGCAGAAATCGAGAAGTTATTCGAGATTTAGTTCTCGCTTTTGCCGTAAGACGTTACTCGTGGCGCGGACTCTAATCGTTAAGTCTTGTAACATCCCTTTAGGACGCCTTTATGCGTCCACGTAAAAATAGGTAACATATTCTTTATGCACGTATGTGAAAATAACATTGGGAATTTAAGAAATAACACAAAAAATATATGTAACTTGCCTTAAATTATAATAAATTATATTGAATATTGACGCCGGGCGCTGAGCTGACTGACTGACGAAGTTACGTAGAGTTTGTTTTGTATTATCTTTGGAAACAATTAGAGATAATTATTAGATCGTGATAAGATCATACATGCTCCTTTCTCTCTCGGTTACTTACCGAGTTTAAAGCGAAAACTTTGAAAAGCAATCACAAATGTAACATTCAAAGCATTTTAACATCAACAGAACCAAATACTATTTGAGTAATGACTCAAAACTCATGGTGCAGAGTGTGCCTAGCGGTCGATGTCAGAATGCATTGGATTACCAACATTCACCATAAAGAAATATTCGAGAAACTTTCAAGTACAGAGGTATGCGCCTACTTTATCTATAGCTCAGTTTTATGCTGACTATAAGGGCATTGAATTGAACTCAATTGAACTAATCACTTGTTCAATTTAGTTCTGACCTAACCTACCTACACACAGTAGGTACCTACTCTTTATTCCAGTTGAATGCAGAAGATGGATGGCCGCACACAATATGCTACATCTGCCACTCACAGCTGCAGAGGTGCTGCAGATTCTCTGACATGTGTCACCAATCTGAACAATTCCTAAAAGGGATAGTACAATGTAGCACTGAGGTAAGTATAGTTTGTAGATCTTTAAATGTTGCAAGCATGTTATATATGTAGTTATCTTATAAACTTTTGCGATCTCTGTACATAACTACTAATAATAAACAGTTATTTATCGCGGCTTTACCTGACTTCGATAACCGGCTACAAATTGACATTGCTATGTTGTAACCAAATATTGTATAATAATAAAATAATAAATAAAATTCCAGTAAAATATTAATAATTATATAGGTAGTTAGTTCAGATTGATTTAAGATTCTTGGACAGACTAATATTGATTTAACAGATTAGCCTGATTATACTCGTACATTAGCTGTAGTTGCCTTGACAGATTGAGTGCAGGGAGTGTGTCTATTGTATTTTGTTTTAATTTACGTCTGTATATTACTCATTGGAAATCGTCGGTAAATAAATTAAAATAAAGATGTATCGCAGACAGCATACACCCAGCTAGAACTGAATTTCTAATGGGGGCTTTTCATTTTCGATTTAAAAAGAAAATATAGTTCAAATTAGCATAAAAGATGGCACTGTCTGGATATACGCCGCCAAAAAATATGGTTTATATAAGTAGGAAAATAATGTTTACACAGCTATTGTCATTGACAATTCACTTAATAATGAGTGTATGACAGAGCAACGCCATCTGTTGGCAGTTATAAAAACATGGCAACAAACCCCTTATTGTTTTCAATTTTATAGATAATATCCAATTTTACTCATAAGGTTTCAGTATCGTTAATTTATTTAAACCATTTGTTTATTTGCAGCCTGAGGGAGTGAAACCACCATCAGCAATCATACATAACTTAGCTGTAACTGCTTTACCTTTGATGTCCATAATTGATTCAAACCAAGAAAACACTGTGGTTAAATTCAAAGAAGAATTAATAAATATTAAAGAAGAAATCGAAGCTAAATCAGAGTGCATTGACGTAGAGGAGACTACACTTATAGAAGTTGCTACAGTTGAGGATAATTCACAAGATTTACAACAAACTTCTGAAAAAGTGAGCACTGAGACAAACAAAATATGTGCTTTGCCGTACTGTTGTGATGTGTGCTGCAAAAGTTTTTTAATGAAGAACAAACTCTCCAGACACATGCAGATACATTTAAATAGAAAGCGGTATGCCTGCACTAGATGCAAGAGGGCATTCATAAAAAATAATCATTTAAAAAGACACATGAGAATCCACACTGGAGAAAAACCATATCCCTGCATGATATGCAATAAAACCTTTGCAGTGAAGTGTAATTTGATAACACACATGAGGATTCACACTAGAGAAAAGCCATATGCTTGCAACATGTGTAATAAAACCTTTACAACGAAGAGTAATTTCCAAAGACACATGAGAACCCACACCGGAGAAAAGCCATATACCTGCAATATATGCAATAAAACCTTTGCACAGATGAATAGTTTGCAAGCACACACGAGGACTCACACTGGAGAAAAACCATATGCCTGCAACATGTGCAATAAAACCTTTGCAAACAGAAGTAATTTGTGTACTCACAAGCAGACCCATGCTAGAGAAAAGCCATATAAAATAAACTAGTGGTTCCTCCACTAAGCGCAGTCTCCCACAACAACAAAAAAATATTATTTGTAATCTTTGATTATCAAAATAGTGCCACGAAAAACAAACCAAAACACTTGACCTACAGTTTCATTCAAATTACAGATAACAGGAGTTCATGTAAATTGGTTATGGTTTTTTGGGGTACAAATTGCAGTTATTCTGGGTTTTAGACTTGCCTATATTTGTATTACTAAAGCTACACGCATACCAAATTTTAGCACTGTGGCGTCACTGGTGTACCCTATGAATTTTGTCAAAGTTCGGTTTTTATTATGGCTAATAACATTAAAAATACAAGGTTTAAACTAAAAATAAAAATGGGGTCGAAATGTACTAGGGTTTCGGCTTTCCCGGGTTTTTTTCGTTCCCGGGAACCGGGAATAATATTTTCAATTTATAGAATATAATATATATAAATATAGAAACCGGGAATTTTTTTAAAGTCCTTGATTTAGTTTTTTTAACTACAAAAAGTCAAGAAAACACATAATAGATTAGATAAGCTATTTATTTGACTCAGAAATAATTAAACATTCTCGATCGATCATAAACAGAGGTTTTATAATAAAAAGTCTAAGTCAAATATTTTTATTCATTAAAATCACAAGGAACGTTTGATCCGTCTTGAACGTTGCCGTGAAACGTCAATTTTACTGCCTGTTCCTTCGCGACCAAGCCAGGAAAAAAGGCAAGAAACAAGGCTGGTTGTTTTTTTAATGATCCTTTTACAATAGATAATACAGAAAATAAATTACGTCTAAATTGTAACATTTTGAACGAGTTGGAGCAATTTCAATCCCAAGCTTCTGTATCATCTAAATAATTCGATATTTTATAGCAGGCTCTTTTATAAAGATTTTGTTTAATTACGTTTTTAAATTTGTTTATTGTAAATTTTTGTACATCCTTTGGGAGTGTTACAAAAGTGTACACCTTGCCCTTTAAACGATTTACTAACTTTAAGGAGTCTACAAGTGGCAACAGCGAGTTTATCTATATTTCTAGTATTAAAATTATGATTATCGCAATTTTTCTGAAATAAATTAATATTTTTGTGAACATACATTAGATTTATATAGATAGGTGTATTGACAAGGGAATGTCATAATATTTATTTTTTTAAACTCATTGCGTAATGATTCTCTGGGGTACATATTATAAATTGCACGAACACCCCTCTTCTGCAGCGCAAAAACAGTGTTTATATCTGCAGCACTCCCCCACAGCAGTATACTTAATGAAAGGAAACTTAATGATTGGTTTCAGGCATGCAAAATTACACTTAAAATATAAAACTTCTGAACACACACAATGGTATAAACATAATATAAACGGAGTAATTAAGTATTGCTCTTATGATAACAAACAAACTTTGCCATCGATGTGTGGCGGAGGTACAAGAGTAGATAAAGTATTATACGTAACTGCACATCATTAAAGTATGTAAACACGAGAGTAGTTTATCAAACGCAGCGAATCCGAGTTTAATTTGACCATAAAATAATTCGAGTGTTTAAATACCTTAACTCTATGCAGCAGTTCGTATAATATTTTATTTACTCTCTTGCAGCGGCCACACCTCGTTGGCAAAATTTTACTTATGCCCTTATTATGTAACAGTCACGTAAGCTTAAGCACTATTTTAGTTTAAGTCTTAAATTATTTCATAAAGTAATACTTTAAAAAAAAGCTTTAGATCTATCACATACTTTTGAAAATTCCCGAGAATTCCCGGGAAATCAGAATATGTTCCCGGTTCCGGGAATGACTTTTTTCCCGGGATTTCCCGATTCCTGGGACCCGGGAACGAAACCCTAAAATGTACTCACAAAGACCTTTTATTAAAGGTGCCACTTGACCGGATAGTCTCATTTTGGTTTTATTTTACCCCTCTTAAACCCCAATATCTCACAACCCCCCCCCCACATTTTTAGTTCATTTAGTCACACCATTATTGTGTCATCACTACTTACCTAATTACACGATGATCGGATAAACGCTTTGAAAGTTATCCTCGGCCAACAAAGGTTGGGGAAAAAGTATTTTCGCATTATAGTATGTATGAACTTGTAATAAAATCTCTTTGGCTATACTATTTGTATCTGGCTGGTTTTGGTATCATTCAAAGTTTAAATTTTAAAGAAGATAATTCCAAATTTAAATTAGGAAAATGTGTGATTTTTATTTGTTTTTCGTACTGTAAAGATGAGTGAATCTAATGAAGAATTTCGATACATTTTAAAATTTTACTACAAAAAAGGTAAAAATGCAACGCGAGCCGCGAAAAAAATTTGCGATGTTTATGGACCTAGTGCAGTGTCTGTGAGAGTAGCACAAATTTGGATTAAGTGTTTTCAATCCGGAAATTTTGATGTCAAAGATGCACGTCGCTCTGGTCGCCCTATTACGGATAAAATTGATGCCATTTTTGAAAAAGTGGAGCAAGATCGGCATATCAGTAGTTACGACGTAGCTGAAGAACTGGGAATTGACCACTGGGTACACAAAAAAGCTCGATATTTGAGTACCCCACGAGCTCACTGAAAGAAACCTAATGAACCGTGTACTCATTTGTAATTCTTTATTACGACGTAATGAAACCGAACCATTTTTGATAAAAAGTGGATCACGTACGACAAGAACGTGCGAAAAAGATCGTGGTCAAAGGCCGGTCAGGCTTCACAGACTGGCGAAACCCGGGTTAACTCGCAACAAGGTGATGCTGTGTGTGTGGTGGGATTGGAAGGACATTATTCATTATGAGCTGTTACCACCAGGCAGGACCATCGATTCTGAACTCTACTGCGAACAACTGATGAGATTAAAGCAAGAAGGTGAGAGAAAGCGGCCGGAATTAATCAACAGAAGGGGTGTGGTTTTTCATCATGATCACACATCTTTAGCCACTCAGCAAAAATTAAGAGAGTTTGGCTGGAAGGTGTTAATGCATCCGCCGCATAGTCCTGACCTTGCACCTTCAGATTTCCACCTGTTTCGGTCTCTTCAGAATTCTTTAGGCAGTGTCAGGTTAACATCACGAGAGGACTGCCAAAACCACTTGTCGCGGTATTTTGATCAGAAGCGCCAAAATTTCTATAGCAATGGGATCATGTCCCTACCTACAAGATGGCAAAAAGTTATCGAACAAAATGGTAACTACATACCTACTTTAGTTAAATGTAAATAAACTATATTAAAAAATGTTTTGAATTTTCTTAAAAAATGCGAGGAAACTTTTTCCTCAACCTAATACATACAACGCCGATTTGCCTAAGTTGATTTAGAGATCTCGCTTCGCTCGATCTAAAAACAAACATAAATACATATTTTATTACAGACAAACAAGGTTTGTTAGTATTTATTATACAATTATTTCCTACGGCTAAGTTAGTACCACAAACAACAAAACTAAACACAATAAAATACACAGAGCAAAACACAGAAAGAAAGAAAATACCTACTCATGGTTCGGGAACGTGATGTAAAGTTTAAAAAAAAATGTAATTTTTTTAATTAAATCTTAATTAAAACTAGGATTACGTTCGCACCGATTTGAGGTGGATTTAATAATGAATCAAAGTACAGAGAGCCAACACGGTAGTCGATGCAAAGACTGCTGTGTTGGCTAAATGAAACAAAGCTTAAATTCTAAGAAGTGCATTTGCAAAAGCAGCAAAACCATATTTCTAAATTAATCTAGGGCAGAGAGGTTAGGGGTAACTATAACTCCTCCATCCCTAAGAGGAAAATTATCGGTTGGTTTGATTTGAGATTTGTTCCGATAATTTTGCTTGTAAAATAAGAATTTAAACAGTTTTAAGCGACACGCATACAATAAAAACATGAAAAAACTACCTCCTAAAGTTGCGTATCCTAAATTTTCACCGAAGCTAGAGTAATTTAGCATACTTTAATATAAATAAGAGTTCCTTAATTGTTAGTGTATTCAATAACTCGAAAATGGAAATCATAAATACTTGTAGTCCATTACACATGTTTACTTTAGATACCTGGGTCTCAAACATTAATATGAACTTTATTAAAACTATTATAGAAGATATAGTAAAGCCAATAAGTAAATATGATAATAGAGTCCTTGTGTATCTTATGTCATTACATATGTTAAATATTGAGTAGGTATACTGGTTGGCATAGAATATTTACTGATGGATCACTAACTAAGGATGAAAGTGGTGCAGCATTCTATGACCCCAGGTTAAATGTAAAAAAAAAGTTTTAAATGTGATAATAATATTACATACGATTGTATTATGACACTGGAATTGTTTGCGATCTCGGAGGCGCTGTCCTACGTTATTAGCTCAGGACTCAAAAAAGTGGCTATTCGGTTTGACAGCAGAAGTGCACTGCAACATGTGGCTCGTTGCGCCTCTGGCCGCAGAGGTGTATCGCTAGCCTACACTATTCTTAATAAGGTTCTGGAGCTGGTAGCTGGGGGAACAACTTTGGGATTTCAATGGATTCCTTCACATGTCAACATACATGGTAATGAAGTGGCAGATGCCCTGGCTCGGGAGGCAATATCAAATGGTAATGAAGTTTTTGTGAAACCTGACTTCAGAATTGCTACATACCTAAATATAGAGAAGGTATAAGATATAAATGGAAGGAATACTTTGAAATTGCTTTCCAGGAGAAGGGCATCTGGTATCGAACTATACAAAGCGAGCCACCTCATATACAGTCCGCGAGGTAGAAGCTGAGCTTTGCATTAGTGTGAGTGATCACCAAAAGTACAGTCAGACAACAAACTCTTAAAAATTAATATCATTATATTTTAGGTAGGTACTTAAGGCATAACATAAGTCGGAGAAGTATTCTAGTATTAAAATAAAATAAAACTAAATTGATAAAATAAAGTCCAGCTGTGTATTTGACTGATGAGTACATATTATTGTGTGATTATTACTAAAAATTCAATTTGAAAGACAAAATAACTACACATCTTCTACACCAGACATTGCACCATAATCACCTTCTTTATCACTCTCGTTATCATTTTCACTCTCGTCTGATGTGTCGTTTGTATTAATAATGAATCTTTCCGTTATATTGTCAATAACGGCGTCGTATCCATGAAACTTTTTTTCTTCTTTTATTGCATGGTCACAAACATTTTTCCATTCCTGTACAGTGATACTTTCAATTTTTTCATTTGCTAACCTCATTATTGTATCCATATTCATTGACACGTTTTTTTTCGCGACGTATCCTTTTAATAAAAGGATACGTCGCGAAAAAAAACGTGTAATATATGGAAAATATATGGGCAATGATAATATCATTGCCCATATATTTTCAATCGGATTGAAATCTGGGTGATAGGGTGGTAGACGAAGGACGCTGTGACCATGTTCTCTTAATAAGGTGTCAATTTTATATTCAATAAATCGTTGTTTATTATGCAGTATCAATTGATAAAGTTGTGGTTTAAGCATGGATATTGAGTGATCGATATTGCGTAACTTGAGCCAGTCAATCATATCTTGTTTGCGACTATTTGAGTTGGGAGCGGGATTTTTTAACGAATTGTGGTAAGATGCGTTGTCAACTACAATAACGCTATTGGGCTTCAAATTGGGAATTAATTGCGTTTGTAACCATTTTGTATAGTTTTCTGTATTCATATTGTTATGATAATCACCACTTTTTTGATTAGCTTTAAACATCAGCAGCGCATTTGGTATGAAACCGTCCTCGCCGCCGGCATGAACGATTATCAATCGATTTCCTTTAGAAATAGGTTTCTTCAAACCAGAAGTGCTGCCATCTGAATATGATTTTGATGAAGTGTGAGTGGTGTCAATATATGTTTCATCGGTATAAACGATAGGCCTGCCTTGAATACGGTATTCGGAAATTTTAAGTAAATAAGTTATACGTAGGTGACGGATCTCATGCTTTTCCATTAAAATTTTTCTGTTATTCTCTGTCCTTGACCATTTGAATCCTAAAAGAGATACTTCTTTTCGCAATGACCATATTGATCCTGGATAGTTAATGTCAGCCTTTAATAATTTTTCATGAATTCTTTTCATTGTTGGCACCTCTTTGTCAGTAATGTGAAAATTATGAATTGTTCTACGGATTACTGCTTTATCAAAATCATCAATGATTATTATATTTTTCCTGCATCTGGTCTTTTTCGGAGATTTGAATTTGGTTCCATCTTTCAAAACACGTTTACCTTCCAATAAGACTCTTTTAACAGTTGACAGTGGAATTCCTGTCGATGTCGATACCAATTGGGCTGATGTAGTCACACTTGACATGTCTTTATCGTTCATGTCTTTAAAATAGCTATTTAAATTACACAAAATTTCTTTTACTTGGCTATTTAATGGTTTCCGTATTTTGCGCTTATTTGTGTTGGCATCCATTTTACTAACACTTATATCAAACAAAAACAAAATAATATTAAACACGTCACGCTGCAGTCTGTACAAGAGGTGAAGTGCGGCAGGAGCGCGGCGAGACAGAATGGCGCCGCGCCTCAGGCCGGTTACCCAAAATCAGTTTAAACCGGTTTTTACCGGGCGAAAATGGCGCCGCGCCTAAGGCCGGTTGTCACACCTACACTATCCATGTACACTCACACAAATGCAAAGCTCAGCTTATACCTCGCGGACTGTACCATGGTTTACCAACACTAGTATAAGTAGGAAGTGGATTGTAATCGCTCATAGATTGCGCTCCGGCCATACGCCTCTAAACGGAGTGTGTGAAGTTAGCCCCGCACTTTTGAATAATCTGAATTCTGACAGTTGTGCTGAATTGTTCTAGGTTTGTACTACATTGTTCTAGAGTATTACATCTCTAAAGTCAATAATACCGCTGGAAAACGAAGATACCGGTTTACGAAGCCAACCCCGCACTTTTGGATTTTTAAAATTTTGTTGGCTCTTCTGTATTGTCCTAGGTTTGTTCTACATTGTTCCAGAATAACAGCATTCTAAAGTTAAAATTGAAGTCAGAAATCGCAAAACCCTGATTGCACCCTAGTACTGCACTTGTTGATTTTTAATTTTTTTTATAGTTCTGGATTGTTCTACGTTTGTCTACATTGTTCCAGAATAACATCATTCTGAAGTCAAAATTAAATTTAAAAAACACAAAAAACTGTTTCCAACGAAGTTTTAAAAGTGCAGGATTAGTGCCGTGCTTCTTGATTTTCCAGTTTTTGACAGTTATTCCGAATTGTTCTAGGTTAGTTCTGCATTGTTCCAAAAGGAAAAAAAACTATCATCAAAATTGAAGCCAGAAAACTGAAATACCGAAGTGTGAAGTTAGCCCCGCACTTTTCGATTTTCCAGTTTTTGACAACTGTTCTGAATTGTTCTAGATTTATTCTACATTGTTCCAAAAGGAAAAAGTTCTATCACCAAAATTGAAGCCAGAAAACTGAAATACCGAAGTGTGCAGTTAGCCCGCACTTTTTGATTTTCCACTTTTGGACAGTTGTTCTGAATTGTTCTAGGTTTGTTCTGCATTGTTCCAAAAGGAAAAATTTCCGTCATCAAAATTTAAGCCAGAAAACTGAAATACCCAATTGTGAAGTTAGCCCCGCACTTTTTAATTTTCCAGTTTTTGACAGTTGTTCTGAATTTTTCTAGATTTTCTCTGCATTGTTTTAAAAGAAAAAAATTCGGTCATCAAAATTGATGTCAAAATACGTCATAAAACAAAAATGAAAAACTAGCTTTCTATAATGAAAACCGCATCAAAATCAGTTTTTTTTTGTCATACAGGGTGGGCCAGAAAGGAGTACGGTTTTAAAATTCTGACCGATACATAGCCATGTTAAGAGATTTTTTCTTTCCACAACTGCAACAATTTGAAGCCTATAATCGTGCGACATGGTTTCAACAAGATGGCGCGACATGCCACACAGCTAATGCCTCTTTGGCGGTCGTAAACGAGATGTTTGCTGAGAAACTGATATCGCGCCGAGGTGACATTGAATGGCCTCCTAGAAGTCCGGATCTTACACCACTGGACTTTTTTTTTGTGGGGATACCTAAAAAGTAGAGTCTACTCCAATAACCCAGCCACAATTGACCAGTTGAAGACCAATATCCGGAAAGAAATGGCAGATATTCCCCGTGCAATGTGCCAGCGAGTTTTTACCAATTTGAGGTTCAGATTCGAAGAATGTTTGCAGCGCGATGGTGCACATCTGGATGATGTTATTTTTAAGAAATGAATTTCCCTGATGTAAATTTTTGTAGAAATAAAAATTTGTATGTGAATTGTACTTAGTTTTTTAAATGATTTTTTCAAATTCGCAATTCTTTCTGGCCCACCCGATATACAGGGTGTGGCGTAATGAGTGGATAATAGGGTACCTGCGGGTAGGGGCCATTGTGGCGGTTCAGAAAAATAATTTGTTATGCTCAGTAAAAGTGCCTCGGTTTTCGAGATATTCGACATTTTCGAAATTTAAGAAATATTTCACCCTTCGTCACTATTTTTGGCGCCAAGACTGCAAATGAATTTTTTTTTCTATCTGTTTTTTGGATAGTATTCTTGGATAGATGTGCTATCGAATGGAAACTATTATTTTTATAACACAAGCACAGTTATGTTTTTAAAATAAGATTTCACTAAAATTTTACTTGCTTTCGTTTGTTTTCCTGACCTTTACCCTTCTGTGGTGTAAAAAAATGTATGGTCACTTGAATGCCAAATTTTAAAAAAATTAGCCTATTTCATCGAGATTCCGAAATGGTATATTACATATCATTGTCACAACTTGATTCAAAATTAATTCCTACCAAACTTATCAAGGCGTAATTTAAAGAAATATTTTTAACTATTATTAGCAATAATTGTCTACTGTTCGCAGAACTACTAGTAATTCTTGGAACAGATTGGTTCCCGGCCCAGCGGCAATCGACACTATGTCTATCTTGCTCTTTCATGCTATGAGTGAAAGAGAACTATTGTTTCGCGAAACGCATTTTTATGATTTTCGAGTCAGTGTGCTATCATACTACTCCCGTACAACAACGTGTTATCCTGTTTTGGATTGATACTCGTCGATTTTGTGCAGTGATTTCGGACTTTGTTTTGCCTAGCGATTTGGACGTCTTAATTTTGTGAACCTAACGATTTTGTGCTGTGATCTCGGACTTGATTTGCTTTGTAACTTGGATTTTTTGGTATTGCATATTGATTGCAATGCCTCAGCTATACACTGCGTCTGAATATGCGCAAATGCATTTAATCTACGGCGAGTGTGGTGGTAACGCCAATCGAGCAGCAGCACTGTATCGGGAAAGATTTCCCAATGCACGCCATCCCGATTATCGTGTGTTTATTCGCGTACACAATGCTTACATGGAAGGCCGAATTCCTGGAAGTGGCATCGGTGGCACGAGTTCTGGGAAACCACAAGTACATAATGAAGAGGACGTACTTGATGAAATTGCTGCTGATCCGACCACATCTGTGCGCGTAATAGCCTCTAATACTGGCATGTCAGCAAGAACAGTGCACCGAATTTTAAAAAGAGATAAATTACATCCTTTTCACTACCAGCGCGTGCAATGTTTGCAGCCAAGAGATTACCCTGCACGAGTTGCATTTTGCCAAACAATGCTGGAAAAAATGAACGCTGATCCCGATTTCTTCGATAAAATTTTGTGGAGCGACGAATCCACGTGCAAAAAAGATGGGTTTTTTAATATGCACAATCTGCACAGTTGGCAGCGTACAAACCCTCATTTGGCCAGAGAAGACAGGTCCCAGTACAAGTTCAAAATTAATTTATGGACTGGAATTCTAAATGGCAAAATCATCGGACCATTCGAATTGTCTGGAACATTGACTGCAGAAACGTATTTACATTTTTTACGGCACGAACTTCCACTTTTATTAGAAGATGTTTCATTAGAAGATAGAAGAAGAATGTGGCTGCAGCACGATGGTTGCCCCGCTCATTACGCCCGAAATGTTCGACAATACCTCAATGAAACATATCGTCGACGATGGATCGGTCGTTTGGGGACAATTTTGTGGCCACCTCGTTCACCAGACCTCAACCCATTGGACTTTTTTTACTGGGGATGCCTTAAAGAAAAGGTTTATAAAGACCCAATCAATACAGTGGACCAGCTACGGGAGCGTGTGCGATTAGCTGCTTAGAAAATCACAGAGCAAAGAATTGCGAACAGGATTAAAAGATCTTTTATCAAAAGGTGCAGAGCATGCATCAGAGCACGTGGTGGCCTTTTCGAACACCTTTTGTAATAGTAAATTTAATAAATGAAATGCATTTAAAATTTATTGTTTCGTTTTATTTCATTACTGAATTTTAAACTAACGTTTTTAGGTGATTTTAAGTAATGAAGTAAATTTTAGTACTATTTGTAATTTTGTAATAATTAGCTCTACCCATTTTAATAGGAATTACTTTTGAATCAACTTGTGGAAATACCATGTAATATACCATTTCGGAATCTCGATGAAATAGGCTAATTTTTTTAAAATTTGGCATTCAAGTGACCATACATTTTTTTTACACCACAGAAGGGTAAAGGTCAGGAAAACGAACGAAAGCAAGTAAAATTTTAGTGAAATCTTATTTTAAAAACATAACTGTGCTTGTGTTATAAAAATAATAGTTTCCATTCGATAGCACATCTATCCAAGAATACTATCCAAAAAACAGATAGAAAAAAAAAATTCATTTGCAGTCTTGGCGCCAAAAATAGTGACGAAGGGTGAAATATTTCTTAAATTTCGAAAATGTCGAATATCTCGAAAACCGAGGCACTTTTACTGAGCATAACAAATATTTTTCTGAACCGCCACAATGGCCCCTACCCGCAGGTACCCTATTATCCACTCATTACGCCACACCCTGTATGCAGATGAAATAAGCTTATGACCTCTAACAGAGAACTGCTTCGTAGGTCGCGCACCTTAGAAATGTGGCCTACGTTGCATTGCCCTGCGTCCATCAACTTAGAGTATACAGGTGTATATTCTCATGTCCCTGTAATTTCACTAGCAACCATACCCTTCAAACCAGTCTATCCGAATTTGCGAACTATGATGCCGGGCCTCAACCCTACAACACTCTCATTTTGCGTTGGGGGTTAAAAACAACTAACTACGCCATACAATTTTATTGTCACTGTATAGAATAGGTAGGTATCAAGATAGGTACCTAGTTATAAACAACTAACTAGGTATGCCAGTTACATTCTGATCATCCTATAATATATATTATATAATATATATATATAATATAATATAATATATAATAATATTAATATATAATATATATATATTAATTTAGATTCATTAAATCAGCACTTCACATCATCTTCTAATTTCGACGTACAGGCGAAATCACAAACATTGCAACATCTTTCTTCTATTCCAACTCCTGACTATTCATCTTTCAATTTAAATCAATTCACTGATTGTGATGTTAAGAAGAGCATTGCATCTATTTCGTCTAATGCCATCGGCAACGACAGTATAAGTCGGAATATGATTATTCCTATCCTCGATCAAATTGTCCCAATAATCTGTCACATCCTTAACTCCTCTATTACCAACTGTGTTTTCCCTACTTTCTGGAAAGAAGCTCAAGTCACTCCTCTCCCGAAAAAGAATAATCCAGCTTCTTTCTCAGATTTCCGTCCAATCTCTATTCTTCCTTTCCTATCCAAAGTCCTGGAACGTCTTGTTCATAAGCAACTGAGCACTTTTCTTTCCAGGAATAATCTTCTAAATCCTTTCCAATCCGGTTTCCGTCCAGGCCATAGTACTGTTTCAGCATTAGTTAAAATAACTGATGATATACGAGATGGCATGGACAATGGAAAAGTAACAGTACTATCACTTTTAGATTTTAGCAACGCTTTCAACAACGTTGACTTCGAAATTCTTCTTGGTACCCTACGCTCTCTTAACGTATCTCCAACAGTGATTGAGTGGTTTCACAGTTATCTGAACGGGCGCCGTCAGCGTATACGCATTGATGATAGTTACTCATCGTGGTGCACGATATCAGCTGGTGTCCCTCAGGGTGGCGTTTTATCACCTCTTCTATTTGCAATTTTCATAAACTCAATATCCCAACAATTAACTTCATCCTACCACCTCTATGCAGACGATCTTCAAATTTACACACAAGATACAGTAGAGCGGCTGCCTGAAGCTATATATAGAATAAACCTTGACCTAGACCGTATTCTGGACTGGAGCAAGGCACATGGTCTTAGAGTTAACCCACTCAAAACTCAAGTAATCGTCGTTGGGGGTTCTAGGATGATATCGAGGATAGACTGGTCTTGCCTTCCACAAATTATATTTGATGGCACCTACGTTAAGCAGAGTGAGACGGTGAAAAATTTAGGCGTTCTCATAGACAGGCAACTGTCATGGGGACCTCAGATATCTGAAGTCAGCCGTAAGATGTTTGCCTCAGCGGGTTCTCTTAGGAGATTGCGTAACTTCCTTCCGACTGCCACTAAAATTTCGCTCGCGCAGTCTCTTCTTCTCCCGATACTAGACTATGCTGATGCTTCTTATCTAGATCTCACTGAACAGCAACTAGATAAACTTGAGCGCTTGCAAAACTTTGGCATCCGGTTCATCTTCGGCTTGCGGAAGTATGACCATGTGTCCGAATTTCGCAGTAAGCTCAAGTGGTTACCCATACGCCTTCGCCGGGATACTCACATCCTTCAGCATTTATATAACATCCTGTTCAACCCTTCCTCACCTTCCTATCTTAAAGAACGCTTCCATTTCCTCTATCAATCCAATCCTCGATCCTTGCGTTCATCTGACACACTCCAACTCAGGACACCTGTACACTCCTCCTCCTACTTTGATAAGTCTTTTACAGTGCAGGCTGTCCGGTTATGGAACGCGCTGCCGGTGGCTATCAGATGTGCCAAGTCACTTGCCATTTTTAAACGTATGCTCAGAGAACACTATCTGAGTATTTGTCGCTAAATATATATGTATTTATTATTAATTATTTGTTTCTTAAATAAGTCTAAGTATGTATCTATGAATTATTATGAGTAGTTATTATTTAGATTCATGTAGTTTTCATTTATGGAAGTTTTATATTTTTTTTTTTATTTTTATATAATTAGTATTAGTATGTAAGTACATGTAGTATGTCAGGTACACCCCAGGTAATGTCTACACAGTCCATTCCATCCAAAGGTTGTCTGGTAGAGATCGCTAATTAGCGATAAGACCGCCAATTGTATCCATAGATTTACGTAGTTGTTTTTTTTATATGTATTTGTTTCGTGGTGTGCAATAAAGTATTATCTATCTATCTATCTATCTAGTATAGGTAGGTATCAAATTAGGCATCGATTAAAATCGAATTTTATTCAATTAAATCAACAGTACCTAATTCATGTCGGTAATACCTACTTAGTACCAGTTTCCAGTAAGTATACAATAGTAGTCATTGCCTAGTACGTTACCTAAGTAGGTATTATTTGCCTTATTACTACCTACCCATGAAAAACAAGACAGGTTAACAGAGGACTGAAAATTATTTATTTACTACTTAGATCGTATTCGTTATCTTACTTAGTTACCATGTTGGTAGCACAGATGTATAAACTATACATCTGTGGTTGGTAGATGCAGAATTTTAGTACCAGTAGGTTGGTACTTCAACCAACTCGCAAAAACAATTTTTTAACTAGTGGTTCGCCCCGAACTGATATCTAGCGAGTCTCCTATAAAAATTTAGTCCTGAAAATACGTAGGTAGCCCACATACCTATGCTGTTTTCCAGAATTCGATACTTAAGATTTGAAATTTAATAAAATACTTACCTACTTTACTTTTTTGTCGGTAACTAGGTACCTAATCAATTACCTGTTCATGCGAGGCCGGACGGGAGAGCTAGTTGGTAGGTACCAAGGTAACACACAAATAAAACACAATATAAACTAGTGGTTCGCCCCGCACTGAAATCTCGCGAGTCGTCTCCCTTAAAAAAAATGTTAATTGTAATCTTTGACTATCAAAATAGTGCCACGAAATTAACAACTAAATAACTTGACCTACAGCTTCATTCAAATTACAGGTAACGGGAGTTCACATTAATCGGTTTATTTTTGGGTACAAATTACAGTTATTCTGGATTTTAGACTTTTGCCTAGATTTGTCTCACTTAAGCTACACGCATAGCAAATTAAAGCACTGTGGTGTCACTGGTGTACCCTGTGCCCAAGCAACATTTTAATTTGATTAAAATTCGATTTTAATCGATTCCTAATTTGATACCTACCTATACTATAGGATGATCAGAATGTAACTGGCATACCTAGTTAGTTGTTTATAACTAGTACCTACTAGTAGTATAGTTAAACGAGTAGTAGTAAGTAGTTCTTGTTAGGTACCTAACTTGATACCTAACTATTCTATACAATTATAATTGTATGGCGCAGTTAGTTGTTTTTAACCCCCAACGCAAAATGAGGGTGTTATAGTGTTGAGGCCCGGCATCGAAGTTCGCAAATTCGGATAGACTGGTTTGAAGGGTATGGTTGCCAGTGTAATTACAGGCACATGAGGATATACACCTGTATACCCTAAGTTGATGGACGCAGGGCAATGCAACGTAGGGCACATTTCTAAGGTACGCGACCTACGAAGCAGTTCTCTGTTAGAGAACATAAGCTTGTTTCATCTGCATATATAACAAAAAGAAACTGATTTTGACGAAGTTTTTTTTTATAGAAAGCTTGTTTTTCATGTTTGTTTTATGACGTATTTTGACTTCAATTTTGATGACTGTTTTTTTCTTTTAGAACAATGCAGAGCAAATCTAGAACAATTCAGAACAACTGTCAAAAACTGGAAAATCGAAAAGTGCGGGGCTAACTTCACACTTCGGTATTTCAGTTTTCTGGCTTAAATTTTGATGATAGAATTTTTCCTTTTGGAACAATGCAGAACAAACCTAGTATAATTCAGAACAACTGTCATAAACTGGAAAATCTAAAAGTGCGGGGCTAACTTCATACTGCGGTATTTCAGTTTTCTGACTTCAATTTTGATGACAGAACATTTTCCTTTTGGAACAATGCAGAACTAACCTAGAACAATTCGGAATAACTGTCAAAAACTGGAAAATCAAGAAGCACGGCACTAATCCTGCACTTTTAAAACTTCGTTGGAAACAGTTTTTTGCGTTTTTTAAATTCAATTTCGACTTCAGAATGCTGTTATTCTGGAACAATGTAGAACAAACTGAGAACAATCCAGAACAATTAAAAAAAAAGAGTGTGTGTACTTATGTACACGCGTTAGAAGTTATACTTCTTTGGCGTATGGAAAAAAAAATAACTAAAATGCAGTAGTGATTAACGATAAATATTAAAATTAATCAAAAAGATTTTATTTAAATAAATTATTAGTATCACCGTCGTATATGAAATTGATTTAATAAAAACACCAAAATAATATTTATTTATTCACACTGTTTAATTGTACCCTTACGAAACACGTGTTCTACATATAAAAATACTAGAATATACAACTTGAACATAGTTATCAATTTTCATACCACCTAGAACTAACTTCATACTGTTAAATTTAGGTGTCGGTGTGCGCGCGCATCGTAAAAATTCACTCTCATCATTTTTCTCCATCGCGCCAAAAGAAGTATAACTTCAAAAACTAAAAAATCAACAAGTGCGGGACTAGGGTGCAATCAGGTTTTTGCGATTTCTGACTTCAATTTTAACTTTAGAATGCTGTTATTCTGGAACAATGTAGAACAAACCTAGAAAAATCCAGAACAGTCATCAAAATTTCATAAAATCAAAAGTGCGGGGCCGGCTTCGATAACCGGTATCTTCGTTTTCCAGCGGTAATATTGACTTTAGAGAAGTAATATATTCTAGAACAATGTAGAACAAACCTAGAACAATTCAGCACAACTGTCAGAATTCAGATAATTCAAAAGTGCGGGGCTAACTTCACGCACTCGCCTTCTAGTCGAGTCGATAAGTTTTTTAACATCCCTATAACGCGTCAACGTGAAAATAACTCTTTTTGTACCTAAGGAAATAACAAACGTAACAGCAAAAGCATTTTAACTTCAACAGAACCAAATACTATTCGAGTAATGGCTCAAAACTTAAGGTGCAGAGTGTGCCTAGCAGTCTATGTGAGAATGCATTGGATTACCAACACTCACCATAAAGAAATATTCGAGAAGCTTTCAAGTACAGAGGTATGCGCCTACTTTATCTATAAGTAGCTTAGTTTTATGCTGACTGTACCTAACGGCATTAAATTGAACCCGATTGTACCAATCTCTTGCTCAATTTAGTTCTAACCTAACCTACCTACACATAATACTTACTCTTTGTGCCAGTTGAATAAAGAAGATGGAAGGCCGCACACAATATGCTACATCTGCTACTCACAGCTGCAGAGGTGCTGCAGATTCTCTGACATGTGTCACAAATCTGAACAATTCCTGAAAGAGATATTACAATGTGGCACTGAGGTATGTATAGTTTGTAGATCCATGAATGTTGCAAGCATGTTATATAGGTAGGTATTTTTTAAACTTCCGCTATCTCTGTACATAACTACTAATAATAAACAGTTATTTAACGCGGCTTTATCTAACTTCGATAATTGGCTACAAATTAACATTGCTACATTGTAACAAAATATTGTATAATAATATATAGTAAGTATGAAGAATAAAAAATAATAAATAAAATTCCCATTTAATGTTAGTAATATTATAGGCAGTTAGTTAGTTCAGATTGATTTGAGATTGTTTGTAAAGACTAATTTTGATTTAACAGAATAAGCTGATTATACTTGTATATTAGCTGTGGTTGCCTTAGCAGAGTGAGCGCAGGGAGTGCGTCTATTGTATTTTGTTTTCATTTACGTCTGTATATTACCAGATATTACTCATTGGAAATCACACTAATACTATAAATGCGAAAGTTTAGATGTTTGTTTGTTACTCAATCACGTCGTAACGGCTGAACCAATTTTGATGAAATTTAGTATGTACTTATATAATAACCTGGATTACCACATAGGCTACTTTTTATCCCATAAATCAGGTCCCATGAGATAAAAATGGGGTGTCAAGTCAAGTTGCACCAACGAGATTAGCTTTATTTCTAGGTTACCTACAATTTTAGTAGTGTAACGCGTACGAAGACGCGGGCAACAGCTAGTCCTTAATAAAAAAATTAAACATAAATATAGGTGTTTCGCAGACAGCATACACCTGGCTAGAACTGAACTTAATGAGGGCTTTTCATTTTCAATTTAAAAAGAAAATATGGTTCCAACTAGCGTAAAAGATGTCACTGATACGCCGCCGAAAAATATGGTTTTTATACCAAAATACCTATAATAATGTTAATAATAAAAGTTGAAAGAGGAAAATAATGTTGACACGGCGATTGACATTGACAATTAACCAAATAATGTACATATGACAGAGCAAAGCCATCTTTTGGCAGTTATAAATACATGGTTGTGAAAACCCCTCATAGATTTCAATTTTATAAATAAATTACAATTTGACTCATAAGGTTTCAGTATCGTTAATTTATTTAAACTAATTTTTATTTGCAGGCTGAGGGAGTGAAACCACCATCAGCAATCATCCATAACTTAGCTGTAACTGCTTTACCTTTGATGTCCTTAATTGATTCAAACCAAGAAAACAATGTGGTCAAAGAAGAATTAATTAATATTAAAGAAGAAATCGAAGCTAAAGAAGAATTAATTGACATAGAGGAGACTACACTTATAGAAGATGCTACAATCGAGGATAATCCACAAGATTTACAACAAACTTCTGAAAAAGTGAGCACTAAGACAAACAAAATATGTGTTTTGCCGTACTGTTGTGATGTGTGCTGCGAAAGGTTTTTAATGAAGAACAAACTATCCAGACACATGCAGATTCATTTCAATAGAAAGTGGTATGCCTGCACTAGATGCAAAAGGGCGTTCACAAAAAATAGTCAATTAATAAGACACATGAGAATCCACACCGGAGAAAAACAATATCCATGCATCATATGCAATAAAACTTTTGCAGAGAGGAGAAACTTGCAAATCCACATGAGGACTCACACTGGAGAAAAGCCATATGCCTGCAACATGTGCAATAAAACCTTTGCAGTCAGGAGTAGTTTGCAAGTACACAAAAGGACTCACACTGGAGAAAAGCCATATGCTTGCAACATGTGCAATAAAATCTTTGCACATATGAGTACTTTGCAAACACACACGAGGACTCACACTGGAGAAAAGCCATATGCCTGCAACATATGCAATAAAACCTTTGCACAGACGAGTAGTTTGCAATCACACACGAGGACTCACACCGGAGAAAAGCCATATGCCTGCAACATATGCAATAAAACTTTTGCACTCAGGAGTAGTTTGCAAACACACAAAAGGACTCACACTGGAGAAAAGCCATATGCTTGCAACATGTGCAATAAAATCTTTGCACATATGAGTACTTTACAAACACACACGAGGACTCACACTGGAGAAAAGCCATATGCCTGCAACATATGCAATAAAACCTTTGCACAGATGAGTAGGTTGCAATCACACACGAGGACTCACACTGGAGAAAAGCCATATAAAATAATCTCAGACAAACAAGGTCCATAATTTGTTAGTAACAATTATTTCTTACACCTAAGATAGTACCACAACCAGGGGCGGCTTTACCTATAGTGCAGAGGGTGCGGTGCACCGGGGCGCCGGATGTTAGGGGGCGCCGAGAGCCGCACGCAGCGGGTGCCTATTGTGCCTAACCATTTATAAACGTAGTGGGTGCGTAGCAGAGTTCTAAGAAAATAAAATATCTTCGCGCGCAGGCGCCCGTCACGTGTAGCCGCTTGCTTACTTATAGCGTAGGTACCTATACAATAGGTACACAATAACGTTTAGTATTTTTATTTTTATAGTGTTATCCGAACACATACGGAAAATTCCATTTAATAAATTACGTTTTGGTTCTACGTTCTTGACGCGTACAGCTAAGGTATGGAACACTTTGCCGTCGTCTGTTTTTCCTAAAGAATACAATCCGGGCCTCTTTAAGGTGAGTGTGAATAGGTTTCTTCTAGATCTTCGTGCTTCATCTTAGACCACATCATCACTTACCATCAGGTGAGATTGTGGTCAAACGAAGTTCTAACCAATTAAAAAAAAAAAAAAACAATATTTGTGGCACAACTGGATAGTGCGTTCTCGTATCAAGAGGAAGGTTGCGGGTTCAAGTCCCATTCAAAACTAAAATTTTACACCTTTGTTTCCGAATTTCAGATTAAAATACTTATGATTTAAAAATATATCAGTTATCTATGTAAATGTTCTTTGTTTTGATAGCTTAATATATTATTTACAAGATTCAATCAAAAAATTAGACAGAAGAACCCTTACTTATAAATATTGAACCCATCTTCGAATCGTAAAATGTCAACAAAAAACCAGCCTCAATTCAACCTTTGTTGTTAATCCAGAATGACAGACGAGCTCTAAATTCAAGGTTAAAAAAAGAGAAAGAGGCAAAAAGAGGTTCGAACATTTTTGTATGCCTGGCATACCTACCGTCCGCCATTTTGTAAAATGCTTGTTTTGGCGGCCAGTGTTGAAACATGTGTTAATTGACAGAGTAAACGATTATAAGCATAAAGTATTCAGTGATAAAATCTCGGTAACTTATATACTTTCTTAGATATTTGTGTTGTAATGTATCATTCGAGCGCTTGGCTCAAGTGTGCTCCATTATTACTAAAATTGGCAGACTTAGAGGTTGTGTGTGCTTCATTAATTTTATTAAGTTATTGTTATTTGAAAAAGAAGAACAGAATTTGTCAATAAATAAAAGGGTTTTTTCGTTGTCCCATTGCATTTTTACATATTGAAATACCTTTAAGAATCGAAAATCGAGAGTGCAAAACGAGAATAATAAATGCCTTGGAAGTACCTAGATATATTTATTTACCTAACTGTCAAATCAAAACACAAAACTAACAAATAATAATATATCTATGGGTAATAGGTAGTTATAGTTACGCCTAACCCCTCAGCCCTAGATTAATTTAGAATTATAGTTTTGCTGCATTTACAAATGCACTTCTTAGAATTTAAGCTTTGTGTCATTTTAGCCAACACAGCAGTCTCTGCATCGACCACCGTGTTGGCTCTCTGTACTTTTATTCATTATTAAATCCACCTCAAATCGGTGCAAACGTAATCCCAGTTTTAATTTAGATTTAATCAATTAAAATTACCTATTTTTAAAAACCTAACTTCGCGTTCCCGAACCAAGAGTGGCGCAGCCGGAACAGACTTTCAAATTTTCTACGTGTTTTCCGCGATTTCCCGACGTAAACTCCGGCAGGGAAATTTTCACGAAAATTCGCGAATTTAAAGTCTGTGTCGAACCAAACAAATTTCTCTTACGGGTATTGAAAAGTGAGCATGGGAGTAGCGGTCGGTTGGTGAGTAAAACTTTTCGCCATTCCTTTCCTATAATCTTCTAACCTCATAAAAATGCGTGTTTTAAAAAAATATAATTTTGATATTTTGTTATTATTGAGAGAAGACTTCTCTCATTATAACGTGACTGGTTAACTTGTATGTAATTCTATCAAGCTAACCTTGTTCTAAAAATAGAACACCATAGAGTTAAGAAAAATTAGATAGTGCATATTTTATAACTCAGATTTGTACTGTAAGTTAAAATAGGTAAAAATTAGTGTTACTTGATCTTTAAATCGATCGTAACATAATTTTAAAATTTAGGTAAAAACATTTTTTACAAAATATATTTTTTTACACTTTTATAAAAAAATAAGAGGTTTTCCTCATTCTATCAATTACTTTGCTTTAGTTGTATTTCTATTGTATTATTTTTGTGTGTTATTTTATCTGTGTAAAATCAAGTGAAGTTGCCTTCTCCGAATATTTTATTAATAAAAATAATCTACGGCAATGGCGAAAGTAGAGCCCATTCCAAAGGAAATTATTCAATTAATACCATTATATAATGGAGACAAAAGACATTTAAGTCTTTATTTGAGAAAATGTCAATATGTGATCGATCGGTTCAGTAAAAAAGATTTCGAGGAACAAAATTTATACGTCTTCAACGTTTTAACGAGTAGACTTACGGAGAATGCAGCTGCGCTCTTATCGGAACGGGAGGATGTTGTGTCTTGGTCCGCTCTAAAGGAATTGCTCATTCAGCATTTCGGAGATCCGCGTAGTGAAGCGTGTATAAACATCGAATTAGAATCATTAAACATTAAATCAGGTGAGAGTTATTTGGATTTTTGTAATCGCATCCAAAGTGTGCGATCTCTATTGATGTCGAAAGTAAATTTGATTGCGGATAGCGATTTAAAACGTGCGAAATTGATAACTTACAACAATACGGCTCTCAATGTATTTTTGTACAATCTTCCTGAAAATATGGTGCGCGTAGTGAGACTAAAGACACCCTCTACTTTAGAAGAGGCATTGACCATTGTTCTTGAGGAAGTTAACTTCCTAGAGCAATATAACATGAGGAATAAAATACATGGCAGCAACCAAATTACAGGTTCAGGTTCAAGGCCATTGATAACACAGCCATCTGGGTACAAACCCACATTGCCTAACAATGATACATTGCCGAAATTTAAATTTGGCATTCCTCAAAACTCACAGATTAGGGTACCCCAATTACAAGAGCAAGTTCAGCAACAAAATTTTGGAGGCTTCCGGCCACCAACATTTGGCTATAAGCCACAGTTTGGCCTTCAGCCACAGCGACAATTTGTCCCTCAGCAGTTTGGCTACAGACCACCACAACCATTTGGTTATAAACCATCACAGTTTGGTAACAAACCATTAGGGTATACTCCTCAGGTACAAAGACCTCAATTGCAAACGACTGTTGTAACTATGAGGACAGCCGCGCCTCTAAAACCTCAACCACCACAAGGTTTTAAATTAAATGAACTGAGTATGAACGAGTACGATCGTGAACCCTACTAGGTATGATGAAAACTATTACTCTGACGATTACAATTATGATGACGTAAATGGACTGAACTATTGTAGCGACTATAATAACATGCAATATACCGACGAACAATATGAACTACCAGAACAAACTGACGAAACTCAGTCGGATTTTCACGAAAGTGCCTCGATAGACAAGAAGTCCTAGAACTAAATTGCGATCCTAATTTAAAACTTCCGTACATTTATTTGGAAGAAATTGATGCAAAAATGATGATTGATACCGGAAGTATGAGATCATTCATTAGTCCCCGAAAAGCTTATCAGTATTTTGGCGAGTTTATTCGAAACGAACCATTTCAAGTAGTTAGCACCCACGCGTCCAGTAGACATGATAAGATGATAGAAATCCCTCTTATGCCTACTTTTGTAAGCAACAATTTTGGCAAAAATTCTATATTGATTATTGTCAATACTTCGATGTTGACGCGCGTTATGACGGACTTATTGGAAACGATCTGTTACAACAATTAGACGCGATTATTGATTTAAAGGAACAACTATTGAAGACAAGTACGACTTGTATTCCAATAATCAATAATAATTTAAATTACACAATCAATATTCCCCCACGATCAGAACAACGAGATACTTGACTTCCACAAATTTACAAACGGATTACGAATGCCTAGTGCAATAGTTAACTGTATAAACGGATATGCATCTACGGTTATACAGAATACCTTAGATCAACCAAAGCAACTGATTATTAGACGACCCTTTACAGTGACACGATATGACGGTAATGAATGTGACTTAAACATGACAAAGGATATGAACGAAAGAGAAACAGATTATTTGCTTGAAGAAAATTTAAGTAAACTCAGACTTGATCATACTAACGACGAAGAACGTGAGAAAATATTTAGACTTTGCATGGATTACAAAGACATATTTTACTGCGACCAAATTCCCTTGACGTTTACTAATAAGGTTAAACATAACATACGGACAAAGAACGAGGACCCTATATACGTCAAGCCATATAGGCAAGCCCCGTTTCTACAGAACGAAATTAATAAACAGGTAGATAAATTACTGAAGGACAATATAGTTCAGTCTCATTCTCCTTGGAACGCGCCTGTACACCTGGTGCCTAAGAAGATGGATGCATCTGGCGAGGTGAAGTATAGGATGGTAGTTGACTATAGACGACTTAACGACATAACCATTGACGACAAATATCCCTTACCAAACATTACAGACCTTTTCGACAAATTAGGAAAAAGTTCTTACTTTAGTACCCTTGATCTAGCAAGTGGTTACCATCAGATCGAAATAGAAAAGAAGGATAGGCAGAAGACGGCCTTCAGCACGCAGAACGGACATTTTGAGTTCCTTAGAATAGCTTTTGGGCTAAAAACTGCTCCTGCGACATTCCAGAGGACGATGGACAACGTTTTACGTGGTCTACAAGGTCTAATTTGCATGGTTTACTTAGACGACATAATTATATTCTCAAATAGCTTAGAAGAACATATTCAAAAACTACGGACTATCTTTGACAGAATTAGAGCGACTAATTTGAAAATACAGCTTGACAAATCGGAGTTCTTACGTAAAGAAGTACTTTACCTGGGGCACACGATAACGAAGGACGGACTTAAACCGAATAATGATAAAATTGACGCAGTGTTGAAATATCCCATTCCGAAAACACCGACAGAAATTGAAAGTTTCTTAGGTCTAGTAGGATATTACAGACGATTTATAAAGGACTTTGCAAAGGTAACCCAACCCCTGACAGCTTGTTTGAAAAAACGTAACGGAATTGTAATTGACCAGAAGTAAATTGACGCATTTAATAAATGCAAAGAACTCATGACGCATGCCCCATTGTTACAGTACCCTAACTTTGACAAACCTTTCGTGCTTACGAATGACGCGTCAAATGTAGCGGTAGGTGCAGTACTATCCCAGGGACCGATTGGTAGTGATAGACCGGTGGCGTATGCTAGTCGAACACTCAGTGGCACAGAATCACGTTACAGTACGATCGAACGTGAATTGCTCGCTATTATCTGGGCAGTGAAACATTTTAGGCTTTACTTATACGGTCGTAAATTTTTCATATAGTTACACAGATCATCGACCATTAGTATGGCTTCGATCTCTGAAAGACCCGAGTAGTAAACTCACTCGTTGGAGGTTGCGTTTACAGGATTATGATTACGAATTAATTCATAAGAGCGGTAAACAGAACACCAACGCAGACGCCTTGTCTAGGATTAAGATCAATGCTATAGATTCGGATGATGAGGATCAATCGATGGCAGTTAACGTTGATGATAAGGAACAGAGACTAAAGAAACACCTAGATGAAATAGTCGAGGATAAAGGAAAGATAGCTCGAAAGAAAACGGCACGTAACGACTCATCAACGATAACAGTATCAGGTTCGAGTAGGACAGCGACAGTCAGTCCAATAGCAATCTCCGACACACTCTCAAGACATAGTATTGACAATGACGAATACCCTGTGCGATCAGAATCAAGTAAATCTCAAACAGTTCATTCAGCTTTAGAATTAGAATCCACTGGAATACCGATTTTACACGAGGCAATTGACACCAAGCCTAACCAAATCTTGGTATACTCATGGTTTAAAAATGAGATGCAAGTTAGAAATCTTTCTCGAACTAAACAAAAGGTTTTGGAAGTTTTCCTACCCATAACCAAATTCCTACCCATTCAGAACTAATTAAAGAATTTTTAAAACCGTAGGTACATAAAACCAAAAATTAAGTATTTTATTTACTTTGAGGAAAAAGAACATCGTAAATTATTTGGAAATATAATTATTCAACTTTTCAAGAAAGGTATGATTAATTTCTATGAATGCACAGAGCAGGTAATTGCTATTGAAGATGAAAATGAACAAAGGGCAGTAACCCTGGCCCTTCGTCTGCAAAACCTTAATGGCAACCCGGGAATACTTCCGATAAAAGAAGGTCAAGCATACGTGCACATTAATCATTGGACTATAGTTAAGGTTATTCATTTGGAAAAGATTTATAATGATTTAAATTATATTGCAACAAACTATGAGCAACTATGTAAACTGATCGATTGGAATGCACCATATTCTCATGAAATGAGAAGTATGAAATCACATAGGTACAGAGTTCATACGCGATATAACTAAAGATAAATACCGACAACTTGTTCCACAGCAGCGTTATAAAAGAGGTCTCTAAAATCCATTGGGTTCTATTATAAAAATTGTTACAGGAAATCTTGATCATGACGACGCAATTAAATTTGATAAACTCACTTCTGATTTAAGTCATGACCAAATTATCAAATCAAATCAAAATCAAATCAAATAACTTTACTTTGGAACAAAAATATGGTACAACAATACTGGAACACGATAGTATTCGCAGAAGTTATAAACTGTGTCGCGAACACTAACGCCCCCCTCCAGAGTTTATTATTTCCAATTATCATTATTACTATTATTTTTTAAATTATACAAGATAAGGATGTGTGATTATGTGCGCGTATGTGTATATGAGTTTGTGTGTGTGTGAGTTAGTGTGTATGTATGAGAGGGGGTGTGCTTGTGTGTGTGTGTATGTGTGTGTGTGTGTGTGTGAACTTGTGTGTATTGTATGTGTATGTCCTACAGTCTATACAGCAACTTTTAAAAGGTCTTCAGTTTCTTCATACGACAGTGTTACGAGCCACTGAAGACATTTTTGTTGACATTTATAGCGGGGTATAGGAAATATATTAATGTGTTTGTTGACTCTGTTATATAGTGTGGGGCTAAGGAAATAAAAATGACGACTGGCAAAAGCCGTACGCCGTTTTTCAGTTTTGCAAACTAGATCCGATCTGCGCTTAGAGTCAGTTATATTAGGATCATAAACAAGCTGTGAGTGTTTGCGCGAGGTTGTTTGTAATATAAAAAGTTGTCGGACAGTGGGAACTTGGCAGAGTGAGTAAAGTTCGGACGTGGGAAACCAGATGGACTTTTTTGCAAGGACCTTAAGGACAGCTCTCTGAGCCCTCTCGAGTCTAAGCATCAAGGTTTTAACACAGCCACTCCAGGATACAATGCAATATGACAAAATGGATTGAGCTAATGCGTAATAAATAGATTTCAGTAAATTGAAATCCAGAACAGACCTTAAATTTTTAAAAACCAATATGAGTCTTCTGACTCGCGAAACCGTGGATTCAATTTGTTGCTTCCAGGAAAGGGTACTATCTACCATGACCCCAAGATATTTGAGAGCTGTAGTACGTTCAATAGATAAGCAGTTGCAATAGGCTGAAGGAGGAGAAACTCCGGAGCAAACGTGTGCACGGAATATAAATATATATAATTAATTTGAACACAGTTTTTTCCCGCATTTTTTTCTAAAGATATTGGATACATATTATTTAGTTCTTAGAGCAGTAAACCAACCGGAGACGCCACGCGCGCTAATTTCTATACAAGAAAGTCTGCCGTTTTCGGCGCGGGGGACGAGGCAACGCACACAAATACTGTTAACACAAATGCATTTTTTCGATACGTCACTACACACACACACTACAAAATTATCAAACACCAGCATAAACTATACTCACACAAGTATAAACACACACACAGACAACCTGTCCTTGAAAGAGATGACGTCAGCTCGAAGTAAACATTGATAGTGCGAGGAACACATCGATAATAAATAATAAACTTATCGATATTTTGTGGTGAAACAGAGAATAAAAAAACAACTTTTATAAAATAGTTTATTTGTAAAAATTATGTAAGCGTTACAGTTATTGCAGTTTTATCGCGCGCATTAGCAAAATGTTTATTAATTATTTTTAGAAACACTATTGATTCTTAAAATGAATAAGTTTTGTGTATATGTACCTAATACATTTCTTAGGGTCAGTCTTTTTAGACAAGTAGCTAAATATATGATTTTTGTGTATACTTTTGTATGGCCGTTTTCGCAAGTTCAATATTATGCATAACAAAATCATTATCAAAGTAGTGACTTTCGATGTTTCTGAACAGTTGTCTACCAACATAATGTAACACTTTATTTGTAACCCATTGGGGCGTACAAGAGCGGCTAACTTTTTTGTCATGAGACAAGTGCTTCCGGATTTCCACTTCGCTAAGACGACATAAATCAATAACTTCCTTCGATGCGTACATTAGACTACCTCTACTTTTTGGTACGTTATACTTTTTTTATTAGGCTCTCCACATAAGCCCTTTACGCATATACAGCATTTAATTCTTTTAATAGTGGAAAATACTACGGATCCCGCTATGTATTCCACAACTACTACGTATCCCGCTATGTATTCCACAACCTTTTCTCCAAAAGGGGATAAGTATGTTTCGATCTCTATTTCTGAAATTATATCACTTTCTTCCGAGGTATCGAGAGCGAGGGACGTTGCTGTTTCTTTATGTCTGAAAAATAAATGATAAAAATAACGTACTTTATAATGTTTACATCGACAAAATTGTTTTTGTGCTGTCCCATCACTAGCTTTCCTAGTACTGTGTTGCCAGAGTAGCAAATTAAAAGTGGCCTGTTTACGGAACAAGTGAAGATCATAAAATGCTAATAATTAATAAAGTGCAAACTTAAACATACTATATTTATAGCATTAAATAAAAATATAATATGTTGAAAATGAAAGAACAAATGAATTTGCTAACACACACAAAAATGGCACCACGGAAGACCTATATATAGTATAAATATGCTACTATAGCACAATGCTGAGTGGGGACCGTTTTTGCTCACAAATTTGCTCTTTAATATAAACTCATTTATCTAAGCTATAATGTACATTCGTGAAACAAAATAAACGTTTTTCTATTCTAATTCATCGTTAATTCAATCAGCATCTACAATTATATTTCACGTTATTTATGGTTAGTACCATTTCTTTATTGAATAAATTATATTAATATTAACGAATGTGAAAAAGAACTTTTAATTAAATATTTATACAGACAACTTTAAAAATTGGCCTAAAGTAGACCTACTACCATTAAGTGGCAACACTTTTAGATTGACAATATTTTTTAGTTTTTTGCAAATTTAATGTACTATTTGATAATATTTAAACGTAATAATACTTATAGATGAAAAGTAATGTTATCCTTTTGTACACTAGATGTTTTTGATCTTTTATTACACGAAAACACGTTACGATTCGGCATTTTTAGCTCACGTCGTTCCGCACTCATTGTGATCCGCTGAATGGCGCGGGGCGCGCGGCAACTAGTTTTATATAACCGGTATGACCGGCGGTCTTGTACCTTTGGCAGAGGGGAACGCCTATCAATGGCGCCTCCGGTTGGTTTACTGCTCTAAGGAGCCCACGGCTTGTGTGTACTATAAACTATAAAATTACTGTGAATTTGCTTGATTCTATAATGGTGGTGGAAGGGCATGAGACAACTTTCATAGTTAAATTTGCAAAGTTCATCATCATCATTTTGGAATATTTTTGGAAAGTCAATTTAATTTTAATATGCAACATCCACTGTGATCATTTTGGAACATCAATTTTTTTTAATTATGCCTCATCCACAATGATCATTTTGGAAAGTCAATTTTTTTTTATTATGCAACATCCTTTGTGATCATTTTGGAAAATCATTTTTTTTTTAATTATGCCTCATCCACAATGATCATTTTGGAACGTCAATTTTTTTTTATTATGCAACATCCACTGTGATCATTTTGGAACGTCAATTTTTTTTTTGTAATGTATATCCACTATGATCATTTTGGAACATCATTTTATTTTAATTATGCCTCATCCACTATGATCATTTTGGAACGTCGAAATATTTTTTAATTGCTTCTTCTACTTGGATATCTTTTTTGATTGCTTCTTTCCACTTCGATATCGTCTTTAACTGTTTCTTCCACTTCGATATCGTCTTTGATTGCTTTTTTCACTTTGTCATTCTCTTAGAATGCTTCTACCACCTCGGTATCCTCTTTGATTGCTTACTCAACTTTAATTTCCTCTTTGATTGTTTCTGCTACTTCGATATCCTATTTGATTGCTTCTTTCACTTCAATATCCTCTTTGATTGCTTCTTCCACTTCGATATCATCTTTGATTGCTGCTTCCACTTGGAAATCCTCTTTAATTTGATTGCTTCTTCCATTTCGATATCGTCTTTGACTGCTTCTTACACATGGATATCCTCTTTGATGGCTTTTAACAGCTCGATATCCTCTTTAATTACTTCTTCGACTAAAAGAAAAACACGCGAGCTGCGAGCAGCTCGCGCACAACGCAACCTCTAGTTTTATATATATATATATATATATATATGTATTGTTATTTGTTTAATAAAAATATTTCAAATACCTGTGTACCTGTTATTATTAAATCGAGTACTCAGTAGCATATATTTGTCATTTCTGATCCACTAAATTCAGAAAATAAAAATAGTTTTCATTTTATTTAATATTTTATTTTATTTTTTTAATTTTTGGAAAACTTACAGCTAGGTTACAGAAAAGGTATTTGAATAGGAAATAAACAACAGTAAATGCTACTTATTACAAGAAGGCCAATTAAAAGTTTCCGCAAGTAAGGTAGAAGATGTATAGGCAATATATAAACAGATAAGATAGACGACACTTAAATTGAGAGGAAAAAAAAATTATACATAGGAAATATAGATACACACACACACACACACACACACATACGCGATATCGGATAAGTGCTTAATCTATGTATTAAAATAAATGTCACTAAGTAAGCGTTTAAGCTTACTAGTTTTTGTGTTAAACAGATCAATATCTTTATTTGCCTTAGCCAATGAATTATAGGAGTTACAAGCTCTCACTATAAAAGAATTTTGCCTATAATTAGTCCTAACTCTGGGAACATAAAGAAGGTTAGGATTTCTCAATGCAGCTTTAACAGTTCGCAGCCCTATTAGCTCCAGAAGCTCTGGGCAATCCACAGTATTGTTCGCTATGTTAAACAGGTAAGTCAAATCGGCTATTTCCCTTCGTTCGGATAGAGGAAGAAAATGAAACTTACGACATCGTGTATCATAGTCAGGTAGGAATATTCGGGCTCGGTATTGGAGATAACGTAAAAACCTTCTTTGTATACCTTCCAAACGTGAGGAATAAACTTTATAACACGGATTCCACACTTGCGAAGCATATTCTAAATGACTACGTACGTAAGCACAATAAAGTATTTTAAACGTCTTGATACTTGTAAACTCTGCTGACATTCTCATGACAAAACCAAGTGCGCGTGATGCCTTTTTAACTTTACTATTAATGTGTTCGTCAAACAACAACTTACTATCAAACGTCACTCCCAGGTCTTTTATTGTATTTACTCTATTTAGCTGTGAGTTATAAAATGTATAATTATATGTCAATGTAGTAGGTTTACGAGTAAAGGAGCACACATAGCATTTCGAGACATTCAGATCTAATTTGTTGATTATACAATAATTTTCGAATCTGTTTAGGTCATCTTGTAGGCGAAGATTATCCTCTAAGGTTTTTACATGGCATATAATTTTCATATCGTCAGCGTACAGCAGTATTTTAGAGTAAATAAAGCAAGAAGAGATGTCACTAAGAAAAATTGTAAAAAGCAACGGACCAAGTAAGGATCCTTGGGGAACACCTGAAGGTATGCTCATAGGACACGAAGAGTAACCGCCCATGTTATGTTTGTTTCATGTTATTTTTTTACATTTTCAAACCCAAATAAACACTACGGGATTTCATCACTAAATACTTTGTTTGTAATCGCTTACTCTGTCGATTGACACATTTTTCATCACTGTCCGCCAAATCAAGCCTTTTTCAAAATGGCGGACGGTAGGTATGCCAATGAGGTTCGATGCTCTTTGTCAAAAATAATAATTTGAAAAGAACGACTACATACCTTAATCGATAAGTTTTTAACATCCCTATAACGCGTCCACGTGAAAATAACGGGTATTCTTTTTTTAGACAATGAAATAAATAAACAGTGCTGCCATTTGTGGGGAATTTCCCTGACTTGTGGGGAATACCTAGGTGGCGCAGTAGGCGAATAGGCGACTGAGATGCAGGAGGTAGCGGGTTCAATTCTCGCCGCGGAACAAATGTTTGCATGGTCTACAGATATTTGTTCCGGGTCTGGATTTTAAGTATGTATTTACAAAAAAAAAGTAGACCAGCGGTATTTATATATTTAGCTAGTACGGGGAATGACTGAAATCGGGGAATCGAAGTCGACTGCTTTTTGCACTATAGAAACCTCAATAAAGTCAAAATATTTTATGCATTAAAATCACAAGGATCACTTTGAAACGTAAATTTTACTGCCTGTTCCTTCGCGACCAAGCCAGGAAAAAAAGGCAAGAAACAAGGCTGGTTGTTTTTTTAATGAATGATGATTTTAATGATACATAACAATACACAAAATAAATTACGTCTAAATTGTAACATTTTGAACGAGTTGGAGCAATTTAAATCCCAAGCTTCTCTATCATCTAAATACATAATCCGATATTTTATAGTAGACTTCTTCATAAAGATTTTATTTAATTACGTTTCTAAATTTGCTAATTATCCATTTTTGTACATCCCTTGGGAGATTGTTATAAAAGCGTACACCTTGCCCGTTAAACGATATACTAACTTTATGGAGTCTACAAGTGGCAACAGCTAGTTTACCTATCTTTATTTTTAGTATTAAAATTATTATCACTAGATTTATTAAACAAATTGTTACCATCCATTGTAGCTTTAAAGCTTTTAAACAAGGGATAGCCAAAACGGGTTGACTGATAAAATTCGAACCAAACCGGACTATGCATAAAGCGAAAGGGAGGTAAAAAAATTGTTTGAATGAAGTATATAAATACCATATTGTAAGAGATTTTTTTTAGATCATAAGAAATCATTCCAAAGTTTATTTTGTTGATAATTACACAAAATTTAGTATGAAACAGTGTTTAATTATCTATTAGGTATTATAATAGCGGGGAATTTAGCTCTCTTTTGCGAGGAATCAAGTTACATTGGCAGCACTGGAGATACAATAACACAAAAAATATACCTTGCCAATTAGCGTCGGGCGCCGACTGATGTAGCGATTGTAAATAAATTTGTATTCTCTTTAGAAAAAACTATTTAGAGCATTTATTAGATCATACTACCGTATCCATTTTCTCTCGGTTTACTTACATACTGATCGAGTGTAAAGTGAAAACTCTGAAAAGAAATCACAAACGTGACAGCAAGACAATTTTAACTTCAATAATTATATAAATATCGCTGGACATTTCACACAGCGCTATCTAGCCCTAAACTAAGCATAGCTTGTACTATGAGAACCAGATAACTGATAGAATACTTATATACTTTTTTTGTAAATACTACATACTTATAATATATAGAAAAACACCCAGACACGGAACAAATATCTGTAGATCATGCAAACATTTGTTCCGCGGCGGGAATCGAACCCACTATCTCCTGCGTCTCAGCCGGCTATACGCCCACTGCGCCACGGAGGCAGTCAAATACTAATGAGAATGAGTAATGGCTTAAAACTCAAGGTGCAGTGTGTGCCTAGCGGTCGATGTCAAAATGCATTGGATTACCAACACTCACCATAAAGAAATATTCGAGAAACGTGGTATGCTCCTATAGCCCAGTTTTATGCTGACTGTAAGGGAATTGAATCCAATTGGACCAATCCCTGGGGGGATTTGGAAAGCGGATGCACGAATTTGTGGGTAATGGGTTTGTGGGTAACCCCTGCATAATCCAACCCTCAGTAGGGTTGGATTATGCAGGGGTTGCTTTTCCATCCCCCTTGGTACCATCTTTTCTGCACGCAAAATTTTTTATTATTAAATTCCCAAATTAGGTTAAGAACCCAAGTCGGATAGGTTATGTTCAATAGGTCACTTAACCGAATCAGTCTTCCCTGAATAGAATAGGTTAGCTAAAATACAGGATCAAAACCGTATCAGTCAACTCCGAATTGAATAGGTTAGGTCAAGTACGGTTATAGAACCGAATCAGTCAACCCCGACTCCATGTAGTCTTGTCTAACAAATATTAGTGTTTTTATAAATTCCAAGGCGCGGAGGGAGAGCAGCCTGCGCCAGCAATAACAATGCACAGGCACCGCTAGAACCGTAGCGGCTGAGGCTGGTCACCATAGGCAACCAGCAAGCCGAAGCTGCGAAGGTGCGCATTGCTACGCAATGGTGTTGAGGCTGCACTTACCAAAGAGCCGTGCAACCCTAAGTTAGCTACCGAAATAGACTTTTTAGCTATAAGTTTGGCAATAAATGACAACATTTTGCGGTTAGGATCAAAAACTTAAAAGTTTTTCTCTCGGAAACTATAAATTTGTTGGCGAAAGTAGTGGTACCGGAAGTTAGCCCTCTCCCCTCCCCCTCCAAAAAATCCCCTGTGCGTGCAGACGCTTTCTAAAGCAATCCCATCCCAGTTTTGCCTACATACAGTAGCTACTCGTATATTCCAGTTGAATGCAGAAGATGGAAGGCCGCACACAATATGCTACATCTGCTACTCACAGCTGCAAAAGTGCTGCAGATTCTCTAACATGTGTCAAAAATCTGAACAATTCCTGAAAGAGATATTACAATGTGGCACTGAGGTCTTCATTATATATCTATATATATTAGGTCTTCTTTACCTATGAAATTGCCGTTTTGTATGGAATAAGTGAAAGTAGGTACTTATTTTTTTAAACTTTTTTATTTCTGTTATTCAAAGTAATCAGCCATGCAATCGACGCATCTTTGCCAACGCATTGGCAGTTTATTGATGCCCTTCTTGTAAAAATCAGCTGGACGGGAGGCAACAAACTCTTCAAAAGCATTTTGTACTGCCTCTCGGGAATTTAATTTTTTACCCACTAAAAAGTTGTCTAAATTTTGGAAAAAGTAATAGTCGCTAGGTGCAAGGTCTGGTAAGTATGGCGGATGAGGGAGAGCTTCGAACCCCAGCTCTTGCAGCTTGGAGACTGTCTGTTGTGCAGTATGGGGTCGCGCGTTGTCGTGAAGGAGCAGTGGGGACGACCGATTGACCAAAGCTGGTTGCCGATGTGCAAGCTTCTCCATCAGTGTCTCCAGTTCTTCACAGTACACATCTGCAGTAATGCTCATGCCATTTTGTAAAAAGCTGTGGTGAATCACACCCGCACTAGACCATCAAACAGTGACCATCACCTTTTTAGTGGTCATTTTTGGTTTAGGGCATTGCTTTGGTGCTGAACCAGGATCTAACCAACTTGCTGAGCTCTTTCGATAGTCAAACAGAATCCATTTTTCATCGCACGTAACAATTCGGTTCAAAATTCCTTCATTTCTTTGCCTATTGAGCAGCGCGAGGCAGGTCTCGACGCGTACGTTGCGCTGGCGATCGTTAAGTTCGTGGGGCACCCATCTATCAAGTTTTTTTACCTTGCCTATTTGTCGCAAATGGATCAAAATTGTTTTGATGCTAACATCAAAAGCTGCTGCTAGCTCAGCTGTACATTGAGTTTCGTCAGCTTCCACAATCGCCTTTAATTCATCATTGTTGACCAAAGTCTCCGGACGACCACGAGCTTCATTTTTCAAGTCTAAATTTCCAGAACGGAACCGGGAAAACCAATAACGGGTTGTACGTTCGTTTGTACAGTTCTCTTCGTAAACGTTTTTGATGTTACGTGCCGTTTGTGTCGCGTTGGTGCCACGACGGAACTCATATTCCATAATTACATGAATATTTGGAATCTCAACGAGCTGTTGAGACACCAGAACAGTCCCAAGCTCGGCGTCAACAGCATGCTGAGTATTTAGCATCTTAATGGACTGATGAGACACCTGAACAGTCCCAAGATTGGCGTCGACAGCATGCTGAGTATCTAGCATCTCAACGGGCTGATGAGACACTAGAACATTCCCAAGATCGGCGTCGACAGCATGCTGAGTATTTAGCATCTCAACGGGCTGATGACACACCAGAAAAGTCCCAGGATCGACGTCGACAGCATGCTGAATATCTGGCATCTCAACAGACTTCTGAGACACCCGAACAGTCTCAAGTTCGGCGTCTTCAGCAGGCGACTTACCTACATGGCGTCTCAAAGAGCTACAGAAACCGTTGAAGCTGCTGAAGCTCATAGACGCCCTGTTGCTGAAAGGGCACAAAAGCGACGACTAATATTTACAAGAAACGCGTGGGGGTATTCGATAAAGCTTTGAGTACGACGAGACTCTTGATTACGAAAGCCACAAGCTTATAAAAATAATAGCGATGAATAAAGAATGCAGATTTTGCGGTGCTCTTAAATGGAAAGAGGAAGCTGCAGGCATGTGTTGTTCGGGAGTAAAAGTAGCTCTTCCTTCAATAGACGAGCCTGTTGAACCTCTTAATGAACTTTTTTCAAATGAAACAGATGAGTCTCGCCGTTTTCTAAAAACTATAAGGAAATACAATACATGCTTCCTTATGGCATCTTTTGGAGCTGATAACATTGTGTCGATGCCAGGATTTTGCCCGACTGTTACAATCCAAGGACAAATATACTACACAATTGGCTCTTTGCTTCCTGCTACTAATATAATTTATAGGAGCATACTGTAGTAGCTACCTATGATACCTACCGGCTTATGATTAGGGCGCTTCAGTGCTTAGTAATTACCGTATTTCTTATGTTGACAATATTCTTACGTTATTATAGAGCGACTGTAACATCTCATTATTGTCAGGCTGTTATATTTTTCAAATGCGACCCAAAAATTATTTATGTGTTAATTTAATGTCATAATATTATTAGTTCTTTTCTACACCACGCTAATATAAGCTACTCGAAATACTAATCCTGTGCAGACGAAGTCGCGGGCACCAGCTAGTGTGCAATAAAACCTTTACCAAAAGCTGTTATTTGTATACCCACAAGAAGACTTGCACTGGAGAAAAGCCATATAAAAAAAACATTAATTTCAGACAAACAAGGTCCATAATTTGTTAGTAACAATTATTTCTTACTGCTAAGTTAGTACCACAGCTAGAATAAAACTAAACACAATAATATACACAAAGCAAATCATAGAAAAGAACAAGAAAGAAAGATAATACATTTATACCATTCACCTTCTAAAAAGCTTATTTTATTCATTGAAAACAGTGATTAAGGCCCTGTCCGCACAGCGATATTACACCGCGTGAATTTTTTATCGTAATTCTGTAACACATTGAACCTTACTTAAGTATCCGCACTGGCGATGATAAATCCGCGCGGAAAAAAAATCTGTGATCTAATGCAAATTCAAACGGATTTATTTCCGCGCGAAAATGTTGTGCAATATACATATGTTGTGCATAAAGTAGTATGACTGTGGCCCCACTGCGAAATAAAATTCGCGCGCTTCACTCAGTTGTGCACTGGCAACGGTATTGACAAGATTTCGCGCGCTTCGTCTCCCGCCCGATCGGCAGGCGAGCAGGACTTAGCAGAAAATTACAACATAGAACAATTAGTCACCCTGATGCACAGGAGACCTCCCTTGTGGGACTTTGATCCTAAGTACCACGATCGAGTATTGAAAGCAAGATTGTGGGAGGAAATATATAAACAGATATACTTTAGTTGTGAACAATGCAGTATTGCTGAGAGAAAACAAACAGGTAAGTAAAGTAAATACTTTATTAATATATAAGTTTACAAATTGACAATAATTATTATTTTTTTCATTTTTCTAGGTAGGTATGTATGTATCTCGGTTACAAAACAGGTACCTACTAGGTACATACGTTTATTTATATTTTATCATACTGCCACGAAATTGACCCTTTCGATGAATCAAGAAGAAAAAAGAGAAAACGAAAGAAAAATCCTTTCATAGGTCTCAAGGCCGTAAAAGGGTGAATCCAGTATTCATGACTTCGTCTTCATTTACGTTGCCGCCGTAATAGCCGGTAAATCAAAATTTTTCTGATGTCCACGTCCGTCTCAGCCGGAAGATGCATCGAACTGACAAAAATCGCGCGGAATTTTATTCGTGGTGCGTACTTTCGAGCACGGACAATTCGCAAGGATAAATATCGCGCGGTGAAATATCGCTGTGCGGATTCACCCTAAAAAGCACTTTTAATCATTAATTTGGTGTTTAAATTTAGAACACACCTGGACCGCAATGCTATAAAATTTCTTTGCGTAAAAAATACTCGATACAAACTCCTTGTGCAAAAATAACTCCTCGAGATTTGATTGGTCGAAGTTTTCGACAAAGGAGTTTAGCATTAGAATAAAAACTGTTTTGTGTTCTTTGCTGTCCTTGTTTTGTGTTCTTTGTTACATAATAATAAAAAAAAGTCAACCTAACGTTTACATATTCTATGGGCTTCATTCATACTTTCGATTGGTATGAAATTTGTCTATTAACCAAACCAGTGAAATGATTAAAAAAAGACGTGTGGCACTCGGAGACTACCGCGGTAAAGCTATTGCATAGCTGTTTTATCAACTTATGCAATTATAATTATTTATGCAGTATTTTTTTTTCTTACTTTTATTACGTATTCGTCCGACTTCGTGAGCAGCTCGTCTCGATTCGTGCGAGCTTCGTAGAGTCGTACCATGAAGTAAATACAAAGAGGAGGTGCCCTAACGCCGAAACTCTAAGCAGGCATGAGTCACCAGATTGCAGGGCGAAGAGGGGGATTACGCATGCGCAGTAACGCCGATACAACCAATGCCACCTAGAGGCGAGTTGCTGAACTAAAGAGACAAGCGTGATATTTCAAAGTCATTAAAAGTTCTGCTATTCATCGATAGATGGCAAAACTAAAAAGTATCACCGCTGTGCCGGTCGGAGTGTTAGGTTTTTTCGTTACGGAATTTCTGGATTCGGTCTCAACGCTCAAGGCCCGCGATAGCTTAAAAAAATTTGTAATTGTTAATTAATCATATTCTGGACTGAAATTTTGTAAACAACTCATTTGCAAAATATTTATGACATATTTCATTGAATATAAAATACTTTTTATCCATTAATCAGCTCGGTGAAGGTCGTTTTATAGATATCTTAGACTACCAGTACGGACGGATGTAACGAAATCGAAAAAGCATAACTTAGGTAGGTACCTATATAAAAAAATTGGAAACCCCCTGATTATGGGAAGTAACGAAAGATAAAAATAAAAAGCTTATATAAGTATGTACCCATTTTATCGTTATCAATTTTATTAGAATAGGATACTTCTTTATTGCACACCAACAAAATTAAAAATACAAAGAAATACACAAAAATAAAGGTAAGTAAAATTTATTGTATCCCGTTTTGTTGAAAGTTAAATTGAAGTTGACACATCCTCGAGGACCTTCCTCGTCCGGTCTGCGGCCTTTTCGGTCGCGTCAGACAGGATGTGGGAAGCGCTCAGGTTTAACCGAAGAGTTTGTAGTTTCGATTAAAAGTTGTATAGCACATGTTACTGGCATTTATGGACTATCTCGAGCATGGATTATCAAATGTCTTCGCAAACTACCCCTTTCTGTAAAGGTTTTATTGCACAAGGTGCATGCAAATGGTTTTTCTCCAGTGTGGGTTCTCATGTGTTTTTTCAAATTACACATTACTGTAAAAGTTTTATTGCAAATTTTGCATTCATATGGCTTTTCTCCGGTGTGGATTCTCATGTGCTTATGCAAATTTGTGTTTTGGTTAAAAGCTTTATCACAGATGTTGCAGGCGTATGGCTTTTCTCCAGTGTGGATTCTTATATGTTTTTGCAGATCACAATTAAGGATAAAGGATTTATCACACATGTTGCAGGCAAATGGCTTTTCTCCAGTATGGATTTTGATGTGTTTTCGCAAACTACTTTTTTCTATGAAGGTTTTATTGCACATGTTGCATGCAAATGGCTTTTCTCCAGTGTGAATTCTCATGTGACTTTGTAAATGGTTGAATTTAGTAAATTTTTTAATGCATCTAGTGCAGGCATAGCGTTTTTTGCTTACATGAATCCGCAAGTGTATCAATAGTTCGCTTTTCATTAAAAAAGTTCTACTACAAAAATCACAGCAGTACGGCAATGTACATCCATTGTTTGTATCAGCATTTACTGTTACCGGAGGTTGTTCTACTATTGGATCAACTTGACCTATTGGATCTTCAACTGTAGCATCTACAGTTGCACTCTCCTCTATATCAATGGGTTCTTCTTTAAATTCGATTTCTTCTTCTTTAATTAAAAGTTCTTCATTGACTTCAACTTCAATATATCCTTGGCTTGAAGAATTAATGGACGTGGACTGTAAGGCAGTGACAGTTAAGTTGTGGGTGATTTCTGTTGCTTCTTCTCCTTTAACCTGTTAACAAACAATAAATATTATTAATGTTTATCATTGTGGATCATATTTATTGCCTTTGAGTGACTGAAACTTGATGTGTATTGCAAAACCATACCCAGGACAACTTGCGCATCGATGTCTAAGCGTACACACATCAACAATGTCTAGGGATATTTCATTTCGAAATGATTAGCTTATCTAAAACTATTTGCTGTTTAGAAAAAAAATATATATGTGGATATAAGCCCCTTTACTTAGTTCTATTTTCAGAATGAGAAAAAAATATATAACAAAAAGTATTAAACGGGGACTCTGATTTGAACGTTAACTTTGCCTAAAACGAATTTACTTTTATTTAATTTTCAACGAGTGTTCGATCAGTTTAAATAAAAATCAGTCAAATTCAATCAAAAATCAGTCGATCAGTCAAATAAAAAAAAGTTAAATAAGATCAGTCTACCTGTGACTTTTTTTTATTTAAACTGATCTTGTGATCTTTATAATGCCATGGAACGTCGACATTTAAGCAGAAAAGAAATGATAAGAGTGCTATGCATGTTAGAGGCCAGTGCTATCCAACGCGTGGTTGCCGATAGCCTAAACACCAATCAAAACATAATTTCAAGATTGTGGTCACGTCATCGTATTACTGGGGATGTAGCAGAGCGTCACACTGGGAAAAAACGAATTACCACCCCTAGACAGGATCGTTTTCCAGAATTCCGCCAGGAGGGAACACAATCTCATGGCGATGCAGCTAGGCAAAGGCACCAGTCACACCACCAGCTGTTAATAAGCGTCCAAACAGTCAGAAGAAGACTACATGAAGTTGATCTTAATTCTCATAGACCGCTTCGTGCGCCAGATATTTATTTATTTATTTAGGAATCATCAACATAGCATACACTGACAATATTTAGCGGTTACATTTCAAATGGTAGAACTTAGTGCTACTATAATTAGAGATGACCGACTGCATGCATTAGTATTTTAAGCCGAGCGAGTGAATTAATTGGATTTTAATAAAAAACAGGATGGCATGCACGTACTTCTAGCAACAATACATTTCATTATATCATAACAATTGCAAAAAGTTTAATAAAATTAAATAAGTTAATTTATTCCTATTTACAAATTTAAAACACAATAGAATCATAATTATACACACCTATCAACTACTTATCTATGTACATTATTAAAGAAAGATTTAAAATTTGTATTGTGTGTATACTACGAGGCAATCGCGGAAGGCGACATGTTTGGGCTCAAGAGCACTTGTTATGGAATAATGACCAATGGGCAATGGTGCGCTCTTTACTCATGAGTCCCGATTTGGATTTCACCCCGATTTACGAAGAACACGTGTTTGGAGAGGTACAGTCAAACACAGACGACTCCATTCGTTTCAAGGCGGGACGATCATGGTTTGGGCGGGAATTAGTATTGGCGCGTGAACCGAGCTCATTTGGATAAGAGGCACATGACTTTACTAAAATACCGAGACGAGGTCGTAGAGCCTGTGATCATCTCTCACAGAAGCAAAATTTGACAGGAATATCAGCTCATGCATAAAATGCTCCTCCGCACACGGCGCGACTGGAATCGGTACCCTTCAGGAACATGATGTCACGGTTTTGGGCTGGCCTGCACAGTCACCCGACCCGAACCTCATTGAACACGCTTTGGAAATGTTGCAGTAGAGCTTTCAGCAACTTTTCGTCAAATTTGACCACAGTAGACCAACTTTTTGCCATTTATAAAAGAACAGGGGACCTCATATCCCAGCGTGACTTTGACGTCTTTATTTTAAATATGAATAACCGGTGTACCTAGATGAGTTATTAACGATAGGGGGGGGGGGGGGGGGGAATACCGACTATAAAATTGATAAATGTAATTTTATATAGTCATGGCAACATAAAAAAATGTTTTGTCACTTATTTTATACTAGTAAATTTTGTGACATTTCAAGTTTTCGTTAGATTTAATATTTTAATTAGAAAATATTATTGCACAGTTGTATTTTATTATTATTGATATGCAGTATGAAATAATAATTGTCATCATACCTAGTTTACTAAATAAATTATTTATAGTTTGTCTAAAAATCCACAAAATGTTAAATATTCCTAGACGATGGTGGCGATTCTGTTGCTTACGCTAACTAAAATTGTGTAAAATACGAACTGTTTTATTTTGTTCACACTAAAGATCAAATTAGAATGACATTTAAAGTGACATTTCTAAATTTAAGTAGGTATTTTTAATTATGAAGGCGTGTTTGCGGGCTAGTTTTAGTCAACACCAATTTGATTGATTCTAAAACTAGCTCGCAAACATGCCATCATAACAAAAATTACTTAATTTTAGAAATGTCACTTTAAATTTCATTCTAATTTGATCTTTAGTGTGAACAAAATAAGACCGTTCGTATTTTACACAATTTTAGTTAGTCAGCGTAAACACGCCACCATTGTTGATGTATGTATTTAGCGACTAAATACGATTTAACGAGTTGTCAAATCATACAAATACGTCAAATTTAAACATGTTTATTCGCTAATACGTTTAGGGCTCGTTGAGTAAGCCAGCCTAAAACCTTACCAATCGATTAAAGATGATTTAGCCAGCAAGGCTTGATTTGAACATGTGACCATCTACTTGAAACGAGAATTCCATGTCCAACTATACTACGCCTAGCGGCTAACTATACCTCAGTGCCATGGAATAAATGCTCTTCCAGGATTTGGTTCGATTTGTGACACATGTCAGAGAATCTGCAGCACCTCTGCAGCTGTGAATAGCAGATGTAGCATATTGTGTTCGGCCTTCCTTCTTCTGCATTCAACTGAAATAAGAGTGTTGAGTGTGTGGATGAAACTGAGTGCTCTTTGTAGGTAAGTAAATCTAAGTACTAAACCATTTTAATCTACAACCACACGGGTTCGGCTAGAAGAAAATGTGTAAGCGTTAAGCCCACCTATTGTTACATTTTATGTACACTATACAGGGTTTTTATTGAGACAGGTCATTGAGTGGAAATCCTAAACGGTAAGAGATATAAAATAATGCTACAAGAACACGCGTCACCGATTTTGAAAGTATTAAACTGCATCTAATTTGTTCGAATCCTGAGGCGAGTACCTATAATATTTTTCCAAAATCTTTAAATGCAGTTTTTCGCATCTTTTCATGAGTATAACATTTTTCCAAAATCTTTAAACGCAGATTTTAACATTTTTCCAGAATATTATAAGCAGTTTTAAGCATTGTTTGATATCTCTTACCGTTTAGGATTTCCCCTAACTGACCCATCTCTATGAAATACCCTGCATATAATGTATAGACACACAAGTATTAAATGATAGTTGCGGTAAGGCAATGGATGCGCTCGGTACAGCACCAGAGAGTGGCATGGTAACAAGGAGGTAACATAGGGTCTCACTTCTAAGACAAGAGAAATTGATTTATCAAATCAGAATAGATGGCATTACAGGTGTGAATCCGTTATTGACGTTTTATGTAAAACTAAGAAATAATCAAATTCATAAATGGTTTGGCCATAAATGTACACCCCCGATCATTATCTTTGTTATAACAAAATCCTCTCCATCTAAAGGTTGTCTGGAAGAGATCGCTTCTAAGCGATAAGACCGCCCACTGTACTAATTGATTTGTGTTTTCTATTTTATTGTGTACAATAAAGTGTTTTCATTCATTCATTCATTCATCAAAATCTGTTCAAAAAATTATTGATATCATTAAAAAAAAACTTTTTTAAAAGAAGCCTGTTAAAATTCATAATCGGAACTGTAAGCAGATTGTAATTAGCCCAAACGCTAGTAGCCTTAATCCATTCAAAAGTTTCTTTATCTAGCATCCGTCTCCATCATGAGACCATACTATTGCATTGTCACCGAAGTTACATCTGTATTTCAAATTTCTATACAATCAGTTGAGGGGAACTGTTTTAAAATAATGAATTTTAAGATAAATGCAAGATTTGCAAGTAAATAATTAAAAGCTTCTAATAATGGGCTCATAGATCACTCACTGACTGACTGACTGACTCATTGATTCTTCTCCCAGATGCCCCCTCATAGGGTGGAAATGCTTGGTAGGATCATATAGAGGGAGTTACGGTGAGTTGGGAATAAATCCTAAATTCCCCCTTTTACCCCCCATTCGCCCACCCCCCTCGTATCTCGGCGAGTACAAGTCTTAGAGTATTTTTTATACCTGGATCCATAAAATAAAATAATCTATATAAGGAAATAATTGTCCTATAAAAATTATTTTATTATTTAACACTTCTATACCCTCTACGCTTCATTGACAAAAAGAAAAACATGCGAGGTGCAAGCAGCTCGTGAACTACGAGACCTCTAGTATTTATATAAAATTCAATTCATCATCGTTCTTTTGGCGGCATTAATAGATATGGCAATCACAGAGATCCAGCTATGCTTGGTAAAGCACATCTAATGGGCGTTTTTCCATTACCCGGCCCGGCGCTGGCGCCGGCGCCGTGCCGTTGCCGGGGAAGCAAAAATGTATGAAAATGTATGGCTCGCTTTTTTACTTACCGGCGCCGTCGCCGTCGCCGGGGTAGCAAGCTTCCCACCGGTGCCGGCCCGGCAAAATTGCATGTGTATTGCATATTTATATGAATTGTAGCCGTGTGAGTGTGTAACTGCGCGGGGCGGATTCTTCTTAATTTTCAGATACAAGTTCTCCAACAAATAGAATAGAATAGAATAGAATACTCTTTATTGCATACCAACAAAATTAAAATACAATAAAAATACACAAAAATTAAGGTAAGTACAATGGGCGGTCTTATCGCTAAAAGCGATCTCTTCCAGACAACCTTTGGATGGACAGGACAAAACAAAATCAAAAAGACGGCGGTGTAAATACGAGTATATTCATAAACTTACATAAACTACCTATACTTACTAATAAACTAAATATATATACTTACAAATATAATAATATATACTTATATATAAACTACAATAAAGGAGATAAACATAACGATAAACTAGCAGTGCGTAGACAAAGAAAGGAAATGGTTGTATACCTTAGCTTTGAAGATAGGAAGAGATTTAGATGATCTAATAATAGAGAAAGGTAAAGCGTTCCACAGCCGCACAGCTTGAACTGTAAAGGAGTCACCATAAAATTGAGAACTGTGGACAGGGGTTTGGAGACTTAGAGCTTCAGATGAGCGTAGATTTCGATCATGCGCCTGGTGCAAGAACACAAAACGCTCCTTTAGATAGGATGGTGAAGAAGGATTGAAAAGAATGTTAAAAAGAAGGGACAGAATATGTGCATTCCGGCGAAGACGGATAGGGAGCCACTTGAGTTTTGCGCGAAATTCTGAAACATGGTCATATTTGTTAAATGTTTCTTCGGTTATGCGAAAATAGTTGAAGAATTTTCTGGGGTCCTTTTTTAACTTTTCAAATAGCGTATAATATGTTCCTTCTACGTATCTTACTTTTAGTATTGGATGAATCCAAAATTCGACGTCTCTGCGTCTGCGTCTTTGGCGTCGTAGATGTAAAAGATATAACAAATATAGTCGACGGCTTGACGATACCATTGTTATATCTAAACGTAAATTACACTTTACGTGTCGTCGTGCTGAAGTCCGTGTCAGTACTGTACCACTCACCGGGCGTAAACCGGCATCGACACCGGCGCAGTGGAAAAACGAAACCCCGGCGCCGGTGCCGTGCCGGTGCCGGGCTGGCTAATGGAAAAACGCCCAATACCTCTGCAAGCCAAGCAATATTGCCCGAAACACGGTCAAGTTCTGTTTTTTTAAGGAACTTGCGTCGTTCTCTACGACGATGTCAGTTCCATAATTGGCTACAGTAATTAATGACTATACAGCATCCTTCAGCAGGTCGTATATGGACCGGTAGAGCATGTTAGCTGAGTCAGATGTTTGCTCAGCTAATACACTCTGAAACAGGCCCACATTGACCTGGTTGAATTTCAGCGCTCTGTACAACTCCTCTCTCATAGATTGACTCCGGACACACTCTGTTAAAAAGTGGTATCCATCCTCCACCACTCCACAAGCATTACAATTAGGAGTATCTATCTTTCTCATTAAAAATTTAAAGCCGTTTAGAGGCATAATATATGCCCGGAGCGCAATCTATGAGCGATTACAATCCACTTCCTACTTATACTAGTGTTGGTAAACCATGGTATGTGAGGGGGCTCGCTTTGCATAGTTCGATACCAGATGCCCTTCTCCCAGGAAGCAATATCAAAGTATTCCTTCCATTTATAGTGTATACCTTCTCTATATTTATGTAGCAATTCTGAATAGTCAGGTTTCACAAAAACTTCAGTACCATTTGATATTGCCTCCCGAGCCAGGGCATCTGCCACTTCATTACCATGAATGTTGACATGTGAAGGAATCCATTGAAATCCCAAAATCGGTCCCCCAGCTACCAGCTCCAGAACCTTATTAAGAATGGTGTAGGCTAGCGATACACCTCTGCGGCCAGAGGCGCAACGAGCCACATGTTGCAGTGCACTTCTGCTGTCAAGTTCTGTTGTATGGGATGAAGCACCGACAGGACCGAGGTTGACTCCAACCAACCGGGAGCCCGTGATCCTGTTATGTGCCAGTGCAGCATCGACCCATTCACCAATGGGCAGTTTGATGATGCACTGGCACTGAGCGGAATGAAGGAATATTGGTGGGTTTTTATTCAGTATGTGGTTAGCTGTTAACTTACGGAGAGTCCAACAGACCCCATCAGCTCTCCAGTTCGAGGACAATGTAGGGAAAAATTATCGCGTCGTAAAATATAGGATATGAAATAGATGAGGCACCTGTACCTAAATTACAGTATTAACTAATCTGTACCCAGCAATGGTTGGAGATTGGATGTAGACTCAGCCTACATCTAAATCAATCATAGGTAGATAGAAAGTAATAAATAAATTGAGTAAAAATAATTGGTTCAATGTCCTAATGTCCTTACAGTACATTCACCAAAACACTTTATGTAAGTAAATAAAACGGATCTTTTCTAGTTAGAATAACAAGTTAAAAACATACCTCTGTACTTGAAAGTTTCTCGAATATTTCTTTATGGTGAGTGTTAGTAATCCAATGCATTCGGACATCGACCACTAGGCACACTCTGCACCTTGAGTTTTGAGCCATTACTCGAATACTAAGTACCTGTTTGATTCTGTAGTAGATAAAATGCTCTTGCTTATGATTGTGATTGCTTTTCAGAGATTTTTACCCTTTTGTTTAGACTCAGTAAACCGAGGATACGCAAATTGTTTGATTAGAATAAAGTCAACGTCGGCAAGGTCTATTGTTCTCATCTCATGGTCACGGTCAGTGATGCCAACCCTAAATTATTTATTTTATTTTCCCTTATTAAAAGGTTACTTTTGACTAGAGCTCGCTGGCAACACTGATTAAACAGTGCCGCGATGCCGTGACCACGACAAAATAGACCTTGTCGTCGGTCGTTGACTCTAATCAAACCATTTACGTACCCAGGAATCCTCGGTTTACTGAGTTTAAATTAAAGTGAAAACTCTGAAAAGCAATCACAAACGCAACAGCAAGAGCATTTTATCTACTACAGAATCAAACAGGACTAACTATCCGAGTAATGGCTCAAAACTCAAGGTGCAGAGTGTGCCTAGCGGTCGATGTCAGAATGCATAGGATTACTAACACTCACCATAAAGAAATATTCGAGAAACTCTCAACTACAGAGGTATGCTCCTACTCTAACTCTAACTATAAAAGCTCCGTTTTATTTACTTACTTATAGTCTTTGCTGACTATAAGGACATTAGGACATTGAACCAATCATTTATACTCAATTTATTTATGACTTTTTATCAATCTATCTCAGTATACAATTTTATATCCAATCTCCTTGTCCAATTGCTGGGTACAGATTAGATATAACTAATAGGTTGGGGAAAAAGTCTTTTCGCATTACAGTATGTATGAACTTGTAATAAAATCTCTGTGGCTATACTATTTGTATCTGGCTGGTTTTGGTATCATTCAAAGTTTAAATTTTAAAGAAGATAATTCCAAATTAAAATTAGGAAAATGTGTGATTTTTATTTGTTTTTCGTACTGTAAAGATAAGTGAATCTAATGAAGAATTTCGATACATTTTAAAATTTTACTACAAAAAAAGGTAAAAATGAAACGCGAGCCGCGAAAAAAATTTGCGATGTTTATGGACCTAGTGCAGTGTCTGTGAGAGTAGCACAAATTTGGTTTAAGCGTTTTCTATCCGGAAATTTTGATGTCAAAGATGCACGTCGCTCTGGTCACCCTGTTACGGATAAATTTGATGCCATTTTTGAAAAAGTGGAGCAAGATCGGCATATCAGTAGTTACGACGTAGCTGAAGAACTGGGAATCGACCACAAAACAGTTTTGGCGCATTTGAAAAAAACTGGGTACACAAAAAAGCTCGATATTTGGGTACCCCACGAGCTCACTGAAAGAAACCTAATGAACCGTGTACTCATTTGTAATTCTTTATTACGACGTAATGAAACGGAACCAGTTTTGAGAAGCTGATAACTGGTGATGAAAAGTGGATCACATACGACAAAAAAGTGCGAAAAAGGTCGTGGTCAAAGGCCGGTCAGGCTTCACAGACTGTGGCGAAACCCGGGTTAACTCGCAACAAGGTGATGCTGTGTGTGTGGTGGGATTGGAAGGACATTATTCATTATGAGCTGTTACCACCAGGCAGGACCATCGATTCTGAACTCTACTGCGAACAACTGATGAGATTAAAGCAAGAAGTTGAGAGAAAGTGGCCGGACTTAATCAACAGAAGGGGTGTGGTTTTTCATCATGATAACGCTAGACCTCACACATCTTTAGCCACTCAGCAATAATTAAGAGAGTTTGGCTGGGAGGTGTTAATGCATCCGCCGTATAGTCCTGACCTTGCACCTTCAGATTTCCACCTGTTTCGGTCTCTTCAGAATTCTTTAGGCAGTGTCAGGTTAACATCACGAGAGGACTGCCAAAACCACTTGTCGCGGTATTTTAATTAGAAGCCCCAAAACTATATTAAATAATGTTTTGACTTTTCTTAAAAAATGCGAAGAAACTTTTTACCCAACCTAATATACTAGTACAGGTGCCTCATTCTTTTTTTACGATTTTAGTACCTACTAAGATTTACTTACCTACAAAGAACACTCATTGTTCCAGTTGAATGCAGAAGATGGAAGGCTGCTCACAATATGCTACATCTGCTACTCACAGCTGCAGAGGTGCTGCAGATTCTCTGACATGTGTCACAAATCTGAACAATTCCTGAGCGAGCATTTACTCCATGGCACTGAGGTATAGTTAGCCGCTAGGCACTGAGGTATAGTGGTGTAGTTGGACATGGCATTCTCGTATCAAGTAGATGGTCACATGTTCAAATCAAGCTTTGCTTGTTAAATCATCTTAAATTGATTGATAAGGTTTTAGGCTGGCCTTCAAAACAATCCCTAAATGTACTTAGGGACTAAACATGTTTAAATTTGATGTATTTGTATGATTTGACAACTCCCTAAATAATATTTACCCACTAAATATGTTTAGACGTCGTTTCGCAAGTCGTCCTTAGTATTATTTTGCAATACACATTCAACAACAAGTTACTCACACTCAACAACAACGACAAGTACACTCAAAGGCGATATATGATCCACAATGATAAGCATATTAAGCATAATATTTTTTGTTTGTTTGCAGGTTGAAGGAGTAGAAGCAACAGAAATCACCCACAACTTAACTGTCACTGCCTTACAGTCCACGTCGATTGATTCTTCAAGCCAAGGATATACTGAAGTTGAAGTCAATGAAGAACTTTTAATTAAAGAAGAAGAAATCGAATTTAAAGAAGAACCCATTGATATAGAAGAGAGTAAAATTGTAGATGCTACAGTTGAAGATAATCCAATAGGTTTAGAACAACCTCCGGTGACAGTGAATGCTGATACAAACAATGGATGTACATTGCCGTACTGTTGTGATTTGTGTAGTAAAACTTTTTTAATGAAAAACGAATTATTATTACACTTGCGGATTCATGTAAGCAAAAAGCGCTATGCCTGCACCAGATGCAGTAAGAAATTTACTAAAATCAGCCATTTGCAAAGTCACATGAGAATTCACACTGGAGAAAAGCCATTTGCATGCAACATGTGCAATAAAAACTTTACAGAAAAAAGTAGTTTGCGAAAACACATGAAAATCCACACTGGAGAAAAGCCATTCGCCTGCAACATGTGTGATAAATCCTTTATCCTAAATTGTGATCTGCAACAACATATAAGAATCCACACTGGAGAAAAGCCATACGCCTGCAACATCTGTGATAAAGCCTTTAACCAAAACACAAATTTGCATAAGCATATGAGAATCCACACCGGAGAAAAGCCATATGAATGCAAAATTTGCAATAAAACTTTTACAGTAATGTGTAATTTGAAAAAACACATGAGAACCCACACTGGAGAAAAGCCATTTGCATGCACCTTGTGCAATAAAACCTTTACAGAAAGGGGTAGTTTGCGAAGACATTTGATAATCCACGTTCGAGATAGCCTATAAATGCCAGCAACATGTGCTTTAAAACTGGTTTTATAACTCACAAGAATATTTTGATTGTAGAAGGGAAGTAAGGTTAGGGTTAGGTAATACTAAAAACACAAATAATAATAGGAATAAAAGAAAATAAAAAGTTTTTTTTTTGTTTAATGTTTTAGGTAAATAAATAATAGTAACTAAGTTTAAGGTAATGTGTGTTAGGTACCTATGTAAGTAAACTTAACTATAAGTGAGTACCTAATATTATATTAGGTTAATTTTAGAGTTTTTACTTGATATTGGTCTATGTACATACCTACGTAGTGATTTAATATTATTGTATTGGAGTGCCCCAGCGGGGCTCATGTTTTGAAACCAAATTCTTGTACTAAACATCTTTTGTAAAACAATAAATATACAATTACTTTTAATCGAAACTCTAGTTTCTCCATGAGAAGAAGAGAAAAGCCAATGCTCTAAAAAGTTAAAAACATTTTTACTAAACTGCGTGACGATCTCTTAGTACAGAAAATGACGATGTGTAAATGTCAACTCTATTGCGCACTCCAAGTGGTTGATCAATTTGTAATATTTTAGGGAAAAAAATATTTTTAAATAAAAAACCTTTTTGAAAACAAGCTTTTATTTATGCGCTCAAAATAAATGTTAAAGTAAGTCAAACCCGTAATTTTGTTATGTACATTAAACTATTTTTTAAGATACAATACAAGCTTGTCGCGAGAATATAATCTTGACAGGAATATGGATTGTCAGCTGATGACGGAGCAACGCCATCTGTTAGCAGTTGTAAAAACATGGTCGTGGAAACTGCTATGAGGGCTTTTCATTTAAGATGAGACGAATGTAAAATTTCGGGAAGATGATAATTGTAGGTTTTAGTAATGATCATAGTGATGCAGATAATTATTAACACGAGTGGAGGGAGTACAAAGCAAAGCACAAAGAGAACCACGAACTTAATAAACGCTGTACAATGCTTCCTATCTCATTTTCTCCCACGTTAAATCTTATGAATTTATGTGTCTGTCTCTTTTTACTGTCGCGTTTTCGTTTCATAGACTTCCAAATCACAACGATGCTAAAGAAGTTTTCACTTCAAAAGTTCCAACAAGCGTAATAGATGGCGCTGTTTGGAGATGCGTCTCCAGAAATATAGTTTTAAGCCAAAATCTCAAAGACACAACAAACGAAGACGAAAATAATCTCGCTTCGTTCAAACAAAAATGTTTGTATTTTTATTTCAAGTTACTCGTAAAATAATTTTGACACTGACAATTCACTTGCCTTTTTAATCAGAGCATGGCGGAGTAACGCCATCTGTTATCAGTCTTAAAAAAACGGCCGTGAAAACTCCTCATTCCCGTGTCAACAGAATACTGTCGGAAAATATTCCGAGAAACTTAAAATAAGAAAACAAATATTTGTATTTTTTTATGACTGAGTTTATTTTATACAAATTTTGATATTATGTCTCAGATTTTGGCATATAAACCATATTTTTAGCATATCTCCCTAGTTAGTTTTTTTAATCGAAAATGAAAAGCCCTCATTCAGCGATTCCTTTTTAATAATCGATAAATATTGTAACATCCCTAGAACGCGTTGACGCAGTCAGTCAAAGAGAATATAATTACCTACGGAGACAGTCAGTCAACGTGAAAATATCAGTTATTCTGTTTGGCTGTATTGTAAGTTATAATTTTAATTAAATTAACACAAAATAGTAAAAAAATAGATTCCTTCCCGATTAAATGAATCGACGATGATGTGCGACGCTTTGTATTTTCTTTGGAAACGACTAGCTAGAGCATTATTAGATCTTAACGTAGTAGCCTTTCTCTCTCTGTTTATTAAGTTTAAAGTTTCCTTTGCACCTATTACCACAGGTATTGCTTTACTCTTTGGTTTAAATGAAAACTTTGAAAAGTAACCACAACGTAACAACAAGAACATTTTATCTTTTACAGAACCAAATATTATTTGAGTAATGGCACAAAACTTATGGTGCAGAGTGTGCCTAGCGGTTGATGTCAGAATGCATAGGATTACCAACACTCACCATAAAAAAATGTTCGAGAAACTGTCAAGTACAGAGGTGTGTTCCTACTCAAATGTTTTTTTAAATTTGCTTTTGAGGCTTTAACATACACAATAGGCCTTGTGTTTATATCGCCCCTAGTTCATGAGAGCGTTCAAACTTTAACACTAAGCCCTACAGCTGTTAAAAGCTCTAGGATATTCTTAGAGTTAGGAGTGATAACTGTTAGCTCCTGCGGGCTAAGAATGTGTTTGCGCAGATGAATGCTATTTTGTTCATTAGTGGAGCACACTCTCCTAACAGATGTAGGAGCAATTCTGCTATCTCATTACAGAACCTGCAGGTTGTGTATCACATAGCCTTAGCTTGAACATGTGTTTGTTAAGTCGAAAGGTGTCCAATTAGGGCTCTTGACTATAATGTGAAGATTTTTTTTCTGTTTAGCGCTAAGATTTGGTTTGTATACGAAAGTTTGTATATAAAAGGCTTTAATCAGTGATTTCTTAGTCTAGCTATAGCTCAGTTTAGTTTATTTACTTATAGTTTAATGCTGACTGTAAGGGTATTGAACCAATCACTTTTGCTCTTTTTCTTAACTACCTACTATTTGTTCCAGTTGAATACAGGAGACGAAAGGCCGCATACAATATGCTACATCTGCTACTCACAGCTGCAGAGGTGCTGCAGATTCTCTGACATGTGTCACAAATCTGAACAATTCCTGAGAGAGCATTTACTCCATGGCACTCAGGTATTTTGAGCCTCTAGGTGTAGTGTAAGTTAGGCATTGCATTCTCGTTTTAAGAGGAAGGACACATGTTCAAATTCTGCCTTATTCATATTTTTAGAATAAGTTTTAAATTTAAGATAAATAACAAGTTTTTCTATAATTTCTAATGCAGTGTCCACCTCGAGACAATTCAAATCAATAACTTAATTATTTCATTATGTAGTATTAGGTATGTATACACGGCTCCTCATCAAGCTATACTTTACACAATGTGGAGTCAGCAAACTGTAATTGTATAGCTTGTTGTGTAGCTGTGTGTAGGTGCATGATTGGCAAAGCAGTAATAATGTTCTTTGTTTGTTATCAGGGAGAAGTATCACCAACAGAAATCACCCATAACTTAACTACGACTGCTGTACAGTTCACCTCGATTGATTTTTCAAGCCAAGAAGATAATGAAGTTGAAGTCAAAGAAGAACTTTTAATTAAAAAAGAAGAAATCGAAGTTAAAGAAGAACCTATTGATATAGAGGAGAATACACTTGCAGAAGATGCCACAGTTGATGATAATCCAATAGGTTTAGAACAACCACCATTAAATGTGAGAACTGAGATGAACAATGTATGTGCTTTGCCATACGGTTGTGATGTGTGCAGCAAAACATTTATAATCAAAAAAAGTCTACTACAACACATGCGGATTCATTTATTTAAAAAGCGTTATGCCTGTACTAGATCCAAACAAAAAACATGCACAAACAATAGTAATTTCCAGAGAAACACGTATTTGCACAATAGACAAAATCAATATGCTTGCTACGTTTGCAATAAAACCTTTACAGGCAGGAGTAATTTGCAATTACACATAAGAATCCACACTGGAGAAAAGTCATTTGCCTGCAACATGTGCAATAAAACCTTTACACAAAAGAGTACTTTACAAAAACACATAAGAATCCACACTGGAGAAAAGCCATATGCCTGCAACATATGCAATAAAAGCTTTGCACATAGCTGTACTTTACAAAAACACATGAGAATCCACACCGGAGAAAAACCATTTGCCTGCAACATGTGCAATAGAACCTTTACACAAAAGTGTACTTTGATAAAACACATGAGAATTCATACTGGAGAAAAACCATACGTCTGCAGCACATGCAATAAAACCTTTTCACATAGCAGTACTTTGCATAAACATATAAAAATTCACACCGGAGAAAAGCCATATGCCTGCAACATATGCAATAAATCCTTTATACAAAAGAGTGATATGCAAAGGCACATGAGAGTACACACTAAATGACAGCTATGCAGTAAATAATTCCCTTCCAATCTATATTTTACCAAAGCATATACCTAATCCACTTTATGGGAAAGCCTACCATCCAACTTTTCATTCATAATCATCTTTATTTGGAACAATTTAACAAGGGCGTTATTACAAAAATTAAAACGATGATACCCGCATGAGTAATAAATACTGTCGCAGATACCAACGCCCTCCTCCACGACAAGATACCTAAATCAGAGTTCCAATACAAGCATAAAGATAATCACTTATTACAACATACAATAGAAACAGCAATAATGGGTAAAAAATAAGTGGCACTCTGGGAGTGTTGACAGATGAAAACTTGAATAAAAGCAGACTACACTACAGATACTTATATACAGAGGTGCCAGTGTCAGTGACAGGTGTCAACAGTCAGTGGCAGGTGTCGGTAACAGTGTCGCGAGTTCAATGGTTTTTTCCCACCTCAAAAAATGCTCAACGCGCATAAAGAAATTTTCACTTCAAAAAGAAACAGTTACTGAAGGAATAAAAAACTACCAAGTAGCACCTCGTATGTGGGGGTGCGTGTGTGCGTGTTTGAGTGCATATGCTAGTGGATGCGTGAGAGTGTATGGCTGGGGGTTTGTGCTGAGTATGTAATTAACTCAGTAAAAATTATTTCAGACGTATTATTTCCATATATGGTTAGTGCTTCATTTGTTTATACATACATATATCTATGTAAGTAATAAAAATTTTAAACAAATAAGGATAAGAACAAATAAATTTAAATCAAAACAAATTACAAATTAAATTCAAAATCAAAATAAATTAAAACACATGTTAAATAATGATAAAAATATATGAATGTTTAAAAAAGAAATACCTATAACATGTGGCTGAAATAGGTGCCACAATATTGGGCAGTCAGCTTTCTCAGCCAAAACGCGCAGGATAATGTTACTGCTGCCGCGGATGGCATAGCATCGAGGCGGTTCTCTTAGAATGGCATGAAACCCATCCGTGAGAGCATCTGCAAAGATGCCTGATGCACTGCAGTACCTCGGCAGCCCCAACACCATCCTAAACGCGCTATTGTACTGAACGCGTAGGGCATTGATTGTCCTTTGCGTATAGTAGGTCCATAAACTGCACATGTAAAAAGACTGGCAGAAGGCCATATGCCATACCTTTATACTGCTCCCATGTACCGTACAAATCTACGAGCCAACATGTTGCTTTGGATAGCCAACGATTCTTAAATTTCTCTAAATTGGGGTCCTCATGTGTGTATGATAAGTATTTATTGTACACCAAAGTAAAATACAGAATATAATTTTTAGAAATAGATTTAGTACAATGGGCGGTCATATCGCTAAAAGCGATCTCTTCCAGACAACCTTTGTATGGATAGGATAATAATCGATCACATGACGGCCGTATCTATATAAAATTAAAAACATACCTACATACTATAAACTTAAAATAATAATGATAACTCAAATTTAATTAAAATAAAATAAGCAAATATAAAAATGGTTATGATGATATAGCAAGCAGTTACAATTCAACACGGGGACAGATAATGGGTGTGTATTTTTGTTTTAAAATTACTAATGTACTTGGATGTTCATATAGAGAAGGGCAAATCGTTCCACAATCGTACGGCCAGTGAATCGTGACAGTGAAGGATCAACCATAAAATTCTGTCGTATGGACTGGAGTTTTAAGTTGGAGGGAAACTGAAGAACGCAAATTACGATCATTAGCCTGGTAGAGAAACTCAAAACGCTCCTTATGATAGAAGTGAGAAGAAGGGTTAAAATGATGTTATACAAAAGGGACAGTATGTGTGCATTCCGGCGACGATGGGGAGCCACTTGAGCTTTGCGCGAAAATCAGAGACATGGTCATACTTGCGCAAACCAAATATGAACGGAATACAGAGGTTTTGAAGGCGCTCAAGTGTATGCATGAAATAGATCTCTTTTATATAATTTATTTCGGTCGATAGTTATTTGATTAGTCACATCCCGCACTGGTTATAGCGAAGTCGCGTTGATTTTATCTGAGTGTAGATCGCACGTCGTAAGTTATGAACATACCTACTAAGATTTTGACTAGGTACATTGGTGGCGCATTGGTCGAATAGGCGGCTTAGACGCAGGAGGTTGCGAGTTCGATTCCCGCCGCGGAATAAATGTTTGTATGATATAACTAGTAACTATAGAATTGAGTGTTTTTCTATTATAATTATTATAAAAATGTATTTTATATATTTTTATAGCCGGCTGAGACACAGGAGGTTACGGGTTCGATTCCAGTCGCGGAACAAATATTTGTATGATATAACTACAGATACTTGTTCCGGATCTAGGTTTTTCTATATAATTATTATAAAAATGTATTTTCAAACAAGAATGTATGTAAGTAATCAGTTACTGGTTCCATGCTGGATAAAGTCTTATATCTATTAAATGAGCCACTTCTGTCCCTTCCAGACATCTCGATCAAAGTCATAGAGAATCTGGTCTCTGGACAGACCTAGTATATAATGTGTTGCAATCTAAACTAATTATAATGAAGGGACGATTTTACACAAAAAATAATATATGAACGTATCTATAAAATTTTCTTGTTTTATTATCAAAATCTCGAGAAAAACAATAAAATGCTGCTCGACGAAATTAATAGAGAACTAACGTATGCCACAGATTACTAAAAAGTTAATACGAGCCGTGCAACAACCCTGCTCGTTAAATGGCCCGCCCAGTCAATTACCCGGCCGGGTCAGTGTCAACAGAGTGCATAAGGCAGATTGGTAAGTACCTTACATATCTAACACATTTTGTGTCTAGCATGTAGATGTTAGGCACGTGTCCCTGCTTTGTGTTTCAGGTATTCAGGTTAAGGTTTTATTGGACACGTTGCAGGCATATGGCTTTGGATTTCTTTGGCAGTGTGGATTTTCATATGGCGTTGCAACCTACTCTTTACAGCAAAGGGTTTACTATACCTGTTGCAGACATATGGCTTTTCTCCAGTGTGGGTCCTCATGTGATTTTGCAAACTACTCCTTACAGCAAAGGATTTACTGCACATGTTGCAGGCATATGGCTTTCTCCAGTGTGGATTTTCATATGGCGTTGCAACCTACTCTTTACAGCAAAGGGTTTACTACACCTGTTGCAGACATATGGCTTTTCTCTTGTGTGGGTCCTCATGTGATTTTGCAAACTACTCCTTACAGCAAAGGATTTACTGCACATGTTGCAGGCATATGGCTTTCTCCAGTGTGGATTTTCATATGGCGTTGCAACCTACTCTTTACAGCAAAGGGTTTACTACACCTGTTGCAGACATATGGCTTTTCTCCAGTGTGGGTCCTCATGTGATTTTGCAAACTACTCCTTACAGCAAAGGATTTACTGCACATGTTGCAGGCATATGGCTTTCTCCAGTGTGGATTTTCATATGGCGTTGCAACCTACTCTTTACAGCAAAGGGTTTACTACACCTGTTGCAGACATATGGCTTTTCTCCAGTGTGGGTCCTCATGTGATTTTGCAAACTACTCCTTACAGCAAAGGATTTACTGCACATGTTGCAGGCATATGGCTTTTCTCCAGTGTGGGTCCTCATGTGTTTTGTCAATGTACTTCTTTGTGCAAAGGTTTTATTGCACATGTGGCAGGCATATGGTTTTTCTCCAGTGTGGATTCTCATATGTATTTGTAAGGTAATCTTTTGTGTAAAGGTTTTATTGCACATGTCGCAGTCATATGACTTTTCTCCAGTGTGAACTCTCATGTGTCTTTTTAAATGACTATTGTTTGTGAATGTCTTTTCGCATCTAGTGCAGCCATACCGCTTTTTATTGAAATTTATCTGCGTTTGTGGCATGCATGGCGAAGCACATTCATTGTTTATCTCTGTGTTCACTTTTACTGGAAGTTGTTCTAAACCTATTGGATTATCATCAACTGTAGCATCTTGAAGTGTACTCTCCTCTATATCAATGGGCTCTTCTTTAGTCTTGATTTCTTCTACTTTACTTCTTAAAACTTCTTTGATTCCAACATCAATATATCCTTGGCTTGAAGAATCAATTGATGTGGACTGTAAATCAGTCAAAGTTAAGTTGTGGGTGATTTCTGCTGGTGGTATTTCTCCCTGATAACAAGCAAACATTAAAAAAGTGCATCGTTGGTCGTGTACATACATACTGCATAACCATTACATAATTACATTTTTAACAGTTAGAGTTAAATAATTAGATATGGCTTAGCATTCTTTCTTTATATTCGTTTAGAACAATCAACAAGCCGACATAGTGATATTAAATTATATGCAATGATACGGCTTGTAATAGTCGTAGAGAGTAGGTACTTAGTTCTCTAAGCGCCTATTTCACTACCTCTGAGTAACACTATTCAACAGATAAAAGATACATGCGTCTTCTGTTTTCACGTGAAAATAGATCAAGAGAGAATTATTTTTACCCGTCAATTAGTTATTCGATGGTCGTAAAAGAGGCCCTAACTATTACAGAGATATCTGATTAGGGACATTAGAGTATAGTTGAAGCAAGAATATGGTAGATAAAAATAAAATTATTAAAAAACTAGCTGTTGCTTCGACTTCGTACGCGTTACACTACTAAATGTGTAGGTAAGTAATCTAAAAATAAAGCTAAACTCACTGTTGCAATTTGACTTGACACCACATTTTTATCCCATGGGAACTGATTTATAGGATAAAAAGTAGCCTATGTGGTAATCCAGGTTATAATCTACGTATATACCAAATTTCATCGTAATCGGTTCAGCTGTTACAACGTGTTTGAGTAAACAAATATCCAAACATTCATATTAGAATGATGATATTTTTTTTTAACTGTATTTAAAAAAAAAAACTAAGTTATTGTTTTGCATTACTACGAGGCGTGGTGGACACTGCATTAGAAATAATAGGTTATCTTGTTATTTCTTATATGTACAATGTACAATGTAAATGTTCATGTACAAAAGCATTATGTATTTTTTAATTTTAAAGTCATTCCAAAAATTACTGACAAGTCAGGTTAAAGACAACCTCCGTGGTGCAATGGGCGAATAGCCGGCTGAGACGCAGGAGGTAGCGGGTTCGATCTCCGCTGCGGAACAAATGTTTGCATGATCTACAGATATTTGTTCCGGGTCTGGTTGTTTCTCTATATATTATAAGTATGTATTTACAAAAAAAATGCATATAAGTATTCTATCAGTTATCTGGTTCCCAAAGTACAAGCTCTGCTTAATTTGGGCTAGATAGCGCTGTGTGAAATGTCCAGCAATATTTATTTATTTATATACAGTGAAACCTGGTTAAGTGAGACATCAAGGGACCTGCAATGTCGTTTCACTTATAGAGGTATTCCACTTACCCAGTGTCTCAGATATACAGGTATAAATAAATATCTGTCTCATTTACAGAGGGTTCCATTAATAGAGGTGAGAATACAGGTTATTTCAGTTATACAGGTGCGATCATTAAATAAAATAACGTGTTATGTATGTAAATGAGTTCTAATAAAAAAAATATTATGTACTTAAAGGTAATCATACAAATGTAATCAACAAAAATATTCAAGCACATTTTTACACGTAATATGTATGTACGAATATGGAAACAGAATGTATCAATTATAAAAATCTGTCATTTTAGTTTGTCGTTTGGAAGTATCAGCCATCAGATGTTTTTCGATATTATAAATATTATCAAATATGCTTTGGTCACCAATTGATGACATTTCAAAATAACTGTGCAAAGTTTCTAGTGCTTTTACTGCTTCGCGTTTAGAAATTTTTACTAAATTTACTTCCGCGCTCATTTCATCGTCTTCTTCTTCATTTTCCAATGAAGAAGACGAGAAGGCATGGACAATGTCGCTTTCATTACGTTCTCCTGAAACTATTAAACCGTCATCGACGTTTATAAAATCTTCGAATGTTATTCTACAAAGAGTAGATTTTGGCACATTAAATTCGGCACAAACTTCTTCGCGTGTCTTCCCACTTTCATAAACGGATATTAACTTCAGTTTTTCACGTAATGATAACGATTATAGCTTTCGTTTTGACATTTTTCAAATAAACATCTGTATGATAGTAAAGTGAAACTAAAACTGAAGGTAATTGAAGCTCAAAATTTGTACTTACGTACTTGGAATTACGTGTGGAATTTGTGGGTAGAATAAGAATGAGTAAACAAACAATGTTATCTATGATGATAAATCGAAAGAACAAATCCCAGATATAGAGGTTTACGTCGACCCACTAACAGAGGTAATTCAGTGCCAAAGTGTTGGGACCTCAGCATGAGTTCCAGTTATGGAGGTTTCTCACTTATCCAGGTCCCACTTAACCAAGTTTCACTGTATTTATTTATTTGAACATGTGTTTCCCCCTTGAAATAAAAATGCAATGTCCATCTACTGTACACCAGGCCTAGAAGTTAACTATGCCACGGAGCAAATGCTCTTTCAGGAGTTGTTCAGATTTGTGACACATGTCAGAGAATCTGCAGCACCTCTGCAGCTGTGAGAAGCAGATGTACCACATTGTGTGCGGCCTTCCATCTTCTGCATTCAACTGGAATAATGAGGTATTAAACAAGGAGCATAAAGAGTATTTCATCATCTTTATGCTCCTTGACCAAGCCAGTTATCCTGATACAATTTCTATCAGGCTAAAGCTGGCATGTTTCTTTTAGCTTTTATTTTTATGTGAGAGTACCTATAATTGTAGGTCTTTTTTATTAGGTTCATGAAATCTTAGATCTTAAGTTGCTTAAATATGTTGTATAACTCAATTCAGTGTTGTGTATGCCTATGACAGGCATATGTATCAGTCCTAGAACTAAAGTCCTAGCATAATCAAACTAGCGACAAAATCGCTCGCCCCCATGATTGCTTTAATGTGCAATTTCTGCTTTAAGCAAGGGAAATATCCCGATGCACTTAAGAAAGTAAAAATCTGCCCTCTTTACAAGGGCAAAGGTAAGAAGTAGGACGCCAAATTATACCGCCCAATATCTATGGTCCCAGCTCTAGGTAAAATCCTAGAAGTCGGATTGAATCGTAGACTGCTGGAGTTTGTGGCCGACCATACCATTCTTACAGATAGACAGTACGCGTACCGACCGGGCCGAGCCACCACGGATCTGGTACGGGAGGTGGTGTGGCGCGTGTTGAGCGCACGCGAGGCTGGTGCTGCGATTTCTCGCGCGCGTTCGTCACCGCTGACCACTCCCTTGTCGCTAATAAACTGCAGTTCTATGGCATTCGAGGCCCCGCGGTATCTATAATGGCATCGTGTTTAGCCAAGCGCACCCAAGCCGTAGTCGGCGATGGGGGTCGAGCGATGTCGTCGGAATTAAAGAACACAATGGGAGTTCCGCAGGGGTCGTGCTTGTCGAACACCCTGTTTAGCTTGCTGCTTAACGATCTACCCTCTGCAGTCCGGGGCGCGGAAATCTACATGTATGCAGACGACGTGGCGGCAGTGGTCACCGCGCCCACGGACAGCCTAATATAAGATAGAAAAACTAAGACTGTAGTACATAGCTGGAGCAGGAACTTACCTTCGCACTTGTGAGTTTCATAAACTTCTAGAAGGCGGGTGTGTCTCATCCAATTCATTTTTATGTCAATCGCTAGGCACACTCTGCAGCGTGAGTTTGGAGCATCTATGCACTCGGAAGAAGCTATCTCAAATAAGAAAACCTATGTATGTAGCCTAAACTGTGTTAATACACAAGGTTTTGAAAAAGTTTCTTTGTTTTTGTTTTGTTTTAGTATTCAATTAGTAGGTAGCTTACAAATTAGCCTCAAAGTTATTTTTTTAAAAGAAACCCAAATAAACCTGTCTAGGATTTATTACTAACAATGATTTTAACTAAAACAATAACATCCTAGTAAAACTTAACCACTGCTTCTAATATGGAAAAACACCAACTTTAGCACATAAACACGTCCATCGATTCCGAAAGCCAAGCATCGCCTGCCATGAGCCCGAGGCGATGCCTACCCCGCTATTTACATGGCCGCTTGGTCCAGCCATAGGGTAGGGAAATTCCCTAATACGGCCTCTCCTGACAGCAAGGCGTCCTCGCCTACAGTATCTACTGTAGGAGGTTCAGCCCTTACAAGCTTACAAGCTGAGCATCATCAGATCGATCACTCTCTGCAACACACAACAAAAACAGATTTGAAGTGACTTGAAAACAAGCGCAAAGTCTGAAGCTAGACAAACGTTTAAAGACAATTTCTTTTAACAAAGTACTATTAAAACATAAAATAAAAAAAATTAATTTAAAATTAGTAGATGTATGTACAAAGCTGAACTGAATAAGAAAACTCCTTATGTTATGGGCGCAAGAGTGCACAAGAAAAAGAACTGTAAGTGATTTAGGTATTAGTACAAAACAACCTTTGGATAGCTTCAGGATTCACAAACAATGATACAATGCATCTCGAATGAAAGATTCCGGACTCCATCACTCGCTACACACTGCATCGCATACACTGCTTCGGTAGGTCACAGGCACAGACCATAGGGTCTGTCACCCTGACACGCCAGAGGCACAAAGTTAGCTTAGCGCAGGAAAGTCACACACAGAGACCAAAAGCGATCTGCTGCCCTGAAGCGTTAGAGGCCCCAAGTTAGCTTGACGCAGGAAAGTCACAGACAGATACCAAAAGTGATCTGCTGCCCTGACGCGTTAGAGGCCCCAAGTTAGCTTGACGTCGGAGGCCATGACCCTCAAGGAAAACTGAACATGAATCCATCCAGGGCCCACTCGCTGCGCTACAGCAGGGCAGAGCTTGCCGGGTCCAGTTTCCAGGTTATATGGGCAGCCTTGCTCACGAACACGAAGTCACCTCACCAACAGCAAAGTTGCGAGGCAGCCGCCGACCTCCATTGATGCATCCTGATGCTGCTGATTGGATTCTAGCAGCTCAGATGCCCGTCGCCTTCTGAGAATCAAAACAACCTCTTGATATGGATTAGAGTTCTCCAAGGCGACATCTCACACTAGAGATCTGTTGACCGGAGTCGTCGCATCTACGCCCGCCAGCGGCTGCTGCAGTGGTGAGGTAATATTGAGAGTTTTTACCTTCCAAGTTCCACAGCACATCGGACCATTGAGAGCCTATAGTGCCAACTTCAACGCGTAGCATGTTAAGGACAGTTTGACGGTAGGTACCTTTCAACCTGTACGTTTTCGCGGTGCTTACCAGGCGTGATAAAATTACCCAAATCACAGACTCAATTTTGGAACACGGCGCTGCCGAACATTCTGCCACGGTCACAAACTATAGTTCATGGGGTACCAAATAATGATGCCACGTTGGTGAGTTTGAATTCATCAGTGTCTCGTTGGCTTGTACTTATAAGGAGTAAAGAAGACAGAATTTTTTAGAACTCGTCAATGACTATAAAGACATACCAACGAAGAACGTCGCTGTGAACCACAGAAAGGAGTTTTCTGGCTTAGTTCAGGACTCCATTGGCTGCTGCGGAGCTCTTGGTATATTTTTGTGTGGTAGACATGTAATACAACGACCCATATACTTTATAACAAATTGACGTAGGTATACCAGGAAATCTAAAATTACGCAATATCAAATCAGTTGTTTTGTCAGTACAGGTATGATCGTGATCGCCATGAAATACTCTCAACAAACTAAGCCTGTAGCCCTTCGGAATGAAACCAAAAAGGTCATCGGTCTGCTCCAGTTGGCGTTAACTTCTAAAACAATAAATCGTTTTCGATCGTGTACCACATTGTATTTTTTATTAATACCCTGTTAAAAATGAAACGCGAGGATTTCAGGATGATGGTGTGAATCATCAGGATACTGCAAACTTAACCATCACCTCTTGTAGACCGGCGCCACGGACAGTAAGCTTTGTCGCGCATGTCTTCATGAAGAAGAGACGGTGGAGCAAATGATACTTCACTGTACGGCCATAAGCGATGTCAAACTGAAGACGGGTCTGCAGGAACTAATCGAATCCTCATCTGCTAACACCGCAATAACATGTACGGGGATCTCGGAAAGCTGCATCTATCAACCCAAAGTCCTACTACGTTAATTCAGGATAGATACAAAAAAGGCCGATTGTCCAATTTAGTCACTAAGGCGTAATAAAACACAAGTTCAACTGTACACTTTATTTGTAAATAATTTATTAAAATTGAATCTACTACATACACTCATCCAAAAGACATATAAATAAATAAACACCCGAAATATTTATTAAACGCTTATTAAATACCTAGATTATAAATAAATTAAAACTGAGGCCACTTGAAACGCATCCAAAAATATTTTTTATTTTCATAAAAACAATGGATGTGTTTCAAATTTTTTAAACTACCCTATATGTTACTATCCGAATTCTAAGATGGCGTCATACCTAGAAAATGGCGCCAGTGAGCAAATTTATTGTACATTAACTTAGTTATATTGACAATGGCATTCCTCTGTGACTCACTTGCGGCTTAACTTGTCTTTCCAATAAATAATAATAAATTAACGTGGCGTTAGGTTTACGAGTCTCATAGTTTTCGTCAGTTCTGCTTGTAAACTCAATGGATATGCTTAATCCATGTGGGAATCGCTTATTTTGCATATCGGCTCTCTTCATTCGCCACTCTTTAAGAATATTGATTGCTTTTTTTTCCTGTTGTTCTTAAACCTAAAAGCAACCAGAAACCGATAAGCTCACTGGTTAAAATTACGACTAGAATCTACAATTTATAATTTATATTAAGACTTTTTGATTTTGTCACCGAATTCTTTATTCTTTCCGCTATAATCCTCCAAATTCTCGCTTATACTGGTCGCTACGGAGATCTCAGTGACTTGGTCGGGTTTGTCATCGTTATCCTGATCAAAAAATATGGCGACATCGTTCTCGTCCAATTCTTGAACTGGTTTCACGTTGTCAAGCTCCGGTGGAGCTAAGATTACAGAGTGCCTTATCGAATGGCTTCCTTTCAAATCACATTCAGGGATATCTCCTCTGTGATTATGTATTAGCTCACTGTGTAAAACCTTCTTAACATCTTTGTTAGTGCCTTGTGTCTGCTGGTCACTGTCCTTTGTTCTATCGAAGGGTTCATATCCGGCCGGTAGTACTAGGCCTTCTCCGAAGTCAGCTGAATTAGTCGAAGGCAGATCGTAGTTGAATCCGTTCTGACTATGGACTTGTCCTTGGGTTTGCGTGTATTGTACATTTTGCAGCTGAGAATTTTTGATAAGTCCATTTCCTTGGACTGTATGGATGATATGTCCGTTAGGGTTATTCTGAGCGGGTTGTTCGATCGCTTGAAGTATGCTCTGCAGCAAGCCTTCAGAGAGGAGTTGTTCGTGTGGTATCGCCGGGCTGTCTTTCCCGTTCGATGACTGAATTTGGAAGGAGTAAGTACCCAGTTTCCCATTCACCGCTATGTCATTGTTAACTTGGTTATAATTGGATTGAATATTGTGATTCGTGGATACTATCTTTTGCTGTAGCTTCTTGGTTTCCTCGCTCAAGTTCTTAATCTTTTCTGATGTCTTGAATATCTGATCTGAAACGTATTGCAGTTTCTCGTCTTTGAAGTTCTGCTTGTTAGCATCTCTCAATGATTTTCCTTTCAACTTATCGTACTTATCGAGTTTGTAGCTGGGAATAACGGACTGGACAAGCGTATGCGAAGCTGTGGACAAATCTTTGGAATTGTAAGACACTGATTCGCTGTCTGGTGATGGATTGTTGAAGCTGTTTTGCTGTGATATCAGATTCTTAGAAAGAGATGATCCCAAAGAGCTCAAGCTCGCTACGTACTTCGAAGCTAGATCTGCGGAGATTTTCTCGCCTGAGCGAGCGGCTTTAAGAATAGCTTCGTGGTATGGACAGTGTTTCAGAATTTCTGCGGCGTCAAGGCTCGATAAATTGGCTAGAAGTGCACTGTCAATAGTAGCTCCGTCTATGGAAGCCGTGACGGTGTTAGTATTGGAGTCTGAAGCCGTGTGGTCACCTACAGTAAGCAGTGGTACCGAATAAGAGTCTATAGGAGATCCGTACAAATTGCTTGGTGCATTTTGGAAGTTTAGCGGACTGCCTGCGTGAGGGAGACTGTACAAACTAGAGGGTTCAATCGAGAGGGATAAGGAGTGGAGTCCGTGGCTCGACGTGTGCGAGTTGATGTCTTTGACGTCTCTGATCGGCGGAGGAAGGTACGCCGGGCCTTGGGTCAGATGGTCGATACCGTGGTGGTCTTTCCCGTGAGTCGTCTGTCCCACATGTTCTATCAGTCCGTTAGGAACCGGCTCTCTGAACTTGATGGGCTGTCTTGGTGTGTTGCCTCCAGTGTGGATGGAATGGCCACCACCTCCGGAAAAAGAGCCGTAGGGTATAGGCAAGTTAGATGGTGGTGGTCTTGGGGGCGCTCCGTACTGACTTCCAGGAGGTACTCCGTATATCCCAGATGGAGGTATGAGTCCTTTAGCACCTTGCTGTCTCAGAGATGCTGGGTACGGTCCACCGGATAGCGAGTCTAATGGTGGAGCTCCGTATGTGTCGTGGGGTTTTCCGCCCGAGATGCCCGATTGTATTATTGCCAGGTCTCCCTGAGGATCGTGGTCTGTGTAATGAGCTTCGAACACAGCCTTAGCCTGGTCGATCTGGTTCGTGTCTCCTCCTATAATGGAGTTCAAATCGACGCTCGATAAGGCATCTTGGTGAACGCTCGAGTACCCACTCGTGATCTGCGCTGATGAAAACTGGTTATTCTGGCCCGAATACTGATGATTCTGATGGCCGTTGTTTTCAAAATGAAGATTATGATTTTCGAATTGGTTATGACCCGAGAATTGGGTGTTTTGGTTCTCACTCGGTGGCGATTGTCCTTCCAAGTTAATAAATTGGTGATGTTCTTCATTTGGTGGAGATTGTTCGAGGTTGATGTGAATTTCTTGCACAGGCGGGGGAGGAGGAGGTCCGTATTGGTCTTCTACGTGTTCTACTTGACCTATCGGGTTGGAGACTCCAGGGATAGGTTTCCAGCCGTCGTATAGCACGTGAGGGGGCGTCGGTGGGGCGGGAATACCGGGATGAGGGGGCCTGGGGTTCGGATCGGGCTGCGGGGGACCATAGTGCACATTTGAGACTTCATCAACCACAACCTGTTCCGCTTGTCCTAGGAACTGTCCGGGAGGTCCATACGAATCAGTTGGGATCGGGAAATTAGGTTTTAAATCGATCGGCAGAGAGACCAGTGGAGTTCCATATATAGGTGCCGGTAGGTTCAAACCTTCTATAGAGTTATGGCCACTCACACCGCCAATGTTCTGAGATAAGGTTACAGATGAAAAATCTTGCACATTCTGAATCGGCACGTTGATTGGGTTGCCGTATGATATCTTTGGAGGTCCATAAACTGGTTTTGGTTGAGTAAAGACAGGATTTGGAACCCCATACAAAGGTTTAGGTGACAAAAGCTTTGGTGGTTTAAAAGGCACTCCATAAGTTGGTTTAGGAAGGCTTTGCTTTGGCGGTCCATAATTCTTTTTTGGTCCGAAGTTGTACTTTGGCGGGCCGTAGGATGACTTAGGAGGGCCGAATGATGACTTAGGAGGGCCGTAGGACAATTTTGGTGGTCCGTAAGATTGTTTTGGAGGGCCATAGTGTTTCGGAGGCCCGTAGGAAGGCCTGGGTTTGTAGACTGGTGGCGGTGGACCCGCGTAGTTCTGGCTGGGGAAGACGACTGGTGTGGGGGGGCCGTAAGCTCCTGGGGGCGTTTCTTGGAAGGTTGTCTGGAGCTCTGGGGGGCCGTAGACTGCGTGGCCTGGTAACTGGATCTCTGAAACTGACAAATAAAATATATTTGTTTACCGAAAGAAAGCAATGTGTGGAGAGCAGCTTTCGTGAAAATTGCAGTTTCTAATTTTCTACTATATATGTAGTTATCTTCTATTCTTAAAAATAAGAAACGTCAATGAGTCAGCAGATCAGCTGATGATGTTATTGTAATTTTCTGACACTATTTTGTTTTCCTTTATAGGTGTTAACCAGCTTAGCGTTAAAAATATGAATCTAATTATGTATTTATCACTCGGCCAAGCGTACGCTCGCGTCTTTGGCTTACTGCTATGTTGCCAACCTCGACTTAGCGTCCCCGCCTAGCGTCATCTCGAAATCCCCCTCTCTCCCCCTGACACTAACTCAAGATCACCCTAATAGATTATTATTATACACGCTAATTCGCTAATAAAGCTAATAAATATAAATAATCTCGATAATAAATAAATATTCGCTAATATCGTTTAATTTTTACCTTCATTTACAGAGAAAAATTTTCTGCTGATGTCTACGAGATTACACACTTTCATAAAATTTAATTTATCAATGCAATCAATGATCTTCTAATTTACGTTACAAAAACTGCTACAAAAGAATTTCCACCTAGAAAATTCCCCTAAACACAGGTAACTCCTGAAAAATGTGTCAAAAAATTGTACCCCTGGTGTACCCTAAAAAAATATGGCCCCTAAAAATACCCCTTTTCATCTAACTTATCCCCAAATTTAGGGGGGAGACCCCCAAGTTGGCAACACTGATAAACTGGTTCCGTAATCGTTGTTTTTTGTGCTATCTGTCAGTGAGAGGTCTCGCGGCCATGCTTTCAGAACTGCTAACAGATAGCGCTGCTCTGTCATAAGCTGTGTACAAAAGTAAGCAAACTGACAGTGTCAATTATCGTGTCAACATTATTTTCCAAAAACTTTAAATTTTATTCAAACTGACACAGTGAATTTGTTACAAACTTTGATAATTAATACAATCTTTGATTAGTTAATTTTGTATAAAATCCACATTTTATTTTTTTGTGTGCTATAACTTTAATTATTATTTGTATTAGAATTATTTTTATATACTATTAATAAAGATTTGGTCTTTTTATACTGTTATGTTATTTCTGGAGTATTCATCGAATTTTGAATTTTACATTTTAAGACAAACAGTTTGTCATCTAATCCATCTTTTTTGCGGTTTATCCCTAAATAGCGCCATCTATTACGCTAGTTGACACTAGTTTTTTTAATTTGAAATGATGTCTTCAAGCTTCAACATTCATTTTTTACACCTGCCATCGCTTCACAGTCCTCATAACATCAGATACGATGGATTAGTGAGAGTTTACCTTGGCTAATGACAGACACTTCAGCGGGGGGGCCGTACGCGTCTGGCGGAAGAGGCTCGCCGTAAGAGTTGAGAAGTCCTGCTTCACGCTTATGAGCTTGCGTGCCTGGAATAGAACAAAATACACTGTAGTGAATAGCCCCGGATGTAGAATTTTTCCTAACTGGGGCAGAAACTTGATGTGGCGCCCCATCTCCTCCGGCGTTTGAGAATCCCCTCCCCTCTCCAGCCCTTGCTAAAGTTTGAAGCGTTCCAAATCAATTGAACAGCCAGGTGAACTACTAGGTGAACCACGGGCAGGGAGTGGAATAATGGGAGGTACGACGTGTAAGCGCTGTATGAAACAAGTTTTTTTTTTCAAACATTTTTTTATTGAATAATTTGGCGCTCCCTGAAATTGCCGCCTGGGGCGGTTTGCCCTCCCCTAGATCCGGGGCTGGTAGGGTTACACGGTAAAAACTCCGTTGTTCCGGGTGCTACTATTAGGGGCCATGTTTGTATAACTGCTAACAGATGGCGTTGCTCTATCATATATGCTGATTAACAATGGAAAATGAATTGTCAATGTTACTCGGAGCCCCAAAACACAAGCTTAATCTATAATCTTAGCTTAGGGCTCCTATGTAAGCAATGTCTGTAACCAAACTTGTGTACTAGCACTATGTCTCAAACAGGATTGTAAGCTTTGTAAACCATCCCGAAATAAAAATGGTATGATTTGATGATTTGAATGTAAATATGCCAACATTATTTTTCAAGGAACTTGAAGTAAAAAACAAACATTTTTGTTTATTCAACAGACGAAGTGAGTTAGTTTAAGATTAATTTTTATATTTTGTCTTTGCGTTTTTAGCATGTAAACTATATTTTTTGGCAACGCATCTCCAGATAGCGCCATCTATTACGCTAGTTGGAACTATTTTAGTTATTTTAATCTAAAATGAAAAGCCCTCATTTGTCAATGTCGTGTGGCATAAATGAATACTGAAAATACTGATCCGTAGATGCCAATCATAGGGATTAATTGTGAGCGATATTTATATCATTGACCAATTGTGAAGCGAGATCTCCAAATAAATTTGGATGAACCGGCGTTGTATGTATGTATGTTTGTTTGTCCGAGGATAACTTTTGGAAGCGTTGATCCGATCATCGTGTAATTTGGTATTTATGATAATGATGGCCCAATCCTGGTGTGACTAAATTAGCTAAAAATGTTGGAGGGTTGTTGAGATATTGGGGTTCAAGAAGGATAAAAATACTAAATGAGACAATAAGGTCAAGTGGGACATCTAATGGAAGGTATTCATTAATACATGGCGACCCCATTTTTATTTTTAGTTTAAACCTTGTAGCTTTTAAGTTATTAGCCATAATAAAAACTGAACTTTGACAAAATTCACAGGGTACCTACACCAGTGACCCCACGGTGATGTAATTTGGATGCGTGTAGCTTTAGTGATACAAATATAGAGATACCAGTCCTTCTCGGTGGCGTCCAGCCACCTCCGGCGTGGTCTGCCGCGGCACCGCCTTGCTGTCTCAGGGCTCCACATCGTGGTAATTTTGGCCCACAGCTCGGCAATCATGCGACAGACCTGACCGGTCCAGTCCCACTGGACCTTTTTGAATGGGGGAAATGGGGGGAGGCCTTTGCCCAACAATGGGACAATATGGGCTAATAGTAATAAGTGTAGGTACCTGAGCGCGTGGCCTCGGCCTGCAAATCCTGCTCGCTGTCCGTGCTGATCAGCCCCGCCGGTACGTCTTCCGCCGCTGCCAGCGTCAGCACCAGGAACAGGCATAGCTGGAAACAGGAAATAAATAAATAATGCTGGACATTTCACACAACGTTATCTAGCCCCGAACTAAGCAAAGCTTGTACTATGGAAACTAGATAACTGATATATACATTATAATTTAGTGTGTCTGAATTTAGTACACTGCACAAAGAGTAAAACCCGGCAAAATTCTAGCTTCAAAAAAGATGTATTCATTTATTTATTCAATTAAATCTGGTGTTCACGATACAGGCTTGCCTAGTGTGAAGCAGGGTGAAGTAATCTTAATGTAAGGGCGTGGCAAAGTAAAAAACAGTTAAAATAAATTATAAACTAATATTAGGTAGGTAATAAATGAAGAAAATAAATAAGATGTTATGGTAACTCCCAGGCCCAGTCTTATAAAAGTTCAAAGTCAGGATTAGCTAATTATTAAGGTATGTAGTTCACAAAACAAAACTAGATGGCGCCGCTAAACAAAATCGATTCCTAAATCGCGCTATCGAAACGTTTTGGACTTCGGTTATGTGGAGGAATACACATATTTTGGCCAAATTATCTCACCCCATGATCAAACAACCAGGGAAACAAACAAAAGAATAGCAAACGGATGGAATAGATACTGAAACTTAAAGGAGGTTAAGAAGTTTAAAGATCTCGGTATGAAATTGAAATCAAAAGTATTTAACTCCTGCATACTTCCATGTATGCATAACATAATGACTGCGAAACACGGGCACTAACAAAACTCCATAGAGATCCATCCAAATATGCGAAAAAGCTACCGAAAGAAGTATGACCAATACAAAAAAACAGGATAAAGTGAGAAGTTCATACATCAGAGCCAGAACTAAAATGATAGACATAACAAACAAAATTGACCCACAAAAGTGGAGATGGACAGGTCACATGATACGTACTAAACAAGACAAATGCACAAATTGTCACCAACTGGTATCCACGAGATGGCAAGAGGAGCCGAGGTGGACAATACCGAAAATGGGAAGATGAGCTCAAACTCACAGCGGGCCCCAACTGGATAAGGGTTGCCCGAGACAGATCCCAATGAAAAATGCTGGAGGAGGCCTTTGCCATGAGGCACACTGAACTGAGAGACATATAAATACAAACACAAAACAAAAAAATCCATCAGGATACAGAGGCAAAAATAAAAAAATAAAAATGGCTTTTCCAATGATTTGATTATGGCAATTTGAGATCAGTCCGTAGTGTTTCATTATAAGAATCTCCTTCCAATTAGTGCAGTACCAATAGGTTGTCCTTTTTTCTATGAGTTAACTGTAAAAGAATCTATGCGTAGGTCTAGATTTCAGCTTGAGCACTAACACTGACACTGGACTGAAGAATACGGCCTACATCTATGTTCTGTCCCGTCACGCGACATCACCGGACGGAACATAGTAATCAGTCATCAAGATTTATTAAAAAGTATCTTAATTGAACCGGAAAAGGAAACCAATGGATGTACTGACATCCGTCATCGTAATCTACTTCCATTTTTAAAGAAAAACTGTGGGAAAATATTGTAATTGCTATTCAGACGATCAAGTGTTTCGTAATGATAGTGTATGTGCCAGTAAAAAGGTGGGAAACGAGATTAATAGGTATCGATTGAACGATGAACTCAATACCTACTTACTTATAGGTTTGTTATGTACGACATTAAATTAAAACACGGGTAGAGCTAATGGCTAGTATTGTTGAAAAATTGTTTTTTTTTCAAATTCATTGACCCATAGAAAATTTAAAATTTTCAAACAACATTAATATCGAGTGCTAAAATATCAATGAAATGAAAAGATGTATGAAAAAGATAAACAAATCATATTCATTCATCGTGTAAATAGGTACCTGCAGCAAAAAGGGTCGAAAGGGGCCGCCGATTTACGTTAAAAACTGTTTCATGTATCGATTATCTACTGGATTAATATTCAAGCTACCGGTATTAAACCCACCTCTAAAATCAGTTAATACGATGCCGGATGTGTGTTTTAAATTAATGTCGTACACAAGAAAATAGCTTATATAAATAAATAAATAATTCTGTACATTTCATATACTTAGGTAGCGAATTCTATGGGAACCAGATAACTTAAAAAATACATAAGTATAGTATATAGATTTTTTTTGTAAAAACAATTGTTATAATATATAGAAAACCACATGACCCGGAATAAATATCTGTAGATCATGCAAACATTTGATCCGCGGCGGGAATCGAACCCGCAACCTCCTGCGTTTCAACCGGCTATTCACCCACTGCGCTACGGAGGTCGTCATACTTACATAGTTCATGTAAAAGTAAATGATAATTAATGTATAATTTTTGAAATTAAATTTGCATGATTGTATACTGGATCATGGCTGTACCTAGATTACAATCCGAGTTTCTTCTAGATCTTTATGCTTCATCTTAGGCCACATATGTATATATATATATATATATACTAGCTGACCAATCCGCAGCTTCACACGCGTAGTTTGCCAATAAATACATTACCCTCCTTCTGCGCAGTTTGGTTAAAAGTAGCCTATGTCACCCGGGGATAGTGTAGCTTCCCAACGGTGAAAGAATTTTTTAAATCGGTCCAGTAGTTTCGGAGCCTATTCAATGCAAACAAACAAACAAACAATCAAATCTTTCCTCTTTTTAATAATATAGTATAGAATATAGATAGATAGATAGATAATTCCTTTATTGCACACCATTTAAATACAAACATTTATAAGAAAATACACTCTTAAATAATGGGTACAAAGGGCGGCCTTATCGCTAAAAGCGATCTCTTCCAGGCAACCTTTGGATGGACAGGATCTATGTGAACAAAATAAGGACGGCGGCGTAAATCTGATATAGTACACGTATATTTATAAAAAATATAGATAATATAAAATAAAATGCATAATTATAATGTATAATATAATCATAAAATTACATAAATATTAATATTATAATACATAAAATATATATTGTCATACCTACATATATAAATTATAAAAATGTAAAAATTAATAAGTGGCCTAGTGAGCGATGGATGACAGATACGAGTAGTGTTGTCTGACCAAGTTTTTAAAGATAGGGACAGATTCAGCGTGACGAATTGAGACAGGTAGGGCATTCCAGAGCCTGGTAGCCTGCAAAGTAAAAGACGAACTATAAAATACTAAGGTATGATGGGGAGTTTTTAATTGAAGGGTTTCAGAGGAACCTAAGGGTCGAGAGTTGGAAAGGCGAAGAAAGTCAAAGCGTTCTTTGAGATAGGACGGAGTAATATAATTTATTACCAAGTATACTGTAAGCCATGCATCGCAAATAAATAAATCTTTATCTCTATCTTATCTTACAAATATTTTAATTTATTATGTTCTGTTTTGTCTGTGTTGTATATTGTTCTCCCAATTAAATGCATTTTAGTTTACTTTACAATCAATGAGGGGTTTTCACGGCCATGTTTTTATAACTTTCCATCCGTAATTAGATAAAGTGCCGGTAAAATAAACTGGTTAGGAAAGCTATTTACCAGTTAATGTTGACAGTGTCGCAATACGCAATACTGCGGCTTTTTGAAAAAATTGACCTGCCCGCGGCTTCGCACGCTTGAAATTTCTCGTTCCCGTGGGAACTTCGGGATAGAAACTAAAGTCTGGCTAATGAAAGTAGAGACTAAAAAAGCGCGGCAAATTTAAAAATAAATACAATAATATTGGCATGATAGTCTCAAAATACCTGAAATACCTAGAATAACCTAATTTGATACTTTAGAATTATTATTTGTATCATGTTAGGTTATTCCAGGTATTACATTCTAAGTTTGGGGCTGTCATGCTAATATCTTTTAAATTTGCCGCGATTTTTCAGTCTCTCATTTCACACTCATTTCACTTTCATTAGCCAGACTCTATATAAAACACTCTTGTCAAAGTGACGCGACACTTCATGTAAATGACTTCGAGTTAATGATCGACGGTTAAATTATAAAGAATAGAATAGAATAAAAATGTATTTGCAACCTTACAGTACACACAGAAAAAAAAGGATGAAGTACCTACAAAATATAACAATACAACGATACAAAACTGCAGAATGTCAACGTGGATGGCTTCGCCCTCGTGATAAGAAAGGTTGACCAAGATCGTCCCGCAATCAACGCGGCACCGGTACGGTACCGACTGAGTCACTGCATGCAGTGGAGCCGACCATCAAGATCTAGCTCTCCCGAATAGATGAGAGTACCTAAGGAGGTGATATACTCCAATTCGTGAGGGAGAGGACCCAGGGCCGGATTACAAGCACGTTATGAATGTCTCTCCAGAGACTGGAGTCCAGTAGGACTACTAACTTCAAGTCCTACACGCTCCAGATTCTGGCGAAGCATAAGGATGTGCTACTTGAACCGGATTTCTGGGCAATCGGTATCGTTAACATTCACTACAGGGAAGTGGCTACGAAACAAAATCCCCCAAATAAATAAAAGTGTTAGTTTTAAGTTTATTGTTTTATGTATTATGATATGGGTAGGAAAGAAGTGACATCGGATAAAAATACATGTTGTGCCGACCCCGCGTAGTGTGGGAAAAGGGCAGGAAGAAGAGACATGGTGTGTCATGGACTGAACACGTTCTGTCCAATTACTATTAATCTATCCAGTTGAGAATCTGTCCAGTTGCGAAACTGTCCAGATGTTCCGGAAGGTTTTTATCGTGGTTGCTAGGGTTCCATAGTCGAACTAGGAACCCTTGTAGTTTTGCCATAACCAATACAGCCGTACTGACTACGAAACCCTTTATTGTGCGTGGTCAGACACGCACTTGACAAATTATTAAGATGCTTACGTACCGTTCTCCATCGAGGCAACTGAAACAAAAAACAATCAAAATTAGGTTATCTACTTTAAAGATAATCGAATAAACTGAGAGTATGGATAATTCAGAGGGGGCCAAACTTTTGAGGTGTGCGGCCTTCTAAATATCCTAGTGTATGCGGTCTACTAAATATCCTCGTCACTATAATATCAAAATCACCGACATACTACAAAGGATTAGCAAGCTGAAATGGCAGTGGGCAGGGCACATAGCTCGGAGAACTGACAGTCGTTGGGAAACAGAGGTTCTCCAGTGGAGACCACCCACTGGACAGCGCAGTTGCCTTAAGTGCCTCAAGTTGATGGATCAGGGCATAATGTAAGGTACGTTTCTAAGGACCTACGTCGTAATACATTGTTATAGACGATGGTTAGGTACAACTTAACATGCGATGGGCCACATGCTTGTTCCATATCCAAGTTAAAAAAAAGTGACACTCTGGGAGTGCCGACAGAAGTGAAAACTTGAACTATTACGAGATACTTATATAGAGGTGTCGGTAACGGTAACGGTAACAGTGTCGAGAGTTCAATAGTTATTTCCCATCTAAAAAATTCCCAACGCGCCTAAAGAAGTTTTCTCTACTTATATGCAGAAGTGTCGGTAACGGTAACAGTGTCGCGAGTTCAAAAGTTATTTCCCATCTAAAAAATTCCCAACGCGCCTAAAGAAGTTTTCTCTACTTATATACAGAAGTGTCGGTAACGGTAACAGTGTCGCGAGTTCAATAGTTATTTCCCATCTAAAAAATTCCCAACGCGCCTAAAGAAGTTTTCTCTACTTATATACAGAAGTGTCGGTAACGGTAACAGTGTCGCGAGTTCAATGGTTTTTTCCCATCTCAAAAAATGCCCAACGCGCCTAAAGAAGTTTTCTCTACTTATATGCAGAAGTGTCGGTAACGGTAACAGTGTCGCGAGTTCAAAAGTTATTTCCCATCTAAAAAATTCCCAACGCGCCTAAAGAAGTTTTCTCTACTTATATACAGAAGTGTCGGTAACGGTAACAGTGTCGCGAGTTCAATAGTTATTTCCCATCTAAAAAATTCCCAACGCGCCTAAAGAAGTTTTCTCTACTTATATACAGAAGTGTCGGTAACGGTAACAGTGTCGCGAGTTCAATGGTTTTTTCCCATCTCAAAAAATGCCCAACGCGCCTAAAGAAGTTTACACTTCAAAAAATATGTACCTACCTATATTCTGACCTACCTACAAACGTTATTGCGACATTCGCGTTTCTCAAATCTCATTGTGATGTACAACTCAGTACTTCACTCAAATTAGTTATGTCAAATTATTGTACACAAAAGTAATAACAAAACATTTTTGTAAACAAAGTTAACAATAGGCCCCTATTCATAAATGAACAATGATAGGTATTTACGACCGAAACTATGTTTTGAAGAACGCCTCATAAGAAAATCCGATTTTTGGTATTTTTCAGTCTTTCCAATAGCTTTTAGAATATCTTCCTTGCTTAAAATAAATTTATAAAAATCAATACAACTATACTCTTTGAAATTGTATTTTATTTTGATAATTGACGAGACTGTTTCTGTTTTCAATCAATTTGTTTCTTTCGTCCGTCGCGACCCGCGTGCGGATTTGAAATAAAACCCGGATCACAAATAAAACCCCACCCAAATGCTCCCCGAACGCCTTCTAAACTAGAACAAATCCGCGGGGAAACCCGGACGGATGGCAACCCTAGGTGAAGATCGCAGCCGACGTAACCTGGCGGCCTGGGTCAGGATTATAGAGATGGAGTAGGCAGTACCTATACTTAAATAGCTTGTACTTAAGTACCTGCTTAGATAAGTACGTGAAGTACTAAAGGTCAAGTTGCGTTGTAGATTTTCCCGCGTATGACGTCATAACCGGTTAGTGAAAGCGAACTGACAGGTGTCGTAAATGTCAATGTAATGTGAGATGGTAGAATGATTTCACGCGGCTCGCGGTTAAACCGAAGAGGCCGAAACAAGTATATTACAAAATTTATCATTTCCATCACAAAATCCGTTGTATTGTTAAGATCCCTTCGCCAAAAAAGAAAACTGCTGATGTTCTTCAACAGTTTTTTTCGTATTCGATTTCGAATCAAAGAACGCTATTTTGTAAATATTAACCATTGATTATGTAATCAAAAACATATTCATTTTTTCTGCAACCGATTTTTATAGTCCGATTTTAAAAATTCTTTCAACATTAGAATGCTACAGTATCCCTGAGTAACATCCCACTAACATTATAAACGCGAAAGTATGTATGTATGGATGTTTGTTACTCCTTCACGTCGGAACAGCTGAACCGATTGCGATGAAATTTGGTATGTACGTAGATTATAACCTGGATTAACGCATAGGTTACTTTTTGTTTGACAAAAAACGCGTGTGAAGCCGCGAACGGAAGCTTGTAATGTTATAAAGAGGAATGATTTGTATGTTTATATGTTGTTTTTGTATGTTTATGTCCGATTTCAAAAATTCTTTCACCATTGAATACTACATTATCCCGGAGTAACGTAGGCTACTTTTTATCCAACTGCGCAGAAGGAGGGTAATGTTTTTTATTGAAAACTACGCGTGCGGAGCTGCTGATTGGTCAGCTAGGTAATAATGGTAATAGGTAATAATGGCTAATAGTGCTCATTGCACCATTATTTTAGAGGTGCTAGAAACAGACAAGCATCTTATTAAACATCTAAACACTGATTAATAGCTGCTGTAAATGGGCATTGTATATTGATTTATTCGTAACTAATTTAGATACTAAATAGATATGTATGTCAATATGCAATAATTATAAACACTGAATTGATTTAGTCAATACATATTGAGGAATGTCAAGAAATAGGAAATTTAGACGAAAAAATTAAAATCGTAGATGAGTACGCGAATGAATTCATAACATCCGATCGATAGAGCACAGCTTCCTAGCTTTCACGAGATGAAGAGGAAAGTATCTCGTGTGACCGGTCATAGAACAACTTGACAGATGCGTACAACTTTTTAATGGCTACAGAAGCCGAAAAGCTGTCATTTAATAGCCTTGTTCAGTATAGTAATGTTATTCCGTCCTATTTTGCTTAAAATATAACTAGTAAAATGGGCAGCGATGGTTGTTGCAACCAGCTCATGCTAAGCCTTTTTGCAACCACTAATACTTCTTCCAGATCCTGTACATCCGAAGTATGCCTGGAAGATATGACTTTTAGCGATAAGGTCGGCCATTGTAATATTTGCTTTGTATTTACTATTTTGTTTTTAATTTCTTGTTTATATGGTGTATACTAAAGTGTTTTTTTATTCATTCATTCATTCAATCCCTTCAAACCGAAACAGCAATGCTGCTTGGTGGAAGAAATGGGTACGGTGGTAGTACTTATCCAGGCGAGCCCTTTCACAAGGAACTCTACTATAACTAACAAGACAAAATGTATCTACAAAGTGCTATAAAATATCTACATCCGGAAGGGAACTATTGACCTAACTTAAGAACAAACAGTCCAGTTAAGTAGGTAGGACTAATTATGAGGTCAGTCGACTAGTCCAGCTGGGCTGGGCCAGGTTCGGGGTACTATGTAACGTTTTCCCATCCAAAATATAAGTGTTATAAGACAGAAATCTTTGATCAGGTGTGTTACATTTACAAGTGATGCCATATGGCACAGAAACGTCTTCTCTCATTAAGAGCCTCATAGAAGATTCTAGGTCGCTCAGCGTGCTATGGAGAGCGCTATGCTTGGTATTTCTCTACGAGATACAATCAGAAATGAGGAGATTCGTAATCATGTCCTATCCTAAGTGTAACATACATTAAAGTAATTTGGCTTCATTTTAATTTGCAATCATTTTAAAGATTAAATATAAAAAGCTCTCATTATTATAAATACGGGATTTATCACGTACTTCCCGTCTTATCGGTGTTTCGACCGACAATGTTTCGGTTCAATTCGGTGAACCTTCATCCGGGTGAGTGCAATCCGCTCCGAATAACGTCTCATATTAAAAGTCTCGAGTAAAAAGCTCTATCACACTAATATTATATACGCAAAAGTTTTGATGTTTTGTTTATTTATTTGTTTGTTTTTTACTCAATCACCCAGTATCGGCTGAACCGGTTTCGATGACATTTGTACGTAGATTAACATATAGGCTACTTTTTATCGACAAATCACGCGTGCGAAGCCGCGGTCGGAAGCTAATATTATAAATGCGAAAGTTTGGATGTTTGTTTGTTAATCAATCACAAAACCGCTGAACAGATTTCGATGAAATTTAGTTACCTAGATTATATCCTGGAATAACACATAGGCTACTTTTTATCCCATAAATTGTCCCATGGGATAAAAATGGGGTGTCAAGTCAAGTTTATTGCAACAGCGAGTTTAGCTTTATTTCTAGGTTACCTACACATTTAGTAGTGCAACGCGTACGGAGTCGTGGGCAACAGCTAGTTATTTTTATAAATAGGTAACTTACAATAAAAGAGTTATCTATCTATATTTTTTTGACGTAATTTTGCTGTGACAAAATTCAGGCCGTTTCTACCAAACGTCTCATCTACAAGTTACGTCTATGACAGGTCATCTGCCTGTGACTTTCACCTTGCCGCTTTCTCAATGTATTTGGTGTGCGCCGGCGCAGGTTTTGAATAACCTTTACGTAATGCCATTGACAGCTATTTTACCGTATTCTTGTAAGTAATTTGTTATTTTTTACGCGGGGTTTTTTTATTACGTTGCATGCTACGTTGTAGATAGTTTTGCATTGTATTATCGCTTCATATTATCTATATCGTATCTTTATAGTATTTCTTATTACCTACCTATATCTTAACTAACAGGTAGGTAATAAAAACACGTAAAGTTTGTTGTTTGTAAATACATAATTCAATGTCGACATTTCGAAATTTGGTGTCATTTTAACATCAAATTTCGAAAAATTGACATTAATGCTAGGTACCAAATTACCAATGAATGAATGAGTGAATGAAAACACTTTATTGTACACCAAAGAAGAAACAAACATAAAAATAAAAATTCACAAAGCAACAAGTACAATGGGCGGTCTTATCGCATAGAAGCGATTTCTTCCAGACAACCTTTGGATGGAAATTATTTTTGCCTACCCATATTGCTAGGCTATTTAGTTTATCAGTTTTTTTTGGTTCAATGACGGCCGTCAATTCTTCGAGCTACCTATGTGCCCACTGCCCACCCACTGCCACTTCAACGTACTAATCTTCTAAGCTAGGCCACAGATCTATAAATAAATTTAGATTCTACGCACAGAACACGAGAGATGCACACGAACTTTAATTTCCTTCGGTAGTATGTTCCCCTAATTATGTATTTTGGACAAGAATACATCGCGCAGTGTCCCGAACACTGCCCAGCCAATCAATCGATCAAAATGTTTTATCCATTAAAATCACAAAGATCACTTTGAAACGTCAATTTTACTGCCTGTTCCATCGCGACCAAGCCTGGAAAGAAAGGCAAGAAACAAGACTTTTTAATGATCCTTTTAGAAAACTTGACAATAAATAAAATAGATTACGTTTAAATTGTAACATTTTTGACCGAGTTGCAGCAATCTCAATCAGAAACTTTTCTATCATCTAAATAATCCGATACGTTATAGTAGGCCTTTTTAAGCGAGTAAATAACGCGGTCGTCGAACTGTTTGTATAATGTTACGAAATTGTAACAGTATCTACGTGTTCGGCAGTTTAAGCTGTCGTCGGCAACGCAACGCGTACTAATCAGCCGGCCTTGACCGCACTGTAATGTTACGATTACGGTTGTAACGGCTGTAATGTTAGAAGCTTTTTAAATCAATTCATTTAGTATTTATTCCGAATTAGTACTTCGCTTAAGTTCTCAATAGATCTATCTATAGATCGTTCGCAACGGTCTTTAGATGATTCAACTGTTTCTTCTGTATTTTAGTCATGTAAATAATTGTATGCTTTTTATTTAATACTTTCACACAAAACAGAATAGTGCTAGGAGGACTTAATGCTAACAGTATTATCTACCAGTCATCCTGGTCGTGCTAAAAGAAGGATTTTTTCTGTTATTCAGAAATAAATTGAGTAAAATGTGTTTTCTAGAAGCATGATATATAAGTGGATACATCTGTATACCTAGGTGGGTTTCACATACTTTACCGATTAGGGGCCGCCCATTAATTACGTGAGGTGTTCAGGGGCGCAGGGGGTCTAGCCGAATCTCACCCAATCTCACGTGGGGCGACGGGGGTCTCGGCTAATATCACGTAATTTTTTTTATCACTGTAAATCTAGATTACGAGAGAAGCAATCTTGAAATAATGAAGCCAATTGTGTTTTTTACAAGCTTTTTATTAACTTGCAATGTATGTATGTTTGCCCGGGTGGAATTTGCATTTAAATTTTAAACCCGTTCCCCTCAACCGATTGAGCTGAAATTTGGAATACCTAAGTAACTTCGGTGACAATGCAATAATATGGTACCATGGAGGTGGTCTCATGATGGAGGATGCTAGACACCGGAGTTTCTGAATGGATTATCGTAGGCTACTAGTGTTCGGGCTCATTTGAATCTGCTTGCGATTCCGATTATGAATTTTATAAAAGCTTGTTTTGTATAAATAATTTTTCTACAAAAAACTTATTTAAATCAGTCCAACGCATTTACCCTATGAGTACAAATTTTGATAAATCTCACTTGAGATAAAGGGAGGGGGGGAGGGGGTCAAAACAAATCTTGCAACATCTTACCAGGGGGGGGGGTCAAAAATCGTCTAACACGTACCGCGTAATTAATGGACGCCCCCGGCGTGCACAGTTACTTATTATTAATTACATTTTAATTTATTTAAATTAAATAACTTATTTTGCTGGAAGCGTGGTTGTATACAAGTATTATGTCAACTATCCATATTTTGTTATGGGTTAGTAGTTAGTAGGTTCTCTAGATAATCAGTTAGTATTTATCTATCTACATATATATGTCCATACTAAAATTATAAATTCGAAAGTAACTCTGTCCCTCTGTCTGTTTGTTGCGGTCACATCTAAACGGCTGGACCGTTTTAGATGAAATGTAAATAGATTATGAATGACCGTTGACCGAGGTTCTCGAGTGGAGACCGAAAAGCGCACCGCGTGCTAGATGGATCGACGGAGCCAATTCACGTAATACAATTTTAAAAACACAACACAAGATGACCCAAATGAGATTAGATTAAGAATTGAATATATTTTGGCATTTTGCTCCATTAATATTACAATATTAGCTTGATATAAATAAAGTGTTTAATCGCATGTCAGTCAACTCATACCATTGTACTGTTAGTTACGTGAATATCGTTTAGGACTAACCTAACGAGACTAAATCGATAGGTACTCGAATTTTACTATTTTATGTTATGTGAATTGTCCTACTTATAAAGGATGCTTGTCACTCTGGAAATCTATTGAGGAGCCTTATGTTCAGCACTCAGGGGTGGGCAGAATTTAAATGACTTGTAATTAAAATACGTAGGTAATTGAAATACAAATACGTATTTTGTATTTGTAATTCGTATTTCAAATACCTGACGCTGAGGTATTTTGAAGTTAGTATTTCAAATACTTTAAATACATCTGAACATAAATACATTTAGCGATCTTATTAATGGTGCGTTTTACAGAAAATAGCGCTCGATAGTTTTCGTAACTATTCGTAAGCAAAATAGCGACCTCTAAATGTGTCAATCTTTAAAGTTGGCATCACTGCATCTATACTGTATGTCAAATTCAAAGCACCTAATGCTTGACTGTATTTTGTAATTACTTAGTATTTAAAAAAATATTTAAATACGGTATTTTGTATATTATTTGTACACACGACTTAAAAATACTTATTTAGTATTTCGTATTTTTAAATACGTGCGAGATAGTATTTTGTAATTTGTATTTTAACTAACGCAAAGCATGTATTTTGCCCAGCTCTGTCAGCAGTGGACACTAATATGATTATGATGAGGTCAAAACATCCAAAAACGGTATCTTATATCGCTAGTCATTAACATCACTTTCATTTGCTAAATGGAAGATCGTATGCTCTACGAGCCTCGAACATTGGACGCATGTCGTAAATTCATTTAATTGCCTTTTCGATAACTTTAAAGAAAGCCGCGAAAGCATAATTTTACGAAAACAAATTTTTATTATCAACTTTTAACAACGAGCATTTATTGGTGGCCGGATAAACGGATCTTTTTACCTATTTATGATATGGTGACGGATAAAAGCCATGAAAATCTATCATAGATTTCCAGAGTGATCGATCTTGTGCACCGAACCCTTTCAGCAACACTTTCCATCTATGGGCCGTCCTACGCTGCGCTTTCCAGTGCGTTGTCTCCACCGAGAACACCTCTGCCCCAACGGCCGTCAGTTTTTCGTTGTTTGGCTTGATTTATAACAGACTCTCAAGTGATATGGTATTGACGAAAGAAGATTGGCTGGACCCAAGCAATATAAACTTACACACTTATTTTAATATTAGGCGAAATTACAAATTTCCCTAGTAGGCTCCTAGTTAACCCGTCCGCGCTTCGCACGCGTAGTTTATCAATAAAAACATTACCCTTCTTTTGCGCAGTCGAGTAAAAAGTAACGTATATCTTTCCCCAGGATATAATCTATCGCCTTGCCAAATTTCATTACGATCCGTTCAGCCGTTTAGTCGTGAAAAGGTAACAAACAAACAAACAGAGTTACCTTCGTGTTTAAATTACTAGTGGTTCGCCCCGAACTGAGCCGCGAGTCTCCCAAAACACAAAAAAATATTCTAATGCCTAAACGTATTTTTATTACTTATTATTCGTATTTAATCTTTGACTAATAAAATAGTGCCACGAAATGCAGAACCAAATAACTTGACCTACAGTTTCATTCAAATTATATATTTTATATAAGTATATAACGGGAGTTCATGTAAATTGGATATGCTTTTTTGGGGTACAAATTGCCGTTATTTTGGATTTCAGACTTTTGCCTATATTTGTGTTACTAAAGCTACACGCATACCAAATTTCAGCACTGTGGGGTCAATGGTCAATGGTGTACCCTGTGAATTTTGTCAAATTTCAGTTTTTATTATAACTTAAAAACTACAAAGTTTAAACTAAAAATAAAAACGGGGTCGAAATGAACTCACAAAAACCTTTTATTAGACGTGCCACTTGACCGGATTGCCCCATTTTGTTTTTTTTACCACTCTTGAACACCAATTATCTCCAAAAACCCTCCCCCCATTTTTAGCTCATTTAGTCAGACCAAAATTATGACATCGCTAGCTACCTTTAAACCAATTTACAAACATACATGCATACATACTGTTACGAGCTGAGGGTTCGGGATAAAATAATGGGAATCGATTTAACCAAAATAACACTTTTATTCAGCACTAAACGATGAATACACGAACTCGGTCACACGTTATCACAACACACTAATTCACACCACTGTTGCACCACTTAAAGTCACCGAAATGATCGCACGTATAGCTTAATCCAGACTGACTCGCGAGACCCTTCTCCACGTCAGTCCTCCAGGGCCTCACTGAGACTCACTCAGACTGACTGAGACTGACTGTCTGGCCATCTCTCCGGCCTATTTATATCGCACATATTTCGATTGTTCGAGAACGATGCCGATCCTTCCAGGAAAGGGTCGGTCCCTCGACACAATGGCCACTCCCCATTCTGCGAAACCACAAACAATAGCAACAATAACACAGCAAGACAAAAGCGTTCGAGAAGGTTCGATTATTACTCATTGTTTAACTGCCTCGGCGTAACAATAGATACAACCCAAGTTAATTTGGAGATCACGTTTCGCTCGATCAATAAGTAGATGGTTGTGGTACCGTTGCTTGAATGTACAATGAAAGGGAAGAGGGAAAAGTCATCGGAAAGATGGCTTCTAGACTTGTAATGATAATAATAAAGATGATAATAAATATGGAACAGGCAGTAAAATTGACGTTTCAAAGTGATCCTTGTGATTTTAATGAATAAAAATATTTGACTTTGACTTTGGCTTGTAAACATCAAAACCGCCTCAAGAAATCTTTAAAATAGAAATACCCTTTGCCGTCTAAAAAATCTACCACCTACTCAACCCTACTCAGCCTGCTGGTAAATCCGCCACAGATTATTATTTTTTTATTTTTCTGTACCTATGTAAGTTTTTACTGTTTATGTAATATTTTCCCGTAAGTATGTTTTTAATTACCAATGGTTTAGGTATGTTAGGACTTAAAAATAACTCATCAAATAAGAAACAATTAGATTTTTCCTTATAGATATTAATGGACATAAGAACGCAGAAGGCAGCTAAAATGGCAATGGGGTATATTAGATCAGAAAACGATAGGTAGACAAAACTGGTGACAGAGTGGATCCCACTAGATGGAAAGCGAAGACACATTTTTACACAACGCTGTGGACCGATATTAATGAGAACAGCGAGAGGGATGTATGGAGGGATGTATGGAGGAGGCCTAAGCCGCGCCAGCGCCGTTTAGGCGACTATTGCTGGAGAGAGATAAATAAGACCATCATCATCAACCTATAACAGTCCACTGCTGGACGTAGGTCTCCGCCAGGGTGCGCCATTGAGCCCGATCCTCAGCTCTTCTCATCCAATCTTTGCCAGCCACAGCGTTCATCTAGCCGGAGGGCGTCCTACACTTCACTTGCCTAGACGTGGTCTCCAGGACACGGTGACCCCAACGGTTATCGGTTCTGCGGCAGATATGATCGGCCCACTGCCACTTCAGCTTGATCAGCCCTCTGAGCTATGTCGATCACCTTGGATCACCAAGGAGAATTAAGACCAGATTAGTATTATTAATCGAGCGAAGCGAGATCTCTAAATCAACTTGGGCAAATCGACGTTGTATGTATGTTTGTTTGTCCGAGGAAAACTTTCGAAAAGTTGATCAGATCATCGTGAAATTTGATACATAGGTAGGTAGTAATGGCGCAATTTTGATGTGACTAAATGAGCTAAAAATGTCGGGGGATTGTTGAGATATTGGGGTTCAAGAGGGGTAAAAAAAATGAAGATGAGACTATTAGGTCAAATGGGACGTGAAATGAAAGGTCTTCATTATTATATTTCAATCACGTTTTAATTTTTAGTAAAGTGTTTATAGTTTTTGAGTTATTAGCCATAATAAAAACTAAACATTGACAAAATTCACAGGGTACACCAGTGCCCCCACAGTGCTGTAATTTGGTATGCGTGTAGCTTAAGTAACACAAATATAGGCAAAAGTCTGAAATCCAGAATAACTACATTTTGTACCGCAAAAAAGAATAACCAAATAAGATGTACTCCCGTTACCTGTAATTTTAATGAAGCTGCAGGTCAAGTTATTTGGTTATCATTTATTGGCACTATTTTGTTAGTCAAAGATTAGGTACAAATAATATTTTTTTTCTTTCTTCTCTTATTTCGAGATCTTATTTCGGGGCGAACCACTAGTGTACCTAATTAAGAGAAAGTAATTAAGTAACAAATGTATTATGCAATAGAAATAATGGCTTTTTAATTTTTATAGTTTAGGTATGTATTAAGTAAGTTTTTACTTATGGTTTATGTATTATTTATTCGTACAGTACCCTAAAGCAGGTATTTGACCCTGCTATCATAACATCCGTGAGACCCCAACCGGTTTGATTCAAACACTTTCAATCACTTTCGAAACTTTTATGTTCATTTTGATACATTTTTGATATGTGTTACATATTTATTAGATAACTATCTTCCGCCTGCGGCTTTGTACGCGTGGTTGGTCAGTTGAAAGTAGCTTAAATGTTTTAATGAAAGCTAACTATACAACCTGTTTTGTTATGTACGACTTTAATTTAAAACACACATCCGGAATCATATTAACTGATTTCAGAGGTGGCTTGAATATATTGAATAATATTGATCTGTTATTATATTACGCTTTCACGTCGTCACGGCTAAACCGATTTTGATGAAATTTGGTGCCTATACTACGTGTTTTGTTATGAACGATATTAAATTAAAACATGGTTAGTGCTAATGGCAATTGTTGTAAAATAGGTTTTTTTTCAAATTCATTACCATAGAAAATTTTAATATTTTAAAAACCTTTATATTAAGTCCTAAAATATCAATGAAACAGCCTGTATAAAATAGGTAAACAAATCATATTCATTCATCATGTAAGTAGGTACCTGTTAAACTTACTAAGCGGCATCGTCGCAAAGGCGCCGCCGATTTAGGATAAAAATTATTTATTGGAAATGTATTGATTACTGGATAGTAAAATTATCCAGTAATCGATACGGGCCCAATAAGGGCTGCAAGAGCGAGCGAGATAGCAATATCATTGTCTCTTATCACACTTTTTCTGACCCCATCCAGGAGCGTTGAGCGTATTGTACCTATTCTTTGGTTTAGTCTGTAGGTCGAGTCTAGAGTTGGGAATGAACTTGTTCTAAGCGCTATAATTTCTCAATCCGAAGACAATGGCCGGCCGTGAGAGCTTGCTCACAATGGAACAACACGACCGGATGAATTACTTATAGCACTTTGCACTGGGATATGGAATTCAGTTTTTATTATATTTATTCAAGTTGACTCTCTTCTAATATATAACTAGTGGTTCGCCCCGAACTGAGATCTAGCGAGTCTCCCATAAAAACAAAAATATATAAAAATAAATAATCTTTGACTATCAAAATAGTGCCATGAAATAAACAACCACCTCACTTGACCCACAGTTTCATTCAAATTACAGGTAACGGGACTTCATATTAAGTGGTTACTCTTTTTGGGGGTACAAAATGTAGTTATTCTGGATTTCAGAGTTTTGCCTATATTTGTGTCACTAAAGCTACACGAATACCAAGTTTCAGCATTGTGGGGTCACTGGTGTACCCTGTGAATTTTGTCAAAGTTTCGTTTTTATTATGGCTAATAACAAAAAAAACTACAAAAACTTTACTAAAAATAAAAACGGGGTCGAAATGTACTAATGAAGACCTTTCATTTGACGTTCCACTTGACCTAATAGTCTCAATTTCATTTTTTTTTTACCCTTCTTGAACCCCAATATCTCAACAAACCCTCCACCTTTTTAGCTCATTTAGCCACACCAAAATTGTGCCATCACTACCTATCTATGTATCAAATTTCACGATGATCGGAACAACGCTTCGAAAGTTATCCTAGGACAAAGAAACATACATACATACAACGCCGATTTGCCCAAGTTGGTTTGGAGATCTCGCTTCGCTCGATCAAAAATCTCATTTCACGGTTTTAGTGGTCGCACCTCTGAAACGGGTCGACCGATTTTAATAATATTTTGTTTTGTATATTTGGTACGTATGAGAACAGGTCGTAACGTATTTTTCACTCTCCTACCCCCACCCCCCATTTTTTAATCGAGATTTTAGTTTTTTTGTATGAACAATATCTATATTATTTAATCGTCGTTCATTGACGTCAAGTCATTTACCTACATGAAGTGTCGCGTCACTTTGACAAGAGTGTTTTATATAGTTTTTATCCCGAAGTTCCCAGGGGAACAGGAAATTTCAAGCGTGCGGGCGGGTCAGCTCGTAAGAGATAATCGCTCTTCAAATCTGTGGGAGAGGTCTATGTTCAGCAGTGGATGTCCTCTGGCTGATATGATCATGATGATGATGATACGTGGAATTGTAATAGGTATGTTTGGCAGGTGTCAAAATACTACCAACGAACAACAAAACCAAATGATACAACATTGGAATATCGTCCTGTCGAAATATTAATATAGTAATGTAATAACTTGTGTTTCTGAGCGTAATTTTTCAATTTAAAGTGAAATTTGGTATCTAATTTTACTAATTTTAATAGTAACTGGCTTTTCCATTCGCACGCATGGATCACACTAATTTGTTTGTTTGTTACTAATCACGTCGTAACGGCTTAACCGATTTCGATGGAATTTAGTATGCACCTAGATTATAACCCGGATGGGATAAAAATGGGGTGTCAGTCAAGTCAAGTTGCAACAGCGAGTTTAGCTTTATTTCTAGGTTACCTACACATTTATTAGTGTAACGCGTACGAAGTCGCGGGCAATAGCTAGTTGTCAATAAAAACCATTACCCTCCTACGCAGTTGGATAAAAAGTATACTATATCTCAATCCCGGTCATAATCTATTTATATAGGTAAGTACCAAATTGCATCAAAATCGGTCAAGCTGTTTAATTATGAATAGGTAACAAACAGACAGAGAGACAGAGTTACTTTCGACACTTACAGAGTTCGAATGCGGAAAAAAAGTTTATTAACATAAGAATAAAGTAAAATAACATCACTTCCTTGATTCACCGCGGAACAAATGTTTGCATGATCTACAGATATTTGTTCCGGGTCTGGTTGTTTCTCTATATATTATAAGAATTTTACAAAAAAGTATAAGACAAGTATTCTACCGGTTATCTGGTTCCCATAGTACAAGCTTTGCTTCGTTTGGGGCTAGATGACGCCGTGTGAAATATCCAGCTTTATTTATTTAGTTATGTATGTCGCCAATTGGCCTATACCCACGTCATATAAATATCAATGACAAATATTGTGGTTATCAAAGTCTAAAATTGAGTCTGATAGTTGATTTTTGTGAGATATGAAAAATTCTGATTGAAGCTTACCTATAAATCTAATCTAATCTAACTAGCTCTGATCTCACTGCAGGGCAAAGACCTCCCTTCCTTAATTAATTAATTAAGGCCATAGTTAGAAATAAAATAGAAATTTTATTTATATTATGAAGTTTCGGATAGAAGAAGAATAAATAGTAATCTAAAGCTTCGAATTAAAGCCGAACTACAGTTTTATTTCCGGTGAAACGCTTCTTACGTGGTTATTCCGCGGCTACTACAAACACATTCTCCACAATGTCTAGGTATGTCCCGCAGTGGGAAACGATCCCGCTGTACTCTCAGTGGGCCACTCGCTCACCACTCCACAGAGAGATCTTAGAGAAATGCGATAGATGAAACGTAGCACAAAACAGGTTTTTTTAACGCCATCAATGCCTACTCGAAAGCTTTCGCGTTGCGTAACCGTGACGTCACCTGTCATCTCATCTGACATTGCGTAAACTGTGACAGGTCTGTCCTTCGAGCCGGAACAAGAAAATGGGGGCATTTGGCGTGACGAGGTGAATTCGATGTGTCAGAATGACATAAATTCTTATATCCTACTCTTAGAGATGATATAATGGAAGATTAGGGTCAAAGCGCGTATATTATACATTCGAAAGTTACTCTGTCTTTCTGTCTGTTTAGTACGTTTTCACGACTAAACGCCTAGACCGATTTCGATGAAATTTGGTCACCAGTAGGTGGATTTTCACCGGGATTGCGATATAGGCTACTTTTTAACTAACTGCGCAGTAGGGTAATGTTTTAATGACAAACCACGAGTGCGAAGCCGCTGGCTTTATAATTAAAATTCCAGTGTGTGTATCTGTTCGTTATTTTTCTCCTCATACGGCTTGCGCTTGATTGATTGATTGATGAGAACGCTTTATTGTGCATTACACTTAAACTCACACAAGACACGTGTAAATACAAGAGGCGGTCTTATCGTTAAAAGCAATCTCTTCCAGACAACCTTTGGATGGACTGGATTTCACAAGAACGTTATAGGACCGCTTGACCGTTTTTATGTTATTTTTTTATAGTTGTTGGGTCACTTAGATGGTTATTAGCTATAGTTGGAGCAGGTAGGTGGTGCTGTTGTCGAGATGCAGAAATCGGCGGACGAAGTCACGGGCATACAACAAGTATTAAGCAAAATAAATTATAAGAAGTCAATCAAAAGACTCGAGTAACAAATTCTAGAAAATTTTAAGCTTGGAACTTTAAATCAAAAAACCAAGAAATAAGGTTAAATTTACAACTTTTATAAAAAAATTGAGTTATTGATCGAGGGAAGCGAGATCTCTAAATCAACTTGGGCAAATCAGCGTTGTATGTATGTATGTAGGATAACTTTTGAAGCGTTTATCCGATCATCGTGAAATTTGATAGATAGGTAGGTAGTGATGGCACAATTTTGGTGCGACTAAATGAGCTAAAAATGTGGGGTGGTTGTTGAGATATTGGGGTTAAAGGGAGGCAAAAAAAATGAAAATGAGAGAGGTCAAGTGCAAATCGTGGGATGTTTCTGTTCCTGACTGGTGATGGGGCTAGCATATGGCTACCTGATGTTAAGTGGTAACCATCGCCTATAACAAAGTATATTAAATCGTAGGTCGCGCACCCTGGACACTTGCCCTACGATGCACTGCCTTCGTCCATTAACTTGAGGAATACAGGTGTAAAGCCTCATGTGCCTGTAATGTCACAAACAGCAATGCTGCTTGGCACTTTAGGTTGTGTCTTCCTCAGAGTTTACAGAAGTGGGTTTTCAAAAAGAGCGTTTAAATTTTAGTATGTAGTTTTGTAGTATGGATCCGCAAAAAAGCATTTGTAACACTTTTGGTGTATATAAACGTTCCATCCTCTCCATCCAAATTCCAAATATATTCTGGAAGAGATCGCTTTTATAGCGATAAATAGTGAAGCGAAAAGATACCTATGCGTGAACCTACGGGTGTTGATGATGATAATGAGGTTAGTAGAGACCTAGACCTACTGAAGTCGCAAAGAATTAAAACAGATGTCCTCAGGTAAATATGCACATACATTTGTGACAGACAGACAGACATCCGCATACAGATCCAGTGTAATTAGTTCCAAATACTTTAAACTTTCTCTTCTCTACATGGAAATATTTACATAGATATTAATATTAATGGCAGTTATATAAGGTAATTACATATTACCTAATGTAATGAAAAAATATCGTGAGTAAGTAAGTAAGTAGATACTCCGCACATAACACTAAGTACTCGTACTCGTAATCCCACTAATAGTATAAACGCGACAGTTTGTATGGATATATGTATGTATGTGTGGATGTTTGTTACTCTTTCACGCAAAAATTGCTGAGTGGATTGTAATGAAACAGCAATGCTGCGGCGGCAGATATAGAGTTAGTTTGTTTGTTTAGGTCAAATCTTGCATCTGGATTTCCCCCAACCGATTCATCCTCGGTCGTCCGAGACACGTTCTCGGAGACCCGGATGACGAAATCACCTCCGCTAATGCGGAAGGTGAGTCATCTATTTCAGACAGAGCAAACACTTCACAGACACACCGACCTCGCCGGCGAGGTCGACGAGTCCCTTCAGTCGCCGCCTATACGAGGTACAGACATGTACCCGGGCGTTTCTCTCCTATCCCCACCCCGGCAACAGCCCAAGCCGAGGCTCGTACCTAAGTGGTGCCCTTGCGCTAGTTGCCTAAAAAACTTACTGGGCTGAGAGCCATCTGCGCTCGCCAAAAGTTCGGTTAAGCTGTCACGGCCTCAGAGGCCAACAGCGAGATTAGTCCATTCGAAAAAAAAACCCCCAACCGATTTAGCTAAAATTTGGAATAAATATGTAACGGTGACATTACAATAATATGGTACCATGGAGGTGGTATCATGATGGAGACGGATGCTAGACAACGGAACTTCTGAATAGATTAAAGTAGGCTACTAGTGTTTGGGCTCATTTGAATCTGCTTGCGGTTCCGATTATTAATTTTATAAAATCTTCCTATGTATATTTTTCATATATATGAAAAAATAAGTTTTTTGACTAATTTTAATTTCACTTTTGAAGCTATCATGGTTATGAACACTATTTGTACTAAAAGCGAGATATTTACCATGAAATGTGAGTTTTTGTGTATCCCGATATTTCGACGCAGTTGGATGCGCCATGATCACGGGCTACCCGTGTCACAAATCATGTTAAACATCCCATTTTTAGTACAAATAGTGGAATTTTAATTTATTTTCATTTGCTCAAGGTGCTATGAGCTCTTATGTATTCAGGTTTGGTAAAGTATTAGCAAGTTAATCTAAGGAAAACATGTATTCAGAACTTAGAGATCTTGATTAAATATTTAGATAGAAACTCTAAAATGTGGGCCGACTTTCAATCATTGAAACGTTTAGAAAACTATGGGTCGTAACATCAATAATATTGCTGCAATTAACATGGTGAATCGTCAATATAATGTTTCATCAACTTTTTATGATATTTTTTTGATGTGTAACATCTTTCTTCTCGGTTTGTGTGAGTGATTTTGGTAAAAGGGACGGAAATGTGTAACAGGAAAGCGGGGAAGCGCTCGCTATTTGACCAATGAGCGCGCGCGGTGGTCAGATGTTACACATCATAATATGCGACTACTGTAAGGCTTCTAGTTTTTTATGATGCAACACTAGCTGTGCCCGCGACTTCGCACACGTTACACTCCTAAATGTGTAGGTAAGCTAGAAATAAAGCTAAACTCGCTGTTGCAACTTGACTTGACACCCCATTTTTATCCCATGAGAACTGATCTATGGGATAAAAGGTAGTGTATGTGTTAGTCCAGGTTATAATATACGTATATACCAAATTTTATCGAAATCGGTTCAGCCGTGATTGACTAACAAACAAATAAATAAACAAACATCCAAACTTTTACATCTAAAATACCTCATTAGTGTGATGGAGTTGGAATAAGCATATGGCGTACCTAATGTATTTATTGATTGTTGCCTGAATTAAATGATTTATTTATTTTTATTTATATACATAGATATTTATAAGTGGTAACGCACGCCTTTATCAAAGTATTGCCTCGTAGGTCACGCAGCTTAGGAACGTGTCCCACCTCACCTTGAGGCATACCTATAGCTGAAAGACTCTTAAATAGAATAGAATAGATAGAATCAGAAATAGATAGGCGTAAATCTAGTGGCATGTGTGGTGTGAAGTGGGGGTGAAATCTGAAATCTGCGTGTATAAAGTCTGCGCCATAATTATCATAGAATAATATTACAATTACATTCATGTACTTATATTGCGTATCCCGGTCACAATCTATCTATATACTACATAGGTAGTGCATCTAAAGAATACATCATAATTTTGCAAAAAAAAAACACGTACCTATTTCTTTATTTCATCCCAAAGTCTAAATATTAATTTACAGAGCCCTAACTTGAGAAATTATGGATTGCCCATACAAACTTTCAACCCCTATTTCACCCACTTCAAGATAATTTTTTGAGATTAAAGATAGCCTAGGAGTATATCCTTCTACAGGATATATTCTTCTTGGCAAATTTCATTACGATTCGTTCAGCCGTTTAGTCGTGAAATGGTAACAAACAAACAGAGCTATAATACTTTCGCATTTATAATATTTTATATAGTTTATTACGGATACCGCTGTATGTTGTCATTTGTTATTCACTAAAATCCATACTAAGAATAAAAATGCGAAATAAATTCTGTTTGTTACCTTTTCACGACTGAACGGCTGAACGGATCGTAATGAAATTTGGCAAGAAGATAGATTATATCCTGGGAAAGGCTATCTTTTAGATATTGTTTTCCTAAAGGTACCTAGGTAGGTACTCGTTTTAAATGGTCTGCTATATATGTACATATATGTATGTACCTACCTACACTCGCAGCCTTGTAAAATAATAAAAAAAGAATAACCAGCCTTGTTTCTTTCTTGGCTTAGTCGCGGAGGATCAGGCATAAAATTGATGTTTCAAATTGATCCTTGTGATTTTAATGCATAAATGAACTTTGAGTTTGAATTTTTTTATTATATCTTACAAGATAGTCACAACAACAGACAAGAAGTTAAACAAATAAATGTACGTATAATGGGCAGTCTTATCGCTAAACAAAGATATCTCTTCCAGACAACCTTTGGGTGGACAGAATCATTGCATAATGGAAGAGTTCCGAGTTTGAGTCGAGCTTTTAACTTCTTATCAAATTATTTTGAGTTTAATTAAGTTGAATACAGACGTAAAATAACCTAGATAAGCACATAATCCTAAAGCTTTTACTAAAATTTATTTATAAAAAAAACTCACCATTTTCTCGCAAAATAACAGGAATATCCAATCACCAAAATTCAGGCACAAAAATGTTAAGCTTTTATAAAACACCCGTCACTAACACTTTCACGCGGGAAGCTTAGGAACTGTCAATATGACAGTTCATTTTTTTTTCGGCGTGCAAAGCCAAGGAGAGGCGAATCCAAACTGATGCGGTGAGATGTGGGTATAAGAAAGTGGGGTGTTGATCCCCATATGGCAGTATGCTTTGCCTGTATGTAACCAAGAAAATGCCTTCTCTTGGTGCGGCGTGCGAATAGCTACTTTCTCTCGGTGGGGTAAGGTTGTTGGTAAAGTTTGTTTTCATTGACACTATGGGTAGTAGGGGCACCATGATGAAGATTGTAAATGAAATTGGGATAATATTTGCAGATTTTTTGTTTTAAAGTAAATATAATAATAACAAGTCAACTTAGCAAGTGACTTGTTTATATTGTACGTCAGTTTATTATAGACTAGCTGACCCGCCCGCGGCCTAGCACGCGTGGTTTGTGAATAAAAACATTACCATCCCGCGCAGTCAGGTAAAAAGTAGCCTTTGTCCCAATCCCAGTCATAATCTATCTACATACCAAATTTCATCGAAATCAGTGTATCCGTTTAGTCGTGAAACCGTAACAAACAGACAGAGAGACAGAATTACCTTCGAATTTATAATCCTATTATAGATAGCACTCTGGAATATTGTACTTAGTTCTCTACCAGTGAAAGAATTTCCAGAATCGGTTCTGTAATTCTGAGATTACCCCTAAATAAACCAACATACAAACAACGAATTATATCTCTTTATAATATTAGTATTAGTAGGGAAAAGTAAAAAGTTGTGATAAAAGCTGTGCGTGCGTCACAGCTAGATAAAATCAATTACAATTCAATGGTTTTCTGCTATCCACGTTCTTAGTGGATAAATTGATTTTCAGCTTTTAATGTCATATTTTGCGAATCGAACTAACACGCGAGTGAAACAAATTCTTTGAATTTGAAACGCATTCTATAATAAAATAGATACGTAGATAAATAAAGAGTTTTCACTATGTTTTCATAACTGGTAACAGATGACGTTGCTCTGTCATAAGCTGATTATCAAAAGAAAGTGAATTGTCAGCTGTCTCGACATTATTTTATAAGGAACTTGAAAAAAATAAATAATCAATTGTGTTTGTTTATAGACATAGACATAGAAATCATTTATTCACTACATTAGCACACAATATACAATACAGTTACATTTTAAAACAGAGAAAATACAAAAAAAGAAACAATTAAATAGTACTTATAAACGTAAAATAAATAAAAACACAAGGGAGAACCTGGTAGATACTGTGTGCTACAGCAGTAAATGGGACTCGACTCAGCATTATGCCCGCCGTGTAAAGGAAAGCGCTGATATTCTGTCGAGACCGCTCCATTTAGCCACTAGACCTTGAGAGTATTGTGTTGTCAAATGAAAAATATAATGTGTCATGGTAGGTAATTATGTCATGTTGTGTCAAAATATAATCTATATATAATATAATATGTAGTTTAAAATGTCAAAATAGTATATTATGTAATAAAAATAAATAAAATCAGAACATATACGTACATATAAATCAAAATAATAAATTGGTCAAAATAATACCCCAACCGGCTAGCACGTGAAAGGTGCAATAATGCTTCCCGCACCAGGCAACCCATTTTTTTGTTTACTAATTATCATGGATTTTAAACGTTATTTAAACGATTTTAATCGTGGTTTTTATCTGACGTTGTGAGATTGTTTTAGACTTATTTTAATATTATATGTTTGCGATTTTTGCCTAATACCCAATTTTTTGGCGGCTTATCTCTAGACAGGGCTATCTATTACGTTAGTTGGAATTAGGTATTTTTTTTTTTAATTGAAATTGTATATCCTTCCAAGCCTACCTCACGAGGCATCGTACACCACTTGGCCTAAACTTGTCCTACATGACATTATAAAGTGCTCGTCACCTTGAGTGAGACAGAGATAGATAATTTTTAATTGCACACCATAAAACAATACAATTAAAAATAACAACGTGAATGTGATACAATTGGCGGTATTATCGCTAAATAGCGATACCAGACCACCTTTGGAGTGATTCGACTGTGTTAACACTTGACATACGGTCTCATGTGGCTGTAATTCACCGGCACCTTTGAACTGGTACTTAGGTACATAACTCAATAACCTCACTTTGAATATGAACCTAAAAATGACGCGGAAAATCTCCGCTATTCATATTTCATGGTGCAATCAGTCAAGCAAATATTCATCCATACATCCATAAGAAATCTATACAAAACACAACTTAGACGTGATAACCATACGTCTCAATTTCGCGTACACTTTGAATTCACAAACAGGATTTTTGCCTTTTAATTTTCTCTTTATTCGCCTCGGAGATGTCAAGGTGTGTTCCGGATGTGTCCAGCAAATGGGAATTGAGAAAATGTCGTAAGTCTAAGGCACTGGCCAGACAAATAAATGCTGGACATTTAACACAGCGCTATACATCCCTAAACTAAGCAAAGATTGTAGTTTGGGAATTAGATAACTGATACTTTGTATGCTTTTTTATTTGTAAGATTCGAAAATTCAGGAAAAACTTGAAAGAGCTTTTTCTATGGTATTTTTGTATGAACTCGAGACCAATAAAATAAATAAATAAATAATAATGAAGATGGAGATGTGTGACATTACGCATAAGCAGTTAAAGTACATAAATAAGAAGGGGATGAATGCTAAAATTGAACTAAAATAATTCGCAACCCTGCGTCTCAATGGCCACTTTGACGTTTTACTGTGATGTTATTAGAAGATGATCTATTTTCAAGTTACAATAGGGAGGTAGGACTTTTTGTGCGGAAAAACATTGTTTTTAAAATTATTTTATTTAAACATGGCAACATACGGCTAGGGCTAACTATACCGTAGGTATTTTAGTTTGGAAAATGTTGGCATTGGCAACCCTATGCGACCTACTAAGTACCTGCCTATGTAAATTTTGTCGCCATGAACTAGTGCGCCACCTCTAAGTCGTAGGAGGTTGCCCAGAGACCAACATGGCGTAACCATTATGGTGTTTTTTATGTAAAGTACCTATATATTTGCCGAGATTTCACTTCATTAACATAATATTGACTTGAACATCATCAGTGTAAGTATAATTTGGGTTACGTTGCTTTCTTACGTCAGTGACAGTTATGACAGGTCGTGCCCTAGAAATGACTGAAATTATGTATAGTGCAACTAGTATTTATCTGTTCAGGTAGATCAAATTGGAACTAATCCCGACTTGTTGCGAGTGATCAGGTTTCTGCGTTCAAGCGTGATACATGGTAGACTGCATCAGGTACACTCTCGGCACCTTCGTTCTTCCGAAGCTCTACAGCTTCGAACTTCCGTCCATAGTTCACAACTTTATGGTGACTCGTTCACAGTACAAGCTGTGCTACTGTGGAACGCCTTACCCCTGTCCATAAGGTCGTCCAAATCTCTTCTTATTTTCAAAGTCAAGGTATACAACCATTTCCTTTCGTTGTCTCGTAACTGCTAGTTAGTGTTTGTTATTTATCCTCCATATTATGTAGTGTAGTTTATTTACATATTATGTGTATGTATTTATGTTTATTTTTATTAGTATAATCAATAGGTACCTATATTTTATTTTATGGGCTCTGTTTATGTATGTTAAGGATACTCTTACACCACCGTCTTTAGATTTTTGTTTATCCTGTCCATCCAAAGGTTGACTGGAAGAGATCGCTTTTAGCGATAAGACCGCCCATTGTACCGTTATTTATTGTTTATTTCCTTTGTATGTTGTTACTTTGTATTCTACTGTATTTTTGTTTGGTGGCAATAAAGAGTATTTCATTCATTCATCGCGCGCCATCAGGCGAGATCTTGGTCAAACGCAAGCCTATTTTGTATAAAAAAAAATAATACATACCTAGTTACAAACTCGTCAGTGAACCTGTCAACTGAACAGGATAAAATGGTGGGCTGTAGTACCTACAGTACACACAAACACAATACTCATTATGTACCAATACTGGTAAAAATACTATAAGTACCTAATCAAACTTCCCTGTAGTGGCAACACCTTCTTTTGGTTAGGTAGGTCAAAAAGTCTCTTCATTGTCTTACGTGTCAATTTTTTTCATAATAATAATTTCTATTGAGAGCATCTTCTACACCCTTCCTTTCGAGTTCAGGTCGTGGTCAGGCAGAGAGAACTTGAGAACAGATCAGCCCATGTTCATAATGAGTCCCCGCAGTGGCACTCAAAAATTGCATAATTATTAATATTATACGGGTTATCAAAAATTGCAATCAAAATTACGATTTGTTACGTCTCAAAAACTACAGTATTTTATTATGGAAATTGACCTTCAGGTTATTATTAAAAGCTGAATAAATCTAAGTTAATATAAATACCTAATTAATAGAAAGTGGTAGAATACGGATACTGCTTTCTACCTTTTTATCGATATTTGGCGATGACATCAACGTATTGTCATTTTGTTACAAAATGGTGCAGAAATTCAAGATGGCGTCATAACGGCGGAAACGGAAAACATTGTTTGTTACTTTAAGAAATGTTAAGAAAGCTATGTTAACGTCCTACGCCTATGTAAATAAGTAATAAGTATACCTTACCTATTAAAATACAAAGCGCCCAAACGAATGGGTCTGTAAAATATCATCTAAAGAAAACTTTGTATGTCCCCCTTTTTATTCAAATTGCGTGCACGGAGGAGTGTGAGATTTGGCATAGGTATTTAAAATTACTATGGAGAAAGAGGGGCCAATGCAAAAATAAAACTAAAGAAAAATGGATTACGTTCGAATGTCAACCTTTCCTGTAGATTTCCAAAGCGATTGATCTTGTGCACCCAACGGCTTACATCAGCATCCATTAGGCAGGTACTGGGTAGTCTTTCCCGTCTGGTACCATACGGACCATCATGTGGTCTACGAGAAAGAGGGGTGGGAGACTCCCAAAGAGAGGGGCCAATGGAAGGATTTGGGGAAGGCATTTGCCTTTGCATTACATTACAACACTGAGGAACCATTAAATATTACAACTAAATACATTATAATTAATATGAATAAAGGTATGTAGCAAAGTAAGTGTTAAAATATGTTTGTGGTAGAATACCAAGAGACTTGTAGAGAAACAAAGACAACAAAGAGAAATCGAAGTTCAAACATGGAACAAGTATTCCAACCAATGGCACGCCCATTACAAATTCAAAATATTAAAACACGTTCCGAAATCACTTTCGCCTTATTCGTCAGAAATAGTTCGGTTATATAAATTGTTTACCATTCATATTAGAATTAGAATAATCTTTTATTTCCCCATTTATGTAATCTCTCTCAATAAAGATTGTTATATACTTATATGATAACGTTATCATATCTTATTTTAAACTTCTTGACTAATTTTAGAGAACTCTTGAGTTTTATTTGGATTTATTGGAGGAAGCCGAAAAATATAGTAAAGCACATATTTTCTTGGAAATAAATAAAATATAAATATTGCTGGACATTTCACGCAGCGCTATCTAGCCCCAAACTAAGCAGAGCTTGTACTATGGGAACCAGATAACTGATAGAATACTTATATACTTTTTTTTTATATGTACTTATAATATATAGAAAAACACCCAGACATGGAACAAATATCTGTAGATCATGCAAACATTTGTTCCGCGGCGGGAATCGAACCCCGTACCTCGTGCGTCTCAGCCGGCTGTACGCCCACTGCGCCACGGAGGCAGTCGAAGAAATTAAGATTGAGGCCTAATGAATATAACCATGGTTGATTGTGATTTTATTATACGAATGAACCGATTTACGAATTACCGATATTTTGTTTCATAACATAAGCTTTCAAGAAAGCGAGTTTTGAAAATTATCACTAAATCCAAAGGATAAGAAATTCTTAACTTCACATTTTGGCGCTAAATCCGTTTAAAATTATTAATTTGAGATAATATAGTTTATATATTTACAACTTTGAGTATGCCATTATTAGTGTAATAAATAATCCTACAATATAATGAACATATTATATTCTTCACTAAATGGCCTATACTAAAAAACTGTAAAATGGAGTAGAAAGCGACTTTCTGATCTCCGAGTTTAAGACCATCACATCCCACAAGGCTACCAGAGCTTTCAACGCGAAGGCCACGAGCGATGACCCTGCTGCTGCTAGACACACTGAACAAAGATATAAGCTCCCCACTGCCTCATTTCATCCCCCCACAGGAACAGTTACCATCCGGGGACGATCTGCCGTTGCCAATCTGGAAGTCCTTACCTATACAGTCAATTTTTACAACACGTAATTTAAGTAAAACATCTACTGTAAAACAAAAAAAAACAATTACTAGTTGTTCGCCTCGAACTGAGATCTCGCGAGTTTCCCAAAAAACATAAAATATTATTCATAATCTATATATTCATAATATCTATATATTCTATAATATATATAACTAATAAAATAGTTCCACGAAATGACCACCAACTACTTGACCTACAGTTTCTTTCAAATTACAAGTAACGGGAGTTCATCAGTGGCGGATTTACCAGCAGGCTGAGTAGGCTTGAGCCTAGAGCGGCAGATTTTAGGGGCGGCAAATTTAGGAACGATATTTTTTTAAGATATATCTGTAAGGCGGTTTTCTGATGTTTTGCAGAAAGAAGTCTACAAGGCCTCTTTCCTACGACTTTTCCCTCTTCCCTTTCATTGTACATTCAAGCAACGGCACCACAAACTTCTATATTCTATGGTAAAACACCCAGTTCGCGGCTCTCCACCAATATACCTACCTATTACATTACCCCTTATAGTACATGATTGAGCTTTGATTAGCTCAGAAATAGGTATACCCAAAAAAAATAACCTGTGCAATTTCAACTAAGTTGTTGTATTGAAGGGCGGCAAAAATTGTACAGCCTATACTTAGGAAATGTGTAAATCCATCACTGGAGTTCATGTTAATTGGTTAATGTTTATAAGGGTAGAAGTTGCAGTTATTCTGGATTTCAGACTTTTTTCTATATTTATGACACTAAAGCTACACGCATACCCAATTTCAGCACTGTGGGGTCACTGGTGTACCCTGTGAATTTCGTCAAAGTTCAGTTTTTATCATGGCTAATAACTCAAAAACTACAAAGTTTAAACTAAAAATAATTAGACGTCACATTTGACTTAATAGTCTCATTTTGATTTTTTTTATCCCTCTTGAGCCCCAATATCTGAACAACCCCCCCACAGTTTTTGCTCATCTAGTCACACCAGGATTGTGCTATCACTACCTATCTAATTTCATGATGATCTAATCTACGCTTCGAAAGTTATCCTCGGACAAACAAACATACATACATACAACGCCGATTTGCCCAAGTTGATTTGGAGATCTCGCTTTGCTCGATCAAATATGTCTATGACAGGCTTTACGCACGGCCGCTGTAGACTGCAAATAGAGATTCAGGGACCCTGACTTAACGTACCTATTTATCCCCCCACAGGAACAGTTATTATCCGGGCACGATCTGCCGCGGCCAGTCTGGAAGTCCTCACACACAGGTATGTGCAAATGCTGATTCAGGGACCCTGACTTAACATATTTATCCCCCCACAGGAACAGTTATTATCTGGGCACGATCTGCCGCGGCCAGTCTGGAAGTCCTCACACACAGATATGTGCAAATGCTGATTCAGGGACCCTGACTGAACGTATTTATCCCCCCACAGGAACAGTTATTATCCGGGCACGATCTGCCGCGGCCAGTCTGGAAGTCCTCACACACAGGTATGTATGTGCAAATGCTGATTCAGGGACCCTGACTTAACGTATTTATCCCCCCACAGGAACAATTATTATCCGGGCACGATCTGGCGCGGCCAGTCTGGAAGTCCTCACACACAGGTATGTGCAAATGCTGATTCAGGGACCCTGACTGAACGTATTTATCCCCCCACAGGAACAGTTATTATCCGGGCACGATCTGCCGCGGCCAGTCTGGAAGTCCTCACACACAGGTATGTGCAAATGCTGATTCAGGGACCCTGACTTAACGTATTTATCCCCCCACAGGAACAGTTATTATCCGGGCACGATCTGCCGCGGCCAGTCTGGAAGTCCTCACACACAGGTATGTATGTGCAAATGCTGATTCAGGGACCCTGACTTAACGTATTTATCCCCCCACAGGAACAGTTATTATCCGGGCACGATCTGCCGCGGCCAGTCTGGAAGTCCTCACGCACAGGTATGTGCAAATGCTGATTCAGGGACCCTGACTGAACGTATTTATCCCCCCACAGGAACAGTTATTATCCGGGCACGATCTGCCGCGGCCAGTCTGGAAGTCCTCACACACAGGTATGTGCAAATGCTGATTCAGGGACCCTAACGCAGTGCGAGTGCGGGGATCCTGCGCAGTTAATGCAGCACTTGCTACTGTGCCCTTTGTGGCCGAACACCTGCACGATGGAGGACCTGATAACCGCCTCACCTGATGCTATTGTTGTGGCCAAACACCAGATAGAATCGAAAACGCTTTATTGTATACCACACTTAAATTCATACAAATCATATTTAAAACACTTAAACTAGATACGCGATACTACAATTGGCAGTCTTATCGCTAAAAGCGATCTCTTCCGGACAACCTTTGGATGGACTGGATTTTACGAGAACGTTATAGGACGGTTTATAACTTAAGCTTTTTATTTAACGTGTACTAACATAAGCGAAATAAAATACTTAAAATAAAATATTAAAATACTAATAATAAATAAAATACAATTATGAAACAGCTGTAATACAAACAATAATAACGACAGATACATTAACAAAATAAGATGAATCAGCTCTCTGATGCAGACAAATAGTGCATAAACAATAGCGTTTCAAAGATATGAATGGATTTGGCAAATCTAATGAAAGAAGGAAGAAAGTTCCATAAACGGATAACTTGTACAGTAAAGGAGTTGTCATAGAAGTTAGAAGAGTGGATAGGAGTTTTAAAATTCAAGGACTTAGAAGAGTGTAACGCACGAGGATTAGATAGATGGAGATATGCAAAGGTTTCTCTGAGATAAGGACTAAAAAAAACAAAATACTGTACAAGAGAGAGAGGTTATGAGTATTGATTTATGATATAAGATATGTATTTATTTGTTTAACATGTGTAGATTAACATACATAGGTTAACATAATAAAATCACATATCTAATTGTTTGTTATTGAAACATCAAAACTTTATGAATCAATTCACAAGCAAAATACCATATAAAAATAAATGCTGGACATATTACGATGCTACTTTCACAAGGCCGCAGGGCGCGGCCCGGGTCGACACTTTCACTTAGCGTATGCGAGAAAATTATAGGATGCGCATACGCACGGATGCTGTAGGACTGTCCACGGACTTTAGAAACTCCAGTATTTAAATATTTAAGAATGATTCACTTAGTTCGTAGTATGTATAACAATTACTTTAGTATATTTCAAACTTTCGCGATCATTGTACATAATTACTGATTTAAACGGGTATTTATCGCGTATGTACCTTTTTTTTATTTAGGTACTCCAGTCCGCCTGGGACCACAGCTTTTGCAACAAAGTCAAAACGGGATAACAAATAAAAAAGGTACATACGCGATAAACAAATAGCAGTTTAAATAAGTAATTATGAGCAATTACTTTTTTGAAGTGAAAACCTCTTTAGGCGCGTTGGGCATAGTGAAAACTTCTTTAGGCGCGTTGAGCATTTTTTGAGGTGGGAAAAAACCATTGAACTCGCGACACTGTTACCGATACCTGTTACTGACTACTGACACCTCTGTATAAGTATCTGTAGTGTAGTCTACTTTTATTCAAGTTTTCACTTCTGCCGGCAGTCCCGGGAAGCCACTTTTTTTTAATTTATTTATCTCTACAATGTTTTTTACAAAAAGTAATGTATAAAAATAGCACATAAAAACTACTAAGGTTTGTAGGGTATAATGCTATATAATAAGACTAGAGGTTGCGTTGTGCGCGAGCTGCTCGCAGCTCGCGTGTTTTTCTTTTAGTCGAAGAAGTAATTAAAGAGGATATCGAGCTGTTAAAAGCCATCAAAGAGGATATCCATGTGTAAGAAGCAGTCAAAGACGATATCGAAATGGAAGAAGCAATCAAATCAAAGAGGATTTCCAAGTGGAAGCAGCAATCAAAGATGATATCGAAGTGGAAGAAGCAATCAAAAAGGATATTGAAGTGAAAGAAGCAATCAAATAGGATATCGAAGTAGCAGAAACAATCAAAGAGGAAATTAAAGTTGAGGAAGAAATCAAAGAGGATACCAAGGTGGTAGAAGCATTCTAAGAGGATGACGAAGTAAAAAAAGCAATCAAAGACGATATCGAAGTGGAAGAAGCAATCCAATGGATATTGAAGATGAAGAAGGAATAAAAGAGGATATCGAAGCGGAACAAGCAATCGTAGAGGATATCAAAGTTAAAGAAGCAATCAAAGAGGATACCAATGTGGAAGAAGCAATCAAAGAGGATATCGAAGTGGAACAAGCAATCAAAGAGAAAAAAATTGGATGTTCCAAAATGATCATGATAATAGTTGTATAAAAAAAATTTAACGTTGCAAAAAAGATCATGATGAACGTTGCATAAAAAAATCTGGACGTTCCAAAATGATCAGGATTGACGTTGCATAATATAAATGTATGTTGTAAAATGATAATGATCAAAAATTTGTACTAATATTTTGTCAAAGTTTGCTAGTGCTATCTCTTCCCGTTTAGAAGATACGAGCGATTAAAGTTTTGTAAGAAAAATCATAAATTTGTTGATTGGATATCGAAGTGGAAGAAACTATCAAAGAGAATGTTGAAGTGGAAGAAGCAATCAAATAGGATATCGAAGTGGCAGAAACAATCAAAGCGGAAATTGAAGTTGAGTAAGCAATCAAAGAGGATACCAAGGTGGTAGAAGCATTCAAAGAAGATGACGAAGTGAAAAAGCAATCAAAGACGATATCGAAATGGAAGAAGCAGTCAAAGACGATATCGAAGTGGGAGAAGCAATCAAAGAGGATATCGAAGTTAAAGAAGCAGTCAAAGATGATGTCGAAGTGGAAAAAACATTCAAAGAAGATGACGAAGTGAGAGAAGCATTCAAAAAGGATGTCAAGGATGACAATAAAAAAACAGTTCCACCAAAAATTTATACCAATATTTTGTACAAGTTTGCTAGGGCTATCTCTTCCCGTTTAGAAGATACGAGCGATTGAAGTTTTGTATGAAAGACCACAATTTTGTAGAGAGCATAATGAAGTAACTGAAGCAATTAAAGAGGATATGAAAGTAGAAGAAGCATTTTAAAGGGATAACGAAGTGGAACATGCAAAAATAGAAGATGTCGAGGCGGAAGAAACAATCAAAGAGGATATCGAAGTGGAAGAAGCAATCAAAGAGGGTATCGAAGTGGGAAAAGCACTCAAAGAGGGTATCGAAGTGGAAGAAGCCATCACAGAGGATATCGAAGTGAAAATGCTATCAAAGACGATATCGAAGATGAAGACGCAATCAAAGAGAATAATGCAGTGCAAGAAGCAATCAAAAGGAAATCGAAGATGATATCGAAGTGGAAGGAGTAAACAAAGAGGATATTGAAGTGGGAGAAGCAATCAAATAGGATATCGAAGTAGCAAAAACAATCAAAGAGGAAATTGAAGTTGACTAAGGAATCAAAGAGGATACCGAGTTGGTAGAAGTATTCAAAGAGGATGACGAAGTGAAAAAAGCAATCAAAGACGATATCGAAGTGAAAGAAATAGTCAAAGACGATATCAAAATGGAACAAGCAATCAAAGCGGATATCGAAGTGGAAGAAGCAATCAAAGAGGATGTCAAAGTGGAAGAAGCCATCACAGGATATCGAAGTAAAAATGCAATCAAAAACGATATCGAATATGAAGACGCAATCAAAGAAAATATTGCAGTGCAAGAAGCAATCAAACGGAAATCAAAGAGGAAGGAGCCCTTACAGAGGATACCGAAGTGAAAATGCCATCAAAGAGGATATCAAAGATGAAGAAGCAATCCAATGGATATTGAAGATGAAGAAGGAATAAAAGAGGATATCGAAGTGGAACAAGCAATCGTAGAGGATACCAAAGTTAAAGAAGCAATCAAATAGGATATCAATGTGGAAGAAGCAATCAAAGAGGATATCGAAGTGGAACAAGCAATCAAAGAGAAAAAAATTGGATGTTCCAAAATGATCATGATAATAGTTGTATAAAAAAAATTTAACGTTGCAAAAAAGATCATGATGAACGTTGCATAAAAAAAATCTGGACGTTCCAAAATGATCAGGATTGACGTTGCATAATATAAATGTATGTTGTAAAATGATAATGATCAAAAATTTGTACTAATATTTTGTCAAAGTTTGCTAGTGCTATCTCTTCCCGTTTAGAAGATACGAGCGATTAAAGTTTTGTAAGAAAAATCATAAATTTGTTGATTGGATATCGAAGTGGAAGAAACTATCAAAGAGAATGTTGAAGTGGAAGAAGCAATCAAATAGGATATCGAAGTGGCAGAAACAATCAAAGCGGAAATTGAAGTTGAGTAAGCAATCAAAGAGGATACCAAGGTGGTAGAAGCATTCAAAGAAGATGACGAAGTGAAAAAGCAATCAAAGACGATATCGAAATGGAAGAAGCAGTCAAAGAGGATATCGAAGTGGGAGAAGCAATCAAAGAGGATATCGAAGATAAAGAAGCAGTCAAAGATGATGTCGAAGTGGAAAAAACATTCAAAGAAGATGACGAAGTGAGAGAAGCATTCAAAAAGGATGTCAAGGATGACAATAAAAAAACAGTTGCACCAAAAATTTATACCAATATTTTGTACAAGTTTGCTAGGGCTATCTCTTCCCGTTTAGAAGATACGAGCGGTTGAAGTTTTGTATGAAAGACCACAATTTTGTAGAGAGCATAATGAAGTAACTGAAGCAATTAAAGAGGATATGAAAGTAGAAGAAGCATTTTAAAGGGATAACGAAGTGGAACATGCAAAAATAGAAGATGTCGAGGCGGAAGAAACAATCAAAGAGGATATCGAAGTGGAAGAAGCAATCAAAGAGGGTATCGAAGTGGAAGAAGCCATCACAGAGGATATCGAAGTGAAAATGCTATCAAAGACGATATCGAAGATGAAGACGCAATCAAAGAGAATAATGCAGTGCAAGAAGCAATCAAAAGGAAATCGAAGATGATATCGAAGTGGAAGGAGTAAACAAAGAGGATATTGAAGTGGGAGAAGCAATCAAATAGGATATCGAAGTAGCAAAAACAATCAAAGAGAAAATTGAAGTTGACTAAGGAATCAAAGAGGATACCGAGTTGGTAGAAGTATTCAAAGAGGATGACGAACTGAAAAAAGCAATCAAAGACGATATCGAAGTGAAAGAAATAGTCAACGACGATATCAAAATGGAACAAGCAATCAAAGCGGATATCGAAGTGGAAGAAGCAATCAAAGAGGATATCAAAGTGGAAGAAGCCATCACAGGATATCGAAGTAAAAATGCAATCAAAAACGATATCGAATATGAAGACGCAATCAAAGAAAATATTGCAGTGCAAGAAGCAATCAAACGGAAATCAAAGAGGAAGGAGCCCTTACAGAGGATACCGAAGTGAAAATGCCATCAAAGAGGATATCAAAGATGAAGAAGCAATCCAATGGATATTGAAGATGAAGAAGGAATAAAAGAGGATATCGAAGTGGAACAAGCAATCGTAGAGGATACCAAAGTTAAAGAAGCAATCAAATAGGATATCAATGTGGAAGAAGCAATCAAAGAGGATATCGAAGTGGAACAAGCAATCAAAGAGAAAAAAATTGGATGTTCCAAAATGATCATGATAATAGTTGTATAAAAAAAATTTAACGTTGCAAAAAAGATCATGATGAACGTTGCATAAAAAAAATCTGGACGTTCCAAAATGATCAGGATTGACGTTGCATAATATAAATGTATGTTGTAAAATGATAATGATCAAAAATTTGTACTAATATTTTGTCAAAGTTTGCTAGTGCTATCTCTTCCCGTTTAGAAGATACGAGCGATTAAAGTTTTGTAAGAAAAATCATAAATTTGTTGATTGGATATCGAAGTGGAAGAAACTATCAAAGAGAATGTTGAAGTGGAAGAAGCAATCAAATAGGATATCGAAGTGGCAGAAACAATCAAAGAGGAAATTGAAGTTGAGTAAGCAATCAAAGAGGATACCAAGGTGGTAGAAGCATTCAAAGAAGATGACGAAGTGAAAAAGCAATCAAAGACGATATCGAAATGGAAGAAGCAGTCAAAGACGATATCGAAGTGGGAGAAGCAATCAAAGAGGATATCGAAGTTAAAGAAGCAGTCAAAGATGATGTCGAAGTGGAAAAAACATTCAAAGAAGATGACGAAGTGAGAGAAGCATTCAAAAAGGATGTCAAGGATGACAATAAAAAAACAGTTCCACCAAAAGTTTATACCAATATTTTGTACAAGTTTGCTAGGGCTATCTCTTCCCGTTTAGAAGATATGAGCGATTGAAGTTTTGTATGAAACACCACAATATTGTAGAGCGCATAATGAAGTAACTGAAGCAATTAAAGAGGATATGAAGTAGAAGAAGCATTTTAAAAGGATAACGAAGTGGAACATGCAAAAATAGAAGATGTGGAGGCGGAAGAAACAATAAAAGAGGATGACGAAGTGTAACAAGCAATCAAAGAGAATATTCGAATAGTGGATGTCGCATAATAAAAAAAAATTGACGTTCCAAAATGATCATAGTGGATGAGGCATAAATAAAAAAAAATTGATGTTCCAAAATGATCACAGTGGATGTTGCATAATAAAAAAAATTGACGTTCCAAAAGTGATCATTGTGGATGTTGCATAATAAAAAAAAAAATGACGTTCCAAAATGATCATGTGGATGAGGCATAATTTAAAAAAAATGATGTTCCAAAATGATCACAGTGGATGATGCATAATACAAAAAAAATAACAATAATTGACGTTCCAAAGTGATCATTGTGGATGAGGCATAATTAAAAAAAATGATGTTCCAAAATGATCACAGTGGATGTTGCATAATAAAAAATAATTGACGTTCCAAAGTGATCATTGTGGATGAGGCGTAATTAAAAAAATGATGTTCCAAAATGATCACAGTGGATGTTGCATAATAAAAAAAATAATAATTGACGTTCCAAAGTGATCATTGTGGATGAGGCATAATTGAAAAAAAAATGATGTTACAAAATGATCACAGTGGATGATGCATAATAAAAAAAAAAATAATTGACGTTCCAAAGTGATCATTGTGGATGAGGCATAATTAAAAAAATGATGTACCAAAATGATCACAGTGGATGTTGCATAATAAAAAAAAAAATGACGTTTCAAAGTGATCATTGTGGATGAGACATAATTAAAAAAATGTGGATGTTCCAAAATAAACATGATGAACGTTGCATACTAAAAAAAAAAAAAAAATTGGATGTTCCAAAATGATGATGATGACCTTTGCAAAAACTATGAAAGTTATCTCATGTCCCTCCACCACCATTATATAGAATCAAGCAAATTTACAGTAATTTTATAGTACACACAAGCCGTGGGCTCCCTACAAAAACAGTATGAAAATTACGGCAAACGAAATTTACGGTTTACGGTATTCATACAGAAATATTTTGTATGGGACAATTTTTTTTTTGTATGAAAGACCATTTTTTTTTCATGGAACCGGATATAAAAAAATGTCCTCTGCAACATTAGTTTTTGCGCCAACGCTGTAAGACCTATACTTTCCGAGATACGAGGTGGATGGGAGCGAATGGGGGACAAAAGGGGTACTTTAGGATTTATTCCCAACTCATCGGAACTCCCTCTATACGATCCCACCAAACATTTTCACCCTACGAGGTGGCATCTGGGAGAACAAACATGTCAATGAGTCAGTCAGTCAGTGAGTGGTAATCGAGCTTTATATAATATAACTAGAGGTTGCGTTGTGCGCGAGCTGCTCGCAGCTCGCGTGTTTTTCTTTTAGTCGAAGAAGTAATTAAAGAGGATATCGAGCTGTTAAAAGCCATCAAAGAGGATATCCATGTGTAAGAAGCAGTCAAAGACGATATCGAAATGGAAGAAGCAATCAAATCAAAGAGGATTTCCAAGTGGAAGCAGCAATCAAAGATGATATCGAAGTGGAAGAAGCAATCAAAGAGTATATTGAAGTGAAAGAAGCAATCAAATACGATATCGAAGTAGCAGAAACAATCAAAGAGGAAATTAAAGTTGAGGAAGAAATCAAAGAGGATACCAAGGTGGTAGAAGCATTCTAAGAGGATGACGAAGTAAAAAAAGCAATCAAAGACGATATCGAAGTGGAAGAAGCAATCCAATGGATATTGAAGATGAAGAAGGAATAAAAGAGGATATCGAAGCGGAATAAGCAATCGTAGAAGATATCAAAGTTAAAGAAGCAATCAACGAGGATACCAATGTGGAAGAAGCAATCAAAGAGGATATCGAAGTGGAACAAGCAATCAAAGAGAAAAAAATTGGATGTTCCAAAATGATCATGATAATGGTTGTATAAAAAAAATTGAACGTTGCAAAAAAGATCATGATGAACGTTGCATAAAAAAAAATCTGGACGTTCCAAAATGATCATGATTGACGTTGCATAATATAAATGTATGTTGCAAAATGATAATGATCAAAAATTTGTACTAATATTTTGTCAAAGTTTGCTAGTGCTATCTCTTCCCGTTTAGAAGATACGAGCGATTAAAGTTTTGTAAGAAAAATCATAAATTTGTTGATTGGATATCGAAGTGGAAGAAACTATCAAAGAGAATGTTGAAGTGGAAGAAGCAATTAAATAGGATATCGAAGTGGCAGAAACAATCAAAGAGGAAATTGAAGTTGAGTAAGCAATCAAAGAGGATACCGAGGCGGCAGAAGCATTCAAAGAAGATGACGAAGTGAAAAAAGCAATCAAAGACGATATCGAAATGGAAGAAGCAGTCAAAGACGATATCGAAGAGGGAGAAACAATCAAAGAGGAAATTGAAGTTGAGTAAGCAATCAAAGAGGATACCGAGGTGGTAGAAGCATTCAAAGAAGATGACGAAGTGAAAAAAGCAATCAAAGACGATATCGAAGTAGGAGAAGCAATCAAAGAGGATATCGAAGTTAAAGAAGCAGTCAAAGATGATGTCGAAGTGGAAAAAACATTCAAAGAAGATGACGAAGTGAGAAAAGCATTCAAAAAGGATGTCAAGGATGACAATAAAAAAACAGTTGCACCAAAAATTTATACCAATATTTTGTACAAGTTTGCTAGGGCTATCTCTTCCCGTTTAGAAGATACGAGCGATTGAAGTTTTGTATGAAAGACCACAATTTTGTAGAGAGCATAATGAAGTAACTGAAGCAATTAAAGAGGATATGAAAGTAGAAGAAGCATTTTAAAGGGATAACGAAATGGAACATGCAAAAATAGAAGATGTCGAGGCGGAAGAAACAATCAAAGAGGATATAGAAGTGGAAGAATCAATCAAAGAGGGTATCGAAGTGGAAGAAGCCATCACAGAGGATATCGAAGTGAAAATGCTATCAAAGACGATATCGAAGATGAAGACGCAATCAAAGAGAATAATGCAGTGCAAGAAGCAATCAAAAGGAAATCGAAGATGATATCGAAGTGGAAGGAGTAAACAAAGAGGATATTGAAGTGGGAGAAGCAATCAAATAGGATATCGAAGTAGCAAAAACAATCAAAGAAGAAATTGAAGTTGACTAAGGAATCAAAGAGGATACCGAGTTGGTAGAAGTATTCAAAGAGGATGACGGAGTGAAAAAAGCAATCAAAGACGATATCGAAGTGAAAGAAATAGTCAAAGACGATATCAAAATGGAACAAGCAATCAAAGCGGATATCGAAGTGGAAGAAGCAATCAAAGAGGATATCAAAGTGGAAGAAGCCATCACAGGATATCGAAGTAAAAATGCAATCAAAAACGATATCGAATATGAAGACGCAATCAAAGAAAATATTGCAGTGCAAGAAGCAATCAAACGGAAATCAAAGAGAAAGGAGCCCTTACAGAGGATACCGAAGTGAAAATGCCATCAAAGAGGATATCAAAGATGAAGAAGCAATCCAATGGATATTGAAGATGAAGAAGGAATAAAAGAGGATATCGAAGTGGAACAAGCAATCGTAGAGGATATCAAAGTTAAAGAAGCAATCAAATAGGATATCAATGTGGAAGAAGCAATCAAAGAGGATATCGAAGTGGAACAAGCAATCAAAGAGAAAAAAATTGGATGTTCCAAAATGATCATGATAATAGTTGTATAAAAAAATTGAACGTTGCAAACAAGATCATGATGAACGTTGCATAAAAAAAATCTGGACGTTCCAAAATGATCAGGATTGACGTTGCATAATATAAATGTAGGTTGTAAAATGATAATGATCAAAAATTTGTACTAATATTTTGTCAAAGTTTGCTAGTGCTATCTCTTCCCGTTTAGAAGATACGAGCGATTAAAGTTTTGTAAGAAAAATTATAAATTTGTTGATTGGATATCGAAGTGGAAGAAACTATCAAAGAGAATGTTGAAGTGGAAGAAGCAATCAAATAGGATATCGAAGTGGCAGAAACAATCAAAGAGGAAATTGAAGTTGAGTAAGCAATCAAAGAGGATACCAAGGTGGTAGAAGCATTCAAAGAAGATGACGAAGTGAAAAAGCAATCAAAGACGATATCGAAATGGAAGAAGCAGTCAAAGACGATATCGAAGTGGGAGAAGCAATCAAAGAGGATATCGAAGTTAAAGAAGCAGTCAAAGATGATGTCGAAGTGGAAAAAACATTCAAAGAAAATGACGAAGTGAGAGAAGCATTCAAAAAGGATGTCAAGGATGACAATAAAAAAACAGTTCCACCAAAAATGTATACCAATATTTTGTACAAGTTTGCTAGGGCTATCTCTTCCCGTTTAGAAGATATGAGCGATTGAAGTTTTGTATGAAACACCACAATTTTGTAGAGCGCATAATGAAGTAACTGAAGCAATTAAAGAGGATATGAAGTAGAAGAAGCATTTTAAAAGGATAACGAAGTGGAACATGCAAAAATAGAAGATGTGGAGGCGGAAGAAACAATAAAAGAGGATGACGAAGTGTAACAAGCAATCAAAGAGAATATTCGAATAGTGGATGTCGCATAATAAAAAAAAATTGACGTTCCAAAATGATCATAGTGGATGAGGCATAAATAAAAAAAAATTGATGTTCCAAAATGATCACAGTGGATGTTGCATAATAAAAAAAAAATTGACGTTCCAAAAGTGATCATTGTGGATGAGGCATAATTTAAAAAAAAAATGACGTTCCAAAATGATCATTGCGGATGAGGCATAATTAAAAAAAATTGATGTTCCAAAATTATCACAGTGGATGTTGCATAATAAAAAAAAAGAAATTGACGTTCCAAAATGATCATTGTGGATGAGGCATAATTTAAAAAACATGATTTTCCAAAATGTTCACAAACGATTTTGCATAATAAAAAAAAATGACGTTCCAAAAGTGATCATTGTGGATGAGGCATAATTTAAAACAAAATGATGTTCCAAAATGATCACAAAGGATTTTGCATAGTAAAAAAAAAATTGACGTTCCAAAAGTGATCATTGTGGATGAGGCATAATTAAAAAAAATTGATTTTCCAAAATGATCACAAAGGATTTTGCATAATAAAAAAAATTGACGTTCCAAAATGATCATTGTGGATGAGGCATAATTTAAAAAACATGATTTTCCAAAATGTTCACAAACGATTTTGCATAATAAAAAAAAATGACGTTCCAAAAGTGATCATTGTGGATGAGGCATAATTTAAAACAAAATGATGTTCCAAAATGATCACAAAGGATTTTGCATAGTAAAAAAAAAATTGACGTTCCAAAAGTGATCATTGTGGATGAGGCATAATTAAAAAAAATTGATGTTGCAAAATGATCACAGTGGATTTTGCATAATAAAAAAAAAATTGACGTTCCAAAATGATCATTGTGGATGAGGCATAATTTAAAAAAAATTGATTTTCCAAAATGATCACAAAGTATTTTGCATAATAAAAAAAAAATTGACGTTCCAAAGTGATCATTGTGGATGAGGCATAATTAAAAAAATGATGTACCAAAATATCACAGTGGATGTTGCATAATAAAAAAAAAAAAATTGACGTTCCAAAGTGATCATTGTGGATGAGGCATAATTAAAAAAAATGATGTACCAAAATGATCACAGTGGATGTTGCATAATAAAAAAAAAATAATTGACGTTCCAAAGTGATCATTGTGGATGAGGCATAATTAAAAAAATGTGGATGTTCCAAAATAAACATGATGAACGTTGCATACTAAAAAAAAAAAAATTGGATGTTCCAAAATGATGATGATGACCTTTGCATAAACTATGAAAGTTGTCTCATGCCCCTCCACCACCATTATATAGAATCAAGCAAATTTACAGTAATTTTATAGTACACACAAGCCGTGGGCTCCCTACAAAAACAGTATGAAAATTACGGCAAACGAAATATACGGTTTACGGTATTCATACAGAAATATTTTGTATGGGACAATTTTTTTTTTGTATGAAAGACAATTTTTTTTTCATGGAACCGGATATAAAAAAATGTCCTCTGCAACATTAGTTTTCGCACCAACGCTCTAAGACCTATACTTTCCGAGATACGAGGTGGATGGGAGCGAATGGGGGACAAAAGGGGTACTTTAGGATTTATTCCCAACTCATTGGAACTCCCTCTATACGATTCTACCAAACATTTTGATCCTACGAGGGGGCATCTGGGAGAACAAACATGTCAGTGAGTCAGTCAGTGAGTGGTAATGCAGTTGTATATAATATAACTAGAGGTTGCGTTGTGCGCGAGCTGCTCGCAGCTCGCGTGTTTTTCTTTTAGTCGAAGAAGTAATTAAAGAGGATATCGAGCTGATAAAAGCCATCAAAGAGGATATCCATGTGTAAGAAGCAGTCAAAGACGATATCGAAATGGAAGAAGTAATCAAATCAAAGAGGATTTCCAAGTGGAAGCAGCAATTAAAGAGGATATTGAAGTGAAAGAAGCAATCAAATAGGATATCGAAGCAGCAGAAACAATCATAGAGGAAATTAAAGTTGAGTAAGCAATCAAAGAGGATACCGAGGTGGTAAGAGCATTCTAAGAGGATGACGTAGTAAAAGAAGCAATCAAAGACGATATCGAAGTGGAAGAAACAGTCAAAAACGATATCGAAGTGGAAGGAGCAATCAAAGAGGATATTGAAGTGAAAGAAGCAATCAATTAGGATATCGAAGTAGCAGAAACAATCAAAGAGGAAATTAAAGTTGAGTAAGCAATCAAAGAGGATACCGAGGTGGTAGAAGCGTTCTAAGAGGATGACGAAGTGAAAAAAGCAATCAAAGACGATATCGAAGTGGAAGAAACCGTCAAAAACGATATCGAAGTGGAAGAAGCAATCAAAGAGGATATTGAAGTGAAATAAGCAATCAAATAGGATATCGAAGTAGCAGAAACAATCAAAAAGGAAATTAAAGTTGAGTAAGCAATCAAAGAGGATACCGAGGTGGTAGAAGCGTTCTAAGAGGATGACGAAGTGAAAAAAGCAATCAAAGACGATATCGAAGTGGAAGAAACAGTCAAAGACGATATCGAAGTGGAAGAAGCAATCAAAGAGGATATCGAAGTGGAAGAAGCAATCAAAGAGGATATCGAAGTGGAAGAAGCAATCAAAGAGGGTATTGAAGTGGAAGAAGCCATCACAGAGGATATCGAAGTGAAAATGCTATCAAAAACGATATCGAAGATGAAGACGCAATCAAAGAGAATTGCAGTGAAAGAAGCAATCAAAAGGAAATCGAAGGTGATATCGAATTGGTAGAAGCAATAAAAGAGGATATCAAAGTGAAAGAAGCAATCAAAGAGGATATCGAGCTGTTTAACGTTATCGAAGAGGATATCCATGTGTAAGAAGCAGTCAAAGACGATCGAAATGGAAGAAGCAATCAAATCAAAGAGGATATCCAAGTGGAAGCAGCAATCAAAGATGATATCGAAGTGAAAGAAGCAATCAAAGAGGATATTGAAGTGAAAGAAGCAATCAAATAGGATATCGAAGTAGCAGAAACAATTAAAGAGGAAATTGAAATTGAGTAAAAGACGTCGAGGACAAGGATAAAAATAAAAAACGGTTTCACCAAAAACTTATACTAATATTTTGTAAAAGTTTCCTCGAGCCATCTCTTCCCGTTTAAAAGATACGAGCGATTTAAGTTTTGTATGAAAACCCATAATTTTGTGGAGTGGAAATTGAAGTAAAAGAAGCAATTGAAGAAGACATATAAGTAGAAAAAGACATTAAAAAGGATATCAAAGTGGAAGAAGCAAAAATAGAGGATATCGAGGTGAAAGAAGCATTCAAAAAGGATGTCAAGAGCAACGATGGTAATAAAAAAACTATTCGACCAAAAATTTGAACCAATATTTTGTAAAAGTTTGCTAGGCGTAACTGTTCCCGTTTAGAAGATACGAGCGATTTAAGTTTTGTATGAAAACCCATAATTTTGTGGAGTGGAAATTGAAGTAAAAGAAGGAATTGAAGAAGACATATAAGTAGAAAAAGACATTAAAAAGGATATCAAAGTGGAAGAAGCAAAAATAGAGGATATCGAGGTGAAAGAAGCATTCCAAAAGGATGTCAAGAGCAATGATGGTAATAAAAAAACTATTCGACCAAAAATTTGAACCAATATTTTGTAAAAGTTTGCTAGGCGTAACTGTTCCCGTTTAGAAGATACGAGCGATTTAAGATTTGTATTAAAACCCATAATTTTGTAGAGTGGAAATTGTAGTAAAAGAAGCAATTAAGAAAATATATAAGTAGATAAAGCAATTAAAAAGGATATCAAAGTGGAAGAAGCAAAAATAGAGGATATCGAAGTGAAAGAAGCATTCAAAAAGGATGTCAAGATCAATGATGGTAATAAAAAAAATATTCGACCAAAAATTTGTACCAATATTTTGTAAAAGTTTGGTAGGCGTAACTGTTCCCGTTTAGAAGATACGAGCGATTTAAGATTTGTATTAAAACCCATAATTTTGTAGAGTGGGAATTGAAGTAAAAGAAGCAATTGAGAAAATATATAAGTAGATAAAGCAATTAAAAAGGATATCAAAGTGGAAGAAGCAAAAATAGAGGATATCGAGGTGAAAGAAGCATTCAAAGAGGAAGACAAAGTAAGAGAAGCATTCAAAAAGGATGTCAAGATCAATGATGGTAATAAAAAAAATATTCGACCAAAAATTTGTACCAATATTTTGTAAAAGTTTGCTAGGCGTAACTGTTCCCGTTTAGAAGATACGAGCGATTTAAGATTTGTATTAAAACCCATAATTTTGTAGAGTCGATATTGAAGTAAGAGAAGTAATTGAAGAAAATAGAAAAAAACAATTCATAAGTATATTGAAGTAAAAATGCCATCAAAGAGGATTTCGAAGTTATAGAAACAATGAAAGAGGATATCAATGTGAAAGAAACATTCGAAAACGAAAAGGAAGTGAGAGAAGAATTCAAAATGATGGCAACGGCGATGATGACCGTAAAATAACGATTCCACCCAAAATTAGTGCTACAAAAAAAAATAATTTTCCAAAATGATCACAGTGGATGTTGCATAATAAAAAAAAATTGACGTTCCAAAATGATCATGTGGATGAGGCATAATTTAAAAAAAATGATGTTCCAAAATGATCACAGTGGATGATGTATAATAAAAAAAAAATTGACGTTCCAAAGTGATCATTGTGGATGAGGCGTAATTAAAAAAATGATGTACCAAAATGATCACAGTGGATGTTGCATAATACAAAAAAATAATAATAATTGACGTTCCAAAGTGATCATTGTGGATGAGGCATAATTAAAAAAAATTATGTTCCAAAATGATCACAGTGGATGATGCATAATAAAAAAAAATATGTACCAAAATGATCACAGTGGATGTTGCATAATAAAAAAATAAATAATTGACGTTCCAAAGTGATCATTGTGGATGAGGCATAATTAAAAAAAATGATGTACCAAAATGATTACAGTGGATGTTGCATAATAAAAAAAAAATAATTGACGTTCCAAAGTGATCATTGTGGATGAGGCATAATAAAAAAAATGATGTACCAAAATGATCACAGTGGATGTTGCATAATAAAAAAAAAATTGACGTTCCAAAGTGATCATTGTGGATGAGGCATAATAAAAAAAATGATGTACCAAAATGATCACAGTGGATGTTGCATAATAAAAAAAAAATTGACGTTCCAAAGTGATCATTGTGGATAAGGCATAATTAAAAAAATGATGTACCAAAATGATCACAGTGGATGTTGCATAATAAAAAAAAAAATAATTGACGTTCCAATGTGATCATTGTGGATGAGGCATAATTAAAAAAAATGATGTTCCAAAATGATCACAGTGGATGATGCATAATATAAAAATAAAAAATAATTGACGTTCCAAAGTGATCATTGTGGATGAGGCATAATTAAAAAAAATGATGTACCAAAATGATTACAGTGGATGTTGCATAATAAAAAAAAAATAATTGACGTTCCAAAGTGATCATTGTGGATGAGGCGTAATTAAAAAAATGATGTACCAAAATGATCACAGTGGATGTTGCATAATAAAAAAAAAATTGACGTTCCAAAGTGATCATTGTGGATAAGGCATAATTAAAAAAAATTATGTACCAAAATGATCACAGTGGATGTTGCATAATAAAAAAAAAAATAATTGACGTTCCAATGTGATCATTGTGGATGAGGCATAATTAAAAAAAAATGATGTTCCAAAATGATCACAGTGGATGATGCATAATAAAAAAATAAAAAATAATTGACGTTCCAAAGTGATCATTGTGGATGAGGCGTAATTAAAAAAATGATGTACCAAAATGATCATAGTGGATGTTGCATAATAAAAAAAATAAAAAATTGACGTTCCAAAGTGATCATTGTGGATGAGGCATAATTAAAAAAAATGATGTACCAAAATATCACAGTGGATGATGCATAATAAAAAAAAAATTGACGTTCCAAAGTGATCATTGTGGATGAGGCATAATTAAAAAAAATGATGTACCAAAATGATCACAGTGGATGTTGCATAATAAAAAAAAAATAATTGACGTTCCAAAGTGATCATTGTGGATGAGTCATAATTAAAAAAATGTGGATGTTCCAAAATAAACATGATGAACGTTGCATACTAAAAAAAAAAAAAAAATTGGATGTTCCAAAATGATGATGATGACCTTTGCAAAAACTATGAAAGTTGTCTCATGCCCCTCCACCACCATTATATAGAATCAAGCAAATTTACAGTAATTTTATAGTACACACAAGCCATGGGCTCCCTACAAAAACAGTATGAAAATTACGGCAAACGAAATATACGGTTTACGGTATTCATACAGAAATATTTTGTATGGGACAATTTTATTTTTGTATGAAAGACAATTTTTTTTTCATGGAACCGGATATAAAAAAATGTCCTCTGCAACATTAGTTTTTGCACCAACTCTCTAAGACCTATACTTTCCGAGATACGAGGTCGATGTGAGCGAATGGGGGACAAAAGGGGTACTTTAGGATTTATTCCCAACTCATCGGAACTCCCTCTATACGATCCCACCAAACATTTTCACCCTACGAGGTGGCATCTGGGAGAACAAACATGTCAATGAGTCAGTCAGTCAGTCAGTCAGTGAGTGGTAATCGAGCTTTATATAATATAATAACTAGAGGTTGCGTTGTGCGCGAGCTGCTCGCAGCTCGCGTGTTTTTTTTTTAGTCGAAGAAGTAATTAAAGAGGATATCGAGCTGTTAAAAGCCATCAAAGAGGATATCCATGTGTAAGAAGCAGTCAAAGACGATATCGAAATGGAAGAAGCAATCAAATCAAAGAGGATTTACAAGTGGAAGCAGCAATCAAAGATGATATCGAAGTGGAAGAAGCAATCAAAGAGGATATTGAAGTGAAAGAAGCAATCAAATAGGATATCGAAGTAGCAGAAACAATCAAAGAGGAAATTAAAGTTGAGGAAGAAATCAAAGAGGATACCAAGGTGGTAGAAGCATTCTAAGAGGATGACGAAGTGAAAAAAGCAATCAAAGACGATATCGAAATGGAAGAAGCAGTCAAAGACGATATCGAAGAGGGAGAAACAATCAAAGAGGAAATTGAAGTTGAGTAAGCAATCAAAGAGGATACCGAGGTGGTAGAAGCATTCAAAGAAGATGACGAAGTGAAAAAAGTAATCAAAGACGATATCGAAATGGAAGAAGCAGTCAAAGACGATATCGAAGTGGGAGAAGCAATCAAAGAGGATATCGAAGTTAAAGAAGCAGTCAAAGATGATGTCTAAGTGGAAAAAACATTCAAAGAAGATGACGAAGTGAGAGAAGCATTCAAAAAGGATGTCAAGGATGACAATAAAAAAACAGTTGCACCAAAAATTTATACCAATATTTTGTACAAGTTTGCTAGGGCTATCTCTTCCCGTTTAGAAGATACGAGCGATTGAAGTTTTGTATGAAAGACCACAATTTTGTAGAGAGCATAATGAAGTAACTGAAGCAATTAAAGAGGATATGAAAGTAGAAGAAGCATTTTAAAGGGATAACGAAGTGGAACATGCAAAAATAGAAGATGTCGAGGCGGAAGAAACAATCAAAGAGGATATCGAAGTGGAAGAAGCAATCAAAGAGGGTATCGAAGTGGAAGAAGCCATCACAGAGGATATCGAAGTGAAAATGCTATCAAAGACGATATCGAAGATGAAGACGCAATCAAAGAGAATAATGCAGTGCAAGAAGCAATCAAAAGGAAATCGAAGATGATATCGAAGTGGAAGGAGTAAACAAAGAGGATATTGAAGTGGGAGAAGCAATCAAATAGGATATCGAAGTAGCAAAAACAATCAAAGAGGAAATTGAAGTTGACCAAGGAATCAAAGAGGATACCGAGTTGGTAGAAGTATTCAAAGAGGATGACGAAGTGAAAAAAGCAATCAAAGTCGATATCGAAGTGAAAGAAATAGTCAAAGACGATATCAAAATGGAACAAGCAATCAAAGCGGATATCGAAGTGGAAGAAGCAATCAAAGAGGATATCAAAGTGGAAGAAGCCATCACAGGATATCGAAGTAAAAATGCAATCAAAAACGATATCGAATATGAAGACGCAATCAAAGAAAATATTGCAGTGCAAGAAGCAATCAAACGGAAATCAAAGAGGAAGGAGCCCTTACAGAGGATACCGAAGTGAAAATGCCATCAAAGAGGATATCAAAGATGAAGAAGCAATCCAATGGATATTGAAGATGAAGAAGGAATAAAAGAGGATATCGAAGTGGAACAAGCAATCGTAGAGGATATCAAAGTTAAAGAAGCAATCAAATAGGATATCAATGTGGAAGAAGCAATCAAAGAGGATATCGAAGTGGAACAAGCAATCAAAGAGAAAAAAATTGGATGTTCCAAAATGATCATGATAATAGTTGTATAAAAAAAATTGAACGTTGCAAAAAAGATCATGATGAACGTTGCATAAAAAAAAATCTGGACGTTCCAAAATGATCAGGATTGACGTTGCATAATATAAATGTATGTTGTAAAATGATAATGATCAAAAATTTGTACTAATATTTTGTCAAAGTTTGCTAGTGCTATCTCTTCCCGTTTAGAAGATACGAGCGATTAAAGTTTTGTAAGAAAAATCATAAATTTGTTGATTGGATATCGAAGTGGAAGAAACTATCAAAGAGAATGTTGAAGTGGAAGAAGCAATCAAATAGGATATCGAAGTGGCAGAAACAATCAAAGCGGAAATTGAAGTTGAGTAAGCAATCAAAGAGGATACCAAGGTGGTAGAAGCATTCAAAGAAGATGACGAAGTGAAAAAGCAATCAAAGACGATATCGAAATGGAAGAAGCAGTCAAAGAGGATATCGAAGTGGGAGAAGCAATCAAAGAGGATATCGAAGTTAAAGAAGCAGTCAAAGATGATGTCGAAGTGGAAAAAACATTCAAAGAAGATGACGAAGTGAGAGAAGCATTCAAAAAGGATGTCAAGGATGACAATAAAAAAACAGTTCCACCAAAAATTTATACCAATATTTTGTACAAGTTTGCTAGGGCTATCTCTTCGCGTTTAGAAGATATGAGCGATTGAAGTTTTGTATGAAACACTACAATTTTGTAGAGCGCATAATGAAGTAACTGAAGCAATTAAAGAGGATATGAAGTAGAAGAAGCATTTTAAAAGGATAACGAAGTGGAACATGCAAAAATAGAAGATGTGGAGGCGGAAGAAACAATAAAAGAGGATGACGAAGTGTAACAAGCAATCAAAGATAATATTCGAATAGTGGATGTCGCATAATAAAAAAAAAATTGACGATCCAAAATGATCATAGTGGATGTTACATTATAAAAAAAATGACGTTCGAAAAGTGATCATTGTGGATGAGGCATAATTAAAAAAAATTGATTTTCCAAAATGATCACAAAGGATTTTGCATTATAAAAAAAAATTGACGTTCGAAAATGATCATTGTGGATGAGGCATAATTTAAAAAAAATTGATGTTCGAAAATGATCACAGTGGATGTTGCATAATAAAAAAAATAACGTTTCAAAATGATCATTGTGGACGAGGCATAATTAAAAAAATTGATGTTCCAAAATGATCACAGTGGATTTTGCATAATAAAAAAAAAATTGACGTTCCAAAAGTGATCATTGTGGATGAGGCATAATTAAAAAAAATTTGATTTTCCAAAATGATCACAAAGGATTTTGCATAATAAAAAAAAATGACGTTCCAAAATGATCATTGTGGATGAGGCATAATTTAAAAAAAAATTATTTTCCTAAATGATCACAAAGGATTTTGCATAGTAAAAAAAAAAAAATTGACGTTTCAAAATGATAATTGTGGATGAGGCATAATTAAAAAAAAATGATGTACCAAAATATCACAGTGGATGTTGCATAATAAAAAAAAATTGACGTTCCAAAGTGATCATAGTGGATGAGGCATAATTGAAAAAAAAATGATGTTCCAAAATGATCACAGTGGATGATGCATAATTAAAATAAAATTGACGTTCCAAAGTGATCATTGTGGATGAGGCATAATTAAAAAAAATGATGTACCAAAATATCACAGTGAATGTTGCATAATTAAAAAAAAAATTGACGTTCCAAAGTGATCATTGTGGATGAGGCATAATTAAAAAAAATGATGTACCAAAATGAACACAGTGGATGTTGCATAATAAAAAAAAAATAATTGACGTTCCAAAGTGATCATTGTGGATGAGGCATAATTAAAAGAATGTGGATGTTCCAAAATAAACATGATGAACGTTGCATACTAAAAAAAAAAAAAAATGGATGTTCCAAAATGATGATGATGACCTTTGCAAAAACTATGAAAGTTATCTCATGTCCCTCCACCACCATTATATAGAATCAAGCAAATTTACAGTAATTTTATAGTACACACAAGTCGTGGGCTCCATACAAAAACAGTATGAACATTACGGTAAACGAAATATACGGTTTACGGTATTCATACAGAAATATTTTGTATGGGACAATTTTTTTTTGTATGAAAGACAATTTTTTTTTCATGGAACCGGATATAAAAAAATGTCCTCTGCAACATTAGTTTTTGCACCAACGCTGTAAGACCTATACTTTCCGAGATACGAGGTCGATGGGAGCGAATGGGGGACAAAAGGGGTACTTTAGGATTTATTCCCAACTCATCGGAACTCCCTCTATACGATCCCACCAAACATTTTCACCCTACGAGGTGGCATCTGGGAGAACAAACATGTCAATGAGTCAGTCAGTCAGTCAGTGGTAATCGAGCTTTATATAATATAACTAGAGGTTGCGTAGTGCGCGAGTTGCACGCAACTCGCGTGTTATTGTTTTTGTCGAAGAAGCAATCAAAGAGGATTTCGAGCTGTTAGAAGCGATCAAAAAGGATATACATGTGTAAGAAGCAGTCAAAGACGATATCGAAATGGAAGAAGCAATCAAATCAAAGAAGATATCCAAATGGAAGCAGCAATCAAATATGATTTCGAAGTGCAAGAAGCAATCAAACAGGATATTGAAGTGAAAGCAGCAATCAAATAGGATATCGAATTAGCAGAAACTATTAAAGAGGAAATTGAAGTTGAGTAAGCAATCAAAGAGGATACCGAGGTGGTAGAAGCATTCTAAGATGACGAAGTGAAAAAAGCAATCAAAGACGATATCGAAGTGGAAGAAGCAATCAAAGAAGGTATCGAAGTGGAAGAAGCAATCTTAGAGGATATCGAAGTGGAAGAAGCAATCAAAGATGATATCGAAGTGGAAGAAGCAATCAAAGAGGATATTGAAGTGAAAGAAGCAATCAAATAGGATATCGAAGTAGCAGAAACAATCAAAGAGGAAATTAAAGTTGAGGAAGAAATCAAAGAGGATACCAAGGTGGTAGAAGCATTCTAAGAGGATGACGAAGTAAAAAAAGCAATCAAAGACGATATCGAAGTGGAAAAAGCAATCCAATGGATATTGAAGATGAAGAAGGAATAAAAGAGGATATCGAAGCGGAACAAGCAATCGTAGAGGATATCAAAGTTAAAGAAGCAATCAAAGATAAACAAGCAATCAAAGAGAAAAAAATTGGATGTTCCAAAATGATCATGATAATGGTTGTATAAAAAAAAATTGAACGTTGCAAAAAAGATCATGATGAACGTTGCATAAAAAAAAATCTGGACGTTCCAAAATGATCATGATTGACGTTGCATAATATAAATGTATGTTGCAAAATGATAATGATCAAAAATTTGTACTAATATTTTGTCAAAGTTTGCTAGTGCTATCTCTTCCCGTTTAGAAGATACGAGCGATTAAAGTTTTGTAAGAAAAATCATAAATTTGTTGATTGGATATCGAAGTGGAAGAAACTATCAAAGAGAATGTTGAAGTGGAAGAAGCAATCAAATAGGATATCGAAGTGGCAGAAACAATCAAAGAGGAAATTGAAGTTGAGTAAGCAATCAAAGAGGATACCGAGGCGGTAGAAGCATTCAAAGAAGATGACGAAGTGAAAAAAGCAATCAAAGACGATATCGAAATGGAAGAAGCAGTCAAAGACGATATCGAAGAGGGAGAAACAATCAAAGAGGAAATTGAAGTTGAGTAAGCATTCAAAGAGGATACCGAGGTGGTAGAAGCATTCAAAGAAGATGACGAAGTGAAAAAAGCAATCAAAGACGATATCGAAATGGAAGAAGCAGTCAAAGACGATATCGAAGTGGGAGAAGCAATCAAAGAGGATATCGAAGTTAAAGAAGCAGTCAAAGATGATGTCGAAGTGGAAAAAACATTCAAAGAAGATGACGAAGTGAGAGAAGCATTCAAAAAGGATGTCAAGGATGACAATAAAAAAACAGTTGCACCAAAAATTTATACCAATATTTTGTACAAGTTTGCTAGGGCTATCTCTTCCCGTTTAGAAGATACGAGCGATTGAAGTTTTGTATGAAAGACCACAATTTTGTAGAGAGCATAATGAAGTAACTGAAGCAATTAAAGAGGATATGAAAGTAGAAGAAGCATTTTAAAGGGATAACGAAGTGGAACATGCAAAAATAGAAGATGTCGAGGCGGAAGAAACAATCAAAGAGGATATCGAAGTGGAAGAAGCAATCAAAGAGGGTATCGAAGTGGAAGAAGCCATCACAGAGGATATCGAAGTGAAAATGCTATCAAAGACGATATCGAAGATGAAGACGCAATCAAAGAGAATAATGCAGTGCAAGAAGCAATCAAAAGGAAATCGAAGATGATATCGAAGTGGAAGGAGTAAACAAAGAGGATATTGAAGTGGGAGAAGCAATCAAATAGGATATCGAAGTAGCAAAAACAATCAAAGAGGAAATTGAAGTTGACTAAGGAATCAAAGAGGATACCGAGTTGGTAGAAGTATTCAAAGAGGATGACGAACTGAAAAAAGCAATCAAAGACTATATCGAAGTGAAAGAAATAGTCATAGACGATATCAAAATGGAACAAGCAATCAAAGCGGATATCGAAGTGGAAGAAGCAATCAAAGAGGATATCAAAGTGGAAGAAGCCATCACAGGATATCGAAGTAAAAATGCAATCAAAAACGATATCGAATATGAAGACGCAATCAAAGAAAATATTGCAGTGCAAGAAGCAATCAAACGGAAATCAAAGAGGAAGGAGCCCTTACAGAGGATACCGAAGTGAAAATGCCATCAAAGAGGATATCAAAGATGAAGAAGCAATCCAATGGATATTGAAGATGAAGAAGGAATAAAAGAGGATATCGAAGTGGAAGAAGCAATCGTAGAGGATACCAAAGTTAAAGAAGCAATCAAATAGGATATCAATGTGGAAGAAGCAATCAAAGAGGATATCGAAGTGGAACAAGCAATCAAAGAGAAAAAAATTGGATGTTCCAAAATGATCATGATAATAGTTGTATAAAAAAAATTGAACGTTGCAAAAAAGATCATGATGAACGTTGCATAAAAAAAATCTGGACGTTCCAAAATGATCAGGATTGACGTTGCATAATATAAATGTATGTTGTAAAATGATAATGATCAAAAATTTGTACTAATATTTTGTCAAAGTTTGCTAGTGCTATCTCTTCCCGTTTCGAAGATACGAGCGATTAAAGTTTTGTAAGAAAAATCATAAATTTGTTGATTGGATATCGAAGTGGAAGAAACTATCAAAGAGAATGTTGAAGTGGGAGAAGCAATCAAATAGGATATCGAAGTGGCAGAAACAATCAAAGAGGAAATTGAAGTTGAGTAAGCAATCAAAGAGGATACCAAGGTGGTAGAAGCATTCAAAGAAGATGACGAAGTGAAAAAGCAATCAAAGACGATATCGAAATGGAAGAAGCAGTCAAAGACGATATCGAAGTGGGAGAAGCAATCAAAGAGGATATCGAAGTTAAAGAAGCAGTCAAAGATGATGTCGAAGTGGAAAAAACATTCAAAGAAGATGACGAAGTGAGAGAAGCATTCAAAAAGGATGTCAAGGATGACAATAAAAAAACAGTTCCACCAAAAATTTACACCAATATTTTATACAAGTTTGCTAGGGCTAGCTCTTCCCGTTTAGAAGATATGAGCGATTGAAGTTTTGTATGAAACACCACAATTTTGTAGAGCGCATAATGAAGTAACTGAAGCAATTAAAGAGGATATGAAGTAGAAGAAGCATTTTAAAAGGATAACGAAGTGGAACATGCAAAAATAGAAGATGTGGAGGCGGAAGAAACAATAAAAGAGGATGACGAAGTGTAACAAGCAATCAAAGAGAATGTTCGAATAGTGGATGTCGCATAATAAAAATAAATTGACGTTCAAAAATGATCATAGTGGATGAGGCATAATAAAAAAAAATAATTGACGTTCCAAAGTGATCATTGTGGATGAGGCATAATAAAAAAAATGATGTACCAAAATGATCACAGTGGATGTTGCATAATACAAAAAAATAATAATAATTGACGTTCCAAAGTGATCATTGTGGATGAGGCATAATTAAAAAAAATGATGTTCCAAAATGATCACAGTGGATGATGCATAATAAAAAAAAATAATTGACGTTCCAAAGTGATCATTGTGGATGAGGCATAATTAAAAAAAATTATGTGTTGCATAATAAAAAAAAAATTGACGTTCCAAAGTGATCATTGTGGATGAGGCATAATTTAAAACAAAATGATGTTCCAAAATGATCACAAAGGATTTTGCATAGTAAAAAAAAATTGACGTTCCAAAAGTGATCATTGTGGATGAGGCATAATTAAAAAAAATTGATTTTCCAAAAAGATCACAAAGGATTTTGCATAATAAAAAAAATAATTGACGTTCCAAAGTGATCATTGTGGATGAGGCATAATAAAAAAAAATGATGTTCCAAAATGATCACAGTGGATGATGCATAATAAAAAAAAATAATAATTGACGTTCCAAAGTGATCATTGTGGATGAGGCATAATTAAAAAAATGATGTACCAAAATGATCACAGTGGATGTTGCATAATAAAAAAAAAATGACGTTTCAAAGTGATCATTGTGGATGAGGCATAATTGAAAAAAAATGATGTTACAAAATGATCACAGTGGATGATGCATAATAAAAAAAAAAAAATTGACGTTCCAAAGTGATCATTGTGGATGAGGCATAATTAAAAAAATGATGTACCAAAATGATCACAGTGGATGTTGCATAATAAAAAAAAAATGACGTTTCAAAGTGATCATTGTGGATGAGGCATAATTGAAAAAAAATGATGTTACAAAATGATCACAGTGGATGATGCATAATAAAAAAAAATAATTGACGTTCCAAAGTGATCATTGTGGATGAGGCATAATTAAAAAAATGATGTACCAAAATGATCACAGTGGATGTTGCATAATAAAAAAAAAAAAATGACGTTTCAAAGTGATCATTGTGGATGAGGCATAATTAAAAAAATGTGGATGTTCCAAAATAAACATGATGAACGTTGCATACTAAAAAAAAAAAAAAAATTGGATGTTCCAAAATGATGATGATGACCTTTGCAAAAACTATGAAAGTTGTCTCATGCCCCTCCACCACCATTATATAGAATCAAGCAAATTTACAGTAATTTTATAGTACACACAAGCCATGGGCTCCCTACAAAAACAGTATGAAAATTACGGCAAACGAAATATACGGTTTACGGTATTCATACAGAAATATTTTGTATGGGACAATTTTTTTTTTGTATGAAAGACAATTTTTTTTTCATGGAACCGGATATAAAAAAATGTCCTCTGCAACATTAGTTTTTGCACCAACGCTCTAAGACCTATACTTTCCGAGATACGAGGTGGATGGGAGCGAATGGGGGACAAAAGGGGTACTTTAGGATTTATTCCCAACTCATCGGAACTCCCTCTATACGATCCCACCAAAAATTTTCACCCTACGAGGTGGCATCTGGGAGAACAAACATGTCAATGAGTCAGTCAGTCAGTGAGTGGTAATCGAGCTTTATATAATATAATAATAACTAGAGGTTGCGTTGTGCGCGAGCTGCTCGCAGCTCGCGTGTTTTTTTTTTAGTCGAAGAAGTAATTAAAGAGGATATCGAGCTGTTAAAAGCCATCAAAGAGGATATCCATGTGTAAGAAGCAGTCAAAGACGATATCGAAATGGAAGAAGCAATCAAATCAAAGAGGATTTACAAGTGGAAGCAGCAATCAAAGATGATATCGAAGTGGAAGAAGCAATCAAAGAGGATATTGAAGTGAAAGAAGCAATCAAATAGGATATCGAAGTAGCAGAAACAATCAAAGAGGAAATTAAAGTTGAGGAAGAAATCAAAGAGGATACCAAGGTGGTAGAAGCATTCTAAGAGGATGACGAAGTAAAAAAAGCAATCAAAGACGATATCGAAGTGGAAGAAGCAATCCAATGGATATTGAAGATGAAGAAGGAATAAAAGAGGATATCGAAGCGGAACAAGCAATCGTAGAGGATATCAAAGTTAAAGAAGCAATCAAAGAGGATACCAATGTGGAAGAAGCAATCAAAGAGGATATCGAAGTGGAACAAGCAATCAAATAGAAAAAAATTGGATGTTCCAAAATGATCATGATAATGGTTGTATAAAAAAAAATTGAACGTTGCAAAAAAGATCATGATGAACGTTGCATAAAAAAAAATCTGGACGTTCCAAAATGATCATGATTGACGTTGCATAATATAAATGTATGTTGCAAAATGATAATGATCAAAAATTTGTACTAATATTTTGTCAAAGTTTGCTAGTGCTATCTCTTCCCGTTTAGAAGATACGAGCGATTAAAGTTTTGTAAGAAAAATCATAAATTTGTTGATTGGATATCGAAGTGGAAGAAACTATCAAAGAGAATGTTGAAGTGGAAGAAGCAATCAAATAGGATATCGAAGTGGTAGAAACAATCAAAGCGGTAATTGAAGTTGAGTAAGCAATCAAAGAGGATACCAAGGTGGTAGAAGCATTCAAAGAAGATGACGAAGTGAAAAAGCAATCAAAGACGATATCGAAATGGAAGAAGCAGTCAAAGACGATATCGAAGTGGGAGAAGCAATCAAAGAGGATATCGAAGTTAAAGAAGCAGTCAAAGATGATGTCGAAGTGGAAAAAACATTCAAAGAAGATGACGAAGTGAGAGAAGCATTCAAAAAGGATGTCAAGGATGACAATAAAAAAACAGTTGCACCAAAAATGTATACCAATATTTTGTACAAGTTTGCTAGGGCTATCTCTTCCCGTTTAGAAGATACGAGCGATTGAAGTTTTGTATGAAAGACCACAATTTTGTAGAGAGCATAATGAAGTAACTGAAGCAATTAAAGAGGATATGAAAGTAGAAGAAGCATTTTAAAGGGATAACGAAGTGGAACATGCAAAAATAGAAGATGTCGAGGCGGAAGAAACAATCAAAGAGGATATCGAAGTGGAAGAAGCAATCAAAGAGGGTATCGAAGTGGAAGAAGCCATCACAGAGGATATCGAAGTGAAAATGCTATCAAAGACGATATCGAAGATGAAGACGCAATCAAAGAGAATAATGCAGTGCAAGAAGCAATCAAAAGGAAATCGAAGATGATATCGAAGTGGAAGGAGTAAACAAAAAGGATATTGAAGTGGGAGAAGCAATCAAATAGGATATCGAAGTAGCAAAAACAATCAAAGAGGAAATTGAAGTTGACTAAGGAATCAAAGAGGATACCGAGTTGGTAGAAGTATTCAAAGAGGATGACGAAGTGAAAAAAGCAATCAAAGACGATATCGAAGTGGAAGAAGCAATCCAATGGATATTGAAGATGAAGAAGGAATAAAAGAGGATATCGAAGCGGAACAAGCAATCGTAGAGGATATCAAAGTTAAAGAAGCAATCAAAGATAAACAAGCAATCAAAGAGAAAAAAATTGGATGTTCCAAAATGATCATGATAATGGTTGTATAAAAAAAATTGAACGTTGCAAAAAAGATCATGATGAACGTTGCATTAAAAAAAATCTGGACGTTCCAAAATGATCATGATTGTCGTTGCATAATATAAATGTATGTTGCAAAATGATAATGATCAAAAATTTGTACTAATATTTTGTCAAAGTTTGCTAGTGCTATCTCTTCCCGTTTAGAAGATACGAGCGATTAAAGTTTGGTAAGAAAAATCATAAATTTGTTGATTGGATATCGAAGTGGAAGAAACTATCAAAGAGAATGTTGAAGTGGAAGAAGCAATCAAATAGGATATCGAAGTGGCAGAAACAATCAAAGAGGAAATTGAAGTTGAGTAAGCAATCAAAGAGGATACCGAGGCGGTAGAAGCATTCAAAGAAGATGACGAAGTGGAAAAAGCAATCAAAGACGATATCGAAATGGAAGAAGCAGTCAAAGACGATATCGAAGAGGGAGAAATAATCAAAGAGGAAATTGAAGTTGAGTAAGCAATCAAAGAGGATACCGAGGTGGTAGAAGCATTCAAAGAAGATGACGAAGTGAAAAAAGCAATCAAAGACGATATCGAAATAGAAGAAGCAGTCAAAGACGATATCGAAGTGGGAGAAGCAATCAAAGAGGATATCGAAGTTAAAGAAGCAGTCAAAGATGATGTCGAAGTGGAAAAAACATTCAAAGAAGATGACGAAGTGAGAGAAGCATTCAAAAAGGATGTCAAGGATGACAATAAAAAAACAGTTGCACCAAAAATTTATACCAATATTTTGTACAAGTTTGCTAGGGCTATCTCTTCCCGCTTAGAAGATACGAGCGATTGAAGTTTTGTATGAAAGACCACAATTTTGTAGAGAGCATAATGAAGTAACTGAAGCAATTAAAGAGGATATGAAAGTAGAAGAAGCATTTTAAAGGGATAACGAAGTGGAACATGCAAAAATAGAAGATGTTGAGGCGGAAGAAACAATCAAAGAGGATATCGAAGTGGAAGAAGCAATCAAAGAGGGTATCAAAGTGGAAGAAGCCATCACAGGATATCGAAGTAAAAACGCAATCAAAAACGATATCGAATATGAAGACGCAATCAAAGAAAATATTGCAGTGCAAGAAGCAATCAAACGGAAATCAAAGAGGAAGGAGCCCTTACAGAGGATACCGAAGTGAAAATGCCATCAAAGAGGATATCAAAGATGAAGAAGCAATCCAATGGATATTGAAGATGAAGAAGGAATAAAAGAGGATATCGAAGTGGAACAAGCAATCGTAGAGGATATCAAAGTTAAAGAAGCAATCAAATAGGATATCAATGTGGAAGAAGCAATCAAAGAGGATATCGAAGTGGAACAAGCAATCAAAGAGAAAAAAATTGGATGTTCCAAAATGATCATGATAATAGTTGTATAAAAAAAATTGAACGTTGCAAAAAAGATCATGATGAACGTTGCATAAAAAAAATCTGGACGTTCCAAAATGATCATGATTGTCGTTGCATAATATAAATGTATGTTGCAAAATGATAATAATCAAAAATTTGTACTAATATTTTGTCAAAGTTTGCTAGTGCTATCTCTTCCCGTTTAGAAAATACGAGCGATTAAAGTTTGGTAAGAAAAATCATAAATTTGTTGATTGGATATCGAAGTGGAAGAAACTATCAAAGAGAATGTTGAAGTGGAAGAAGCAATCAAATAGGATATCGAAGTAGCAAAAACAATCAAAGAGGAAATTGAAGTTGACTAAGGAATCAAAGAGGATACCGAGTTGGTAGAAGTATTCAAAGAGGATGACGAAGTGAAAAAAGCAATCAAAGACGATATCGAAGTGAAAGAAATAGTCAAAGACGATATCAAAATGGAACAAGCAATCAAAGCGGATATTGAAGTGGAAGAAGCAATCAAAGAGGATATCAAAGTGGAAGAAGCCATCACAGGATATCGAAGTAAAAATGCAATCAAAAACGATATCGAATATGAAGACGCAATCAAAGAAAATATTGCAGTGCAAGAAGCAATCAAACAGAAATCAAAGAGGAAGGAGCCCTTACAGAGGATACCGAAGTGAAAATGCCATCAAAGAGGATATCAAAGATGAAGAAGCAATCCAATGGATATTGAAGATGAAGAAGGAATAAAAGAGGATATCGAAGTGGAACAAGCAATCGTAGAGGATATCAAAGTTAAAGAAGCAATCAAATAGGATATCAATGTGGAAGAAGCAATCAAAGAGGATATCGAAGTGGAACAAGCAATCAAAGAGAAAAAAATTGGATGTTCCAAAATGATCATGATAATAGTTGTATAAAAAAAATTGAACGTTGCAAAAAAGATCATGATGAACGTTGCATAAAAAAAATCTGGACGTTCCAAAATGATCATGATTGTCGTTGCATAATATAAATGTATGTTGCAAAATGATAATAATCAAAAATTTGTACTAATATTTTGTCAAAGTTTGCTAGTGCTATCTCTTCCCGTTTAGAAAATACGAGCGATTAAAGTTTGGTAAGAAAAATCATAAATTTGTTGATTGGATATCGAAGTGGAAGAAACTATCAAAGAGAATGTTGAAGTGGAAGAAGCAATCAAATAGGATATCGAAGTGGCAGAAACAATCAAAGAGGAAATTGAAGTTGAGTAAGCAATCAAAGAGGATACCGAGGCGGTAGAAGCATTCGAAGAAGATGACGAAGTGAAAAAAGCAATCAAAGACGATATCGAAATGGAAGAAGCAGTCAAAGACGATATTAAAGAGGGAGAAACAATCAAAGAGGAAATTGAAGTTAAAGAAGCAGTCAAAGATGATGTCGAAGTGGAAAAAACATTCAAAGAAGATGACGAAGTGAGAGAAGCATTTAAAAAGGATGTCAAGGATGACAATAAAAAAACAGTTCCACCAAAAATTTACACCAATATTTTGTACAAGTTTGCTAGGGCTATCTCTTCCCGTTTAGAAGATATGAGTGATTAAAGTTTTGTATGTAACACCACAATTTTGTAGAGCGCATAATGAAGTAACTGAAGCAATTAAAGAGGATATGAAGCAGAAGAAGCATTTTAAAAGGATAACGAAGTGGAACATGCAAAAATAGAAGATGTGGAGGCGGAAGAAACAATAAAAGAGGATGACGAAGTGTAACAAGCAATCAAAGAGAATGTTCGAATAGTGGATGTCGCATAATAAAAAAAAAATTGACGTTCAAAAATGATCATAGTGGATGAGGCATAAATAAAAAAAAATTGATGTTCCAAAATGATCACAGTGGATGTTGCATAATAAAAAAAAAGAAATTGACGTTCCAAAATAATCATTGTGGATGAGGCATAATTTAAAAAAAATGATTTTCCAAAATGATCACAAAGGATTTTGCATAATAAAAAAAATGACGTTCCAAAAGTGATCATTGTGGATGAGGCATAATTTAAAACAAAATGATGTTCCAAAATGATCACAAAGGATTTTGCATAGTAAAAAAAAAATTGACGTTCCAAAAGTGATCATTGTGGATGAGGCATAATTAAAAAAAATTGATTTTCCAAAATGATCACAAAGGATTTTGCATAATAAAAAAAAAATTGACGTTCCAAAATGATCATTGTGGATGAGGCATAATTAAAAAAAAATTGATTTACCAAAATGATCACAAAGGATTTTGCATAATAAAAAAAAATTGACGTTCCAAAAGTGATCATTGTGGATGAGGCATAATTAAAAAAAATTGATGTCCCAAAATGATCACAGTGGATTTTACATAATAAAAAAAAAAAAAAAAATTGACGTTCCAAAATGATCATTGTGGATGAGGCATAATTTAAAAAAAATTGATTTTCCAAAATGATCACAAAGTATTTTGCATAATAAAAAAAAAATTACGTTCCAAAAGTGATCATTGTGGATGAGGCATAATTAAAAAAAATTGATTTTCCAAAATGATCACAAAGGATTTTGCATAATAAAAAAAAAAAAATTGACGTTCCAAAAGTGATCATTGTGGATGAGGCATAATTAAAAAAAATTGATTTTCCAAAATGATCACAAAGGATTTTGCATAATAAAAAAAAAAATTGACGTTCTAAAAGTGATCATTGTGGATGAGGCATAATTAAAAAAAAAATTGATGTTCCAAAATAAACATGATGAACGTTGCATACTAAAAAAAAAAAATTGGATGTTCCAAAATGATGATGATGACCTTTGCAAAAACTATGAAAGTTGTCTCATGCCCCTCCACCACCATTATATAGAATCAAGCAAATTTACAGTAATTTTATAGTACACACAAGCCATGGGCTCCCTACAAAAACAGTATGAAAATTACGGCAAACGAAATATACGGTTTACGGTATTCATACAGAAATATTTTGTATGGGACAATTTTTTTTTTGTATGAAAGACAATTTTTTTTTCATGAAACCGGATATAAAAAAATGTCCTCTGCAACATTAGTTTTTGCACCAACGCTCTAAGACCTATACTTTCCGAGATACGAGGTCGATGGGAGCGAATGGGGGACAAAAGGGGTACTTTAGGATTTATTCCCAACTCATCGGAACTCCCTCTATCTATACGATCCCACCAAACATTTTCACCCTACGAGGTGGCATCTGGGAGAACAAACATGTCAATGAGTCAGTCAGTCAGTCAGTGAGTGGTAATCGAGCTTTATATAATATAACTAGAGGTTGCGTTGTGCGCGAGCTGCGAGCAGCTCGCGTGTTTTTCTTTTAGTCGAAGAAGTAATTAATGAGGATATTGAGCTGTTAAAAGCCATCTAAGAGGATATCCATGTGTAAGAAGCAGTCAAAGACGATATCGAAATGGAAGAAGCAATCAAATCAAAGAGGATTTCCAAGTGGAAGCAGCAATTAAAGAGGATATTGAAGTGAAAGAAGCAATCAAATAGGATATCGAAGCAGCAGAAACAATCAAAGAGGAAATTAAAGTTGAGTAAGCAATCAAAGAGGATACCGAGGTGGTAAGAGCATTCTAAGAGGGTGACGAAGTAAAAAAAGCAATCAAAGACGATATCGAAGTGGAAGAAACAGTCAAAAACGATACCGAAATGGAAGAAGCAATCAAATCAAAGAGCATTTCCAAAGGGAAGCAGAAATCAAAGATGATATCGAAGTGGAAGAAGCAATAAAAGAGGATATTGAAGTGAAAGAAGCAATCAAATAGGATATCGAAGTAGCAGAAACAATCAAAGAGGAAATTAAAGTTGAGTAAGCAGTCAAAGAGGATACCGAGGTGGTAGAAGCATTCTAAGAGGATGACGAAGTGAAAAAAGCAATCAAAGACGATATCGAAGTGGAAGAAACAGTCAAAGGCGATATCGAAGTGTAAGAAGCATTCAAAGAAGATATCGAAGTGGAAGAAGCAATCAAAGAGGGTATCGAAGTGGAAGAAGCCATCACAGAGGATATTGAAGTGAAAATGCTATCAAAAACTATATCGAAGATGAAGACGCAATCAAAGAGAATATTACAGTGCAAGAAGCAATCAAAAGGAAATCGAAGATGATATCGAATTGGTATCAAAGTGGAGAAGCAATCAAAGAGGATATCGAGCTGTTTAAAGTTATCGAAGAGGATATCCATGTGTAAGAAGCTGTCAAAGACGATCGAAATGGAAGAAGCAATCAAATCAAAGAGGATATCCAAGTGGAAGCAGCAATCAAAGATGATATCGAAGTGGAAGAAGCAATCAAAGAGGATATTGAAGTGAAAGAAGCAATCAAATAGGATATCGAAGTAACAGAAACAATTAAAGAGGAAATTGAAATTGAGTAAAAGACGTCGAGGACAAGGATAAAAATAAAAAACGGTTTCACCAAAAACTTATACTAATATTTTGTAAAAGTTTCCTCGAGCTATCTCTTCCCGTTTAAAAGATACGAGCGATTTAAGTTTTGTATGAAAACCCATAATTTTGTGGAGTGGAAATTGAAGTAAAAGAAGCAATTGAAGAAGACATATAAGTAGAAAAAGACATTAAAAAGGATATCAAAGTGGAAGAAGCAAAAATAGAGGATATCGAGGTGAAAGAAGCATTCAAAAAGGATGTCAAGAGCAATGATGGTAATAAAAAAACTATTCGACCAAAAATTTGAACCCATATTTTGTAAAAGTTTGCTAGGCGTAACTGTTCCCGTTTAGAAGATACGAGCGATTTAAGATTTGTATTAAAACCCATAATTTTGTAGAGTGGGAATTGAAGTAAACGAAGCAATTGAAGAAGACATATAAGTAGAAAAAGACATTAAAAAGGATATCAAAGTGGAAGAAGCAAAAATAGAGGATATCGAGGTGAAAGAAGCATTCAAGGAGGAAGACCAAGTGAGAGAAGCATTCAAAAAGGATGTCAAGAGCAATGATGGTAATAAAAAAACTATTCGACCAAAAATTTGAACCAATATTTTGTAAAAGTTTGCTAGGCGTAACTGTTCCCGTTTAGAAGATACGAGCGATTTAAGATTTGTATTAAAACCCATAATTTTGTAGAGTGGAAATTGTAGTAAAAGAAGCAATTAAGAAAATATATAAGTAGAAAAGCAATTAAAAAGGATATCAAAGTGGAAGAAGCAAAAATAGAGGATATCGAGGTGAAAGAAGCATTCAAAGCGGAAGACGAAGTAAGAGAAGCATTCAAAAAGGATCTCAAGGGAAATGATGGTATTAAAAAAACTATTCCACCAAAAATTAGTACCAATATTTTGTAAAAGTTTGCTGGGGGTAACTCTTCCCGTTTAGAAGATACGAGCGATTTAAGATTTGTATTAAAACCCATAATTTTGTAGAGTCGATATTGAAGTAAGAGAAGTAATTGAAGAAATTATAATAATAGAAAAAAGCAATTCAAAAGTATATTGAAGTAAAAATGCCATCAAAGAGGATTTCGAAGTTATAGAAACAATTAAAGAGGATATCAATGTGGAAGAAACATTCGAAAACGAAAAGGAAGTGAGAGAAGAATTCAAAATGATGGCAAGGGCGACGATGACCGTAAAATAACGATTCCACCAAAAATTTGTGCTACAAAAAAAAATTGATTTTCCAAAATGATCACAGTGGATGTTGCATAATAAAAAAAAAATTGACGTTCCAAAATGATCATGTGGATGAGGCATAATTTTAAAAAAATGATGTTCCAAAATGATCACAGTGGATGATGCATAATAAAAAAATAAAAAATAATTGACGTTCCAAAGTGATCATTGTGGATGAGGCGTAATTAAAAAAATGATGTACCAAAATGATCACAGTGGATGTTGCATAATACAAAAAAAATAATAATAATTGACGTTCCAAAGTGATCATTGTGGATGAGGCATAATTAAAAAAAATGATGTTCCAAAATGATCACAGTGGATGATGCATAAAAAAAATTGACGTTCCAAAGTGATCTTTGTGGATGAGGCATAATTAAAAAAAATTATGTACCAAAATGATCACAGTGGATGTTGCATAATAAAAATAAAAAAAATTGACGTTCCAAAGTGATCATTGTGGATGAGGCATAATTAAAAAAATGTGGATGTTCTAAAATAAACATGAATAACGTTGCATACTAAAAAAAAAAAAAAATGGATGTTCCAAAATGATGATGATGACCTTTGCAAAAACTATGAAAGTTGTCTCATGCCCCTCCACAACCATTATATAGAATCAAGCAAATTTTACAGTAATTTTATAGTACACACAAGGCCTGGGCTCCCTACAAAAACAGTATGAAAATTACGGCAAACGAAATATACGGTTTACGGTATTCATACAGAAATATTTTGTATGGGACAATTTTTTTTTTGTATGAAAGACAATTTTTTTTTCATGGAACCGGATATAAAAAAATGTCCTCTGCAACATTAGTTTTTGCACCAACGCTCTAAGACCTATACTTTCCGAGATACGAGGTCGATGGGAGCGAATGGGGGACAAAAGGGGTACTTTAGGATTTATTCCCAACTCATCGGAACTCCCTCTATACGATCCCACCAAACATTTTCACCCTACGAGGTGGCATCTGGGAGAACAAACATGTCAATGAGTCAGTCAGTCAGTCAGTCAGTGGTAATCGAGCTTTATATAATATAATTCTATATCATACAAAGTTTTAACTAATAATAAAGACTTATTATAATATAGGTAATGTATTGAAGAAATACGATCGTCCAAATGTCTAAGCTAAAATGTAATTTTACTCGATTTATGCCCATCAAGTTGTCTGGATACTCAAAGATTCTTATAATAATTGCTAATTAAGTAGGCTACTTTTTACCCTTCTGCGCAGGAGGGTAATGTTTTTATTGTCAAACCACGCGTGCAAAGCCACGGGCGGCTCAACTAGTTATTAATAATTATCTATTTGTAAAAATTATGTTCTATATTTTATTTTGGTGTACAATAAAGAGTTATCTTGTCTTATCTTAATAATTGTTAGATCGACAGAACTGTCTTATGTCCTTCCGAAATGACAGACACTCTCGCATTCAGTTTTCGAACTTACGTAACCCGTTAAGTGGATGTGGTCAAATTTCGTAACCTAAGGAATGCAGCGGAAGACGAGACCATTATATTTAAACTAGTAATAATTGTTGTGAGGTAACAGAAGGAATGTTTCACGAAATAAGTCATTTTGGTCAGAGCCTTTAGTACCTACGAATTTTCAAATACACAAACGTACGATATTTCCGAACCGGGACAGAAACTTCATGTGGTGCCCCCTCTCCTCCAGCGTTTGAGAGATGGGAGGGAGGAGGGACTTGAATATGAGATACGAATTTTTTACTTTCAGTCAAATGTCAAAGTTTCGTTTTCTTGGATTCATTTTATGTAATTTTGGGGTTATTTGACTGGACTACATATTTACACTGATATCGAGTGTAGCCACAGTGTAAGCCTTTCGGAGCCTAAAATTAATAATCGATAGTACGACGTCCGCTGGATCCTAGCTAAGCGCTTTAAGGATCAAAATTTTTTTTTTAACATGAATTTGGCGCCCTCTAGATCCGGGATGCAAGCAAGTAGACCAAAAAAATGCTTACGATAAAAGACCGGAAGATAACGAACACACTACTAAAGATAAAACGCGAGGACTTGCGGATGATGGTAGAGATCATCACAGGACACTGCGAACTAAATCACCATCTCCTGAAGATAAGGGCCACGGATAGTGGGCTGTGTCGGGGATGCCTACAGGATGAAGATACTCGTACAGTGGAACGCGTATTGCTGCACTGTACGCACATACACGAAGCCAGACTGAAGACGGGACTGCATGAACTCATTGAGTCATCTTCGACGTCAGCAGTGACCTCGGGGACTCTGGAAAACTGCTGCCACCAACCCACAATACACCCCTATGCGGGACGTCAGTCCAGATCTTATTTCCCCCCCCCCCCCCCCATTAGCGATAAGGCCACTCATTGTACATGACTAATTATGCCATTGTCTTCTTTTTATTGTGTGGTGTTTGATAAAGTAAAGTACCTAATTACTTATAGATAGATAATAATTCTTTATTGGACACCATAAAACAATATAACGAAGACCAATCCAGTTAAAAAAAAAAAACTTTCTTTTTTGAACTGGATTGGTCTTCGTTTGACCACAATCTCACCTTATGATGAGGTAAGCGATGATGTGCTCTAAGATGAAGGACGAAGATCTAGAAGAATACACTCTTCAAGAGGCCCGGATTGTATTCTTTAGAAAAAACAGACGACGGCAAAGTCTTAGCTGTACGCATCATGAACGTAGAACCAAAACGGTGTGTGTGAATGGGTGGTATATCGACTAGGAACGAATGGTACTGAGCCTTACGTGATACAATTGGCTGTCTTATCACTAAATAGCGATCTCTACCCGACAACCTTTGGATACTTATACTTATTCAGATAATTTTCAGTCCTACCTACCTAAAGTTTTTTTTTATGCCAATCGCGTATATAACATGACTTTCAATATCACACAGACGTAGACGTTGAGATAATTAAATTGGCTAGATTTCTTGTTTTTCTCCAAAGAGTTCGTAGATTATTTTTGTGTGCCAAGTTTAAAATTAATTTCTCCTAATTCCGGTTTTGCTTTCCACTCGAAAGCGTATTGGAAACTCCTACATAGACATTGATTTGATATGTTAATCGCCATTTTAACATTTGGTATTTATTGTCCACATGAATATCTATGTTATCTATGTACCTACTTTATGGTCTTTTCTGTGTCTGTCAAATAAACGAATTTTCTTTCTTTCAGATCGACCAACCGTATGCGCACGCCCTGCATGTAGGGTTGCCATACGTCCGGAATTTTCCGGAATGCGAGGGGAATCCTAAACCGCCCAGAATTTCTACAATTTAAGTAGGTAACGAGTAAATAAAACATAACATAAACCAAATATTTGTATTACAAATAAATTAACATTAATGTGATATTTACCTCAGATTATACAAACAAACAGATAGAGCCCGCCGAACGTGCGAGTGAAGCCACAGAAGCGAATACAAATTTAAAAGCGAATACAATCTCGCGGCAGTGCTAAAGATAGCGTCGTACTGCTTGAACGTCTCGAGTGATTCATTATTTTCTGTCAAAAATGCCGTCTTGTGTTATTAAACAGTGTAAAAGTTGTTCCCAAAAACAAAAAAAAGTAGATGGAATATCATTTCACAAGTAACTATAAATTATTTAATTGATTTTATTATTTATTCACCCAATGATTAAACGGTTGTCTCGAAACACAAAACCTCGACATTAGTTCGACTGTGTTGCCAGTTTTCGGCAAAATATTTTCCCTTCAATTGGGGAAACTACCTGTTGATCTAGGCGTTAGCTAGCCTGACTGTTAAATGAACGGACGTGGGTTCGATTCCCACGCGTAATCTCACGCCTAAATTGTTATTCCGAATTTGTATGTATTTCTATAATTATGTTATTGCCGTTTACTGTGATTCGGTGATTAATATCTTATGCGGGATTTTAAATATAATTGTATATGTATAACAATTTAGTTCATATACATATAGAAGTAATAGCGATCCGCCCTCGCTTCGCTTCGGGAAAAATATCCTACCAGAACATTTTACCGGGATAAAAATATCCTATATGTTAATCCAGATCATATTCAATATGTGCAAAATTTCACAGAGTTTAATAAATATTTTGGATTCATATGTATGTTTTTTTATCAGTCTAATGAAATGAATATACTATAATAATAATATATAATACTATATAATAGTATACTATATATATATACTATATAATAATTACTACAGAAAAAACTAAAGTATTATTATAAAGTCCACTTTTCCAAAAAGTGTTATTGTAATTTTTCAAATTCTAATAACAGTCCGGAGTCAGGAATATATCCTGCGTTGTTGGCTAGTCTCTTGCGAGATGGCCGCCGTAGCCGTAATTCGGCCAGGAGGACATTAAAGTCCATGTAAACCTCAATAAACACCGGACGGACCGCTAGTTATAAAAATCTTCACGTATTATTTCTTCTGTAATTTTACAATGCGTTTACAATGGTACATGAAATATTTAAGTGTTTAATAAACTAGTTAATTAAACAATTGTTCAATCCTAATACTCACACAAATTTGTATTCAATTAGTAACAAATTCATGTATCCAAATAAAATTTTAGAACCTGTTGTCGTAAAAGGACATTAAAAAAAAGAGTGTGTGTACTTATGTACACGCGTTAGAAGTTATACTTCTTTGGCGTATGGAAAAAAAATAACTAAAATGCAGTAGTGATTAACGATAAATAATAAATTATTAGTATCACCGTCGTATATGAAATTGATTTAATAAGTATTCACACTGTTTAATTGTACCCTTACGAAACACGTGTTCTACATATAAAAATACTAGAATATACAACTTGAACATAGTTATCAATTTTCATACCACCTAGAACTAACTTCATGCTGTTAAATTTAGGTGTCGGTGTGCGCGCGCATCGTAAAAATTCACTCTCATCAATTTTCTCCATCGCGCCAAAAGAAGTATAACTTCAAAAATACAGGGAGTTTTTTCTTTTTCTGGTATCATTACACGCACACTGATGCACGTGTCCCTACAGAGCTATTTCTAATCGCCACGCACACATGAATGATAAGTGGCGTCATACTGTTTGTTGCGTACACTCCATCTGTTTGTTTGTATAATCTGAGATATTTACAAGAAAGTCAGGGATTTTTATCAAATATCATGAATTTACTCCGGAATTTTAATTTTTGAATCTGGGAATATACCATACCTGCATCTAACGGCTCCCAATAATAGTAGTCTTTCCAAGAGAGGGTAATAAAAAAATAGAATATAATGCTTTATTGTACACCAGGAATATTTAAGAAAACTAGTTACTGCTAAATATAGTACAATAGGCGGCCTTATCGCTGAAAGCTATTTCTGACAGGCAACCTTTGGTAGGAAAGTAATGAGCGAAACAGTAATGGACAGCGGTGCACAGAGTATGTATGAACGAAGAGAAATAAAATAATAATATAAAACTATAGGTACTTATAATCGTAATACATAAATAAATACCTAAAGATAGCATAATAAACCTAATTATTAATATATTATAAATCTAAAACGGAGACAATTCAAATATATAATAGATAAATAGGTAACTCAAATGACAAGAAAGGTCTTATGGTAATGCTGCTTTAATCTCAGCTTATAAGAATGCTATGAAGGAGCCCGTCTAATTTCTAAGTGCGAGGCCCGTAGCAATAGCAAATTCTATGTGGTGGGGGGGGGGGGGTGGGGGGGGGCTCTTGTAAAGAAAACAGGACTCAGTCAGTTCAGTTCTTGTTTGTGGCTACTGTGACTAGGGAGTGTCACAATTCCGCCAATGTCGTTGTCACGATATTTTCATAATAATAGCGAGGTCAAAAGAAGTTGGAGAGGTCAAGAATATGACCGGTATTCTGAATTCTGAAAAACCCTTGATAACTCTAGAACAAAAGAGACAACACAACATATAAAACAGCACAATGTTAGTTGTTAGTACTATTACTTATAGATAATGTGGGTTAGTGAGCTAGTAAGTAGTATATACATTTACAACCTAATGTCGTTTTTAAGAATACTTGCTTCCGCCAGCGACTTCGCACGCGTTGTTTGTCAACAAAAAGTAGCTTATGTGTTAATTCAGATTATAATTTGCGTAGGTACATACCAAATTTCATCGAAATCAGTTCAGCCGTTACGACGTGATTGAGTAACAAACAAACAAACATCCCAACTTTCACATTTATAATAATAGTAATTAACCTAAACTTTATTATTAGGACAATTATAATCTGTGGTACACCGCACTCTGTTATAACTGCACTAATGTATTTCCATCCAAAGGTTGCCTGGAAGACACCGCTTTTAGCGATAAGGTATCCCATTATATTGTTTTTTAGTTTTATTTTGGTGTTATATTGTTTCTGTGTGGTCATTACAATACCGAGTTATCTTATTTTAATCTTAGAAACTACTCTACAGATTTGAAAATTCTTTCACTGTTAGCTACATGAGTGCTTATTTATTTTGATAATTATCCGTCTAAAGCCAGGATTGGTCAGTTCATCATCATCATCATCTCAGCCCGTCTGCACCCACTGTTGGGTATAGGCCTCCTCTCTATTACATCATTCTTTACGGTCCGGTCTCATACACTGACACCCAGCTACGCTTTCAATGACATTCGAGCATCGGGCGGGTGGTCTGCCTCTTACGAGCATCCCTTGCCCACCACTCTGTAATCGCCTTCGTCCAATGCCCGTCATCCCTCCTAGCAAAGTGTCCAGCCCATCTCCACTTTAGCCCTGCGATCCTCATACTCACGTCCACAACCTTTGTGCGACGTCGGAGTGATATACCGAGCATGGCACGCTCCATTGCCCGTTCAGCTACTCTAATCTTATGCATGTATTCCTTTGTGAGCGACCATGTCTCCGAACTAAGTAAGAATGGGTAGGACACATCGGTTAGTTAGGCTACATTAATGAATTATTATTTTACGCAGCCCAAACGTGGACACTTACGGTGGGACTGGTCCACAAACTGAAAGTCGCTCAGCGAGCTATGGAAAGGGCTATGCTCGGAATTTCTCTAAGGATAGAATCAGAAACGAGGTTATCCGACAGAGAACCAAGGTGATCGACATAGCTCAGAGGGTCAGCAAGCTGAAGTGGCAGTGGGCCGGTCATATCTGCCGCAGAACCGATAACCGTTGGGGTAAACATGTTCTGGAGTGGAGACCACGTCTAGGCAAGCGAAGTGTAGGACGCCCTCCGGCTAGATGGAGTGACAATTTGCGCGCTGTGGCTGGCAAGGATTGGATGAGAAGAGCTGAGGATCGGGCTCAATGGCACACCCTGGGAGAGACCTACGTCCAGAAGTGGACTGCTATAGGTTGATGATGATGATGAATGAATTATTATTTCTACACTCTAGGTACCTATGAGCCGCTATTAAAATTTTAATATTCTTCTCTTAAAATTAGGTCAATGTTCAGTAGAACCTTTATATAAACTCCTATATTGACTAGTCCTAAGCGATCGAGCGGACATAATTAGAACAAAATGCTGTGAGACGACCTTACACTAAACTTTACTAAATATTATAACATTCCCTTGTCAATACATCTATGAAATCCGATGTATATGTTCGCAAAAATATTTATTTGTTTAAGAAAAATAGCTATAATCATAGTTTTAATACTAGAAATGAAGATAAACTCGCTGTTGCCACTTGTAGACTCCATAAAGTTCGTAAATCGTTTAAAGGGCAAGGTGTACGCTTTTATAACAAACTTACAAGTGATGTACAAAATTGGACAATTAACAAATTTAAAACGTAATTAAATAAAATCTTTATAAAAATCCTACTATATCATATCGGATTATTTATATTATTTTAGACTAGCTTCCGCCAGCGGCTTCGCACGCGTGGTTTGTCAACAAAAAGTAGCCTATGTGTTAATCCAGATTATAATCTACGTACCTACATACCAAATTTCATCAAAATCGGTTCAGCCGTTACGACGTGAAAGAGTAATAAACATCCATACATACCTACATCCATAAAAACTTACGCGTTTATAATATTAGTGGGATGATATAGAAAGCTTGGGATTGGAATTGCTGCTACTCGGTCAAACATGTTACAATTTAGACGTAATTTATTTTCTTTATTGTTATGTATTCTAAAAGGATCATTTTAAAAAACAATCAGTCTGTTTCTTGCCTTTCTTTCCTGGCTTGGTCGCGAAGGAACAGGCAGTAAAATTGACGTCTCAAAGTGATCCTTGTGATTTTAATTACTAAAAACGTATTTCTTGCATAACCTCTAGTCAGTGGGCGGCACAGAGGTAGGTACATATATTCTTTTTTAATATGATGGGAGGCCGCCCCTCTTGAATCTAGGTAAACTAGCTAACCCGCCCGCGGCTTCGCACGCGTGGTTTGCCAATAAAAACATTTTCCTGGTTCTGCTCAGTCGGGTAAAAGTTGCCTATGTTATAATTATTATGTTATGATTATAACCCCGGTTATAATCTATCTGTATACCAAATTTCATCGAAATCGGTTCAGCGGTTTAGTCGTGAAAACGTAACAAACAGACAGAGACAGTGAGACAGTGTTACTTTCGAAATTATTGATCGAGCAAAGCGAGATCTCCATATTATCAACTTGGGTAAATTGGCGTTGTATTGTATGTTATTTTGTCCGAGGATAAATGTCGAATCGTTGATCCGATCATCGTGAAGTTTGATACATAGGTAGGTAGTGATGGCACAATCCTGTGACTAAATGAGCTAAAAATGTGGGGGGGTTGTAGAGATATTGGGGTTCAAGAGGAGTAAAAAAAACAAAATGAGACTATTACGTCAAGTGGGATGTATGATGAAAATTCTTCATTAACAAATTTCGACCCCATTTTTAGTTGAATCCTTGTAGTTTTTGAGTTAACCATAATAAAAACTGAACTTGACAAAATTCCCAGGGTACACCAGTGACCCCACAGTGCACAGTAAAATTTGATATTCGTGTAACTTTAGTGACACAAATACAGGGAAAATTCTAGATAACTGCAATTTCTACCACTAAAAAGAATAACCAATATTCATGAACTCGTGTTACTTGTAATCTGAATGAAACTGTGGGTCATTTCAAGTCAAGTCAATTCAAGTTGTTCAAGTCATTTGGTTGTGCATTTTGTGGCACTATTTTATTAGTCAAAGATTATGAATAATATTTTTTTAATTTTTTGGGAGACTCACGAGATCTCAGTTCGGGGCGAACCACTTGTAATATTACTATTGGCTAAATTATAATTTAGAGAGTTGTCAAATCACACAAATACGAAGATAACAAAATGTTGGAGTCGTAGTATAATATTGCGTTCACTATACGTGCGCTCGGTAATCGGAACGCGGGAAAAAGTGGCGTAGATCGAACCCCGACGGGCGCTCGCGCCGTTCTGGTTCTGTCTGGCCGATGTTCCTTCTTCCTCGCTTGCTTATGCATCGTGTTTTATTCTAATATAGAGTGATGTTTTTATCGTTATTATGTTTAAATAAAATCAGGGAATTTTACAAAACTTTGGAATTCGATTTGCTACAGAACATAGTTTATTTTGTCATTTTTTTATGTACATTTTTAAACCAATAAATCGCGATTTAATAGCTATATAAAACGTAAAAATTGGCGTAAGACTTTATTTTTTTATTAATTAATGTTATTAATGATCGATATTCTAGTAAATTATATGGCAACAAAATTATATGTCTCATGCGTAATCGATATGTTTCAGTCATATTTTATACCTATGTTTAGATGATAGGTAGAGGAGTCTGAAATTGACTCTGATATGGTTTTTCGGTAAATTAGTCGTGGCAGATTAATCACTACAAAGAAAATAAATAAGTTTTTGTAAATGTGTTACATTATGTGCCATTACAAAAAATTGGTCTATTTTTAAATGTATTCTACAATGTCAGGCGACTAAAATCTACGATAAATGTGAAATTCCTTTTTTTTTAACTGATTTGTCGCTAAATATACCTGGCTGATAGTCATGGTAAGGTCCTAGGTCTGTGTGTATGTCTGTTGTTTGTTATTTGGTTATTGCTTGTCGACTCCACGGTTCCCAACTTGTTGCATGCACGGGTAGGCACCCTCCACCCTTTATTAGCGCCGCAACTGAGTCACGAGCGGAGCGAGCAGCCATTTACGTAGGTACACATAAATACTAGTGGTTCGCCCCGAACTGAGATCTCGCGTAATCTTGACTATAAAAATAGTGCCACGACATGTATAACCAACTTACTTGACCTACAGTTTCTTTCAAATCACAGGTAACGCGAGTTTATGTTAATTGGTTACTCTTTATTGGGGTACAAATTGCAGTTATTCTATACTTCAGGCTTTTGCCTATATTTGTGTCACTGAAACTACACGCATACCAAATTTCAGCACTGTAGGGTCACTGGTGTACATACCTTGTGGGTTTTGTCAAAATTCCGTTTTTATTATGGCTAATTAATTATTTAATTACTCAAAAACTGCAAAGACAAAACTAAAAATAAAAACGGGGTTGAAATATAATAATGAAGACCTTTCATTTGACGTCCTATTTGACCTATTAGTCTCACTTTTATTTTTTTGTACCCCTCTTGAATTCTAATATATATAAATAATAAATAAATATTGCTGGACATTTCCACAGCGCTATCTAGCCCCAAATTAAGCAGAGCTTGTACTATGGGAACCAGATAACTGATAGAATACTTATGTACTTTTTTTGTACCTAAATACATACTTATAATACATAGAAAATCATCCAGACCCGAAACCGTCACTTGAATATCGTCAGTACAACACCCTGTATATACAACAAAAAACAAATACAGAACAAATGTTTGCATGATCTACATATATTTGTTTCGGGTCTGATTGTTTTTCTATATATTATAAGTACAAATTTACAAAAAAAAAACAAGTATATATAAGTATTCTATCAGTTATCTGGTTCCCATAGTATAAGCTCTGCCTAGTTTGGGGCTAGATAGCGCTGTGTGAAATGTCCACCAATATTTGATATGATAGACCATATTACAGCAAATCTAGAATCGCGACAGAAGTGCATCGGCGTTTTCCTTGATCTTGCTAAAGCTTTTGATACTGTTTCTCGGCCAATCCTGTTCCACAAAATGGAGTCAATGGGAATTCGAGGGATAGCTCTTAGCTGGTTTGAGTCCTACTTCTTAAACCGGAAACAAAGAGTTTGTGTAGATAATCATGCCAGCGACTATTCAGAAATATCTTTTGGAGTTCCCCAAGGGAGTGTACTTGGCCCAACGCTGTTTCTATTATATCTTGATGATTTGTGTCGACTTAACATATCCCAAGCAAAAACATTCGCCTTTGCGGATGATACGGCTTTAATTTTCCATAGTGACACATGGAATTCAGTAATCACTAATACACAAGAAGGCCTTGATAAGGTGTATACCTGGCTCCAACATAACCTTTTAACACTTAATATCTCCAAAACCAAACTTGTTACTTTTAGTATATCTTCTCGCACATCTCCTAACATTCCCATTGATATTAGAATCCACAGTTGTAATTTGCAGGACATTACCAAATGTACAAACTGTAGCGCGTTGAAGCAGGTACAATCTCTTAAGTACCTTGGGGTTATTCTGGACGAACACTTAACATGGCGACCTCACATAGAACATCTGACCAAGCGAATTCGAAAACTGAAATATATATTTAAACAAATCAGGACTGTGAAGGATATAGAAATCATCAAAATTACATATACTTCGATCTGTCAATCACTCTTATCGTACTGCGTCTCAGTGTGGGGTCCAACCTGCCCAACCATACTTCTTAAACTCGAAAGAACTCAGAGAGCGATTTTAAAAATTGCGTTTAATAAACCATTTCGTTACTCGACCGATACTTTATACAAAGAGTGCAATATTCTTAGGGTTAGACAACTTTTTATACAATCTTCCGTTCTCCGTTTCCACAAAAAATTCCTCTCTTGTGTTCGTCTCACTGACAGGTCGATTCGTAATATTTCTTGGCCAGTACCTAAAACTCGCAGTACTTTCGCACAAAAGTCTCCTTCATTCATGGGACCCTACCTTTATAAACGTGTTGATAAGGGCATAAACATTTTATCTTGCCTGAACTCGGTTTGTAAAAAGAAAATAAATACCTGGCTTACGAGCCTAAGCTACATGGATACGGAAAAAATACTACAAATTTTAACATAAATTTTAGATATACACCGACTTACACACAGCTCTTCTATTTAATAGTAATTTTAGACGACTACATAAATATAGATACATTGCAACACTTCAGAATACCTACATAATACACTTCAATTGCTATAATTTCCCATTATGTCAGTTACAACTATAATATATTTTCGTATCATACATAGGTACATAATATTATTATAAATCTGATTAATATTTTTACTCATTGTGTTGTCAACCTAAATCGGCTTCCATTGTTGCATACAACTCGGACTCACGCACACATTGAACCCAACTTATCTTTGTCTTGACTGAGAGGTGAACTTCATAAGTTTACCCTCAAAATTTTTGAAGGAGCTATATTTATGTGTTTAATTTATTTAGATCTTCTATTTCATATTTTGTCTCTGTATAATTAGTAAGTTGTATAAGTTTAATAAAATTTGGACGATATTGATGTCGCAACCTCTTGAACTAGTAGAATACATATTAAGTTCACACCTATTTATGTTTATTCAGGGTTTACTAATTAAGTTTGTTAAGATATACCTAACTATTATTGTTTATTTATTTTTAAAATCCTTCTTAGTATTTTTATTACCCCTGGAAGAAACTAGCTGCTCACGACACAGGAAATCCTAGTGTGAGGGCTAGTGTTCACCCAAATATTGCTTACCTACTTATTTGAGATTATTTTCACTTCTGGGTACTTACTTATCGTTTTAGAATCATAAACATTTACGTGGGTGCGTGGATGGAACTTCTCTTGAAATAGGAAGGTTCTATCCACGTACCTACCTACCTACATTATGTCCTACCACATACCAGTATAGGTAAACTTGTTTTACTTATATTGTTAACTTATACTGGTCTGTGGTCCGACCTACATTATGACCTATATATCTGTTTTTATTACTATGATGTACTGTTATTGCCTTTAAGTTTGTTTTTAGTCTTAAATTTAGTATGTAAGTTGCATGTTCTTCTTTTCTGGTAAATAAACTTTATTCTTATTCTTATTTATTTATTATTATTTATTTATAATTTATACCTATTCCTGCCTATTCGGCCCTGGGAATGAAAACGCTCGACTGATCGCTCCGCTCATGTTCCAGCCCGCCTCCCGCGCGCCCGCTCTATTCATGCGTATCAAAGGGCACATACACGCTCAGTTCGTCACTGTCATCCGACCTAGTCTGTGCCAAACTTGGAAAATGGACGACCACTGAAAAGGTAAGACAATTACTGATGCTTAGAGTCCCACGCCCACATTTGGGATCCACCCATCTTGACGACTTTCGTGGCGCAGAGGGCGAATAGCCGGCTGAGACGCAGGAGGTTGCGGGTTCGATTCCCGCCGCGGAACAAATGTTTGCATGATCTACAGATATTTGTTCCGGGGCTGGTTGTTTCTCTATATATTATAAGTATGTATTAACAAAAACAAAGTATATAAGTAGGTATTGTATCAGTTATCTGGTTCCCATAGTACAAGCTTTGCTTAGTTTGGGACTAGATAGCGCTGTGTGAAATTTCCAGCATTATTTATGTTATTTAATAAGATTTCTTCAATATCTTTATACAAAAGTTCGTTTACGAAATATAAAGCGGCAAAGTGGGCATTTTAATAGTTATTAGTTGTGCGTCCCACGTGTAATTGTAATATCTAGATAACAAAATAGTTCATTCATATTAATGTTTGTAGATAATCAGTTTCAAACGCAAGTTTTAATTTTCAACGCTATCTGTTTGACTCTCAACAAAACTGCTTTATAAATTATATACTACTTACCACTAGATGGCGCTATTCACAGTAAGGTCTAAATTCTGACTTTTTCTATAATGTCTAGTGAGTGAGTCTATAATTTCTACTCCCCGATAGATGGCGGTAAAAATATTATAAAGTAAATCGCACAATAACCTTAAAAAGGGATACAAAGTTTTCTCTTTACAATTATGTATCGGTGCAAAAATGCGGTAAAAATGCGCTCGGAGGAATGTGCTTTTATGGAGGAGAGTCGAATGAAAAATAAAAAAGTGGTACTCCGGGAGTGCCGAAAGAAGTGATAACTTGAACAATGTGTTGTGTATTTTTTGAATCATCAGGAAATATTTTTTGAATCGTCAGGAATGGTATCGGTAATGGTAACAGTGTGGCGAGTTCAATGTTTTTTTCCCATCTCAAATATGCCCGATGTTTCGTTCGCATAGTTATCGTCAGTAAACGTGTGTCTTATGTATTGGTATTAAGGTTGTTTTCCTGTAACATGGGCAACAGTTTTTTTGTCCTATGCGTGCGGTAGATTTACAATAGTCACCCTCATAAAATTGAGCAGACCCACAACGGTCTGATGAAGAACGTATTCGGCTGCCTCACCTCGAACGAGTGACAACGCAACATCAATACCGAAACAACTCATCCAAAATCGATCAAAAGCATTCCAAATTCGTGTATCGTGTGTGGATTTATCCAGACTATCTTTGTGCAAATCTATTAACAAACAATCAAGTTCCACCGGCCGGTGTGCATGTGATAAGTGCCGCCAGCATCGCCCAGCAACAGACAGCAAGCAAGCGCGCGTTGGGGAAGGTGATCTTCTGTTGGTCTTCTAGGTATGTACGCATTCTATTGTTACCTGGAGGATACTTTTTATCATACATAAGACTACACGGCGATTGCTATCTACATATCAAAAGTAATCGACCCAGTGTGATCCAGGCTAAGCCTGTACGTCACACCCAACGCGTCTAAAGAAGTTATCACTTGAAAAATCTAGTCGAATGAAGGCTTTTCATTTTCGATCTAAAAAAACTAATTCCAACTAGCGTAATAGATGGCGCTGTCTCATCTATCTCAAAGACACAATAAAATTTTTGTTTAAAACAATCTCACTTCGTCAGATAAACAAACACAAATTATGTTTTTTTTTTTATTTCAAGTTCCTCGGGTAATAACTTTCTTTTGACAATCAGCGTATAACAGAGCAACGCCATCTGTTAGCAGTTATAAAAACATGGCCGCGAAAACCCCTCATTGACTCTCACCATTACGCACTGCCAGCTAAAATACTTAGTATATTTATTTCCGTGATGCTTTTTTAGATCACAATGCAAAAATCAGACCGCACTGATGAGCCAGAGGAATCCCAACGAAGTCGTCCGTCGTCTCGACGTAGCTCCGTCTCCCTCCCTCGCAAGAACAGCTTGAAGAAAGAGAAGAGATCTCCCCTCCACACTCCGCCCGGTTCCTCCCACTCCACACCGAAGAAAACTGCGCGACCGAGTCTCGACTTCATGGTGACTGGGAAACAGATTTTGAAAAGGTGAATTTTAGACTCTAGATGCTTCTTTTATTTATTCATTTATTTACAAAACAGAATACAATCGAGTTTAGACGATCACACTATTATTATACTAATATTATAAATGTGAAAGTCTGGATGTTTGTTTGTTACTCAATCACGTCGTAACGGCTAAACCGATATCGATGAAATTTAGTATGTACCAGAGACCAGTAATATAAATAGACTGCCAGTCTCGAACAAATTAATGTAACTCGATATTTGATTACCTGTTAGGACGCGAGATGTCGCTAGGAGTTCCAAATCATTATATTTATGTGACCTCTAGCCAACATCTAGCTTACTACCGCTCACGAAAAAAACGATAAAAAATAGATGGCGCTATTTCCAATTTAACGTGCGCGATAGTATTAATGCGACGTTGTCAGTTTGCACGGTATGCGATGTTGCCGGTCTTCAGTTTCGTTAAAACTTCAGTCTTTAGTATTTTTTGAGACTTGCGCACAGTTTTATCGGAATTGCCAGAACATGAAAGTTTCCGTCAAAATAGGGTTTTTTTAGGAAAGGAAAGCCTTGCTGGTGCAATAATAAATAGATATATTTAATTCATTACTTAGGTCTATGATCGTACCATTATCACCTAAATGCGGAAATACCTATTTGTAAAATACGTACCTATTTGTAGTGATATGTACAGATATGTAGAATACTTTTTGAAACAAAATAAAATTCATTTGTAAGTACCCGGCAAATGCATACTACAAGATAATACGTTATCACTAAAATAATAAACTTAATTACATAAGTACACTACATATAATAAGTGCAACAAAATTTCTTAGACTTGCTAGTCGTGACTTTTGAGAAGTGAGGTTTGGCAACACAGCATGCAACAAATTAGATGCAAACAGCGTGGCTGTTTGCTTGCTTGCTGGCTGTCATTCAATGTCAGTCAGTTCATGGTTCCCACTCGTTCCCGCTCATTTTCTTGTGGCTAATTGTTTTGTTTTCGGCTTTCGGGTGAATTTCTTTGCGTTTGGATTTCTCAGTACAATAATTCTGCTTGCCTACTAAGATTATGATTTTTTTTTGTTTTTATTAGACACTCGCGAGATCTCAGTTCGGGGCGAACCACTAGTTATTGATCGAGCGAAGCGAGATCTCCAAATCAACAAATCGGCGTTGTATGTATGTATGTTTGTTTGTCCGAGGATAACTTTCGAAACGTTTATCCGATCATCGTGAAATTTGGTATATAGGTAGGTAATGATAGCACAATTTTGGTGTGACAAATGAGTTAAAAATTTTTGGAGGGTTGTTGAGATATTGGGGTTCAATAGGGGTAAAAAAAATAAAAATGAGACTATTAGGTCAAATGAGACGTCAAATGAAAGGTCTTCATTAGTATATTTAAACCCCTTTTTGATTTTTGATTATCTAATAATAAAAAGTTTGATTATTTCATATTATTTATTGAATATTGTTTAATTTTTAAATCGAGCACTAGGAAATCAGCATCATTAGGTTTAGAATCGTATTGGCTTGGCCCGTAGAGCTCTGATGGTGAAAGAAAGCATAGTAATTAAAACCGTTATGCTCTAAACTAGAACAAAACAGTTTGAATTAATGTGTCTCCAATAAATAGGTAGGTACCTATTTATAGCGATAGACTCGCCAACTTAAAAATCCTGCAGCGTAGGATTTTTGCTGTAGTGAGTATATAATGGCTAACTACCTACATTGCATTGTTTTTTTAGGCGACGATACCCTTAGAAGTAAAAAAATCTGCCATTTAATTTTGTGTTAAGCGCCATCTAGGTAAAAAACAATGCGTTTTTTTGTATGCTACCTTTCATCTTATTCCTACGCCATCTGTGATTAAGCATACGAAAGTGGTAAATAATCAATATGAAATAAAATCGGTAAATCTTGTTGCATGGACAATATTACTTATTCTAAAAAAAACCAGAAAAATTTTGGTGTGTTGTAGTGAAAATATAATTTAATTTGTTTGGTTGCAATGGCCGCTATGAAAGTTTCCAGGCTATGAGACAGCGCCATCTAGAAATAATCGGGATTTTGAGCTTTTTGCGGATTACGTTTTTTTCAATGGACTTGACAGTCTATTTATATTACTGGTCTCTGGTATGTACAGACTTTTATTGACAAACCACGCGTACGAAGTCGCGGGCGGAAGCTAGTAGATTATACGAATGAGCTAGATCGAATTGTTCGGATGATAGGTTTTATAAATAAAAAGGAATTGTGTTCATAAGTCGTACTTGAGTAAAAAATTGATAAAAAACCTATTAAGTAGGTATGTATTGTGTTTTTAATAATTCTCTTTAAGTGACTAATGTCTTATAAGTTATTGCCTATGAAATGAAAATCTGTTATTGGCATTAGCTGTAAGTGTTTGTTTACATTGATATCAAGTGCTTCTTTTTTCGTGTTAATAGCTTACAACGTATTTGAATTCGTATTTTAACCTATATCCAGCATATCACGTTGATTCTGTAATAAAAAAAATAAACAATAATAAAAATATACTTAGATATACCAGGGCCCGTAGCCAAATTACATTCGCTGCGAATCTATTCGATTTCTTCATACATTTGTTGTCGCTGTATCACGTGATATTTCTATAGCATGTGTCAAATCCCATACATTTTCGGACGTATCGACTAGCGTCATCGCTTATCGACTGTAACTTGGCTAAGCCCTCAGGGCAGGTACGATAGTTAAACATAGATTAGTTCGTTCCCCGTAATCCCGTATTTTATTGATATCGTTTAAAAATATATATTTAGTAATTATATATTTAGTAATTATATTTATTTATTAAAATATAATATATTTTAGTGAGTAGAAAATGGAAGTTAGCAAATGCCATTTAATAAGTTAATTATATTATTTGAAATAAATCACAAATTAGTTTTAAAACGTAACCTATAATTATTGCCATTGAGCATTCATAAATGATAATTGAAATAGTTAAATCACGAAAGTTTTAGTTTTTTCATAATAACTCATGCTCTGAAAGTTGGTCATTGTTTGCTCTATGAAAATGGAATGAGGCTCATTGCATTCGTAATAAACAACCTCCGTGACAAATCCTTATTTCTATTATATAAAAGAGGCCATATAGTAAAAAAAAAACAATGGATACCGGGAACGCAAATATTCTTTTTAGCAGTAAACTGTTATAAATACTTTATAATTTCCTCGCATTCGTGGTTAAAAGTTCTGTATTAAACTCTGGTGTAAGCAATCAATAGCACCTTTGACTCATTAGCGTCCTCGCTCGCTTTAAATATCTCGGGTGTAATTGATCGCCTCTCGTATAACAATGTACTATTAAAAGTACCTATTATAGAGCCGACCGAGCGAATTCTCTACCAGGCAGCTACAGGCGACAATCATCTGACCCACAACGCGCGAAGCAAATCACGGAGCGAGTGGACGAATCTCAAGCGAATACTCGCGACTCAGAGGACGAACTGTCACTGGACCTTTCCCAGGTGAGCGAAACGAGCAACGACGAATCGGTAAATTGTTTCAAATTCAATATTAATTAAAATCAAAAGAATCGTTTTGAAACGTCAATTTTATAACCTATTCCTCTGCAACAAACAAAAATCAGGCAAGAACAACGGTCGTCAGTTCTTCGAGCAGCAGTATGTACATACCTGCTATTTGATAATGGGTTGCATAAAGTTGCATTTCATTGTCATGGTCTATATTCACTGTATTGTATTGTACTTCTCAGTTCTCGCCACTTAGTGAGATGTAATAATTGCTGTGTCCAGGGTTTATGTTTGAAACTCCATTCGACAAAATATTTTTTCCTCGTGATGATAAGTGGTAACCATCCGTCTTCACCGGAATGCACACATACGGACTTTTGTATAGCATCCTTTTTAACCCTTCTTCTCCCTTCTATCATAAGGAACATTTTGAGTTTCTCTACCAGGCTAATGATCGCAATTTCCTTCAGATTCCCTCCAACTTAAAACTCCTGTCCATACGACAGAGTTTTATGGTCGATTCTTCACTGTAACAGCCGTACGATTGTGGAACGATTTGCCCTTCTCTATAAGAACATCCAAGTCAATTAGTAATTTTAAAACAAAAGTACATCTGTCCCTGTGTTGAAGTTGTAACTGCTTGTTAATTCATCTTAACCATTTTTATGTTTGCTACTTTTATTTTAATTATTATTATTTTAGGTTTATAGTATGTAGGTATGTTTTTAACATTATACATATAGATGCACCGCCGTCATGTGATCAACTATTATTCTGTCTATACAAAGGTTGTCTGGAAGAGATCGCTTATAGCGATAAGACCGCCCATTATACAAAATCTATTTGTAAAAAATTATGTTCTGTATTTTACTTTGGTGTACAATAAGTCTAAAATAAAAGTTATCTTATATTATCTCATAATTTTAAGCAAAAAATGATTGATTATTGACTAAATTCTAAAGAATTGAAGTTTCCTTTTCCTAAAACTAATTACAGGTATCAGATTTCGTTGACGACTCTAAGTATAGCAAGTTGCCACTCGCTACTTCAACGCCAAATCCACCGCGGAGCGAAGCGAGTCACAAATCAGAGAGTGAAGCTGGCCAAAAAGTCTCAAGTGAAACAGTCCAAAAGGTGTCAAGCAAAACAGGCCAAAAGGCGGAGAGCGAAGTGAGTCACAAACCGGCACTGAAACGGCCTGGTCAGAAGCCGAGGAGTGCCTCGCTACAGCATTTGCAGCAACGAGTAGAAATAAAGTTAGTTAGCTCACTTATTATTACCATTTTTAGACTTTTGTCCTTTGCCCAGCTGTGGGAGAGCTGGGCAACAGTCTCCCCCCATTCTTAAGTCTTCTTTCCAGCGCCAAGATGGTTCAATCCGCTCGGTTATTAATGAGCTCGTCCCTCCATCTTTTCCATGGTCTGCCGCGACGTCTTCGATGTAGCTACGAAAGCCGCCAAATCCAAGTGGGATTGCGGGATGAAGCTGGATGGATGCTGGACTGCTTATGCCGTATGTGGGATGAACAGTGGATCAAGCTAACCACTGAGTGGAATCTCAACACAGCCCGAACACGTCGCGCGTGGCAGACCAAGGAATGCTCACTTATGACACTTATCACACAAGTTTACTTTTCCGGACGGACATACTAAAACATGATGATTTTGAGGAAACGTTGCGATTTTTTTTTTACGAGCCTAGTTTAGTGTCAATCGTGTTTCGGTTTAGACATCTCTATTATCGGTATAATCTATGTATAATCATTATCAATTTAAAAAATATGTTTTCTTAGTTTAGAACGTCGTAAAAACGGATTTCCGTCAGGTCGAATTGCCTATTTTGTCTACCATTAAGCCTTAAATATTACAGGCTCGTAGACCGCTACTTATGTTCCTTTAAGTTATTCAGGTGAGCTGATGATGGAAGGTACAACTCCTTGTTTATTTGAAAGGATATACTTTCAGACTGGTCTAATAGAAATTTCATCAAAATCGTTTAAGTAATTGATTTTTGCTGTTATCTGAAGTCTGTTAGGAAAATTACGAGTACTTAATTGTATGTTCCAAATAATAATAATACAAATATAATAAGTAAATCCAAATCCAAATATAATAAAGATTTTTTTAATTTTTAAATAAAGATATTTTGATTTGATTTGGACTTGTAGATTGTTCTAAATACCTATTCATTATTTTATTCTTCGCCCCATGTGAAACGAGACATGTATGTACTCGTAATTTTGAAATCTCTAATTTTACGACACTTTCGTGATTGATTTTAATCATTATGACATATAGACCGTTTTAACGGTGTTGCGACTGACTATAAAAAACCCCAAAATGTGATTTAAAAAAAGGCCCATATTATAATGATCAGTCCACCCGTGACCACGGCTATTACAACACAGCCGAAACGTCGGGATAACAAATAAAAAAGGTATATACGCAATAAATACCCGTTTTAATCAGTAATTATTTATAATGATTAATCCTACTCTTCTCAACACCTAATTTCCTCATTTATTTTGAAGGACAAGAACCCAGCAGTCAGTGGAGCTATCTTCTAGAAGGAGCCAGGAAGCCGACCTCTCCGCTAAGCAGAGCCAGGACACAACCTTCTCGGAGTTCAGCAGGGATAGTCTCAACAAGACATCTTCTTCCGCAATTACTTACAGGTACCTTCCACTTGACGTGGTACTAATTACAATGTATGTTTTGTTCAGTTATCGTGTTATTGTTATGATTTAAATGTGTTACAGGAATGGCACGGACTACTCGTCAGTGTCACCAGAATACTCACAGTCTTCAGCTGAGGTCTCCCCTCGCAACGAGCCCAGTCCAGTGCTGTCCAGGTGACCTTTCTTTCTTTTAAATACACTAGTGGTTCGCCCCGAACTGAGATCTCGCGAGTCTCCCATAAAAACAAATAAATATTATTCGTTATCTTAATTCGTAAACTATCAAAATAGTGCCACGAAATAATTAACCAAAGAACTTGATCTACAGTTTCATTCAAATTACAGGTAACGGGAGTTCATGTTGTGTGGTTATTTTTTTTGGCTACAACTTGCAGTTATTCTGGATTTCAGACTTTTGCCTATATTTGTGTCACTAAAGCTACACACATACTAAATTACAGCACTGTGGGGTCACTGGTGTACCCTCTGAATTTTGTCAAAGTTCAGTTTTTATTATGGCTAATAACACAAAAACTATAAGGACTTTACTAAAAATAAAAACGGAGTCTAAATGTACTAATAAGGACCTTTCATTGTACGACCCATTTGACCTAATAGTCTTTTTTTTTACCCCACTCGAACCCCAATATCTCATCAACCCCTCCAACATATTTAGCTCATTTTGTTACGCCAAAATTGTACCATCACTACTTACCGATTGTTGATCGGAACAACGCTTGGAAAGTTATCCTCGGACAAACAAACATACATATATTTGTACTAAAAACGGGATATTTACCATGATTTGTGAGTTCTTGAGTGTCCCGATATTTCGACGCAGTTGCATGCGCGGGGTTTACCCGTGATCATGGGGTTTATCATGGGCGTTTTTAGTACAAATAGTGTTAATAACCATGATAGTTTCAAAAGTTAAACATACATATATATATACATACAACGCCGATTTGCGCAAGTTGATTCAGATAGGGGGGGGGGGGGTTAAAGATTGAAGTGTTTCAAATCAAATGAACTAAGTAGGTGGACCACGGGTAGTACAACGTGCGCTGGATGCTAAGACACCCCCCCCTCCCACCAGATCCGGGGCTGCAAGTTCTAAGCGATAAGACCAACCATTGTAGTATTTGCTACGTGTTTTCATTTAGTTTGTAATTTTTCGTTTATACGGTGTAGAATGAAGTTTTTCATCATTCATACGATGTCACGGACTCAGACATAGGTGTGAAACTAATAAACACACTTCTTTTTGCGTCAGGAGTTTATTATATTTTTATTTTTCCTTTAAACTATTAAACAATTATTAAATAAAAACAGTAACTGATTTTAAGAAAGCGTTTATCAGGCTGGCAGAACAAAATCTATCAGCAATATAATCTATCGCAAATATGGTAGGTACCTGGAGTTGTTAATTAATAAAATAAATAAGTCCCTTCTAGAAAACACTAGTACCTACTATTCCTCTTTATATGAGTAAACAAACGATCAAACCATGGATTACGTGTACTGAATCCGAAGAATGAACCTAGAATGTCAGGTGCTATGATAATATCTTTGTATGCTTCTGGGTGTGAAGAAGGTGCGAGAGAGTGATAGATAGAGAAAGAGTGAGAAGGAAAGAGAGGCGCGGGGGGAAAATACACAGTTACAGTTCTCAGCAGCTGTATGCTCCACGCTTTATTGATGGTTTTAGCTACATCGCCTTGTGAAAATCGTCAAATTATATTTTTTCCGTAATCCTTAAAGAATTTCCTTCTAAATAAAATAAAAATTATCGCGCTCGAATATTTCGAGGTGACGTTTTTTTTTCAACTTTGAGACTTGCCCATTTTCTTATGTCACGCTCAAATCGTCAGATTATTGAAATGTACTACACTTTTCTGCATGTAATTAACTTACTTTGTCTTAATCTGACGCGCTCGAGTTTTACTAAGGATCGATTTTTTTTAACAAATCTGAACGGCTGCCCTCAACGCACGCCCCTATATTAAAGGCCCATATATGGTGGGAGTACATTACAGTGTGCAAGGTTTCTCCCTATATCTATCTGACGCGCTTTCGTAAAACACAAAATCCCTGCGCGGGCTCTCCTACTCACAAAAAGTTATGATGTGACTGAAGCACTTATGCAAATTAAATCCTGATACTAGATTTATATTGTATTTTGATAGTATGCATAATAATAATACATAAGTATTTAACTTATGTCTAGCTTTACACCAAAACATGGATACACACAATTCACACTCATTTGCTCCCTATACTCATACAGTACACGTACCCTGAAACACAAACACACACACACACAAACATACCCGCAAACATACATACACACACGTACGTACATACACATTCTACCCATATACACCCACCGTATGTGCTTGCTACTGTTGGTGTAACGGACGATCAAAGACGGGACAGGATCGAATCTAGATTTAAATGTAATAGGTAGTTATAGGATCGAATCAGATTCAAATGTATAGGTAGCTAAAAGATGTAACGGTCAAAAAGAGCGAGATAGCTATAGGTAAGTCCCCGTCTAACTTTTCTGGAAACTTCGATGTATGTAGTAAGGATTGTATAAGATGATTTGTGAAAATGTAAATTACGATCCCCGCACCATGGCTAGGGCGAGGACTATTTTTTCATAAGTATAAACCGATTTGAACGGAAAATTGTCATCCCATCATGACATACTCCTCTGTAGTATTTGCCCACTCTCCTAAAGTTGGTGCCATTAAGATCATCCAAAAGCCTCAGGCTCGCCCTGGTATTTTCGCAATAACCATCTACATCGCGATATGAAATTAGAATCAATAGCCAAGTTCGTGAAGCTCGCTTCCAAGCGGTATTATGAACTTGCCTCCCATCATCCGAACCCTTTGGTACACACCATTCCGGTCTACCCGTTGGATCCGCCCGCCAACAAAATCCTCCGTCGTCCGAGACACGTTCTCGGAGACCCGGATGACGAAATCACCTCTGCTGATGCGGAAAGTGAGTCATCTATATCAGACAGAGCAAACACTTCACAGAAACACCGACCTCGCCGGCGAGGTCGACGAGTCCCTTCAGTCGCCGCCTATACGAGGTACAGACATGTACCCGGGCGTTTCTCTCCTATCCCCACCCCGGCAACAGCCCAAGCCGAGACTCGTACCTAAGTGGTGCCCTTGCGCTAGTTGCCTAAATAACTTACTGGGCTGAGCGCCATCTGCGCTCGCCAAAAGTTCGATTAAGCTGTCACGGCCTCAGAGGCCAACAGCGAGTTTAGTACATCAGAAAAAAAAAAGGAAAATTGTCAGATAACTTAGATAAATATTCTCAATAGAATACTAATTTTTGATGGAATGGATTCTATTTAGATATCTTCCCCATTCCGGTGGACCCGCCCGCCAACAAAATCCTCAGTCGTCCGAGACACGTTCTCGGAGACCCGGATGACGAAATCACCTCCGCTAACGCGGAAGCGATATCTGAGTCATCTATATCAGACAGAGCAAACACTTCACAGAAACACCGACTTCGCCGGCGAGGTCGACGAGTCCCTTCAGTCGCCGCCTATACGAGGTACAGACATGTACCCGGGCGTTTCTTTCCTATCCCCACCCCGGCAACTGCCCAAGCCGAGGCTCGTACCTAAGTGGTGTCCTTGCGCTAGTTGCCTAAATAACTTACTGGGCTGAGCGCCATTTGCGCTCGCCAAAAGTTCGGTTAAGCTGTCACGGCCTCAGAGGCCAACAGCGAGTTTAGTCCATTCGAAATAAATAAAGGAAAAATTGTGATGTCCCTTCAGTCGCCGCCTATACGAGGTACAGACATGTACCCGGGCGTTTCTCTCCTATCCCCACCCCGGCAACTGCCCAAGCCGAGGCTCGTACCTAAGTGGTGTCCTTGCGCTAGTTGCCTAAATAACTTACTGGGCTGAGCGCCATTTGCGCTCGCCAAATGTTCGGTTAAGCTGTCACGGCCTCAGAGGCCAACAGCGAGTTTAGTCCATTCGAAATAAATAAAGGAAAAATTGTGATGTCCCTTCAATCGCCGCCTATACGAGGTACAGACATGTACCCGGGCGTTTCTCTCCTATCCCCACCCCGGCAACTGCCCAAGCCGAGGCTCGTACCTAAGTGGTGTCCTTGCGCTAGTTGCCTAAATAACTTACTGGGCTGAGCGCCATTTGCGCTCGCCAAAAGTTCGGTTAAGCTGTCACGGCCTCAGAGGCCAACAGCGAGTTTAGTCCATTCGAAATAAATAAAGGAAAAATTGTGATGTCCCTTCAGTCGCCGCCTATACGAGGTACAGACATGTACCCGGGCGTTTCTCTCCTATCCCCACCCCGGCAACTGCCCAAGCCGAGGCTCGTACCTAAGTGGTGTCCTTGCGCTAGTTGCCTAAATAACTTACTGGGCTGAGCGCCATTTGCGCTCGCCAAATGTTCGGTTAAGCTGTCGCGGCCTCAGAGGCCAACAGCGAGTTTAGTCCATTCGAAATAAATAAAGGAAAAATTGTGATGTCCCTTCAGTCGCCGCCTATACGAGGTACAGACATGTACCCGGGCGTTTCTCTCCTATCCCCACCCCGGCAACTGCCCAAGCCGAGGCTCGTACCTAAGTGGTGTCCTTGCGCTAGTTGCCTAAATAACTTACTGGGCTGAGCGCCATCTGCGCTCGCCAAAAGTTCGGTTAAGCTGTCACGGCCTCAGAGGCCAACAGCGAGTTTAGTCCATTCGAAAAAAAAAAGGACAAATTGTGATCATCAAGTACCTACGCGATTTATACCTTGTAAACTAGTAACTAAGAAGAAAGTAAATACAGTCCACTTTTGCTAAGTACCGAGCCTATCATTTGAAGCCTGGGTAGGAACTCTACAAGTTTTATAACCTATTCCATGTAAAAATCTGTAACATAAAAAATTGTATGGCTATTGAAGAGAGGGGTCTTCGGACACAAGTATAATATACTTAAAAGAAGATCCCAACAACCTTGAAGTTCTATATTCTAATAAAAACATTTTGGATTTTTTTTTTAATAAGCTAAATAAGGTTCTCTGTGTATAATCAGAGTGGTTTTTTTTTCAGTTGCTGTACACAGAGTTGGGAGCGCACGGCGGTGGAGGGTGGCGAGTGGAGCAGCTTCTGGGCGAACTACAACTCTCCCCGCGCGCCGCTCAGCTACGACCAGTGCCCCACCCCCTACCGCCCTGAAGACATGGACCTGCATGACTTTGGTACCAGTACCTTTTGAGACCATGATCGATAATAACTTATAAGATAAGATAACTCTCTATTATCTCTAGAAGCCCAAGATACAAGCTCCATGCTTAGTTGGGGTCTCGCTGGCAAGCTCTTAATTTTTATTTGTAACTGTTTTATGTAGCCTGGCAAATGATGAGTTTAGTTTATTGTAATGACCACACAGAAATAATTAAAACTAAAATAAAACTAACAAGTAACTTTTTAACAAAAATATAACCGACTTCAGATAACAGTAAAAACCAAAATACTCTACAAATTTTGATGATATTTCCATGGGATCAATTTAGAAGTATAATCCTTTCAAATAAAAAAAACGAATATTTCAAATCGGTTGTTAAATAACGGAGTTCTGAGCTAACAAACATAAAAATTAAACAATTTAAGACTTATATGGTTTTCTCATGGATGCCACTGTCAGAACTGGACCAAATTGAAATGGGACCATACTTTGCATTCAAATAAAAAAAGAATCATCAAAATCGGTTCACCCAGTCGAAAGTTCTGAGGTAACAAACATAAAAAAATGCAGTCGAATTGAGAACCTCCTCCTTTTTTGAAGTCGGTTAAAAAGGCAATACAATGGACGACCTTATCGTTGAGAGCGATCTCTTCAAGGCAACCTTTGGATAGAAATAAATTAGTGAAGTTATAACGGAGTGCGGTGTACTACAGATTATTAATAGGTAATAATAGGACTTATATATAAAACTAAAGGATGTAGGTAATTTCTACATCCTTTAGTACCCATACCTAATACTCGTATATAGGCTACCTACTATGTTACAAATAAGGTCAGAGCCGTATGTTTTCTTATTTTTGGGAATAAGGACGTTATTTACGACCTCCGTAGCGCAGTTGGCTAATAGCCAGCTGAGACGCAGGAGGTTGCACGCAGGTTGCAGGTTCGATTCCCGGTGTGGAACAAATGTTTGCAAGATCTACAGATATGTTTTCCGGGTCTGGATGTTTCCTCTATATATTATTAGTACCTATGTATTTACAAAAAAAACTACGAGCCTTACAGTGGTCGCATCTGACCAGCGCGCGCGCTCATTGGTCAAATCAAATAGCGCGCGCTTCCCCGGTTTCCAGTTACACATTTCCATGTCTTTTGCCAAAATCAATCCCACAAACCGAGAGGAAAGATGTTACACATCAAAAAGTATACATATACGTTATCTAGTATCAGTTATCTAATTCCCATAATAGCTTTGGTTATTTTGTGGAAATAGCGTTGTGTGAAATGTCCAGCAATAAAAAAAACTACTCTTAAACTTATATCTAGTTTTCTTTTTGTTTAGAATGGTCGGGACGTTCAAGAGCACGCTCCCCAGATAGCATGAAACACATCAGCAGCGTCATCCGCAGCGAAGGGCTGCGCCTCACGCCACGCGACACGCAACACGTCATCCGCTGCGCGCACCTCCTCGGCAGCGTGCTCTCCCGCGCGATCGACCGCCGCGCGCGCGAGCACACAACGACATGCCCCCAAGACATAGACACCAAGAAGAAAACCCTTACCCTCGATCTCAAAGAGGCGGTTCTTGAAAAAAAGAGTGAGACGGTTACGACGCAGACTGACATTTCCTTGCCAAATACGAAAAGCGCGCCAAGAATCTTCGAGAATATTCTACGACAGCTGTCAAAGAGTTCTATTGATGAGCCTGATCAGAAAGTGGAGGGAGCTGAGGCCCAGAAGGAATAATACCTTGTTAGAGATATCTACCTAGATTTTATTTAATTTTTTTTTAATCTAATAATGGCTTTGTTTCTGAACGACCACATCGCCCTGTAGACATGAAATCAAATAGAAAACACAACATAAATATTTGTTGAATGGTTAGAACTTACTTAGGACGCTTTATCACGACAGAGGGATTGTTATATCCAAACAAAAATACTTAGTACCTAACGGTTGCCTAGTTATTATGACTCTGTACGTACAGCGCATGACATACACATCCATTACCAGTTTTTCAAGGGAATTGGAACTTAGAAAACCGACTCCGTCAAGTGAAAATGTAATATATGTTAGCTCTCCTTTTCTTATCCAGTCAATGTACACAAAGCAGTAAATATTTTAAAATAAGCAATAAAGTTTTTCTTTTAGAACTTTTATTCATACCATCACACTAATTATAATAAATGTGAAAGTTTGGATGTCTGTTACTCAATCACGTCGTAATGGCTGAAACGATTTCGATGAAATTTGGTGAGTTGATAGATTATGACCTGGATTCAAACATAGACTACTTTTTGTTGACAAACAACGGGTGAGAAGCCGCTGGTGGAAGCTAGTAATATTAATATTACGCAGTAACCGATAACTGTTGGGTAAACGTGTTATGATTGATGAGATTGGATGAGAAGAGCTGAAGATCGGGATCAATGGCGTACGCTGGAAGAGACCTACGTCCAGCAGTGGACTGCTATAGGTTGATGATGATGATTATTATTCATATCAATACCAAATTCATTTAAAAATAAGAACTAATGTAGGTATTAAGTAAATATGTAAAATTTAAAATTATTATAGTAGGTACCTAGAGAGGTAGGTACATTCCTAGCAAGTGCGTTATGAGTGGATTAAGAGGAGGGAACATCCGGCACCCATTGAGCATCCCTTGCGGTGACATGAAAAACCTGTGGCGTGTCGCATCGCAGTCAGTTTGTTTTTGGCGCCACACGACTTTGCCATAATCGGTCCGTTTCTTGATGTTAGATCCATCCAAGTTAGACCTTGAAATAGCGTGAAAATGACACTAAAAATTTTTTTTACTTACGGAAAAGAGATTACATTCATTCATTCGTTGTCATAATTTACATAAAAATTGCATGTTGCTATTTATACGTAAAGCTTCAGAATGTTTTATTTTTATAAATCTAGCGAGAAGGGCGAATAGATTTCCACATACTAGTAGATTTCTTACAAGAAATTACGTGTAAAAAGGGCCACGAAGAAAAATAAATAATGTTCGATGTTTGCCGTGTGTGTCTGGTTGGTGATGTAAGGATGCTGAGGATTGAAGACATTAGACTGCTAGAAATATATGAAAAGCTCACTAGTGCTAAAGTACGTGCCATTTCATAAAATGATCTACATTAAATATACATTTACATCACACACACACACACATTTACATCAGTAAGTAGGTCGATACATAATATTTTGACAAAAATTTATAAAACCGAAAAAATATATTACCATGGAAGTGAAGTAAAGTGCAGCTAGTAATAGTGTTAGATATTTAATGTTTTATTTAGGTACACAAGATGCTTTACAAAGAAATATTACGTCCAAAATGTACACTACAATACTTAATATTATAATTATGCACTTATTAGTTATTACTATCATATTATTATATACTAGCTGGAGCGCGCGCGACTTTGCATGCTTGGCTTGTCAACAAAAACACAACCGTAGCCAGGTTTTAGTATAGTTTCAAGAAAGTTGTATTTTATTTATTTAGTTTTTTCATAGCTATTACACTAAAGTGATGATGAAAAACCTTAATATCTAGTACTTAGTTACATTATTAAAGTTTTAGTGGGATCCCTACTAAAACTATTTTTTTTTCTAGTAATATAATTATATAGCCTATGTTGCTCAAGGATAATGTAGCATTCTAATGGTGAAAGAATTTTTGAAATTGGACCAGTAGTTTTTGAGTTTATTAGTTAAAAACATACAAAAATACAAATCTTCCCTCTTTATAATTATATATAGGTATGTATATAACTAGCTGAACCGCTCTGGAACCTCGGGATAAAGACTATATAAAACACATTTTACATTAAGTACGTTTGACAAGCAAAGTGACGCTACACTTCATGTAAATGACTTCACATCAAAGAACTACGGTTAAATTACATGGATATTGTTCATACAAAATGCTAAAATCGCAATTAAAAAATGGGGGGTGGGTGTAGGAGGGTGAAACATACTATACGACCTACTCTCATACCAATCAATACACAAAAAAAAATTAATTTAAATCGGTTGACCTGTTTCGGAGGAGTGCGACCACAAACACCGTGACACAAGATTTTTATATATTAGATTAAGTTTACTTACATAGGTATTTCTCTCATTATTTAGATACTAATAATTATCTATTTAAAATATTATATTTATCTACTTTTACTTTTTATTACAAGCTTTTTGTTTTATAGTATTTCCTTATCCTAACATTTCTTTTGTACAATCAAAATATTCTTGTAAGTTATATAAACAGTTTGCAAGAAGGTATTCTTTTAATCTACGATAAAATAAAGAGTCTTTTTCTTTTTTCTATTTTTATGGTGGGGGTAATTTGTTAAATATATTTGAATAACCATATGATGTGGGCCTGTAGTAACTATCTGATATTTTGTGTAACGTAGAGCCAATTTGTTTTTATTTGTTAAATTGTGGGGTCACAAGTATTGTTCTTTAGCATGAGTAAATAATATTTTATGTCTTTTTATAAACATACAAATTTCAAAGATATAAATTGATGTTAATTTTAAAGTGAGATCTGCAACTTTTCATGTCTGTCATTGCATTTATTTAAATTAAATTAATAACTATTAATTTAAAGTACATATGCAGAATGGTATTAACTGATTTTAGAGATTGGTTTAATACCGGTAGCATGAATATTTATCCAGTAATCAATACATTTCCAATATACAATGTTTAACCTAAATCAGTGACGCCTTTGTGCCGATGCCGCTTAGTCAGTTTAAAAGATACATATTTACATGATGAATTAATATGATTTGTTTACCTATTTTATACAGGCTGTTTCATTGATATTTTAGGATTTGGAATTAAGTTAATTTAAAAATTATAAATATTCATGCTAATTAATTTTAATAAAAACTATTTAACAACAATACTAGCCATCAGCCCTACCCGTGATTTAAATTAATGTCGTAAATGCGGTGACACGCAGTGTTTAATTTTTATTTATCTATTAGTTATTTAATTTTTTTGAAGTTTCCAAGTGATCCTTGTGATTTTAATGAATAAAAATATTTGACTTTTTTTTTTGACTTTTTTTTTTAATAAAATCCTATTGTATCGATTTTGCAAGATAAATAGTTTGTTGTTGTAGTTAATAAAACACTTTTCTACTACTAACCCAACTTCACCAGTAGTAGATAAATAGGAAGAGAATCATTACGACATAAGTTTAAAAAAATAAATATTATAATATTCCCTGGTCAATAAAAATATGTTGTATGTTCAGAAAAATATAAATTTGTTTAAGAAAAATTGCGATAATTTAATTAATATATATTTTTTTTAACTAGCCTACATTTTTCCACTGCTGGGCAAAGGCCTCCCACAGCTCCTTCCACCTATCACGATCCTTGGCAGATTCCCACCATTCCTTTTCGAATCCGTTGGTGTCGTCACGCCAACGTTTTCGCGGCCGACCCTGACGTCGCTGTCCATCTTCCGGTACCCAATCTGTTACAATGTTGGCCCATTTCTCCGGAAGCATTCGACTCACGTGCCCGGCCCAATCCCACTTGAGTTTCGCGGTTTTGGCTCCCACATCGGCAATGCCAGTCAATGAACGAAGCGTGGTATTCCTCACCCGATCGGCTCCGGAATCCTAGAATGCTGCGTTACATTGCCCTTTGGCAAATCTTGAGCTTGGACTTCTGCAGCTCGGTCAATGACCATGTTTGCGCACCGTAGGTTAGGACGGGCAGGATACACATGCCGATGAGTTTGCGCTTCAGACTCAGAAGGTCACCCTTCATGTGTGCCTTCATGGACCAGTAGCTCTTCCAGGCATTTTCGATGCGGCGATCGATTTCCTTGTCATGCCTGTTTTCGAAGCTTGCTAACTGGCCCAAGTAGATGTATTCATCGACATAAAAAAATAAACGAATATAAATAATACGAATATTAATATATAAATAATAATATAAATAAACGAAGTTTTATAAACAAGTTTTAAAATAAATATGTGTGATACAAATAATATTAATACTAGAAATAAAGATAAACTCGCTGTTGCCACTTGTAGACTCCATAAAGTCATTAATCGTTTAAAGGGCAAGGTGTACGCTTTTATAACAAACTCCCAAGTGATATACAAAAATTGACAATTTAAAAACGTTTTTAAACAAAATCATTTAAAAAAAGTCTGCTATAAAATATTGGATTATTTAGATAATAGAGAAGCTTGGGATTGAAATTGCTCCAACTCATTAAAAAATGTTACAAGTTAGACGTAATTTATTTTCTTTATTGTTATATATTCTAAAAGGATCATTAAAAAGAACAACGGGCCTTGTTTCTTGCCTTTCTTTCCTGGCTTGGTCACGAAGGAACAGGCAGTAAAATTGACATTTCAAAGTGATCCTTGTGATTTTAATGTATAAAAAGATATTGAAATTTTGAATTTTGCATCAGGTACTAATTATGTAATATGATCTTAATTGCATATAAGTACCTATGCAATTATCACATACTTAATTAGTATTCACTTCACACTAGAATGCCCTGAAAGTTACTTAAAACTTATTCATAAACAAGCACTTCCCAAAATTATTCATTTACTGCATTGATTTTTGATAATCCAATGATTCACTTACGGAAGAAAACACAAAATCAGTATTTTTCATTTAATTTTAATTTATTTATTTAACATGGCACACAAAACAAAATACAATCAAACAGATCACATAACACATTACACAAACACATAATAACAGCACATACCACACAAAACACACATTACAACAATATATAATAAATGCAAAAGTTTGGATGTTTGTTTATTTATTTGTTTGTTTGTTACTCAATCACATCGTAACCGCTTCACCGATTTCGATGAAATTTAGTATGTACGTAGATTATAACCTAGATTAACACATAGGCTACTTTTTATCCCATAAATCAGGTCCCATGGGATAAATATGAGTAGTCAAGTCAAGTTGCAACAGCGAGTTTAGCTTTATTTCTAGATTACCTACACATTTAGTAGTGTAACACGTACGAAGTCGCGGGCAACAGCAAGTACAAAATATAATTACCAACACTTAATCCTAAATTATGTCCCAAAGTAGGTATGTGTACACAGCATGACAATTCTAGAGCAGTTCTGTGTAGACTAGCTGAATCTTTCTTATGACAATTTCATAAATTATTTTTGTTTTATATTACAGCTCAACGCAGACGATGGAAGGCCTAACACAATATGCTACATTTGCTGCTCCGTACTCCGAAGATCCCGGGTATTCTCCGACATGGCTCAACGATCAGAGAAACTCCTGGAGAGTCTATTGCAGAACAATGTTGAGGTATGTACAGCTACCAGATGTCTACAAAGATGTAATACAAACTTTAGGAGTTAAAAAAATTGTGTGGAAACTGGCATAGTTCCCGATCCGCCATTTTAGTTCAAAGTCGCTTTACATAACGTGGTATCTCCATTACTTGACACTTTAGGACATTAAACAATATAAATACTTAACATTTTTCGTTCGTCTCTAAATAAATCGTAAAACATCTCACAGAAAGCTATCTAGCCCCAAATTAACCAAAACTTGTACTATGAGAACCAGGTAGCTTATAGAATACACATTTTTTTTTGTAAATACATACATATAATATATAGAAAAACAACCAGACCCAGAACAAATATCTGTAGATCATGCAAACATTTGTTCGGTAGTGGAAATCGAACCCGTAACCTCCTGGGTCTCCACCAGCTATTCACTCACTGTGCTACGTAGGTCGTCTATAGAGAGGTCTACAAAGGTGTCTTTATTACAAACTATAGGGGTTTGAAAATGTTGGTCTGTCATAGTCCCTGATCCGCAATTTTTTTCAGTCACTTATCTTAACTTGTTAGCTCGATTACTTGACACTTTAGGACATTAAGCAACATGAAACTTTTCGTTCCTCTACATATGTCCATAATCCAAAATTAATGTTTTATAGTTTGAATCATCATCATCTCAGCCCGTCTGCATCCACTGTTGGGTATAGGCCTCCTCTTTATTACGCCATTCTTTCCGGTCCCTTGTGAGTCTCATCCATTGACACCCAGCTACGCTTTCAATGACATTCGACCATCGGGCGGGTGGTCTGCTTCTCGGTCTACGAGCATCCTTTGGCCACCACTCTGTAATCGCCTTCGTCCAACGCCCGTCATCTCTCCTAGCCAAGTGCCCAGTTTGAATCGAATTTAAAAAAAGAGATGGCGGTCGAGGAACTATGCTCAAAGTTTTTAAATTCCTTACATACTGATTTCAGTTGTTTAAATTTTCAGGTGACCCTCGAGACTGTTGCAACACTTAACAAAGGCTTTGTCCATAACTTGTCCATTACCAACTTGATGGGCACATCTTTTACTGATTCTCTTGTTGACAGCACTCCCATTGTAATTTCAGTTAAAGAAGAAAAAGTCTCGGATGATGCATATAACACAGAATATACGTATGTTGAGGATCTTAATGAAGATATTGACATAAAGACCGAAATCAAAACTGAAAGAATAATCATGATGGATACAGATGCGTATTGCAATGAATGCCAAGTTAAATGTAAAACAAAAAGAGAACTGATTGCACATCTGAAAATACACGACTCTGATAGCCAATGTGACAAATGCAATAAGGCATTCTCCAATTCTAAGTCATTAAAAGCACATATTAGGAATGTCCACTCCAAAGAAAAACCTTCCACTTGCAATATTTGCAGCAAAACATATAGAACTAAATGGGATTTAAAGTGTCATTATAGAGTGCACAAAAAAAAACCCTATCAATGCACCATGTGTAACCTTCATTTTGCACTATCTGCTAGTTTAGACAAACATATGCTTAAACATAATCAAAAGAATAAATTTTCGTGCCGCATCTGCCCTTTGAAATCTCCACTTGCAAACCATATTATTAATCACATTCAAGCAGAACACAATGGGGAAAAACTTCTTACATGTAACGAATGCGATAAAAAATTCTTAACACCATGTACATTGAGAGAACATAAAAAATTGCATACGGGTATTAAATCATTTGTATGTCATATATGTTATAAAGCTTTTGCTCTTGCAACAACTCTCAAAGTACATATTAATATACATTCAGCTCAAAAGCCTTTTGCTTGTGACTTTTGTGATAGGAAGTTTAATGATCGAAGTAATCTTAAAGTTCACATGCGAATCCACGCAGAGAATGAATTGAAAAACTCACAGTATGAGCTCGAGTCGAGTAGTGAAAAAATAAGATATGTTGAAGAAATAAGTAATGTTGAAAAAACAAGTAATGTTGAAGAAACAAGTAATGTTAAAGAAACAAGTAATTTTGAAAAAACAAGTAATGTTAAAAAAACAAGTAATGTTGAAGAAACAAGTAATGTTAAAGAAACAAGTAATGTTGAAAAAACAAGTAATGTTGAAAAAACAAGTAATGTTGAAAAAACATGTAATGTTGGAAAAACGAGTGCTAAAAAACCAGGTCACGTTAAAAAAGCAAAAATTGTGACAAAACTAAAACGAATAAGAGACTACAAAGTGATTTGCCAAGTGTGCAAGAAAGTACAAACCGGTCATGCCAGATTGATAGAACATATGAGAATCCACACTGGTGAGAAACCATTCACGTGCAATCTTTGCAGTAAAACATTCCGAACAAAAACTCAGTTAAACTGCCATTTGTTCGTTCATACTGGGAAAAAGGTCTGTACTTGTGAGGTTTGCGGAGTTGCCTTTACCCAAAAAAGCAGTTTAACCAAACACATGGTTATCCACACAGGAAGATTACCTTTTGCCTGCAAACTCTGCGATAAAAAATACAAACAAAGCTACCAACTATCAGTTCATATTAGTAACATTCATCATAAAATCAAAAAGTTCTCCTGCGAATTATGCAATACCAGGTTTACTGCTAGAGGCCATTTGAAAAAACATATGAATGCTCATTCTGGGATTAAGCCGTATACTTGTGTGAAGTGCAATATTAAGTTCTCCACGAAAACCTCTTTGAAGCGACACATGACCAATACTTGCAAATAAAATGACTTTAAACTAGTGGACTTAAATTTCATTTATTCATATCCTTTGAAAAATTAGTCTTTAAGTAAAATTAAGTTACATTTAAAGTAATCCTGTGACCGCAGAGCACACGAAAATAAATAAAAAACAAAAATGTAGTATAGATTATAAAGGAATAAAACATGGGAAATCTGCCATAATCTTTTCATTAATAGTAACTACCGTAAAACGGGGTGGATAGAATTCAAGGGGTGAATGGAAATGAGACCAAAAAAGTTTTATTCTGGCAATTATTAACAAACATTTTCAAATAAAAACACCAAATTCTACATACATACTAATATGTAATGTATGTGTGTGTTGTATATAATAATACATTAATAATTGCCAGAATAAAACTTTTTTGGTTTCATTTCCATTCACCCCTTGAATTCTATCCACCCCGTTTTACGTTATATAGTTTTTAGGCTTCCGTAGTCCCACTGTAATCTCCGGAACTACTTAACCGATTCTGGAAGTTCTTTCACGAGTGCTGGCTATTTTTATCCTGACAAAAATCCTTACGAAGCCGGACTGGTCAGCTAGTAATGAGCTAGTTACTGCGGAAGCCACTGTGCGTGGTCCGACACTCGCTTAACCAATTTATTTAGGTGAAGTAGTATATATTTTTATGTAGGTTCCATCTGGCGACGGGTCCCAATATTACATGCCATAGGTGGGTACAGAGTTTTTTCCCAAATATTTATTACCTATCTAGGTATGTACTTAAAGTAAAAATTATGGATCCTATCCGGACGGGCCTATAATAAAAAAGGAACGTAACCAAACAACGGAAAAATAACGCAAGCACCACGAACTTCAAAATAACATCAGCCACAGAATAATAAGCCAACAGGGCTGTCCCTCCCCACCCTCCCTGAGAGTTTATTGTTCTGTGGGTGGAAGGACAACAGGGAAAATAGCAAAACAATTAAAGGTTGATTGCAACGTGAAGTTCTGCACTCGAAAAAATCAACAAAGGAGCAAAATAAACTTTTTATGTTGAATTAATTCATTGTTTCTGACATATGTTTTAATTTCACGAAGTGAAACAACAATGTCGGAGTCTGTTTGCCGTGTGTGTCTGGTTGGTGATGTCAGGATGTTGAGGATTGAAGACGTTCAGCTGCTAGAAATATACGAAAAGCTCACTAGCGCTAAGGTATGCATTTAACGTAATTGATTTTGCGATTCATCATCATATTAGCTATAGGACGTCTACTGCTGAGCGACCGATCATGTGCGGCCTGAACCCAATGGCTCCAAGCAACCTTTTCCATTTAGTTGGGTCATCCTACGCTGCTTTGTCCAGTGCGTTGTCTCCATTCAAGAATCTTTCTGCCCCAAAGGCCGTCAGTTCTTTCAGCTATGTGTGGTAACAAAAGTGGCAGTGGGCATGCTATAGAAAGGAATATGCTTGGTATTTCTGTATGTGATTGAATCAGAAATTAGATTCGTAGACTAATCAAAGTTGCTGTCTAGCCCAGAGGATTAGCTAACTGAAGTGGCAGTAGACAGGGCACATAGCTTAATGAACTGCCTGCCTTATATAATTTATGGATATTGTTTATTTGAATTTATTTTTATTTTATCCCTAGCTGGCTGACTCGCCCACGGCTTCGCATGCGTAGTATTTCAATAAAAACATTACCCTCCTTTTGCGCACTCTGGTAAAAAGTAGCCTATGCCCTTCCCCAGGCTATAATCTATCTCCTTGCCAAATTTCATTATGATCCGTTCAGCCGTTTAATTATGAAAAGGTAACAAACAAACAAACAGTTACTTTTGCAGTTACAATGTATTATGCATATAAACCTTCCTCTTGAATCATTCCTATTGCTGAAAACTGCATTAAAATCTGTTGAGTAGTTTAAAAGATCTAAGTGGAACAGACATCGGATATCATATGTAAAGATGATAATAGTGATGTGTTGTTATTATTTGATTTTAATTTATTTAAATGATTGTTTGTGTTTGACATGGTTTATGTAACTGAATATGTTTTTTATTATTAATTTTAGGGTGACTTGCTGAACGATGCCTAAACGTATTTAATGGCTAAATATGATTTAAGAAGTTGTCAAATCATACAAATATGTTAAATATAAACATGTTTAGTCGCTAAATACATTTAGGGATTGTTGTGCAAGCTGACTATATACAAATTAATGTACAAATTTGTGATGAAATTAAATAATATTTATTGCATGAAATATGGGTAAATTACAAGATGTTAATTTTATTTTAGGTCCAACATATTTCACTTAAGCTAAGCATGCAATTTAAATTATATTTTAAGTTATATTAACTACAATGTCATATAGAAGTACATCATCAGAAGTCTATAGCTACAACTTACAGCTGGACTACACTGGAGAAAGGTAGCACAAGATAGAACCCAGTGGAAAGTGTTAGAGGAGACCTATGCCAAGAGGCGCACCGAACTGCGGGATATCCTATAATCAAAACTGAACTCACAACATTACTAAAAACATGTTTACCCAAAGTTTGGAATAAATGGCTTATTTAATATTATTATTAGAGAAGTACAATATAAATAATGGGTTAAGAATGTCAATAATAAAAAAAAAAAACTTATTAATCACAAGGATCACTTTGAAACTTCAATTTTATTGCCTGTTCCTTCGCGTCCAATCCAGGAAAGAAAGGCAAGAAACAAGGCTGGTTGTTATTTTTAATGATCCTTTTAGAATACATACAATAAAGAAAACAAATTACGTCTTTGAATGAGTTGGAGCAATTTCAAACCCAAGCTGCTCTGTCATCTAAATAATCCGATATGTTACGTTTTTAAATTTGTAAATATTTTGTCAATTTTTGTACATCACTTGGGAGTGTGTTATAAAAGCATACACTGTGCCCTTTAAGCGATTTACTAATTTTATAGTAATTTTATCATGTCAATATAGTATTATTATAACGCATTATTATAGAGTATTACAGTATTATTGTAAGCCGCTAGATTGATTGATTGATATACTCTGTATTGCACACCAAATAAAAATACAGTATGATAGAAATACATATACAATAAATAACGATGCAATGGGCTAGATGGAAAACCTAATCTGTTTTTCGAACAATTAAAAAAAATGTGTATTTGTTGTAATAATACAGCAATATGTGTTATGTGGTATACACCTAACGGTTCCCAGCATCCTTTAAATCATCTTTCTATATAGGGTGTTTGACAACATACACACAAAAATGAACGGGGTTATTTTGATGAGCATTGTAAATAAATTTGTGAAATGTTTACCATAGAAATGTAAAATTTATTTTGGCATGTAAAAACAAACACTATCAAACGTATGTTGTGCTAATGCTTGCCATCTAACCACAGTATAATATTATTGATATATGTATATATTAATATATGTATGTATGTAAGTACCTATTATTTATGTATTTAAGGTTAAGTAATTTTTCTTTTGCTATTATTAAGTTTATTCTTTTTACACCTCAGCCAATCTTCCATTAAGCAATGATCCTCTCCATCCAAAGGTTGTCTGGAAGAGATCGCTTTGTTAAGCGATAAGACCGCCCATTATGCTTACATTTATTTGATTTTTTTTTATATATGTTGTGTTTAGCTTGTAAGGTATAATAAAGAATTTTCATTCATTCATTCATTCACAGATACTGTATTGGTAACGTCTCAAGATATCTTTTGTTGTCTTTCTTAACTCAAAACCCGCAGCCATTTCCGAAAGAGATATCAAATCGGCTTTTATTTTTGGATGTCTATTGCAAGAGTAGGCAGTAAGTTTTATATCGAATTAATCACCTAAACTTAGTCGATTTTCTTTAAAATTTGATGGCAGCTCTCAAAGGAATACATGCATAAGATTAGAGTAGCTCAACGGGCAATGGAGCGTGCCATGCTCGGTATATCACTCTTGGACCACATACCGCACAACAGTCAATGTCGAAATCCGACGAAAATTTTAATTTTAAATTTGGTAATATTTGTGTTGCATAATATTTCAGCTTGACACAGATGATGGAAGACCTACAACAATATGCTACATTTGCTGCTCCCAGCTCCAAAGATCTCGGGTATTCTCCGACATGGCTCAACGATCAGAGAAGTTCTTGAAAGACCTATTGCAGAACAATATGGAGGTACGTGTCTGCTTTATTAAAAAGCATATTGACGAACTCCGTAGCCCAGTGGGCGAATAGCTGGCTGAGACGCATGAGGCAGCGTGTTCGATTCCCGCCGTGGAACAAATGTATCATCGTCATTCTCAGCCCGTGTCGACCCACTGCTGGGCATACGCCTCTCTTTGTTTCTGCCATTCTTCCCGATCCTGTGCCAGTCTGAACCACGTACGACCCACGGTCTTTTTGACGTCGTCGACCCATCTCGCTGGTGGACGTCCCCTATTTCGATGACCGGTTCTCTGCCTCCACACTGTTAGTGCCTTAGTCCACCTGTCGTCACTACGTCTGGCCAAGTATCCTGCCCAACTCCACTTGAGCCCCAATATTCGCTTGCTGACGTCTTGTACATTAGTCTTCTTGCGAATTTCGGTATTGGGAACTCAATCTGTCTACACTTCTTTTGTGCACAGCCTCCTTCGTGAGCCTCCATGTCTCGGCACCATAAGTCATAGTTGGCAGGACACATTGGTTATAGAGACGTGTTTTAAGACATTGTGGAATCCGCGAATATAATTTACGAAAACTTTTTACTGTTTTTAACCTGCTTAATGCCTAACGTTGCAGTTCAGTAATAATAAATAATAATAAAATAAAATCTTTATTCATTTTTCATATTGCTGAGATTAACATTACGGATTAGTATCTACTTATAGGTAACACTTTATACATTGCCTGAACTAGGAGGACCTGTATCTCAGGCAAAAAAAACTGGACTGGTGTAACTAATGAATACTCAAATTAACAAAACTTAAAATCTATTTACATAATGAAAAAGAAACCTACAAAAACTAAGTGCACACGTGTTATACAATAATTAAAATCCTACTTTATTACGTTTAGTAACTCCTCAGTTTCCTCGTAAGATAGATTGGATAGAGCAGACTGTAAGGCTCTTTTACAGTTTGAGAAATTCATTGAGTGGATGTTTAATTTACGATTTATCCTTTTGTACAGGTATGGTCCTAGGAACATTAAAAATCTGGATGCAAAAGCATGTTTTATTGGGGTGTTGTTACTGCGGACTATATCTTTTCGTCTTTTGCTAGTACTTTTAGTGCTATAGGGAAGTGCTCTGTGCTGCCTTAAAACTACGTTTAGTATAAATAGTTGCCTAACTGTTAGAACTTTACATGACTTATATAATAGGTTGGTTGGATAGAGAAAGGGACGAAAAGTGGATACCTTAAGGATTGCTCTTTGTGCCCTTTCTGCGGCTAATAAAAAGGTTTTACACGCTCCTCCCCAAGATGTTATACAGTAGGTTATGATTGACTGACATAAAGCAAGGTATACTTGCATAACTAGTCTTGAATCTGCAATACAGCGTAACTTCTTAAAAACAAATATTAGTTTTCGAATTCTATTACTTAAAGTTTCAACATGTTTTTTGAATGAGAGAGTTTCATCTATACGCCAAGGTACTTGATATTATTAGTAAATGAGATGACAGGGCAGTTACACAAGTTATCGTTTATCGGATAAATGCATTGATGCGCAGTAATATGTTTATCTGGGTTAGACATTGGTGCAGACTGTGATTTCCGCATAGTAAATTTTATGCATTTTGTTTTATCAGCATTAATGGTTAGTAGGTGTGCTTGGAGCCATTTGTTTACAGTTTCAAAGCCACGTTGTGCGAGTTCATGCACTTCCGATTCCGTACTAGCTGAGAAAAGTAAAGCAGTGTCATCGGCTAGCATAAAATTTTTCCGTGATCTAATTGGAGGTTGCATAGGTCATTAATGTATATTAAAAATAAGGTACTTGATAAAATACTTCCTTGGGGCAAGCCGAAAGAAGTATCAGTACATTGATTATGAGATGTCGCATTGCTTATTTTTAATAGTTCTCCTGTATATGGAGCTAATGGTGCTTTGTGTCATAAACTAAATCATCTCACTAATGTCTACCCTGACGTGACAAAAGCATGTAACCCAATTGGCAGCTCCCTTCTCGTATCAAGAGGAAGGTTGCGGGTTCAAGTCCCGTCCGGCTTGAAAGTTATTGAGATAGTTTTAACAATCTTAGAATTTTCCGTGAGTGTCGATACCATTAAAAATAAAATACTATTTCATTTCATTTATTTTCCACTGTAGGTAGGTACATTATAGAACACTAAGTTACGTCAAATTTAGAATATAACAATAACAATTGTGATAGAATTAACATTATTGTAGCACAAACAGACAGGTATTGGGACTAATTAAGTTATTATATCAAATAATGTCAACTTAAAATAATAAAAACAAAACAAAAATCAATAGAACACAGAGCAAAACAATGTCAAATAAGTCAATCAATCAATCAATGTCAATACTAAATCGATAATTAATGTTTTGATGTCAAAAAAAAAAATAATAAGGAAAAACCTTACAAATAGCGGCTGTAAAGGAGCTTTGTCATTACGATAAATTATAATAATTGTAAAATGTCAAAAATATATAATTAAAAGAAAATAATTGTCAAAATAAAATAATAAAATAAGTTCGCAGAAGTAAAAGTAAAAAGTTGCGGCTGTAAAAGGGCCTTGTCAGTATTGTAAAATTATTTATATTACGATAAGGTACTATAGAAAATCCCATCGTTTAGCAACAATTACTGCCACAAGTTTTAAAACTTGATTTATTTTTCAGGTGAAGTCTGAGACTGTTGCAACACTCAACACAGGTCTCATACATACCTTGACTATCAACATCTTAGAGAACACTTCCTTCGATGGCACACTAGACAACAATACAATAGAAACCTCGGTTAAAGAAGAAATGGCTTCGGACGATGATTGCACGATGAATAAAACTGAAGCCTTTACTGAAGATTTAGAGTTTAATGAAATCAAAACAGAAGCAAGCACAAACACAGATTTATATTACAATTGTGATGAATGCCAAATAAAATACACAACAAAAAAGGAACTTATAACACATCTCAAACTTCATAATTCTGGCAAATACTGCAAGAGTTGCAATAAGACGTTCTCGTCTTCCGCTGGATTAAGAGCACATAGAAGTATCCACTCTGAAGAAAGACCTTTCGCATGCCATATCTGCGGCAGAGCATTTAGAAAAAAATCATATTTAACCAACCATTTAAGGATACATGAGGAAAAACCGTACCATTGCAATATGTGCGGCACTGCGTTTGCCGAAGTTGAAAGCTATAACAGACATATGCTCACTCATACGAGGGAAAGGAAGTATGGATGTCCAAAGTGTCATTTGAGATTCCCATTTAAAAGTCACTATAACAGGCATATGCAAGTACATACGGGAGAGAAACCCGTTGCTTGTAACTTATGCAGTAAAAAATTCTTTGACCACAGCAGCCTCACCAAACATATGATGACGCATACTGGTATTAAACCATTTCCATGCCCCATTTGTAACACAGCTTTCACTCATGCTGGAAACCTTAAAAGACATATGTATATACACGCAGACCAAAAGCCATTTGCCTGCGACAAATGCGATAAAAAGTACAATGATCCTAGCGCTCTTAATGTTCACTTGAGAATGCACGCTGGTGAAAAACCAAAAACCAGTCTTGAAAATCCAAAGAGCCCAATCAACGATGAAAAAGCAAATGATTCTGAAAAAACAAGTCACGTGACTGAAAATGACAATGAGACTGTTAAACCTGTTATTTCAGGAAAATCATGCAATAGAAACAGACCGCACTGCTTAGTGTGTAAGAAAAAACAGTATAGTAACACAGGATTGATCGAGCATATGAGAATCCACACCGGTGAGAGACCGTTCACTTGTGATGTTTGCAGCAAAACATTCCGAACAAAAGCTCTCCTAAAAGGGCATTCCATCGTTCATACCGGAGTAAAGTGTTGCTCTTGTGAGATATGTGGCATTTCCTTCACACAAAAGAGCAGTTTAACGAAACATATGATACTACACACCGGATTGTCACCGTACGCTTGCCATCTCTGTGACAAAAAGTACAAACAAAGCGGGCAACTAACATCTCACATCAGGAACATCCATCATAAAATTAAAAGGTTCTCCTGTGAATTGTGCAATGCTAAATTTACATCGGGTAGCCACTTGAAAAAACATATGAATGCTCATGCGGGGCTGAAGCCTTATACGTGTGTTAAGTGCAATAATAAGTTCACAACCAATTCTGTCCTGAAACGACATCTGGCTAATACTTGTAAATGAAGCTGTTGATAAGATACATGTATGTACTATATTAATTTTTGGACAACCCTTCTTGAGTGTAAGGTGAAGGCCTCCGACATGGCTGAACAAGCTCCTGTTGCAAATGCTAACGGTCACTCATTCAAGTGAGGATAGCTGATAACCTAGCTGATATTAAGAAAGAACAGGCATGTTAAACAAGGTGTGATTATGTGAAGCTAAGCATTAAATGAAAGCGAAACGAGCCGCATACATAGACACGGTTAAGTTACGAGCGAAGCGAACCGCGGTCGTTGAACGTCTAAATGGAGTGGAAAAAATAAAATAGTATTCGATTTTTGATGATAAAAATAGTAATAAAAATAGAACGCAAATTTGTTGTATATATTTCCTTATAGTAAGTATTTATTGATGGAGCGAAGTGAGAACTATTGTATAATTATTTATACTAAAAACGGGATATTTACCATGATTTGTGAGTTTTTGAGTATCCCGATATTTACAAATAGTGTTTCATAACCATGATAGTTTTAAGTTCAAAAGTACTAGCTGTTGACCGCGACTTCGTACGCGTAACACTACTAAATGTGTAGGTTTTGTGCCATGGGACCTGATTTATGGGATAAAAATTAGCCTATGTGGTAATCCAGGTTATAATCTACGTACATACTAAATTTCATCAAAATCGGTTCAGCCGTTACGACATGCTTGGGTAACAAATAAATAAATAAACAAACATACAAACTTTCTCATTTATAATAATAGGTCTTTACCTATGAAATTGCCGTTCTTCAGTACTGGTCATTTCAAATAGAAAAAAAGTTTGGAATGGCTTTGTATTCTAAATTCAAATTAATTTTGTTTTAAAAACATGACATTCTTTTTACAAACTCAGTCTTTTGTTTACTGATTAGCGTTGTATTTTTATTACATTTGAACATTTTTCGTCATAATGGATACTTTAAAAATTCATGTAATTATGGAATATGAGTTCCGTCGTGGCACCAACGCGACACAAACGGCACGTAACATCAAAAACGTTTACGGAGAGAACTGTACAAACGAACGCACAAGCCGTTATTGGTTTTCCCGGTTCTGTTCTGGAAATTTTGACTTGAAAAATGAAGCTCGTGGTCGTCCGGAGACTTTGGTCAACAATGATGAATTAAAGGCGATTGTGGAAGCTGACGAAACTCAATCTACAGCTGAGCTAGCAGCAGCTTTTGATGTTAGCATCAAAACAATTTTGATCCATTTGCGACAAATAGGCAAGGTAAAAAAACTTGATAGATGGGTGCCCCACGAACTTAACGATCGCCAGCGCAACGTACGCGTCGAGACCTGCCTCGCGCTGCTCAATAGGCAAAGAAATGAAGGAATTTTGAACCGAATTGTTACGTGCGATGAAAAATGGATTCTGTTCGACAATCGAAAGCGCTCAGCAAGTTGGTTAGATCCTGGTTCAGCACCAAAGCAATGCCCTAAAAAGGTGATGGTCACTGTCTGGTGGTCTAGTGCGGGTGTGATTCACCACAGCTTTTTACAAAACGGCATGAGCATTACTGCAGATGTGTACTGTGAAGAACTGGAGACAATGATGGAGAAGCTTGCACATCGGCAACCAGCTTTGATCAATCGGTCGTCCCCACTGCTCCTTCACGACAACGCGCGACCCCATACTGCACAACAGACAGTCTCCAAGCTGCAAGAGCTGGGGTTGGAAGCTCTCCCTCATCCGCCATACTCACCAGACCTTGCACCTACCGACTATTACTTTTTCCAAAATTTAGACAACTTTTTAGTGGGTAAAAAATTCAATTCCCGAGAGGCAGTACAAAATGCAGTTGTTTCATGAAGAGTTTGTTGCCTCCCGTCCAGCTGATTTTTACAAGAAGGGCATCAATAAACTGCTAATGCGTTGGCAAAGATGCGACGATTGCATGGGTGATTACTTTGAATAACAGAATTAAAAAAGTTTAAAAAAATAAGTACTTTCACTCATTCCATACAAAGCGGCCATTTCATAGATAAAGGCCTAATATTAGTGTGATGATTGTTAGTAAACCTAAAAATATATTAGGAGAATTGAGGCACTTACGAGGCATGCCTTTTAAGTTCTGTCGTTTCCATATTTTCCGGCAGTTTTGAATTTGGAACTGTTCTATATTCGAATGTGTTTACATTTTGAATCTCAAAACAGTTGAAAGTATTAGGATTAATGCTATTGTTTAGTCACAGTTTCGATTTGAATCTGTCAGGTCACGTACGAAAATGAATCTTTCTAAGGAAAATGTTCGTGCAATAATTTTCTACAACTTTAGAAGAGGCCTGACACGGCTTCAGTGTTTAGAAGAGCTAACATCTGTGTTCAGTGATGTAGCCCCATGTCTGCGGACTGTCGAACGCTGGTATTTAGAATTCCAGCGTGGACATACTAGTGTTAGTGACAGATTTCGCGAAGGACGCCCAAAATCCGCCTTCACTGAAGATAACATCATTGCTGTGAGACAACTAATTCTCGAAGATCGTCATGTGACGTATCGAGAGATAGAGGCTCTATTAGGCATCTCAGGGACAACCATTCAGAAGATCTTGCATGAAGCGCTTGGTGTGAGAAAGCTAGTTTGCCGTTGGATACCGCATCTGCTTTCCGACGATCACAAGGCGGCCCGCGTCAGATGGTGTAAGAAAACTCTGCAAAGGTTCAACCGAGGGGAGTCAAATCACGTCTACGACATCATAAGTGGTGACGAATCTTGGATCTATGCCTACGATCCTGATTCCAAACAACAATCTACAATCTGGGTCTTTCAAGACGAGCCAAAGCCGACTAAAGTTGTTCGTTCCCGAAGCACTTCAAAGAAGATGGTGGCCACGTTCGTTGGAAAAACCGGCCATGTTGCGACTATTGCACTTGAAGATCGTAGAACGGTTAACGCAGAGTGGTATACTACAGTTTGTTTACCACAAGTCATCAGCGAACTTCGAAAATCTAACTCAAAGCGACGCATCATCCTGCACCACGACAACGCAAGCTCACACAGCGCTCGTCAAACGATTGAGTATTTGAAGCAGGAAAAAGTAGAAATTCTTGACCATCCTCCATACAGTCCTGACCTAAGCCCTAACAATTTCTTTACATTTCCTAAAATTAAGAAAAGTCTTCGTGGTCAAAGGTTCCAGTCCGGTGAAGAAGCAGTCGACGCTTTCAAGACAGCCATTTTGAACACCCCACTTTAGAGTGGAATAAATGTTATAATAACTGGTTTGAGCGAATGGAAAAGTGTTTTAAGCTACGTTGTGAATACTTTGAAAAACAATAAAAAGTACTATAAGGTTCTAGATGTGTTTTTTTCTTCAAACGACAAAACTTAAAAGGCATGCCTCGTATCTTTCTGTAGTATCAAGAAAATTCAGCAACATTTTGGTAGAAAAGCAATGCAGGCCAAATTCCTCCGCATATAATTGAAGTTTTATCTTCATTCTAGCTTTCGCCCGCGGCTTCGTACACGTGGTTTGTCAATAAAAAGTAGCCTATTTGTTATTCCAGGTTATAATCTACATACATAGCAAATTTCATTAAAATCCATTCAGTAGTTTTTACGTGAAAGAGTAACAAACATACATACATCCATACAACCTTTCGCATTTATAATATTAGTGGGATGCGAAAACCTATAATTAATTGCATTGAAAAATACTGAGATTTTATTTACATAATTTTTTCTCAAATGTACTTAACAATTTGAACATGTAACTTTACTAAAGAGATCTTTAAAATGTAAGCTATATTTTATTGAAAATTCTTAAAATCCTGAGATTTGCAAGATTCTGCCGCAATCCTGAGAAGAGTCCAATAATCTTGAAATCCCAGGACAAATCCTGAGATAGGGTAACCCTAGTCTCACCTAAAGAATATTAGTTAAAACATCTAATAGATGGTATGGTACGTACACCATAATTAAGTTAATATTTAAAACATAATTACTGATTTAAACGGGTATTTATCGCGTAGTTCCCATATTTGTTATCTTTGCTTGCGACCACGACTTTTGCAATACAGCGTCGAGATAACGAATTTCTTATTTATTTAACGAATAAAAAAGGTACATACGCGATAAATACCCATTTAAATCAGTAATTATGTATAGTGAGCGCGAAAATATGAAAAATAATATTTAAAACATATAACGCGATAATACACTTCCAGGCAACCTTCGGAAACTTAGTTTAAACCTATCGGATGGCAATGGGTACTATAACATTTATACATCGTACCTATTTCAAATTAATTTATTGTATTACAGAATATTTTGTAAAACTATATTTAAAACAAGGGTAAAATAAAACCTAGATTAAGTACCTACAATATTACTATTAGTATACACCTAAATAAAATAAGGAACATAATTTCTTACAAATAAATTTAGTACAATGGGCTGTCTTATCGCCAAAATCTATCTCTTCCACACAACCTTTGGATGGACAGGATAATACATACCTACTCACATGAGGGCGTTTTGTTATGTACGACATTAAGTGAAAACACGGGTAGGGCTATTGGCTAGTATGGTTGTAAAATAGGTTTTTTCAAATAAATTACCAAAGAAATGTTTTAATTTAGAAACCACCTTAATATCAAGTAGTGCCGGATTTAGCAAGCGCGGTTCCCGAAGCAAATTCTATCGAGGGGCCCTTGATCTACTATGAGTTCTTAAGTACACATACTAAGAACAATAAGTTTAATTTGAAAATTGGCAATGCCATGATCAATCAGGATGGTGATGTAGCTGATGCGTTCGAAGACTTTTTTACCGACATTCCAGTCTCTACCACAAAATCCTTAAACTCCTCTCCCATAGTCGCAGAGTCATTGTTAAAAGAAAACTTAACGGAATGCAAAACACAATTCAAATTTGATTATGTAAATAGTCATGACATTATAAAAGCTTTCAAATTGATAAATGTTAAGAAAACCACGGACCTCTGGGGCATCTCTGTTAGCGTCGTGAAAACATTGATTGACATAATTGCTCCTGAACTAGCAACGAACGACGACGAAAACGTGTCTTCGTCGTCTAAAGGGCGGTCGTCATGTAATGCCCAACTATGATTAATTAAAATAAAACCGGCCAAGTGCGAGTAGGACTCGCGCACGAAGGGATTATCTATAAAATCGGCATAAAAATCACGTTTGCTGTATGGGAGCCCCCTTTAAATATTTGATTTATTTTAATTTAATTATTTATTTTCAAAGTGAATATTTCAAGCGTCTACCTGTTGCCGTTATCAATATCGAGCAACAAATCACGTTTGTTTCACATAAGAACAACATTATCATGAACTCCCGTTACATGTAATTTGAATTAAACTGTAGGTCAAGTTAGTTGGATGTGCATTCTGTGGCACTAGTTTATTAGTGAAAGATTACACGACAAGGAGACTTAAGAGACACCTGCAAGGAAAATCATTGTAACTCACTTTTTAGCCGAATTGAGTTACAACCATATTCATGCTGAGCGTTTGAAGCCCAATTTTTTAATCTGATACTCGTATCTCTATCCCTTCTGATTATTGATTTAGAATGTGGAAAAACATCGTAAGTAATGACCCACAGAAGTTAACAAAATGGTATCTGAAGTTACGCAAAATAATTTTGCCCATTAATAATAAAATAACAGTAAAAAAAATTGCAACACAATATTATTAGGGATTTCCCTACAGTAAAACGGGGTGGATAGAATTCAAGGGGTGAATGGAAATGAGACCAAAAAAGTTTTATTCTGGCAATTATTAACAAACATTTTCAAATAAAAACACCAAATTCTACATACATACTAATATGTAATGTATGTGTGTGTTGTATATAATAATACATTAATAATTGCCAGAATAAAACTTTTTTGGTTTCATTTCCATTCACCCCTTGAATTCTATCCACCCCGTTTTACGGTACCCTATGGCTGGACCTAAAGTTGGTGTTTTTCCATATTAGAAGCAGTGGTTAAGTTTTACTAGGATGTTATTGTTTTAGTTAAAATCATTGTTAGTAATAAATCCTAGACAGGTTTATTTGGGTTTCTTTTAAAAAAATAATATTGAGGCTAGTTTGTAAGAATATACATTTATTTTCTTCGTCTGTTTCTTGATAGTTCTTTAATTGTAACAAGAGTTACAATGTTTTCATATCCAAATATTTTTTCTAGAAGCAAGTCTAAAAATGTTATCTTGAGTTACAATTATTTTCTTCGTAATAGTCCGCATGTTTAGTTTAAAATCACACTCAATAATTTCACATACAATGTTTACGCGGGACTCCCCCCGTACGCCTATCCCTTGTTCGTGTTCCGACTTGTTTGATTGAGTGATTAATTGCTGTTTGAACTGCTGCTTCCCACTGTTTTTTGTGAAAAGATAAGATAACTCTTTATTGTACACCAAAGTAAAATACAGAACATAATTTTTACTAATAAATTTAGTACAATGGGCGGTCTTATCGCTAAAAGCGATCTCTTCCAGACAACCTTAGTATGGACAGGATTATAATATATCACATGACGGCGGTGCATCTATATAAAATTAAAAACATACCTACATACTATAAACCTAAAATACTAATAATAACTCAAATTTAATTATAATAAAACAAGCAACTATAAAAATGGTTATGATGAATTAACAAGCAGCGACAACTTCAACGCAGGGACAGATAATGCGTGTGTACTTTTGTTTTAAAATTACTAATAGACTTGGATGTTCTTATAGAGAAGGGCAAATCGTTCCACAATCGTACGGCTGTTACAGTGAAGGATCGACCATAAAACTCTGTCGTATGGACAGGAGTTTTAAGTTGAAGGGAATCTGAAGAACGCAAATTGCGATCAAAGGTGTGAAAAGGTGTGTTTTTATGTGACAAATCACATAAATAGATGTTGAAAATGAGTCTTCGCAGTAGGATAATTGAGTTAGCCTTAGCTAAAAGTGAAGTAACTGATCCAACGGACGCCAATACAGGTATTTCGTGTTTATGTACCTATTATGTTTGGTACCTACCTACCGTGTTAAAGCCTGTGATGAATTTATTTGAAACAATTATTGCTATCCGATGGATCCTCTAATTAGTGTGTTGTGAAGTGAAGAGGTTCATACCAAATGAACAATATCTAGCTAAGATTTAGCAAGTGTGTAAGATATTTTTTACATACAAAAAATGTTATAAATAAATATCATACTAAGTAAAGTGTGATTTTTTAGATGAAAAGCCTTCTGTAAGTGATGATGCCGAAAATAGTTGCACGAAAGTTGGACCACCTCCGGCAGTTTTTATGGAGACAGGTGCGTAAATTGAAATATGCCCATGATTGCTAAGTATCTATTTAACGTAACATCTAAGTAATATCATTTTTAAAATTTTACTATGTCTTTAATATTTTCATAGGAAATGAGTATTTGTTTAAAATTCTTATTGTGTTATCTGACGATAATTAATTTTCTTTGTTTTAGGAAACGATTTACTAAGTTTTAAATACCATCTCCGACAGCGCAGTCCCATAAGAAAGCCGGATTTTCAAGATGAAACAGTCACAGATGAAACTGAGGAGATATTATACTCACCAATCGTTTCGGAGTATTTACCTCCGGAAGACAAAGGTACCTATTTTTATTACTCGATTAAAACATCTTATTACTTCTTTTCCAACTAAAACCACAGAAAATCTAATAGTAATGATGTACCTGAACTTTGTTTTGTTTTGCTAAGCATGAGTTATGCTTTAAAAATACCTTACTTAAGAAGGCGCATTTTGTGAAATGGATAGGAATAGAATTTCACGTTCATAGGGCACATTTTGAAGAAACTAGCATAGATAAATCATTTCAATAGATTGCAAGGTTCCTGAGATATCGAACAATTATTCGTGAAACTTTCTTGTTATTTTTGTGTTTTCACATTAGAAATTTATGTAGGTAATTAGCACTTTTTCCATGGGGATGCCGCCGTGAGTACTGAAATCTCAGGCATAGGTTGACACCCAAACCCATTAGGTTCGCCCCTTAATGACAAAATCTAGTTAATTAATGCAACTACAATTTATTTTTCAGCTACTGTGTCAACACCTGACGCCGATACGGAATCACTCAATGAACAGTTACTCGACCAAAGTTCTGTTGATGACTTCAATAATAAAGAACAAAATATTGAGGCTATGGAAACTATCAATAGCGGTGAAAATCGTTAGTACACATCATTTAGATTTTCCTATTATTATGCTATGCATGTTAGGACACGCATAGGCAATTCTAAAATCATAAGTTTGAGGTAGGCATGGTAGGTATATTATTACATAACATTTGTTTTCATATTACAGGCCAAAATACAGAACACAACGGCATAATAGCGACTGGATTTCAAACAAACGAAGAACTACCAACAGACTGCATTGAATCTCTAACCACAGACAATATAGAATCAGATGCATCACTTGCCAATACCAGCCAAAAGAAGAATTATCCAAAGAAAGTTAATGCAGGCAGGAAGAGAGTGTTAAATAAAGAAAATTGGAAGAATTCTATAGCTAAGAAGAAGAAAAATTTAGGTCAAGAGTTTGTAAACAAGCTAGGCCGTTTAATTCCCAAAAAAGAAATGAAACCCAGTTGCGATGTTAATTGTTCACGTAAGTGTCATGAGAAAATTACAGAAAATCAAAGATATTTAATATTTAAAGACTTTTGGGAGTTAGGCGACCATAACAAACAAATGGAATATGTTAGCAGATTTGTTAAAAGAGTTCCAAAAAAACAAGTAACTGCCAGCTCGATTGCTTCGGGTCGACGTAAGTGTTCTCTCGAATATTATTTATTTGTAGGGGAAGAAATACGCACCTGTAAGACAATGTTTCTGAACACCCTTTCGATAAGTGATATGTGGGTACAGACACTATTTAAAAAAATAGATAAATCTGCTACGGGATCTTTTTCCTACGACCAAAGAGGCACTCACAGGACACGAAAGAATGCTATTCCAAATCAAGTCAAGCAATCCATTCGCGACCATATCTCACAAATACCAGTGGTAGATTCACACTATGTTCGACAACGCTCATCAAAACTTTACCTCGATGAACAGTTAAACCTGCCAAAATTACATCAACTTTATCTGGAATGGATGAAAGAGGTCCGTTCGGATCAAGCTGAAATAGCAACAATACGACAGTATAGAGAAGTATTTTGCACTGAATATAATATGGACTTCAATAAACCACAAAAAAGATCAATGTCCCCGTTGTGACATATTTAAAAATGCTGGTGGTAACGAAAAACTTAAGCTTGAATATGAACAAGCTTTGCATATTGCCAATAAAAATGTTGTGAGGTCATTAAAAGATAGCGATAAGCAAAGAGCAAAGCAATCTAATGATGTTGTTACTGCTTGTTATGACTTACAAAAAATACTGAACACTCCACAATCTGAAGTTTCAGTATTTTACTACAAAAGAAAACTTGCAGCCTACAATTTTACGATTTATGACATGGGTAAAAATAAAGGACACTGCTATTTTTGGGATGAAACGATAGGACGCAAGGGTTCAAATGAAATAAGTAGTTTTGTGTTCGACTTCATTAAGAACAAGGTACATGAGGGGTTTACGGAGTTCAATTTTTATTCTGACAGCTGTGGCGGCCAAAATAAAAATAGAATTGTGTTCGCAATGTACGCATATGCGGCTAAAACGCTAAACATCACCATAAACCACCACTACTTCGAAGTTGGACATTCGCAGTCAGAAGGTGATGCAATGCATGCATTGATTGAGCGTAGGAAGAAAAACAAAGTGATTTACATTCCCCAGCAATGGGTAACTTTAATTAGATGCGCAAAATCTACCGGTGAACCATACGCTGTAACTGAAGTCAACCAAGACCTTATATTGGACTATAAGCAACTTTTAGTGAATTACAATAATTGGGAAACCGATATAAACAGTAAAAAGGTCTCATGGAGCAAAATTATGCACATTCGCTGTGCCAGGGATCAACCCAATATGTTGAGTTTCCAGTATGATTCTTTGTGTGACAATGAGATGACTATAGATCTAGTTGGCCAAAGAGGAAAACGAGCAACTCGTCGCACATACAAGGGAGCTGAAAATATTAACAATCCAGAGATGCCTCACACCATTCCGAGGGCCTATAATGCACCTTTACCCCTGCCAGCAGCAAAATACAAAGATTTGATGAGCTTGTGCAAAAGTAATGCAATTCCAGAAATGTATCGAGATTTTTTTTTAATTTGTCGCATTTAAATATTTCACAGCAGAAAGACAACTCCGATTCTGATTAATTGTTATGTTTATGGAGACTGATTTGAAACTAAGTTGCTATTAAAAATTATTAGAATAAATGCATTGAGTTTTTCATTGAAATCGTAACTCTAAATAAAACAAAATAAAAATTTTTAGTATGGTATCTCAGACATACAATTTTTTCCTTTTAGAACGCAAACTGATACTTACATTATTACATTGTATGTCTGAGTTACGATGTCAGAATGTGTTACGTAACATTGTGGCATATCATCGTAAGTCATAAATTAGCATGAAAACGAGCCATTTGTCGTAAGATATATGTATAATATCTTAGATCAACCCTTAACGATTCAAATTATAACAGTTATTTTACTTTAAGTCATAATAAAAACCTACAGGATTTTTTTGAAACTTTGACTCACTCTCCTGTAAAGTTGCTAAAAATGAGTTACAATGATTTTCCTTGCAGGTGTCGCACCAACTAACTTGACCTTACAGTTTTATTCAAATTACAAGTAACGTTAGTTCATGTTAATGTTGATTTTTAATTAATCATAGTTTGGTCAGGATTGTTTTAGCCATCCCCACTCGCTATATTTTTTTTAACCTACTTTTTATATTACTTTTCATCAATTATATCAATTAACAGATGGGTAAAGGTCGTTCTTAAGACGGATCCTCTATTAAAGCGACATTATCGCAAAGGCGCCGCCGATTTACGTTAAAAATGGTTTATTGTAAATGTATCGATTACTGGATAAATATTCAAGCTACCGGTATTAAACCGAACTTTAAAATCAGTTAATACGATTCCGGATGTGTGTTTTAAATTAATGTCGTACATAACACAACAGGTTGTATACACCACATGAAAGAAATAAAACATAATGACATTAAGTTAAATAATAAGACTGATCATTTGCAGGTATTGGTCAGATGTCGTTTCAAAGAGGTTTTCGTGGAGAAGTTATTGTTGCACTTCACACAAGTATACGGCTTAATCCCAGAATGAGAGATCATATGTTTTTTCAAATCGTATCTGGCATTAAATCTGGTATTGCATATTTCACAGGAGAACCTTTTAATTTTATGATGGAAGTTTTTGATATGAGTTGACAGTTGGGAGCTTTGTTTGTATTTTTTGTCGCAGAGTTTGCAGGCATAGGGGAATCTTCCGGTGTGGATAACCATATGTTTGGTTAAACTGCTTTTTTGGGTAAAGGCAACTCCGCAAACCTCACAAGTACAGACTTTTTTCCCAGTATGGACAAACAAATGGCAGTTTAATTGAGTTTTTGTTCGGAATGTTTTACTGCAAAGATTGCATGTGAATGGTTTTTCACCGGTGTGGATTCTCATGTGTTCAATCAATCTGGCATGGGACACCTGTCTTTTCTTGCATACTTGGCAGAATATTTTATAATTTATAATTTTTTCCCCACTTTTTTCACCGGTGTGTATTCGCTTGTGAATTCTAAGAGTATCAGAATTATTATATTTTTTATCGCATTTGTCACAGGCAAATGGTCTTTGATCTGCGTGTATATACATATGTCTTTTTAATGATCCTGCATGTGCAAAAGCTTTATCACATTCCTTACATACAAATGATTTGATACCACTATGTATTATTTTATGATTTCTCAAATTGTGGTGGTCTAAGAATTTTTTATCACATTCATTACAAGCTAGAAGTTTTTCTCCGTTATGTTCTGCTTGAATGTGGTGAATAATATGGTTGGCAAGTGGAGATTTCAAAGGGCAGATGCGGCACGAATATTTATCCTTTTGATCATGTTTTAGCATATGTCTGTCTAGACTAGCAGCTAGTGTAAAAGGAAGGTTACACATGGTGCATTGGTACGGTTTTTCTGGGTGCACTCTATCATGATGTGGTTTTTCAATGGTTCTAGAGACGTGACTGGTTTTTTCAAGACCAGTTCCAAGCAACTTTATGGGTATACATTGCGCACCCTTCAGTTTCTCGTGAATTCTCATGTGACCTTTAAGAGCACTCGGATCTTTGTAATTTTTATCACATATGTCACATGCAAATGGCCTTTGATCGGCGTGTATGATTATATGCCTTTTTAGGGATGCCTCATAAGCGAAAGCTTTCTTACAAATTTGACATACAAATGATTTGATACCAGTGTGTATTATTTTATGTCTTCTCAAACTATAGACGTTTAAGAATTTTTTATCGCATCTTGTACAGGCTAGAAGTTTATTTCCATTGTGAACCACTTGCATGTGATTCATAAGATGGCTTGCAATTGAGAATTTCAGAGGACACATGAAGCATGAATATTTCTTCTCTCGTTCATGTTTTTGCATATGTCTACCAAAACCTTCAGCTAGGGTAAAATCAATATTACACATGGTGCATTGGTATGGTTTTTCTGGGTGCACTCTATAATGACTATCGTGACCTGGTTTTTCAATGTCAGCTTCAACACGATTTGTTTTTTCAAGACAAGTTCCACTTGGCTTATCGAGTTCACAACCCAACTTCTGTTCTTCAGCATGAATTCGCTTGTGAAATTCAAGAGCACTAGGATCATTGTATTTTTTATCACATGTGTTGCAGGAAAATGGCTTTCGCTTTTCATGTATGTACATATGTGTTTTTAGGGATCTTGCATGCGCAAAAGCAATGTTACACATAGTGCAGTGGTACTGTGTTTCTCTGTGCATTCTATAATGAGCCTCTAAATTGCATTTTAGTTTGAATGGTTCGCCGCAAATATTGCAAGTGGAAGGTTTTTCTTTGGAGTGGACATTCCTAATATGTGCTTTTAATGACTTAGAATTGGAGAATTCCTTATTGCATTTGTCACATAAGCTGTCAGAGTCGTGTATTTTCAGATGTGCAATCAGTTCTCTTTTTGTTTTACATTTAACTTGGCATTCATTGCAATACGCATCTGAATCCATTTTCCTATTTGTATATTCCCCCAAATTGGTAATTTCTTCTATATCTGTATATGCATCATCCAAGACCCTTTCTTCTTTTACCAGAATTTCAATGGGAGTGCTGACATCAAGAGAGTCATTAAAAGATGTACTCTTCAAGTTGGTAATGGTTAAGGTCGGTGCAAGGCCTATGTTAAGCATTGCAACAGTCTCGAGGGTCACCTGTAAAATAAAAATGAACTGGTTTTAAGTTAAGAGTAGTAGATCCTTGTGAAAGGGCTTGCCTGGGGAAACACTACCACCATACCTATTTCTGCCGCCAAGCAGCATTGCTGTGTTTTAGTTTGAAGGATATGGTTGCCAGTGAAGTTACAGGCACACGAGGCTTTACACCAGAATGCTTCAAGTTGTTGGACGCAGGGCAGTACATCATAGGGCTTTTCTAAGGTGCGTGACCAATGAGGTTTGACTTTGTTATAGGTGATGGCTTGCTCCACTACCAGGAAATAATAAAAAAAAAATTTGTAATAAATACATCTTTGACATCTGGCAGCACTACATACCTCCATATTGTTCTGCAATAGACTCTCCAGGAGTTTCTCTGATCTTTGAGCCATGTCAGAGAATACCCGAGATCTTCGGATCTGGGAGCAGCAAATGTAGCATATTGTGTTAGGCCTTCCATTGCCTGCATTGAGCTGAAATATAAAACAAAAACTATTTACAAGATATTCATCGAGCAATTCTTTCGTGTCATTTTTTATCGTAGAAAAGCACCCTCAGTATTCAGTAATTTGTGATGCTCTTAAAAGGCAAACAAGTATAAAGTGCTATTACATACCTGGTTTTTAAGACTATTATTGATCATTTATTTTGATCAAATTATTAGGTACAATTGTGTTGGTATGATGAAAACTCCTTAAATAAACTAATGGTATATCTAAAAACTACAATTAAGCTAGGTATTTTTGTTTGCCAGTTTCTGCACCATCCAGCAATGATTCATATACTGGCAATCAAACCTATTAACAAACACGCGTAGGATGCCGCTGGAGCTAGTCCAGATCCTGCCCAACAGAGATGTACACCGTTTTCGTATAACTGTGTAGAAACAGTCAACTCGCGCATCGGTAAACATCCCTGAAGCACTGCAGAATCATCAGCACAGTGAACGCATTATTATATTGATTACGTAATGCGTTGTACTGTTTAACAGGTTAGCTGTCCCGAAGCAAGTTTCGATCTTCTTTGTACACGTCCTCGTAGTAAATAATGACAGCTAACGCTCATGAAGTTTCGTATTAAGTTACGTCATTCTCTTCAAGTATTTTATGATACTTTATGTGTCCTAGTGATTGAAATTAATTATATCGATAATTGCTAATGTTAGATGAGTATGATAAGAAATTAATTATTTACGTTTAATGATAAAATGTACGTTTATGTTCGTAACACTTTAGACATCTGAAAAATATCTTTTTGAAAACAATCTTCTGTTATTGAATTGCACCATTCAATTAGGTACCCTTTCGGTACCCTTCCCCTTTCTTTAAAAATTATCGATAGATCGATTGCATTATCTACATCATTGGCCATGAGGCACATATGCCTCATGGACGTACCAGTGCAATCACCCATGAGGCACATGTGCCTCATCGGACAGCTAACCTGTTAAGTGTGTGATTCACCCACAGGCTGCTCGTGTAGAAGTTAGGTTAGTACAGTAAGCTCTGAAAGAGTGAGATTTACTTCACTTGAGCAACGCGCGAACCTGTGGACTATCATGTTCACTCTAACTGACAACGCCCTACACTCTCTAAAACTTATTGTACACTTATTTATGAAAATAAATGTATTGTATCTTGGCAAAAAATTACAATTTTGTTTGTTTTGTTAGGTGGCAGATAAGAAGGTTGGGAAACTCTGGTTTAGGCGGCAATCTACCCAGCTTTAGGCTACTACGGAACTAGATAATTTATTTAATAATTTTATTAATTTATTTTTATAAAATGGTACCTTAGCATTAGTGAGCTTTTCATATATCTCTTGCAGTTGTAGGTCTTCAATCCTCAGCAACCTGACATCACCAACCAGACACACACGACAAACATCAGACATTGTTTGTTTTTCTTCGTAACCTTTCGCGTTCCTTTTTACTTAATATAATCTTGTAAGAAATGAGACATTGTTTTAATGGAAGAAATCTAAGAGTTGAGGTCGACCTTGTTGTTTTGCTAGAAAATAAAATTACAATGTCGAAGCGACGCGAATGCTCATGCTCGCTAGCAAAATGCCTTGAATTGCTATGCTAAATTGCTATTTGCTTGCTAGTTGCTATGTTAACGGCTGGCTGGTGTTATTTTCACTATGAGATATTTTAAGGTCCAAATCAAGGAGTAAAGCGTTTATAGGGCAAGGTGTAGAGTCTGGCTAATGAAAGTTGATACTGAAAAAGCGCGGCAAATTTAAAAAATATCAGCATGGCAGCCCTAAAGTAAAAAGGAAAGTTGGAACAACTCACTTTGATACTTTGACATTTATTTTTATTTTACTAGTGGATGCTTGCAATTTTGTCCGCGTTATGACGAGATTAAAAGTAGCTTATATCACTTGTTAACTCTTTATTAATTCCATACCAAACATCACATGGATACGTCACTCCATTGTGGCGTATTAAAGGAACAGAACAGACTCTACGCTTTTATAACAAACTCCCAAGGGATGTACAAAAATTGACAATGAACAAGTTTAAAAACGTAATTAAACAAAATCTTTATAAAAAGCTTACTATAAAATATCGGTTTATTTAGATGAAAAGAAGATTGAAATTGCTCCAACTCGTTCAAAATATTACAATTTAGACGTAATTTATTTTCTGTATTGTTATGTATTCTAAAAGATCATTAAAAAAAACAACCAGCCTTGTTTCTTGCCTTTCTTTCCTGGCTTGGTCGCGAAGGAACAGGCAGTAAAATTGACGTTTCAAAGTGATCCTTGTGATTTTAATGAATAAAAATATTTGACTTTGGACTGGACGAAGGAAACGTTGACCACATATTCTTCTACTGTCTGACGACTGTTAAATTGCAGCGTTCCCTCTATGAAATCCTTCCTCCTGAAATCTCTCGTCCTGCCTCGTTTAAATGTTTATTAACCCTTACCTTTTCCCCTTTAATCAATTATTTTCAATCAATTTATTTTGACGTTTCAAAGTGATCCTTGTGATTTTAATGAATAAAAATATTTTGACTTTGATTTTATGTTTTATTCAATTCAATTCAATAAAATTTATTTCAGACGTAAGTATTATGTCCATATATTGTTAGTACTACATTTGTTTACAACTACGTTAGTAATACAAATATAAAATAAATAAGGATAAAGAACAACAAAATAAATAATTAAATCAAAACAAATTTAAAATTAAAATAAAATAAATTAAAAACACATGTCAAATAATGATAAAAAAAAATATATATATGAATAAATAAAAAACTGCAATACTTATTTTTTAACATGCAGCTGAACTAGGTGTCACAATATTGGGCTGTCAGCTTTATCAGACAAAACGTGTAGGATACTGTTACCGCTGCCGCGGGCACTGCACAGCATCGCGGCGGCTCTCTTGCGTAGAATGGCATGAAAACCATCCGTGTGAGCATCTGCAAACATGCCTGATGCACTGCAGTACCTCGGCAGCCCCAACAGCATCCTAAACGCGTTATTGTAGGGCATTGATTGTCTTCTGCGTATAGTTGGTCCATAGACTGCATATGTAAAAAGTCTGGCAGAAGGCCTTAAAGAGAATTACCTTTACTGCTCCCGTGCACCGTGCAAATCTACGAGCCAACATATTGCTTCGGATAGCCAACGCCCGACGCTCCCTCTCAATGCCCTCATTGTCCGTGAGGTCCTCCGTGACCCAGTGGCAGTTTTATGTAAATTTATAAATGATAACGACATTAGGTTGCAAATGTATATATTACTTACTAGCTCACTAACCCACATTATCTATAATAGTACTAACAACTAACATTATGCTGTTTTATATCTTGTGTTGTCTCTTTTGTTTTAGAGTTATCAAGGGTTTTTCAAAATTCAGAATACCGGTCATATTCTTGAGCCTAAGTTTATGAAAATATCGTGACATTGACATTGGCGGAATTGTGACACTCCTTAGTCACAGTAGCCACAAACATGAACTGAATTTGAACTGAACAAAATCATATAAAATTGCTTACAAACAGGAGGGTATCTATATTCTATAGAAGAGATGACTAATGCCGGGTTTCTATATCCGTCGGTAACCAGCTACGCCTCGTTTCTCCTTGAAAACGTGTCAAAAGTTTGACATTAGTTTGACATTTTTTCAAGGGGATACGAGTCGTAGTCGGTTACTGACGTATATAGGAACCCGCTATTAATCGTGCGTTGTCTCCTAATGCGAAAACAACGGCAGACACCGTTTTCCTAAGGATGGAGTTCACAAAACGAAATAAATAAGTACAAGCAATTAAACATGTAAACCCTAGTTCGTACACATTGAAGTCTTCTTTATATGTTCAGCACACTTTCGTGTAACTGATTTATCTGTGACGCCATCATATTGGAATAATTACCGTAAGTTATTAAAGCAATATTTTACGCACTTATCTACCTAGCTACTTATGAGTTAGTTGGTGTGGACTAGGTACTTATGTACTTGTCATTTTTCCTCCTAAAAGTTATCTTCTTTTAAAAGATTACTATATATCATTATATATATATATATTGCTATATCTTCAGTGCTATATCAAATGGAGTGACCGTTTGATATAGTAGTTTTCTTCAATATTCTTCATGCATGTTCTCTAGAAATTTTGATGTTGTCTTTGCGACTTTAACAGTTTGGGAACTTTAGAAATATACACTTGAGAGCAATAAAATCGCACATCCGCACATTTTTACTTAAAAGTTAAATTTTTTTTTATTTGGAGCTTACAGCAAATTAAAATCAAATTAAATTAAAGTGCATAATCTAGGCATTCGCAGAACTGATAAAGGGTTGACATTTACCTTTAAAAACAACTCATTAGCAACAAAACAATAGACCCCCTTATGTCGCTCGATCCAGGTAAGGCCGGCGGCGGGATTTATCGCAGGTATAAAAGAGTGCATATTGAGGGAATGGTCATCATACCAACGTACAGTGTGAAAGGTTCTCTATTGATATTGGCTTCAAACGGAACACGAAAATGGATACTACACCAGAAGTAGCCGCTCAAGTGGTTGCCCTTGTTGAATCGGGGCTTAAGCAAAGTCAAGTGGCTCGACAATTGAGTTTGAGCCGATTTACCGTTCGGCGTGTATACCAGAGGTATCAAGAGACTGGTGGCTACCAACGGCGACAAGGATCGGGCCGTCCCCGTGCTACAACAGAGCGTGATAACCGCTTTCTTATAACGACATCTTTAAGAAATCGTCGTTTGAACGCAGTTCAACTGGGCCAACGACTTCAAGAAGTTCGTGAAGTAGAAGTTAGCCGGTGGACAGTCAGAAGACGATTGAGAGAAGGTGGCCTGACTGCACACAGGCCAGCAAACGGGCCGAAATTGACCCCAGCCCACCGAGAAGCCCGCCTTCAGTTCGCTCGAGACCATTTGAATTGGACTGAAGAGCAGTGGAGTGCAGTCCTGTTCTCTGATGAGTGCAGGATGTGCTTGCATGGCAACGACGGACGGGGGAAGGTGTATAGAAGATCGGGAGAGCGATTTGCCCAATGCTGCATAACAGAACGTGTCGCCTATGGCGGTGGATCAATCATGTTTTGGGGAGGCATGTCTATGGAAGCAAAAACCGAGCTTGCCTTCATCACCGGACCGAATACTGGTCGCCAATCAAGAGGATTGACTTCCATACGATACATTGAGGAAGTACTCGAGAGCCACGTCGTACCTTTTGCTGGGTTTATCGGCGAAAACTTTCTGTTTATGCAAGATAATGCAAGACCGCATACTGCTGGCATAGTGATCGAGTACCTTCAAGAGGTGGATGTGACCGTTATGGAGTGGCCAGCTCGAAGCCCAGACCTCAATCCCATCGAACATCTATGGGACGAGCTGAAAAGAAGAGTTCGAGGCCGAGATGCTCCTCCATCGACTCTACAGGAGCTGCAACAGGCGATCGCAGAGGAATGGGAGGCTATTCCTCAAGACTTTATCAAAAGTCTAGTAACATCAATGAAAACACGGATGGAGTCAGTGATTCAGGCTAGGGAAGGGAACACTCGGTATTAATAACAAACTTTAAATTAATTTTATCTTTTAATTTCATAACTTTGACACCAATACTTGAATAAAGAATTTTTTACTAAACATGCATTTTTGTTATTGATCCACAAAAGCATTTTTATGTAATGATTGAAAGACAAATCAGATACCACTGGATAGGTATTAAAATAGACTATGAATCTGCATTACAGAAACATAATATTTTTTGTTTTTTTTTTAGTTATGTCAAAAAATCATGAATGTGCGATTTTTTTGCTCTCAAGTTTATATTTTTAGTGGAGCATGTCTCGGGTGCTTGTTTAGACGGCGCAATCTATTACGCTAGTTGGAACTACTTTTTTTTTTAAATCGCGAATGAAAAGCGCTCATTCGTTCGCTCAGAACGAGTTCTCGCGAGTCTTCCATAAAAAAATATTCACTGTAGTGCCACGAAATGAACATCCAGCTTGTACTGCTTCCAGGGATTGAGTGCGAGTACGCTTCTGAGTATGTGTTAAAAAAATGTGCAATACAAGCACAGGCTTTTCTCCAGTGTGGATTCTCGTGTTTATTTAGTTCACCGCCGGTAGTAAATGAATTATTACAAATGTTGCAAGCATATGGTTTTTCCAATGTGGGTTTTCTTGTGTTTAATCAGATCACTGCCGTCAGTATATGATTTATTACAAATGTTGCAAGCATATGGCCTTTCTCCAGTGTGGATTCTCTTGTGTGTAATCAAACTACTGTTTTGAGAAAATGATTTATTACAAATGTTGCAAGCATATGGCCTTTCTCCAGTGTGGATTCTTTTATGTCTTATCAAATTACTGCAATAAGAAAATGATTTATTACAAATGTTGCAGGCAAATGGCTTTTCTCCAGTGTGGATTCTCTTGTGATTATTTAGTTCGCTGCTGGTAGTAAATAATTTACCACAAGTGTTGCAAGCATATGGCTTTTCTCCAGTGTGGATTCTCTTGTGTGTAATCAAACTACTGTTTCGAGAAAATGATTTATTACAAATGTTGCAAGCATATGGCTTTTCTACACTGTGGATTCTCTTGTGTGTAATCAAACTACTGTTTTGAGAAAATGATTTATTACAAATGTTGCAAGCATATGGCCTTTCTCCAGTGTGGATTCTTTTATGTCTTATCAAATTACTGCAATAAGGAAATGATTTATTACAAATGTTGCAAGCAAATGGCTTTTCTCCAGTGTGGATTCTCTTGTGATTATTTAGTTCGCCGCTGGTAGTAAACAATTTACTACAAGTGTTGCAAGCATATGGCTTTTCTCCAGTGTGGATTCTCTTGTGTCTAATCAAATTTCTACCGTCAGTAAATGATTTGCTGCTTATTGTAGAGGCATGCTGTTCCTTGCTGAAATGAATCACCATATGATCTAAGAGGTTTTTTTTTAATGCAAATTCTTTGTTGCACACATTACAACAGAATAACAAAGCAAATACATTGTTTTTCTCAGTGTTCACTTTAACCGGGGTTCGTTCTGAGCTCATTAAATTGTCATCGACCATGACATCTTCTGCAGATGTAATCTCCTCTATATCAATGTGTTCTTCTTTAACTTCGATTCCTTCTTCAATTAGCAGTTTTTCTTTGACTTTAACTTCAGTATTTCTTTGGTTTGAATAACCAATTATCGACATGAACGGTATTGCAGTCACTTCCAGATTATGGGTGATTGCTGTTGGTGGTACTACTCCCTCAGCCTGTTAACAAACAAAAAATTAATGTTTGGGTTCTTTTAAGTTGTTTATGTGAGATTTATGACGATAATACATATAATGTCTGCCAGAGCTGATGATGGAGCCAGGAAGAAATCAACAAAAGTCCATAATGGATAACAGTTACTAGAACGGTCGTGTGTGTGTTCTTTTAAATGGTTTTAGTGAGATGTTTGACGATATTATGTCGTGATAAAACACTAATATTATAAATGTAAAAGTTTGGATGTTCGTTTATTAGTTTGTAACTCAATAGCGTCGTAACGGCAGAACCGATTTTGATTAAATTTGTTATGTACGTAGATTACAACTTAGATTAACACTTAGCTACTTTTTGTTCCATAAATCAAGTCCATGGGATAAAAATGGGGTGTCAAAGTTTCTATAGGAAAATGTTTCTTTTTTTTATATATAAATTATAGGCTAGCGTTTGACCACTATCTCGCCTGATGGTAAGCGATGATGCAGTCTACGATGGTACACGCTTGCCTAGAAGAAACCTATTCACTCGCGACTTGAAGATCCTTAGGTTGTAGTTATCAGGAAACACAAACTCAGGCAAGGCGTTCCACTCCTCGGCGGAGCGCATAATAAAGGTGGAAGAGTACCGCTTTGTGCGTATGGGAGGTATGTCTACCATGGACCGGTGGCGCATCGCAGAGCGTCTGGTTGTTCGATGATAGAATGGGGATGGTGGATCAGGTTGAAAAGCTCCGCAGCACACTCTCCGAAATGTATCCGATAAAAAACCGAAAGGCTTGCAACCTTTCGACGATGCTCGAGGCTGTGGAGCCTTGCATTTGCTAACTAGTCATTGCAAATGAGCTTCTTGGCTCTTCTCTCAATTGAATCTAGGGCATCTAGCTGGTATTTCGCTGATCCGTCCCAGAGGTGAGAACAGTACTCCAGACATGATCGGACATGTATAAGTATTATATTAATATTGTGCTTGGTATAAGTTGAGCAACTGTCCCGGTGTGAAGTATTGCCTAACCTTTGCAAGTATTCAAAGCTTCTTAGCGGCCAGCTGGGCTTTCGACTCAATGTAGGAGCCGAAATTGAGAGTCGGTGTTAACGTGATACCAAGAAGCTCGAGGTGGTCAGAAATCGGCACGAGTACATTACGGAAAGTAGGTGCTAGATGTACTGGGCTCCGTTTCGCGGAAAACAGACACGCCTGGGTTTTATTTGCATTAAACTTAACCAAATTGGCATCGCCCCAGTCGGAGATCGCCTTCAAGGATAAGTTTCAACGTTCGACCATGGCCTCCCTGAGAGACTGAATCTGCGCCCAACTGGCTCGTGCAGTAGATGTGTAACTCTCCACAACTGTGCTGTCGTCTGCATACCCAAAGGTTCCGGGCTTTAGCAGATTGTTAATATGCTGCAGGAAGAGTCTTTGTTACCCCTTCACGACAAAACTACTGAACGGATTGAGTTTAAACTTTGCAAAAGTTTAGTTATAAACATAAATTAACATATATGTTACTTTTATCTCCTAAATCAGTTTTTATAATACCCCACTTCATGCCAGGTTAGTAAAAATACGTAGAAATAGAGATATATCATCCCTCCAAAATCCATATAGTTCGGTAAATTCATAAAAAAATTGCAGCTACATAAGCGTCCTGCAGTTCACTCCCTTTAAATGTAATATTGTTGGTGAGCCATACAAAATTCAGCCATCGTAGTGACCCCAGCCTACTGTCTGCATGTTAGATATAGGCGCAATTATGAGTCATAAAAAATCTAGCTACCGCAGCATCTGCCAGCACACTATCTTCAATGAAAAGAGTGTCGCAGTGATGAATTTCAGCTACTGCAGCATCCTCCAACCCAAACATTTTAAGATTTATAATTTTGCAATGATTAGTCAAAAAAGCTGTTACCGCAGCATCTCCCAGTATACCCTCTTTAATATAAATAGAGTCTCAAGGATGAATAATAAAAAAAACAGCTACTGCAGCATCCTGCTATCCACTTCCTTTAAGTTTGTTAGTGTCACAGTGATGAATCAAAATAAATTTTCGGCTACCGCAGCTTTTCCGAGCCCATACTCTTCATGTTAAATATAATGACAATGATAGCCATAAAAATGCAGCTAACGTAGCGTCCCCCAGCCCACTCCCTTAAGTTAGATAGAGTTGGGAAATTAAGTCATAAAAAATCAGCTAACGCGCGTCTCCCAGCTCACTCTCTTCAACTAATATAGGATCTTTTTAAAATGAATAGGGTAATGATCTGTTAAAAAAATATGAGCTACCACAGCATTCCCGAGCCCACCCTCTTTAAGATAAGTAGGGTCGCAATGGTGAGTAGTAAAAATGTGTAGCTACGCAGCGTCACTCCAATCAACTAACTACAAATCACATGGGACCGCAACGATAAGTCATCACAAAAAGATAAAAAGGGTCGCAATGATGAGTGAACAAATTTGTAGCTACCGCCGAGTTTTTCAGCCTGCTCTTTCTAGCTAGAGTCTCGCTATAGTCTCTTAAAATTAGCTGTATGTATTTTTACACCATAGAACAACGTGCGCGAAGCCGCTGGTAACAGCTAAGATTTTTTGTGACTCATCATTGCGCCTATAACTAACATACAGAGAGTAGGCTGGTGTCATTACGGCTAGCATTTTGTATAGCTCACCATTGCGACTATTTTAAACTTAAAGGAAGTGGGACTGCAGGACGCTTAATGTAGCTGCAATTTTTTTACCTGTTTTATGTGATAAAAAGTTGCATCCAGGTAAAAATCTACGTACATACTAGAGTTGCCGCGAATACTCGCTATTATTCGGTATTCGGCATTACTCGACATTTTTTTTATATTCGTCAAATACCGAATAATAGCTAGTATTATTCGGCATTCGGCGAATAGTCGTCTAAAATAAACTTTTAACGAACAACAAAACTAATGAGTTAAAAATAATCAATTTTTATTATTTTCCTTCATAAAACAATACACAGTATCAATTATTATCTGTAATATGTGCCTGTGCCTATCATATTCATGAAATTAAATTAGTTAGGCTTTTAAACTAATATTTAAAATCCAACAGAGGCAGATTGTGGTGCAAAAAAACTATTTTTTCTGCACGTTCGGCAGCAAGTCGGTTTCGCTTTTCCTCATAAATTAAACCTGCCTCGGAAAATAGTCTTTCTGAATAAACAGAGCTTGCTGGTGTGATTAAGTATCGTTTAGCAAGCTTACTTAAAATAGGAAATCTATTCTTATTGGTACTCAAAGCCCACCATTCATATGGGTTTATTTTTCTGTCAGCCTTTGCTAATGCGATGTAGTGGGCGATTTCTTCAGCAGTGGCATTCTTAGTTAAGAATTAAATTACTACATTACATATATGTATAACATGAAACAGATTTCTTTAACTTTACTGTTTTCTTTTCTCACATCCTTAGAAGAAATTAGAAATATTTTTAATGTGCCTTATTTATGTCGAATAGTAATGTCGAGTTATTCGACTATTCGCCAAAGTGAATGGCGATTAATCGGTATTCGACTATTCGCTATAACAACTATTCGCGGAAACTCTAGTACATACCAAATTTCATTGAAATCCGTTCAGCTGTTACAACGTGATTGAGTAACAAACAAACAAATAAACAAACATCCTCACTGAACATTATCACATAAATTAATGTAGAAATAGAAAAATATTTATTTTGTGTCCATTTTTAATATGTGATAATGTGATATGTTGTGATAAAGTAGTAGATACACATTTAGTAGTGTAACGCGTACGAAGTCGCGGGCAAAAGCTAGTTATTCTATTATCAACCTTTAAAATAATAATATTTATAGGTATAAATCAATGTAATATTAAAAATAAATATTCTCGTCATTGATGACATTTCCAGTATGCAATCGAATATAGACAGCATATGTACATACATGATGCAGAAAATACCAAAGTATTAGTCTCACGTGTCTTTTGTACATACATAAGTATATGATAATATTCTTTTTATTAGTAGGTATATGGTCCTATCACATCGTCGTAAAGAACGACGCAAGTTCCCTAAAAAATAATGTTAATTAAAGTGGGGGGTTACACCACGAGGTTGTCATTTAATGTGAACAACAGTCATAGTCATAGATATTTATTATTTTATGTTTGTTTTACAATAGATATTTTACAAACAATTTGGTCCAAAACATGAGCCCCGCTGAGGCACTACAATACAATAATACAACAATACAAACAACAGTTATAGGTACGTAGAGGCCAACTAACCTCAGTGCCAGATTGTAACAGCTCTCTCCGGATTTGTTCAGATTTGTGACACATGTCAGAGAATCTGCAGCACCTCTGCAGCTGTGAGTAGCAGATGTAGCATATTGTGAGCGGCCTTCCATCTTCTGCATTCAACTGGAACAATACGTATTTATACAACTTGAGCAAACCAGCAATAAAACTTGATAAGTATTGCGTTTGATGTAAGTATTATTATGTAGTGTTATTATGTACCATTTGCCTTTTTAACATATTTTGAAATAGTCCTTCCGTTTCCGTCCGTAAAGTCGATAATATTTGCTGTAGTTCCGGTAGTCGGCGCTTGGGCGCGCTATTTCCGGCGACCATGTTCACCAGTAATTGCGTATTTCTCATCATTGGCGTCCTGACTTTCGTGCCGTAAAGACGTACATTTAAATTTAAAAGGAATTTAAATAAAATTATCCTAGTCTAAACGCTGTTAGCGTTCGGTAAATTATTAAAATGTTATTACATAACTTATTACAGTTGGAGGATTAAAAAAAAATACTGTAGTTTCGTAGAAATTATGTCGGATAGTACCTAGTGATGAACATTTTCGTGATCGTGTGACCTCATCGTCGTCAAGTGAGGAAGAAAATCGCGTAGTAAATGATGAAGGTGATGGCATGGACAGGCGTAAGAGGCGTAAGCGCAGGTGTGCAGCGGACAATGCATACAGGACAAAGAGATCACGTAAGGAGGGTAAGGTATTGGAACGCCTTACCCAGCAAGTAAGTGGAATTCAAAACTTTTTATCGAGCATGACCTACCCACCTGTAGGTTGGTATCCTCCTCCTGTTGCTTGGACTATAATTGCACGTCAAATGAACCGGACGTACAAAGTGAGGAGCCAGCCGAGCCTGCCCTCAAATTTGATTTCGAGCTAACCAATAATTTAAAAGAACACACTTTTGCAAATGCCTCTCAGGAGCATCTGCAATCATTGAACTCGTTGCAACATTTTAACACTGAAAACTGGACAAATGTTCGTTATTCTGAAATACAAAAAACCTACACTGCACGACCGGGGTTTGTTGACTTGGAGGCAAATGACGAAATTAAACAGTTTGAGAAGTCGTCTAACTTGATTGCAACCGATAGATCCTTGGGTGCGATCACCCGAGCTGTCATTATGCAAAGTGATGCTTTGAAAAAAGGTGTATCAGACCTACTCCAATGGACTCAAGAGGCAAACAATATAACCAATGGTCCATGGTTTCAAAAATTAAAGAAATTTTTTCCGGAGATTTTCAGAAAATCTCTCAGGATTGCTTAAAGTTAGTATGTGGCCGCTGGGCCGAGATTATAGAACAAAGGCGTTATGCATTTACAAGTCTAATAAAATAAAAATATTTACGAGCCAGTTTAAAAAATATATATACCAGCATCTTGCGAGTTTTTATTTGATAAGAACCGTTCAGTAAAATATTTTCTGTTCCGAACCCCTCCTTCTCTGCGCAAGAGAAGAGAGTAACATCTGGGTCCCAGGCTGCGCAACCTGGACCTAGTTCATATGACTCATATGGTCAAACCGGTCGTTACATGGCACCGTTTAACCTCAACAGGTATCCGCCACCGCAAGTGGTGCGGCCTTTTTACCCACAAGCATACAACTATGATTTCCCAGCGTATGGGAACAATGAGCGATTCTTTCGTCCGCAATTTAGACCTTTTAGGCAATTTGCCTCACGTCAGCAAGCCCCGGCAAACTCTAAAAAATATAACGGTCGACAGGGACAACTTGTCAGTTTGTTTGTTTGGACGTGGCAAAGGGAAGGGAGATAGAAAATATAGACACAATTGAAGTGTTTGGGGGGGGGGGGGCAGGTTAAAGCTGTTTATCGATGTATGGAAGAGACGGGGTGCTCCAAGCTCCCTATTGAAAGTGATATCGGGTTACAAAATTCAATTTCAAGCCAAACCACCGCTGGTTTTACCCTGGCTCATAAGTACCCCGTATCAAACTACCCCATCTCATTTAATGGACCAGATGATAGACAATTTGTTGGGGGAAAATATCCTAGAGTATGCTCCCGAAACACCCAGTTTCTTATCAACCCTATTTTTGACCCCAAAAAGCGATGGCTCTATGCGTCCAATATTCAATTTAAAACGTTTAAATCTATTTTTAAAGATCACAAAATTCAGACTAATTTCAGTCCATCGTATTCCGGACTTCCTACAGCCGAACGATTGGATGGTAAAAGTAGACTTGACTCAAGCGTACTATCACGTGCCCGTGTCACCGAGTCATCGTTGCTTCCTTCGGCTCGTCTACAGAGGTCAGTTACTTCAAATGACTTGTTTACCATTTGGCCTTGCGACAAGTCCAAAAATATTCGCATCCCTATCGAATTGGACAGCAGAAATTCTCCGAGAACAGGAAATAAGTATAGCGGTATTTGTTTGCCAGGACAGGATGAAATTAGTAGACCAGACCAAAACGGTGCTCGAAATCATGCGAGGATTAGGTTGGAAGTCGAACACCGAAAAGTCTGTTCTCACACCGAAAACATCCCTCGAGTACTTAGGTCTGAATTGGGACACGTGACAGAACAAAAAATTTCTCCCCGAGAAGAAAATTCAGGGACTGCAAGGGGTTATATCAAAATTGTTGAATCGAAAACGGCCGACTCTCAGAGAAGTACAAAGCATAGTAGGAAGCCTAAACTTTGCTCGCCTTGTCGTTCCACAGGATCGTCTCAAATTTCGTTATCTGTTAGCTCATTGCAACAGCTTACTCAAAAACCCACCAGAGAAGCTATCTCGTCTTCCCTGTCAGTCAATCAAGGAATTAAACTGGTGAACAGAATTGCCAGAAATCATCCAGACTTCACCCTCCATCAAAAACGCATTTCTTGACGACCGATGCAGCCGACTCCGGATGGAGAGCAGAGCTGAATGGAATTCAAATAGGTGGAAATTGGGTAAACGAAGAAGAGCTGTTCATTCGAATCGTAAAGAAATGTTGACTGTTCTCAAATGTTTTTCCCTATTCGGTCCTTTTCTGAGTCATTCGTCAGTGCTGTTACAGTGCGACAACCGTACCGTCGTAGCATATCTGAGGAACGAGGGAGGAAGTCCATCGGCAGAGCTGATGAATTTGACCTATCAGATTTTCAAGATTTTAGGTCGGTACGATATCCATTTAGTAGTCCATCATATACTTGACAGATACAACAGCGTAGCCGATCTCATTTCTCGGAAATTCATGCTTCCCGAGTGGCACTTACTGCCTGTGTTAACGAACAGGGTGTTCGCAAAATGGGGAGTTCCAGAAGTGGACCTATTTGCATCGGTCCGAGCCCATGTCGTACCGAATGTAAGCCTGGACCAACGAGATCCAGGAACATGAAGACACAACGCCTTTTCTTGGGAGTGGGAGTTCAACCTAGCTTGGGTATTCCCGCCCCCGAATCCGAGAGTCCTCATGCATCTGAATCGAGCAAAAGGTATGTATCCATGTTTTATTTATAATAAAAAGATTTGATTTGATTTTGATTTGATCTTTAGTAGCTCCAAAGTGGCCTCAGGCGTTTAGGAGAGCAGATCTCAAGCTCGGGCAAGAGCTCCACCCTTCACAATTCGGTTAGAGATGATTTTGATAGATCTGTCGACTGGCCATCCTCCACCCAAGGTACAAGATCTAACATTGGAGGTTAGGAAATGTGGGGGTGGTCTCGGGCTGTAGAAACTTGGTCAAGTCAACAAAAAGACCTTTTAAGGTCTGGATGGCGAAAATCCACTCTTAATACTTATAAACCGGCTTGGGAGCGTTGGGTTAAGTGGTGTAGTAGGACAGGGGTAACTGTCACAAACCCTTCGGGTGGTGAGCTGGCAAGATTTTTGGATGACCTTCACCTGATAGATAATTTAGCGTACAGAACTATCTTGGTGCATAAATCTGTCGTCTCTACACTATGTAGCACAGAGGATAGCTCACGTCTTAGTTCAAATGTCTTAGTAAAGCAAATTTTAAAGTCTATTGCTTGTAACAATTCTAAAAACTGCAACTAATTCTGCCCCACGAAGGTTTTTGACGACCTGCGTGTTGCAGTGGGCGAATAGCCGGCTGAGACGCAGGAGGTAGCGGGTTCGATTCCCGCCGCGGAACAAATGTTTGCATGATCTACAGATATTTGTTACGGGTCTGGTTGTTTCTCTATATTTTATAAGTATGTATTTACAAAAAAAAACTATATAAGTATTCTATCAGTTATCTGGTTACCATAGTACAAGCTCTGCTTAGTTTGGGGCTAGATAGCGCTGTGTGAAATGTCCAGCAACATAAAAAAAGCGTCCGGAAAAATGTGTTTGGGACACTAGTATTTTGATTTCGTGGTTAACAAAGAATAGTGTAAATTCAGAAAGCTTGTATGAAGTTTCGCGACGGTGTGCTATCCTCCTGCTTTTGTGTTCGGGACGTAGAGTACATGACCTGACGCCTTTAAGCATTTTCGTAAATCACAGTGAAGATCGCTCTGTGACTTTTTGGCCCATATACGGATCGAAAGCTGACTCTGAATCGCACAATCAATCTGGCTGGAAGCTATTTTCAAATCCCGAAAATCCTAATCTCGATCCAGTTTTATGGGTCAAAAAGTTACTGTTGTTAGGTAAAGAAAGAAACATACATAGCTAACATAGAAAGTTTATTTGTAACCGCTCATGGTACAGCTAAAGCTGCTTCTAGAACTATTATTGCAGGATGGGTGAAATCTGTTTTGAAAGAGGCTGGTGTGAATGCAGCCCCTGGAAGTGTCAGGTCAGCTGTAGTTTCAAGGGGCTGGATTCACAGAGAGCCTGTAGATAGGATCTTGACGAGGGCTAATTGGAGATCTGAAAATACATTGCTAAAATTTTATAAAAAATAAATTAAATCTAGACCTAGTAATGCTTCAATGAGCACCTCTCTGGGGGCACTTTTTGAACCAGTCCAGTGAAATAAGTAATTCGTAATGTTTTGATTGGAATACTAAGATTGTTAAAGAAAATTATATAAAGACTTGCATACATTTTATATTAAGTTTATTGTAAATTATCATGTACCTATAAGGTATATAAATAGTTATTATTATGCGATAAAATGTGATTAAAATAAAATATATAATTATATGTACAATAGTAACTTAATTAAGTATAATAATGTATCACATTGGCGTCCTATTCACCAGGCGAGAACAAACATTGTCTCAAAATATGTTTAAAAGGCCTCGAATAACGGCGGAAGGACATAATAGCAGAGTTTTACCTACCATTAAAACTCTTATTATGTCCGGAGCCTTCTACGAGACCTTACAGTCAGTTCTGCCTGGTGTTAGATATAAGGTAGATTAAGTTATTTTGAGACCCGCAATGATGAGAAATGCGCAAATACTGGTGAGCATGGCCGCCGGAAATAGCGCCCCCAAGCGCCAACTACCGGAACTACAGCAAATATTATCATCGACTTTACGGACGGAAACAGAAGGACCATCTCAAAATATGTTTAAAATGCCTCGAATAAGGCTCCGGACATAATAAAGAGTTTTAAGGTAGGTAAAACTCTGCTATTGTTGGTTTGATGTAGGTATTTACTACCAGTAAATCATTATGCGTAAAACTGAAGCTATTGATCTAATTTTTAATTTATATAATAATAAATCACAGGTGGGCTTAACAAAAGACTAAGCACATAAATGTCAGGTACATTAGTTACATAGTATATTGAAAGAGAGAAATAAACAACATTAAGAATACCTTATATTATTGATCGAGGGAAGCGAGATCTCTAAATCAACTTGGGCAAATCGGCATCGTAAGTATATTTTCAACACACTTGCTCATAAAGTGAGCCATAATACATCGTTCTTAGGGCCATAAACCGAACTATAACACACGCGTGCATAATAATATTACACACTAGTGCATAATAAATAAATATTGCTGGACATTTCACACAACGCTATCCAGCCCCAAACTAAGCAGAGCTTTTACTATGGGAACCAGATAACTGATAGAATACTTATATACATTTTTTTTTGTAAATACATACTTATAATATATAGAGAAACAACCAGACCTGGAACAAATATCTGTAGATCATGCAAATATTTGTTCCGCGGCGGGAATCGAACCCACTACTTCCTGCGTCTCAGCATAATAAAATTATCCCTACAAAGTTAAGTTAGTACCTAACTGCAAATTATATGCGAGTAAACAGAGCATTTTCAATTTAACCAGGTAATACAATTTTGTAACAACACAGAGGTTTTATGCCGCTGAAAATCCATTTACATTTTTGGAATAAATAAATGTATCCCTAATTAAGACTAAAAAACATTTATTATTATCAAATTATTTATAATTCACAATATTTTGTTATAAAATATTTGCATTTTATCACTAAAATTATAATTTTGAAGTACTCTGTATGGCTATATGTAATCATAATCAATCACCTTACATTTGGCGCATGCAACAATATCGTTTTAAAATTGTACATTCACCAATTGTTTTAATAATTTGATGCTTAACGATTTATGCAATACACGTTTGTTTTTTCCTCGCAAGTGTGTTGATAAAGTGCGTATGTAACTCGTGAGCAACTTGCTCACTAGAAACTGCTGATTTACGCCCTCGCCTACGGCTCGGGCTGCAACCCACAGCCTCGTGTATAGTGAGCAACTTAGCTCACTTGTATCATAATTAGGGGTCGGCATAGGTAGTGCTATTTTGGGTCAATGAACCTGAATGATAAGTTAATGTGGATATGCCCCGGGATTTATTCCCCGAATCCCAGGGATATTTTTCTGAATGTCGATGTAAATGAAGTTTAACTGTTTAAGATACCATGAGTACGCACGACGACATATCAGACTACTACTAAACCGAGTCCTCACCTCACCCGCGATAAGCTACAAAAGCGTGAGGGAAAGGGATCATTTTAGTGACCAATACAACATGTATTTGCATAAAGCTGAATACTTACTATGTAAAATAAGAATTCAGAAATACTAAAAGACCTGTTAAATAAAATAATAATATATTTCCCGGGATTTAGAAGGCATATCCACGTTAAGTTAACGGTCACTAACTCCCGTGAATGGCACTACCTATGCCAACCAGTAATCATAATATACTAATGTATGTTTGTTTGTCCGAGAATAACTTTCGAAGTCCGATCATCGTGTTTGATACATATGTAGGTAGTGATAGGACAATGTTGGTGTTACTAAATGAGTTAAAAATGTTGGTTGTTGAGATATTAAGGTTCAAGAGGAGTAAAAAAATGAAAATGAGACTAAGGTTTACTATCAAATGAAATTAGTACTTTTGACTCCGGTTTTATTTTTAGTAAAGTCCTTATATTTTTTGAGTTATTAGCCATAATAAAAACCGATCAAGTGCGAGTCGGACTCGCGCACGAAGGGTTCCGTACCATTATCTATAAAAACTGCAAAAAAATCATGTCTGTTGTATGGGAGCCCCCCTTAAATAATAATTTTATTTTAATTTAATTATTATTTTTTAAAGTGAATAATATAACTCAATATTCTGTGAATATTTCAAGCATCTACTTGTTGCTGTTATTAATATCGAGCAAAAACTAACAAAAAAAAATCCTGTTTGTTGTCTGGGAGCCTCCCTTAAATATTTGTTTTAATTTAATTATTTATTTAAAAAGTGAATATTCAACTAAATATTCTGTGAATATTTCAAGCATCTACCTGTTGCCATTATCAATATTGAGCAAAAACGAGCAAAAAAATCACGGTAGTATGGGAGCCCACTTAAATATTTCTTTTATTCTGTTTTTAGTATTTCTTGTTATAGCAGCAACAGAAATACAGACAGACAGCAGAGTCTTAGTAATAGCGTCACATTTTACCCTTTTGATATGGAACCCTAATAAAAACTGAACTCTGATAAAATTCACAGGGTCACATCAGTGACCCCAGTCTTGTAACTTGGTATCCGTGTAGCTTAGGTGACACAAATATAGTCAAAAGTCCGAAATCCAGAATAACTGCAATCTGTACCCCAAAAAAGAGTCACGATATTACATGAACTCCCGTTACCTGTAATTTGAATGAAACAATTGTCAAGTTAATTGCATATTTATTTCGTGGCACTATTTTAATAGTCAAATATTACAAATCATATTTTTTTGTTTTAATTGGAGACTCGCGAGATCTCAGTTCGGGGCGCACCACTAGTAAATAATGTAACAAAAACATGAATAGGTAGGAAACAACCTACTATATAAGACTAGACAAAAAAACTCATGATGAAACACGAAATAGAGAACATACCCTTGTACTTGAAAGTTTCTCATATATTTCTAGAAGGCGGTTGTTTCTAATCCAATGCATTCTCACGTCGACCGCTAGGCACACTCTGCACCATGAGTATGGAGCATCTACAGATTCTGAAGAAGCCATTTTTTTCTAGCCTTAGTCCCTTTAGTATCTACTGAACGAGGTTTGTTCTGTAAGACACGCTTTGATACATTGTTATAATAAACACAAGGTTATGAAAATGACAGTATTGGTATGGTTCTGAATTTAGCTTATATTAAATTGATTGTTTGCTCACGATTGATGTTATTTATTTATTTTCACACTTCTTTCACATCACATACATCCACCAACCCACTTGACTAAAACAAATGACTGACTGACTGACTGACATGACACGCACGCAGTGTTGCCAGCCTCGACTAAGCGTCCCCCCCTAGCGTCATCACGAAATCCCCCCCTTTACCCCTAACACTAACTCAAGATCACCCTAAACTTTAAACAAAATTCTTGTTCCAAATAGGCATCTTGTTACAGGGATAAATTGAAATTAAAAGAAAATACACATTTACGCAATGAAAGGGAGGTTTATTTAGAGATTATTTATTATATGTATATTAAACTTACAGGATAATAAGGAAAACACGTTTTGATTTTATCTAATTCATCAATCCAATCCATGATCTTCTAATTTACGTTACAAAATTGTACCCCTAGTGTATACCCCTAAAAAAATATGGCCCTTAAAAATACCCCTTTTCATCTAACTTATCCTCAAATTTAGGGGTAAAACCCACATGTTAGCAGCACTGCTGACACGACACATATATTTTTCCTTACAAGGGCTTTTCATTCTCGATTTTTAAAAAAGTAGTTTCAACTAGCGTAATAGATGGCACCGTCTAAACAAGACGCCCGAGACATGCTCCGCTAGTAAATATATTTGTAAACTTGCCAAACTGTCAAAGTCGCAAAGACAACATCAAAATTTCTAGAGAACATGAACATGCTCGCTCACTCCGTTTTGGTTTCGTCTTGTGTGTGGCAATCAATGTTTTTTGTTGATGATTTGGATGTTGATGGTTGTTCTGGAGAAGCTTTGTTTCTTAAGAACACTGAAGATATAGCAGTTTTCTTTAATATTATGCAGTGTGGATTCTTTTGTGTTTATTGATCGAGCAAAGCGAGATCTCTACATCAGCTTCGGCAAATCGACGTTGTACGTATGTTTGTTTGCCCGAGGATAACTTTCAAAGCGTCCTCTCAACTGCTTACTCGCTCCCCAGGAGCATGCCCAGTATTCGATCATCGTGAAATTTAGTTTAAAGGTAGGTAGTGATTGCACAATTTTGGTGCGACTAAATGAGCTAAAAATGCGGGGGGGTTGGGGTTCAAGAGGGGTAAAAAAAAACAAAATGGGACTATCCGGCCAAATGGCACGTCTATTAGAAGGTCTTTGTGAGTACATTTCGACCCCATTTTTATTTTTAGTTTAACTTTGTAGTTTTTAAGTTATTAGCCATAATAAAAACTGAACTTTGACAAAATTTACAGGGTACACCAGTGACCCCACAGTGCTGAAATTTAGTATGCGTGTAGCTTTAGTGACACAAATATAAGCAAAAGTCTGAAATCCAGAATAACTGCAATTTCTACCCCCAAAAATATTAACATGAACTCCTGTTACCTGTAATTTGAATGAAACTGTAGGTCAAGTTATCTAGTAATCCATTTCGTGGCACTATTTTTATAGTCAAAGATTAGGTGCAAATAATATATTTTTGTTTATAAGGGAGACTCGCGAGATCTCAGTTCGGGGTAGTTAAAACTACTGCCGATGGTAAATCATTTATTACAAAATGCTTCGAGCATATGGCTTTTCTTGTGTGTATTCAAACTACTGATGGTAGTAAATAATTTATAACTAATGTTCTTTTCTCCAGTGTGGATTCTCTTTTGTTTTTTAAAGCTACTACCGCCCGTAAATGATTTATTAGAAATATTGCAAGCATATAGCTTCAGTATTAATTTATTCACCATTTCATTACATTTCATAATATCAAAAATATATTAAAAATGTCAGTTAACTATAGAAATAACTATAGCATATACTACTCATGCAGATAAGTAAATGAATAGATCATGTATACATTTAAATGATAAAATGGGTTTTCTAAGAACGCGCGAATGTTTTCAGTTTGGCTTTGCTCCAGTGTGAATTTTCTTGTGTGTAATCAAACTACTGCCTTGAGAAAATGATTTATTGCAAATGTTGCAAGTATATGGCTTTTCTCCAGTGTGAATTCTCTTGTGTGTATTAAAACTACTGCTGTGAGAAAATGATTTATTACAAGTGTTGCAAGTGTATGGCTTTTCTCCAGTGTGGATTCTCTTATGTTTAATCAAATAACTGCTGGTGTTAAATGATTTATAGCACATGTTGCAAGCATATGGCTTTTCTCCAGTATGGATTCTCATGTGTGTAATCAAACTAGTGCTGGTAGTAAATGATTTAGTACAAATTTTGCAAGCATATGGCTTTTCTCCAGTGTGAATTCTCTTGTGTTGACTTAGATAAACGCCGTAAGTAAATGATTTATTACAAATGTTGCATGCATATGGCTTTTCTCCAGTGTGGATTTTCTTGTGTTTAATCAAATTACCACCGGTAGTATATGATTTATCACACATGTTGCAAGCATATAGCTTTCCTCCAGTGTGAATTCTCTTGTGATTAATCAAATTACAGCTTTGAGAAAATGATTTACTACAAATGTTGCATGCATATGGCTTTTCTCCAGTGTGTATTTTCTTGTGTCTACTGAAATTACTGCCTTGAGAAAATGATTTATTACAAATGTTGCAAGCATATGGCTTTTCTACAGTGTGGATTCTCTTGTGTCTAATCAAATTACTACCGTCAGTAAATGATTTGCTGCTTATGGTAGAGCCATGCTGTTCCTTGCTGAAATGAATCACCATATGATCTACGAGGTTTTTTTTCAATACAAATTGTTTGTTGCACACATCACAACAGAAGGACAAAGCAAATACATTGTTTTTCTCAGTGTTCACTTTAACCGGGGATTGTTCTGAGCTCATTAAATTGTCATCGACCATGACACCTTCTGCATATATAGTCTCCTCTATATCAATGGGTTCTTCTTTAACTTCGTTTTTTTCTTCAATTAGCAGCTCTTCTTTGACTTTAACTTCAGTATTTCCTCGGTTGAAATAATCAATTGTTGACATTAACGATATTGCAGTCACTTCCAGGTTATGGGTGATTGCTGTTGGTGGTATAACTCCCTCAGCCTGTTAACAAACAAAAACTAAACAAATGTATCTAGTTAAATAGAATGTCTAATATAGTTATTCTATTTAATATATACATATAATATATATATCGTAAATACAAATAAAATGGTGGCGATTCTGTTGTAAACTAACAAAAATTACGTAAGTTGCTAATTGTCTTATTTCGTTCACGCTAAAGACTTAATAAGCATGACATTTCAAAACCTAAGTTATTTAAAGGGGGGAGAATAATAATCTTTCCGAGGTAGTTTTACTCAGCGAGAAAAAAATTGTGTTGACTATCTTACCTGCAAATATGTGCTATTAAATTGAAATGACTTTATTTTAGAAATGTAATGCTAATTTGGTCTTTAATAATAATGCTTAACATTTCACTCAGCCCTTAAGCAAAGCTTGTACTATGGGAACCAGATAACTGATAAAATACTTATGAATGGTTGTTTTGTAAATACATAAACAATGTATGGAGAAACAATCAGACCTGGAACAAATCTGTAGATCATGAAAACGTTTATTCTGCTGTGGGAATTAAACCCGGAACCTCCTGCGTCTACACCAGCTATTCTGCCCACTGCACCACGAGGTTGTCATTTAATGTGAACAACAATTTAATTAGAATTTAATTAGAACAAGTGAATTAGATTAAGACTAATCCTTACCTAATTGTTCTAAACAATTATTCCAATAATGCTCTGTTACCATTATTTAGTATGTACTTAGTTAATTTTATATAAAACTTACTTTTTATTTCTGTTGTGTGCTATAACTTAAATTTTTATATTTTGTAATATTATTTTATGTTTGTTTTATAATAGATGTTTTACAAATAATTTAGTCCAAAACATGAGCCCAGCTGAGGCACTTCAATACAATAATACAAACAACAGTTAGACGTAGAGGCCAACTAACCTCAGTGCCAGATTGTAATAGCTCTCTCTGCAATTGTTCAGATTTGTGACACATGTCAGAGAATCTGCAGCACCTCTGCAGCTGTGAGTAGCAGATGTAGCATATTGTGAGCGGCCTTCCATCTTGTGCATTCAACTGTAACAATATGTATTTATATAACTTGAGCAGAACTTGATAAGTATTGGATTTGATGCAGGTATTTTATTGTCAGTAAATCTTTATGCGTAAAACTGAAGCTATTGATCTAAGTTTTAATTTATATAATAATAAAACACAGGTGTAAGCACACAAATGTCAGGTACATTACTTGTATATTGAAAGAGAGAAATAAACAACATTAAGAATACCTTATTAATTAATGTAACAATAACATGAGTAGGTAGAAACCAACCCACCTAATTATGACAAAAAATGCAACAGGACCTAACTCACGATAAAACACGAAACAGAGAACATACCCTTGTGCTTGAAAGTTTCTCGTATACGTCTAGAAGATGGGTGTTTCTAATCCAATGCATTCTCACGTCGACCGCTAGGCACACTCTGCACCATGAGTGTGGAGCATCTATCGATTCTGAAGAAGCCATTTTTTTCTAGCTTTTATTAACTAGGTACTTATCGATGTTTGTTCTATGAGATAGGCTTTGAAACACTGATAAAGTAAACACAAGGTTATGAAAAGGACAGTATTGGTATTGTGCTGAATTTAGCATAACAATAACTAACTTCATTGTTTGTTCACGATTGATGTTATTTATTTTTTTATTTCCACACTTCCTTAGCTTAGCTTCCTTCCTTCTCTCAGACATCCATCCAGCCACTAGCCAGAGTAGCCAGTTGACTGAAACAAACAAATGAGTGAATGAATGACTGGACTGACACACAAATATCGATATATTAAAATGTCGATACTTTTCCTTACAAGTATCGATATATATCGTCAATATTTTTAATCACGATATATCGATATTCGTATATCTACGCAGTACCTATACTCGGCGCGGCGAACCTTGATCCCTATGACACTGACAGCTAATGTCACCATATAACATTGTAGTGGCATCACCATTAAATTGGGATCATATTGGGGGCGTCTAAAAGTGCCATTTATAAATTTTACGTAGCTTTATACCATTAGTAATGATATTCCGTTGATATTTTTAACAATTCTTAACATTTACAAGAAGTTATCTCAATCTGAATTTATGTTTACGTCCTGCAAAACTTACGTCGTATGACGTTTATCGACTAGGGCGGCAAGTATCGATAAAAAAATGTCGGTAACAAAATTTTTTCAGACAAAACAAATAAATGGGGAACATTCATTTTCATGATAAAATATATACTTTACTTATATAGCAAAAACGTGTTTACCGGGTTAAACATTATTAGAAAATAACAAGGTTGGAAACTTTCGTTTTACTTACCTACTTAATCTATGCCAAAAATCTTAAATTAATACAACAACAACATAATGGACATTAAAAATGCACATTATAATATTTTTTAAAACATGTTTACCAACGTGGCTGAATGCAAGCCACGCCTTTGTCTAAAAAAAAATTATCGACACGACCAAAGACACGACCCATCACTAACACGAACTGTCATAGGGATCAAGGTTCGCCGCGCCGAGTTTACATAAATTCTCTTTGGTTGATATGACAAACCTGACAGACACATCAGACCAAGGTTGGATTCAGACCCTCCGAAAATATACAAGGAAGTTAAAACTAAACTACCTTGTTTAAAATTATACTACGTTCCGTTTTTAATAGTTTTTGTACTACCAAGACTTATTTTCTACAATGAGCGAAAAGTCATTCTACGGTTTTTCATCACGATATCTTTCATGTTTTAGGTTCCTCTAGACATCGGTAACCACCGACGACTCGTTTCTTCTTGAAAAAGTGTCAAAACATTTGAGACAAGAAAAACATTTCGTTATCGGTTACCAGTGTTTATAAGAACGGACCAATAATGTAAGAAAAATGCCCTATGTAGCTATGTCAAAATCTCGTATACGAGGTTACACCACAACCACAATACTAGTGATTCGCCCCGAACTAAAATCTCGGCAGTCTCCCTTAAAAACAAAAATATTATTCGTAATCTCTGACTATCAAAATAGTGCCACGAAATAAATTACCATTTAACTTGACCTACAGCTTCATTCAAATTACAGGTAACGGGAGTTCATGTAAATATGGTTAATTAATTGAAATTGCAATTATTCTGGATTTCAGACTTTTCACTATATTTATGTCATTAAAGCTACACGCATACCAAATTTCAGCACTGTGGGGTCACTGGTGTGTGTCTACCCTGTGAATTTTGTCAAAGTTCAGTTTTTATTGTGGATAATAACTCACAATAAAGTTACAATTTAAAGCTATCTATTTTTGAACCCATTAGACCAAAAAGCGGAACATGAATAGATAATTTCGCACACAATGTAAAGGAATGCAAAGTAAAAGAACTTGAATTTGCATTATCAGATCATACGGCACAGCTATTATCTTGCCCGGTGAAAGAAAATTGCTCACTAAAATACTGATTTACTGAAAGGGGAAATTACAGCAAAGAATATATGCAAAAATTCAAAAATTGCTTGGCCTCCCTATTCTTTACAAAAACTGCTGAATGTCCAAATGTAGCTTACAATTTGTTCCATGATCAATTTACACTATTCTATAACATCTGCTTTCCGGTAATGATACTCAAAATTGGAACTCATAGAGAGCCTAAGTGGATTACTAAAGGTGTTAAAGTATGCTCAAGGCGTAAGCGTAAACTACTGTGGCAATATAGAAAGAACCGTAATGACTAAATCTGATTTTAAAAACGATTCTAGCCGCCTAAACCGTATAATCAAACTAACTCAGAAATCCCAATATGATTATTATATTAAAACTGCTTTTAACAAATCAAAAGCTACTTGGTCTGTGATAAATAAAAGTAAAAATAATAGCCCTAAAAATGAAATAAGTGAATTAAACATTAATGGTAAAATTGTAAACAATCCCACTGACATTACTCAATTGTTTAATGACTACTTTATTGATGCAATAACAACTCAATCAAACTCTCAAGGCTATCATATGCCATCCAGTACATCTAAATCCATATTTATGACCCCAACTACTCCTTGGGACATTCAGCGTATTATAATCTCATTGCGAAACTGTAGTAGTACTGGATATGACATGTACGTACCAGTGCATTAAAAGAAACAACTGAATACATTTCTCTAGTGCTGAGCTACATCATAAATGTATCTATTGTCCCTGGAATATTCCCCGATAAATTAAAAAAAATCATAATCATACCCTTATTTAAAAAAAACGACAAACATGTTATGAATTGTTATAGACCTGTAGCACTCATACCAGTATTTTCAAAGATATTCGAGAAGGTTATCAGTAAAACTTTGTCTAGTTTCTTTGAATTTAATAATATTTATGCTAAAGAACAAGTAGGGTTTCGTAAAGGTAAATCTATAAATTTGGCTATTTATAAATTTCTACAAATCTTAATGAGCAATCTAGACAAAAATAAGATAGTATGTGCTCTACAATCATATGGACTTAAGTAAGGCTTTTGATTACGTGGACCATAATATCTTATTGTCCAAGCTCTAAGCCTATGGTGTAAGAGGTAACGTTCTACAACTCATTAAGTCATATTTAAGTAATAGGAAGCAAGCAACTGAAATAACACGAATCTGTCATAAATCAAAAAAATAAATTATTTACAAATCAGAATTTAGAGAAACTAAGCATGGAGTACCGCAAGGGAATGTTTTAGGTCCACTTCTTTTTATTATCTACATAAACGATCTTCCTAAAGTTATTTCTGATCAAATGGTGTTATTTGCTGATGATAGTACAGTGATCTTCACTGATAGTTGCAAACTCCATCTAGAAGCTACCATCAACTTTACCCTAGAATTAATAATTGAATGGTTAAAACAAAATAACCTGGTAATAAATCTTGACAAGACTAATTTGATGACATTTTCCAGCAAAGGCTTTATTTATAAATCTTACTTTAATATTAATTATCTAGGACATACAATTAATCATTTTGACATTACCAAATTTCTAGGATTGAACCTTGACTTTAAATTGAATTGGAAAGCTCACGCTACCACTATTTGTAAAAATCTCAGTCAGTTTTCATATGCGTTGTACATGCTCCGTAAAGTTGTAAATGTTTCTGCCGTCACAACTGCATACCACGGATATGCAGAGTCCGTACTAAGGTATGGAATTATATTCTGGGGGAATTCCACATTAAAAGACCGAGTATTTATAAGTCAAAAACGAAGTATCAGAGCTACATGCAAGCTCAAGAAAACTGATAGCTGCAAATCTTACTTCACGATACTTACGCTTCCCTGCCTTTATATTTGTGAAACAATGACATTTTTGTTAAAAATAATATGGATCTTTTTATAACCCGTATGAGTAAAAGACACAACAATAAAATTTGTTTCCCCCGAAACAAGACGGCTTTATACAATAAAAGTGTAATCTGCATGGCTGTGCGTTTGTACAATCATCTCCCAAAGAGTGTGCCAGATGCTCCTATTTAGTTTAAATTTATTTAAGTTGAAATTGAGAAAGCTATTAATAGAAAAAGCACACTATAGTGATAATGATTACCTATGAGCCGATGACAATTTTGAATGACCCATTATAAATTTTTTTTGTTTTAATTTTAAGTTAGGCTAATATTATTGTAATACTTTTTTATTGTTTTAAATTTTATATGAGGTAAGAGCTGCAAAAATTATAATTATTATAAATAAATAACGTACATAAAAATAAAATGAACATGTAAAGCTTTAACATTGCATGCGTTAGCGCTGAATATGGCTGTGCCTACACATAAACTGTACATATACCTTGTTTGTTACCCATATTACGCAATAAATACAATTTGATTTGAAAGTTTAAAAATAAAAACGGGGTCGAAATGAACTCACAAAGACCTTTTAATAGACGTGCCACTTGATCGGATAGTCCGATTTTGTTTATTTTTTACCCCTCATGTACCTCAATATCTCAACAACGCTGATTTTTGGCTCATTTAGTGACACCAAAATTGTGCCATCACTACCTATATACCGAATTTCACGATGATCGGATAAACGCTTCGAAAGTTATCCTCGGACAAACAAACATACCTACCTACATACAACGCCGATTTGCTTAAGTTGATTTGGAGATCTCGCTTCGCTCGGTCAACAAGTCAATCGACCTAAAGATAAAATAATGAAAATAATGGTATTTTTGCGTTGTATACTTGTATCACACATCAAAAAAGTCGAGGCAACATATTACTTTTTTATTATTATTTTTTTTACTCCTTTTTAAACTTTCATGGAATATCAAACCTTCTTTGAATAGTCAAAGTCGTTGATAAACAAATAAATACTGGCAGTTTTTTCTGTAAATTATGTTTTTAAACAACAAAAACATTATTTTGTCCATTTTAACGGCATTTCATAGATGCGGTTTTATTTCTTATTCATGAAAAAAAAATTAGTACCTAACCGAAGTAATCATTGGTTGTGTGTCGCGAATTTTTAGTCCACGAGTTTTTAGTGTGTAATGGAGCGTCGTCATCTTACCGCGGAAGAGATGCAAAGAGTTGTAGATCCCTAGAAATTGAAAACAGTCAAGCCTATGTTGCCCGCATTTCGGTGTTCATCGAAGCGTAATTTGCAGACTCTGTAGGCGTTATTGTGACACACGTGCAGCACCCAGGCCGAGGGCGCAGTACATTTCGTTGTCAAGACCGATACATCCAGGTAACATGTAGACGTGAACCAAAGCTGACTGCCCAAGAGATCGCATCAAGGCTGTAACCTTGATGCTGCTGGTCCCGCTGTTTGTCCCCAAACTGTGTGAAACAGACTGCGAGAGTATGGTCTACGTGCACGTCGTCCAATCAGATGCCTACAGATCCACCAGAGAACCCACGAACTCTGTACCAAACAAACGCCTACCTACCCACCACCACAGATTAAAAGAACTACATTTTTTTTTAATGATCATTTTATGCCGAATAAGTTTTTTATGGGAAAACAAATTGAAAAAGTTGCCTGGACATTTTTTGTTTTTGACAGATGAGCGCAAGGTAGATTTTGCAAAATTTCAAGCTTATCATATTTTAATTTTTATGCCGTTCACTATCTGTTGACTTTCAGTAATATTGCTTTATACCTTCTATAGTACCCACTACTAGGTGGCGCCATTGCATCTGTACGTTGCAGTTTTTTTTTGCCGAGTAGATGCCCAGACTTTATATACTGTGAGTATCGCTATTTGCCAATAGATGACAGTACTAGAATGTTGAACAGAAATACTCAAATAACTTCAGGCAATTGTTCTTTTTCACAAAACTAAATAGGTAGATCATTTTGAACCATTGTAAATATGCCCATCGCTCGCGATCGAGACGCTACCAATCACCAATATATTTGTGTGTATAATAATATAGATTGCTATTCGACAATAAATGTCGCTAGCGGTCAGAAAAAAAAACACTACTAAAGTTTGCTATTATTTGTCATTCCTATTACTTACACGTGGGTCATTATTTTATTTAGTACGACGATAGAGATTACGATTACGACTCTACGAGTTGTAATTAATCAGGATAAAAATACAATAATTGGCCTGTGCTAAAATAAGCGCCATCTCTGTGTCATCAGCAGGTACCGCAGGTTGAGATTCCTACTCGACGATAGATGTCGCTAAATGTCTTGATTAAAACTAAAAATAGGTAGGAGTACCTATATAGTAAAAGCCTACTAAATTGTTTTAGCAATAATCCAAATAGGCGTTGTTTTAAGTCTTTGGCATCGTAGTTAATTTCAATGCGGGGCTTTGTTCTGTCCAGGATAGTCACATAAAATAAATTATATAATATTAAACATTATTTCTCTGTGGGCGAATTATACTGAATTTTTCTGTTTTGTTCTTTTTTTGTTAGTCGCAAGATGATAGCGAGACGTCATAGCTAGGTATGTTTGGTGGAGTAACCAATATCGGGGATAAATCCTAGAGCTCCGCCCCGAACTAAATGGCAGCACGCATATTCTGATCCTATGGGGCCTACCGTCCAAGGCCTGAATAGAACTAACTTTTATAGTTACGAATGTGTGGTCTATCGCAAGTGTCTATTTGCAAGTCTGACAGCCGCCGACAGCTGATCCGCCGTGGGGCCTATAAACCAAAAACCGTCCGCGCGTCCGTCTGTGCGAAATCTCAGTTGATTGCGTGGAGTCCTAGGTAAGCAGCCTCAACAATATGTTGATAATTGAAACTTTGCATGTCGGTCGGCGTCACTTTTTCAGCACAGTTTTTTGGTATATAAATCATCATGATCCGTGCAGCCGTTTTTGGTGAGGACTCTAACTTGACGTCAAGTTAGATTAGAAGTTCATATTTAGGTCATTTACTAAGTTAATTAAACTAAGTTAATGACCTAAATATGTATCTCCTAAACTACAGTGTCCCAAACTAGATAGTCTATTCGGGGTGATTCTTAGCTATGTCAGTTTTAATCCCCAACGCAAAACGAGGGGGTGTTTTTATCAATTTTATAAATTAATTATTAATTGTGAAAAGTCAAAAATTTTATCACTTTTATGACGTACTTACTAACTCACTGATACTAAGCCCGGCATGCACAACGCTCTCTAAACGTATTTAGCGACTAAACATGTTTTAATTTTGTATGATTTGACAATTCCTTGAATCATACTTAGCCGCTAAATACTTTTAAGTTCGTTGCGCAAGTCACCCTAAGTCTGTGAAGCTACATAAAGGCCTATCTAATATAGGTACCTACCTTTGTGCGTTTGCGAACATTTTATAGGTAGGTATATGTACTTACCTAGTAGGTATGTTTAAGAAAACACTAATTTGCAAATATACCTTTGCGTCCGTCCAACGGATGTTTGAGAAGCTATGCTTGCTTTACTTATTCCAGAGAAAACACTCACATTATGTAAACCAAATAACAAACTAATCCTGTGGGAATTTACAACAGAATTCCAGTTATTTCGATAGAAACTGCGAATTGACCAATCATGTGTTAGTTACCGGATATTCTTTTATGAAGAATTCACGAAAAAAATGTTCCCGGTACTTGAAGATAACGAGTACAAACCTTACAATAAGCTCTACACCTTACAAAACATTATTACACAAATAAAATCTCTTTTATCCTTTACAAAGAGGTTTTCCATTCATGGTTGCTCGGCGCGATGTTTTGTGAACGCATACGTTTAGTTGGCGCCAAAATGTTGACAGATTGGTTGTGCTGTGATGTTGAGGCGGGCACAGACAGAAGTTTTGCGTTTTACCGTTTCTGCTTAGGTTGGTGCCTGGTGGCAATGAACATGATCTCTTGGCCTCTTATAATTAATAGAAATAAGGATTTGTCATGGAGGTTGTATTTAATTTCAGCATTTATGAATGTAACCTCTTTTATTTTAAATAGAAATAAGGATTTGTCATGGAGGTCGTATTTCATTTTAGTATAATAAGAATGCAATGAGCCTCTTATTTTCTCATATGCCACCCCTAGGGGTGTAAATTGCATTTGCGCATTAGGTATTGAGCCAACAATGACCTAATTTCAGAGCATTAGTTAAATACTAATCGCAGTTTCCAGTGCTCGTACATAGAACTAAATGAGTTTGATGTTCCTGATTATAGGTATACAATTCACCCATTTCCAATATTGATTTAAAAAGAAACATATTAATAAATAACATGTTAAGCAATGGTAACCCTGCTTTTTTGTGTAAGTATGTGTTTGTGTGTGTGTGTGTGTGTGTGTTTAAGAGTGTGTTAGAGGAGTGGGTTGTGTGTATGCGGGGGTCTGCGAGTGCGAGGTTATGAAGGTGTGTATGAGTGTGTGGTAGTGTGTGTATGTGTAAGGGTGGGTGCCTGTATCTGGTGGGTAAGGGACTTAAGGGTGTACTTGCGAGCTTATATCAGTGATCTAATGATATAGAAGGAAGTACATATATTGTTTTACTTCAATTATTTCATTTATTCAAGAAACAATTAACAATTGTATTTGAAATTACAAACTACATCAATATTCATTATTGACAAATGTCTTAAAATTCTAATTAATAAAACTAAAATAAAAGAACATACCCTAAACGTAAAGAAAGTCAAAAGAAAAATAATAAATGTCAACAAAAATAAAATAAAATTACTTAAAATTATTACAAATGTCACAGATTCATTAAAAAAACCTACACATCACAAAAATACTATATAATTATTAAATGTCATAAAATCATCAATTGTATAGTAGTACCCTCATACTTGTATGATTTCTTCGGTTTATTCGTATGTAAGTGTAGATAGCATTTTTTAAACTTTTTCTTTACATTTGTTGTATGTATATTTATATTTTTTTTATTATTAATTTATTTAATTATTTTTATAATTATTTTATTTAAAATTATGTTATGGTTTTTATTAATACTGTTATATAAAATAAATGGAATGGATTGATGTAACATTGAATATCCATTGCTGAACATTAGGCTTCCCCAAAGCTTTCCAGAGCGTCCGATTTTGTATATCCTGCACCTAACAGCTCCCTTTATTACCTCTACATCCTTTATTATGTTGTTTTTCCATTTAGTTAGCTATTAGGGAATCGTTCCACATTGTTATTTCCAGTCATTGTTAATCATTGATCAATCGAAGCGAGATCTCCAAATCAAACTTTTTTTTTTTTAATTGGATAGAAGTTCTATCCAATTGACCACAATCTCACCTGATGGTAAGTGATGATGTGGTCTAAGATGAAGCACGAAGATCTAGAAGAAACCTATTTACTCTTACCTTAAAGAGGCCCGGATTGTATTCTTTAGGAAAAAGAGACGACGGCAAAGTGTTCCATACCTTAGCTGTACGCATCAATAAGAACGTAGAACCAAAACGGTGTGTGCGAATGGGTTTTATATTGACTAGGTACGGATGGTACTGAGCCGTGCGACTGCTTGTCCTTTGATGGAAGGGAGATGGCGGGATCAGATCGTATAGTTCCTGAGCACATTCCCCAAAATGTATTCTGTAAAAGATCGATAGGCTTGCAACTTTACGGCGGTGTTCGAGACTTTGGGTCTTAGTCACCGCCATATATTGCTCACCTATAAGCCTAAAAGCCCTACGTTCTATCGAGTCTAAGGTAGCGAGCTGGTATTTGGCCGAACCATCCCAAAGGTGGCAGCAGTACTCCATACCAGACCGGACTTGAGCTTTGTAAAGACTAAGAAGCTGTCCTGGTGTGAAGTATCTCCTGACCTTGTTGAGGATGCCCAGCTTCATGTCAGCTGTTTTAGCCTTAGACTCGATGTATGAGCTAAAGTTGAGAGTAGGCGTGAGCGAGACCCCTAGGAGCTCGAGGTGATCTTTTACAGATAATGGTACATTTTGGAAAAATGGAACTTGGGTAAACTGACTCTTTTTCGCCGAGAAGAGACATGCTTGCGTTTTTGAAGCATTGAATTTGACAAGATTGGCATCGCCCCAGTCAGAGACGGCCTTGAGTGTCAAACCGACATTGTACGAGTATGTATGTATGTTTGTCCGAGGATAACTTTCGAAGCGTTTATTCGATCATCGTGAAATTTGGTATATAGGTAGGTAGTGATGGCACAATTTCGGTGTGACTAAATGAGCTAAAAATGTTGGTGGGTTGTTGAGATACTGGGGATCAAGAGGGGTAAAAATAAACAAAATGGGACTATCCGGTCAAGTGGCACGTCTAATAAAAGGTCTTCATCAGTACATTTCGACCCCGTTTTTATTTTTAGTTTGAACCTTGTAGTTTTTAGGCATAATAAAAACTGAAATTTGATAAAATTCACAGGGACCAGTGATCCCACCGTGCTGTAATTTGGTACGCGTGTAGCTTTTATGACACAAATATAGGGAAAAGTCTGAAATCCAGAATAACTGCAATTTCTACCCCAAAAAACTATAATCAATTAACATGAACATTTTAATGAAACTGTAGGTCAAGTAAGTTGGTTATGCATTTCGTGGCACTAATTTACTAGTCAAAGATTAAGGCCGGCATGCACAAAGATCACTTAACGTATTTAGCGACTAAATATGTTTAAACTACACGTATTTGTTTGATTTGACATCACATTTAGCCACTAAATACGTTTAGGCATCGTTGTGCAAGTAGCCCTAAGAATAATATTTATTTTGTTTTTTTGGAGATTCGCGAGATCTCAGTTCGGGGCGTACCACTAGTTTCTTATTTTAGGTGCTATCCATTTCTGGATAAAGGCCTCCTCAATCTCTTGACAATTAAAATGAGCACAAATGAATGTATACGGTCGGTATAGCAGTCTTATCGCTTAGAACCGATCATCAGACATGTTTTGGATGGAATGGATCCTGTTGGTTTTGCCGAGGGTATGGTATGTAGATAGGTAGCTACGTAAGTAGGTACTTAGCTGAAAAAATTATGCAAAACCGTGATTCAAACCCACTCTAGAAACTGAAATCCTCCTACTATGCAAGCAGTGCCGCATTAGAGGAAAATCAGCTGGTTTGTTGCATACTTTTGATTGCTGTACCGAGGCGCGCGGGCGGGCTACAAACAAAGGCCAGAAATATAAAAAAAGTGACCGATTCGTATAAAAAAGTAGTCGAATTCACTTGGAATAGCGCCGACGTGCCTAATACCTACCTATTTCTATTGACATGATTACAGGTAGATTTTTGCCTTTTGCGGCCATTTGTTTGACGTGAGTACGTCTACAGCCAAAGGAGTGCATGCTTGAGCGAATCAAACGTCAGGTGGGGTGAAGCGTTGTGTAGCCGGCGTTCAAGAACCGGCGCTGGCCGGCGGCGGTCACAACGGGAGTGACGCCGCCGGCACTGCCACTGCTAGGTGTACTGCTACGTTGCGGATATTTAGTATTATTTATTTGCCTGAGTGAAGACTGAAGCGTTCTCATATTCCCTAATGTCTAAATATAGTATAAATAACTAGTTGGAACCACGTTGCCTCTTTTTCGACATCCGCCAGACCCTCTGGACGGGATAACCAGGCTTTAATTAACAAGGCCTCAATTAACGCATCTCTATCAAGTTAAATTTAAGTATCTACGTATTTAAGCGTTATTGTCAATCGGCCATCATTAGCTATGTATGAGAAAATGATTTTGCGTCATATTTCTTTTCCGCTATTTTTACTTATTTTTCAGTTATTCTGCTATTCGGAGCGGGGACAAATCCAACAAATCAAAGATCATCAAAATCGGTCCGTTCCAGTCGTTCTTGAGTTAAAAATGATATAACTAGTGGTTCGCCCCGAACTGAGATCTCGCGAATCTCCCAAAATAAATACTATTCTTAGGGAGACTTGCACAACGTTGCCTAAACATATGATTTAAGCAGTTGTCAAATCATACAAATACTTGAAATTTAAACATGTTTAGTCACTAAATACGTTTAGCGATCTTTGTGCATGCCGTCTTAAATCTTTGACTAATAAATAGGTACCACGAAATGCATAACCAACCATAATAGCTTATTGAGTCACACTAAAATTGTGCTATCACTACCTACCTATATACCAAATTTCATGATGATCGGATAAACGCTACGAAAGTTATCCTCGGACAAACAAACATACATACATACATCATACACACAACGCCGATTTGCCCAAGTTGATTTGGAGATCTCGCTTCGTTCGATCAATAATAAATAATGACGGACATTTCACACAGTTCTATCTAGCCCCAAATCAAGCAAAGCTTGTACTATGGGAACCAGATAACTTGGTAATTAATATTTGAAGGTATACATACTTATAATGCATAAAAAACCAAACCCGGAACAAATATCTGTAAAACGTTGAAACATTTGGTCCGCATCGGGAATCGAACCCGCAACCTCCTGCGTCTCTGTCGGCTATCAGCTCCCTGCGCCACGGAGGTCGTCTAGTGGCTGGTTTTCAATGGCTTAGATCTATAATCCTGTCCCAGAGGCTACAGCGTTCGTCTTTCTCCCAGCATGCAGCAAGCTAGCCACCACGCGCTCTATAAATCATCTACCTACCTAAAGTAATAGTCGAGCAGTTTTTATAAGTCCTAAGTAGTTAATTAAGTAATTTATTTTTCTGTTTCATTTAAAATCTTTTTTGTAGAAGCACATTAACCTATGTTTTTTTATCAATACATCACGGATGACTGGTAGAAAATGCTGTTTAGCATTAAGGGAGTACATATTTTTTTTGTGCAATAAAGAATTACTTAAATAGATAAAAGGTCCAACTTGAACATAAAATAAAAATAAATGTAACAATTAAAACAAAAGAAGAACATTATGAAATTTATTTCAAAAATGATATAGGTACTACCTATTAAAATGTTGAATCGTCATTCTATAGGTAAGTAGGTATATCATGATTTTTAAGATTTCATTGAATAAAGAAATTTTGACTTGACTAAATACCTCATTTTTCAGAGAAGTGCTCGCGTTAAAGTATTCGGCCGTGCCCTTCCAAGCCTACCACGGCTACCACCCATTTTTTTCACAACTCCAAATCTATTGTGTGATGGGAATTTCGAAATATAACAAAGTTAATTACTTGATTTCTGATTTACACCAGTCCGTGGTTTATCACTGTCAATTGCACAAAGAATCTGATTTCTGGTCCCACGACCGAGAGAAGAAACGACAGAATTAGCCGCAGGACTTCCGTAGGCCTCCATAGATTCCCAGGGCGATCGACCTTGTGCCAGCAGGATGAAGTGACAGTGGATTTACGTGCTGCACTGTAGGCACTCACGAAGCCAGACTGAAGACGGTACTCATCGAGTCATCTTCAACGTCAGCAACGACCTCAGGGACTCTGCTGCCACCAACCCAAAAATCAGCGAAATGCCAGAATACCAGCTTGAGGATCTAGATTCAATTGAGAGAAGAGCCAAGAAGCTCATTTGCAATGACGGGTTAGCAGATGCTAGGCTCTACAGCCTCAATCATCGTCGAAAGATTTCAAGCCTCTCTGTTTTTTATCGGATACATTTCGGAGAGTGTGCTGCGGAGCTTTTCAACCTGATCCCACCATCCCCATTCTACATACCTCCCATACGCACAAAGCGATACTCTTCCCCCTTTATTATGCGCACCGCCAGGAGTGGAACGCCTTGCCTGAGTCTGTGTTTCCTGATAACTACAACCTAGGGGTCTTCAAGTCGCGAGTGAATAGGTTTCTTCTAGGCAAGCGTGTACCATCGTAGACTGCATTATCGCTTACCAATCAGGCGAGAAAAAAAGTCCTAATCCGCTACTGTAAGGAGTTAGGATGGCTGAAGTCAGGTTAGAAGGGGGAGAATGCATAATACACCCCTATGCGGGACGTCAGTGCAGTCTTATTCCTCCCCATATAATTAGATCTTGTGCGCCTTGCATCTAACGGCTCCCAGCAACGTCAGGTCGTCTTTTCATCTAGTGGGTGGTCGTCCTACGCTGCGCTTTCCAGTGCGTAATCTCCACTAACATTTCTGCCCCAACAGCCAGTTCAGAGCTATGTGCACCGCCCACTACCACTTCAGATTGCTAATCCTTTGTAATATGTCGGTGACTTTGGTTCGTCTACGCATCTCCTCATTTCTGATTCGATCTCGTAGAGAAATACCAAGCATAGCCCTGTGAGCGACCTTGATTATTAGGCAGGACCCATTGCGACCTGAACCGCTCTGGAAATCTGTGGTTGACGATGATGATGAATATTGATTGATTGAAAATACGTTATTGCACTTATAAAAGTAGTAAGTACAAAGGCGGACTTGATGCTAAAGAGCATTCTCCAAAAATATCTCCATCTAAAGGTTTTCTGGAAGAGATCGCTTTCTTTAGCGATAAGACTGTCCATTATCCTTTCATTTTATTGTTTATATTGTTTTTTCTTTCTGTTTTAGTTTACATACCTATAATCGAAAATTCATTAATTGGTTGATTCTTCCAGATAACCTTTGTGTATTGCGGATAAAGATGTGGTGTAGGTAACTAGGTACAAAACTAAAATACAGAAGAAACAGTAGAATCATCTAAAGACCGTTGCAAACGATAATAGATAGCTCAACTGCTCCAGATCTCTTCACTATCAGGCGGAAGTGGCCAAGACACTGGCTGCATTGCGCTTAATTGCAATGCATAGGCATTGACCCAGATAAGCGCCAGCTCACGGATCACACATCACACGTCGCTTCGATCAGACGCTCAGAAAGTATTTTAAAAATGCAGGTAACGCGTCTGGTAACCATGAAAAGTTATAGGTAGTATTATAGGTATATTAAAGTAGGTATATTAGGTACATGTATATTATAATAGGTAGGTAGTATTATAGGAAATTATAGGTAGTGCACAGAAAACGGAACTAATGATTTGCACAGTACTAATAATAATATTCTACGAAAGAACTTGATAGAACCACTCGTTTGAGAGACTTTTTTCATGAACAATCTGCATAAACGGTCGTCATTCGCAGTTATCAAAATTAAAACCTCATAGCAACCAACCTGTTTCGTCGAACACCGGACAAAGATGGCGTCTTCGCGCCAAAACAGCATCCGCAACGCATGTGAGAATATTCAAATTACTTGTGTATTTTCAACAAAATACCGTGTACAATAGCTATTGTTGCAAAAGTCCAGAAAAAATACCATAAGTGAGGATAGATGAATTGTTATAGACAGGTCAAAGAGTTGCTTTTAGGTTATTGTCAGCCGGTTTTGGCGCCAATCAGCTGAGTGGCAAAACAAGTCTGACCGGTGCCGGTACCATGTTGTGTTACGACAGCTGATATCGTTTCGCAAACACTTCATAATGCTCGCCTTTTTACCAGTCTGGTGTTGCTTATTAAAAGATAGATTTTATCTTACAAATCAAAACAATCAATTATTTTATTTAAGGGGCGTCCACTACGTGAGACGTTTTTGACGATTTTTGTAATGAATTTGAAAAAACCTATTTTACAACAATATAATAATAAAATACCTATATGTATTATTATTCCATTTATTACATATCCTTTTTAAAGATAAAGATAAAGATTCATTTATTTGCGATACATGGGTTACATCAGTTGGTAATAATTATTAGGTACCTATATGGATTTCTTTTCTTTCTATTATGAAATGGAGGGAGGCCTTTGCCCAACAAGCACAACATGGGCTAATAGTAATAGTAGGTACTTATCTAATAATAGATTTTAGTATCTATAACACATGACCGACAAACTATTGATTGATTAAAAATTAATTAGTATTGCACAAAAATTAATATATCTATACACAGGCAAATTTAATGCTAGCAAGCATTCTCTTCCAGTTAACCTTTGCGTAATGTGGAAAATAATATACTAAGTATCAAGTTTCTATTTCTCTAAATTCCGGTAAATTGCAGCAAGAATTTTATTTGGAGAAGACTTTATTTTCATAATCATAATCATTTATTTTCAAGAATGTTGGTACAATAGCTCAATATAATACTTACATACAATTTATTTATTTATTAGGCAAGGCCAACAGCACACATAGTAAAAAAATAAAAAAGCTTACCCTAGTAAGGCCTAATAAATAAATAATAAAAAAAGACTTTTCAACCATTAGCTTTAGAACCATAATAAGCAGGAAATCAGGTATTTCCTTTAGGTATTTTCATCTAAACTGTAAAGTTAACAAAGCTGCGAGTTATGTATCTTACGATATTTTCCTTCGTCGTGGCGCGAAATCTCGGTAAAGTAGAAATAGAAATATATGAGAATAGATTCTTGGAACAAACGCCGCGGGATAAATATTTGTTTGAATTGCAAATATTTGTTGTGTCTGGGTGTTTGGTATGTACCTTAGCAACTACTCTAGTTCCCAATACCCAATACACTGGGAGACCCTCACCTAGGTCACGCACGACTGTGTACACATATTTCCTTCTGTGTACCTACCTTACCTAGTGATAAGCAGTTCTGTTGAGCTATTTAAAGATAGTTTGCAACGATCTTTAGATAATTCAACTGTTTTTTTTATGTTCTTTTTTTAAGAGAATCTAAATCTATATGTAAAACAAAGTCGGATTAGTTGATCGAGCGAAGCGAGATCTCCAAATCAACTTGGGCAAATCGGCGTTGTATGTATGTAGGTATGTATGTTTGTTTGTCCGAGGATAAATGAAAATGAGACTATAAGGTCAAGTGGGATGTTAAATGAAAGGTCTTCATTAGTACATTTGAACCCCATTTTTAGTTTAATTTATGTAGTTTTTGAGTTATTAGCCATAATATAAATAAAACTTTGACAAAATTCACAGGGTACACCAGTGACCCCACAATGCTGAAATTTGGTATTCGTGTAGCTTTAGTGACACAAATATAGGCAAAAGTCTGAAATCCAGGATAACTGCCATTTGTACCCCAAAAAAATATAACCAATTAACAAGAACCCCCGTTACATCTAATTTGAATGAAACTATAGGTCAAGTAGGTTGGTTATGCATTTCGTGGCACCAATTTATTAGTCAAAGATTAAAGCCGGCATGCACAAAGATCACTAAAGGTATTTAGCGACTAAACATGTTTAAATTTCAAGTATTTGTATGATTTGACAACTCCTTAAATCACATTTAGCCTCTAAATACGTTTAGGCATCGTTGTGCGAGTCGCCATAAGAATAATATTTATTTTGGGAGATTCGCGAGATCTCAGTCGAGTTATATCATTTTTAACTCAAGAACGGTTGGATCGGACCGATTTTGATGATCTTTGATTTGTTGGATTTGTCCCCGCCCCGAATAGCAGAATAACTGAAAAATAACTAAAAAAAGCGGAAAAAAATATGACGCAAAATCATTTTCTCATACATAGCTAATGATGGTCGATTGACAATAACGCTTAAATACGTAGATACTTAAATTTAACTTTATAGAGATGCGTTAATTGAGGCCTTGTTAATTAAAGCCTGGTTATCCCGTCCAGAGGGTCTGGCGGATGTCGAAGAGAGGCAACGTGGTTCCAACAAGCTAGTACCCAAGTATCTAATATCTGTGAATCCCAAGTAGCTACTAAATGTTTAGAATAAAAATCTGTATCAATAAAATTTTAATTAATAATATTTATTTATTACTTGTCAAAGATAACTCGTGGGCTGATTTTCAAATCGCGACTAGCCGACAGCGGCCGGAATGTGTCTCGTGGTAGGGGGGCGCCTCAGTACTTCTTTCGGCAATCAGCTGAGCAGGCCGCCATGTTTTTTTCTTGGCGCGCCTTTTTTCGCTTCAACAAAACAGGTTCGCATTCCTGCCCCTTATTCTAAGAAAGAGAGCGGCATTACCGCTGGCTTTTAGAGTTCCATATCATTTTGATACTACACTCAATTCAATTCGTTTATATGTATTAAATATAACTCTTTACAGCATTAATCCAATACGACATAGGTACCTATTTTTATAACCATTTTGTCATCTGTTATCTCTTAGCCCTAACGGCCGCCGGACTTTCTGTAGTGAAACAGACTCTTAACACCCGCTAAGGCACTTTTGTTCTACCAATCGATTTTCAATAGTTGAATCCTAAGGCCAGAGATTGATTTTTGATTAGATAAAAATATTTGATGGTACAGTCAACGACATAAGTTGATTATCAATTTGAGATTTTAAAACTATTTTCAAGTGATTATCGGAAAAGATGTTTTTACACGATATTAGTAAAGGGCTAAAGTGTACCTTTAAACACAATGTAGTTATTTTGAAATAATGGCATGAAGAAGTATGTGAAATAGCACAGATTAGTTTGGGTTAGGTACGGGCAGAGCCGTAGCCTTAGGCCGGTTTTAGTGCTCGTAGTGCTCGACCTGACGATACGGATAAACCGATCGTCAGTTTGTATTTGTAATACTTGAGATACGCACTACGGATAATGTAGATGACCGACCGAAACAGCCTGACAAGCGGCAGAGACGCGACAGCAATTGCTTTACGCAATAACTTATTAAGTACGTCAGCTAAATGCTGTCGCGTCGCTTTATTACTGACTAGCTGTTGCAAGCGATTTCATACGCGTTACACTACTAAATGTGTAACCTAGAAATAAAGCTAAACTCGCTGTTGCAACTTGACTTGACACCCCATTTTTATCACGCAATAAGTTTAAAGAAATAAATATTATGACATTCCCTTGTCAATACATCTATGAAAATCTAATGTATGTTCACAAAAATATTAATTTGTTTAAGAAAAATAGCGATAATCATAATTTTAATACTATAAATAAAGATAAACTCGCTGTTGCCACTTGTAAACTCCATAAAGTTATTAAATCGTTTAAAGGGCAAGATGTACGCTTTTATAACAAACTCCCAAGGGATGTACAAAAATTGACAATTAATAAATTTAAAAACGTAATTAAACAAAATCTTTATAAAAGAGCCTACTATAAAATATCGGATTATTTAGATGATAGAGAAGCTTGGGATTGGAATTGCTCCAACTCGTTCAAAATGTTATAATTTAGACGTAATTTATTTTCTGTATTATGTATTGTAAAAGGATCATTAAAAAACAACCAGCCTTGTTTCTTGCCTTTCTTTCCTGGCTTGGTCGCGAAGGAACAGGCAGTAAAATTGGCGTTTCAAAGTTATTCTTGTGATTTTAATGAATAAAAATATTTGACTTTGACTTTATCAACCCCAAAAATTCACGACCATTAGGTATCAGTATTTTATCGTATTCTCCAGTGAACCCGTAGACTTACATCAAACTCGCACTTGACCGTTTTTTTCTTCCGAGTCCTACAGCAGGTACATAGTTCCGGAGGCCTAAGTAGTTTTGGTTATTCTGGTCAATATCGATAGGGACAAGAAAATTACATACCATTTTTACCTATGATGGCCTTTCTAAGGCCGTATCTTTACACAGTATAAAATGAAGTCGCTTCCGCTGTCTGTTCGCTTAGATCTTTTAAACTACTCAACGGATTTTAATGCAGTTTTCAGCAATAGATAGAGTGATTCAAGAGGAAGATTTATATGTTTAATACATACATAACTCTGTATGTTTGTTAGTTTGTTTGTTTGTTACCTTTTCATAACTAAACGGCTAAACGGATCGTAATAAAATTTGGCAAGAAGATAGATTATATCCTGGGGAAGGACATATGCTACTTCTTACCCGAGTGTGCAAAAGGAGGGTAATTTTTTTATTGAAATACCACGAATGGGAAGCCGCGGGCGAGTCACTTAGTTAATAAATAAAGCGTTTTTGCACTGTCAAGTGTCTGTTTTCGAGAAAGTCGAGATTCGGATTCGTGGTTGAATATTTGGAATAAGTATAAGGTTAGAAGGGAATGCACAATACACCCCAATGCGGGACGTCAGCGCAGATCTTTTATTCCCCCCACCTTAGAATTAGAATTGTTTGCTTTTATTTTTTTACATTTTACAACTTGGCCAAATCAGCGTTGTATATATGTATGTTTGTTTGTCCGAGGATAACTTTCGAAGCGTTTATCCGATCATCGTGAAATTTGGCATAAAAGTGATGGCACAATTTTGGTGTGACTAAATGAGCTAAAAATGGGGGGGGGGGGGGGGGAGTTTTGTTGAGATATTGAGGTTCAAGAGGGGTAAAAATAACCAAAATAGGATTATCTGGTTAAGTGGCACGTTTAATAAAAGGTCTTTGTGAGTACATTTCAACCCCGTTTTAATTTTTACTATAAACTTTGTAGTTTTTAAGTTATAAGCCATAATAATAGCTTAACTTTGACAAAATTTACAGGGTACCTACACCACAGTGCTGAAATTTGGTCTGCGTGTAGCTTTAGTGTCACAAATATGTGAAAAAGTCTGAAATCCAGAATAACTACAATTTATACCCCAAAAAAAGTAACCAATATACATGAACTCCCGTTACCTGTAATTTGAATGAAACTGTAGGTTAAGTTATTTGGTTAAGCATTTCGTGGCAACTTTTTTGATGGTCAACGATTACAAATAATATTTTTCGTTTTAATCAGAGACTCGCGAGATCTCAGCTCGGGGCGAACCACTAGTAAATTAAGTAAATCAGTCTTCATTGTAGGTCGCTTAGACCGCAGTTGAAGTAGCTTCCATGTTGTAATATCTGCTGGCGCTAGTCCTTCACCGCTTCCCCCCGCAGCCGGGCTTGCCCCCCGGCGACGGGCGACTGCTGGTCTTCTTGGAGCAGCCGCGCGCCGCCGCCGCGTTCATCAGGACCCACAACGCGCACGAGTCACCGCGCGGAGGACAACCACATTATCTACTCTAGTGTAGGGCTGCCATCTCCTTTAGAAACCCAGTATTTGAAGGTAGAAATACCAGGACACTTCGGTTTAAGTCAAGAAGCATTATCGTGTTTGGATTTCATATGAGAGCTCGTATACCTAAGCTTTTATTGGAAAATGTACCTACAGAAAGCTTTCCACGGTGCTTCTTTATTTTAATAGTATAATATATCTCTCTCTTCCCAGCTATGTATCCCACATGGTGGTGGGGTCAGCTTTCCTAGTTGTTCTTTTCCACTTCGCTCTATCCTCGACGTCGTCATCAGAAACTTGGCACTCTCTCATGTCTTTTAATAGTATAAAATAATTTTTACATAAATGTAACAACCGACTTCAAAGTTACCTGGAATATTCACACTGAAAAATACAGTCGAATTGAGAACCTTCTCCTTTTTTGAAGTCGGTTAACCTAACTTCTTTCTCATCAAACTACCCTTGAAGTCCAATAAAAAAAGAATCATCGGAATCATTTGGCGTGATATTGAGTTATTCGTCCATTTGTCGCGCACATACTTAATGCAAATTTAAGACTTATATGGTTTTCTCATGGATGCCATTGTCAGAACTGAATCAAATTGAAATGGCACCACATGGGAAGCACCAGCTTTCAAATAAAAAAAGAATCATCAACATCAGTTCACCCAGTCGAAATTTCTGAGGTAATAAACATTAAAAAAAATACAGTAGAATTTAGAACCTCCTCCTTTTTTGAAGTCGGTTGAAAAGTGTTAAGTGCAGAAGCGAGACGCGGGTCCAGTGTCAAAACCATTGGAGACAGTAGTAGCGCGTGAATTTTAAAATACAGGACCCTTTTAAAACCCAGAACGCTACTTAAAAACTATCCAGGAAAGCCTAGTACACCCCAAAAAGTAGGACATGTCCTGGGAAAACAGGACAGTTGGCAACCCTACTCTAGTCTAGGTATCATCATCGCTTACCATTAGGCGAGATCGTGGTCAAACGCTAGCCTATAATTTATAAAAAAAAAGGTATCATTGCGTGACAGCCTGTTTAGAATTAGAATTAGAAGTACGAATCTCGAAGTTGTTGACGAGTACGACTACCTAGGACAAACAGTCCAATTAGGTAGGTCCAACTTCAAGAAAGAGGTCAGTCAACGAATCCAACTCGGCTGGACAGCGTTCGGGAAACTGCGTGAAGTCTTCTTCTTGTGTAAAATATGACTGCATGAATTTTTTTTTATACCTACCACCTGGAGTTGGAACAAGCATATGGCCAACCTAATGTTAAGTGGTAACCATCGCCTATAAGAAAGTAATGCCTCGTAGGTCACGCACCTTATACGTGCCCTACGATGCATTGCCCTGCGTCTATCGATTTGAGGCATACAGTAAAGCCTCATCTGCCTGTAATTTCACCGGAAACCATACTTCAAATCGAAAAACAGCAATGTAGAAGCAATGCCAAGGATCGTGATAGGTGGAAGGAGTTGAGGGAGGCCTTTGCCCAGCAGTGGGAAAACGTAGGCTAGTTAAAAAAAAGTCCTAATATTATAATAGAGTCTCAGTAATCCGGCACTTCAGTAGTCCGGTACGTTCAATAATCCGGCACCCTCCGAACAACCCTCCCTCACCCCTCCTTACTCTCTTTCCATGCTTGCGCACATATTTTATAAAGTTAGGTATATTAGGTACAATACTTACCTATTTATTTATGTGCAGTAGTCTCACTAATCCGGCACTATTAAAAACTAGGGGGTGCCGAATTATTTGAATGTTCGGATTATTGTATTGTATAGAAAAATTCTTAATAAGTCAAACTACATAATATACAAACTATATACTTATAGCTGGTTGCCCGCGACATCGTGCGCGTTACACTACTAAATGTGCAGGCAACCTAGAAATAAAGCTAAACACGCAACACCCCATTTACATCCCATGTGACCTGATTTATGGGATAAAAAATATAGGTAATAATTCTACGTGATTGAGTAACAAACAAATACCTACTACCTAAATAAACAAACATCCAAACTTTCGCATTTATAATATTAGAGTGATGGATAGGTACTTAATTAATAAACTAATTTAAAGACAAGTGGTTTTAACCAGTTAAAAAGTAAATTCTTTGATTAATAAATCCTTAGATATCGTAAAAACACAGGTAAATGATCTAACGCAACGGCCATAGAGCACTAGCCTTCGTAATAGTTCATCCCGCACCAATGTCACACCATAAACACAAGCAAAATCAACCCCTAGTATTTTGAAATAACAATCAAAATCAATCGTCAAGCGAGTTACGACTTTTTTGCTGCATTACAATAATATCGATCGTGAGAACTTATTACGTACAAACCAAAATCAACTTTAAAATAACGATTTAATGTTCAATATCGTTTATCAATGAAATAAATACCTGTTCTTGACCGACAATGACCTTATGAAAAAGCGCGGGAAATGGGCTTACTGATAACTCTAACTGATTTGCGAATTTATATCTTATATTATAGGTATAGGGTAATGATTCGTTTGAAATGTGAAACATATGATGTAATTGAGGATACAAGAAAGAGACAGGTTATCTAGGAAAGATTCTAGATCTGTTCGCAATGTAAAAAATAAGAATAAATGTTATGCAAGGGCTGAAAGCTATCAATTACACCCGAGATATTTAGGTTATTAGGGTGTTAATGATCGCTTGCAAGCAAATAGGTGGGCTATGGTCGTAACTGGATGGATCCCTGTGGGTGGAAAGCGACACCGTGGAAGGCCTGAGAAGCGTTGGCGCGATGATTCGGACGCTTTTTATAGGGACTGGCGGGATTTGGTCGAGATAAGTGGAGAAATAAAGGGGAGGCCTTTTCCCAGAAGTGGGACAGCATGAGCTAGAAAAAAATATATGATCGCTTACACCCGAGTCTAGCACATATGCATTGTTTTTTAACAACCGGACTGTGGCCTCTTCAATTTCTTTATAGAAATAAGGATTTGTCATGAATATTGTATTTCATTTTAGCGCAATGAGCCGTATTTGACCAATTTTCAGAGCATAGTGATGAAAAAGTAAGGTAGGTACCTACTTATTTAAAACAATTGGACTGAGTTTAAAACAACCCGTGACCAATTTCTGGAATCCGGAACTAAAATTTGCAAAATTCATTAGTAAATTACTAGAAACATAAATTTAATAACTTCAAAAACGTTTTATGACCGCATGTTATCTAACTTGATAAAAAACTTTTCAATGCAAACTTATTACACAGCCAAAACATGGTTATGCAAATATAGATTCTATCCACTTGGAATAAGAGTCGACATGTAATGTTGCGTTATACGAAAGTAATTCTAGTTGGCGGGAGTCGGGAACCACAGAACCACAGAATAGAAACAGAATTAAAGCTTAGACTTTATAGTTATCAATGTTTAGTGTACGTACACATCTATTTTAGCGCTTTTACCATTACGGCGGGCAAAATGCTGAGTCGAGTCCCATTTACTGCTGTAACATAGCATACAGTGTTTACCAAATTCTCCCTTGTTTTCGTTTAAGTTTTACGTTTAAACTACATATTTCATTGTTTAATTTTTTTGTCCTTTCTCTGTTTTAAAATGGTAACTGTATTGTGTGCTAATGTAGTGAATGAATGATTTTCTATGTCTATGTCTATTTTCGATACAGATCTGTGTAATTGATCAAACGAAACGAGATCTCCAAATCAACTTAGGCAAATCGGCGTTGTATGTACCTATGTTTGTTTTTCCGAGGATAACTTTCGAAGCGTTGGTCCAATTATCGTGAAATTTAGTATATATGTATAGTACGTGATGGCACAATTTTGTTGTAACTAAAATGAGCTAATAATGTGGGGGGAATTGTTGAGATATTACAGTTCAAGAGGGGTAAAAAAAAAACAAAATGGGACTATCCGGTCAATTTGCACATCTAATGAAAGGTTTTCATGTGTACATTTAGAACTCCGTTTTTATTTTTAGTTTAAACCTTGTAGTTTTTGAGTTTTTAGTCATGATAAAAACTGAACTTTGACAAAATTCACAGAGTCCACCAGTGAACCCACAGTGATGAAATTTGGTATGCGTGTAGCTTTAGTGACACAAATATAGGGAAAAGTCTAAAATCTGGAATAACTGCAATTTCTACTCCAAAAAGAAGTAACCAATTAACTTTAACTCCCAATATCTGTAATTTTAATGAAAGTGTAGGTCTTGTTAGTTAGTTGGTTCTGCATTTTGTGACACTATTTTGATAGTTTTTTTTTTGTTCGTTCCACTTTTTCCTTCCTACATGAAGATCGGAGGCATTTTGTATTTTGTTAGTCTTAGATTACAAATATTTTTTTGTTTTTATGGGAGACTCGCGAGATCACAGTTCGGGGTGAACCACTGAATAGTGCACTAAATTCATACAGACTTAATTCAGCATGTCGATTCTGATATTAAATTTTTGTGTCTAACTGGATAAGTATCTTTAGACATGGCAATATTCAGTCTTTTTCATTTAGCCTGTCTGAAGCTTCATAAAAACGAGCGATCCTTTTGTTTTTAATAAAAAAAACTATGTACCTATTAGATTTGAAAATTAATTATTGCACTAATAAAATAATACATAGGCGAACGTAATGCTAATTAACATTTCCTGCTAAGGTATTGCATTACGCCCGTTACTGTCCCACTATCTTCTTTTTCTTCTGTCTCAATCTATTTTGTGTACATTCCAGATTTGAAAGTTAACGCCCGAGGAACGGTACCGTAACCGACGGCCTTTGGTTTCGCGCGCTTTTGCATCCTGTCAACGCCCATGCACCGTCAAAATACACTTTATTAGCAAGCAAAACGGTACAATGTCGTTTGAAAGTTTTTGTTTACACGTCACTTGACAAGATAACTTTTTTTCTAAGACGGCGGCATGAGATTATCTGTCTAAACTTCTTTTAGGTGTTTCACGGAATGTAGTTGATAATTGTTACCGTTGTTAAATCGAACTCAATTTTAGCGATTTTGATGTGCACTAATAATAAATACTTATTACCTATTTTGATAACGTTTATTTCAGGCAACATGAATAAACTAAACATTAAATAAACTAGTGGTTCGCCCTGAACTGAGATCTCGCGAGTCTCCCATAACAACAAAAAAAAATGATTTGTATCTTTGACTATCAAAATACAATATGTCTCCGATCTTCATGTCGGAGGGAAAAAAGTGGAACATACAAAAGCAAACTATATTAAAGTTTCATTCAAATTACAAGTATCGGGAATTCATGTTGGTTATTCTTTTTTTTGGGGTAGAAATTGCAGGTATTCTAGATTTCAGACTTTTCCCTATATTTGTGTCACTAAAGGTACACGCATATCTTTCAGCACTGTGGGGGTCACTGGCGTACCCTGTAAATTTTGTCAAAGTTCAGTTTATATTATGGCATAAATATACAGTGTGTCCCTGGATAAAGTGCAACCCCGAAAGGGGGTGAAACTAGATCAAAAATTATCGACAAAAAAATAGAAAAAAAAAAATTAAAAAAATTTAGTATATACTTTATTGATGAATTAAAATTTTTATTGCTCACTAATGACTCTATTTAATAAAAAAATTATTTCTTCCAAAGTAGTAGGTCTATTTTGTTAAAATAAAAACCATAATCATGTCAGATATGTGACGATGACGATAAAATAACAAATAACTCACAAACGAGTGGCTATCGTGACTTAAAGTTTAATTTTTGTATTAAAATTACATTTTTTAGGCTGTTTTTTTCCAATAAACTCCAAAAATCTTAAAATTAAGCCTATAATACTAGAAATTTTTATGACTTTTTATTATTGTCTATCATAATAGCTTTTAAATAAAAAAAAACCTACGTTCTAACATAAAAAATGTGCTGGCTAGAAGCTTTTAAAGTTGACCACTGATTACGTCACCACTCAGGTAGAGACACGTTTTTTTTGCTGCTCAGGTAGTATTAAAAATCAAATTTTAGTTACAACATTTTTATTTAACTTATTACATGTAAGTATGAAATAAGGGTTTTGTTTAATGCATTAAATGCTCAAAATGGCTTCCTTGTTGTTGTAGGCACATTGCCGCACGAAGAGCGATTTGTTGTGTGGCTCTAAGCACCATCTCTGGGTCACTTCTTATCTCATCGGCACATCGCATGATTTGATCTTGTAACTCTGCCTCGGTGTCTACGGTCGTTCTGTAGACTCTTTGTTTCATAACACCCCACAGAAAATAGTCTAGGGGTGTCAGGTCAGGTGAACGTGCCGGCCACCCGACTGGTCCATCCCGGCCGATCCACCTATTAGCGTAGTTTTCGTTTAAAAAACTTCGCACATTGCGCCCGTAGTGCGCAGGGCATCCGTCCATCTGCAAATACATCTGTTGCCTTGTAGCCAGCGGAACATCTTCCAGCAGTAGTGGCAGATCGTCTCTTAATAAGTTTAAAAAACTTTCGGCATTTAATGTTGCGGGTAAAATAACTGGCCCAATCAGCGTGTCGTCTATTAGAGCTGCCCATACATTAACTGAAAATTGCACTTGAAAAGTAGACGCCCTCTTTAGGTGTGGATTTTCCTCGGACCATACATGTAAGTTTCTGCAATTTGTGATTCCATTCCGGGTGAATTTCGCTTCATCCATCCATAAAATTTTTTTAGGAATTGTGGATTATTTCTAATTTTTTGTTGAATCCACGTAGACATTACGCATCTTGCACGATTGTCTACATTTTCATGCAAATGCTGTACTCGCTGATAATGGTATGGATGCAATCCCTTCTTTTTCAAAATTCGCCATACGGATGTTTTTGATATACCGTGACGCAAAGCTAAGCGTCTAATGCTGGTTGTGGGATCAACAAACAAATCGTTTAAAACGGCCTCTTCTATGGAATGGTCAATAATGGTAGCTTGTTGCTCACGGCGATCTCTTGCTAATCCAAGTCCGATGTTGGATAACTTTCGGTGAACTTCTTGGAAATTTCGTGCTGACGGTATAAGTCTGCTCGGAAACGCATTTATGTATGCAGAACGAGCGACTGTTGTGTGTCCACGTGACATACCATAATAATAATGGATGTCAGCGATTTCTCGCGGAGAGAACTCAGTCAATCGCGGCATCTCCACAACACAACAAAGTACAGTCAAAAACGTAACAAAAAGTCAAAAACAAAACAAAAGCAAAACAACGTAACAAAAACTTGAAGGCGCAGTAAGGTACGGTAGGCGGTAGCAGCGGCGAGAATATCGGAGCGACTGGCGTGCCTTGTTGTGAGTCCTGTTTCGATCCCCACCCTTCATCTTTCATAGAACAGGCCCAGCGACCATAATCTACAACAATATAAGTTAAAAAAGGGTCTCTACCTGAGTGGTGACGTAATCAGTGGTCAACTTTAAATGCTCCTAGCCAGCACATTTTTTATGTTAGAACGTAGGTTTTTATTTTATTTAAAAGCTATTATGATAGACAATAATAAAAAGTCATAAAAATTTCTAGTATTATAGGCTTAATTTTAAGATTTTTGGAGTTTATTGGAAAAAAACAGCCTAAAAAATGTAATTTTAATACAAAAATTAAACTTTAAGACACGATAGCCACTTGTTTGTGAGTTATTTGTTATTTTATCGTCATCGTCACATATCTGACATGATTATGGTTTTTATTTTAACAAAATAGACCTACTACTTTGGAAGAAATCATTTTTTTATTAAATAGAGTCATTAGTGAGCAATAAAAATTTTAATTCATCAATAAAGTATATACTAAATTTTTTTAATTTTTTTTTTTCTATTTTTTTGTCGATAATTTTTGATCTAGTTTCACCCCCTTTCGGGGTTGCACTTTATCCAGGGACACACTGTATATATTATAACTTTAAAACCAAAGGTTTAAACTAATATTAAAAACGAGGTCGAAATGAACTCATAAAGACTTTTTATTAGACGTTGAACTTGACCCCGGTCCCATTTTGTTTTGTTTTTTTACCCCTCTTGAACTCCAATATCTCAACAACCCCCCCTAGTTTAGTCACACCAAAATTGTGCCATCACCTATATTTCAAATTTTACGATGATCGGATAAACGTTTCGAATGTTATCCTTGGACAAACAAACATACATATGTACATACAACGCTGATTTTCCGAACTTGATATGGAGATCTCGCTTCGCTCGATCAATTATCCTAACACCCTTCTTTTTGCGTCTGGGTTTAAGAAGAGTAAAAGTATATTTTTAATTATTATTCTTTACTTGTCTGGTCGCAAAAGTTTTAATCAACTCCAGGGTGGCCACGAATTTGGTGGGCCCAACAAACCACTCCATAGATTACATTCAACAATCAATTTGATAATATCAGATATAAACCCATACGTGAGCTATAAAATATAGTAACTCGTTGACAATTCTATCAATACGTGATTATAACCGTCAGAGTGACGTCATCATCCACTATTCCAGTTCGGAGCAGTTTTAAGCACTGGAATGATTTATGATGCTTACCAAGTTATTTATTCTTTGAGGCACAGATACCTGTACGCCTCAAGTTGATGGACGCACGGCATCGTAGGGCATGCTCCTAAGCTTCGAGGCAATACTTTGTTATAGGCGCGCGTGGGCCATTTGACCTGATTGTCTCATTTTGTTTTTTTACCCCTCTTGAACCCTAATATCTCAACAATCCCCGCACATTTTTAGCTCATTTAGACACACTAGGATCATGCCACCACTACCTACCTAAATACTAAATTTCACGTTGATCGGATCAACGCTTCAAAAGTTATCCTCGGACAAACAAACATACATACATACAACGCCGATTCCTCAAGTTTGTTTGGAGATCTCGCTTCGCTCGGTAAATCAATCAAACATTTATTTTGATTTATATAAGATTTACAAACAAAGTTCTTAAAATTATACATAAGTAAGTACTTCCAACTTATATCCAACTTATTTTTACCAGAGGCATGCAAAATTAAATAAAAATTAAGTTAATCGATTACAAATTACAAAAGACAAAATTAGTAGGTACATTATTAAACTAATAATAATTAATAAAAAATAATAATTAATGAACAAACATCAGAAAAAAATACGATTTCAATCTATACTATATACCTATACTACGAGTATATTATGAAAGAGAAAATATTTGTATTTTTGTATGTTTGTAACGAATAAACTCAAAAACTACGGATCTGGGCCCCAATTCTACTAAACCAATCGCTTCACTATGACTATGGTATCGTCGAAAAATCGCCACTATAGATACCTTTTGGTATTCTACTAACACAATCTTTTTTCAATGACCGCCGTTGCTATGACAACCCCATTGAACATTTGGTAGCATAATGACAGGAATAACAACCATAATCGTTTAATAATGATATGGCTCCATAATAGTTTTTCTTATAAATTAGCAGAATTGGGCCCCTTATTTCATTCTAATTGTGAAAGATCACCATTAGAATGCTACATCATCTCTGAGTAACATAGGCTACTTTTTACCCAATTGCACAGAAGGAGGGTAATGTTTTATTGAAAAACTTCTCGTGGATGCTACGGATTGGACAGCTAGTGTCAAATAAAAATAATTATTAATCAAATTCACATGTCAGCAAGTATTCCTGAATGTTATGTTATGTAATGAATGCCTTTCGTGTCGTGTTATTTCTTAGGGAGGCAAAGTGCCTGTAATAACAAAAAGAACATACAATTATTTACATGACTAAAATACAGAAGAAACAATTGAATCATCCAAAGACCGTTGCAAACGATCTATAGATAGCTCAACTGCTCCAGACCAGGCGTAAGTGTCCCCAAGACACTGGCTGCATTGCGCTGAATTGCAATGCTTATGCGTTGACCCAGATACTCAGTCCGACCAGATAGATAGAACTGTCTTAATGGATTCAACTGTTCCTTATTATTTTTTCATGTGTCATTTTGTGTGTGCCAAATAAATGATTATTCTATTCTATTCTATTCTAGATAAGCGCCAGCTCTCGGATCACACATCGCTTCGACCAGACTCCCAGAAAGAATTTTGAAAACGCGATGGGCCCCGGTACGCCATGGTCTCGACCTCAAATGTCGTGTTGCAATCAAATAGGCTCTCTGGGCAAGACGCACGTGCGTCGTTAAAATAGAAGACGGCATTCATTATCCTTCACATACTTAGGAATATCCTTACGATATCTCCCCTATCACGCCTATCTTCTTTCCGGGATAGATTATCGCGCGACCGATAAGAACTATGGAGAGAGAGGCCTATGTCCAGTAGTGGAAGTCCTCTGGCTGATATGATGATGACAAAAAAGCCTACTAGGTATAACATATCGGATTATTTATAGAGAAGCTTGGAGTTGCGTGCGATTGCTGCAACTCGGTCAAAAATGTTACAATGTAGACGTAATATATTTTCTTTATTGTTATGATAACCTCCGTGGCACAGAGGCGAATAGCCAGCTGAGACGCAGGAGGTATATAGTGAGTTTGATTCCCGCCACGGAACAAATGTTTGCATGATCTACAGATCTGGATCTGTTCCGGGTCTGGATGTTTTTCTATTAAGTATGTATTTACCTACAAAAAAAGGTATTTAAGTATTCTATCAGTTATCTGGTTATATAGTACAAGCTCTGCTTAGTTTAGGGTGAAATATCCAGCAAAATTTATTTATTCTAAAAGAATCATTAAAAATAACAACCAGCCTTGTTTCTTGCCTTCTTTCCTGGCTTAGTCGCGGAGAAACAGGCAGTAAAATTGACGTTTAAAAGTGATCCTTCTGTTGATTTGATGATGATGTTACAATATTTAAACTATCACAGGAACTATTAAAATTAGTGGGCAAGCAGAACGGTATTTACAATACTTAGAAACCGGCCGGCGGGCGGGTTATAATCAATGATTCATTTATATTCAACGCGTCGATCCACACCAAACTTGAAAGAATGTATTTTGAATAGGTACGCCGACCTATCTATAGCACCTTCTAAGAACACACACAGTTTTTAGTAAAAAAAAATTAATTTCTACCTACTCTTAGCCACTAGATTAGCTCTCAAAATAATGTTTTAAAAAAACCTGTTCAACGATACCCCGCCAGATGGGATGCGTGAGTAAAAAAAATCATCCCCAACTTTCATAGACGGAAGGATACAATTTAAAGATTTTAGGATGTTTTTTTTTTACTTGTGCTTGCTTCTTACCTTTCATGATTCTAGGCTAACGGGAAGTACTCTCGGGTTTTGATATTTGCATGATGTACCTGATATGAACAAAATGTACCTACCGGCATAAATTGCCGTATTCTTTTATTGCGTTTAATTATAAGCAGACAGGCAGACGGACAACGAAGTGATTCTAGAAGGGTTATTTTTGAGGTACGGAACCCTATAAGTAAATAATAGGGTCTCAATAAAAAATAAACGTAATTTACAAGCTTTTTATTAATTTGGTGGAATCTTGCAACTGAATTTTAAACCCGTTCACCTCAACCGATTGAGCTGAAATTTGGAATACATTATGTAACTTCGGTGACAATGCAATATTAAGGTACCATGGAGGTGGTCTCATGATGGAGACGGATGCTAGACAACGGAACTTCTGAATGGATTATAGTAGGCTACTAGTGTTTGGGCTCATTTGAATCTGTTTGCGGTTCCGATTATGAATTTTATAAAAGCTTGTTTTGAAAGAGTAATTTTTCAACAAATAACTTATTCCTTCTTTTATCTCAAAATTGACGTTCTAACGCCCTAGCTGGATTCTTTGCAGTTAGCTAGGCTGTGGCTTCATTCATGTCACGTTCGGCCATGAATGGAGATTTTTTGACAGTTTGCAATGAATTACGAACTCCCATTTTACAGAGTTGTAAAGAGTTCATACCTGCATGAAAAAATATTACACAAATCTTTCGAATTTTCTATAACCTACTCAGGTTATAGAAAATTATATTAGATATATAGGTATCAAAAATATAATAAAAAACGATTCGTGAACATTATATTCCTTAACAAACCTACCAAAATGGTAGAATAAAATTCCCGCTATCCAGACAACACGGCAGGCATGGATATGGCAACATAGGGGAAAAGCGCGCGCGCGCAGCTGTCTAACAAACAAAACATTTTTGTTTCATTCAGTCAGTTGCCGTCCGACCGTAGTGCCGTTTGTCTTGCGCGTCGTCAAAACCTTCCACATAGAACAGCTGATAAACTTGCCCGGCTGATTAGATAAACATGGACTTGTGAATCTATTTATTGTGTAAGTGCTTAGAACTTTGTGACAATGTGGGGTGAGAGCAGCGAGAAATGCGAAAACAACTGTCAATGTTCCGGGTAAGTTTTCAACTGGGAATCCAATTGGAATATCAAACCTCTGGGCTTCTAAGAAATAAAACTTTTTTCAGGAGCAGAGATAAAAGAGTATTGTAGTGTATGTTCGATATTTTAATATTTTGTTTAGTAGTACCTCCCTAGTAGGGATCATGATAACGGCTAGTGTGGCTGGACAGTATACCTACTTGGAATATAAGACAATCGTGTAGGTATTTTGAGTACAAATACCTAAAATAGGTACCTGCCTAGTTTAGTACCTAACCTAACCTGTACTTATTGGTTTAGTAACTATCTACGTGCCTTACCTATATCATAGCTAAGTAGGTATCTATTTACTCATTTTACTTACGAAGATCATTTATTGAAGAATATTGTGTTTTAATATAATAGGCATTTATAAGCTAGCTACCTCTACTATAAATAAATAACTAGGCTGTTTTTTTCCAGAATGAATGCCCCCCGGTCCCCCCTTAAACTCCAACAGATGATTTATCAGACATGCCTTCCTAGTAACCTTAAATGATCAATAAAAACACACTTGAACTTTTGCTAGCAAGGCGGCGTTATTGTGTCCAAAATTAACATATTAACTAAATTTAGTTAAACTAGCTAGCGTTTAACTTAGAGGACTTATAATATAACTGCTTAGTCTAGTCTAGTCTGTAATACTGATAAGCTCGCCAAATTACGTCATTCGCGGCAGCCTTGAATTTCGCCAAGTTGGCGAGAGGACGCTGACCTCTAGTCTATGGTCGAAGAAAATAGCGCGAAAGTTTTCATTTCGTTGAGCGAAAGGGAAATGGAGTACTCTATGGCACAGTACTTTACTGTCTATGGGTGCAGAGTAAGCTACATTTACAGATTTAACAAGAGTTTATTTTTTTAAGTTTAGAACAATAAGAAAGTACCACAGTGAATGACGGGTGAAATGCCTGCATCACAAAATAGGTAGGAAAGGAACAGAATTAAAGTTCGGGCCGATTTTGGTTTAAATTACAAAGCTCGAGCATAGCCCCCAGCGCTACGCTCGAAGGCACTTACAATATTATCTGATAGATTATTTAACAAATACCTACATAACAATTTTGATAAGAACGTTTATTACGAAATTAGTTTTTTTTTGCATTAAATTAAATTTTCCTATTGTTGGGCAAAGGCCGTATGTGGATGTGACGTAATTTTATCTAATAAAAGCTGTCAAAAGACCGAGATCTATTAAAATTATAAACAATAAATACTTACAGACTATCGCCAGAAATAGCATAATTACCTACATTTAATAAAACCGTTAGTGGGCCATATTGATAAACCGAATGTACTCATTTACAAAAACATTAGTATATAATAATATAATAAAATAACCATTTCGAAATACATATATCTACCGACCTGAATAGTTTCAGAAGGCTAATTCACCTAACTATTTATGCTTCGATCTAGTCGTCTAGATTGGACAATAACCGCGCAGAATCTCCAGCCTGACAGTGACATAACAACGTCAATGTCAACGGTTGCAGGCAAAGAACTGTATGCCATTATACCGGTCTTCGTGAGCTTGGTCAACTGTAAATCGCTGATGCGTGAACTGGGGAAAGAAAGACATTGGGTTATCAGTAAATCTAGTGAAAGCCATCTGTTGGTATAATGCTCTTTCTGTAGCTTGCCTTGCCTTATTACGGCGATTCCATTCTTCCGAGCAATAATAGTTTTCGTAAGAAATGCTTAGTCTAATGTTAGCTAAGCATTTGGGCACCTAGGACAGCCACCTAACATTTTTCTAAATTCAACTACCTACATATATAATTTATATACAATAAATTGCATTGAATTATGCCACAGACTAACAAACAGATATACACAGACCTTGTTGTCTGTACGTTTAAATATCTTTCAAGACACAAATGCAGAAAAATAGAAATAGACATGATGGTCTTATGGCTACAAAAACCTATCTCTTCCAGACAACCTTTGAATGGATAGGATCTTTGCTTTATCTTTGGTTGATTTTTTTTTTGATTCATACGAAAATTAATATTTTTTACAAGCTTTTATTTAGTTTGTACTGTTTGTTAGTTTAGGTCAAATCTTGCGAGCTGAATTAGAACCACTTCCAAATCCTTCGGAGTTGAAATTTGACAGGTTGGTTCGGTTCCGATGACAATACATTTTTATGGTAAGCATGACCTGATTCCTCTACTGAGGAACTCCTCTACGGGCAATAGCGCAGACACGAAATTTTGTATCCGCATTTAATTATAATATGGTCCTTTCTAAGTTCCACCATGAATGGCTGCTGCTGCACTCAGGGTTGGCTTCCGAACAGGCAACTGAACGGTCAACAGCACAGACACGACATGCATAGGTCACGTCTTATAAAATGTTTTTTACTATTAATTTATTCCAAGAATAGTCTAATTAGTGCTAAGACATAATCAATATGATACCTATTTGTATTTTAAGTCTTGCTAATGTCATTAAAAAAACATGGTCTATGGATTAACCGCTGTAGAAACCCCTATTTAATTCAGTACACCCCCGGAACCGTGAGCGTGACGTGCCGTTAACGTATCGCCACGATGCGTTTACGTTAAAAACTAGAATGTACACATTACCTAACCACGTACGTTATAAAATTAGAAGATGTATGGTAGATTACAATTTCCAAAGGTTGGCGGAGAAGATAACAAAAACACAGCTATACAGTTTGATATATATTTTAACAAAAGTATACCAAACTGAACCGGTTTTTATGATATTTCTATAGGACCAATCTAAAACTCATCATCATATCAGCTAAAGGAGGTCCACTGCTGAACGGCCTCCCCCATAGATTTCCAGAGAAACCATTCCTGTGCGGCCTGCACACCCAACGGCAACCTTCAGATCGTCTTTCTATCTAGTGGGGGCCATCCTACGCTGCGCTTTCCAGTGCGTGGTTTACGCTAGAGAACCTTTCTGCCCCAACGGCCGTCAATGCTTATAGCCCTGCCCACTGCCACTTCAGCTTGCTAAACCCTTGTGGTATGCCGGTGACTTTGGTTCGTCTACGAATCTCATTCCTGATTCGATCTCGTAGAGAAACACCAAACATAGCCCTCTCCATAGCACGCTGAGTGACCTTGAGCCTTCTTATGAGACCCATAGTGAGAGACCACGTTTCTGTGCCATATGTCATCACTGGTAACACACTGATAAAAGACTTTCGTCTGAAGATAATGAAGTATTTTGGACGAGGTGACGTCACGAAATATAACTATACCAAGCTATTTTAATGATGACTGGTAGAAAATGCTGTTTAGCATTAAAATTAAAAAATAAAAATATTGCTGGACATTTCACACAGTGCTATCTAGCCCCAAACTAAGCAAAGACTGTACTATGGGAACCAGATAACTGATATATTTTTTATAAATACATACTTATACCTAGTTAATATATAGAAAAATATCCAGACCATTTGTTCCGCAGCGGGACTCGAACCCGCTACCGCCCACTCCGCCACGGAGGTCGTCACTTATAGGAATATACATATACGAGTAGGTTTCGGAATGTACTCGTTGCAAAAAATAGATTAAAAAAAAGGAAAGAAAGAAAGACGTCTAACAAAAAAGACGACGTCGTTTTACGTCTATGAAAAAAAAAGATTCCGACGAATTGAGAACCTCCTTTTTTGAAGTCGGTTATAAACAAACATTCAAGACTATTATGCTTGCAGTAGCGAGCTACTACGCATTTGTGAAAGTATTATATCATTTTTTAGCATGATATGTAGAGGCGGCTCGCATACGGGCGCATTGTGAGCCATAGACCACAGCTATTAAACACGCTCCATAGCCGCTTTGTCTATTCTCCTTTTTGTGGGCTCAGGCCAGTTCTTGATTGAGTTATGTTAAAAATGAAAACATATTCTGACGCGATAAACATAAAATAAACACTGTGGAAGATGACGGAATACAAAAAAAAAAAGCGAGCCTTACAGTAGTCGCATAATGTGATGTGTAACATCTGACCACCGCGAGCGCTTATTGGTAAAATCCAATAGCGCGCGCTTCCCCGATTTCCTGTTACACATTTCCGTCCCTTTTACCAAAATCTCTCCTACTAAAAATATCCAGCAACCGAGAGGAAAGATGTTACACATCAAAACCTCAAACTGACTCATATGAGTTGATACACAAAAACATAAAATGACAGAAGTCAAAGATTAAAAATTAAAAGTACCTACGTAAGGTACATACAACGCCGATTTGCCCAAGTTGATTTGGAGATCTCGCTACACTCGATCAATAATGCTGTATCTTACGTTATTTTTAACCAACTTCAAAAAAAGGGGGAGGTTCTCAAATCGTCGGATTTTTTTTATGTATGTTCCCCGATTACTCGAAGACGCCTGAACCGATTCGAGAAATTCATTTTACGTTTAAAAGAGTATACTTTCATACTTCCCACGTGGTCCCATTGGGACCAAGTCAGGATCTGATGATGGGATCCCATAAAAATCGAGAGCAACCCTCAAGTTTTATAGGGACGCATAATTAATTTTTGTTATATTAGAACTCCGTCATTTATCAACCGATTTGAAAAATTTATTTTAAAGAATATAGGTACTTTCAGATTGATGCCCTAGAAATTTCATCAAAATCGGTTCAGTAGTTTGGTTAAGTCGGTGGTTATGTTTTTGTTAAAAAGTTACTTGTCTAGCCCCTGGAGTTAGAAATACGTTTTCTTGTAAAAAAAGTTAGCAACCCTATTTTCGTCGTCGTAAAAACTATTGCAAGTATTGCTGGACAAGGAAATAGCTGCGCGCGCAGATCGATACAACCCCGCACCCTCGGGGTTGTTCAACTCAACAGATGCGTACGCGCACCCTCTGGAGGGCAGAGGGTGACGTGCTAACGAAGCCATTCATTAGATATTCTACAGTTTTAATACATTTTTAATAGGTAGGATTTGCCTCTGACTACCCAGTGAGATATTTTCAGGGCGTTCTGAGTAAGAGGTGTGGGGGCCAATTCTCGTAACTTAAAATGAGTATCGTATAGATCTAGTCTCGTTACGTTAAATGTCCTAAACGGTATTCACGTAATTGACAATACAGTGGTATGAGTTGACTGGCATGCGATTATACAGTTTATTTAGAAAATACTTAATCGCGAAGTATACAATCGTAGATTTAATCGCTATGAGCACCTCTTCCAGACACTTTCTTCCTTGGAATGGACTGGATTTATTGGATTGAGTATAGCCATAATCGAGAATAACTAGTGGTTCGCCCCGAACTGAGATCTCGCGAGTCTCCCTTAAAAACAAAAAAAAATAATATTTGTAATCTTTATCTATCAAAATAGAAAATGTCTCCGATCTTCATGTCGGAGGGAAAAAGTGGAACAAACAAGAAACAACTAGGTAAATGAAGAACCAATGACAAGACCTACAGTTTCATTCAAATTACAGGTATCGGAAGTTCATGTTATACGGTTGTTTTTTTAGGGTAGAATTTGCAGTTATCCTGGATTTCAGACTTTTCCCTATATATGTATCACTAAAGCTATGCGCATACCAATATTCAGCACTGTGGGGTCACTGGTGTACCCTGTGAATTTTGTCAAAGCTCAGTTTTTAATATGACTAATAACTCAAAAACTACAAAGATTAAACTAAAAATAAAAACTGGGTCGAAATGTACTTATCATCGTCCTATTTTGCTAATTTTTACCCCTCTTGAACCCTAATATTTCAACCTCCCCCCCAATTTGGTACCTATATACCAAATTTTACGATGATTGGAAAAACGCTTCGAAAGTTATACTCGGACAAACAAACATACATACAACGCCGATTTGCCCAATTTGATATGGAGATCTTGCTTCGCTCGATCAATAACGCCATTAGCATTATTATTTTGTTACATTTGATAAAGTGGTAACCATCGCCTGGTTTTTGTCTACATATCTAAATTGATTACATATTGAAGTAACGAAGTATCAATAAATTTTGGCTATCTGCAAAACAATAAAATATGGCGGACAAGTAATTCAAATCAACAAAACCAACTCTAGGGGTCCTTAATGACGATATTTTGATTAGGGGTCGATTTGATACCACCTGCCCTATTTACGGGTTGCGAAATGAATGCAAAATAATCCCTGAAAAACACAATATAAGGTTGATAATTGAATGCGGTTAAGGCTCGTTATTTTTTTTGTAATTATATCGATTTTGGGTTTTTGCGTAATACCAACCTCTGGGCAATATTTTTGTTCGAATACTAAAGCCGCGCGTTGCCCAGGAAGGAATCAAACTTCTTTTGAACAAAGCGTGAACGTTCGAAACTTGAATTGACACGCGATGCTTTCAGACAATATTGTGAGTGAAATTTTCTGAATAAAAGCTTGTGGTTAATTTTGTCAATTTGTGGTTCTTTGTCATTTAGAAAGTCCTGTTTTCGAAAAGAGGTAAAAGAAAGAAAGAAAATACTTTATTTAACACACACACACACCATTCAGAACAGATCTAACATACCTACTTATATAAAACGGTGGTTCGCCCCGAACTAACTGAGATCTCGCGAGTTTTCCATAAAAACAAAAATATATTATTTGTAATCTTTGACCATCAAAATAGTGCACGAATAACCAACTAACTTGACTTACAGTTTCATTCAAATTACAGGTAACGTGAGTTCATGTTAATTGGTTACATTTTTTTTGGGTAGAAATCTAGGGATCTTCAAGTCACGAGTGAATAGGTTTCTTCTAGGCAAGCGTGTACCATCGTAGACTGCATCATCGCTTACCATCAGGCGAGATAGTGGTCAAACGCTAGCCTATAATTTATAAAAAAAAAAAAAAATTGCAGTTACTATGTATTTCAGACTTTTCCCTATATTTGTGTCACTAAAGCTACACGCATACCAAATTACAGGACTGTATGGTCACTGGTGTACCCTGTGAATTGTGAAAGTTTGGTTTTATTATTGCTAATAACTTAAAAACTAAAAGGTTTAAACTAAAAATAAAAACGGGGTCATAATTTACTCCCAAAGACCTTTTTTAGACGGGGCACTTGACCGGATAGTTCCATTTTGTTTTTTTTACCCCTCTTGACCCCCAATATCTCAACAACCTCCCCTCCATATTTTTAGCTCATTTAGTCACACCAAAATTGTGCCATCTCTACCTACCTATGTATCTGTATTAAATTTCACGATGATTTAATTTACGCTTCGAAAGTTATCCTCGGAGAAACGACATATACCTACATACATACAACGCCGATTTGCCCAAGTTGATTTGGAGATCTCGCTTCGCTCGATCAATTAATTTTTATGGTGCACAACATATGAACAAACAAATGACTGAATGAAGACACATTCATTTTCAACTTCACTCATTCAAATCTGTCTAACATGCCCTATTATTTCTCTGACTTCAAAGGCTTTAACCTGTTATTTTTTTGTAGCTACATTAGAAACCGCCTAAGTATGGGAACGTGAACTAGAATGACGCCATTTTTTTCTCCCCCACCAGTAATAGGCAGAGCGCGGGAGAAAAAAGGATAATAGGCATAATAGACAATCCAAGAGATGTTTTAAGAAAAAAATAATGATATCCTTCGGAAGACGTTCGCAAATTACACTCATTGCTGGCTACTTACGTAAGTGCTTCGTACATAGTAGCTAGAGTAAAATAATACTGTATTACCTACTAAACTATAATAACTAACTTTTTAATAATAAACGACGCGTGCGAATCGGAGTATGAGGGAGGCCTAATTAATAATGAAGTATGGCTAAAAATGTTATCTATTATTCTCATAGAAAACATTGCCATGCGCGAGATAGCGATAGAGCCGTTAAATTTTTTTCGTGCGTGTTCCGTAATACCAAAAAAAAAATGAACGAAAACTTGTTATTTTTTTCATATCTTGTTGTTATTCTTTAACTTGACAATATAAGCTATGTTCTTGATCAAACAATAGTATAGATGTCGTTGATTTTAATGAAATGAAAAATTTCGCTTACCTATTAAAAAAATCCAGGATACCTAAATAATATCCGAATCCAAATCATCACACTAATATTATAAATGCGAAAGATTTGATATATTTGTTTAAGTTTGGATATGTTTATTTGCTGTGTTTCAGTTTGAAGGGTATGGTTGCCGGTGAAATTACAGGCACATGAGGCTTTACACCTGTGTACCTTAGGCTGATGGACGCAGGGCAGTGCATGGTAGAGCACGTTTCTAAAAGTCAAGTTGTATAAACAAAATCACACTAATATTATAAATGTGAAAGTTTGGATGTTTGTTTATTTATTTGTTTGTTTGTTACTCATTCACGTCATAACGGCTGAACCGATTTCAATGAAATTTAGTATTTACGTAGATTATAACCTGGATTAACAGATAGGCTACTTTTTATCCCATAAATCAGGTCCCATGGGATACAAAACGGGTGTCAAAGTATCTGTAGAAAATAGATCTTAGACTTACGCGTGCTAAGCCGCTGGCGGGTCAGCTAGTAGTATTATACCACTACTATTATAAACGCGAAAGTTTGTATGGATGTAGGTATATGTAGATGTTTGTTACTCAGTCACGTCGCAACGGTTGAACCGATTTCGATGAAATTTAGTAGATTATACCTGGATTAACACATAAGCTACTTTTTATCCCATAAATCAGGTCCCATGGGATAAAAATGGGGTGTCAAGCCAAGTTTCAACAGCGAGTTTAGCTTTATTTCTAGGTTGCCTACACATTTAGGAGTGTAACGCGTACGAAGTCGCGGGCAACTGCTAGTAATAAAATCGAATTACAAATGATTCTGGTATTACGTTTGTACGGGAAATTCATTATACGCTAGACCCTTTACTTGTTAGTATTCTGTTAGTACCACATATACTATATTTGGCGTCAATCTGAAGGCCACCGGAAGGCCAGGATTACCGGAAGTGACTCAGTTATGCCACTGGGTAAAAATCAAACGGAAGTCAATAATCGTACTTATAACAGGTGAAAATAAAAGTTGAAATGATAGTGAAAGTACAATTTGTAATAATACATTTATTATTAGAAAGAATATACAACTTTTACAAGACTATCACACTAATATTATAAATGCGAAAGTTTGGATGTTTGTTTGTTTGTTACTCAATCACGTCGTAACGGCTGAACCAATTTCGATGAAATTATGTATGTACGTGGACTATAACCTGGATTACAACATAGGCTACTTTCAGCAACATCCTTAACAAACATCCTCACACAGATCCATACAAAACTTTCGTTTTTATTGATCGAGCGAAGCGAGATCTCTAAATCAACTTTGGAATCGACGTTGTATGTATGTAAGTATGTGTGTTTGTTTGTCCGAGGATAACTTTCGAAGCGTTTATTCGATCATCGTGAAATTTAGTATATAGGTAGGTAGTGATGGCACATTGTGTGACTAAATGAGCTAAAAATGTGAGGGGTTGTTGAGATATTGTAGTTCAAGAATGATAAAATAAAACAAAATGGGACCATCCGGTCAAGTGGCACGTCTAATAAAAGGCCTTTGTGGGTACATTTCGATTTCGTTTTTATTTTTAGTTTAAACATTGAAGATTTTAAATTATATGCCATGATAAAAACTGAACTTTGACAAAATTCACAGGGTATACCAGTGACCATACAGTGCTGCAATTTGGTATGCGTGTAGCTTTAGTGATAAATAGGTTATGCCCGGGATTGGAACATATATTATGTTACCACTTAGTTACATAATGTACGTATCCGACCGATTATTTAGATGATAGAGAAGCTTGGGATTGAAATTTCTCCAACTTGGTCAAAAATGTTACAATTTGGACGTAATTTATTTTCTTTATTGTATGTATTCTAAAAGGATCATTAAAAAGAACAACCAACCTTGTTCCTTGCTTTTTTTTCCTGGCTTGGTTGCGAAGAAACAGGCAGTAAAATTTACGTTTTAGAGTGATCCAAAAAAACCACGCGTGCGAAGCCGCGGGCGGGTCAGCTAGTAAAAAAAGATATAAAATGCCAGTACGTAACTTCTAGGACTATCTCCATCTTATAAATGTAACCAGTTCCGACCACATAAAAAGTCAACGAAATCTCGATGATAAAAAACTAAAGGACGTGATTTAGCCGTTATCTTGTATCCTTCTCAGGTGCCTCTCCCTCGCACTGTGGTTACATTCCTTGGTCACGTATTAGAGTATTACCTACCTCCTACTATAGGTTTGTATGATAATAGCCAACCATGGTGTTGGGAGCATTCCGGAAACCAAAAGGCATGGCAATGATTTGAAAATCATAATAATTATTTATTTAAACTTATGGCGTGATGATTCTCGAGGACCCTTATTATAAATTGCACGAACATCCTCTTTTGCAGCACAAAAACGGTGTTGATATCTGCAGCACTCCCCCACAGCAGTATACCGTATGACATAATGCTGTGGAAGTAGCTAAAGTAAACTAGTCTAGCTGTGTCCTACGTCTGTAAAATGACGGATCTTTTTGACTGCGTATGCCGCAGAAATAAGTTTCTTCGACAACTTATCAATGTGAGGGCCCCATTGAAGCTTATTATGTAAGAATACGGTGGTGTTCACAAGAGCCAACTTGCGCGCTAGCTGTCATCCGTTTAATTGTGAGGAACATGTATGTATGCCTCTAGTCGATGGACGCCGCAGTGCATCGCAGGGCACGTATCTAAGGCGCGTGACCTACGAGGCAATACTTTGTTATAGATGATGGTTACCACTTAACATCAGGTGAGCGATAAGCTTGTTCCAACTCCAGGTAATATAAAAAAAACATGTCCATAACTCAACCACTTTAATTGTGACGTCATTTCCTATTACCTCACCGTAAAGACATTATTTAAATGAATTCTGTGAATTGAATAACTAAAGTGTGTAATACAATCAAAATGCTATCCCCAGAAATGGCCAGAATGTTATGAAAATAAATAAATATTGCTGGACATTTCACACAGCGCTATCTAGCCCTAAACTAAGCAGAGCTTGTACTATGGGAAACAGATAACTGATAGAATACTTATATACTTTTTTTTGTAAATATATACTTATATGGAAACAAACATATATAACTAATATCTGTCGATCATGCAAACATTTGTTCCTCGGCGGTAATCGAACCCGCTACCTCCTGCGTCTCAACCGGCTACTTTTACTTACCTACATCAAATAATAATACATGTATAATAAATTGATTTAGTATCATGGGTGTCTTATCGCTTAAAGTGAAACAACCTTAAAAGCGAATTCTTCCAGACAACCTTTGGATATAAAGGCCTCAGTGTATTGATTGAAAGTTGAGACTAATTTTAGAGCTTATTACATATTATTAAAAGTTATTAGTTAATTATTAATTACTATTATTAAACCCTTCTTTATTGACGACCTCCGTGGCGCAGTGGGTGTATAGCCAGCTGAGACGCTTGAGGTAGCGGGTTCGATTCATGCCGCGGAACATGATCATGATGTTTTATAAATACATTAGCTGATTATAATATCATGGGTTTTTGATGTAAGACTTCTTTACGCACGCTTGACTTGGGGAGTAAGCTGGTGAATGCGTGACGAGAGCGTTACAAAATGTGTGAAGGGCGAGGCGAACGGAAGTTGAGTCCCTTCATAGCATTCAAGTTTTATTTCAGTGGTGTGGTCTAAAGCACACTCGTTTTTTTCTAAGTGATCTCATTTTAAAAATTCTAGTATTATTAGCCAGTATTATATTTTTTGTTTAATAAAAACCTGGTGCAGAGTCAGACCACTTTAATTATGAGGTTTTTAAACGAATGCACGTGTCTAATATTAATGAAGCGATTTCGTTTCTTAGTCGCTTTGAGATTAATATTATAATATAGTAATTTTGTTTAGATGAAGCGAGTCGCTTTGAGGTTATTTTATCGTCTATTTTTAGTTTACATTATGAATTTACTTTTAAAGTTAATATCCATTTTTGAAGTGAAAACTTCTTTAGGTGCCTTGGGCATTTTTGAGTTGGGGAAAAAACCATTTAACTTGCGACACTGTTACCGTTACCGACGCCGTTCCTGACAATTCAAAAAATACACACGTATCTAATTGTTCAAGTTTTCACTTCTGTCGGCACACCCGGAGTGCCACTTTTTTTAAATTGTATTTTTTGTTATTTAAATCTCTTATCGATGTTTGCTTTAATTTTGACATTGTCTCTCACAAAAATCTGTTTTATTTGGCCTCGCATGATCTGTCTTAAGTTGAAATGTGAAAGGGCTCGCCCGGGGAAGTATTTCCACCATACCTATTTCTGCATTGCTGTGTTTCGGTTTGAAGGGTATGGTTGCCGGTGAAATTACAGGCGCATGAGGCTTTACACCTATGTAACTCAGGTTGATGGACGCAGAGCAGTGCATGGTAGAGCACGTTTCTAAAAGTCAAGTTGTATAAACAAAATCACACTAATATTATAAATTTGAAAGTTTGGATGATTTTTTTTTAATTTATTTGTTTGTTTGTTACTCAATCACGTCGTAACGGCTGCACCGATATCGATGAAATTTGGTATATACGTAGATTATAACCTGGATTACCACATAAGCTAAGTTTTATCCCGTAAATGTAATCTTATGGGATAAAAATGGGGTGTCAAGTCAAGTTGCAACAGCGAGTTTAGCTTTATTTCTAGGTTACCTACACATTTAGTAGTGTAACGCGTACAAGTCACGGGCAACAGCTAGTAAATAATATAATTACATTTCAATCTTTCAACTTTGAAGTGGAACCAAAGAAAGTAAAACCTTTAAGGCACACTATTTTTAAATTTTAACTATTTGGCCTCCTTGACCCGTTTCGACCACACTCTTGATCGTAACGCCTACACATTCGAATTTCAAAATGCTGACTAGACGAAATCTCATAAAAGTAAACCTGTTTCGGACTGGCCACCTGCATTCCCGAATGAAATATTCAAATTGAGAATTCTTAATCTCCGCGTCTAGTCTATTGTAGAGGTGATGTACATAATATATATATGTAGAGAAACGGTCACTCGAAAAAGTTTTTAAGGAAGATAGATAATGAAAACAGATTTGTTTGTATCTTATTTCACCAAAGCTGTTTTCAACTCAAAACGTCTTAGTGGACATATATATGTTTTTATGAAAATTCCGATATTAGACCAACTCTAAAATACTCAAGATCGCTCTTACAGCGGAGTTCGGTTTAACTTAACTAAGATTTGTTTAACCATTTTTTACACACTATCGTAAAATTACTATTTGTAAAGCAATTGGTTTACAAAGGGTAATTAGGTTTTTGCTATCTCTTTAAATGCAGGTGCAAGGCTAAATTTGATCAATCCCAGTTGGGGTTCCCAGATTAAAAAATTGAAATTCCGGAGTAAATTCGTGACATTTGATGAAAATTCCGGACTTTCTTGTAAATACATATAACATTAATGTTATTTATTTGTGTATTAAAAATATGTGGTTTATGTTATGTTTTATTTTACTCGTTACCTACTTAAATTGTAGAAATTCCGGACGGTTTAGGATTACCGAATATGTCCGGAAAATTCCGGATGCATGGCAACCCAAGTCCCAGTTAAAGTCACATTAGGTGAAAAGGTGACATTCTGTCAGGTGAAAATACCCAAGATGGAACAAGTTTATGGCCCACCCGATGTCCCCATCAACCCAAAGTCCTGCTCCGTTACTTCAAGGAGCTATGATAGCTGGGGTCAAGGGTTAGAAGGGGGGTGTACAATACACCCCAATGCAGGACGTCAGTGCAGATCTTATTCCCCCCACTCTTGAATTAGATACCCTGCAAACTGAAACAGCAATGCTGCTTGGCGCCAGTAATAGATATGGTGTTACTTCCCCGGACGAGCCCTATCGCAAGGAAGTCTACTCTTAGAAAAGTGTAATACAGTTAGCTCGCAAAAGAAGCCACGAACCAAAACTAGTCTTACCATAAAACTTCGTTATTTGAATTCCGAACGGGACACACCACAGATTCATAATTTGTAAATAGAAAGGGCGTGTTTACTTTTTTTCTGACAAGTGCACACGTCAACACAACATACAGCCATGTTGTAACGTTAGTTCTGAAGTTATGTTTATCTAAGACTTTAGAATGAGTGTGGTAAATGTCTTTTATGGAGATTAGCGGTAATATGGTGGGTTAAATATTTCGTAATGTAATATTAAGATCCTTTTATCATTGAGCAATCAACCAAATAAGCTGTAACTTACAGTTCAAAATCAAATTCCGTTTATTCATTAAAATCACAAGGATCACTTTCAAACGTCAATTTTACTGCCTGTTCCTTCGCGACCAAGCCAGGAAAGAAAGGCAAGAAACATGGCAGGTGGTTTTTTTTAATGATGCTTTTAGGATACATGATAAAAAATAAAATAAATAACATCTAAATTGTAACATTTTTGAACGAGTTGGAGCAATTTCAATCCCAAGCTTCTCTATCATCTAAATAATCCGATATTTTATAGTAGGCTTTTCTATAAAGATTTTGTTTAATTACGTTTTTAAAATTGTTAATTGTAAATTTTTGTACCTACATCACTTGGGAGTTTGTTATAAAAGCGTACAGCTTGCTCTTTATACGATTTACCAACTTTATGGAGTCTACAAGTGGCAACAGCGAGTTTATCTTTATTTCTAGTATTAAAATAATGATTATCGCTATTTTTCTTAAACAATTTAATATTTTTGTGAACATACTTCAGATTTTCATAGATGTATTGACAAGGGAATGTCTTAGGTAATATTTATTTCTTTAAACTTATGGCGTAACGATTCTCTGGAGCCCATATTATAAATTGCACGAACAGCCCTCTTCTGCAGCACAAAAACGGTGAAGGTTCAGAGAATTAATTTCGCCCCAATAAAAAATAATATTTTTAAGTAGATTACTTAATCTTACATGACTACCCTAGAAAAGTTTGTCTCTTCAGAAGAATAGAGTAAATTTACATTTTAGCGTAGAGAGATTGCGAAATGTTTCTAGATTTGTAGTCGTGTTTCTACTCTTTACTCAAATGTTACGGAGATGGAACAAGTTTATGGCCAGTTATGGCCCACCTGATGTTAAGTGGTAAGCAATCATCGCCTTTAACAAAGTATTGCTTCCTAGGTCACGCACCTTAGAAACGTGCCCTACGATGCACTGTCTTGCGTCCATCAACTTGAGGCGTACAGATGTAAGCTTTATGTGCCTTTAATTTTACCGGCAACCATACCCTTCAAACCGAATCTGCAATGCTGCTTGGCGGCAGAAATAGGTATGGCGGTACTTCCCCGGGCGAGCCCTTTCAGAAGGAACTCTACCACTCTTTTTGGACTTATTATCACCCTAATAGTATATATGTGGATGTTTGGGTATATGTTTTTTGTTACTCAATCACGTCGTAACGGCTGAACCGATTTCGATGAAATTTGGTATATATGTAGATTATAACCTGGATTACCACATAGGCTACCTTTTATCCCATAAATAAGTCGCGGGCAACAGCTAGTATTATATAAAGTATTTGGTCTAGATTAAGCCCCGACTGAAAATACTCACTTAGCTATGGTCATTAGAACACCATTACATTGATTATGTCATGGAAAGGATATCGCCTATAAGAAAGAGATAGCTAATGCCGAGACGGAGACGGAACAAAAACAACGGCCGTTAGACCAGTTCCTTAGAGCTAGTTGTTTTTTTTTAAACGAATTGTTTTCTATTCCTGAGATTGGAGGCGTAATGGAAGACGTTACGTTTTGAATTCAGAATGATGTACAATAAAGATCTAACATTCTTCATAAAATAAACTTTACATTTTGAATTTAGAATTGTAGTTGGACTGAATTAAAATTTAGAATTACGTACAGTCAGAATCATAAAGTTTTCACTACAAAAACGATGACACTGACAGTGACATCTTTTTAAGTAGATGAAGATTTCAGTGAGCGTATAATATAAAAAAACCGGCCAAGTGCGAGTCAGACTCGCGCACAAAGGGTTCCGTGCCATTGAAAAAAAAATGAAAATAGTTTATTACAGCAAAAAACAAGAATACAGAACTTTTAAAAATTAGCCTTAGATTTATTAAGTTTTAATAAAACTACAATTACCTATAAAATTATCTATTAAACATTATCTATAAAAACTGCAAAAAATCACGTTTGTTGTATGGGAGCCCCCCTTCAATATTTGTTTTATTTTAATTTAATTATGTATTTTTAAAGTGAATATATAACTAAATATTTTGTGAATATTTTAAGCGTCTACCTGTTGCCGTTATCAATAACGAGCAAAAACAAGCAAAAAAATCACGTTTGTTGTATGGGAGCCCACTTAATTATATATTTTATTCTGTTTTTAGTATTTGTTATTATAGAAAGAAAGAAAGAAAATATTTTTATTATGCCAACCACTAATAACAACAAAATTAACTACACAAAAATACAGTACAACAAAAGATAACCAAATATAAGTTATTAGTAGCCGCCACAAACAGGTTCCAACTCAGCATTTTGCTATGTCACAGCAAGGTAACACAGCACTGGTCTTCCGTTGAAAACTTTGTGAGTACCTACACGGAAGTCTGCTAACATATATAAATATAAAAACATATGAAAATAAACAAGTAGATGACTTGTATTAAGATTCAACTAGCATAGTAAATTAAAATATATAAGTAACATAATTAAAATCAACTCGTGCGCTCAGTGCCAAAACTTACAAGTTTTACTATACAACCCACAAATATTGTGAATAAGGAGTTATAGGATGGCAGGATAGTTAGAATAGTGAGTCAATCAACTGCATCAAGTCAACGAGTGCCGGCACCATAGTTATCAGTGTGACTGCGCCGCGCGCCTTATAAATAGAACAATAAAAGAATAAAAGGATAAACAGTGCAAACGAGGGAAAAAATAAATAGTATCTAACTGGTGGCAAATCGCGCGCTTTCCCGAAAGGAAGTGCAAGAGTAATAACTCATTCAATTGCCTATCTACTACGTACGAGCCTGATAACGTCAAAAAAGAAAAAGGTAAGATAGCGGCAACAGAAATACATAATTTGTGAAAATTTCAACTGTCTAACTATCACGGTTCATGAGATACAGACTGGTGACAGATGGACAGACAGACAGACAGCGGATTCTTAGTAATAGGGTCCCGTTTTACCCTTTGGGTACGGAACCCTAAAAATGATGACGGCTATGTTCAGTTTAATATTGCTACACAAGGCAGTGAATATGTCAGCAGGGCCAAGTGATTTCTTCCCGTGATGCAACGCGCGGCTCTAATTGGTAATTGTCTTGTGCAAGGATATGTGTCAACTTTCTTAACTGTTACTGTGACGTCTGACCCCTAGTTGTTTTAAACCTAGATAATACGGTGTTAACTTTGAAGTCCTTATTATGTAGCAGACCCGCCCGCGGCTCTGCACGTATGTAATGTGTTTATGCCAATAAAAACGTTACACTCCTTCTGCACAGTTGGGTAAAAAGTAGCCTATGTCCCAACCCTAGTCATAATCTATCTATATGCGAAATTTCATTGAAATTGGTCCAGCCGTTTAGTCGTGAAAACGTAACAAACAGACAGAGGGAATTTACATTAGAATTTTTAATATTAGTATGGACAAGCTTCAAGGCTTTGCACGCGTGGTTTGCCAATAAAAAGTAGCCTGTGTATCCAGCAGGTTATGATACGTACGTACATACCAAATTTCATAGAAATCGATTCAGCAGTTCCGACGTGAAAGAGTAACAAACATCCATACATACATACATACATTCGCGATTATAATATTAGTGGGATAATGAGAACCTGTTCACCACTATAAAGAGGCACTCTCTTTTCTTTGTGTTAATTGTCTAAACATTTCTATTTATTTCATATTTATCTTTATATATATGCCATTTTATTTTTATTATTAGTTTATTTTGTTTAAGTAAGTACATATTTCCCTTCAGCTGGTCTACACAGAACTGCTCTAGAACTGTCATGCTGTGTACACATGCTTTGGGATACAATCTAGCTCTAAAAGTTGATTACTAGTGGTTCGCCCCGAACCACTAGTATCTCGCGAGTCTCCCAAAAACACAAACAAAAATTTTACTCTTAATCTTTGACTCATAAAATAGTGCCACGAAATGCTCAACCAATTAGCAATTGGTATCCCTATAATAAATAAAATAATTGAGACGGCAGTGTTTGGACTAAGCTCGGCTTGCACAACGACCCCTGAACGCGTTTAGTGACTAAACGTGTTTAAATTTGACTCCTTAAATCATATTTAAGTTTAAGCATCGTTTCGCAAGACGCCTAGCGAGTAAGCTTTATTATTACTCAAAGCTTATTTCATTAGAAGTTGCAATATATATAATTATAAATGTAGACCAAACAAAAATTAATGAAGCCGGAGCGTCGACCCTACACAGAATAGCAAATAGTCCTGTAACCGACACGAGAGTAAGTTAGATCTACTATCGGCAGGATGTAGGCAATAATGCTCCTTGTACCGACAAGCGGGCAAGTTGAAACTAAAACAAGAAAAAACTCTCATTTAAGCCGGGTCTCTGTCAATCAGACAAAAGAGTTTTCACGGACCAAGATTTCGTGTACGATTTTTTTGAAGTGAAAACTTCTTTAGGCGCGTTGAGCATTTTTAACTCTTATAGCCTCATAGTGTGACCGGTTTTAGCGGGGTGTCATAGAAGTCGTAATCTAAAAGGTTTTGATATAAAATAAAATAAATAAATATTGCTGGACATTTCACACAGCGCTATCTAGCCCAAATTAAGCAGAGCTTGTACTATGGGAACCAGATAACTGATAGAATACTTATATACATTTTTTTTTGTAAATACATACTTATAATATATAGAGAAACAACCAGACCCGGAACAAATATCTGTAGATCATGCAAACATTTTAAAACATATGATTTTAAAACAAGAAACCAGAACAGAAATAATATTGATTATAATGAAGCTATTTGCGTGCAAAAACAACTGCAGTTGGTGTCGATTATTGGTTTGAATGGCCTACATAATTAGATACCTCTCGGCAATGCGGTGAACACAATTTTGCAAGATTTTAGCTTTTCGCGATTCGATTTTAAAATGTTGGGATGAAAAGATGTTGTTATTTGTGACTTACCTTAAATATGTTATCGTTCTACGCATTGAAAAACCTTTGTCATAAACGCAGCGAGGCTAGCACATTCGCTGTGCTAGCCTCGCTTCTTAATTTCCTTCCTTTGTAGAAACAACAAAACCCATCTTCTCCAATAGCAAAGCATTTTTTAAGAAACAAATTACCTCTATTGTCATGCATAGCGCGTTCATTAAATACTTTTCAGAAACTAACACAGCTCCATCCATCATCCCCCAAGTATACACAACACACTTACACAACATCCCTCCTATCCTTACTTTCTTCAAATGCGTACATAACATACCTACTAAATTCCCTAAAGAAACAAAAAAAAAAGGTTTCTACTAATTTCTAAACAGTTATGTACTTAATGAGAATCTCATATATCTCATACTGGCATACATTAGCTATAAGAGTTTACTTACATTGATTCTGTAATTAATGAATTAAAAAACATTATCATCCTTTTGCGCCGTTGGGTACTTCTGGCTATGTCAACTTGTGTATCTCTTGGATTTTGTTTTAAATAATAGTTTTCCAATTTTTTAACTTTGCCTACTCCAAATACTAAGTAGAGTGAGGTCAAAAAAACAGCACAAATAACATAATACTGTATGAAGTTTGTCTACGTGAGTGTACTACATACCGCCACGCGACAAAGGGTTTATTATCTTTGTTTGCGCCTTTCACATTCTAAGTCTAATGTCAAGTTTATTACCACCACATAGTCACATATTTTTTATAAGACCTGGAGATAGAACAAGCTTATGGCCCACCTGATGTTAAGTGGCAACCATCGCCTGTAACAGAGAATTGCCTTGTGGGCCACGCACGTTAGCAATGTGCCTACGATGCTCTGCGCTGCTCTGCCCTACGTCCATCCACTTGAGGCATACAGGTGTAAAGACTCATGTGCCTGTAATTTCACCGGCAACCATAACCGAAACACAGAAATGATGCTTGCCGGTAAAAATAGGTATGATGGTAGTACTTCCCCGGACGCGCCCTGTCACAAGGAACTGTACTACTAGATTTAAGGTTTTTTAATTTATGTTCCTATCTTTTGTGGTGTAGAATAAAAAGTTTTCATTCATTTCATTCATTCAATGAAACGTCATAATTAGCATAGAATAAGAAAAAGTAAAGGCTGACCACTTTCTAAAACCCTGGGAACAATATTTTCCAATTGTTGTAATAAACAATAGATCTACCGATATCTTGTCAATACAGCTCTTCCGAAAAATTAGGAACCAATGGATTCCACGGTGACTCGGACATCTGCGTAAGCCCACAAACATCTTAGGAGAACAAGATTTAAATTATAACAACTTACCCCCTAATTTTTGCACCCGGCCGAATAAGATATGTACCGTTGCTATCCGGAAGCTTGAGAATTATAAAAAATAACAATAGACAAACAGATGATCCATATTCGCACGGGAAGCTATTGTTGGGGTCGTGACCCCGGTAGAATGGGGCCTGTTACTTGTGCCATGGGAAATGAAAAAACTGTCTATGGTGTTCGAAATTTCAAATGTTTGACAGGCCAAAGGGATTTGGGCGATAAATGTTAGTAAAGATATTCCAATGTAATATTGCGCGCCTCTCCTCCTATACTTGAGGTCACTTGTTTAGCCAGGGGGGGTCCCCCCCCTCCCTCGAAACATTAAAATTATTAAAAGTTAATCATTATCATTAAATTAATAATCATTTATTTAGAATAAGGAGAGGCGAGGAGTATAAATTATTACATTAACATTACATTTTTATCGCTTGCCGATTAGAGAAAGACCCGGAACAAATATCTGTAGATCATGCAAACATTTGTTCCGCGGCGGGATTCGAACCCGCATCATCAGCATCTCAGCCGGCTAATCGCCCACTGCGCCACGGAAGCTGTCAAGGCTGAAGAAGATCTTCTGTAGATTATTTTCATCATTATCAAAATGATTTACAAGACATTCTTAAAATTCTTCATAATATAGGTAGATAATATCGAAAATAATGCGCAAAATGTCACCTTCGATATTATTAAATTGATCCCAATTAAAAAGGATCTTAGTTCGTTAAAATTAACAAATTTTTGTATACTGTTCGATGTACAGATTAGATATCATTATTTTTAGTACTTAAACAGGTTCCATAATTACTTCTTAAAATCAATGTGCTGAGTTGGGTTCGTCTTATTATTATTATAACTATTTGGCCTTTTTAAAAATTCAAATAAGCTTACAAATTACGACTTTCCTTCCCAAAAATACAACTCTTTGTCGTCAAACACGGGCGGGTCATATACCACAAATCTTGTAAATTAACAATAGCATTAGAAAAAAAAAGTACAAAACTATGTCTATGAAAGGGCTCGAATCCTAGTTATTATTTCATTATTTCGCCGGCAGTCGTCAGGACAAGTAGTGTAAAGTAAGGGCGACGTAAACAATAGCAAAAAATTCTTGTTTTAATTTTTTTGTCTTTTTGTCATCACTGAGAATAGAATTAATGAATTGGCGATGTGAACTAGTTTTTATGCATATATTAATAAAAACCTAAATATCTTGCACTTTTTGATCAAGCGTCTTCTAAATTCCTATAGGTAGATTTCTAGTGATAGTGGATCAAGATAAAACTAAACGGAAGACCAGCGCTTTGGCAGAGCGAATCTGCCATAGCACATGCTGAGTGGTGACCATTTTTGTCACACATGCTAAGTGGTAACCATGTTTTTAACACACATTGAGTGGTGGCCATTTTTGTCACACATGCTAAGTGGTGGCCATTTTTTGTCACACATGCTGAGTGGTGGCTATTTTTGTCACACATGCTGAGTGGTGGCCATTTTTTCACACATTCTGAGTGGTGGCCATTTTTGTCACACAGCTGAGTGGTGACCATATTTTTTCACACATGCTGAGTGGTGGCCATTTTTTGTCACACATGCTGAGTGGTGGCCATTTTTGTCACACATGCTGAGTGGTGACCATATTTTTTCACACACGCTGAGTGGTGGCCATTTTTTGTCACATATGCTGGGTGGTGGCCATTTTTGTCACGCATTCTGAGTGGTGGCCATTTTTTGTCACACATGCTGAGAGGTGGCCATTTTTGTCACTAAGTATGTATCTTTTAGCCTACGCCCAGTTTTAACTAACCCTCTGCATATACAACCTGTTTCGCGTACGACATTAATTTAAAACACACATCTGGAATCGTATTAACTGATTTGAGAGGTGGGTTTAATACCGGTAGCTTGAATATTTATCCAGTACCCGATACATTTTCAATAAACAGTGCTTGACGTAAATCGGCGGCCCCTTTGCGACGATGTCGCTTAGTCAGTTTAACAGGTACCTACTTACATGATGAATGAATATAATTTATTTACCTATTTTATACAGGTTTATATATATATTTTTATTTTATTTATTTATATTTTATATATTAATATAGATATTTTAGGAATTAATATTAAGCTTGTTTGCCTATAGAAATGAATTTAAAAAAAACTATTTTACAACAATACTAGCCATTAGCCCTACCCGTGTATTCATTTAATGTCGTACTTAACCAAACACGAAGTATAAGATTGGAGTTAGCTCTTGTAGACACCACCGTATTCTTAGGTATAACCCTAGATAATAAGCTTCAATGGGGCCCTCACATTGATAGGTTGTCGAATAAGTTCTGCGGCATTAAATTTAAGCATTAAGTTTAAAGAAATAAATATTATGACATTCCCTTGTCAATACATCTATGAAAATAGAATAGAATAGAAAAACGTTTATTTTGCATCACAAGTGTACAATGGCTTAGAAAAATGGGTATAAATTAATGAACAAATTTGTGAGCAAAAACGGTCACCACTCAACATTGTGCTATAGTAGCATATTTATACTACTATAGCGCTGGTCTTCCGTGGTGCCATTTTTGTGTGTGCAGGGCAGCAACTGTGTTTACAATTACCTATCGATACATACTGCTAGTACTAGATATAAACTTTCGGACTCGTTTAGGTACCTCCCTACTTACGAACTATTAAAACATACAAAACATGAAAATACACAATCATAAACAGTTAACAGACATAATTAAAATAGTTTTGAAAAATTAACAATTAAAAAAATAAAAATATATAATACAGTAAACAGGCATAATAAAAAGAGCTTTGAAAATTAAATAATTAGAATTATATTGCTAGAAACCAGGCCCAGAACAACCACCTACGTGTGAAAACTTTTGAAAACTCAACAAGTACTTTTTTAAAGATTTTTTGAAAGACCAAACAGTATTGAAATCGAATGTATGTTCACAAAAATATTAATTTGTTTAAGAGAAAATAGCGATAATCATAATTTTAATACTAGAAATAAAGATAGACTCGCTGTTGCCACTTGTAGACTCCATAAAGTTAGTAAATCGTTTAAAGGGCAAGGTGTACGCTTTTATAACAAACTCCCAAGGGATGTACACAAATTGACAATTAACAAATTTAAAAACGTAATTATACAAAATCTTTATAAAATACTATAAAATATCGGATTATTTAGATGATAGAAAAGCCTGGGATTGAAATTGCTCCAACTCGTTCAAAATGTTACAATTTAGACGTAATTTATTTTCTGTATTGTTGTATTGTAAAAGGATCATTAAAAAAACAACCAGCCTTGTTTTCTTGCCTTTCTTTCCTGGCTTGGTCGCGAAGGAACAGGCAGTAAAATTGACGTTTCAAAGTAATCCTTGTGATTTTAATGAATAAAAATATTTGACTTTGACTTTTTTGACTTTGAATTACTTGTAGAAGGTAGATTTCTAAAAAATTTTTGTAACTCGTCGTGAATGAATGAATGAACGAAAACACTTTATTGTACACCACAAAAAAAATAAACATAAAAAATTCACAAAGCAACAAGTACAATAAGCGGTCTTATCGCTTTGAAGCGTTTTCTACATTTGTCGACGACTCCATCAGTCGTGCGTTTAGAAAAAAATAATTGTTATAAACAAACTGTTTGGAAATCATCCTTTTACAAGTCTTCATTTCAATATTTAAACAGGGGGTCAGGGGCCGTCCATTAATTACGTGAGGTGTTCGGGGGGGGGGGGGGGTATTTGCTAATATCACGTAATTTTTTAAAATCGTCAAAAACGTCTCATGTAATTGAAGGTACAGAATATCTCGAACACCGCCGTAAAGTTGCAAGCCTATCGATCTTTTACAGAACACATTTTGGGGAATGTGCGCCGGAACTATACGATCTGATCCCGCCTTCTCCCTTCCATCGAAGGACAAGCAGGCGCACGGCTCAGTACCATCCGTACCTAGTTGATATACCACCCATTCACACACACCGTTTTGGTTCTACGTTCTTGATGCGTACAGTTAAGGTTTACCACTTTGCCGTCGTCTGTTTTTCCTAAAGAATCCGGACCTCTTTAAGGTAAAATTGAATGGATTCTTTTAGATCTTCGTACTTCATCTTAGACCACATAATCGCTTACCATCAGGTGAGATTGTGGTCAAACGAAGATACAGTTTAAAAAAAATATGGGGAATTGGCGACTAAACAGTAGTCAAGGTCCTGAAAAATTGAAGACTTTTGCCATCGTGACTTGCTATTACAATATTTATTTTTATCCTCATTGTTATTAAACATACCAACGGCTGCGATAAGCGGAAGGTCACACGAATATATAATATTATATTTGCTTTGATAATGTAACGGAAAAACGATATCCTCCTAGGCTACGGACAAACAATTCTAGGCATTAACCAATATTATAGATGATTTATAAACGCCGCATCAGAAGGCTAACGGGCAAACAAACTAACACCATACGTATTTCTGCCGCCAAGCAGCATTGCTGTGTCGGTTCGGAGAGTACGGAGGCCGCTGTACAGGCACATGAGGCTTCACACCTGTATACCTCAAGCTGATGGATGATCAGTGCATCGTAGGGCACGTTTACGCGTGACCTACTACGCAATACTTTGTTATAGGTGATAGTTACCACTTAACATCAGGTGGGCCATATGCTTGTTCCATCTCCAAGAGGTATAAAAAAACCCGGCCAAGTGGCCAATTATCTATAAAAACAGCAAAAAATCATGTCTATTGTATTGGTCACTTTAATATTTATTTTATTTTATTTTTGGTATTTGTTGTTAAAGCGGCAACAGAAATACATCTGTGAAAATTTCAACTGTCTAACTATCACGGTTCATGAGATACAGCCTGGTGACAGACGGACAGACAGACAGACAGCGAAGCCTTAGTAATAGGGTCCCGTTTTACCCTTTGGGTAAGTAACCCTAAAACGGCTCAAGGTCGCTTAGCGTGATATGGAGAGAGCTACGCATGGTGTTTCTCTACGAGATAGAATCAGAAATGATAAGATCCGTAGACGAACCAAGGTTACAGACATAGCAAAAACGATGAGTGGATGCAGTGCTGATGCAATGGGCGGGGCATATAACTCGAAAAATTGACGGCCGTTGGGGCAGAAAGGTTCTAGAGTAGAAATCACTAGAAAGCGCAGCGTAGGACGGCCCTACTCTTTTAGACCTAGATTGTATCGCAAAGCAGTTCTGTGTAGACTAGCTGATGGGAAATACGAAGGTATTTACATAAACAAACATTACGATATTTAGCGATTTAATTTTGTAAATAAACTTCGGTACTTAATTAACTAGGTACATGCTCTAGTTGCACTTGTTAATTACTTACGATATTACGTACTTTAAAGGTCAACTTTAATATTACATTTTTGGGTACTTATGATTGGTATAAATTTGTGCCTTGTGGACTTTCCAATATATTTTGGATATCGCTTGTAACGTACCGGAAGTACCTATTACCAATTTACCGAATAGGTAGGTACCTACCTAGATTAGTTTTAATAAAACGCAGTTACAATATATCAATTTAGCATTATATAGGAAATTTCTTGTAGGATACATTTACCATTTATGCTTAGATTTAAATATGTTTATTGACAGGTAGAATATAGGTACAATCATTTACAAATCTCTTTATACAAAAAAACAGTTGAATTATCTAAAGACCGATGCAAACGATCAATATATAGTTAAACTGGTCCAGATGATCTACTATTAGATCACCAAGTAGATGTGTCCCCAAGACATGGCCGCATTGCCTTGCGGAATTATTTAAATATATGAAATACGAGAAACAATATACAGTGAACTTAGTCACAATAATGAGCGCTTACTAACAGACTATACTTTCATTCAACTTGATCCCACCATCTCCATTCTATCATCGGACAACCAGACGCTCCGCGGTGCGCCACCGCTACATGGTACACATACCCCTCATACGCACAAAGCGGTACTCTTCCGCCGTTATTATGCATCGCCAAGGAGTGGAACGCCTTGCCTGAGTCTGTGTTTCCTGATAACTACAACATCACCCATGTTGTCAAGTCGCGAGAGAATAGGTTTCTTCTAGGCAAGCGTGACCCATCTTAGACTGCATCATCGTGCCAAGAGGCGAGATTGTGGTTAAACGCAAGCCTATACTTAATCATTATTGATCGATCGAAATGAGATCTCGAAATCAACTTGGGCAAATCGGCGTTGTATGAATGTATGTTTGTCCGAGGATAACTTTCGAAGCGTTTAGTAGATAGTGATTACACAATTTTGGTGTGACTAAATGAGCTAAAAAAAGGGGGTTGTTGAGATATTGGAGTTCAAAGGCGGCTAAAAAAATTAAAATGGGACTATCTGGTCAAGTGGCACGTCTAATAAAAGGTCTTTGTGAGTACATTTCGAACTGTTTTTATTTTTAAATTAAACCTTGTAGTTTTTCAGTTATTAGCCATAATCAAAACTAAACTTTGACAAAATTCACAGGGTACACCAGTGACCCCACGGTGCTGAAATTTGGTATGCGTGTAGCTTTAGTGACACAAATATAGGAAAAAGTCTGAAATCCAGAATACATGCAATTTCTACCCAACAAAAGTACCTATACCAATAAAAATGAACTCCCGGTACCTGTAATTTTAATGAAACTGTAGGTCAAGTGTGTTGGTTATGCATTCATGTCATGGCACTATTTTGATGGTCAAAGATTACAAATATTTTTTTTTATGGGAGAATCGCGAGATCTCAGTTCGGGGCGAACCACTAGTATATCTCGTTATATAGACGAGTAACCTACACGGTCGTCGCACAAATCAGTTTAATCCGACATGGTTCAAAACTCTAATAAACTGCATAAATCATAATGCTCTTCCAGAAGCTGTGTAGTTTCAGCGATAACGCACAAAAGCTCGTTCATAAACAATATGACTCTGTGCTAATTTGGAACGACGTTTGAGATGACGTCAGCCGTAACGGTTTTCGCGCGCTATGCCGCTCGCATGACACTAAAATGGCAGATGGCTTGCACTTAAATTATTGTTCTAATTGGAAAAACGAGCCCTGTTGAGCTAGTATACTACATAATTATTTTGTTGTTAAGCCAACAATTAAGAAAAGTGATATTGGACACATTCTTAGTTTTTTTTCCATTATTATTATTATTACCTTAACTGGTTGTTCGCCCCGAACTGAGATCTCGCGAGTCTCCCATAAAAACAAAGACAAATTATTTGTTCTAATCTTTAACTATCTAAATAGTGCCACGAAATAAAAACCAACTTACTTGACCTACAGTTTCATTCAAATTACAGGTAACGGGAGTTTATGTAATTTGGTTACAGTTTTTGGTGTAGAAATTGCAGCTTTTCTGGATTTCAGATTTTTCCCTATATTTGTGTCACTAAAGGTAGCATGCCAAATTTCAGCGCTGTGGGGTCACTGGTGTACCCTGTGAATTTTGTCAAAGTTCAGTTTTTATTACGGCTAATAACTTAAAAACTACAAGGTACTAAAAATAAAAACGGGGTCGAAATGTACTAATGAAGATCTTTCATTAGAAATCCCACTTGACACAGTCTCCTTTTGTTTTTTTTACCGTTCTTGAACCCCAATATCTCAACAACCCTCCATCATTTTTAGCTGATTTAGTCACACCAGAATTGTGCTATCACTACCTACCTATATACCAAATTTCACGTTGATCGGATTAACGCTTCGAAAGTTATCCTCGGAGAAACAAACATACATACGACGCCGATTTGCCCAAGTTGATTTGGAGATCGCGCTTGGCTCGATCAATAAAACAATGCAAGAATACTTTTTTAAATATTCTTCGATACCTCTATGTCATTAAGTAACAGTTTTCCTTTTTATTAACCTTGAGTAATAAATGAAAATGAACATGTATTATTGCATAAATATGTATGTACAGGATTTCAGTTACCTAACATGTATTGTGGTTATAGTTTTGTGGTCGAAAGGCGTTACAAATTCATCGTTTCTTGTTTATTCATATATTTAGGAGTTTATAGACGACGGTGACCACTTTACATAGGCAGGCCCTTCAGATTGTGTGCCTATGATTAAACTTATTTAAAAAATCTTTAATATTAAAATGAAATAAATAAATCATGCTCTACATTTCACACAGCGCTATCTAGCCCCAAACTAAGCAAAGCTTGTGGCAACCAGATAACTGATAGAATACTTATATGTATACTTTTTTTTTGTAAATACATAATTACAATATACAGTGTGTCCCTGGATAAAGTGCAACCCCGAAAGGGGGTGAAACTAGATCAAAAATTATCGACAAAAAAATAGAAAAAAAAAAATTAAAAAAATTTAGTAGATACTTTATTGATGAATTAAAATTTTTATTGCTCACTAATGACTATATTTAATAAAAAAATGATTTCTTCCAAAGTAGTAGGTCTATTTTGTTAAAATAAAAATCATAATCATGTCAGATATGTGACGATGACGATAAAATAACAAATAACTCACAAACAAGTGGTTATCGTGACTTAAAGTTTAATTTTTGTATTAAAATTACATTTTTTAGGCTGTTTTTTTCCAATAAACTCCAAAAATCTTAAAATTAAGCCTATAATACTAGAAATTTTTATGACTTTTTATTATTGTCTATCATAATAGCTTTTAAATAAAATAAAAACCTACGTTCTAACATAAAAAATGTGCTGGCTAGGAGCATTTAAAGTTGACCACTGATTACGTCACCACTCAGGTAGAGACCCTTTTTTAACTTATATTGTTGTAGATTATGGTCGCTGGGCCTGTTCATTTTAATACATCAATAAAGTATATACGAATTTTTTTTTAATTTTTTTTTCTATTTTTTTGTCGATAATTTTTGATCTAGTTTCACCCCCTTTCGGGGTTGCACTTTATCCAGGGACACACTGTATAGAGAAACAACCAGACCCGGGTGATCTGCAGATCATACAAACATTTGTTACGCGGTGGAAATCGAACTCCTGCGTCTCAGACGGCTATTCGCCCACTGCGCCACGGAGCCCGGAGGTCGTCAAATGCACACGACGACATGACTATATGTGTTACTAGCTCCCGCCCGCGGCTTCGCATACGTGGTTTGTCAATAAAAGGCTATGTTTTAATCCGGGTCTTAATTTATCTATATATTAAATTTCATCGCAATCGGTTCAGCCGTTACGCCGTGATAGAGTAACAAATAAACAAACATCCAAACTTTCGCATTTATAATATTAGTGTGATTGATGCATCCTCGCAAATCTCTTACTCAGTACGCAGACCGTGGAGATATCTTACAAGCATAAGGCCGGCTTGCACAACGATCCCTAAACGTATTTACCGACTAAACATGTGCAAATTTCATATATTTGCATGATTTGACAACTCCTTAAAACATATTTAGCCAAATACGTTTGGGCATCGTTGCGCAAATCGCCCTAAGTCATTCATTTAGATAAATTTAAATGTCCGTACATATTTAATTCATGGTAAGTTTTTGAGAGTTGACAGGACGCGTTCTGCTCGTTAGAAATTCAAATGGCTCGAACACGTGCACTTAAGTTTTTGTGATCCGTCCCACCCGAAACTCAAGGACACGAGGCTAACGCCTCCATCCCATTATTATTCCTACTAGATTAGCCTCAAGAGGTTCTCTCGACTATAAAATAAACTAATCCAAACCTTAAAAAACGAACCTGTTGGTAAGCTAACAAAATACTGCACACGAAATAATATATATATGGACAAATCTGTACATAAGAAATCGATAGGTGGACAAAACTGGTAACAGAGTGGATCCCACTGGAAAGAAAAAGGAGACAGGGATTATCTTTTTAATAATTTATATTTATATAATTTATCTTTATGTAAGTAGGTATGTTTGTTCTGTCCTGTATGTGTGTCAAATACTTATATGTATATGCATAATATATTTTTTATTTTTTTCTTTCTTACTTTTTTATTCCAGAATCAGATCAGGATTTTCTTCAACAGTTTAAACTTTTTTTCAAATCTAACCCTAACATAAGAGTAGTAGAGTTCCATCTGAAAGGGCTCGCCTGGGGAAGTACTACCACCATACCTATTTCTGCCGCCAAGCAGCATTGTTGTGCTTCCGTTTGAAGAGTATGGTTGCCGGTGAAATTACAGGCACATGAGGCTTTACTGCACATGAGGCCTCAAGTTGATGGAGTGCAGAGTGCAATGCATCGTAGGGCACATTTCGAAGGTGCGTAACCTACGAGGCAATTCTGGGTTATAGGCAATGGTTACCACTTAACATCAGATGGGCCATAACCTTGTTCCATCTAAACCAAAAAAAAAAGTGGCACTCCGTGAGTGCCGACCGAAGTGAAAACTTAAACCATTACGAGATACTTATATACAGAGGTGTCGGTAACGGTAACAGTAACAGTGTCGCGAGTTTAATGGTTTTTTCCCATCTCAAAAAATACCCAACGAGCTTAAAGAAGTTTTCACTTCAAAAACTTGTCGAAGCTAATAAAACTTTTTATATTAATTCGAGAATCAGACCGTGGTCTGATTTTTTTCTGTTATTATTTTTTCGATGGTTTTGTCGGCTGTCATGGTTCGGCCTATACAGCCTGGTCTGACGTAGGTCATATATATTAATGCAACTTTTTAATTGAAATAATGAGATATGGATTCTGGCCTTTTGGCCTCTTTCCAATCTAATCTCAAAATGTCCGTTACAATACGATAGTAGAGTCCTTGGCCTTATTAGATCAATTGAGCAGGATTCTAAAAGTGGGCCACCCGTTTGAATTGATAAACAATCATTCATCACAACAAAAACTAACATTACTAAATGCGTTTAGGCATCGTAGCGCAAGCCTGCTGGTACTGAGTGGACGTACTAGTTAGATTAGAAACTTTTATTTATTTTGCAACTAGCTGTTGCCCGCGACTTCGTAAGCGTTACACTACTAAATGTGTAGGTAACTTAAAAATAAAGCTAAACTCTCTGTTGCAACTTGACTTGACACCCATTTTTATCCCATGGGTACTGATTTATGGGATAAAAGGTAGCCTATGTGATAATCCAGGTTTATACTATCTACGTTTACACTAAATTAGACCGAAATCGGTTCAGCCGTTACGACGTGATTGAGTAACAAATAAATAAACAAACATCCAAACTTTCGCATTTGTAATATTAGTGTGATGATGTTTGTTAGTTTGTTTAGGTCAAATCTTACAACTGAATTTTAAAACAGTTTCCCTCAACTGATTGAATTGAAATTTGGATTAAATATGTAACTTCGGTAACAAACACTATCTACGTCTAGAGATTGAGAATTTCATTTTCTGTAGAATGGTCTAAGACCTAAAAAGTAACTTTTAAAGTAGTTTAGGCAAGCTCGATTAGGTTTGAGTTCGGTTTATAGCCTCAAATTAAATGGTTTAAACATGTCCTAAATAGGAATGGAACGTTTCACGAGTAGCATGTAAAAAAACATATGATTTTTAAATCATACTAGCTGTTGGCCGCGACATCGTACGCGTTACACTACTAAATGTGTAGGTGACGTAGAAATAAAGCAAAACTCGCTGTTGCAACATGACTTGACACTCCATTTTTATTTTTTATCCCATGGGACCTCATTTATGGGATAAAAAGTAGCCTATGTGTTATTCAAGATTATAATCTACGTACATACTAAATTTCATCGAAATCGGTTCAGCCGTTACGACGTGAAAGAGTAACAAACATCCACACATTTCGTGTTTATAATATTAGTGGGATGTCACACCTATTTTCCTTCGCTTAACCTGGTAAAATCATTCAAATGAAATTATTTTCGATTTTCATCGTATATTAGTCGCAGTCATTCGGGTCTGCTATAAATCACAGTCGTTCGCATTTCTTCGGAATTCATCGGACGTTTTCGATGCCCGTGATTTTTCACTTGTGAATTAGCAAGTGCGACATTACGGCATCGGCATCATAATGAAAAATCATTGCCCGTGATTTTTCACATGTGAAATAGCAGTTATAAAATATCATCATATGAAAATTATTTAAAAGTAGCAATCATTTCCATGCCTAGTCCCAAATAGTCCCAATCGCTATGGCCTACTTGCGTTTATGACTCAATGATAAACACGCATGATTGGTCATCTGACCCATTTGTTCACTTTATTACGAAAAGAATTATTCAGATGTTATTATCTTACAAGATAATAATATAAAGTAATTTGAAACCTAAAAGTGCCATTACCTAGTTTTAAAGATCTTATTGTACACTTCGTCGGCCTAATTATCAGAACTCGTAAGTCCATATGGGCAAATTTTACAGAAGGAACTTAAAACTAATTTTTTCACAAAGTTTGAGAGATTTTTGATCGAGCGAAGTGAGATCTTCAAATCAACGCAAATCGGCGTTGTATGTGTGTATGTTTGTTAGTCCGAGCATAACTTTCGAAGCATTTATCCGATCATCGTGAAATTTGGTATATATTTAGATAGTGATGGCACAATTTTGGTGTGACTAAATGAGCTAAAACTGTGGCGGGGTTGTTGAGATATTGGGGTTCAAGAGAGGTGAGGGGTAAAACAAACCATATAGGACTATTCGGTCAAGTGGCACGTCTAATAAAAAGTGTTTGTGAGTACATTTCGACCCCGTCTATAATTTTAATTTAAACTTTGTATATTTTAAGTTATTAGCCATAATAAAAACGAACTTTGACAAAATTCACAGGGTACACCAGTGACACCACAGTCCTGAAATTTGGTGTGTAGCTTAAGGGTTACAACTATGGGCAAAAGTTTGAAATCCAGAATAACTGCAATTTGTATTACACTATTTTGATAGTCAAAGATTACGAATAATATATTTTTGTTTTTATGGGAGACTCGCGAGATCTCAGTTCGGGGCGAACCACTTGTTATAAACATTTTGTTTAATTAAGTTTTTAAATTTGTTGATTGTCAATTATTGTACATCACTTGGGAGTTGTAACAGTTTGCGCCATACACTCATGCGCAGGACCTCCTGTGACGCCCTCCCGCGTCGGCCATATGGCGCATGTTTACTGAAATATTATTTTACTTCGCCGTTGGGTGATTATTTTAAGTTCAGTGCGTTAGTTCGCTATTTGTGTGGCTTCAAACTAGAGGCGGTAAAAATGACTCTTGGTTGAGATTGGATCATCTGTATCTGGATACGTCAACAATTTGCGCTTTCCGGTGATACGAGTACAATAGGTTGGCTAGGTACCCAATGGTGGCAATTCTGTTGTTTACGCTGACTGACTAAAATTGTGTAAAATACGAACGGTCTTATTTTGTTCACACTAAAGATCAAATTAGAATGAAATTTAAAGTGACAAATTAAGTAATTTTTGTTATGATGGCGTGTTTGCGGGCTGGTTTTAGTGATCAACCTAATTGGTGTTGACTAAAACTAGCCCGCAAACACACCTTCTTAGTTTAAAATACTTAAAATAATGACACTTTAAATGTCATTCTAATTTGATCTTTAGTTTGAACAAAATAAGACCGTTCATATTTTGAACAATTTTAGTTAGCGTAAAGAACAGAATCGCCACCAATGACTAATAATGGTTGTTTCTTACAACACATGTTTATCAAATACATGGTATTTGTTTTCAATTAGTAATGATACTGTTATTCAGACGATAGTTATAAGTATTTATAAAAATGCAACGAGAATTTCGTAGGTACATGCAAATAGTTACTAAATAGGAATTGCTTTGTATTACGCTTAGGACAAACCTTCTAAGGTTTTAAGGTGTATTTATTATATAAGTGTTTAAATTTTTTTTTGGTAAAAGATAGCTAGGTTAGATAAGAAAGAATTTTCGCAAAAGGCATTATATTATAGTAGAAGCTCCTTTTGAAAGGGCTTGCCCGGGGGAAGTACTACTACCATACCTATTACTGCCGCCAGGCAGCATTTCTGTGTTTCGGTATGAAGGGTATAGTTTCCGGTGAAATTACAGGTACATGAGGCTTTACACCTGTATGCCTCAAGTTGATGGACGCAGAGCACGTTGCGTGACCTACGAGGCAATGATTTGATATAGGCGATGGCGTGGTTCTATCACCAGCAGGCTGAGTGCGTACAATACTAATAAAGTTTATAGTAAATCGAGTATAGAAGATGACCAAATTAAACGGTTCCTTCATAACCCAATGTAGTAACCACAGCATCGTACATTTAAATTTAGTTACGTTTGCTCGAAACTTTTGTTATTTAAATGTTGTCGACCCTGTACTATTTACGCAACTAAATTTAAATGTACCATGTTGTGGCTACTACATTGGGTTATGAAGGGACCGTTTAATTTGGTCATCTTCCACACTCAATGCGCAATGTTCGCACTCAGCCTACAGGTAGTATAAAAAAAGACAAGACGTCTAAGATCTGGGCCCGTAGCCAAATGTCATTCGCCACGAATCTATTCGACTTCTACATACATTTGTTGTCGCTGAATGACGTAATATTTCTATAGCATGTGTCCAATCCCATACATTTTCGGACGTATCGACTAGCGTCATCGCTAATCGACTGTAACTTGGCTAAGCCCTCTGAATCACTGAAACGTTTCATTTCATTCAGATCACCGGCTCTGATGTAGATGTGAACCAATCGCAATTCAGAACCAGATCTAGATAGTAAATGTATCAGTATAATCTAGATCTGACTCATTATGATCTATTTGCATCTGTTTTACCCTTACGCAACAATTAATGGAATACGTACCCTGTATGTAATTACATATATCGGTCAATCACTGTCGATTTACACAGGAGATGACCACATCCTAAGGAAATGTGACCGCAAAAAGCTCATTTTACTCACATCCACAATACTTGGATTACAATCGCGAACTATCAAGTAAAAGGCTCAAAGTTACTGCAATAAAATGGTCAGATAAAAACATAATTTGAATGAATGAATGAATATTCTTTATAATACCTTATAAGTTAAATATAACGACAATTAAAGATAAAGAAGAATACATACTAATATTATAAATTCCAAAGTAATTATGTTTGTTCGTTTGTTACACTTTCATGACTAAACGGCTGAACGGATCGTACTCGTAATGAAATATAGCAAGGAGATAGATTCGAGAAGGACATAGGCTATCTTTTGACTCATTATATATTTTTTCAAAAATCTAACAACCGACTTCAAAGTTACCTGGAATATTCGCACTGAAAAATACAGTCGAATTGAGAACCTTCTCCTTTTTTGAAGTCGGTTAACCTAACTTCTTTCTCATCAAACTACCCTTGAAGTACATCCTTTCCAATAAAAAAAGAATCATCGGAATCAGTTGGCGTGATATTGAGTTATTCGTCCATTTGTCGCGCACATATTTAATGCAAATTTAAGACTTATATGGTTTTCTCATGGATGCCATTGTCTGATCTGGACCAAATTGAAATGAGACCACACGGGAAGCACCAGCTTTCAAATAAAAAAAGAATCATCAAAATCGGTTCTCCCAGTCGAAAGTTCTGAGGTAACAAGATAAAAAAAATACCGTCGAATTAAGAACCTCCTCCTTTTTTGAAGTCGGTTGAAATATAATCTTGAAGGGGGTTAAGTAGGGGGTGAAAGTTTGTATGGACACTCCATAATTCCTTAAGTTAGGGATCTGACAATTCATATTTAGGCTTTTGGTAAAAAATAAAGAAATATGCGTTTCAACTTTTTGCAAAATCATCCATAGGGGCGGGGGGGGGGGGGGGGGGATATAGGCTACTTTTTACCCGACAGCGCAGAAGGAGGGTAATGTTTTTATTGACAAACCACGCGTGCGGAGCCGCGGGCGGGTCAGCTAGTTTATTATAATATTATATAAACTGTGTACATCATACATAGGTATTAAATTTGGTATTAGTATTAACAGATTTGCCCTTTTCAAACATACAATAGAAAACATTCGTTACTTATTTATAATAACCTAAATAAAATATAAAGAATTTGGCGATAGGTAGGTATATTATAAACAAATTAAAAAAAAATACGTAAAATAAGATTACTCGTAAGAACTTAATATAAATAAAACAGATAAATCAATAATGCTGGACATTTCACTCAGCGCTATCTAGCCCTAAACTAAGCAAAGCTTGTACTATGGGAACCAGATAGGGTGGCCACCTGCCGCTAGTTGATTAAAGGGTTACCAGTATGAAAAATACGGGTTTTAAATATTTTTACGGGAGACAATTATAACAGCAATGTTTAATGAAGATAATCTAATATATTTTTTAATTTATATTTATGGTTACATGAAACAGCTTTTAAAAGCTCTTCATTTTGAGAAGCAAATATGTAAAATCTTTGCAAGATAACTTAAAATTACATATGACTTGTAACTCCGCCTTGACAGTCTCAATATTGAGTCGGTTTCGGCTATCTGTCCATGCATTGCCGCACAAGGAAAATATTCTTTCTACTGGAGCGTTAGAAGCTGGAATGTAGAAAACCAGCAAGCTTTAAAAGAAATTGTCCATATGTCAGGGGTTACGACTTCGCCGGCGAGCTTTTCTTGTACATATTTATTAATAAACGGTGAAATCACACAAAACTCTTCATAAAGTTCATCTAAATTGACTTTGGATGTATTTAGCCGAGTAGCTATCGCTTCTATTTCTTTAAAATCCTTTTTAAAGTTAAACTTTTATTACATCGTCTCAAACTTTTTCGTCTGTGTGTTGCATGTCGCGTGATGGTCGGCCGCGGAGTAGGGATAAAGTGAAAGGCGGTCGTCAGAGCAGCCGAGGCCAATATGGCGGCGCCTATAGTTCGCATCAGCTGACCGTGTAGTTTATAGATTATTACTCATTTGTGCCAACGAAAATTTTTAGTTAAATGTCTATAATGTGAAACAAAGTTTCACTTTTACTGTGGTTTCATAAAACCACATAATCCTTTTTTAAATAAATCCTTCTTTAAATAAAAATACGGGAGCTTTATTTACTCCGTATTTTATTTTCGAAATTATGGGTTTTTTTATTATCTTAGCCTGAAAAACGGGGTAACCCGTAAAATACGGGGCATCTGGCAACCCTAGAACTAGATAACTGATAAAATACTCATATACTTTTTTTATAAATACATAATCTTGCGAGTCTCACAAAAAACAAAAAAAAATATTTGTAATATTTGACTATTAAAATAGTGCCACGAAATGCATAACCAACTAACTTGAGCTACAGCTTCATTCAAATTACAGGTAACGGGAGTTCGTGTTACTACTAGCTGACCAATAATCTAAACTGCACAGTGGCTTCGGTCGTTAAATAATTTTTTTTTGTTTAATTTTATCTCACACTCAGACGCCGTGCGATCTTAGATTAGTATCAATCAATATACAACGACCTCCAAGAGCATTATGACAGGTCAGCTTAAAATAGCATCGGTCAAGTTGTATAGAAGAACCAATGTATCTTGATCTTGTCGTCGATCCTAGACTTGACAGCTCAAGTTAAAATAGCTTTCGTCAAATTTATAAAAAAACCAACTTATCTAGATCTTTGTCGTAAAAGATTAAGGCAGGTCAACTTAAAATGGATCCTGTTCAATTGCTAAGAGTGTCCAACGTATCGAGACCCGTTTTGTATTTGAAGGGGCCCAATCCAAGCTTGAATCCGGCGTGGTCACTGCCCACGCCTTCCGGTGTACAGTCGCCGAGAATAGTACATTATTATTTGAATTTAAAAAAGATTTTTGTGGAAATATTACTTTTTAAAAGCTTTTATAAAATTTATAATCGGAACTGAAAACAGATTTTAAAATTTTAAGACTGGTTGAGATCCCGTAGGAGTACTACCACCATACCTATTGGAAGTACGCCAGATGTTTTCTATAAGTAGGTATCTAAATAATGTGTAGCAGCTCGAGTGTCTCTAAGCACACCTCTAGGGTTTTACAGTGCTTTATGTAATACTGCTAGTTAGTATGTAACTTTTTGTCAAATAAACTAGTGGTTCGCCCCGAACTGAGATCTCGCGAGTCTCCCATAGAAACAAAAAATATTATTTGTAATCTTTGACTACCAAAATAGTGCCACGAAATAAGTAACCACTTACTTAACCTACAGTTTCATTCAAATTACAGGTATCGAGGGTTCATGTATATTGGTTTATTTTTTTTGGGGTAGAAATTGCCGTTATTCTGGATTTCAGACTTTTCCTTATATTTGTGTGACTAAAGCTACACGCATACTAAATTTCAGCACTGTGGGGTCACTGGTGTACCCTGTGAATTTTGTCAAAAGTTCAGTTTTTATTATTGCAAATAACTTAAAAACTACACGGTTTAAATTAAAAATCAAAACGGGGTTGAAATGTACTCCCAAATGACTTTTATTAGACGTGCCACTTGACCGGATATTCCCATTTTGTTTTTTTTTACCCCTCTTGAACCCCAATGTCTCAACAACCTCACACATTTTTAGCTCAATTAGTCACACCAAAATTGTGCTATCACTACCTACCTATAGGTACATATACCAAATTTCACGATGATTGGATAAACGCTTCGAAAGTTATCCTTGGACAAACATACATACATACATACAACGCCGATTTGCCCAGGTTGATTTGGAGATCTCGCTTTATTCTATTCTATTTTCAACCATTTGTGTTTCACTTCTATGGACACAAATGGGTGAACAAATTGCAGCTGTAGCACAAATTGTAGCTACAGCTGCAATTTGTTGGATCTGTTAGGCGGACGCCCAGAATGCTACGCTCCATTGCATGCTGGCAAACCTTGAGCTTGGACTTTTGAAATAAAAAGTAAAAACCTTGTTAGCCACCTGTATCTACGACTGTACACCAACTAGTACTTAATCTGCGTACATAATGATATGAATGAGTGCAGTTCATTCAAGGCAGGATATTATGAATAGAGGAATTCTGCCACAGCTTGTGAAACTGTCGCTCTCTACGCTAATAGCTGATTGTTAAACAAATGCTGAAAGTTCGCAGAGCACAAAAGATTAGCAAACTGAAGTGGCGGTGGTCAAGGCACATACAGCCCCGGATCTAGGCGGGGGGGTCAAACCGGTGCACCTACTCGTACCTCGGCCGACAATTTCCGCTCACATGTTTTGTCAAAAACAACATTACCCTCCTTCGCAGTCGGTTAAAAGTCTATGTCCCAATCCCGTTCAAAATCCATCTAATTCTATACCATAGAGAGTGCATCTAAAAAATACTTCATAATTTTAACCCCTTGTTTTACCCCCCGTACCCCCTACTACCCCCCCCCCCCTTTAGGGATGATATTGCAAAAAAGTTGAAGCACGTATTTCTTTATTTCTTATCAAAAGCCTAAATATGAATTTTCAGATCCCTAACTTGAGGAATTATGGATTGCCTACACAAATTTTCAACCCCTATTTCACCCCCTTCAAGATTATTTTTGAGACAAAAGATAGCCTATGTCCTTCTCCAGGATATAATCTATTTCCTTGACAAATTGCATTACGATCCGATCAGCGTTTAGTCGTGAAAAAATACAGAACCCTGCGTGCGTGGTCCAACACACACTTTGCCGGATTTTATCTTTCGCATATTCTATCCAAACAGATTATGAATCAAACAATACTATCATAAAATCACCCTCTCAAATCAAAGTGATTCAGTAATGGGTATACCTAATGGTCATCGCAATCAAACCGCTTGTAAACATTTTGATTCCACCCTCCGAATGATGCTTTTGTGTGGTATCGATCGGTAACGGTCTGGATGTATGGAGTAGTAGGCATTTGCTTAAAATGATGTCAATTTAATATTATAAATGCGAAAGTTTGGATGTTTGTTTATTGAAGTTGTATGTCTTTTGGCGCGTTTGGAAAAAAAATATGAGAGTAAAATTTTTACGATGCGCGCGTGCACCGACAGCCAAAAAGCGACATGATAAAGTTAACTGATAACTGATGCGCGTGCACACCGACAGCCAAAAAAAAGTGACATGATGAAGTTAGCTGATAACTGATACGCGCGCACACCGACAGCCAAAAAGCGACATGATGAAGTTAGCTGATAACTGATACGCGCGCACACCGACATCCAAAAAGCGACATGATGAAGTTAGCTAAAACAAAGAGTAGTGGGATACGGGATGAAATCTTTGGCTTAGTTTATGTTCTGTTACGCCAAAGAAGTATAACTTCTTACGTGCGTACATAAGTACACACACATGTTTTTTTTTATTTATTTGTTTATTTGATAAGCAATCACGTCGTACCGGCTGAACCGATTTCGATGAAATTTGCTATCTACATAGATTATAACCTGGATTAACACATATGCTACTTTTTATCCCATAAATCAGGTCCCATGGGATAAAAATGGGGTATCAAGTCGCAACAGCGAGTTTAGCTTTATTTCTAGGTTACCTACACATTTAGTAGTGTAACGCGTACGAAGTCGCGGGCAACAGCTAGTAATATAAATGCGAAAGTTTGGATGTTTGTTATTTATTTGTTTGTTACTCAATCACGTCGTAACGGCTGAACCGATTTCGATGCAATTTGGCATGTACATAGACCTGGATTTAACACATAGGCTACTTTTTATTGACAAACCACGCGTGCGAAGTCGCGGAAAGCGAAAGCAGAAGGCGGAAGCTAGTTCTGAATAAATCTTAAATTTAGGAACAATAACTTAAATTTGATGTTTATAGTTCTGGAACGGTTTTATATAGATGCTTCTTTTTTCTCCCACTTTTGTCCGATCTCACTTTTTATCAGGTTGTATTACTACCCTCATTTATCTATAACAAATACCGCACGTACGCACACGCCTACCGGATACGGAAGCGCACGTGCTTAGACGCAGATCAAGTCTCTTACTTTCATCATCCATACATTCATCACAGACAATGGAACATGTGTTTTATTGCAATAAAAACACGCGAAGTGTGATTGATGAATGAACATGCGACGCGAGCGGGTTTGTTAGAAATGATTAAACATTATTTACCCTATAATACATTTACCATAAGACAGCCAGTTTAAGTAAAATTATCACACTAATGTTTGTTTGTTACTCAATCACGTTGTAACGGTTGAACCGATTTCGATGAAATTGGGTATATACATAGATAATTTATGACCGGGATTGAGACATACTACTTTTTACCCGACTGCACCGCGGGGGGGGGGGGTAATTTTTTTACAAACCACGTGTGCGAAGCCGCGGTTGGCAGCTAGTAAGTTAAAAAAGTAAACAAAAAATTATCAGTGGGCAAATTAATTCTTAGCTACCCAGTAAAAAATAAAAAACGATGCGTTTTAAATTATTAAAACAATCGAACCAATAAATTCAAAACCAATTTTATCACGCAATAAAAACCTAACAAATCATTTCTTAATCTTATCTCTCCCCTACCATCTGCTCGACCCCTTAAGGTCAATGCCAAAAAAATTGGCTGAATCTACAAACTTACCGATGGACTGTATGCTTATGCCGTTGGTTGCCACAAGGTGGCAAAGGTAGAATGGTACATCCGACCCAATTACGTTTACAGCTGCATAAACAGCTGCCAAGATTGCACTTGTTACAATCTCTCATTGTTGGAGGCAGATGTTGCTCCCCCGCACGCGACCAAAGTAACTTCTTACCTTTGACCCAAAAGATATAATCTTGTTGTTTTGTTGGTATAATGGCGGAACTACCGCTGCTTGAAAAAAAAACGGAATGGATTTTGACAGTTATCTGTCATTATATTGTTCCGGAAACTGGCGTAAACTATGAAATGACTTCAAGATTAGCAGTTAGTGAAATCTTTATATTGGCTCTCGTTCCCTAATTTTGTTCAAGTTCATTTATTAATGGGATAGAAAATTATTAATTGGCTTAATTTGTATTTGTAAGTCTTACATTTATAAATAAAATAAATATGGCTGGATATTTCACACAGCGTTATGTTTTTGTATATCCTATGGACATTTTCTGAAATAAATTATTCTATTCTATAAACCAAAATATGTATAGTTAAACATTAAACAAAGCATTACCTAAATCAATTTATAACGTAGTTAAATAATAAATTAAAAGTTATCACACTATTATAAACGCGACAGTTTGTATGTAGGTATGTATGGATGTTTGTTACTCTTTCACGTCGGAACGGCTGAACCGATTGCGATGAAATTTGGTATGTAGATCATAATCTGGATTAACACATTTTACTTTTTATTGGCAAACCACGCGTGCGAAGCCGCGGGCGGAAGCTTATTTGAAATAAATCAATGGCTCAGACAAATTAATAGTGTTACAATCAAACATAAAAATCTCCAAAATTGCAAAAACCCTAACACTTTATAATTCACCCAAATCCATTTTCAATTATTGTCAAGTACTCCCCCAACCGTACAGGCACGCGACTATTTTTGAACCCGATGTTGTATTGAACCTTATCGCGCTATTAATAAAGTCTATTGTTAAAATAGTGCAAGGTGGGGGTGTAACGACGCGCGCGACGGTTACAATGCCATGTCGCGTGCCATATGTATGCAAGTGAATTAAAAAAGTATACGCTTTGGTATAGTAACAGTCCATATTAAACACATTCTTTATATTAGACCTTTTAGTTTTAATCTTTTTTAAACATGGAAATATGTATGTGGATTTAAAGAAATATTCTAAACTAGCTTCCGCCCGCGGCTTCGCACGCGTGGTTTGTCAATAAAAAGTAGCCTATGTTTTAATCCAGGTTATAATCTACGTATATACCAAATTTCATCAAAATCGATTCAGACGTTACGACGTGATTGAGTAACAAACAAACACACAAATACCTATAGATTAACATCCAAACTTTCGTAATTATAATACTAGTGGTTCGCCCCGAACTGAGATCTCGCGAGTCTTCCATAACAACAAAAATATATTATTCGTAATCTTTGACTATCAAAACAGCGCCACGAAATAAATAACCAAAGTACTTGACTTACAGTTTCATTCAATTACAGGTAACGGTTCATGTTTTTGGGTAATCGTATTTGGGGTACAAATTGCAGTTATTCTGGATTTCAGACTTTTGCCTATATTTGTGTTACTTAAGCTACACGCATACCAAATAACAGCACTAAGGGGTCACTGGTGTACCCTGTGAATTTTGTCAAGGTTCAGTTTTTATTATGGCTAATACCTCAAAAGACTTTGAGTACTAAAAATAAAAACGGAGTCGAAATCCACTAATTCGAAGACCCCCTGACGTCCCTTTTGACCTAATAGTCTCATTTTATTTTTTTACCCCTCTTGAACCCCAATATCTCATCAACCCCCTAACATTTTTAGCTCATTTAGTCACACCAGGATTGTGCCATCACTACCTATGTATCAAATTTCACGATGATCGGATCAACGCTTCAAAAGTTATCCTTGGACAAACAAACATACATACATACAACGCCGATTTGCCCAAGCTGATTTGGGGATCTCGCTTTGCTCGATCAATTAGTGTGAATTGCGTTGAATATGAATTTGAAAACGAATGCATACACCTGTGCGTTCATAGCTTAGTAGAAAGAAAATCCTTAATAATTCTTCCGGAAAAAAAGAAAACCCTTTAGTGATGCTCCACCGCGCCCCGCAACGGTTTTCAATCGATAAAAACGTTACAACGGCAACGTTAGACGGAGTGTTAGGGTAGGTCGTTGAATCGTGACTGGGGTATGCTTGGGTATGCAGCTTGCAGTGAAAAGTAAGTCTAATTGCGTTGATTTAAGATTTAGTTTGGATAAACGTAAGTAACAATCGATACTATTATAATTTATAAGCCACTGCTTTTCTCGTATATCTTCGTCATATGGAATTAAGCTTTCTTTTACCGGTGTCAAAGTATTCAGTATTTTATTGCGTTCATACAAAGTGGATTAAAATATTACGATGTTATATAACACTTCATATGCACCCTGTAGGTAAGGTTGTAGAAATATTATAGCTAACTAGGCAGGTTTAGAACCAAAGTTGAGCGATTTTACGTTTTGAATTTTATTGGGTAGTGAAATCATTATTGCAGAAAATTATTTACGTGTCTCATCGTTAAAAACTCTTCTAGTCCTCTTCTAGTCTCTTCTAGTACTCCTTTCCATTAACATTTATGTTTTAAACTATTTTCAAAGATGTTGTCCAACATTGATCATGCGTGTGCCACAGTTTCATGCATAGTTAGTAAACATTTAGAAGGTATAGGAACTAATATTTAATATGTAGAATAGAATAATAATTATTTTTGAGTTATGGGCTATTGTTTTGTTTTTTATAGAGATATTTGATTGTTTCGTAATTGGCTTCAAAATATCTGGACTTTGGGGAGAAAATAACAGATTTGAACGTTGTTTGGTTAATATGGTTTGGTATGAAATAACCTTGAAGCGTAATACATTCTTTAAAAAAATTACGGATTTAGAACTGTTGAATGAAATGCGATGATGTAACTTGTTTTGAACTTTGAAGTTTGACTACAATTATTATAATTATTGATTAAAACGGGTATTTATCGCGTATGTACCTTTTTTATTTGTTATCCCGACGTTTCGGATGTGTTGCACCAGTCGTGGTCGTGGGTTGACACTACATACGCGATAAATACCCGCTTTAATCAATAGAGTACAGCGATCGTGAAAGTTGGAAAAATGCGATTATTATTTCTGATATTTTTTAATTTTAGTATTTCCTACTTTTGTAGTACTACTTTTTTTTTACTTTACTTTTGTTGTAAGTAGAATATAATAATATATATTTATTTGCGTAGCGCTTAATATACTTTCAATTCTTTAAAATGGTTGCCATCTGGCTTTAACTGGTAAATTATCGTTCGTTTTCGTACTGATATAGAAGCAGTTTTTTTATAAAACTCTTTTCAAGGTTGCAAGGTTTCTAGCGATTAACTAAAAAAGTTAAGACAGGGTCGCCGCTGGCCGTTTGATGCCGATAAGCGCGATTGTAATAACCCAAAAAGACTTATTTACTCAATGTACCCTTATTATATTTATAACTTCTGTGAAAACTTCTTTAGGCGCGTTGGGCATTTTTTGGGATAGGAAAAAACCATTGAACTCGCGAAACTGTTACCGTTACCGACTCCTCTGTATTTAAGTACTGAAAACTTCTATAGGCGCGTTGGACATTTTTTGAGATGGGAAAAAACCATTGAACTCGCGAAACTGTTACGTTACCGACACCTCCGTATATAAGTATCTGTAGTGTAGTCTGTTCAAGTTTTCACTTTTGTCGGTACTCCCGGACTGCCATTTTTTTGTCCGAGGAATGGTTTGGCTTAAATTCCACGTTTGAATAATAGAGATGAGATAAGATCAAATGCCAGTCATCTTGCATATAGATACCTAAATGCAAAAATATTCTTAGGTATTCGTTTATTCTACTCATGTAGGTAGGTCTAGGTACATCGAGAAATGGCGGAGCAAAAGTTTTACTAAAGTATTTATTAAGTTATTTAGTAACTTGTATTTATTTAACACTACCTGTTGCTCGCGACTTCGTACGCGTTACATTACTAAGTGTGTAAGTAACCTAGAAATAAAGCTAAACTCTTTGTTGCAAAACTAGACTTGACACCCCGTTTTTTCCCATGGGACCTGATTTATGGGATAAAAGATAGCCTTTGTGGTAATCCAGGTCATAATCTATATTATATTTAATAAATATATTTACCAAATTTCATCGAAATCGGTTCAGCCGTTACGATGTGATTGAATAACAAATAAACAAACATCCAAACTTTCAAATTTATAATAATGTGATAAAATATAATAGATTATTAAAATTATTTCAAATTTCATATATTTTAGTAAAATGTTCTCATATTTGATCGAGCGAAGCGAGATCTCCAAATCAACTTGGGCAAATCGGCGTTGTATGTATGTATGTTTGATTGTTTGTCCGAAGATAACTTTCGAAGCGGGTATCCGATCATCGTGAACTTTGGTATATAGGTATGATGTCACAATTTTGGTGTGACTCAATGAGCTAAAAATTTTGGGGGGTTATTGAGATATTGGGGTTCAAGAGGGGTAAAGAAAAATGAAAATGACACTATTAGGTCAAGTAGCACGTTAAATGAAAGGTATTCATTAGTGCATTACAACCCTGTTTTTATTTTTAGTTTAATCCATGTAGTTTTTTTATTAGTCATAATAAAAACAAAACTTTGACAAAATTCACAGGGTACACCAGTGACCCCACAATGCTGAAATTTGGTATTCGTGTAGCTTTAGTAACACAAATATAGGCAAAAGTCTGAAATCTAGAATAACTGTATTTTGTACCCCAAAAAAGAGGAACCACATCATATGAACTCCCGTTACCTGTAATTTGAATGAAACTGTAGGTCAAGGTAGTTGGTTATTTATTTCGAATCAAGTCAAATCAAATCAAATGTATTTATTGCTTGAAATATATGTCATGTTACAAAGATGTCAGTAGTAAATACAGAATCAATACATTTCTGACTTTCAAGGCATGCAATATTATATTCTACAAAGTCATATTAATAATAACACCTAAATAAAAATTAATCATCATAATTATATAAAATAAAATAGAATTAATAAAAATATAAAATTAAGTTTGGCATTATTTTAGCAATTATTTTTCATTTATATATTCATTTATAGTATAATAAGATTTATTGAACAGTACAGTTTTTAACTTTTTCCGAAACATTGAATATGGCTCTCTCAGTGACTCCGGGAGCTTGTTGTAAATGAACGGAGCCATACAGAAGATGCTTTTGCGCATTAAGGCGGTCTTAGAGTTACGGACACATACTTTATTTTTATCGCGTCGATTCCGGACAACGACATCAGACAGCCGACAAAATAGCTGAGGGTTCATTTTAACAAACATAGCTGTTTCAAAGATATACAGTGAGGGAATTGTTAAAATATTGTGCTCAGTAAAATATGGCTGACACGAATCTGTAACATTTAGTTTAAACATGGCGCGTATACATCGTTTTTGACACTTAAATACCTTGTCAACGTCAGTAGAGTTTCCCCAAAATATTATTCCATATCTGGCATGTGGGGCTATCAAGCCATGGTAGGCTATAAGTTGAGTTTCCACATTTACTATTGGTGACAGTTTATATAACATGTATACAAAACTATTTAATTTATTGCATATGTATTCTACGTGTGATTTCCAGTTTAGTTTTTTATCAACATTAAGTCCTAAAAATTTTGTAGTGTTAACTTCCTCTATTGTGTTATTGTTGTATTGTATGTCAAAATTTGTTGCGGCATTATCGCGTTGTCTGAAATGAATTATTTTGGTTTTGTTTATATTAATTTTTAAGTTATTATTATCTAGCCATTCTATAATCAATTTCAAAGCCAAATTTCGTTGCACTATTTTCATAGTCAAAGATTACGAATAATATTTTTTTTGTTTTTATGTTAGACTCGCGAGATCTTAGTTCGGGGCGAACCACTAGTTAAATTTGTTTTTATCTATCTTCTATTTATATAATTATGTATGATATTGTGTGATTGAATAAATCATTTTCTTAAGTAGTAGTTATTTTATAACTATTAAAGAAATTGCTTAATTCATTCATGATTAGGATTACGTATTCATCGCCGTGAGACGTTAGGACTCTCCTTGGAATTCCAACAAAAACTAAACCTCAATACCACGAAACCCACCACATGATCATTCCAAACAGGATATGCAAGGTATGGTAGGTTTGAGCCGATATCCTCAATGTCCTTGGAGCCTAAAATAAATAAAGGCGACAGATGTTTTACCGTTTTTTCGGGAGAATGTTACTGATTGGTTATGGTGGTTCGTTTCACTGGTTATTTCCCGGTTGGCTTGCGAAAGTTTACACTATGTTAGTCTTGAAAGAGAAAATTGCAAATGAAGAATAAAGGAATTATCTATCTATCTATCTATCTTTTCCGTCACAGAAGTCAAAATCTTTTATTCATTAAAATCACAAGGATCACTTTGAAACGTCAATTTTATTGCCTGTTCCTTCGCGACCAAGCCACTAAAGAAAAGTAATAAACAAGGCTGGTTGTTTTTTTAATGATCCTTTTAGAATACATAACAATAAAGAAAATAAATTACGTCTAAATTCTAAATTGTAACATTTTTGAATGAGTTGCAGCAATTTCAATCCCAAGCTTCTCTATCATCTAACTAAATAATCCGATATTTTACAGTAGGCTTTTTATAAAGATTTTGTTTAATTACGTTTTTAAATTTGTTAATTGTCAATTTTTGTACATCACTTGGGAGCTTGTTGATCGAGCGAAGCGAGATCTCCAAATCAACTTGGGCAAATCGACGTTGTATGTATATACCTATGTATGTTTGTCCGAGGGTAACTTTCGAAGTGTTATCCGATCATCGTGAAATTTGATACAGAGGTGATGGCACAATTTTGGTGTGACTAAATGAGCTAAAAATATTGGGGGGTTGTTGAGATATTGGGGTTAAAGAGTGGTAAAAAAAATGAAAATGACACTATTAGATCAAGTAGCACGTTAAATGAAAGGTACATTACAACCCTGTTTTTATTTTTAGTAATTTGTTTTTGTTTTTTTTTAATTCTTGTTGTTTTTGAGTTATTTGCCATAAAAAAACTGAACTTTTGACAACATTCACAGGGTACCCACTGGTGTACCCTGTGAATTTGGTATTCGTGTAGCTTTAGTAACACAATTATAGGCAAAAGTCTGAAATCCAGAATAACTGTATTTTGTAACCCAAAAAAGAGGAACTACATTATATGAACTCCCGTTACCTGTAACTTGAATGAAATTGTAGGTCACGTAAATTGGTTATCCATTTCGTGGAACTATTTTGATAATCAAAGATTACAAATACATAATATTTTTTTTGTTTTTATGAGAGACTCGCGAGATCTCAGTTCGGGGCGAACCACTAGTTATAAAAGCGTACACCTTGCCACAGCGAGTTCATCTTTATTTCTAGTATTAAAATTATGATGATCGCTTTTTTTCTTAAACAAATTAATATATTTGTGAACATACACGAGTTTCATAGATGGATGACAAGGGAATGTCATTATATTTATTTCTTTAAACTTAAGGCGTATTGATTCTCTGTCAAAAACAATGAACCTACCTATCTCAACTGAAGAAACTCACCCTGTTAGTTTAGTACGTAGAGTACCTGTGATCGATGGTGAATTATTTCCAATAGATTCTAAGACAATGTAGTACATTATTTTAATATCTTGAGCTTTTTACTGCGTGCTACTGCAAGCAATACTGTCCCGTTAGAAGGATCTAGTCGCTTATATTTTACATAGACTTCTAGTAAGGTTCACAAAACGGAACAGTAGGTAAAGTATCTTTATGTAGAGGACACGACAAAACTCCCCCCAGTTATACTTTAACATTCCCAAAAGACGAACAAGAAATATTTAAAGAAGGAACCCTTTTAAACGTTGGTAACGTCTAAACGGTCTTAAAACTAGAATTTACAATGCTCAATGCACTTCACAATACAACAATAAGCGATGCACCGCTCGCCAACGGAAAGAAAACCTCGCTCATACAAAATTACACCCTATCATTACCCATTTACCATATTAATTTGGTTCTCAAAACATGCTCTTGTATTTACATGCAACTTTCACTAGTATATCTAGGTATTTAAGTTATATTTCGTGTGGCAATTTTAGCGGATGGTGTTATACTGAATTGTTGTCATATTATGGCCGTTAATGATAAAGTACATTGATTTTTACGTAACAGGTACCTGCCAGTGATTCAGATTAATAGAATACAGACGTAATAATGCTGAGCCGAAACCCATTTTCTGCAGTCGCTAGCACATACATAAATACTTCTCTTTTTAATTTTTCCCTGATTACATTGTATATTTATTATTTAATTATATTGTTCCTAATTTGTTGTATGTAATTTTCTGTTTTCTCTTACTTGTGCTTTCTCTTTGATGTTATACCTTTTCAATGTACCTACCTGTTGTGTGAATTTGTGTGTGCTATGGGAGCAAATAAATGTCTGTCTGTCTGAACGACTTATAATTAGGTACCTCATTATATTCCATTAGTTATTTTCGCCACAACTTTCTCAGGCTGGGGAGAGTAGTATTTTATAGACAAAAGATTATTTAAATTTGCATAGTACTAAATAAGATTCCCAAAATAAATTATGATTCAATGTCAAATTGATTATTTTGTTTACGTACGTTCCTAACTATGATTAAACAGTGCCACGGTGATTGACTTTAGATCACAATATATTGGCAATTTATGTAAGAAGACTTGAAATGTTGTTAAAATTCCGACACAAATTCACCCCAAAACTCACTGAACTGCCTTTCTTCCGTAAACAATATGTATAATGTCTGGACTTACCGTTATGACGGCGAAAAAAGTCACCCTTGCCGTACTGATAAGCTGCATTGTGCAACGGAGGGTAGGTATTCAATAGCTGCGCTTGAGAGGATCTAAAAGCGGTTTAAGAAGCTGTAACGGTAAAAAGATTCTGATGCAAATTTAAAAAATATATATAAAACAATTTGCAATTTTTAATTTACCAAATAATAACAGGAAAATGTTTCTACCTAACGCACAGGTACATATTTCTGTTTCATAACGTACCTACTACAAACATTAACTCATTATATTTGATCGAGCGAAGTGAGATCTCCAAATCAATTTGGGCAAATCGGCCCAAGTTGATTTGGACATAAATATAAGTATGTTTGTTTGTCCGAGGATAACTTTCTAGTCCAGTCATTATAGTAAGTTCACCTCGGAATTCGAGATACCCAGCTGTAAGTCTGTAAATACTTGTATATTGGCACCCTAAAAGTTGTCTCAAAACCTACATATGGTAGGGTGTACGCAACTATTAAATTTCAAGGTCAAAGGTCACAAAAATCGGGTTTTTGCGCTTTTTTTGTAAATATCTCATTTCCTATGGGGTTTTTGCTATTTGTATGTATTATCAATATTGTAGAATACAAAATTTTCTACAAATTAAAAAAAAAAAAATTTTATACGGTGAACCGTTTTTGAGATAGAGGGTGGAGAGCGCGCGGTCTCAGCATCACTTCAGGTCAACCGGTGCTTCCGGTCGAAAACGCGCCATATAATTAGTTGAGGAACTATCGATAAATCAATGATTATAAATATTTGTCAATTTTTATTAACTATTTTATTATATTTTATCATTTTCTTCATGCATTAAATCTATATCTATTCAATACCACTGATAAATTTTGGTGTGACTCAATGAGCTAAAAATGTGGGGAGGTTGTTGAGATATTGTGGTTCAAGAGGGGTAAAAAAAAACAAAATGGGACTATCCGGTTAAGTGGCACGTCTAATAAAAGGTCTTTGTCACTAAATTTCGATCCCGTTTTTATTTTTAGTTTGAACCTTGTTGTTTTTAAGTTATTAGCAATAATAAAAACTGAACTTATTCACAGGGTACACCAGTGACCCCATGGTGCTGAAATTTGATATGAGTGTAACTTTAATGACACAAATATAGTAAAATGTCTGAAATCCAGAATAACTGCGATTTCCACCCCAAAAAAGAGTATCCAATTAACATGAACTCCCGTTATCTGTGATTTGAATGAAATTGTAGGTCAAGTTATTTGGTTATGCATTTCGTGGCACTATTTTGATAATCAAAAATTAGGTACAAATAATATTTTTTTGTTTTTATGGGAGACTCGCGAGATCTCAGTTCGGGGCGAACCACTAGTTCATCCTCATCATCATCATCGTCAACCCTTCTCATCCCACTGCTGGGCATAGGCCTCTCTTCGTCGTCCCATTCGCCTGTGTCCTGCGCTGTTCTAACCCACATACGACCTGCGATTATTATAATGTCGTCGACCCATCTAAATATTAATTAATAAATTGCAAATTAAACCTTTTCATTTTGAACAACACAAAAGCACTACTGTTATGTTATCTCCGAATCGAACAAAAATAACTGATTACGTCAAAACTAAACGTTGCAACCGTTACATTTCATAGCCGTTATCAATATAACTACATATTTTCATAAACGCCCCTTCTTAGAAACTTGTTGAATTATTGATTTATTTACCGATCCGATTACAAAATCAACTGTCGTAATGCACATAATGTTTGAATTATTCGCCTTGTTATGCAAATATTTAAATGAATATTTTAGATCTTAGTTTTGTATCAAGACGATTTACGGTTTATATCGATTGGCCCATTGATAATGTTCAAAAGCACGTTTAACAATTTGTCAAACAAAAACATGAAATTCCTCAAGTAGGTAGCAAACCTTGTAGCAGAATTCTTCATAAAGCGAGAGTGTGAGTCTTTAATACCTACCTGTTATACGTATAAAAACTTGAATAGATTTTACCCAATATGTAAAAAAACTCTACTGGACACTATTGTCACAAAACGCACATCCGAGACACGAAAAAAATCGATTGTCTGCTTGCGAAGCGAGTCTGTAATCGAGAATCGAAAACTCGTAGTTTCCTTCAGTCAGTCAGCTGACAGCGGCGGTCGAGGGAGCTTGCAAATTTGACAGCTGAGCTGAACATAACCTAGCATGGCGCGAACCGCCAAAATCAGTGGCACTTTGTGATTCATTTTAGTTAATTCTCTACCCATACTTCGTGTAATTTTACAAAAATAAGTGCAATTTGAACTGTGATACCATGTTCTTGCATAGTGGATTGTGATTTTCGATGTTCGCATGGGAAATATTAGTGATTTGAACTTTGAAAGTTTTACCTTTCCCATAGATCCTTTGTGGACTTCTGGGGTCGTGAAAAAGGTCAAAATGTATTCTTCAAAGTCTCAGGAAGGGTGAAAAAGGTACGCTGAACCAGTTATTCGATTTATTTACGGGAATCGATAGGTAATGTGTTCTATGAGGGTCTGATATAACTTTTTCATGTCAACCCTTCACGGGGACGTCTTATTGTTAATTTATCAATAAATGATGGTAGTTTTGATCAAAGTTAGTCTTTAATACCTTCGTAGGACAGTTAGAATTGCTTTCTCGATTTTAGGATGTAATTTTAGAACCCTTTCATTCATTAGTAGGTATCTTTTGTGAATTATTTTAAAGTTATATTTGTTTAATTTGTTGATTTAAATAAACCCTTCATAGTTACTTTCTGGTATGAATATTCTCAAAATTTACATCTATATTTGTATTAGATTAGATTAATGTAAGTACCATGTTTTTGAAATCAACTGTTTTTCTAAATACATATTTACTCATAATTATGGATGAGATTTTTTTGATTCTTTTTTTTGAGATTCCTTTAGATTTTCACTTAGGATTACTGTAGATGGCGTTTTACTGTGACACAGTTAGCACTGAGGCTAGCTGTATAATGCTGTGCAAGGCTACTCCATCTAAATCCACTGGCTAGAGAGCTGGTGGAAAATTTATAGTTCACAAAACAACTGAAAAGAGTCCATGTCTTGGATACACCTATGCATGTATACGCACACATCACTGTAGGATCACACTAATCTTTTAAATGCAATAGTTTTGTTTTTTGTTAATCAATCACGTTGTAACGGCTGAACCAATTTCGATGAAATTTAGTATTTACATTACATTACTGGATTAACATACAGACTACTTTTTATCCCCTAAATCAGGCCCCATGGGATAAAAATAGTGTGTCAAAGTTTCTGTAGTAAAATTTTTTTGGTCTTTGCGAGTGTGAAGGTGCTGGCGGGTCAGCTAGTATGATTAATAAATGTAAGTTAGCAAGCGGAGTAGGTTACTGGTGACCTGGTATCACATATATTTAATGTTTTAAAAGTATTTTTTGTATATAATGTTGTGTTAGTGATAGTCTGAAATAAAGATTTGAATTTAATATAAACTGATTAATTTTATATTCATAAATACTTAACTAATAAAAAACTGATCAAGTACTAAAGATTATAGCTGCTGTAGATGGATATTGTCAAAGAATTTATTATATACCTAATTTAAATTCTAAATTGCTATTTATGTCAATAGGTAACAATTATAAACATTGAATTGCTTCATTAACTATATATCACTTGGTTTATCAATAAAAGTTTTAACCCTCCTGCTATTTTCGGATTTTTCGTTTACTTGTGCTGTGAGTAGAAAAGAATATAAAATACTTCATTGTACACAATAAAACAGAACAATTAAATTATTAATTAAAATTAGAAAGAAAAAGAATTTATGGAACATAATAATACCTAACATAATATAAATACAAAGGTTACCTTGTTACACCTGCTTCTTGTCAAATTTCATGATTCTAGGTTTGATTTATTTGCGAGTGGAATATTACTCTCCGTTGGAAATATTATGCTGAATGTGACATTCACAGACTAACAGCAAAATAATCCTAAAAGGGTTTTTCCTTTTGTGGACAGAATCCTAAAATTAATAAATTTGTACTGTTTTGATGCTAATGATGATGATTATAAGGCTACGTTTGACAGGATAACAAAGTTACTGTTGTGATTAACTTATGGTCAATATGCTGTTACGGTTAATGTCTTTATATGTTGTGTTGTCTCTTTTGTTTTAGGGTTATTAATTATAGGTTTTTTATACCATGTTAGCATACGGAACACCTGATGATGAGTAGTTTGGTTTTTACTGTTATCTGAAGTTGGTTATATTTTTGTTAAAAAGTTACTTGTTATATGGGTGCTCGCGTGCACTACCATAGTAGAAAACAATATATCAGATATTTGAAAAATGGGTGGTTTTAAAATGATAAAACTGAAAAACATTTGTCATCTATTTATTATTACACACAATTATTGCAAAAATCAGTTTTAATAGAATACACGCAACTTAGGATCAATTTACGAGATTAAAAACATAATCAACATTTTTGGTATGTTTGAGATCAGCTCAAAAAAAAATTTCTAACAACGGATGAATATCTTATTGGTCACCATCCTCGCATCCGATACAGACCACAACATGGTGATCAGGACAAATCCAGCTAGCACATCACTCTCTTATACTACTTTACTTACATTCAGTTTTATTACGCCAATACTCACATGTACACCTAATTACAAGAACATGCGCTTACGCTGCCAGTAGGCGCCGTACCAATCCGTTCCGCAATTTTGTCGACGAGGCTTATCTAGGAGCACAGGGGGTCAGGTGTAAGAATGAATGGATGGCGCTAAATAAGTAAGTGCGTTCTACTATAGTAGAGCGCGCGTGCACTCTAGTGCAGTGTTTCCCAAACATTGTTCTGCCATGGCTCGGTAATTTTCACACTGCCCCTTCGTGACCCACTTAATACTTTTAAACCCAAGCTGGTTCCATTAGGTAAAATAATACTCATTTATTAATAGTAAAAATGTTTTATAGCACATGCTGATTTGGAGCCTTTTTTTTTGTGACACATCAGTGAGACACACACACACTGCAATATTTTTTATTGATATTTAATGTTGATTATTTAAGCTATTTTTACTTTGTTTTTGTTGTTATGTCTCCTGTGTGTGTTTGTTTTGTTCTTACTATTGATGTTGTTACAAATAAATATATTTGATTTATTAATACTACATATTTTGGTATCGCCTATTTAGTCACTTTTTAGTGCGAAGTATGGAGCTGCTGCTTATTTTTCACTAAAGACCGGTATTTGCGACCCGGTATTTTATTTTGATGGCCTGGTACCGGGTCGCGACCCGGCAAATGGGAAACGCTGCTCTAGTGTAAAATATAGAACCTAGACATACATTTGTGACTCTAATTCCCTTTTTCATTATTACAGGTTAATAACAGAAAACTTCAAAATTAACTCTGGAAACAATGCAACCAAACGGAAACAAGAAGCAGCAGTAACAAACAATTTCAAGATTAAAATGAACCCGCACTCACTAGACTTCACCTCTCCAAACCACTCACCTAAAACGACTCCACCAAAACGAAGAATACTCGGAGAGATTAAAAACTTCATACCAACCTCACCGTTGATCAACAGATTCAAGAACTCTCCATTGCCTTCCCCTATCTCACCGTTAGCAAAGACTCCGTTAAACATTAAGAGTCCTATGGTTATCTCACCCTTAACATCTCTAGCCTCACCGCTACTTAACTCTCCTATCATAGCCTCTCATTCGCCGTTAACGAGTAAACTTAAACGGAGTTCTAAAATAACCAAGATATTCGAAGATCGGACCCAGTTCAAGATGGAGAATAAGGAGAATGAGGGTTTCTCGAACTCATGTTATACCCAAGAGAGTTATAGCCAGGAAAGTTACAGCAAGGAGAGTTTTAATCAACCAGGTTACAGCAAGGAGAGTTACAACCAAGCGAGTTACAGTAAAGAGAGTTATAACCAAGAGAGTTTTCAGAAATTCGATTTGGAGGAGACTGCAAGAGATTTTTCCTTCGGAGAGAGATTCCAAGTGAACAGGCAGAGAAAGGAGACCTGGTCTTCGACTAAGGTAACCACTGTTTTCTGACTTGTGTCTCTGGCTGGTATCTTTCAAATTTTGCACCCAAAAAGGTATATTTTTTATTTATTTATTTTATATGGCACTAGCTGACCAATCCACAGCTTTCTTCTGTTGTGGCAATTGTTTTTTAATTATTATATTTATACGACTGAAGATAGAACAAGCCTATAACAAAGTATTGCCTCGTAAGTCACGCACCTTACGATGCACTATCCTGCGTCCATCAACTTGAGGCATACAGGTGTAAAGCCTCATGTGAAATTTCACCGGCAACCACACCCTCCAAAGCAATGCTGCTTGGCGGCAGAAATAGTATGATGGCAGTACTTCAACGGGCTAGCCTTTTCTCACATATTAGAGGTTCGAAACTATATTAAAACTTAGTAAAATCTGGTCCATGTCTATTGCAGTTAACGATATGCAGCGTCCTTTTATTTATTTTTTATTATTGAGATCGTATAAAATAAAATATAGCCTATAGCTTTCTATCAGTTAATAAGTTCAGTAGTTTTTGAGATTACCACTATAACAAACACAAATTTTTAGTGTTTTTTTTTTAAACTGGGTAGGTTGTTAGATAACAATCTCAGCCGATAAGCAATGATGTGGTCTAAGATGAAGCATGATAGAAGAAACTTATTCACTCTTACCTTAAAGAGGCCCGGATTGCATTCCTTAGGAAAACTTTGGTGTTGTTAAGTAATTTGCATTCTAGATAAGTTAGAGCATAATTGACACTTAAATACATAACAAAGACCTATAAATAAATAATGCTGGATATTTCACACAGTGCTATCTAGCCCCAAACTAAGCAAAGCTTGTACTATGGGAACCAGATAACTGATACTTAAATACATTTTTTTTTGTAAATACATATTTATAACATTATGTATATAGAGAAACAACCAGACCCGAAACAAATATCTGTAGATCATGCAAACAATCATCATCAACGCAACATTTGTTCCGCGACGGGGATCGAACCCGCTACCTCCTGCGTCTCAGCCGACTATTCGCCCACTGCACCATGGAAGTCGTATATATATATACTCTTATACTTATATTATGTTCTACCAAATAAATTTATCTATAAATAAAAGAATAACAAATTGCTGGACTTTTCACACACATTTATCTATCTTTATGTTGTAGATTATACATGAATCTTCTCCATTTCAGCTGGACTTCACGGACGCTATCCCAACTAAATCCTTCGACAATCTAGTCCCCGAACAAACCCAGGAGTTAGACGACCTCCAATCACTCCAGGACCTGGAAGAACAGTTGGACAATGACGCATTTGAAAGCTGCAAATACGAAATCATCTCAACAGACAGTCCAAACGTCATTTCCCGAGGACGGTCTACCTCAAGAAAAATCTGCTCCAGAAACTTCGAATTTGGTGCTCCATTGGCGGACACTGAAGCTTCAACATCTTTCAACCGACCAGCGACAAGGATGCTGAACTTTGACGATGAGGACTTCGAGTTTACATCCCCAGCGATAAAAAAATCAGTATCAGTGAAGAAATCCCTCAAATTTAATGAAACACCAACTAAAAATGAAACTGCCAAAAATGAAACTCCAACTAAAAACCCTCTAAGACACGAAAAAAGTGACTCCAGTATAGGATCCATGAGTTCCCCGGCTTCGAGTAAACTGTCCCGGATCTTCACATCAGAGTCCACCACTTCAATGGAAAGTGGGTTCATATCTGAATTAGAAGAACCGTTTTTAGATATAGAAGACTCGAGCAGTCCGAAGATTGCTAATTTCAATGATTTGCTATCAGGACAGATTAAGGAGAATATAATCACCGATAAGAATTTCTTAAAGCGCCCATCTCTGGCTAGGAGTTTGAGTTTTCAGCCGGAGAGTAAGGTTAAAGTTTCTCTTGTATCGATTCTGGAGTGTCCTAGCGAGGAGAAGAGAAAGAGAGAAGGGGATGATGAGCGCAGTTGTAAGCGACGTCGGTCTGATTGTAAGGAGTTGGAGAGAATGCAACGGCCTGTGTTACAGCGAGCCTTTTCTGAAAATAATGCTTCTATTAAGTCTGCGTTAGCGAGATGTAAGTATTACATTATTTTTACCGGAAAACAAAATGAAAAAAATTTTTTTTCTTTAGATCCTTATTTTAAAATTTTTAAAAGCAATTCACGTCAGTAGTATTTTTAAAATTTTCGCGATCACTGTACATAATTATTGATTAAAACGGGTATTTATCGCGTATGTACCTTTTTTATTTGTTATCCCGACGTTTCGGCTGTGTTGCAACAGGCGTGGTCACGGGTTGATTAATTCACGTCAGGGTCGAAATCTCCTTATTTTCTTGCAATCTGCCCATCATGGCTTTGAGCTAGAGTTCGGTGAATACTTTGCGCTGGGCATGTATGGAACAACCCCAGTGGCACTTCCATAAAATGAAATGATTTTTTTTTTGGTCTTTGTAACTAACTCGACATTGTTTTATATATTTAGATTATGTACTTAAATGATGTGCTTATTGTATTATTTTCAGCATGCGTGAACTCGGACCTGATAGGCGACTACAGCGGCGGCTACGCGCTGCCTCTCGCGAGCGGCGACCACGACGACCTCAAGAGCATATCCTGCGACACCCTCGCCGCGGTGCTGCGCGGCCACTACCACGGAACCGTGCCTCACTATCAGGTAATCATTTACCGGTCACATAACTAGATGGCGCTGCTCCCTCCTCACTACCAGGTAATCATTCATTTACCGTTCATATAACTAGACGAAATTACAGGCACATGAGGCTTTACACTTGTGTGTGTGTGTGAGAGCCCACTTATTAAAAATCCTTGAAAATATTCTAAGGATTTAGTGAACATTGTAAAAGAATAGTGAATTTTTTTTTCTCTCTTTATTAATGAGCTTAATCACAATGGCAATTGTGAAAATTGGAATCCGATTTCGTGAAAGTCTAGTAAGCGAGATATGGGCCAAAATCCAGGCTCTCAATCCTCACAAATACAAAACTTAATTTATACTCGTCGACACACTGATAAGACGGTACGTGATAAAATCCGTATTTATTATAATAATTGTTATTAGCTATTAACAAACTAGAAAATTAATTACTATCAATATTAAATTATTATTCCAAGTATTTATTTTATAACACAGGCACTAAGCCTGGACCTTTAACATAGGCATTACCGGGGCCAGAGCCAATGAGGAGGCCTGTTTTCATTGGTCTTATCTTTACATAGTGTTACGAGCTGAGGGTTCGGGATAAAATAATGGAAATCAATCTAACCAAAATAACACTTTATTCAACACTAAAATGATAAATACACGATCTTAATCACAAATAACCACAACACACTAGTTCACACCACTGTTGCACAATAAACCACTAAAAGTCACCGAAATCTTCGTACGTATAGGCAAAACCAGACTGACCAGACAGCTTCGGGCGTCTATACGCACTATTTATACCGCGGCCAGTACATATCTCTCCAACGTTCTCGATCGTTCCACTAGCAACTAGAAATGTGTAGGTATTTCGACCGAACTACTACTTCTTATTCTGCCCAACTGTAGGTAGAAACGTAGCATGTAGGTATATTCCAGACCAAGTATTACCTATTCTGTGACACAGTAGGTATAACTTCGAGATATGCCGACTATTACTTATTCTGTAACAGCCTCGGCGTAACAATAGTATAAAATGAAGTCGCTTCCGCTGTCTGTTCGCTTAGATCTTTTAAACTACTCAACGGATTTTAATGCAGTTTTCAGCAATAGATAGAATGATACAAGAGGAAGGTTTATATGTATAATACATACATAACTCTGTTTGTTTGTTACCTTTACACGACTAAACGGTTGAAGGATCATAATGAAATTTTGCAAGGAGATAGATTATATCCTGTGAAAGGACATAGGCTACTTTTTAGCTAACTGCGCAAAATAAGGGTAATGTATTATTGAAAAAACCAGCTATGCGAAGCCGCGGGCAGGTTCGCGAGCTAGCGTATCCATAACATTAATATATTGCAGGATGGTTAAACTATTCCAATAATGCAGGGGTCGGCAACCTTATGCTATAGCCGGGCCACATATGTTGCCAGAGTATCAGTGCGGGCCGCACTTATATTTATATGTTCGGGCATGTATTTTTAATATTTGAAATAAAACGCATATATATTCATACAATTATCTCTTTTTTAATTGAACTACTATACTAACATAAAAGTAAGAACTAGTGAGATTTTTGAGGCTGCATTTGACTTGCAAGTTTTTTAACGTCTGCTTTCATTTTAGTAGTAGACACGCGCAGTATCGCGTCTAAATGTTCATCCGTTAACCGCGAACAATTCTTATTTTTGCGGTAGTTGAGAATTGAAAAAGTCTGCTCACACAAATATGTACTACCAAACATAGTTATTATCTGCTGAGCAAACTTTTTCAATTCTTTGAAGTTTTCAGAACTCAAACCTCCGTAGAACTGTATCAAGTCAGTGCTTTCCTTAAATGCCGTTTTAAGTGTACTATTACTTTGCAAATCTACTATGTTCATTTGCAAATTGCTTGGTATCTCACTAATATCAATTGCAAAAGGGTTTTGGAATATTTCCATGTTAAGGGAGCTCTTTTTAAAGTCGGTGAATCGATTTACAAACTCAGTTTGTAGTTGTGTTAACACGTTTCTCATTGTAATATTTTGCCACACAAAATTATCTCCAGCTTCTTCCACGGCTTTCTTGCAATTAGGAAAATGGTCAAGCTTTTTTTCATCAATATGCTTGATAAACAGTTTCAGTTTCATTTCAAATGACTTTACATCTGTATACATATCGCAAATCAATTTATTTTTTCCCTGCAAGCGTTTGTTGAGCTGATTCAGGTCCTTAGTCAAATCAGTCAAAAAACCAAGATCGATAATCCACTGTTTGTTAGTAAGCTCTTCTACTGGCTTTCCTTTCATCTCCATGAAGTTGCCAATTTCTTTCCTCAAATCAAAAAACCGTCCCAAAACGGCACCTCGACTGAGCCACCTCACTTCACAGTAGTAAACCACGTCACCATGTTCAGCTTCCAGATCTTCCAAAAACTTTTGGAACTGACGGTGTGTGAGCCCATTTCTTCTTATAAAATTAACAGTGGATGTTACAGTATCCATTATTTCTTTCCAGGATATAACTTTGGAGCACAATGCCTCTTGATGGACAATACAGTGAAAAATCAATGGCACAGTAGATCCAGAATCTTTCACTTTGCTGATGATTCTCCCAACAACACCTTTGTTTTGACCGCTCATGTTCTTGCCTCCATCGGTAGTGACACTTGTTAACTTTTCCCAGCTTAATTGCAATGAATCCAGAGCTTGTTCCACATGGTGAAATAAATCTTCTCCCGTAGTTGTACCTTTCAAACTGCACATTTTCACAAGCTCTTCGTAAACAGTAAAGTTTTCGTCAATGCCGCGTACAAATATGAGTAACTGTGCTGTATCCGACACGTCCGTACTTTCATCCATCGCTAAAGAGAAGCAGTCGAAAGACTGCGCCTTATCCCTGAGTTGTTCACACAAATTAGCACCCAAGTCTTCAGTACGTCGGGTGCAAGTTCTTGCAGAGAGACTAAGACTTTCAAACATTTTTTTCTGCTCTGGGCATATTTCTTCTGCGATAGCTAAGACACACTCTTTTACTAATTCACTATCGGTAAACGGACGTCCACTTTTTGCAAGAATCTCTGCTACCCTGTAACTGGCCCGAACATTCGATTCGCTGTTGTCTGCCACAACCTTAAATATGTTTTGTTGATTTTGTAATGACGATTTCAAAGTGGAAATTTTCCTTTTCCGTATTTCTCCTTCAAGACAGTCAAATTTAGCTTTGTGCTCGGTGTCGTAATGTCGCTTCAGGTTATATTCCTTTACTACAGAAATACTCTTTTGACAAATCAAGCATAACGGTTTTCCTTTAAACTCGATAAAAAAGTATAATTCTGTCCATAATTCGTTAAAAACTCTTTTTTCTTCTTCTATCTTCCTTTTTCTTGAAGCCATGTTTATATAATTATTCTGTAACAATAATGAAAAAAATTAAATTCGTTGTAAAATTATATGTTCCAGTTAGCACCTACAAATTCAACTCCACATTCAAATAATAATTAAAACATGACACACTCGTAACTAACTTCATGTCATGTAACTACTATCCCCGTCCTTATAACATTTACCCATCAATCTGAAGGTTCACATTAACAAGCAGTAAATAAAATAAAACAAAATGCTCGCGAGTGCATACAACTTACCTCATACGTCGTGCGTGAGAAGCTATCAGCGAAGGGAAGAAAGGTGAAACGAAACGCGTAGCTAGCAACCAGATGAGACGTGAGTTTCCGGCGAATTTCCACAACCGAATGTGGCGAGAGTTTTTTTTTTTTTTTTTTTTTCGGATGGACTAATCTCGCTGTTGGCCTCTGAGGCCGTGACAGCTTAACCGAACTTTTGGCGAGCGCAGATGGCGCTCAGCCCAGTAAGTTGTTTAGGCAACTAGCGCAAGGGCACCACTTAGGTACGAACCTCGGCTTGGGCTGTTGCCGGGATGGGGATAGGAGAGAAACGCCCGGGTACATGTCTGTACCTCGTATAAGCGGCGACTGAAGGGACTCGTCGACCTCGCCGGCGAGGTCGGTGTTTCTGTGAAGTGCTTGCTCTGTCTGATATAGATGACTCACCTTCCGCATTAGCAGAGGTGATTTCGTCATCCGGGTCTCCGAGAACGTGTCTCGGACGACGGAGGATTTAACGTGGCGAGAGCTGCGCGCGGCTGTGATTTTAACTAAAACCGGTCGCTTTGAATTTTTTCGCCGCCGCACACCTGCGTCTAATCAAAGACTGCCGCCCCGCCTATTGTCTCAAAGGAGCCGCCCGCCGCCGCACGTGCGGCGGATAAACGCAAAAGGCATGCGGCCCGCGGGCCGCCGGTTGCCGACCCCTGCAATAATGGATGATGAGTACAGGTTATTGTCAGAGTAATGCTAATGGGGTGGATGCTGGGCTATGGGAGAGATGAGATACGGCACCTGCCAATTCCGCAATATCAAGAATGATTGAGGCAGGTGGTCCACTAAACTAGCCGTCCACTAAACGGGCCCCCATAAGTGCCGCCAATGGAAGGCAACGTAAGGGGCAACGTTGGTGTGGGCGGTTAAAGGGTTTTGAGAGGTGTGCTGCAGTTTCACTAAGCGCTATTCCCGGTTTTATGCCCTTAACACTTCAACCCTTGGAGCATAGGTTCCGCTCTTGCGCCTCCATCCTTGACCGGGTCAGAGGTAAACCAAGGGTCAGGGGTTTCTGTCAGCCTGGTCACATGTCCTGCCCAACTCCATTTGAGCCCCAATATACGCTTGCTAACGTCTTGAACTTTAGTCTGCTTGTGAATTTCGGTATTGGGGACTCAGTCTGAGAGAAAAAAAACCGGTCACGTGCAAGTTGGACTCGCGCACGAAGGGTTCCGTACCATTATCTATAAAAACGGCAAAAAAATCACGTTTGTTGTAGGGGAGCACCCATTAAATATATATTTTATTCTGTTTTTAGTATATGTTGTTATAGCGACAACAGAAATACATCATCTGTGAAAATTTCAACTGTCTAACTATCACGGTTCATGAGATACAGCCTGGTGACAGATGGACGGACAGCAGAGTAATAGGGTCCGTTTTACCCTTTGGGTATGGAACCCTAAAATTCACACTAATATTATAAATGCAAAAGTTTGGATGTTTGTTTGTTTGTTGTTACTCAATCACGTCGTAACGGCTGAACCAATTTCGATAAAATTTGGTATTTAGATAGATCAAGCTTGACCTTGTTTTAAACATAGGCCACTTTTTTTGACAGACCACGTGTGCGAAGCCGCTGGCGGAAACTAGTGTAATAATAAAATGTTATAATCCACAGATAATAGACTGCCGTTATCCGTACGAGTTCCAAGGTGGTCACATAGAGTCAGCTGTGAACCTGTTCACTCCGGAGCAGGTGCAGGAGCTTGTGGAGAGCTCGACTGGCACGAAGACCGTACTTATCTTCCACTGCGAGTTCTCCATCGAGAGGGGACCTAAGCTGTAAGTGTCTATTTACAAGCTTTTTATTAACTTGCAATGTATGTATGTTTGTGTGGGTAGAATCTTGCACCTGAATTTTGAAACCATTCTCCTCAACCGATTGACCTGAAATTTGGAATACATATGTAACTTCGGTGACAATACAATATTAAGGTACCATGGAGGCGGTCTCATGATGGAGACGGATGCTAGACAACGGAACTTCTGAATGGATTATAGTAAGCTACTAGTGTTTGGGCTGATTTGAATCTGCTTGCGGTTCCAATTATAAATTTTATAAAAGCTTGTTTTGAAAAAGTAATTTTTCAACAAATAACTTATTTTAGAGTAGTAGAGATCCTTGTGAAAGGGCTCGCCCGGGGAAGTACTATTTCTGCCGCCAATCAGCATTGCTGTTTCGGTTTGAAGGGTATGATTGCCGGTGAAATTACAGGCACATCAGGCTTTACACCTGTATGCCTCAAGTTGATGAATACAGGACAGTGCATCGTAGGGCACATTTGTAAGGTGCGTGCCCTATGAGGCAATTCTCTGTTATAGGCGATGGGTACCACTTAACATCAGGTGGGCAATAAGCTTGTTACATCTTCATCACACTTTACTATATTACTAGTGTATTAGTATATTAAGCGTACACAAGCGTATGATAGAGTGGAGTGGAAGGAAGAATGGGAAACCTCTGCCCTGCAGTGGGACAGTACAGGCTCCAAATAATAATAATAATAATTAGTATATTACTAGGGGTTCGCCCCGAACTGAGATCTCGCGAGTCTCCCATAAAAACAAAAAAAATATTATTTGTAATCTTCGACTATTAAAATAGTGCCGCGAAATGCATTACCATGTAACTTGACCTACAGTTTCATTCAAATTACAGGTAATTGAAGAAATTGCAGTTATCTGGATTTCCGACTTTTGCCTATATTTGTGTCACTAAAGCTGTTACTGTACACTAAGTTTCACTTTTGGGTCACCCTGTGAATTATGTCAAAGTTCAGTTTTTATTATGGCTAACTAAAAAATTACAAGGTTTAAACTAAAAATTAAAATGGGGTCGAAATGTATTAACAAAGACCTTTTATTAGACGTGCCACTTAAAATGGTCGATAGTCCCATTTTAATTTTTTTACCCCTCTTGAACCCCAATATCTCAACAACCCCCCAACATTTTTAGCTCATTTAGTCACACCAAAATTGTGCCATCACTATCTACCTATATACCCAATTCACGATGATCGGATAAACGCTTCGAAGATTATCCTCGGACAAACAAACATACATACATACAACTTCGATTTGCCAAAGTTGATTTAGAGATCTCGCTTCGCTCGATCAATAAATGTGAAAGTTTGGATGATTGTTTGTGTGTTACTTAATCACGTCGTAATGGCTGAACCGATTTCAATAAAATTTGGTGTGTCTATAGATTATGACCTGGATTCAAGCATATGCTACTTTTTGTTGACAAACAACGCGTACGAAACCGCCGGCGGAAGCTAGTGTAGTATAAAAAAGTGCCACTCCGGGAGTGCCGACAGAAGTGAAAACTTGAATAAAAGCAGACTACACTACAGATACTTATATACAGAGATGTCAGTAACAGTCAGTGTCAGTAGTCAGTGACAAGTGTCGGTAACAGTGTCGCGAGTTAAATGGTTATTTCCCATCTCAAAAAATGCTCAATGCGCCTAAAGAAGTTTGCATTATGCCCAACGCGCTTATAGAAGGTTTGACTATGCCCAACGCGTCTAAAGAAGTTTTCACTATGCCCAACGCGCTTAAATAAATTTTCACCCTGCCGAACGTGCCTAAAGAAGTTTTCACTATGCCCAATGCGCCTAAATAAGTTTTGACTATGCCCAACGTGCCTAAATAAGTTTTCACTATGCCCAACGCGCCTAAATAAGTTTTCACTATGCCTAACGCGCCTAAATAAGTTTTCACTATGCCTAACGCGCCTAAATAAGTTTTCACTTCAAAAAACTTTGCTAGTGTTAATATGTTGACTTGTTCAACCGAACTATAGACTGCGAAAATAATAACATCATTAATTTTAGACGTTTATGAAGTGTCAAGTCGCGTAATAAATATTTCCACAACCCAATTGCAAGTGTTGATCAGCTTAGATGTTCAAAAAATTTCGAAATTCAAAATTTTTTATTCATTAAAATCATAAGGATCACTTTGAAACGTCAATTTTACTGTCCGTTCCTTCGCTACCAAGCCAGGAAAGAAAGGCAAGAAACTAGACTGGTTGTTTTATTTGTGACTAGCTGACCCGCCCGCGCCTTCGCACGGGTGGATTTTCAATAAAACATTACCCTCATTTTGCGCAGAAGGCTAAAATGTAGCCTATGTCCTTTCCTAGGATACTTTGTATCTCCTTGCAAAATTTCATCACGAGCCGTTTAGTCGTGTAAAGGTAATAAACAAACTAACAAACAATCAAAGTTATTTATGTATTATACATATCGACGGCAGAAAGCGGAAATGGCGTATCTCAAAAATTTCCGCTGTTCGATATTGAAACATCAATTGCTGTAACTATTTAAAAATCAATGAAGCAGTAACTTTAGGACATTCCAATTAACTGTATCAAATAAAACTTAGATTGATAAAAATATTTTCCAAATTTCAACGTTCTATCTTTATTAATGTACGAGTTATGATTTTTTTAAATAGTTTTTTGGCTCTGGTGTAAAATTAGATATTTTGAGATACGAATTATAAACCTTCCTCTTGTATCACTATCTATTGCTGAAAACTGCATTGAAATCCATTGAGTAGTTTAAAAGGTCTAAGGGAACAGACAGCTGAAGCGACTTCATTTTATACTATGTAAAGATGATAATGAAGGAGTGATTCGATTGACGTATTAACTTTCGCGTCCGTAGTCTCAACACTTGATCTCTCATCAATGAGGGCTTTTCAATTTCGATTTAAAAAGAAAAACTAGTTGCAACTAGCGTAATGATGGCGCAGTCTAGAGATGCACCGCCGTAAAATATGGTTTATATGCCAAAATCTCTGGCACAGTATCAGATTTTGTATAAAGCAATCCTCACTTTGTCAGATAAACAAACACAAATGTTTGTTTTTTATTTCAATTTTCACTAAAAACTATTTTGACACTATGACGACTATGTTTTTATAACTGCTAACAAATGGCGTTGCTCTGTCATGCTCTGATTAACAAAGGAAAGTGAATTGTCAATGTTAATTGCCGTCTCAACATTATTTTTCGAGTAACTTGAAATAGAAAAACATACATTTGTGTTTGTTTATCTGACGAAATGAGATTGTTTTAGACAAATTTTGATACAGTGTCTTCGAGATTTTGCCATAAAAACCATATTTTTTGGCGGCATATCTACAGACGGCGCAATCTATTACGCTAGTTGGAACTACTTCTTTCTTTTTAAATCAAAAATGAAAAGCCTCATTCATAATTTGAGTTTGATTAAATTAATTAAAATTAATTAAGTTGTTATTTAAAATTTGATTGAAATTAACCACAAATCTATACTCAAGTTTGAGCATACTTCTGGAATTGAGTGAAGGTAGTCAGAGGCAAGTCCAAAATTTAACGATATTTATATTGTCCACAGCTCCCGTACACTTCGCTCATTCGATCGCTCCCACAACCGCCAACACTACCCATCGCTCGCCTTCCCCGAGCTGTACCTCTTGCACGGGGGGTACCGCGCCTTCCATCGCGCGCACCCCTCGCTCTGCTCCCCCACGGGGTACACCCCCATGCTGGACCCTCAACACAAGGAGCTGCTAAGGAGACATCGCTCGCTGAAGGGACGGGCTCGACTACTGCTCTAAGCCGTACCTCTCACGCTCTGTCCCCCATGGGGTACACCTCCATGCTGGACCCCAAACACAAGGAACTGCTAAGGAGATATCGCTCGCTGAAGGGACGGGCTCGACTACTGCTCTAAGTTGTACCTCTCACGCTCTGTCCCCCATGAGATACACCATGCTGGACCCCCAACACAAGGAACTGCTGAGGAGCAAAGTATAACAATTATGATCCTGACTGTTTATAAATAGTTTAAAATATATAACATTCAACTTCATAAAGTACCTTAAGTTTAATGTTATATATAACGTTTCACGGTAATCATCATCATCATATCACCCATAGTACGTCCACTGCTCAACATAGGCCGCCCCATAGATTTCCAAAGCGACTAATCTTGTGCACCCAATGGCTCCCAGCAACCGTTATCTAGTGGAGGCCGTCCGTTCAGGTTTCCAGCATGTGGTCTCCAATTAAGACCACTGCTTTTTACACAGCAATTTTATTAATATATGTATGTATTCAAAACCATTATTTTTAACTGTAAATAACAAACTGCCATATTAAAATTAAGTTATTTAGTACAAAAACTATAAAGTTAAGTTAAAAATTATACTTCCCACCTATAGTTAAGTTGCCATGTTCGTTTGAACTGCAATAATTAGCATTAAGATTATATTTAAGTTAATTAAGTATGACTTAAGTTATATTAAGTGACTTTTAAGTTATATTAAGCGACTTTTAAGTTGATATCTAACATTTAATGAAGTTAAAAGCATGATGTTATAAAATAAACCAATCTACAAGATTTTTTGAGACGAAAATTATATGCATCTAACATAATCGTTTATCTTGTAAATTAGCAGGATTGGGCCCCTGAGAGGTAATGCAGTACAGTGCTCACCTCATATGAAAAATGTAGGTGTAAAAACATAAAACTTTCGCATTTATATTATTAGTAGGATTACTCAAGCTTTAAAACTGTAGTGCCAGAATATTCCAAAAAATAGATTTAGTTTAAGTTGTAAATAAATAGATATTACTGGTAATAGTAACGTTTTTAAAATTAAGTAATTACAAGGGAAGTCTAATAGGTCCGATTTGACATCTATCATTATGCGTTATACATAACTTTGAACGAACGTCTGAACACGAAATCTAAAAATGAAGCACATAATTATTATTGTAACAATAAGTATAATTCGTAAGCACCAAGTTTTATTTTATATTGTTTACTAGCTAACCCACCCGCTTCGCACGCTTGTAATTTCCCGTTCCCGTGGGAACTTCGGTATAAAAACTACTTAAATCACTTCTCAAAGTGACACGACACTTCATGTAAATGACTTCACGTCAATGAACAATGGTTATATTATATGGATATTTTTCATACAAAAATACTAAAATCGCGATTAAGAGGGTGAAAAATACTTTACGACCTATATATTTACAAATAAAATCATTAAATTCGGTCGACCCGTTTCGGAGGAGTGCGACCACAGCCGTGACACGAGATTTTTATTTATTAGAAGATTACACTCAGAAACACTAGTTAGATCTACAATTAAAAAAAAAGATCAATATTTCGACAGGACGATATTCCAATGTTTTATCATTTGGTTTTATGTTAGTTGGTAGTATTTTGACACCTGTCAATCCGACCTGTTAGATTTCTAAGAGTTTATGTACAGTTTTAGTAAAATTCATGTTTAACAGGCACTTTAAAATATGTTTGATAGATATAGATTACCCAATAAGGAGTCAGTAAACGGGAATGTATGCCCGCTTTCTAAAGTGAGTGGTTGGGCCGTTCGTATAATATAAATATGTACTACAGATACAAAATTATCCGAGGTTTTTCAATATAAGAAAAAAAAAATATGAAGTGCATCTTAAGTAATTCAATAAAAACTTTATCATATTTTTTAAGTGAACTGTAATTTTCGAAATCACATCAATAACTAGAATGCTTCACAAGTAAAAAAATTGAGTTTTATGTTCGATAATGTTTTTTAATATATGTATTATTTAAAATGTATTCTAATATGACTTTTAAAATGTTTTTAGTCTCTTGTACTTTCTGTTGTTATCGAGCCAATTGAGCAAAAGTCTTTAATTATTAGAGTTTCGTCTTATATAACTATAACTGCTAACAGATGGCGTTGCGCGGTGATTCGCTGATTGTCAATGTCAATTGGCGTGACAATATTGTTTTCCGGTGAAATTGTTAAATAGACCTCAGTATCTGGTATAAATTTCAACTTGCTAAGTCCACCCGTTCCTGAGAAAATCGGCGCTGGCACACGGATAGACAGACAGAGTGATCTTATAAGGGTTCCTTATTTTTATCTTTTGAGGTACGAAACCCTAAAAAGATCATTTGTGTTTGTATAACTGACAAAGTAAGTTTGTTTAAGACAAATTTTAATAGTTTCTGAGCTTCTATGGCGGCTATCTCCAAACAGCGCCATCTATTAAACTTGATAGAACTAGCTTTTTTTTATCTAAAATCAAAAGCCCTCATTGATAGGTCACAGAAAAAATTTAATTTTCTAAATTTAGGAGCCTCATAAACATCTTGTATATTTTCATTACAGTAATTTTCATTTCTTGTCATGTCGTATTGGAATACAGTTTTCGAGTTTTGTCAAAACTCCAACGCCCAGTTGCACCAACCTGTGAATAATACCTTTGTTATAAATGTATAAATTTTTGTATTGCTGTCATCAGGTTGGTGAGATTGAGCAATTATACGCTTATTAGCCGTTTATAACTTGTAAATATATTTTAAGAGAGATTTTGCATTTAGATTTTAAAACTATGTATTTGATATTTTGTATTTTTATTTAAACTGGTAAAATTAGTTACTGGACTTGCCTCTAACTAGCCCGTAGATAATTATCTCCACTGATGATTATGAATAGATGGGATTGAAGGATTAATAAAGGCTTTTTTTAATTACTAGAACTAATCTTACCAATATATTTACTAATACGCGTCTTAATTCTAAAATTTGTTAAGTGAAATTTATTTTCGTTTGGGGCTGTCCATTAATTACGTGAGGTGTATGGGGGGGGGGGGGGGGCTAGCCGGCTCTCGCCCAATGAGGTCTGCTAATATGACGTATTTTTTTTTATTTAATCACTATAAATCTAGATTACGAGAGAAGCAATCTTACACAAGTCTTACACATTTACCCTATGAATAAAAATTTTGAAAAATATCACGTGAGATAAAGGGTCGACACAAATCTCGCCAGGGGGGGGAGGTAAAAATCGTCAAAAACGTCTCACGTAATAAATGGACGCCCCCTTTCCGCTTGCGAATTTTTTTGGTTTAAGTTTTGGAAATTAATTAATATATTATGTATAGATAGATTTTGAGGTATTTAAGCTTTTTAAAATTAACTACGGGACTCTTGTCAAATTGACAGGTTTCTTCATGGATTTCATGTTGTTAAGTGTGCCGTGAAGAGTTGGTGAAAATGAACATTAGTTTTATCATTATTTTAAATACAGAATTTATAACGTACCGTTTTATCGGTGTTCCGACCGACAGTGTTAACCGACACCGATAAAACGGCACGTGATAAATCCCGTATTTATAGTAATGATTGAAATCACGAAAGTTTTCTAATTAGAGTTTTATTTTAAGAAATAAATTATGAAAAATATATTTTAGTATTTTCTTTACGACGCCGACGGTACCATTAGCAGGTTTGTTTGTCAACTTACTTACTTACCTACCTTTTTACTTTTACGTTTTAGGTTCTCTTTTATAAGGTAACTTATGTAGGTACCTACTTTTTAGGGTCCCGTAGTAAGGGCGTTGATCTGGGAACATTTTTTTTATTTTTGGTATTTTTAGTTTTATGTTAAAAAAATATTGAGGGGCTTTCTTTCACCAAGGAAAGAAAACCCCTCCAATATTGGTAATCCTTGTTACCACAAAAAATGTTAAACCCTGTTTAACGCGTGTTTAAAATTCTTGTTAATTTTTGTTTAGGATTATTTCTAAACAGAGTTTAGCGGGTGTTTAACTTTTTTGTGGTAAGACCCTATTAAGTCTACTCGACTTTCGATCATTAATTTATTTTAAATGGACCTATAAATATAGAACACCCACGCCTTGCAGACGCAAGACAAGATGACGTGCAAATAACAAGTTAGTGACATCATGCCGTCATGCAAAAAGATTATGTACCTACCTACGGTACAACTCGTAGACAGAGAATAGGAGATAGACGAGTCCTCAGCTTAGGTATGCAGTTTGAGACAGCGATAGTTCTACATAAGTACATTACTACAGCTACGTGCAATTAATATTGCCATACTTAGGCGTTGTCCTAATAGAACGCGAATGCGCGATCATCGTAAGTTCGCGCGAATTTTACTCGTACGAACGCGCGATCAAACATATTGAACTCTAATAGGTGTCCTAACTGACAATCGCACGACGCGGTCGCGCGACTCAAATGTTTGAAACTCTATTCGCGCGAACTTAGTTCGTACGAACGCGCGATCAAACATATTGAATTTGAATAGGTGTCCTAATTGAAATTCGTGCGGAAATGTCGGCGTGGTACCGCGCCCGCGCCCCTCTCGCCTTGCCGGCCCAGCCAGCCAGCCGGCCGCCATTTTGTAAACTTGACGTCAACGCAACGCACGTGTTTGATTGCGAGAATTGTGTAAATAGTAATTTGAAGATAAATTGATAATTGAGGTGCGTAATCGACCAATTCTTTGGGACAAGCGCAAAGACGACTCCCGTCGTCAAATCGCGCGAGCGAGATTCGCGTAATCGCCTATTCGCGTTCTATTAGGACACCCAGTTTTTGACGTCGCGCGAACACGCGATGGTCGCATCGCTCGCATCGTGCATTCGCGTTCTATTAGGACAACGCCTTAGACTTTTACCGCATCGTGTGGGTAATCTCAAATTACTAATCTAGTACTTATTGAGTATTTTGGTTGTGGTTGTACTACGTCATTCAATTCATAGTCATTACCTTTCAGGAAGTGATGTAGGTATTTATAACTTTTTAAAGTGAAACTTTTATTACATCGTCTCAAACTTTTTCGTCTGTGTTTTGCATGTCGCGTGACGGTCGGCCGCGGAGCAGGGATAAAGTGAAAGGCGCTCGTCAGAGCAGCCGAGTAAAATATGGCGGCGCCTATAGTTCGCATCAGCTGACCGTGTAGTGTATAGACTGTTACTCATTTGTGCCAACGAAAATTTTTAGTTAAATGTCTATAATGTGAAACAAAGTTTCACTTTTACCGTGGTTTCACAAAACCACACAATCCTTTTTTTTTGATAAGTTATGTTTACTATTAGGTCCATATCTAGCAAGAATAACTTATCAAATCCTATGACCAACTCTGAAATAGCAAATAAAAACATGAGTTGATAAAAAAGGTGAATATTTTTTTTTATATTTCAGGCTTACAGCCGGTTGTTCGTACGCCAATCAAAATTGTAAATCAGTTGACATAAGTGTTTAACTTAACACTCTTGTTAAATCAAATCGAGTTTCTCGAAAGTTGATTAGTGAATATTTAGCTAACGATAAGTTCGATGAAAAGGGGTATTTTTAGGGGTACAATTTTTTGACGCATTTTGCAGGAGTTACCTGTTTTTAGGGGAATTTTCTCGGGGGAAAATCTTTTGTTACGTAAATTAGAAGATTATTGATTGGATTGATGAATTCGATTATAAGAAGGCGTGTAATCTCGTAGACATCAGCAGAAAAATAAAACGTATTTTAAGGGTAAAAATTAAACGATATTAGTGAACACTCAAGCGTGTCTAGTAATAGTCTAGGGTGATCTTGAGTTAGTGTTAGGAGGAAAGAGGGGGATTTTGAGTTGACGCTAGGGGGGGACGCTTAGTCGAGATTGGCAAGTTTGGCAACACTGAAATGGTCCATCTGTCTCTGTCTGTAGTGCTTGTGCGAGCTGCATCCGTGCTGTCAGCTGTGTGTTAGTGTGTGTGTGAAACTGTGAAATAATTAGAGGCAAGCGGTGTTCGTAGTACATTTGTACATTTAATAAAACAATCAAATACCTAATTTACGCGAACCAGCATCAGCTCATTATTTAACTTTCCAACACCTCGTGTTTGCTATAACAATTTAACTGGCCTACTTATCTGCAAAGTATACAATACAAACATTGTTGTGTGTGATAATGGCTTCTTCAGAGTACACAGATGCTATAAACTCAAGGTGCAGAGTGTGCCTAGCGATTGATGTGAAAATGCATTGGATTAGAATCACCCGCCTTCTAGATGTATTCGAGAAACTTTCAAGCACAAAGGTATGTACTAATCTACTCCTCCTACCAATTCATTGGACATTTTTTTGTTATTCGTCGAATACCTATTAATATAGCTAGTAGGTATTATTCGATATTCGGCGAATAGTTCTCTAAAATAAACTTTTAATGAGCAAGAAAAGTTAAAAGACTTAAAAATCATCAAACTTTACTTAATTTATTTTTAAAAACAAAACACACTTAGTATCAATTAAGTATTATCATTAACATAAAAAGTTGGGCATTTTAATTAATATTTAAAGCCCAAAAGGTGCATAAAAACTAGTTTTTCTGCACGATTGGGATCAAGTCTGCTGCACTTTTCTTCATAAACCAACCCTGCCTCAGAAGTTAGTCTATCTTGATAAACAGAGCTTGCTGGTTTGTTTTAATTAAGTAACTAAATTAAGTATCGTTCAGCAAGCTTACATATAAACTGGGGAATCCATTCTTATTGGTACTCAAAGTCCACCATTAATTGTTGAAGTGAAAACTTCTTTAGGCGTGTTGGGCATTTTTGAGATGGTAAAAAACCATTGAACTCGCGACACTGTTACCGACACTCTGTGTATAATTTAAATTTTTTAAGTGAAAACTTGGCTCAGTTTTCCATTTGGAAAGTGGTTTTTCAACTTTAATTTTTTTTCATTAATAGATGTATATAAAGGAAGCCTATATGTGAAGTGACAACTTGCGCAACCCTATAGTTTTTCAAATTCAAATATTTTTATTCATTAAAATCACAAGGATCACTTTGATACGTCAATTTTACTGCCTGTTCTTTCGCGACCAAGCCAGGAAAGAAAGGCAAGAAACAAGGCTGGTTGATTTTTTTAATGATCCTTTTACAATACATAATACAGAACATAAATTACGTCTAAATTGTAACATTTTGAACGAGTTGGAGCAATTTCAATCCCAAGCTTCTCTATCATCTAAATAATCCGATATTTTATAGTAGGCTCTTTTATAAAGATTTTGTATAATTACGTTTTTAAATTTGTTAATTGTCAATTTTTGTACATCCCTTGGGAGTTTGTTATAAAAGCGTACACCTTGCCCTTTAAACGATTTACTAACTTTATGGAGTCTACATGTGGCAACAGCGAGTTTATCTTTATTTCTAGTATTAAAATTATGTTTATCGCTATTTTTCTTAAACAAATTAATATTTTTGTGAACATACATTAGATTTTCATAGATGTATTGGCAAGGGAATGTCATAATATTTATTTTTTTGAAATATGAATTATTGAAAACCCGCAATCGATGCGAAATTCGCTCGAAAATTAGGTCCGACCTTTCAGTTTGCGTACTATCGATTATTGCGACACTAAATTGATATGACAGTGACAGATAATACGGGTTTTTTAATAGGTTTTACATTTTTATTGGCGGGGATTTCGAATTTGGCATTGACGTTGCTTTTACAAATTTTACAAAACGTTTGTTCACTGTTCGACTGTTAGACTGAATCGAGACAGAGCACCGCAAGTTGAGTAGGTTCGGTTTTTAGCCCCGTGCCCCGTGTCGATTCTGTCACTCTTTTTGAAAAGAGTGACAGAATCGACACGGGGCACCCCGGCCCCACGTGGTCTTGTGCGTGACACTCCTAGTGTATATAAAGAGCGCGGGAGCCAGAAGCTCGAGGGAGGTCTTGGGTTGACTTGGTTCACTCAGGGGCGACCTTAAGAGCTTCTGGCGGGGGCCCACCCAGAGTCCAGGGGGTTGGAGAAAAAAGTGGTCTATGAAAAATTGTTCCCCTTCACCCCTCCTGTCCATTTCCAACATAAAAGTTTTTTCATACTTAACCTCAAAATATATTTTTTTAATTTTCTCAAAAACTATAGGTTATCGCAAGTCCTCACTCACTGAGGGGGGTTTCCCAAATCCCCCCTCCCCTCCCCCTCTCTCCCCCTCCCCTCCCCCTCTCTCCCCCTCCCCCCTTCATCCCCCTAACGAACCGTTTCAAATGGAAAGCCCTTCCAAAAACTTCTTTAGGCGTGTTGGGCATTTTTTGAGATGGAAAAAAACCATTGAACTCGCGACACTGTTACCGTTGCCGACACCTCTGTATATAAGTATTTGTAGTGTAGTCTGTTCAAGTTTTCACTTCTATCGGCACTCCCAGAGTGCCACTATTTTTTTTTTAGTTTGTGGAGGGGCATAAAACAACTTTCTTAGTAGATTTTCATGTGTATGCTATATTCATCATGATCATTTTGCAACATCCAAATTTTTCAAGTTGAGGTTGGGGGCTGGTATTATTTATAATTATACTTACCAAATTTCAAGTCAACAGCTTTTGTAGTTTCTGAGATAATCAGCTGTGATTGACAGACAGACAGACAGACAAAGTCGCACTGTAAGGGTAACATATTTACTATTTTCGTCCAGAACCCTAAAAATAACCTCCAATGGTGTTTTACTTATATCTTTAAATATATACATATCTCATTGTTCCAGTTGAATGCAGAAGATGGAAGGCCGCACACAGTATGCTACATCTGCTACTCACAGCTGCAGAAGTGCTGCAGATTCTCTGACATGTGTCACAAATCTGAACAACTCTTACAAGAGATATCGCAAAGTGGCACTGAGGTATAGTTAGCCATTTAACAGTTATCATGATTTTTATGTCAGGAACTATGGGTACCTGTGTACCTCAACACCCAAACGAATGTTTGCATCATCTACAATTATAGGCATACACAGACATTTATTTGCTACCATAACACACACAAAGGTATAACATTAAAAAAAATCACAAAAGAAAGTAAGAGAAAACAGAAATTTACATACAACAAACATAGGAACAATATAGGGTGTTTGATAATATATACGCACAAAAATGAAAGAGGTTATTTTGATGAGCATAATAAATAAATTTGTGAATTGTTTACCATAGAAATGTGATATTTATTTTGGCATGTAAAAACAAACACTTTATTAAACTCATATTGTGCTATTGTATAATGCTTGCCATCTAACCACAAATACTGTATTGGTGACATCTCGAGATATCTCTTGTTGTCCCTTTCTAACCCAAAACTCGCAGCCATTTCCGAAAGAGATATCAAATCGGCCTTTATTTTTGGATATCGATTTCAAGAGTAGGCAGTAAGTTTTATATCGAATTAATCACCTAAACTTAGTCGATTTTCTTTAAAATTTGATAATATAACTAGTAGTTTTATTTCGAGAAGTATTTTTTTATGTTTTGAGAAACCGTCACTTGAATATCGTCTGTATATTACCAAACACCCTGTATAACAAAGTAATTATTAAACAATGTAAACTGGGGAAAATAAAGAAAAGTTACCTGTTCTTACACACCAATCACTAGATTTTTTTCTGGAAGGCTTATCTATGGTGAGCCCTTTTAATATAAGCAGATACTACAATCTCTGTCACTCAGTTCACTCATGTTGTGGCGCTTAGGGCGGTTTTGCTGATTTGGTTGAATACGGAATGAAATTCTGCTGTTCATCCAGGAATGCAGAAGAGTAGTATTGTTTGCATTTTAGTCTCTGTTGCACCATATTGCATACTCTGTGTATATGTTCGAGGCTCTCGTGTTTCCTGACGGTTAATTGGTTGCACATTTATAATTTTTTTGGTATTAATATCTAATGATATCTATAATTGATCTAAGTTTTAAAGAATGTTATCACGCAATGCAATACATACCCAACAATTTTATACATTACCTATCATTAATAATAACTGATGTTTGTTTTCAGGCTGAGGGAGTAGTACCACCAACAGCAATCACTCACAACCTAGCTGTGACTGCTTTACCGTTCACGTCGACAATTGATTATTTAAACCAAGGAAATAATGAAGTAAAATTTAAAGACGAACTTCTAATTAAAGAAGAACTTCTAATTGAAGAAGAACTTCTAATTAAAGAAGAACCCATTGAGATACAGGAGAGTACACTTGTAGAAGATCTCACAGTTCATGACAATTTAATAACCTTGGAGCTAACTCCGGTGAAAAAGAACACTGAGACAAACAATAAATGTGCTTTATCATTCTGTTGTGATGTGTGCAACAAAACATTTACTGATGACAGTAGTTTAATTACACACAAGAGAATCCATACTGGAGAAAAGCCATATACTTGCAAAATGTGCAATAAATCATTTACTCGAAGCTGTCATTTGATTGAACACAACAGAATCCATACTGGAGAAAAGCCATATGCTTGCAACATGTGTAGTAAATCATTTACTTACGACAGTTGCTTGATCAGACACAAAAGAATCCACACTGGAGAAAAGCCATATATTTGCAACATGTGCAATAAATCATTTACTGATGGTAGTAGTTTGATTAGACACAAGAGAACCCATACTGGAGAAAAGCCATATGCTTGCAACATGTGCAATAAATTATTTACTACTGACAGTTGTTTGGTTAGACACAAAAAAATCCACACTGGTGAAAGGCCATATACATGCAACATGTGCAATAAATCATTTGTTGATGGTAGTAGTTTGCTTAAACACAAGAGAATTCACACTGGAGAAAAGTCGTATGCTTGCAACATGTGCAATAAATCATTCACTACAGATAGTTGTTTGATTAGGCACAAAAGAATCCACACTGGAGAAAAGCCATATACTTGCAACATCTGCAATAAATCATTTACTGATGGCAGTAGTTTGCTTAAGCACAAGAGAATCCATACTGGAGAAAAGCCATATGTTTGCAACATGTGCAATAAATCTTTTACTACTGACATGTGTTTGTTTAGGCACAAAAAAATCCACACCGGAGAAAATAAAAAATATACTTGCGACATTTGCAATAAATCATTTACTGATGGCAGCACTTTGCTCAAACACAAGAGAATCCACACAGGAGAAAAGCCATATGCTTGCAACATGTGCAATAAATCATTTACTAATGACAGTTGTTTGATTAGACACAAAATAATCCACACTGGAGAAAAGCCATATACTTGCAACATTTGTAATAAATCATTTACTCAAGGCAGTAGTTTGATTACACACAAGAGAATCCACACTGAAGAAAAGCCATAAGCCTGTACGGCAAGAAATCCTGTTTTTAGCGTTTATTATTTTCTTTCCTAAAACTAAATTTTGTTAAAAATAATAATTATAAATTATGTCAAATTCAAAAATATGCATTGTGTTAAAGTACAATACACTTAGGTATACACTTAACTAGCAACTTGTATCTTGGTAAATAGTGCTTTCCCTATGATTCCAATTATGTAATGTTACATTATTTAGTGTATCTACTACATCTAATTGTAACTGTAATTCGTAAGCTAGGTTATAAAAAATAAAGTTTACCTGAATCCGTTGAGTGCCTACCTTAACTTAAACATAACTTGAACGACCAAAAATACTTTTTCTAGGTCTAGATTCTCATGTAAGTAATAATTAATATCCTAACACCTTCACTAAACCTAACAAAATCTGCCAAAAAATATGGTTCTGTGACCAGACTGCCATAATTCACATACATTTATTCCATTTCCATTAGTTGAAATCACGGAAAAGAAAAAACAACTTGTTTTTTCTGTTGAAATAGTAGCGTAGCATCGAGTTTCCAAATTTTAATTCATCAATTTTATTTGGACCTAAAAATATCATCAGCCTCAAATCACCAGAAGTAAAACGTGCAAATAACAAGTCAAAATATCGCACTCCAAGGAATTTGTAGTATATCTCCCTTGTCATACCTATTCTGTGTGAAAATGTCTGTGTTTAGACTAAACATTTTCACACAGAATAGGTACGACAAGGTAGAGGACGAGAAGGGAGAGGTAAACAACTAAACAGTTTAGTTTATATAGTTAGACAAGCGCAAGCACTCGCAACACATTAATACAAGAAGAGCACGTGCAAATAACAACTTTGTTTGACAAGTCTAATGTTTAGTTCACCTCTAGAGTGCTTTCACGCTCCCGGGAGGCAAGCCGTTTTTTTCCCTTGGTTGCTCAACGACCACCCAGGAGCATGCGCAATGCGCGGTAATATTAAGATTTTTCATTTCAAACTGACTCAACCGATTCCTTTCATTCTTTCTGTGTGTCATTCTCCATAGAGCAGGCTTGATAATGGCGGCGATAACAAAATGTCATACGTCTGAAAATTTGGCAGCAATCAAAATATAAAATTTATTTACGTTTGGCGCCATTCGTTCATGTGTATGCTATATTCATCATGATCATTTTGCAACATCCAAATTTTTCAAGTTGAGGTTGGGGGCTGGTATTATTTATAATTATACTTACCAAATTTCAAGTCAACAGCTTTTGTAGTTTCTGAGATAATCAGCTGTGATTGACAGACAGACAGACAGACAAAGTCGCACTGTAAGGGTAACATATTTACTATTTTCGTCCAGAACCCTAAAAATAACCTCCAATGGTGTTTTACTTATATCTTTAAATATATACATATCTCATTGTTCCAGTTGAATGCAGAAGATGGAAGGCCGCACACAGTATGCTACATCTGCTACTCACAGCTGCAGAAGTGCTGCAGATTCTCTGACATGTGTCACAAATCTGAACAACTCTTACAAGAGATATCGCAAAGTGGCACTGAGGTATAGTTAGCCATTTAACAGTTATCATGATTTTTATGTCAGGAACTATGGGTACCTGTGTACCTCAACACCCAAACGAATGTTTGCATCATCTACAATTATAGGCATACACAGACATTTATTTGCTACCATAACACACACAAAGGTATAACATTAAAAAAAATCACAAAAGAAAGTAAGAGAAAACAGAAATTTACATACAACAAACATAGGAACAATATAGGGTGTTTGATAATATATACGCACAAAAATGAAAGAGGTTATTTTGATGAGCATAATAAATAAATTTGTGAATTGTTTACCATAGAAATGTGATATTTATTTTGGCATGTAAAAACAAACACTTTATTAAACTCATATTGTGCTATTGTATAATGCTTGCCATCTAACCACAAATACTGTATTGGTGACATCTCGAGATATCTCTTGTTGTCCCTTTCTAACCCAAAACTCGCAGCCATTTCCGAAAGAGATATCAAATCGGCCTTTATTTTTGGATATCGATTTCAAGAGTAGGCAGTAAGTTTTATATCGAATTAATCACCTAAACTTAGTCGATTTTCTTTAAAATTTGATAATATAACTAGTAGTTTTATTTCGAGAAGTATTTTTTTATGTTTTGAGAAACCGTCACTTGAATATCGTCTGTATATTACCAAACACCCTGTATAACAAAGTAATTATTAAACAATGTAAACTGGGGAAAATAAAGAAAAGTTACCTGTTCTTACACACCAATCACTAGATTTTTTTCTGGAAGGCTTATCTATGGTGAGCCCTTTTAATATAAGCAGATACTACAATCTCTGTCACTCAGTTCACTCATGTTGTGGCGCTTAGGGCGGTTTTGCTGATTTGGTTGAATACGGAATGAAATTCTGCTGTTCATCCAGGAATGCAGAAGAGTAGTATTGTTTGCATTTTAGTCTCTGTTGCACCATATTGCATACTCTGTGTATATGTTCGAGGCTCTCGTGTTTCCTGACGGTTAATTGGTTGCACATTTATAATTTTTTTGGTATTAATATCTAATGATATCTATAATTGATCTAAGTTTTAAAGAATGTTATCACGCAATGCAATACATACCCAACAATTTTATACATTACCTATCATTAATAATAACTGATGTTTGTTTTCAGGCTGAGGGAGTAGTACCACCAACAGCAATCACTCACAACCTAGCTGTGACTGCTTTACCGTTCACGTCGACAATTGATTATTTAAACCAAGGAAATAATGAAGTAAAATTTAAAGACGAACTTCTAATTAAAGAAGAACTTCTAATTGAAGAAGAACTTCTAATTAAAGAAGAACCCATTGAGATACAGGAGAGTACACTTGTAGAAGATCTCACAGTTCATGACAATTTAATAACCTTGGAGCTAACTCCGGTGAAAAAGAACACTGAGACAAACAATAAATGTGCTTTATCATTCTGTTGTGATGTGTGCAACAAAACATTTACTGATGACAGTAGTTTAATTACACACAAGAGAATCCATACTGGAGAAAAGCCATATACTTGCAAAATGTGCAATAAATCATTTACTCGAAGCTGTCATTTGATTGAACACAACAGAATCCATACTGGAGAAAAGCCATATGCTTGCAACATGTGTAGTAAATCATTTACTTACGACAGTTGCTTGATCAGACACAAAAGAATCCACACTGGAGAAAAGCCATATATTTGCAACATGTGCAATAAATCATTTACTGATGGTAGTAGTTTGATTAGACACAAGAGAACCCATACTGGAGAAAAGCCATATGCTTGCAACATGTGCAATAAATTATTTACTACTGACAGTTGTTTGGTTAGACACAAAAAAATCCACACTGGTGAAAGGCCATATACATGCAACATGTGCAATAAATCATTTGTTGATGGTAGTAGTTTGCTTAAACACAAGAGAATTCACACTGGAGAAAAGTCGTATGCTTGCAACATGTGCAATAAATCATTCACTACAGATAGTTGTTTGATTAGGCACAAAAGAATCCACACTGGAGAAAAGCCATATACTTGCAACATCTGCAATAAATCATTTACTGATGGCAGTAGTTTGCTTAAGCACAAGAGAATCCATACTGGAGAAAAGCCATATGTTTGCAACATGTGCAATAAATCTTTTACTACTGACATGTGTTTGTTTAGGCACAAAAAAATCCACACCGGAGAAAATAAAAAATATACTTGCGACATTTGCAATAAATCATTTACTGATGGCAGCACTTTGCTCAAACACAAGAGAATCCACACAGGAGAAAAGCCATATGCTTGCAACATGTGCAATAAATCATTTACTAATGACAGTTGTTTGATTAGACACAAAATAATCCACACTGGAGAAAAGCCATATACTTGCAACATTTGTAATAAATCATTTACTCAAGGCAGTAGTTTGATTACACACAAGAGAATCCACACTGAAGAAAAGCCATAAGCCTGTACGGCAAGAAATCCTGTTTTTAGCGTTTATTATTTTCTTTCCTAAAACTAAATTTTGTTAAAAATAATAATTATAAATTATGTCAAATTCAAAAATATGCATTGTGTTAAAGTACAATACACTTAGGTATACACTTAACTAGCAACTTGTATCTTGGTAAATAGTGCTTTCCCTATGATTCCAATTATGTAATGTTACATTATTTAGTGTATCTACTACATCTAATTGTAACTGTAATTCGTAAGCTAGGTTATAAAAAATAAAGTTTACCTGAATCCGTTGAGTGCCTACCTTAACTTAAACATAACTTGAACGACCAAAAATACTTTTTCTAGGTCTAGATTCTCATGTAAGTAATAATTAATATCCTAACACCTTCACTAAACCTAACAAAATCTGCCAAAAAATATGGTTCTGTGACCAGACTGCCATAATTCACATACATTTATTCCATTTCCATTAGTTGAAATCACGGAAAAGAAAAAACAACTTGTTTTTTCTGTTGAAATAGTAGCGTAGCATCGAGTTTCCAAATTTTAATTCATCAATTTTATTTGGACCTAAAAATATCATCAGCCTCAAATCACCAGAAGTAAAACGTGCAAATAACAAGTCAAAATATCGCACTCCAAGGAATTTGTAGTATATCTCCCTTGTCATACCTATTCTGTGTGAAAATGTCTGTGTTTAGACTAAACATTTTCACACAGAATAGGTACGACAAGGTAGAGGACGAGAAGGGAGAGGTAAACAACTAAACAGTTTAGTTTATATAGTTAGACAAGCGCAAGCACTCGCAACACATTAATACAAGAAGAGCACGTGCAAATAACAACTTTGTTTGACAAGTCTAATGTTTAGTTCACCTCTAGAGTGCTTTCACGCTCCCGGGAGGCAAGCCGTTTTTTTCCCTTGGTTGCTCAACGACCACCCAGGAGCATGCGCAATGCGCGGTAATATTAAGATTTTTCATTTCAAACTGACTCAACCGATTCCTTTCATTCTTTCTGTGTGTCATTCTCCATAGAGCAGGCTTGATAATGGCGGCGATAACAAAATGTCATACGTCTGAAAATTTGGCAGCAATCAAAATATAAAATTTATTTACGTTTGGCGCCATTTTTACCGGCCATCTTGTGTTTACATCAAATTGATTGTTTGTTACTGTTTTCATGTGACGTAATTTAACTGTAGTATTTGTATTTGCCGTGTAGCTACACGGATGTAGTTTATGGAATAAGTATTTCCGGCTGAAAGAAAGTTAATAGTTTTGGTATGTTATTACTTTTTTTTTTTCGTGTATTTTTTTAACGTGTTATTCGCCGCGGCTGCATTGTTTTGATTTTAATTAGTTCAAATTATGAATCCTTATCTTATTTTGTATTTTATTAGGCTTAATAAAACCATAATAAAAATAAATAAAAAATAAAAAATCTCTACGATAAACCATACACCTACAATAATTATTTAAAAAGGTCATGCGTTTTTACCGTGAATTGGGACTGGATGCAGATAAAAGTTATTTATTTTCTATTTATTACAATTTTTATTTATTTATTTCTTATTAAATCTTATAAATAATGTATTAGGCTATAATAATAAATAACTTTAAACCATATAAATATATAAAATTTCTCCATTTAATGAGATACTTTCCCAACCCAACAAAAGACGTGACGTCATTGCTTTGTAAAATAATTACTCTCATATTTACAAACAAAACCGTCCTGAATGAGTTGTTATAAAAAGCTACAATGTTTAAGCTATTTAAAAACAGAAGTATTAATCAATTTCGATCCATCAACACTCGACGGTTTATCAACAAGTGTTCACAGGCGGCCGGTTTTTTGTTGACATTTTACGATGCGCAGATTTAGGGTTCAATATTTATAAGTAAGGGTTCTTTCTGTCTAATTTTTTGATTAAACCTTGTAAATAATGTATTAAGCTATAAAAACAAATAACATTTACATAGATAACTGTTATATTTTTGAAATCATAAGCATTTTAATCTGACATTCGGGAACAAATGCGTAAAATTTTAGTTTTGAACCTGTGATTTTGATTACAATTTACTAATAAAATGGCATAAAAGTTATACCTTTAGAAAGCCTATTTCACCTAGATTCTAGTACAATAAGATTTTAATACATTGTTAATTGAAAATAATTGAGAAAACTTAGTCCAAATGCAGCGCGGTAATTTTTTGGCGCGAAATTTTTTTTAATTGCTAACCTCAAAGCAACTGTTATAAAAAAATGTTTCGCGATTAAAGCCAGTGAGAGCACTCTGGATAACTAGAGAATGTCACTACTCCAAATGCCGTGTAAATAGCCGGGCATCGCCTCGGGCTCATGTCAGGGCGAGGGGCGAGGGCACGCTGTGCTGTGCTTGCTTTGCTTTCGGAATCGATGGACGTGTTTATGTGCTAAAGTTCGTGTTTTTCGATATTAGAAGCAGTGGTTAAGTTTTACTAGGATATTATTGTTTTAGTTAAAATCATTGTTAGTAATAAATCCTAGACATGTTTATTTGGGTTTCTTTTTAAAAAAATAACTTTGAGGCTAGTTTATAAGACTATCTATTAGTGCGTGGGTTGATTATTATTTAGTTTTCTATTATTATTATACTGCTTAATATGTTTTTCAGTGTAAATAAAACCAACCAAATATTTTACGCAAGTCAACATCTGCTAACGATCTAACTGCCTTCAAAATCTGCAAAGTGTAGGTACCTACAATAAGTTACGTTTTCACAAAAAAATGGCTTCTTCTGAGTGCGCAGATGCTCCGAACTCATGGTGCAGAGTGTGCCTAGCCATCGATGTGACAATGCATTGGATTAGAAGCTCCCGCCTTCTGGATGTATTTGAGAAACTTTCAACCACAAAAGTATGTATCACACTTCACATCTCACTAATATTAAAAATGCGAAAGTTTGGATGTTTGTTACTTAATCACGTCGTAACGCTGAACTGATTTCGATGAAATTTAGTATGTAAGTAAATTATAACTTGGAATAACACAGGCTACTTTTTATCAGGTCCCATGGGATAAAAATGGGGTTTAACCTCTCAGACGCGGCAAAGGCCCGCGAATCTGTTACCGCCTCTGTGGCAACATTGCGTGATAATCAAGCGCAATGTTAGTGTTTGGATTTTATTGATTTTGTGCAATAAAATGTTTGGTATACATAAGTAGTATTGATTTTATTCGATAGTTTGATAACTAATGTATCTTTTCCATGATATATTTTATTACTAAAACATTTTTACATTTTGATTTTCCACAGACAATCGAACCAAAAGTCTATTTCTGCAACTGTTGTAGAATTTTTTTTTTCAATATATTTTGTGACATATTTTGAATGTAACTTTTTACACACCGTTAGTCTGATGTCTAGGCTATCTAATGGTATAAAAAACATCACATTTGTAGCAAAATATCACTCATAAACAGTATTATGAAAATCACATAACTCTTCGAAAAAATCGCCATTGTTCACTCCTTCTAACCAAACTTTATTTCACCTTCAGTTAGAACGTTTCTATAGGCTTCACCAAATGAGTGAAGTTCCCATAGGCTCGTTCAATTTAGTAGGAACGGGTAAATAAAACAATTTAGACCATATTACAAGGCATTTTGTTTCAAAATCAATTAAAAGTTTCGCAGGTCACATGAGCACTGATCAGACCTTGCGCATATAACAAGGAAAGCACTGATCAGCACTTCCGCATACCAAAGGTTAAAGTCTAGTTTTGCAACCGCGAGTTTAGCTTTATTTCTAGGTTACCTACACATTTAGTAGTGTAACACGTACAAGTCTCCTACAACATTATTATGTATAATAAATATATATGACTAAGTACATACCTATTCTGGATAATTGTGAAAAGAGTTGCAATGATCATATTTATAAGAGAATCATGTATGTACTTATGGATACAAATCCTTACTTGTATTTTTTTCTTTATTCTTTTTATTGCATACAAGAAAATATATTTAAAAATACAGAAATAGAGGTCATGTAGATTATTACTACATCATTACATACATCATTGTATTTATTAGAGGTTATTATTTGATGAACTTTGCTTTCTTTACGGACTTTTGAGTCTTTAATAATAAATTGAGTGTATAGTACAGAGTGTGTATCGTAAGGCACAAAGGCAGGCAAAGGACTGGCCCAGCAGAACACAATAGATCAACCCTCGCGCCGCAACCCCCTCCACATCACTTTGTCATGCTCAGGGCCCAACTACGACTCGAATTGTAAATTCCGAGAATGAATTTTGAATACAAAAACATAATAAAGCTTTGGTTGCGCACTGCTCTGTTGTCACCTAGGAGAGTTACAGACATAGCGATAATTCGGTCTCTTATCGGCCTATTGTTATTACAGGTAAAAGATTTGCGCCCACATTTACAATCCGGATCATGGGTGAGAACACATCGCGCAAAATTAATAAAACTAAAATTAAACATTGAAAAAAAAAGCTCTTAAAAGCTTCCCTGCAGTCATTTTCGGTTAGTTAACAAACGAATTAAGCTTAGGAATGATAAAATGGCCAATATCTATTTTCTAATCAGATAGCTAATTTTAAGAATTTTCCAACTCGCCGTCTTTGAAGGCCGATTTTCGCCAAAGTAGTAAAGTAAAGTAGTATTAAGTACTACTTTTTTTTAATGATTATGAAAGCTGAGAGTCTGGAGAATTCTTAAGACTTATTTAAGAACATGAAATCAATTGTTAAGATTTTTAATTTAAAGTTGTTGTAAGTCATAATTCACCGAATGTAATATTTTGACTTTACACCAACATTTTCATAGTTTTCATCAAAGTCACGTAGCTGATTATTTTATGCATAAAAGAACAACTCATATAAATTTAGTAGCAAAAAAAAAATTTCAAGAAAGTTTTCTACTTTTTTTTAAGAATTTTTTAAGTTGTTCAAGTCGAAAATTTTCAAAAACTCATAAAAAAAAATCATAACTCGAAAACTATAAAAAATCGCGGAAAATACATGGGCCTGATTCGGGTACCCCAAGGGGAGTTCTATTTCTGGACTTTCGCTTGACACTATTTTTTGGGACAACCTGTATATTTTAGTATTTTTCGAAATTTTAGCAATTTTCGGTTAAATAAATGTTCAACTGTCGAATTTTGGTCAGAGGTAATGAATACAAAGGCTCAGCAGATAATAACCCATTTTCGGAGTTAGCTTCTTTGGCCATATCTATTCTTTCTTTGCCATACTCAAATGCTGAGATAGAAGAGTATTCAACCAAATGAATGTTGTCAAAACAAAATTAAGAAATTGTATGTCACTACATATACTGAACTTGAATCTACACATCAGATATGACCTTATAAGATCTGGAAAATGTTGTCATTCATATAATGTTCACAAAGATGTAAAACAGATTATAGGGGTTATTGTATTGATTCTGAAGATGGCCCATCAACATCAACATCACTAGCACAAGACGGAGCTGTTATTGATGATCTACAAATATAAATAATATTTGTAGATCATCAATAACAGCTAAATTGACCTATATGATTAAATTTACTTAAAAATACCACTACATTTTTAATTATCCTACCTACTTACAATCATTTGTTATTCAAATAAAGAAGACTTGGCAGTTGGCATTTTTTTAGCATTTAAAAGTGTTATCTAGCACTTTTTTAGCATATTCGCCACCAATGTCTAGCATCTTTTCCATATACAAACAGTAACACTGTTCAGAGGCCAACAGCAAGATAGTCTATTCGAAAAAACAAAAGAAAATTAAATGTTTATAACATTTACATAACATGTCGACCTCCGTGGCGCAGTGGGCGAATAGCCGGCAGAGACGCAGGAGGTAGCGGGTTCGATTCCCACTGTGGAACAAATGTTTACATGACCTATAGATATTTATTCCTGGATGTTTTTCTATATATATTATAAGTATGTAATAAAAAAAGTATATAATTATTCTATCAGTTATCTGGTTCCCATAGTACAAACTCTGCTTAGTTTGGGGCTAGATAGCGCTGTGTGAAATGTCCAGCAATATTTATTTATTTATTAAATATATAGAGAACCTAATTGACACTTACCTACCTACTTAGTTAAAACCTCTATAATATCACTTAGTTCAAGCAAACAAATCTGTATTTACCTAACTACCTATCTTCTTCAGAGATTAAAGTATTTTTCTTTTATATATATATTTATAACCTCTGATAGTTTGTTAATTTTTACATTTTATATATCTCATTGTTTCAGTTGAATACAGAAGATGGAAGGCCGCACACAATATGCTACATCTGCTACTCACATCTGCAGAGGTGCTGCAAATTCTCTGACATGTGTCACAAATCTGAACAAATCCAGAGAGAGCGGTTACAACAAAGCACTGAGGTATAGTTAGCCTAGTACAGTTTATTGTGAAGATGCTCGCCCGGTGAAATACTACCACCATTGTTATTTCTTCCACCAAGCTGTTTTCGTTTGTTTTCAGGCTGAGGAAGCAGTACCACCTTCAGCAATCACTCTTAACCTATCTGTGACTGCTTTACCATTCATGTCCATAATTGATTTCTCGAACCAAGGAAATACTCAAGTTAAAGAAGAACTTCTAATAAAACAAGAACTCATTGACAAAGAGGAGAGTACACTTATAAAAGTAGTCACAGTCGATCACAATATAATAAGCTTGGAACAACCTTCGGTGAAAGTGAAAACAGAGACAAACAATGTGTGTGTTTTGTCATTCTGTTGTGATGTGTGCAACAAAACATTTGCAATGAAAAGAAGACTAGCGCAACACATGCTGATCCATTTCAGCAAAGAAAAGCATGCCTGCAACATGTGCAATAAGACATTTACTTATGGCAGTAGCTTGATTAAACACAAGAGAATCCATATTGGAGAAAAGCCATATGCATGCAACATGTGCAATAAATCATTTACTCAAGGCAGCAGTTTGATTGAACACAAGAGAATTCACACTGGAGAAAAACCATATTCATGCAACATATGCAATAAATCACTTACTCAAGGCAATAGTTTAATTGAACACAAAAGAATTCACACTGGAGAAAAGTCATATGCTTGTAACGTATGCAATAAATCATTTGCATCAGGTAGTAATTTAAAAATAAAAAAAATAAAAGGGCATTTATTTACACATTTGATTATACATAAAAGAATCCATACTGGAGAAAAGCCCTATGCTTGCAACATTTGCAGTAAATCATTTGCATCAGGTGGTCATTTGATTATACATAAAAGAATCCATACTGGAGAAAGGCCATATGCTTGCAACATTTGCAATAAGACATATGCTAATAGCGGTAACTTGATTAGACACAAAAGAATTCACATTGGAGAAAAACCATATTCATGCAACATATCTATGCAATAAATCATTTACTCAAGGCAATAATTTAATTCAACACAAAAGAATTCACACTGTAGAAAAGCCATATGCTTGCAATATATGCAATAAATCATTTGCATCAGGTAGTAATTTGATTATACATAAAAGAATCCATACTGGAGAAAAGCTATATGCTTGTAACATATGCAATAAATCATTTGCATCAGGTAGTAGTTTGATTACACAAAAAAATATACACTGGAGAAAAGCCATATATGCAATAAGTCATTTTCTCTAAGTAGTTCTTTGATGAGACACAAAAGAATCATACTCGGGAAAAGTCATATCCTGAAAATGAATTAATTAATATCAATTACCAACTGCATTAACATATTTGATTATATGGCAAAGAAGCCTGTTCAGGTATTATTTTCTTTCCGAGAACTCTAAATTATGTATCTGGCATATGTATGTAGGTATATTTAGGGCTTGTTGCCACGTGCCCATCATTTTATAATTTACTTAAATTGTAACTATTTTTATTATTATCAGCCATTTGTGTCCCACTGCTGGGCAAAGACCTCCCCCTATTCTTTCCAGACTTCGCGGTCCTGAGCTAATTGTGGCCAATCCGTTAGGAATTTATCCAGCTCGTCCCGCCATCTACGTTTCGGTCTGCCGCGTCGCCTTCTCGCTGGGTCAGGACGCCACTCGGTGGCTATCCTTGCACACAGCTCACTTGGCATGCGATAGACATGCCCAGCCCAGTTCCACTTCAGCTGAGCGGCTTTGGTGGCTACGTCAACAATTTTGGTCTTTGAGCGCAGTTCAGTGTTCCGGACTCTATCCGTTCGCTTGACGCCCAAGATGCTGCGTTCCATCGCACGCTGACAAACTTTGAGCTTGGACTTTAAAATGTTAGTCAGTGACCAGTTCTGCGCACCATATTATGTCAAAACGGGAGGATGCATACGTCCATTAGCTTTCTCTTGAGCGTTAAAGGAAGATCTCCTTTCATCATATCTCCCATGGCCCAATAGCTCCTCCAGGCATTTTCGGTTCGCCGAGCGATTTCCTTAACCTGCCTGTCCTCGAAGGAGACTATTTGGCCTAGGTAGATATACTCTTGGACGTATGCTAGGTCTTCTGCATCCACCGTTATTCTGGTCTTAACGCTGTTGGTTTTTGCCCTGTTCATTCCAAGTCCAATCTCAAAGCTTGCTATGCTAAGTTCTTGAAGCATCGTTTGTAGTTCTGTGGCTGATGAAATAAAGAGGACGATGTCGTCCGCAAAACGGAGGTTTGTCAGCTTCACTCCGCCGACGTCAACTCCCTTCTCTTCCCAGCCAGCCGCCAGCTTCGTTTTGGGGAAAGTGGGTCTCCCTGTTTTACTCCCTTGACTATTTTAAAGGATGGTCCGATTGAATTTAACCTAATTGAGGCTGTACTATGCGTATACATATTTCGAATAAGGTTTATGTAAGTAGGGTCTATGTGCTGGTTTTTACGGGCATCGAATATGGCTGTGTGGTGAATACTATCAAATGCCTTTGTATAATCCACGAAAGCAACGTACAAAGGCATGTTGTATTCGCAGAATTTTTCTATGAGTTCATTAATTGTTTGGAGGTGGTCTGTAGTTGATAGTCCTCGGCGAAAGCCTGCTTGCTCCGCCGGTTGTTCCATGTCTAGTTGCGCAGAAATACGGTACTCAGTTATTTTTATAAATGCTTTATAGAGATGAGACACGAGACCAATTGGACGGTAATTATTTATATCAGTTTTGTCTCCTTTCTTGTGCAAAAGTATAATATTCGAATGACAAAACGGGTCCGGAAATTCACCCGACTTTAAAATAGAGTTAAATAAATTTGTGACGTGTGGTAATAGTCTCGGTTCTCCTACTTTAAGGGCTTCTGTAGTAATTCCATCTTCCCCTGGCGACCTGTTATATTTCATTTGTGTGATGTGAGAACTCTATGAACCTCGAGGTCAGTTATTGGTGGTATGGTGTCAGGGCATGAATATGGAATAGCATTTGTGGTGTGTTGTGGGTCTGAATAAAGAGATTTGTAAAAACTTGTACATAATATGTTCATTATTCTATCTCTACTCTGGTGTTTAACTCCTGTTTCGTCTCTAAGGCTTGTTATCCACGATTTGCCAACCGATGCACCCTGTTTTGCAATTTTAAGTGACTTATTTCTTTCTAATGCAATTTTGAATAACTGGGTGTTATAGTTTCTTACGCCTTTTCTAATGCTACGCTTAACCTGTCTGTCTTTAACTCTATATTCTACGCTATTGATGTTACTATTAAGCCTTTGAATGTTTGCTTCTGGGACATGACGATAGTTTCCTTTTCTGTTGTAAGTGTGTGAAACCAACCAATGTTAACTCATCTAATAAAAGATTCAAAAAGTCCGCAACGGAACTGTTGTAATTAAATTAAAATGAAACTGTTTTTCTTTTTCAATTGTTACCTTTCACCTTAACCATATTAACTAGTTTCAAATTGAAATTGAATGCAACGAGTTGGGTAGTTGCCCTGTGGGGTGTCCTGTTCAATACCAGTTGAGTACAATGTGAAATAAAATAATAATAAGAAATACAATGTCTATTATTGAAACCATCCTTTATTAATCTTAATTAATAGTAATACTTAATTTCACATATTTTTACAAAAATAAACTCAAGACGCCCATTTTCTAGAACTCAAAACTAAAAGATATAAAATAGTTTTACAAATTTTCAATGACTTTTAGACCTTAAACCAAAAAGTAATGATAGCATTGCTGTTCCATCATTATTTTAAACACGGGATTTATTGCGGTTCTAACATTTTATCAATGTTACAATGTTTCGGTTCAAGCCGTGAACCTGCATCAGGGTGAGTGCGATCCGCTCCGAGCCGGGTCTCGCCTCGCACTCAATATTTTCGGTCGCGATAAAACGTTAGGTACGTGATAAATCCTGTATTATTAAATCACGACAGTTTTCTAAGTACAATGTTCCGTTTTGAAGGGTTGACAGGTAGGTAGGTAGGTACATGAGACTTCATCTGTATAGTTTCAGGGTGACGGCCGCAATGGGCTCGTCGTCCTTATATCACGTGAGGTTTTTTCGGCCACTTTTTAAGGTCCTCATGCCCCCTTGGTGATACGTCGTGATGTTTTAGAGTAGGTACTCCAGCCCCCCACACCCAACATCACGTGTATTTGTATTAAAAAATATTAGTTAAAAAGAATCTGATTTAATGAAAAATCATAAATTCAGATTCTGAAAACCGCACACGGACGCGCATGGGAGGACAGTCTGCTGAACGTTAAATATTGTTGTCATGTTGATTTTTAGACAAATTCGCTGGCTCAGGGTTTCACGTGGTCGCATGGAAAATGGTTACACGTGAGTTTTACAACATCCCCCCCGAACGTGACGTTATTCTACACAAATTCTTTTGTTTTATTTAAAGTTACTCTGAAAATTCTTTTGCTTATGACAGAGCAGCGCCATCTGTTAGCAGTCGTCTAACTAATCATAAAAGTAAACTAAAATTAAAATTGATAAGTAGGTATCTACGCTTGAGTATATTTCCAGAATATGGGCCCTAAACTAGCATAATTCATTAGATATTGTCCATTTTATTTTGCAAGTCATTCCATTATTAAAACAAGGATTCAATTTGAAATTTAGAGTTTGTAGTTCAAAATGTTGAATTGAAATTGATTTTTAGTTTGTGCCTATAATATGTTTTTCCTCTGTTCTGTTTGTTTGCTGTAAGGCATTAGGCGCTGTCTTAAAATATAAACACCCAGATCTTGTACCTACATTGTAACCCAGATCCACAAACAATACAGATTTATGGTTAACTAGCTGACCCGCCCGCGGCTTCGCATGCGTGGTATTTAAAAAAAACATTACCCTCCTTTTGCGCACTCGGGCAAAAAGTGGCCTATGCCCTTCCCTAGGATATAATATATCTCCTTGCCAAATTAATTACGATCCGTTCAGCCGTTTAGTTATGAAAAGGTAACAAACAAACAGTTACTTTCGCAGTCACTATGTATGTATTATACATATTAACCTTCCTCTTGAATCACTTTATCTATTGCTGAAAACTGCATTAAAATCTGTTGAGTAGTTTAAAGATCTAAGCGACTCCATTGTATACTATGTAAAGATGTAACGCGGTAACTAGTGTGGCGTATAGCTTGTATCGGTGAGAGCGGAGCGTAGTATCGACTGCTTTAGATTCTTCGTTTTCTTTGTAATGCCTTTCATCTGCAAAAAACCATTTAATTAGAAAAAACTGAAGGTTTCTGATGTGAAACATCTATTGTCGCGCCGTTGGGGTAAGACGACTCGTGTGCCGTCATGCCGTCACGCATATTTATATTCCGTATGATAAGATAAGAAAGTCAAATCCCAAGGCCGTTGGTTTATTCATTTTCATTTATTATAAATTCTACCATCAACTTTGATGTTTCTGCTGGCCCACCTTTTTTTTAATATTAATCTGTCTTATTGTCTGCCAACTGATTACATAAAATTGATGGTAAATTGGTGAAATATTGGTAGTTTAATTACTGAACTAGGTTTCACCATTTTGACTTCTGTAACAGAGGTCTTTGTACCTAGCTCAGAAGTCGAGAGTTCAGAGGAAATAAATAATTTTTTTTAATAAATAAATTTTTTTCACGCAAATTACTCTTTTTTTTTTTTTTTCAAAAAATTATTTGGTAAATGTCATAGAATTAATGAGCTAACAAACAATTTTTTTGAAACAAAAACCAATGAAATATGTATTTGTTTACGTAAGTAATTAGCCAATCGTTTATTGCTCAATATATGTTCTGTAGGTACCTAACTTAGCTCATAGAAGGTTTTGGCTTAGGCTGTAAGTTTTGTGAGCCTCTGAATGTAAACAAAGAGTATGTCTCTTTTTTATTAGTTTCATTTCGACCCATTGAGCGGCGTCTCGCTTGAATGTATGTACCTTATAGTGCACCTCTCTCATGTGCCTGTACAGCGAGGAGTACCAGCCGAACGCGGCGGCGCAGAGCGCGCAACGATACGGCGTCTCGCCTGAATGCATCGCCGTTATGTGGTACTTCAGCTTAGCTGCGTTCTGAAACACACATCTTATAGATCAGCCAACGGTAATACATTTTTGGTTTTTGCTCGAGTTATAATAGTCCTTGCACTGCGCGTATCTTCACATAGTGTGTTAGAGACAGTTGCACAGTTGTACGGTCGCAAAATTGATCGAGCGAAGCGAGATCTCCAAATCAACATGAGCAAATCGACATTGTATGTATGTTTGTTTGTCCGAGTATAACTTTCGAAGTTTATACGATCATTGTGAAATTTTATATACAGTTAAGTAGTGTTGGCTCAATTCTGGTGTGACTAAATGAGTTAAAAATGTGGGGAAGTTGTTGAGATATTTGGGTTCAAGAGGGGTAAAATAAAATCATAATGAGACTATTAGGTCAAATGAGACGTCTAATGAAAGGTCTTCATTAGTACATTTCGACCCAATTTTTATTTTTAGTTTAATCCTTGCAGTTTTTGAGATTAATAGCAATAATAAAACCTGAACTTTGACGAAGTTCACAGGGTACACCAGTGACTCCACGGTGCTGAAATTTGGTATTCGTGTAACTGTAGTGACACAAATATAGGGAAAAGTCTGAAATTCAGAATAACTGCAATTTCTACCACTAAAAGGAGTTTCCAATTTACATGAACTTCCGTTACTTGTAATTTGAATGAAACTATGTCAAGTTCTTTGGTTATGCATTTCGTGGCACTATTTTATTAGATAAAGAATATGAATAATATATTTTTTTGTTTTTTATAGTAGTAAATGTGATAAGGTACGTTACCTGGTATGACTTGCCGCAGACGTGGCAGAGGTTTTCTCTCCGCTCCCGCGCGATGTGCACATTCTGTGTGTGTATGTACAGGGACGTTTGACACTTGAACGGCTGAAACATATAAAAATAATACTTACCTATTGATGACGACGCGTTGTATTGTAAATAGGCATGGAAGTGATTGTTATTTTAACATAAATTTAATTAATAATAAATTTAACTATGATTACTTTTTATCACTGCTACTTCACATGTAAAAATTCACAGGCAACGAAAACGCCCACTGAATTCCGAAGAAATGCAATCGACTGTGATTTGTAGCAGACCCGAATGACTGCGACTGATATAATGATGAAAACCGAAATCATTTAATTTGAATGATTTTCACCAGGTGGAACCAGCCCCGGATCTAGAATTTTTCTTAACCGGGGCAGAAACTTGATGTGGTTCCCCCTGTCCTCCAGCGTTTGAGAGGAGGGGGCAAGGGGATGTGTTAAGCGTTCCAAATGAAATGAACAACCAGGTGAACTATGCACGTGGCTCACGGAGGGAGTGGAATAATTGATAGCACGATGTGAGCTGGATGCTAAGCCCTTTTCGAAACAAGTTTTTTTGAACATATTTTTTTAAGAATTTGACGCCCCCTAAAATTTCCGCCTGGGGCAGGGGCCCCTTGTTTGCCCCCCCCCCCACCCCGAGATATATAGAAACGAAGGAAAATAGAAAATATGACATACGATTTTTCACATGATTTTCACCGCGACTACGCACGATTATTACCGCCAAATAAATATCAGGTGGCTATATGCTTGTTTCACCTTCAGGTCGAATAAAGTAATTACAGAAGTTAAGTTTATTACTAACAAATAGAGAAAATAGGCTATCGCACAATACACATTCGAACAAATTGATCAGAGATCCTCGATGCGCGCGTCTGTGTACGTGCAACTGTTATCGCTAACTTCTGTTCCTATATTATTTTGTGAAACACGAAGAGATGTAATGTTCCAAGTACATAAACAATAACCACTAATAACTAGATGATACTATGACACGACACGAAGTGCCTACTGCCTATCCGCATATTGTTTAAAATAAAATTACGAGCTGTTTTTAAAATGCACTTTTTAAATAAAATTTATAATTCTTACAAATATAATTAATTACCTATTCTTTTGTACACACGGCTACACCTCAAGCTATACATTTCCAGTATAAACTGACCTCGCATTGTGTAGGTTTTCCTTACAATGAAAGGTCAGCATAGACTGGAATTGTAAAGCTTGATGTGTAGCCGTGTGTACCTAGTTATTATTTCCTGTTTTCATCAAGTAGTTTGGCCTAACTTGAGATAACGAAAAATTTATAAAACACCAGCGTGCGTAAAGTTGATGCAGGGCGCAGCGGGGAGCCAACGGCGAAGAAAACATATTGGCAAACAAAGTTGCAACGGGTCAGCCAGTACTAAAAACAGTGTGGCTCAAACAGCGATGTGAAAAAAAAAATATTTCCCACACACCCTGCATTTCAAAATACCCCATGTAAGTTTCCCGTTTTTTGTATTTTAAAACAAACAATAAAGTAAAAGGTTAAAATATATTAAAAACGGTAAACCACCGTTCGTGAATTTATGGAGTAATATTAGTAAAAAGTTTGTAGTTTGTATTTTTGTGTCTTGGGTAGTCTCAGAAACGAGGTACTGAACCGTTCTGAAAATCTTTTTCAGTAATAGAAAGAAGTAGCTGTCCCTAAGCTAATTTTATTCGACCAAACAGTATAGTAGGTCTCTACAGCAATTTTATTTAAACTATAGCTTCCTTGTTTGAACTCGTCATAAAGATTTCAAATTATTTCGAAGATCTAAACTCAATTTGGCACGAATTGTTCAGTCACAAAATCGGTCTAACTCTCTCGATTATAATATAACCTACCTAATCGAGTTTCGAAATTTTCATTCGTTCATTCATTTTATTTAAACCTAAAAATAGCACCAGCCAAGCACAAGAGGACTTGCAAATAAAAAGATTTAGTTGTCATGTCACTGTCAGTAAGGCTTCTGTGTGAAATAATACCAGCAATTATGTAGTTCAGTGTAAATATATCAACCAAAAAATTAAAGCAAATCAACATCTGCCCAATATTTAACTTAACAACAAATTAGAAAATTAACAATTTAATTTGCCTACGAGTTTTCATAAAAAATGACTTCTTCAGAGTTCACAGATGATCTAAACTCAAGGTGTAGAGTGTGCCTAGCCATCAATGTGAGAATGCATTGGATTAGAAGCGCCCGCCTTCTGGATGTATTCGAGAAACTTTCAAGCACAAAGGTATGTACATACTCTGGATAATTGTGGAAAGAGTCCCAACTGTTTACAAGAGAATGTGCAGTCGCCAAGAGCGAAGCGTGGCCACCCTAAGGGTGAATTTTGTTTGCTGACTAGGGGCTAGTATCAAGGAGGGCGGCGTTTACTTGCTTTGTCCACTAATTGGGCGCAGTGGGCGAATAGCCGGCTTTGACGCAGGAGGTTGCGGGTTCGATTCCCGCTGCGGATCAAATGTTTGCATGATCTACAGATATTTGTTTCGGATCTGGATATTTTTCTATATATTATAAGTATATATTTACAAAAACAAAAGAATATAATTATTCTATCAGTTATCTGGTTCTCATAATACAAGCTCTGCTCAATTTGAGGCTAGATAGCGCTGTGTGAAATGTCCAGCAATATTTATGATGAATTTAAATATATATTCAAAGGCGCAAGACTTTCGGTACGAAATAAATGTTTCTTTAAAGACAAAGGACTAACCCAAATAACGGGACTTAAGTTCCTCATTGTTCAAACCACAAAAGTTCTGCTTCATTAAAAAAAAACAGGCAAACAAAAATGTTTTCAAATTGGATACTCTTGGCTCTTGTCGACTTACCTACGGATATAAATCCTTACTTGTATACATCTCTGTTGGTCCACAGTTGAGTGAGTCTGAGGCTACTCCTGCTATTGCATGTTAGGGTGAGTAACCCGGACACATTGAGGCAGATCGGTTTTTTCATTTAATTTGTTGTCAAAGTGTACACACGGCTACACCTCAAGCTATACATTTCCAGTATAAGCTGACCTTGCATTGTGTAGGTTTTCCGTACGACGAGAGGTCAGCATAGACTGGAAATGTGTAGCTTGATGTGTAGCCAAACAGCTTTTAGGTCTTACATCTAGCTTAAGTAGGTTTGTTTGCATGCACCCTGCAGGGCGCTGCAATTATAGTCTAGTTTGGATTTATATAATAAAAGTAGGTCAATGTATAATTAAGTTATATCATATCCCATGATTAATAACAGTTATAATATAAATGGCAGCCTAAAATTCAGCGATTATAAATAAATATGTGCATTAATAATAATAAAAATATTCTAGAATGTCGTAAAATGGTAGTCAATAAAGATTTGTTAAAGCTTATTAACTAAACAAGTCACCAAGCATAAGAATCATATAGAGAAGCAAAAAGTTAATGTCTGAATTTTAAATAGTCAGAAGTAAAATTAATGTCACTAAGTACATATTTAAGTACTTTGTAAAGTGACATTAGCTTTAGGAAATAGATCTTGTGTTTGTTTTTGAGTTTAAATTCTGAAAAGATAACCTCTATGGATTTTTACTTTTGCAATTGAAATAAGTATCTCATTGTCCCAGTTGAATGCTGATGATGGAAGGCCGCACACAATATGCTACATCTGCTACTCACAGCTGCAGAGGTGCTGCAGATTCTCTGACTTGTGTCACAAATCTGAACAATTCCAGAGAGAGCTATTACAACAAAGTACTGAGGTATAGTTAGTCTAGTACAGTTCATTGTGAAGATTCTTACCCAGTGAAGTACTACCACTATTGTTATTTCTTCCACCAAGCTGTTTTCGTTTGTTTTCAGGCTGAGGAAGCAGTACCACCTTCAGCAATCACTCACAACCTATCTGTGACTGCTTTACCATTCATGTCCATGATTGATTTATCAAACCAAGGAAATACTCAAGTTAAAGAAGAACTTCTAATAAAACCAGAACCCGTTGACATAGAGGAGAGTAGTACACTTGCAGAAGTTGTCACAGTCGATCACAATATAATAAGCTCGGAACAACCACTGGTGACCGTGAAAATTGAAACCAACAATGTGTGTGCTTTGTCATTCTGTTGTGATGTGTGCAACGAAACATTTGCAATGAAAAAAAAACTAGCGCAACACATGCTGATTCATTTCAGCAAAAAACAGCATGCCTGCAACATGTGCGATCAGACATTTACTAATGGCAGTAGCTTGATGAGACACAAGAGAACCCATACTGGAGAAAAGCCATATACTTGCAACATATGTAAACAATCATTTTCTATTCGCAAAACATTGAATGAACACAAGAGAATTCACACTGGAGAAAAACCATATGCTTGCAACATGTGCAATAAATCATTTACTCAAGGCAGTAGTTTGATTAAACACAAGAGGACCCATACTGGAGAAAAGCCATATACTTGCAACATATGTAATCAATCATTTTCTATTCCCAAAACATTGAATGAACACAAGAGAGTCCACACTGGAGAAAAGCCATATGCTTGCAACATGTGCTATAAATCATTTACTCAAGGCAGCAGTTTGATTACACACATGAGGACCCATACTGGAGAAAAGCCGTATACTTGCAATATATGTAATCAATCATTTTCTATTCGCAAAACATTGAATGATCACAAGAGAATTCACACTGGAGAAAAGCCATATGCTTGCAACACATGCAATAAATCATTTACTCAAGGCAATCATTTGATTCGACACATGAGAATCATCCACACTGGGGAAAAGCCATAATGCTGTATGGCAAAGAAGCCTGTGCAGTTATTATTTCCAAGAACTCTAAACTATGTTTCAATGTAGGTATACTTAGGGCTCGTTGCCGCTTGCCCATCATTTTATAATTTACTTAAATTGTAACTATTTTAGTATGAAATTAATTATAGTAATAGGTCACGACTATTTTAATCATTTTCGGATTTCTATAGATGTTGATGCACCCACAATGAGGGGATTTTACCATTAACAGTGCATTAAATAATTTTCTAATCTAATTACATAACATCTCATAAACTCTTTAAAGTTTTTACCATTTGACCTTAAAATTACGTTTGTTCAACCCCTCATGTTACCCCTTTTAGACTATGCTGATGTCTGTTTTCTAGATGCCACGGAGGAACTTCTAAATAAACTGGAACGTCTTCAGAATTTGTGTATCCAATTCATATTCGGGTTGCTCAAGTTTGATCACGTCTCTTATGTTTAGATCCCAGTTAAAATGGCTTCCCATTCGTCGTCGACGTGATCTTCATGTTGTGACTTTTCTCTTCAACACTCTTCAATCCTCTAGCTCCTTACCTCCGTGAGCGCTTTGATTTTCTTGTCCCACGTGAGATGCCTTGTAGGTCTTCAAAGTCCCTCCTTCTCAAAACCCCTCCTCTTGCCTCCAGTCGCAATGGCGGTTCCTTTACTGTCCATGGAGTCAAACTGTGGAATTCTCTACCACATTCTATCCGCGCAAGTCCATCACTAAGCACATTTAAGCTTAGAGTCAAAGATTACCTGTACTTGTAAACTTTAGGTTTGTAGGTATTATTTTAATATGTATAAGTATTAGGTATATAATGTATGTTATGGTCATTTCTTTATATTTTACCGTTATGCAAACAGATTCTGTATTTCACTATAATCTAGTTCGTTCAATCAGTCGCTAATAAACCACACTTACGTACGGACGTTACTTATTTCACTAAAATAGGCTTAAAACGAAAGTGAACCTTATTGCCCCGAACAATGTATAACTATAGATATTTATTAGTATTTTACTCCAATGCCCTTTTCTATGCAGATACTCACCACTATAATCAACTATCTCCATTTTCAAAGGTTTGCTGGAAGAAAACTCTAGTTCGCCTTTAAACATGTCCATTTTGTAAGCTGTTTCTGTCTGTAATCTATTTGTGTACAATAAATAATAAAGGATAACATTATCGTCAATATATTCTTAAATGAAAAACGATATCAATTTTGTATACTACCTTGTCACGCTATGTACGACATTAATTTAAATAGGTCATAGGAATAATAGCTAGTATTAACTATAAATACACTGCCCTTCAAAACTAAGCACCACACTTTCAAAATTGCAATTTCTCTTATACTATAGAGTTTTGAAATAAGAAACGTTTAATAGCAATTTTCATCTATTTTCTTTTAAATTATAGTTTATTATGCATTAGTAACGTTTTTAACTTACAAAAAGAGAAAAACCAAAAAATTGCCATTTTAAACTTATGGGCAAAAAACTTAACATAATTTATAAGTATGTTTTAACGCCTTATTTACATTTTAATAACTGTTATTGCCTCCTCGGGCTCTGGTTACAGCTTCGAGCCGGTTTGACATACTGAAGACCATGTTTCGGAGGCGATGTTGGGGAATATTCCCCCATTCTTCCATCAGAGCATGTTTTAGGGACATTTTCATAGTTGATTTTTTTATATTTTCACTTATGTGAAGTTATTATTTTGTTTCCGAGAACTAAATGATGTAATTATTTATGTATGAGTAGGTACTACTTAGGGCACGTTTATGGAGACGCTGTCTACTCGAACATATGCCACAGAACAGGAACAGAATTAAAGCTTAGTACAACGAGCGAAAACTGTCGCACGACGCGCGCGTACGAGGATCGGCGCATGATCAAGGTGTTCATTTAATTGCGCACTAAATAATCCACACTGAAGAAAAGCCATATGCTTGTAACATCTTAATAACAAAGTATAAAATGAAGTCGCTGCCACTGTCTGTTCGCTTAGATCTTTTTAACTACGCAACGGATTTAATGTAGTTTCCAGCAATAGATACCTTTTTAGGGTCTGTTTGTTACCTTTTTACGACTTAACGGCTCGACCGATTTCGAAAGAATTTATACCCCAAAAAACAATAACCAATTCACAAGAACCCCCGTTACCTCTAATTTGAATGAAACTGTAGGTCAAGTTGTTTGGTTATGTATTTTGTAGCACTAATTTATTAGTTAAAGATTAAGGCCAGCATGCACATAGATCACTAAACGTATTTAGCGACTAAACATGTTTAAATTTGAAGTATTTGTATGATTTGACAACTCTTTAAATAATATTTAGCCATTAAATACGTTTAGGCATCGTTGTGCAAATCGCCCTAAGAATAATACTTATTTTGTGAGATTCGCGAGATATCAGTTCGGGGCGAACCACTAGTTTTATTCTGTTTTAGTATATGTTGTTACAGCGGCAACAGAAATACATCATTTGTGAAAATTTCAACTGTCTAACTATGTATCACGGTTCATGAGATACAGCCTGGTGACAGACGGACAGACAGACAGCGGAGTCTTAGCAATAGGGTCCCGTTTTACCCGTTAGGTACGGAACCCTAAAAGAATAATAATTTGTCCAAGTTGATTTCGATCTAAAATGAAAGTGAATACGGTACCTTCTCACAGAGCGCGCATCTGAACTTGATTCTGTTGAGATGTTCCCAGTCGACGTGATCGCGCAGCCGCGTCTTGTTCACGAACCGCGCGCCGCACTCGCCGCACTCAAAACTAAACACAAATACAATTCAAAACAAACACAGATTAAATACAATAATCACACTAATATTATAAATGCGAAAGTTTGATGTTTGTTACTCGATCACGTCGTAACGGCTGAACTGATTATAATCTGGATTACCACATAGGCTACTTTTTATTGCGTAAATTTAAGTCGGTCCCATGGTATAAAAATGGGGTGCCAAGTTACAACAGCGAGTTTAGCATGATTTCTAGGTTACCTACACATTAAGTAGTGTTTTTTTTATACCAGTAAGGTAGCAAACAAGCATACGGCCCACCTGATGGTAAGTGGCTACCGTAGCCTATGGACGTTTGTAGCACCAAAGGTGTCACGCGTTGCCGACCCTTTTAACATTTTCAAAACGTCCTTTTTGAAGAAGTGTTAGCGGGAGGAAATTTCTCTGGAACTTCACGGTACGCTACCAGATCGTCTCCAAGGTGTGTGGATGGATTCCCTGCCGATGGCGAGCGGTGCGATGATAAAATAAACCTGCAGGCACCATGTCAAACAATTCCTCAGAACACAACCCATTATAAAAGCGGTAGAACACACATAGGGAAGCAAAATCTCTCCTAAGACTTAAGGGCTCAATACCGCTTGTGAGAATGGGATCGTTAACAATTCTCACAGCTCGTCTTTAAACAGAGTCAAGTGGCCCTAGTTGATATCCAGGTGCTCCTGCCCATAAATGACAGCAATACTCCATGTGGGGCCGGATTAGCACCTTATATAGAAGCAGTTTTTGCCCCGCACTGAAGTACTGCTTTGCCCTGTTTACATTTAGTGTAACGCGTACGAAGTCGCGGGCAACAGCTAGTAGTTTATAGTGGTCGATTATTTGGCAATGGCCCCACTCTAGGCTCGGGGCCTGTCGTGGGAACCGTTTAAAATATAAACATAAACTCAAAATTTATAAAACAATACACACTTGTTATCTTTACATAGTATAAAATAAAGTCGCTTCCGCTGTCTGTTCGCTTAGATCTTTAAACTACTCAACGGATTTTAATTCAGTTTTCAGCAATAGATAGAGTGATTCAAGAGGAAGGTTTATTTGTATAATACGAGGCATGCCTTTTAAGTTCTGTCGTTTCCATATTTTCCGGCAATTTTGAATTTGGAACTGTTCTATATTCGAATGTGTTTACATTTTGAATCTCAAAACAGTTGAAAGTATTAGGATTAATGCTATTGTTTAGTCACAGTTTCGATTTGAATCTGTCAGGTCACCTACGAAAATGAATCTTTCTAAGGAAAATGTTCGTGCAATAATTTTCTACAACTTTAGAAGAGGCCTGACACGGCTTCAGTGTTTAGAAGAGCTAACATCTGTGTTCAGTGATGTAGCCCCATGTCTGCGGACTGTCGAACGCTGGTATTTAGAATTCCAGCGTGGACATACTAGTGTTAGTGACAGATTTCGCGAAGGACGCCCAAAACCCGCCTTCACTGAAGATAACATCATTGCTGTGAGACAACTAATTCTCGAAGATCGTCATGTGACGTATCGAGAGATAGAGGCTCTATTAGGCATCTCAGGGACAACCATTCAGAAGATCTTGCATGAAGCGCTTGGTGTGAGAAAGCTAGTTTGCCGTTGGATACCGCATCTGCTTTCCGACGATCACAAGGCGGCCCGCGTCAGATGGTGTAAGAAAACTCTGCAAAGGTTCAACCGAGGGGAGTCAAATCACGTCTACGACATCATAAGTGGTGACGAATCTTGGATCTATGCCTACGATCCTGATTCCAAACAACAATCTACAATCTGGGTCTTTCAAGACGAGCCAAAGCCGACTAAAGTTGTTCGTTCTCGAAGCACTTCAAAGAAGATGGTGGCCACGTTCGTTGGAAAAACCGGCCATGTTGCGACTATTGCACTTGAAGATCGTAGAACGGTTAACGCAGAGTGGTATACTACAGTTTGTTTACCACAAGTCATCGCCGAACTTCGAAAATCTAACTCAAAGCGACGCATCATCCTGCACCACGACAACGCAAGCTCACACAGCGCTCGTCAAACGATTGAGTATTTTAAGCAGAAAAAAGTAGAAATTCTTGACCATCCTCCATACAGTCCTGACCTAAGCCCTAACGATTTCTTTACATTTCCTAAAATTAAGAAAAGTCTTCGTGGTCAAAGGTTCCAGTCCGGTGAAGAAGCAGTCGACGCTTTCAAGACAGCCATTTTGAACACCCCACTTTAGAGTGGAATAAATGTTATAATAACTGGTTTGAGCGAATGGAAAAGTGTTTTAAGCTACGTTGTAAATACTTTGAAAAACAATAAAAAGTACTATAAGGTTCTAGATGTGTTTTTTTCTTCAAACGACAAAACTTAAAAGGCATGCCTCGTACATACATAGTAACTGCTAAAGTAACTGTTTGCTTGTTAGTTTCTTTGTTACCATTTCACGACTAAACGGCTGAACGGATCGTAATGAAATTTGGCAATGAGATTATATCCTGGAGAAGGACATAGGCTATCTTTGTCTCAAAAAATAATCTTGAAGGGGGTGAAATAGGGGTTTAAAGTTTGTATGGGCAATCCATAATTCCTAAAGTTCATCTGAAAATTAATATTTAGGCTTTTGGTAAGAAATACTTGTTTCTACTTTTTGCACAATCATCCCTAAAGGGGGGAGAGGAGTAAATTAAAGGGGTTACAATTTACGAGGTGTTCTTTAGATGCACTTCCTATGTACAGTTGGTATATAGATCCGCGATGCGCCACCGCTACATGGTAGATGTACATCAAGCGAGATCGTAGTCAAACGCTAGCCTATATATAAATAAAAAAAGATAGATTGGGACATAAGGCAGGTCAGCTAGTATAATGTATATTCACCTGAAGTCGGCCTGCGCCACGTGCCGGCGCGAGAGTCGCAGATGCTGCCGGTACGTGGCGACGGACGCGTACGACTTGTCGCACTGAACGCAGTACAGCTCCCCATCGTCCACCGCCTGCAAAATATACATATACATACATAAATTGTATTAGACTATTCTATCGCTAATAAACCACAGAGCCCGTAGCCAAATTACATTCGCCACGAATCTATTCGATTTCTACATACATTTGTTGTCGCTGAATCACGTGGTATTTCTATAGCATGTGTCAAATCCCATACATTTTCGGACGTATCGACTAGCGTCATCGCTAATCGACTGTAACTTGGCTAAGCCCTCAGTTACGTACGGACGTTTTTTATTTCACTAAAAAAACGAAAGTGAACCCTATTGCCCCGAACATAGTAGACAATAAACTAATGCTTTATTGTACGCCGGGAATACTTAAACAAGTCACTTTTTAATAAATATATAACCGACTTAACCAAACTACTGAACAGATTTTGATGAAATTTCCATGATTGACCAATCTGAAAGTACTTTCAAATAAAAAAAAACAATTATCTAAATCGGTTGATAAATTACAAAGTTCTGCCGTAACAAACAAAACCGAATTGCGCCTCTATAAAATTTGAGGGGTGCCCTCGATTTTTTTGGGATCCCATCATCAGAAACTTGGTGCCAATGGAACCACCTGGGAAGTTATACCCTTTTACCAACAAAAAAAAAGGAAATTTATCGAATCGGCCCTGCCGTCTCCGAGTAATCGGGAAACATACATATAAATAAAAATATTCCGACGAAGTGAGAACCTCCTCTAATAAGTAAACTAAAAACTAGTAGGTAAGTATTAAATATAATACAATGGGTTGTTCGATTTCTTCTTCATGTCGATATGGTTCATATTATTTTAACAATAAAATCTTGTTTGATATTCCATTCTTTATTTCAGACTAGCATCCGCCAGCGGTTTCGCCAGCATTGTTTGCCAACAAAAAGTAGTCTGTGTTAATCCAGGTTATGTCATATCACGTACATACCAAATTTCATCAAAATCAGTTCCGTCGTTACGACGTGAAAGAATAACAAACATCCACACATACATCCATACAAACTTTCGCGTTTATAATATTAGTGGGAAGTGGAATTAGCAATAACACACAAGGCAGGTACATAGTCCATATAAAGTATCTACAATCACACTAATATTATAAATGCGAAAGTTTGGATGTTTGTTTATTTATTTGTTACTCAATCACGTCGTAACGGCTGAACCGATTTCGGTCTAATTTAGTGTAAACGTAGATAGCATAAACCTGGATTATCACATAGGCTACCTTTTATCCCATAAATCAGTTCCCATGGGATAAAAATGGGGTGTCAAGTTGCAACAGCCTGTTTAGCTTTACTTCTAAGTTACCTACACATTTAGTAGTGTAATGCATAAATGTCGCGGGCAACAGCTAGTCCCAAATAAATAATTTTTTCATTACCTCCGTGGTGCAGTAGGCGAATAGCCGGCTGAGACGCAGGAGGTAGCGGTTTCGATTCCTGCCGCGAAACAAATGTTTCCATGATCTACAGATATTTGTTCCTGGTCTGGATGTTTTTCTATATATTATAAGTGTGTATGTATTTACAAAAAAAGTATATAAGTATTGTATCAGTTATCTGGTTCCTATAGTACAAGCTGTGTTTAGTTTGGGGCTAGATAGCGCTGTGTGTATTTATGAATGTTTATGTTAGTGCTCACTCTGTGCGTGCGCATGTGCCGGCCGAGGTTGGACTTCCACTGGTACACCTTCCCGCAGCGCGGACACGGGTACTTGTTCTGTCCCCTGTGCAGCACGCTGTAACAATACAATCTTCTTTTCATTTGCGTTTATGCTGTCCATCCAAAGGTTCCTTATTCTTTATTGTACATAAATATATTTACAGACAGAAACAGCTTACAAAATGGCCGTGTATAAAGGCAAGCTTAACACTAATAAGAATTTTCTTCAAGTAAACCTTTGAAAATAATGATAGTTGATTATAGTGGTACGTCCACAGAAAAAGAGTAAAATGCTAATAACTAGTGGTTCGCCCCGAACTGAAATCTCGCGAGTATCCAATAAAAACAAAAAAATATTCGTAATATTTGACTATCAAAATAGTGCCACTAAATGCAATACCACTTAACTTGACCTACAGTTTCATTCAAATTACAGGTAACGAGGGGGGGGGGGGGGGGATTGGTTACATGTTTTTGGGGTAGAAATTGCAGTTTTTCTGGATTTCAGACTTTTGCCTATATTTGTGTTACTAAAGCTACACGCACACCAAATTTCAGCACTGTGGGATCACTGGTGTACCCTGTGAGTTTTGTCAAAGTTCAGTTTTTAACTTAACTAACTTAAACTAACTTAAAAACGACAAAGTTTAAACTAAAAATAAAAACGGGGTAAAATGTACTCACATAGACCTTTTAATAGAATTTTAAACAAAAAATAGTCATCACAGAATATAAAATAAAAATGATTAGGAATATTAATACCATGGATTATATACTTAGTACACATACATGTCACAAATTAATTAAATGGACAAAAATAAAAACGACTATTCAATATTATCACAAGTCATAAAATCATTAACTGAATAGAAACACCTTTTCAACAAAAGCTCTTTAGTCTTGTCTTGAATTTATGTTCTCACTCCTTACTCCATCTAGCCGGAGCGCTCCTACACTGCGCTTTCCTAGCCTTCGCTGCTTTTACACAAGACAGTCATTTATTTACTACATTAACACACAATATACTATACAGTTAGACTATACAATTAGAGAAAATACAAAAAAAAAACAATTAAATAGTATAAACATAGAACATAAACAAAAACAAGGGAGAACTTTGTAGATACTGTGTGCTACAGCAGTAAATGGGGGACTCACGATCTTTTGACCCTGCGATCGCCCAATGCCCAAAAAATACGTGTTAAATACGTATAGTGTTTTGTTATGTACGACATTACATTAAAACACACATAGACAGATTTTTGTTATAACTTTTAAGGATCATAATAGATACTACGACTTTTGTTATGTACGACATTAAATAAAAACACAGGTAAGGCTCCTGGCTAGTATTATTGTATAAAAAGATTTTTCAAATTCATTACCATATCAAGTTCTTAAATATCAATAAAACAACCTATATAAAATAAGTTAACAATCATAATCATTCATCACGTAAGTAAGGTACCTTAAAATTGTTTATTGGAAATGTATCAGTTACTGGATAAATATTCAAGCTACCGGTATTAAACGCACCTCTAAAATCAGTTAATACGATTCCGGATGTGTGTTTTAAATTAATGTCGTAAATAACAAAACAGGTTGTATGTTAGTAGCGCCATCTAGTTCTAACACCGCTCAACTCTTGTAATGTGCACTTACTTGAGATGGTATTTGTAAGTCTTCTTAGAGCTGAAGACCTTCCCACACTCCTGGCACTGAGGCCTTTCGGGTAACACCTCAGTGTTTTTCTTTCGCTTTAATACTTTTGGAACCTGTGAATCACACTAATATTATAAATCCGAAAGTTTGGATGTTTGTTTATTTAACTTTTGAAACAATCATGGTTATGAACACTATTTGTACTCAAAACAGGATAATCATGGTAAATATCCCGTTTTTAGTACAAAAAGTGTTTGTTTATTTATTTGTTACTCAATCACGTCGTAACGGCTGAACCAATTTCGATGGAATTTGGTATAAATAAATAAATATTGTTGGACATTTCACACAGCGCTATCTAGCCCCAAACTAAGTAGAGCTTGTACTATGGGAACCAGATAACTGATAGAATACTTTTTTTTTTGTAAATACATACTTATAATACATAGAAACACATCCAAACCTGGAACAAATATCTGTAGATCATGCAAACATTTGTTCCGCGGCGAGAATCGAACCCGCTACCTCCTGCAAACACAAATGTTTGCATGATCTACAGATATTTGTTCCGGGTCTGGATGTTTTTTTTATATTATAAGTATGTATTTACAAAAAAAAAAATGTATTAAAGTATTCTATCAGTTATCTGGTTCCCATAGTAGAAGCTTTGCTTAGTTTGGGGATAGATAGCGCTGTGTGACATGTCCAGCAATATTTATTTATTATTATCTATCTGTATGCATCAGGAGTAACTAAAACAAAAAATAATACTTACTACTATACTTACTATATCATATAATAATACTCACTATATCAGTTTTTTCATCATCAACATTATCATTTTTTGTATCTTGGTTATGTCCCTCTTCATTATGTCCCCCTTCATTAGGTCCCTCTTCGTTATATCCCCCATCGTTATGTTCTTCGTTCGTATCATCTAAATGATCTGCGCTTTCTTTACTATCTGCTATAATATTATTTGTTTCTCTTTTTTTACGTGTTTTCTTGACTATGAGTTTGCTAGATGATTTAAGTTGGTTTTTCGGCTTTTTCTCTTGTTTCTGTAACTGAGGAATACAAAAATAATTATGTTTGTTTGTTACTTGATTTAGGCCAAATCTTGCGAACTGAATTAGAACCACTTCCTCTTTTCCTACGAAGTTGAAATTTGACATGTTGGTTCAGTTTCGATGACAATGCATTTTTATGGAAGGCATGACCTGATTCTACACCCAGGATTGGCTACAGACGAAGAAACTCCTCAACGGTCAATAGCACAGACACGAAATTTTATACACGCATTTTATAATAATAACCCCGCTAATATTATAAACGCGAAAGTTTGTATGGATGCATATGCGAATGTTTGTTACTCTTTCACGCAAAAACTACTGAATGGAATTTATTGAAATTTGGTATATATGTAGATTATAACCTGTATTAACACATATGCAACTTATAATTGACAAACCTCGCGTGCAAAGCCGCAGGCGGAAGCTAGTATAATATAACGTTTATTTTAGGCAACAATGTGCACATACACAAATTATAACAAGGCCCTTATCTATAAATACCTTAAAGACATACATAAAACAATAAACCTTAATACGAACACTTTTATTTATAAGGGGGAATTTGCTTTTTAGTCGCCCGACGTCTATTATGATAGCTCGTTTTAAGTTCAACCATGACATGGCTGCTGCACTCAGGGTTGGCTTCCAAAGAAGGACTCCTCAACGGTCAACAGCACAGACACGAAGTTTTGTGTGCGCATAGAGCACTTATATAAAAGGTTGTATGTAAAAAAGTTTTTTTTTTACTATTAATTTGTTTGATTGCGTTCACTTGGAAGCTCCATTTTGGTTACAATTTTTGGGACCGTAGACCTCTTTATTTTTATAATAATTTCAACATGATACCTCCAAGCTATCCTGAGAAAAAGGGACTTGATATACCGACAGTCAGACATACGGACAAAGAAGAGATCCTATAAAGGTTTCTGTTTTCATTTTGAGGTACAGAACCCTAAACACAATTCTTGTTGATATCTATCTAGATAGCGCTGTGTACCTATAGCTAAAGCTAGTCTAAATAAATTATTTACCTCTTCGTTATATCCCTTTAAATGATGACCCACTTCGTTACATCCCTTTTCATTATGACCAACTTCGTTATATCCCTTTTTATTATGACCCACTTCGTTATATCCCTTTGTATTATGAACCACTTCGTTATGTTCCTCTTTCATATCATCAAAATGGTCTGCGATTTCTTCAATATCTGCTATAATATTATTTTGCTCTCTTTTTTTACGTTTAGTCTTCACTTTGAGTTTACTTAATGATTTCAGTTTGCTTTTCTGCTTTTTCTCTTGTTGCTGTGACTGAGGAATACAAAAATAATATGTTAGTAACAGGAGGGGATTTAAGAGCCACAATTGAAATAAATTGGTCAAACGCGTGTCGAACCACGCTTAGCGAAATGTTCCGTAGATACTACAGCTGTATCTTAGTTATATTAAAATGATTTTGATTTTGGTCATTTTGTATGAACCTTACCTATATGATTTGTTTACAAACCCAACTACAGACATAAGTAGTTCGACTACTACTCGTAAACTAGTAAAGTCTACTCAGTTTTGATAATTATTCGTTACAACTAATAATAATAAATAATACAGGACATCTCAAATAGCGCCATCTACCCCCAAACTACACAAAGCTTGTACTATGGGAACATAGTAGTATAGTGGTATAAGTACTGATAGAATACTTATACCCCATATTTTGTTATGTACGACATTAAATGAAAACACGAGTAGGGCTGGCTAGTGTTGTTATAAAATAGGCTTTTTTCAAATTAATTACCATAGAAAATTTTAAATTTTCAAACAACCGTAATATCAAGTCCTAAAATATCAATGAAACAGCCTGTATAAAATAGGTAAACAAATCATATTCATTCATCGTCTAAGCAGGTACCTGTTAAACTGACTAAGCGGAATCGTCGCAAAGGTGACACCGATTTACATTAAAAATTGTTTATTAAAAAGGTATCGATTACTGGATAAATATTCAAGCTACCGGTATTAAACCCACCTATAAAATCAGTTAATACGATATCGGATGAGTATTTTAAATTAAAGCTGTACATAACAAAACAGGTTGTATTATTAATTTTTTGTAAATACATGCTTATTATAAAAAAATATGCAAACCCGGAACAAATATCTGTACACCATGCAAACCTTTGTCCCGCAACGGGAATCGAATTCACTACCTCCTGCGTCTCAGCAACAGTCACTGCGCCACAGAGGTGCTGCATATAATAAATGCTAGTCTAAAATACATTATTTACCTCTTCGTTAAATCCCTCTTCATTATATTTCTCTTCGTTATATCCCTTTTCATTATGTCCCACTTCGTTATATTCCTCGTTCAAATCATCAAAATAGTCTGTGTTTTCTTTAATTTCTGGTATAATATAATTTAATTCCCTTTTTTTACGTTTTTTCTTGACTAATATTTTGCTCGGTGACTTAAGTTTGCTTTTAGACTTCTTCTTCAGATCTTTTGGCTGTGAAATACAAAAATACAATTATCGTACAAAGAGGACCTAAAAAAAATTAAGATGTCATTATCAGTTTGGGTAATGCTTTGTCTTGCTTCTCCTCAAGGGATTTAGTGATGTTCTCTATGTTTGATACCTTACCGTGTCTGAACCCAGCCAATGGTAGGACACCCTGCCAATCCCTTTACACCCTCCAATCGTCTGACACCCTGTCAATCGTCTGACACTCTGCGAATCGTCTGACACCCTGCGAATCGTCTGACACCCTGCGAATCGTCTGACACCCTGCCAATCGTCTGACACGCTGCCAATCGTCGGACACCCTGCCTATCGGTTGACACCCAGCCAATCGTCTGACACCCTGCCAATCGTCGGACACCCTCCTAATAGTCTGACACTCTGCCAATCGTCTGACACTCTGCCAATCGTCGGACACCCTGCCAATCGTCTGACATTCTGCTAATCGTCTGACACCCTGCCAATCGTCTGACACCCTTCCAATCGTCTGACACCCTGCCAATCGTCTGGCGCCCTGCTAATCGTGTTACACCCTTCAATCGCCTTACACCCTCCAATCGTCTGACACCCTGCCAATCGTCTGACACTCTGCGAATCGTCTGACACCCTGCCAATCGTCTGACACGCTGCCAATCGTCTGACACGCTGCCAATCGTCGGACACCCTGCCTATCGGTTGACACCCAGCCAATCGTCTGACACCCTGCCAATCGTCGGACACCCTGCTAATAGTCTGACACTCTGCCAATCGTCTGACATTCTGCCAATCGTCTGACACCCTGCCAATCGTCTGACACCCTTCCAATCGTCTGACACCCTGCCAATCGTCTGGCACCCTGCTAATCGTGTTACACCCTTCAATCGCCTTACACCCTCCAATCGCCTTACACTCTCCAATCGTCCTAACTCTGCCAGTGTCTCACACCCTCCCTGTAGCAAGCAAGGAGGAGGTGTGACTGGTATGGTTGACATGCTCCTTGCTTCTTTTGTTTGGTAGTTGGTTGGTGGATGGAATGAGAAGTCCAGATTATGGTAAATGTTTGTATCGAAACTTCACGTAATGGTCACATTGGTATACATACTGGTTACACGATTATAAGCTGATATTTGGCTAAACTGTTAAGTATGTTTATGGTATGGATGGTGCATGAAAGGCAAGAAACAATGCTGGTTATTCTTTTTAATGATCCTTTTAGAATACATAACAATAAAGAAAATAAGATTCGTTCAAATTGTAAAATTGTGAGATGATGGGAAGGATTTGGGGGAGACCTTTGCCCAGCTAGGGTAGCTAGGGACGATATAGGTTAAAAAAAAACGATCTATCTAAGTATCTCACCATATCAGTACTTCCGAATAGGCCGACATCAAGTGCGCTCGCAAACTGCCGCTCGCAATGTTCCTCAGGTTCGCTCTTCACCACACCCACAAACTCAGCCTTCACATCCAATATTTCTGGATACGAGAGGTTGTACTGGAGGTAGCTAGATAGGTTGGACGTGACTCTGAGCGGGATTCGCTGGAAATGAAAAAATACCTTTTTTCATATTTCATATTTATTTATTTTGTCTTACATGTACATACAATCTGTTTTGTTATGTACGACATTAATTTGAAACACGCACTCGGCATCGTATTAACTGATTTTAGAGGTGGGTTTAGCTTGAATATTTATCTAGTAATTTATACGTTTCCAATAAACAACTTTTAACGTATATCGTCGCCGCCTTTGCGACGATGCCGCTTAGTTTAACAGGTACCTACTTACATGATGAATGAATATGATCTGTTTATCTATTTTATACAGGCTATTTCATTTATATTTTATTCGCTGATCTTTTTACAGATGATGTTTATAACCGTCTCTACATAGACCTACTATAGTGCAGTCGCCAAAATTGTATGGTTTACCTAAGGTGCATAAGAGTAATGTGCCTCATCGTCCCATTGTGAGTCAGATTGTTCGCCTACTTAGTATCTGGTAAAGCATGTTACTTCAATTTTGCAGCCTTTTGTGGGAAAGACGTCATCATTTGTAAAGGAGTCATGCCATTTTGTAGACATACTGGGGAGTTTAAAATTGGAACCGGACGATTGGTGAATTTCGATGTGGAAGCGCTCTTCACCAATGTTCCAACAAAGGACTGCCTGGAGGTTATACAAGAGAAGCTAAAGGATCACGAACTGCCTGACCAGTACATTGTTCTCCTTGAACACTGTTTAGGTGGGAACTTCTTTTTATATCATGGGCAACATTACCTCCAGATTGATGGAGCGGCCATGGGTGGCACCGGTTTTGGCTAATAATAGGATGGAACATTTTGAAACTAAATTAGATCTTACAGCTCATGGTATAAAGTTATGGAAGAGATACGTGGATGATGCTTTATGCATAATGAACGGAATTAAACGGGAAGTTGAACAATTTACTATATACCTTAACTCCATTCACCCGAATAGGTGGTTCACTCATGAAATGGAGAATAACAGGACATTAGCTTTTCTCGATGTGAAAGTTATGGTGAAATCAGATGGCTGTCTAGCGCACTCAGTTTACAGAAAGCCAACACACACTGATCGCTATTTGAATGCTGCGTCACACCACCATTCTCGCCATTTGCAATCTGTTGTTTCGTCGTTAACAAACAGAGCTAACGATCTCTGTGACCCTGAACATCTGGAGAGTCAGCTGGTTCATGTTCAGGAGGTTCTAAAATCCAACGGATACGTAAGTAGACGACAGCCAAGACGCACGAACAGAGAAAAACCAACGGAGGCCTGTTGAAAGCCAACGTTTTCGCCTTACTTAATTGCGGTGAAAGATAAAAGTGGAAATGTGTTTAAGAGGTTTTCAATTAAGTCGGTCTTCACTGCTCTCTCAAAGGTGGCCAAGAATTTACGGACTCCAAAGGACGTTATACCTCTGCAGATGCCTGGTGTTTTTAAGATAGACGGTAGCTGTGGCCGCTCTTACATCGGGCAAACCAAACGTACCATAGCCGAGCGTGTCAAAGAGCATATCGCAGCTGTCAAAAATCGCCTGGTAAACAAGTCAGCGATAGCAGAGCATCTGGTAGACTCGGGACCGAATCATTGGATTGAACTTCATGATCCTAAAGTTCTATCTAGTGAACACCATTATTACAAAAGTTCGTGAAGCGATTGAAATCAAGAAATACCAAAATTTCAATCGGGAAGATGGCAATAGACTCTTAGCGTCCTGGAACCCGGTGATTGCTAGGTGTGTGCGTCGTGATCGGTCATCTCAGTGCGTGAATACGGTTAGTGTGTCGTAATATGAACGAGGACATTTCTAATTCTGATGAGCAAGTGAGGGTAGTTGCTGCAGCTACCCACACTTCTCGACGGTAGCTCCAAGTACTCCAGTCAATCCGTGACCACGTCTGTTGCAACACAGCCAAAACGTCGGGATATTAAATAAAAAAGGTACATACGCGATAAATACCCGTTTTAATCAATCATTATGTACAGTGATCGCGAAAGTTTGAATAAACTGTACAAATCAGACGTAGGTTGTAGGCAAAAGTTCTTGACCAAAAATCTCCCCTTCGAAATTTAGAATCTGAAATTTCAGAATACAGGAGGATTCATTCGTTCATCGGTCTGTCGGTCAACTGTGTTTGTGAAATAAATATAAATAAATATTGCTGGACCTTTCACACAGCGTTATCTAGCCCCAAACTAAGCAGAGCTTGTACTATGGGAACCAGGTAATTGATAGAATACTTATATACTTTTTTTTAAATACATACTTATAGTATATAGAAAAACATCCAGACCAGGAACAAATATCTGTAGATCATTGTACCACATAAACATTTGTTCCGCGGCGGGAATTGAACCCGCTACCTCCTGCGTCTCAGCCGGCTATTCGCTCACTGCGCCACGGAGGTCGTTATTCGAAATACCTCTGTTTGAAAAATTAATTTAGTTGAAATATCGTAGATCCGGGGCTGATGTCGTCTACCCCATCTTCTTTCTTATAAATAAATAAAATGTGTTCTACGTACTTGCATCAGGTCTTTGTAGCTGCGCTGCACCTGTTGTTTGAAGAGTTCCATGGTCCGCAGCCGCGCGCGGCACTCCCAGCAGATACGCACGCACACTTGCGATAGGTCATACACCTGGAAACCATACAAAAATGTTCTTTAACTAGATCAGATAGATAGATAGCAGCTCTAGCACACAACATACCTACCTCATGTTAAATAGTAAATTATTAAACGAGGGGATAAAACAGTGTCTTGCGTCACGGGCGCTGTATTGAATCCCGAACGTAACATAGCATTCTAAAGTTCACTCACAAGCGCAGCGAGGGAGATACTAGAATCCTGAATGCAGAGAGGGATATAAGCACGCCCAAGATGCAGACAGCTTTATCCTTGAGGAGAATACTCTACTTTTCACACTTTCTGCGAGACAATAAAAACCAAATCTAGTTTGGTGGGTTCTGTGCAGAGGTTAGTTTGATTTACGAATAAGAATAAGTTCTTATCGTGTGGGTCTCTTTGGTTCAAATTTTAATACATAATGAAATTCAGTACAACTTTACTCCCGGCTCAGCCGTAGGGATTTAATCAACTGCTTTTGGTGAGGTTTACATGACATAAAATTTGATGTTATCGAGTAGGTGGTGTGAAAATTTAATTATTATACAACCTGTTTTGTTATCATCATCTCAGCCGGTATGCACCCACTGTGGGGCATAGGCCTCCTCTTTATTACGCCATTCTTTCCGGTCCCTTGCTAGTCTCAACCATTGACACCCAGCTACGCTTACAACGTCATTCAACCATCGTGTTTTGTTATGTATGACATTAATTTAAAACACAAATCTGGATCACATTAAATGTACCTATTATGTGTGCTATTTAGCAAATAAATGGCTGTCTATGTCTATTAAAAATTAAACTAAATAGGTACACTTTTAAATTGGGCAGCCTAATCACTAAAAACAAGAGTGTTGTAGTCTTAAATATCATTGTCTCATTTAAAAAAGTATTTTTAATTGCTCTTTGGGGCCGGTATTTTTTTAGTTGTATCGTAATAGATGGAAACTGTGTATCTGCTGAAGATTTCGTAATTCTCTGTAATGTAATTCGTAATCTATCTCTCCTTTCGCGCCAAATAAAGTATAACTTCAATATGAGATGAAAATAAAACTAAATGGACATTCATTTATTTATTACGTTAAGAAACTGTACAATTAGATTTTTAAACAGATGGATAAACTTTGTTTAAATTAGAGAAAAGATTTGATAAAATTGTAAAAGAAAAAAACACATACACAAAACCAACAAGAGTTAGCTAAATACTGTGTCATGAATTCGACGGCAGAAAGCGGAAATGGCGTATCTCAAAAATTTCCGCTGTTCGATATTGAAACATCAATTGCTATAACTAGTTAAAAATCAATGAAGCAGTAACTTTAGGGCATTCCAATTAACTGTATCAAATAAAACTTAGATTGATAAAAATATTTTCCAAATTTCAACGTTCTATCTTTATTAATGTATGAGTTATGATTTTTTAAAATAGTTTTTTGGCTCTGGTGTACAATTAGATATTTTGAGATACGACAAAATCGCTTTCTTCCATCGAATTGTAAATTTGTTTATTTATTTTGTTTTTATAGGAGCAGTATTACATATTGCTGATATGCTGAAAGTCTCTTTAATGTTCACTTTTGTAGCAATGTGTTAGCTTTATGTGCATGCTTGTTTGCTACCTTAGTAGTATAACAAAAAAGCACTGATAATCTGACGAGACCGCTCCAGTTAGCCACTAAACTCTGCACTGTCTTTTCAATAACTTAACATATAGGTCATAGAACTACCACTGCTGCACATGACCCTTCCTCATAGATGTCCAGAGCAACCAATTTTGTTGACAGCAGCTCTCACCAACTTTAATAATGTGGGGCCATCCATAGATCACGCACTGGGAAGCCCAGTGTAGGATATCTCTGTCTATTTGTTACGTTTTGGCGGCTGGATCAAATTCAATTAAATTTGGTATAAAAAAAGACTATCAATGGGATTTAGGAGATTGGATTGGGATTCAATGGGATCAATGGAATAAACATAGGCCACTTTTTTAAACAAATTAAGAAGGCAAAAGGAGCGTAATGTTATCATGGACAAACTATGCGTTCGGAAGATTGCTAAACATACATTCATTACCTGTTCATTGATTTTGTTCAGACTGTAATACTTGTAAATGGTTTTACGTACATCTATGCTAATTTATAAAGAATATTAATCCTCTCAAAACAGTAACTAACCGGTATTTCATTCAGAATTTGCGAGTAAAGATGGTAAAATCCTGTCTCCCCGATGAAAAATAGTTTTCTTCCCGTAGATAGACAACCAGTGCACAAACCCTCCGTGTTTATATTATTTAAGTACATTTTACGCAGAATTAATCAGTTCTTGTAGCATAATTAAACCTCCATTTCAGTATGCGAAAAATTAAACAAAACAAATATAAAAAAAACTGCGTCCTTACAAGTTAAAATTACAAGATACAAGTAAGATAACTCACTCACTGTTGCACCACAGACCACTGTTTGTTGCCAAGTCAACTGTACCCCAAAATTTGTCGCTAGATCTTTTGCGAAAAGTTGCCAGAATTCCAATGTTTATCCTAAACAGTTGCTAGAAGTAGCTAAAGTTTCAAAGAAATAGGAACATATTTGTGTGCACTAAAACTACGATGCAAATAAAAACTTAATTTAATGAAGATAATGAACGAATTACCACGAATAATCAGAGGTAGATGAATACATCGACCAATTTATCATGTATGATAAAAAATTTGTAAGAACATCTTCTCGTTTGAAGGTTTGAAGTATGTATGTAGTTTTTAAATCACACGGGATTGTTGGTCCTTAACAATGTGTGCTTCGTGTTTTTGGCATATTTAAAATACTTTATCAATAAAAATATCCAAAAAAACTCAATAATAATAATAAAAATATGTTAGGTTGTAAAGTTGCTAAAAAGTCTAGTACATTTTAGCGTATGCAAAAATTGCTAGATCTAGCTACAAAGTTGGCATCAGTGCCACAGATTAATTCTAATTCACAGATAATAAATACGAATTCCACAGAATATAAATATCCGTTTATCTCTACTAATATGAATTCTCTATGGTTTTAACCCTAACCACACGTAGACGGAGAATATTATTTTAAAGGCTCAGTCTACATATCCACAGAATAGACCTAATAAAACTTAGCTAGAGCAGTGAGCTTGAGATTCCGATAAAATACAACACCAGTGCTGCCAGCCACTACCAAAAATCTCAATTATTTTTAAATCCCCTCAAGGACCCCTAAGTATAGGGTTTTATAAAATAAATACTAGCTGAACCGCTCACAGCTTTGTTCCCGTGGGAACTTCGGGATAAAAACGATATAAAACACTCAAAGTAAAACAGTCACACTTCATGTAAGTAAATGACTTCACGTCAATGAACGACGGCTAAATTATATGGATACTAGCTGTTGACCGCGACTTCGTACGCGATACACTACTAAATGTGCAGGTAACCTAGAAATAAAGATAAACTCGCTGTTGCAACTTGACACCCCATTTGTATGCCATGGGACATGATTTATGGGATAAAAAGTTGCCTAGGTTTAATCCTAGTGTTTATCCAGGTTAAAATCTACGTACACACTAAATTACATCAAAATCGGTTAAGCCGTTACGACGTGATTGAGTAACATACAAATAAATAAATAAACAAACACCCAAACTTTCGTATTTATAATATTGGTTTAATTGTTCATACAAATATACTAAAATCGCGATTAAAAAATGGGGAGCGAGGGTAAGAGGACGAAAAATATTTAATGACCTATTCTCATACCTACCAATTATACAAAAAAAAAATACATTATAATCGGTCGACCCGTTTCGGAGGAGTGCGACCACTAAAACCGTGACACGCGATTTTTATACATCAGATTAAACATGGCTTTTCTCCAGTGTGGATTCTTTTGTGTCTAATCAAATGACTGCCTTGAGAGAATGATTTATTGCAAATGCTGCATGCATACGCCTTTTTTCCAGTATGAATTATTTTGTGTCTAATCAAATTACTGTTTTTAGTAAATGATTTATTGCAAATGTTGCAACTATATGGCTTATTTCCAGTGTGGATTCTCTTGTGTGCAATCAAATGACTGCTTTGAGAATATGATTTATTGCATATGTTGCATGAATATGGCTTTTCTCCAGTGTGGATTCTTTTGTGTGTAATCAAATTACAGCTTCTGACAAACGATTTATTGCAAATGTTGCAAGCATATGGCTTTTCTCCAGTGTGGATTTTTTTGTGTGTATTGAAACTACTGCGGTTAACAAACGATTTATTGCAAATGTTGCAAGTATATGGCGTTTCTCCAGTGTGGATTATTTTGTGTGTAATCAAATAACTGCTTCTGACAAACGATTTATTGCAAATGTTGCAAGCATACGGCTTTTCTCCAGTGTGGATTCTTTTGTGTGTAATCAAATGACTGCTTTGAGAATATGATTTATTGCATATGTTGCATGAATATGGCTTTTCTCCAGTGTGAATTCTCTTGTGTTTAATCAAGTTACTGCCATTAGTAAATGTCTTATTGCAAATGTTGCAAGCATGCTGTTCTTTGCTGAAATGGATCAGCATGTGTTGCGCTAGTTTTCTTTTCATTGCAAATGTTTCGTTGCACACATCACAACAGAATGACAAAGCACACACATTGTTTGTCTCAGTTTTCACTTTTGCGGAAGTTGTTCCGAGCTTATTATATTGTCGTTGACTTTGATATCTTCTACAAGTGTACTCTCCTCTATGTCAATTGGTTCTTCTTTAACTACTTGAATTGTGGTATTTCCTTCGGTTGAATAATCAATTATCGACAAGAACGGTAAAGCAGTTTCAGCTAGGTTATGAGTCATTGTTGTTGGTGCATCAGCCTGAAAATAAGAAAAAAATTACTAGTGATTCGCCCCGAACTGAGATCTCGCGAGTCTACAAGAATTAACAAGAATTTGCCCAGCTAGGGTAGCTAGGGACGATATAGGTAAAAAAAAGCATGTGTACAATGGTAAAAGTGAAACCTTCATAAGTTTTGGTTTCAAGATAATGAGACGAATGTAAAATTTCGGGAAGATGATAATAGTAGGTTTTAGTAATGATCATAGTGATGCAAAATTAGATAATTATTTTATATTTTATTCGTATATATTACATAGATTTATTCAAGCTCTGAGGCTTACATTTTCGATAAATGATACAAGAGGCTTATGGTAACTAAACTGTCGCATTATCGTTTCATCAACTTTCAAATCATAACGACGCTAAAGAAGTTTTCCCTTCAAAAAACTATCTATCTAAGTATCTCACCGTATCAGTAGTTCCGAATAGGCCGACATCAAGTGCGCTTATAAACTGCCGCTCGCAATGTTCCGCAGGTTCGCTCTTCACCACATCGACAGACTCAGCCTTCACATCCAATATTTCGGGATACGAGAGGTTGTGCTGGAGGTAGCTAGATAGGTTGGTTGTGACTCTGAGCGGGATTCGCTGGAATTGAAAAAATACTTTTTTTTTAATCGAGGCGACGAGGCGTACCCCTGCCCCGGCTCCTCGAAGCCTCGAGGCACGGGTGTTTCATGGAGGTAGTGCGAAGGAAACGGAAGCCTTCCAGCCTTCGAAACCAGAGCGGCACTGCACCGACCGGACCGAACTATCTCCTGCGCCTGATCTATATCTACGACGCTGCTCTACTGTCGCGTCAACACTATTCCACGAAGTTGGAGGACGTGATAGAATTTTTTTTTAATCTGAATAGATCTTTTTATGACCACAATCTCACCTGATGGTAAGCGATTATGTGGTCTAAGATGAAACACGAAGATCTAGAAGAAACCTATTGTGAAGAAGGCTAATGTACTGAAAAAAAAAATAATGAGGGGTTTTCGCGGCCATGTTTTATAACTACTAACAGATAGCGTTGCTCTGTCATGCTCTGGAAAGTGAATTTTCAATGCCAAATGCCATGTCAAGAATAAATTTCCAAGGAACTTGAAATAAAACAATTGTTTTTGTTTATCTGACGAAGTGAGATTGTTTTGGACAAATTTTGATATTGTATGTTTGAGTTTTTGGCATATAAATATTAATCATATTTTTTGGCGGCGTATCTACAGACAGCGCCATCTATTACGTTAGTTGGAACTGGTTGTTTATTTTTAAATCGATAACGAAAAGCCCTCTTCGTCTCCTCAATATGTATTGACTAATTCAATTCAGTGTGACAATGCCCATCTACAGCAGCTTACTTCTTAAGTACTTACTTATTAATAAGTATATATTTAGATGGATTGGATTGAGTTCACTTGTCGAGATCGGACGTGCCAATAATTTGCTCAAATTATTAATTAAATCAACTTAAAATCTGACCTAGTTACGAGTCAGCAAAAGTGTGTAGTTAAGAAGTGATTCATCGCTACCTAATTGAGTATGTTGTGATATATATCTCAAACATAAATATCAACATGGACAGCCCTTTTAGCCGAAGTAGTAAAGTGGCTCGCAGTCCCCCGCCCACTCCCCAACCTGAGCCCGCGTTACCACCGCTCCCGCCAGCGCCGCCGAGGGATGAAGCGACCATCGTAATCGTGTCTACAGCGGAGATACAGAACTGGATGATCTCCATTGAACAGTGCCTAAATGAAGTGACCTCGATTGCTACCGAAGGTAAGCTAAACTCGGACCAAAAGTTAAGAATTAGTAATCTGTGCAAAAAGGTAGCCCATGGCACACCTCAAATGGCTGTGGAATACCATAGCCTAAAGCAGAAGACCGCCCAAGCTCAATTCTACATCAAAGGCCTCAAAGAAAAGGAAAGCTTATCTCAACGCATTCAAGACCTTCATCAAAGCGTTAAAAAATCATCGCAACCAGCAGTTAAAGCTTCATTCGCAGAAATGGTAAAAAACAGCACTTATACCCTAATCCGCCCTACTCTCTCTCTCTCTAGCTCTGTAGCTATTTATCCCAAGGATAAATTGCAGACCAGTGACGACTAGTGTCGTCACTGGTCTGCATTGGTACAAAAAATTATCAGCCCTGAGGGAATGAGGCTACATGTAAGAGGACTCCGTAAGACGATTAATGGGGGCGTCACCATCAGCACAGAAACCAAGGGCGACATAGAAAAGCTAAAAAATCTCAGTGAACCTAACCACATCTGCTCTAACTATCGATGAACCACGCAAGCGCATACCACGAGTAGTGATCATTGGAATACCTTCAAAAATGTAAGAACTAGAGGTCTATAACCGCATGTACGAGCAGAATCTGGCCGAGAAACTCTCGGGCATGACGAGAGAAAAATTTCTGGCCTCCATAAAACTTAGCCATAAATCTGGAAAGAAGGAAGCTGAAACCTGCAACTACATAATAGAAGTATCTGCCATCATTCGAAAAGTCCTTGTAGGTCAAAGCAGAGTCTATGTAAATTGGTCATCCTGCCCTTTGCGAGACTTCACATTGGTGACAAGATGTTTTAAGTGCCAACAATATGGCCATGCGGCTAAGTTTTGCAAGGCTGAGTCCTACACTTGCGGACATAGCGGCGATCTAGGACACCAAGCCAACGAATGCCCAAAGAAAGCGGAGCCTGCAAAATATTCAACCTGCCTGCGCTACAAAAAACCGTGCAATCATAAGACAGGTGATTTAGATTGCCCTGTCAAAACTTTAGCCGAACAAAGGTTCATCAACTCCATTGATTATAAAGGCGCCTAAGAGCGCCACATCGATTGTTTAATCTAGCCTTAATTTTAATAATATATGACTGATAGCTTAATTAACGACTTCGACAATTTCTCAGTTTCATTTACAATAATCACAGAGTCAAACTTACCATCATGCACCTGCCCCACCATCGATAAGGTGAAAAGCATCAAATACGAATGCGTCATTATCGATGAACATCTAACGTGGAAAAATCAAATTTCAGCAATGCATTGTAGACTCAGGAAACTACTGTTACGAGCTGAGGGTTCGGGATAAAATAATGGGAATCGATCTGACCAAAATAACACTTTTATTCAGCACTAAACGATGAATACACGAACTTGGTCACACGTAATCACAACACACTAATTCACACCACTGTTGCACCACTTAAAGTCACCGAAATGATCGCACGTATAGCTTAATCCAGACTGACTCGCGAGCAACTACTGTTCACGCGAGACCCTGCTCCACGTCAGTCCTCCAGGGCCTCGCTGAGACTCACTCACTCAGACTGACTGTCCGGCCATCTCTCCGGCCTATTTATATCGCACACATTTCGATTGTTCGAGAACGATGTCGATCCTTCCAGGAAAGGGTCGGTCCCTCGACACAATGGCCACTCCCCATTCTGCGAAACCACAAACAATAGCAACAATAACACAGCAAGACAAAAGCGTTCGAGAAGGTTCGATTATTACTCATTGTTTAACAGCCTCGGCGTAACACTGCCCCCTCCTAAAACATGCTCGTCCCGAGCATTCTTAGCCCCATATCGCGGCAGCCGATCAACACGAACAATTTTAGGCGCACCTCGCGCTGAAGATGTAGCAACTAGAGGAGCCACATTGCCGTCTCCAGTACTTCAGGACACCCAGAGGCCTTTTCTCATCAGCGATCCCAATTCCAGCCTCCAAAACACGGCTCTCATGATTTCTATCTGTTCTTTCACTTCCTGGAATTCCTTTCCAGATGAACCGAACGATTCCCTCATCAGTCGAGCACGCTCTTATGGCCAACGTCGCTGATCTTCCTGTTGACGACGCTGCTCTTCTTTATCCTGACGTCGCTGTTCCTCTTGCAACCGAGTCTGCTCCACCTGTTCACGTCGCTGTTCCTTCTGCAACCGAGCCTGCTCTTCCTGCTGACGACGCTTTTCTTCTTAATGCTGACGGCGTTGTTCCTCCTGCAACTGAGCCTGCTCTTCCTGTTGACGACGCTGCTCTTTTTTATCCTGACGACGCTGTTCTTCTTGACGACAAAGCATTGCCATAATAGCAGCAATATCGCCTGTCACAGGAGCTTGACCCACGGATGATGATGATGGTGCACCAAATGATTCGGCGGCGGCTGATTCCATCTCCATCCGCTGACGACTCTGCTGAGCTTCTTGAACCGGAGACTCCCCAAACCGCCTTTCATCCATTTCCTGTTGTCGTTGATCTCTCGTCCTGACACCGTCCACGTTATCCTTTGGTAGAACCGGCATTATTTTATCCCACTTCTGACACCAAATTGTTACGAGCTGAGGGTTCGGGATAAAATAATGGGAATCGATCTGACCAAAATAACACTTTTATTCAGCACTAAACGATGAATACACGAACTTGGTCACACGTAATCACAACACACTAATTCACACCACTGTTGCACCACTTAAAGTCACCGAAATGATCGCACGTATAGCTTAATCCAGACTGACTCGCGAGCAACTACTGTTCACGCGAGACCCTGCTCCACGTCAGTCCTCCAGGGCCTCGCTGAGACTCACTCACTCAGACTGACTGTCCGGCCATCTCTCCGGCCTATTTATATCGCACACATTTCGATTGTTCGAGAACGATGTCGATCCTTCCAGGAAAGGGTCGGTCCCTCGACACAATGGCCACTCCCCATTCTGCGAAACCACAAACAATAGCAACAATAACACATCAAGATAAAAGCGTTCGAGAAGGTTCGATTATTACTCATTGTTTAACAGCCTCGGCGTAACACTACTTTATGTATATTCAAGCAATTAAGATTCTGTGCAGATGAAAAAACACTAAAATTTGTATTCGAAGCGCTTTGTCAATCGATTCTCACGTACTGTATCCCTGCATGGGGATCAGCCTGTCAAACCCATCTGCTTCGGCTAGAGCGAGCACAGCGATCTGTGCTTAAAGTCGCCTACCACAAACCCTTCAGGTACCCTACAGCAACTTTTTATAATGATGAAAACTTCTTACATTAAGACAGCTATTCATTCTATCAACCATACTAAAGTTTCACAAACACGCTTACAAAAACGCACTTGAACCTGCTACTAATCGACGGCTAGTCTGGAAACCCTCTCTTAGACGCACTAGGTTTGGACAAAGATGTTACGACTACTTAGGGCCATCCTTATACTCAAGGTTCAATAAAAAACTTAACTTTCTATCTCTCACCAGAGCAAAGTGTAGGAAGAGCAATACTGATTGGCTTACTATGAAAAACTATTCCAAAACAGAAAATATTGTATGTATATATGTATAAACTAGGAAGGTACATGCATATTGTTAATATACACTTTTATATATTTTTACACACACGAACACACACGCACACAGCATATATACACACACAAACACACAGACCCACACACACACACATCCACACACAGTCACAGTTATCATGAACTATTCAAACACATACCTACTTCCTAACCTATCCTAATTAATTAACATAAGTAAATAATAAATATTGCACCTAAACATAAGAATTTGTCTCACATTACTATCACACAACATAACTTTTCCCTAACATTATTAAAAAAACACATTTTGTTGCACTCTTTCTTAAAGTATACCTGTATATTTTCTGTTTATAATGTTTACGGCCACAGCGATCGAGAGGCTAGCTACCCGCAACACAGGTTTTCCTAGGGTGGGAGCTAGCGAGCTTGTTTACAAATTATACTGTTATGCTACGATTATGATGTACTTGTACCTAATTAAGAATAATTGTAATTTGTAACTTTATACTATGTACCATCATTTGTTACTACGAATAAACTTTTTATACTTTATAAATATTCAATGGGGTTGTCATAGCAACGGCGGTCATTGAAAAAAGATTGTGTTCGTAGAATACCAAAAGGTATCTATAGTAGCGATTTTTCGACGATACCATAGTCATAGTGAAGCGATTACCAATCTCAAAGCGGACTCTGTGAGGTCATGAGCTTCCTGCCAGTTTCTGCCATGTATGAGAAGCACGGTATCATCGCCCATAATTTTACAATTAGGGAGTGACAGATTACACAACTGGTTTATATAAATTAGCAAAAGGGTAGGACCAAGAACGCTACCTTGTGGCACTCCAAAACAAATAGATTCCTGAGCACTATCAATCCTATCAATGGTAACTGGTGAACATATCAAGGGCGACGCCTCTAATGCCTATGATTTCTAGTTTAGAGACAAGAGTAGGGATCGAGACCGTGTCAAAAGCTTTGGATAGGTTCAGAAAAACGGTATTGTCTTATGCTTTTTATCAAAGTTTTTGATGATACCATCTGACAGTTCTAAGACAGAATCCTCCGTGGACATTCATGGTTTTTTGATAGGATCTTGTTTCCGTCCAAATACTTTATTAGTCTTTTAGTGACACTGTCTCTCTCGCCACTCTTGAAGTTGCATGACAGCTTTTTTAAAAACACGTAGGAAGGTACCAGGGCAAACGGAGTGATTAAAGATATGTTTAAGAATAGGTATAAGGACATGTCTTGCTGACTTAATGACAGAGGTAGAAATGCCTCCTAGCCAATAGCGCATTTATCTCTTAGATTTAACATAATAATTTCAATCTCTTCAACTTCTACACTGTAGGCTATAGAATTTAGGGGAGACTGAATAGAAGATAACAAAACTTGTTGGGATAGTGCTGGAGTAGGGGCAATTTTAGAGGAGAGATTTCTTCCGACATTTGCGAAAAAGTTGTTGACAGTGCACTATCGATAGACGCTAAGGGATTGTTACATGCATTTAGCAAATGTATTACAGTAGAACTTCTACTGTTAAGATCGGCAACTTGTTTCACAATATTCCAGGTTTCTTAAGGGTTTTTTTGGCTTTTTCAAATTCATTGTGTTGAAACTCTAGATTAACTTTTTTTAAGAGATTATTACAGAATGTACGATGATGAGTATATACAGTTTTATATTTAGGATCTTTCGGAAATAATATATTAAGTACTACTGAACTAGAAGATATAGAAATGCAGAGCAGGTGATGCAAACATTGCTTTGGGTGATGTGGTACACAAGCACTCCCAGTTCCCAACACCACTATGAAATTTATGGGTGGACCCATGTGTGGCAATGGATGTCCTACAGCTAATATTATGATGATGATAATGGTAATAAAATATAATGGCTAACTATACCTTAGTGCCACATTGTAACAGGTCTCTCTGGATTTGTTCAGATTTGTGACACATGTCGGAGAATCTGCAGCACCTCTGCAGATGTGAGTAGCAGATGTAGCATATTGTGTGCGGCCTTCCATCTTCTGCATTCAACTAGAACAATGATTTACCGGCTAAACTATGATATAACTAAAGATTGGCTTCAAATAATTTCATATATAAGCTTATATATATAAATAACTATAAGCTTCCGTGCCTGTGCCTGCCTAATCCATGTTGGACCAGCAATGCTTGCTACACCTTAGGTCTATAACTCACTTTTGATATAAATGTTGGTTCCTCGGTAAGCTGGCCATCTTGGCATTCTCCATTGATATATTTACTAATAGCAAATAACTACAAAAAAAAGTAAAGCTATTGGTTTAGTCACTGTAGTAGGTAGGTACACACCTTTGTACTTGTCAGTTTTTGGTATACTTCTAGAAGGCGGGTGTTTCTAACCCAATGCATTCTCACATCGATCTCTAGGCACACTCTACACCATGAGTTTGGGGCATCTATGGATTCTGAAGAAGCCATTCTCTTATTCAAACTTGTTTATAGGTATTTCTTTACTTTGCAGGTTTGTAGGCCCGGCCACTTTGATTGTTGTAGAGTTGTAAATAACGAGCACGAGATTCTAGGAAAGTTCTAGGCTTTGCATAAAAATATTTGATTGTTCTATTTCTAAGCACTGAAAAGCAACAGCAACGAGATTTAGTAGTTGTTGCTTGTGACTGGCTGGCTACTCTGGCTATAGGGCTAGTTCTTCTTTGGGCTACTGTACTGTGACTAGCAGTGTTGCCAGCAAGCTGTAGTCAAAAGTAACCCGAGAGAGACAAATATAAACCTTTTATTATGAAAAGTAACCTATTGTTACGAGCTGAGGGTTTGGGATAAAATAATGAAAATCAATCTAACCAAAATAACACTTTTATTCAACACTGAAATGATAAATACACGATCTTAATCACAAGTAATCACAACACACTAATTTACACCACTGATGCACATTAAACCACTAAAAGTCACCGAAATGTTCGCACGTATAGCCAAAATAAGACTGCCTCCTCGGTTTTTTTTTTCTGAAGGACTATCTCGCTGTTGGCCTCTGAGGCCGTGACAGCTTAACCGAACTTTTGGCGAACGCAGATGGCATTCAGCCCAGTAAGTTATTTAGGCAACTAGCGCAAGGTCACCACTTAGGTACGAACGGCTTAGGCTGTTGCCGGGATGGGGATAGGAGAGAAACGCCCGGGTACATGTTTGTACCCCGTATAGGCGGCGACTGAAGGGATTCGTCGACCTCGCCGGCGAGATCGGTGTTTCTGTGAAGTGTTTGCTCTGTCTGATATAGATGACATATCTTCCGCATTAGCGGAGGTGATTTCGTCATCCGGGTCTCCGAGAACGCGTCTCGGACGACGGAGGATTTCCACTGCCTCCTCGGGCGTCTCTACGCACTATTTATACCGCGGCCAGTACATATCACTCGAACATTCTCGATTGTTCCACTATATAGCAACTAGAAAAGTGTAGGTATTTCGACCGGACTACTATTTCTTATTCTGTGTTGACCTATTGTATTTGTTTTTACCTACAGTTCTATAACTGTAGGTAAAAACGTAGCGTGTAGGTATATTCCATACCAAGTATTACCTATTCCGTGACACAGTAGCTATAACTTCGAGATTTGCCGACTATTACTTATTCTGTAACAGCCTCGGCGTAACACTGCTCCCTCCTAAAACACGCTCGTCCCGAGCATTGTTAGCCCCGTAATATCGCGCCAGTCGATCAACATGAACAATTTTAGGCGCACCTCGCGTACCCTTCTGAATTCGGTAGGTATGTGACGTCATTAATCCTGGTCAACACACGGTATGGTCCATCCCATTTTGCTTGTAGTTTAGGGGATTTTCCCTTTTTCCGTATCGGATTGTGCAACCAGACCTGCGATCCCTCATCAAACAAATCGCAAGTTGTTTGAATTTCGTTCATAACGGGTCTTCATTTTCTCAGACATTTGTTGACCAGTTAGTCGAATGTGTTCATTTATGTCGTTCATTTTATTGCGCAGGTCGTTTGCACAATCTGTGATGGTACGCGGAGAATCTGGAGGAATGTCAGTTATCAGCCAGGCCTGCAGGCAACCGCAGTTCTCTTCCAAAATTTGCCAACGCAGGAGTGGCGCCTGTACTCTCATGGACTGCACTTCTGTATGACAGTAAAAATGGCTGTATGTGCTGGTCCCAATCGTTTTGCTTATTTTCCACCACTTTGGCCAGATATCTCTCCAACGTCTGATTGAATTTTTCCACCATTCCATCAGACTGAGGATGATAAGAAGTGGTTCTTGTTTTATGAGTCCCCATTATTCGGCATGTCTCCTGAAATACTTGTGATTCAAAATTCCTTCCATCCAATCTCGTAAATAAACTTCGCAAGTATTTAGATTAATGATGAGCTCAGTAGATATACAGTGTGGCCCTGGATAAAGTGCAACCCCGAAAGGGGGTGAAACTAGATCAAAAATTATCGACAAAAAAATAGAAAAAAAAATTTAAAAAAAAATCGTATATACTTTATTGATGTATTAAAATTTTTATTGCTCACTAATGACTCTATTTAATAAAAAAATTATTTCTTCCAAAGTAGTAGGTCTATTTTGTTAAAATAAAAACCATAATCATGTCAGATATGTGACGATGACGATAAAATAACAAATAACTGACAAACAAGTGGCTATCGTGACTTAAAGTTTAATTTTTGTATTAAAATTAAATTTTTTAGGCTGTTTTTTTCCAATAAACTCCAAAAATCTTAAAATTAAGCCTATAATACTAGAAATTTTTATGACTTTTTATTATTGTCTATCATAATAGCTTTTAAATAAAATAAAAACCTACGTTCTAACATAAAAAATGTGCTGGCTAGGAGCATTTAAAGTTGACCACTGACGGTCAGTGGTCAACTTTAAATGCTTATTAATTTCCAATAAACTCCAAAAATCTTAAAATTAAGCCTATAATACTAGAAATTTTTATGACTTTTTATTATTGTCTATCATAATAGCTTTTAAATAAAATAAAAACCTACGTTCTAACATAAAAAATGTGCTGGCTAGGAGCATTTAAAGTTGACCACTGGGTCAGTGGTCAACTTTTTAATTTTTAATTTTTTTTTAATTTTTTTTTCTATTTTTTTGTCGATAATTTTTGATTTAGTTTCACCCCCTTTCGGGGTTGCACTTTATCCAGGGCCACACTGTATAATTTGCGAAATTTAAAAATGTAAGCAAAGGAACAGTGCTGCCAAAGCAAATTTCTTGATTTCCTGATATTTGCCACTTCCCGCTGATTGATTCCCGGAAATGATAACAATTAAGAATAAAACCCTGTTTCATACAAAATGTTTTGTAATCACTAACAAAATAACATTGAAATGATTTCTAAATATTTTTTTTTTCAATTTGGTACATACTTTCAACATTGTTTTCCTCCCTTTCGCTCTATGCATTATCTGGTTCGGTTCGAATTTTATTCAATTAAATTTTATAAGTTCTATAATAGATAATAAAAACTTAGCTAGTGTTCAACTAACTACTACTACAGAGTTAACTAGCACACTTGTTATTCACTTAATTGTAACAATTCCAGTGTGAATAAAATCCTAGAATGAACAATCATCTAATTTATAATGTTATTTAAGCTAAAACGCTTCTCAAAACTTATACAAGTAAAATATAACCTAAATTAGGTACCTACTTACTTCGTGTTACGACACATATTGTGGTTTTAGATTTTTTTTTAACTAGCCTACATTTTCCCACTGCTGGGCAAAGGCCTCCCTCAACTCCTTCATCAATAGATTCGAGAAGGAGTGGTGGGAATCTGCCCAGGATCGTGATAGATTTTTATATATGAACATTTAACAACATGTAAGCTTTGATGAGCACTAAACACTAAACATCAGACCATGTTTATATGGGTTTGAAAGGCCGGAGCCTAGGCGATAAAAAATAAATATTGTCGCTAAAATAGTACTTGCGGGAGTAAGCAAATAACTATTTGCGAGCGAACGACCAAAATACCGACAAATTAAAGCTAGCATCAGAAACAATTAGCCTACTGTTGAACACAAAAGGGGCAGTCGAATTTTATTGATCTCCCCGTTTTAACTGTCCCTCGTTTGGTATGCAATAAAGCTACAATAGATGGCTCGAATCGACTTTCGAATTTTAGTAATTCCCAGTGTTCTCCCCGCTCTAGCTACCGATTCCCTACAAATCGGGGGAATTCTCCGCAGTTGGCAGCACTGAGGAAAAACTAGCCACAGAACCCATAAAACCTTCGATCAACAGTACACCTAGATCAAAAGGACGGCGCAAAAAATCCGTCTCGGTAAATGCACGGAACACAGCAAACGTCAACACGTACCGCAATGCCTCAATGCGCATTCAAAAGTTGTAAAACTAATGCCCGGAAAAGCAATTTAACAGCCGGAGTATCTTACTTTCGGTATGGAATAAGTTATAAAGCTATAAACTGACGATGAATGTAAGTTTTTTTAACAAAATTGCGGATTTTAAACCACCGCTAAGAATGTTTGGCCAACGTCAAACGTGTAATGCTGGCGCCTCACATTGGCTATGTTGGCTCCAAGTTATACTGTTGGATCCAACACACCAATGTGAGGATCGATCTTTGAACGTTATTGGATAAAAACGGAACATTGCGTCCAATAGCCAATGCCAACCCGACTTGTGTCGGTTTTTTGTACAAGTTCAAAGGCGAGGGGAGTGAAGTGTGTAGGCGGGGGGGGGGCAACTTGGGTCCAACGTCACTTCTCGATCCACACATTGGTTGCATCAGTACGCGCTCTGCCGATGTGAGTGTTGGACGTGCTGCGATATGTTTTCTCCGAACGCCGAGTGGACGAATGAACAAGTGTTGGAGTTCATTGAATTATATCGAGCAGAAGAAGCACTGTGGAATCCAGCTAATAAATACCACAAAAATAAAAATGTACTAGCAGATTCGTGGGAAAGGATTCGAAAAAAGATGTGCGTGGAAGATATGACTGTTGCCGATTTAAAAAAGAAAAAAGAATCTTTGATGACAACTTATAGATATCATCTCAAAAAATACAAAAATTCTTTAAAATCAGGCGCTAGTGCAGATGAAATTTACCAAACCAATTGGTTTGCTTACCAAAGTTTGGATTCCTTTTTGGAGCAGAATTACGATTGCAAACGAACAATAGACACGGAGGTAAGTTTAATAATTCACGCATTTTAATTTCACAATATTTTTATTACAATTGAACCTCTATAGGTAGGTATTAACATATTTTATAGGTAATAGGGGGTGGTGGGGTACATTGATATAATTTCACAATATTTTTATCACAATTTAACTTCGTTAAGTATTCATATTAACATATTACAATATAGGTAATAGGGGGAGATGGGGTACATTGATATAATTTCACAATATTTTTATCACAATTTAACTTCGTTAGGTATTCATATTAACATATAATGTAGGTAATAGGGGGAGATGTGGTACATTGATAGCTAATAGGGGGTGGTGGTAGGGGCACATTAATACGCTAGCCTTATTTAATCACTAAGTGTACAATGAAGTAACTCTGGTATTTGTGACTGTTGGTACAAAAAATCAGCAAATTCGTTTCTAACATTTATAGCCGCTGTCGGTGGTCTAACAGGAACTCTCGAAATTGGACGGAATGCATTAGCTTGTTGTTCTTGTTGCATCAAAGTATCCTGACGTAATTCACTGTGTTCTATATCTGGAGAATACATAGAACTAGAAGTTTTACTCCTTAATAAAAAGTTGTGTAAATAGATACAAGTCAAAGTGACCACTTTTGCTTGTTCTGGCTGTAAGAGCATTGGGACTCTAAACACTCTGAAAACTGATGACATAATGCCAAAGGCATTTTCAACTACAACTCGGCTACCTGATAATTTCTTATTAAATACACTGGTTTTGCTACCATTCGGCGGATTACCAGGAAACGGTTTCATTATTCTATTACTTAGAGCAAATGCGTTATCAGCGAGAAATACAAAAGGGCACGTAGTCGTACGACCAGGCAAACATCTGTCGCTAGGGTAGTTTTCACTTGCGTGTATTTTTTCCTTTAAAGTGCTGTTATTGAAGACCCCTCCATCACTAATTCTTCCTTGGCACCCCACATCAGCATACATAAACGAGTAATCGCTGTCTACAACTGCTAACAAAACAATGCTAAAATAGTGTTTGTAATTGTAATATTCAGATCCACTATGAATAGGAGACTGTAAACGAACGTGTTTTCCATCTAGGGCTCCTAGACAATGTGGGAAATGCCCACGTTCTTGAAACTTGGATGCTTTCTGAAGCCACTCTTCTGTCGTAGAAGGCCACTGAAAAAAAAGTAAACAATATTAATTAATACTATTATTATATTTTTTTTTCTTTTCAGAACAGACAGGAGTCAAGTGAGACCTCAACTAATGTACCAGAAACACAACAACCACAGCCAAAACAACAACGACAAGAAGCAACTGGGCAGCAAGAACAACAAACACGACGAAAGATTCATAACAAAAACTTTGCTGTACCGAATCTTGAACTTCAGCAAATTAAAAAACAGATGGATAATGCTTACGAAGTAATGACAGTGGCCGCAAAACGCCAAGAATTTGACGAAACCGATTATTTCTGTCATATGTTAGCAAAGAAATTGAAAAAAATGAACGAGAACGACCGAGACAAACTAATGTATGATATTCATGCTCTGACCTACCAGACTACCTATTCGTCTCGACCTTCGACTGCACTTAGTAGCACCAGTTCTAATACTACATACAATGGTCAAGTTCAAACTCCTTCGCCTTATTATCAAATCGATACAAATGACTACGTTGAACCATCCCTCAACCAATATGTATATGATTATGGAGCTTCTACATCCACCTCCAACACTTCTATATCCACCCCTAACAATCAGTCCAGCATTCGTTCTAAGAATAGTAAGCGAATCACACTACTGTCGCAAGATATTATACAACAAGCATATGAATCAGCAGAAACTGATGGGACCCAAGACATTCTTGAAGAAAAAGAAGAAGAAGAAGAAAATTAAATGAACAGTGGCTCACTAGTGCAAACATAACATTATATGGTCTAAGATCCGGCCTAAGAAATTTACTTACCCATCTGTTATTTGATTATGACTTGGCTTATATGGCAGATAATTTAGTAATAAATATATCGCACTTAGGTTGCCTAGCCAAATAGCGCACAGAAGCTGTTACATTTATAAATTCTCCATGCGACAGACAGGGATGCAAAGAGAAGAGAATTTATAATATTTAACAGCTTCTGTACGCGATTTGGCTAGGCAACCAGTGTGCTACCATAATAAGCCTAGTCATAATCAAATAACAGATGGGTGAATAAATTTCTTAGGCCGGATCTCTCACTAATCCGAACAAGGTTGATTGAATTTGCGTAATTTTGGTAAATAAATGGATAATAATTAAATTGTTTTTATATTTGTAGATAATAAAATCTCACCTTAACTTCGCTGTGGAGAGCATTGATAATCGCATTGCAAACTTCGGGTATAATTTTTGATATTATTTGGCTCGATATTCTAAATAGAAAATGAAGAGATTTATATGTATCGCCAGTGGCTAGAAACCTTAACGTTACTGCCAAGCGAACTTTAATTGGAAGAGCCTTTCTCCAACGTGTATCTTTCTTTGCTATTACTGGACCAACTTTATTAAGTAGATATTCAAAATCACTCGACGACATCCGACAAAAATTCTCAAACTGTCCTGAAGGTTCATGTTTCAAGTCTGCTAGTAAATTATTTCCTTCGTCGTTTCTGAAATCAACAAAGTACAAAATTAATTTGCTCGATATGTTTCAAGACAACGTATTTAATAAGTTAAGCTGGGGATAAACATGCCCGTAGCTTGTACACTAGCATACCAGCTTCTTGCACGTGTTGTCATGTGTATGTGCTAACTGGCATACATATAGCTAGCACAACATTTGATTTACTAGCTATTTGATTTTTTGCGGTATTACCCGGCGAGCACCATTACCCCTGCTTCCCCTAGTTGATTCATAAAATATTCATAAATGTAACAAATAAAATATACCTATTATAAAAATACAGAAAATTTATTTGTATAAGACATGTGTACAATGAGGATGATATAGGTATGTATAAACAAAGGTAGTGTGACAAAACATGTCTTGAAAAGCAATATAGGATCAAACTTACTTTATTCGATTAGCGTGCATTTTTATCATCCAGAATCGCCTTTTCCTTGGCTTCTTTTTTCTTTGAGTAATTAAATAATAATAATATGTGCTCAATGCGTGGGCGTAAGTAGCCAGAGCGAAAAGTGTCCCGTCCGACAGGACTTGCTAGCAATAAATTTGACGATTAAATGATACCTGCTCAAACGTCCAACCTTCCAATGCTCTTGGCATGAGTGTTTGCCCAATTATATTGGAGCCAATATGAGGCCGCAATCTTGGTTGCAATTATTGGCCATTCTATTCGTAGCCAACGTTGGAACCAAGTCATAAGCCAATGTGAGGCGCCAGCATGATATAGCGTTGGGCCAAAAGACGCGCAAACATTGTGTTCATCAGAACAGCAAATTGCATGGAGCAGATTTGTTTTTTTAATAATTTTTAATACCTATCTTGTTATCAGAACATTAAAATTGGTTATGCAACTTTTTGTGGATTTGTTGAACTCTCATTAGATATTTACTTTTTGGCTTTCCTAATAACCCGTTCATGTGTTACTATTATAAATTCGTTTCTAGGCAACGTAGAATAAATTCGATTGTAGACGATCACACTTAGGATGGTCAAAATTATAGTTAGGTTTATTTAGGTTCAGAATATTAATTTATAGGCTGTAGTTTAGGTTCAGGTTAGATTTATATTTCTATAGTTAGGGTAGGGTTAGTTACAGTGCCGTAGGCCGGCGTGGGTTCGATCCCCACCGAGAACAAACATTTGTGTGATGAACATAGATGTTTGTTCTGCGTCTGTGTGTTATTCTAAGTATGTATTTACAAAAAAAGTATGTAAGTATACAGTGTGTCCCTGGATAAAGTGCAACCCCGAAAGGGGGTGAAACTAGATCAAAAATTATCGACAAAAAAATAGAAAAAAAAATTAAAAAAAAATTCGTATATACTTTATTGATGTATTAAAATTTTTATTACTCACTAATTACTCTATTTAATAAAAAAATTATTTCTTCCAAAGTAGTAGGTCTATTTTGTTAAAATAAAAACCATAATCATGTCAGATATGTGACGATGACGATAAAATAACAAATAACTCACAAACGAGTGGCTATCGTGACTTAAAGTTTAGTTTTTGTATTAAAATTACATTTTTTAGGCTGTTTTTTTCCAATAAACTCCAAAAATCTTAAAATTAAGCCTATAATACTAGAAATTTTTATGACTTTTTATTATTGTCTATCATAATAGCTTTTAAATAAAAAAAAACCTACGTTCTAACATAAAAAATGTGCTGGCTAGGAGCTTTTAAAGTTGACCACTGATTACGTCACCACTCAGGTAGAGACACGTTTTTTTTTGCTGCTCAGGTAGTATTAAAAATCAAATTTTAGTTACAACATTTTTATTTAACTTATTACATGTAAGTATGAAATAAGGGTTTTGTTTAATGCATTAAATGCTCAAAATGGCTTCCTTGTTGTTGTAGGCACATTGCCGCACGAAGAGCGATTTGTTGTGTGGCTCTAAGCACCATCTCTGGGTCACTTCTTATCTCATCGGCACATCGCATGATTTGATCTTGTAACTCTGCCTCGGTGTCTACGGTCGTTCTGTAGACTCTTTGTTTCATAACACCCCACAGAAAATAGTCTAGGGGTGTCAGGTCAGGTGAACGTGCCGGCCACCCGACTGGTCCATCCCGGCCGATCCACCTATTAGCGTAGTTTTCGTTTAAAATGTGCGAAGCACATTGCGCCCGTAGTGCGTAGGGCATCCGTCCATCTGCAAATACATCTGTTGCCTTGTAGCCAGCGGAACATCTTCCAGCAGTAGTGGCAGATCGTCTCTTAATAAGTTTAAAAAACTTTCGGCATTTAATGTTGCGGGTAAAATAACTGGCCCAATCAGCGTGTCGTCTATTAGAGCTGCCCATACATTAACTGAAAATTGCACTTGAAAAGTAGACGCCCTCTTTAGGTGTGGATTTTCCTCGGACCATACATGTAAGTTTCTGCAATTTGTGATTCCATTCCGGGTGAATTTCGCTTCATCCATCCATAAAATTTTTTTTAGGAATTGTGGATTATTTCTAATTTTTTGTTGAATCCACGTAGACATTACGCATCTTGCACGATTGTCTACATTTTCATGCAAATGCTGTACTCGCTGATAAAGGTATGGATGCAATCCCTTCTTTTTCAAAATTCGCCATACGGATGTTTTTGATATACCGTGACGCAAAGCTAAGCGTCTAATGCTGGTTGTGGGATCAGCAAACAAATCGTTTAAAACGGCCTCTTCTATGGAATGGTCAATAATGGTAGCTTGTTGCTCACGGCGATCTCTTGCTAATCCAAGTCCGATGTTGGATAACTTTCGGTGAACTTCTTGGAAATTTCGTGCTGAAGGTATAAGTCTGCTCGGAAACGCATTTATGTATGCAGAACGAGCGACTGTTGTGTGTCCACGTGACATACCATAATAATAATGGATGTCAGCGATTTCTCGCGGAGAGAACTCAGTCAATCGCGGCATCTCCACAACACAACAAAGTACAGTCAAAAACGTAACAAAAAGTCAAAAACAAAACAAAAGCAAAACAACGTAACAAAAACTTAAAGGCGCAGTAAGGTACGGTAGGCGGTAGCAGCGGCGAGAATATCGGAGCGACTGGCGTGCCTTGTTGTGAGTCCTGTTTCGATCCCCACCCTTCATCTTTCATAGAACAGGCCCAGCGACCATAATCTACAACAATATAAGTTAAAAAAGGGTCTCTACCTGAGTGGTGACGTAATCAGTGGTCAACTTTAAAAGCTCCTAGCCAGCACATTTTTTATGTTAGAACGTAGGTTTTTTTTTATTTAAAAGCTATTATGATAGACAATAATAAAAAGTCATAAAAATTTCTAGTATTATAGGCTTAATTTTAAGATTTTTGGAGTTTATTGGAAAAAAACAGCCTAAAAAATGTAATTTTAATAGAAAAATTAAACTTTAAGTCACGATAGCCACTCGTTTGTGAGTTATTTGTTATTTTATCGTCATCGTCACATATCTGACATGATTATGGTTTTTATTTTAACAAAATAGACCTACTACTTTGGAAGAAATAATTTTTTTATTAAATAGAGTAATTAGTGAGTAATAAAAATTTTAATACATCAATAAAGTATATACGAATTTTTTTTTAATTTTTTTTTCTATTTTTTTGTCGATAATTTTTGATCTAGTTTCACCCCCTTTCGGGGTTGCACTTTATCCAGGGACACACTGTATATCTTCTATCTGGTTCCCATAGTAGGTAAAAGCTTTGCTTAGTTTGGGGCTAGATAGTGCTGTGTGACATGTCCGCAAATATTCTTTTATTTATTTATGTTTAGAGATTTTTATATTCTGCGTACTGAAACTGGGTTTAGTTTCAGTACGCAAAGTGTAAAAATCTCTAAACATAAATAAATAAATTTAATGTTGAATAGATAAGAAACATTGTGATTTTTTTATTTATTAATTGCACTATATTTGTATACAAGAAATGTGAATATATTTTAATAATAATATAATATAAAGATATGGAATTTAGTAATATTTTTACTATTTTATTTCGTGACATCTAGCGATAGACACCCTAGTTGGTCAGCCGCCGACATTACATTCATTTGAAAAACAACAAGCGTAGGTACTTCCTTTTTTTTACTGATGTTACCTACCACCATTCATTGGCAGTGCATCTTCAGACAGCGCCATCTATTATGCTGGTTAAAACTAGATTTTTTTTAAATCGAACTGAACGCTCTCATTGAAAGAAAAGATAGGAAACGGGTGCTTATCGTCGTGGTTTAGAATTAGATATAATTATTACGAATTAATTCATTTATTTCAGATTTAAAATCGTTACAAAATTCTTAAACGCTAACACACAATATTCAATATCAAATGCATAGAATAATTATACAACAAGCTACCTATAAGTTTAAAAACTTAAACCCAACTATGTAATAACTATGTCGATAGTAGTCTCTGTCACCCTCAACACAATCGAATCGATTGACACCTCATTCATCAAAATCGGATGAGAAGTTTAGGCGCTATGGTGGAACATACATCCATAGACTGCTAAAAACTTAAACCTTCCTTTTGGCTTTGCCGTAGTCGGGTAAAAATGAATAATACAGAACTTTCAATATGTAATCTTAATAATTACCTACTTAGTTACATTATAAAATTATGCTCAAACTTCACATTATTTTTTTTTACACACATTCTGTAATTTTTAGATTATTTTTAGTAATTTTTGACGACCTCCGTGGCGCAGTGGGCGTATAGCCGGCTGAGACACAGGAGGTAGCGGGTTCGATTCTCGCCACGGAACAAATGTTTGCACGATCTACAGATATTTGTTCCGTGTCTGGGTGTTTTTCTATATATTATAAGTATGAATTTACAAAAAAAAAAGTATATAAGTATTCTATCAGATATCTGGTTCCCATAGTACAAGCTTTGCTTAGTTTGGGGCTAGATAGCGCAGTGTGAAATGACCAGCAATATTTATTTATTTATAAGTAGGTACCTTTGTATCACAAGAAATAATACACCAATTTAATTTTTCTGTGATTAATTTACGCTCCAATAGAAAATAAGCCAATATAAAATTACTTGTTCATAGCGGGGAACAATAAGGGGGGGGGGGAGATGGGGTACAAATAACATCTCTGTGTCCCGCTAGTTTCGCCTGGACGCGGTCCTCCTGCTGACCAACAGAAGAGCTAGCAACAGAGAAGGAAAACTTGAATGAAACCCGGCTCGGTGCCAGCCGTTATGCACCTGCAACCGAACCGACACCGCATGTATCGACTCGTCTTTTCTGTAGGTCCTGTCGGCAAGGTCGAGAGGGTAGCGTAGGTTCCTGGGAAGACCTATGTTATCAAAAGGAGTCCCAGGCGTCAGTGGAGAGGACACTTCACCCATCTCAGCTTCCTGGGGTGGATAACAACACGGGTAGTGGCAGTGACCGGTTATAAGCCCGCGCAGATAGACATAAGTGCGGGCGCCAGGGGTCACTCTCGGCAGTGGGAGGGTCTATCGAAGGCCCACTACAAGGTACCGTCCTCTTTAAGTCGGGCAGCCCCAGTCCAGTTAGGACCTCGTCCGTCTCGGTGCTGGCTTGTTCCCTCTGGGTGAAGGGAGCACTAAGATAATAATTAGATATCTCGTTATCACCTGCGACTAAAAAACAATATAAAAACTTTACCACAAATACAAATACCATGCGTTTTGCGACTTGGAATATCCGAACTATGCGGACAGGCTTCCCGGACGCCAGTGGAAGCTCTAATTGCGACGACGACCTTCGCAAAACCGCTGCCCTATACACTGTGTTATTTAATCATTATAATAAATATAGGATTTATCACATACCATCTTATCGGTGTTTCGACTGACAATGTTTCAATTCGGTTCAATTCGTAAACCTTCATCAGGGTGAGTGCGATCCGCTCCGAATAACGTCTCGCCTCGCACTGAGCTATTTAAGTTGCATATTATAATAGCAGCGTATCAGGAAACTAGACTGCCTAATGAGGGATCCCTGCGTGAAAGCCATTTCACATTTTTCTGGAAGGGTAAAGACTCACTTGCAACTCGTGAGCATGGAGTAGGATTCGCAGTTCGCAATGAACTGCTTTATTCAATAGAAGGCCCTCAAGGCATATCAGAACGTATCATGGTCCTGCGCTTATTGACCACCCGTGGGTTTGTCACTATCATCTGCGTATATGCACCTACACTGACATCATCATCCGAAACCAAAGATCAGTTTTACGATCAACTCTCTGAAACTTTGCGTTCGGTGCGTTCTAGTGATCGACTCATTATTTTAGGTAACCTTAATGCTCGAGTAGGGCAGGTTACAGTAGCCTGCTCGGACTGCTAAGGTAACCATGGTATAGGGAAAATAAACGAGTATGGTCAACGTCTTCTGGAGTTGTGCTCCCAAAACCTGCTGTGTGTTACTAACACTTATTATAAAGGTAAAATTTTGCGTAAAGTATCATGGAACATCCCCGGTCAGGACACTGGTACCAACTAGATCTTGTGTTAACCAAGAAGAAAGACTTGCAGGATATTCATCAAACAAGAGCCTTTCACAGCGCTCACTGTGACACTGACCATTCGTTGGTGGTGACTACAGTATCATTAAAGCTTAAGAAGATTCACTCTTCTCGTCCATTGGGAATAAAGAAAATTGATGTCACAAAAACGAGAAAAAAAGAGATAGTATTTTCGAATTCAAATTTGACAATATTTGTGACGCCAATGCCGAGCTTTGCCGGAGTATTCAAGCCTGCGCACCGCTGGAAATTTTGATGTGATGTATCAACAAATTAAAAAAGCACTCGGACCCATTCCGAAAAAACAGCACAGTTAAAAGAATCTGATATCTGATATCATCTCTAATGGAGAACGTCAGCTAAGTCGTTGGGTGAAACACTACACCGCACTTTGTGCCCAACCTATTGACATACATCCAGAGGTAGTGAACAAGATTCCCGTTCCACACCTTGGGATGAGTTGGATGCAGTGCCCAGTGTCGAGGAGCTGCACTTAGCAGTCAAACAGCTAAAGAACGAAAAGAGTCCAGGAAGTGTCGGTACCCAAGCAGAGCTTATTAAAGTGCAGTGCTTTTTACCACTACTGCACAACTTGATCGCTAAGTGCGGGCACGAGGGGTTATGCCTGGAAATGATTGCTATTTTTAATTCATATTCATATGATGAAATTATTATTTTTTTTCACTGCTATTTCACCTGTGAAAAATCACAGGCAATGCTTTTTCATTATGATGTCACACTTGCTATTGCTATTTCACTTATGAAAAATCACAGGCAATGATTTTTCGCCGTTCTTTCTTTCTAGTTCTAGTCGCTAGGTTCTTGCTAGAACTTCTACTGAGTGATGTTATCGACGTTGTGTGCTGTGCTACTGTCTGAAGTGACTGATAGTGCCGTTTAATGAAGTTAAGAGCTCCACGGCATCGATATAGGTATGGCAAAAGGGTCATTTAAAATGCAGTATGCCTTTGTCATTATATACATACACATACATATATTTGTTACGAACAAACAAAATAACGAAAAGAGTATAATAAGTTGAAAATCGGATCGGGACGATATTAAATCTAATTATAAAGAAAAATATTTTCATATGAAACCAAGACAAATTCCAATTAGTTTATTTCGTGGCTCTATTTGGAAATAAAAATGGTGGCGATTCTAAACTCTTGCTTTCAACAAAGAACAATCAAACATTTCAAGATTCTTCATAGATTCGATAGTAGGCGGTAGATGGCGGTGCGCCACGTATTTTTTTGTAGTTATCTATTTTATTGCGCTCTTTTTCGCACGCACGCTTGTGTCTTATCATAAGTAGGTAGGCCTAGCAGTCCACGACACGAAAACAACCGAAGTCTTCCGAAGAAAAACGAATGACCTGCTATTTACGAAAACGCTCGACGAGTCCTGCCGAGCTCCCGAGTCCCGTCCGCTGAGAGCGAACGACGCGACTCATCTGCGATTTTTAGCATACCCGAATGACTACGAACTGCGAACGATGAAACCCGAAGTGATTTCATATGAATTATTTTTAGCAGGTTATGCGAACGAAAGTCGCAGATGCTACAAATGATTTTTCATTCATATGATTTTTCACATGCTACTTGTGAAACGTTCCATCGCTAGGTACGTGCCTCAGGATATACGTAATGCTATTATCATCACCTTGTATAAGGGAAAAGGGGATCGCAGTGACTGCAACTGTTATCGCGGTATACCTCTCCTAAGTATTGTAGGAAAGCTGTTTGCCACGGACCATCTTGAGTAAACTGCAAAAACTTGCAGGCCGTATATACCCTGAGTCACAATGCGGATTTCGTGTGGGGCGCTCTACGACTGACATGATCTTTACACTTCGGCAAGTTCAGGAAAAGTGCAGAGAACAAAAAACACCTTTATTCGTAGCATATGTCGACCTCAATAAAGCCTTCGACACATTAAGCAGAAATGGTCTTTGGCCATACATCCGAGCCTTTTGAAATGCGTAGGGGAGTGCGTAAGGGTTGTGTTCTTGCACCCACCCTGTTCGGAATATACTTTTCGTTGCTCTTGAAGCCTGCATTTAGCGAAGCAAAACAGGGAATACATTTACATTAAAGAGCTGACGGCAAACTTTATAATATTGCTTTACTGAAGTCCCGTCGTCACCGTGAGGACTTGTTTGTTGACAGTCACGTCTCTTGTTTGCCGATGATGCAGCCTTCATCGCCACCACCCCTGAGGAGCTACAGAATATCACCGACAAGTTTACAAACGCGTGTAAACTGTTTTCCATGTCAATAAATGCTAAAAAGACCGTAGTGATGGCCCAAGGCGTCACTGAGAGACCAACAATCCTGCTAGACGGTGTACCTCTGGAGGTCGTTGACAGTTTCTGTTACCTTGGTTCCTCAATTTCAAGCAATCTCTCTTGACGGAGAGATCAACATGCATATAGGCAACACCTCTACTATGTTCGGGAAACTTAGAATAAGAGTATGGGACAATAAACATCTGTCAAATAAAACCAAGATGACCGTATTCCAAACATGCATCTTGTCCATACTCTTGTACGGAGCTGAGACCTGGACATCGTATGCCAAGCAGGAACGGAAACTAAACAACTTTGTTATGCTTTGTCTTCGTGGGATTTTAGGTATCTCCTGGACATATAAGGTTAAAAACGAGTAGGTACTTAAAACTGCACAGCTGCCCAGTATCATCGCCCTGCTAAAACAAAGGCGATTGCGATTGGGGGGGGGGGGCATGTGGACAGCATGGACCCATCTCGTTTGCCTCGGCAAACTCTTCTGGCAGAGGTTGCTGATGCCCAACCACCTTTAGGATGACCAGTGCTGCGAATTAAAAATAGCCGAAAGCGTGATGGCAACCTTTCAAATAAATCATACTAGATGGGAGAGCGAGGCAGAAGACCGTGACTCTTCAGGAAATCCGTCGCCAGCAGAGTAGTTGCTCATGACAATGCCTGGCTCGACCATCTAGCGCATAAGCGGGCGATAAGACGTGAATGTGCCGCAAACCCTGGACCATCTACAGGTGTCGTATTTACATGTAAAAAGTGCTGTCGTGGCTGCTGCTCCAAAATAGGCCTCTTTAGCCATGAAAGAAAGTGCCTAAACTAACCTGACGCCTTTGTATTCCTTTGTATTATTTCCAATCCTCATTATATCAATAATAATATTATTATACTTACAACATTTCTGCTCTGACGTCCCGCATTGGGGTGTATTGTGCATTACCCCCCTTTTAACCTGTCCCCAGCCATCATAACTCCTTGAAGTAACGGAGTAGGACTTTGGGTTGGTGGCAGCAGCTTTCCAGGGTATCCGTGGATGTTGATGTAGTAGCGGTGTTGGTGGAGGATGAGGATTCGATAACCCCTTGCAGACCCGTTCTCAGTCCGGCATCGTTGCGTGATAGTGCAGTGAAGTATCACGGTCTTTTCCTCCCGAACGCACCCGCGACAAAGTCCACTGTCAATGGCTCCGGTCTTCAGGAGGTGATGGTTAAGTTCGCAGTCTACCGTGATGATTCCCACCATCATCGTTAGATCTTCGCGTTTCATCTTTAACAAGGTGTATGTTGTTTTTCTGTTTTTTGCTGGAAGCATTGTCTTTGTCTGCTTGCAGTCGGCTCTACGTTCCCAGTGTTTCTGATGCTCCTTTTCGGAATTCATCCTGAGTCTGGTTTTGATTTCCGCTGTTGGCGGATTGGAGAGATTAATAAGGCCGCGCTGTCTGTTATGAATCTGTTATGTTCTACCTTCTGGTTTACAGTTGATGAGTGAGGAGCAGACACAATTGTTGTTGATATTTCCGTTGCTGCCAGGTGGAGTTCGAGTGTCTCAGCCTGGATTTGTCAATTAGTGATCAATTTGTTCAGCGGTTGTACTCGTGAAAGCCCTATTTCCGGGCTATTTTGTTTTACTTCTTGCTCCATCTGTATAGATGTGATAGACAGTTAGGATTTGTGAGGTCGGTTTTGTTACCTGACCATCCACATGATACCAGTAGGTAGTAGCCGAGATAATCAACTGTGACAGACGGATGGACGGCCAAAGTCGCATCATAATGGTCCGGAACCCTAAATAGATAATAATATTTACAGATTTTAGAGGTGGGTTTAATACCGGTAGCTTGAATATTTAACCAGTAAGCGATACATTTCCAATATTTATATTTTTAAACATCAAATCGGCGGCGCCTTTGCGACGATGCCGCTTATTGACTAATGGCGGGTTCCTTATATTGATTGATTGACATAGCGTTTATTTGCAACATCGAACACTTTGAAAAAATTGTGTCGAACTAGTCTTTTTCAAATAGCTGTGACACAGTTTATTTTATTTTTATTTTTGTTACACGTTTATTTCAGTAGTTTTTTTGTAAGTTTGCTTAATGTTTTCACTGCTAAATATAATTCAATTTATTCAACTGTTGGTGTAACGTCACATGATGTATTTACGTAATATTTTACGTTCTATTCAATTTTCATTTTAAAAAGTTCTTTATTAGATAATAAAAGCTTAACTAGTACAATTCCAGTGTGAATGAAATCCTAGAATGAACAATCATAATTTTTAAACGTTAATTAAGCTAAAGCGCTTTTCAAAACTTATACAAATAAAATTGTACCTATAGTAGGTACTTTTTTTGTTACGATACATATTGTGGTTTTAGATTTTTATATGTAAACATTTAAAAACATGTAAGCTTTGATAAGCATTACACTAAACTTCAGTCCTTATATGGGTGTGAAAGGCCGAAGCCTAGGCGGCAAAAATAAATATTGTCGTTAAACTACTACTTGCGGGGGTAAGCAAATAACTATTAGCGAGCGAACGACCAAAATACCGACAAATTAAAGCCAGCAACAGAAACAACAACCCCGCGCTGCGCCAGCGCGCGCCGCGCACGCTGCTGTCGGCCTATATCCCGAGAGAACAAGGTCGAAAACAGCGCGCGCATCGGGCGAGGCGTGCGCGTGCCACTGCATGCGTCTATTCATCGCACTCGAGAAACAAGTGATGGGGTAATTTGTATCGATTGTACTTGTCGCTGTAAGGTAAGTTTTTCTTGCGAGTTTTACAGATATTTTGGATATGTTTATTTTTGCTGCGTGCATTATTGTGTAAATAAAATTTTCTAGATAATTTGTAAATAAAATCGTATTCGCAGATTGGTACAAAAAGGAGTGTTAAAGGCGCATTTTAAAGCTTTGTTTTGGACAACTTGAAGTTTATTTATATTGGTTGGGCAGGTACTGCTCCAAACTGGACAGGCGTAAGTTATACAGGGACGTACTAAGGTGCTAAAAATGTTTAACTTGAGGTGTTACTAAGGCACGAGCTTCTATAGAGTATAGGGCTCAATGAATTTAGTGCTTTTGTACCTTTAAGTCGCAGCTTCAGCGTGTTTTCACTCCCATTGAGTTTATTGTCTAAGAAGACTGCCAGGTATTTGGCAGAAAGGCTCCATGGAATTTCATAGCCGGTAGGAGACCGGTAGTAGGAGTAGAGGGTGCGGACAGGGAGTGTACGATGCCTGGTAAACTAAATTGCTTCTGTTTTTTGATCTATTGACTTTACGTTCTATTGATCTGCCATAAGTGATTCTATCTGAAAAAGACTGTAGTGTCAAACTTTAGACACGTTTTTAAGGAGTAACGAGTCGTAGCTGGTTACCGACGGATATAGGAACCCACCATTAGTCGGCTTAGATAATGAGTAAATATGATTTGTTTACCTATTTTATACAGGCTATTCTATCGTTTTTTCTAGGACTTGATGTCATGTTTGTTAGAAAAATTAAAAATTATCTATAGGAACGAATTTCAAAAAACCATCAGGTGGGCCATAAGCCTGTTTCCCCACAAATAACATAAAGCAAAACCTATATACAAAAATACTAGCCATTCCCATTGTGGATTCTTTTGTGTGTAATCAAATTACTGCCTTGAGAGAATGATTTATTACAAATGTCGCAAGCATATGGCTTTTCTCCAGTGTGGGTTCTTTTGTGTGAAATCAAATGACTACTGCTGACAAACGATCTATTGCAAATATTGCATGCATACAGCTTTTCTCCAGTGTGGATTCTTTTGTGTCTAATCAAATGACTGCTTCTGACAAACGATTTCATGCAAATGTCGCATGCATACTGCTTTTCTCCAGTGTGGATTTTTTTGTGTGTAATCAAATAACTGCTGCTGATAAACGATTTATTGCAAATGTTGCATGCATATGGCTTTTCTCCAGTGTGGACTCTTTTGTGTGTAATCAAATAACTGCTTCTGACAAACGATTTATTGCAAATGTCGCATGCATACGGCTTTTCTCCAGTGTGGTTTTTTTTGTGAGTAATCAAATAACTGCTGCTGACAAATGATTTATTGCAAATGTTGCATGCATATGGCTTTTCTCCAGTGTGGACTCTTTTGTGTGTAGTCAAATAACTGCTTCTGACAAACGATTTATTGCAAATGTTGCATGCATACAGATTTTCTCCAGTATGGATTCTTTTGTGTACAATCAAATTACTGCCGTGAGAAAATGTTTTATTACAAATGTTGCAAGTATATGGCTTTTCTCCAGTGTGGATTCTTTTGTGTGAAATCAAATGACTGGTGCTGACAAACGATTTATTGCAAACGTCGCAAGCATATGGCTTTTCTCCAATGTGGATTCTCTTGTGTTCAATCAAACTGCTGCCTTGAGTAAATGATTTATTGCACATGTTGCAAGTATACGGCTTTTCTCCAGTGTGAATTATTTTGTGTCTAATCAAGCTGCTACCATAAGTAAATGTCTTATTGCAAATGTTACAAGAATATGGCTTATTTCCAGTGTGGAATCTCTTGTGTTTAATCAAATTACCGCCATTAGTAAATGTCTTATTGCACATATTGCAGACATGCTGTTCTTTGCTGAAATGAATCAGCATGTGTTGCACAAGTTTTCTTTTCATTGCAAATGTTTCGTTGCACACATCACAACAGAATGACAAATCAAACACATTGTTTGTCTCAGTTTTTACTTTTACCGGAAGTGGTTCCGAGCTTATTATATTGTCGTTGACTGTGATATCTTCTACAAGTGTACTCTCCTCTATGTCAATGGGTTCTTCTTTAACTACTTGAACTGTAGTATTCCCTTGGTTTGAATAATCAATTATCGACAAGAACGGTAAATCAGTTTCAGCTGGGTTATGAGTAATTGCTGTTGGTGCCTCAGCCTGAAAATATGAATAAAATTACCAGTGATTCGCCCCGAATCTCTCGAGTCTACAAGAATTTGTAAAACTTTTATTTATAAGGGGGATTTTGCTTCTTAGCCGCCTGCCGTCTATTATGATAGCCCGTCTTAAGTTCAATCGTGACATGGCTGCTGCACTCGGGTTAGCTTCCGAAGAGGGAACTCCTCAACGGTCAACAGTACAGACACGAAGTTTTGTATACGCATAGATAAAATTAATTATACAACATGTCCCAAAATTCAAGGATAAGCGGGCACCAGCAGGTGAACTTGCCCATGACAAACTAGAAAAAAAAACTCAATTGTTTTTTGAGTTAGAAAAAATATGATTCCTTCAAAAATTTACACCTGCTAAGCTATTTTTAATACCATGACCCCAATTTTTCAAATATTACTATTTTTTTTTTGTATTGGCTACCTTAGTAGCACTGCTGTCCACCACATTCCTTAAAAATACCAGAATGCTTGTAGTTTTTACACAAAACTCAATCATAATTATTTTTTCCCCTAAAATTTTCAAAGATTTATTCTTTCAGTCCCCTTTAACTCATCGTGGTGTAAAAAAAAGTATGGACACTGCAATGGCAAATGTTTTTTTTTTAATTGACGCAACTAACCAAGATTCCAAAATAGTATAATACTCTAGGAAAACAAGCCACAAAAATAAAATATGCATATATCTAAACAAGAACTATACATAAATGGTTGTTTTTGATGGTAATCACTACTAAGTGCCCAAAATAGGTTTTTGTTAGAAATTCTTAGAATTTGAATGGAACATGTCTGTAGTCAATAAAATCAAGAAGTTAAAGAGAGATATATACAGAAAGACGGAAATCCCAAAAAGTTCTGCACTACGAATTCTAAAACGTCACAGGCTTCACCCATATCACTACAGGAGTGCAGACGTTATAACCGCGGGATTTTCCACTACGGGTCTCATTTTGCCGTGTGATGATGCAAAAGCACAGAGAAGATCCCCAATTCTTAGATAAAGTTCTATGGTCGGATAAAACAACCTGCAAGAAAGATCGCAATTTAAATCTTCACAACCTACATAGCTGAAGCACTGAATATCAAGATGATGAAACAAGACAAGTCCCAATATCAATTCAAGGTTAACCTATCGTCGGTCATATTAAGTGGAAAGGTGATTGGGACCTTTTGAGTTAAAAGAAAACTTAGATGGCAATCGTTAATTGAACTTTCTACAAAATTACTTGCCCGAATTATTAGAACACGTGCCCACAAGTGATCTTCAAAACATGTGGTATCAAAATTATGGTTGTCCAGCTCACTATGCCCGTACTGTGCGAGAATACCTAAACCAAGAGTATCCAGCGCGTTGGATCGGGCGACTTGGTCCTATCCTATGGCCACCCTGTTCACCCGATCTAAACAGCCTAGACTTCTTCTATTGGGGTCGTCTCAAATACAGGGTCTACTCAAAATCCATTGCAACAGTGAAAGAGCTTCGTCAAACGAAAATGGTTCTACCATTGATATACGCGCGAAAAATAAAACGATCTTTTTAAAGCGATGTTGTGCCTGTATTATGTTGATGGCAAACAATTTGAACATTTACTGTAATGTTTAATGCAATAAATTACTAAATGTAAAATGTTAGTTTTATTATGAAATTTGGTTCTTGTTTAGAAATAATAGGCATATTTATTTTTGTGGCATGCTTTTACACAGCATTTTACCATTTTCAAATCTTGGTTAGTTGCCTAATTAAAAAAAAAAAAACTTGCCACAGTAGTGTCCATACTTTTTTTTTCACCACGATGAGTTAAAGTGAACCGAATGTAAAAATTTTAGGGGAAAAAATAACTATGATTGAGTTTTGTGTAAAAACTACAAGCATTCTTGGATAGCAGTGCTACTCAGGTAGCCGATATAAGAAAAAAATCAGAAATATTTGAAAAATTGGGGGCATGGTAGTTGAAAATAGCTTAGGGGGCGTAAATTTTCGAAGGATTTCATTTTTTTAACTCAAAAATACAATTGAGTTTTTTTTTTCTAGATTAGTCATGGGCAAGTCCACCCGCTGGTGCCCGCTTATCCTTGAATTTTGGGACATGTTGTATAAAAGCTTGTATAATGTTTATTTACTATTAATTTATTTGATTGCGTTGACTTGGAAGTTTGATTTTTTTTACAGCTGGGACCGTAGACATAATTATTTCATATTAATTTCAACTTGATACCTCCAAGCGTTCCTAAGAAAAAGGGACTTGATATACCGACAGACAGACATACGGACAAAGAAGTGATCCTATAAAGGTTTCTGTTTTCATTTTGAGGTACGGAACCTTAAACATACTCCTGGTTGATATCTATCTGGATGGCGATGTGTATAATTAATCCTAGTCTAAAATAAATTATTTACCTCTTCCTTAAGTCCCCCTTCATTATATCCTTCTTCGTTATATTCCTTTTCATTTTGTCGCACTTCGTTATATTCCTCGTTCAAAACATCAAAATAGTCTGTGATTGAATTTGATTCCCTTTTTTTACGTTCTTTCTTGACTAATATTTTGCTCGGTGACTTAAGTTTGCTTTTAGACTTCTTCTTCTGATCTTTTGGCTTGAAATAAAAAAATACAGTTTTAGTACAAGGAGAAACTATAAAAAATTAAGATGTCATAATCAGTTTGGGTAATGCTTTGTCTTGCTTCTGCTTAAGAGATTTCGTGATGTTCTTGTTCCCAATGGTCCGAAAATTTGAATTATATAAATATTAGTTATAGATTTTTGGAGGCAAAGCAAATAAAAGTAAAGTAGAATCAAATAAATAGGGCTAGGCTTGTATAGGTCATTTGCACTATATAGCTAGTTTTAGGGAAATAAAGTCTTCACAGCTTAGGTATTGATTAAGTATATAGTAAGTTTGGTATTATATACCTAGCTGAAAGCGAAATAAAGACTACAGAACTCAGAACAGTAACTTAGACACAGTAAATAAATAATAAATAAATATTGTTGGACATTTCTCACAGCGCTATCTAGCCCCAAACTAAGCAGAGCTTGTACTATGGGAACCAGATAACTGATAGAATACTTATATACATTATTTTTTGTAAATACGTACTTATAATATATATAGAAACAACCAGACCCGGAACAAATATCTGTAGATCATACAAACATTTGTTCCGCGGCGGGAATCGAACCCGCTACCTCTTGCTTCTCAGCCGGCTATTCACCCACTGCACCACGGAGGTCGTCAACGGGTAAACTGTTTACCCGTGATCATGGCGCATGCAACTGCGTCGAAATATCGGGACACTCAAGAACTCACAAATCATGGTAAATATCCCGTTTTTAGTACAAATAGTGTTAATAACCATGATAGTTTCAAAAGTTATATTAAAAATACTTGCCCTAATACTAGATTGCCTTAACTCTAAATTCAAACCAAGATCTTAATAGAAGAAATACAATAGATAAATTATGGCTTTAATCGAATCCTATCTAACCTAATATACTTACTATAAGTGCGGTTTAAAAATTAACCTTATTACCGACTAAAGTACGAACATACACCTTCGAAAAAATTGTCACGGTGAAAAGCATGTTTTCTCTTAAAAAAGAATTCAAATATTATTATAGTATTTAATATTATTAATACGATAGTATTTAAATACTATCATACAATTTCGAATACATATTTTTTTAATTTATCGTTACGTACTTGTAACGGACGATCAAAGACGGGATACGATCGAATCTAGATTTAAATGTAGTAGGTAGTTCTAGGATCGAATCTAGATTCAAATGTATAGGTTGTAGGAATCGCGGCTAGCTCTTCCCGGGATGCTGATAGAAAAGTCGAGTTTACTGTACAAAAGCTATATTGTATATATAAAACTACGACTATTTATGAGTGCGGTATGGATGGTTGCTGCTGGTGCACTGACTTCTGTAGGCGCCCCGGCCGCGCTCGCGGCACGAGTAACCTACTTAGGTCAAACTGCTGATGATGCTAATATACCTACTCGTATCTGTGTGATCGATGCATCGAACATAGGTAGCTATAAGATGTAACGGTCAAAAGATGTAATGGTCAAAAAGAGCGAGATAGCTATATGGAAGTCTCCGTCTAACTTTTCTGGAAACTTCGATGTAGTAAGAATTGTTGAAGATGATTTGTGAAAATGTAAATTACGATCCCCACACCATGGCTAGGGCGAGGACTAATTTTGCATAAGTATAAACCGATTTGAACGGAAAAATTGTGATAAATCCTCCGTCGTCCGAGACACGTTCTCGGAGACCCGGATGACGAAATCACCTCCGCTAATGCGGAAGGTGAGTCATCTACATCAGACAGAGCAAACACTTCACAGAAACACCGATCTCGCCGGCGAGGTCGACGAATCCCTTCAGTCGCCGCCTATACGAGGTACAGACATGTACCCGGGCGTTTCTCTCCTATCCCCACCCCGGCAACAGCCCAAGCCGAGGTTCGTACCTAAGTGGTGCCCTTGCGCTAGTTGCCTAAAAAAACTTACTGGGCTGAGCGCCATCTGCGCTCGCCAAAAGTTCGGTTAAGCTGTCACGGCCTCAGAGGCCAACAGCGAGTTTAGTCCATTCGAAAAAAAAAAGGAAAAATTGTGATCATCAAGTACGCGATTTATACCTTGTAAAATAGTGACTAAGAAGAAAGTAAATACAGTCCACTTTTGCTAAGTACCGAGCCTATCATTTGAAGCCTGGGTAGGAACTCTACAGTACTTATAAGTACGGATTACGTTGTCGCGCTAGAAAGCACGTTTTTATTAAGTAATAATTGTTATTTTCCTCGCTAGAGCTCCGATAAATGCGTGCGATCGCTACTAATCATAAGGTGCTATAGGGCGAAGCGCGGCCTTCGACGCGCTATTTATAGGCACGCGCCTCCGGTACCGCCGCAACCGCTATGTCCCTGCATTTTAAATCTGTAATATCTTCGAAAATATTCATTTAAGTTACATGCTGTACGGGGCCATATTGATCTATATTAAATGCACAATGTATTTAAGGTACTTTGTAGACCTTTTTAAGGTGAACAATACTATATTACATTATTTTGATCTATCTCGTAGGGTTCAGGGTTCAGCCAGCGCGTTTGCAACAAAAAAATGCAAAGCGCAAAAAAATTGTTGATATATGAGATCACATAAGAAACCTCTAAAATTATCAGTGTTTCTCTACAATATTATGCATGTATTATTCCTCCCTCTTGAATCACTCTATCTATTAAAAAACCCGCATCAAAATCCGTTGCGTAGTTTTAAAGATCTAAGCATACATAGGGACAGACAGACAGACAGCGACTTTGTTTTATACTATGTAGTGATTTCACGATGATTGGATCTACTCTTCGAAAATTATCCTTGGACAACCAAACATACATACTTACATACAACGCCGATTTGCCCAAGTTGATTTGGAGATCTCGCTTCGCACGATCAATTAAAATCACAAGGATCACTTTGAAACGTCAATTTTACTGCCTGTCCCTTCCAAGCCAGGTAAGAAAGGCAAGAAACAATGCTGGTTATTATTTTTAATGATCCTTTTAGAATACATAACAATAAAGAAAGTAAATTTCGTTTAAATTGTAAAATTGTGAGATGATTGGAAGGATTTGGGGGATACCTTTGCCCAGCTAGGGTAGCTAGGGACGATGTAGGTTAAAAGAAACGATCTATCTAAGTATCTCACCGTATCAGTACTTCCGAATAGGCCGACATCAAGTGCGCTCGCAAACTGCCGCTCGCAATGTTCCTCAGGTTCGCTCTTCACCACACCCACAAACTCAGCCTTCACATCCAATATTTCCGGATACGAGAGGTTGTACTGGAGGTAACTAGATAAGTTGGACGTGACTCTAAGCGGGATTCGCTGGAATTGAAAAAATACCTTTTTTCATATTTCATACTTATTTATTTTGCTGAAATGTACATTTAACATACAACCTGTTTTGTTATGTACGACATTAATTTAAAACACGCGCCCGGCATCGTAATAATTGATTTTACAGGTGGGTTTAATACCAGTAGCTTGAATATTTATTCAGTAATCGATACATTTCCAATAAAAAACTTTTAACGTAAATCGGCGGCGCCTTTGCCGACGATGCCGCTTCGTCAGTTTAACAGGTACTTACCTACTTAGGTACACGATGAGTTAATATGATTTCCAATAAAAAACTTTTAACGTAAATCGGCGGCGCCTTTGCCGACGATGCCGCTTTGTCAGTTTAACAGGTACCTACTTAGGTACACGATGAGTTAATATGATTTCCAATAAAAAACTTTTAACGTAAATCGGCGGCGCCTTTGCCGATGATGCCGCTTAGTCAGTTTAACAGGTACCTACTTAGGTACACGATGAGTTAATATGATTTCCAATAAAAAACTTTTAACGTAAATCGGCGGCGCCTTTGCCGACGATGCCGCTTAGTCAGTTTAACAAGTACCTACTTAGGTACACGATGAGTTAATATGATTTCCAATAAAAAACTTTTAACGTAAATCGGCGGCGCCTTTGCCGACGATGCCGCTTCGTCAGTTTAACAGGTACCTACTTAGGTACACGATGAGTTAATATGATTTCCAATAAAAAACTTTTAACGTAAATCGGCGGCGCCTTTGCCAACGATGCCGCTTCGTCAGTTTAACAGGTACCTACTTAGGTACACGATGAGTTAATATGATTTCCAATAAAAAACTTTTAACGTAAATCGGCGGCGCCTTTGCCGACGATGCCGCTTCGTCAGTTTAACAGGTACCTACTTAGGTACACGATGAGTTAATATGATTTCCAATAAAAAACTTTTAACGTAAATCGGCGGCGCCTTTGCCGACGATGCCGCTTAGTCAGTTTAACAGGTACCTACTTAGGTACACGATGAGTTAATATGATTTGTTAACCTATTTTAAACAGGCTGTTTCATTAATGTTTTAGGACTTAATATTAAGATTATCTGAAAATTTTTTTGGATATGAATTAAAAATACCTATTTTACAACAATACTAGCCATTACCCCACCCTTGTTTTTATTTAATATCGTACATAACAAAACACGTAGTATACTGAGCTGTGGCCCTCTACGGGGCGTTGCCCCTGCCCCGGCTCCTCGGAGCCTCGAGACGCGGGGGATTCCTGGAGGCAGTGCGAAGGAAATGGAAGCCCTCCAGCCGAAATCAGAGCAGCACTGCACCGACCGGACCGAACTATCTCCTGCGCCTGAACTATATCTACGACGCTGCTTCTACTGTCGCGTCAACACTATTCCACGAAGGCGGAGGACGTGATGGAATATTTTTTTTTTAACTGGATAGATCTGTACCCCAGGTAATGTCCACGCAGTCAATTCCGTCTAAAGATTGTCTGGTAGAGATCACTACTTAGCGATAAGACCGCCAATTGTATCCATAAATTTACGTTATTTTATTTATTTGTATTTGTTTCATGGTGTGCAATAAAGAATTATCTAATCTAATCTAATCTAGATCTTCGTTCGACCACAACCTCACCTCATGGTAAGTGAAGGATAATATGGTCTAATAACTAACTGTTCCTGTTGAGCAAGAAGCTAGGTTTCACAACACAAGTAAAAGAAAAATTCCAATAATCGTTAATTTGTAGTTCTAAAATATTTTAACGGAACTCTCAGTGAGCCAGACTCGCCCTTGTCCGGTTTTTTATTTCAAGTAACAAAGGCGCTCTTAACTGGCCGTCAACGGTATAATACGTTTATTTTGGTCTATAAGTGCTGTTAATTTTCCTAAGAAATACAAAGAAATAAATCTATCTAATAACTGGCTGACCAAGCCGCAGCTTCGCAGGCGTAGTTTTTAAATAAAAACATTAGCATCCTACTGCGCAGTTCGGTAAAAAGTAGTCTATGTTACTCAGGGATAATATAGCATTCTAATGGTGAAAGAATTTTTGAAATCGGAATAGAAGTTTTTGAGTTTATTCGTTACAAACATACAAAATACAAATCTTTCCTCTTTATAATAATAGTATAGATAATGTGGGATAATATTGTAAGATAGTGAATATAACTATTTTATATGGTATAGGTTGATTAAGATATAATAAAGTATTTTTTTTTGTCAAAATAAGTGTTTATAGGTGATCGATAACAGGACATTTTCATGGCTAAAGTGTGGAAATAAGATTATAAACAATTAGCATTTCCATACTTTTTTTTATTCACCTATCATCTTTTATCCTAAATTATGAAGATTTCATTGTATGTACGAGTATTGTCGTAGTGCAATATTAGAATTAAGCATTTAAAAGTAATATAATACTATACCTACCTATCTATCGCATTGTTTTAAACAATTAGCCAAAGAAATTATAATCTCAGGAATCACTGTCCCTAACAAACTCACCGCAGAAAAGCGGCGAGCGATACCTTGCATTTGTGTGAGTGCCGAAAATGCCTAACATTATTAATACGAAAAGTTAAATAGTCTAAACTCGACTTTATTCCGCAGATTAAAAGTTTCATTTCAAGCATTCGCATTTTGGAGATATGACGTTATGAAATGAAGCAGCTGTTAAGTCGTAAAAATTTATTGCCTTCTTTTGTCCTTTAAAAAACTGTTGACTTAAACGGTATGGCAATAAGGTCGGATTCAAAATGTGCTGTTCGAAGATCGTAAAATTACTCCGTTCGGAACAGAAGTGTGGAGGAGTAGAAACGTACACAATATTTTTTTGTTGAGAAATGAAATTTCGAATCTATTACGTAGGGATAAATCATTTGTTAACCAAATTCAAAAGTCGGATTTTTTAATAATCGGATAGTTTGATAAAATCTTTCATTTTTACAGGCTCCTATTCAGTTTAATGTGCCTCGTTGTCTTGTCTATCGTTTATAGGTAATAAAATATTGCGATATTAGACCTGCCCGGTTTCTGATTTGAGTTGAAATTTTGCATGCATATGCGACATGAAGCTGATCTCATGATGCAGTAAGATGGTGCATCATCAGATGCTTAAACTAAACTACACAACAACATCGACTTTAGGTTCATTTGATCTGTCTTAACTAGTATTCGGATCCTAAATGATATCCAGGTCAGGGTTTAATGACGGAGCCAGGCTATGGGAACTCTGTAATAAAATGACATAGTTACATCGAGTGTGGGCTCGTTCGATTAGTGTTAAAGAGTATTCTTTACCTAGATGATATCCAGGGTCTGATGATGGAGCCAGAAGATGGCTATGGGAACTGTGATTAAACGATGCCACATCATCGAGTTTTTGGGCTCGATTAATTTGTCTTGCCGACTACTCGGGTCCTAGATGAATTCTCTTCTCTACAATAATAAAATCGTAAATCTCCCTTCAATGTATGAGACCGAGGTCAATGATGCAAAAAGGAGGGTCATAAAATTTTCATCCTCGCGTACGAAGTTCCCGGGCAACCTCTAGTTTTGAATAAAATCGAATTTTGTATTGTATACAATATTGCAGAACCATGTTTAGTACTAGAACTTTAACAGTATAGGCAGAAATCAGCAAAAAGTAAATATTGCAAGAAGTAGGACAAAGATATAGAGTGCTGTCAGCCTAGCTAAGAGTTTCAATTTCTCTTTTGCTGTTAATTGTGTATTTTGTAACAGATAACGAGCAGTTGACATTAGGCTATTGTACTTCAGATAAAGGGGCTTGGTGGCGCTGGTGGTAAAAATGCCTGTATTTTTAGTACCGAAAATTTATCTCGTTGCCCACAATTTAACGGTAGGGTAGGCTACCGCGTGTTTTTTTAATGAATTTGATAAAAATAAAACACGAGAGTTGTTTGTTTCATGAAGGTAGTTTTAGAATTGGCCGCATCTGATTAGTATATAATGCTTACTAATAAAATTGTTTTTTAAACTTGTTAAAATGTTTTTAGTATGCGACTCCATTCATTCGAAATTTAATGTAGTCCGGTTCATTGGTCTTCGGTCACGTACAGATAAATGAACGATACAACGCGAGGGAAAGGGACAGTAGCGTAGCGTAGTCGTGTGTCTGTAGTTACAAATGTTTCCGTAAAATATTGTTTTAAAGCATATTATAGACTAATTCAAAATCAAATTCATCAAATTATCAAACTTTAAGGTAATACTCACCGGAAATACGAAATTCCATCTTTTTTTAATGTAGTTAAAGTGTTGTTTTTGCAACTTTTGACGGAGCACTTGGGCATGTTGTTACTTCGACGGCAAGCGCGCGACTAAGAGCCGAGAGTGCTTAAGCGGCGTTTAAGCACTCTCCAGCGTGGACATCCTTGACGGGCCGATCGTATATCTAGTATTTTATTGATCGTTGCAATTAGCATTTCATACATTTTTTACTGAAATTTAAAGATCTCATTGTATTGTAACTATTATTATCGTTGTGCCATATTATAAGTAAGCAATAAAAACTAAGTAAACCTTTCTAACGCATTGTTTTGTATTCGGTTTTAGTGACAACCCTATCCCATTTTACACCTCTGAAGGCAAATTTTGGAAAGGCTATCACAACTTTGCCTGCCTTCACAAAAATAAAGTACCTAAGCAAACAGATTTATAATTTGTGTCAAATACAAAGGAATGTATATTATTATTAATTATAGAGGTGTATCAAAATCGTACTTCTTTTAATCTTGCTTATCTTCAGAGATAACCGAGTAGGCAATGTTGCGGATTTTTCATTAAGTTTGCCTGCTTTTTGAAAGCATGTTTTGTAGATTCTTTGCTTAATTTTAAGCAAGAAACCACTCTACACGTAAAGCTTAAGGTTCATTTTGCATTTCTATTGAAACGAGATACGACGTTCTTCAGTATATGAAGAAGTTATTGACGAAAAACTTCATAACACAGTCATTGTTGTAGCAATTACGGTACCGATGATCGGACACACGTTTCGAAAGTTATCTTCGGACAAACGAAGAAACATACAACGCCATTTGCCCAAGTTGATTTGGAGTTCTCGCTTCGCTCGGTCAATTATTATTATTGACAATGAAAAGTGCTATTGGAGTATATTCTTAAAAACATAGTTCGGTAAATGCGATATCGTTAGAAAATATTCATATCAAAATATGTACTTAAATAATATATTACTACTGATTGGTTAGAATCTTAACTAGAGGGTATAGAAATGCAGAACAGATGATGCAAACATTGCCCTGGGTGATGTGGTACGCAAGCACTCCTAGTTCCTGACACCTCTATGAAATCTATGGATGCGCCTATGTTTAGCAATGGACATCCAATGGCTGATATTATTATGATGTTAATTAAATTTAAAGGCTAACTTTACCTCAGTACCACGTTGTAACAGCTCTCTCTGAATTTGTTCAGATTTGTGACACATGTCAGAGAATCTGCAGCACCTCTGCAGCTGTGAGTAGCAGATGTAGCATATTGTGTGCGGCCTTCCATCTTCTGCATTCAACTGGAACAATAATATATATATATATATTTTTTTTGTTTGAATAAAACACAAATACAATTAAAAACAAACACAGATCAAATACAATAATACATTATATTAGTGGTTGGTTAATTGGCAATGGCCCCACACTAGGCTCGGGGCCTGTATCGTGGGAACTGTTTACAAATATAAACAAACTCAAAATTTAAAAGACCAGACGTTACGTAAACAGCAATACATACTTAGACTAATAATACAAGATATAACATAAGTAAAAATTGTGCATGGAGTGTCGTAGAGGGTAGGGGGATCAATTGAGTAGTGAGTTAGTGACGGGAGGGGGGGAGGGGGAGAGAGGGGTGAGGCAGAGCATTGTTTGCGATTTGCACAAAGGGCATAGAAGGAGAGTAGGTACTATTTACTAACACAGAAGACTCTCAGTCTGATCATTGGACATCCTCAGTAATAATTTTCTCACAGTCCTTTAAGCAACCCCACAGGATACGTTTTTTGAAATTGCATTTTCTGCAGACCTCATTGTAGATTAAGAGGGAGCAAATACTGGGCAAAGCAGGTAGCGAAGGTGGTATTATGTGGAGCTAGTGGGAATCTGTACACTCAATGGCTGAGCAAAAACTCATAATCAGCTCTATTAATAAAGGATCTGTGCACCGATATGGTGCCACGAGGTATAAACAATTTCAAACACTAAGCACAACACTCTGTACAGCAGGGACATAAGGAACCTGAAGTGCTTATTAAAGCATTACTTTGAAAACATATAGGTTGATCTAATCCATGATAAAACTCCAGAATGCCTTTAACTATATGTACTGACTATTTGTACTATTTGTACTGAGCTTTAACATATTTCATAGATACACGACTCTTTATTAAATAACTATACATACATAAATATGGAAGTAGGTAAATATACCCATCTATTGAAAATAGATGGGCTTATCACTGAGTGTAATATCTCTTTCAGGCAACCTGATTCCTTCGTAATTCATTAATAGATTTAACGCACTGCTGTGTCTGCCTCATCCAGGTTACACCAGAAAATCTGAATATAGGTACTTACATACATTTCAATGTTACAATTTGTTGATTCTTATACATTCTACCATCCAGATGGTGTGCAAATATAAATTGATACAAAGATGTATCCAGACATGAGTGTCTGGATACATCTTTAACCTTTGTCTCACTTGCATTCAATGTTGGTTTAACTGTATAGGTAAGCGTGCTGCCCGTCATCGCTACCCCATTGATATATTTACTAATAGCAAATCACTGCAAGTAAAACTGAATCTGTTGTTCTAGACACTGTTGGTAGGTACATACCTTTGTACTGGTTAATTTTTCGTATATTTCTAGAAGGCGGGTGTTTCCAACCCAATGCACTCTCACGTCGGTCTCCAGGCACACTCTGCACCATGAGCTTGGAGCATCTAAGCACTCGGGAGAACCCATTTTAGACAAAACTTTTGTATTGTTTCACCTTTCCAAATTTTAGTTGTTATTGATAGAATTAATACAAGTTGCACACTGCAATGCAATACAAGGTTTTGGAATGAGATAAATATTGTACAGACGTAAGCCTGCCGGGCTATTTTTCTATTTATAAAAAATCTATGTTGGATTTATCTGACAGATTTCGACTTGACAACTATTTCGAGGATCAAATGTCAAATTCGCATTGTGTAAGAGCCTGTCAAAACGAAACCGAAACCGTTATTGGATTGGATTAATTCTATGTGTCAGGGAGATAACAAAAACTCTTCTGTTTCTTCTTCATAGGAGAGGGATAGGTGCCATTTCTTAATTTCTTACATATAATTTTGCAGTGATAATGTGTTAAGGGGTAGATATTAAGAAATCTGTTAACTTTATTATACAGCGAAGGACTTAAAAAGTGAAAGTGCCGGTGCATATGCGAATTTTTGAAGGCTCACATCCGCGGATGTGGAACTTAAGATTTATTTAATAAACTTCGTTTTCGTTTTGTTGCGACCTGCGCTGCATCTGCATCCGCATCGATTATTGGGGATGCAGATGTCTAAATCGATGCGGAGACTCCGCATTTGTGGATGCTAATATCCGCAACATCCTTGGTACACACAAGTAGCTTTAAATGACGTCTGTTGCTGGTCACATCGAAGGCACGTGTTGAGTAGTCCACGGGCTCACGGGGGCGAAAGAAGATGTGGTCCACATTTCTGAGGTACATGCGTGGAAATAATTGCTTGATTGATTGAAAATTCTTTATTGCACAAAAATACATAAATCTGTGCATAGGCGAACTTAATGCTAGCAAAAGTTCTCTTTCTATTAACCTTTGCGTAAGTAGTGTGGAAAAAAATATTTTTGTAAGTACGACAAGTAACAAGAATGATTCACACTCGACCTTCATGGTAACGGATTTTCTCCAGTGTGGAGTCTCTTTTGTACATTCAAATGACTGCCACAAGTAGGTAAATAATTTATTACAAATATTGCATGCATATGGCTTTTCTCCAGTGTGGATTCTCTTGTGCGTTAACAAATGACTGCTACAAGTACCTAAATGATTTATTGCATATGTTGCAAGCATATGGCTTTTCTCCAGTGTGGATTCTCTTGTGTAATCAAACTACTATTTGCAGTAAATGATTTATTGCACATGTTGCAAGCATATGGCTTTTCTCCAGTGTGGATTCTCTTGTGTAATCAAACTACTATTTGCAGTAAATGATTTATTGCACATGTTGCAAGCATATGGCTTTTCTCCAGTGTGGACTCTCTTGTGTACATTCAAATGACTGCCTGAAGTAAATGACTTATGACACATGTTACAAGCATATTTCTTTTCTCCAGTGTGAGTTCTCTTGTGAGTTAACAAATGACTGCTACAAGTGAATGATTTATTGCAAATGTTGCATGCGTATGGCTTTTCTCCAGTGTGGATTCTCTTCTGTTCAATTAAGCCACTGCTTGCAGTAAATGATTTATTGCATAAGTTGGCTTTTCACCAGTGTGAAATCTCTTATTTGTAATCAAACTACAACTTGCAGTAAATGATTTATTGCACAAGTTGCAGACATATAGCTTTTCTCCAGTATGGATTCTCTTGTGTCTAATCAAAGTACAACTATAAGTAGGTAAATGATTTATTGCACATGTTGCAAGGATACCGCTTTTTATTGAGATGAATTAGCATGTGCAGTGACAGTTTTCTTTTCATTACAAATGTTTTGTTGCACACATCACAACAGTACGGCAAAGAACATACATAGTTCTCAATTTCCATTTTTACCGGTGGTTGTTCTAAACCTATTGAATTACCAGTAACCGTTGTATCTTCTATGAGTGTACTCTGCTCTACGTCAATGGTTTCTTTTTTAACTTAGATTTCATCGTCTTTAATTTCGATTTCTTCTTTTTTAACTTCGATTTCTCTTTCTTTAACTTCCGTATTTACTTGGTTTGACAAATCAATTAGCGATATAAACGGTAAAGCAGTCACAGCTAGATTATGGGTGATTGCCGTTGGTACTTCAGCCTGAAAACAAAAGAAAATTATTATTAATTACAATGAAAAGCGTTGTTGGCCATGTATTGCGTGATATTGTTCTTTAAAAACCGGCCAAGTGCGAGACGGACTCGCGCACGAAGGGTTCCGTACCATTATCTATAAAAACGGACAAAAAAATCACGTTTGTTGTATGGGAGCGCCCCCCCTTAAATATTTGTTTTATTTAAATTTAATTGTTTATTTTTAAAGTGAATATATAGCTAAATATTCTGTGAATAATTCAAGCGTTTAGTTGCCGTTATCAATATCGATCAAAAACGAGTAAAAAAATCACGTTTGTTGTATAGGAGCCCCCCTTAAATATTTGTTTGATTCTGTTTTTAGTATTTGTTGTTATAGCGGCAGCAGAAATACATCATCTGTGAAAATTTCAACTGTAGGGTCGGTAGTCTAGCATTGAACCAGGCAGCCACAGTGAACCATCGCTATTTCTACGAAATGAGGCGTTGCCTATTCGTGTTTATGCTTGCTTATAGTAGGCACCTGTGTCCCCTCACCGCACACCAGTTTGTGCGGCGCGCTTGCAAAAGACGTTTGTGTGAGAAGCATTTTGTTAAAAAGTGAACCAAAAAGTAAGTTTTTTCTGCTGGTTTCTTTGATTTTTAGTGTGAATTCTATAAAAGATACATTTTCATGATTACCACCATTGATTATGCATATATTTACCTTTTTTATAGAGCGTACTTGAGCTTGGAATGCCGAGAATGAACCGTTGAAAATTTGGGGTTAGGTAGTACAAAGCATGTGCTGTGTCTCTCATTGAACCATATCGAGGTAGTTCACATTGAACCTGGTTTATTCTGTACTACCTATTCTTCTATGAATGAATGAAAAAATCTTTATTGCACAAAATAAAAATAACTGTACATAGGCGATTTTAATGCTAGATAGCATTATCTTTCAGGTGACCTTTGTGTAATATGTAACCTATTTTTCAAGTACCTAACCAATAATTACACTTCCGTGCACAATAATGCCAAATATTTTTACTGACGGGATTTAGCTTAAAAGTTTTCTGGCAGATCTTTCAACAACTTTTACTTATCTACTTTTTTCAGTATGGCGCGAATTAAAGTTGTACCGAGAAAAAAAGGCAACCATCCAGCTGGGACTATGCTTAAAGCATTGAAACTGCACCGACATGGAATAAGCATTAGGACAGCCGCAAAGGAATGCAAAATAGCATACCCTACGTTGCGTCGTTCTGTTGCTACAAACTTGATTTTTCCACCACCAAAAATCAATGGCACAAAAAACTGTAGTTCTACCTTCAGTTTTCCAGTTCGTGTTGCGCCCACGATAAATTTGCGTTAGTGAAAAAGAGTACAAGATGATAAATATCATAATGTTGATAAAGATTTGATGATTTCTTAAAGATTTTAATAGTTTTCTAGTTGTTTAAATTTAAAACAAAAGAATTGTAAGAAGTTATGTTATTTCCACTGAGTCTTGACACAAGTCAGACTATTTAGCGACTAATTTGAATAACTTAAATTCATAATATTATGTCCAATGGCAATCTCCTATGGCAATCTACTCTAACATTGACTGAACATAGTAAGTTAACCTAGGTGAGGTTTTTTTTGCACCAAAGTGTAATTTCTTAAGAATAATATTAAAAACAGATTGATGTTGATTAAGGTTAATAATAAATAAAAATGTTGATCTCTTTTTCGTGATTTTGAGTAGCTTTTTAGTACATGTTCATATTTTGTGCAAGTTAAATGTTAATTAAACCTGATTAGTTAGAGTGAATTGATCAGTTTCAGATAAAAGTGTCAATTTATGTTAACTAAACATAAATCATAATAAAAATAATCATAAAACTATGTTTTGTTATTTAGTGTCCTATATAATACATATAATAAAATATTTATGGTGCCCAAAATAGGGTGGTTCAATGTAGAAAATACCCTGGTTCAATAAGTACACCCAAAAGTACACAGTGAACCAAATCAATTTTTTTTTGTTTTCTTTTGTAACTTCTAGATGTATGAAAAATGTAATGAAATTTAAATGCAAAATAAAAGACAGATAAATTCTTTAACAAATAGCGTAAAATCGACCCCGAGAACCAAATAAACTTGAAGTTACTGTCTTCTAAAATTTACCTGGTTCATTGTACCACGATGTACCCTATATGATACTGTATACGATTTTTATTTTAAAGTTAAAAATTTAAGTCATAATTCACCGAATGTAATTATTTGACTTTACACCAACATTTTCATAGTTTTCATCAAAGTCACGTAGCTGATTATTTTATGCATAAAAGATCAACTTACAAAAATTCAGTCAGTAGCAAAAAAAAAAAATCTCAAGATAGTTTTCTACTTTTTTTTAAAGAATTTTTTCAATTGTTCAAGTCGAAATTTTTCAAAAATTCGGAAAAAAATTCATAACTCGAAAACAAAAAAATCGCGGAACATACCTGGGGGTGATTCGGGTACCCCAAGGGGTGTTCTATCTCTGGACTTTCACTTGACACTATTTTTTGGGATACCCTGTATAAGTAGTTATTATTTAGGTTCATTCATTTGTTATTTTTATTTTTTATATCATAAGTATAAGTATGTATATGTAGTATGTTAGGTACCTACACCATTACACCCCAGGTAATGTCCACACAGTCCATTCCATACAAAGGTTGTCTGGTAGAGATCGCTATTCAACGTGTGTTCTCGTGGTGTTCTTTGTAGTTGTATTGTTATTAGGTGTGCAATAAAGAATTATCTAATCTAATCTAAGTTATAAAAAATTCTTACCGACGAAAATTTCATGAATTCCTCTTAAAGTAGTTTATAATAAACGTGATTGCAGTTAAATTTTAAGAGCATTAGCTTAGATGTACCTACCAGGAATCCAAGGCGACCGATTAGTAAAATTCTCCACACTCTGTCGCACTAATATTGTGTTCCATGCCCCAGTTGTGAGACTGTGTAACCAATACAACCACATAAATCCGATAACAGAAGAATAGATATAACTTGTTACCTACTAATTTACACTATTTGTACTAAAAACGGGATATTTACCATGATTTGTGAGTTCTTGAGTGTCCCGATATTTCGACGCAGTTGCATGCGCCATCATCACGGGTAAACTGAAGTCTTTGCGAGTGGATAGTTATTGGCAGATATAACGATCTACCCTCTTTCTTAGTCTCTTGCTAGGAATGAGTTCAGTAATACTATCACTACTACCGGTTTCATTCTCGAACATAACTCTATTCCGACACACAACACTCACAAATCATGGTAAATATCCCGTTTTTAGTACAAATAGTGTTAATAACCATGATAGTTTCAAAAGTTATATCCTACTAATTTAGTTGATAACTGTACTTAAAAAACTGTTTCTCTTATTTTTTATTGTTTATGTGAGAGTATGCGTGTAATCTTAGGTCATAGGTTGCATAAATATGTTGTCTAACTCGATTCAGTGTTGTGTACGCCTATAATAGGCATATGTATCAGTCCTAGAACTCAATGTTAAAATTTGTAAAATGAGAAAATATGTATGCTGTAATGTTGGCGTTCCTACTTGTTAATAAATAAATAAAAAAGTAACAGTATTCAAATGAATGTACCTATACAATTGGTGGTCTTATCGCTAAGGAAGGAACCAGGTACCAAAGGCGAGCTTAGGACCAAAACACAAAACTGCGATGCGAATCTGTTCGAAATCGTTCAATATAAGCGAATTCACATCGCGCCGACTCGCAGCTTTATGTTTCGGCCCGTATCTCTTAAAGAGTTTCTCGCATTCAGATGCAGGATGCAGTGCACGCCCTCGCAGTTGATATGATGTGAGTATCGATTGTCACACGTGTTTGTTGATTATGGTTCATTAATAATCAACTAATGAGACTTTAAACCGATTATTTGGAACCAAATAGGTACTAATGAAGTATAAATACAGAATGGAGAGAAATGCGTCGTCTACTGACCCGGAGAAGACGACATCATGCAGTCTGTAGCAGGTGAGTAGAGACTTGCCTCTGGCTATAATAAAATAAAATAAATATCACTGGACATTTCACACAGCGCTATCTAGCCCCAAACTAAGCAGAGCTTGTACTATGGGAACCAAATAACTGATAGAATACTTATATACTTTTTTTTTGTAAATACATACCTAGTTAGTATTAAGAAAGTTAGTATAAATTCTATTCACTATGTCAGTTTTTAACCACCGCCGGCCGACGCAATAAGAGGGGGTGCACAAATATTATTGTTAGATAGATAGTAGGTTAGGTATTGGCCTTAGGCCCCTGAGGCATTTGCAATTTTTTTATAGTGTTTTTAGGTAAAATGGGTTATGTAATCTTTTTTAATTTACGCATTTCAAAACCGTTGAAGTAACTACCTATAAGTATATGTAAGTCGAAATAAGAGATGGATGGATTTTGTGAAAGCTGAAATTGGTAATATGGCCAAAACAGAAGTATCGAAGTAGGTACTTTTAAAGAAAGAGGTGTTGTGCTGGCCCCAGGATGCACTGGGAAAAGGCAAGAAAAAGATAATGATGATATCATTACCCTATGATACCATTAGTTATTTTTTATTTTTCAGTTATCGGACTAGTTCTACTTCAAGTATCTCTCCAGTCGTGTCGCACACATCACCCCGTCTCTCTCGTCCATGATGCGTCCGCTGAAGTAACTTTTGTCTCTCCCCAGAAACTACCCTCAAAGTTTACTCAGCTCATTCCCATATTGGATAACCTCGACACACCAGACGCGAAAATAACTAAAATAAAAAATCTTATACCAATTTATAACGAATTAAATAAATGGATGATAAATAATAAGAAACATTTGGTGGAGATTATGCCGTTTATGGAAAAAGAAAAGCCGTTAGCTTTTATTTTATCAGGGCAGCCATCTTACGTTGAGGATGAACGCGGCGATAAACAAAATGGCGTCGTGTATAACGAGTCACCGGGGAGTGAAACAACTGATTCTGACAGCGAAGAACTAAAACATAAAACCAGTGATCTTCATAGTGACATTCACGGAAGTCATTCGTATATTTCACGTACAAATCTCTCTCAACATTCAAATTTGTCGCGCAGTTTACATACTCACAAAAATACAACACCACAAGTTATAAACAATTCTATAGACCATCATAAAATGGTTGTAATCAATTCAAAAAACGATCATTTTAAAACAAGGGGCATTGATTCAAACGAATCTTATTTTGATCCTGAATTGGGATATCACAGAGAACAAAATTTCGTAGAACTTCTTCATACACATAACCCTAATTACGAACATCATAAAAAAGGGTACTTAGGCGATTCTGATTCTTATGAATCTGATATAAATTCAAGTGACAAAGAAGTAAAACAATCTACAGAACCACTTCCTAGACACATTATTGTCCCATCTAAACACGTAGATCATGAAGGTCGTGCTAATTTTTATTCTGATTCAAATGAATCCGGTTTAGATTCTAACCAATCCTACAAAAACCCTGTACAGATCTTTCAAAGGTGGCCCTTTTTTCATCTTTCTAAGCATGCACATCATTTAGAAAACCACCACATTAGTAGTCCAGACTCGATTTCTGATTTAGATTCTAGTGGAACTGCCAAATCCGGAATTTCCGAATCTGTTCTAGATTCGAGTGAATCGGAATCAGAATCCAGTATATCTGTTTTTAATTCAGAGCCTCGTGAATTCTATGAAGACTCCAGTAAATCTATCTCTGACACGGATTCTCTTAAATCACATTTGCATAATTCTAAGTTGAAACAATTTAAATTACACGCACATTCCGAGATTAATGAATCAGCATTCGATTCTAGTGAATCAAACCAAAATTCAAACAATGAATCGAACTCAGCACTTTTCGATTTTAATTCAGCGGATTCTGTTGATTACTACAGTGAATCTGATTACGGACCTGACGCATCAAGTGAACCCGGCTCAGATTCTTTTTCCGATTCAAGATCTAATGAATCTAATTCTGAGTCCGTGTCAGAGTCACGGCTTTTAGAGTCTAATGAATCTATTTTTGAGTCTAGTGGATCTATTTCCGAGGCCAGTGAATCTACCTCTAAATCTAGTGAGTTTGTGTCTAAGTCTCGTGAATCCTTCCCTGAATCCAGCAAATGGTTAGAGTCTGGTGAATCTTACTTAGAGGCAAGTGACTCATTTATTCAATCTAGTGAATCTAGTGGGTCAAGCGCATCCATTTCTGAATTTAGGGAATCCGTCTCAGAACCTAAAGAATCAAAATCAAATTATAGTGCATCCTTTTTTGAGTCCAGTGAACCGGTCTCAGAATCCAATGAAATAGTTTCAAAGTCCATTGAATCTGTCTCCAAATCTAGTAAATCAATCTCAGAGTCTAGTGAGTCTATCTCTGAATCGAAAGAACCGGATTTAGAGTCGAATGAATTAGACTTCGTGCCTAGTGCATCTAAATTAGAGTTAGTTAAATCTAACTTAAAATTGTCTACATTAGGGTCCAGCGTGAGTTTAGAAACAGTAGAAGTTGCCCCTCAGTTGGAGAAGTACTTTAGTCGATATCATTTTGTAGATGATGATAATGATGAATCTTCATATGAAACTGCTTGCAAGATTGTCGGTAAAAAAATAGAAACCGAATTAAATCGCGGAAAAAAAACGTATAATCTTTCATTTGTATTTAATAAATAAAGAATCAAGCAAATCAATTTATTTAGGTAAATAACACTAATAACGGGATGTTTTACATGAAGGGTGACTTGCACATCGATGCCTAAACGTCATTATTATTAAATACGGAATTTATCACATACCGTTTTATTGGTGCTTCGACCGACAATGTTTCTGTTCAATTCATGAACCTTCGGCAGGGTGAGTAAATAAATATGATTGAAATAAATCAAGAAAGCTTTCTATATAAATAAAACCTGAACGTATTTAGAGGCTAATTATATGGTTAAGAGTTGTCAAATCATACAAATAGATACGTCAAATTTAAACATGTTTAGTCACTAAATACGTTTAGGAATCGTTGTGCCGGGCTTATAATGTGGTCGAAATAAAAAAATAATGAATGAACATTCTTTAATAAACATTACAAGCTGAATGACCTTTCTGAATTATGTATTTCTTGACAGAAATAGTAGATGCAAATACTCCATATCACTTATACGTGTCTGCAAGTCACTGACTGTTTTGGCCCGCGGAATTGTATTGCAAGCGTTGTTATTATCTGGTATAGGTGATGATACAGATGTTAAGTGGTATTAACTAAACACGTTTATTTCTCTCTCACAAAAGGGTCTTATGAACTAAGATAATCCATACCTACTAATATAACATAATATAATAAATATACTAATGCGAAAGTAACTCTGTTTGTAAATTTGTTACCTTTTCACGACTAAACGGCTGAACGGATCATAATGAAATTTGGGAAGGAGATAGATTATATCCTCGAAAAGAACATATATAACAATAATCTTGAAGGGGGTGAAGTAGGGGTTGAAAGTTTGTATGGGCAACTCATAATTCCTTAAATTAGGGATTCTTTAGATGTACTATGTACCTACTGTTGATATATAGATAGAACGTAACCGGGATTTGGACATAGGCTACTTTTTACCTGACTGCGCAGAAGGAGGGTAATGTTTTTATTGACAAACCAGGCGTGCGAAGCCGCAGGCGGGTCAGCTAGTACAATATAAAGTTACTAGTGGTTCGCCCCGATCTCGCGAATAAAAAAATATTATTTGTCATCTTTGACTATCAAAATAATGTCACGAAATAAATAACCAAATAACTTGACCTACAGTTTCATTCAAATTACAGGTAATGGGAGTTCATGTTATTTGGTTACACTTTTTTGGGGTTTGCACACAAATTGCAGTTATTCTGGATTTCAGACTTTTGCCTATATTTGTGTCACTTAAGCTACACGCATACCAAATTACAGCACTGTGGGGTCACTGGTGTACCCTGTGAATTTTGTCAAAGTTTTGTTTTTATTATGGCTAATAACTCAAAAACTACAAAACTTTAACTAAAAATAAATACAGGGTTAAAATTTAATAATGAAGACCTTTCATTTGACATCCTACTTGACCTTATAGTCTCATTTCATTTTTTTTTACCCCTCTTGAACCCCAATATCTCAACAACCCCCCCAACATTTTTAGCTCATTGAGTCACACCAAAATTGTGCCATCACTATCTACCTATATAGCAAAAATCACGATGATCGAAACGCTTCGAAAGTTATCCTCGGACAAACAAACATACATACATACAACGCCGATTTGCCCAAGTTGACTTAGAGATCTCGCTTCGCACGATTAATAAATCAAAATAACAATGAAAAAAGTTCTAGGGTACACTGGGTCGAGGTTACATACCCAGTTCGTAACCTGTTTTGTGAGAGACCTGAGGTTTGTGTAAGAACGGTGTCATTACCTTCGGGTGGGTCATAATTATTCTGTACAATTCACTTTTTTATTTATTTTAACTGGATAGACCTTCGTTTGACCACAATCTTACCTGATTAAGTGATGATGTGGTATAAGATGAAGCACGAAGATCTAGAAGAAACCTGTTCACTCTTACCCTAAAGAGGCCCGGATTGTTTTCTTTATGAAAAACAGACAGACGAGGTGTTCCATAGCTTAGCTGTATGCATCAAGAAGGTAGAACCAAAACGGTGTGTGCGAATGGGTGGTATATTAACTAGGTACGGATGGTACTGAGTCGTGCGCCTGCTTGTCCTTTGATGGAAGGGAGATGGCGGGATCAGATCGTATAGTTGGGCACATTCCCCAAAATGTATTTTGTAAAAAATCGATAGGCTTGCAACTTTACGGCGGTGTTCATATAGACACAATATTTTATATTTTTGTTCATCCCATCGTCACATTCAGTTTCCATAATTTGAATAAGTACCTACCTATCTATTTCATAACAAATTATTTTAATGCCTAGTTTTGTTTGCATTTAAATGTTTATCGTGCAAAATGAGGTCGCCTGTAATTCAAGGAGCATTATAAGAGCTATGTAGCACAAAATGTCTTACTAAACTTAATTTTATATTAAATGACACGCTATGTATAACGGAATTACGCGCCAATTTACTTTTCATCACACTTGCTCGCAAAGTGAGCCTTATTACATCGTTCTTAGGGCCATAAACAGAACTATAACACACAAGTGCATAATAATATTACACACTAGTGCATAATAGAATTATCCCTACAAAGTTAAGTTAGTACCTAACTGCAAATTATATATAAAGGAAATGAGGGGTTTCCACGGCCATGTTTTTATAACTCCTAACAGATGGCGTTGCTCTGTCATGCTGTGAAAAAAGTGAATTGAAAGGAAAGTGAATTGTCAATGTCAATTGCCGCGTCAACATTCTTTCCCGAGGAACTTGAAATTAAAAAACCAAACATTTGTGTTTGTTTATCCGACGAAGTGAGATTGTTTTAGACAAATTTTGATATTGTGTCTGAGATTTTGGTATTTTTTGGCGCCGCATCTCCAGACAGACGCCATCTACTACGCTAGTTGGAACTAGTTTTTTAAATCGAAAATGAAGATTGAGTAACAACCATCCATTATGATGGTCACCTAAAATGCCCACTTTATTTGAGTGTATATAAAAAAATATAGATTTATAATATAATTCGTTTATTTGTTGCATAAACATTATACAAAGCAGCACTTACAATAAAATTGTGACATTAGGTACATCCGACGTAAATAAATATTAAACTCGAATTAAAAAACTCATGTATTTATACAGGTTGTTGCAATATAAACTAATATTAAAGGGTAAGTTTCTAAAACAAAATTTTTTAAATGAATCTATAAAATTTTCTTGGTATAATAACAAAATCTCAAGAAAACCAATAAAATGCTAATCGACCAAATGCTAAGAGAACTAGCGTGTTCTACGATGCCACAGATTACTAAAAAGTTAATATGAGCTGTTCAATAACCCGGCTCGTTCAATGCACCTACTGGTCAACAGAGCGCGTACGGCACGTAGGGTTGCCAGGTCTAAAAACAGCAAAACCGGACAGACCAACTGGTTTAGCTGAAAATTTGGATAAAAAAGCCGAATACCCTTAATTTTTTAATCTTTGTATAACACGACAATTTTTTTTACGTAAAACAAGGCTTTTCATCATTTGCCATAAAATCTTCTTAAGTTTTAATGAAACAACAATAATTGGTGGACAGGCCGGACACCGTCTGATTTGGCCGGACATGCAACCAAAAAGCCTAACTGTGTTCGACTTTATCCAGACGCCTGGCAACCCTAGAGGCGTACAGCAGGTGGGAAGTACCTACATGTTAGGTACAAAAACTCAAAACTAATGTTGTTTGGATTAAATTGACACCAAGTCAGGATCTGAGGATGGGATCCCTCAGATTTTATAGGCATGCAATTTGGTTTTATGTTTGTAACTCAGTCATTTATCAAACGATTTGGAAAATTTCTTTTTTTATTTGAAAGTATATCGTTGGTAGTTAAAATTGCAACAGAGTTTCAGCCCAAATCAAACTAGTAGGTAATAATTAAGTGCCATGGGCGATCTTATCGCTTTAAGTGTTTCCCATTAACTTTACTATGGAGAGGAATATAGGGAAGAAAAGGATCTGTTTGGAAGGTTGCAATATGGTAATTTAGGCATTATTAATGATCCAGGATGCGTGGTAGGAGACACGAACGTACCCCCCGGGAGCCCCCGTCACACAGCCACCTGACGCGTGGAAGTTGATCACGCCGATCTGAAAAATATATAAAATTTCAATGGGGTCGTTGACCCCTCAGTAATATGCCTAGGGTTCAACTGAGACCCCAATACTCTTCTCTAAGACATAAGACTAGCTGTTGCCCGCGACTTCGTACGCGTGACACGACTAAATGGGTAGGTAACCTAGAAATAAAGCTAAACTCGCTGTTGCAACTTGACTTGACACCCCATTTGTATCCCATGGGACATTTCACACAGCACTATCTAGCCTCAAACTAAGCAGAATTTGTACTAGGGAACCAGATAACTGATAGAATACTTAGGTATATACTTTTTTTTGTAAATACATACTTCTAATATATAAAAAAACAACCAGACCTAGAATAAATATATGTAGATCATGCAGACCATGTCAGATCATAGAGACATTTGTTCCGCAACGGGAATCGAACCCGCAACCTTCTGCGTCTCAGCTGGCTGCGTTCAGCCCACTGCGCTACCGACTTTCCCCTTTCCCCTGGCTTAGCGATTACTCGCGTTCCCTTGCTTCTAGGTGGTCGAATCTGGTGTCTACGGGTCCGTCTCGTGAAGGCGGAGAAAAGTGCATAGTCTGATTGGTATAGGCAGGTATACATTTTCGGGAAAAAATTCAAAAGTTGAAATTTGTCTATATGTATGTATAACGCTACAGCAAACACCCCCCCCCCCCCTTCTTTCCCTCCGCTCCCTTAATGGATATTTTTCCGCAACTTCTTGTGCAGAATGAAGTCAGTGTGCCTCTTAAATTTGATTGAAATCCGTTGATAAATAACGCTACAGCAAACTTCCCCCCATTTCCTTTCAATCAAAAATCGCGATCGACAATTAAATAAATCAATGACCGGAGAGTGTGGCATGATAACGAGGAGGCAGTGGGTGGATGTGGGCTGAGATGATGATGATGAAATCAAGGAACTTGTGTGCCAATTTTTTTACAAATCGGATGAAAAATGCGACATTAAGGCGAGAACAGACAGTCGGACAAAGGCATTTTTTGGGAAATTTCAAAAGTGAGTCGTTTCGTTCGCTCGGTCAATAAGTACACACCAGCACATCATTCCCGGCCGAAGAGTACAAGATGAGGGGGCCGCCGGAGTCGCCGCCGCAGGGATTACGCCCACCCGCGCCGCTCGTGCAGATGACCCCTGCGGTCACTATGGACCCGTAGTACGACTGGCAGACAGAATTCGACAGTACAGTGACGAACACATCTCGGAGACTCGCTGAATCGGTGATTGGCGCCGCTGAAATGTATATTCATTTTTATTACAAACTAGTCGTTGCCCGCAACTTCATACGCGTTACACTAATAAATGTGTAGGTAACCTAGAAATAAAGCCAAACTCGCTGTTGCAACTTCACTTGACGCCCCATTTTTATCCCATGGGACCTGATTTTTGGGATAACAAGTAGCCTATGTGTTAATCCAAGTTATAATCTACGTACATACTAAATTTCATCGAAATCGGTTCAGCCGTTACGACGTGATTGAGTAACAAACAAACAAATAAATAAATAAACAAACATCCAAACTTTCGCATTTATAGTATTAGTGTGATTTATATAAAAATAAGGCCATGTGGTTCGAATGCATCCAGAACGATGGGCGAATTTAGTCACCCAGTGGATACCGAACGGACGACGCCGAGGTAGGCCCAGAAAAAGATGGAGAGACGACCTGGATGCATTCAAACCAGATTGGCTGTGGACCGTGATGGATGGAGGGTAGATGGGGAGACCTTTGCCCAGCAGTGGGACAATATAGGTTAGAAAAAAAACAATAAAAAAAATATGATTGCCATAAATGTACACCCCGACCATTATCTTAGTTACAAAAAATCCTCTCCATCTAAAGGTTGTTTAGAAGAGATCGCTTCTAAGCGATAAGACCGCACATGGTATTATTTTGTGTTGCCCACTTGCACTTCACTGGCTAATCCTTTGAGCTATTTCTGCGGCGTTGGTTCGTCTACGAATCTCCTCATTTCTGATTCGATCTCGTAGAGCGTACCAAGGTAAATTAACTTCTCCCGTGATACTACTAGGCCAGTTGAGTCAGATCAACCTCGGCGCTACAAAGGTACCAAATCATTTTCTTCTATTAAATCGATAATAACGTCTTTTATCGATCGATTAACGTCTGCTTTTTTGTGTAAGTTTTTATAGCACTTATAATAATTTGTTAAACTAAAAATTTTGCGATCACATTTATGTAAAAAAGTAGGTTCATATATATATTTATATGCATAATAATAAAAAAAAATAATCGAATACGTGGGATTGATAGAATGTACAACAATTAATTTTGTTCATAACCAAACAGATAAAACCGCCCAAGTGCAAAACGTTTAGCTGAAAAGTCTCTGACCCATGTCAGAGGAGAAAATAGCGGAACAAACAATAAAAAAAAAAAAATTAAAAATATTTCGGTTGCAATACTGAGCGGTAATTGTAATTTTTCTTTGATACTTACAATCGCTGGTACGTCCAAAGCCGATGGCCTCAGCGGTGAAGCCTTCGTACGTTTGAGTACCAGATGCAATCGATATTGGCTTGATGGATGCTGTAACACAGAATTTTATTATGAATTTAGGTCATACTCATAGATATTTATTGGTTCATGTTTGTTTTACAATAGATGTTTAAAAAACATAAGCTTCGCGGGCGCACTACAATACAATAATATTATTAAACACTTATTAGTTACTAGCTGACCCGCCCGCAGCTTCACACGAGCGGTAATACAATAAAAACATTATCCTCCTTCTGCACAGCATGGTAAAAAGTAGCCCATGCCCTTCCCTAGGTTATAATCTATCTCCTTGCCAAATTTCATTACGATCCGTTCAGCCGTTTAGTCGTGAAAAGGTAACAAACAAACAGAGTTACTTTCGCGTATTCAGTTTAATTAATTCACTTTAATTCAATTAAATAAAAATAGTTTACTACTTTACAGTACAATACCAATACGTTATAACTAGGTACTACAAAACAAATTAATATATAATATTAGTATGAGTTATTAGTAGGTAGATATCTATATCAATATCAAGTAAAAAGTAGGTTTACAGACAAGAAACGAATTATGAATTATGAAATTATTACCTACGTCAATAATAGGAGAACATGTGCGCCAAGATGGCAGCGCTAACTTTTGAGTAAGAAAATTATTTACACCAGACTTTAGTACCCATTTGCTAAAACATTTGATACCTTTTAGTACCTAATGGATTCGAAAAAAACCAATTTTACAACAATACTAGTCATTAGCCCTACCCGTGTTTTCATTGAATGTCCTACATAAAACACGTAGTATAGTATGTACATACTTGAGTAGGAGACGGCTGGTATAGTGAGGAGCGCGATGTCGTTGGTGCGCACCCCGGGCGCGTACTGCGCGTGTGCGGCCACGGAGCTCGCGTACACGCGCGTGCCGCCCGAGAACAGGCGCACCGACCCCAGCACCACCTGAGCAACAAACACACATTACTAATTTTATTAGGCGGAGGTGGGGCACATGATGCACAATCATTATTTAATAATCGATTGAATGTATTTGATTGGTGATATCTCTACAACTCTCCTAGAAATATTTGAACGCATCTGTTGTGATCGCGCTGACGGAATACATTCAAATTAAATAATGCTTGTGTATATATGTGACCCTTTCATCATTGTTCCCCACCTCCCCCTATGATATATAAGTAATTCCATTAGTCGTATGGTTGAGTCCTCTAATATATAATTTGTAGATATAGATGGGTATTTTTGTACTATCTATTAATTTAAAAATCTAGTTATTATTATCGTTTTCACAGCACTTGCTCGACAATGTCAAATTATACTATGTCATGTAAACCTCACCGAAAGCAGGTGATTAAATCCCTACTGCTAAGCCGGGAGTAAAGTTGTACTGAATTTCATTATGCCCTCGTGGGCATAATGTGATTTGAATTTGGAACCTCATCTGTATTAAAATTTGAACCAAAGAGACCCACACTATAAGAACTTATTCGTAAATCGAACTAACCTCTGCACAGAATGCACCAACATAGATTTGGTGTTTATTGTCTCGCAGAAAGTGTGAAAAGTACTTAGAGTACCTCGTAGATAAAGCTGTCTGCATCTTGCGCGTGCTTATATCTCTCTCTGCACTCGGGATTCTAGTAACTCTAGAATCCTTCCGAACGTAAGTTCGGGATTCAATATAGCGCCCGTGACGGAAGACACTGTTTTATCCCCTTGTTATATAGTCTACGACTTATTTTAGTGCAGATTCTCAGGAGCCTATGGATTCAAATTAATAATGTCATACTTAATTATGTCAATAAATAAATTTTTAGTTTTACTTTTTAATTTTAGTTGATGTTTATACGCACCAGCATGGAGTATGCGGTGTCGACGCCGTCATGCCAGCAATGCGCCGCTGTCAGCACCTTCCGCGACGTGAGCAGGGAGGAACCGCAGACAGAGGTCAGCCCAGATTGAAGGGTTATTATCAACCCACCCTAAAAACACATATCATAATCGCGAAAGTTTGTATGTATAGGTATGTGTGGATGTTTGTTACTCTTTCACACAAAAAACTACAGAATGGATTTTAATGAAACTTGGTATGTACCTAGGTATGTAGATTATAAATTGGATTAACACATAGGCTACTTTTTATCGACAAAACACGCGTGTGAAGCCGCGGGCAGAAGCTGGTTAATAAATAAAGTGGTTTGTACAGGGTAGGGAACGCATCGATAATACCCCGGGTGTTGCCGATGTCAATAGGCGAAGGTGACCGCTTACCATCAGGGCCGTAAGACTGTTTCCCCACAATTAACATAAAAAAATGCTGAACATTACACACGACGCTACCTAGCCCCAAACTAAACAAAGCTTGTACTATGGAAACCAGATAACTGATAGGATACTTATATAGGGTGTTTGGTAATATACTGACGATATTTAAGTGACGGTTTTTTATATCAAATTTTAAAGAAAATCGACTAAGTTTAGGTGATTAATTCAACATAAAACTTACTGCCTACTCTTGCAATCGACATCTAAAAATAAAGGCCGATTTGATATCTCTTTCGGAAATGGCTGCGGGTTTTGGGTTAGAAAGGGACAACAAGAGTAGGTACATCGAGACGTCACCAATACAGTATCTGTGGTTAGATGGCAAGCATTATGCAACAGCACAACATAAGTTTAATAAAGTGTTTGTTTTTCCATGCCAAATTAAATTCCACATTTCTATGGTAAACATTTCAAAAAAATTATTTATTATGCTCATCAAAATAGCCCTTTTTATTTTTGTGCGTATATTATCAAACACCCTATATACATTTTTTTTTATAAATACATACTTGTAATTAGAGAAACATCGATACCCAGAACAAATATCTGTCGATCATGTAAACATTTGTTCTGCGGCGGGAATTTAACCCTCTACCTCCTACGTTTCAGCTGGCTATTCGCCCATAACGCCACAGAGGTCATCAAATAAAAAAATACATCATCTCTTTGGCCATATTTTTGACTTAACCAAATCTTCTCCATCCATTGTTATTGTGTTTTTGATGATTTTGTTTAAATAACTGAATAAAAACTGGAGTTTATTCTCTTGAACAATTACAGTTCACATAAGACTTTCTACATTCTAAGATGTACAAACGTTGGGTGGATTTTGCCACCGAAACTAAAGGACGTATGTAGTGACGGAATGAAAAGTTTCGTCAATTTTCAAATTGCTTCGTTCAACGTATCGCGAGTTTAAATTATCCCCATACATACATACATAGCACCCCCGGCTTACCTTACCTTTTGAAACTTTCTTACATAATAGACTTAGTAAAAGAAAATAATGTTTAGGTAACTGTTCGTTATCAAAGTTCAAAATTATTCAGATCAAAGTTGTTTAACTATCTATCTTGTCAAAAAGAATTGATTGATTCTTGCATTACTGGTGCAAGCGAAAACCGACTCTAAGGTGACGAACCTTTTCATTCCATCACTGTAGGTACATTATACCTTTTATTATATATGTATTAGTTTATTTGTTTTTTTTTTGTTAATTATGTGTATTGTGAATAGGGATTATGGACCGTGAGTCTGAAATAAAGATTTATTTAAAATGAGATTATATACAGTACAATAGATTTGTATATTGAACAAATAAATACTAAATACATAAATAAAAAAATATAAAAACATAGACTCACAAAGAACGGATGCTCTCCTAGATAAGAGTTCAAGCCTCCCACAATCCTGGATGTAGGCTTATCCTCCGCCCCCCGGATCCTAGATGCCTCTGGTACCCCCACCAGCGCGTGATACGAAAGCTCTCCATCCACGAGGGTTAGATTCTCGGCAGCCAGGTTCGAGGTGAGCGCGGCGGGAGACGCGCGGGGAAACACGTCGGGAATGTCTACACTCCCTGTAAAAACAGATATACGCTTTTATGTTTATTTTTTTTATACGACCTTTTACAGAGTGTCGGTGGATGGAGAACAGCTAGCATACGTCCAAGAGTACGTTTACCTGGGCCAAATAATCTTCTTCGTCTCCAAGCAGGATAAGGAAATCGCTCGGTGAACCGAGAATGCCTGGAGGAGCTATTGGTCCATGGGAGATTTGATGAAGGCTAACCTTCCTCTTTCGCCCAAGCGAAAGTACATGTATAAATCCTCCCCGTTCTAACTTATGGTGCGCAGATCTGGTCTTTGAACAACATCCAAAAGTTTAAGGTTTGCCAACGTGCGATGGAGCGCAGCATTCTCGGATTCAGACGTATTGACCGCATACGCAACACCGAGCTGAGCTCTCGAACACAAATCGTAGATGCTTTAGCTTATTAGTTGCGAAAGCCGCCACACTCTGTGCTGGGACTGGGCTGGTCATGTATGCCGTATGTCGGGTGATCAGTGGCCTAAGCTCACCCCGAGACAGCCCGAAGACATTGCAGTAGACCAAAGAAAAGACAGAGGGACGAGCTCACTGATTTCCGAGCGTACTGGACCATCTTAGCCCCTGAAAGAAGTGTCTGGAAAGAATGGGGTTCCCCTTTGCCCAGCAATGGGACACAGTGGGCTGATAATAAAAATAGTAATAATACAACCCGGAGATGGAGCAAGCATATGGCCCACCTGGTTTTAAGAAGTAACTACCGCCTATAACAAAGTACTGCCTCGTAGATCACGCACCTTAGAAACGTGCTCTATGATGCACTGCTCTGCGTCCGTCAACTATAAACAAAATTCAACTAATTTAATAATTACATTACTCAGAAAACATGTTTTTGATTTATTTTGTTTAACTAGCTGACACGCCCGCGGCTTCGCACGCGTGGTTTGTCAATAAAAACATAACCTTCTTTTTGCGCAGTCGGGTAAAAAGTAGGCTATGTCTCCATCCCGGTCACAATCTATCTATATACCAACGGTACAAGAATACCTCATAATTTTAACCACTTACTTTATCCCCTTCCCCCTTTAAGGATGATTTTGCAAAAAAGTTGAAAAACGTACTTCTTTATTTCTTACCAAAAGCCTAAATATGAATTTTCAGATCCCTAACTTAAGGAATAATGGATTGCCCATACAAACTTGGAACCCCTATTTCACCCCTTCAAGATTATTTTTAAGACAAAAGATGTCCTTCTCGAGGATATAATCTATTTCATTGCCAAATTTCAATACGATCCGTTCAGCCGTTTAATCGTGAAAAGATATCAAACAAAGAAACCATCTAACAAATAGAGTTACTTTCGCATTTATAATACTAATAGGGAAGTATGGATATTGCATGATTATGGAGGATCACAAATTTTGTGTGGATATTTTATCATGTGCTGCTATGGAATTTTACCATTCGAGAACAATAAATGAACGTACATGTTTACAAAGAAATTATAAACCCCTGGCTACCTATTTTTACTGAGGGGTTTAAAAACTGGCATAGCTCCCCCAGCTAAATAAAAAATGCTGGGCATAAATAATGCTTTGCACGCGTCGTTTCTCAATAAATCAAATCCAAATCATTATTCATTAAAATCACAAGGATCACTTTGAAACGTCAATTTTACTGCCTGTTCCTCCGCGACCAAACCAGGAAAGAAAGGCAAGAAACAAGGCTGGTTGTTCGTTTTAATTATACTTTAAGAATACATACAATAAAGAAAATAAATTATGTCTGAATTTGTAACATTTTTGAACGAGTTGGAGCAATTTCAATAAAAATATTACCCTAATTCTGCACGGTTGGGTAAAAAATTCCTAATGATTTTTTTAAACACGCGTTAAACAGATGTGTAACTTTTTTGTGCTAACAAGGAGGGTGTTTTACAATTTAAAAGGTCGACAACGCCCTATCCTGTTGCTGTTGGTATTATTTGTGAATAAGTAAATAAAAATGTTAGAGGCCTTACCTGGAGGTGGAGCTATGTTCGAAACCCTCAAGCCGGAGCTCAGGGTCTCCGGAACAGGGTCTGCAGCCACCAAGGCAGCAACAGCGAGTAGGACTACCAGCTTCATGATTATCCTCGAGCTTCGGTAAGACTGTAGCTTTGCAAGCGCGAATGGGCCTTAAATATGCATCTTAGGATCTTGAGTTTGGAGCACCTCTTGAAAGATTGGTTTACTTGATTGCCGAGATTGGATCCATGAAATTAAAACAGTACTTCATGATTCATGATCATCGTAATATATTTGCAGCCCGCGGCATCGCACGCGGGGTTTGTCAATAAAATCATTACCCTCCATCTGAACAGTTGGTTAAAAAGTAGCCTATGTCCCAGTAACGGTCGTAATCTACCTGTAAGTATAATATTAGACGCCTGGGTGTCTTCAAGTCGCGAGTGAATAGGTTTCTTCTAGGTACCATCGTAGACTGCATCATCGCGCGCCATCAGGCGAGATCATGGTCAAACGTAAGCCAAAAAGCAATGTATAAAAAAAAAAGTATACCTACCTACCAAATTTCATGGAAAGCGGTCAAGCCGTTTAGTCGTGAAAACGTAACAGACTGAGTTACTTTCGATTTTATGATATCTATTAGTATGGATGTACGATTTATACTCAATCTTTTTTGAAATATATAAATGCTGGCGGGGTGTTTGAATTTCAAAATTCTGGGTTGGTCAACAGTTCATAATAACGTTCGTACAAAATGACTAAGGTACAGCCGTATTAACACGTGTTTGGCCAATTATTCGATACATATTTCGTTTATTTCTTGTAAATCTAGATAGAAAATTATATGGTAGGTTTAATAATAAACGCTACATTTTTTTCAGTATACAATCGACAAATCCACACTGCTGTTTTACAAAGAGGGTAACTCTAGGACTTTGATATTTTGATATATGATATTTTTTTATGATTGCTATTTCACATGTGAAAAATCACAGGCAATGATTTTTCATTAAGATGTTGTAATATCACACTTGCTATTTCACGAGTGAAAAATAGCGGGCGATGATTTTCCATTATGATGTCGTAATTTCACACTTGCTATTCTTGCTAGTGCTATTTCACATGTGAAAACGCCCGATAAATTCCGAAGAATGACGAACAACTATGATTTGTAGCAGGCCCGAATGACTGCGACCGATATACGATGAAAACGGAAAGTGATTTAATTTGAATGATTTTTAGCAGGTTATGCGAAGGAAAATAGCAAGTGTATGTCACACTTGATTGTCACACTCAAGTGTATATCGTCGGCCTAATTATCAGAATTCGTAAGGCCATACCTATGGGCAAATTTTACAGGAGCAACATAAAACAGATAGGCATAAAATGAGGGTATTATAGATTTTTTTAATAACCTATACTGCCCCACTGCTGGGCAAAGGTCCATTTCCTTCCATTCCTTGCGTTCTCCAGAAATCTCCTGTCAGTCAGAGTGGAACCCACTCAGATCGTCGCGCCAACGTTTTCGTGGTCCTGTAGGTTGCCAGTCGGCGGAGATCTTAGTCCAACTTTCAGGGTGCATTCACGTGACATGACCCGCCCACTCCCATTTCAGTCTTGCAGCCTCATACGCCACATCGATGATTAGATTATAGATTTACGTTGTTATTTTTTATTTGTATTGTGTCATGGTGTGCAATAAAGAATTTTATTTATCTATCTATAAAAAGTGTCTCAGTAAAAATATCTCAAACTTTGTGAGAAAATCAGTTTTATGTTGCTCCTGTAAAATTTGCCCATAAGGACTTAGGAATTCTAATAAATAGGCCGACGATATGACTTTTAATTTCATATGATTTTTCACATGCTACGCCTGAAACGTTACATTCCTATTGATAACTCGCCTACCTTATGCAAAAAATTATCTATTAATTGTAACCTCAAGTAGGTAGCATATATCCAGGAATCAAGACTATTAGAAACACTTGAGTGGTATCTTACGTAAACAATATCAAGTGTTTGTTAGGAATAATACTTTAGTCAGGGACTTTATATTTTGATTGACCGGTATTAGGTACTTATAGGCATTTTCAAAAGCTAAATACGGAAGAGAATAGAAATTAGCATGCAACGTTCGCCGATCCTGCTGCAACTATGTCAATATTCGTTATAACGTCTTAGAACGTGGGACCCAAATGAATTAACTATTAAAATAGTGCATTAACAAAGTACTATTGGAAAAATGAATTGTTTAAAAATCAAAATCATTTATTGTTTGTGAAACGAAGTAAACTAGTGGTTTGCCCCGAACTGAGATCTCGCTAGTCACAAAATATTATTTGTAATCTTTGAGCTTATATTAGACCTGCCATTTGACCGGATAGTCCCATTTTGGTTTTTTTCCCCCTCTTGTACCCCAATATCTCAACCCCTCCCCCCCACATTTTTAGCTTATTTAGTTACACCAAAATTGTGCCATCACCTATATACCAAATTTCACGACGATCGGATAAACGCTTTGAAAGTTATCTTCGGACAAACAAACATACATACACACATACAACGCCGGTTTGTCAAAGTTGATTTGGAGATCTCGTTTCACTCGATCAATAAAGTTAATCAAAATAAACATGGGCAACAAGGATTGGGGGAGGCCTTTGCCCAGCAGTGGGTAAATATATGCTAATTTAAAAAAAATACGCATGAGTTGACTTACAAGCATCTTTTTAAACAGACTTCAAATTCGTCGGAAACTTCAACGATGTCAGGATCTGATGATGGGAACCCATAAAGATCGAGAGAACCCCTCAAATTGTATAGGCACGCAATTCGGTTTTATGTTTGTTATTACATCAGAACTCATTCATTTATCAACCGATTTGGAAAATTCTTTTTTTATTTATTTTAACTTTCAGATTGATCCCATAGAAATTTCATCAAAATAAGTTAAATATTTTGGCTAAGTTGGTTATATTTTTGTCAAAAAAATATAAGCGACTTCAGGTAACAGAAAAAACCAAACTACTGAACCGATTTTGATGAAATTTTTATGTGACCAATCTGAAAGCATATATTTACAAAAAATATATAAAACACATTATGCGTCCCTGTATAATTTAAGGGTTGCCCTCGATTTTTTGGGATCCCATCATCCACCCACCTGGGAATATATAATTTCTGGAATTTGTCCAGGCATCTTCGAGTAATCGGAAGACATTCTTATATAAAAAAACATATAAGCGACGAATTGGAACCTCCTTTTTTAAAGTCGGTTAAAAATAAACATGAGTTGAATTCTAGCGGGTTTACTGAGTTTTCTATCTAGGTAGGTATATCAATTAATCTTAGAAATGTTTAATTTTTCCCCCCTACAATAAATAAGTAATAATGTAGATTTTCAACATTACAAAAAGGTTTACTGGAAGAAAATGCTTCCTAGCATTAAGTTCGTCTATGTACCTACATATACATTTTTTGTAGAGTTTTCAAGCAATGAAATAAAGAAAAAGAAATAAAAAAACAATAAAAATTCATATTCATTTATTAATTACGAAGTACATCTACTTACAATGGACTTCGGACTAAGAATACGTGGTAGAAGCCAAAAGCCCTTTACACTAACATCTAGACCGAGATAAACATACGATACAAAGGACGTGCCGATGCTAAACCACCATTTTTTTGTTTTTAATTCTATTGAATTTTTATTCTGAAAGACTAACACGCTGTTGGCTGCTCATGCCGCTTAACCGAACTTTTGGCGAGCGCAGATGGCGCTCAGTCCAGTAAGAGGCACCACTTAGGTACGAACCTCGGCTTGGGCCATTACCAGGGCCGGATTTACTACGTAGCAAAAGTAGCTACGAGTCCCGCGTATCCAAATCTTTCCACCTCCGCCTGAGCATATTTTTTACAAGAGATTTCTTAAATACTATTGGGGGGGGGAGGGGTATAGAATTTGCTACGGGCCCCGCGCTTGCTCAATCTGGCACTGGCCGTTACCAGGGGGGGGGGGGGGATAGGAAACGCCCAGGTACCTCGTATACTGCAACTGAAGGGACTCGTCGACCTCGCCGTCGGGGTTTGTGTATCTGGCAAGTGTTTGGTATCGAGAGTACATTACTCTGAAATCTGGAGATTGGTCATCAGGATGGATCAAGAACGTGTCTACGGCGGGATTAATAAATATAAATATTGCTGGACATTTCACACAGCGCTATCTAGCCCCAAACTAAGCAGAGCTTGTACTATGGGAACCAGATAACTGATAGAATACATAAATACTTTTTTTTATAAATACATAATTATAATTATAATATATAGAAAAACATCTAAACCCGGAACAAACATTTGTTCCGTGACGGGAATGGAACCCGCTATCCCCTGCGTCTCAGCCGGCTATCCGCCCACTGCACCACAGAGGTCCTCAACAAACAATCTAACGAATGAACTTTTTATTTGACTTCTTTTGCTTATAACACTGTTTTTTTTATGATTACGATGTTATTATACAATTTGATTTGATATGGCCATCCCTACAGCCAGAGCCTCACGAAGAAAACGTCATACGACGTTCACATATTCACACTCAAAGCGCTCCCAGATACTACGACATACGTTATATACATACAGATATACGTTATGTACGACATTAAATGAAAACACGGGTAGGGCTAATGGCTATTATTGAAGTGAAAACTTCTTTAGGCGCGTTGGGCATTTTTTGAGATGGGAAAAAACCATTGAACTCGTGACACTGTTGCCGTTACCGACACCTCTGTGTATAAGTATCTGTAGTCTGCTCTTAAATTTTAAAAACCCAGACATTGAGCGCTAAATTTAAAACGTAATTACAGTAAAATGTGAAAAAAACATTTCATTTAAAAGTATTTCCTGCACGATAAAATATTTCCTGACGATTCAAACAATACACACGTTTTTGTTCAAGTTTTCACTTCTGTCGGTACTCCCGGAGTGCCACTTTTTTGTTGTAAATAAGTTTTTTCAAATAGTTTATTAGGTTTATTTCATGAAAATTTTTAATTTTCAAAAAACCTTAGTTTCAAGTCCAATGAAACAGCCTGTAGGTATAAAATAGCGTGAATAAATCATATTCAATCACCATGTAAGTAGGTGCCTGTTAAACTGACGAAGCGGCATCGTCGCAAAGGCGCCGCCGATTTACGTTAAAAATTGTTTATTGGAAATGTATCGATTACTGGATAAATATTCAAGCTACCGGTATTAAACCCACCTCTAAAATCAATACGATTCTGGATTGGGTTTTAAATTAATGTCGTACACACGGCTACACCTCAAGCTATACATTTCCAGTATAAGCTGACCTCGTATTGCGTAGGTTTTCCGTACCATGAGAGGTCAGCATAGACTAACAATTTATAGCTAGACGTGTAGCCGTGTGTACGTAACAATGTCTGTATAAAAAATAACTAATTCTTCATTACAAAAAGATTATCTGGAAGAAAATGCTAATTAACTTATATTTACTAGTGCAATAACGAATATTCTATCTACCTATCTCTTCCAGACAACCTTTCGATTTTGTGACGGTGCTAAGCTTGAGCACGGGTCTATTATCTCGGCCTTTACTTAAAATAAACATATGCATCTCTATATATATAGAAAGTTCGTTTTCGAACTAAAACAATTCATTCATCTATACTTTTGAGAATGTGCAAAACATATTGAGGGTTACGGGATGTTACGGGTTATTTGGGTGCATCAACTTTTTAGGGTCCGGACCAAAATTACAAAAACAGAATATTTAGACGTCGATAGACCCACTTTTTAAATAAATAAATAAATAATGCTGAACTTTTCACACAGCGCTATCTAGCCCCAAACTTAGCAGAGCTTGTACTATGAGAACCAGATAACTGATAAAATATTTATATACTTTTTTGTAAATACAATACCTTATAAATATAGGAGGCGTTCAAGTATTACGTAACGCAATTTGGGGGGGTCTTGTAAAACGTTACGATGTGTGACAGGGGCAGGTTTTTAGCAATTCTTTTCGTTTATGTTTTAGGGGGAATCTCTGGATTGTACGTCATTTTTATTTTGTTCTCCCCAGGTGCAACATAATTGTGACTTTTAGGCAAAAATGGTCACTTGGGTGTTATGTAACGTTTAGGAAGGATGGGGGTCAAAAATCTTCACAAATTACGTTGCGTAAAACTTAAACGCGCCCATACAGCAGTGTGTGTGTACGCCTGTGAGCTAGTAATAGAGTGTAATAGAGTAGTGTGAACGTATATTTGCACAGTATAATATCGGTAACGCAGTATATCGAGCACAGCGCGTATAGATGCGGATCAGTAGTTGAAGTCGTCTCCGTCTCCGTTCTCGTCCTCCGGGTTGTACTTGTTCTCGTCCTCGGCGGGCTCCTGCTTGATCTGGACGTCGAGCGCCGGGATCGAGAACTCCGGATAATCTGGAAGGACCATGAATTTATAGTTAACTAGCTGTTACCGGCGATTTCGTACGCGTTACACTATTAAATTTTTATTTTTTTGAAATGATAACTTCTTTAGGCGCGTTGCGAATTTTTTGAGATGAGAAAAAACTATTGAACTCGCGACACTGTTACCGACACCTGTCACTGACTACTGACACTGACTGTTACTGACACCTCTGTATATAAGTATCTGTAGTGTAGTCTGCTTTTATTCAAGTTTTCACTTCTGTCGGCACTCCCGGAGTGCCACTTTTTTATTTATTATGGCACACAAAACAGAATGCAATCAATCAAACACTAAATATAATAATCAACTCTTAGAGCTAGATTGTATCTCAAAGCATGTATACACTGAATGACAACTCTAGAGCAGTTCTGTGTAGACCAGCTGAAAGGAAATATCTACTTAAATGTGTAGTAACCTAGAAATAAAGATTCGCTGTGAACTTGACACCTCATTTCTATCCCATGGGAGCTGATTTATAGGATAAAAAGTAGCCTATGTGGTAATCCAGGTTATGATCTACGTACATACTTAATTTCAGCGAAATCTGTTCAGCCGTATCGACGTGATAGAGAAACAAACATCCAAACAGTTACATTTATATTACTGCTGGGTATAGGCCTCTTTACTACACCATTCTTTCCGATTGCAGTCTCATCCATTGACACCCAGCTACGCTTACAACGTCATTGGACCATCGGGCGGGTGGTCTGCCTCGTGATGTAAGTCACATCACAAGGTAAATCTTTACAAAGAATAAAATGAAGTCGCTTCCGCTGTCTGTTCGCTTAGATCTTTTAAACTACTCAACGGGTTTTAATGCAGTTTTCAAGTTTTCTATACAATATATTATAAGAGTGATTCAAGAGGAAGGTTTATATGTATAATACATACATAGCTATGTTTGTTTGTTACCTTTACGCGACTAAACGGCTGAACGGATAGTAATGAATTTTTGCAAGGAGATAGCTATATCCTACTTTGTAGCCAACTGCGCAAAATGAGGGTAATGTTTTATTGAAAAACCACGAAGCCGCGAAGTGCGAAGCCGCGGGCGGGTCAGTTAGTTAATAATATTTTTATGTTAATATTGATTGGTTAATTAGTATATTTTTTTACTAAGTTTTTAATATTTTTAATCTTTTCAAAATTCCGCGACGTACTGATTAAAACATAATATTTTGTAAGTAAAGAAAATATTACCTGTTACGTACACGTATTCACGTACAATACACGTGTCCGTGACACAGCCACCCCCCATTTCTTTGTTATAAATTACCGGAATGGGCGCCAGATTGTACACAGGCTGTTTGGTAATATACTAACGATATTCAAGTGATGGTTTCTCAAAACATAAAAAGACTTATTGGAAAAAAACTACTAGTTATATTATCAAATTTTAAAGAAAATCAACTAAGTTTAAGGTGATTAATTCGATATAAAACTTACTGCGATTTGATATCTCTTTCGGAAATGGCTGCGGGTATTGGGTTAGAAAGGGACAACAAGAGATATCTCGAGACGTCACCAATACAGTATCTGTGGTTAGATGGCAAGCATTATGCAATAGCATAACATAAGTTTAATAAAGTGTTTGTTTTTACATGCCAAAATAAATTTCACATTTCTATGGTAAACATTTCACAAATTTATTTATTATGCTCATCAAAATAGGGGTTATTTTGATGGTTATTTAATTTTTGTGAGTATATTATCAAACACCCTATACATTTGAGTGATAATGTTAGTGACTCACCGTCTGCAGGCTCCTCCTTGACCTTGATGTGCTCCGGCTTGACCTTGTGCTCCTTGCGCTCTTTGTCGCGACGCGAGCGCTTGCGCGACCGCGAGCGCTCCTTGTCGCGGCGTCGGCGCGACCGCGACCCGGACCGGCGCCGGCGGCGACTACAAACACATACACCATTAGTATTTGCCACATATAAAACATCAAGGATGTTACTGAGCTTCGACTCCGACTCCGATAAGTCGGAACTTCCGACATTCCACCTCCAGTTCCGACACTTTTAAATTGGAGGTAAAAGCATAGCTAATAGCGGCGGCGGCGGTCAGCATGTACGAATACGTTTATACATATCGCGCGGGGAAGCCCCTTCTCCACGCGCTTTCTGTTGTCGATTGCTCTTTCACTTGTAGTTTGTTACGCAATACAATTGGACTTGATTAGGACAAGGAAGCCAAAATCAAGTGTTATTTGGAACTACTTCTTTGAACCACCACCACATTGTATGAACAATATCCATATAATTTAACCGTCATTTATTGACGTGAAGTCATTTACATGAAGTGTCGCGTCACTTTGACAAGAATGTTCTATATAGTTTTTATCCCGATCTTTCCACGGGAACAGGATATTACAAGCGTGCGAAGCCGCGTGCGTGTCAGCTAGTAATAATATAATATATAGTGTGAGTATGATATAATATAGTGTTTTCTTCTTCCTGCCCTTTTCCCGCATTACTTGGGGTCGGCACAACATGTATTCCTCCTACACATATCTCTATCAGCCGTCATCTCCGTTGTCACTTCCTTCCTACTCATATCACTCTTCACACAGTCCATCCATCTCTTCTTGAGCCTTTCTCTACTTCTATATCCATCCACACTCATATCTAACACTCTTTTGGTCACATGATTATCTTCCCTCCGTCCAACATGTCCATACCACGCTAGCCTCTTACTACTCAACTTTTTTATCACAATTTTATAATTTAGTATAGTTAGTGTTACCCTTCAGCATCCTCCTCGCCGGCGGCGCGCGGCGTGCGCTCGGTGCGCTTCTCCCTGTCGCGGTCGCGCTCCTTGTCGCGCTCGGTGCGCTCGCGTTCACGCTCGCGAGCGGGCCGCCGCGAGCGCGAGCCCGAGCGACGCCGCGGCGAGCGGGACCGACTGCGACGCCGGGGCGCTGCGGGGACAATACCACATTGTTACATTAAAAATGGGGGCAAAGTGACTTTGATAACAATAAATATTTACATGACTAATATAAAGAAGAAACAAAAGACCGTTGCAAGCGATTTATAGATCTACTAGCAGCCCGTCCCGGCTTCGCACGGGGTAGACAATTATTTATTTTTGGAAAATTGGACATAAAACACTTTTTTTCAAAAATATTTTTATTTATTATAAAATTATTATTTATTATTTATTAATTATATATTAACGATAATAGCCTCCACCCCGCCCGCCGCGATGCCCGGCGCGCTTTTCAGACTGCATCGCAAACAACGGCCACGGCGCTATGGCGGTTTTGTTTACTGTTTGAATTTTTTAATTCGTAATATCTTTTGAATGGAAAGTCCAATTTAAATAATTTAAAAACTATTTTATAGGTAGTTAAATGGTCTTGACCATAACATAATTTATTTGGATAAGGATTAATATAAACACATAAATAGCATGGTTTGAATTTGGTTAGCATTTTCATTAATGTTTAAAATGAAAAAAGTTGTTGTAGTGACATAACTACAATAGTTGGACATATGCTACCGCGGAGTTTTTTGTAGACATTATGATGTTCTTCAATATTGTTGTACATTATTTTGTTCTATCGCTAATAGTTTCGGCAGCGCATTCGACGAAAGACATTTTAAGACTCATTTTTCTACACCTTCAGTTACATTGTTCAAATTTTACCAAGGATCCCTAATTTTTTTCAAAATGAAATGTAGCCTATGTCAAATTGGAAGAATGTAGCATTCTATTGGTGAAAGAATTTTTTAAATCGGCCCAGTACTTTTTGAGCCTATTCATTACAAACATACAAAAATAGGTACAAATCTTTCCTCTATATAATATTAGTGTAGAAGTGTAGATAGCTCAACTGCTCCAGATCACTACCTGGCGGAAGTGTTGAATCATTACTACTACATCATTACTAGGCTGAGACGCAGGAGGTCGTGGGTTCGATTCCCGCCGCGGAACAAATGTTTGTATGATCTACAGATATTTGTTCCGTGTCTGGTTGTTTTTCTATATATTATAAGTATGTATTTACAAAAAAAAAGTATATAAGTATTCTATCAGTTATCTGGTTCCCATAGTACAAGCTCTGCTTAGTTTGGGGCTAGATAGCGCTGTGTGAAATGTCCAGAAATATTTATTTTATTTATTTATTACTTGCATGTACAATCTCCCAGACATAGAATTGTTAGGTATAATATTAGACAGTAAACGTTTTTTTTTATACTCCTGGAAATAGAACAAGCCTATGGCCCACCTGATTTAATTAAGTGGTAACCATCGCCTATGTCAAAGTTTTGCCTCGGTGCCCTACCATGCACTTCCCTGCGTCCATCAACTTGAGGCATACACCCACTAAGTGTAAAGCCTCATGTGCCTGTAATTTCACCGTCAACCATAGCCTTCACACAGAATCGCAGCACGTTAGTGGGGTCCGTATATTTATAACGCTCGTAACTCCAGAATCCTTCATTACATTCGGGATTCAATATGGCGGCCGTACCGCAAGACAGTTCTTTATCCCCTCGTGTAATAATGTAGTATGAATAGTGTACCTCTGTCGTCGTGCTTGGTGCGGTCGTCCCTGTCCCGCTGCTCGAGTCGGTATCGCTCCCTCTCCCTCTCGTTGTCCTCGCGGCCCGAGTGCTTGATGTTCACGTCGTTGCCTCCGCGCCGAGTGCCTCCGAGCCCGCCGCCTGGAATACACATATTATAATATAATACATACAAGCTTTTATTTACTTTACGCATTAATTAAATTTACATTGTTAGAGACTTAAAATTAATTGACCGAGTGAACAAAGCGTCTCAGTTTCAAGATTGGCCAAAAATGCTTTTGTTCGTCTGTCAGTCTGTCTGTTCTTGCCTACAGGTAAGAAAGAGAGAACGAAAGTTTGTTTTTATTATACCAACCACTAATAACTACACAAAAAAAAAAAAATAGATATCAATTATTAGTAGCCGTTGCAAAAAAGTTCAAACTCAGCATTTTGATATGTCATAAGAGGTAACACAGCGCTGGTCTTCCGTTCAGGTCGCATTTTTCAACCGATTTTGACGAAAATTGGGTGAGTAGTTTAGGCGCTACGGTGGACCATACATACATAGACTGCTAAAAATATAACCCTTCCTTTTAGTTTTGCCGCAGTCGGGCAAAAATGTATCCTATACCTATAACCCGCGCCATAATAACGAATCGATTGACACCTCATTCACCTCTCACTCACCATCAAAATCGGCTGAGTAATTTAAGCGCTACAGTGGAATAGACTGCTAAAAACATCACTCTTCCTTTTAGTTTTGCCGTAGTCGGGAAAAAATTTAGCCGATATAACCCGTACCATAACAAGGAATCCATTGACATCTAATTCATAACAATCGGATGAGGCGATACGGTGGAACAAACGTAAATACAAACATACATAGACTGCTAAAAACATAACCCTTTCTTTTGGCTTTGCCGTAGTCGGGTAAAAAGCGATATACCTTTTATATTCAAAACTGAATTACGATAGTGAAGTTCGGTTTTCGAAAAAATCATAAAAACACTACCTTAAAATTAATGTCACTTCCAAAAGTTTTGTTACAAATTTTGTTATGTCCGAGGTCACGAATCATAACTCATCTGAATGGTCTTCACGATACAGGCTTGCCTAGTGTGAAGGCCGCTGCATTATTGTGATCGTAGGTAGTGCCTTCTGCCTCAAACTTTCTATAACCATGTATAAAAAAAAGTAAAAAAGTAAAGTGGGCACTTCATTTTTATTTTGGACCCTCCATACATTTAGCCCATCCTCGTTTTTTATTCGCTCAGAGATTAAATGAAATAATTTGACAATTATTGTTTGACAATTCAATACAATTTGACAATTGCTACTCAAATTTGCCAAAGAATTAAAAGTTTGGCTACTACGTGAAGGCTTTTACAATGTAAAAGAGTTCGTTACTGGCAAATATTTGACATTATAGTCATTATTTAACTCTTGACAGTAATTATTATTTTCTTGTCAGGTAATTGTAATCTTCTGACATTGTAATTTTATTTCTTGACACGTGTTTTTTAATAAGTAAGATTTGTTTTATATTTTTTTATTGCGTATATTTACATCAGGAATGTTGCGGATAGAGATTTTTTAATGCGAATATTTGAAGGCTCACCTCCGCGGATGCGGATCTTAATATTTTTTTAAGACACTTCGTTTTGGTGCAGACATAAAACAAAAATATAAACTATTAGCTGCAGAAAACTCGCTTAACATACAATACTCACAATAACAATCAAAAACTAAAATGTTCATACGATAAGCGCAAGTAAACACGTTATGATTAATTGACGAGATACAAATGATAAACAATAACAAACGCGTCAAATCCAATCACCGAAATCTTCGCTCCTATCGGTCAATCAGCACGTGCCCACGGCACGCGCCACTCGCAAACCCCATCCAATTTCTTTCTTGTCGCGACGTGCGCTGCATTTGCATACGCATGAACACCCGCATCGATTATTGCGGATGCTGATGCAAATGTCCAAATCAATGCGGAGGCTCCGCATTTGCGGATGCGAATATTCGCAACATCCCTGATTTGCATGATGGGCAGTATGAGCCACTCTCATATTGTTTTATAAGATCTATGTACCTAAGTCACATAGAAGAATCAATTATGAATATGAGTCATGAATTGCTTTGACATGGTGACCAAGCCGTTACAAGTAGTAGGTAGATAGTTTCACATATGAACCCTGGCAGGGTATAGCAACAGGAAGGCAGACCATGTTTTCCTATCTAAATAGGTAGGCTGTTGACACTTTACAATTTATGCGATATTTTATTATAATATATTTTGCACATAGGTTATTCATTATTTCTACTTATTGGATTACTAGCTGTTGCCCACGACTTCGTACGCGTTACACTACTGAATGAGTAGGTAACCTAGAAATAAAGCTAAACTCGCTGTTGCAACTTGACACCCCATTTTTATCCCATGGGACCTGATTTATGGGATAAAAAGTAGCCCATGTGTTAATCCAAGTTATAATCTACGTACATACTAAATTTCATCGAAATCGGTTCAGCCGTTACGACGTGATTGAGTTACAAAAAAAAATAAACAAACATTCAAACTTTCACATTTATAATATTAGTGTGATTATTAGTATACTGACATACCTATATGAACATTGTAATTTGTCAACGGACTAAAAAATGAATTGAATAACGTAATAATAATGATTCAATTATTGATTAATTGTATAATGAAACTCACCCAGCCGTCTCGGCAGCCATCCTTTGACAGTGCGGGCTCGTTCTACGTCAACCAGCACACGCTTACCGTCGATTTTCTTGCCATCAGCGTGCTTGTACGCGGCTGTAACGTTAACAAACAATATAACCACTCATTCGTTTTATTGACAACATTAAAAATAGCATTTTAAATTGACAAAAGACTTTAAATTAAGATTTATATTGGGGCAATTCTGTTAACACAAACTAAACGGTTCGACAGCACTTAGGCTCGATCTACACTGCCACGGAATGTAAGCGAATTAATGTAACGAAATTGTACGTAGCATAATGAACTTTATTTCAATTGTGTTACATACAAACAAGATGCGAGCCAAATAGATCTGGAAGACGCGTGACCAGAACCCAATTCTGCTAATTTTTATGGAGCCATTGAATAATTTTACGATTATCTTTGTTGTTCCTGTCATAAGCTGTGCATGACATGACGACGGTCATTGAAAAAATATTGTATTAGAAGAATACCAAAAGGTATGCATAGTGGCGATTTTGCGACGATTGTCATATGAAGCTATTGGTTTAGTAGATTTGGGTCCGTTTATGGCTCGTATTTAGTTTGTACGTTATACAATTGGCATAAACTTCATATACGTACAATTGATTCGCTTCCATTCCGTTCCGCAGCAATGGAAATTGAGCATAGCGTGTATTTTTTTAAAGACAGTTTTCAATTAAAAAACTGTCAAAGTGACTCTGACTCCAGACTCGATTTAGTTGAGTTGTTTTAAAATACGAACCCAAACTTACATCATTTTCTTTTGTATACGGAGAGGGACAATTGTCTGTAATTATTTGACAGCTTCAAATGAAAAAACTGTCAAAATCTACACACGAAACTCGATTCAGTTTTAGAATACGAGTAAAATCATTTTTTTCTTTTGCACACAGAAACCTAAATTTTGTATAGTTTATGCCAACATAATTGCCCCATTGACTATCAATTAGATGATTAGATTATAAAAGTTTATACATGTTGCTTCGATATATCTATCAGCCCTGAATTGTCCTCACTATGTTATATAACTTTAGATTCATGTTAAAAGATTGTATAAGGGAAGCATTTACCCCCATTTTCACCCTCTTAGGGGATGGATTTAAAAAATCCTTATCAAAGAATGTTATACAACTTTTGATTCATGTTAAAAGATTTTATAAGAGGAGCATTTACCGCCATTTTCACCCTATTAGGGGATGGATTTAAAAAAAATCCTTGCCTTAACCCCAAAAAGAATGTTATACAACTTTTGATTCATGTTAAAAGATTTTATAAGAGGGCCCCCATTTTCACCCTCTTAGGGGATGAATTTAGAAAAATCCTTGTTCAAACCCCACAAAGAATATATTCTCTAGATTTCATGTCTGTAGGTTTAGGATGTTCGTTATATATCAGTCAGGACTAAGATTCTTATTTACTACAGATAAGATAAATTACATAATTCATTTTTTATGCTATTTGTGGGAAAACAGGGTTACGGACCACCTGATGATAAGCTGTCACCGTCACCTATTGACACCGGCAACACCCGGGGTATTGCCCATGCGTTCTCTACCCTGTAGAAACCGCTTTACAGTTCTCTTGAAGCGTGCCATGTCGTAGCCTAACGGCAAAACCTCAGATGGTAGGTCATTCCACATCTTGCAAGTATGGGGTAGAAAAGATCGCGATACCCAATTGTCGACGATAAAATATTTTTTGACTTAGATGGACAATTTCTAATTTTAAATTCATGAATATTTTGGTTGCATGAATCATTAGTGTTATCATTTAAATACTTATTATGTGTAGATTTAAGTATTCTGAATAAAATACATTTTATTTTATTTTGTAATTGGAGAACGCACTGATTTGTAGACGTTCTAAATAGTAAAGATGTTTTAATAAACAATTGTAAAATTCGAGTTTATTTAAAGTTTTCGCTTCCTTTCCAGTTAACATGTTTCGATTAATATGCAAACATCAAAATTGATAGTCAAAAATAAACCTTAACCTGAAATTATGCATTTTTGGAAATAAATCCATTAATTTAATATGCACCCAAAACATACTTCAAATTCAAGATTTATATCAAAGTTTAGTTATTTTATACCAGATAATGTAATCGACAAACAGCATTGCTGTCCATAATCCAAAACAATATGTATTAACAAAAATCCAATAAATAATGTACTTGAATCCACCTTTCCATACAATGCGGTGTATTTAGAGTTTAGACAGTGCTATTTGTATGGAACCGTGGTTCCAACTTCAATATTATTCTTGATTTCTTTAAATCACATGTAATTTGCTCATCAATAAGGCTAAATATGGTGATACCATACATTTCTGGTACTTTATATTTTTACCTCTTTTGTGGCAAATAAATAATTCTTTATCTTTAATTGCCACATTTTATTGTTCTGAATTACGGAGAGCCATTTCTCTAAAATTTTAATTTATCTTACATGAGTATAGATAAAAATGTAGTATTCATGAATTTGAAATAAGCTTTTGAACCTGAAAATAGAATAATCACAAAATATATAAAAAAATAAAATTATACCCACTTTCGATACCTACCGACCGTGCCAGACGCCGTTATAAATCTTTACGAGTATTGAAGAAATATGTATGTAAATACCCACCGTATTATACCTACCGTCAGACCTTATTTACTTACTTTATTTTTTTGTTCCGGACCACGTCGTTAAATGTCAAAACCTTTGCGCATTACTTACTTTCCATCCGCGCATTTACTCTAATAATAAATATACAAGAAACTACATTTTTTCATGATAAATTTTACAACCGACTTCAAAAGCGGGAAACGAATCATATATATTATTCCCCAAAAACAATACAATCCCTAAGTATAAATAGTGATGTAAACTTACCTAATACACATAAGATTAAAAAATCACCTATTCGGAAGGTAGTTAGAAATGTTTTGTTTGAAGTCGGTTTTTTTTTAAATTGTATGTTGGCGTCTTACCACATACAAACCTATTAATACGTGGCCCTTCTGGTATGTGGAACGGTCTTAACGGCTGGGTCTGTGGTGTGAAATAGAAAAAACCCTTATTAATTCAATACAGGCTGTAATTTTTTGTCGGGCGGGAGGCATAACGCCGTGCGGCCTTCTCGGAGGTATCAAAGTAAAACCTTCATGTAAAATAAATAATAATATAACGCCCGCTATGTTCACTGTACATTAAATGTGTTTAGCGTTCACTCATACTCATTTATACAAATAGAAGAATGGAAGAAGAAAAATAGAACACTCGATTCACTTGGCTACACTATAAATAAATAAATATTGCTGGACATTTCACACAGCGCTATCTAGCTCCAAACTAAGCAGAGCTTGTACTATGGGAACCAGATAAATGATATAATACTTTTGTAAATACATTCTTATAATATATAGAAAAACATCCAGACCCGGAACATGGCGGGAATCGAACCCCCAACCTCCTGCGTCTCAGCCGGCTATGCACCCACTGCGCCACGGAGGTCGTCACTGCGCGCACGACCGCTAGTCACCGCCTGTCATACGCGAGCGGCAAGAGGCGTCGGAGGAGGGGACAGAAACTAGTCGACCCCTAGTTCCCCTCCAGTAGTGCCGCTGCAACCGCGACATTTGCTGTTTCAGCCGCAGCGTCGCTCGGAACTGTACTTTGACGTTGATCGGCGCTATTTGACTAGTAGCTTGTGATTATCAAGATATAGTATAGCGGGAACTCTATTCTTTATCTTTTATTAACAATCATAGTTCAAAAGTTGGCAATCCTCTATACTGACTAGAATGGGGAGATTCTATTAACTTTTATAAATTTACAAAATAATGTGTATTTTTAATAAGCCATTTTTGCGTGTAAGAAATAAATGAATGAGGGCTTTTAATTTTTGATTTCATAAGAAAAAACTAGTTCAAACTAGCATAATAGATGTCCGGAGATGCACCGCCAAAAAATATAGTTTAAATGCCAACATCTCAAAAACAAAAATTGTCTAAAACTATCTCATTTCGTCAGATAAACAAACACATATTCTTGTTTTTTTTTTATTTCTTGTTTCTCGGAAAATAATGTTGATACGACAAAAGTTGACAAATTCACTTTCCTTTGTTATTCGGAGTATGACAGAGCAACGCCATCTGTTAGCAGTTACAAAAACATGGCCGTGAAACCCCCTCATTGAAATGTTTGTACTTTGTATATTAGTTTGAATGGGATAATCTCAAAAACTACTGAACCTATTTTAAAAACTCTTTAACTGTTAGAAAGCTATACTAGCCCTGAATCTCATAGGCTATGTTTTATCCTAATAAAAAATAGTTTACAGTACGAAATCTCAATATTTGTGAATGTAGTTTGAGAAAAAGGCGCTACTTGGCGCTAACGAAGTTGCGAGCGGGTCAGTATCACATAGATATAATGTATTTCAAAGGACATTATGTAATCCTTGGAAATACATAATATTAGGTTGCGGAAAAAGTTTATTCGCATTTTTTAAGAAAATTCAAAACATTTTTTAATATAGTTTATTTACATTTAACTAAAGTATGTAGGTACCATTTTGTTCGATAACTTTTTGCCATCTTGTAGGTAGGGACATGATCCCATTTCTATAGAAATTTTAGGGTTTCTGATCAAAATACCGCGACAAGTGGTTTTGGCAGTCCTCTCGTGATGTTAACCTGACACTACCTAAAGAATTCTGAAGAGACCGAAACAGGTGGAAATCTGAAGGTGCAAGGTCAGGACTATACGGGGGATGCATTAACACCTCCCAGCCAAACTCTCTTAATTTTTGCTGAGTGGCTAAAGATGTGTGAGGTCTAGCGTTATCATGATGAAAAACCACACCCCTTCTGTTGATTAATTCCGGCCGCTTTCTCTCAACTTCTTGCTTTAATCTTATCAGTTGTTCGCAGTAGAGTTCAGAATCGAGGGTCCTGCCTGGTGGTAACAGCTAATAATGAATAATGCCCTTCTAATCCCACCACACACACAGTATCACCTTACTGCGAGTTAACCCGGGTTTTGCCACAGTCTGTGAAACCTGACCGGCCTTTGACTACGACCTTTTTCGCACGTTCTTGTCGTACGTGATCCACTTATCATCACCAGTTATCAGCTTCTTCAAAAATGGTTCGGTTTCATTACGTCGTAATAAAGAATCACAAATGAGTACACGGTTCATTAGGTTTCTTTCAGTGAGCTCGTTGGGTACCCAAATATCGAGCTTTTTTGTGTACCCAGTTCTTTTCAAATGCGCCAAAACTGTTTTGTGGTCAATTCTCAGTTCTTCAGCTACGTTGTAACTACTGATATGCCGATCTTGCTCCACTTTTTCAAAAATGGCATCAATTTTATCCGTAATAGGGCGACCAGAGCGACGTGCATCTTTGACATCAACATTTCCGGATTGAAAATGTTTAAACCAAATTTGTGCTACTCTCACAGACACTGCACTAGGTCCATAAACATCGCAAATTTTTTTCGTGGCTTGCGTTGCATTTTTACCTTTATTGTGGTCAAATTTTAAAATGTATCGGATTTCTTCATTAGATTCACTCATCTTTACAGTACGAAAAACAAATAAAAATCACACATTTTCGTAATTTGAATTTGGAATTATCTTCTTTAAAATTTAAACTTTGAATGATACCAAAACCAGCCAGATACAAATAGTATAGCCAAAGAGATTTTATTACAAGTTCATACATACTATAATGCGAAAAGACTTTTTCCCCAACCTAATATAAAAACGAATATAAATGGATTTTTGTTATGTTATTATTTATGTATAAGGTTTTCCAGGGACTAGAGTATGGGGTTCTTCAAAGAGGGCGTTTTGAAAATTTTAAAAGGTCGGTTTCGCGCGAGTACTAACTTTGGTGTTACAAACGTCTATAGGCTACGGTAACCGCTTACCATCAGGAGGCCGTATGCTTGTTTGCTACCTTACTGGTATAAAAAAATGTAATCCTTGGAAATATATAATATACAAAAATATCTGGTTTTTTGTATATTATTTATTTCCACGGATTACCTATATCCTTTGGAATACAAATATCTATGTATGTGATATTGACCCGCTCGCAACTTCGTTAACATATACATACATAATATACAGAAATAACTGGTATACATTAAAGACACTCCGAGAAGGCCTCAATTTAGAACAGTGTCATACAAAATATCAAAATTGAATACAGAAATGTTGTGTTCGAAATGTACATTATAACAGAATATAATTTTCATAACAATGAATTTGAGGACCAAATAGTTACAATTTCTTGTATTTGTTATTTATATTTTATTATATTTGGGGGGACGCCTTTGCCCAATAGTGGAAAATGTAGACTATTAAAAAAAATTCTATATGTATCCCTGAATGGGTGATTATGACCATTTGATGAAGAATTATATTGTATGAAGTTTAAAGCCATTGTTCATGTTTGTGTTATGTAGCTTCAAACATCATCATCATATCAGCCATAGAATTGATTGAAAATACTCCATTGCACTTATAAAACTAGTACAAAGGCGAACTTAATGCTAGAGAGCATTCTCTTCCAGATAACCTTTGTGTATGTAGTGCACAGACAGAAATGGAAACTAATGAAAATTTGCAAAGAACTTATAAAAATAGCATATTATAGGTATATACTACATAATTAAACATACTTAAATACATTAGGGCGTCATTTTTAACGGTCAAATTCTTTTAACCAAGTAATAAAAACAGATGTGTATAACCATTTAGTCCTCGAGTAATGTTGATATAGCTATATGTGTAGGTACTCACAGTGCATGTCTCGTTCGTGTTCATACTCTATAAAGGCGTAGCCCCGGGGCTTGTCATTCTCCTTGTTAAACACCATGTGGATCTGAAAAATATCATCAAATTAATTAATGTTAATTACCAATAACTTACCCAATCACGTTAAGGAGTTACCACTCAGTCAATCCATACTAATATTATAAATGTGAAAGTGACTCTTGTTTGTTTTTACCTTTTCATGACTAAACGGCGGAACTGATCGTAATGAAATTTGGCACGGAGATAGATTATATCCTCGAGAAGGACATAGGTTATCTTTTGTGTCAAAAAATAATCTTGAAGGGGGTGAAATGTTTGTATGGGCCATCCATAAGTTCTTAAGTTAGAGATCTGAAAATTCATATTTAGGCTTTTGGTAAGAAATACGTGTTTCAACAAATCATGCCTAAGGGGGGGGGGGGGGGGGGGGGGGTTTAAAGCGACCCCTAACGGAGAAAGTAATGAAGCTTACCTTTTTAATAGGTCCATAGCCTTCAAATTCTCTTCTGAGCTTCGATTCAGATGTGTCATAATTCTGGAAAATAAAAATGTAACATTAAAAAATATTTTTGCAGTCTTCTTATTATTTATGTTATAAAAGTAGCGAAAGTTGACAATCCTATATTGGGACTCTATATCATATTAACTAGTTTATATAGTCCAGGGCACACCTAACTTTTGAGGTTTGCCATCTCTACAGTTAGATTCAAATATACTAGCAGTCTAAAATACCAATAAAGTTGTATTAATTTACTATTATATACAATATATAACAATACAATAATATATGTAATATATTACAAAGTTATATTAATTAAATAAGTTAATTTATTTTCAAGTGAGATACATACAACTCTAGCCACAAACAGTGTCTTGAAGGGGTCGGCAGTGGAGCGCGGGTTGGTAGTCGGGTCCCATAAGGCGATCTCCTGCTCTAGCTTGTACGCAGTTTGCTCAGCTCGCTCCCGTCGCCGCCGCTCTAGCCGCTCCTCTCGAGTTTCCACGCGAGTCGGAGGAGGTGTGTCTGAAGGGTGCTGTCAAGTTGCAAAAACACAGTTAAAATAAATGTTTGCATGGTCTACAGATAATTGTTCCTGGTTTGGGTTCTAAATAATTATAAGTATATAGGTATTTAATTTATACAAAAAAAGTATTCTATCAGTTATCTGGTTCCTATAGTACAAGTTTTGCTTAGCTTGGGGCTAGATTTAATAATAATAATGCTGGACATTTCACACAGCGCTACCTAGCCCCAAGCTAAGCAAAGCTTGCACTATGTGAACCAGATAAATGATAGAATAATTAGTTTAGTAAATGAGTGTGGAGTGATTTTCAAAACTGTAGTATTTAAGGTTTGTGAACTACGAGGCAATACTTTGTTATGAGCCATGGTTACCACTTAACATCAGGTGGGCCATAAGCTTGTATTACCTTAAAGATGTATAAAAATAAGGAGATAGGAGCTGTGTAAATTCCAGACGAAAAAATCAAGTCAAAATAGTATTACGATAACTATGGTACTATCGATTGATTTCACTCATCTCTCCGCTTTAGTGGAAACCAGCTCAAAGATGGTGGTTGATGTTGAGACAGACTGGAGACAGAGACGGGAGACTACTCTTATCATCATATCAGCCACAGGGCATCCACTGCTAAACATAGGCCTCCCCATAGATTTCCAGAGCGACCGATCATGTACAGCCTGCACACAATTATAGCTCCCAGCAACCTTTATATGGTAATTTCTATCTAGTAGAGGGCTGTCCTATGCTGAGTCTCCAGTGAGATAGATAGATAGTCATTTATTGATACAGAAAGAATTCCTAGTGTACAATTCTAATTATACTCTAGTAATAATTATATTACATTCTAGCCAACAATGTCAGAACAAAATCTAGCGTTCTATCTCTAATGCTTCATGGTTCACAACCAACAAGGAGACCCATGAGTACCTAGAAGTTCCCACAATTGACCAAGTAGTGGGATTCATAGGAAAAAGATACCTGGATCACCTAAAAAGCCATGATCATCCACTGGCAAGAGCATTGGTGAAAAAACGTTTTGACACAAGGCGGCTGAAACGAGTCCATGTCTTGGACAACCTGCTTGCTTGGATTCCGTGAAATATAATAAACCTTTGCAGAAATTTACAGCTTATTTTGAGAAGCAATGGATGAAGAAGTCCCCAGAAGTATTAAGCTGTGCAACGGAACATCATCGCATCAACAATGGATTAGAGGGTTGGAATCAATGAATCAATTAGAAGATTAGACCAAAACCGATCTTGATATCATTTTTGAGCTCTCTCCGCAAAGAGGCCAAATGGCAAGATTTTAGATTGCATCAAGCACTTTTCAAAAGAGAGCCACGTAGAAAGAACCAACTCATTTTCGAATCAAAATTTGAAAATGAAATGCAGAAGCTAAAAGAAAACAATATTACTCCATTTGATTTTTTTTTTAAAGTGACACATTTAAAAAGAATTGTATTCGATGATTATTGATTACTTGTAACATTTGTATATTATAGAAAAAATTGGTAGATTAAAGATTTAGTTCATGAATTTTGTGTTTATTTAATTTGTATTGAATTGTGCTAGGCCGTTCAGCTAAGGTGTCGTTTTGAATTTAGTCCCATTTGTTACTAGGTCATGTTGCTAATAGGACATTGTGCTAATATGCTGTTTTGCTTTTAGGATGTACTGTTAATAGGGCGTTCTGCTTAAATGTCCTTAAGATACGAAACGAAAAAAAATGCTACACTAACTCAAAAGGCTTAGTTCTCTTAAGTCTTCTACTATGTCAGTGCTATCGACGAGCTGGGTAGCCTCAACATTCACATGTCAGTCATTAAAAAAAAAAATATATACTTTAATAAAGCTATGGGTACCTACATAGTGAAACGAAATGTTAGTTTTTACCTAAGTATACTTTTTCTTTTAATTGAGTTTTTTTTATGTTAGGAATAAACTCAAAATTGGATGAAGATTCGAGCCACAATGATATGGCTCGAGTCTTCATCCAATTTTGAGTTGACCTTTGGAGCTGTCCAAATCAACACATGAGTCTCCGTACACTTTAGCACAGTTTAACAGGACCTTAGATGATTTTAGGCTTTTAGTATGTGTTCATCTATACCAATATTATATAGATCTACAGTTTGTTTGTTTGTAGGGGTAATCTTAGAATCTACTGAACGGATTCTGAAATTGATAGAACTACTGATAGAATAACTGATAGAAACTACACTATTCTTTGGGATCAAATGATAACCAGCTATTTTATTTAGATAAAAATATGTGCAAAGTAAGGGCGGGTCAGCTAGTATTCTAGTTTCTTGACTTGTTGACAAAAGCATATTTGTTACTAATGTTTCTTTTATTCATTTATTGATTTAGCAAGCCACAAATATTTAATATAAGTATTTATTTTTGTACAAGGAATATGGTGTAGTAGACTATTTTCGGCTTTCTTTAAACAAAAACCCCATAAAACGGGAAGGTGAAATCAACACAAGGAATTATAATTTTTTAGACAGGATAAGTTCATCCAATATTTAGTCGCAGCCATCGATCGGCTGCAAAAACTAGCGGTACAAAATCTAACCTCAAAAAAGTTCAAGAAAGCGCTGACTCCATCGTAACCTTTCTGTTTCTTCTCGTGTGGGAGCTTCGCCGCGGGCGGGAGGTACGGGACGGGGTCCCTCGCCGCGAACAAAGCTAACAAATTCGGTGGCAAAAACTGCGTCATCGTTTATAGCCACGCCAATCACTTTTCTTCAAAATAAACACATTTTACAACTTATCACACGTAATGTTAATTAATCTAAGTAAAACAGAACACTTTTAAGGGATAAATAAATTGATTTCTAACGTCAAATTCACAGAAATTAAGAAAATTTTATCAAGCAGTGCTCCCCAGTTATGTAGAAAGCGGTCGCCATTTGTTTTTTTTTTTGCAGGCTGCACGCACACTGTTGCCAACTGTACCCTAGACTTTCTTTGTAGCTAGAATAGATCTCTTGCAAAAAGTTGCCAGAATTCAAATTTTTGATGTACTAGAGAGTTGCTAGAAGTAGCTAAAGTTTAAAAGAAATAGGAATATATTTTGAACTAAAACTACAATAAATGAAAATAAAAGCTATAATTTAATGGAGAATATGACCGAGTTACCACCATTAATCAGAGGGACATACATAATAATATATCGATCACTTTATCATGTGTGATTTAAAATTTGTAAGAACATCTTGTTTCAGAACATCTTCTTGTTGAAGTAGGTATGTAGTTTTTCAAACACACGGGATTGTCAGTCCAAAACAGTGTGTACTCGTGTTTTTTGCATTTTAAAAATAATATAACCATAAATAGAACCGAAAAACTCAACAATAACAGTAAAAATATGATGTAAAGTTGTTAAAAAGTTTAGCTACTAAATTTATTAAATTGTTATTGTTGCTATGCAAAAATTGCTAGATCTAGCTACAAAGCTGTTAAGTTGGCATCAGTGGCTGCATGTAGGTCAACATAAACTTTGTTGCCAACTGCAAGTAGTAAATTTGTACCATTAATAATCCCTACCGCAAAAAAGAGGTGTTATTGTTTGTCCGTATGTCAATGTTGGCGTGTGTGTGTAGAATATTCGAAAGCTTGAGTTTGCGAGACAGTTACCTATAAAATTAGTTTGGTTATAAATGATGATGAGGCATCATCTTTTGGTTTGATATTACAAAAGAGGTTGTAATGAAGAAGTAAATAAGTATAGGTAAGTATTATGTAAAATAATACTCCATAATAGTGAAGCTTTCAATAGTTTTGATACAAAAAGTATTTAAAATTATGAACGTGAAGTGTTCTTCATTTTATATACTTTTTGTATCAAAACTATTGAAAACCTCACTATAAGGATATCAAATTTTAATATAAGCACTTAATTATTAAAAAAAAAACTTATTTTTCTGAATCAACGCCGTCTTTGCCCGCGTAGTACTTTACAAGAAGTAAAATTACTGTAACCACAAAAAGCAGGGTGAAAGTTACACACATAACAATCCTGATCACGTTCCTACCCAGACAAGTATTCTCGCCGCGAAGCATCTTGGATAAAACCTTTTTTAGGTTGTCTCATCTGTAGTACATCTAATAGCCTGTAAGAAACGATAAGAGTCCAGTTTCAAAGACATCGATTAACTAAACTGGGTATTGAAAAGACGTAAACACGGCTACACATCAAGCTGTAAGTTTCCAGTATCTGCTAAACTCGCATTGTGTAAGCTTAGGTACCGTACAATGTGAGGTCAGCTTATACTGTAAATTTAAGTTTGATGTTTAGCTGTGTGTACTACGTCATGGTTACAAGCACGGCTAAATTTTGTACAGTAGGTACTACGATTCAAGTTAGATACCTCGGCAAATTTCGTCTATCATCGGAAATACGGAATTTATAATAATTTCAAATATTGGTATCGCACGTGTGTTTGAAGCTCGCTAGTGACTGATAAGCCGTGACGAGCCGCGGGACAAACGAACATTGGTTGCACAATCGTACTAATTCAGAAACACGAACGTTGCCAAGGAACTTATATTGTAGTACTGCTTATAATGGCATTCTCAATCTTAATCAGTATTTGTCACTTGTTACAATTTATTGGTTTTGATAATTATTTTCCAATAGTATTTTTTTTATTCGTCAAGTAGCATAGGTGTCACGTAATCCCTTTTTTTCCAATACCTGTGTTTCGTGCAAGCAGGTTAATTAATATGGCAGCACTGAAACGAGCCATTTACAAATTTTGTTGTCATAACAACTGGCTGGCTGTTGCTATTGATCATTTCATTTTGATTCTTGTTCAAAATGATCATTTACATTAGTCCAACAAAATTAGTTATGATATCAAGCACTTTTCCTTGACGTTTTCTAACATCTATTTACTTCACTTCACGTAATTTTATATTGTATTGAAATCTATCACCAAAATTACGAATGTAAAACTTATACTTATTTGGCTGTCAAATCAAGATACGTTTATAAAGGAGGTCTGCTGCCAAGCCTTCAGTGAAGTTTTAAAACAGGTAGTAATGGAATAATAAACCATGTAGACGGTTAACAAAAGTATAAATATTACAAATCACAAACATAGCACATGAACAATTTCAGATCACATCTTCTGTTAGTTCTTTACTAGAACTATTATTATTGCAGTCACTGATAGAATAATTAAAACCACTAATGTTACAACCCATATGATGTTGAATTTCCTACCCAGACAACTGTTCTGGCCACGGAGTTCACCGCGAATCCGGAAAGGTGGACGTTCCGTATTAGGTTTTGACTTTTCCATGGGAATACTTGCAATAACCTGTAAGAAACGATGAAAATGTAGTTCTAACGGAATTAAATAACAGAATGGGGTACAATGATCACGCTTAAATTTTAAAAATAAATCATGTTCCCATAAGAATGCTATGTAATATCATCAGGTCATGGTCAGTATAGGAACTGAATGGGGCTTGACGAAGCATTCTGATGATTATTAGATTAAATTAATAGAGCAAAACTTCTCAAGATGTCTTCCAGAAGACCTCTCCATTTTGCTATCCTTCTGTTTGGTGTCATCAAGAGTCGGAAACCAAAATATCTGTTTCACAAATTAACCTGGTTCCGCGATTATAATAAATATAGTACCAGAGCTACAGAGTCTCTTCTAGTGACGCCTGCACATAACACCGCAGCTTTTCGAGGCAGCTTTAGCTATTGCGCTACGAAGTGTTGGAACAACATCCCTCCACCTCTATGTAATGTTAGCACAGTTAATTTGTTTAGATTAAGACTCAAAGCTGATATTCTCTCATCGCAGCTAAATCAACCGTAGTGGCAGTAGCTGAAGCTCTCTCTCTCTCTCTTTTCAGTAAACCATGGAGTCCAGTGTCTCCATGGGTAGTCTAAAATATATCAGTGAAATGTTCTTGAGTATGATAGTTGGTAGTGATAGACTTATTGGATTAAAATAGTAGGTATTTAATTGTGTTATGTATGTATTTAATAGGATTTGTGGTATTTAATGTGAGTAAGTATTTAATGTAAGTATTTAATAACGATAGTTGTGTTTTCTTATAAAAACTACCCTTGATCAAGATGAACGTGAGGTAACCTAAACTGGACTCAGCGGAAGACCAGCGCTGCGCCATATTAATGTTACGCCGAGACTGTTAAACAATGAATGGTAATCGAGGTTTCTCGAGCGCTTTTGTCTGTTATTGTTTGTGGTTTCGCAGAATGGAGAGTGGCCATTGTGTCGAGGGACCGACCCTTTCCTGGAGCGATCGAGATCGTTCTCGAACAATCGAAATATGCGCGATATAAATAGGCCGGAGAGATGGCCGGACAGTCAGTCTGGATTTAGCTATACGTGCGAACATTTCGGTGACTTTAAGTGGTGCACCAGTGGTGTGAAGTGGTGTGTTGTGATTACGTGTGACCAAGTTCGTGTATTCATCGTTTAGTGCTGAATAAAAGTGTTATTTTGGTTAAATCGATTCCCATTATTTTATCCCGAACCCTCAGCTCGTAACAATTTGGTGTCAGAAGTGGGATAAAATAATGCCGGTTCTGCCAAAGGATAACGTGGACGGTGTAAGGACGAGAGGTCAACGACAACAGGAAGTCCATGAAAGGCGGTTTGGAGATTCCCCGGTTCAAGAAGATCAACAGAGTCGTCAGCCGATACAGATGGAATCAGCCGCCCCCGAATCAATTGGAGCTTCATCATCATCATCCGTGGGGCAAGCTCCTGTGACAGGCGATCTTGCTGCTATTATGGCCATGCTTTGTCGTCAACAAGAAGAGCAGCGACGTTGGCAGGAAGAACAGCGACGTCAGGAAGAAGAGCAGGCTCGGTTGCAGGAAGAACAGCGACGTCAGGATAAGGAAGAGCAGCGTCGTCAGCAAGAAGAGCAGGCTCGGTTGCAGGAGGAGCAGCGCCGTCAGGAAAAAGAAGAGCAGCGTCGTCATCAGGAAGAGCAGGCTCGGTTGCAGGAGGAGCAGCGCCGTCAGGAAAAAGAAGAGCAGCGTCGTCATCAGGAAGAGCAGCGACGTTGGCAGGAGGAACAGCGTCGTCAACAGGAAGAACAGCGCCGTCAACAGGAAGAACAGCGCCGTCAGGACAAAGAAGAGCAGGCTCGGCTGATGAAAGAATTGTTCGGTTCAATTGGAAAGGAATTCCAGGAAGTGAAAGAACAGATAGAACATCATGAGAGCCGTATGTCGGAAGTTGAAATTCAGATCGCCAAGATAAAAAAAGCTCTGGATGCCCTGAGTTCTGGAGACAGCAATGTGGCTCCTACAATTGGTACACCTTCAGCGCGAGATTTTAAAATGCCACCATATGATGGAAGTTCTTCGTGGTCAGCCTACAAGATTCAGTTTGAGGCTGTGGTCAAGGCCAACGGATGGACAACGGTACAGGCCATGACGGCTTTAACACTGGGCCTTCGTGATAAGGCACTTACGGTTTTAGAGGCTCTTGGAAAGGATTTCACCTATGAACAGCTATTGGAGGCACTGGAGTCACGCTATGGTGACGCACATCTGGAACATGTTTTTCGAGCGCAGTTAAAGGACCGGAGCCAGCGTAACTCGGAGAATTTACAGCAGTGGGCTCTTGAGATAGAAAAGCTGGTTCGAAAGGCATACCAAACCTCTCCAGCACCCCTTGACAGTTATTTGGTTCAGGCATTCGTAGACGGAATACGTGATTTGGAAGTGAGAGCTGCTGTAAGGCTTGGACATCCTGATTATTTGAAAAATGCCTTGGCCCATGCATTGGAGGTGGAGGCTGTACGTCAGGACCACCGAGCTCACCGCATCAGAGAAGTAAAGGACTCTTACACTCACGACAGTCGTCCGAAGTTTAGCCCTAGATGCTGTGGGTGTGGAGAAAGAAGACATCTGAGGTCAAGCTGCCCAAAGAAGGTGGAGGCCGTGCGTCAGGACCACCGAGCTCACCACATCAGAGAAGTGAAGGACTCTTATACTGGGTACAATCGTCCAAAATTTAGTCCTAGATGCTACGGGTGTGGAGAGAAAGGGCATCTGAAGTCAAATTGCCCAAAAAGAGAAGAGAGCATGGATGAGTTATCACGACGACCATGCCCTGAAAACTGGAAACACTGTGCCGAAGAGAAGCCTAAAGAAGCGGTGCCCGTCAGGCTGTTGAGAAGTTTGAGAACGGATCTAAGTGACGAATGGAAAGAAACTTTGCAGCAGGCACAACAGGATGACAAAGACCTTAAACCCATCATTGAAAGGATCACAGCGGGTAGCACTAAGCCTTTGTGGAGTGACATTGCTGCTCTGAGTTCAACAACGAAGAGTTATTGGGCACAGTGGGAGAGCCTGGTTATCCACGACGGGGTGCTGTGTCGCAAATGGGAAAACGCTCGTGGAGATCACTGTCATCTGCAAATGGTGGTTCCCAAAGCCAAGGTCCCTAACGTGCTACAACTCTACCATGAAGGATGTTCGGGAGGCCACATGGGAGTAAAAAGGACACTGTTAAAAATAAGGGAGCGGTTTTACTGGATACATTGTAGAGAAGATGTTGAAGACTGGTGCCGAAAATGCACTACCTGTGCGGCAGTGAAAGGACCCCATACACGCAGCAGAGGAGCACTAAAACTGTATAACGTTGGAGCCCCATGGGAGCGTATTGCCCTGGATATTGCAGGACCATTCCCTGTAAGTAAAAATGGAAATAAGTACTTCATGGTCGTTATGGACTACTTCACGAAATGGCCCGAAGTTTTCGCCATTCCTAATCAAGAAGCTTCGACGGTAGCAGATAAACTAGTCCACGAAGTTTTCTGTCGTTTTGGAGTTCCCCTGGAAATTCACAGTGATCAAGGAAGGAATTTTGAATCACAAGTATTTCAGGAGACATGCCGAATAATGGGGACTCATAAAACAAGAACCACTTCTTATCATCCTCAGTCTGATGGAATGGTGGAAAGATTCAATCAGACGTTGGAGAGATATCTGGCCAAAGTGGTCGAAAATAAGCAAAACGATTGGGACCAACACATACAGCCGTTTTTACTGTCATACAGAAGTGCAGTCCATGAGAGTACAGGCGCCACTCCTGCGTTGGCAAATTTTGGAAGAGAACTACGGTTGCCTGCAGACCTGATAACTGGCATTCCTCCAGATTCTCCGCGTGCCATCACAGATTATGCAAACGACCTGCGCAATAAAATGAACGACATAAATGAACACATTCGACTAACTGGTCAACAAATGTCTGAGAAAATGAAGACCCGTTATGACCGAAATTCAAACAACTTGCGATTTGATGAGGGGTCACAGGTCTGGTTGCACAATCCGATACGGAAAAAGGGAAAATCCCCTAAACTACAAGCAAAATGGGATGGACCATACCGTGTGTTGACCAGGATCAATGACGTCACATACCGAATTCAGAAGGGAACGCGAGGAGCGCCTAAAATTGTTCATGTTGATCGGCTGGCGCGATATTACGGGGCTAACAATGCTCGGGACGAGCATGTTTTAGGAGGGGGCAGTGTTACGCCGAGACTGTTAAACAATGAATGGTAATCGAGGTTTCTCGAGCGCTTTTGTCTGTTATTGTTTGTGGTTTCGCAGAATGGAGAGTGGCCATTGTGTCGAGGGACCGACCCTTTCCTGGAGCGATCGAGATCGTTCTCGAACAATCGAAATATGCGCGATATAAATAGGCCGGAGAGATGGCCGGACAGTCAGTCTGGATTTAGCTATACGTGCGAACATTTCGGTGACTTTAAGTGGTGCACCAGTGGTGTGAAGTGGTGTGTTGTGATTACGTGTGACCAAGTTCGTGTATTCATCGTTTAGTGCTGAATAAAAGTGTTATTTTGGTTAAATCGATTCCCATTATTTTATCCCGAACCCTCAGCTCGTAACATTAACATGCCGTAGCATCATGCTGAGCTGAGTACCAATTCATCCCCACACAGAGCTCTTTAATTTGTTAGTTTGTTAGTGCTTAGTTTCGATTTTATTGTTGTTGTGTTTATTTTTTTTCCTTTATGACTGTGTGGATTTATGAATAAAATGTTTTCTTTCTTTCTTTCTTTAAATGATGGCTACTTTCACATATGGCCATCTAGCACCAAACTAGGCATAGCTTGTACTAATATGAAGGTATGGTGCCTGACCGATTAATATATCACTAAACACATTTTTCTTACCCTCGTTACGCATTAGATGAATTTGATTTGATTCCAAACAAGTACATGCTGGTATTATTTAAATTTGCTTATTGCTATTACAAATATAGCAATTTATCCCGAATGTTAGATTATTTTTATTTTCTGCCGTTAGTTTTGATGTTATAACGCCAAAATACGTGTAGGTTGTCAATGACAAGTCTCAGATACGTTTTTGTAAATAGGTTTATTTATTTCACCAAAGATACTCTTTTCAAGACCAAGAAGGTAAACCAAGAACTTCTTGGTAGCGAGCGAGTGATCTAAAAACCATAGTACCGGTATTGGTAGCAAGCCCTGACAAGAACTACTTATAATAGGTATTATTCATTAAAGAATATTTATATTAAAATACTTTATTGCCATCCTAAAATAACAATTAAATAACATGCAAATTTATGTGATATAATTGTCCTATCGCTTCAGCGATCTCTACCAGACAACCTAAGTACTTATGTACTGAAATATTTACTATTGCCATCCTAAAATAACAATTAAATAACATGCAAATTTATGTGATATAATTGTCCTATCGCTTCAGCGATCTCTACCAGACAACCTAAGTACTTATGTACTGAAATATTTACCGAAATGAAAAGATTTGAAGTAAGTATATCCACAAAAAGCTATATGTTCTACAAACAAACAGCACACCATATTAATTAAAACTTCAAATCTACTCGATTATTTTTTTTTATAGTCCCGATTGGTTCAGTATTGCGACAATGTAGAGTGTTACCATTTAACGACATTTAAAATCACCATTACCACAGACAATAAGAGGTTGCAGCTCCATTTTCTTTCCAGCCACGTTTTCCAGTCATGTACATGTACATGATAATTTCATCTGTGAGAAAGATAAAAACTAAATGAAGTAGCCATACCACGCTTAGGTACAGGCAAATGTTTGTATGATATGCAAATATTCGTTCCTGATGTGGTATCCTCGTAATTTATTATATCTACATTATCTACTAAACTAAAACTATAGCTAGATTACCTTAGGCTGTGTAGGTAGGTAAATATAATAATTGAAAGAATAACCAATGTTTTCCTTCTCTTGTTTGGTCGCAGAAACAGACAGAAATATTGAGATTTCAAAATGATCCTTGTGATTTTAATGACGGAATGGTTATTGACTTTGGTACCCACAATACGGGAATTCCTAGTTTGGTGTTGCATGCTATAAAATAGAATATCAAAAGATAAAATTAATCTAAGTTAAAAAGATTCAATCTGCATTGTAAATGCAATCTTGCCCTTACAGCTTCGATCAATAATACAACCGAAGCCTTACAGGGTACACATCAATTAGAATAAGTAGGTACTATAAGTTATGACCATCATCATCATCATCATCCACAGTTCATATGTACCTACCCACTGCTGGGTGTAGGCCTCCCTTTGTAAACGCCACCATTCCCGGTCTTGTGCTGCACGCATCTAGGTAGAACTCAAGTGGAACTGGGCAGGGCACTTGGCTAGTCGAGATGATGGCAGGTGGGGTAAATCTTTGACCGAATGGTGGCCAAGAACAGACCTAAAAAGTCCAGGACGTCCGACGGCGCGGTGGGTCGGCGACATAAAAAAAGTCGCGGGCAACTCCTGGAAAAGTTATGATGTACCTAAATAAATATCGCGTGTTGCAATAAATATATGAATACTAAAAAATATAAAGATAACTTTTTATTGAATTACCACACCCTCAGAAATAATACAAAAAGGGAAGGAGGCCCAAAGCGAGCACCCTGCCTAAAGCGGGCACCTTTAATAAAGTCGTAATTACAATATCTACTGTGGTGAAACAGCGCGTCGTCAAGCCCCCCCTCCCTGCCCACCCCGCGGCAGTCACTTGGTCAACCTCAGACCGCGCGAACGCACGCTGCGAGTCACAAAAGAATTTCGGTGTAATTTGAAAAATAATGCAAGGTATGTTGATTGTGTTTTCTCTATTAGTGTGTTAGTTGCCCTACTATCAAAATGTGCATGTTGTTTAGTGACTATCTGGTGGTATTTTGATTGTGCTTGCTTGATTTGGTTCCATAAATTAGAGGTTAGATTTTGATGACTAAAAAAACTGTCTCAAAGGGCAAAGCGAGCAGGGCATAGCGGGCACCTGCCCACTTTGCCCGAGCTGGAAAATGTACCTATAACTTGGTTTCATTTGTTTTATTTTTTTGTTTTAGATGGTAAATAAGTATAAAATAAAAACTTCACAAGCTTCCTGGGACGAAAATGTGATGAAAAAAGCCCTGAAGGAAGTTAATGAACTGCATAATTCTGTAAAATCTACAGCAATAAAGTATGGTATTCCAAGGTCAAATCTTCAGAGACACCTTTTATCGGGGTCTGTAAAAAAGAAGCTTGGCCGGTACACTACTATTTTCACTCCCTACCAAGAAAAGGAGCTAATTGAATACGTTTTCCATATGGACGCACTATTTTATGGCTTGACAAAACAAGAATTTCTGGAGCTCGTTTGCCAATACGCAAATATGAATGGAATTCCACATCCTTTTCAAAATGGTGCAGCTGGAAATGATTGGTAAAATGTAGAGATATGAATGTGACTTTAGACAATGTTGATAATTAAACGATAACTAATAAATAACTGATTTTTCATTTCCTGCTTTTTATTTGACACGTTCTAAAGTATAAGTTTTAGGTATTTTGCATAGTTTATGTCAAACAATTTAAGTATGCCTGCTTTGCCCAAAGCCCGTGCCCGCTTTAGGCCTCCCCCTCGGGCAAAGCGGACATTATTAAGAGTTTATATTTTCTCTCTATACCGTGTGATTTCAACCTTTCTATTAAATTTGTTCATGCTACATTTAACTACATGAATTGCTGCATCTGTTATAATTAGATTTTTCCAAAACATCTTGTATTTACCCCATATTTTTTCAAAATTACCTTAAGGTGCCCGCTTTGGGCCCCCTTCCCCTAAGTACTAGGCTAGAATAAATAAGGCAATACAATGGGCGGCCTTATCGCTGAAAGCGATCTCTTCCAGGCAACCTTATTTAACGGCTTAAGCCATACAAGCTGACCGCTCAAGCCTACACAAGGTGAGGTTAGCATTATATTGGAAATGTAAAGCTTGATAAGTAGCCGTGTGTACGATGCTTACATTCATCTTTCGGTTGTCAACATTTGTTCTGTTTTGAAAAAGACAATGCATACGACTATAATAGCTAGGACCGTGCCCGTGATGCCAATAATAGCGCACCAACAGTAGGCAATGTCGCAACGAAAGATTTTCTGTAAGAAGCCGTTTCCCAGTGGCTGTTGGCTAGGTGACGACAGATCTTGCCATGTCATTGGAACTGCAAATACACAGATACAGTCTTGTGGCTATATTTCCCATGGATAACCTCTTCTGAATGCAAATATAATTAAATCACATAACAATTAGAATGAGGGGGTTTCACGGCTATGTTTTTAGAACTGCTAACAGATGGCGCTGCTCTGTCATATTTAACAAAAGAGAGTGTATTGTCAATGTCAATTGCCACGTCAAAATGAGATTGTAGACTTTTAGAAAAGATGTGTCATTATAAACCATCTATTTTGACAGCTTATCTCCAGACAGAGCCATCTATTACTGGACTGGACTGGACTGCCTCCGTGGCGCAGTGGGCGTATAGCCGGCTGAGACGCAGGAGGTAGCGGGTTCGATTCCCGCCACGGAACAAATGTTTGCATGATCTACAGATATTTGTTCCGTGTCTGGGTGTTTTTTTATCTATTATAAGTATGTATTAGGTTGGGGAAAAGTTTCTTCGCATTTTTTAAGAAAATTCAAAACATTTTTTAATATAGTTTATTTACATTTAACTAAAGTATGTAGGTACCATTTTGTTCGATAACTTTTTGCCATCTTGTAGGTAGGGACATGAACCCATTGCTATAGATATTTTGGGGCTTCTGATCAAAATACCGCGACAAGTGGTTTTGGCAGTCCTCTCGTGATGTTAACCTGGCACTGCCTAAAGAATTCTGAAGAGACCGAAACAGGTAGAAATCTGAAGGTGCAAGGTCAGGACTATACAACGGATGCATTAACACCTCCCAGCCAAACTCTCTTAATTTTTGCCGAGTGGCTAAATATATGTGAGATCTAGCGTTATCATGATGAAAAACCACACCCCTTCTGTTGATTAATTCCGGCCGCTTTCTCTCAACTTCTTGCTTTAATCTTATCAGTTTTTCGCAGTAAAGTTCAGAATCGATGGTCCTGCCTGGTGGTAATAGCTCATAATGAATAATGCCTTCCCAATCCCACCACACACACAGCATCACCTTGTTGCGAGTTAACCCGGGTTTCGCCACAGTCTGTGAAGCCTGACCGGCCTTTGACCACGACCTTTTTCGCACGTTCTTGTCGTAGGTACGTGATCCACTTTTCACCACCAGTTATCAGCTTCTTCAAAAATGGTTCGGTTTCATTACGTCGTAATAAAGAATCACAAATGAGTACACGGTTCATTAAGTTTCTTTCAGTGAGCTCGTAGGGTACCCAAATATCGAGCTTTTTTGTGTACCCAGTTTTTTTCAAATGCGCCAAAACTGTTTTGTGGTCAATTCCCAGTTCTTCAGCTACGTCGTAACTACTGATATGCCGATCTTGCTCCACTTTTTAAAAAATGGCATCAATTTTATTCGTAATAGGGCGACCAGAGCGACGTGCATCTTTGACATCAAAATTTCCGGATTGAAAATGCTTAAACCAAATTTGTGCTACTCTCACCGACACTGCACTAGGTCCATAAATATCGCAAATTTTTTTCGCGGCTTGCGTTGCATTTTTACCTTTTTTGTAGTAAAATTTTAAAATGTATATTATTTCTTCATTAGATTCACTCATCTTTACAGTACGAAAAACAAATAAAAATCACACATTTTCCTAATTTGAATTTAGAATTATCTTCTTTAAAATTTAAACTTTGAATGATACCAAAACCAGCCAGATATGTACAAATAGTATAGCCAAAGAGATTTTATTACAAGTTCATACATACTATAATGCGAAAAGACTTTTTCCCCGACCTATTATTTACAAAAAAAAAGTATATAAGTATTCTATCAGTTATCCGGTTCCCATAGTACAAGCTCTGCTTAGTTTGGGGCTAGATAGCCATGTGTGAAATGTCTAGAAATATATATATATATATTACGCTAGTTGGAACTAGTTTTTTTAAATCGAAATAGAAAAGCCCTTGTAAGCCTTTCCAGTCTCTTCTATCACAACAGCAGTCGCGCCCGCTACTCTAGCTTGAATTAAGCTATCTGTTTGATTAATAAATGGTGTTCTTTTTTTATAGCATTGAAATTTATTCGTCTTGCAAACTGGGCACACAGTGTCATCTATCTAGGCACACGGAGAAAGTAATATGATTCTATGGTTTTTTTCTGAGTCGCCTCGTGTTGTAATGGGATCAGATAAATAATTTATTTTCTTCGTAACGAAGACACAAGCATTAGCTGCTCCAGAATTCTTCTGATATCTACTAATTTAGTAGAAAATGTTTGTATGGCAGCACTACAAAACGCGCCGTTTTTAAAATTTTATGTTGTACTAACCTACGCCATTACATGTTTTTTAGGATTCGATTCAAATTATTTAATTCTATAGTGTTTTCTTTCACATTAGATAACAAATAGAAGCAATTTATCCTGTAAGATAACCGCTATTTACTCACTACACACAAATTTAGGTTGTTTTCAAATGATATTGCTTTTGTTGACGTATAACTCCAGATTATAACCAGTAAGTATAAAATAGTATATTATGATACAAGTGAGCTAAGTTGCTCATTATACACGAGGCTGTGGGTTGCAGCCTGAGTCGTAGGCAAGGGCGTAAATCAGCCGAGTGTCTATTGAACAAGTTGCTCACGAGTTTCATACGCACTTTTTGAACACACTTGCGAGGAAAAAACAAACGGGTATTGCATAAATCGTTAAGCATTAAATTATTAAAATAATTGGTGAATGTACAATTTTCAATAAGATATTGTTGCAAACGCCAAATGTAAGGTGGTTGATTAGATATAGCCATACATGCAGCCTACTTCAAAATTATAATTTTAGTGATAAAATACAAATATTTTATAACAAAATATTGTGAATTATAAATAATTCGATAATAATAAATGTTTTTTCGTCCTAATTAGGGATACATTTATTTATTTCAAAAATGTAAATGGATTTTCAGCGGCTAATATTACCCGGTTAAATCGAAAATGCTCTGTTTACTCGCATATAATTTGCAGTTAGGTACTAACTTAACTTTGTAGGGATAATTCTATTATGCTGAGACGCAGGAGGTAGTGGGTTCGATTCCCGCCACGGAACAAATATTTGCATGATCTACAGATATTTGTTCCGGGGCTGGTTGTTTCTCTATATACCTATTATAAGTATGTATTTACAAAAAAAAGTGTATAATAATATAAGTATTCTATCAGTTATCTGGTTCCCATAGTACAAGCTCTGCTTAGTTTGGGGCTAGATAGCGTTGTGTGAAATGTCCAGCAATATTTATTTATTTATTTTTTATGCACGTGTGTGTTATAGTTCGGTTTATGGCCCTAAACACGATGAAATAAGGCTCAATTTACGTGCAAGTGTGTTGAAAAGACCAAAGCGTTATTACTAGTACATAAAAAAACTTAATACAAATAAAAATTAAAGTTATAGCACACAACAGAAATAAAAAGTGAGTTAAGTATAAAATTAACTCAGTACATACCTACTAAATAATGATAAATGAGCAATAATGGGATAATTGTCTAAAACAATTATATAAGGATTATTCCTAATCTAATCCGACGTAATTTAAAATAGTGTATCTACATATGTAAGAAATGCTTAGTACATCTACTTTTAAAAACGTCGAATTAGATTTAATCTAATTGTTCAAGAAAATTATCCCATTATTGCTCATTTATCATTTAGTACCTATGTACTTAGTTAATTGTACTAAAAACTGCAGGTTTTGTTTTGTAGAGAAATATCACAGAGAAATACCTACAAAAAAAAAACATCTCAAGCTTATGGCGAAGCATCTTCTGTAATGGAAAATTATTGAAATATTAGTGCCACGCACACTGAAGAACAAAAATTTAGACTTGCGTATCAATCCCTAAACGTGATTAGCGACTAATCATGTTTAATTTGGACGTATTTTAAAGGTTTGACAACTCTCTCATATTTGGGGCGACTTGCGCAACGAGGCCTAATCGTATTTAGTGCTAGGATTTAGAGTTGACAAATCAAATCATACAATTGTCAATTTTTTTTTGCTTGGTGCTGGGATGTGGGACAAGCTTATGGCCCACCTGATGTTAAGTGGTAATCATCGCGTATAACAGAGAACTGCCTCGTAGGTCACGCACCTTAGAAATGTGCCCTACGTAGCACTGCTCTGCGTCCATCAACTTCAGGCATACAGGTGTAAATCCTCATGTGCCTGTAATTTCACCGGCAACCATACACTTAAAACCGAAACACAGTAATGCTGCTTGGCGGCAGAAATAGGTATGGTGGTAGTACTTCCTCGGGCGAGCCCTTTCACAAGGAACTCTACTACGCTTAAGATAGGTTAGAGAAAAAATAAATCATCATTATCATCATTTCAGCCCGTCTGCACCTACCTTAGAGAATTCAGAAAATTGGGTACAGCCTTCTTTTCGGTCTCCCGAGAAATAAAATAAAAATAAGAAATTAAACTAGAAAAAATTTATAAAATAATTTAATTTTCAATATAAGATAATCTTTACAAAATAAAACAAATTATTCACTTTTAAAAACATATTAATATGGAAAAACTCGAGGAAACCATTGACCATGGCTTTTCTGTGTATACATAACATTTAGGCTCGGACTATAATATGGCATCCGGGTCTCCCCAATCCTGCGAATCCGGAGCATGTCGCGGTTGCTTCCATGTCAAAATCGGAGGTAAAAATCGGCCTCGGATCGTATGTAGTCGATGCAAGAAAAATTCAAATGTTTGGTTGTGCGACGGATTGGTCAGGGGCCGTTAAAAAACGGTCCCGACAAGCCCGGACGCCATATAGTCCGAGCCATACAGCCGGAATTCCGTTTCGGAATATAGAATCGTAACTTCAAAGACAGCAAATTCTTACAAATTTGTCTATTGCACTAATATTATAAATACGAAAATTTGGATGTTTGTTTGTTACTCAATCACGTCGTAACGGCTTAACCGATTTCGATGAAATTTAGTATGTACGTAGATTATAACCTGGATTAACACTTAGGCTATACTTTTTATCCCCTAAATTAGGTCCCATGAGATAAAAATGGGGTGTCAAGTTGCAACAGCGAGTTTAGCTTTATTTCTAGGTTACCTAAACATTTAATAGTATAACGCGTACGAAGTCACGGGCAACAGCTAGTACTTATATATTGCCGTATTCTATGGCCGTCTCGCAAACACTCGAAAATGGCTCAACCGATTGAGTAATTTTAAGTTTTTATTTATGTGTGAGTACCTATTTCTAACTGTAGGCAGTTTTATTAGATTCGTAAAATCTTAGATCATAAGTTCAGTACTAGCTTGCGCGAGCGATTTCGCTTGCGTTGTTTATCAACAAAAAGTAGCCTATGTGTTAATCCAGGTTATAACCTACATACAATTTTCATCGAAATCGGTTCAGTCGTTATGACGTGAAAGAGTAACAAACCTCCATGCACATTTTCGCGTTTAGAATATTAGTGTGAAGTGTGATAGGCTTATCACACCATCAACCAGTGCCGGATCAAGCAAGTGCGGGGCCCGTAGCAATTGCTACCTTGCTACGAGGTCAATCCGGCCCTGCACATACCATGACTTACCATCATGTGAGGTCCACTACTTCAAGTGCTTGACTAGTCACGATAAAAAAAAATAGAAATAAAATAATTGTTATGACTTTTTAAATTGTTAACATCACATAATAATATAAATTTCATTCTCAACTAAAGTTTCAAAATACAACCAACATGCTAAAATCTATATAAATTATTAACAACACTTATAACGTAAGTTTGAATGCGACGACCTCCGTGGCGCAGTGGACGGACAGTCGGCTGACACGCAGGAGCGGGTTCGATTCCCGCCGTTCCGGATGTTTTTCTATTATAGATTAGAATACAATTTAGTACAATTGGCTGTCTTGTCGCTTTTACAAAACATTTTTAAATTAATTGCTTATGATTTTGCTTTTATATTAAGCCAGTTTATAACAAACTAGCTAACCAGTACGCGGCTTCGCTCGCGTGGTTTTTCAATAAAAGCATTACCCTCCTTTTGCGCAGTCAAGTAAAAAGAAAGCATCTCCTAATCCTGGCCATAATCTCAGAGTTACTTTAAAATTTATAATATTAGTAAAGATAATGCTGGACATTTCACACAGCGCTATCTAGCCCCAAAATAAGCTGAGCTTTGTACTATGGGAACCAGATAACTGATAGAATACTTATATACTTTTTTTTCGTAAATACATACATTTAACATGCATAGAGAAACAACCAGACCCGGAACAAATATCTGTAGACCATGCAAACATTTGTTTCGCGGCGGGAATCTAACCCGCTACCTACGTCTAAGGGTTATTCGCTTACTGCGCCACGGAGGTCTTTAAAAGTGGAAATGTGAACCACCAAAAATGAAGCATAAGTTAAGTGCTGAGTTCTTGGAATTGCCTCTGAATACCCCTTTCTGTATCTTTACGTTATTCGACAGGTGTCGTTATTCTCACTGGTTATTTTCTGGGCCTTGTCATCCGATTCACTCGTCTGAAATAAAACAAATATTATTTTACATCACTGGTCGACTGGTCGTTGTAAACTGGATATCGGCTCCGTAAATGCAATTTACGGCTCTAGGGCCTCATTAAATTTGAAAATAGAATGAGGCTCATTGCATTCATAACATACTATAATGAAAAACAATTTCCATGACAAATCTTTATTTCTATTTAGAAACTAGCTGACCCGCCCGCGGCTTTGCACGCGTGGTTTGTCCATAAAAACATTACCCTTCTTCTGCGCAGTCGGTTAAAAAGTATGTTTAATCCCGAGCATAATCTAGCTATATACCAAATTTCATAGAAATCAGTCCAGCCGTTCTTGAGTTATAAATGGTGTAACTAACCCGACTTTGTTATATATGTTTAGATGAAAGAGGACATCGTTTAGGGCGATTCGCGCAACGATGCCTAAAAGTATTTAGTGGCTAAATACGACTTAAGTTGCCAAATCATACAAATACGTTGATTTAAACATGTTTAGTCGCTAAATACGTTTACGGATCGTGTAAGCCGGCCTAAGTAGTGAAAAAAACAGTGGATACCGGAAACGCACATTTTCTTTTTAACAACAAACTAGAACGAAAAAGACTTTTTATTTCCTAACATTCGTGATGAAAAGTTATACTCGTGTGTAAACGTAGCATGCATATGTCGATTAGCATCCTCGCTCGTGTTCGCTTGTGCGCCACATATCTCGGGTGTAAAAAATCGCTTACAGCCCCCCTTATCACACTAATATTATAAATGCGAAAGTTTGGATGTTTGTTTATTTGTTATTCAATCACGTCGTAACGGCTGAACCGATTTCGATGAAATTTGGTATGTACGTAGATTATAACCTGGATTAACACATACGCTACTTTTTGTTGACAAACAACGCGTGCGAAGCCACTGGCGGAAGCTAGTATAACAATATATTTTTATTTATTTTCATCCATACCGCCTAAGTCTCAATTTAGTTTATAATCTATCTATACTAGGTGTTTTGTTATGTACGACATTAAATGAAAACACGGGGAGGGCTAATGGACAGTATTGTTGTAAAACAAGGGTTTTTTCGAATTCATTACCAAAGAAAATTTATATCTTCAAACAATTTTAATATCAATGAAACAGCCTATGTAAATAGGTAAACGAATGATATTCATTAATCGTGTAAGCAGGTACCTGTAAAGCTGACTATGTGGTATCGCCGCAAAGGCACCGCCGATTTAAGTTAAAAATTGTTTATTGGAAATGTATAGATTACTGATTGGAATCTGGAAATGTATACAACTGATTAAAATCAGTTGATACGATTCCGGATGAGTGTTTTAAATTAATGTCGTACATAACAAAACCGGTTGTGTATCAAATTTCATCGAAATCAATCCAGCCGTTTAGTCAAGAAAACGTAACAAACAGACAGAGAGACAGAATTACTTTCAAATATATAAATTAGGTTGGATTATTATTTTATGAGTTCGTTTAATTCTTTACAAATCAAATTTATACCACCTTTTGGATCAGGGGTAACAGTAACAGTAAAAAAAACCCATGTGGTGAAAAATAGTAACTCACAATACTAGAGTCCTTGGATTCCAAAAACGGCAGCGAATTCTGTCTTCCAAAGAATCGCTTGAGGCCAAACCGCGAACGAATGTTCGGCGCCGCTGGCGAACGCTCGCTCGCATGAGGTCCTTCTGCTGGATTCTGTAAAATAATATTCTTTATTTTAGAATGTACACTAGAAAAAAACCAAGTGGCTTCGTTTACGTAGTTTTTCAATAAAAACATTACCCCTCCTTCTGCTCAGTCGGGTAAAAAGTAGCCTATGTCCCAATCCTGCTCATAATCATAAATTTATTTACTCATAAATTTGGTAACAACATTTCATCTAAATCGGTCCAGCGGTTTAGTCGTGAAATCATTTACTTGATTGATCTCATTTTGTTCTTTACACCTTTTTAACCCCGATTTCTCAACAACCCCCCCACAATTTTAGGTCATTTAGTCACACCAGAATTGTGCCATCACTGCCTACCTATATATCAAATTTCATGATGATCGGATCAACGCTTTGAAATTTATCCTCTGACAAACAAACATACATACATACAACGCCGCTTTGTTCAAGTGTGATCGTCAAGTGTTAAACACAATTGGCGATCACAATAGCGCAAATTAATTAAAGCCGCAAAAGCAAATAAAAAAAGGAGTTATCATAATACTGTTTAAAACGGGTATTTATCGCGAATGTACCTTTTTAATTTGTTATCCCGACGTTTCGACTATAAACAGCCGTGGTCTCGGGCAGGCAAAAGGTACATTTGCCATAAATACCCGTTTAAATCAGTAATTATGTAGTGGTCGGGAAAGTTTGAAAAATACTAGTTATCTTATCTTATCTCTAATATATATGAAAATCTCAGTTTTGTTACCTGATTCTCTTGTACTAGTTCCACAGTGCCGATGTCTTCTTGTCTGTCGATTTCATTTGATAAACTCTGATCTCGCTGTATTGAAGTGGACTGACCTGAACGTCCAAATAAATAATGCTAGATATTTCACACAGCGCTATATAGCCCCAAACTAAGCAAAAGCTTGTTTTATTGGAACCAGATTGTATGTAAGTATGGATGTGTGTATGTATGTAAGTATGTGTGTGTGTGGTATATTGGTCTATTTTTATATGCGGGTAGGCTTGTTTCGCCAGTCGGTTGTCAGCAGTATGTAAGTACTAGCTTTTGCCAGCGACCTTTCCCGCGTTGTTATGGGGTGCAAAAATATATATAGAAACTTTGACATCCCATTTTTGGAAACTGATTTATGGGATAAAAAGTAGCCTATGTGGTAATCCAGGTTATAATCTACGTTTATACCAAATCTCATCGAAATCGGTTCAGCCATTTTGATGTGATTGAGTAACAAACAAACAAATATCTGAACTTTCGCATTTGGAATATTAGTGTGATGTGTTTATGTATGTAATTATGTGTGCATGTATGTAAATATGTATGTATGTATGTAAATATGTATGTATGTATGTATTTTCGTATGTTCCACCGTAGCGCCTAACCTACTCATCCGATTTTGATGAATGAGGTGTCAATGGATTCGTTATTATGTTGGGGATGACATACACTACTATCGACATAGTTATTACATAATCAGGTTTCAGTTTTAAACTTATGTATCATGTTTCCTTTTGAGGTACGAAATCCTAAATATCAACATAAGCTCACCATAATTAGTATTAGACTGTGTAGTTGTATTCACTGAATGTTTGGAGTTTCCTTCTTTGAGATATTGCTTTATTTCCTCCGCTCTCTCCATATACCTAAAATTTGATAATAGAATGAGCATAATTTTGTATTGTAATTTTAGTTATTTATTCACATACTGGGGATAGATCGTATCCCCCCACCACCTGACTTCATTCCCCCTCCAGAACAGTTTCCACCAGGGCACGACCTGCCGTGCCAGTGTGAAGTCCTTAAATAGGCGCACACAGGTTGGTCGCTACAGAGTCAATATGTGCAAATGGGGGTTCAGGGATCGCAGCCAAACGCAATGCGACTGTAGTGATCCTGCACTGTCGATGAAACACCTGCTAATGCCCTTTGTGCCCGAACACCTGCACAATGGAACACTTACTCCTGACGCCATCAATGTAGCCAAGTACCTATCTAACACAATATAAGTAGAGCTGTTGACACGCTAAGAAGAAGAAGAAGTTAATTATTCGACAAAAAGTTGCACTAACAGTAATACATAAAGCACTGTACACAGGGGTGGGCAGTATTTGTATTAGGTACTTGTAATTAAAATACAAATACGTATTTTGTATTTGTAATTCAAATACTTCGTATAAATGTAATTTGTAATTGGTATTTCAAATACCTGACGCTAAGGTATTTTGTAGTTAGTATTTCAAATACTTGTAGCTTTAAAATACATCTGTACATAAATGCATTTAGCAATCTTATGAATGGTGCGTTCTACAGGAAATAGCGCTCGATAGTTTTCGTAACAATTCGTAAGCAAAATGGCGATGTCAATCTTTAAAGTTGGCAACACTGCACATGTAATTTACGTCAAATTGTACTATACGTAACACCTAACTGTATTTTGTAATTTGTATTTTAAATAAAAATCGTTAAACACGACTTAAAAATATGATCTATTTCGTATTATAAATACGTATTATAAAATTGCGAGATAGTATTTTAAATTTGTATTTTAATGAACGCAAAGCATGTATTTTGCCCAGCTCTGACTGTACAACCTTAAAGGTTTGTCTCGGTGCTTAGAGACACACGAGCCGCTACACATTATTTAAATACTTAAAAACCCGTCACCTTTACCTAAACATAATTGATCGAACGCGTCTCAGTTTCGAGAGGTCGCATTTTTAAACCGATTTTAACGAAAGTTGGTACACAAGTTCCTTGATTTAATTAAATTTTTCAGTAGTCACGATTTTTGATTGGGGGGGAAATATGGGGAGAAGTTTGCTGTAGCGTTATTTATCAATGGATTTCAATCAAATTTGGCACACTAAGGACTTCATTCTACACAAAATGTTGCGAAAAATTTTCCAAAAGGGGGAGTGGAGGGGGGAAAAGGAGCATAGTTTGCTGTAGCGTTATATATGGAAGGATTTCAACTTTTTTTGAAAATTTATACCTACCTAGTATACCAATCAGACTACGCAGTCGTCTCCGCCTTCACGTGTGATTACACCACTGGATAGCTAAAGGATCAAAGAATTCGTTCCGCTAAGTGAGAACTGTAACGCATCGCGCGCGGTGGAGGGGGAAGCGCCGCCATTTTGAGGTCATTTTGCTGCGTTTTGAGATTTCTATTTAATTAAATTTGTACTCTTTATTCATTTTACAATGCTATTGCGAATATATCCGCCAGCGGCTTCTCACGCGTTGTTTGTCAACAAAAAGTAGCCTATGTGGTAATCCAGATTATAATCTACGTACACACCAAATCTCATCGAAATCGGTTCAGCCGTTACGACGTGATTGAGTAACAAACAAACAAATAGTGTAAATGACATCCATCACATAATGTGATAGTGTGCTCTTATTTGTTTTTATGTGATTGAGTTTTCAATGTCAAACAAAAGTTAAAACTAGAACTATTGTAATAGATAAGTTCATATAACTTGAAAATTTAGACTTGTCTAAGTGCATATTGCCATGTCTAAATGATATCAATATGAATTTAGGACTCGAAGGACTTGTTAATGTTGAAACATGGTGAGTATAACACCTGGTGAGGTTGTATAATACCTGGTGAGTTTGTCGGTGAGTGCGGCGCGGCGCACGGGGTCGCGCTCTGCGCAGGCGCAGGGCACCAGGCGGCGCAGGCTGCCGGTGTACGCATGCAGGGCAGCTTCCACTAAACCACGCGAATCCAGATCTATAGCTTGCTTTATCAGGACTACGGCCTGGAACGATTTAAAATATATTTTAATTAAAAGCTAACGTATAAAAATGATAGTATTCATCTCTTAATCCCGGTTATGACCTATCTATAATATATATCTTTCATCGAAATCGGCCCAGCCCCTAAGTCGTGAAAACGTAACAAACAAAGAGAATTTCGAATTTATAATATTAGTAAAGATTAAATTAAAATAAGGCCTCCATTAAAGTCACAAAAAAGAAATATTAGTAACATACTTTCTCATAGTTATCTCTGGAAGGCATATATTCCAGATCCAGGTAGTCGTGGCGGAAGAACTCCTCGTACGAGATCCTGTTGCTGGGCTCGTGCTGCAGCAGCCGCGTCAGCAGGTCCACGCAGCCAGGACTCACGCATGAGTTAGCAGGAATCTGACAGATAAATGAAAACACGAAAAATAAAAAAAAACCCCAAAATATTTCAAAATAGGGGTAATAGGTCAAATGGGATATCATATAATCATAATTTAGACATTCCAAAACCAGTTATGAAGAACGAAACATAATTTATTACATTTCCTACAAGACCGGATCAGAAATATAGATCTGGAGACAAATCAAGGTAAACATTGTCAAGCTGAAGTGGCACACAGCTCGGAGAACTGACGACCGTTGGGGCAACGGCCGAACTAGATGGCAAAGCGATCTGATAAAGGTTGCTGGGAGCCGTTAGGTGCCGAGATCGATCGGGAAATTTATGAAGGAGGCCTTAAAAATAAGAATTAAGACAAAATAGAAGACACAAAGCAAACAGTACAATGGGCGGTCTTATCGCAGGATGATGTCAAATACTTTACTTACCTCTATCGGTGCTTTCCGTTGGATCTTTTCAACGAGTTCCTTGAATGTATTAGAGGAGTATGGCGCTCGACCGAATAGACACTCGTACATTATCACACCTGAAATTACATACATTTTATCATTTACTAGCTGACTCGCCCCAGCTTTGCACGGAATTTGATCAAAATAAAATATAGCCTATAGCACTCAGGAATAATATGGCTTTTTATTAGTGAAAGAATTATCAGAATAGGATAAGTAGTTTCAGAGATACCCCCCTACAAACAAACTCACAAACTTTACTTCATTATATGGACGACGAACGGGTACCGACCATCGAGTACTCAAAAGTGTTTATGTAGTAAATGTATCTAACAAGTACTTATTTATTTATTTTATATATTGTACTAGCTGTCCCGCCCGCGGTTTCGCACGCGTGGTTTGTCAATAAAAACATTACCCTCCTTCTGCGCAGTCCGGTAAAAAGTAACCTATGTCCCGATCCTGGTCATAATCTATTTATATACCAAGTTTCATCGAAATCGGTCCAACCGTTTAGTCGTGAAAACGTAACAAACAGACAGAGAGACAGTTACTTTCGAATTTATAATATTACTAGCTGTTGCCCGCGACTTCGTACGCGTTACACTCCTAAATGTCTAGGTAACCTAGAAAATAAGCTTAACTCGAAATAAAGCTAAATTACGACGTGATTGAGTAACAAACAAACAAATAAATAAACAAACATTCAAACTTTCACATCACACTAATTTGTTAGTTTGTTACTCAATTAAATAAATAAATAAATATAAATATTGCTGGACATTTCACACTGCGCTATCTAGCCCCAAATTAAGCAGAGCTTGTACTGTGGGAACCAGATAACTGATAGAATACTTATATACATTTTTTTTGTAAATACATACTTATAATATATAGAGAAACCACCAGACCCGGAACAAATATCTGTAGATCATGCAAACATTTGTTCCGCGACGGGAATCGAACCCGCTACCTCCTGCGTCTCAGCCGGCTATACGCCCACTGCGCCACGGAGGCAGTCTACGGAGGAGTATTACGTCGTAATAGTTGAACCGATTTCGATAAAATTTGGTATGTACGTGGATTATAACCTGGATTAAAACAGCGATCTTTTATCCCATAAATCAGGTCATATGGGATAAAAATGGGGTGACAAGTCAAGTTGCAACAGCGAGTTTAGCTTTATTTCTAGGTTGTCTACACATTTAGTAGTGTAATGCGTACGAAGTCGCGGGCAACTGTTCGTTTATAATATTAGTGTGATTATATGTGAGCGAAGATCTCAGTGGCAGCTCGGGCGATTTCAATTTTGTATGTATGTATGTTTGTACGAGCATATTATAGAACCATTGATTCGATCTGTAAGAGATTCAGAAGTCGATAGCTTGTGCTATGCAGTTTGGCTGGTAAGTACGAGCTGAATAGATGGACGGGTTGTTAAGATATTGGTTTCTAAAGGAGGGTCACAGGAAGGAGGGCTCGCGCAGCCGACTGCCTACATTACATGCTGGAGATGGGAATCGTACCTACACTCCACAGGTCTACACTGGGGCCGTAGTCTCCCGCTATCATCTCCGGCGCCATGTACAGAGGCGAGCCGCGCACTGAAGACTGCGTCCACTCCGCAGACATATGCTGGGCGAACCTATAGAAAAACATTTACCATTATTGATCGAACGAAGCGAGATCTCCAAATCAACTACGACAAATCGGCGTTGTATGTATGTATGTTTGTCCGAGGATAACTTTCGGAGCGTTGATCCGATCATCGTGAAATTTGGTATATAGGTAGGTAGTGATGGCACAATCCTGGTGTGACTAAACTGAGCTAAAAATGTAGTATTCAACAGTGGTGGAGTTCAACAGGGGTAAAAAAAAATCAAAATGAGACTATCAGGACATGTGGGACGTCAAGTGAAAGGTCTTCATCAGTATATTTTGACCCCGTTTTTAGTTTTAGTTCAAACCTTGTAGTTTTTAAGTTATTAGCTATGATAAAAACTGAACTTTGACGAAATTCACAGGGTACACCAGTGACCCCACAGTGCTAAAATTTGGTATGCGTGTAGCTTTAGTGACACAAATATAGGGAACAGTCTGAAATCAAGAATAACTGCAATTTGTACCCAAAAAACAGTAACCAATTAACATGAACTTCCGTTACCTGTAATTTGAATGAAACTGTAGGTCAAGTAATATGGTTATGCAATTCGTGGCACTATTTCGATAGTCAAAGAGAACAAATATTTTTTTGTTTTTATAGGAGACTCGCGAGATCTCAGTTCGGGTAAATACTTGATGCAGTTTCACACAGCGCTATCTATCTTGTCCATAGTACAAACTCTGCTTAGTTTTTGGCTAGATAGCACTGTGTGAAATATCCAGCATTATTTATAGACACTAAGCGACCTACAGCGAAGCGAACACAGGGGAAGAGAGCGCGTGGCAGATCGCCTAAGAGATGGACGGATCAAGTAAAGGCTGCCATAGATGTTCCTTGGAAGGAATGTGCCAGAAGAGCAGCGGCGCGAGAGGAATGGCGACTAGTAGTTAAGCGCGCCACAACCCTGACATGACGACCACGACCACTCTGCCATGAGTGCTACGACTAAGAAGCGACCTACACACTCACCCAAAGTCAGCCACTTTCAGTATATATTTCCCGGCTGAGTCTTTGTGGAGAAGCAAATTATGTGGCTTCAGATCCATATGCACCACTCCTGAAATATTACAATACTTTTATATACTAGGTAATACGCCCCGGCTCCGCACAAATCAGCGAGATCGTGGTCAAACGCAAGCCTATCACACTAATATTATAAATGTGAAAGTTTGGATGTTTGTTTATTTATTTGTTTGTTTGTTACTCAATTACGTCGTAACGGATGAACCGATTTCGATGACATTTGGTATATACGTAGATTACAATTTAGATTACCACATAAACTACCTTTTATCCTATAAATCAGTTCCCATGGGATACAAATGCGGTGTCAAGTTAAGTTGCAACAGCGACTTTAGCTTTATTTCTAGATTACCTACACATTTAGTAGTGTAACGCGTACGAGGTCGCGGGCAACAGCTAGTAAAGCATAAAAAAATATCTTCTTGCCCTTTTCCCACATTACGCGGGGTCGGCACAACATGTATTTCTCTTCCCCATCTCTTTATCAACCGTCATTTCCGTTGTCACTTTTTTCCTTCCCATATCATTCTTCACATAGTCCATCCATCTCTTCTTCGGCATTTCTACTTCTAAATCCATCCACACTCATATCTACTACTCGTTTAGTCACATAATTTTCTTCCCTCCACATGACACGCCCATACCGGCTTCGCAACATAATAAAATATAGCCTACAGAATCTCACTAATATTATAAACGCTAAAGTTTGTATGGATGTATGTGTGGATGTTTGTTACTCTTTCATGTCGTAACGGCAGACCTGATTTCGATGAAATTTGGTGTGTACGTAGATTATAACCTGGATAAACCCATATACCACGCGTGCGAAGCCGCTGGCGGAAGCTAGTATTGAAATAATGCACATTAATAATAATAATGACCATGCACATCAATAAAAACAATGTATTATTAACAATTAAACCTTAATATTAGTAGATATAATAATAGTTAATTTACCTTTTTCTCTTAAGAATTTGAGCGCCGACGCTAATTGTTGTAGGAAATATCGCACCTAAATGTAAAATAAAAAAATAGTTAGTTACGATACACCAAGGATCCCCAAAGTGATCGATATCTTTTTCTATCCTTTGGGGTTGAAATCGGTTTTTCAGGGGCCAACATATTTTTTTTTGTTAATTTGCGATTTTAATTTTTTGTACAGAAAAAGAATTACCTACTTAAGTATTTGTACGTAATTTGTATTAACAGTTTATTAATATATATACTTGATATTTACTGAATTTTATGTCTATTTATTATGTTAAATTTTTATGAGAAATTGATGTCAAATTTGCTCAATTTCACCGCAAAGTTGTTAAATTGGTAAGTATTTTGTATCAAAAGGAAAAAAAAACTAGAGATAGGATTTTTAAAGTAATTTGGCTATAGGGGTCTGAGGTTCATTTTGGGAATGGGGTCTCTCGTTCTCAAAACGTAACGGCTGAACCGATTTCGATGAAATTTGATATGTACGTAGATTATAACCTGGATTAACACATAGGCTACTTCTTGTTGACAAACCACGCGTGCAAAGCCACTGGCGAAAGCTAGTTATTATATATATTATTCGTCTTACTATCTCTAACAATGAGTAATAATTAATAAGCACCAATTTTGTCATTATATTAAAATATTACACTCAGAAACACTATGTAGTTAATAATGGATCAATATTTTGACGGGACGATATTCCAATGTTGTATCATTTGGTTCGATTTTTCGTTAAGGCGCCTTCTTTGCCGCAACGTGCCGCGCGGAGGCAGCGCGGCACTGCTTTGTAAATCCATATAAATAAAAAACGCGCGACTGCAGCGCTGCATCAGTTCATTGATCGACTAGTGACTCCAAAATCCTATTTCGTTTTAATATTAACACTAAAAGCTGTGTTTTTTCGTCAGAGTCCATCGTGAAATTAAATGTACAACACTACCGATTCTCGATGCTAGCGACGGCAGCCCGGCCGCAGCGCTGCAGATGAGCTGCTTCCGCGCGGCACTTTGAGCCAAATTTGAAAGCACCCTTAGTATCAGACCTATTAAATTTCTTTCGACACTTGTCAAATCCGACCTATTAGACTTCCACGAGTACATAATTATAGTGCCTAGAGTTCTAATTACCATTGAACGTCTAGAGAACGAGGGATTCGGATACTAAATGCTTCAGAAGTTGCTGAGATAAGACTGTTATATCTAACAGGGATGTTGCGAATATTCGCATCCGCACATGCGGAGCCTCCGCTTTCCACGAGTACAGTACATAATTATAGTGCCTTGAATGTCTAGAAAACGAGGGATTCTGATACTAAATGCTTCAGTAGCTGCTGAGATAAGAGTGTTGAATTCCATCAAAAACTTATGATTTTTACAAGTAAATTGTTAAAAGACATAGGTACAACATTGTTAAAATTTAGTTAATAATTGAAAAGTTAAAAAACGAATAATATTAATAATACCTGTGTTTCTGGCACGCGGCCATATCTCCGGATGTACTTTGAGAGGTCACCTCCGCAACAGTACTCCATTATTATGTAGATATTCCTGAAATATTAATAATACAATACAGAATTCATTTACCTATGACAACCTCATTTGCTTACTTAGATTTTGTCCATCACTCTAATATTGTAAATGCGAAAGTTTGGATGTTTGTTTATTTATTTGTTTGTTACTCAATCACGTAGTAACGGCTGAACCGATTTTGATAAAATTTGGTATTACGTAAATTATAAGCCGAAAAAATACATTCAATATAAGTCTAATGCCACTAAATTATAAATTATTTTAAATTAAGACACTTGTACTAACTCATTTGACATGTTTAATTAAGTTTTTACTAACATCTTTGACATCTGAAATAACTGAATTGAATTGAATAGGCTACTTTTTATCCCATAAATCAGGTCCCATGGGATAAAAATGGGGTGTCAAAAAGACGCGTGCGAAGATGCGGGCGGAAGCGAGTCCTACAATAATTTGACGACCTCCGTGGCGTGAATAGTTATCTGAGACGCAGGTTCGATTACTGCGGCGGAATAAATGTTTGCATAATCTACAGATATTAGTTCTGGCTCTGGATGTTTTTTTTATATAATAAAAGTGTGTATTTACAAAGAAAAAGTATATAAGTATTCTATCAGTTATCTGGGTATAAGCTCTGCTTAGTTTAGGGTAAAATAGCACTGTGTGAAATGTCAGCAATATTTATTGTTATTTTTTTTTATAATATTTGGAGATGTAACCATTATTAAAACTGTGCAAATCAAATTAGTATTAAAATCATTATTATAAATACGAGATTTATAATAATGATTGAAATAAATCACGAAAGTTTTCTAAGTTAAATAGTATTCAAATGTTAAAGTCGTAAAGTCCTCACCGGTCATCCCAAGTGAAGTTATGCATGTGTACAATATGTGGGTGTGTGAGCTTTTTCAGCAATCGTATCTCTGTGATCAGGTTGTCCACTGCAGCCCCCGAGTTCTTGATCCGAGACTTGTCTACACATTTTACTGCTACTGTCATACGAGCTCCTACCTATGAAAAATATATTAATTAATCTAACTGGAGACCTGAACTAATACGGCAATTTTCTTTATTTTTTGGTCCAAATTTTATGTTTTGTGAGCAAATTTAATAAAACAGGTTATTATATTTTGTATAACTTGTGAAAATGTACAGCGAGTGACTTAACTCTCGAAATGTATGAGGATTTAACGAAATGAGGAAATGTAGGTCTTTGTCTCATTGTAGGTCATTTTACTTTGTAAATTTGTAGGTTTAAAACTTCTCAGTTTATACAGAAAAGCGAGTTAAATTAATGTCGATCTGTTGAAGTAAGATTAAATTACTTGAAAACATAAATAAAAGTGCCAATTATTATAAGAAAATAGCAGAAAACTTTAAATTTTTCAGTTGTTTACTTTGCATTGTTTGATTACCTTTGTGTATGCCTTGTACACCGTAGAATAACTCCCAGAGCCTAATTTTTCCGTCACAACGTATCCATCTATTTTCGGGAAAGCCATTTTCCATTATTAATTAACACAGTTCATGTAAGAATTCAATTTTTACCAGCTTTTTCGTTTTCAGAAAATTGAATTTGTTATCAGATTTTGAAATCTGATTATAAATTGACATTGACATTTTAATATTAAAATGACAATTGGTAGACTGGTTTGAGTCAGTAGGCAATGACATTTGGAATGTACGTGAAAATAGCCCTAAAAAGGTATGTAGGCCAAAAGTTTTGGTGAAGAAAAAAACTCGATTTTGAAGTAGGTAAACGAAAACTTTTATGAAAGTGGGCGCCATCTAGATAAATGTTATGAAACTAATAACTAAAAGAGAATGTACGTAGTGTTACGCCGCAACGCATCCTAGTTCATTTAAATACGAGTAGGTTGTTTATAAATTGCCATCCATCAAGCTATTACAGTTACAGGGCTGAATAGTTCGCTTTTTTATCCTAGCTGGATAAACGGTGTTAACTTGTACCTATTTTATTAAGATCCTATTGCACAACATATACATGCAGATGTTTCTACATTACATAGGTAGGTACATGTTTCTGATTTTTGATTTCATCCGACAAATTAATCAGTCTTGCCTTGTTTCTCGAAGAAAGATGACAAAGATCTTTGTTTTGATTTGAAGTGGAATTATGTACTGAAGCATTTAATTCCTTTAGGCTTAGGTTATCAGGGTCATCCTGCACCAGTTTTATACGATAATAAACTATGAAAACTGACATCTTCCCTCCTACCTAGTAGTCCTAGTTAAATAATCTATTGTCTAAACAGTAAACACCCTTATTTACTACACTGCAAAGTTTAAATTACGCTCAACGTGCGTACTGTCAAAATAAATGCGACAATATTCACCGAAACCTTCCAGGATCCTTGGTAACTCTTAAGTTTGGTATATTAAGGTTGAATGTGGCGTGTGATTGTAAGATTAGGGTGTGAAGTAGGGTTTGCTAGCAGGATGCGGCAACAGCAATGTTCAACATACTACTTAGTTACGTACGCAGCTCCCAGTGTGTTTACAGACGCGTTCGGACGTCATTGCGACGAAAGCGCGGGAAACGCGACAAACGAAGTGAAACGGTTAATAGTTTGTCTAGGTACAGTAGGTACCTAGCTAAATAATATTGATAAATTACCTAGCATTGCAAATATACAACAAAATATATATAGGTATGCAGGAAGTTGAGTAGGTAGTTGTATATTTTTTTCTCTGTGGAATAAAACGCAAACCAAGATTAAAATTGTCAAAAAACCTATCGGCATATTATTGGAACTTTTAGAAGTCACTACTACACATATCTTTTGTAGATAAAAACAATAAGCGTATTTTTTTCGATCGTTATTTTTTTTTCTTAAACTTATTGTGTGTCAGCTAAGCAATGGTCTCATCTCTTTCCCTAAAAAAATCCCGACGGTAAAATTACGACTATAAACGCATGTAGGTTATTTTATTGTTTTTAATTAATTCATTTAATTAGCTTTACCTACCTAATTAAGTGTAAGTCTAATAAATAAGTGTATTTATTAGGTTATCAATAGTAACTGACAATTTCTCGCTAGAAAAATGTATTCTGGGATATTCTAGGATTATTATTTTTAGAGTCATTAAAATAAATAAATATATACTGCTAGACATTTCACACAGCGCTATCTAGCCCCAAACTAAGCAGAGCTGTAACTGATAAAATACGAATAAAATTATTTGTTTATAAATACACAGGTACTTATAATATATAGAAAAATACCTAAACCCGTATTAAATATCTGGACATCTATCGTTAATATTTGTCAACGATTCGTCAATTACGGATGAAGTATGAACGAGTCGTCAGCCCTGGATCTAGAGTTTTTCCTAACCGGGGCAGAAACTTGATGTGGCGCCCCCTCTCCTCCAGTTTTTGAGGGGGGGGGGATTTTTTTTAATTTTACTGTTATAATCCTTATAATGTTGTACATTTAGTGATTTCTCCACGTTCAGTATAAAACATTGCGAAAATAAACTCGATTTACACGCTTATCTATAGCCGCACGTAAAACCGATTTCTGGCGTGGCGACGCATGCCGTGGCGACGCGTCGCCACGCTATATGATGGTATATATATATATATATATATATACAGTCTATATGCAGTAGTGTGTACGGTGTGGCGACGATTTATTATATTATTATTATTATTTATTTATTTAGTTATTATTAATATTTAAATATTATTATTATTTTTTTCATATAAAACAATTTCGATGTTTCACATCTGCCAGGCGTCCCGTGACGGCTCACACATATTTTTAATTTCATTTTACGCTTTATTTGAGCTCTAATGTGAAACGTTTTCAGTGAACGATTTATAGTGACGTCACCAAAACTGCTTCGTCTTTACAAGGTTGGCCCCCAGGGCAGGTGCCCCGGTTTGCCCCCCCCCCTAGATCCGGGACTGCGAGCCGTTACAGTATATCTACCAATACAAACCGTTGTGTCCGTTTGTTGAAATGTTCGCAGCAATAACTCACTCGACACTCGTCAAACGAACGATGTAGGTAACTGCGCTGGTCACAGACAGAATACAAAAGCAATTGTGCTGCCGGTATCAGTATTTTTCGGTGTTGATTTTCATACTAGCAATTTACGGACGGGCTTTTTTAAACGTAGGTACGCAATAACTGCGCACCTGGGAACTTATCTTACCTATTATTAACCCACTTCAAAAAAGGATGAGGTTCTCAATTCGTCGAAATCTTTTTTTTCATGTATGTTCCCCGGGACCAATTCGTGAAATTATTTTATGTTTACGGTATACTTCCCAGGTGGCCCCATTGGCACCAAGTCAGGATCTGATGATGGGATCCCAAAAAAAATCGAGGGCAATCCTCAAATTTTATAGGGACGCATAATTTATCAACATATTTTTTTAGTTGATAGGAACTTTTCCGAAACCTTCAGGTTAGTTTCATAGAAAATTTTAGGGTACTGGACTAAAATGGTAAAAACGGTACCTTTATGGTGCGACTTTGTGTGTCCGTCCATTACAAGTCTGTCAGTTAATTAGGTACATACCTAAAGATTAAATTAGTGGACACACATAAGTTTAAGACATCATCGAACTATTGTATAACCTGCTTTTTGTATCAGAATAGAAACAATAAAAAAATAACTACGAGCCTTACAGTAGTCGCATGCTTACAGCCACCGCGTGCGCTCATTGGTCAAATTAAATAGCGCGCGCTTCCCCCGTTTCCTGTTACACATTTCTTGTACCTTTTGCCAAAATCACTCCCATAAACCGAGAGGAAAGATGTTACACATCAAAAAATAGGAGAAAACAAAATAAAACATCTTCGTGCTGGAGTGACCAACCTAGATTGTGAATAATGTACGGAGTTATGGCCGGCCAGAAGCAAAACAACAGCCAGAACAGACCCAGGACTCTGCCTCGAGAACAGGTAACATTCAATGCTTTTATTTCTAACCTTTATGATGAAAAATACTCTGCCATGGCAACTAGTTGCCGACAAAGAGTATAAAATCCTCAATCCGCAACTGGTTGTGGTGGACTTTTTTTTTATTGATGATAGCCAAGCGCTTGACCACTACCTCACTTGATGGTAAGTGAAGGTGTGATCGAAGATGGAGCACGCTTGCCTAGAAAGAACCTATTCACTCTGGACTTGAAGACTCCAAGATTATACAGATTCGGAAAAACATAAGCCAGAAGTGAGTTCCGCTCCTTACTTGTGCTAACAAGAAAAGTTAAAGAAAATCGTTTGGCACGGCAAGGTGGTATTCCGACCAGGTAAGGGTGGTAGTTCTCGATACGTTTGTTTGTCCGGTGATGGAAGGGGAAAGGAGGGATAAGGTCATGAAGATCTTGCGCAGATTCACCAAAATGAATCTTGTAAAAACTGAAAGTCTGTCTATCCGGCGCCTGTGCACTAGACTTTATAAATTAGCTTCCACTAGGGAGTCATCACCAATAAGTCTAGCAGCTCGTCGCTCAATCAAATCAAGAGCTTCAAACTGATACTTGACCGAGCCATCACAGAGATGGCAGCAGTACTCCATACATGAGCGGACTTTCGCTTTGTAGAGACTGAGCAGCTGTTCCGGTGAGAAGTACCGCCGAACCTTAGCTAGGATGCCCAGCTTCATAGCAGCAATTTTGGCCCTAGATTCGATGTGCGAGCCGAAGTTTAGGTTGGACGTGTGCTCAACGCGCAACAAGCTCGGACTTGCTTCTGACTACGGCCTTGTGGGATATCTCCAGGTCTGCGCACTGAGTAAATGATTTAATTGAGTAAAGGAACTACTTCTATCTTAACGGTTTTTTTTCTTTATTTTAGTCGATACCAAGTCCGCCTCTAGCGCTAACCGCAAACGAACAGCTCACAATAGATAAAATAAAACGAACACTTGTGAACTAGTTTCCAACTCAATAAAGTGAAACAGTTCTTATACAAACTTATACTTTCGGTCGCATTTCTGAACCGCAAAGCCACTTCAGCTTACTAATCCTTTGTCTAAGTTAGCCTGACTTGCACAACGATTCCTAAACATATTTAGTAACTAAACATGTTTAAAGGCATGTTTGTATGATTTGACAACTCCCAGGACAAACTTCCCTTCCTAGTTTCCTCTTTTTTCTTGTACTGTATCTTCGATAAAATGTTTATTCTGAAATATAATTTCGTCTGAAGAAAAATCGGGAAAAACCGCGGACAACCGCTAGTATTTACTTTATCTATCTACAAAGTTGTTTTCTACAAACCAACTTTTATTTTACCCTACAGTATTGTAATATACAGGGTTTGCCGATAATAATACTGTGCATTTTAGTAGGTAAGCACATCATCATATCGAAAATAAGGCATCCACTGCTGAGCATAACCCTCCATTGATCTTCAGAACGACCGATGTTGAGCGTCTGCACCTAATGGCTCCCAGCAACCCTTATCGTCTTACCATGGCCGTCCTTAGGTTCACTTTCAAATGCGTGGTCTCTACTTGAGAACCTTCCATATTATGATAAAATACACAATTAAATTAGAATATATTCCGAAACTAAGAATAGAAAACACACCAAGAAGGTCGTAATTGCCAACATCGAACGCAAACAATTAATAGGCTCTATCTTCCATTGTGCAAGAAATCCCAGCAGAAAAATGACAATTGTATGGCTATTGAAATCTATATTAAACTCCCTGAAGGTCTCAAGGAGCTTCTGACGATCTATTTAGAATAAAATTGCACAAGTGGTTAATGGACAAATGTTTTTATTCGGTAAATTAATTTTTAAATTGTTTTTATGACGTGACACTATTAACGTAATGTTCTATTTTATTCTTCTGTATTTTGGCATAATGTTTAATTGTTAATTTATAATGATATATTGATTGATTGATTGATTGAAAATACTTTATTGCACTTATAAAACTAGTACAAAGGCGAACTTAATGCTAAAGAGCATTCTCTTCCAGATAACCTTTGTGTATATATCACATACCTAATTGATGTTCTATGCAGATCTTTAATTAATTTATGTACTTATACTTATAATACATTACGAGTAGTACGCTCACGAAGCAAAGACATATGCTTCTCACTTATACATAACACAATGTATTCTATCGTGTTTTAGCAAATAAATTTGATTTGATTTCATTTATCAGTTATCCTATAAAAATATTGAAATATTATTAAATTATCTGCATAAGAAATACAAGAGAAACTGTTGAATTATCTAAACCGTTACACACGATCTATAGATTCCAGCATTGTTTATACACGTCGGTCGCTTCGACCAGCAGCAGACACCCAAAAGCAGCGTGCCACCCCAAATGGCTCAAAAACGTACGACCGCTCAATTGCGCCGCTCGAGATCTTCGGCTGAATGTTTACACCCTGCATGTTTTAATAGCCTGGATACTGTCGATAGTAGGCGTTTACTAGTCTCTAGGGTTTTAACAGTGGATGAGGAATGCTGTTAATAATTAATAACTACCTCAACGGCGCAGTGGGTGAGTAGCCGGCTAAGACGCAGAAGGTTGCGGGTTCGATTCCCGCCACGTAACCAATGTTTGCATGACCTACAGATATTTGTTTCCTATCTGCTTATACTATCTATACTAATATTATAAAGAGGAAAGATTTGTATGTTTGTAACGAATAAACTCAAAAACTACTGGTCGGATTTCAAAAATTATTTCACCATTAGAATGTTTTTATTAAGTAAGTAGTATATTGTAAGTATTAGAAGGTGGGCCATGTTTTTATTAATAAACTATGCGTGCGAAGCCGGAGGCAGGTCAGCTAGTTATACTGAAGTATAAAATAATGAATATATGAATGATTTTTTTAATAAACCTTACAACCTAGATGCAACAAAATGTATAGTGGGTGGTCTTATTGCTAAAAAAGCGATCTATTCAAAACAACCTGAAGATGGAGAATTATGTAGGTATATACAAAAAAAAATACCTATGATGTATTCTGTTAGTTTATTATGTTATGTAGTTAGTTTATTTATCTGTCTAGGACAGTAGTTGAGGACAGTAGTTGAGGACAGTAGTTGAGGACAGTAGTTGAGGACAGTAGTTAAGGACAGTAGTTGGGGCTGGTGCGGCGGCAAATTCAGCAGCGCAAATATGGAAGTCTCGACCGAACTTACGTATTTGAGATATTTGGGGTCGAGACCCTGGGTTTATGGAGAACCGGGGCCCATCGCGTTTTCAAAATATTATTTCTTAGCTTCTGTTCAATGCGACGTGTGATCCGAGAGCTGGCGCTTATCTGGGTCAACGCATAAGCTGCGCAATTCAGTGGCAATGCAGCCAGTGTCTTGGGGACACTTCCACCTCCTAGTGATCTGAGGGCTTAGCCAAGTTACATTCGATTAGCGATGACGCTAGTCGATAAGTCCGAAAATGTGTGGAATTTGACACATGCTACAGAAATATCACGTGATATAACGACAACAAATGTATGTAGAAATCGAATCGATTCGAAGTGAATGTAACTTGGCTACGGGCCCTGGAGCAGTTGAGCTATCTAACGATCGTTTGCAACGGTCTTTAGATTATTCAACTGTTTCACATAGTGGTCGAAATTCTTCCGGAATTCATAATATATAATAATAACAAACATCCAAACTTACGCATTCATAATATGTATTAGTGTGATTATAATTAAGTTCTGGACTCTTCATTATAATATGTCAATAAGATCTGACATGTAGCATTGCAATATCCACTTTGTATGAACGCAGTAATATACTAAATAAGATATATTTCATTTATTATAATTTTCCCCAAAACTAATTCAGAAGAAGGATAAGAGCGTCATTTTATCTTCACGGAGGACCCGTAAGAGTCATAAATAAACTTCAACATTCACAGCGAACCCACGAATATCTTATATCTCTTGCACAAAACGTTTCAACACTATTTTATTTAATAAACTTGGGTTTCGGTATACCTATAAGATTTTTATAATAAATAAATAAATATTGCTGGACATTTCACACAGCGCTATCTAGCCCCAAACTAAGCAGAGCTTGTACTATGGGAACCAGATAACTGGTAGAATACATAGGTATATACATTTTTTTTTTGTAAATACATACTTATAATATATAGAGAAACAACCAGACCCGGAACAAATATCTGTAGATCATGCAAACATTTGTTCCGCGACGGGAATCGAACCCGCTACCTCCTGCGTCTCAGCCGACTATACGCCCACTGCACCACGGAGGTCGTCAATATTGTGATTATTATGTTAAGCATTTTTATTTTGTTCTTATTTAGTTATTTAGGGTCTGTATTTATAATTAGCTGTGAAAACCTTTTTTCCTATGTCACGCCTTACCTTCTTTTAGCACGACTAGGATGACTGGTAGATAATGCTATTAGCATTAAGTCCTCTTAGCACTATTATGTTTTGTGTGAAAGTATTAAATAAATAAATAAATAAGTGTAGGACGCCCTCCGGCTAGATGAAGTGACGATTTGCGCGCTGTGGCTGGCAAGGTTTGGATGAGAAGAGCTGAGGATCGGGCTCACTGGCGCACCCTGGGAGAGGCCTACGTCCAGCAGTGGACTGTTATAGGTTGACGATGATGATGATGGTATAAAATGTAAAGGAAAAGTAGGTAATTGACAAAAACGTAATGTATTTGAATAAAGCGCGCGAACGCGGCCATGTTTTTATTGTTTTCATTAATTAACAAAAAACAGTAAAAACAAATGCAGTAGCGCTCAGGGAAAGATTTAAAATGTTGAATTGTGTTTTGTGACTCAATGCCACGCAATTTCCCTTTCATCTCGGGTTTGTCGGTAATTTTAAATGAATTCTGAAAGGAGTTCGAGCACCGCATTTGGGAACACAAATGAATTGAAAAATAAAGTTCGTATAAATACAAACATACATACAATGTAGGTAGGTAATTATTTCAATCTTTCTTCTAGGTAAGTAGATGAAATTAAAGAAATTGAAGTTAGAAAAAAAAGTTATTTTATTCGAACTCTTTGCTGAGTTCTGCTGAGTTGCTGAGTCTGAGTTTGGTTTTTTATGCGCTGAGCAGTAGATATGTTTACTTTGCCCTGGTTTTTGAGAGAAATCTTTTACACCCTGTGTACAGAGTGCTTCTAAACTCAGTGCTAAATATAAAAATAACCCATACTAGCAATGATCCTCTCCATCCAAAGGTTCGAGGAAGAGATCGCTTTGTTAAGCGATAAGACCGCCCATTATACTTACTGTGTTTTTTAATATCCTTTGTGTATAGCTTGTAAGGTTTAATAAAGAATTTCCATTCATTCATTCATAATTATACATACGAAAGTAACTTTATCTCTGTCTGTTTGTTACGTTTTCACGACTAAACGGCTTGGCCGATTTCGATAAAATTTGGTATACAGATAGATTGGGACATGGGCTATTTTTTACCTGACTGCGCCGAAGAGGCGAGTGTTTTTCAGTTTTTATTTTATAACTTACAAGCTGACCACCAATCAAATACGTAAGCTCTATCGAGACTCCCATATTTGCGCCGCTTGAGATCTTCGACTGAATTTGCCGCATTATAAGTACGAGTATACTACTTGATCTTACTGGTTACTTGATCCGGATTTCTGGCCAGTCGGCGTCGTTTACAGGCGCTCATTAGTCGGACTCCAGTCATTACGTCGGAAAAATCGAGTTACAAATGCAAATGAACCGAGAAAGCTAAATTTTGGATATTATGTGGGGGGGAAGGGGGGGGGCTAGAAAAGCTTAACTTCAAAATTGTGACCAAAATGACCTTGTGCATTTTCCGCCATCTTGAAAAAAGGGTTAAATTCAGTTTTTTTATCATAACTCGGTTCTCCGTGTTGAGATACGAATATTTTTATCGAATACTTTTTTGTTGCTTTCTTTACGATCTATAATTAAGGTCCTGTACACTTTTCACGTATCGTTCATCGTTCTCGAGATATCGATCGAAAAAACTGAATTTAACCCTTTTTTCAAGATGGCGGAAAATGCACAAGGTCATTTTGGTCACAATTTTGAAGTTAAGCTTTTCTAGCCCCCCCCCCCCCCACATAATATCCAAAATTTAACTTTCTCGGTTCATTTGCACTTCCAAATGTATATAATGACTGGACTAACAGGGAAGCGACTACGAAGCAAAATCTCCCAAATAAATAAGTGGTAGTTTTTAAGTTTATCTTTTCATCAAACACATTCCAAAGCGTGTTTAAAAAGGGTTTTTAGGTTTATTTTGTGATTTTCCTCGTAGTGCCAAACTCACAAACGCAGACCATTCCTACCAGGTGCTACTTTAAGCATAATCTCTACTTATTTTGTTGGCAACAATCCAATACTAACCAAGTTTTCCAACAGCGTTTTTACATAATGACTATGTACTAATATTTTTACCGAACTGCGTATAAGAAGGGTATTGTTTTTAAAGTGTATATCATTATTGATCGAGCGAAGCGAGATCTCCAAATCAACTTGGGCAAATCGGCGTTGTATGTATGTATTTTGTTTGTTTGTCCGAGGATAACTTTCGAAGCGTTGATCCGATCATCGTGAAATTTTATACATAGATAGGTAGTGATGGTACAATTTTGGTGTGACTAAATAAGTTAAAAATGTTGGGGGGCTATTGAGATATTCGGGTTCAAGAGGGGTAAAAGAAATGAAAATGAGACTATTAGGTCAAATGAGACGTCTTTATTTTTATTTTAGGACCCCATTTTTATTTTTAGTAAAGTTTTTGAGTTATTAGCCATAATAAAAACTAAACTTTGACAAAATTCACAGGGTACACCAGTGACCCCACAGTACTGTAATTTGGTATGCGTGTAGCTTAAGTATCACAAGTATAGGCAAAAGTCTGAAATCCAGAATAAGTGCAATTTGTACCCCAAAATAGACTAACCAATTAACATGTTTACATCCCGTTACCAGTAATTTGAATGAAACCGTAAGTCTAGTTAGCTGGTTATTATTTCGTGGCACTATTTTGATAGTCAAAGATTACGAATAATATTTTTTTGTTATAATGGTAGACTCGCGAGATAGTTATAAATACGGGGTGTGTTAGAGGGCTGCGGCGCGGAGTGCGAGGCAAGACGCAGTTCGGAGTGGATCGCACTCACCCTAATGAAGGTTCACGAATTGAACCGAAACTTTGTCGGTCGAAACACCGATAAAACGGTACGTGATAAACTCCGTATCACAATAATATTATAAATGCGAAAGTATGGATAGTTGTTTATTTATTTGTATGTTTGTTTGTTACTCAATCATGTCGTAACAGTTGAACCGATTTCGATGAAATTTAGTATGTATGTACATTATAACATGAATTAACACATAGGCTACTTTGTATCCCATAAATCAGGCCCCATGGGATAAAAATGGGGTGTCAATTCAAGTTGCTACAAAGAGTTCAGCTTTATTTCTAGGTTACCTACACATTTAGTAGTGTAACGCGTACGAAGTCGAGAGCAACATCTAGTTTATAATAATGATTAAATACAAAGGTTTTCTAAGTAAAAATGTATGTATCTAAGTATAATGTCTGTTCATTTGTAGAGATAAAGTTTATAGTTTTTAGGTATGTAGGTATTTAATTTTGTTGGTAATCACAAAAACTACGGGTCCAATTTTGAAAATTATTTCATTTATAGAAAGGTACACTATCCCTGAGTGCTACAATCCTAATATTATTCTGATAAAAAATAGTTTTCAGTGCGAAACCTCGATATTTATAAATCAAGCTGAAGAAAAATGCGCTGCTTGGCGGTGTACCTACCTACTGACAAAGAGGTCAAAATCTAAATAGAAAATTTTATCGAAATCGGTCTAGTTGTTTATTTATTAAAACGTACACTGTTCGAATTGAAAATAGTGCAAACTTCCGGTTCCGTATGTCAAAAATATCACTACCCACCTTTTGCACAGTCGAGTAAAAAGTAGCTTAGGTCTGACTCCTGGTCATAATTTATCTACATATAAATTTTATCGAAATCGGTCGAGCCATTTAGTCGTAAAAACGTTACAAACAGCCAGGCAGCGAGACAGGGTTACTTTTATAAAATTAGTAAGGACCGTATGGAAGTATTGATATTGATATTACTTGCTTCCGCCACCGGCTTCGCACGAAGTACCTTATACGTTAATCAAGGTCAATAATCTACGTACATACCAAATTTCATCAAAATCGGTTCATCGGTTACGACGTAATTGAGTAACAAACAAACAAACAAACATCCAAACTTTCACATTTATAATATTTAAGTACCTAATAATATTATAAATTCAAAAGTAACTCTCTTTCTCTCTTTCTTACGTTTTCACGACTAAAAGGCTGGACCGATTTCGATGAAATTAAGTACAAAGATAGATACCTAACTTCGACCTTCAACATAGACAACATAGGCTACATTTTACCCGACTGCACAGAAAGACGGTAATGCTTTTATTAACAAACCACGCGTGCAAAGCCACGGGCAGGTCAGCTAATAATATAGATATGGAATGAAAAGGTTTTCCTTCTAAGGTCAGATTGACTTCTTCTTCCTGATCTTTCTGTCTTTAGCCGTCATCTCCGTTGTCACTTCTTTCTTTCCCATATCATTCACACAGTTCATCCATCTCTTCTTTGGCTTTCCTCTACTTCTATATCCATCCACACTCATATCTAACACTCTTTTAGTCACATTATTTTCTTCCCTCCGCATGACATGTCTTTACCACGCTAACCTCTTACTCCTCAACTGTTCTATCGCTAGCGCTACTTTCAAACTTCCTCTAATATAGTCATTCCTTATCTTATCTATGCTCGTTACCCCACACATCCATCTCAACATTCACATTTCCGCCGCGTGCACTCTTCTTTCATCCGTCCCTTTCATGGTCCAACATTCATAACCATTACGGCATGTTAAGTAGTAGTTAACTACTACTTAAGGTCTTAAGGTTTTAACCTTAAGGTTTTAAGGAACCTTAAGGTTAGATTGACTTATAAACCAAAAAAGAAATTCTTGTTGTTAATTTCCGAGTAATGGTCGGAATTGTGACCCACTGTCAAAGACAGAATCCACCCAAAATAAATGGAGGTTTTACTGCGATCCATTGACTTTATTCCACATCATTAGAAAGGTATTGGATACAGGGTGCAGCTAGATTACTGCCGAAAACAGTCCATCGTTTAAAGGGCAAGGTGTACGCTTTTATAACAAACTCCTAAGTGATGCACAAAAATTGACAATTAACAAATTTATAAACAAAATCTTTATAAAAAAGCCTACTTTAAGATATCTTATTATTTAGATGATAGGGAAGCTTGGGATTGAAATTGCTCCAACTCGGTCAAAAATTTTATATTTTAGACGTAATTTATTTCCATTTTGTTATGTATTCTAAAGGAATCATTAAAAAGAACAACCAACCTTGTTTCTTGCCTTTTTTGCGGGCCTGGTCGCGAAAGAACATTCAGTAAAATTTACGTTTCAATGTGATTCTTGTGATTTTCATGCAAAAAATATTTTGAATTTTGTTGCATACAAAGCTTTAATTTGCAATGCATCAGCCAGAACTGCGTAAAGCAATAAATCCAGCTCGATTTATACTGGACAGCACAAGCGATAGCTGATACCGTCCAGCGGCGATTTCATGAAATATTGCTTACAAATACGCAGTTTTAACAAACTACGGTGTTTTTTAAGGTTCCGTAATCGAACTAGGAACCCTTATAGTTTTACTAGTTGTTGCCCGCGACTTCGTACGCGTTACACTACTAAATGTGTAGGTAACCTAGAAATAAAGCTAAACTCGCTGTTGCAACTTGACTTGACATCCCATTTTTATCTCATGGGACACGATTTATGGGATAAAAGTTAGCATATATGATATTCCAGGTTATAATCTACAAACATACCAAACTTCATCGAAATCGATTATACCGTTTCGACGTGATTGAGTAACAAACAAACAAATCACTATTCACGGTACGACAGTAGCTTTTTCTAAAGCAACAGTAGCCATGTGTCCAGTTTTATTAAAAAAGAAGCAATCATCCGCTTCGAGCCACTTTTCACGCGCGCCACTTTGGTTGATTTCGGCTCATCTCGAAAGGCCCATACGCTCGATTGCTGCTTCGTTTTGGGATCATAGCTATAAATCCATGTTTTGTCACCCGTTACATAGTCCCCCACCAAATTGGAAGCCCCTTCGTTGTATCTGGCAAGCATAGCATGGCACCAAGTGATGCTGTCCGTTTTTTAAGCATCAGTCAAATTGTGTGGGATCCATCGAGAACACAGCTTGCTCACACCCAAATATTTGTGTAGGATTGACTGTATTTGACTCATGCCTATGTCCAAAGATGTCCGGATCTCATGATAGGTCACATGCCTGTCTGTTTCGATCATACGGCGCACAGCATCAATGTTTTTGTTATTCACAGCGGTGCACGGGCGACCTTTACGAATTTCAACATGGAGATTGACACGACTGCGTTTGAATTCTGCAAACTAGCTATAAATAGTCACCTTGCATGATGCTCCTTCGCCAAAAGCAGATTGAAGCCGAACGACGCTCTGCTGAGTTGTCAAATTACACTTAGAATCGTAAAAAATCATGCAACGAAAATTTTCCCTAGTTAAATCCATTTTATTGTAATCACGCATTTTTTAATATGACGCCACAATGACAGTTCACAATCAGATGAAACAAATTTTATTCTATGGCTAAAGAGTTCCATTTTCAAATGTAGTAATAACTTTTTAAATATTGTTTATGTAAGTGGTCAATTCCGGAAACTTTTAGTGTGACCTAACACTGCCGGCCAAAAGTTTGAGACCACTGTAAAAATCTTTGTCACCAACAAAATATTTCAAAGTACACATATGATAATGAGCTAATTTGAACACCTGCGTATTCTATTATTATTAAAGAATTTCTAAGAGTCATTATTTATGTTGTTGTTTAAGTTATCATCCTAAAAAGGTCTATTGTTTCAAAACATCAATGAGCGCCGCGCAAGGACCAGGTGGTAGAGTCATTGTAATATATATATATTTTTTTTATTTTTATTTTTTTTTTTATTTTATTTCCGATATCAGGGATTATGTTAGCTTCCTAAAACATATTTAGTACCTAAGTTTTTATGGAGTAAATTATTTTCTACCTTATTAGTCTGAGCTCGTCGTTGTTACAGTGAAGACATCTTAAAATGGGAAAAGTTCGCGAAATTAGCAGTGAAACTCGCTCTGCCATAGTTGTTTTATACGGCGAAGGCAAATCTGAACGTGCGATTGCCTCTCAACTTAAGTTGTCGAAGACTTGTGTTCATAACACAATAACCCGATACAAGGAGACTGGCTGTAATCAAGATCGTTCGCGTTCGGGAAGGCCGAGAACTACCACTTCTCGCGAGGATCACTTCATCGTCACTACCAGCAAGCGGAATAGACGCCTAACAGCACCAGAAATCCGCGTAAAAGTGAACAAATCCCGATCAGAACCTGTATCATTGACTACAGTAAAAAGACGTTTGAGAGATGCTAAGTTATTTGGTCGCGTCGCCGTTCGAAAACCACTACTAAGGCCACAAAACAAAAAGAAACGGATGCAGTGGGCCCTTACCCATCGAGACTGGACTGAAGAAGACTTTAAACAAGTTCTTTGGTCAGATGAATCCAAATTTGAAATATTTGGTTCAAAACGACGAATTTTTGTTCGACGTAACGTCGAGGAAAAGATGATGCCAGACTGTGTGGTGCCAACAGTCAAGCATGGTGGTGGTTCCATTATGGTCTGGGGATGCTTCTCGGGCCATGGAACCGGAGATTTGGTACGAGTCGAAGGAATCATGAAAAAGGAGCAATATAAACGAATACTACAGCAAAATGCCATTCCGTCTGGTTCAAGAATAATTGGAGATGGATTTTTTTTCCAACAAGATAATGACCCAAAACATAGTTCAAAATTATGCAGGGGTTATTTAGAACACAAAGAAACAGAAGGGGTTTTAAAAAACATGGTGTGGCCCCCTCAGAGTCCGGATCTCAACCCGATTGAGCTTTTGTGGGAAGAGCTTGATAGAAATGTGCGCAGTTGTTGTCCCACTTCGCAAGAAGACATGTGGAAGGCTTTACAAGAAAGCTGGAACAATATATCACAAGATACAATCGACAAATTGATTGCTCGTATGCCAAGAATAGTGAAAGTAGTAATAAAATGCAAGGGAGGGTTTTTCGACGAAAAATCTGTATAAAATATGAGCGACATTTTTAAAGTAAATGGTTGATTTGCTTGATTTTTTTGTTTTCTTCATAATGTATGTGTGTTAGGAAATAAGTATTTTAATTCATAATTAAACCTCTTGCTTTGTATTTTGAGTTTTATTTCATTTTCCTACTTTGATGTAGGTGGTCTCAAACTTTTGGCCGGCAGTATATGTAAAACTCCTCGAAAACGTGTTTTTATTAAAAACTACGCGTGCGAAGTCGCGGATTGATCAGCTATTGTACAATAAAAGGAAAGAGGGAAAAGTCATCGAAAAGATGCTTAAAGACTTTTTCTGCAAAAAATCAGAAAAACGCCTTACAGAAATCTTTATTATCATCATCATCATCGTCAGCCCTTCTCATCCCATTGCTGGGCATAGGCAATTCACTTCTGTCCTGCGAAAAGAAAAAAAAATACCGTTCTTAAAATCTGCTATCTTAGGCTCAAGCCAACTCAGCCTGTTAAATCCGCCATTGCTCATAGCTGATATGATATTAATATAACTAGACTAGCTGACCCGCCCGCGGCTTTGCACGCGTGGTCTGTCAATAAAACATTAGCCTCCTTTTGCGCAGTCGGGTTAAAAGTAGCCAATGTCTCAATCCCGGTCACAATCTATCTATATACCAACGGTAGGTATATAGGGAGTGTATCTAAGGAATGCCTCATAATTTTAACCCCTTACTTTAACCCCCCATTATGGATGATTTTGCAAAAAAGTTGAAACACGATATCTTTATTACCTAAAGCCTAATTATGAATTTTCAGATTCCTAACTTCAGGAATTATGGATTGCCCATACAAACCTTCAACCCCTATTGCACCCCTTGAAGATATTTTTTTGAGAAAAAAGATGGGCCTTCTCGAAGATATAATCTATCTCCTTGCCAAATTTCATTACGATCCGTTCGGCCGTTTAGTCATGAAAAGGTAACAAACAAACAAACAAACTTACAAACAAACTAACAAACGTACAGAGTTACTTTCGCATTTATAATATTAGTAGGGAAGTATGGATAGTAGACCTAATTACCATTTATGAAATCAATAGAATGTAGTGGATAATTTGGATGTAAACAAAATTCAAAGGTTCCCCCCGTTCGTTATATTTTAATAGTCAAAGATTAGGTACAAATAATATTTTTTTATTTTTATGGGAGACTCGCGAGATCTTTTTCCACACGCAAACATAGTCTTTAATTATTGACATGGCAATCACGGTACCATCCTAGTGAGAGCCGTACCATAGGGACACCGTTAGTTTAATCTACTCATCTATTTTAACTAGCGTTCGCACGCGGCTTCTTAGTTGAGAACTTATGGTAATTAATTGCTTGTTTTAGCCGTACTTCCTCGTGTTTTAGTAGTTAAAGTGCCTACTTACTTACATAGGTACTTAAAAGCCCATTCTACTTTGAGCAACAGTCTCTGCCACTCCATGCATCCATACTACTTGATATAATATTTTATATATTTTCATTGCAGAATGCTGAGGAAAAAGATGTTAAGAAACGGCGTGGCTTCACTGAAAAGATTATGAACTACATACAGAGGAGATTAAACCCTCAACCAGGTATGTCGATAGATTCATTTTTAACCGACTTCAAAAAAGGAGGAGGTATTCGACTGTATTATTTTTGTTTTTTTTTATGTTTGTTACCTTAGAACTTTCGACTGGGTTAACCGATTTCGATGATTCTTTTTTTATTTGAAAGCGGTGCTTTCTGTGTAGTCCCATTTCAATTTGGTCCAGTTCTGACCATGGCATTCACATTGTGGTATTTTTTTTCGGTTATCTGAAGTCATTTATATTTTTGTTAAAAAGTTAATTGTGTAATTAAAAAAATTGTAAAGCGGCATCTATTATCAGTATTTGTAACTACAGCTTAACCCTACCACGTATGTTTTTTTGATTTAATGTGCAATAAACTGAGTAAAATGCTATCTATTTGTAACTACAACCGAAGTACAAATATTAAATTATTTCTTTGTGCCACAACTAGTAGGAATGTATTTTGTCCACATAATTAGCAATATATTGTGCACAGCGCCATCTTTTTTCAGCATTTGTAACTATAGCCAGCTTTGCAATAAATGAGCACTGGAAAGCGCATCGTAAGACCACTTGATGGAAATACGAAATGATAAACATTGCTGGGAGCCGCTGGGTGCAGCACAAAATCGATCACTCTGGGAATCTTTGAGGGAAGCTTAGGTACAGCAGTGGACGTCCTTTGGCTGTTATGAGGATGATAAAAAAAATTGAATAAAGCTATATCTTTTTTTTTTTTTTACCTGGATATATCTTTGCTTGACCACAATCTCACCTGATGGTAAGCGATTATGTGGTCTAAGATGAAGCACGAAGATCTATTCATTCATATCTTAAAGAGACCCGGATTGTATTCATTAGGCAAAACAGACGATGGCAAAGTGTTCCATACCTTAGCTGTACACATCAAGAACTAAGAACCAAAATGATGTGTGCGGATGGTTGGTATATCAACTAGGTACGGATGGTACTGAGCCGTGCGCCTGCTTGTCCTTTGATGGAAGGGAGATGGCGGGATCAGTTCGTATAGTTCTTGGGCACAATTCCCGAAATGTATTCTGTAAAAGATCGATAGGCTTGCAACTTTACGGCATTGTTCGAGACTTTGGGTCCCGGGGAACTTGGGTTAGAGTCTCCACCATATATAGGGGGTTTGATTTAATATATGCACAAAAATGAAAGGGGTTATTTTGATGAGCTTATTAAATAAATTTGTGAAATGTTTACCACAGAAATATGAAATTTATTTTGGCACTTTATTAAACTTTTGTTGTGCTATTTCATAATGCTTGCCATCTAACCACAGATACTGTATTGGTGACGTCTCGAGATATCTCTTGTTGTCCCTTTCTAACCCAAAACCCGCTGACATTTCCGAAAGAGATATCAAATCGGTCTTTATATTTGGATGTCGATTGCAAGAGTAGGCAGTAGGTTTCAAATCGAATTAATCACCTAAACTTAATCAATTTTCTTTAAAATTTGATAATATAACTAGTAGTTTTTTATTTTTTGAGAAACCGTCACTTGAATATCGTCAGTATATTACCAAACACTCTGTATTGCTCACTTATAAGCCTAAAAGCCCTACGTTCTATCGAGTCTAAGGTCAGAGTGAGCTGGTATTTGGCCACTATTGTATATATCTATTTGTAACGAAAACCGAAGTAAGTTTAATGATTTTTATGTACTACGTTTCAATGTATTTTTGTCCATACAATTAGCAATGAATTGAGTAAAGCGCCATCTATTACCAACATATGGAATCAGGTTGTGAAAGTGTCGAAATTTTAACAACCCAGAGGTTACTAGGCCGCTTGGTTACATACAACCATTCGTCACTAGATGTCACTTTCCAACTTCCTCGAATTAGTTTCAGGTAACGCACAAGATATTATGGTATTTTGTTTAGCCTATCAAAAATTTATCCTCACAATCAAAATAAGTATATTTGGGGATATTTTCGAGGCTGAAATGCAGCTAGGCAATTTATTATAATCTTCTTAGATAAATAAACAATAAATAAATATTGCTGGACATTTCACCCAGCGCTATCTAGCCCAAATTAAGCAGAGCTTGTACTATGGGAACCAGATAACTGATAGAATACTTATATACATTTTTTTTTGTAAATACATACTTATAATATATATAGAAAAAAACAGACCCGGAACAAATATCTGTAGATCATGCAAACATTTGTTCCGCAGCGGGGATCGAACCCGCTACCTCCTGCGTCTCAGCCGGCTATTCGCCCACTGCACCACGGAGGTTGTCATAGATTTGAGTAGGTATCTAAGAAGATTATAATAAATTGCCTGCACACTAAGGGCGATCTGCGCACCGATGCCTAAACGTATTTAATGGCTAAATATGATAGTTAGTCAAATCATACAAATACGTCAAATTTAAACATGTTTAGCCGCTAAATATTTTTAGGGATCGGTGTGCAAGCCGGCCTATGTATACATGTTCTCTTAGCTTCATGATAGTGCCTTCCATCATTATATTAGAACAAGTGCGGTACCGCACCAATTGGATATATTCTGCTGAGTGCAGCAACTCCCACAACGCAGCTTTATGTGTCCCGCGTGCATTACTCCGTGAAGGCTAAAGAGGTTGCGGAGTACTTGCGCATGGAGACCAACTTCAATTTGAGGGTCGAGCGGTTGGAGTCCCGCCACATTTCATTTATTCTCAAGCAATTAACTATTGTCTTGGAACTTTTGTCATTTTGTACAATTAGAAAATATTTTATAAGTAACTAGTTGACCCGGCGAACTTCGTACCGCCTTGACATGCACACGACGCGGGCTCCGCGTCATATGCATGTAATGTACGTCGCCGGTACAATTGTCAATCGGTTATCATTAGTCGCATCTATGTATGAGAAAATGAATTTTCTTCATAATTTCTTTTTGCGTGTATTTTTCCAATATTTTAATAGTTAATGCTGTCTAAAAGTTAGTATAATAAAAAAATACTCAATTTCTATGATAAATAAATAAAGATTACTTAACATTTCACACAGCGTTATCTAGCCCCAAACTAAGCATAGCTCGTACTATGGGAACCAGATAACTGATAGAATATTTATATACATTTTTTTGTAAATACTGAGGTACTTATATTATAGAAAAACGTCCAGACCCGGAACAAATATCAGTAGATCATGTTAAAATTTGTTCTGCGGTGGGAATCAAACCCACTACCTCCTGCGTCTCAGCAGGCTATTCGCCCACTGCACCACGGAGGTCGTCATCTAACATAAACTTTCGCGATCACTGTACATAATCTATACCGAGGAAAGATTTGTATTTTTGTATGTTTGTAACGAATAAATTCAAAAACTACGGGCTCGATTTCAAAAATTCTTTCACCATTAGAATGTTATATTATCCCTGAGTAACATAGGCTACTTTTTACCTAACTGCGCAGAAGGAGGGTCATGTTTTTACTGACAAACCATGTGTGCGAAGCCGGAGGAGGTCAGCTAGTTATTAATAATATAAACGGGTATTTTTTAACTTAACGATTCGCACCCTGATGTAAATTATCAACTTTACAAACATTGAAAATAAATTCCCGCCGAGCCATTATACTTAGTCCACACAATCAAAAATAATACGACTTCATAAAATCGTATTACAGAATTGTAACTTCCTAATTCCTTCGGAACTCCTTGCAATAAATCATGGCGAGGGCATTCGGGCAGTTAGGAACAGCGGGCGATTTACCCGCCAGGGCGGGGCTTAGAGCGGTCGCCCAGGGCAACTTGAGTAACTTTTTATTTACTAACTGACGAGCCCGCGGCTTCGTACGCGTGGTTTATCAATAAAATATTACCCTCCTTCTGTGCAGTCGCGTAAAGTGTATCCTATGTCTCAAGTCCATTCATAACCTATCTAGGTATATAGGTACCAAATCGGTCGAGCCGTTATGTCGTGAAAAGGTAACAAACAGACAGAGAGACAGAGTTACTTTCAAATCGGTATGTACTTAGATTATAACCTGGATTAACACATAGACTACTTTTTGTTGACAAACAACGCGTGCGAAGCCGCTGGCGGAAGCTAGTTAGACATATTAACCTTCCTCTTGAATCACTTGCTAAAAACTACATTAAACTCCGTTGAGTAGTTTAAAAGATCTAAGGTAACAGCGGAAGCGACATCATTTTATACTATGTAAAGACTAGCTGACCCGCTAACGGCTACGCACGCGTACTAAAATTAGTTACTTATTATGATTTTTCTCCTCCTAAACGCCTTGACCGATTTTGATGATTTTTTTCTAGTTTTGGGTTCACCTGGATGGTTGTTATCTATAGTTACTCTACGGCTATCAACTGCCCTCGGGCTCGACTTAAAAGTCGTAAAAGCTTTTTATGTAAAACACACGCTACCGGTAACCACCCGGCCACCACAAAGCTTAACCTATGGAAGGAAAAATACCCACCGCCACATGACTTTTGCGCGCCATAGGAACATCTTCCCCCAGGACACGACCTTCTGTGGTCAGTTTGGAAGTCCATGAACCGACTTCGAACTCAAGTCGGCTGGTTCAGGAAGAATCTGTCTAGATGAAGAATGCGGGACTCTACAATAACTGGCTACGATTGCGGGGAACCCATTCAAAGCTTATCTGTCCTCTGTGCCCTACCACCTGCACAAAGGACGACTTAAACTTGGCCACTGACAACGCAATAGAAGTGGCAAATTTTTATTCATCCTTATTGTGATTGAGAAGTGAATCGTTGACTCGAAAAAGAAGAAGCTATATATGTAGTTCAAAAAATATAGTCGGAAAATTAATTGGAAAATTAGCTACCAGGTCCAACTATCGTTAAGAACTATTTAAAAAACTCCATAAGTACAAAAATTAAATTCAAACTCGATCAAGTCGTTTAGAAGGAGAATAATAACGAACACACGCACTCCGGAATTTTATATAATAATAAAGATTAGGATCATAATTGATGGAAACACATGCTTAAAAAATCTATTGACACTGTTCTTAAAATCTAGTGAGTCTTCAACTATCTACAGGGTTATCAGACGCACAATTATTTGCTATAACGTGGTACATAGATCTTAGGAAACGAAAGCTCTGGAATAGATTCAGAGAGGAGCCAGAAAGCTCATTGGCAACCATGAGCTAGTTGATGCAAGGCTCCTCAGCCTGGAACATCGACGAAAGGTTGCTAGTTTCTCAGTGTTTTATCGAATACATTTCGGAGAGTGTGCGGCGGAACTTTTCAACCTGATCCCACCATCTCCATTCTATCATCGGCCCTGCGGTGCGCCACCGGTATATGGTAGAAAAACCTCCCATTCGCACAAAGCGGTTCTCTTCGACCTTTATTATGCGCACCGCCAAAGAGTGGAACGCCTTGCCAGAGTCTGTGTTTCCTGATAGGTACAACCTGGGTATCTTTGAGTCGCGAGTGAATAGGTTTCTTCTAGGCAAGCGAGTACCATCGTAGACTGCATCATCGCTTACCATCAGGTGAGATCGTGGTCAAACGCAAGCCTATAATGTATATAAAAAAAAAACATTATCGTGGCTCATAATCCCCGTCTGGCATGTTTAGGCGGAGGTTTCATCTAAGTGCCTACTAGATTTTTTTAGCTATAGATTTAACCTGTAGTTCTGTGATAACCATGGCCTATTTTACTTTACTATACTTTAGACCCCTAATTTTTAATTAGAATTTATTTAATTATTGATTTAGTTTTAAATGTGCACCCCGAACATTATCTTAGTCATAATGAAAATCCTCTCTATCCAAAGGTTGGCTAGAAGAAATAACTTTAAAGCGATAAAACCGCCATTGTACTATATGCTTTGTGTCTTCTATTTTACAAACCTTTATTGTATTTCTATGGCGTACACTAAAGAGTTTTCATTCATTCCTTCTCTTCACGGGGCGGCGGCCGTTATTTACTTACATTAATTAATTCCGCCCAGGGGATAAGCTCTTAATTTCTCCCAGGGGGTAAGCTCTTAATTCCGCTCAGGGGTTAGTTTCTTATTCCGCCCAGGGGAAAGCTCTTAATTCCACCCAGGGAGAGCGCTCTTAATTCCGCCCAGATGGGTAGCTTCTTATTCCGCCCAGGGGGGAATAGCTCCTTATTCCGGCCGTGTCCGCCACTCGAGTCCACTCGACCCAACTAATATTAATGCCCTGCCGATGGTTTGGAGGTAGAATAAGAACTCATTTTCACAGCGTGACTTTGGCACGCCTATTATTTAATAGCTGAAGTTTTTCTACTTCTGATAAACTTTTGCTGATCGTAATATGTACCTACGACCACGACGGTTAGGCCGCGGCCTGGTGGCGATCACAATAGGCCTCGTAGCTGCAAAAGAAAATAAAATAGCCCGCGGCCGCACAGCAAGAGCCTTGCCTAGGCCGCTTTCTCATTTAGGCGACTTTAGCATCACGACAGACGCGCTACAGACGCGCGACCGTCACCCAGTCAGAATTTCATATACAAACAGAAGCGCGGCACCGCGTGCGCTCATCCTGTTATTTTCTTGGTTCTTTACGCGAAATCGATGGCGTCGAAGGAGTACTACCAAAAAAAGCAGGAGCTATAATGTTTCCTCGTCAGAATCCATTTTTGAAGTGAAGTGCGACACACTGATTTGAACTGCGGCGCGGTGGCCGCGCTGCTGTCGCGTGACTTTTCTTATATTGTGAAGGTATCTGTATCTGCCGCGCTACTGTTGCGCTACTAACGTTCTAATGTGAAAGCGGCCTTAGCGTCTAGCGTGCGTCTTCTTCGACTTGGTGGCTCTCGAATTCAAATCTATAATTTTGCAATATAAAAATCAACATGTATATGAATTTTACACACAACTTTTAATCAGGGGTTGAGTCCCAACGGGCTGCCATAACAAAAATTAATATTTGCTCATTTGGTTTCGCTGTTCATTTAATTATAGTAACACGGCGCGGGCGTCTCGCGGCAGCTGCCAACGATTTTAACATTTTAATTAATTGAAGTAAGTATTTTCTCCAAAAGTAAAATCGCCGATGTAGCGGAGAAGGCCGCCAGGCTGAAGTGGGACTGGGTCGGTCACGTCTGTCGCATGCCTGACGAGCTGTAGGCCAAAATTAAGCCCAAAATTAGAAAATTAAAATTGAGACTTGAGACAGCAAAGCGGTGCCGCGAGAGACCACGCCGGAGGTGGTGGCACTCACTGGACCCTTGTGAATGGAGGAAAGGGGGGAGAGGCCTTTGCTCAACAATGAGACAACATGGGCTAATAATAATCACACTAATATTATAAATGCGAAAGATTCGATGTTTGTTTCTTTATTTGTTTGTTACTCAATTACGTCGTAACGGCTGAACCAATTTCAATGAAATTTAGTATGTACGTAGATTATTTATCAGGTAACTTCATCATGCCGCTTTTTGGCTGTCGGTGTGCGCGCGCATGAGACAGTTAACAGCCAACTTCATCATATCGCTTTTTGGCTGTCGGTATGCGCGCACATCGTAAAAAATTATTTTTACAATTTTTTCCAAACGCGCCAAAATTATAACTTCAATAAATTTATTATGTGTAACTAATATCATAATACGACAATGTATATTGCGCGCGCGGAGGAGTGTAGTTAATGTTTATATAGAGAAGGAGGGGCAAATACTAGAATAGGTTAAAAAAAAAAATTGATTTTCGACCGCTGTACCTAGCAACTAATTAGTCGATGTTATTTGTGTAACAATGCGCTCTCATGCGGCACTGTGCGGCGCGGGAAGTGATCATAAGCATTTCCTCAAATTAATTACGTTTCCCAAACTGTTCACGTCACTAACTTCGATCATATTTCACTCTAACCATAGTGCAATGTACTAACAGTAGGATAACTTCTTCTTTCGCTACTCATGAGTTAGTGGAGGATCACTGTAAAAAAAAAATTATGTGATTTATAGGTACATAATACATATTTATTTGAGCATAATTAGTCTAAATACAAATTATTTTATTTATATTAAAATTGACGAAAAATTACATGATACATTAAAATTTACTGGTGGTCCCCGCACTACGACTTGCGGGAGGCCGGTTTACAATCAGAGTTTAACTATAGGTATATACGGAATCTAGTAAGCATGCTAAGAATATTAATGATTTATGTACATACAATAACAAATAAGAATATACATAATACACTTAAAGTAGTAATTTTCTATTTAATATATATTAAATACAAAATTAATACTTAAAGTGCTCTTTTTTATTAGGTTTGAGTAGTTTGTTGCATGTTGTGTGTGTGATATTTTATTTCTTACAAGATTTCTTTTATTATCACACTAATATTATAAATGCGAGGTTTGGATGTTTTTTATTTATTTATTTGTTTACTCAATCACGTCGTAACGGCTGAACCGATTTCGATGAAATTTAGTATATACGTAGATTATTACCTGGATTAACACATAGGCTACTTTTATGCCATAAATCGGACCTGATTGCGACCTGACGGCACAGTGGGCGAATAGCCGATTGAGACGCAGGGGGTAGCAGGTTCGATTCCCACTGCAGAACAAATGTTTGCATGATCTACAGATATTTGTTCCGAGTCTGGATGTTTTTTCTATTCTATATATATTATAAGTATGTATTTAAAAAAAGTATCATAAGTATTCTATCAGTTATCTGGTTCCCATATTACAAGCTCTGCTTAGTTTGGGGGTAGATAGCGCTGTGTGAAATCTCCAGCAATATTTATTTATTATATTTATTTTGGTCAGAAGAAAATAATTTTCTTTTATTTTGTCTTAGAAGTTTAATTTAGTGTGCATCGTTTTATGCAATTTTTTTACATTACACTAATATGATAAATGTGAAATTTTGGATGTTTGTTAATTTGTTTGTTTGTTACTCAATCACGTCGTAACGGCGGCACCGATTTCGATGTAATTTAGTATACACGTAGATTATAACCTGGATTACCACATAAGCTACTTTTTATCCCTTAAAACAGTTCCCATGGGATAAAAATGGGGTGTCAAGTCAAGTTGCAACAGCGAGTTTAGCTTTATTTCTAGGTTACCTACACATTTAGTAGTGTAACGCGTACGAAGTCGCGCGCAACAGCTAGTTGTATATGAGAGATTTTATGTCTACACTACTGAAAATTGTTTTAAGTTCACATATCTATTGATTACGTCTATTTAAATGAATAAAGACTGTGATTACCTAATTAGTTGTTTGTATTCAATAAAAAAAAGAAAGAAAGGTAATACATATATATATATACATATAAGTAAAGATTAATCAAGAAAAAAAATGGTTAAGGTGATTTCGGGACTCTTTTTGTCCACATATCCCTTTCCGGCACTCGAAGAGAAAGCTAAGGGGATTTGTGGACAAAAAGTCCCGAAATCTCCTTAAACATTTTTTTTTTCTTTATCAATCTTTACTTTATTTTTTTATCGAATACAAACAACTAGTTAGGGACCAACTTTTAGGGACCATCCGCTTACCTATAGGAAGTGGCGATAATTTTTTTTACTCACATCTTATTGTGTAATTTGTCTTCCAATAACATTTCTTTCCTCAACACATTTTTGATACAGTCCGTCTTTGATAAAATGGAAATTTATTTCGGGTGTCGTGAGTTTTTTACATTTTCAATTTATACTTGTTCAATATGACTAAGTTAGTTATCTTACTGTATTTCGTGTACTACGTTCGTGCACGTACATTAGTGAGCCCTCATTTATCACGAAACAAACTTCTTTAGCTAAAGGTTACTTAACGTTTATTTATTGTGTTATATTTAGCTGCCTATTTACGTGGATAGAATGGCTGCGTAATTGTTTCATGTGTCATTTTGTGTGTACCAAATAATGATAAAGATCATTTGTTCGCAGAAAGTTCGTACAATTTTACACTGGTCTTAATGTATACAATTTAAGCTCAATTAACATTCTATCAGATAATGTCCTGGTGTGCACATCCATACTAACATTATAAATGCGAAATTAACGCTCTTTGTTTGTTAGTTTGTTTGTTTGTAAGTTGGTTACCTTTTCACGACTAAAGGGCTGAACGCATCGTAATGAAATTTGGCAATATATTATATCCTGGGGAAGAACATAGCCTATCTTTTGTTTCAAAAAATAATCTTGAATGGGTGAAAAAGGGATTGAAAGTTCCATATAATTTAACCGTCGTTCATTGGCGTGAAGTCATTTACGAGAAGTGTCGCGTCATTTTGTCATTTGATTTGTTTAATAATTTATATGGCAGAACAAAGCTTGCGGGGTCAGCTGGACATGCATAATTTAATTGAAAATTTAAATTTACTGTCCATTCCATGCCATAAATAAATTATTGTTATGTTCCCTACACAATTAAAAATATATCAATAAAATAAAATTAATTAGGTACATGTTACTTATAATTAAAATATTCCGCAATGGAGTAAAAACGTTTGGATGATAACCATTTATTAATTTGGCGCCGCAGCGTTTATATAAAGTCAAAGGTAAATCTTTTAATTCGTCGGGTAATTGATTGAGCGAAGCGAGATCTCCAAATCAACTTGGGCAAATCGGCGTTGTATGTAGTATGTATGTAAGTATGTATGTAAGTATGTAAGTATGTTTATTTGTCCGAGGATAACTTTCGAAGCGTTTATCCGCTCATCGTGAAATTTGATACGTAGGTAGGTAGTGATGGCACAATTTTGGTGTGACTAAATCAGCTAAAAATGTTGGGGGATTGTTGAGATTCATGAGGGGTAAAAAAAAATTAAAATGTGACTATTAGGTCAAGTGGGACGTCAAATAAAAGTTCTTAATTAGTACATTTGAACCCTGTTTTTATTTTTAGTTTAATTTTTGTAGTTTTAGGGTTATTAGCCATAATAAAAACAAAACTTTGACAAAACTCACGTACACCAGTGACCCCACAATGCTGAAATTTGGTATTCGTGTAGCTTTAGTGATACAAATATAGGTAAAAGTCTGAAATCCAGAATAGCTGCATTTTGTACCCCAAAAAAGAAAAACCAATTTATATGAACTTCCGTTACCTGTAATTTGAATGTGGGTCAAGTGAGGTGGTTGTTTATTTCGGGCCATATTTTGATAGTCAAAGATTACGAATAATATATTTTTGTTTTTATGGGAGACTCGCGAGATCTCAATTCGGGGCGAACCACTAGTACCAGATACTGAGGTCTATAGTCCCTATTTTTTAGGTGTATAAAATCAAGGTCCTGAGTCAATACGATAAAAAGATATCGTCAATTTACATTTTCGCGAAAACTTGTAAGTACCAAAATTTACCTTAATTTTCAACTTTTTTTATTTTTCTGAATTTTCCCTTTACTTGTGCTGCTTGCTTTTAACCAAAATTAACTATTATGGATCAAAAAGCTATATGGTAGTTACCGTTGAAATTTGACAATCCGTTTGAAATCACGAAATTTGGCAAAAATTTGCACAGCACAAATAAAGGAAAAATTTCAAAAAATAACAAAATTTATAAATAAAGTGTGTCCCCAACATACATAGTTGACGCCAATTAAGATAGTCCTCTGAGTTGTATGGGCGCTCATACAATTTAGAGGACTAGCTTAATCGGCGCCAACCTCAAATAAGGTAAATAAATAATATTGTGCTATTGTGTAAAAGAAAATAAAAGAAAATATTTATTGCAATATGATGGTCGTGTGCGCAGAACATTTTACAGTAAAGACTAAGCGATCGTTACACTATGCACTTCACGGAACCCTTCGTGCGCGAGTCCGACTCGCACTTGGCCGGTTTTTAAAGTTTTTTTTAAGTTTGACGACCTCCGTGGCGCAGTGGGCAAATAGCCGACTGAGACGCAGGAGGTAGTGGGTTCGATTCCCGTCGCGGAACAAATGTTTGCATGAGCTACAGATATTTGTTCCGGGTCTGGTTGTTTTTCTATATATTATAAGTATGTATTTACAAAAAAAGTAAGTATATAAGTATTCTATCAGTTATCTGGTTCCCATACTACAAGCTCTGTTTAGTTTGGGGCTAGATAGCGCTGTGTGAAATGTCCAGCAACATTTCTTTTATTTTTATTTATTTATTAGCCATAATAAAAACTGAACTATGATAAAATTCATAGGGTACACCAGTGACCCACAGTGCTGTAATTTGGTATGCGTGTAGCTCCCAAAAAAAGGTAAGCAATGATCATGAACTCCCGTTACCTGTAATTTGAATGAAACTGTAGGTCAAGTTAATTGGTTTGCATTTCGTGGCACTATTTTATTAGTCAAAGATTAAAGCCGGCAAATATGGTACAACGATCCCTAAACGTATTTAGCGACTAAACATGTTTAAATTTTACGTATTTGTATGATTTGACAATTCCTTAAATCATATTTAGCCACTAAACACGTTTAGGTATCGTTGCGCGAGTCGCCCGAACTCCCTAAGAATATTTTTTTTGTGTTTTGGGAGACTCGCGAGATCTCAGTTCGGGGCGAACCGCTAGTTATAATGCTGGACACTTCACACAGCGCTATCTAGCCCTAAACTTAGCAAAGCTTATACTATGTGAACCAGAAAACTGATAGAATACTTTAGCAGTAGCTATACGTTTTTTTAATTTTTGTTTTATAAGATTTAAAATGGTTTAAAAATTGTAGTTCCATCTGTGACCTTATCCTAAACTCTTCAAATCTTTAAGCTTTATAATTTCCAAAGCTGTTCGCTACTTTTCACCCCTAAACCAAACGGTTTCTCATTAGAGCGCTAGGTCGCGGGTAAACACTCAGCTTTCGTATTGAAAACTTGAACTGCGGGTAGAGCGGGGATGGGGATAGATAACTTTTTATTAAATCCAGCTCTATGCAGACTGCCCTAGAAAAGTTTATATCTACGGAAGAATCCCACTAATAATAAAGATTTTTTTTTTTAATTTTTATTGTTGACTATAATGTTATATTTTATGTGAGTTCAACCTTTTTTGAATAAAATCGGATTGAGTTTTCAAACATGTGTCCAAATAAAATGTAATTTAAATCAAAAGCACTAAGGAGTATTGATATCAACTAAGGATATTGAAGCAAATTACCGCCAAAATATTTTCTACCCTTTTTTAACCCCGTTAGGGGATGAATCTGTTAAAAAGGTTTATGCAAAATTTGAAGTAGATTGGACCAAGGAATCACGTTGTCCCATACAAAGTTTGCCCCCCATTTTTATCCTCTTAGGGGTAGAATTTCGGAAAATCCTTTCTTATCGGATGCCTATGTCATACAAAGAACACATTCTCCAAGTTTCAGGTATCTACGATCAGCTGCTTAGGCTGTGCATTGATCCGTTAATCAGTCATTCAGGACGAAGCATTTTATATGTATAGAAGATGATAGTTAAGCGTTTGACCACTGCCTCACCTGATGGTAAGTGATGGTGTGATCGAAGATGGAGCGCGCTTGTCTAAAAAGAACCTGTTCAATCTGGAGTTTAATACTCCAAGATTATATAATACTGGCTCGGAAAAACATACGCCGGAAGTGAGTTCCACTCTTAACTCGTGCTAACAAGAAAAGTTGAAGCAAATCGTTTGGTTTATCCCAACCTTACCTAAACAGATTACCCCCACAAACATAACCAAGTAACATACAACCTGTTTTGTTATGTACGAAATTCATTTAACAACCATCTTCCGAATCGTATTAACTGATTTTAGATGTGGGTTTAATACCGGTAGCTTTAATATTTATTCAGTAATCGATATATTTCTAATAAACAATTTTTAACGTCAGCTTTACAGGTACCTACTTACACGATGAATTAATATCATTTGTTTACCTACTTTATACAGGCTGTTTCATTAATATTTTAGGACTTGATATTAGGGTTATCTGAGAATTAAAGAAAATTCTTTTGTAATGCATTAAAAAAAAATCTATTTTACAACAATGGTAGCCATTAGCCTTACTCGTGTTTTCATGTAATCTCATACATAACAAAAAACGTAGTATAACATCCACTAAAAACTTGCCTTTACATATAATTTAGTAAATAGTAAACTTGCACCATACTACCAGAATAGAATAGAATAGAATAATTCTTTATTGAACACCAGGAATATTTAAAAAACGAATTTATGCTAAATAAAGTACAATGGGCGGCCTTATCGCTGAAAGCGATTTCTTCACCAGTGACAGTGGCAGTACTTTGACAGAGCAATACTTACTGATAAAACAATTCACATCAATAGGCCGGATGTAACTTTAATCGATAAAACCAATGAAATAGCGTACTTTATAAATATTGCGGTCAGAAACACACATAATTTGTAATACATAAAATCCCACTTCACCTTCTTATCTAAAGGAGCGTTTCGAGTTTCTGTGCACACTCTCGAAACCTTCATTTTTCCGAAGCTTCCTAACTCCCGTCCATAGTTAACAATTTTATAGTGACTCCTTCACAGTACAAGCTATGCGACTGTGGAACGCCTTACTTTTGTCCATAAGGTCGTCCAAATCTCTTTCTATTTTCAAAGTCAAGGTATTCCATTTCCTTTCGTTGTCTCGTAACTGCTGGTTAGTGTTTATGTTATTTATCTTCCATATGTAGTGTAGTTTATTTATATATTATTTGTATGTATTTAAGTTTATGTTTATTAGTATAATCAATAGGTTTTTTTAAAATATTCTGTTTGTGTATGTCAGAAGTACACCGCCGTCTTTTGATTTTTGTTGTACTTGTCCATCCAAAGGTTGTCTGGAAGAGATCGCTTTTAGCGATAAGATCGCCCATTGTACCATTACTTATTGTTTATTTCCTTTGTTACTGTATTTTTGTTTGGTGTGCAATAAAGAGTCAGTATTTCATTCGTTCATTCATAATTTGCAAAAATTCATAGAACTTTAAAAATAAATTATATTATTTGAAAATTAAATAAAGTTTACTTTGTGCCCCTGATACTCTCCAGCACTGTAATACCGAAATTATTATCTCAAAATTATAGATATCCGAGAAAATCTTTCTTGTGCAAAAAGGACTGGTCCTTTTGTGAAGCGTCCCATCCCTACGAGCTGTATAGGCAGGTCAAGAGGCTCCATAATCGCAACGTTTTAAATGTATAATTTCGTCTCAAAGGCTCCCGTTCGTTAGACTAACGACTTCCGTGCAACCTAGTTCCTGTCACTTGTTTATTGTTGGACACTCTACCCTACTCGTTTTAGCTTTAATCAATGACAATTCATTGTAATTAGTATATTTTTATTTATTTCTACTATTATCTGACATTTGTAATATATTTTTGACATACCGCCACGGTCACTGCACGCTGCACGATGCCGCTATAGACCAGGAAAAGTGAATACACCACTTATATTCTGAATGATTATTTATTACTCAATATCAAATGCAAGATAGACTATGTAGGTACAATTTTGACTTATTTAATACCGTTCCTTCTTATTTTAAGAACTTGTTAACTCTTCGTGTGCCCGAAGAAATCTGTCTGTTGTTTCAATGACGTCATTGGATGACGTCAAGTTAAAGAACATTTTACAGTCAAATAATCAAAATCACGACATAAGGATTTCAATGTGATTGCAGGTGAATAATATATATATACATATAAACTACAATAAAGGAGATAAACATAACGATTTGACGACCTCCGTGGTGCAGTGGGCTAATAGCCGGCTGAGACGTAGGAGGTAGTGGGTTCGATTCCCGCCGCGGAACAAATGTTTGCTTAATCTACAGATATTTGTTCTGGGTCTGGTTGTTTCTCTATGTATATATAAGTATGTATTTACAAAAAAAAAGTATATAAGTATTCTATCAGTTATCTGGTTCCCATAGTACAAGCTCTGCTTAGTTTGGGGCTAGATAGCGCTGTGTGAAATGTCCAGTAATATTTATTTATTTAACTAGCAGTGCGTAAACAAAGAAAGGAAATGGTAAGGTATACAACCATTTCCTTAGCAAAAATCTAGCTGGTAAGCTCGAAATCCGAGGTTGACACCTATTTTCGCCTTATTTGCCTGCGCTACTAATCCGTTCTCCAAATACCGTCGCGATTACTAGCAATGGATGTCAAATAATGGTGAATGAATTGCTTGCGTTTTTATGTCATAAAGTGGATACTTCACCTGCTATCCTGCAAATATGTATGAGCGCATATTCCTACGAGGAAATTGAAACTGCTATATCAATAGCGCTTACACTTCTAGCGCCGACAAAAAAGTTCATGAGAAGGAACGATGGCTCTAAAAAAAGCCTTTAAATCATTATAAAGCCCGTTAAGGAGCCTGATTTTGAAGTGCTTTTGTAAACCGAAATTTAAATAAATTGCCAGCATAATCTTTTAGAAAACCATCATTTTTCAGGAGCGTTTTGTTTCAAGAATGTAACAACGTTATTTCGATTTGAACCACAACACTTTTAAACATTGCTGTTATAATCCTAATAATGTTGTATATTTAGTGCTTTCTGGTGACTGCACCACGTTCAGTATAAAAAATTGCGAAAATAAACACGATTTACTTACTTTTTAGGATAATTTTACGCTTTATTTGAGCTCTAATATGAAACGTTTTGAATGAACGATTTATGGTGACGTCATCAAAACAACCTCGCCTTTACAATAATAAAGTAAGCTTAATAATTGAGGGTGATGGTACTAAATGTCAGTGTAATATTATTTTAACATTGCTATAAGAGATTGAGGTTTTCTTAAGGAAATGGCTATATTACGACAAGACGTGGCTAACATAAGCCAATTCAAGATTCATTTCAAGATTCATTTATTCAAATAAGAGTAACATTACAGACAAATCCAAATCGTTACCCTAATATAATAATTAATAAAAACACTTAAAAACTAACACAGATAGTAACAATTAAACATTAGACAAACAACCACCGAAAAAGTACCTACATCACAATTAATAATAACTCAAAATATACAAAAACATATCCCCTTGCAGGTACCTACTTATATCCTAATTGTTCACAGTATAGCAAGCAACATCTTTCTATAACTGGCCGTCTATCTGTAACAATATCGAGTTGTGTGTGCAAAGCGGTTAGGGCATTAAGTTGACGTTGGGCACGACAGAGATTGTTGACGTGCTAAAGTGCGCGCGGGCATTATCGCGAACAGTGGTACTCGCCCCGTGAGGATTTTATCCGGTTTTCAGGAACACAAAAACGACTGCCTCACACAGCAGTCCAGAGGGCTTAGCCAAGTTACAGTCGATTAGCGATGACGCTAGTCGATAATCCCAAAATGTATGGGATTTGACACATGCTATAGAAATACCAAGTGGTATAGCGACAATAAATGTATGTAGAAATTGAATCGATTCGGAGCGAATGTAATTTGGCTACGGGCTCAGGGCAGTTTAGGAATCCCCGTAATATGTGGCATTTGGTCAAATAATCGCCGCGTTTCAAATGAATTAAAACCTAGGGTACTCTGGAGGTATTGGGGGGTACAGGAACGGATAGTAGCCATATACTTTTAGGTACAAAAATTCTTCTTTACGGAAAAGTCTTTACACCGCCTGGCGAACCAAGGCGGTGTAAAAACATTTGATGGCGTTGACGGTAGTAAAGTCTTTGCAGTTCCTTGTGACAACCCCCAATTTTTTTAATTAAAATTGACTGCGTTAAAGAGCGTTAATACAGATATGGATGACTTGAACTTGAAGCGGAGCTTGAGGATGTTAAAACGTTGCTTCGTGAACTTAGGTCATGTGCGGAGCAGAGCAGCGGTATGGCCGGAACGAGAAGATATCAATACATTCGTGATTTATTTCAATCATTATTATACGGGGCTTATCACGTACCGTTTTATCGGTGTTTCGGTTCAATTCGTAAACCTTCATCAGGGTGAGTGCGATCCGCTCCGAAACACGTCTCGCCTTGCACTACGCGTTGCAGCCCTCTGCGCGCGAGTAGACGGAAGCGGTGGTGGGGGTTGCGTCAACGGTGGCCCATCGCGTCGACAGGCTGCATCTGCATGGTAGTCTTAGTCAGTTCAAACACCGATGAAACAGTACGTGATAAATCCCGTATTTATAATAATGAATATCAATACCATCTTTCGCGCACTCGCCCCACACTGTGCATGCGAGTGAAAACACTAGTAGCCTACTATAATCCATTCTTAGTTCCATTGTCTAGCATCCGTCTCTATCATGAGACCATCTCCGGTACCATATTATTGCATTCAAAATTCAAATTCAAAATTATTTATTTCAAATGTAATTATATAATTAAAATCAGGAAGAGATCGCTTTTAGCGATAAGACCGCCCATTGTACTTACCTTAATTTTTGTGTATTTTTATTGTATTTTAATTATGTTGGTGTGCAATAAAGAGTATTCTATTCTATTCTATTCTATTCTATTCTATTCTATAATTACCAACACAATGTAATTATATAATTAACATAATTTGTTAGTAAAGAATGAAATCTTAGAAGATAGTGCAATTGATAATTAATAATAAATTATTTAATAGTTAGGGTTCAAATCAACGATTTAAAATAAATAATTAAGGAAAAACGAATAATAAAAACGAATACAATTTAAAAGATACTACTGCGCTATAAGGTGGGTGGGCTTATGTATCTTCATGCAGTGTCTCATTATGTCGGAGCTAAAGTTATGAAAAACGTCAGCAGTTCTGTTGGTGCTGTTGCTGACCCGGCGCATCAGGGATGCAGTTCTATTGCGCACGATGGCAAAGAAGTCGTCTGCTCGCGCGTCCACAAACATTCCAGATGCACTGCAAAATCGCGGCAACCCCAACAGCATTCTGAAGCCGTATAAAACGCGTAGAGCATTGTAAGCTTTCTGTGTATATTTGATCCACAGGCTGCACGTGAAGAATGTTTGACAATATGCCTTGAAAAGTGTCTCTTTGACCGAATTGTCACCGAATTTACATATGCGTTCTTTTCAATCGGTTGGGGGGAACTGGTTTAAAATCCAGTTGCAAGATTTGCCCTAAACAAACTAACAAACATTGCAAGTTTAATAAAAGCTAAAACATCGTAGTTTGTTCAAGTTGCACTGACTTCTCCAAACTTTATTAACTAACATGAAACCCCAACTTAATCTGCCTGTCATAAGTTCGCTAAGTCACTCAAAGGAATGCTAAGACTTTAACGGATGTTAAAGTTGAAAGCGGGATATAAGGTATATTCTCGTGAATCCATAACAATATTTAAATTCGAAATTAACTCTGTTTGTTACATTTTCATGACTAAACGGCTGGACCGATTTCAATGAAATTTTATGTACAGATAGATTATAAATCAATAATGCTGGACATTTTAAAAACGGCATCTAGCCCCAAACTAAGCAAACCTTTTACTATGGGAACCGGATGTCTGATAGGACACTTGTGATACTTGTTTTTTTGTGAATACATACTTATATTTTTTTATTAGCTTTTGCGGCTTTAGTTTCACTGCGACCACGAGGTCTATTGTGATCGCCACTTGTTTTTGTGTCGCCCCTAGGTTATGTATGGGGACGTTAAAAGTTAACCACTAAGCCCGACAGCTATTAGAAACTGTACGATATTTTCAGGGGTGATAACTGTTAGCTCCTCCGGGCTAAGAATGTGTTTGCCCAGATGAATGCTACGTTTGCGCATTAGTGGAGCACACTCGCCTAACAGATGTAGGGGCGATTCTGCCGCCTCATTACAGAATCTGCAGGTTTGTGTATCGCATAGCCCCAGCTTGAACATGTGCTTATAAGCCGACAGTGTCCAGTCAGGGCTCTGACTGGACACTGTCGACAGATGCGGAGATTGTTTCTGTTTAGCGCTAAGATTCGGTTTGTATACCGTTGATCAAAGGGTTTAATCAGTGATTTAAAATGGTTCATGCCTGTATCGTATCTATGTATCGTAGGCATTTTTTTGTTGCTCATTTAATACAGGTTAAAAGGGGAACGATTCTTAGAACAGTTTCTTTAATGCCTCGGAATCATATTGGGTTTCGCGTTTCAACTCTTGATTAAATGCGTCGTGCATTGGGCGATAGGGCGTTGTCATTCCTAATTGTATTAATCCTTTGTTGATAAGCATCAAGCACATGTCTTTAATTAAAATTTATGCTTTATTGTACATTTCTACGTTATTTAGCTTTGCATTTGATGTTCTAAGACGCTTCTGATGTAATATATCTTCGGCCATGTGATCTTTATATTTAAATAAATAAACAAATATTGCTGGGCATGAAATGCCAACACACACAGCGCTATCTAGCCCCAAACTAGGCAGAGCTTGTACTATGAAAACCAGGTAACTGATACAATACTTATATACTTTTTGGAATATAGTTACTTTACAATCGGTGTTGATGGAAAGCATGTAGACAAAATTGTGGAAAACAATGTTAGTATTTGTTTAGCATTTGACGATATTCAGTTATTTTACATCCTCTTTGACGATATTTGCAGCACGCATTCTGTCAGTTCTATGTCAAACGTCATAAGGTAACATTAAAAAAGTTTATATTGGCCAAAGCGCTAAGGTTAGATTAGAAATAATTTTATATGGTGGTTAAGTGTTCTTAAATGTTCTAATTTTCCCGCGCAATTTTCTTAATTTATTTCTTTCATAAGATCCTTCTCCTAACAATAAAACACACAACAAAAAAAGAATTAGCGAAATCGTTCCAGCCGTTCACACGTGATGACGTGACCAAGGGAAATAGGGATTCATTTTTATATATAATATATAGATAGAGAAACATGAAAATACAAAAAAAATATCTATAGATCATGCAAAAATTTATTCCGCGGCGGAAATCGAACCATCAACTTCCTGCATCTCAGCCAGCTGTTCGCTACTCCGCCACGGAGGTCGTCTACAAATGGAAGAGCCGTTTAGCGTACAAAGTAATTCGACTTTCTACGGTAAAACATTTATTCTTCGTCTGACAAAAGCGTAAACATAAATACAAAATGGCGGTTGCATTGAGAGCTCCCTACAGACTATCGAACGATAAGTTAGAAGATAATAGTTCCCGTGAGGCTGCTTAGCCGACTGAGAAGGGGTATGTTTATTGCGCATTTCTGTCGCTATACCTGACTTTTTTCATCGACCGAAACGAGATCTCCAAATCAACTTGGGCAAATCAGCGTTGTATGTATGTATGTTTGTTTGTCCGAGGATAACTTTCGAAGCGTTGATCTAATCATCGTGAAATTTGATACATAGGTAGGCAGTGATGGCACAATTTTGGTGTGACTAAATGAGCTAAAAATGTTGTTGAGATATTGGGGTTCAAGAGGGGTAAAAAAAAAATTAAAATGGGACTATTAGGTCAAGTGAGACGTCAAGTGAAAGGTCTTCATTAGTTCATTTCAACCCCGTTTTTATTTTTAGTAAAGTACTTATAGTTATTGAGTTATTAGCCATAATAAAAACGGAACTTTGATAAAATTCACAGGGTGCACCAGTGATTTAGTATGCATGTAGCTTAAGTGACACAAATATAAGCAAAAGCCTAAAATCCAGAATAACTTCAATTTCTACCCAAAAAAGTTAACCAATTTACATGAACTCCCGTTACCTATAATTTGAATGAAACTGTAGGTCAAGTAAGTTGGTTATGCATTTCGTGGCACTATTTTGATAGCCAAAGATTACAAATAACATTTTTTCGTTTTTTTAAGAGACTCGCGAGATTCGCTGTTTGAATTGTTTAGCGCGTGTTTAATCCTTACCAATTTTGTAAAGGAACTGTCTAAACACGCGCTAACAAGTGTTTATTTTTTTATGGTAAGACCATATGGTTTTTAAAAGATACCGATAAAAGAAGAGACTTTGGCAAATGACGTTTCAATGACACATTGAAATAGATGGAAATTCTTATAAGCCAGTTGCATTGTAAGTATTTATCATATAGTATTTATTCAATGTCGATGGTTAGTAGGTATTATGAGGGCAAGTATTACACTATAAAAATCGTTTGTTATTATTAAGACAAACACGCGATTTTTTCCCATATTGAAACCATAACTTTTAATGTAGATATGAAAAGTTTTGAAAAGTTGATATTTCCAGGTTATGAAATTCGGCTACGAAAACAGCAAGTACATTCCGTTATCGTAACTGGTTATTAAGAAAGAAAAAAATTCCATGTTCGTATCTGGTTATCAAAGATCAGTTACGAACGTAGATTAAAGGGCCGCCGCCAGGATCAGGATAGACATCGAATACAGAGAGCCAGATAATCGTCCGCACAGACACATAGTAACACCGAACAAAACGGGCAACAGAACAGCCACAGATCTGAGAGAGTAACTAATTTATGGGTAAATAAAGAAAATTCTCTAACCGGATATGGTACCGGAGAAGATGTATTGATTCCCCAAATTCCTCAGATACCATCGTATTTAGCGTTCCAATTTAAACGCTTACAATGTCCGGTAAAGATATCTTTTGCAATTGTAGCGTTACAACTCTCTCCTGTAAAAGAAGAGAGCTGTAAGCCCAAGTTGAATTTAGACATACCTAACGGTTTAAAATAAAAGAGGGATTTTACAATGTGTTATGATTTAATACAATGACTGACTTACGATACTTATCAAAAACACTTATTGTCCCATATATGGTGCGCAAAAACGATAAATCCGGAGTCTGCAGGTTTGGTAGAATGCGCGCTGGTTGAGGGTTAGTGGAGCCTGTAGCCTACGTCGTCGAAAGGCCGAGAGGACGAAGTAGCTCCACCGTGATTTCCAGGTCCTGTTTAGAGCAAAGGTCTCCAGCCTCGAGGGTCTAAGAGGGAGACATGAGGACTCCCAACCTCGAGGAGGTCAGGCTCCCAGGCTCAACTGGTAGGGCTTCGCCGTCAAGAACAAACTGTTTTCGGGTTGCGGTTTTCAATCAGTCAGATTGATAAAATGAAACTGTTTAAAGCGTTTCTCTCTGAGATCTTTCACTCGCAGTTCCCACGTCTTTTTCAAGGATGCTCTCGATGTCATTCGGACCTGTTCCAAAATTAAATTACAAAATTATAGTTAGCGGTCAGTACAGCCTTACATCAAATTCAGAGGTTCTATGTAAATTCCAAGTAAAACCTTACGGTTTTACCAAGAATTAGAAGTAAAAATATATACCTATGTGTCAAAATGTCATGTCAGTACCCATGTCAGGTCTGTTCATTTTTGTGTTTCTAGTCCTAAAAAGTTAAAATACATATAGCATCATTTATACTCCTGTGACGAGAAAATTCTGCTATTTCCAACCATATAAAAATGTAATAATGGGCATTTTAAGGGTTTGAGAATGAATTTAAGAGTTTTCTGACCAAAATAGTGATGAAAATGTTAAAGTATGGTAAAAGGAAACACAGCATCCATCACCCCATGTAAGTATTTAAATTAGATAACATGAATATCACGATCAAAATCTAAATAAAAAAGTGAGTGATATTACACAATGACCATTAAAAAATCACAGGGTCAAACTTTCAACGTTGCAGGGATAAATTTGAGCGTTGAGTGTTTTTTACATGGCCAATTAAATGTCGCTCTTTCAAGAGTAGTAACCTCTAAAGAAAACATGTTTGTATTGTCTAATGACAAAAAAGCTGTGAACGTTGTATATAAAGACATTCTCTAGTATATTTAGTGTCAGCATTGCACCCGCGCGAAGCCGGGGCGGGTCGCCAGTGATTAATATTGTTACGCCGAGGCTGTTAAACAATGAGTAATAATCGAACCTTCTCGAACGCTTTTGTCTTGCTGTGTTATTGTTGCTATTGTTTGTAGTTTCGCAGAATGGGGAGTGGCCATTGTGTCGAGGGACCGACCCTTTTCTGGAAGGATCGACATCGTTCTCAAACAATCGAAATGTGTGCGATATAAATAGGCCGGAGAGATGGCCGGACAGTCAGTCTGAGTCAGTCTCAGTCAGACTGAGTGAGTGAGTCTCAGCGAGGCCCTGGAGGAATGACGTGGAGCAGGGTCTCGCGTGAACAGTAGTTGCTCGCGAGTCAGTCTGGATTAAGCTATACGTGCGATCATTTCGGTGACTTTAAGTGGTGCAACAGTGCTGTGAATTAGTGTGTTGTGATACGTGTGACCAAGTTCGTGTATTCATCGTTCTAGTGTTGAATAAAAGTGTTATTTTGGTTAGACCTATTCCCATTATTTTATCCCGAACCCTCAGCTCGTAACAATTTGGTGTCAGAAGTGGGATAAAATAATGCCGGTTCTACCAAAGCATAACGTGGACGGTGTCAGGACGAGAGGTCAACGACAACAGGAATTGGATGAAAGGCGGTTTGGGGAGTCTCCGGTTCAAGAAGCTCGGCAGAGTCGTCAGTCGATGGAGATGGAATCAGCCGCCACCGAATCATTTGGAGCATCATCATCATCATCATCATCATCCGTGGGGCAAGCTCCTGTGACAGGTGATCTTGCTGCTATTATGGCCATGCTTTGTCGTCAACAAGAAGAGCAGCGACGTTGGCAGGAAGAATAGCGACGTCAGGATAAGGAAGAGCAGCGTCGTCAGCAAGAAGAGCAGGCTCGGTTGCAGGCAGAATAGTGACGTCAGGATAAGGAAGAGCAGCGTCGTCAGCAAGAAGAGCAGGCTTGGTTGCAGGAGGAAGAACGCCGTCAGCATAAAGAAAAGAAGCGTCGTCAGCAGGAAGAGCAGACTCGGTTGCAGAAGGAACAGCGACGTGAACAGGTGGAGCAGACTCGGTTGCAAGAGGAACAGCGACGTCAGGATAAAGAAGAGCAGCGTCGTCAACAGGAAGATCAGCGACGTTGGCCATAAGAACGTGCTCGACTGATGAGGGAATCGTTCGGTTCATCTGGAAAGGAATTCCAGGAAGTGAAAGAACAGATAGAAATCATGAGAGCCGTGTTTTGGAGGCTGGAATTGGGATCGCTGATGAGAAAGGGACTCTGGGTGTCCTGAAGTACTGGAGACGGCAATGTGGCTCCTCTAGTTGCTACATCTTCAGCGCGAGGTGCGCCTAAAATTGTTCGTGTTGATCGGCTGCCGCGATATGGGGCTAAGAATGCTCGGGACGAGCATGTTTTAGGAGGGGGCAGTGTTACGCCGAGGCTGTTAAACAATGAGTAATAATCGAACCTTCTCGAACGCTTTTGTCTTGCTGTGTTATTGTTGCTATTGTTTGTAGTTTCGCAGAATGGGGAGTGGCCATTGTGTCGAGGGACCGACCCTTTTCTGGAAGGATCGACATCGTTCTCAAACAATCGAAATGTGTGCGATATAAATAGGCCGGAGAGATGGCCGGACAGTCAGTCTGAGTCAGTCTCAGTCAGACTGAGTGAGTGAGTCTCAGCGAGGCCCTGGAGGACTGACGTGGAGCAGGGTCTCGCGTGAACAGTAGTTGCTCGCGAGTCAGTCTGGATTAAGCTATACGTGCGATCATTTCGGTGACTTTAAGTGGTGCAACAGTGCTGTGAATTAGTGTGTTGTGATACGTGTGACCAAGTTCGTGTATTCATCGTTCTAGTGTTGAATAAAAGTGTTATTTTGGTTAGACCTATTCCCATTATTTTATCCCGAACCCTCAGCTCGTAACAATATACAAGAAACTAGCTGACCAATCCGCAGTTGCGCACGCGTAGTTTTTCAATAAAAAACATTATCCTGCTTCTGCGCAGTTGAGTAAAAAGTAGCATGTCTCAATCCTGGTCATAACCTATCTATTTAACAAATTTCATCGAAATCGGTCCAGCCGTTTAGTCGTGAAAAAGTATTAAATAGACAGATACATATTTACTTTCGAATTTACAATATAGTTTCCGCAGCACATGCGATGAAAGACATTTTATGGCTATTTTTTTTACATTATGGTAGTTTTAGTAGGGATTCCAAATTTTTTCTAGTAATAAATATAGCTTTTGTTACTTAAAGATAATGTAGCATTTCAATGGTGAAAGAATTTTTGAAATCGGACCAGTAGTTTTTGTGTTTATTCGTTATAAACATACAAATCTTTTCTCTTTGTAATACTACTAGCTGCCAAATCTGCAGCTTCGCATGCTTAGTTTTTCAACAAAAACATTACTCTCCTTCTGCGCAGTTAGGTAAAAAGTAGCCTATGTTATTCAAGAATAATGTAACATTCTAATGGTGTAGGAATTTTTGAAATCGTAGCAGTAGTTTTTGAGTTTATTCGTTAAAAAACATACAAATTTTTCCTCTTTATAATATTAAAAGTATAGATAAGTAATCTTTTCACATTGGCCTTCATCTCGATTACTATTCAATATAAATACACCTCAAATAATATTGCCCTATTAGGCCTTACAAATCCTATATCAATAGGGTTGATGCTACCCTCTGAATAGCATATTTCTACCTATTCAAACCTTTGATAAATCATTTCACTCTCATTTCAATTTCAAGGATTTTTGAAGTGAATACTTTTTTAGGCGCGTTGGGAATTTTTTGAGATGGGAAAAAACCATTGAACTCGCGACACTGTTACCGTTACCGACACCTCTGTATATAAGTATCTCCTAATTGTTTGAGATGGGAAAAAACCATTGAACTCGCGACACTCCTACCGTTACCGTTACCGACACCTCTGTATATAGGTATCTTGTAATTGTTCAAGTTTTCACTTCTGTCCCCCATAGATTTCCAGAGCGACCGATCTTTTGCGGCCTGCACCAACGGCTCTCAACAACCTTTATCAGGTCTTTCCATCTAGTGGGGGGCCGTCATACGCTGCGCTTTCGCACTCGAGAACTTTTTCATTTCTGTTACAAAGCGTGCTACGGCGTAGCGCTACGCCGTAGACGTGCTACGAATGTTTACGAATTCATTTGTATTGTATTGTCGTTTTGGATAAATTTCCAGGGTAATAATATAGAATTTGTATTTTGTCAGTTTTTTTTATTCAGTTAAATTCAATTTATTCATTATTCAGATATTACATCTATAATTTGTTAGTATACAACCTGTTTTGTTCTGGAATCGACACATCTGGAATCGTATTAACTGATTTTAGAGGTGGGTTTAATACCCATAGCTTGAATATTTATCCAGTAATCGATACATTTCCAATAAACAATTTGTAAATCGGCGACGCCTTTGCGACGATGCCGCTTAGTCAGTTTAACAGGTACCTACATGATGAATGAATGTGAGTTGCTTACCTATTTTATAAAGGCTTTTTCATTGATATTTTAGGACTTAAATAAATAAATATAAATATTGCTGGACATTTCCCGCAACGTTATCTAGCCACAAACTAAGCAGAGCTTGTATTATGGGAATTAGATAACTGACATAATACTTATATTTTTTTTTGTAAAAACATACTTATAATATATAGAAAAAAACCAAACCCGAAACAAATATATGTAGATCATACAAACATAGGGAATCGAATGTACTACCTCCTTCCTCTCTCACTTAATAAATAAATAAATACTAAATATTGGTGGACATTTAACACAGCGCTTTAGCACAGCGCAGCCCCAAATTAATATTAATTAGCCCTAACTTTGTTTTCATTACATGTCGTACATGACAAAACACGTAGTATAAATAATAAGAGTATGTCAATGTTAGGTATGATCACGTTGATATCAACGAGACAGTATTAATAAAGTATAAGCCTAAAAACCAGACAATATAATTATATGTGTGTAATATTAACAACTAGGTGTTGCCCGCGACTTCGTACGCGTTACACTCCTAAATATGTAGGTAACCTAGAAAAAAAGCTAGACTCACTGTTGCGACTTGACTTGACACCCTATTTATATCCCATGGGACCTGATTTAGGGGATAGAAGATAGCCTATGTGTTAGTCCAGGTTATAATCCACGTATATACCAAATTTCAGGGAAATCAGTTTAGCCGTTATGACGTGATTGAGTAGCAAACAAACAAATACATTAACAAACATCCAAACTTTTATATATATAATATTAGTGTGATCTATTATCTCACTAATCCCGCTAACGAGTTTAATTTGTGCACAATCCGGTTTTATCCGGTCATATCCGGCAGTAGTTTAGTTAAGTTGTGTCCGGTAACCGGTGATTGTACAGCTTAAATAGTAAAGCATAAGCTATTGGTAGAAATAAGCCTCACTCTCAGAATAACTGCGTATTTTTTTTGATGATAGTAATGGATATAAAGAGATCCTTAAAAGGATCCAATTGGAATGGGCAGCGTTCGGTAAGCTGGACGATATCTATAAGTCACCTAAAACTCCACAGAGTCTGAAGACCCGCTTATATAGCCAATCTGTTCTGCCCACCATGACTTACGGTGCCGAGACATGGACGCTCATGCAAGAGGCTGCGCACAGGTTAACTGTTGCACAGAGAGCCATGTAACTTACCATGATCGGCATCAAACTAAAAATTCAAATTAGACTCGATTTTTGATTGTCTTGCTTTTCAGCATAGGCCTCCCCGAGTGTTCTCCATAAAGATCTCTTGCTTTTCTCGCCCAAGTTTCCCGCCACTTTTTTATAATCATCTTCCCATCATACAGTCTATTTTCAAAATATGTGACAGAATGGTGCCCTAGATATAAAACAAAGACAAGGAAAGGTAGATAAAATACAATTAAACGTATTTAAACTGTAAACAGAGTTACATAAATTTAAGGCCCTAGGGCAAAATAGGCAATTCGACCTGACGGAAATCTGCTTATACAACGGTTTAAACTAAGGAAACATTTTTTTTTGTTAATTGATAATGATTATTGAATATACCAATAATAGATATGTCTATTACACTGAAACCCGACTATGTAATACGTATGTCAGTGGTAGCATATGTCGCCCGCACCATCGAATCAATTGACACCTTCATTCCTCGAAGTCGGATGAGTAGTAGCGCTACGGTGGAACATACGTAAATCCACATACATAGACTGCTACAAACATAACCCTTCCTATTTGCTTTGCCGTAGTCGCGTAAACATGTAGTATATGTCACCCGAACTTTATTAACAAATGGATTGACACCTTGATTCATTGAAATCGTATAGTTTAATCGCTACGGTGGAACATACGTAAATCAACATACAGAGACTGCTAAAAACATAACCCTTCTTGTTGGCTTTGCCGTAGTTGGGTAAAAATGTAGCCTATGTCACACGCACCTAATAACAAACCGGTTAACACCTCATTCATTAAAATCGGATGCTTAGTTTGGACGCTACGGAACACACAAAAATACAAACCTACATACTTACATACGCTGTAAACAACACATAACACTTCCTTTTGCCTTTGCCGTAGTCGGGTAAAAAGAATAATAAATATTAAGACAACGATTTCAACTTATCATTCTACCAACGGCGCGGCGTTGTAAAATCACATTGACAGGTGTCACGTGCGATGCCAGTTGCCGCTAAATTATTTACCGCCATTTTGTGATTGCCTAGTCTCATCTTGCCTCGATACAATTACCTAAAGTACATTACATCGTATAGGTATATTTTATATTATAGAAGTAACAGTTACCTAAATAAAATATATTAAAAAGATATGTAAGTACAAGTAATAGATACCTTCAGTCTGACAAATAATTCAATTCATATGACGTTCAGTTTGCCATTTTCCAATACAGCTTTTAATGAGGGCTTGTCATTTTCGATAAAAAAAATTGTTAAAACTAGCGTAAGATGGCGTTGTCTGGACATAAGCCGCCGGAAAACAAACTTTAAAGTCCCTATGACACAATATTGGCCGAGAAAGTACTACCACCATATCTATTTCTGCCGCCAAGCAGCATTGCTGTGTTTCGGTTTATAGGGTATGGTTGCCGGTCAAATTACAGGCACATGAGGCTTTACACCTGTATGCTCATGTTGATGGACGTAGGGCAGTGCATCTTAGGGCACGTTTCTAAGGTGCGTGACCTATGAAGCAATTCTTTGTTATAGGCATGCGTTACCACTTAAATCAGGTGGGTGGTCATAATGTTTCTTCCATCTCCGTGTTGTAAAAATCTTCTTTTAGCGCGTTTGGAAAAAATATGGGAGTAAAATTTTTAAAATGCGCGCGCACACCGACTGCCAAAAAGCGACATGATGAAGTTAGCTGATAATTGTCTCATGCGCGCGCACACTAACAGCCAAAAAGCGACATGATTAAGTTAGCTGATAACTGTCTCATGTGCGTGCACACCTACAGCAAAAAGCGACATGATGAGATGAAGTTAGCTGATAACTGTCTCATGCGCGCGCACACCTACAGCCAAAAAGCGACATGATGAGATGAAGTTAGCTGATAACTGTCTCATGCGCGCGCACACCGACAGCCAAAAAGCGACATGATGAAGTTAGCTGATAACTGTCTCATGCGCGCGCACACCGACAGCCAAAAAGCGACATGATGAAGTTAGCTGATAACTGGCTCATGCGAGCGCACACCGACAGTCAAAAACCGACATGATAAATTAGCTGATAACTCTCTCTCAAGTTTCCGTGAAAACTCATAACTATACTCAAAGTAGTTTCTCAAATATTCATAAATCTACAACACGTGTTATATATCAGTGGAGATAAAAAAAATATATTTATTCGTAAACATACTCGTACATGTGTGTATGTGATTTTAAATTATATACGGTGGTGAATGATAGTCCATTGTAAAAATTCTTTATAAAAGTGACTTACTTAAAACACTTTTTAAGTGCATTTATAGATTTGAAGTTAATTGTCGGTATGTATTCGTTTTAATATTTACCATTCCTTTAACAAAAAAAGAGTTGTGGCATACGGGATGAAATCTTTAGCTATTTTTGTACTGTTACGCCAAAGAAGTATAACTTCTTACGTGCGTACATAAGTATACACACACGTTTTTATAATCAGCGAATGATAGAGCAACGCCATCTGTATGTGGTTTAGAAACATGGCCACGAAAACCCTCATTATTTTTATGAGAAAATACCAATAGCTTAGAACATACTCGCGACCTAAAAACCCCCAGGTTATAATTATCAAGAAACACAGACCTACTTACCCATTCATAGGGAGAATTAATCTTTTGTTCGTATAGAATCCAACCCACTGGCTTTCATGAAGTTTCAAGGACATAACTACGAACAATATCGATTCGTACCAAGAAATAAGGAGAATTATAATTAACAGTAACGCCAATATAAAGATGGATTATAAATTTGGTTCAAGATCTACATCTACACAATATTATAATACTAATATTTAAAAGAGGAAAGATTTGTATTTGTGTATGTTTGTAATGAATAAACTCAAAAACTACTGGTCCTATTTCTAAATTTTTTTCACCATTAGAATGCTAGATTATCCTTGAGTAACGCTATATTTATTACTAGAAAAAATTTGGAATCCCTACTAAAACTTCAATAGTGTAACCCAAGGTGTAAATTTTTTTGGCATAAAATGTCTTTCATCGCATGTGCTGCGGAAACTAGGTAGGTATTATTATAAATTCGAAAGCAACTTTGTTACGTTTTCACAACTAAACGGCTGGACCGATTTCGATGAAATTTGGTATATAGATAGGTTATGACCGGGATTGAGTCATAGGTTACTTTTACCCAACTGCGCAGAATGAAGGTAATGTTTTTACTGAAAAACTACGCATGCGTAGCTGCGGATCGGTCAGCCTCTGATAATATTAAAATTCTTAAACGAATTTTTTGCACTTTTTGAGCTAAAACTTTTAATCAATTTAGTGTTCAAAAACTTGGTAACTCTTTCTAAATGATATCTACACCCTACAGAGTTAAATAAATAAATAAAATAAAATAAAATAAAAGGGCATTTATTTACACACACACCTCTTATGCTAACATAAGTTGGTAGGTACAATAAGTACTAAATAAAGCTAGGTAAGTTTAATAGTAGGCCTAATTCTAAGTAACATTAGTACATTATCGTAGGTAGCACTAAGGTAGAGGGTGGTGGTAAATAGGTCGAGGGCTCAGCTACGCTGGTTTTCAGCCTCGCCTTGGCAGAAACATCTGCTGCTGCCGCCGCCACAGATAAGGTTCTCGGGAACTGTCAGCTTTATACACTGAATTAACAAGTAGTAATTATATAGTAACAAAAGAAAGAACTTGACAATTACCGAAAACCCATCGCATAAATACTTAAATTAGAGAAATTCCACACACACACAATACATAGGCAAACTTAACGCTAATTAGCATTTTATTTCAGCTAACCTTAGTGCAGTGTAGATTAACCGGTTCAGACACTTAAGTATTTATTCTAATAAAAAATAGCTAGTAACTAACACAAGAATAGATATGTATATAAACTTAAATCATTCGTTTATGATAAGATTTTCGATATGGAGATTAACACTGTTTTAGGTAAGTAACAAATAAAAAGAGGTAGGTAGATATAGTATGTAAACATTAAAATCCAAACAAGCAAATAAGTAGGTATTAAATCTCAAAATAGGTGTACAATTTAGTCTAATAATTATATTAAGAAGAAGTCTATATTAAGAATCAATGACCCGAATCAATGTTTAAAAGCATATATTTATTTTAATAATAATAATCTTGGTTTTGATCTAATATTGTTTTGGTAGAACCGTCCAACAACAAGAAGATTTCTGTTTGTCCAGCAACCATTTTTTACACGATAATTTAAATTTTTTCCAGCTCTGGATTTTTTGGATTGGTGGAGGTAAATCATTCCATATTTTTGATGCTGCGAATCTGAAACTACCCCTAAATCGTTCCAGTTTGGGCTTAGGTAACTCTAAGGTGTTATTTCGTACTGTTCTGTTTCGCCCAGTCATATCATTTCTCCATTTAAGTTTAGCAGACAAGTACTCAGGAATTCGTGTTTTTTTTTTAGAAATAAACAATTAGCGAAACGGGCGAACCTTGGCATTGGCACCTTGAAAGATAAAGGATGTGTGACTACTTTCTTTTCACACCAGTTGCTCGACAATGTCAAATTATATGTCATGTATACCTCACCAAAAGCATTTATCCCTACGATTGATTGGTACGGTGGACGAGGTGATTAAATCCCTACGGCTAAGCCAGGAGTAAAGTTGTACTGAATTTCATTATTAATTTGCCCTCGCGAGCATAATGTGATTTGAATTTGAAACCTCGTCTGAATTAAAGTTTAAACCAAAGAGACCCGCACAATAATAACTTATTCTTAAATGGAACTAACCTCTGCACAGAATGCACCAACCTGGATTTAGTTATTATTGTCGCAGCACGCGTGAAAAGTAGAGTATTCTACTCGTGGATAAAGTTGTCTGCATCTTGGGCGTGTTTATATCCCTCTCTGAACTCAGGATTCTAGTAACTCCTTCGCTCCGCTCGTGAGTTAACTCTAGAATCCTTCGTTACGTTCGGGATTCAATATAGCGCCCATGACGCAAGACACTGCTTTATTCTCTCGTTGAATAATCTACTATTTATTATTATTGTTTGCATATTGTGACATTTTGAACAAGTGGTTCTGTGAGAACAGTAGACCTCGCGTCCCAAACCCAAAAAGTAATTTGCACCAAATTTAAATTGAATTTCAGATGCTTGAGTTTTCAAATAAGCTTACCTATGTAGACTTTTGAGCAAAATATTGGTATACGTTTTAGCGATTACTCGCGTTTCCTTGCTCTTAGGAGGTCTAATTTGGTGTCTACGGGTTCGTCTCGTGAAAGCGGAGTAGGCTGCGCTGTCTGATTGGTATATTTATTGATTTATTTATTATTTATTTATTATTATTTATTTATTTATATTTATAGGCTTTACAAATTTGTACGGAACCCTCGGTGGGCGAGTCCGACTCGCACTCGTCTGGCTTTTTTGTATATGTGTTTTGCTCAAATAAACAAATTGAAATTAAAATTGAAATAATTGAATAGCCTGTGGTTCTCGTGCACTCTAAAGTCCATCAACACACTTCGCATCCAATACAATAATGCCTTTAGGATGTTGCCGGGCCTACCGCGGTTCTCTGGTATGCTTATGTACACTCTTCTAACTTCTACGATAACTCCTTCACTGCACAAGCTATCCAGTATTTCAGTATTCATGAAATCCTGAATAAATTCAGCATTTCATAATATTGGTATGAAAAAAAAATTACAAAAATATCAATTAACTATAGAAATAAATAAAAATAAACTAATTACAACTATGCAGAGGCTAAAAGCTAAGCTAACTAAACTAAGAAGTTACATCAGATACTACTCATGCAGATGAGAAAATGAAAAGCTTTTTATTCATTTAAGTGATAAAATGGGTGGTTTTCTAAGAAGGTGTTTAGTTTGAGTTTAAATCATTTCAAAGGAAGTGGTGTTATTTCTAACGGAAGCTTTGTACAGGTACCTTGTTTATCCGTTTATGGAACTCTCTTCCTCCTCACATTATAACTGCCAAATTCCCATCTTTATGACAGTTATATTTAAACATTATTTGTGTGCACTACAAAGCTGAGTTCTCGTTCACTCATCTATCGTTACGTCCGTCAGTCAAATGAACTGACTGACACTGGATAGTACATTATTCCTTGTCTCTGACAACCACTGTGATGGATGCGGGCGTCACATCTTGTTATCTAATGGGTAAAGGCGTATTCAACGGCCGACAGGACAGGAGAGTGACTAGGAACATATTTGCAGATTATCATTATCATAATACCCCCGGGCCATGAAGGACTTAATGGAGGGCAACCTTCCCCTCTGCCTCAAAAACCAGCTCATGGACATATGCATTTCTTCCTATTCTTACTTACGGTGCACACACCTGTTCTTTAACGGCACTTCAAAAGTCCAAACTTGGAGTCTGCCAGAGGGCGATGGGGCGTAGTATATTGGGAGTTAGACTCATAGACCGCATATAAAACACCATATTGCGCTCTAAGACAAAAATCGCCGATGTCACGCAAAAGACAGCTAAATTGAAGTGGGACTGGGCGGGACACGGAATTTCGAATGCGCGATGACTTGTGGGATAGGAAAACCACCGAGTGGGCCCCACAAGGCACGAGACCGCGTGCCCGGCCCAGGGGGCGAGGGCGGAACGAACTTGACGCGCACAGTGCGAACTGGTCGACAGAAGCCCTACACCGGGATGAATGGAAGAAGGGAAGGGATGCCTTTGCCCAGCAGTGGGATCCAGCGGGCTCGTTAGATTAGATAAGATAATGGTGGCAATTCTGTTGTTTACACTGACTAACTAAAATTGTGCAACATACGAACAGTCTTATTTTGTTCACACTAAAGATCAAATTAAAATGAAATTTAAAGTGACATTTCTAAAATTAAGTAATTTTTGTTATGATGGCATGTTTGCGGGCTAGTTTTAGTGATCAATCAAATTGGTGTTGACTAAAACTAGCCCGCAAACACGCCTTCTTATTTTAAAATGCTTAAATATAGAAATTTCACTATAAATGTAATTCTAATTTGATCTTTAGTGTAACCAAAATAAGACCGTATTTTACACAATTTTAGTTATTCAGCGTAAACAACAGAATCGCCACCAATTCCCGGTCTTTTAAATTTTGAGTTAATGTTTACATTCGTAAACGGTCCCTACGATACAGGCCCCGAGCCTAGTGTGAGGCTATTGGGAATAACCGACCACTAGTCCAATTATTGTGTTTTATCTGTGTTCGGTTTTTAATTAGGGTTCCTTACCTCGTTTTTTGCTTGGGAGTTTATGCAATCGATTAGCACCCATCAGTTAGATAATAAAGCTCTGCCGACCGACACGCCAGCAATTGAATTCATAGAATTCATTCAGCGCTTTCCATGTGATTTGCATATCGATAGATGCCTTCCTCGACCATTACTCGTATGTCCTATCCGAGCCATTGAATTCCCTTACGCCGGAGTTTTATTAAACACGGCCGTTTTATAACGGAGCATCCATGAGAGACTTCCATCTGACTTCCATCCATCTATCCAGCACTCACATCGATCTCCTCTATCACGCCAGTCTAATCAGTCTTGAGCAAGTCTCATCCATTGCTGTCCAACTTCATATGAAGACTGTCTTCATAAGAGCCTTGCTTTAAATAAAAGAATAATTAAATAAACATACATAAGAGTATTTTATTTCCGGCCCACAATAAAATAAAAATAATAATGAATAATTAAAAACAAAAATAAAAGTGTACAAGCACTACCTCACTCTCATGAACGAAGCCTACAAAATGACGATATCCTGTAATAAATATCTATATCGTTTCAATGTTTAAGTCTATGTAGTATATATTATAACGATATTTATTACTTAATGAATTGTATTACTAGGGTTTAGTGATGTTTAAGTATTATAAAGTAGGTTTATTGAAATATCATGTATGTATTTGTCTACGATTAGTTATATTTATTTGTTAATATATATATATATATATATGTCTTGAATTTAAATTAAACCTCTCCCTCTAATAATTTGCACTACCTATAATAACTGTTTGTCCGCACTGCACAAAGGTTAACTGGAAGATAATGCTATCTAGCATTAAGTTCGTCTATGTACAGATTATTTTTATTTCGTGCAATAAAGAATTTTCATTCATTCATTCATAAAATAAGGACTAGGTGAAGAATAGAAGCTATAATTTTTGCTAAGAATAGCCTATTCCAAAATAATTTCTGTATTTATAACAGACTAGCTGACCAATCCGCAGCTTATAAATTCGGAAGTAATTCTATCTCCCTCTATGTTTCTCCGTCTCTCTGTCTCTCTGTAGTTACGTTTTTAGGACTAAACGGCTGGACCTGCAGATAGATTATGACGGGGATTCAGACAGGCTACTTTTTTCCAACTGCGCAGAAGGAGGGTAATGTTTTTATTGTAAAACTACGCGTGCGAAGCAGCCCGCAGTAGCCAGTAACTCTATAAAATACAAAATAAACTATTGAATCATGAAAAGACTGTTTCGCAAACGATCTATAGATTCAAGTGTGAGAATTCAAGTGTCACACCAGATTACCACTCAGATTACCAGGCGGAAGTGTCATCAAGACACTGGCTGCATTGCAATGCTTTTAATTCCGTAGTCAAACTAGGAACAGTTTTGCCATGTCTATCTGTCTGTCTGACCAGTTACAGCCGTTTGCGTAGTGCTGTAAAGCTGAAATTTGCATGATGATACGTTTTCGTGACACCTAGTAAGTTGTGAAAAACGTTGTATTTTCAAATTCAGTAGTGTATAAACATTTTATTTTTAATTGAAAACTTCTTTAGTCGCGTTGGGCATTTTTTGAGATGGGAAAAACCATTGACTCGCGACACTGTTACCGTTACCGTTACCGACACCTCTGTATATAAGTATCTGTAGTGTAGTCTGCTTTTAAATTTTGAATACCCATACAATTGGAGTGGACTGGAGTGCCACTTGTTTTTGCAATTAATACTCTATACTCCGTATTTATGTTTAGAAGACTATAAAATACATAAGAAACAATTGAATCATCTAAAGACGATCTAAAGATAGCTCAACTGCTCCAGATCACTACCAGGCGGAAGTGTCCCCAAGACACTGGCTGCATTGCCGCGCTGAATTGCAATACTTATGCGTTGACCCAGATAAGCGCCAGCTCTCAGAACACGTCGCTTCGACCAGACGCCAAGAAAGAATTTTGAAAACGCGATGGGAGTTAGATATAATTTTCGGGATAGATTCACTCTGTAGTTATTACTTAGAGCCATCATATAACGGTCGCCATTTTGAAATCCATGTAAGTCCCTATCTATTTCAGGCGAATGAATTTTGACTTTCATCTATATTTATTAGTTCGTATTTTAAAGAATTTCGTTTGATTCTGCATGAAAATTATATTCAAATTGGTATGGAGATTTAAGAAGCGCTTTTGAAGTATGTTGGATGAACACATGAGGGCCCATTTTCGTTTGTTGCTCGCGTCTTTGTACGTGTTACACTACTAAATGTGTAGTTAACCTAGAAATAAAGCTAAACTCGCTTTTGCAACTTGACTTGACACCCCATTTTTTCCCATGTGAACTGATTTATTGGATATAAAGTAGCCTATGTGTTAATCCAGGTTATATTCTACGTATATACTAAGTTTCATCGAAATCGGTAAAGCCGTTACGACGTGATTGAGTAACAAACAAACATCCAAACTTTCGCATGTATCTATTAGTGTGTTTTTATTGAAATAATAAACGTCCGTATTTAAGTGTGGTTTATTAGCGACTGATTGAATAAAAAAAATATTGCAGCAAAATATAGAATCCGTTGAATAACGATAAAAAACATTAAAATGATCATAACATAGGGTTTGGCAGGTCATAATTTTAATACTAGAAATAAAATGAACTCGCTGTTGCCACTTGTAGACTCCATAAAGTTAGTAAATCGTTTATACGCTTTTATAATAAACTCCCAAGGGATGTACAAAAATTGACAACAAATTTAAAAACGTAATAAAACCAAATCTTTATAACTAGTGGTTCGCCCCGAACTCAGATCTGGCGTAAATTTTGAGTATCAAAATAGTGCCACGAATTGCACAACCAACTAACTTGACCTACAGTTTAATTCAAATTATAGGTAACGGGAGTTCATGTAAATGGGTTACTTTTTTTGGTGTACAAATTGCAGTTATTCTGGATTTCAGACTTTTGCCTATATTTGTATCACTAAAACTACACGCATACCAAATTTCAGCACTGTGGGGTCACTGGTGTACCCTGTGAATTTCGTCAAAGTTCATTTTTTATTATGGCTAATAACCCAAACTGCAAGGACTAAACTAAAAATAAAAACCGGGTCGAAATATAATACTAAAAATCTATCATTTGGCGTCCCATTTGACCTAATAGTCTCATTTTCTTTTGTTTTTACCCATCTTGAACCCCAATATCTCAACAACCCTCCAACATTTTTAGCTTATTTAGTCACATCTGAATTGTGTCATCACTAACTTCCTATGTATTAAATTTCACGATGATCGGATCAACGCTTCGAATGTTATTCACGGACAAACAAACATACATACAACGCCAATTTGCCCAAGTTGATTTGGAGATCTCGCTTCGCTGGATCTAAAAAGCCTATAACATATTGGATTATTTAGATTTTAGATGATAGAGAAGCTTGGGATTGAAATGGCTGCAAATCGGTCAAAAATGTTACAATTCAGACGTAATTTATTTTCTTTATTGTTATGTATTCTAAAATAATAATTATAAAGAACAAACGAACCTCGTTACTTGCCTTCCTTTCCTGGCTTGGTCGCAAAGGAACGTTTGAACAGGAGGAAGTGGATTTTAATGAATGAAACAGTTTTGTTGAAGTGAAAACTTCTTTAGGCGCGTTGGGCATTTTTGAGATGGGAAAAAACCATTGAACTCGTGATGCTGATACCTCTATATATAATTTGATTTTTTTTTAGTTTGTGGAGGGGCATAAGACAACTTTCTTAGTAAATTTTCATGTTTATGCGACATCCATCATGATCATTATGCAACATCCAATTTTTTTTGAAGTGTAGACTTTTTTAGGTGCGTTGGGTATTTTTGAGATGGGATAAAACCATGTTTGGGCAAGACAACGGGGTCCTAAGCTGTTTTTAAATAGATTTGAGTGCCGGAAATGAACATTGTTGCATGATACATAATCTGCTACACAAAAATGTTCATCATAGATTTAGTACCCAAAAAAAATGTGTCCTTCACGAACGACCGGCAGAATTAAAACATCTAAATTTATGGTTATTGAAAGAATTTATATTTAAAGATAACCGTTTATAATCTTATATTAACATACGCAATATAAAAACGAAAATAACCTAATATAAATATAAAATAAATAATAGGACAAAAAAACTAAAAAAACTCGTGTTTCTGGATAACCGCATTAATAAGTAGATTTTTTTTAGTAAGTAGATTTAAAAAAATTTCAATTTAATTCGACGTTTTGAAGTGTTTGAAAATCAAGTTAAATGATTCCGTTACATACATACATACATACCAAGCTAATGCAAGCTTGTTAATCAGCCTTGTTTCTTGCCTTATTCTTTCCTGGCTTAGTCGGGAAGAAACAGATGGTAAAATGGACGTTTCAAAGTAACATCAGTTCAAGATAACAAATAAAATGAATGTTTATTTTTAATTTGAATCATGCTGCCCAAGAATAATAATAATGAAAATTCTTTATTGCATAAAATTATCAGTATAGAAGTTAACGCTAGATAGCATTCTCTTCCAGTTAACGTTTGTGTAATGCGGACAAACAGTTATTGTAGCTCCGAAAATTACGGTTTTGTTCCAACAACACTGTTTAATAATTATCACTTGAAAACTTATATCTACAATCAGGGCTTGTAAACAATGTTTATAAATCAGATATAGCTGCGTGCCGCAATCGGCATACAATCAAAGTTATGTCCCGTTTGGGGGACATTACAGCCGCAAAGGGCATTGTTTTAACAAGGCTTTTACAGTGTAACGGGAATGAACGAAATCATCCTCTCTCTTATTAAACATCCTCCGAAATCGTTGCACGACTCGTTATTTGAAAGAACGTTTCGTAATAAGTGTGTAATTTTTTTTATAACACATTTGCTCGTGAAGGATATCTTATTTCACCAATTTCAATATCGTAATGTATGTCATTACGTACTTGTGCGTTATTATAATGTAAAACGCACGAGTTTCTTTTTAACAAGGTAAAACGTACGGTTTAACAAGATGCTCCGTCTAAAACGAACGGTACTTTTTTAAATCTTAGCAAAGTGTCAGAAAAGTGGTCTTCATTTTATGAATAAAATTAACTTTGGGAGATAATAATAATTACTTGTCAACATTAAAAATGCCAACTGGCAACGTAATAATCAATTTTACAAATTGTTCAAATTTTTCTAACTGCTTTTACAAGTGATTAAACATTTATTCGTTCAAGAAAGTCCGAGTTTTATTTACGAGTATTTCCTCGCAAATATGTTATAAAACGTCGTACGACATACGTGCGCTTTGATAATTACAGCCTCTGCTTTCTTGTAGCCCTCGCCTGCGGCTCGGGCTAGCAATATCGCCTCGGCTGTAATTTCCAACTTACCGCACTTATATCATAATGTACAACCTATGTCAACCCAATGCTGGGCAAAGGTCTCCCCCACTCTCTTCCAGGACTTTCACTCGCGTGCCAAATCTTACCAATCTGTCTCGAAGTCATAGAAATCATCACGCCAGCGTCTACTAGGCATTTCTCGGCGCCGTCGCGCGTCTTCAGGCACCCACTTCGTGACGATCGTTGCCCATCTGTCCGGGTGCATTCGTCTTGCATGGCCCGCCCAATCCCAGTTTAGCCTGGCAGCCTTATTTCCTGCGTCAGCAATGCCGGTCTTCAAACGCAGCGTGGTGTTACGGATTCTGTCAATTCTCTTTACTCCAAGCACGCTGCGCTCCATTGCTCTTTGGCAAATCTTGAGTTTGGATTTTTGATTTACTCTTTCACGTCGTATCAGCTGAACCGATTTTGAAGAAATTTGGTATGTACGTAGATTACAACGTGTACATAGGCTACTTTTTGTTGACAAACCACGCGTGTGAAGCCGCTGGCCGAAGCTTGTAATAATAATAATTTTGGACATTTCACACAGCGCCAACCGCCAACCGAGTTCATACAAAATGAACGTTAAATTAAGTAAGTAGTATTTTCAAACTTTCGCGATCACTGTGCATAATTACTAATTTAAACGGGTATTTATAGCGCATGTACCTTTTTTAGTTTGTTATCCCGACGTTTCGACTGTGTTGCAGGTTGCAACTACCGTGGTCACGGGTAGACTCGAACGCAGAACGTCGGGATAACAAATAAAAAAGTTACTTACGCGATAAATTACTAAGTGATAAACTAATGAGTGCATAATAACAATATTAATATATTATAATGCCCCAGCGGGGATCATGCTTTTGACCAACTTTTTTTTGTAACACCTCTATTGTAAAACAAACACGAAACAACAAATATCTATGACTTTGACTAAATACCCGTTTTACTGCATTTTATTTTATATTATCTATATTTTTATAAATTGTAATATACGAGTATACTTATTCTATTAATATCTGATTTACGCCGCCGTCCTTATTTGTTCACATAGATTCTGTCCATCCAAAGGTTGCCTGGATGAGATCGCTTTTAGCGATATGGCCGCCCATTGTACCTATGATTTAAAAGTGTATTTTCTTTTATATGTTTATATTTAATGGTGTGCAATAAAGACATTATCTATCTAATCTAATATAGATACCTACCTGTTTAAATCAGTAATTATGAAGTCAGTGGTTTTGTGGCGGTTTTTAGTGGCTGTGTGGCTCGTGGCTCGTGTGTAGCGAGCCTTAGATTTGTGTGAAAGTTTGTTTAGGTATAATACAGAATTTTTATTTTCTCATTCTTATTTGAAACTAATCAATAGGCAACGGAAAGGTTCCGTTATTTTAACGAATCAAAGAGCTTCCGCACCGGTCCGATATATCGTAAAAGCGGTGTTACGTGTCGTACAATATAAAGTGCGGATTCCCGGCTATAATTTCGTCCAAAGATACTTTCTATAGACCGGCGAGCTGGAACATTATTTATGATGTAAACAATGGCACAATGGCTTTGGAACATAATGCTGATAATTATGCGAATATTTGGAGACAAGGCGCGCGATTCAGAGCGGGTTATATACTTCGCTCGCATTGTGTTCGGTTTTTTACTATTTTTATAAGTACGCTAAAGTTATTTCAAATATTTTTATTAAAAAGTTTTTTTATCTAACGTTTAATTTTAGTTGAACATTTAATCTTTATTATAATAATTCAAACTGTTTTAACCCCGATGCAAAAATGAGCGGTATTATAAGTTTCACGCCTGTGCCTGGCTGTGTATGTACCTGTGTTCGTGTGTCTGTCTGTAACATTGTAATTCCCAAACGAATAGACCAACGCGGATTCTTTAATAAAAAGCAAGTTTAATTGGATTGTTCTTAGCAGCGCTTCGGGGATGTTTGCAGATGCGTGACTTGACTATTTCTACACAACCATGCGAAAGCGGTGTACATCTCTGTTGCGCAGCTCCAGCGGCATCCTATGCGTGTTTGCAAATAGGTTTTGAAGGCAGTGCAGGTAAGTATGATGAGTATATAGTATTAAATAAATGAAGTCTCTAATTTTTGTTAAAAACAATCGTATATTGGCCAAAAAAAGTACAGCTCAGCTTAGCGCAAAGGAGCCTGCGGTTTACGCAAGGCTATGGTATATCCGTGGAATCAAGTTAATAGGGAAGAAATGGTCTGGCATGTTATTGGTAGAACAATTACGCTAAGGCTGCGTACCTGTGTACGTTAGTTTTTTTAGTTTGTTCGTGCGACTCGCACTGTTCAGACTAGTGAAATCTGTTATTTTATTTTTTGACACGACTTGTTATTTGGACTCTTGATAATTTTGTAGCGTATGACCCACCTGGTATTTTGGACTTTGTGATTGCTTCTATTCTTAAAGACTGAGCACTTGTTTAACGGACTGTTCGATTTTTTCTATCGATTTGCACCTGTAAAATTGGCGACAGTAATTCTGTAGAAAAAAGGCGCAAATGAGCCTTTTCCTCAACTGAATGTAATGATGTAATTTAAATAATATTAAATGTAAAATAAATGTACATGTTGCATATGAACACTTTTTTATCAGTTTTGTTGACGCTCACTGACCATTTATGGCCTTGTCCTTTGTATGGGATTGTGTGACAGAGACAACGCTCCATTAAATTGTTCTCGCGGATAAGGTATAGTATTTCGACTGATCTGTGCCAAAAGTTAACTAATTGGTGTTAGCTAGACCGCGCGCCCCGCTTCCTCGTTCCCCGCACGCACCTTGCACATTATAATGTAAATATAATCAGGTAAGTAGGTTTGTGTCGCTAACATGTTTGATTGCCAGTTTATGAATCATTGTTACATGCAGTGCCGGATTAAGCAAGCGCGAGCCCCGTAGCAAATTCTATCGAGGGGCCCTTGATCTGCTATGGGTTCTTAAGTATAAAGTGGCAGAGGTGGGTTTGGATACGTGGGGCCCCCTTTTGCGTGGGGCCCGTAGCAATTATTACTCTTGCTACGTGGTTAATCTGGCACTGGTTACATCCCATGGTGCGGTGGGTTCCCAATGAGTTACACACAAACGAGTCATAGTGTAGCTCGTTGGGATTTTTTTCCCCAACAAGTGATTCGTTTGGGTGGTACTCATTGGGAACCAACCCATGGTGGTGACATAAACTGAAAAACAAAAATACCTACTTAGTTTAGTTATAGTTATAATACACCTAGTAATTTATATAAAATTTTTAATTATACTTACACAATTGTACCTATGATCCTAATAAGTTGATTGAAATTGACTGATTGAGTTGATTAATTTATTAATTAACTAGCGGCCAGTGGACATTTATTATTTAAACATTGTTATGGCAATTTTTTTTACATTTTGGGTTACATTATTGCAGTTTTAGTAAAGCTCAATAATTTTTTATTGTAATAAATATAGCCTATGTTACTCAAAGATAATGTAGCATTCTAATGATGAAAGAGTTTTTGAAATCTGATCCGTAGTTTTTGAGTTTATTCGTTATAAACATACAAAAATACAAATCATTCCTCTTTATAAAATTAAGTACTAGCTTCCGCCCGCGGCTTCGCACGCGTGGGTTGTCCATAAAAAGTAGCTTATGTGTTAATCCAGGTTATAATCTACGTACATACCAAATCTCACTAAAATATATTATATTAAGTAGTTTTTGCGTGAAAGAGTAACAAACATCCACACATACATCCATACAAACTTTCGCGTTTATAATATTACAAGCTTCCGCTAGCGGCTTTGCACGTGTGGTTTGCCAATAAAAAATAACCTAAGTATGTGTTAATCCAGGTTATGATCTACACCAAATTACATCAAAATCTGTTCAGCTGTTCCGACGTGAAAGAGTAACAAACATCCATACAAACTTTCGCGTTTATAATATTAGTGGGATGGGATAGTGGGATCGATTGTGTGTGATGAAGTTCAGAGGGCTTAGCCAAGTTACATTCGCTACGATACAAATCGTTTTCGAAAGTCGTCAACGCTTTATCAAAAGCGAAGATAAAAGATCGTATTACGAAGAGTCGTATTACGTTTACCCTGACGAACGCTAAATCCATTCGTCTGTTCATTAACTCTATGTTTAGCTATGGAATTCCGTCAGTAAAGTATGTAGGTACATTAATCGCCGCTGTCATTGCGTCATTGTTCGGACCGTAGACGGAGAAAGCGCAATTTCTGGTGATTTTCGTTGATATTATTTATTAAACACAGACACGTTTATTAAAACTTATCATTATTACTTAGGCAATAAAGTTCATTATGCTGTACAGTGTTATCATTTAATTATGCTTTACGGGAAATCCCCGATCAATTTCATGAGTATTGCGATCTTGTACCTAAATGTATTTCCATCACACATACTTACGAAATTGACAAAACTACTAAATTCTACAAAGGCGTTTTGAGCTAGGTACTAAAGAATCATAAGTTACGCTCGTAATCTACAAAAAAAGTAGAAATCTACCAAAGGTGGTCATTAGCATCATAATAGTCTGTGCAATTAATAACGAACGAGTCTCTCATAGAAAATCAAAGCAAAATGCTGCCGCGTAAACACATACTTATACAGGTACATTAGTTTACCAACGGACTGAGTCAAAACATTCAACCTAATCACAACTACAGCACATATTAATAAAGTCACAAATCCTTTAAATATTACTATCATTCGTCTCAAATAACGAGCATAGTATTAAATTACACTATGAAAAGATTTCTAGCCGTCGTTGTCGCTTTGTCGTAAATGAAGTTTTGTGCCTAGCCAAGTTACAGGTGTCGTATCGAACGTTAATTCCATTGGTCTGTGCGTCAGCTCTATGTTTTGTCTATGCCCTTCGTCAGCAAATACTAAATACCCCTCAGTGGAAGGCCGCCATCTTAGATATGCGCAAGAGATTTGACGCGCGTTTTTATCCACAGCGCCATCTGTGTTACCATGTCTGAACCATCGCGTAGTTCACTTAAGTAAGTAGAGTAAATCCATATCCGTGTGTTACTTGGTTCCACCGTTCGTTACTAGGTGGCGCTGTCATCAACAGTTATGAAAGTTTGATAAATTGTGAAAGTAAAGACAAATAAGTTATATCGTAATAAAGCACTAACAAAGATAACAAAATAAATAAAAATAATTATATTTCTTTACAAAAAATACCATTTAACCGAGAAAATACAACGCAATACAGAAAACTTAACTTGAAGACTGAGCTCAGCTGATAATAAATCGCCATTTTGTGTCGTTGTCTACAGGGTTCTGGCGTTCGCTTGATTCTTGGCAAGAAAATCGATGACAAAGCGGTAACGCTTGTCGTTTGTGTATTTTGGCTACGAAAATGTATGAGAAAGTAATCGTTCGACACAGTCGATTCGTTTGATGTAAATTGTTGTCGATGGGTCACGTGATATTTTCGTGGCATTGTGTGAATCCCATACATTTTAATTCCACAATAGATTCGACAGCTGACGTTTTCGCTTGTCAAAATTGTCTTTTGGCTACGGATTTGTATGAAAGTAAGTTTGACCCCGCCGAATCGTTTGATGGAATGGATTGTTATTGACACTTGGCTAGGAATTATATGTTCGTTGTCGACAGACCACGTGGTAAATTTATAGCATGTGTCAATCCCATACATTTTCGGGCGTATCGACTGGCGTCATCGTTTATCGACTGTAACTTGGCTAAGCCCGCAGGTCAGTCGATCCGAAGATTATCAGTACTGTTGATGACAGCGCCACTTAGCAATTAACGGCGGAACATACAGATGTCGATTTATTCAACTACACAAGTAAACTACGCGAAGGTTCGGACATGGGAACACAGATGGCGCTGTGGATAAAGACGTGCATCGAAATTCATGTATGAAGTTATACGAGCTTTGCTTTAACCTCTCATAACGCGAAATCTGCCAAACTGTTAACTTGTCTTTGTACATACTTTGTAATTTATTATATTAATTATCAAACAAATTTATATATCATTTAAAAGCGTGCGCTTCCAATACACTCACGATACCAAGACCAGGAAACCTTAAAAGCTACAGCACGCAGAAAAGTAGGTAAACCAAACAAGCACCATTCCTGTTTGATGAAGGGATCTCAGCTGAAAAACGGAAATTTATACAGAGTTTATGAATAGTCACGGGTTTTAAATATTTTTAAATTTTTACTGGTTAATTAAGAATTCACGTACGTGCTTCAATGTGGTTAAGGCACATATGTACATCTTTTAAGATAATATTAGAGTGACTCACATTCCCTCCGTAATGCTCAATCTTCAAACATACAGAGAGGTTACAAATTAATGCTAATCATTAGGAGATGCAAAACAGCCACTGGCGATTATTGAACGCTTGCAGTGGCGCAACTCTGACATATTCGCTTGTACTCCCTATAAATTTAAAAAGATGTTAAATATCTCACTTGTTAGTGCAGATTTAAATTTAGATTTAGACTTGTAACTCTTGTAAGTGCCTATATTAGTTACCTTCACTCTTCGATTTTATATTGCTTATTCTTCTTCATCTTTGAGGGTCTTTATTTGTTTTTGTTAACGGAACCTTAATAATCTATGTTACCTTCTAACACTACAGCATTAATAGATCACACATGATATATCATGTACTAACACAGACTGTACTTTACATATATATATATATATATATATTGTAGTTGTTTGTTATTCTTCAATAAATAAAATTAAATTAAATTCTAGACATGTTGAACATAAGCTTACATAAAGCAATTCACGTTAACGTCCAAATCACCCTGTAGTACTCGACCATGCTATTGTTCGTAAGCTCTTTAGGCTTTTGTGGGTACTTAAATACCCCCTAAAATATGGTAAGAGGGGTTGTTATCGGAACGGACGCACATACGTATGGTTTATAAGAAAAATACTCTCTAAAGGTATTCACCGTGGTGCAGTGGGCGAATAGCCGCCTGAGACGCAGGTGGTAGTGGGTTCGGTTCCCGCCGCGGAACAAATGTTTGTATAATTTACAGATATTTGTTTCGAGTCTGGTTGTTTCTCTATATATTATAAATATGTATTTACAAAAAATTATAAGTATTCTATCATTTATCTGGTTCCCATAGTACAAGCTTTGTTTAGTTTGGGGCTAGATGGCGCTGTGTGAAAGGTCCAGCTGAAAGGTGTGAAAGGAGGCTGTGCACAGGTTAAGAGTTGCACAGAGAGTTATGGAGCGTACCATACTCGGCATCAGACTGTTAGATAAAGTTCCAAACATCGACATCCGTAGACGAACCAAGGTTTATGACGTTCGAAATCGAGTTATGGAACTCAAATGGTCTTGGGCGAGACACTTGGCTAGACGTGGTGATGACAGATGGAGCAGGGCAGCGACTGAATGATGGCCGAGGAGCGGGTATAGAAGGGTGGGTCACTCGGCAGCGAGATGGTCATAAGAACTCGTAAAGAGACATCGGCGAGGTAGATATCGTAAAGGTCGCGGGTCATCAGTGAGACCAGCGCAGGATTGTGGTGGATGGCAAAACTTTTTTTTTTAATCCTTTATTTAGGGTTTGTTCCTAATGGAACATGCCACCCTTGAAATATTTACAAAGAATCAACTATTATAATAATAATATAATAATATATTAACTAAATTATCTGTTACTCAACTAAATTACTTTTCTCGATTTATGTTTTGCCACTTGATGATAAAGCCAGTACAATTTATTGGCTTCCTATGAACGAGGGTAAGCTAAAAAACTGTTACATCCTCCTACTTGCCAAAATGTAGAATCCCCATCAAATAGTTGTTGACTTAGACCTTCGTTCCTGTCACACTCCATGAGAACGTGAAAGATATCATCGCATTTACTACACGACTCACAATTAGGAGAGGTTGTCTTTTGCATTATATACCCAACACTATTAAATGGTATGTAACCAGAACGAAATCTAAAAGCTAACATTATAACACTCCGTTTCATACCATAATGGTCAAACCACGAAAAACGAAAAAGTGAAGGTTGAACTATTTTATACCATATATATACCTTTCGTAAGAGATTTTCATCAAAATGCTCTGACCACAGATTATGACATTGTCTTTTTAGGACTCCTATAAATTCTGAATAGTATGGTAAATAGTTGTATATATGGGCACAAACTTGGGGAGGCCTATACCCAACAATGGAGGAAGTCAGGCTGTGGATGATGATGGAAATACACGTGTTGACTACGAAACCCTTCACTGTCCGCGGTCCGAAACGCCCTTGACCAATTATTTCTGGGACATCTTATACCAGAGTGAAAGAGGACACGATAGTAATCTGTTTATCTGTGGCGTTGACCCAGACAATGCAATTATGTATACGAGTATTTATGTTCGCTACTTTGCCAGTATTACAATCAGAGCTGGGAAAAATACATGCTTTGCGTTAATTAAAATACAAATTACAAAATATTTTTGAGTCGTGTATTTTAAATACAAAAAACAGTGTTAAAACTTTTTTATTTCAAATACAAATTACAAAATACAGTCAGGTGTTAGGTACTTGACAATTTGACGTACAGTACAGGTGCAGTGTTGCCAACTTTAAAGATTGATATATTTAGCGGTCGCCAATTTGCTTACGAATAGTTACGAAAACTATCGAACACTATTTCCCGTATAATGCACCATAAATAAGATCGCTGAATGTATTTATATTTAGATGTATTTTGAAGACATAAGTATTTAAAATATTAACTACAAAATACTTCAGCGTCAGGTATTTGAAATACCAATTACAAATTACATTTTTACGAAATAATTGAATAACAAATACAAAATACGTATTTGTATTTCAATGATGTATTTTAATTACAAATTATTCAAAAACTGCCCATCCCTGCCTATACCATCAGACTACGCAGTTTTCTCCTCCTTCACGAGACGAACCCGTAGACACCAAATTTGACCTAGAAGCAAGGGAACGCGACTAATCTCTAAGCCAGGGAAAGGGGAAAGCGTTGATTATTGCATGGTTATAACCACTGGTTTAGTAGAATTGAGTTGCTCTATGATAGTCTTTAGAGCAAATCTCTGAGATGTAGTTAATCTTCGAATAGCTGATAGCTCAATACAAGTCTCTGCCTGTATTGCATTTAAAGGAGTTGTTCTCATAGCGCCACTTATTAGTCTAAGAGCAATATTTTGTAATACATCATCTCCGACCCCTAATGATAATGAACGAATTTATTTAGTACCGTAACAGCCAGTTTAACGAATATTCACGAGACTTTGCCATTATTAAAATAACGAACAAAGTTTTATTAAAACACTTCTAAAAACTAGTTTTACAATTTAAATCTAAATTAGTTGTAAAACTAAACTTGTAATTAGATTCAGGCAGTTTAAAAAGTTTCAACGAAATTGACGACATTAGCGGGTGCTACGAGCTACGCCGTAGCGCTACACCGTAGACGTGCTACGAATGTCTACGAGAAATTCTTACAATGGGTTCTTTTTTTTATTCTACATGGTGATGGAACTTATGGCCCACATGATATTAAGTGGTAACCATCGCCTATATATAACAAAGAATTGCCTCATAGGGCATGTAAGTGACCTACGATGCACTGCCCTGTGTCCATGAACTTGAGGCATATAGGTGTAAAACCTCATTTGCCTGTAACTTCACCGGCAACTATACCCTACATACCTAAACACGGCAATGCTGCTTGGTGGTAGAAATTGGTATGGTGGTAGTACTTCTTCAGCGGGTCCTTTCACTACTACTCTTAAAATTGAGAATAAGATTTTAAATTTAGAATCGTCAAGTATTTGAACTACCTCATGTGATGGTAAGAAACTAACTTGTAATTAAAATTTAATTTACATCTACACGCGCAGCGAGCTGTTTGCACGCGGTTTGTATGTGAGTGATTTTACTGTAGTTCTAAGCTAGTAGGACAGAGACAACACTATAATACGTAAGCAACTTAAGTGATGTGACTCTTTCATTTCTTAGCATTATTTGGTAGATACATGTAAATGTTAATATATAATTTTGAGTGCCTTTTCATATATAGGTCTAGTTTTCTCAATGATCAGTTTTAATGAAAATGAAGAAAAAAATGAAAATTAAATCGTTTATTTGACACGACACATGGACAAAATAAAACACAAAAGAAGATGGTGACATAGAAGTAATGTCGAATCTTGACTTCTGGCTCTAAGAAGTAGGTGGGTGTAAATAGAAGGATAGGTATTGACATCAGAACTTTGGGCCCTGTTCACTAGGGATCTAGCTTCCATGTCAACTTAAAGCTAAGAATTTTTAGTTCCCGAAAATCATATCCCCTGAATTTGTAGTTAACAAATTAACTACAAAAACTTTAGCTATTGATGGATTCACCAAGGTGTCCAGATGCTGGGATCCAGCCGGGCGGTACAGCCTGATTTCTGACTGTACGGACCTAGATAAATGCTCAACTTCAGAACAGTTGAACTACAAATTCAGGGAATATGATTTTCGGGAACTACAAATTCTTAGCTATAAGTTGACATGGACACCAGATCCCTAGCGAGCGGGCCCCAACGTTCTGATGTCAATGGATAGGTAGGTACATGAATGCCAGAAGTAAAAGATTACATGTTAATAAGTGTCGTCATGGATGCCAGAAGCTTGCACTGCCTTCGGGGATTGAGTGAAGGTAGGTATGTGTAGCACTTACCTACCTACCCCTATAAATAAGTTGTATTGTTTGTTAGGCGTGTGATTTTTTCACGTTAGTTTTGGAAGATATATTTTACGTTTTTAGGGTTCCGGACCAAAATGGTAAAAACAGTACCATTACGACATGTCAAGTGGGTTACATAACATTATACAAGCGCTCAGTTTGCACATTCCAAAACAGTTTTTCATTTCTGTTACAAACCGTGCTACGGCGTAGTGCTACGCCGTAGACGTGCTACGAATTTTTATGAATTCATTTGTATTGTCGTTATGGATAGATTTCAAGGCTATTATTATAGAATTTATATTTTGACAGTTATGTATTCAATTCAATTTATTTATTATTCAGATATTACATTCATAATTTGTTAGTATATATAATTTGGTAGACTGCGCTGAAGGAGGGTAGCGTTCTTATTGATAAACCACGTGGATGAAGCCGCGGGCGTGTCAGCTCTCAGTCAGAACCAAATGATCAATAAAATAAGTTTTATAATTTTTGCTTAGATTAAAATAAGCCTTTGTTCTGACATGTATTTTAATTCAATTTAAATAATATATATATATGTATAAATAATATGTCTTAATTCACAGTACCTCTCGGGAAAACTAGCTCCTAATTATTTCTTAGATCATCACCATCATCCACAGCTCCCCAAGTTAGTGGCATCCACAACGATCCTGCGCTAGTCTCACTCATTGACGGCCCGCGACTTTAACCCGGCGACCGTAAGGTTGGGTGTTATACACCCGAGGTATCTAATAGTCGTCGATATTTTGAATTTGGTGGGATAAATACCGCTGTGACGTTGAGTAGCTGCGCAGGGAGAGGTTTGGAAGCACTGAGTGATACACCGCTTAATCAGCCGTCGCGCGGCGAGGAAGTGAGGCGGTGTCAAAGTGGTCGGCGGGTGAGTTTGACCCACCTAGCGCTCGGTGTTACTAATTGCAAAATAGTAACCTAAGTTTTTGTTCTTATTTAACTTTATTTTATTTTTTGGTTATAATTTCAGACTAAACATTCGAAACTATTAACATGTTTCAATTTTCTTTAAGTTAATTTAGTCTCTAATGAAAAGCGGTTAATTAAAGCCCTACAGGAAAAGTATGTACCAAAAATGTTGATTATGTTTAAAATAAGTAGAATAACTAATAATATTTGTTTTATTTCTAGATTTTATTTACTAATATATAAAAAAGACTAAACAAATATGCTACGTAATAAAAGTTAGTAATAAATTATAAACTAATAGATTTGCTTTAGTAACCATTTCGGGTTCAAAAAACCCAACCTAACGCTCGGTGTTAAAAAGTTACTTGTTACGAGTAAAAAGACTAAACCAATTTCGATGGATATATAGATAGTTTAAAATCAGAATCGGGACGTAAACTACTTTTTACCCGACTGTGCTAACGGATGGTAATGTTTTCATTGACAAACCACGCGTAACAGCCGCCGGCGGCATCTAGTATTTTCATTTAAAACATCATTCCATTCAATGCTTACTTGTTATGGAGTTAAGATCTAAAATTGTTTCAAGGTGAAGGTAACTTCAGACATTTCAGAATACAAACTGAACATTTGTCTCAATATATTCGTTTAAAGGAATTACAGCCGTAATGTAATGGAGTAAGGTAAGAATTCTTAATGTGACGTGATTGCAAGCACATTTGAACTTTCCAAATTTGAAATGACTGCTGGTGCTTGAAAGTAGTCTCGTTAGGGTTCCGTACAAAAATGTTCAAGAGGGGTAAAAAAACAAAATGAGATTATCCGGTCAAGTGGCACGTTTAATAAAAGGTCTTCATCAGTATATTTCGACCCCGTATTTATTTTTAGTTTAAACCTTGTAGTTTTTAAGTTATTAGCCATATTAAAAAACTGAACTTTGAAAAAATTCACAGGGTACACCGGTGACTTTTCAGTGCTGAAATTTGGTATGCGTGTAGCTTTAGTGACACACATATAGGGAAAAGTCTGAAATCCAGAATAACTGAAATTTCTAACCCAAAAAAGAAATTCCAATAAACACAAACTCCCGTTACCTGTAACTTGAATGAAACTGTAGGTCAAGTAGTTTGGTTATGCATTTCGTGGCACTATTTTGATAGTCAAAGATTACAAATAAAATTTATTTGTTTTTTGGAAGACTCGCGAGATCTCCGTTCGGGGCGAACCACTAGTATAAAATAAGTCAGTTTGCACATTCCAAAACAGCTGTTTTTTATCCTTTCAACACGCACTCCCCACCACCACCCCGTCTACTCGCGCGCTCGGCTCGGGCGCGTAGTGCGAGGCGAGACGTTATTAGGGGCGGACCGCACTCACCCTGATAAAGGTTTACGAATTGAACCAAAACATTGTCGGTTGAAACACCGATAAGACGGTACGTTATAAATTCCGAATTTATAATAATGATTGAAATCAAGTACGAAAGTTTCAAGTAAAACAGTTTTTCTTTTTTGTTTAGTTGTATAGTTTTGAAATTATATTGAAAAATTACAAAAACATTTGCATTCCCATCCTCTTATCTACGAAGTTTGCAAAGCGGACAATCTGAAATTGAATAGAAATATCTATCAATCATAGTAATTGCAGATAACAGGAAAAATAAAACGAAGTCTCTATCTAGAACAGTTTTATTAGAAAAACTATTTTTTTTTAATTTTCATTTTGAATGAAAGTTCTTTATTAAACTTTTTTTTTAACTGGACAGATCTTTGTTTGACCACAATCTCACCTGATCGTAAGCGATGATGTGGTCTTAAAGCTTTTACTTTAAGTTTATAATTTTAAGCTATGTTTAGTTCTTAAAACTTTTACCTTAAAAAGGCCCTGATTGTATTCTTTAGGAAAAACAGACGACGGCAAAGTGTTCCATACCTTAGCTGTACGCATCAAGAACAGATAACCAAAACGGTGTGTGCGAATGGGTGGTATATAACTAGGTACGGATGGTACTGAGCCATGCGCGTGCTTGTCCTTTGATTGAAGGGAGGTGGCGGGATCAGACGGCTTAGCTAAGTTACATTCGATTAGCGACGATGCTAGTGGATTAGCGATGATGCTAGTCGATACATGCGAAAATGTATGGGATTTGACACATGCGAAGGAAATATCACGTGATATATCGACCGCAAACCTGTGTAGAAATCGAATCGATTCGGGCCTTACAAGCTATATACAACAAAATAAAAAACAGGTTAATGTATAATGGGCGGTCTTATCGCTAACGGAATCGATCTTTTCCAGACAACCTTTGGATGGAGAGGAGTTACAAAGTAAACTTTACTTGGTTTCTGAGTTACATAACTAGATGGCGCTGCTAAATTAGGTATTAATATATATAGGTAGGCACGGAAGCCTTGGTGCGGAAGTCCTGCTCGTACACAACCGGTCTTGCTTTTATTTTAAACTCTCACAAAGTTGGTCGTGGTTATATTATTATTCCACCTACTTTTACTTACGAATTTAATTTACAAGTGACGTTGCTTATTTTTAACTCCTGACGTAAAAAGTCGGTCTTTTAATTTTAAAGTTTTTGTTTATGTATATATTATTACTTAATTAATTATTGCAATGACGACTTTCGTAGCGCAGTGGCCAAATAGCCGGCTGATATGCAGGAGGTAGCGGGTTCGATTCCTACCGTGGAACAAATGTTTGCATGATCTACGGATATTTGTTCCGGGTCTGAATGTTTTTTTTCTATATGTTATAAGTATGTATTTACAAAAAAAAAATATATTAGTATTCTATCAGTTATCTGGTTCCCAAAATGAAATGAAATGATATTTATTTGCCAGAAGCACGGTGTATAAGTTGATAACAGCGTCCAAATTTCAGTTACATAAAATTAATTCAATTATAAAAAACTTTTCAATCCATTAAAAATCAATCAATAATATCATCGAGCATCGTAAAGCCCATAAAAAGCCATAGTACAAGCTCTGTTTAGTTTGGGGCTAGATAGCGCTGTGTGAAATAACTATATTTTAATATTTATTTATTTATAAAAGTAGATGCAATTGGAGGGCCAAAACAGAAGGGTCTTATATCTATTTTATGGGTAATTTTTCATATTCTTGCGTAGAAGTTCGTACTCGTAGAAAGTTATCACGGCATGCAAAATGATAGATAAAGAAAGCAAATACATTTATTTGACACACACAGGACAAATCATCCAGAACAGAACAAAAACACCTCCTTATGTAAGATTATAAATGATTAAAACTAAAATAAAAAATATATAAAGAAACACAGGAAAAAACACATTCTTAAAATTTAGTAATATGTAGGTACAAATTGTGGTGTTTGTGCAATTTATAATATGGGCCCTACAGAATTATTACGCCATAAATTTAAAGAATTAAATATTATGACATTCCCTTGTCAATACATCTATGAAAATCTGATGTACATATGTTCACAAAAATATTAATTTGTTTCAGAAAAATAGCGATAATCATAATTTTAATACTAGAAATCAAGATAAATTCGCTGTTGCCACTTGTAGACTGCATACAGTTAGTAAATTGTTCAAAGGACAAGGTGTACGTTTTTATAACAAAATCCCAAGTGATGTACAAAAATTGACAATCAACAAATTTAAAATGTAATTAAACAAAATCATTATAAAAAAGCCTACTATAACATATCGGATTATTTAGCTGATAGAGAAGCTTGGGATTGAAGTTGCTCCAACTCGTTCAAAAATGTTACAATTTAGAAGTAATTTATTTTCTTTATTGTATGTATTCCAAAAGGATCATTAATAAGAACAACCAGCCTTGCCTTTCTTTCCTGGCTTGGTCGCGAAGGAACAGGCAGTAAAACTGATGTTTCAAAGTGATCCTTGTGGTTTTAATGAATAAAAAGATTTTGATTTTGACAGATAATATGGTATTCCGTGCTATGTGGGCCAAACAGGCCACGTACCAAGCCCATGATGTACGTTAAGTCGGACCTTTTAGATTTCTTTCAATGTAGCTATTATACCCCATCTCTAAATAACACGCAAGCGCGTGCCCCCTCATTCTACCAGACCGCCACTCGCCAGTGCTTACCCGTCACCCGCGCGCGACACCCTTGTCCATCCCGGCACCGGCAAACCACCTGTTCCATTAAAAACAAAAATAAACAAAAGGAGGTTACATGCAAGGTTAGTTCTTATGTTCTTGATATATTACAACGTTCATAGATAGGTATGTCAGTATAATATTAATTATCAAATAGGCAGAAATAATTAATAAACGATGTGCAAAGTATAATATATACTAGCGGCCTATCCCGGCTTCGCACGGGTGGACGTCTTTAAAAATTTTTAGGACATGTTGTTTTACACCTTGGGTTACATTAATGATGTTTTTGTAGGGATCCCTAATTTTTTCTAGTGAAAAATATAACCTATGTTACTCAGAGATAATGTAGCATTCTGACGGTGAAAGAATTTTTGGAATCAGACCAGTAGTTTTTGAGTTTATTCGTTACAAACATACAAAAATACAAATCTGTCTTCGTTTTATTACGTATAGATTAAAATATCGAATAAATTGTAAAGTTAAACAGCATGTCTACCTATTTAGATAGGAAAGCATGGTCTGTCTTCCTGTTGCTTTACCCTGCCAAGGTTCATATGTGAAACTATCTACCTACTGCCTGTAACACCTTGGTCACCATGTCAAAGCAATAAATGTATTAAGTATTGAGTATTATATAAAAACAAATGTTGTATGTGTATTTTATTTATGACAAAGAATTATACAAAACTGAGCTATTTCTTAACATGAATAGATCTTCGTTTGACCACAATCTCACCTGATGGTAAGCGATGATGTGGTCTAAGAAGCACGTCCAGAAGACACCTATAATTCACTCTTACCATAAAAAGACCCGGATTGTAGTCGTCAGGAAAAATGGATGAATATATTTTTTTTCTATTATGCTAGCAAACAAGCATACGGCCCATCTGATGGTAAGCGGTTACCGTAGCCTATGGACATTTGTAACACGAAATGTAGCAAACGCGCGTTACTGACCCTATAACAATTTTAAAACGCCCTTTTGAAGAGCCCTATACTGTGTTTTGGGGTCACTGGTGTACCCTGTGAATGTTGTCAACGTTCAGTTTTTATCATGGCTAATTTATTTATTTTTTATTAAACGTGTCACTTGACCAGATAGTCCCATTTTGTTTTTTTTTACCCCTTTTGAACCCCAATATCTCAACAACTCCCCTACATTTTTAACTCATTTAGTCACACCAAAATTATGCCATCACTACCTACCTATGTATCAAATTTCACGATGATCGGATCAACGCTTCAAACAAACATACATACATACAACGCCGATTTGCCCAAGTTGATTTAGAGATCTTGCTTCGCTCGATGAAATATTGCACAAAGTCTGAATAAACAGGATATTTATCTCTTAATGTTTCTTTGGTATAACATTGCATCATTTATCTATACATCAAATAAAGTTTGACTCCTGAATGTAAAACATTCGACAGCTATATTTTTCTGTAGTGATGACGATGAATGATGCTTCCTGCTACCACTATGTCTGCAAATAACTACCTATGTATCCTCTTATATATACAAGTATATAGCTCGTGTTGATTGCAAGTGAAGAGCCAAGTTCAAGATCTCCCTAAGTCCCTATTCTTATGTTATAGAAATGGCGCCGGTAAAGTTTTACTTTATCTTTGAAACGACACCAAAATACTTTATAACGTGACTCGCGGTCAAAAAATATAACTTGGCCATCACTTGAATTTGAACGTTACAAAATATAGTAGCCTACGTTACTTAGGTTTTGGACTTAGGGATTTTAAAGCAGGACTCAGGGATTTTAAACTGGACTTAGGGATCTTAATACATAACATTTTGGACTTATTCAAAACGAAAATATGTATCACTTTGCCAGCGGCTTTGCCCGCGTTGTTCTGGGGTGCAAAAATACATAACAAATTTTGACATCCCATTTTTCTCCCATGTAAACTGATTTATGGGATAAAAAGTAGCCTATGTGGTAATCCAGGTTATAATCTACGTACATACCAAATTTCATAGAAATCAGTTCAGCCGTTTCGACGTGATTGAGTAACAAACAAACAAATAAATAAACAAACATCCAAACTTTCGCATTTATAATATTATTTTAATCGAAAAATCAGGGACCACCATAGGCCATAGGGGACACCATAGGCACCATAGGCCTCACTAAGATACTTTTCTTACACTTTTTAATTTTTTTTAACTCGTATCACTGGACATAGGCTAATTGATGCATCAAAAAAATCATATTTACGAACAAGTGTATATTTTTTGTGATAATATAAAACTTTTAACTTCACTTTACTTTACTAGTCTGCGCTACTTCTGTTGGTCTATTGAAAGGTCAAAATCGATTTTCTCCGACCAAAATAGCTCAGTAATTCGTTTTAAATTTTAATGGCGTTCGTTCGATTGTTAGAATCAAAAGTTTAATTGTGTTTATTAACAGCCAACATTTACTTACATTATAAATATAAAACGGGATTTATATCGTACCGTTTTATCGGTTTATGACCGAGTGGTGTAGTGCGAGGCGAGACGCAATGGAGCGGATCGCACTCACCGATGTTCACGAATTGAACTGAAACATAAGTTGTAACAACGATAAATTCCATATTAATAATGATTGAAATAATTCACGAAAGTTTTTTTTTGAGTCTTTTGTACAAAATAATATATTAAAAATAGTTTCACTGCGGCCACGAGGCCTATTGTGATCGCCACTTGTTTTTATGTCGCCCCTGGTCAGTGGCGTAGCGAAGTAAGGGCGGCAGGGGCAGCCCACCCCGGGCGGCACCTATAGGGGTCGGCAAAATTTCACGATAAATATCTTGTAAATATTTGAACCATTTCATATTTTAGGCGCACCTACGATTCGAACCGACCGAAATGAGGACGGAGTTTTTCATTCCTTACACATAGTCTTAAATCAGAATAACTAAATAAGAGGTCGGCAAAATTTTCGTCCGCCCCGGGCGGCTGACACTTACGCTACGCTACTGCCCCTAGTTAGTGGGGGTGTTTAAAGTTCACCACTAAGCCTACAGCTGTTAGAAACTGTATTATATTCTCAGGGGTGATAACTGTTAGCTCCTCCGGGCTAAGAATGTGTTTGCCCAGATGAATGCTACGTTTGCGCATTAGTGGAGCACACTCGCCTAACAGATGTAGGGGCGATTCTGCCACCTTATTTATATATTTATTTATTATGTGGTCTAAGATGAAGCACGAAGATCTAGAAGAAACCTATTCACTCACTATTACCTTAAAGAGGCCCGGATTGTATTCTTTAGGAAAAACAGACGACGGCAATGTGTTCCATACCTTAGCTGCACGCATCAAGAACGTAGAACCAAACGGTGTGTGTGAATGGGTGGTAATCAACTAGGTACGGATGGTACTGAGCCGTGCGCCTGCTTGTCCTTTGATGGTAGGGTACATGAATAGTGACGTAAAAAAATTAACAGTTTTTCTGACGACTCATTAGTTCATTGAGTTGATAAGAGTTAAAGAGACTTGAACGAAATTGAACTGTTCGTGAAGTCAACACTGGCCTCAGTAGAAGACCAGCGCTCTTAACGATTAAACGAGGGGATAAGCAGTGTCTTGCATCACGGGCGCTATATTGAATCCCGAACGTAACGAAGGATTCTGGAGTTAACTCACGAGCGGAGGGAGGGAGTTACTAGAGTCCTGAGTGCAGAGGGATATAAGCACGCTCAAGATGCAGACAGATTTATCCACGAGGAGAATACTCTACTTTTCACACTTTCTGCGAGACAATAAAAACCAAATCTAGATTGGTGCATTCTGTGCGGAGGTTAGTTCGATTTACGAATAAATTCTTAGAGTGTGGGTCTCTTTGGTTCAAATGTTAATACAGATGAGGTTTCAAATTCAAATTACATTAAACCCCAGGCTTCGTACAATCGCCTGCTTTCGTGGGATTACATGACATATAATTTGACATCGTCGAGAGCAGGTGCTGTGAAAATATAATTATATAAGTACCTACTTATTTATGGATTAGGGATATTTTCTGATTAATGAAAGAAATAAAAGTAACGTTCAATCTTCTAGCAATCCATCAAATAAATCAATACGGTTACTCACGCTTGAAAGCCTCGTTTGTGGAAGAAACAAATTGAGTGTAAGGAGGTTCATTGCTATTATTTGCCAGACTTCGCTTATGTTGTACATTTCAAAAGTTAATTTTATTTTATTTTCATTATTCATCATCATCATTTCATTTCATTTTCATTTTTCTTTATTAATCGAGCAAAGCGAGATCTCTAAATCAACTTGGGTAAATCGGCGTTTTATTAATGTAGGTATGTTTGTTTGTCCTAGGATAACTTTCGAAGCGTTGATCCGATCATTGTGAAATTTGATACATAGGTTAATAATGGCACAATTTTGATGTGACTAAATGAGCTAAGATTGTTGGGGGGTTGTTGAGATATTGAGATTCAAGAGGGGTAAAAAAATTTAAAATGAGACTATTAGCGCAAATGGCTCGTACCCCAAAAAAGGATAACCATATACATGAACTCCTGTTACCTTTAATTTGAATGAAACTGTAAGTCAAGTTTTTGGTTTTTTATTTCGTGGCACTATTTTGATAGTCAAAGATTACAATTAATTACAAATAATATTTTTTGTTTTAATCGGAGATTCGCGAGATCTCAGTTTGGGGCGAACCACTAGTTATGGACAACAAGCAATTATACAATTACATAAATATCATGTCTACTGCTGAACATAGGCTCCCCCACAGATTCCCAGAATGGCCGATCTTGGGCAGCCTGCACCCAACGGCTCCCTTCAAGTCGTCTTTCCATCTAGTGGGAGGCCGTCCTACGCTACGATTTCCAGCGCGTGGTGTCCACTCGAGAACCTTTCTGCCCCAACGGCCGTCAGTTCTTCGAGCTATGTACCCTGCCCTCTGCCACTTCAGCTTGCCAATCCTTTGTGCTAATCCTTCCCTTCCCCTTGAGACACCAACAATTTTAATAAAATATAATTGTTCACCAAAAATAGATTTTTAATTTTTAATGTGTATATGCCGTCATGCCGTCAAGCGTATTTATATTGCGTATGATAAGATAGTGGCAGTGGGCCGATCATATCTGCGGCAGAACCGATAACTGTTGGGGTTAACGTGTTCTGGAGTCTAGGCAAGCGAAGTGTAGAACGCCCTCGACTAGATGGAGTACCGATTTGCGCGCTGTGGCTGACAAGGATTGGATGAGAAGATCTACGGATCGAGCTCAATGGCGCACCCTGGGAGAGACCTACGTTCAGCAGTGGACTGTTATAAATTGATGATGATGATAAGATAAGAAAGTCAAGTCCCAAGTCTTAAGGTTGTTGGGGCCGTTGGGCCGTGTTTTATTTATTTCCCTCCATATTTCTTTATTGGTTTTCATTAATTATAAAATTTACCAACTTAGATATTTCACATTTGCCGGGCGTCTTATGACAGACTACTTTTTTTTAAATGGAAAACTTGACTGACTTAATGACTGGTAGATAATGCTATTAGCATTCAGTCCTAGCACTTTTCTGTTTTGTGTGAAAGTATTAAATAAATAAATAAAACATCGCATTATGTTTTTCCAGAAAAAATTTGTCATTTGAGTATTTTTGTTTTATTTTATTCTAATTAGAGTCAATAAGCTATTTGTTAAGTAGAGCACTTACATATATAAAAAATAAAATAAAAACCAATGAGCTTTTATGTACAAAACTTAAAATAATAATTCAACGGTTCGTCAAGCATCATTACTCACATTTGCGTCATAAAATTACAATATTTTACACATTTTTACAAATGGCGGCCGTGCTTCTGACATCAGGACTTCCCACAACGGATTTTTACGAACTCTTCTGATTTTAAAAACGAGCCTAGATAATGGCTGGTGTCGCAAAATGGCGGTAAAACTCACGTTCCAACAAATTGATTATTAACTAAATATTTATTTTGCAACATGTACATAATTTTGTGGACGGATGATAACAATGTTCACTTAATTACTGATTAAAACGGGTATTTATCGCGTGTGTTCCTTTTCTATTTGTTATCCCGACGTTTCGGCCGTGTTGCAACAGCCGTGGTCTCGGGCGGACTGGAGTACTTGGAGCTACCGTCGAGAAGTGATGGCAGCTGTATCAACTACCCTCACTTGGTCTTCAGAATTAGAAATGTTCCGTTCATATTACGACACACTACACTAACCGTATCTTACCAGGGATGTTGCGGATGCATATTTTTTGACATACGCGGATGCAGATGCGGATCGAATTTTCAAAGGCTCACATCCGTGGAGCGGATGCGGAAGCGAAGTTTAAGATTTTTTTAAGAAACTTCGTTTTAGTGCATAAAAAAACAAAAATATGAACTATAAAGCTACAGAAAACTCGCTTGATATACAATACTCACTGTGTACTCACAATAACACGCAAAAACTGCAATGTTCATACTATAAGCGCAAGGAAACACGATGATTATGATTGATTTACGGGATACAAACGATAAACAATAACAAACGCGTCGGATCTTGTCACTGAAATCTTCGCTCCTATTGGTCAATTAGGACGTGCCCACGGCACGCGACACTCACCCTACTCAATTTCTTTCTTGTCACGAGCTGCGCTGCATCTGCATCCGCATGAACATCCGCATCGATTACTGCGGATGCAGATGCGTAGGCTCCGCATATGCGGATGCGGATGTGAATATTTGCAACATCCCTGCAACGCATTGACACAATGTTCACTTATGTTAGAGGTAGATACATGTACCTACCCTGAGGTGATGTATCTAAGTACTTACCTGGTTTAATATAAAGTTATCGCAATCACTGATACTAAGTCCCGCTAAAACCTAAGCGTATTTAGCGACTAAACATGTTTAAATATGTCGTATTTAAACCGATTTTAACCGTCGTTCATCGACTCGTTCGTCACTCGGGAAATTTTAAGCGTGCGAAGCCGCGGGCGGATCTGCTAGTATATATACATATACTAGCTGACCCGTCTAATATTATATATATATATACATATAATATTATAAACGCGAATATTTGTATGAATGTTTCTCACTCTTTCACGTAGGAACGGCTGAACTGATTTCGATGAAATTTGGTATTTACGTAGAATATAACTTGGATAGGCTACTTTTTATTTGCAAACCACGCGTGCGAAGCCGTAGGCGGAAGCTTGTTGAGATATTAGTGTGATGATTAGCAATCAGAAGTGGCAATGCCTTGCTCACTGCCACTTGAGCTCGCTAGTCCTCTATTACATACCCAAATAAAATAAAAACGCTTAAAACGTACGTGCGTATGTATTCAACCTTTCTGCAGTACGCGTCTGAAATAAATGGCCCGTGTTTGAAAAATAAAAAACTCCAATGAAAAACGTGCGTCAAAGTTGAATTTTTCGACGAAAAGCCGAGGTTTTTGAACGAACCTTTGATTTTATGCATGAATCGACCGTTGAGTACTCTCATCAGAAAATTGCGTTTCATACTTATGTACATGCTCTTAGCTTTAAACTTTAGAACGATGGTAATTGGTACAGGGTGGGCCAGAATCAAAATAAAAAATCAATATTTTTTCATTCATTAAAATCACAAGGATCCCTTTTTCAAATTCAAATTCAAATTAAAATATTTTTATTCATTAAAATCACAAGGATCACTTTGAAACGTCAATTTTACTGTCTGTTCCTTCGCCACCAAGCCAGGAAAGAAAGGCAAGAAACATGGCTGGTTGTTTTTTTTAATGATCCTTTTACAATACATAATACAGAACATAAATTACGTCTAAATTGTAACATTTTGAACGAGTTGGAGCAATTTCAATCCCAAGCTTCTCTATCATCTAAATAATCCGATATTTTATAGTAAGCTCTTTTATAAAGATTTTTTTGATTACGTTTTTAAATTTGTTAATTGTCAATTTTTGTACATCCCTTGGGAGTTTGTTATAAAAGCGTACACCTTGCCCTTTAAACGGTTTACTAACTTTATGGAGTCTACAAGTGGCAACAGCGAGTTTATCTTTATTTCTAGTATTAAAATTATAATTATCGCTATTTTTCTTAAACAAATTAATATTTTTGTGAACATACATTAGATTTTCATAGATGTATTGACAAGGGAATGTCATAATATTTATTTCTTTAAACTTATTGCGTAATGATTCTCTGGGGCCCATATTATAAATTGCACGAACAGCCCTCTTCTGCAGCACAAAAACGGTGTTTATATCTGCAGCACTCCCCCACAGCAGTATACCGTATGATATAATGCTGTGGAAGTAGCTGAAGTAAACTAGTCTAGCTGTGTCTACGTCTGTAAAAAGATGGATTTTTTTGACTGCATATGTTTTGAAATGTCAATTTGTTTGACATAATAAACAAACTGCTTTGTTACGCTCGACATTAATTTAAAACACACATTCGGAATCGCAAAATGATTTTAGAGGTGGGTTTAATACCGGTAGCTTGAATCTTATCTAGTAATCAATACATTTCCAACGTACAATTTTTAACGTAAATCGGCGGCGCCTTTGGGACGATGCCGCTTAGTCAGTTTAACAGGTACCTACTTATATGATGAATGAATATGATTTGTTTACCTATTTTATACAGACTGTTTCATTGATATTTTGGGACCTGATATTACAGTTGCTTCATAATTTAAAATTTTCCATTATAATGAATTTGAAAAAGTCTATTTTATATCAATAGCAGCCATTAGCCCTGTCGGTGTTTTCATTTAATGTCGTACATAACAAAATACGTAGTAGGTATAGACCATGTTTTTGGCATCATATCTTACGCTAGTTGGAACTAGTATTTTGAAATTGGATATGAAAATCCCTCATACAGGATGTTTAAATATGTATGCTATCATGAAATGAGGTGAATACCATGAAACTTTTAATGACTGGCCGACGGTGAAAGCTTAAAGTGTATCGGAATATTTATGTGATACATTTTGAATGAATTGTATCGACATTTGTTTTAAATACCCAACGCAATATACTTTTACAAAAATCTAACAATCGACTTCAAAGTTATCGAGAATATTTATACTGAATGTAACGGACGATCAAAGACGGGGCAGGATCGAATCTAGATTTAAAATGTATTAGGTATGTAGTTATAAGATCGAATCAGATTCAAATGTTAATAGGTAGCTAAACTTGTAACGGTTTAAACTTGTAAAGGTCAAAAGAGTGAGATAGCTACATGTAAGTCCCCGTCTAACTTTGCTGGAAACTTCGATGTATTAAGAATTGTATAACATGATTTGTGAAAGCGTGAATTACGATCCCCGCAACATGGCTAGGGCGAGGAGTAGTTTTGTATAAAGGTAAACCATTTTCAAGCAGAAATTTGTTTGGACCGGCTCATTCGCCTACCGCGTCCACACAGTTTTTCGCGCGCGCACGGACCCTCTGCTCCGAACGATCTCGGCAGCGTTTTCTTCTGGAAACGTCTGCCGAGTCCGACCCGCTTTGTTAAGTGTGCGGGGACCGCCTCCCCCCTCGAGTTCCGGACTGCGAGACAGCAGTACCCAGTACCGCGAGCCGCTAAATCCGAACGGGATTACGGTTTCGCGGTGCCGGCGTCGTCTCGCTAGTCCCCGGTCGCGCGAAGGCGAGTGCCCAAACTACTTGTGTGTTGTGTAGTGTTGTGCCGTACTAACTCTGCCCAGTGTTCCGTGTTGTGTGTTAACGCGCGATGTCGGACGCTGGTGCCCCTTCCGGTGGGCCCGCCCGTGAAGGTCGGAGCTCCCGAAAGGACTCCCTCCTACCAGAGACCTCCGACACATCCCTGCCCTCGAGTCGCGCGTCCAGCTCGGGCCGCGACAGCTCGGCCTCGCGTTCGCGATCCGAGATCGTAGGGCAGGTAATAGAACGCTTCTTGGAAAAGAAGAGGAAGAAGAAGCCCAGCACCCCAATGCCGCGCCCAGTGCCGGTAGGAACCCCACCCACCTCCGCGGACAAGATGCCTCCGCCAAATCCGCCCAAGCCACAGGTGATGAAGCCTCTGTCGCCCAGATCCGAGATCGACAGAAGCTACATCATCTTGGAACGGCTAATTGAGGCAAAGTGCCTCCCCGCCAAATACCTCAGCGTACTGAGGAGCACCCTTGAGGAGGACGAAAGGAACCTCTCGGCCCCAGCGACGCCCACACCTGAGGAAGCCGCCGCAGTGGAGAGGCACAAAACCCTCGAGATCCCGGACGTCCCGATCCCAGGCCTGCGTAGGAAGCGGGCCGACGACAGCCCATCGGAGGAGGAGGTGAAGCGCAGATGCGCCAAGCCGCACCCCACACCACCACTCCCGCAACGCGAGCCCAGGCCCGAACGCCCGCAGCCACCACCAAAGGACCAACAGCAGCCTTCCACATCAAAGGCTGCCTCCTACGCATCAGCTGCAGGAGCAAAAAAGGTACCTTCACCCACACTACCCGCATTATCTGCCACCCCCCCACCCCCTCGGCCTCATAGCCCGGAAGGCGCGTCAAACTCCGACAAGCCGACCGCCGCTATTAAGCCGAGGTACCCCCCACTAATAGTGGAAGTGCTACCCAACTGGGCCACGCACTTCAGAGCGCTCAAGGAGCGTCTAGGCCACCCACCAAATGCCCGCCCGTACGGAAAAGGAGTTAGGTTCTCGCCAGCGACCGGAGAGGAATACCGCACCGTACAGGCGTACCTGACCACAATAGAGCGTACGGAAAAAGTAGTATGGTTTTCGTACGCTCTCCCCGAGGAGCTCAATCTTAAGGTGGCAATTCGTGGACTCCCCGCCGACACCCCAACCGAAGAAATAGAGGGCGACCTCCGCCGGTTAGGCTACGAACCGGAGGCCATACGGGCCGTCCGCCCATCCAAAGGTCGCCCAGGGTGCATATTCTTCGGCACCCTGAAGAAAACCCCCAACCTCACCCCGGACATTTATAATGTGACGGAGCTGCTGAACATGCCCGGGGTGGTAATAGAAAGCTGGAGGGGTAAAAAGGGCCCCGCCCAGTGTCACCGCTGCCAAGCCTTCCGGCATAGCAGCCACAATTGCCACCGACCACTCGCCTGTGTACGGTGCGGAGGACCGCACTTCGCGGGCGACTGCCCCCGACCGCGCGAAATGCCCCCAACGTGCATAAACTGCGAGGGGGCGCACACCGCCAACAACAAGACGTGCCCGGTCTATAAAAAGGAGGCGAGGAACAAGAGGGCGGGCACCACGGCCCATTCCACCGCGTCCGCGGCCCCCCATCGAGGAGGTAGAAGGGAGCGCTCTGCGAACAGCGGAGCTCAAAACCCCGCACTCCCCCAGACCCAGACTCAGACTCGGCCCCCGGCCCCATACACACCCCTCCACCACACGGTGAAGGAGACCGCGGGCCAGTCGCTGATGGCCCCAGCAAATAACCCGCAGACAGGGAAGGCCACCAAAAAGAGGAGGAGGAAGACCAAGCGGGTGAGAGTGACAGAGGACCCCTCATCCTCAGACTCAGACGCTCCCCCACCAGGGCCCCCGCAGCCCCCTCGGACCGATCTGCCAGCGGTGATCGGGAAACGGACTCCCAGGCCAGGAGCCCTCCCGACCCCCGCCCCCCAGGAACAGGAACACCACCCACTGAGCCAGCACTCCAACCCGCAACCGCCACCACCGCAACAACCCAAGCGCAGGGGGGGGAAACCGCACAGACCTGCACCCCTACCGCCCAAGACCACTCACCGTTACGACAGCGACCGGTTGGAGCTGCTGGACACGGCCCTACAAATCTTGCAGGAGGTTCTGCAAACCCTACGAACGGGGGGAGACCCGATCCCAATAGTGCTCAGCGGGATCGGGAAACTCTTCAAGGTAGGGAGTTGAGAATCCTGTTCTGGAACGCTCGGGGCCTCACAAGTAAGAGCAAAGGGAACAAAACCTTGCTACTGAGGCCCCTACTGAAAGAGCAGAACATCGACGTGGTTCTCATCAGCGAGACCCTCCTCAAGCCATCAGACAAGCCAAAGTTCCCGGGCTACCACATCTACCGAAGGGACGACCAGAACGCGGAAGGTAGATGCATCAGGGGCCTGCTCGTCCTGGTGAGGAGACGCCTGATACACCAGCCGCTCCCAGAGCTGGATTTGAGGTCCATGAAGGCACTGGGGGTTGAGATCTGCATAGACGGAACACCCATCCAAGTCCACTCCATCTACCACCCCCCAGGAACGCCCCTAGCACATATGGACCTCCAAAAGCTGCTGCCAACCGCACCGGGACGCCCAATCATAGCGGCCGGGGACTGGAACTGCAAGCACAGGAACTGGAACTCGAACACCAGAAACAGAGACGGGGGTATCCTCCAGCAATACACGGATACTCACGGCTACGAGGTCGCAGGCACTGATACGCCTACCCACTATCCAGAGATAGCCAACCAACTCCCAGACGTCATCGACCTCGCAGTCCACGCACAGCTGCCTCAACACCCAAAGCTGGAGGTACTCCTGGATGAACTGCAGTCGGACCACCAACCAATCCTGATGGTTGTGGAAACCAGCCCGGCCGCCCTAAAACCTCCTCCACCAAGACCTGGAATCGACTGGGCCTTGTTCTCAGAAGCCCTACACACCGCAACCCCCACAAGGCCAGTGAAAAACCCCGCAGATGTGGACAAACTGGCCGGGGAGATCACGAGCGCAATCCAAAGGGCACTTTCCGAAGCCTCACTACCACCACGTCAAAACAGACTCACCAAAACACCGGCACACCTGACCAGACTTCTCTCAGAGAAACGTAGGCTGAGGAAAGAGTGGCAGAGAACAAGGGACCCACGTCTGAAAACCAAATTGAACGCCCTCTGCGACGAGGTGAAGGCAGAGCTGCAAGAAGACAAAGCCAAGAAATGGGAGAGAAGGATAGATGACGCCACAGATGACTGGGCATCACTCCACAAACTCTGTCGACAGCTGAGGAACACACCAACCCCGATTCGACCTCTCAGACACCAAGATGGTAACCCCAGATACCGAGCTGAAGACAGAGCGGAAATCTTCGCAGATAGCCTTGAGGCACAGTTCAAAAACAACCCAGACAAAGACCCGGCACACACAATAGAAGTGGAAGCCTTTGTCGAAAACTACCTCAAGGCCGATACCCAGGAGGCAGACACCGCAGAAGGTATTTTCTTCTCTCCCGGGCAAGTCCAACGGGCCATACGTCGGACAAAGCCAAGGAAGGCACCCGGCGAAGACAATATAACGAACGCTGCCATCCGTCACTTCCCCCCCAAAACGATCGCCTCCGTGACCCGGCTCTTCAACGGGATCATGCGAAGCGGTCACTTCCCCTCCCCCTGGAAATCCGGCCGGGTTATCATGATACCGAAACCCGGCAAAAACATCCTGCTCCCAGAGAGCTACCGTCCTATCACCCTTCTTCCCAGCCTATCGAAACTGTTTGAAAAGCTCCTCCTCACCCACATTAATCCCTATATCCCCCCGCGTCCAGAACAATACGGATTTCGGTCTGAACACAGCACGACGCTCCAATTGACTAGGGTACTGCATCACCTCACCACCGCCTACAACAGGCGCGAACACTCAGTCGCAGTATTCCTGGATATGGAAAAAGCGTTCGACCGAGTCTGGCACGCGGGACTCCTCTACAAGATGGCTACCTCACCAATACCGCAGAAGGTGGTGAAGGTAATAGCGTCGTTCCTACATGGCCGCAGCTTCTCAGTGCGCGTGGAGCAAGCGCTCTCCTCCAGACGACCCATCGAGGCGGGAGTACCGCAAGGCAGCTGCCTCTCCCCTGTGTGTTACTCACGATACACTGATGACATTCCCATCACCGAAGACGCTCTGTTGGCCCTTTACGCGGACGACGCAGCATACATCACCAAGTCGATGAACCTCAATCACGCCGCCACCAAAATGCAAAGGGTCCTAACAGAGCTCCCCGCCTGGCTTACTAAATGGAGACTGAGTGTCAACGTGAGTAAAACACAGGCGGTGGCATTCTCGAAGAGGCTCACCCTGCCGCCGAAGCTCACTCTGGAGGATCAACCCGTGGCCTGGTCGCACACGGCGAAATACCTGGGAGTAACTCTAGACCGCAACCTCACGATGAGAAAGCACGCAAGGGACGTCCGCGGTCTAGCGAGCGTAACCCGAGCGCTACTCAAGCCCGTCCTGCAGTCCAACATTCCGCTCCGAATGAAGGTTGGATTGTATAAGACGTACGTCCGCCCACGTCTCACATACGCGGCCCCCGCGTGGTATGCTTTGCTAGCCAAAGGCCACAGAAAGATACTGCGAAGTCAGCAAAGCCTATGCCTCCGGACGATCGTAAACGCGACACGGTACGTTCGAAACGCCACCATACAGCGGGACCTGAAAATTGAAAGTCTGGATCAATTTATAGGCCGCTTAGCGACCAGGATGTTCGAGCGCCTAGATAACTCCACTTACTCTCATCTGCGAGAACTGGCCCCTCTCGCAGAAAGACCACCGAAGAGTAAGCCGTACCCGCGGGAACTGGCCACAGACACTGACGACGACCAGGCGTCGTCAGATAGGGGTATCCCTCCCTCATCCCTTCCCCCTACCCATCTTCCTTTGAAGGTACCTGCGCGGCGACTGTCCGAAGATCCTCCCTGCGGAGTGAGCATCGGGCGGCCAGTAACGCGTGAGTAGCAAACCTGAGGCTCCGCGAGCCGACCCGATGACCCCCCCGTTGAAACGGGGGGCGGTAAGAACTCCGCAGGAAAGGGCCAAAAAGCCCGGCACTGCATCCCCCACACCGGCTTCGCCGGTGTGTGAGATGAAGACACGTCCAGAAATTTGTTTGATCCGATTGAGCCCTCTGAAGTCTTTGACACTATCAAGGCCCTGCACCCAAAGAAAGCCTCCGGCCCCGACGGCATTTTCAACAGAGTACTCAAACAGTTCTCTGTTCCCCTTATCCATATCCTAGTCTGCATCTTCAATGCGGCTATGGAAACTTGCACCTTCCCTGATGCTTGGAAGGAAGCCAACGTCATTGGCATCCGAAAACCCAGCAAACAGGCAAACGATCCAACTAGTTATCGTCCCATTAGTCTACTTAATAGTCTAGGCAAGATATATGAGCGTCTTCTAATGAAGCGCCTCTGGGCTCATGTCAATGAGTTCAAACTCCTTCCCGACGAGCAGTTTGGCTTCCGTGCCCAACACTCATGCCCACAACAGGTGCTCCGCATAACGGAGCATGTCCTCTCCAATTGGCAAAGTACCTGGCCTTCAGATACTGGTGCCGTCTTCCTCGATGTAGCGAAAGCTTTCGACAAAGTCGGGCACAACGGCTTGATCTACAAGCTTTTCAAACTCGGAGTCCCAGACAGACTCGTGCTCATCATACGAGACTACCTACAAGGTCGCAGCTTTCGCTACACCGTGGAAGGCACTCTCTCTAGTCCTAGACCAGTCAGAGCAGGAGTCCCTCAAGGCTCCGTTCTTGGCCCCCTCCTGTTCATGCTGTACACCAGCGATATCCCCCGCACTCCTCAAGTGGAAATAGCCCTATACGCAGACGACACAGCCTTGTACACATCCAATCGGAATCCTGATCGGGTGGGTATAAGGCTGCAGGCTGCCCTTCACTCATTAGCCACTTGGTTCCGCAAGTGGCGGATCGAGGTAAACCCGTCGAAAAGTACAGCAGTGTACTTCTCACGGAGAAACCTCACTCCCAAACCGATCTCTCTATTTGGCCAGCCCATTCGCTGGGCTCCATCAGCCAAATATCTGGGTGTCATCCTCGATAGGCGTCTTTCCTTTAGGTTGCACATCACTAAGAGGTGCAACCAAGCAAAGTTCACCCTAGGACGATTGTCCTCACTTCTATGCGCGAAAAGTAAAATGTCCCTTAAAAATAAGGTGACTCTTTACAAAGCGTGCATTCGCCCCATTATGACATACTCATCTGTAGTATTTGCCCACTCTCCTAAAGTTGGTGCCATTCAGGTTATTCAAAATCGCTTCTTGCGAAAAGCCTCAGGCTCGCCCTGGTACTTTCGCAATAACGACCTACATCGCGATATGAAATTAGAATCAATAGCCAGGTTCATGAAGCTCGCTTCCAAGCGGTTTTATGAACATGCCTCTATTCATCCGAACCCTTTGGTGCACACCATTCCGGTCTACCCGTTGGATCCGCCTGCCAACAAAATCCTCCGTCCTCCGAGACACGTGCTCGGAGACCCGGATGACGAAATCACCTCCGCTAATGCGGAAGGTGAGTCATCTACATCAGACAGAGCAAACACTTCACAGAAACACCGATCTCGCCGGCGAGGTCGACGAATCCCTTCAGTCGCCGCCTATACGAGGTACAAACATGTACCCGGGCGTTTCTCTCCTATCCCCATCCCGGCAACAGCCCAAGCCGAGGTTCGTACCTAAGTGGTGCCCTTGCGCTAGTTGCCTAAAAAACTTACTGGGCTGAGCGCCATCTGCGCTCGCCAAAAGTTCGGTTAAGCTGTCACGGCCTCAGAGGCCAACAGCGAGATTAGTCCATTCGAAAAAAAAAAAAAAAAAAAAGCAGAAATTTGTAATCATCAAGAACGCGATTTATACCTTGTAAACTAGCAACTAAGAAGAAAAGTAAATACAGTCCACTTTTGCACAGTACCGAGTCTATCATTGAAGCCTGGGTAGGACCTCTACAAGTTTTGGTCCTCCGACCCGGATAAGCCGTTCCTGCAACGACCGGACCAGTTGTTCCTGCGGAGCCGACAAGACCCGCTCCACTGGATTTTGAAGAAATAGTTACATCGTATAACCACTGAAGAGACGGCGCGGGCTTGAAGATCACCCAACGGTGCGACGAGCATCGTTGTCAAGACCGGCGCAAGGGCACGGGGTGCCTGAAGATCACCCAACGGTGCGACGTGCGACGTTGTCAAGACCGGCGCAAGGGCACGGGGTGCCTGAAGATAAGCCCGCGTCCGTTGAAGACAACCAAACGAGGACGTCACCCGAAGAGTGAAGACCCCCCACCCCCTCACGTGGCTGGTCCACGGCCCGTTTATTCCGGCCACCTAACGGTGCCAAACGGTCGGAATAGCGGGTAAACGCCTTAGGGCGGTTTTAGTGTTAGTGTTAGGGACCGCTAGGTAGGTAGGGGCATCAAGTGCTGAAGAAGATGACCACCAGGAGCCCACCAGTGACGAGGGGGAAGAAGGCTGCACTTCGCGTCTACGAAGACTACCCCGCGTCCCCGTCCGAACCCGCGCTTCCGAACGCTCCCGTTGAGCCGCGACCCGCCGAAGTGGGACCCTCCTCCGCTCGCGTAGCGTCAGAGACGACCGCGCCCGCGCCCGCGACCGAGGTAGCACCGCGAGTGACCGCACACGCCGAGCCCGAACGCCGGCATGCCCCGTCCGTCCGCTCGCAACGCTCCACCGCCAGCGCGATGGCAAGGATCAGGCAAATTGAATTTGAAGCTGAAGAACGACTGGCCGAGATTAAGAGGCAAGAGCTCCATATTCAAGCGGAACTTATAAGGAAGAGGTTGATTGCTGAAGTCGCTACAATACGGGAAGAAGATGAACAAGAAAGCATCCAGGGCACGGGTGCACGGAACGGAGCCCTAGACACAGAACACAGAATAGAGGACTGGCTCCAACGCCATCATAAACGGGGGGAGCCAGAACAAGTCCGAGACAGATCACTCACGCCGGACCGAACGCGAGACAGAGGGATTGATCGGTTAACGGAAGCCATAGAGAAGATGGCTCACCGTAGACCACCTCCGAGACAGACGTACGACCTACCTGTATTCGGAGGTGCTGCGGGGGATTTGCTACCGTTCAAGGCAGCCATGAAGGAATCAACGACCATCCACAAGATCTCATCGGCTGAGAATCTAGCGAGGCTTAGAACATGCCTGAAAGGCGAAGCCCGTCAAGCAGTGTCGGCTTTATTATACACTGCAACCGAACCGGCAGTTATAATGAAGACTTTGGAGCAGTGTTACGGTCGCCCAGAGATGATTATAGACAACGCGTTAGAAGAGATTAAGAAGCTACCGCGACTGGGCGCGACCGCAGGCGAGTTAAACGCTTTCGCCATCAAACTACAGAACGTAGTAACCGCCATCTCTTGTATGGACCAACGCGGCTACCTGCAGAACCCGATGTTTGCGCGACAGGTAGCCGAGAAGTTGACACCGCACATCCGATCAAAATGGTGCGACTATGCAGAGGAATTTGGCAGCCGAAATGAACCAGAAATATTGACGCTGTCCCAGTTCCTGATGAGAGAGGCAGATCGCGCAATGCGATACGCGTATACAGCTACGCCTTCGCAGAGCACCTCAAAGGCCCGACCTACAGAGCAGCGACCCAGGGTGAACGAACGAAATCGTGGGTCGGTGTACGCTACACAGAACGCGGCATCGGAGGAGGAAGCCTCAACGAGACAGAACGCAGCAACGGACAAGAACGAGTGCCGTTGCTGCGGGGGCGACCATAGAACCGTCGAGTGTAAAAAGCTTGCGGCGATGCCAGTAGACAAGAGATGGGGATGGGCTAAAGAGACAGGCATATGTTTTCGCTGTCTGAACAGCAAGCATAGACGCTTTATGTGCAAGAGCAAGCGATGCGGAGTAGGTGAATGCACACGTCCGCATCACGCACTGTTACATGCGCCAAGAACAAGGAACGAGGGTGCCAGTGAGCAGGGCCAGACCGAAGAATCAGCCATCACTGCATCTGCGCATGTAACAGCAAGGAATCAAGTCCTACTGAAGGTGTGTCTAGTCGTGATAAAGGGCAGTAACGGCATGGAAATGAATACGTATGCGTTACTGGACGAAGGATCAACGATAACTCTGATCGATGAAGAGATCGCCGCGATGATCGGAACGGAAGGCCCGACAAAAGCCTTGAACATCGTGGGGGCTACGACTAGTCAGAGGGAACCCGAGAGCCGGGTAGTCGATATCGTGATCCGAGGACACAAGTCGGACTCACATCGGATCACAGCGCGTACTGTGAAGAACCTGACCTTAGGAAATCAACTCGTCAGTACCGATGTGTTAAAATACGCGCACTTAAGGAAACTCCGTCCAGAAGCCGTGTGCTATGCGTCAGCGAAGCCACGCATACTCACCGGGGCCGACAACTGGCATCTTATTGTGACGAGGAAGCTTCTGACAGGGAAGAGAAACCAGCCAGCTGCATCACTAACGCAGCTGGGATGGGTTATCCATGGATCAATCCCCAGGAGCACAATAAGACAGCAGGAGACGATACTACACGTCCATACGTGCCAAGGTGTCCAGAACGGACATACTTTGAACGACCAAGACGAGGAATTAAGCAAGCTCGTGAAAGCACACTTTGAGATAGATGCTTTGGGCGTTTCAATTAAAAGAAAGCCAAACGCAAAGGATGAGCGGGCTCAAAGTATTTTCGACAGAACAGCGAGACGAGTGAACGGTCGTTTTGAAGTGGGACTACCTTGGGCCAGCGATGAGGTGAAGATGCCGCCCAGCTACGACATGGCCATACGACGCTTACATGGGATCGAACGTAAGATGGACAGATTGCCGGAGTTTAGAAGTGCATACACCGCGCAAGTGGAGAAGCTGCTAGAAAAGGGTTATGCAGAAAAGAGCGAGGAGGAACAGAGTTAGAACGAACGTCTCTGGTTTCTCCTTCACTTCGCGGTGACAAACCCCAACAAGCCGTGGAAGTTTAGAATGGTTTTCGATGCCGCCGCGCGCGCTAATGGAACATGTCTCAACGACGCGCTGCTGGACGGACCAGATCTACTACAGACATTACATGGCGTCTTGTTTCGCTTCAGAACGAAGCCGATCGCGGTCACTGCGGACATTCGGGACATGTTCCTGAGGGTGACCATAAGACAAGAGGACCGTACAGCCCAACACTTTCTATGGCGCGGCGACGACCGAACAGATCCACCGCAGAAGTACATGATGAAGTCCATGATATTCGGAGCGAGAAGTTCTCCATTTCTGGCTCATAGCGTCAGGAACAGGAACGCGAAAGATCACGAGCGGACACACCCGCTAGCGTTTGACGCTATAACTCGGAACCACTACATGGACGACTGGGTGGACAGCTTTGAAACGGAAGAGATAGCCGCCAGAGCTATAGCACAAGTGCAAGAGGTGCATCAACAAGCGGGTTTTGAACTTGCAAGCTGGAGCGCAAACCGTGAAGGCTTACTGGTTAGTATTACCCCCGATAACCGAGCGCATGCACCGAAAGAGCTAGCGGCCAATGCACATGTATATGGCAAGACATTGGGTATTCTTTGGATTATCGACACGGATGAACTCACCTTTAACACTGCCATGCCTCGCGTACCTGAAGATGTTAAGAATGTGGCACGAACGCCAACAAAGCGGGAGGCATTGGGAGCAGTTATGTCGTTGTTCGACCCAGTAGGCCTGCTGAGTCCATACACGATTACGGCAAAGATCATGTTACAAGAGTTGTGGAAAAAGAACGTGGATTGGGATGAACCTTTGCCAGCCGAGGAGGCGGCGACATTTTTTGAATGGCAAAATAATTTACGCTACGTCGCCGACCTAAGACTGCCGCGATGTTACGACGCAAGACCAGACATAATACAGCGACAACTTCATGTTTTCTGTGACGCCAGCGAGCAAGCGTTCGCTGCGGTCGCGTTTTGGCGAAATGTCAGCCAAGACGGCGTGAGCATCGCTATAGTAGCAGGAAAGGCAAAGGTGGCGCCACTAAAGGCACAGAGCATACCACGAATGGAGCTGCAGGCTAGCTTAATCGCCGCTAGACTTGCCGCGGAGATTGTCAAAAGCCATGACTTAGAAACAAATGTAACATTTTGGAGCGACTCAAAGACGGTGCTACATTGGATTAGGAACGACGAAACGAGATTCACTCCGTACGTGGCGCACCGACTCGGGAAAATAGCTGAGTTAACTCGCCCAGAACAATGGCGGTGGGTGCCCACAGCGCTCAACGTAGTAGACGACGCAACGCGATCGGGGAACACTCAGCTACGGAGCGACGATAGATGGTTTACGGGACCGGCGTTTCTATTTGAAGACGAAGAACGTTGGCCTGTAGAGGTTTCATCGCCACCAGATCAAGACGAAGAGAGAACATGTGCAGCGCACGTGAGCCAGGGATCAACGCTCATCGACATGAGCAGGTTCTCATCCCACGAACGGTTAGTTCGCACGCTGGCCCACGCGCTCACATTTTTAAAGAAATGTCGACGACGCGGTGGGCAGCTTGGGATGGGAGAACTGCGGGAGGCAGAACGCCTGCTCATCAGAGACTCGCAGCGAGAATGTTTCCCTGACGAAGTCCAGCGCCTGAAGAAAGGAATGAGCGTCGATCGAACGAGCAAGCTGTACCAACTCGACCCTAAGTACGGTGACGATGAAATAATAAGGCTGAGCGGTAGGATCAACGCCGCTACAGTACCGGATCACCTGAAGGATCCACCCATTCTGGACGGAGCGCACCGCTTATCACGTCTACTGATCAGGCGGGAACATGAGAAGAATAAGCACGCGGGCAGAGAACAGATCGTGAACAATCTGCGCCAGCGATTTTGGATACTGCGGTTGCGTCCGGCGGTCAGAACGGTTCTGAACGATTGTACGCTGTGTAAGATAAGGAGAGCGAACCCAAAGAAGCCAGTAAAGGGCGACTTGCCGAAGATTCGCCTAGAGATGAACACGAGGCCGTTCACTAACTGCGGCATCGATTGTTTCGGCCCTATGTGGGTAGCGATCGGGCGGCGCCGTGAGAAGCGATGGGGTATGCTCTTTACGTGTTTAGTAACGAGAGCTATACACGTGGAGCTTATAGCGAGTCTCAGCACCGACTCGGCTATTATGGCTATCAGGCGAATGGCTACCCGACGGGGGACTCCTAGTGCAATCGTATCAGACAATGGAACGAACTTCCACGGATCAGAAGTGGAATTAAAAAAGGCTTACGAAGAATGGCTCCCAGGCTTAAAAGAGTACGCACTCAAAGAGCGGATCGAGTGGCGGTACATCGACCCTGGTGCGCCAAACCAGGGGGGAGCCTGGGAGCGAATGATAAAAACGGTGAAGAGAGCCCTAGCCATCACTTTAAATGAACGTGCCCCGCGAGAGGAGGTGTTAAATACGTTAATAACAGAAATCGAGCACACCGTAAACTCGCGGCCTTTAACGCATGTACCCGTGGACCCAGAAGAAAAGGAAGCTTTAACGCCAAACCACTTTTTATTGGGGACGGCAGTAGGTTTGCCATATGTGGGAGACTGTGACGTAGCCGACAGAAGGACGTGGCGCGCCGCACAAGCTCTGGCAAACTCTTTTTGGAAGCGCTGGATCGACGAGTACTTGCCTACGTTGGCGCCGCGAGGTGACGTCAGAAGACAGCAAGAGAATGTCAAAGAAGGGGACGTCGTCATAATCGCGGACGGTTTGCTACCTCGTAATGTATGGCCGCGGGGCCAGATCGAGCGCGTGATTACGGGTCCGGACGGAGTAGTTCGGAGCGCTGAGGTGCGGACGCGGGGAGGCATTTTCCGGAGGCCAGTGAGAAGGTTGATCGTCCTCCCGATTGAATAAGAAGGCTGCGAGGATCTGCGCCGGGGGGAGACTGTAACGGACGATCAAAGACGGGGCAGGATCGAATCTAGATTTAAAATGTATTAGGTAGTTATAAGATCGAATCAGATTCAATGTTAATAGGTAGCTAAACTTGTAACGGTTTAAACTTGTAAAGGTCAAAAGAGTGAGATAGCTACATGTAAGTCCCCGTCTAACTTTGCTGGAAACTTCGATGTATTAAGAATTGTATAACATGATTTGTGAAAGCGTGAATTACGATCCCCGCACCATGGCTAGGGCGAGGAGTAGTTTTGTATAAAGGTAAACCGTTTTCAAGCAGAAATTTGTGATCATCAAGAACGCGATTTATACCTTGTAAACTAGCAACTAAGAAGAAAAGTAAATACAGTCCACTTTTGCACAGTACCGAGTCTATCATTGAAGCCTGGGTAGGACCTCTACACTGAATACTAAGGAATAGAGCACGCTAGCCTGTGATCTATAAGGCAAAGTTCATAATGAACGCGCGGTACCGCGCAGAACAAGATCCATAGCGCTACCGTAGCGCGCGGTAATGTAGACGATAAACACTATTTAGTTTAATCTTGTACCGCGCGGTACCGCGCGTTCATATGAACTTAACCTAATACACCCTTACTGTTATAAATTATTTATTCAACATTACAGAATTAACAGAACTTGATATCAATGTAAACTGACAATAATGGGAACGTACATATACCTCAAAACATATAGGGTACTTCCGGTTGACCTAGAATTGTCAATTTTGATTAAAAGCAAGGTCTTACAGCATAAGTAAAGAGAAAACTCCGAAAAATAAAAAAAGTTGAAAATTAAGGTAAATTTTGGTACATACAAGTTTTCGCGAAAATCTAAACTTGCCCATATCTTTTTATCGTGTTGACTCAGGATCTTGATTTTTATACACCTAATAGGGAATATAGACCTCAGTATCTAGTATAAATTTTAACTTGCTAGCTCCACCCGTTCCTGAGAAAATCGGTGGTGACACACGGACAGACGGACAAGAGAGTGCTCATATACTTTCTATACTTTTTACATAATACTTTGCGATAGGCGAGGGTTACCACTTAACATCAGGTGGCCAATAAGCTTGCTCCATCTCAAGGTCGTATAAAAATAAAAGTCTCAATACTAGTCAACTCAAACATCTACACAGCTTAAACTAATGGTTCGCCCCGAACTGAGATCTAGCAGATCTCACGTAAAATAAAAAAAAATTGACGAAATGCAAGACCAAATTACTTAATCTACAGTTTCATTCAAACTAAAGTTACAGGAGTTCATGTTAATTGGTTACCCTTTTTTGGGGTACAAATTGCCGTTATTTTTAACCGACTTCAAAAAAAGGAGGAGGTTATCAATTCCTCGGAATCTTTATGTATGTTCCCCGATTACTCGAAGACGCCTGGACCGATTCGAGAAATTATTGTTTTGTTTAAAAGGGTTCCCGAGTGGTTCCATTGGCACCAAGTCAGGATCTGATGATGGGATCCCAAAAAAATCGACGGCAAATCTTAAATTGTATAAGGAAGGAAATCGGTTTTATGTTTTTACCTCAGAACTCCGTTTATCAACCGACTAGTATATTTTTTTTTTATTTGAAAAGGTATATGTATATTACTTTAATATTGGTGTCATAGAAATTTGATCAAAATCAGTTCAGTAGTTTAGTTAAGTTGGTTAAAAAGTTACTTGTTTTTACCCCTCTTGAACACCAATATCTCAGCAATCCTCCACAGTTTTAGTACATTTATTTTATTATATACACTAAGATTGTGCCATCACTACGTACCTATATACCAAATTTCATGATGATCAGATCATCACCTCTCACCTTCCGTATTTAAAGCTAGACTCAAAAACTTTTATCTCCAAGAAGAGTCGTGATTATTCATCTGTTCTATAATATTATTAATATATGTATGTATGTAAGTACATATTTATTTATTTTATAAATGATATTTACTTATTTAAAATTATTTATGTACCTATTATTCATGTATTTTAGGTTAAGTAATTTTTCTTTTTCTATTATTAAGTTTATTCTTTTTACACCTCGGCCAATCTTCCATTAAGCAATAATCCTCTCCATCCAAAGGTTGTATGGCAGAGATCGCTTTGTTAAGCGATAAGACCGCCCATTATGCTTACATTTATTTGTTTTATTTTTTATTTTTATATCTATTGCGTTTGGCTTGTAAGGTATAATAAAGAATTTTCAATCATTCATTCATTCATTCATCACTTCGAAAGTTATCCTCGGACAAACAAACAAAATACATACATGCAACGCCGATTCGTACAAGTTGATTTGGAGATCTCGCTTCACTCGATAAAAAATGGCAAACTTTCTCCTAATTTTCAACTACCTTCTGTTCGAACTTTTGCCCGCAGTTTTATCGTTTGTCCCGAGGGTACCAACCTCTTTGGAAAATAAATAAGGATTGTACATAGAAATATTAACTATATAAAAGAACCGTCATGTTTGTCCTTTCTTTTTTGCGGCAGAAACTAAGTTCTTACACGTTTTTACGTTAGTAAACATTGAATTAGATTTAGAATATGTAATTATTTAACTTACATAATTTAAATCACTTAATTATATTAAATAATGCTAGACATTTCACACAACGCCTTATTATAACATCCTTCAAAATCCTCTGTCTCCATGCTATCTTATAGAACGTTTTTCTCTTCTTTTTCCACCTGATCATCCTTCTCGTTCTTCTCAACATCTTTTACTCAAGACGCCTGAGTATAAAACTTCTTTCTTAACGAACTCTTTCACTGTGACGGCTATCCGCTTGTGGAACTCTCTTCCAGTGGAAATCCGTAGGGCAGCCTCTATGGGAGTCTTCAAATCCAAACTCTTTAAACACTTCAACTCTCTTCAAGATACCCAACAAAATTGAGCACTTTATGTAGGTATATCTATGTATTTCGTTTATGTAGGTACGTGTATTATTATTTTTTTTGTAAGTTTTTCTTATTTTCTGGCACTACCACTTCCCCCACACTACACAAAGGTTAGCTGGAAGAAAATGCTAATTAGCATTGAGATCGCCTATGTATTAATTTTGTTGTGCTATAAAGATTTTTTTAATCAAATCTAACGCCGTCTAGCCCCAAATTAAGCAAAGCTTGTACTATGGGAACCAGATATCTTACTTGTAATAATAGAGAAACAACCAGACCCGGAACAAATATCTGTAGATCATGCAAACATTTGTTCCGCGGTGGGAATCGAACCCGCAACCTCCTGGGTCTCGGATGGCTATTCGCCCACTGCGCTAAGGAGGTCGACAAAATTATAATTCAGAAATTATAACTATATGTAGTCCTAAAGACATAGAGATACATGGAGTATTCATACATTTAAAACTTAATCTAAATCTTCATGAAACGAACATTGTCAGTCGAAATACCGATCAAACGGTAGGTACGTGATAAATCCCGTATTTATAATAATAAAAGAACAATTATTACTAAAACATCACCTGAGCCAAGTAAAACCAAGGGCATGCCCTACCACTAACAAAAGGACAAATAAAAAATATGGCCGAGGAGTTAAGTTACGACACAAAATGGCGGGCTTATTTTCAAATAACTTTTATGTGAGTACAGAGTACTTGAATTGGGATATTTATAAAAATGATCATAGAATAATACAATGCAAAGAATAAATATTGTTGTAATTTATGTGACTAAATGTAATGTTTGTACGCTAAAATGGCGAAACCTAGTATAGTTCTTTATTAAACTCAACCATCTTTTGTACCTAACAGACAATAAACGAATTATGAATTATGATTATCTTGTTTTAACCCTCAACGTAAAAAGGGGTTGTTATTCGAGCGAAGCGAGATCTCCAAATCAACTTGGGCAAATCGGCGTTGTATGTATGTATGTATGTATGTTTGTTTGTCCGAGGATAACATTTGATGCGTTGATCCGATCATTGTGAAATGTTATATATAGGTAGGTAGTATTGGCACAATCCTCAAACATTATAAATGCGAAAGTTTGGATATTTGTTTATTTATTTGTTTGTTTGTTACTTAATCACGTCGTAACGGCTTAACCGATTTCGATGAAACTTTGTATGTACGTAGATTATAACCTGGATTAACAGGCTACTTTTTATTCGACAACCTCCGTGATACAGTGGGCGAATAGCCGGCTGAGACGCAAGAGCTAGCTGGTTTGATTGAATCTTTGCAAGAACTAGAGATATATTTTGTTCCGGGCCTGAATGTTTTTCTTTATATTTGATCGAGCGAAGCGAGATCTTTAAATCGACATACATACATCGCCGATTTTCCCAACTTGATTTAGAGATCTCGCTTCGCTCGATCAATAAGTAAGCTTCCTTCCTATCTAAATTAATTTAACTTGCCCACTTTTTTTTGTTCCTACAAAAAAAACCCTATTTGTGATGGGAAAATAGACGTTTTATTTATTTATTATTTGCGACTTCGTACTTGTGCGAAAATGCTTTTCTGCAGTTGCAGTAATAAAGAACAAGTACAAGTAAAAAGGAGGTCAAGAGAGTGGCCATTTTTAAACTGGAGCCCCGTTTTGAGAAGCTATGCTCAGAAAAGCAACCACATCCTTCTCATTAGCAGCCAGCCAACTGTAAAATAAATACCTATACCTTTCCATTTTTATGCTTTTATTATATTTTTATTATACCTATGTGTTATACAAGTGTTCCATTGTGTCCTCATGGTTTATAAATGAAATGAAATAAGGTTTTGAGTAAAAAAAAGGCAGGGCTAATCTGCTAGTATTTATTAAAATCGAATTATTTATTCATATAAAATTTAAGATCTTTTGAAGCTATCTGAGGTATGGACCTTTAATAATCAAAGATACAACTCCGCCTGAGATAAATGTTCAATAATTATTTATCTTCTGGGTCTCAAGTTGAACCGAACTATCTCAGAACAGATGTTAAAATTATTAACGCTAAGTCTACGGTCGAAGCGGTTGTAGTGTGGCTCCACAGAATACGTAGCAAGGCGGCGCATCGCTTTCGGTGTGCATTGCTCACGCGACGCGGCCACGGGCGTCGTGGCGGACAAGGCACAGGGTGGGCTGTACGATTATGCCAATAATAGTAGATTATTAAACGAGGGGATAAAGCAGTGTCTTTTGTCACGAGCGCTATATTGAATCCCGAACGTAACGAAGGATTCTAGAGTTAACTCACGAGCGGAACGAGGGAGTTACTAGAATCCTGAGTGCAGAGAGGGATTAAGCACGCCTAAGATGCAGACAGCTTTATCCACGAGGAGAGTACTCTAATTTTCACACTTTCTGCGAGACAATAAAAACCAAACTTAGGTTGGTGCATTCTGTGCAGAGGTTAGTTCAATTTATGAATAAGTTCTTAATGTGTGGATCTCTTTGGTTCAAATTTTAATACTTAAGAGGTTCCATATTCAAATCACATTATACCCGCGAGGACATCATGAAATTCAGTACCAAAGTTGTAGGTACTCTCGACTCAGCCGTGGATTTAATCACCTGCTTTCGGTGAAGTTTACATGACACACCTATAACATGACATTGTCGAGCAGGTGGAGTGAAAAGTAAATTTTCAAAAACTCTTGCTCTGAAAGTTGGTCATTGTTAGTTCGATACCTGATGCGTAAATGCAATTTACGTCCCTAGAGTCGTAACTAAATTTGAAAATGAATGAGGCTCATTGCAATTACAATATGTAATACAACCTTCATGACAAGTCCTTATTTCTATTTTAGTAAATATTAGAGGTTACATTCATAAATGCTGAAGTTAAATACAACCTCCATGACAAATCCTTATTTCTATTTGAAAATGAAAGATACTTTACTCGTATCGGATTTTGCCATTAGTGAATTCACAATGTTTTGTCCACACATTTTAATTTACAACCGGTTTATTCCGGATAAAAACACAGACATTAATTTTCCGGACTTGAGATAAGCCCAATTTTATCGCGCATTACTTGTTTTTTATGTGTTTAAACAGGGTTATAAATAAGTACAGATGATGTATCATGATGAGTATGATCTACAGATATTTGTTGTCTGGTTGTTGTCTCTATGTGTGTTTTGTTATATACGACATTAAATAAAAACAATGGTAGGGCTAATGGCTAGTATTGTTGTAAAATAGGGGAGTTTTATATTAATTACCACAGAATGTTTTAAATTTTTAAACAACCTTAATATCAAGTTCAAAAATATCAGTGAAACAGCCTGCATAAAATAGGTAAACAAATAATATTCAGTTATCATGTAAAGACGCCGCAGATTTACGTTTAGGTATTTTTTTTAAACAATATAGAACTTCGTTTGACCGCAAACTCACCTGATGGTAAGTGATGATGTGGTGTAAACTGAAGCATGAAGATAGATCTAGAAGAAACCTATTTACCTTAAAGAGGCCCAGATTGTATTCTTGTTTATTGGAAATGTATCGATTACTGGATAAATATTCAAACTCCCGGTATTAAACCCACCTCTAAAATCAGTTAATACGATTCCGGATGTGTGTTTTAAATTAATGTCGTACATAACAAAACATGTGTATAAGAGTTATATCAGTTGTCTGGTTCCCATTGTACAAGCTTTGCTTAGTTTGGGGCTAGATGGCGCTGTGTGAAATGTTCAGCATTATTTATTTATTTTTATTTAAGTTTAATTTCCTGCGTCGCTAATGCCGGTCTTTAAGCGCAGCGTGGTGTTACGGACTCTAAGGCTGCCAGGCTAAAAGGGGATTGAGCGGGCCATGTAAGACGAATGCATCCGGACAGATGGGCAACGACCGTCACGCAGTGGGTGCCTGAAGACGGGCGACGTGATGATTTCGATGCCTTCGAGACATATTGGTGGGATTTGGCACGCGAGCGAAAATCCTGGAAGACAGTGAGGGAGACCTTTGCCCAGCATTGGGATGACACAGGTTGAATAAAAAAAAAAGTTTAATTGATTATTACCTAAAATCAGCAACAGCAATAGGTCGCGAAACCAACAAAGAGACGGTTAGATATAGAACTCTTCTTCTTCCTGCCCTTTTCTTACATTACGTGGGATCGGCACAACATTTATTTTTCGTCTATACCTCTCTATCAGCCGTCATTTCAGTTGTCACTTCCTTCCTACCCATATCATACTTCACACAGTCCATCCATCTCTTCTTCGGTCTTCCTCTACTTCTATATCCATCCACATTCATATCTAACACTCTTTTACGAGTAGTCACATGATTTTCTTCCCTCCGCTTGACATGTCCATACCACGCTAGTCTCTTACTCCTCAACTGTTCTATGACTGGCGCTACTTTCAAACTTCCTCTAATATAGTCATTCTTTATATTATCCTTTCTCGTTACCCCACACGTCAATCGCAACATATATAACTAGTGGTTCGCCCGAACTGAGATCTCGCGTAATCTTTGACCATCAAAATAGTGCCAAGAAATGCATAACCATCTTACGAGTGCTTAACCTACAGTTTAATTCAAATTACAGGTATCAGGAGTTCTGGATTTCAGACTTCCCTATATTTGTGTTACTAAAGCTACACGCATACCATATTTCAGCACTGTGGGGTCACTGGTGTACCCTGTGAATTTTGTCAAAGTTCAGTTTGTATTATGGCTAATAACTCAAAAACTGCAAAAACTAAACTAAAAATAAAAACGGGATCATAATGTAGTAATAAAGACCTTTCATTTGACGTCCCATTTGACCTAATAGTCTCATTTTAAATTTTTTTTAGCTCATTTTTTAGCTTATTCTCATTTCCCCCACATTTTTAGCTCATTTAGTCACACCAAAATTATGCTCTCACTGCCTACCTATATACCAAATTTCACGATGATCTGATAAATGCTTCGAAAGTAATCCTAGGACAAACAAACATACATACATACAACACCGATTTGCCCATGTTGATTTAGAGATCTCGCTTCGCTCGATTAACTATTTACCCATAATATGCTTACTTGATGCTTCGCGACCGATTGCTGTTGTGTTGCTGACGCGAATTTTACGTAATTAATAGGTCGCCAGTGTGACCATGATCGATATGAGTTTATAAATATGTATCGCTGACCTGAGACACGGAGCAGATTTGGATTTATTGATTTAGTCAGTCTATAGCAATGTTTCTTAAACTTTCTAAAGTAGATTTTCTCAACTAACAACGTTTAGAAAATCTGAAAGAAGGGATCCGCCCTTCCTATCTTTATCCTAAGGATAGGATAGATGCCTAAACGTTTTTAGTAGCTATACCTATATGATTTAGAGAATTGTCAAGTCATACAAATACGTTATATTTAAACATGTTTTATCACTAAATACATTTAGGGAACGTTGTGGAAACCGGCCTAATATTATTATATCCGAAAGTAACTCTGTCCCTCTGTCTGTTTGTTACGTTTTCACGACCAAATTCTATGAAATTTGGTATATTTATATGCCCGGGATTGAGATATATGCTACTTTTTACCCGATTTCACAGAAGGAGAGTAATGTTTATATTGAAAAAACCACGCGTGCTAAGCCAAGGACGAGCAGTTGAGTTGGCGGTAAAATTGACGTTTCAAAGTGATCCTTGAGATTTTGATGACTTTACAATAATATACGAATAAAACGGTTGTAACTTATCGGATAGACAGTTTGACTACGGATTCCTAAAAATCGCAACCATTTCGCTTTAAACTTCACGAAATATCTTCAACATAATTTATAGTTGAGCTGTAGCATTACAAAAGAACTTCAAAACTGAAAATGCAAACGAACTCTAACTAAAATGACACAAAACTCGCAAGTGAAGTTTTGCGTTATATATTATAAGATCCGGGTTATCGAAAGAGACCGAGAAATATGAGTTGGAAGGCTATTTATATTGTGGAGTCCTCATTGATTCACGCACACACCTAATAAGCTGACAGAAAAGTATGACAGTAGGCCTAATTCTAAGAAATATTAGTACATTCTTGATCGAGCGTCAACTTGGGCAAATCGGCATTGTATGTGTGTATGTTTGTCCGAGGATAACTTTCGAAGCGTTGATCCGATTTTCATGAAATTTCTTAAAAATTGACACATAGGTAGGTAGTGATGGCACAATTTTAGTGTGACGAAATGAGCTAAAAATGTTGGGTGGGGGGAGGGGGGGGTTGTTGAGGGGGTTCAAGCGGGGTAAAAAAAAAACAAAATGTGACTGTGAAAGAAAAGGTCTGTATGAGTAAATTCCTACCCCGATTTTTGTTCATACCTTGTAATTTTTAAGTTATTAACTATAATAAAAACTGAACTTTGACGAAATTCACAGGGTAAACCAGTGACCCCACAGTGCTGAAATTTGGTATGCGTGTAGCTTTGGTGACACAAATATAAGGAAAAGTCTGAAATCTATATTAGAATAACTGCAATTTCTACCCCACAAAAGTTACAAATTAACGTAAACTCCCGATACCTGTAATTTGAATGAAACTGTAGGTCTTGTAATTTGGTTTTGCATTTCGTGGTACTATTTTAATTTTTTTTTGTATATTCCACTTTTTCCCCTTCAACATGAAGATCGGAGACAATTTGTATTTTGATAGTCAAAGTTTTTTTTTTTGTTTTTATTGTAGACTCACGAGATCTCAGTTCAGGACGAACCACTAGTTATAGAAAGAAGACGGTGCTAAATAGGTCGAGGGCTCAGCTAGGCTGGCCCATTGCGTAAATATTTAGATAACGGGATTGAAATTATCTAATAAAGGCCTTTCATAAGACGCCCCATTTGACTTAATAGTCTCACTTTTTTTACCCCTCTTGAACCCCAATATCTCAACAACCCCGCCACATTTTTAGCTAATTTAGACCAGGAATTTGCTAATACTACCCACCTATATATCAAATTTCACGATGATTGAATAAACGCTTCGAAAGTTATGAATGAACGATAAATTATTTATTGCACAAAATAAAAATAATCTGTACATAGGCGAACTTAATGCTAGATAGCATTCTCTTCCAGTTAACCTTTGTGTAATGCGGAAAACAGCTACTAGAGGTAGTGCATATTTGGTAAAGGGAGAGGCTTAAATTTAAATTACAAAACACAGATATAAACAAATAAATATAACTAATCCTAGACAAATACAAGGTATTTCAATAAACCTACTTTCTAATACTTAAATATCAATAAACCCTAGTAATACAATTCATATAGTAATAAATATCGTTATAATATTATAATATATACTACATATCCACATATCTTGTTATCCTCGGACAAACAAACATGCATACCTACATACATACAACGCCGATTTGCCCAAGTTGATTTGGAGATTTTGTTTCGCTCGATGAAATACATAGGCGAACTTAATGCTAGTCACGGCTTGCGAAATGATAGACGTCAAATCGAAATTAGATTTCCTTGTTCAGCGTAACTGTAAAAAGATACCTACAATTGTCAATGTCAATTTCTCTGCTCACTTGGGATTTATTAGATCCGTTCTCTTGGCCGGATATTGCAGGGAGTGCCGAGTTGCAATGCTATTTCAAGCACTGCGCTCGTGTATTCACTTTTAGGGCGGTTTTCCACACAACCGCATGACACGACCAAATTGCAGTATAGCCATAAATTATGTATTGTCTATAATAACAGAAAAGATGTACAATAAATATTTACATGACTAAAATACAGAATAATCAGTTGATCTGAAAACCATTATTATAAATGCGGGATTTATCACGTACCGTTTTATCGGTGTTTCGACCGACAATGTTTCGGTTTAATTCATGAACCTTCATCAGGGTGAGTGCATCATAATTATCATCACTGCTGCTGTCTTCGGTAGTTCTCGGTACAGGCAAAAACACACTAACCAGGTTCACTCACTCCTCTGTCGGTTGCATCATGAAGACATGACCTCCAGGCTGGCGGTAAAACCCATCTATCTCTGTTAAAGTTCAGCTCACGACTTATTTCTATCGCCTCTCGAATCTTGCCAGGAACGAAGGACTTCTCTCTCGCTAAGATCCGGGCCTAAAGACCGTTGCAAACGATCTATAGATATCTCAACTACTCCAGATCACTACCAGACGGAAGTGTCTCCAAGACGCTGGCTGCATTGCGTTGAATTGCAATGCTTATGCGTTTAAAACCCAGATAAGCGCCAACTCTCGGATCACACGTTGCTTCGATCAGACGCCCAGAAAGAATTTTGAAAATGCAATGGGCCCCGGTACTCCATGGACCCAGGATCACAAATTAGCTATATCTCAATTCTATCAATTAATATCAATTAGATAGTTACAGAAGGTACCTATAGAAGAGTAGGTAGATTTTCATTTGAAAGGGCTCGCCCGGGGAAGAACTGTTACCCTGAACATGACATTGTATTTAATATAATTTTAAATATAATTTAAGTTGCATGCTTAGCCTAAGCGGAACATGTTGGACCTAAACTAAAATGGGCATCTTGTAATATTTCATTCAATCAATATTATTTCATTTCATACGTCGTCGGTCGGTCGGTTACAAGTTAAGCAATCAGTGTATGTAAGTGAGTGAAACAGATGCGCGCGATACAAACTAAGCAAAGCTTGTACTATGGGAACCAGATAACTGATAGAATACTTATATACGTTTTTTTTGGTAAATACAAACTTATAATATAAAGAGAAACAACCAGACCCGGAACTTAAAAATATCAATAATAAAGCCCATACATAAAAAAGCATCAAAGTTAGACCCTAACAATTATAGACCAAAATTACCGACCTCGTCTAAGATTTTTGAAAAAGCTATGCAAATACGTCTAAATTTATTCTGTGAAAAATTTAATATTTTTGATTATTCGCAAAACGGTTTTCGGAAAAACCGATTTTGACAAAAGCATATGGTAAAGTACAACTTAAAATACTTTTAAACAAATTACATGCAATAGGCATAAGAGGGATTGCACATGAATGGTTTAAGTCATATTTAAATAACCGAGAACAATTTGTAGATATAGACTACTCTGATGAAACAAATGGAAAAATCAGTACAAATAAATAATTCAATCCCCCAAGGAAGCGACCTCGGATGTATAATTTTTTTAGTATATATAAATAACCTACCTAAACCTATTAACGAACATTGCGTTCTATATGCTGATGACATCTCTCTTTTGACATCTTGTAAAAATGACATGAACTTGAATAAAAATCTTACTGACATGCTACAAAATACCGATCATAATCTTGACATAAACTATTCTAAAACAAAAATTATGCAATTCCCTCCTATCAAAAATGCCCCCTTGACATAAATTTTATATTCAATAATATTAAATTAGAATGCGTAGATTCATTTAAATTGTTAGGATTAAATATAAATTGAATCATAAACTGGAAAAATAATGTTCAAAAAATTAAAACAAAACTATCAAGCTTACGCACTTAGAGAATTAAGGAAGGCTACAGATTTAAAAACGTCCTTGTCAGCATATTACGCGTATGCCGATGCTCAGGGCCCGTAGCCAAATGTCATTCGCCACGAATCTATTCGACTTCTACATATGTACATTTGTTGTCGCTGAATGACGTAATATTTCTATAGCATGTGTCATATAAACAACTACACTCTTAGGTCATCAGAAAACTTGATACTCAGAACTCCTTCGCACAGCACTTCCTTTTACAGCGCTTCTGTTACTGTCCAGGCTGTTCGGCTGTGGAATGCTCTGCCCGAAGAAATAAGACGGTCAGCCTCCTTACACACCTTCAAGTTGAAGGTGAAGCAACATTACCTAACGATGTCATTTTCCTAGCGTTATTTATTTACTATATAAACATTTTATCTGTTAGTTTAGTTAGCTATTTGCATATATCTATATATAAGTCTATTTTATAAGTATTTTAAGTATTAGGATTGGAACATTATCATATTTTTTTTTTTATTATACTTAAGAATATTTGTGTACTTAAATATATCCTACAAATTACACCGCACTCCATATTGTAAATTTCGCTCCATCCAAAGGTTGCCTGGAAGAGATCGCTTTCAGCGATAAGGCCGCCCATTGTATTGCCTTATTTATTCTAGCCTTATATTTATTTTTGTATTATTTCTGTTTGTGTGGTAATTCAATAAAGAGTTATCTATCTATCTATCTATCTATCATATCCCATACATTTTCGGACGTATCGACTAGCGTCATCGCTAATCGACTGTAACTTGGCTAAGCCCTCTGATTCGCTACGGTATTATACTTTGGGGAAACAGTGACAAAATGAGGAACTATTCATATCCCAGAAAAAATGTGTTCGCATCGTGGCCAATTCAAAGGTAATAGAAAGCTGTAATCCACACTTTTTTAAACTTAAAATACTGACTTTAACCTCAATATACGTACTAGAAATGTGTAAATTCGTCAGAAAATACCCACATTTTTTTCAAAAAAAGACTGAGCTACCACGTCGCTTCCAATATACATAGGTACAAGTACAACCTGGAACTACCTATATCAACATTAGAAATGCAGAGCTCGGGTCCGAATGTAATGGCAGTAAACAAAAACATACAAAAACACAACGAATACAAATAAAACAAAATACAACACAAAAAAATACAACAAATTTAAGCACAAGAAAACGACAACATCTTTGAACATAACATATACCTACTAATGGAAAAGAGTTACTACACATTAGACGACTTTTTTAACGACAAGACATGTAAATAATTTTCTACAATAATGATTTCACGAAGCAATCAAATTCAAAACATAAAATCAGTGAACTTTGATTCCACTAGACCTACCTATTTAGCTTTAATATTGCTACACCCTTACTTGCAGGGTACATATGAAGTGCTGGACTCTTGACTAGTCAATAAGATCTGACATGTAACATTTTAATCCACTTTATATGAACGCAATAAAATACTGAATACTGAAATACTGAACCAATATCAGTAGATCATACAAATATTTGTTCCGCGGCGGGAATGAACCCGCTACCTCCTGCGTCTCAGGCTATTTGCCCATTGCGCCACGGAGGTCGTCAGCATTGAAGAATTTGTACTCATTCATTCTAATAATTAATTCAAGTGTGACTCGAAGAAGAGTTCTTACTTCGTCACTATACCTATTTCTGACGCCAAGCAGCATCGCAGCATGTTTCGGTTTGAAGGGTATGGTTGCCGGTGAAATTACAGACATATGCTTTACATCTGTATGCGTCAGGCTGATGGACGCAGGGCAGTGCATCGTAGGGCGTGTTTATAGCCAGTACTTAGTTAAAAGCATTGGTTACTACTTAACATTAGATGGGCCAATCTCCAGGATGTATGAAAAAAGTTAAATTTAGTATAACGAAGGAACGCACGCGTACGAGGATCTAGGAGCGATCTTGATCGGAAGTTCAATGGACTTGATCCCAAATCCTCGTACGCGCGCGTGTATCGGTATCGACTTCCATTATTGTTTATGTTTGTTCAGTTGTACGAATTATAGTGAGATGAAATCCATGGTCTCTGTCTACCCCTCTGGGATAAAGGCGTGACAGTATGTAGGTATATATCTATGTACGAATTGTAGTTATCTCCACCACACTAATATTATAAATGTGAAAGTTTGGATGTTTGTTTGTTTGTTACTCAATCACGTCATAACGGCTGTACCAATTTTGATGAAATTTGGCATATAGATAGATTATGACCTGGATTGAAACATAGGTTTTTTATTGACACAGCACGCGTGCGAAGCCGTGTGCGGAAGTGTATTATAAATAACAAATAACTTTCTATAATAACTGACTTCAGAAAACAGAAAATCGAAACCAGTTAATTTAATTTAAAAACCAAACTACTTCAGCGTTTCTGATGAAATTTCTGTGTAAATTAAATTTTTCAAATAAACTAAAAAAAAATCCAAATCGGTTGATAAATGACGAAGTTCTGAGGTAACAAACATAAAAAAATACAACCAAATTGAGAATCTCGCCCTTTTGTGATAACTTTTTTTGACCAGCTGCAGGCTGGTTGCGTGCTGGAAATTGTGGCGCGTGATAATCGATTTGATATTATATATTTATATTTAGTAGGTATACATTTAGGTGTGTACTTATTATAATAATGAACACTAGCTCCCGCACCAAGATTCCCTGTGTTGTGCTAGGCTCTGCAAAAAAAAAGTAACATTAAAGTAATAAACTTAAAAATAAATATTATATAATTTATAATAATTAATAATTAGCAACCTAAATACATAATCATGCAGATCTAAAAAATCCGTGCAACGCAACGCTCAATTCGCAATGATGCAGATTTTACAAGTATGGAGAGTGTACTGTGGAACTTTTTAATTTGATCCCACCGTCCCCATTCTATCATCGGACAACCAGACACTCCGCGGTGCGCCACCGCTACATGGTACACATACCCCTCATACGCACAAAGCGGTACTCTTCCACCTTTATTATGCACCGGCACGAGTGGAACACCTTGCTTAAGTCTGTGTTTCCTGATAACTACAACCTAGGGGTCTTCAAGTCGCGAGTGAATAGGTTTCTTCTAGGCAAGCGTGTATCGTGCATCATCATGCACCATCAGGCGAGATCGTGGTCAAACGCTAGCCTTTATTTTATAAAAAAAAGTTGCACTCCGGGAGTGCCAACAGAAGTGATAACCTGAACAGTTACGAGATATTTACATACAGAGGTGTCGGTAACAGTGTCTCGAGTTCAATGGTTTTTTTCCATCTCAAAATATGCTCAACGCGCCTAAAGAAGTTTTCACTTCATATACAGAGGTGTCGGTAACAGTGTCGCGAGTTCAATGGTTTTTTTCCATCTCAAAAAATGCCTAACGCGCCTAAAGAAGTTTTCACTTCAAAAAAAGAAGTTTTTATGAACTCCACTGAATGCTAAAGAGAGCGGTTAATAATGTTGGCAGCCTTTGTCTCTCAGTAGCATAGTGCGTTCAAGTGTATAAAGTGAATTCTATGCAGTTTTTATGGATCCGTAGTCGAACTATTCGCTTTGTACCTCTATCTGTCTCTCCAAAATTACAGCCGTTTTACTCGTAGAGCACTTTTTCAATTTAGTGGTGTTATGGAATTTGGCATGTACATTTCAATGTCGCAGTACGTCATGATTTTTATTAATATTAGCAACTAGCTGTCGCTCGCGACTTCGTACGCGTTACACTACTGAATGTGTAGGTAGACTAGAAAAAAAAGCCTAGAAATAAAGCTAAACTCGCTGTTGCAACTTGACACCCCATTTTTATCCTATGGGACCTGACTTATGGAATAAAAAGTAGCCTATGTGTTAATCCAGGTTATAATCTATTTACCTACATACTAAATTTCATCAAATGTGTTTAGCCGTTACGACGTAATTGAGTAACAAACAAATAAATAGGTATACAAACATAAAAACTTTCGCATTTTTAATATTGGTGTGATGAGAAAATGTTAAAGAATCGTATTTTCGCTACATAAAGTCTTATATCCTCTACTTTAACATATATTATTTACAAAGAGAATGATGCAGTTTTACTAGTAAAAATATACGATCATATCTATCTAAGGTGTAGAGGGTAGTTTTGTTGTTTTGTAGAACCAAAACCGCCCACTAACCGCCTCACCTAATGCTATTGTTGTTTTGTAGAACCAAAACCACCCACTAACCGCCTCACCTAATGCTATTGTTGTTTTGTAGAACCAAAACCGCCCACTAACCGCCTCACTTAATGCTATTGTTGTTTTGTAGAACAAAAACCACCCACTAACTGCCTCACCTAGTGCTATTGTTGTTTTGTAGAATCAAAACCGCCCACTAACCGCCTCACCTAATGCTATTGTTGTTTTGTAGAACCAAAACCGCCCACTAACCGCCTCACCTAATGCTATTGTTGTTTTGTAGAACCAAAACCGCCCACTAACCGCCTCACCTAATGCTATTGTTGTTTTGTAGAACAAAACCGCCCACTAACCGCCTCACCTAATGCTATTGTTGTTTTGTAGAACCAAAACCGCCCACTAACCGCCTGACCTAATGCTATTGTTGTGGATAAACACCTGTCCAACATACTATACATTAAAACGTAGAACTCTTGACACGCGAAGAAGAGGGTAGTGGAGTGCATCTGTTACTTTTATTTTTTCCCTTATTAACATAAGTATTATTAGTGTGATGTAACCTCCTTTTAACTCCTCAAAAGTGCAGTGAAAGTGCATCAGGAAATTAAATTATCTACGAGTGGTTGAAGCGCCAACATTAGCAGCGTAGCAGAGATGGGTGAGTTCACCTCTATAATTACATAATTACAACTTCTGGGACAAACACTATCGATATAGCAAATAGTATCGAAATTTGTTCAGTGCTTTTTTTTGCTTATTCCACAAATTCCCTGAGACAATGCGCAGGGGATTTCAGGAGTTTTTGTAAACAAATCCCCTTCGAGTGTCGGAATGGGATTTGTGGACAAATAGTTCTGAAATTCACTTAACCATTGACTACTATTTAAGTTTTTCGAATTCAAGTTATTTGTTTTATTCAAGAAACAAACACTTAGGCTGGCTTGCACAACAACCCCTTAAGTATTTAGCGACTAAACATGTTTAAATTTGTCGTATTTGTATGATTTGACAACACCTTTAATCACACTTATTCACTAAATTCGTTTGAGTATCGTTGCACAAGTCGCCCTATTTTAGTTAAAAAAACTATCAAATCAGATCAATTGATGAAATTGATTTTATTTGAAAAAAAACTATATTCTATAAATCAGTTGGTACATACTCGTAAAATTTAATAAAATTTTTACTAATAACTATGTACCTACCGAATTCTACCTTTCCTTAAATATTTACACTGAAAACTTAAAAGTTTTACTGAAAAGTTACGAATAAAAAACCTTCTGATTGAACTTAAATTTTTGGTATGTTTTTACCTGACTGTGCAGAAGGAGGGTAATGTTTTAGGAAGGTTGTATGTCTGTTTATTTGGCGCATCGTGTAGGCTTGACGGATTTTCACAAAAGACCTCGTAACCCCTCAGAATAAGCATACAGCCGAATTAAAAACCTCCTCCTTTTTAGGGTTCCAGACCAAAATGGTAAAAATGGAACCCTTATGCGACTTTGTCCGTCCGTGCGTCTGTCACAGCTGATTATCTCAGCAACTAATAAATCTATCGGCTTGAAAGAGCATCGAACCTCACTGGCATACCTACCGTCCGCCATTTTGAAAAAAGCTTGTTTTGGCGGCCAGTGATGAAAAATGTGTCGATGGACACAGTAAGCGATTACAAAAAATTACACATTCATCACTGGCCGCCAAAACAAGCTTTTTTCAAAATGGTGGACGGTAGCTACTAGATTTTGTACTGTTTTGGAGTTATGATGAAAAATGTCGAAAAAGATATCGATCCTCCGATTATCTTCGATGTTTGCGAAGTGAAAAATTTTAAATTAATATGATTTATAGATAAATATACAAAGATTACAGGAAAGTTATAACGAAGTATATATCTAGAATAGTTTTTAGATATCCTCGGCCTAATTGATCGAGCGAAGCGAGATCTCTAAAACAACTAGGGCAAATCGGCGTTGTATGTATGTATGTTTGTTTGTCCGAGGATAACTTTCGAAGCGTTGATCCGATCATCGTGAAATTTGATATATAGGTAGACTACCTACCAGGGCACAATTTTGGTGTGACTAAATAAGCTAAAAATGTTTGGGGGTTGTTGAGATATTGGGGTTCAAGAGGGGTTCAAAAAAATGATAATGAGACTAATAGGTCAACTGGGACTTGAAATGAAAGGTCTTCATTAGTACATTTCAACCCCGTTTTTATTTTTAGTTTCATTCTTGTAGTTTTTGAGTTATTAGCCATAATAAAAACAAAACTTTGAACAAATTCACAGGGTACACCAGTGACCCCACAGTGTTGAAATTTGGTATGGGTGTAGCTTTAGTGACACAAATATAGGTAAAAGTCTGAAATGCGGAATAACTGCAATTTCTACCCCAAAAAAGTGTCACCTAAGTCAAATATTAGACTCATAGCCATGGAAGTACTATTTATTGTTCGCTTTTGACATCATATCAAAATCTACAAACAAAGTTTTCGCATTCAAAACCTTACCTTTTCCCAAATAAACACATAGCCATATTGTTTATGCCCAAAGTTTGTGGTATACAAAGTCACAATCATACAAACACATAACTTTACACATTGAAAATTCTGTCGTAATTGTTTTCCGTACAAACGGCAAAACTCGTTATTTCCATACGAGACCGATTGTTGAACATACAAACAGTCCAGTATTTGTTTATGTAGAGAGGGGGTATTACCGGATCCTGGGGCGCAAGTCTTTACATTGCGAGAGGTCGAGTTAGTGACTGATTTTGGACGTAAATAATAGGAACCTATGAAATTGCCGTTCTTCAGTGCTGGTCATTTCAAATAGAAAAAAAGTTTGGAATGGCTCTGTATTCTAAATTGAAATTAATTTTGTTTTAAAAACATGACATTCTTTTTACAAACTCAGTCTTTTGTTTGTTGATTAGCGTTGTATTTTCATTACATTTGATCATTTTTCGACATAATGAATACTTTAAAAATTCGTGTAATTATGGAATATGAGTTCCGTCGTGGCACCAACGCGACACAAACTGCACGTAACATCAAAAACGGTTACGGAGAGAACTGTACAAACGAACGCAGAACCCGTTATTGGTTTTCCCGGTTCCGTTCTGGAAATTTTGACTTGAAAAATGAAGCTCGTGGTCGTCCGGAGACTTTGGTCAACAATGATGAATTAATGGCGATTTTGGAAGCTGACGAAACTCAATCTACAGCTGAGCTAGCAGCAGCTTTTGATGTTAGCATCAAAACAATTTTGATCCATTTGCGACAAATAGGCAAGGTAAAAAAACTTGATAGATGGGTACCCCACGAACTTAACGATCGCCAGCGCAACGTACGCGTCGAGACCTGCCTCGCGCTGCTCAATAGCCAAAGAAATGAAGGAATTTTGAACCGAATTGTTACGTGCGATGAAAAATTGATTCTGTTCGACAATCGAAAGCGCTCAGCAAGTTGGTTAGATCTTGGTTCAGCACCAAAGCAATGCCCTAAACCAAAAATAACCCCTAAAAAGGTGATGGTCACTGTTTGGTGGTCTAGTGTGGGTGTGAATCACCACAGCTTTTTTTACAAAACAGCATGAGCATTACTGCTGATATGTACTGTGAAGAACTGGAGACAATGATGGAAAAGCTTGCACATCGGCAACCAGCTTTGGTAATAGGGACTATAGACCTCAGTATCTGGTATAAATTTCAACTTGCTAGGTCCACCCGTTCCTGAGAAAATCGGTGGTGACACACGGACATATAGACGGACAAGACAGTGACCTTTTGAGGTACGGAACCCTAAAAAAAAGGAAAAAAACAAGGATTTCCATAAACACAGCGCCTCCCTATTTATGTCAGAGCTCGTTAAGAGATTGCACTCTGCCATTCCCTTTGCGCTAAAACTTTAATCGATTCCTTCGTGAATTAATGAGAGGCTTCTGATTGTCCGCGCTGCCTGTCAGTGTAACCGTGGCACAGAATACAATAGGTAAAGAAGACCGGTTAAGAAGAAACATATTTTATTCTCTCTCTAATGACATTTTATGTCCATGTAAATCAGATATCCTCAATAGTTTGCTGAAAGAAAACTCTTGTTAGCTCGCTTTTGTATGTAAATTTTTTGAACTTTATAAGTTTTTTGCCTGTAATCTACTCATATAATCCACGCTAATTACACTAATATCATAAATATGAAAGTTTGGATAGTTGTTTATTTCTTTGTTACTCAATCACGTCGTAATGGCTAAACTTATTTCGATGAAATTTGGTGTGTTAATAGAGTATGACTTGGATTCAAACATAGGCTACTTTTTGACAAACAAAGCGTATGAAGCCGCTGACGAAAGCTAGTATTATAATTAAATAAATAAATATTGCTGGACATTTCGTACAGCGTTGAAGCTGGGCATCCTCAACAAAGTCAGGAGATCACACACGGACACACCGGGACAGTTTCTTAGTCTCTACAAAGCACAAGTCCGGTCTGCTATGGAGTACTGCTGCCACTTTTGGGATGATTCGGCCAAATACCAGCTCGCTACCTTACACTGCATAGAACGTAGAGCTTTTAGGCTTATAGGTGAGCAATATTGGCGGAGACTAAGACTCAAAGACCGCCGTAAAGCTGCAAGCCTATCGATCTGTTACAAAATACATTTCGGAGAATGTACCCAGGAACTTTAGGATCTGATTCCGTATCTGGTTGATATACCACCCGTACAGCTAAGGTATGGAACACTTTGCCGTCATCTGTTTTTCCTAAAGAATACAATCCGGGCTTCTTTAAGGTAAAGTGAATAGGTCTTCTAGATCTTCGTGCTTCATCTTAGACCACATCATCGCTTACCATCAAGTGAGATTGTGGTCAAACGAAGATCTAAACAGTGTAAAAAAAAGAAAAAGTGCTATCTAGCCTCAAACTAAGCAGAGCTTGTACGACCGGAACCAGATAACTGATATAATACTTATTTTTGTAAATACATATATAAAATATATAGAAAAACATCCAGACCCGGAACAAATATCTTAAATATAGATCATGCAAATATTTGTGGCAGCTTACAAGCTATTACAAATAAGTATAATATACAAGCTTAAACCTGGTTTGTCTATAAAATGACTTATAGACATAATCTAAGCTGTACGCCAAGTCTCACTAATACGTTACGTAATAACGTAACAAACAGACAAAGAGACAGATAGTTTTGTAATATTAACTAGTATGGATTCGCAAGTTACTCGCTTAGTTTGGGCTAGAAAGATTTGTGTGAAATGTCCAGCATCATTATTTATTATTATGAGAAATGGACATTTGTTGACTCATAGAGAGTAGAGTGGTAGAGTTCCATGTGAAAGGGCTCACCCGGGGAAGTAATACAACCTTATCTATTTTGGCCACCAAGCAGCATTATTGGGTTTCAGTTTGAGGGGTTAGCGGAGATTTTTTTTAAATTTTCGTTGTTAATTTTAGGTTAGCTTTTGAATACGATCTCGCCTGATGGTAAATGATGATGCAGTCTACGATGGTACACGCTTGCCTAGAAGAAACCTATTCACTCGCGACTTGAAGACCCCTTAGTTGTAGTTATCAGGAAACACAGAATCAGGCAAAGCATTCCACTCCTTGGCGGTGCGCATAATGAAGGTGGAAGAGTACCGCTTTGTGCGTATGAGAGGTTTGTCTACCATGTAGCGGCGGCGCACCGCAGGGCGTCTGATTGTCCGATTATAGAATAGGGATGGTGGGATCAGGCTGAAAAGCTCCGCAGCACACTCTCCGAAATGTATCCGATAAAAAAACCGAGAGGCTTGCAACCTTTCGACGATGCTCGAGGCTGTGGAGCCTTGTATCTGCTAGCTCGTCATTGCAAATGAGCTTCTTGGCTCTTCTATCAATTGAAATATTAAAAATTTTAATTACAAATTTAATTAATATTTAATTGAAAATTACAGATACATGAGGCTTTACATGTATGCCTCAAGTTGATGACCTGCAAGGCAATACTTTGTTATAGGCGATGGTTACCACTTAACATCAGGTAGGGCATATGCTTGTTCCATCAAAAATGTTACAATTTAGCCATAATTTATCATCTTGATTGTTATGTATTCTAAAAGGATCATTAAAAAGAACAACCAGCCTTGTTCCTTGCCTTTCTTTCCTGGCTTGGTCGCGGAGGAACAGGCAGTAAAATTGACGTTTCAAAGTTCCTTGTAATTTAATGAATAACCACAATTTGATTTGAGTTTGAATCGTCTCTAAGTCGTATAAATAAATACAGAAATAAAACTCTGCCTTCTGTTGTCCCTTATTTTGTGGCCCAGCTTTGGTGCTAATAAATACCTGTTGGTGGTTTAAAGGGAAGTGAAACTATCAAAAGGTTCAAACGTCGAGTTTTGGATGTGAACTTTTTGACGTTTGATTTATTACCCTTTGTTACTAGATGTTAGACTGCCGACTGCTACACTCATTGGTGATGACTCCCTAATTCTAATTCTAGGGTGGGAGGAATAAAAGATACGCACTGACGTCTCGCATTAGGGTGTATTGTGCATTACCCCCCCCCCCCCCTTCTAACCTAACCCCAGCCATCCCAACTCCTTGAAGTAACGGAGTAGGACTTTGTGTTGGTGGCAGCAGCTTTCCAGGGTCCCCGTGGATGTTGATGTAGTAGCGGTGTTGGTGGAGGATGAGGATTCGATGACTCCTTGCAGACCCGTTCTCAGTCAGGCGTCGTTTGTGGCAGTGCAGTGAAGTATCACGTGCTCTACAGTCTCTTCCTCTCAAAGGCATCCGCGACAAAGTCCACTGTCCGTGACTCCGGTGATGATTCCCTAGTGGAAGCCAATTTACAAATTATAGACCACAGACGCCGAGTAGCCAGACTTTCAGTTTTTTATAAGAATGTGCGCAAGGACAAGATCAAGATTAAGAGCAAGATCTTCATGACCCTATCCCTCCTTTCCCCTTCCACCACCGGACAAGCAAACGTACCGAGAAGTACCACCCATACCCGGCATATCACCTTGCCATACCAAACGATTTGCTTCAGCCTTTCTTGGTAGCACAAGTAAGGAGTGGAACTCTCTTCCGGCGTATGTTTTACCGGCCAGTATAATCTCGGAGTTTTCAAGTCCAGGGTGAATAGATGCTCGAGGTAAGCGCGCTCCATCTTCGATAACACCATCACTTACCACCAGGTGAGGTATTGGTCAAGCGTTTGACTATCATCAATAAGAGAAAAAAAACTAGACATGTTTCCATAGTGAGATGTACCCTGATGAATGAATGAAATACTAAAATATAATTTAATACGTATACTACGTGGCTTGTTAAGTACGACATTCATTTAAAACACACATCTGGAATCGTAGCGATTTAAGAGGTGGGTTTAGTACCGGTAGCTTTATATATTTATTCAGTATTCGATACATTTTCATAAACAATTTTTACAGTCAATTTAACAGGTAGGTACCTGTTAAACTGATGATGTACTTACATGATGAATGAATATGATTTGTTTACCTATTTTATACAGGCTGTTTCACTGATATTTTAGGACTTGATATTAGATTAGATTAGATTAGAAAATTCTTTATTGCACTAAAAAAATAAAACATAGGCGAACTTAATACTAATTAGCATTTTCTTACAGCTAATCTTTGTGTAGTATGGAGAAATTGGTAGTGCCAGAAAATAGTGAGGTATACAAACTTTAGCTTTGATATCATAAAATAAACTTAAATACTATAGTAGAGGTTCGCCTTGAATTGAGATCTCGCGAGTCTCCGATTAAAACAAAGAAATATTATTTGTAATCTTTCACTATCAAAATAGTGCCACGAAATAATAACCAATAACTTGACCTACAGTTTCATTCAAATTACAGGTAACGGGAGTTCATGTAATGTGGTAAACGTTTTTTGGGGTACAAATTGCAGTTATTCTGGATTTCAAACTGTTGCCTAGATTTGTGTCACTTAAGATAAACGCGTAACATATTACAGCACTGTGGGGTCACTGGTGTACGCTATAAATTTCGTCAAAGTTTAGTTTTTATTATGGCTAATAACTCAAAAGCTATAAGGACTTTACTAAAAATAAAAACGGAATCCAAATGTACTAATAAATACCTTTTATTTGACGTCCGACTTGATCTAATAATCTCATTTTCATTTTTTTTACCCCTCTTGAACCCCAATATCTCAACAACCCCCCCACCTTTTTAGCTCATTTAGTCACACTAAAACTGTGCCATCACTACCCACCTATGTATCAAATATCACGATGATCGGACCCACGCTTCGAAAGTTATCCTCGGACAAACAAACATACATACATACATACATATATACATACATGCATACATACAATGCCGATTTGCCCAAGTCTCAATCTTAATATTAATAATTAAGATTAATGTAAAGATATTAAGGTTGTTTAAAAATTTAATATGTTCTATGAATTTGATGAATTTGAAAAAAACCTATTTTACAACAATACCTACTAGCCATTAGCACTACACGTGTTTTCATTGAATGTTGTACATAACAAAACACATAGTGGGTATATGTTTAACTCTATTATTAATAGGTATTTTTATTTGTTTATTTTGCACGACCAATAATAGATTATAATGTTCAATTTTAAAGTGTTCAATATTTTAGTTTTGGTAAGTTTACTATGGAGTAAATTTTTGTCCGAATGGTGGTCAAGAACAGACATAAGAAGTCCAGGACGTCCGACGGCGCGGTGAGTCGACGACATAGAGAAAGGCGCGTGCAACTCCTGGATGCGCGCAGCACAGGACCGGGAAGGGTGGCGTTTACAAAGGGAGGCCTACACCCAGCGGTGGGTACTTGAAGTTTACTATACTTGTTATTAAATACTACTAGTTAGTAAATTATGACGATAATCCATTTTGTTATACATAGATGCAGCTAATGATAGCCGATTGACAATTCTACCGGCGAAGTTCGGTGGGTCAGCTAGTTAAAAATAAATGAAAAGGGATCAAGTTGCGCGTTATATTTCATTTTTTTAAGGAAAATCCCCTGGTGGGGATTCCATGTTTCCACAGCAGTGAAAACGATCACCATAGCTTATCCATTGCCATTTCGCTGCTGTAATAGTACGGCGTGTTGGGAGTTACGGCGGAAGCAATTTCAGTATTGCTTCCTATCGATAGCTATTTGTGAAATTTCATTAGGGCGTCATTAATCAACATTGGATTTATCAATCATAACATCATCATCATACCAGCAGTAGGACATTCACTGCTGAACATAGGTCTCCCCCATTATTGATTTCTAGAGCGAACGATACCCAACGGCTCCCAGCAACCCTTAGGTAGCTTTCCATCTAGGCTATTACACTGCGCTTTCGAGTGCGTGGTCTCCACTAGAACTGCCCCAACGGCCGTCAGTTCTTCGAGGTATGTGCTACCACTTCAGCTGGATAATTTTTTCATTTAATTTATTCATATCCTTTGAAAAGTGAGTTATTCACTAACTCGACACAAGAGACCGGACACGTGTGACCAGTTGGTGAAATTCAAAATTAGTATTACTTATTATTTCGTCATCTGGACACGTCTATGTCTATCGATCTTTTACAGGATACATACCACATAAGTGGCGTTACATCTCTACACAAAGCTTTTAAAAATCACACTAATTTTATAAATGCGAAATTTGGATGTTTATTTATATATTTGTTTGTTTGTTAATCAATCACGTCGTAACGACTGAACCGATTTCGATGATATTTTGTATGTACGTAGATTATAAGCTGGATTAACACAGTGGATATGTTTTATCCCATAAATCAGTTCCCATAGGATAAAAATGGGGGGTCAAGTCAAGTTGCAATTCTGTTGATACAAACTAAAGGACTGTTAATAATAAAATTACAAAATTATAAACGTCTCGCCAAAGCGCGACACGCGCGGCAGGCGTTCGAACGACTTGATCCGAGATCCTCTTTCGCACACCTATTATCTCTCGCTGTACTAAGCTTAACTTCTGTATTATTCTGTGTTTGAACTCTTTCAATCAACTTGTCATGTGAAGATAAGGCCCGGAAGTCATAAACAAAGAAGGCCGATAAGTTATCAGTCACGCACGAACATGGATATTCGCATGGTTTTACTTGAATTAGGCGCACCCACAAATAGAGCTCCTTTAGTTCATTTATATTTTTTTATTGAGAGCACACACATAATCATCATCATCATCATCAACCTATAACAGTCCAGTGCTTGACTTAGGTCTCTCCCAGGGTGCGCCATTGAACCGATCCTCAGCTCTTTTCATCCAATCCTTGCCAGCCACAGCGCGCAAATCGTCACTCCATCTAGACTGAGCGCGTCCTCCACAATACACACATATTAACAAACGATGCGTGCAAAGCCACTGGCAGAAGCTAGAATTTAAAATTCGAAAGTTACTCTGTTTTTCTGTCTGTTTGTCACGTTTTTTACGACTAAACGGCTGGACCGATTTCGATGAATTTTGGGACACATATAGATCCAGGATTGCGACATAGGCTACTTTTACCCGACAGCGCAAAAGAAGGGTAATGTTTTATTAAAAACCACGCGTGTGAAGCCGCGGGCGGGTCAGCTAGTTTTAAATCAATAAATAATGGTAAGTCTCAAGACTAGTCAGTTGCCAGAAGGCTATGAAAAGAAGCCTTCTAAAAATAAGAAAATACACAAAGTAAGAAGCGAACATACGAAGGAAGACAAAAATAATCGACGTCCTACACTACAGTCTAAGATTAAAATGGCGCTGGGCCGGCCATATAGCAAGATACAGCGACAAGCGATGGACAGCCGAAGCGACGAAATGGAAAGGACCTATCAGGAAAAGACGAAAAGGTCGACCTATAAAACGATGGAGCGACGACATCGTAGCTACAGCAGGGAAGGAGTGGATAGAACGAGCTAAAGACAGAGAAAACTGGATCAAACTGGAGGAGGCCTATACCCAAACAGGGGTTCCTATCCAAGAGAACTTAGCATGGGAATGAAAATAGACAACGAAAAACAAATTTTATATATATTAAGTACATACATGTAATACTTATATGATAGGAAATAAAAGGCTTTATTATTATTATTAAATAATGGCAAGACATTTTACACAGCGCTATCTACCCCAAACTAAGTAAATCTTGTACTATGGGGACCAGATAACTGATAGAATGCTTACCTATATGTATACTTTTATTTTTGTAAATAAATACTTTTAATATATAGAAAAACATCCAGGCCTGGAATAAATATATGTAGATCGTGAAAACATTTGTTCCGCAGCGGGAATCGAACCCGCTACCTCCCTGAACCCGCGTCTCAGACGGTCACTGCGCCACGGAGGTCGTCGAATGATGAAGAAGTCTTAGTTCGTGAGCTTCTAAGTATTGTTGTATCACTATCGAGGAACTCTATGTTCAGGTCCCGGTGGAGATCGTCATTTCTAATGTACCAGACAGATCAGATGGCGCAAAGGTAACGACTGTGTTGCCAGGTGTCCCGATTTGCGCGCGACGTTCCGATTTTCAGGGGTCTGGTGACACTGTGGTGGTGTATTCAACCTGGATCCGGACGCCCAATGTCCCGATTTTTCACTAACCTGTATTTATTCTGTATTTGACAACCTCCAGTGGTGCAGTGGATGAATCGCCGGCTGAGACGCAGGAGGTTGCGTATATACTGAATCCCGAAAGTAACAAAGGATTCTAAAGTTAACTCACGAGCGGAGCGAAGGAGTTACTAGAATCCTGAGTGTAGAGAGGGATATAAGCACGCCCAAGATGCAGACAGCTTTATCCACGAGGAGAATACACTACTTTTCGCACTTTTTACAAAATAATAAAAACCAAATCTAGGTTAATGCATTCTGTGCAGAGGTTAGTTCGATTTACGACTAAGAATAATGTCATATTGTGTGGATCTATTTAGTTAAAATTTCAATACAGTTGAGGTTCCAAATTCAAATCACCATCACATTATGCCCGCGAGGGCATAATGAAATTCAGTACAACTTGACTTCCGGCTCAGCCGTAGGGATTTAATCACCTGCTTTCGATGAGATTTACATGACATATAATTTGACATTGTCCACCAGGTGGTGTGAAAAAATACGAACAACCCGATTAAAATAAATGATGATTCACAAAAGTTTTTTGTAGCCATTGTAGCTGTACCGATTTTAAAATCAAAATCCCGATTATTTTAATTTTCCGTTCCGAAATTTGCGATACTGGAACTGGCAACACTAGTATCGACGCACGTGGCGCCCCACTCCAAAGGCCTACCCTTTTTCTAAGGTTCATGAGTCAAAAATAGATACCTCGGAGCCATCTCAAACCATGTTATTATAGGCTCTGTTTGTATAGGCGAATCTATCTTTGCTTGGGTCGTTACTATTTCAACAAATTAATTTTCTGTTTACCAAACGAGTTTTATCTCTGTCTAAACTGTATTAAACTGTAGCACCCTGTTTAATGCTCTTATTACCCGACTACGACAAATAAAAAGGGAGGGTTATGTTTATAGGGTTATACGAGGGGCACACTAAAAGTTTCCGGTTTCAATAATAAAAAAATACTATTAATGGTCAAAAATGAATTTATTGTTTCTCAAAATATTCTCCCTTTGCGTCAATGCACTTTTTCATACGATTGAACCAATTTTGAAAACATTTGTGCCACTCCTCCGTGGTGACGTCAGATACATGTTTTTCATACTCTTCGACAGCCTCTTCTGGTGATGAAAACCGTTGATTGCGTAATTGGTTCTTGATTTTTGGGAACAGAAAAAAGTCACACGGTGGCAGGTCAGGACTGCATGCTGGATGACTCATTGTTCGTTGTACTCAGTTGTACATTTTTCGCCTTCAAAAACTCATTTGTCTGTCCGGCCATGTTGGAATTCGCATTCAAATTCAAATTCAAATTCGTTTATTTACACTTAAATATAACTTTACAGAATTCATCTAATACGCTATATCTAAAACTTCTACAAGAAAAAAAAATACAAATTATAATATACTTACCTACATTAATTATTAACTTATTTTAGGTTAACAAGATACACAAAAAAAACACAACAGATATACAAATACAATAGGCACATAAAATAACTAACATAACATAGGTATACATAATTAAATACTCTCACAATAACTGAGACACACTCGCTCGATCGTCTTCCAGTCATCCGCAAACACATCAAACTGAGGATGGATGGAAATAAGCTCATTAAGGCTGCGCTGCGCACGGGAGATGGGTGACTGTTGGCAGTGCAACGTACGTGCTCGCAGTGGTTCCAACAAGCGCACTCGGCCTGATCGAAATCTGGCACGTTGTTCAGGCACGCAAAGCCGGCTGGCTTCAGTGAGAAGAGTGGGATAATCAGTTATACCTTTCAACAAACTGCAGAGTTATGATTTGAACATAGAGCCGCCTTGTTTCTAGGGAGTTATAACCTAAGGTACCTTGCAAAAACTTTGTAGGGTACATAAACGGATAGTATCCGTAAAGCTTTTTATATAAAAAACGCAAAAATCTTTTTTGAACTTTTTCTAACATAAGTGAGTATGTGACTTCGTATGGGTTCCAAACGCATGCACTAGATTCAACTTTGGACCGGATTAAAGAAGTGTATAGAAGTTTAATAGCATTAACATTGGTAAAGTTTTTACAATTACGGGATACGAAACCTAGTTTTTTAAAACAAGAGACAGTAAGTGTACGGATATGGTCGTGAAAATTTAGTTCAGTGTCGAATACTACGCCAAGATCCTTAACCGAGTAGCACCGTTTGATCGTCTCACCGCTAAGCTCATACTGTGCAACCGTATAATGTGATGACCGAGTAAAGGTTACTACTTCGCATTTGGACATGTTAAAGTGGAGTCGATTTGCGTCACTCCATGCTTGAATTGCATTTATATCACTCTGCAGATCATCACAGTCTTTAGGCGTGTTAATGCTAGTGAAGACCTTGACATCGTCTGCGTAAATTAGGCAATTCGCTTTACTTATACACTTAGTCAGGTCATCAATCATGATAGTGAACAATAATGGACCTAGCGACGAACCTTGACTAACGCCTGAACGGGTATGGTAAGAAGGGGAGTCATAACATCCGAGTCGCACAAACTGTTTTCGGTCACCCAGATAGCTGGCAAACAGCCGTAAAAGTTTCGGAGCCAGCCCGTAAGAGCTCAGCTTTTTAAGTAAAACGTCGTTATCCACTTGATCAAACGCCTTCTTAAAATCCAAATAAATTACATCTACCTGGGTATTGTTATCCAGTCCTTTTGAGATGTAATTAACCAAAGTGAGCAAATTTGTGTTAACTGATCGACTTTTTCTGTAAGCATGCTGTGAATCACTGAGATATGGCGTTATTTGTTTGTAAATATTAATGTGCAAAATGCTTTCAAAGAGTTTGGCGAACGCTGATAATATCGCTATGGGACGGTAGTTTTCAACAAGCGTCTTGTCACCTGACTTATGGATGGGTGTCACCCGGGATTGTTTCCATATTGTAGGATAAGTGCTGGTGTTAATAGACAGGTTAAAAATATGAGCCAACGGAACCGATAATTGGGTTTTAAAGGCTTTGATTATGTAAGGTGGCACGTTATCAGGACCTATAGCGCTTTTTGACTTCATTCTTACGATATGGTATTCCACTTCACTAACGGAGATGTTTAGTATGGTAATAAGACTATTGTTACCGACATCCACAGCCTGGTCTGCACTTAAGGTAGGCGTATGCGGTAGGAATACACTACTGAAATAATCTGCATAGGCTTTGGCAGCATATGGGCCTCTGTGACTACTTCCATTATGAGTGACGGATGGTTCAAACCCTCCCTTGGTTTTTAATTTAGATATGTGCTTCCAGAAAGCATGCGGATTTGAGATAAGTTCGTCTTGTATGCGTGCTATATAGTGATCATAGGCCAAGGAAGTACTTGATTTTACGTGAGATCTAATAGCTCTAAAAAAACTATAGATAGTTTTATCCCTACCTGACTTCCATATCTTATGCAATTTAGATTTTAATCTAAGGTCGGCAATTATTTCTTCAGTGAACCAGGTGGGGTACCTTCTAGATGCACTTGGTCTACGCCCTTTCTTTCGGATGCAGTCATTAAAACTATCATAGAGTGATCTGTACAAAGATTCTACTGCAATATTCACGTCTGTTTGAATAAGAACGTCATCCCAAGAAATACTTTCAACCACATCATAAAGTGAAACAAAATCTGCCTTACGAAAATTCCAGTCTGTAGAGCCTTCAATGTTGCTAGCCTCCATTTTCTTATCTTCGTTGATCCTGTTACAACACATCGTAATATCAAGCGGCGGATGGTGTTTATCAGCACGCTCCACTAAGCCATACTCAGACACACAACGCTAACATCTCTCATACTTGCGCTAACCAATACAACATCTAATTTGCTACCTCGAACATTAAAAATATGATTATATTCTATGAGATCACAGTAATTTAAAAAATAAGACATATAGTTATTTACATTTAAACATGCACTATTCAGATTCAAGTCACCAAGAACAATAACGGGCGATTCACGTATTATGTCAATATTGTTTTCCACTTGAGAGAACCAGGACATATATTCATCTTCTTTTGCACTGGGTCTTATATAAATAACACAAACAAAGTATATACGGCCTAGGTATTTTACTGTCGCCCACATATCTTCACCGTCTTTCGTCTCAAGATCACTTCGTCTAGTGAGCTCCAGACGCGGTCTAACAGCTAGAAGCACTCCTCCTCCTTTAGAAGGTCTATCTCGTCGCAGTAGGCTCCAACTACATGGAACGACCTCGGCATCGTTTATTGAAGCGTCCAATTTAGTTTCCGTAACTGCTATAAAATCTGCTTCTGATAGCATCACGCTTTGCCTCCAGTATATGAGCTTTGTTTTGAGTCCATTGACGTTCTGATAGACAGCGCAAAAATTATGTTTACTATTACTATTATTGCTGGTTGTCTGATTCTGCATGACCCTTCTCTTTTGTATTTCTGCCGGGAGAGTGGGGTCTACTGTAGTTATGGTATGTGGCACGCCCGGCTCCTCTATGAAACCATTCCCGCACTTCTGTTCCTTTGGGCCAGGATTCAGGATCCAAGAACAGCTGCACCATACTCTCTGGGATAGTTAATAAAAATGAGGCGTACCTATCATGTTTCAGTTTCAACTTTTGAACTTCAAAACCTGTTTTCATGCTCGTGTGCTCCATATGAGCTATTACTGCTTCTGGAGTGGTATCCGACTTGAAGAAACATGCGTGTAACTTTTTTGTCCTCTCCACCGTCTGCAGGTGCTCTAGCTGCTGTCCACATCCTTTTATAGCTTCTTGTCTAACTCGTTTAGATCTACGGTTTCGGTATACTTGCCAATCACCGGCGTTATCCTCAACATTATGATCCGAATTCCTGTTAAGCTGAGATACTAGCTTAGTAGCTTCTAGTGGTGGTGTAGAATTCGAACAATGTCCAAGATCACTCTGATGTTTGGGCTTAGTCTTTTGCCGTAATGGTCCAATAGCGATGGATGGTATAGTTCCATTGTCTTTATTCCAAACCTGCCTTTGACTAGATTTGCTTGTGTTCGGTGTGCTTGAATTCACTGTACAATCAGCAGGGCTGGGTTTCGGATGCTGCTTCAATTGCTCTTCCACTATGTCCAGTCTTTGATTGGTGGTAGATATTTCATGCTGCAATCTTACTTTTGTCATTAGTATTTCACTTACTTGCTCATTGTTGGATTGTATCGTTGCCTTCAATAAACTGTATTCATCTGCAATGCTTTCCGCGGAATTGTAATGACCATCAACATCTGTTCTAAGGCAGTCAAACTTGTTGCTTAAATCGGTGACATCTGTTTGTATGTTTGTGAACAGTTTCAATAAGTCATCTATTTTTGTTTCACGGGTTGTTAATTGTTTGGTGATGGTGACACGAAGATCTCTAATTTCCGTTATAAGGGTGTTGACCTTGTGACTTTCATCAGACGGGGAGGGCAAACTTTCATTAACTACAGAGCTTACTCTAGTCTGCGGTGTTATTGGGTCACTGACAGCTTTCCCTTTCCTCCTCAGGGTAACATTGAGGTGCCTGGGGGAGACGTTACTGACACAGGGCGTTGTCTGTATTCTTTGTTGCTGAGGAAGTCTTACGGGGGTAGTCATATTCAATTTGGCATTTTTCCTGATGCAAGGAGCACATTTCCATTTAGCTTTACTTTCAGCAGACAATCGACAGTAATGGCTGTCGGTTACAATAGAGCAGGTATCTAGGTGGAGCTTTATCTTGCACGATGAGCACGTCATAAAATGTTTCGTCATTAAAGGCTGACAACATTTACTGCAAATGTTGCGCGTAGGCGTGCGAATTGGCGCCATCTCCGTACATTTAAAAATGACAATGTTTGGTTGCTATAGTACAGTTTTGTTCCAACTCCAATACTGCATGCAATTTCCATTCACAATCACAAGATGGCGTTACTGGTCCCAAAAAGCGTCAAATTTAATTCTTGTGATTATTTAGTATACCTAATCCAATTATGTGGCATATCAATAACATAGGTAATTTGTACTACTCATTAATCACACACTAATACAGTTAGAAAACATCCATAGGTTGAGTCAAACAACACTACTAAGAAAATAAAGTTAGTTGTCACTGCGCGAGTTTCAAATATTTTAGCGGTTAATTTGAAACACATTGATTTATTATAATATCGCCGTACACATTCACGAGAAAACGTTCACAATTCATCAATATATTGGGAAATACAGCACTTTTACTAATATTTTGAATTTAAAGAAACATTTATCAACATGAGAGCTTGTTTACTCAAACAGCGCCATTGTTTACTCCAATAGTCAATAGCGCATTGTCGTGGTGCAAGATGATACGGCGTTTACCGTTATTTTTACGGAGTTTGTCAATAATTTCCGGTAAACAAATGGTCGTGTACCAGTCACCATTCACGGTACGATGATTTTTTAAAGCAACAGTATCCACGTGTCCAGTTTTATTAAAAAAAGAAGCAATCATCCGCTTCGAGGCACTTTTCACGCGCGCCACTTTGGTTGGGTTCGGCTCATCTCAAAAGGCCCATACGCTCAATTGCTGCTTCGTTTTGAGATCATAGCTATAAATCCATGTTTCGTCACCCTGTTCCTATGTCCCACACCAAATTGGAAGCCCCTTCGTTGTATCTGGCAAGCATAGCATGGCACCAAGTGATGCGGTCCGTTTTTTGAGCATTAGTCAAATTGTGTGGGATCCATCGAGAACACAGCTTTCTCACACCCAAATGTTTGTGACGGATTGACTGTATTTGACTCATGCCTATGTCCAAAGATGTCCGGATCTTATGGTAGGTCACATGCCTGTCTGTTTCGATCATACGGCGCACAGCATCAATGTTTTTGTTATTCACAGCGGTGCACGGGTGACCTTCACGAATTTCATCATGGAGATTGACACGACCGCGTTTGAATTCTGCAAACCAGCTATAAATAGTCGTCTTGCATGGTGCTCTTTTGCCAAAAGCAGATTGAAGCCGAACGATGCTCTGCTGAGCTGTCAAATTACACTTAAAATCGTAAAAAATCATGCAACGAAAATTTTCCCGAGTTAAATCCATTTTATTGTAATCACGAAATTTTTAAAATGACGCCACAATGTGAAAACAATTGACAATCAGATGAAACAAATTTTATTTTACGGCTAAAGAGTTCCATTTTCAAACGTAGTAATAACTTTTTAAATTTTTTTTGTACTTTTAGTGTGACCTATGTATATGTATATAGGTAAACCTTCTACGAGTTTTGTTATGTACGACATTAAATGAAAACACGGTTAGGGCTACTGGCTAGTATTGTTGTAAAATAGGTTTTTTTTTTCAAATTCATAGTAAATATTAATTTTCAAACAACTTTAATATCAAACCCTAAAATATCAATGCAATAGCCTGTATAAAATAGGTAAACAAATCATATTCATTCATCATGTAAGTAGGTACCTGTTAAACTGATTAAGCGGCATCGTCGCAAAGGTGCCGCCGATTTACGCTAAAAATTGTTTATTGGAAATGTATCGATTACTGGATAAATAATCAAGCTACCGGTATTAAACCCATCTTTAAAATTAATTAATACAATTCTGGATGTGTGTTTTAAATTAATATCGTTCATAATAAAACAGGTATACAGGGTGGGGTACATACATTCTGCCAAGACATTATGAAAAATCTATTTTAAATTTAAAAAAAAGTATTTCGTTATGTTCGAATGGCATGCATCATAGACTCAATGTCGAAAATAGTGCTCATAAAATTGTGTGGAACACATTTTTTTTCATTTTTGCAAACTCTTACGAGTACAATTTGATTGATTTAAAGTTACTTTGGCTGGTGGGACGGGGCGAGTGATCGTGAGATGTGGAGGAACATGGGAGACCTTTGCCCAGCAGTGGGAAAGTATAGGTTACAAAAAAAAAAGTTACTTTACGAAAAGTGTTCCTGATAGGAAATAAAGTCGACTGAGACCTTCTTGTTATTTTTGACAAATGTCATTTGTTAGGCTGACTGCAAATTTTTTCATAAATCCGAAATTGTTGTTGGTCATCAAAATAAATCTATTGTTCCTAAAGAACAAAAATTGCTAACTACAAAAGAATTGGTAACTGCACTCAATGTGGTAAAATTTTGCCCAAACCAGTATATACGTATGTTTGTATTTACGTATGTTCCCATAGCGCCTAAGCTACTCATCCAACTTTGATGAATGAGGTGTCAATCGATTCGTTATTATTGTGCGGGTGACATAGACTACCATCGATATAGATATTAAGACATAGAATACTCGTACAATCCGGGCCTCTTTAAGGTGCGAGTGAATAGGTTTCTTCTAGATCTTCGTGCTTCATCTTAGACCATCGCTTACCATCATCACCATGTTTGGCGACACGATTTATAAAATAAACCTGTTTAAGAACTCCTTTCGTAAAAAAAGTGAAAGAATTTTTATCATTGAAATAGTCTTTATTCGAAACCGGAAAAACCTCCCTTATGTATATCTAAGGAAATGATAAAAAGGACTGCTCTCTTGAAACAACCCCTATTTCACCCCCTATGGGGAGGGGGAGTTATTATTTGTGTTCGTTTGAAAGGCAAATGGTAATGTTAGATTTTTGAAGTTAGATATTTCATTTGAATATTTTTTTATTATAAATTTTTTGTGTCAAGGCCGGTTAATTAAAATGTTTGAGATGCTTTTGTTGTGACTAAATATTTTAATGAGATATCTTGATTATAATAATACCAAAATCTACAGCGAAAACAGTAAAAAATAACGTAATTGGTTAGTCCCATTGTACATAGTGTCGTTTGAAGCACGGAACTTATCGAGCGAACGATGTAAGCAACCGATATCGGACGATCAGTTTGTTATCAATGTTATAGAGTTCCGGGGGCAATTTTCGTAACTTTAAATAGTAAAATTCGAGTATCGATCTAGTCTCGTTATGTTAAATGTCCTAAACGGTATTCACGTAACTGACAATACAATGGCATGAGTTGACTGACATGCGATTATACACTATAAATTTATATCACGTTAATATCGTAATATTAAAGGAGCAGAATGTCAAAATATTTTCGAATCATAATCCAATCTCATTCGAGTCAACTTTCGTTATGTTTTTACAAGCTTTTTAATAACTTGCAATGTATGTATGTATGTATGTCCGGATGGAATCTTGTAACTGAATTTGAAACCTCTCAACCGATTGAGTTGAAATTTGGAATACTGTATTCTAACGTTCAGCTCAATCGGTTGAGGGGAACGGGTTTAAAATTCAGTTGCAAGATTACATATGTATTCCGAATACATACTCGTATGTAACTTCGGTGACAATGCAATAATATGGTACCATGGAGGTGGTCTCATGATGGAGACGGATGCTAGACAACGGAACTTCTGAATGGATTATAGTAGGCTACTAGTGTTTGGGCTCATTTGAATCTGCTTGCGGTTCCGATTATGAATTTTATGAAAGCTTGTTTTAAAGAAGTAATTTTTCAACAAAAAACTTATTAAAATTGTATTAAGTGAATGTTCCGCGCCCCCAGTATGTTTCGATATTTGCGAGAGTCTACTTTCGACTTTTTATACTTTCGAAGCTATCGATTTTTAATATCAGTCTAAAGAACTTTATCGCAATAGAAATCGAAACTTATATTAGAAATCAATAGCTCTTAAAGTATAAATAAGTATTATATTAGTATTGACTGATTTTTGTAGTCAACGGTATTTTTCCCATCTCAAAAAATGCCCAACGCACTTAGAGAAGTTTTCACTTCAAAACAAAATTGGATCTTGCAAAATGATCATGAAGGATGTCGCATAAATATGAAAAGTTACTAAGAAAGTCGTATGCCCCTCCACAAATTAAAAGAAAATCTAATTATATACAGAGGTGTCGGTAACAGTGTCGCGAGTTTAATGGTTTTTTCCCCATCTCAAAAATGCCCAACGCGCCTAAAGAAGTTTTCACTTCAAAAATTCTGTTTTTATTCATCACAAAGCTCACATTAAAACGTCAATTTACTGCCTGTTCCTTCGCGACCAAGCCAGGAAAGAAAGGCAAGAAACAAGGCTCGTGGTTCTTTTTAAGGATTCTTTTAGAATACATAACAATAAAGAAAATAAATTACGTCTAAATTGTAACATTTTTGACCGAGTTGGAGCAATTTCAATCCCAAGCTTCTCTATCATCTAAATAATCCGAAATGTTATAGTAGGCTTTTTATAAAGATTTTGTTACGTTTTTAAACTTGTTAATTGTCAGTTTTTGTACACACTTCATGTTTAATAAACGGCCACCAATTTCAGTTCTTAACTTAGTTTAATTTCAGGACTTAACGTGTTAAAACGACGTGTTAATAAATTATACAAAAACCAAAATTTATAGCTCGTCAAATACCGACTTAATATTTATACCCTTCGAATGTTTTACCGCGAACCATCGAACGTTGGAGGTCACCTATTGGGAATAATAAACATGGACCAATAAAGCTAACTAGCTAGCTATGTAAGTTTAAAAACTGAAAACCAACGTAATTATACTAATATTACTTGTTTGTTTGTTACTCAATTACGTCGTAATGGCTGAACCGATGTCGATGAAATATGGTGTGTTACATTATGACCTGGATTCAAACATAAGCTACTCTTTGTTGATAAACAACGCGTGCGAAGCCGCTGGCGGGAGCTAGTAACATCATATTATTTATCTCGGAATCCCTTTTTACGAGAGTAATACGTATCTGAGCCGTGACGAATGAAATCTCGATGATGTCACGTGATACTAGGGATGCTAACTTCAAAAAATGATATACCTTAGGAAAATAGTACATCATCATCATCATCACATCAGCCACAAGATGTCCACTGCTGAACATCATCATCATCAGGCCTTCTCATCCCACTGCTGGTCATAGGCCTCTCTTCGTTGTCGCCATTCGCCTCTATTCTGCGCTGTTCTAACCCACATACGACCTGCGATTTTTATTATATCGTCGACCCATCTTGCCGGCGGACGAGCTGCGTTCCTGGTTACTTCTCGGAGCCACCACACAGTCAGCACCCTGCTTTACCTGTCATCACCGCGCCTGGCCACATGTCCTGCCCAACTCCATCTTAGTCCCAATATACGCTTGCTAACGCTTGCACTTTAGTCCGCTTGCGAATTTCGGTATTGGGGACTCTATCTAGTAGTGTCATGCCGAGCATGGCGCGCTCCATGGCTTTCTGTATGACTCTAATCCTGTGAAGTCTCCTTCGTGAGGGTCCATGTTAAGCACCGTAGGTTGATGTTGGCAGAACACATTGACTGTAGAGGCGGGTCTTCAGGCATTGTGGAACGGTGGAAAATTTTAAAATATTGTCCAGCTAGCTGAACGCCGCCCATGCTATCTGAACTCTCTTAGATATCTCCTTGGCCTGTAATTCTGCAGAACATAGGCCCCTCTATGGATTCCCAGAGCGACCGATCTTGGCGCGGCACCCAACGGCTCGCAGCAACTTTTATCAGCTCTTCTTTCCATCTAGTGAGGGCCCGTCACTTTACAGGTCGTGATATCGAGAACCTTTCTGCCCCAACGGCCATCAGTTCTTCAAGCTATGGCCCTGTCCACTGCCACTTCAGCTTGCTAATCTTTTGCGCTATGTCGGTGACTTTAGTTCGTCTACGAATTTCCTCATTTCTGATTAGATCTCGTAGAGAAACACCAAGCATAACTCTCTCCATAGCACGCTAAGCGACCGCGAGCCGACCTTATGAGCGACTAAAGTATAGTTAGATTTTTTTATAAATACAAATACAATCACAAATTCCATATATTTATTTGTAATAATTTTAGGTTACAATAGAAGTGAGGGTAAATAAAAAGGCCCAGTAAAATTCTACCAATACTGGCGAACAAAAGTGTATCCTTTATAGTAAAGTATAAAACAACTGTATAACGCGTGTTTAAAAAATTCCTTATCAATTTTTGTATAGGATTTTTTAAAACACGCGCTAAACAGCGTTTAATTTTTTTGGGGTATACCCTAAATGTTTATTTAAAACTAGCTTCTGCCCGCGGCTTCACACGCATGGTTTGTCAACAAAAAGTAGCCTATGTGTTAATCTAGGTTATAATCTACGTAAATACCAAAATTCATCGAAATCGGTTTAGCCGTTTCGGCGTGATTGAGTAACACGAATTTTCTGTCACATCTGAGGTAGTATCAAACGAAAAAGATCTCCGAATCACCTTAAGCCAGTCGGTGTTGTATGTATGAATGTATGTTTGTTTGTCCGAGGATAACTTTCAAAGCGTTTACCATCGTGAAACTTGGTATATAGGTAGGTAGTGAATTGCACAATTTTGGTGTGACTAAATGAGATAAAAATGTGTGGGGGGGGTTGTTGAGGTATTGGGGGTTCAAGAAGGGTAAAAAAAACAAAATGGGACTATCCGGTCAAGTGGCACGTCTAATAAAAGGTTTTAGTGAGTACATTTTGACCCTGTTTTTATTTTTAATTTAAACCTTGTAGTTTTAAGTTATTAGCCATAATAAAAACTGAAATTTTACAAAATTCACAGGGTGCACCAGTGACTCCACAGTGCTGAAATTTGATATGTGTGTAGCTTTAGTGACACAAATATAGGGAAAAGCCTGAAATTCAGAATAACTGCAATTTGTACCCCAAAAAACGATAACCAATTAACAAGAACCCCCGTTACCTCTAATTTGAATGAAACTGTAGCCCAAGTAGAGAGTTTAGCATTTTGTGGCATTCATTTATTCGTTAAAGATTAAGGCTGGCATGCACATAGATCACTAAACGTATTAAGCGACTAAACATGTTGAAATTTGACGTATTTGCATAATACGACAACGCCTTAAATCCTATTTAGCCAATAAATACGTTTAGGCATCGTTGTGCAAATCGCCTTAAGAATAATACTTATTTTGTGAGATTCGCGAGCTCTCAGTTCGGGGCGAACCACTAGTTTTATCAAGTCGCATATCCATCATCGAGTCATCTACCTCCTCCGTAGCACAGTAAGCGAATAACCGGCTGAGACGCAGGAGGTTGCGGGTTCTATTCCGATTTTTGGTCTGGAAGGGAAAAATCTAGCAATAACTTCCGACTTGCAACTCAGCTTAGCTATCAAGTCGCTGACTCAGAAAACATTTCGGTATTTCTATTCGGGGTATTCGGACGCCATTTTGCAAATCCCAGTAAATCCCCACTTTATCTCGAGATATCATAGCTTATGAATATTTTGTCCAAATGCTTTTAGTCAAATATATTCGTGTATTTTATCTGACTTTTGGAACCTTGAATTATATGAATTATTATGGTTACCCGCCCGTGGCTTCGCACGCGTGGTTTTTCAATAAAAACATTATCCTCCTTTTGCGCAGTCAGATAAAAAGTAGGCTATGCCCTTTCCCAGGATATAATCTATCTCCTTGCCAAATTTCATTACGATCCGTTTAGCCGTTTAGTCGTGAAAGCGCAACAAACAAACAGAGTACTTTCGCATTTAGTATGGATATGGATTCGAAAGTAACGTTACCTCTATTGACATATCGTGACAAAACGCGCGTGCGAAAGTGCTGATGAAGCTTTATTGATCGAGCGAAGCGAGATCTCCTAATCAACTAGGACGGGGATAACCAATCAACATAAACTCCCGTTACTTGTAATTTTAATGATGTAGGTCAAGGAAGTATTTCTTACCAAAAGCCTAAATATAATTTATCAGATCTCTAACTTGAGGAATTATGGATTGCCCATACAATCTTTGAACCCCTATTTCACTCCTTCAAGATTATTTTTTGAGACAAAAGATAGCCTATATCCTTCCTCAAGATATAATTTATCTCCTTGCTAAATTTCATTCCGATCCGTTCAGCCGTTTAGGCATGAAAAGGTAACAAATAAACAGAGTTATTTTCACATTTATAATAATAGTGTGGATTAGTATGGATGTTGATTTACTGACTTAAACCGTGCGAAATGAAACGGCTTCGCTAGTTTGGTATAAGCGCAGTTAAATGCGCGGGTAAAATGCAAACGTTACCATTTACGATTGTTTTGTTTACTCGCTACATTAAACCCTTAAATTTAACCCTCTACCCTTGAATCCAAATTTTCTAAGAAGCGGTAAACGTTATATGACTCCCGTAAATGTACGAGGAGTTTCAAATTATGGGTTATCAATATATTTTAAACTAGCTTCCACGCGCGGCTTTGCACGCGTTTTAGTCAATAAAGAGTAGCCTATGTTAATCCAGGTTATAATCTACGTAGGTACCTACATACCAAATTTAATTAAAATCTATTTAGTAGTTTTTGCGTGAAAGAGTAACAAATATCCACACATACATCCATACAAACTTTCGCATTTCTAGTATTAGTGACACGACATTTTTATATTGTTTGGGAATATACTGACAATATTCAAGTGACGGTTTCTCAAAACATAAAAAAGACTTCTCGAAAGAAAAAACTACTGGTTATATTTTCAAATTTTTAATAAAATCGACTAAGTTTAGGTGAAGATTCGATATAAAACTTACTGCTTACTCTTGCAATCGACATCCAAAAATAAAAGGCGATTTGATATCTCTTTCGGAAATGGCTGCGGGTTTTGTGTTAGAAAGGGACAACGAGAGATATCTAGAGATGTTACCAATACAGTATCTGTGGTTAGATAGCAAGCATTATGCAATAGCACAACATAAGTTTCATAAAGTGTTTGTTTTTACATGCCAAAATAAATTTAATACTTCTATGGTAAACATTTGACAAATTTATTATTTATGCTTATCAAAACAACCCCTTTCATTTTTGTGCGTATATTATCGAACACCCTATATGTAATAGAAGATTTATACAAAATACAAAAGAAGGTTTAGAATGTATATTTACATTTTAATAAAACTGCACACACCTTTTATTTACCCTCTTCTTTATTTATTTTTATTTGATAGCGTCGCTGCTGCACTACCTTTGCTTCTGGTTTCAGCTGAAAGTCAGCGTTGGGTGCTTAACAACCAAACATTATGCTGAGCTGAATGCCATTTTGATACGCAGACACATGAGTCGAACTGTCGGTCGCCTCTAATTGAGATCTTGCGAGTCTCCGATTACAACAAAAAAATATTATTTGTACCTAATCTTTGACTATCAAAACAGTACCACGAAATTAATAACCACCTCATTTAACCTACAGTTTCATTCAAATTACAGGTAACGGGAGTTCATGTTATGTTGTTTTCTTTGTGATACAAATTGCAGTTATTCTGGATTTCAGACTTTTGCCTATATTTGTGTCACTAAAGCTACACGAATACCAAATAACAGCACTGTGGGGTCACTGGAGTACCCTGTGAATTTTGTCAAAGTTCAGTTTTTATTATGGCTCCGTTTTTATTTTTAGTAAAGTCCTTATAGTTTTTGGGTAATTACTTAAAAACTATAATGACTTTACTAAAAATAAAAACGGAGTCTAAATGTACTAATGAAGACCTTTCATTAGACGCTCAATTTGACCTAATAGTCCAATTTTCAGTTTTTTTTATCCCTCTTGAATCCCAATATCTCAACAACCCCCCAACATTTTTAGCTCATTTAGTCACACCAAAATTGTGCCTATGCATCAAATTTCACGATGATCGGATCAACGCTTCGAAAGTTATCCTCGGACAAACAAACATACATACATAAATACAACGCTGATTTGCCCAATTCGATTTAGAGATCTTGCTTTGCTCGATCAATAAGAATATATATATATATATATATATAATAATGATTTTGTAAACGGGTACCTATGACTCCCGAGTTCTTAGACGTTCGCCTATTTTTAGAAACGTGGGTATAACAGTTCAAGTCGCAGTTAAATTAATTATTTCTGCAGAAGTAAAGTTTCATGTGTTTACGCTTACTTTGGAATTTCTCAATTTCCCGGAGTGTATTTACATTTACATTGTTATAAATTATGGAAGGTTCTAGACTTAGACCGCTTTTATGGTTTATATGCATCATCATATCAGGTCACGTCACAGGACGCCCACTGCTGAACATAGGCCTCCCCCGTAATTTTTTTATTTATTTATATACTAGCGATTCGCCCCAAACTGAGATCTCGCGAATCTCCCATAAAAATAAAAATAAATTATTTGTAATCGTTCACGAAATAAATAACCAACTAACTTGACCCACAGTTTTTTTCAAATTACAGGTAACGGGAGTTCATATAAATTGGTTATTCTTTTTTGGGGTATAAAATGGTAGTTATTCTGTATTTCAGACTTTTGCCTATATTTGTGTCACTAAAGCTACACGAATACCAAATTTCAGCATTGTGGGGGCAATGGTGTACCCTGTGAATTTTGACAAAGTTTTGTTTTTAATATGGGTAATAACTCAAAAACTACGAAAAATTTAATTAAAAATAAAAACAGGATTGAAATGCACTAACAAAGACCTTTTATTTGACGTCCCACTTGACCTTATAGTCTCATTTAAATTTATTTTTACCCCTCTTGAACCCTCTTGAATCTCAACAACCCCCCAACATTTTTAGCTCATCTAGTCACACCAAAATTATGCCATCACTATCTATCTAATAGGTTGGCGAAAAAGTCTTTTCGCATTATAGTATGTATGAACTTGTAATAAAATCTCTTTGGCTATTTGTATCTGGCTAGTTTTGGTATCATTCAAAGTTTAAATTTTAAAGAAGATAATTCCAAATTCAAATTAGGAAAATGTGTTATTTGTTTTACGTACTGTAAAGATGAGTGAATCTAATGAAGAAATTCGATACATTTTAAAATTTTACTACAAAAAAGGTAAAAATGCAACGCAAGCCGCGAAAAAAATTTGCGATGTTTATGGACCTAGTGCAGTGTCTGTGAGAGTAGCACAAATTTGGTTTAAGCGTTTTCAATCCGGAAATTTTGATGTCAAAGATGCACGTTGCTCTGGTCGCCCTATTACGGATAAAATTGATGCCATTTTTGAAAAAGTGGAGCAAGATTGGCATATCAGTAGTTACGACGTAACTGAAGAACTGGGAATTGACCACAAAACAGTTTTGGCGCATTTGAAAAAAAACTGGATACACAAAAAAGCTCGATATTTGGGTACCCCACGAGCTCACTGAAAGAAACCTAATGAACCGTGTACTCATTTGTGATTCTTTATTACGACGTAATGAAACCGAACCATTTTTGAAGAAGCTGATAACTGGTGATGAAAAGTGGATCACGTACGACAAGAACGTGCGAAAAAGGTCGTAGTCAAAGGCCGGTCAGGCTTCACAGACTGTGGCGAAACCCGGATTAACTCGCAACAAGTTGATGCTGTGTGTGTGGTGTGATTGGAAGGGCATTATTCATTATGAGCTGTTACCACCAGGCAGGACCATCGATTCTGAACTCTACTGCGAACAACTGATGAGAATAAAGGAAGAAGTTGAGAGAAAGCGGCCGGAATTAATCAACAGAAGGGGTGTGGTTTTTCATCATGATAACGCTAGACCTCACACATCTTTAGCCACTCAGCAAAAATTAAGACAGTTTGGCTGGGAGGTGTTAATGCATCCGCCGTATAGTCCTGACCTTGCACCTTCAGATTTCCACCTGTTTCGGTCTCTTCAGAATTCTTTAGGCAGTGTCAGGTTAACATCACGAGAGGACTGCCAAAACCACTTGTCGCGGTATTTTGATCAGAAGCCCCAAAATTTCTATAGCAATGGGATCATGTCCCTACCTACAGGATGGTAAAAAGTTATCGAACAAAATGGTACCTACATACTTTAGTTAAATGTAAATAAACTATATTAAAAAATGATTTGAATTTTCTTAAAAAATGCGAAGAAACTTTTTCCCCAACCTAATATGTATCAAATTTCAATACATACATACATACATACAACGAGACAAACCTGTAAGGTTTTACAGTGCTTTATTTATGTTTATGTATGTAACTTTTTGTTAAATAAATAAAAAAAATAAGATAAAATTAAAAAAAAACGCCGATTTTCCCAAGTTGATTTGGAGATCTCGCTTCGCTCAATCAATTATAGGCTTGCGTTTGACCACGATCTCGCCTGATGGTAAGCGATGATGCATTCTACGAGGCCTAGAAGAAACCTATTCACTAGCGACTTAAAGATACCTAGGTTGTAGCTATCAGGAAACACAGACTCAGGCAAGGCGTTCCACTCCTTGGCGGTGCGCATAACAAAGGTCGAAGAGAACCGCTTTGTGCGAATGGAAGGTATTTCTACCATATAGCGGTATCGCATCGCAGAGCGTCTGGATTTCCAGAGCACCCAACGGCTCTCAGCAACCTTTATCAGGTCTGCCCCAACGGCCATCAGTTCTTTGAGCTATGAGCTCTGCCACTTCAGCTTGCTAATCATTTGTGCTATGTCGGTGATATTGGTTCGTCTACGAATCTCCTCATGTCTGACTGGATCTCGTAGAGAAACACCAAGCATAGCTCTCTCCATAGCACGCTGAGCGACCGCGAGCCTTCTTACGAGATCTATAGTGAGAGACCACTTTTTTGTGCCATATGTCATCACTGGTAAAACACTGATCAAAGCGACTACACGACACAGCGCAAGTGCGTCACACGTCGCATACTTTACGTGTCAGCAAATTGTTTTAAGTATTATAATACAAGCTGTTGCTCGCGACTTCGTACGCGTTACACTACTAAATGTGTAGGTAACTTATATATAAAGCTAAACAAGCTGTTGCTACTTGACTTGACATCGCATTTTCATCCCCTGGGACCTGATTTATGGGATAAAAAGTAGCCTATGTATTAATCCAGGTTATAATCTACGTACAGACTAAATTTCATCGAAATTGGTTAAGCCTTTACGACGTGATTGAGTAACAAACAAACAAACAAATAAATAAATAAACAAACATCTAAACATTGGCATTTATAATATTAGTGTTATGTATGTTCACTATTTCACGGTTAAAAGGCTGAAATTTGGTATATACCTACCAAGATAGACCTACCTTGATTGAGACTTATTAGGTCATCTGTAATAACAAGTAAATTTTTTACAAAAATATATCAGACTTAAACAAACTACTGAACCAATTTTGATGAAATCGCTATCTGAAAGTATATCCTTTCAAAAAAAAATAATTTTCCAAATCGGTTGATAAATGAAGGAGTTCTGAGATAACAAACATAAAGATAACAACCGAATTGAGAATCTACTCCTTGTTTAAGTCTATTAAAAAGTACAGAAAAACTCTTACAGACTCTTTTTCTTTTAATAAAAAGTCAGGGTTCTAAATTTTTCATGTTAAAAGTATGTAAAACTCTTCGGTATAAAATACGAAAAAGCTTCAACTCAGTACTTTTACATGGTTACAATGCCTGAATACACGATGCTATTCATGCAAGCCCTGCGGCTCACGGGAACACAGGTTTAACTAGTTAGAGAAGCCCTTTCTCTGTGTAAACGTAAGAATTAATGAAAATTCTTTATCATACCTTACAAGCTAGACATAACATATATAAATAAAAAGAAAACAAATAAATGTAAGCATAATTGGCGGTCTTATCGCTTAAGGGTCCTATCTGCGGTTACCCGTTTTATACGAATATTTCGAACAAGACTGTGGCTCGGGTGTTAAAGAGAGATAAACAAAAATAAATACACACAAGGTTTGATTCATCAAAAATTGAGTGATTAGAAAAAAACAAATAACATTCGTCAAATAAATTGATTTGTAACTCGCGTTTTCGTAAAATGAGCAATTGAGTGAATTATCTAACCCTGTTTTTAACGAAAAAACGAGTCTAAAGTTATTAACAAAAATTATATTAAAAGAAACATATTGTCTTCTTTTGAGTACTGTGACTAAATTTTAGTATATAAATACTATACTAAAATACTTGTACTATTGTACTTTTATATTACTACTTGAAATTCGTTATTTCAAAAAAATAACGAATAACAACTGCGCATTTTGCGCTATAAAAGATGTCGTTTTATAACAAAGTTCAACATTATAAAAAAAACTACAAGTCTACAATCCATTAATTATTTTAATATGATTTTATTTAAATCAATTATAAAATGATGAAACGCAGCATGGTTTTGGCACTCTGCGCCGAGCGCTTTTGGAGGGAGGATGTATCGCTGCTCGTCCGCGCACTATACATAGATACGTATACTTATTATTATAGGCCAGTGCGAGCGTAGAATTATAGCGTGACCGAGTGATATGATCTCTAAGTATCCATTTTATATAATTATTATTTTATAAACTTTATTATCATATCAGATAATAATTAGTTATACTAAGTATTAGAATTCTAATCACTAATCGTGACAGCGACCTGATCTGATGATTGAGTCAGGAGCTGTTCCATGGAGCTCCTCAACAAGTTATCTAATTGAGCTGAAACTTTGCACACCGGTAGAATCCTAATGGCAATACTTGACTATAGTAAAAACACTTTGATCTGATGATGGAGTCAAAGGGGTCTCTTACAGACAACCTTTGGATGGAGAGGTTCATTGCTTAATGGAAGATAGGCCGAGGTGTAAAAAAGAATAAACTAGAAGAGAAATAGTAGAAAAAGAAAAATTACTTAGGTACCCTTAATACTTAATATTATTATTAGGTACATAAATCATTATAAAAAAATAAATATCATATATAAAATAAATAAATATGTATTAATATACATATGATATTCATAATATTATAGATCAGATGAATAAATCACAACTCTTCATGGAGATCAAAGTTTTTGAGTCTAGCTTTAAATACGAAAGGTGAGGGGGATTGTCTAATGGAGACCGGCAAACGTAGTGAACGGAATGGAAGTCATATTTAAAATAAATTACGCTTAATTTATTTAAATCAAATGACTACTTTACTTGTTACTACATTTAAACACAAGCCTAGACAGAACTTCATCAACAATTCGGTATTTTCGTACTAAGCCAAACAACTGCAAAGAAATAAGGGCATTTACCCCAGTTACAGCAGGATCGCGACACCAAAACTACACTTTCACAGCACAACCGACAGTATTATGGGAGGCTGTCTTTGCTACCCACAGTCCACTCGCCGTTGTGAAAAGAAAAAGATGTTCCGAACGCCACAAGATGGTGGTCTCTCCTCCTAAGAAAAACGTGACCAAACCGATTGCTGTTTAGACGGAAGTCAAAATAGCAATCTTTATTTAGAATTTTGTATAACTATTTAGATACTTTTAAATGATTAAACCGAAATATGATGTCATTAATTATTGATAAATAGGTGATGTTTACAATAGGTACTTTTATGTTAAAATGTGCATTGATTAGTTCATTTTATTGTGTAACTAGCTGTTGCCAGCAGCTTTCCTCACGTTTTTCTGGGATACAAAAATACATACCTATAGAAACTTTGACATCGCAATTTTATCCCATGGAAGTAGCTTTGTGTTAATCCAGATTATAATCTACGTACACACCAAATTTCATCGTAATCGGTTACGCCATTACGACGTGATTGAGTAACAAACAAACATCCAAACTTTCGCATTTATAATATTAGTGTGATGGCTCGCTTTTTACATTGTTAACCCTACTGATGGAACAGGGCGGGTGGGGTATATGAACATAACAATTTTTCAATATGCTCGTAATCCCCATCGGTTCAACAACCGCGTGATTCGGATTGTAATTACTCGATTCTTTTTAACTATCCCGTCTATAGGTTATATAGAAGAGCCACGCGCGACCGTTTATACTGCCTTCACACTACGCACTCGATACTCGAGTGACGAATGACATTTTCACTATTCGCGAGCTCGCTTTGTCGTCGCGCGAATGTGTATATGAATCACTCTATTCCGGGTCTATTTTAGTACTGCAGGGCGCTTCTAAACAACATTTTTCTATGGTAGAGACTTGAGTGCGTATAGCCACTTGTATGAGCTGTTGTGCAACACAGATGCTCTGAGGGGAGCAGAAATAGACATTCTAAAAAAGTTTCTGCGGAGTTTCTTTTCATTGAAATAAATAATAAATAAATACTGGTGGACATTACACACAGCGCTATCTAGCTCCAAACTAAGCATAGCTTGTACTATGGGAACCAGATAACTGAGAGAATACTTACTTATATACCTTTTTTTATAAATACTTACTTATAATATATAGAAAAACATCCAGACCCGGAACAAGTATCTGTAATCATCATGCAAACATTTGTTCCGCGGCGGGAATCGAACCCGCTACCTCCTACGTCTCAGCCGGCTATACGCCCACTGCGCCACGGAGGTCGTCATGAAATATGACTACTATGTCGCGATAGGCGTAACAAAATACATAACTAACATAACATAGCCGCGCCTGCTAACGCGTCGCCGCCACGACGAGTCACTGCTGTTTATTTTACTTTAGAAAAAATGAATTGTGCATGTATAATTCATGTATACCTAATTTCGAACGGTACTTGAACCGTTAGTTAGTGACAATGCAATAATATGGTAGCATTGAGGTGGTTAAATGATGGAGACGGATGCTAGACAACAGAACTACTGAATGGATTGTAGTGGGCTACTAGTGTTTGAGCTCATTTGAATCTGCATGCGGTTCCGTTTATGAATTTTATAAGAGCTTCTTTTGAAAAAGTATTTCCATAAAAATACTTATTTACGAAACAAATAATAAATCTTATAGGATCTCTCCCAACTAATAACTGTCAGGGCGTGATAGACGTCACGAGATAAAGCCCGCCTCAGCCCCCCAATTGCGCTAGCGAAATGCCGATGAAAACTATATCAATGACAATCGTTTTCACAAACATAACTCACCTAGTAGTAGTAAAGGACTTTGTGAAAAAAGTACTACTACGGTACTTATCTCCGTCACCAAACAGTAAGGCTTGCATTGCTGTGTTATGATTTGAATGGTATTGGTACCGGCGAAATTACAGGCACATGACTGCACAAAGTCTGAGACGTAATCTGTGAGGTATTGCAATGAGGGCTTTTCGTTTACAATTAAAAAAAAACTAGTTCCAACTATCGTAATAGATGGTGCTGTCTGGAGATACGCAGCCAAAAATATGGTTTATATGCCAAAATCTCAATGGCACAATATTACTAGTGGTTCGCCCTGAACTGAGATCTCGCGAGTCTCCCTTTTTTTTCCTAACCTTTACTGTCCCACTGCTGGGCAAAGGTTTTCCCCAATTCTTTCCACCACTCTCGATCCCTGACCAACTCTACCCAATCACTGTTGAAGACATCTAGGTCATCACGCCAGCGTTTTCTCGGGTGACCGCGTCATCTTCTGCCGTCTACGGGTATCCATTCTGTAATTTATTTTGCCCATGCCTGCCCCATTCCATGCGGGTCACATGTCACGAGTCTCCCTTATCAACAAAAAAATATTATTTGTATTTTGACGTTGCCGATTTAGACGTTCCGAATAGTCCCATTTATGTTTTTTTTACCCCTCTTGAACCCCGCCACCCCTCCCCCATATTTGTAGCTCATTTAGTCACACCAAAATTGTGCTATCACTACCTAGCTATAATACCAAATTTCACGATGATCGGATAAACGCTTTGAAAGTGCAACGTCGATTCGCGCAAGTTGATTTTGAGATCTCGCTTCGCTCGATCAAAAAGCCTAAAACAATCTCACTTCATCACTCACTTTTTTTATTCCAAGTTCCTCGTAACATAATGTTAACACGGCAATTGACATTGACGATTCGATTTCCTCTGATAGTCAGCGTATGACAGAGGAACGCCATCTGTTAGCAGTTATAAAAACATGGCCGCGAAACCCCCTCATTATTATAGGCAGTATTTCCATTCAAAGTTGTCCTTATAACTGACTAAGCGGTATCGTCGCAAGGCGCTGCCGATTTACATTAAATATTGTTTATTGGAAATTTATCGATTACTGGAGCTACCGGTTACCGATTATTAAACCCACCTCTAAAATCTGCCTCTAAACTCTCTAAAATCTGTAAATCCGATTTCGGATCTGTGCTTTAAATTAATGTCGTACATAACAAAACAGGTTGTAGAAGTTTTTACTTCAAAAACTAACTAAAAACAACGCAAAAAGTACAATGAGCATTAAGTAACAAGTTAATATTCTGGCAAATTAAAAATATTACTAACAAAAGAAAATAATAGCGTTCTGTATGCTCAAAGGTTTACTGGAACAATGCTCTTATTAGAGCTAGTCTCGTCTTTTGAACCCACTTTAAAAAAAAGAGGAGGTTCTCAATTCGTAGGATTTCAATAAAAAAATCCTGGACATTTCACACAGCGCTATCTAGCTCCAAACTAAGCAGAGTGAGCTTCTATTTCAATGATTATTTTTGAAGTGAAAACTACTTTAGGCGCGTTGGGCATTTTTTGAGATGGGAAAAAACCATTCAACTCGTGATACTGTTACCATTACCGATACCTCTGTATATAAGTATATGTAGTGTAGTCTGCTTTTAAATTTTGAATACCCAAACATTGAGCGCAAAATTTTTCACTTCTGTTGGCACTCCCGGAGTGCTACTTTTTTGTTAGAAAGGGGGTCTTTTCTGACGTTCGCAGCTTCGCACGCGTAGTTTTTCGATAAAACATTACCCTCCTACTGCGCAGTTGGGTAAAATGTAGCCTATGTTACTCAGGGATAATGTAGCATTCTAATATAACTTTTGAAACTATCATGGTTATTAACACTATTTGTACTAAAAACGGGATCAGTTTACCCCGGGAAACGGGGTAAACTGATCTGTGTTTACCCGTGATCATGGCGCATGCAACTGCGTCGAAATATCGGGACACTCAAGAACTCACAAATCATGGTAAATATCCCGTTTTTAGTACAAGTGTGGAGGTCAAAGTTAATGCATAACATTGTTAAATAATTATTACTTAAGCTGATTTATATAATTTCCTAATGATTAAGCATACATCAAAATTCTAATTATAATATGTAAACTAGCATCTATATTTAAAATTGTTTATGACATATTTTTTGTGGTTCCAATAAAAGTTTATTGTTATTATTATTATTAAATAGTAGCATTCTAATGGTGAAAGTATTTATGAAATCGGACCCGTAGTTTTTGAGATTATTCGTTACAAACACACAAAAAACCTTAGTACCGCCTTGACATGCATATGACGCATGCTGCCAATGTAGTCGCCAGTAGAATTGTCAATCGGCCATCATTAGCTGCACCTATGTATGAGAAAATGAATTTTCTTCATTATATCTTTTTGCGTGAATTTTTCCGATATCTTAATAGTTATTCTGCTATTCGCGCCGGAGACAAAACGAACAAATCAAAGGTTATCAAAACTGGTCCAGCCAGAACCTGTTAGTATCTACAGTGTATTATTTTGGGATAGGATATGTTAGGTCATTCCTATATATTTGGGGACTTATCAGTATTCAACTGATCTAATTATGGACTTTAAAGATACATACTTTTCCCAAACATGCTTGGAAATTTGAGCATTATTTTGACAACAATCTTCGAGAGAAATCGAAATTGCTGTACTGGCCAAATACATGCGAGCAGCGGCCGGCAAAAGTTGTATGAAAATCCATATCTGTCCATGGTTTAGCGGCCAAATAAATTATATAGTAAACTCATATGACTCATGAGAGGATGTAGCGAGTTCGATTCTCGCCGCGGATCAAATATTTACATGATCAACAGATGGGTTGGGATGGGGTCTAAATGTTTTTCTTTATATTATAAATATGTATTTACAACAAAAGGTATATACATATGTATTCTATTAGTTATCTGGTTCCCGTAGTACAAGCTCTGCTTAGATTGGGGCTAGATAGCGCTGTGCGACATGTCCAGCAATATTTATTTATTATAGCTGTCGTGTAATTTAAAAATGGAACAATCTTTTACTCCGAAACATGGCAACCAAGGATGTAACCTATCAAAGGTTGTATTTAAATTTCGAACTGACTTGCAAATAGAAAACTGTTTATTGAAAAAAAAACAAATGAACACCTTTTTAACGTGGGAAATATTATTGTTGTTCGTTGTTCGTCATTGATTTTGAAAAGTATTAATTGTATTTTTTATTTTGTTTTATAATTTCCGCGCATTATTTGAGAAAAGTACTACTATACAAGCCATGGCCACAACTAGGCATTGATGGACTTACGTATGTGTGCTTCGTCTTCGCCTCAGTCCACATTTACACGTTCGTCCACCAATGCCGCTTTTGATGGCCGCTGCAGTAATGTAAATACTATTGACTTTAACAAGACTTTGAAGAACATAGAACTCATCAACAACAAACAGTTGATGTATCGCAAGATCCAAGATTCATTTATTCAGCTAGAGTTTATTCATTTATTCTACTTAGAGTAACATGACAGCCAAATCCAAATCGTTACCCTAATACACAAGAATTCATAAAATAAACTTAAAAACTAACACAGATACAAAACAACAAAACAATTAAACATTAGAAAAACATCAGAGAAACATAGAAAATCATAATTAATAACACAAAAACAACTAAAAATATACAAAATATATCCCACGTACTTACCTACCTACCCACTTATATTCTAATTGTTCACAGCAAGCAAAATCATTCTATAACTGGCCATCTGTCTGTAAAAAAAACAACGAGCCTTACAGTAGTCGCATATGATGTGTAACATCTAAATAGCGCGCGCTTCCCCGGTTTCCTGTTACACATTTCTGTCCCTTTTGCCAAAATCACTCCCACAAACCGAGAGGAAAAATGTTACACATCAATATCGAGTTGAGTGTGCGAAACGGTGAGGGCATTATGTGGCCGTTAGGCACGACAGATTAGTTAAGGTATCTTTGACATCTGAAATAACTGAATTGAATTGTATTGGAGATCACAGGCTGTCAACTGTCAGTTGATAAGCAATTCGTGTATAACAGCCGAGATCACAGGCAACATGTGTATTATCACGTGCTATATTTCCGAGCTCCAGGTAACTTAGAAGTCACTTCATCATCATCATCATCACCATTAACCTATGTATAATAGTCCACTGCTGGACATATGTCTCTCCCAGGGTGCGCGATTGTGCCCGACCCTCAGTTCTCGCCAGCCACAGCGCGCAAATCTCACTACATCTAGCCGGAGGGCTTCCTACACTTCGCTTGCCTAGACGTGGTCTCCACTCAAGAACACGTTTACCCCAACAGTTATCGGTTCTGCGGCAGATATGACCGTTCCACTGCCACTTCAGCTTGCTGTCCCTCTGAGCTATGTCGATCACCTTGGTTCTCTGCAATCTTCCCCTGTGGGTGGGCTTTAAATCCTCCGTCGTCCGAGACACGTTCTCGGAGACCCGGATGACGAAATCACCTCCGCTAATGCGGAAGGTGAGTCATCTACATCAGACAGAGCAAACACTTCACAGAAACACCGATCTCGCCGGCGAGGTCGACGAATCCCTTCAGTCGCCGCCTATGCGAGGTACAAACATGTACCCGGGCGTTTCTCTCCTATCCCCATCCCGGCAACAGCCCAAGCCGAGGTTCGTACCTAAGTGGTGCCCTTGCGCTAGTTGCCTAAATAACTTACTGGGCTGAGCGCCATCTGCGCTCGCCAAAAGTTCGGTTAAGCTGTCACGGCCTCAGAGGCCAACAGCGAGATTAGTCCATTCGAAAAAAAAAAAAAAATTCCCCTGTGGGCCTCTTAGCTTGCGTGCTGGCGAGGGCGAGGGGGGAGGGGTAGGTAACCACCTACGAGCGAGCGGAAGTGAGATTATTACTGCGACCGAACGTCAACGACAGTTTAAAACGCGCGGATTTTGAAATTACTTTACGTGTGCTCGTTTTTTTATCTCGGTCGTCTCTTGTACCCGCCTAGACGGGATACCCTAATCAAATAACTTATAGACTAATCCAGGACTGGTTCTCTGTGGGATAACCTCGTTTCGGATTCTATCCTTCAGAGAAATTCCGAGCATAACTCACTTAGATTTTTGTAAAAAAATATATATATTTTTTTTTTACATGCTGCTCTATGTCGGATCAACATTCACGAGTAGCAGTTGCCAAGACCACCTTCGCCTTAGCCATCTATATTCCCATCTAGTTAGTTCCTGTAACTAGCGAACACGGTCAAAGTTCGGACCTGCGGGTAGTTGTAAACTCATTGACATTCCAAAACTTGCATACCTTTAGTTGTGGAATCTGAGTAATGATGTGGCTGAGATAAATAATCGTTGCCCAGATTCTGCGGCCACTAAGCAAATGCAACAATGGGCGTTACATTTTCGATTTAAAAAAAGCTAGTTCCAACAAGCGTAATAGTTGGGGCTGTCTGGAGATACGTCGGCAAAATATATGGTTTACTAGCTTCCGCCAACGGCTATTCATCGAAATCGGTTCAGCCACTATGACGTGATTGCGTAACAAACAAACAACCAAACTTTCACATTTATAATATTAGTGTGATACTACTTAATACGCGTAAAAATACTACAAATACAAATAAATTCATTGCATAATCTGGTTAGGTACAAGGTGTTTAGTATTACACATAAGTGCAGCCATATTCAGCGTTTTACGCGTGCGCATGCGCAATGTCGAGTTTAATTAGTAGGTTCCATTACAATGTCAAAACTATTGAGTCAGTTATAATTATTATTAAACAAGATCCTTGTCATCTAAATATTCCTTACAACTTTAATAAGCTTTTTTCTACAAGCATTTTTTTCAGTTTTGCCTAAAAACATACAGACTTCCATTCAGATAACACTACTATTAGGTAATCAGTTTTTGAAGAATGCTTTTCTCTTTCAGAAGAAGAATGCGAGGAGCTGATGGGCGGGGCGACGGCGCGCCACCGCCCTGAGGCCCTGAGTGCGCTTGTGCAGAGTACGCGGTTCAGCACACATGAGATCAAGCTCATGTACCGCGGCTTCAAGCAGGTGAGGTCAAGAGGAGAGCAGCTTCCACCAGGGCACGACTTGCCGTGGCCAGTGTGGAAGTCCTTAAATAGGCTTCGCACACAGGTTGGTCGCTGCAGAGTCAACATGTGCAAATGGGGGTTCAGGGATCCCAGCCAAACGCAATGCGACTGTGGTGATCCTGCGCAGTCGATGAAACACCTGCTAATGTGCCCTTTGTGCCAGAACACCTGCACAATGGAAGACTTAAAAATGGCTTCTCCTGACGCCTTCAATGTAGCCAAGTACCTATCCAACACAATATAAGTAGAGCTATTGACACGCTAAGAAGAAGAAGCAGGTGAGTCATGCGCCGTGTATGTCATAGTGAGGCACTGTGTGTGTCATAGTGAGGTGCTGTGTGTGTCATAGTGAGGCGCTGTGTGTGTCACAGTGAGGCGCTGTGTGTGTCACAGTGAGGCGATGTGTGCGTCATAGTGAGGCGCCAATATGTCATGGTGACGCGCTATGTGTGTCATAGTGAATCGCCAATTGGTCATGGTGAGGCGCTATATATGTCAAATTATGGCGCCGTGCAGACATCATATTTTGTCATCATTTAAAAATGCTTAAATATTTCATAACGACTTTTTTATTTGTATTTTATACGATTTGTAGATGGAACAAGCATTTGACTCAACTGATGATAACCATCGCCTATAACAGAGAGTGGCCTCGTAGGTTACGCACCTTAGTAATGTACTCTATGATGCACTGCCCTGCGTCCATCAACTTGAGGCATACAGGTGTAAAGCCTCTTGTGCCTGTTATTTCACCAGCAACCATACCTACCCTTTATACTGAAACACAGCAATGTTGTATGGCGCGAGAAATAGGTGTGGTAGTAATTCCCCGGGCGAGCTCTTTTACAAGGACTTCTACTACTCTAAAAGTTTACTCTACTACTTTGTCCTTTTTGAAACTTATTTTTACTAGCTCATACGAATTCATCTTTTCCAGGAATGTCCTTCAGGGGTGGTGGATGAGGAGGCCTTCAAACACATCTTTTCACAGTTCTTCCCCCTTGGAGGTAATTTTTATCATCATCTACATCATGTTGGATCTCAAGTCTAATAAATACACACATACACACACACCCTCAAACACACACACCCTCAAACACACACACCCTCAAACACACACACCCCCATTAGTAAAAATTTTTTTTTCACTTGTAATTTTCTCTGTTAAATATGGTAGTACAGTACTCGTAGCAAAAAAATGTTAATTCCGCCACTGATTAAGATACTTAATCAGTGGCGGAATTTACATTTTTTTTTTAATTCATTAATGCTTGCATTTGACCACGACCACGACCTCGCCTGACGGTAAGCGATAATGCAGTCTTCGATGGATCATGCTTTCCTAGAAGAAACCTATTCACTCGCGATCCCTAGCTTGTAGTTATCAGGAAACACAGACTCAGGCAAGGCGTTCCACTCTTTGGTGGTGCTAAAGGTCGAAGAGAACCGCTTTGTGCGAATGGGAGGTATTTTAACCATATAGCGGTGACGCACTGCAGAGAGTCTGGTTATCCGATGATAGAATGGAGATGGTGGGATTTGGTTGAAAAGTTCCGCTGCGCACTCCCCGAAATGTAATCGATAAAAAACCGAAAGGCTTGCAACCTTTCCTCGATGCTTCAGGCTGTGGAGCCTTGCATCAATTGCATATTTCCCAAAGCTGTTAAATTATTTATCAAGTGAAGCGAGATCTCCAAATCAACTTGGGCGAATCGGCGTTTTATGTATGTTTGTTTGTCCGCAAATAAGTTTCGAAGCGTTTATTCGATCATCGTGAAATTTGGTATATAGAAAGCTAGTGATGGTACAATCCTGGTGTGACTAATTGAGGTAAAGATATGAGGGGTTGTTGAGATACGAGTATTGGGGTTGAAAGATATATATTTTTTATGGGAGACTCGCAAGATCTCAGTTCGGGTCTACAAATTTTTGTTCCTGGTCTGGGTGGTTTTCTAGAAATTATAAATAAATATTGTTGGACATTTCACACAGTGCTAGCTAGCCCCAAACTAAGCAGAGCTTGTACTATGGGAACCAGATAACTTATATACTGTTTTGTTTGGTAAATACACACTTATAAATAAATAAATAAAATAAATATTTCTTGACATTTCAAACAGCGCTATCTAGCCCCAATTTAAGCCGAGGTTGTACTATGGGAACCAGATAACTGATAGAATACTTATATACATTTTATTTTTTTTATAAATACATACTTATAATATATGTATAGAGAAACAACCAGACCCGGAACAAATATCTGTAGATCATGATAACATTTCTACCGCGGCGGGAATCGAACCCGCCACCTCCTGCGTCTCAGCTGGCTATTCGCCCACTGCACCAAGGAGGTCGTCAAATCTTATAAGACATATAAAAACATCTGGACCCGGAACAAATATCTGAAGATAATGCAAATTAAGAGATTAGTTCCGCCGCGGGAATCGAACCCATAATATATAATACACAAGTATGTATTTACAAAAACAGTGTAAAAAATGTTTCCCATAGTAGGTACAAGCTCTGCTTAGTTTGAGGCTAGATAGCGCTGTGTGAAATGTCCAGCAATGTTTATTTATTATTTTATCATTACAGATGCTTCGCAATACGCTCACTTCGTGTTCAACACGATTAAACACAAGCAGAGCGGCAAAATCAACTTTGAGGTGAGTACGAGATAATTTATTTAATTAAACCTTCCTTTAGAAATGAAAATTATTTTATTTAATTTTATATCATTGGGATAGATAGATAGATAGATAGATGTTAGCCTATTTGTTAATCCAGGTTATAATCTACGTACTACCAAATTTCATCGAAATCGGTTCAACTGTTACGACGTGAAAGAGTAACAAACACAGATCAACCATACAAACTTTCACGTTTGTAATATTAGCAGATATACACAGAGAGATTGAGAGGGGCGGAGGGGAATAAATACCTAACGATCTACTGCCATCCGGTGTACCTACCGCCTACCTGACTACAGGACTATATGGCCGGATGCCATCCGGGACTCTCCGATACGAGAAAAAACCAAATTCGGTATAATGTTGCTAAAAAATATGTATATTGAAGTACGTATCCTAGATAAGAACTTAACAAAGCATTTCTTCTAGGTCACGCAACTAAAGAACGTGCCCTGCGATGCCCCTAAGAGATTTTTATTAATTAGCGTTTCTTTAAATAAAATCGCTTCAATTACTGTGGAAATTCCAACCTAACCTAGTCAGACAGTACATACCGCTAGGCCAAAGTGTATTTTTAACAAGCTTCAAATTACCTTCGTGCTTTAATGGCAAAATAAATAAAAATCCAATAAATACCATTTTACCTCATAAAATATGAATTGTCTAAACCCCATAATAATGCCAATAAACTCATAATAGGCACATTGACGCCAATATCTTACGTCTCTGTCTCGCATCAGAAAAATAATAACTTCTATCTCTGTCAAGTAGAATAAACTAGTTACTGATAAAGCTGCTTTTACACGAGTGCTATTAACAATATGTATTATGAAAAATCCTATGCACTTAAATGACTTATTGAAAAAAGTAAAAAAAAAACTTTATCAAAATTCTTTCCGGGTGTCCAGTGTCTGCGAGACGTGTGATTCGAGAGCTGACGCTTATCTGGTTCAATGCATAAGCATTGCAATTCTTGGGGACACTTCCGCCTGGTAGTAATCTGGAGCAGTTGAGCTTCAGTGTTTCAGTACATAGCACCTGCCTAAGTGTAAGATATATTTTTTAGCACACGTCTGTCAGTAGCAATATACTACCGTATTTATGATTTTTGATAGTTAGGGAGGGTATTGTGAAAGTGTATAATTTTATAATATAAATTTAAGCAAAATTAAACCCCAGACTGATATTAACACTGTACTAATCTCCTCCAAATATAGCTTTGATTTCATTTACATTAAACTGTCTATTTCATCATCATCATCCAAGTTTGTGGATTGTGGTTTTGTGTCATCCATCCGCCACGATCCTGCGCTAGTCTCACCCACTGACGGTCCGCGACCTTTACGATGTCGTCCATCCATCTCGCTACCGGACGTCCTACCCTTCTATATCCGCTCCTCGGCCACCATTCAGTCACTGCCCTGCTCCATCTGTCATCAGCATGCTTTGCCAAGTGTACGTCCGCTATTTGAGTTCATAACTCGATTCCCAACATCATGAGCCTTCGTTCGTCTACGGATCTCGACGTTTAGAACTCGCTCTAACAGTCTGATGATGAGCATGGTACGCATTTATTGATCGAGCGAAGCGAGATCTCTAAATCAACTTGGGCAAATCGGCGTTGTATGTATGTTTGTTTGTCCGAGGATAACTTTCGAAGCTTTGATCCGATCATCGTGAAATTTGATACGTAGGTAGGTAGTGATGGCACAATTTTGGTGTGACTAAATGAGCTAAAAATTTTGGACGGTTATTGAGTTATTGGGGTTCAAGAGGGGTAAAAAAATTAAAATAAGCCTATTAGGTCAAATGGAACGTCAAATGAAAGGTCTTCAAGAGTACATTTAGACTCCGTTTTTATTATAGTAAGTCCTTATAGTTTTTGAGTTATTAGCCATAATATAAACTGAACTTTGACAAAATTCACAGGGTACACCAGTGACCCCACAGTGCTGAAATTTGGTATACGTGTAGCTTTAGTGACACAAATATAGGCAAAAGTCTGAAATACAGAATAACTGCAATTTGTATCACAAAAAAAAAACACATTTCCTGAACTTCCGTTACCTGTAATTTGAATGAATTTGTAGGTCAAGTTAATTGGTTATTAAGTTCGTGGCACTATTTCGATGTCAAAGATCGAAATAATATTTTTTTCTTTTAATCGGATTCTCGCGAGATCTTAGTTCGGGGCGAACCACTAGTCTTTAGACAATTATGTAAAGAGAAAACTTTTCAATTCCTTTTATGAGGCCCATAGTGAAAGCCCACGTTTATGTACCATACAGATGTTCGTCTGTTGCAAACTAATCTAAATGAACATAACGTCCCATATTAGTTAAGGAATAAAGTTGTTCCTACAATAGTTTAATTTAACCCCTCGGTGGTTCATGGTAGCTTTTTGGCAGAATGCCCGCACTGACGTGTGCATTGTCCTATTGCATGATAAGCCGACCACGCTACGTCTGCATGGCTCATATTAACATCATATTAATAACAGTGTGTAATAAAAAAAATACGAGCCTTACTCGTACAGTAGTCGCATATGATGTGTAACATTTGACCACCGCGCGCGCTCATTGGTCAAATCAAATAACGCACACTTCCCTTGTTTCCTGTTACACATTTCCGCCCCTTTTACCTAAATCACTCCCACAAACTGAGAGAAAAGATGTTACACATCAAAAACACATTCGGAATCGTATTAACTGATTTTAGAGGTGGGTTTAATACCGGTAGCTTGAATATTCATCCAGTAATCGATACATTTCTAATAAACGATTTATAACGTAAATCGGCGGCGCCTTTGCGACAATGCCGCTTATTCAGTTTAACAGGTACCTATTTACATGATGAATGAATATGATTTGTTTACCTATTTTATACAGGCTGTTTCATTGATATTTTAGGACTTATGGACATAAATTTGAAAAAAAATCTATTCAACAACAATAGTAACCATTAGCCCTACTCGCGTTTTTATTTAAATAAAATAAAAAATATATAATAATATGCGCTAAGCAGACTTAGCGTGGCAGGGCTATATCGCGCGCCAAATTACAGCCTTTGTATTCGATGTAATTTATATAGATTTGAAGTCTAAACAAGGCCTAACTGTAGTTGACTTTTGGAGTGTATATCGCTGAAAAATAAATTGACTGTGAAAATTATTATTTGGGGAAAATTGGCAGCAAAAAGTTGGAAAGAGCAGCCAAATACTGAAAATAGGTAGATATTTCTGCCAATGTGCTTAATGACTGCCAGAAACTGCCGATGCAAAATTAAAATAAGGCTTTTACATTTAGTGAAGACAAGTTGACGCTTATTTAATTTTTTTACGGTGGTAAAATGCTTTACGCATGTCCTCCAACTCGGGGAGAGCTGAAGTGGTCTGTCGGACTCTCCGCAACCAACAGCATACCGACTAAAAATCCACCGATATTCCTTCATTCACCTCAGTGCCAGTGCATCATTAAATCGTCCATCTTGTGATGAGTCAGTGGATGCTGCACTAGCACTTGACAGAACACTTGAAGACAAGTTGATGGGGCGATTCAACTTGTCTTCGCACGGATTTTAACTTAAAATCGATTTTAAAAATCATATTATGGTTCCGCCAGAGTTAGCCATGAAATGCTTTTGTTGTCGCCGATTTTTTTAACGAGAATCAATTTCAATCAATTGTTTTATTTACATAAAACACATAAATACAATTAAAACCCGAACACAGATAAAACACAATAATTGTACTAGTGGTTGGCTGCCGATGGCCCCACACTAGGGCTCGGGGCCTGTATCGTGGTGACCCTTTACAATATAAATTTCACCATATATCGTGTTAAGGGTTGTATCGCCAAGTGTTCTAATTCTAGGGTGGAGGGAATAAGATCTGCACTGACGTCCCGCATAGGGGTGTATTGTGCATTTCCCCGCTCTAACCTGACCCCAGCCTTCCCAACTCCTTAAAGTAGCGGAGTAGGACTTTGGGTTGATGGCAGCAGTTTTCCAGAGTCCCCGAGGTCGTTGCTGACCTCGAAGATGACTCGATGACTTCGTGCAGTCCCGTCTTCAGTCTGGCCTCGTATGTGCGTACAGTGCGGCAGTACGTGCTCCACTCTCACTTCAGCCTGTAGGCATCCACGACACAGCCGTGGCCCTTGGAGATGGTGACTTAGTTCGCAGTGTCCTGTGATGATCTCTACCATCATCCTCAAGTCCTCGCGTTTCATCTTTAGCAGTGTGTTAGTCGCCAAGTATTGTTTATACTATAAAAAGGACCACGGTACGTTGCCTGTTTAGATCACTTACGCCATCGTGCACCTACGTTATTGAGCAACACTATTGGTTGAAAAAGAGTATCGATATTCACTTTGCCTGACTGATTAGTTTTAACTCCGTAACGAAAAGCGTAAACACTAGTTACTCATGCGTTATCGTGTAGATATTGATGTGCCCTAGAACAGGGCTTCCCAAACGTATTTGTACGTTACGCCCTTGAGAATTTGGCATTTTTTTACGACGCTCCTCAACCCAAAACGGGGCTCTAGTTTGAAAATTGCCTCTTGCCTCTCTCATTTCTTTCTCTACGTCTATTTTTGAGCTGTACTTGTTCTTATTGCAGTAATATGCAACTGCAGAAAAGCCTGTTTCACACAAGTACGAAGTCGCAAATGGTAATAGAACCTTTAACACTGCAGTGCTGATGGCACGATATTCATGAGAAACTGAACTCCAAAATTCGCTCACTCGACTCGGCCGCATCGACACACGACGCCGCCCCTGGGACAATGCTGCGACGCCCGAGGGCATCGTGACGCACAGTTCGGGAAGCCCTGCTCTATAAGATTAGCTAAGCAGAAACAAAATATGAAGTCCTGCTCTAGAACATTAGCTAAGCAGAAACAAAATATGATGTCTAGTAAAATTGTGCTGAGTGGAAGTTTTCACGCAAAAAATATGGTAGTGTAGTGATACTACCCACCCCGATGTTTTATAAAAAAGAAATATACTATGAGATCGTATATCGTTTTTTTCAGGAATTCCTGGAGATCCTGTCCCGCGTGGCGCGCGGCTCCGTGCACGAGAAGCTGGCGTGGGTGTTCGCGTTGTACGATACTGACGGAGACGGACGCATCTCCAGAGCTGAGATGCAGCAGGTACAGCTATGTATGAGATGCAGCAGGTACATCTATATTAGTGTCAGCTGTTAGTTATTCCTGTGAACTAAGTATCGATAGAATTCGGCGCCCCTTGATATTATCGCCCGGGTGCCCCGGTTTGACCCTCGCCCCCCCCCCATAGATCCGGGGCTAACGAGAAGCAGTTTCCAAGGCACAGTAAGAGTCTGGCTAGTGAAAGTAGAGACTGAAGCAGCGCGGCAAAGTTAAAACATATCAGCATAGCATCCACAATATTCAAATGCAAATATGCGTCATAAAATTCCATAGTATCAAATTAAGTTATTCCTAATTTGTTAAACTACGTGTTTCATTATGTACGGCATTAAATGAAAACACAGGTATGGCTAGTATTGTTGTGTAAGGTTTTTTCAAATCCATTACCACAGAATATTTTAAATTTTTAAACAACCTTAATATGAAGTCCCAAAATATCAATAAAATATATGTATATGTAATATATGTATAAAGGAGTTAAATAAATCATATTCATTCATCATGTAAGTAGGTAGGTACTAGGTACCTGTTAAACTGGCTAAGCGGGCAGAGGCATTGTCGCAAAGGCGCCGCCGATTTACGTTAAAAAATGTTTTGACACCTCCGTGGTGCTTTGGGCGAATAGCCGGCTGAGACGCAGGAAGTAGCGGGTTCGATTCCCGCCGCGGAATAAATGTTTACATGATCTACAGATATTTGTGATGGGTCCGATTGTTTCTCTATATATTATAAGTATGTATTTACAAAAAAATGTATATAAGTATTCTATCAGTAATCTGGTTCCCATAGTACAAGCTCTGCTTAGTTTGGGGCTAGATAGCGCTGTGTGAAATGTCCAGAAATATTTATTAGATATTATTTATTTATTATTATTTGTTTATTGAAAATGTATCGGTATTAAACCCACCTTTAAATACGATTCCGGATGTGTGTTATAAATTAATGTCGTACTTAACAAAATAGGTTGTATACACGTTATAATCGATTATATTTTCGATCACTGCTAAGGTACGACTGCATGCAGCCTGCACCATATCGTGCAGCTGTCAGCGTCGTTGTTAGGAATAGTACCATTACTCTACAACTGTCCCGTATGAAACAAAAAAGGATGACATTAGTGTGGTCAATCTTAAATTTTGTTTAGTTTGTGCCAACCCGCATTACTCCCATTAGGTATCTAACAAGTTTTTCACCTTGATTGCATTATTTTAGTCGATTCTAACTCATCATCATCATCCACAGGTCGACTTCACCCACTACTGGGTAGGTCTCCCCACTTGCCATCCGCCACGATCCTGTGCTAGTCCCACCCATTGACGGCCCGCGACTTTATCGATGTTTCCACCCATCTCAGCACGTCCTACCCTTCTACAGCCACTCCTCGCTACCCTGCTCCACCTGTCATCACCACGTCTTGCCAAGTGTCCCGCCCAAGACCACCGATTCATGTTTTTTTTTTTATAAATTATAGGCTAGCGTTTGACTACTATCTCGCCTGATGACTTTAATCATAATGTACATTTGCAGTTTTCGCCCCTAATGGCAGATGTAACCTTGTGATTGTCAGGTGGTGCAGGCGATATACGAGCTGCTAGGCCGGGCTGCAGTGCCGCCTGCTAGCCCTGCTGCTGCCAAGGACCACGTCGACAGGATATTCAATGTAAGTGACACCAGTTTTTTTTTATAAATTACTAGCATCCGCGAGAAGCTGCTGCACGCGTTGTTTATCAACAACCTATGTGTTAGTCCAGATTACAATCTATGTACATACCAAATTTAATTGACTAGTGGTTCGCCCCGAACTGTAATATCCCGAAATATCTCGCGAGTCTCCGATTAAAACAAAAAAATATTATTTGTAATCTTTGGCTATCAGAATAGTGCCACGAAATATATAACCAACTTGACCTACAGTTTCATTCAAATTACAGATAACGGGAGTTCATGCAACTTGGTTACACTTTTTTGGGGTACAAATTGCAGTTACTTTGGATTTTAGACTTTTGGCTATATGTGTGTCACTTAAGCTACACGTATACCAAATTACAGCACTGTGGGATCACTGGTGTACCCTGTGAATTTTGTCAAAGTTCAGTTTTTATTACGGCTAATAACTCAAAAACTATAAAGACTTTACTAAAAATAAAAACGGAGTCTAATTGCACTAACAAAGACCTTTCATTTGACGTCCCACTTGATGTAATAGTTTCATTTTCATTATTTTACCCCTCTTGAACCCCAATATCTCAACAACCCCCCAACATTTTCAGCTCATTTAGTCACACCAAAATTGTGTCATCACTACCTACCTCCTTGGCGAGTTTGAGAATGTCATCACTGTACAGGTAAAAAAATGTGTCCGGGCTTTCCGCCCGGCAGATGTGAAACATCTAAATTGATAATTATTGAAAGAATTCACAATATAAAAAAACCATATATAATCTCATCTTATCTCATCTTTTCATACGCAATATAAATAAGCACGCATGACAGCTTCACAGCAATAAATTCTAAAAATGTACTTTGACCTTTGATAATAATTGATACTTACACGATATCTTACCCTACAAAATGTAATAGTAAATCTCACCCTAATTCTATTGGACGCATGTCGTCACGTCGTGACGGCATACGACCGACATGAAGACCGACTCGTCTTACCTCCAAGGCGCGCCAATAGATGTCCTATAGAATAAAATTCAAACACAATTAGACTTTTTACCATTGTGTTTCAGCTAATGGATATAAACGCAGATGGCGTAGTGACCCCAGACGAGCTCGCCCGCTGGTGCGCCCGTGACCCTGCCGCCCTGCGATCCCTTCACACACTCGACACCATCTTGTGATCCACACCGCGGGCCGAACCGACGCCCGGCTCTGCCTCTGACTATACCCCTGACGTCGCTAACTTTACTAGCAGTGACGCCGCTACTAATGTTACTCACACTGACGCTACTGAATTTACTCGTAGTGACACCGCTACTAATTTTACTCACACTGACTTTACTGATGTTACTCATAATAACGTATCCAATGTTAACTTTACTCACACAGACGTATCGAATGTTGACTTTACTCATAGCGACGCTGTTACTACTCAAACGGACTCTGCTATCGGAATGTTTCTAGAAACGACATCTTCAACTGTAAATCTTAATAAAAGGTAAGTTGTGAAATGATTGCTGTTTAATTCAATTTTCTCCTCTTGCGGTGTATTTTGGCATCAAAAATAATCTGGAACTGTGCTGCTAGACCTAATTACAGGCACATCACTAATTAGCTCATTATCTATCACAAGATTTCTATTACTTGTTGCACAACAAATGATTTTATTTGATGAGACTTTTCACTTGTAGTCTCAGGGTCATGTAGTAGAACGTAGCATGTGTGTGAGGCAATACAATGAGGTCTTTTCATTTTCGATTAAAAAACTAGTTCCAACTAGCGTAATAGATGGCGATGTCTGGAGATAAACCACTAAAAAATATGGTTTAGATGCCTAAATCTCAAAGACACAATATCAAAATTTGTCTAAATCAATCTCACTTCGTCAGATAAACAAACACAAATTATATTTGATCGAGCGAAGCGAGATCTCCAAATCAACTTGGGCAAATCGGCGTTGTATGTATGTATGTTTGTTTGTCCGAGGATAACTTTCGTAGCGTTTATCCGATCATCATGAAATTTGGTGTATAGGTAGGTAGTGGCACAATTTTGGTGTGACTCAATGAGCTAAAAACCTTGGGGAGTTAGTTGTTGAGATATTGGGGTTCAAGAGGGGTAAAAAAAATTAAAATGAGACTATTAGGTCAAGTGGGACGTCAAATGAAAGGTCTTCATTAGTACATTTGAACTCCGTTTTTATTTTTAGTATAATTTTTGTAATTTTTGAGTTATTAGCCATAGTAAAAACAAAACTTTGACAAAATTCACAGGGTACACCAGTGACCCCACAATGCTGAAATTTGGTGTTCGTGTAGCTTTAGTGACACAAATATAGGCAAAAGTCTGAAATCCAGAATAACTGCCATTTGAAACCCAAAAAAATAAAAAATTAACAAGAACCCCCGTTACATCTAATTTGAATGAAACTGTAGGTCAAATAGGTTGGTTTTCATTTCGTGACACCAATTTATTAGTAAAAGATTAAAGCCAGCATGCACAAAGATCACTAAACGTATTTTGCGACTAAACATGTTTAAATTTGAAGTATTTGTATGATTTCACAACTCCCTAAATCATATTTAGCCACTAAATACGTTTAAGCATCGTTGCGCAAGTCGCCCTAAGAATAATATTTATTTTGGGAGATTCGCGAGATCTCAGTTTGGGGCGAACCACTAGTTTTGTAATATCAAGTTCCTCGGAAAATAATGATAACACGGCAAATGACATTGACCATTTACTTTCTTTTAATAATCAGTGTATGACAGTACAACGTCATCTGTTAGCAGTTATAAAAACATGGTCGTGAAAAGTTCTCATTAGTGCTATCGATAGGTAGGTACTCGGCGCATCACTAAGGGGTCCCGCAGGAACGAGCGAGTCAGCAATATCATTGTCGCTTGTCCCACGTGTTATGACCCTGTCTGCCAGTAGCGTTGGCATAATTTATTAAACAGAATTTTGAAATAGTTTTAACAGTGAATTCTAAAATTAATTTCAGGAGCGACTCGGCTTCAGCTTCGTGTTCAACCGCTGTTGATATTCCATCCCCCTCCATCCACTCTCCGTCCTGCTCTCACGGTGACGTCACAAGTGCATCCTTGATTCCAGTTGCATCGAAACCTGGTTCAAGTACAAACCCAGGAACAAGACATCAAATTACAAAACCACGAAAAACTCACAAGCCTAAAAACATACCAAACAAAGAAGCTACAGTTCTTAATACACACAAGGAAGCTATAAATGCAAAAGAATTGAAAAGAGCGCCATCTGTTAACGAGTTTACAAAAGCGTCTACTAAAGAATTGAAAAAAACGCCATCTATCGACTTTACTAGAGCTAGGAAAAGTATAGATGAGCCTATAAACGTCATAGCGAGTATAACGTCTACTGAGATTACTCGGGTGGTCGAGAGTCGGGTCCCACCAGTTAGAGCTCGGGCATTAGTGGCGAGTACTGGTGTGGTGAGGGGAGGAGGGATAGCGACGGTGTCGGCCGCGGAGTTGGATAGGAGGCAGCCACCGCCTGTGCCGGCTAGATCTTTCGCTTGTGTAAGTAAAATTTAACTTAACCTACATTAATATAAATTATCTTATTTTTTTAATAACACATACTGTCCTACTGCTGGGCAAAGGTCTCCCCCATTTCTTTCAATTTCTTGCGTTCCCCAGAAATCTCCTGCCAGTCAGAGTGGAACCCATCCAGATCGTCGCGCCAACGTTTTCGATGTCTGCCTCGTTACCGTCGTCCTGTAGGTTGCCAGTCGGTGGAGATCTTAGATCTTATTTTACATATCTTAAGTTGTTTGACGTTAGAGTATTGACTTGGTGGCCTCCATGGCGCAGTGGGCGAATAGCTGGCTGAGCTGCAGGAGGTTGCCGGTTCGATTCCCACCGCGAAACAAATGTTTGCACGATATTTGTTCCTGTTCTGGTTGTTTCTTTATATAAAAAGTTTATATTAAAAGTACGTATTTACAAAAAAAGTATATAAGTATTCTATCAGTTATCTGGTTCACATAGTACAAGCATCGATTGCTTAGTTTGGGGCTAGGTAGCGCTGTGTGAAATGTCCAGCATTGTTTAAATTTATATAATAGGTATTTACCTATGAAATTGCCGTTCTTCAGTAGGTACTGCTCATTTCAAATAGAAAAAAAGTTTGGAATGGCTTTGTATTCTAAATTCAAATTAGTTTTGTTTTAAAAACATGACATTCTTTTTACAAACTCAGTCTTTTGTTTACTGATTAGCGTTGTATTTTCATTACATTTGAACATTTTTCGTCATAATGGATACTTTAAAACTTCGTGTAATTATGGAATATGAGTTCCGTCGTGGCACCAGCGCGACACAAACGGCACGTAACATCAAAAACGTTTACGGAGAGAACTGTACAAACGAACGCAGAACCCGTTATTGGTTTTCCCGGTTCCGTTCTGGAAATTTTGACTTAAAAATGAAGCTCGTGGTCGTCCGGAGACTTTGGTCAACAATGATGAATTAAAGGCGATTGTGGAAGCTGACGAAACTCAATCTACAGCTGAGCTAGCAACAGCTTTTGATGTTAGCATCAAAACAATTTTGATCCATTTGCGACAATGTAACAAAAAACAAGGCAAGGTAAAAAAACTTGATAGATGGGTGCCCCACGAACTTAAAGATTGCCAGCGCAACGTACTACGCGTCGAGACCTGCCTCGCGCTGCTCGATAAGCAAAGAAATTAAGAAATTTTGAACCCAATTGTTACGTGCGATGAAAAATGGATTCTGTTCGACAATCCAAAACGCTCAGCAAGTTGGTTAGATCCTGGTTCAGCACCAAAGCAATGCCCTAAACCAAAAATGACCCCTAAAAAAGTGATGGTCACTGTTTGGTGGTCTAGTGCGGGTGTGATTCACCACAGCTTTTTACAAAACGGCATGAGCATTACTGCAGATGTGTACTGCGAAGAACTGGAGACAATGATGGAGAAGCTTGCACATCGGCAACCAGCTTTGGTCAATCGGTCGTCCCCACTGTTCCTTCACGACAACGTGCGACCCCATACTGTTTTAGTAGGTATTTGTTGTTATACCGGCAACAGAAATACATCATCTGTGTCAACTGTCTAACTATCACGGTTCATGAGAGACAGCCTGGTGACAGATGGACAGACAGACAGCGGAGTCTTAGTAATAGGGTCCCGTTTTACCCTTAGGATACGGAACCATAAAAACATAATATTATCGCTCGTTCTTCACCTTCTTTCGTGTTTAGCTGTTTGAGTTTTAAATTTTATTAGCCCAATAGAGAGCAACTTCCACACCCTCCTCTGTTGCCAGGTACAAGTCTTCTCGTGTGCAGAAGGTTGGGCAGATGACATGAGAACAGGTGGGGCATTGTTTGTAAGGTGGCCCCGCAGTGGCACTGTCTCCGGAATAGCTCGTTGTGATTATCACTCATCACGTAGTTATGTTAACTATGTATAACGCTTATTTTTTTTTACTAACCTATACTCGCACGCGTGGTTTGGCAATCAAAAACATAGCGTTCCTTCGCAGTCGGGTAAAAAGTAGTCTTTGTCTGGTGCATCTAAAGAATACCTCATAATTTTAACCCCTTACCCATTTAGGGATGATTATTCAAAAAAAGTTGAAACACATATATCTTTATTTATTACCATAAGCCTATAAGTATAATTGAATTTTCAGATCCCTAATTTCACGAATTATAATATTGTCTGCCCATACAAACTTTCAACCCATATTTCACCCCCCTAAAGATTATTTTTTGAGACAAAAGATAGCCTATGTCCTTCTCGAGGATATAATCTATCTCCTCGCCAAATTTCATTACGATCCGTTTAGCCGTTTAGTCGTGAGAAGGTAACAAACAAACAAACTAATAAACAAACAGATTTACATTTGCATTTATAATATTAGTATGGATAGAGAAAGAAAACATTTATTTATTTTATTTTATATATTTTTTACATATGGCAAACAAAACAGAACACATCCAACAAATATGAAATACAAATTTTAAAGAATTTTGTACTATGTAATATTCCAAAATATGTGTACTCGTAGGTACGAGTAGGTACACATCACAATATACTTATTTAAGTACTCATTTATTCACATACCTACTATAGTAGGTCATTCAGTAGTATTTATATATATATAGTATTTATATATTTATATATATTATATGTATTTATATAGGTATAGTATTTCATCCTTATAATAATTGCAATGGTTACGCTTGACATAATGGACATCGCAATTTGAGAATAGGTCTTAATCGTATATATATATATATATATATATATATAGTATTTATATATTTATATATATTATATGTATTTATATAGGTATAGTATTTCATCCTTATAATAATTGCAATGGTTACGCTTGTCATAATGGACATCGCAATTTGAGAATAGGTCTTAATCGTGTGTGTGGTCAGTGGACAAAACAAGCTTATAATTTTTTTAACTAGCCTACTTTTTCTCACTGCTGGGCAAAGGCCTCCCCCAACTCCTTCCACCTATCACGATCCTTGGCAGATTCCCACCATTCCTTCTCGAATCCACTGATGTCGTCGCGCAAACGCTTTCGCGCCGACCCCGACGTCTCTGTCCATCCTCCGGTACCCAGGGTGTTACGGTGTTGGCCCATTTCTCCGAAAGCATTCGACTTACGTGCCCGGCCCAATCTCACTTGAGCTTCGCGGTTTTGTCTCCCACATCGGCAATGCCAGTTAAAGAACGAAGCGTGGGTATTCCTCACCCTATCGGTTCTCCGGAATCCTAGGGCGTTCCCCTTTTTTATAATTAGATAATATTGAATTATTACATTTCAGATAACAGAAGAGACAGTTCGGAAACCACAACGCAAGAACTATCGGCCCTCACCGCAGCAACAATGAAAATCCAACCTAAATCGTCTAGATTTAAGACATAAACCTGAATCTAGTTACGTGCTTAATCAGATGTCAGTGAGGTATTTTAGACGCGTGCTAAATAGCGTACTCAAAACTACAGTATTGCTGTTGTGCTATAACAGCACCCGTCTAAAAGTAGTATTTTAACTTTTTTCTCACAATTTTTAACTAGTTTTCCTGTCCGTGGACAGACTTTAAGGTCGCCAATGTCGCTATGCTGAGGCGTTGACCAAATTATTTACTAATTCACAAATATTCAAAAAACTCTGTATTATAAGTATTAAAGTAAGGCGTATTTTTAAACTTCAAATACCTAATTACATTATTAAAATTTTATTACATAATCTTCTAATTAAGTACCTACTTTATATTGAATCGAAATACGATATTACTAAGATATTTAAATACTAAGCTCTTATCTTTCTGCTTATTAACAATGATTTTCATAATATCTATGATAAAAAACACGTATCATGGAAATAATCAACATATTAATAAAATCTAAATTATAATAAATTAATTAAGCTTGCTTGACATTGATGTAGTTATAGCTGTT